>JAULUF010000040.1:0-2830000 GCA_031834385.1 Semotilus atromaculatus | reverse complement strand
ATGGACCAAATTGTGACCATATTTGTTTTGACATAACGTTAAAATCTGCGGGGAATGCTCTCTTGGTTCACAACTCATTTTGAGGTATATGGCCCAGATAACAATGAACACATGAGAACCATATGTGGTTGAGCTATGGCACACAGTGAGAAACACCGACTTGTGGTAAACATTTGGCTTATACATGGAAAAACACAGGAATCCTGAAATCAAGAGCGGCGGACATCCGCCGTTCCACACCTCAGGTTGCTATGCATCTTCCCTACTATTGGTGGAGCGAGACTACGGCGCGAATTTGACTTCGACGCGGGCGGACAGCAAGCGGACAGCGGGCACCAACTCTGCTTTCCTCACGACTGTGTACATTCAGGACAGGTAAGTGGTGTTTTGGCACTATAAAGTCATATAATTGAAATATGCAGCATTGTGTGTCAATTTTGCATGTTATTAAGCGTTATTATACTTTCCTCATCTTAACAATACAGCGGTCCGCTGGTTTGCCATTTTAAATTCTGATGGTTTTGGCTATAAATCAACAGTATAAGTTACTGTCGTACACAAAGTATCGTATGTCATGTGTAATATCATATATTTGTGAATTAAGGCGACGCGGTCCGACGTCGGTCGGTGTTAACTTAACGTTACTGTTCGTCAAAAAACCTAACGTTAGGCCTAACGTTAAATCCATACGGTTAAATCCTAATTTGTGTACTCAATCATTTAGCCTTACTAACAGTGGTGGAAAGAGTACTGACAAATTGTACTTAAGTAAAAGTATTGCTACTTAAGTAATAATTTACTTGAGTACAAGTAGAAGTACTGAAATAAAATATGACTCAAGTAAGAGTAAATAAGTAGCTTGCTTAAAAACTACTCAAGTAACTAAGTTACAAAGTACTTTAGTATTTTTCTATTTTTACCCAAAATGGGGAGATGATAGCGAAATGGAGCACTAAACACTCTCATGTCTTCTGTTTCATTCATACTGGAAGCCCAGTACTGATGCATAGAAGTATTAAACTTATGACATTTCTGGAAATGCCTTATATGGATATAATAACATGCGAATAGTGATGTTTTGACTGATGAAACATGAAGACAAACACATTATAGCTATAATATATCTGTGTTCATCAAACTCTCAGGTATTTTCAGAAGAATGATGTATGTCTTTAAAGGGATAGTTCACTCAAAAATGAAAATTAGCCCATGATTTACTCTCCCTCAAGTCATCCTAGAAGATATGACTTTCTTCTTTCAGTCGAATACAATCAGAGTTATGTTAAAAAATGGCCTGGCTCTTCCAAACTTTATAATGGCAGTGAATGACTGGAGAAAATTAGAAGCCCAAAAGAGTGCATCCATCCATGATAAAAGTACTAGCTTTCTCTGTTATCAAGAGCAATTTTTTATCACTAATTTTGAAAAGTAAGTCCAGGTAAGATCATTTGATTTGAATCATTTCATAATTGAAAGCAAAGAAGGTTAAGTGAGAGGTCCAAAAAAAAAAAAAAAAGGTGAGATTTGTGAATAAAGCAGTATAAATAAAAAATTCCCAGTAAAAAAATTAAAAATAAGCGGGGTATGGTTAACATGTTAAATTAAATGATCTTTTTGTCGTTGTACCGAAAATGTGCTGGGCGCCCACTGTTGCTATAGGGATCTTCGCCGTGACGTCACGACGCGGTTACATGAGCTCTGGTTGGCAAAAAGAAAAGTAATGGCTTGCTGCGCAGCGCAAACACAGAAGACAAATGGTTGTATCGTGCTGTGAGATCGGCTGTGTTAACAGGTTCGATAAGAGTAACCTTCTACCGCGTACCTAAACAGCTTGAATCAAGAAGATAGCTGTGGATTTCTGCAATTAGGCGTCTAGAATGGGGTACACATTTAAACCCAGATATCACCATGATAAGTACTGAGTTGATTACATCAAGACAAACAAAAAATGTATTACAAGTTTTTTTTTTATTGTTTGTTATTAACATTTGTTATTAACATTATTAACATTTGTTGTTAACAGTTATTAACATTATTAACATTTGTTGTTAACATAGACAAACGGTGCATAATATTACGTATGTACTAATTTGCATAAATACCCAAACAGATCTAAATATTGGGTATAGCCAGGTGAAAATGTCTTCAGATAATATTGGATCTTGTTGACACCTTACAGTAAAATACCTAATGTTAAGGTCTGAACAGAACCCATTCAGGCTACCCATGAACATTAATACATGGAGGCTGGAAGAAGTAGCTACTTTAGAAACCAAACCAGCCTTTATTAATTTGTATTGCAGAGATGGGGTTTGGGGCTGAAACAAGACACAAGGGTAAAATAAAAAGTGGCTGGATCAAAAAATCGAATTACGTACACAATGCACGACTAGAGAATTTCATCTTCATTCTCTTCACAGGCCATCTGCATTGAGTTTGGTTCTTTCTGCCAACCAGTTCGCGGCCACGCCCATATCGTGACGTCACATTTGACTCCGGCGAACATCCCTATAGAAACGAACTACACTTTTACATGCATCTGATTGACAGATAAATCATGCGATCTTGTTTCACAGTTTTTTTCTGCTTTGTACTAAGTTTGCTTCGTATATTTAGTTTAACTGTATTGTTAAACAGGGCTTTACCATTACTTGAACTGTGTGCATGTATTTTAGACACTTAACTTACATTGTTCTTGCTCCGTCCATGCAATAACTGGGTCCATGTTATGAGCTGAGCTTTTTTATTTACTTCAGCCTTTAACTGCTCGGTGCTCTGGTATTATCAATGGGATGACCCATTTCAGTAGTTGCCATAATTAAATATGAGCAGAATACTCACTTGTTACATTCACTGAAATATAGAAACGTTAGCGCTACTAATTCAAAACACGAGCGCCAGTGAATTAATGTCAAAGCGCGGTTTGAACGCCCCGCCCCCCAGCCGAACTGGAAGTTTTGATTGGTTTTGCACCCGAGTCAGACCTGTCTGTTATTGGCTGGACTGCTTCAGATATGTCTGTTATTGGCTGAAGCGCAGGGCTCCACCGCAGTAGTTTGAAAAGTGTCAAATGTCAGCTTGCCCTGTTGCTCCGTTGGCACCTTTGTCAAAGTACTTTGTACTTTTTATGAAAAATAAATGTAGAGAAGTTGAATACTTTATTTTTATTTTACTCAAGTAAGAGTAAAAGTACCACAATTTAATTATACTCAAGAAAGTAGAAAAAAATCGAAAAATCTACTCAAGTACTGTAACGAAAGTATTTGTAATTAGTTACTTTACACCACTGCTTACTAATCATAATAATAATAATAAAATGCCAACAAGATTAAACACGTACGTGTTCATTATTGTATCCTTTTATTTAACTCTGAAATGAAATTCGACCAATACTTTTTCTCATGACTTTTCCCTCTTTAAAATTAAGTTGTAACGTAACGTTATAGGCTATTAGTGTTGTCACAATACCAAACTTATGACTTTCGATACAATACCTGATTTAAATACCTTGTTAACATGACCTAATAATGAACTGCACTTCTACAGCATATTAATGTGTTAATGTTAATTTCAACATTTGCTAATACATTCAAATCAAAAAGTGTACTTGTTAACGTTAGTATGCACTGTGAACTAACATGAACAAACAATGAACTGCTTTATTTCTATTAACTTAACTAATGTTATCAAAGATTACCAAATACAGTAAGAAATGTAGGCTATCACTCATGGTTTGTTCATGTTAGTTAATACATTAATGTTTGTTAACAAATAAAACCTTATTGTAAAGTGTTATCAATTGAAAAATTTATTTGAAAGCTTCACTTGACTGCTTGTTCATGCCTTGCTTTTTACCATTCTCTCCCATTTATTTAAAATAAATAAATAAATAAATAAGTACATGCCACAGTGTGATCGTGCAGAAATGTTTGCAACAATCACATTATGTTAACATTCTCTAACCTTTCACAAATACGAACCCCAACCTGTCGTATCCTGTTGGTGCTACCGAATTCTTAATTTATGATTTGAATAATTTCATAGTTTTTTAAAATTAAATTGTATGAGCACAATATAGTTTATAGTTTTTAATCTTTGTTATTAAAATAAGCAAAGATGCAAATAATAAGCAATATGACAAATACTATAATAAGAAAGATACAAATTAAATACAGTGCTTCAAATTTTTCATACTTTCATGTTCCCACAAGTTAGTGTTGTAGCCATGACAAAACCAAGTGAACTAAACCTGTCCCTTCACTGTACATGTTATATGATGTGCTTATAATTTATATTATTTTAACTAAAACTCTGCACTTATATTAATATCTGAAATTATGCCTGATGTCATTATGTAGCCTGCTTTTAACCCAGCTTCCTTTTTTACAACAGATTTTGTTTTTGTTTTTCTTACAGATTTATTCGGTGAGACATTTCCCTTCAAATTATCATCATGGACATTGGAAGTAAATGTAAACCAAATAACCTTAGAAGGAGGGCTGTTAAAAGAGTAAATGACTTATTTGACTCCCTTGGTTGCGTTCAAGATAGTGAGGAGGAATTACACTCAGATCATTTATCTACCACGCATGTGTCAGATTCTGAGGAGCCATGTGCCGAGTCGTCATCAGAGGGGGTTTCTGATGATGACCAATCTGATGAGGGGAATTTAGCGAGTGATGATTTGGTTGCTTCACTGGCAGGCTGGGCTGTAAATTTTGGAATCTCTCTGATTGCTTTGTCTGCCCTTTTGACCATACTTAGGGTGCATCTCCCTTTCCTTCCTAAAGATGGTAGAACTCTGCTTAGAACAAAAACCTCTTACAAGACTCAAATGATAGCTGGTGGAGATTTTCATTACTTCGGTATACTAAATTCACTAAAGACAGCATTTGAAAACATGTGGTCCAAAGTTCCAGACCAACACATTTTTAGACTGCAGTTAAACTTTGATGGCATTCCACTGTTTAATAGCAACTCTGTACAGTTTTGGCCAATACTTGGTATTCTTCAAGACTGTAAAGTAAAGAGGCCCTTTGTAATCGGACTGTTCTGTGGTAGCTCTAAACCAAAATCTTTGAACGAATATTTGAAAGATCTTGTAAGTGAATTGAAAACACTGAGCTGTGGGTTTGGCATTAAAGGTAAATGGTTCTTTTTAAAAGTTAGTTCTGTTGTATGTGATGCACCTGCTAGGGCTTTTATCAAAGCCATCAAGAGTCACACTGGCCACTCTGGCTGTGGTAAATGTACTCAAACTGGCCTGTATCTCAAACACCGAATGACCTTTCCTGAAATGAATGCCCCACTTAGGACAGACCTCTCTTTCCGGCAGATGATAGATGAAGACCATCATGTTGCCAAGTCTCCTCTAATAGAAACAAACATTGACATGGTTGGTGGTTTTCCTCATGACTACATGCATCTTGTTTGTCTTGGGATGATGCGGAGACTTTTAGATCTTTGGCTGAGTTCAGGGCCACTCCGTGTTCGTTTACCTTCCCGGCTGAGTCAAGTCATTTCAGATTCTCTTGTAGGGTTGAGATTTTACATACCTTCTGATTTTGCACGTAAACCAAGACCACTAACACATAGACTAAGGTGGAAAGCTACAGAACTCAGGCAGTTCTTGTTATACACTGGTCCAGTGGTCCTTTGTAATGTCCTGCCCTCACCAGTGTACAGCCATTTTATGCTTTTGTCAGTTTCTGTTTATATTCTTCTCAGTCGGAAATTTTGCTTTCTGTTAAATGACTTTGCTCATACATGTCTGGTGTCTTTTGTTGAACATTTCGGCGTGTTATATGGTCAGGAATTTCTTTGTTACAATGTGCATGGATTAGTGCACCTCTGTGAGGACGTAAAGCAGCATGGTAATTTAGATGAATTTTCTGCTTTTCCTTTTGAAAATTTCTTGGGCACTCTTAAAAAGCTTGTCAGAAGACCTAGCAATCCTTTGGCCCAAGTCATTCGCAGGCTATCCGAAATAAATGCCCAGAGCAATGCACGTGATGAGACCATCAATAGGACCCTTAGACGTGAACACAGCAATGGCCCTGTTCCTTTGATATTTTCAAAAGCAGTTCATCAGTTTCAAGAGGCTTTCCTTGGTGGTTTAGTCATTAAAATAACTGAAGGAGACAATTGTGTGAAAATACAGAATAGTATTGCCACTGTTGTGAACATAATTTTGAGCGAAGGAAAGGTATTTCTTGTGTACAAAGAGTATAAACATAAAAGCTCTTTCTTTGAATATCCAATGAATTCGTGTGATTTGGGAATTTTTGTTGTGAGGGAACTATCTGAAGACGTGCAGATCTCAGAGTTTGATGGCAGTATTGAGAAGTATGTTAGGTTACCTCTTAGAGAAAATTTTGTTGTTTTACCATTACTACATTCTGCACAAGTTCATGAAACAGAAAATTAAATATGGGATGTGTGGCGATAAACCAGTACAAAAGCCACAGTTGGTAAGTATTTATCTAATTGTTATTTTTGTTTTAATTCATAATGTCTGACTCCCTAGTCGATAAAACCTGTTGTTATTGCAAGATAAGGTGCTATGAAGTTAGGAGGACATTTTAAAGAGCCAAAATTAAGTTCAAGCTACAAGGTCTTACTGTTAGGTAGGAGTGTACGATATGTATCGTCAATAATAATATAGTAATTGTTGTTTTAACAATGTGGAAGCTGACATCGCAAAAAAAAAATATATACTTGAGAGTGCATGTTTCACTGTGTGACATAGCCTAATAGAATGACATCCAAATTTCAATATTATATAAGGGAGCAAAAAATGCTCCATAGGAGTTTTTGTAGGCTATTTTTATTTGATATATTTAAGAATTATTAGACGAGCAAGTAATATGTTTTTATGCTTTGTATATCTTTCAGAAGGTTTTAACTCTCCTGACAGGCGGTTGTTGAAAATAAGAATGTGTTCTTAAAAGAATAGTTCACTTAAAAATGAAAGTTCTGTCATTGTTTACCCACCCTCAAGTTGTTCCAAACCTGTATGACCCTTCTGGTCCCACTTTATATTAAGTGGCTTTAAGTACTATGTACTTACATCGAAAAATAATTACAATATGCTTATTGTGTTCATGTTGTATTGTAAAACACTTTTGCTGCTATTGAGGTGTGATACGGGTTAGGGTCAGGTGTGGAGGTATGGGTCGGTATAAGAGTGGGTTAAGGTGTAAGGAAAGGGCCAACAGTGTAATTACATGCTGGTATTTTTTAAATATAAGTACAATGTAAAAACATGTATCTACACAATAAGTCCATTGTATCTAATTATTAATTTCAATGTAAGTACATAGTACTTAAAGCCACTTAATATAAAGTGGGACCGAACTTCTTTCTTCTGCTGAACACAAAATAAGTTATTTTGAAGAATGTCGGTAACTAAACAGTTGATGGACCCCATTGACTTCCATAGTATTTTTTTTTTCCTTCTATGGAAGTGAATGGTGCCCATCAACTGTTTAGTTACCGACATTCTTCAAAATAACTTATTTTGTGTTCAGCAGAAGAAAGAAGTTCATACAGGTTTGAAACAACTTGAGGGTGGGTAAACAATGACATAACTTTCATTTTGTGACTTGCCTAGTTAAAGGTTAATAATAATGTTTTTCCTCGATTCATGATTGCAAATTTAGTACAATCAATATCAAAAGAATTTATATTTTATACATTTTATTTACTTTCATTGTGTGAAAATTCAAATACAAGTCATACAGGTTTGAAATGAAATGAGGATGAGTAAATGATGACAGAAATTTCATATTTCAATTTGTATTAAGCATTTAATGAATTGTTGATAAAAATATAAATAACAGTGGTTCTCAATTGGTTTGGCCACGGGACCCCCCTTTTCCTGTCATAACTAAGCCTTGACTTTAAAAAATGAATATATATATATTTATATAGATAGGAGTACCAAAATTATAAAATATATTTTAATTATACAATAAATCTCTTATTTACATAATTTACACTTGTGTTTATAATGAAAGGATTAGCAGTGTTAAGCGTATTCTGACTTTCTGAGCAGCACCTCCGATTGTTCCACACCTGTATGATGTACTTCTGTGGAACTCAAATAAATGTGTTTTGGAGTATGTGAACAATATTTTGAGACTCATGTTCTTTTTCTTTTTTTGTTCAATAGGCATGTTCCATATCGTTTCTTTTTTGGAAACAAATGAGGTGGAAGTGGTGCCCAGCGGTTGGGTAGATGGTGACCAATGTGTCTGGCCACGCCTAAGAGGGGAGAGCCTCACAAAGGCTGTGAAACTTGCAATGAAACCCAAGAAAGATTGGAAAATGTTTAAAGTAAAGCTTCTCTACACAACAGGTAGTTCTTTAATGTTTAACCCCAATAAATATATGTGATACATAATATTTAATGTCTCACTATAAGTTGTGCGCTTTATCAACATATTTAAGAAAAACAGATTTTATTGCAAAAGAAAAATATTTGATCGTGCTTAGAATATCTGGATTCTATCAACTTTTCTATTTTTATAAAAATGTATAAATGTTTTATAAATTATGCTCATGTTTTTTCTGTTTATGTCCCTTTCACACAGTAAGCCCGGTAAATTACTGTAAAATTACAAGTACAACTTTTCCACTAAACACAGAAAGTTGCTGTTAACCCTTTATGGGGCAAGTAACCATATTTAGTCACTTCCGCACACATTTAAAATGCCCTCCCCCTGTCTCCATTTGGAGTTGTAGAGTCATATGGTTTTCTCTCAGCCAATCAGGGGAGATCAAGCTATCTGACAGATATTGATATCAAGTTACCTGACCAATCAGCAGTGGCCTGGAGCACCTCAAACACAGCCATCTTGCAGAAATCACAAATATTGCTTTTTTGAACCTGGCTTCTCCCACAGCTATAGTAATAACATCATAACGAAACATGGTAAGTTGATGTAACTCACACATTTTTTGGTTGAATAGTTGTGTTAAAGATTAAGATTGTTGTTATTTGCATAGCATTTGTAAAAATTAGCTTAATGTTTGGCTGAAAACTAAAGGCACCATATTTGATCATATGCCCCGTTCACCTAAGTGGCACAAGTGTCCATTTTTAGACATATGCCTTATGAATGTATGTTTTTTTATTATAGGTAAATGGCATACACAGGTGCTTATTGTTAGTGTGAGGCCTATACTGTGTGAATTGATTTTAATTACTGAATATTGGTTTGTGATAAAACACAATTATGAGCAAATATAAGTGATACTAACAATAATTATAATTGTATTTTCTGTTTTTATTGTGCTTTTATATTTTCTATGTCAATACTCTTTTCCCATTAGATCTACATTACACTGTTACTGTTTTCCTCAACAAATAAATCAGAGTTGGTTTAATATTGACTAAGCATATCCCTTTTGCAGCTGTCTGCTTGGCTATTTTATGGGAAGAGGGATACCATTGTTGTTCCCGTAAACCCTGCCATCAGCGATGATGATAGCTCAGAGGAAGAAGACAGATACCTCAAGACATAGATGTCTCTCAATAAATGTTCCTTGCAGTTTGTGCCTATAATAAATAAATGTTCCTTGCAGTTTGTGTTTTTTTCTCATGTTTTTTAAAATTCACTCTCAGTAATTTCTTTTACCCTAGACCGGCAAGTGCTCATATATGGTAACTTCATTGACCTTGATTTGCAATGCAAAGATTAAAAAAAAGTAGATTTTTTTATTTTTTTTTTATGTCCTGTAATAACCCCCATTAGATTTCTGAGGTTAAAATTTTGAATTTCCAAATATTTCAATGAGTGCCCTATAAAGGGTTAAAACACGCAATAGCGTTCTGTCTTTTTACCAGTAAGATGCCATTCACACATCAGTACCAGAATACTAGTAACCTCTGATGTCAATCGTTCGAAATGACTGATGTCAAGTGTTAGTTCACCCAAAAATTTTAATGATGTCATTGATTCCTCATGTCGTTCTGAACCCGTAAGACCTTTGTTAATTTTTGGAACACAAATGAGGATATTTTTTATGAAATCCGAGAGGTTTCTGAACCATCCATATGCAGCAACGTCATTGCAACTTTCAAGGCCCAGAAAGGTAGTAAAGAATTTGTTAAAATAGTCCATGGGACTACAGTGGTTCAACTTTAATGTTATGAAGCGACGAGAATACTTTTTGTGTGCAATTTTGGGGTTATTGACATAGTAGTCTACAGGTGGTCAGAAATCTCTAGGATTTTATCAAACATATCTTCATTTGTGATGAAAGATGAATGAAGGTCTTACAGGTTTGGAACAACATAAGAGTGAGTAATCAATGACTGAATTTACATTTTTGGGTGAACTATCCCTTTAAATGCTGAACCGTTTTCTTCATCCACCTGGATGAGAAGTGCTTTAGTTTCATCTGTCCAAGTTGACAACATTATTTTAATGTTAACGTTAATTTACCGGTAGTTTACCAGTAAAGAATGTATGTGTGAAAGGGACTATTTAGACTATGTGGTTGTCATTTAGTCTTGCATGTGTTTTAGACAACTATGAAAAAACTCCCAGAAGCAGAAATCTTTTCTGACATTCAGTCTGATACAGAGAGTGGGGCTAAAAAACCTAGACGAATTATGTAAGCACACATTTCTCTTTTCCAACATGAGTTTTTTATTCTGTTATGAGTTTTACTTTATTGTTATTATTATTATGTTTTTTTCAATTGAGCAAATATCTCTTTCAGTATATGGCAGTAGTAACCTTGTGTCAATTTCTATTTTTCTATGAAAGGAAAAGCTTTAGACTTCAAAACTTTAAACTTTTGAGTGACAGTGATAATGAAGATAATGAAGGGCACAATTTGAAAGGCCTGGAACCACCGCCTCGTATTAAGCCACCATCATTTCAAACATTTAGTCAGTCAACTCAAAGCCCCTCTTCAGCAAGACAGCAGCCTCCTCTTTGCCAGCCAGCTAGTCAGCCATCAGCTAGTGACCAATCATCTTTCTACCAGCCAGCAAGTCAGCCACCAGTGATTCAACAACCCTCTCTCTACCAGCCAGCAAGTAAACAGCCAGCAAGTGACCAATCCCCTTTCTACCAGCCAGCTAGTCAGCGACCAGCATGGAGCCAACCACCTCTCCAACAGCCAGCAAGTCAGCCACCAGCAAATCCACAACCACCTCTCTACCAGCCAGCTAGTCAGCCATCAGCTAGTGACCAATCACCTTTCTACCAGCCAGCAAGTAAACATCCAACATGTGAACTATCACCTCTTTACCAGCCAGCTAGTCATCCACCAGCAAGTGACCAATCCCCTTTCTACCAACCAGCTAGTCAGCAGCCAGCATGGAGCCAACCACCTCTCCAACAGCTAGCTAGTCAGCAGCCAGCAAATCAACAACCACCTCTCTACCAGCCAGCTAGTCTGCAACAAACAAGTTACCAACCATCTCTCTTTCAGCCAAATAGCCAGCCAAGTTTAGATAACTTACCAAAAAGTCACCCTCCAAAAGAGTTGGACTACTTACAGCCAGAAGGCTCAGAATCTGTCTTAAGGAGAAACCAACCACTACAAAGTATGTTATACAATTGTGCAACTTTAAAGTTAACACAGGTTTAATACTCTTGATTAATATCTACGATGAATGGTTGTAGAGAATAATGTTCTTTGAACATATGGGATTTAGAAAATAATCTATTAAATGATCTAAACTGTTCTGGAGAATATATTAAGTCTTAATTCAACACATTGACTTGATTGATGTGTCAGTCAGCTAATATGCATGTTAATTTCTTTCAGTTTTGCTGAGGGAGATATTGACAAAACAAGAAATGCTTCTTGACCAGCAAAATACAATTATGAGAATTCTACAGTCAACACATCGCCCAAGGCCTGATGTCCACGATGGGGCCAAGTTCAGAGATCGTCTTCCTGTAAAAGACGTAGAGTATCTTCAGTGCCTGGAGGCTGAGCTGAAGATGAACCCTGATGCTAAATCAGAATTGGTAAGAAATAAAATGTAGCCTAGTAGTTAGAAACCGTAAAGAAATTAATTCATCAAATGTAAAAAATAAAATACTTCATAGTCTTCCCTGTATGACCTAAATGTAAATCTGCATTCACACGGGGCATAGCGCTAAAGGTTATTTTTTTTCATTTACTTTGAATGGCTGATGTCATGCGTTGCCGAACTGAATTTTGGTTTCCGTTGTGCCGCTTCACTGGCATTGTTTGCGGCAGAAGTTTAAACATTTTCAACTTTTCAAGCGCCAACGAAGGCGTCAGCCAATCAGATCGCCTTTATGCAAATATCCTAGCGCGTTGCAGTCCAAGCTGGAAGTAATGTGATTGGCTGTTGTCACTATGATAATTGTCAACACCAAGCTTCAGACACGTCCTCCATCAAGCATGGATGCTGACGCTTTGCGTGAATGCGGTGTAATAGTTACTCAGTCAAGAGCAGTAAGTTATTTTCTCTTTTGTTTGATTAGCATTAATGGCACAGAGAGCAATAAGTATATTAGGCTGCTAATTATACTGATCATACTAATAAATATCTAGTTTACACTAGGGATGCATCGATCCGATACTCAGTATCGGTATCGGCTCTGATACTGCCATTTTTGCCGGATCGGGTATCGGTCAGAAGAGGCCGATCCAAATCCGATATTGTGCGTATACTATTGTGTTATTGTTAAGCCCCACAAAAGGCACAAAAACATTATAAAGCACCATAAAGGTTTCGTCCACTATCTTATAAGTGTTCTGAAGACATTATATAGTATAATGTGAGATATAAATTAATATTTAAGTCATTAAATTCAAGATCACGTAAACTTTTTTCCTCCACTGCGGCTCTCAGTCATTCTCCATTCAGCATTCAAACAGCGCGTCGCGTTCGGTTACGACAGTCAGCACGATGAAACACTCTCTAAGATGATTCAATGTTACTATTATTATACTTGACCTGTAGATAAAGGTCTATGGTTTCGGATAAAACAACTTTATATTGCTGGACTTTATTGCTGTAACTAAATCAGGGTGTCTGTTAGATCACAGCACTAGAGTAGAGTCAGAGCATTATAATTGTTCTTCACACGCATAGTGACTGAAATTTGTTAAACTGTTAAACGAAAAAGCTGAATAAACTATTGCATAGATAGATACTGTATAATACACTACGCATCAATATGTATTTCCTTTGTGCTTTGAACTTTTCAATCCGGATTGCGGACTCGAAGAGCTGCGCGCTGTGACTCCGTGTTGCTTCAAGCGCATCATTCTGCGCTCGGGATGCGCATAAGCACTGTTTGCAGCACTGTATTGAGCCTTTCATATCATAATACTTTTGCGCAATGAAAGATTATTAATAGCCTTTCTTGTTCTGTCCTATCTATCATATGTTGCTGACTCGTTAAACAGCTGTGCTATGCATTTAAAACATGTCTCAATTTTATAGTAGCCTAGGCTATTTTTAATAATTAATCTTTTTGATTTTTGTTGTCTTGTTTTTCATTAATGTGTTTTACAACAATACAAAGAGCAATGTGTAATGTTTTACGAGATTTAGTGTTACACTTATTGTCTCTTATTTGTTACCCACTAAATGTTTTTTTTTCACTAAATGTTCAGATTTTATACAATAATTGTGCACTTGTGATTTTTCTAGACTAAATTTTACTGCTGAATTATCCACTAATCTAGTTTATAATAGCATTTTTGTCATAGATTATGATCATATATTTTTGGGATTTGTTGTTTTTCTCTATAATGAAGTTGTCTGTATTAAGTAGATTGTGTTTAACACACAAAAGAGTGATTATCAGTTCAACACACAGAGTTATAGAAATTATACTTGATTTAAAAAAAAACTGCACTGGTATCAGATCGGTATCGGTATCGGTCGATACTCAGAATTTTTGTATCGGATCGGTTTTGAAAAAGCGGTATCGTTGCATCCCTAGTTTACACCCAACTGTTATGTTCACTTGAGACATAACCAACTGTTTACATGAATACTCATTTTGACAAAAGAAAGAATTGGTTTTCTGTGTATGCCCTTTAGCTGTGTCAGCATGTGCACCACATTAAGTTATTTTTCTTGACTTATTGTGCTTAAAGGGATAGTTCACCCAAAAATGAAAATTATCCCATGATTTACTCACCCTCAAGTCATCCTAGGTGTATATGACATTCTTCTTTCAGACAAATACAATCGAAGTTATATTGAAAAATGTCCTGTCTCTTCCAAGCTTTATAACGGCAGTGAATGGCTGTTTTTGTCCATATATTCTGTCCAGTGCATCCATCCATGATTAAAGTAATCCTCACAGCTCTGGGGGGTTAATAAAAGCCTTCTGAAGCGAAACCATGAGTTGACTAACTTATTTTAAACTTATTTTAAAACTTTGACTAAAATAACTAGCTTCTGGCAGATGGCCTACGCAAGTCGACTTGCGCCACAAGAGCAACACTTGACAATGTATGACTTAGGATGTAAGAGTAGCGTAAGCTTTGACGCCTCTCGCGGTTCAAACAAACAGGGCTGGGCAACAAACTCAAGCTCCTCCGACATTTCTCTTTAAAAATTCTAATTCGTGACTGGTGTTTTGTTTTGCTCTATCCTCTGCGCTTCCACGTTTGTCAATACATCATACATCAAATGTTACTCTTTCGCCGTAAATCTGCCGGATGCAAGTTATTTTAAGTTGATAAAGTTTTTAAAAATGTATCTTTTTCTTACACAAACGCATCGCTTCGCTTCAGAAGGCCTTTATTAACCCATCAGAGCCATATGGAGCACTTTAATCATGGATGGATGCGCTTTGATGGACTTCAAAATCACTGCCATTATAAAGACATTTTTTATTATAACTCAGATTGTGTTCGTCTGAAAGAAGAATGTCATATACACCTAGGATGACTTGAGGGTGAGTAAATCATGGGCTAATTGATTTTTGGGTGAACTATCCCTTTAACTCTTTTTAACATCAAATATGTCCTGCACATTATTCTCTCGTACATGCGTTTCATCGCTAAAGTTTCAATATTGGTGTGCTACACGTATACGTTTAACATGATATAGCAACATTTCTAATGATATAGATTATATACTATTGCTATTATTATACTACTAGTGCAAAGTAGGGATGGGCATTTTTGTCAATTTCTTATTTCGATCATTGATAGGTCTCAAAAAACGAGTACTCGATTACTCGGGGGGGCTTGTTCGGGTGCGGGGCTTGTTCTGGGGAGGTGGCGGGGCGTGTCCTTCATGGAGACAATGATATCAATTTAATATTTTAGCAATACTTTGGATTACATTAGCACTTTCTGATAGAACAAAATGTTATTTTACAGTATATTGGCTAAAATTACACTTAAGTCAGAGTAAAACTGACTTAAATTACTGAAAAACAGATGATTGATGAATTCTGAATACAATTTAAAGGATATGTTCATCATCATAAAAATGAATACACATGATACTTTTAGGCTACTTTATTCAACAGTAAATAAAACGTTCTCTTCAGTGTCAGGCTACTTCAGCAGCATATTTCAACTGTGCTTATGAAACAAAAACAAAAATGAACAGCTTAGTTTTCATTTAACAAGTGTAACAAACGACTTCTGTGTGTAAATAAAACAGACGGAATCATTTATTAAAACAAACACAAAAAAAAACATCCTGTATAGGCCTATTTGCCATGACTGATGAAACTTAACTATAGGCTACAGCCTACATATTTTTGTTCAAAAAGATTTGTTTTTTACGCATGTCCGCGCTATTCTCCGACATGCCCGCTCGCGGTGTGTAGCGCGTCCACGCTATTCTCCGACTCCGACATGCCCGTTTGCGGTGTGTTTTTTACGTGTGTCCGCGCACGGTGTTCTTTATCAACCAAAGCCAGTCTCGGGGGCGACGCACTCGCCATCTTTCCATTCACTAATTTAACCAGAGCGAATGAGACGATTGCGTCACGTGTGGTGTTTGTCAACGCGCCTTTGGAGAGAAGTGAAAGTGACAGCTCGGCTAGTAGCCTATCGGTGTATCGATACTTCGGGAAATTAGTATTGGTACCGTTCAGATATTTCAGTATCGATATTTATCGAAATATCTATATTTTTGACAACACTAGGCTTTTACCAATATATTTAATGATATATTTTGCATTTCTAATCCAAACATCATCAAACTTGGCACTGCCTTTACTCGTGCCCGTAGCAAGACACCTGTCAAGTTTGAAATCCATCGGACTAACGGTTCGAGAGATATGCGAATAACAGACACACAGACAGACAGACGTTCCTGTAATTTATAGATAGATAGATGGTATTGTCACACCGCCCAGCCCTAATGTGCGGTATGGGTTGGGCAATGACAAGAATTTCCATGTTACAAACCTAGAAAATGTTTTCAGAAGGAGTAAGTGATAGTTTATAGTTAATTTTTTAATATAAAAGCATTTTCATTTTAGGGTGGTCTATATAAAGAGCAACATGCAGGTTGGACACCCCTATATAGCATAGTGTATGTTGATGATAAAACAACTAGATTTTCTGAACTGGAGTAATATATATTTAGCCATTAAAGATAAATTGTGATAAATTAACTTTCGCGTCTATACCGGAAGTGACGATGGGCGAGGGAGTCTGGTCAAGTTCAAGCTCAGGTTACAATGGATGTGAATGAAGAAACCGAGTTCTCCGATGTTGACGAGCATGCCTATGATGGCTCACAGGTAGGGATGGGGCCGATCCGATCCAGTATCGGTATCGGGACAGATACCAGTGTAATTCATGTAACGGATTTTCCTGATCCAACCTGCGGAGATATCCGATATCCTGCTGAAATGACTCCAAAAGTGATTCCCGCCGGCCAGTCTGCTAGCTGGCTGCAAACTGTGGAATGGATTTCCTGAACGGAGGCGCGGCTCAATGAGACACAGAGACCCCCCTCAGGAAATCCATTCCGCAGTTTGCAGCCAGCAAGCAGGATAGCGTTGAGCTGTGTGTAAATACTTCACACTGGAAACACCGCAGAGCAAGACAGCAAAATGCAATGTTTGCAAAGCCGTATTAATTAAACCATCTGTCTGTGATGCAAAAAATATCCAGGTCTATAATTCTCCTGAGTGAAATGTCCATTACAAACGACCGAGTGTGTGGTGACAGACGCGGCAGTGAAGTCTACTCTCTTCACCAGCACAAAACACACCAAAGAACGAAAAGCCTTGTTTTTCCTAGAAGGAAAATGATGGACACAATGTCCTGACAGGCTGGAATTCCCCAGCAAACAAATTTAGGTTCTGGGAACGTTCTGGGAACGTTAGTTTTTGGTTCCCAAAACGTTCCTAGAACTTTCCCTTAAGGTTAGGGGAACGTTCCCGGAACGTTCTCCTTACGTTATAAAAATGGAACCTAAAAATAACCTACATGGAACGTTCCTATAACGTTCTTGTTTGGTTCCCAAAAAAATAACCACATGGGAACATTAGGGGAACGGTCTGTGTTTGCTGGGTCGTGCAACAAGCACACACACAACAATTTACCATTATGGCATCTCTAAAACTCGATCTTAAACTTTCTCTGTCTCTCACTACCGCTCTAACTACAGCTGAACGCTAGCTCTTATTTGCCTCGGCCTACGTCATATGACGTGTTGCTAGCAGGAAAGGCGTATTCCAGAGCCTAGCACATTTTTCATCAAAATCTCTACATCAAATGAGATTTCATTAGTAATTTCTACATATGTGTTTTTAAAAGACTTCAGACAATATCAAGTATTAATTCAGTTATAAATTCAACCTGCACGTTGCTCTTTAAATGCATATTTCAACCACTTACACAATGTTTTTTTTCCTATCAGATCACCTATCTGGGTCTGGTTGGTGGCTTTGACCTCAAAGACACTGTGTGGAGAGTGCTGAAAGCCACTTTTACAACTGCTGTGGCACGTGCTATGAATTGGAGAGGAGTCAATGGGAAGATTGGTGTCCAACGCCTGGTCCTAAAGGAAGTTGTCATTGGTAAGAACCTTTTTTAGAAGTCTTTTTTTTTTTTAAATTTTAAACCGGTTTACAGAACATCGTATTGTAATTTCTGTTATCTCAGTAATAATAATAGTCACAAATTCATGGTTTGGAGCTTAAATTTCCTAAACAGCTTTTCTCTTAAATGGATTCATTTTCTGCCATGTGTTTTACTTGATCTGTGCAATCTGGCAACCCTGTGCATGGTAGTGTTAGTTTTGGTAATGAAATCAACATTTTTCAAACGTCATTCCAATTTGACAAAAAATTAATTTTCTTGTCCCTAATATCAACATAATGCATGAGAAACTGTAAAATGAACCCCAACAGTAATAACCTGTTCACTCCATCATCTAATTAACAACAATGTATAATGTATGAGTCAAACTCACTAAGACTGCTGAATTTATTTTCCAAGCATCATTTTATTATATCCATGTAGGGCTGCCCTTGACTAAATATTTTTCAAGTTGCGCTGGATCACAGTAAATGCTTCTTCAGTGAAATGAAAGTCTCAAAATCCAAATGAATCAAATGAGATCGACTCAGAAAAGAACTCAATGAATGCACGCGTGTCACCTGATCCACACATGCACATCTTCTTTGTTGCATGCACAAATTATGATATACTAATACAAAAGAAAACATTTGTATTCACAAAAATGTCTCTATTTGTACAAATTGCTACACATTCATTACATTTTTAATTTTGCACACGCAAATTGAAAGGCATGGATAAAACATTTCTGCAACATGCATCAAGTTCATTGATAAGTGTGCTTGCACGTGTTAATCATTTTGATACTATAATCATCCCATAGTTTAGGCCCTCTAAAAAGCGATTCTTATTAGAGAAGAAGAAGAAGAAGAAGAATAAACGGAGCAAAAACAATAGGGTCCTCTCACCATCGGTGCTCGGGCCCTAATTAAAGGAAATAATGTACATTTAATGATTTTTGTCATTTTTTTTTTTTTTCATTGTCCTGCAGCTCTAGCTTCCAGGTTGTATTGCTGCTAACATTATTTAAATTCATCTTTATTGCAGGTGCTGTCAGGCAGAATCCCCTTACTGGAAAAGCCTCAAATAGAGATGTTGAATTTAACATCATTAAATGGTTGCACCTGGCTGGAGACCGAGAAGGGGGGAGGAGGGAGCGACTGAAGAAACGCGAGGCCCAACAACACATTGCCGACCCTCATTAGAGGCTTCCCTGCACACACTTTACCTTTCAAGTTTTCTTTAACTTTCTCAATTTCTCTTTAAAGTTCTCTTTACCAAGTTAGTTTTTTTTTTTTTTTTTTTTTTTTTGGGTGTGATTTTTATTACTCTCATTAGAGTTGAACATAACACATGCTTTAAAACATGAATTTTGGTGTAAAAAATTAAATAGTCTAAGACTCTTTGAATGTTATTTATTTTAATTATATTTATTCTTAAAAATGTTTTCAACTAAATTCTACTTAAATTATTAACTGAGTAGCTGTAATTATATTTATTCTTAAATGCTTTCAACTGAATAATTATTAATTCAACTGTGTTGCTGTAATTATTTTTTATGACATGTTTTCAACTGAATAGTTATTAATTCAACTGTGTTGCTGTAATTATTTTTTATGACATGTTTTCAACTGAATAGTTATTAATTCAACTGTGTTGCTGTAATTATTTTTTATGACATGTTTTCAACTGAATACTACTGTAATTATTAAATTCAACTGTGTTGCTGTAATTATTTTTATGAAATGGTTTCAACTGAATACTACTGTAATTATTAAGTAGAACCGTTTAGCTGTAATTATTTAAACAATTGTCAAAAGTAAATTGTTTTGAGTACATTTGTTGTTGAGTGTTTCATTTACCTTTGAGTTAATAAGACTTTTACATACTGTCAGCTGTATGCGGGCCACATAGGGCCTGTTAGATTTGAACAGAACTCAACCATACTAAAATTGCATACAAGGCTCACATATGGGCCACATGAAATTGTATTATTTGGCTCATGCTTGGTGGAGTTATGGCAAAGAAGTGTGCCATAATTGGGCCACATAAAATTATATTTGGCTCATGCTTGGTGGACTTATGGCACTGCTTTGGTTTCGTTCTGGCAAAGGATATGTGGGCCATATCTGGGCCGGCAAACACAATCTAATCTGGGCCACAGCTCAGCTGTTTATCAGGACCAAATCTGTGCCAAAGGAAATTTGCTGACTGGGGCATGACTATGCTGGTTCACCAGTTAGACTATAACAGCTCTATGAGCAGTTTCCCTCGGTGTAGAGGTCTTTTTGGTGGACTTACTTTCCATGGATTTTATCTGCATTTAAAGGTTGTGATTGGAACCATGTTTAAACATACAAGATTCAATGCTTAATGTAACATAATTAAAGGGTCATGACATGGCTTTTGTGTGTGCCCCAGAATTGTGGGCACAGCCTGATCTTTAAGCAAAGGTTTTCTGGCAAAGCCAGCATCATACTGGGATTTGTTCTCAAAATAGTCATCCTTTAAATGTAAAGAACACACGCGTATATTAACACTGCCATGACTGGGACGTCCACAAAAAATAAACTGCATCCATTTTCCCCTGCAGTCAGCATATTCAAACATGTTGTTTGTCCACAGCCAGGAACAGCACATCTGCGCGGCATCGCAATCTTCTTATGATGTGAAATGACACGTAGTTGTCCTGCGCTGGAGGCGGTCATATGCAAACGACTGGTACGTCACTTCGTACCGTGACGTTACTTCATACCCTGGATCTACAACGAGCTGTATTTAGAGCTTGATTGAATAAATTGTTCGTTTATAATGGGGAGCATGTCTTAAGCAATGAAACTTGCAGGAAGTTTTAATGGTACAAAGACCTCTTAAATACCAAAAGATCAAAGCAAATTTGGTTTCTCATGTCATGACCCCTTTAAGTCTTACAAGGTTGTAACCTAACATGTTCATTGTTTGGCCCAGATTAGCTTTGATAGCAGTATTTGGATACTTTAGGTCGTGAGGAGTTCCACTGCTTGAATCAAAGCTGGATCAATCAATCAATCAATCAATCAAACAATCAAACAATTGTTGTCAGGTTAGATTAAGCAAGGGGGAAGTTTGGGGGACAAAGCCCATTCACAAGGGTTTGGTTTCACAAAGATCAGCTCACTGATTTCCACCTGAACAATGGAGAAATGGAAGAACTCTCAATAATTGAACAGACCGGTGGTGTTACGCAACAGGCCTTACGAGTGGGCTGCCAGAGGGAAGGGCAGCGAAGCGAAAGAGAGGCTGATCCAGGGGACCGGTGCCTGGGAGTGTGTGGGAAGAAGGTCTGTGGAAAGATTTCAAATATAAGTGTAAATTGCTGCTATATAGACACATCTTGTCTCCAAGGTCATTACGGTGCTTTCTGTAGCCCTGTGAATTCACAAGTTAAGACATCCGTGAATATGCTCTCTTCCTGTTGTGCTTCCCCATATGTGAACATATGTCGGTATAAAAGACGCTGTATTTTTAGCCCAGTCTACAATAAGTCCCAGAATGCCTGTGGTAGCGAGCTTTTAGTCAGTGCATTCACGTTAGGTTGTGCATCTCTGGCCGTGTGTGTAAGAGCACACATGCTCGTTCTCCCCTGTAGGCGTGCAGGCCCCAGTTTCATCGTTCTGTGGCTGAATCGCTAGCTCTTCACTCCCTCTCCTCTTTTCTGGCTACCTCACCTTTTTTTTTTTACTCTCATTTTTAGTCTCTCTCTCACCCTCTTCTCTTCAGGTCTGTATATTTTTCCCTGCTTCTCTCCTCCCACGCCAACCTCACATGCACAGAGCTCAAGGTTCTGCCAAACCGTCCTGCTTCTTAAGCCATGTGCATGCATACACTCCTCAATAGAAAATACACAACTTTTGATTGTACAGGGTATTAAAGGTAGTGAAAATAACAAGTGGACCATTAGTCTCTGCATTTGCCCTTTGCATTTGATGCTCATATATGTAGACGCATGAAACGAGTTCCTCCAAAGACTTGCTCAAAATTAGGAAATTTGCATTAGCAAGGACCGTGCTGGAAATAAGTATTTTACTTTAGCATGTCATCCATTGGATTACTGTTTTATCGTCTTGATTAATAAATAAGTAAATACATTTTAAAAATCGATACATTTTTTACATTTTTGTAACAAACCTCACTTGTCCAACTAACAGTTCACCATTTGTAACCAGTCCTACTCGTCCCGCTCTATTCTGGTGAATAACCCTATTCTATTCTCAAACCCTAGTCAAGGGTAAGCGAAAGTAAAAACTGACCGCTGCATTAATGTCGCAGATTCTTTCAGAGACGATGAGCGCTGAATCTACTTCAACATGTGCTGATAACGGTAGTTATATAGGCCTTACTGTCTTACTTTATTTTCTTAATAATTCTCTTGTGGTCTATAAGTAGTGAAAACCGAGAAGTATTTAGTGTTAAACAAGTTGCTTTTGAAATGAGGAGTAAGGTAATCTAACATCTTTTTATTATCCTCGTAGCGCTTCGGTAATGCGAGGATGCGCTATGAAATTATTGCGGGGCAAATTAATTGTAATATTGATTTAATACATTAATTGGGAATGCTAAATCTTGATATGGCCGATATGCTTTTGACGATATCTCTGGCTTTCGTTGACATCGCAAAATATCGTCCACAACCAAATGCAAACTGACATTCAGATCTGCCTTCATTTATTTAGCAACGCCCAACTTCCTACGATACAATCAATTCCAGAGGGATGAAATCAAATCCCGCCCTACATTTTTCTCATTCCTGAAGCCATTTCACTCGGATACATCACAATAGACTATCGCAACATACGTTTCGTGCCCTTTAAACTTTTGAAATGGAACAGAAATAACAACTCTTTTTTGAGGCATGGTAAGGATTTTAATTATTTTTATTTTTCAATGTGAATCCTTGAAGCTTTTCATTTATCTTAAAGTTTGAGTTGAAATGAATTTAGAAAAACATTCTTTAAAAACTGTAAAAAAAAAAAGTGACTTAAAATGGTCATAGTGTCATGTTATAGAATACACCTTATCAGCACATAAATAATCAACACATATTAAAAGTATGACAACCACCAAAAAAAACAAAAAAAACAATGAAGTGATTTGATTATTTAAGAATAAAAAAAGCTTTTCCCAGCATTTGCATGATTCATGTCAGAGCAACGTAAGCCCAGAGCTGCCTGCATGCATAATATCAAAGTGCTTTAGTTTAATTTATGGCATAACACTCATTTGACAAGCCCAACATGGAAACCAGGCTTTTTTTTTTTTTTTTTAAAGAAGCCATTTAATACAGAAATGCTTATGAAATCACCAGCATAAGGTATGTTTTGTTATTATAACCAGCTGCAGAACCTCAGAGCCATACAGCAGTCTGAGGACAGCAGCCCCAGGCCAGCAGTCTCAGACCGGTGTTGGTGTGGAGCTTATAGCATCATTAAGGGTAGGTTCAGTGGGTTCATTCATTAAGGGTGGGTTTAGTGGCTGGGGCGGGATATGCGATCGTCAGCACCACCCTAACTTCAGGTCTGATGCTAATGTCCTAAGACTGCTGTGACGTGTGGTTCTGCAGTTAGATATATCCCCTGTTTTGCACCAGCTAGACCAGCACTATACCAACTCTAACCAGCATAAAACAGCCAGGACCAATATGGAATCCATGGTGGTTTATACTGGATTTTTCAGCAGTGATGCAGTGATACCAAACCCTTCCATCTTCAAAAGAAATCAAAATAATGCTAACAAAGTAAGAAGCCTGGATGATTATGTAAGCACACAGAATCATTCCCATACATAAAGATTCAGAACCCTATTTATCTTGTTTCTAAAAAAAATTTCTCCATTCTATATCACAGATGGTAAATTAGAATTATATTTACTGTAACATAAAATATTGACAAATTTTAATTATTGCCATTTTTATTTCCATATTCATAATCTACACAAATTACATGAAAAACTATTTTTGGTCCACTGTTTGTACTGTATTTTATTCTTTAACGTTTTATATAAATGTGAGTGTTTTTTAAATTGCAGACATCCATTCACAGTAAATAAACACCACTCTGGCATGTATTTCTTTTACAGGCTTGTATAAACACATTGTCTTTGTAAAAAATGTAGTTTTTTTTAAAGAGTTTTCATCTCAGCTATTTAACCTGCTGGCAAAGCATCACAGTTGTGAAATTTAGTATTTAAATTAATATAATAAATGCCCCAAAGAACAAATTAAAGGGTTGTAAAACACCTGGTTAAGGTGCTTAACACACATCCTTGACAAATCAACAGATTTATTAGTCTTTAGATTCTTTATTTTATCTTTCCTACTTTTATGTCATTCACGTTGCTAAACCTATAAATACATAAATTCTCATTAAAGTGCATTAGGTTTTAAAAGACAACATGTACACTCAAATTAAAGGTTTTCTTTGTAGACCGCAACTCACATTGATATACGCATATTAAAGTAATGGCAGTTCCTACCAATTACAGTCCCTGATGCAGACCTGTGCGTATTATACAGCACTATTAGCGCTTGTGTTTGGCATCACCCAGAATCGTCTAATTGCTTTAAACAAAAACTGTGTACTATTTCTAAACTTTCTTTGTAATTATAGTTTTGTGGACTTATTTTAAATGGAAGTGTTTCACTTCTATTGCATACTCACTTTGCCCCAACTCGCTAAACCCACAGGACAGGATCATTTGAATGGATATGAAGTTGTGCATTCACAAGCATATTATGCATGACCACACTGAGGTAGATCCAAAGAAACCAATGAGCAAAAAACAGCCATTGCAAAAGAATACATAAAGATGAAAAACACGTTTCATACTTTGAAAAGCAATGTCTGATGCAGCGAGATGTACTTAATTCTATTTTATGTACAAGGATGTTGAGGGACCATGTCCTGAAATTCAATCCCAGCAGCTCTGGAATATCCCTCGACACATCATACGCTTAAGATTTGCAAATGTTTTACAGTAACTATTGCATGTAGAGACACTCTATGTCAGTTAGAGGACTGAAGGCACTATTAAATGATTTATTTAAATAATAATTAAATATGTAATCATAATGTATTAAATATAATATATATTTCAAAATAATAATTACAATTATTTTATATAGATAAATAAATCGAATGACTAATTAAGCATAGTGTTGAATATGTACATTTAAAAAGCTTTAACAAATGAAGTTATACTTTTAAAAATGTAATACTGTCTGGAACAGATTTTTTATTTGATTTTTTTAGATGTTTAAGAAAGTTGTGCTTTTAATGGGCAGTGGTTGGTGTCCAAGAGAGTCGTACTGTCGACTTGGCTATGAGTGATGAAGTTCCTATTAATGTCATGTATTATTAAAGCAAGATACATAGTACCATATCAAACAGACCTCAACGTTTCATAAAACATGCCATGATCTGCATAATTAATCAACATTCAGTTTGCAAATGACTTAAAGTAGCCTTAATGAGCAAATAAACAAGTACATAAATAAATTATGAACATATGGTACAAAAAAAAGTAATTGTTCTACATGCAAATGTAATTTTTGCAAATGAGTCACTGAATAACTAATAATATTTTGGGGTAAGGTGCATTTGTATATCCAAGTACTCTAACCATCCGATTAATAGTTATTCTGTCTTTTACTTATTGGTGTCAATAGGCATATTTTAGACTACCATTCTTCAAACAGAATCAAAGCAACTCTTGTGGACTTGAGATCTAACATACGCTATGAAATAATACATTATCAGAGGCCCAGTTTAAGCATTCTGATATATGAATAGACTACAATATGTACAGTCTAGTAATGGGCTAGAATGACACTGGAAATCTATACATCTGTGAGACGCTTCACTTTATTTACGCAGTTCTGATTCGCGACTGTGCAGTTCCCAGTTCGCAGGTTCGCCTCTCGAAAATTATCAATGCTGTTATTAAGGTCATCATCAATCTCCATGTATTCTGACTTGCTGACGACAGACGAGCTGCGACGACTGGAGTTGGAGTCGGACGCGATGTTCGGGTTGCTCACTGTGAGGAGCTGTGCCTGTTCATCTCCTTCGGTTTCTCTATGATAGAAATAGTTAAAGTTGGACACAATCACAGGCACTGGAAGAGCAATCGTTAGCACTCCAGCAATGGCACATAGAGAGCCTACTATCTTGCCCCCAATCGTAACAGGGTACATGTCTCCATATCCCACGGTTGTCATCGAAACCACCGCCCACCAGAAAGCGTCTGGGATACTTGTGAAGAAGGAATCCTTCTCTTCGGCCTCGGCAAAATACACCGCGCTGGAAAACAAGATTACGCCGATGAAAAGGAAAAAGATGAGAAGTCCCAGCTCACGCATGCTGGCTTTCAGAGTCTGGCCCAAGATCTGAAGCCCCTTGGAGTGTCTGGACAACTTAAATATCCGAAACACCCTAACCAAGCGGATAACCCTGAGAATGGCAAGAGATGTGGCCTGCTCTCCTCCACCCTTCACCTCCTTTCCACCGTCGGGGTCCTCTGCCAACTCCGTTCCAAGTGTTATGAAATATGGAATGATGGACACTATGTCGATCGTGTTCATCATGTTTTTGAAGAAGGCAGGTTTACTTGGGCAAGCGAAAAAACGGACAATCAACTCAAAAGAAAACCAAATGATGCAGAGTGTCTCCACGACAAAGAACGGGTCGGTAAAAATATTTGGTTTGTAGTAGAATGTGCTGTTGCCTATCACCTGGAGCCGTCCATGTGGATCCTCTTTCAACTCTGGTAAAGTCTCCAAGCAAAATATGACAATAGAAATGAGAATAACCATGACGGAGACAATCGCGATCCCTCTGGCAGGTCCTGAGCTCTCGGGATGCTCAAACAGCAGCCAAATCTGTCTCTGAAACTCATTTTCCGGCAGGGGTCGCTCTTCCTCCCGAATAAAACCCTCATCTTCTCGAAATTTTTCCATAGCTTCTTCTCCAAGCTCATAAAACTTAATTTCCTCAGAGAACATATCCAAGGGTACATTGACGGGTCTTCTTAACCTCCCTCCTGACTGATAGTAGTAGAGGATGGCATCAAAGCTTGGGCGGTTTCTGTCAAAGAAGTATTCGTTCCTTAAAGGGTCAAAGTAGCGCATCCTTTTTTTAGGGTTACCTAGTAGGGTCTCTGGGAACTGGGCAAGCGTCTTGAGTTGTGTCTCAAAGCGCAGCCCTGAGATGTTGATGACCACCCGCTCGCAGCACTCGGGGGAATACTGCGAGTCCTGCGGTTGCCCCTGCAGAGTGGAGGACGTTTCGTCTATATTATCTCCAGCAACCACCACAGTCATCCTGGAGATCAAACTCGCAGTACAGTGGATGGCAGTGGATGTTCAGGTGGGTTGAGTACGCATCCAATGCCCTGCAGTTTGAATAGTCAATGACCCAACAGGACATCCAGCATCATGTTCCACCAAATGTCGACCATCTCCATGTCCAATGGAGCTCTGCATCTACTTCATAGTCAGCCAGAAAATTAAGGGGAGTAATGGGATACCTCAGATACCATGACAGAGATGAAATATGTCCTGTACCTAGATAAATAAAAAAAAAATCCACAGGGAAGTGATAAGAAATTTCTACTGATCCTAATTCATCTTTGCTCTGTGAATTTCTTCAGTCTACTAGCAAGATATTCTAGTACAATGCACATAACGCTCTGGTTAAGACTGCACAATAATATCTAATACGATTCTAAGGATCAAATAAGATCTGATTGGGTGAAATTTATTTGAAATGGACTTGCTTGTCAAATAGATTTCCAAGTGTCCTGAAAGCAAGTTTAACCCTATAAAAGCAGACAGAACATATCTTCTTGTGAGACAGCTATGTAGAGAACATATGCTCTTGCTCTTGTATATATACTGTACACACACACACACATACTCAAAACATGCAATATGGTTCTTTATCATTATAATTAATATAATTTTTTTAACTAGCTCTCAGCAAATACCAGGACAATATTTGCCAATATGAAGAGAATGAGAGTGATACCAAATAATGCCAATGAGGATGTTATAAAATGACTGTCTTTGTACTTACGTGGGCAGTCAGATTGAGGCACAGTGCAGGAAAGATCTGCGCAAAACCTCCTATGTGTAATTAAAAATAGATCTCACATTACAGCCTCACATTCATACAGCAAGAATAAAATACATCCACAATACACATCCTACGGCCGTCAGACAACAGCAAACTTGCAGTGCTCCTCAAACCGGTGCAGCAGAACAGTGGAGACACAAACAGAGAGAGAGCGAGAGAGAGAGAGACGGAGGGAGGGTGAGCAAGAGAGAGAGAGTGAGTGGGTGAGTGAGTGAGTGGATGTGTAATGCGCAATGCAGACAGACTCCAGTATGTTGCCAAATGTCCTTTTCCACACGGGACACACTACAGCTGAAGGAGAAATTCCTGTTTAAATGGTATTTGTTTATATCATTAGTGTGTCTTTTTGTTCACAAATTGCCATAAAAACAGATTAACATGTATATACTAATGAAGTTAAATATGAGTGCGTTAATTTGCATGCCTTAAACCAGAATTCTACACTTTTGGTATTTTATTTAGAGTAAAAATGTTCATTAAAAATTCAACAGTACTCTATGAAAGTGAAAAATTTTTGGAGCATTGAGCAGACTTAATGTGTATTCGATGCAAAAACACCTTAAAAATGTGCTACATCTAAATTAAAACAATGATTCAATTAAATATTATTTATGATTCAAGCAATCTGATGTCATTTGCTTCCACCAACAAAGGTACATTTAAAGGGTTGGATGAAGTAAAAACAACTGCACATTTTCATACCTGTGACCTTGGCTTTGCTAGCACAATTATCTACTTATTTTGCTCATATTTACATACAAATTGTGCAATATATCATGGGCCTATTCGTGTTTAACTTATATTGACATCTGTGTCTCCAACTGATACTTAAATCAGATTGCAAATAATTCACCTGAGAGTTTGTGGTGGTTGATCATGTTAGAGTTTTCTGCAATAGATTGCATTTAAATGCCTTTTCATGTAGAAATGGGAACCAGTTTGGTTAAAGCATCATTGAGATGTCCAATGTGAAGACTGTAGCTCTGTGAATATCATCCAGTCCTCAGCAGACAGCGCAATCGCTCTCGGTACAAGAGATCAACACAATTCTCCATGGCAACCAGGAGTTAGTAAAAGAGTGAGGAGAGGAGGAGGGAAAACAGGTTTACACACCGCTGCTGTCACTACAGCACAAACAACAAACCTCACACTCATTTACAGCATCAAATTAAATGCAACTTCTTCAATTAATTTCAGCAATTTGTGTAGATATCATTTGCTACTATGAAATTGTATTGTGTATAGATTGGCATTATATTGGTCATTGATCACAATGTTGTTCTTTTCTTTTCTTTTCTTTTAAAAGTCCACTGGAAAGGTTTCATCAAGTGCAACATGATCCTGGAACAACATTCCAATCAACCAATCAGATTCACCTATGATTTTTCTCGTATTTTTCGTATTTTAGGGATAATTTATGAGTAGGGACAGGATTAGGGGAAGGGATATAGTTTTCCATAGTTTTTATCTTTAGGGGTGGATATGTTGGTCCAGGATCAACAAAATATGTTGAGCCAGGAACATGTCTAAGGCGGCAAAATCAGGACGTGCAAAGGTCCAAAAGAAGAAATGAAGATAAGACATATAACATATGTCAAAAAGAGAGGAATAAAAGTCCTGTTTTAATCAAATATTTTGTTGTTGTTGTGTATAACCTATTTTGCTATATCATCCTTTTGACATGAACAGCTTTCTAATGCCTCATATGGCAGTTGTACTTCCTCTTTTTCCTGGTTATATCCCACTCTTCACTTTATCTTTAAAGTGTACATTAAATAATGTTTGGGGAAGTTACAGCAGAAATCAACATTTAAAAGAAGTAGGCTAAACAACTTTAAGTAATAAGACATTTCAGTTCAGTTTCAATAGTTGAGTAAGTATAAGAGCAGTTATGCCACATTAAATCTATATTGTGCTAATTGTGGTCCAACAGAGTTCTCTTTTCCTCTGAACATTGTATTATTATTTATTTTTATTTTTTGTTATATATAAATGAATTTGGGGAAAATTTGCTTAACTGTAATGAAAATACTTTAACAATATACAAATCGAATTTGGGGTTACATTTGACCCGGTCATGTACTGCTTGGGAGCAGTTTGTATTGTGAAAAGCACAACAGATAACAAAAAAAAAAATGCATTGGATTTAATTCAAGGTCAGACTGCATTAAAGAGCACCTCACCACAAAACTCACTCCTGTTATCTGACCATGCCGTGCTTTCTTCAAAAATGATAAACTCATTATAACTGTGTTGCATGACCTTTCATAAAGTACAAGAACATGTTTTTACAGGGATCAACCTGATACTCTAAATTCCCCCTCCCCCAAAAAAGAGCAATTATTTCAGCTGCAGCTTTATGAATAAAACAATGGAATGGAATTAAACGTAGATTCAGGAATATAATAGTATTCAGTATTCTAGTATTCTCACGACCGAGAGTTAGCCTACATGAATCAAATTCCTCTGAGTTTTTCTCATGTGGAAACCTGCTGATGTGGACCCTCTGCTTTTTGCCTAGCAACAGTGGCTAGTGTACTACATGTCTCTGACAGCCCCGTTCCTCATCTCATTTCAAGGATCCTCCGCAGAGCTCATTTCATTTTGAAAGGGTGATCACATTTACGTGAACGCTCTTGAGGATTATGGGTCCAGTTCGTAAACTCCCACAGATCCCCTCACACGTATAAGATCTGCGAGCAGCATTTAGCTTCCCCGCATTCATTTCAGCAGAAGGACAGCTGAGGAGAGGTGCAGTCTTACAGTATGAATGTAGCACCCCTCCTCCACTCTCATTCATGAATGCACCGGGCCGTTATATAACACTTGTGCTCTATTTAAAAGAGCCATAGCAATGAAGATGGGCAAGAGACTCACGCGGTGCCCTTCAAGATGAACGCTGGAGCCCTAGGGGCTGTTGGGTCAGACCGTTAGGTGCTATTATTAGCTGCGTGTCACACCACAACCAAAGGAAATGGAGTAGAACTGACAGATGTGTGTGTGTGCATTCATTGGTAATGTGCTTTCATGTGTGTGTGTGTGGTGATTGCATCATGAAGCGCACAACGGCCAGATTTACTGCACTGCACCATTCTGCGCTAAACACACAAGACACATAATTTACCCCGTTTTCTACAACGTATTCAAATTAGTTTCAGTCCCAGAGACTGCTTACCTGAGCGTACACATTTGACTTTACAAGAGAATGTACAAATGTCGTCATTGGGTTTATTTTTAGGTCCCATGTCTGCTGGGCTCCCATGGGAGTCCTGTTGACACACAAAAAAAATATCTGTAAAATGTAAATGTAAGATTTCCACATTCGATCAGATTCATTTTTATTCTCATTTTATTCTCTTACAGAATTTATAAATTATATATATATTTTATTTAAAAATTTTTTTTTTTTTGTGAAATATCTGTTTGTTATACAATACTGGCCAGCTGGACATAGTACCTGGCTCAACCATGGCATGGGGTAAGATTATCTGTTTTTTGACCAATGGCAAATGGGGAGGGATCAGGAAACCTCTTTGTAAACAGTCATTATTTTTTGTGCAATTCAATTTGGTGATGAAAGTGATGCCAGTTTTCTTTCTTTTCTTTCAGGAACTGTAGCATTTGTACGGTTAATTTAGTTCTGGACCCAAGAATTAGAGCACCTTGTGCACCACTATGGACTGTATGTTGCCCTCTGGTTTGCACCAAACCCCTTAATATTGGGTTTCTTCATTGTCATTCTCATGTGGGAAGATCAATCACAGCTAAAATCAATCAATGGCAGCAAAAATAGAAGCATTTGAAATGTGATTAGCAATGGAATCATCAAAGTGTCAATGAAAGAGTTATGGAGGTAGGATATTGGTAAAAAAAAATATTAGTGATGTTTTTACTGTCAGTAGCTGTGTTTACATTGACCCTAATAATCCGTTTGTAATCAGGCTAGCAGAGTCGGAATAAAAAATCCACATCAATCGGAATTGGTCAAATCTGATTTAAATTTCATTCGGTTTGTAAGGGGTGGTTTAAACCTTTTCTAATGCATTCGATAGGACATGTAAACATTTGATCGGATTGAAAACTGAAACTGGAAAATTCTGCACATCTGCAATGATGTAGATATGGCGTAAATTGACGTATGACGAATAGAACAAGCTGTTGATGAATATAGTGTAATAAAATGACTGCAGAAAGGGGCATTTGTACCGCTTGATAAATATAAGCACAGCATAAAGCTTCATGTGCTCATTGTCTCCTAATTAGGACCCGAAATAGATAAATATTAAGTCTGCTTTTTAAAACAAAGAAAATATTTAATGGTTAGGGGATTTAGCTATTATACGTCAACAGCAGGATACTCTATATTAGTGAAGTGTACACATATCAAAACACGTTTTGAAGCTTGTAACATTAACACACACATTAACCCAATCACTTTATTTAGTTTTCATGTAAACACTGTTCGGATTCATCAATCTGAATGATTTAATTCCGATAAAAAGAAAAGGTGTCCATGTTGCTAATGTTGACTTCGCATTTTGTTGATCAAAATTGTTTCCCATCATTCTCTGCACAAAAAGTTAATATATAGATACAGCATGCATAGGCTAAACCAAATTAGCCTAATTTGCTCTTCATGTTGTTTTATTAGCGCTAAAAAGCTTTAGTTAAGTGAAAAAGAGATAACAAAATATGAAGTTGTCATATAGCTACATCCAATTTATTCTGACCAAAAAAATATAAACTCAAATCACATCATAATTACAAATCAAAGCACAAACTACACAAACTTTGCAAGAGAACATGAAGGCAGCATTAAGATTCACTGTATAAAATACTAAAATGCCAGAATCACACAAAGATTCTGTATTTAAATTATTGGATCAATGGACTGTATGAAGTCTTTTATAGTCAATAGTTCATGTTGACATTAATTCTGGGTCTATATTTTTTATCTTAAATGAATCCACCACAGCAAGCGCATTGTGTACAATTATCAAGATGGATGCATGTTGGAAAACACACATTCTACATAATCTAATCACCGCCATGAGTGTGCTGAACATGGTCTCATGAACATGGAGAATTGAATGGACTTATTTGAAGACATAATACTCATGTTTCTCCAGATGCCACTGGTTCCACTCTGAATCTCCTATGATCCCTCCCAGCCTCCCTTTCCCACCTCCTCTACCAATTTTAATCTGTTCATCAGCTCTTCTTCCTCTGGTTCCAGTCAGTCCCTCAGCTCATCCACAGCTGGGCCCCTGCAGTATGGTGGATTCTGGATATGGTGGCCCAGGTCATTCAGTCCCCAATATCACCTTGGTGTGAGGATTCCCCATCTCCGCCTCCATCCACAGAGCCCCAGATTCCACCTCGGTCCTCCGACCTATTGGATCCGCCTTGACTGAATGATCCATCTGCTCCACCGTGGGCCATCATCCCACCAGCATGCCAGCGGCCCATCCCTTGCCAGATATCCCATCCCAGATAGCTTAGAATAACTTGAAACTATTGATTCTCTCTTTTCCAGCACTTTAGACACAGTTGCTCCGTTGCGCTTAAAGAAGATTAAAGAAAACAGTCCAACGCCGTGGTACAACGAGCACCTCAAAAGAGCAGCCAGAAAAATGGAGCGTAGCTAGCAGAAAACAAAAAAAGAGGTTTTTCGCATTTCGTGGAAAGACAGGATGATTGTGTACAGAAAGGCCTTAAAAACGCCTAGATCTGCTTATTTTTCAACTCTCTTGGAAGAAAACAAACACAACCCTAGGTATTTGATACAGTGGCTAAATTAACAAGTGACTCGCGAGCTTTAGTCCTCAGTTGTAAATCGCTTTGGATAAAAGCGTCTGCTAAATGACTAAATGTAAATGTAAACAAGTAATAAAGCTTCAACTTCTTACGTTTCCAAACAGCATAGCAGTAATTACTTTATGAACTTCTTTACTTGCAAGATTGATAATGTTAAGGAGAAAATTATAACTATGCAATCCTCTACTTATCGCATCAGACAGTGCATTGTAGTCTCCCTGAGGAAAAATTCCATTTATTAATTGCTTTAGGAGAGGAAGAATTGTCTAAACTCTTTAAATCATCTAAATCATGTATGTTAGACCCTATACTGACTAAGCTACTGAAAGAGATGCTTCCAGAGGTCATAGATCCATAGATCATTTATTCATCTTTGTCATTAGGATATGTACCGGAAACTTTTCAGCTGGCTATGATTAAACCTCTTATTAAAAAAAAGCAACTTGATCCTAGAGAATTAGTCAATTACAGACCAATCACAAATCTACCCTTTCTGTCAAAAATACTAGAAAAGGCAGTTTCCTTCCTCACAACTGTTCCTTTTTTTTTTTTTTTTTTTTTAAAGTGATATCTGCAAGGATTTCCTGTCAGGATTTAGACTGTATCAAAATACTGAGACAGCTCTCATTAGATATAAAAAGTATTTGCTCTTAACATCCGATCGTGGTTGTATATCTCTATTAGTGTTACTTGATCTTAGAGCTGCATTTGATACCATCGACCACAACATTCTTTTGAATAGACTCGAAAATTATGTTGGCATTAGTGGAATTACACTAGCATGGTTTAAATCATACTTATCTGACCATTATAATTTTGTAGCAGTAAATGAAGAGATGTCTTATCGATCACAAGTTCAGTATGGAGCATTGCAAGGCTCAGTACTAGGACTGTTGCTTTTCACCCTGTGCATGCTAACCTTGGGAACCATGGCATTAGTTTTCACTGTTATGCTGATGATACTTCGCACTCCGACAAAACTTACCAATTCACAAAGTTAACGGATATATCTGAAAAAACAGTTTCTAATTATTGGACAAATAACCTCTGCACATAGTAATCTAGAATACTATCTAACACTTGATGGCTGCTCTGTCAAGTCTTCATCGTCGGTTAGGAACCTGGGTGTGCTCTTTGATACCAATCTTTCATTTGAAAGCCACATTTCTAGCATCTGTAAAACCGCATTCTTCCAACTTAAAAATATATCTAAATTACGACACATGCTTTCAATGACAAATGCGGAACAGTTAGTTCATGCGTTCATGACATCAAGGCTAGATTATTGTAATGCTCTACTGGGTGGTTGCCCTGCACGCTTAATAAACAAACTTCAGCTAGTTCAAAACGCAGCAGCTCGAGTTCTTACCAGAACCAGGAAATATGACCATATTAGCCCGGTTCTGTCAACACTGCATTGGCTGCCTATTAAACATTGAATACATTTAAAAAATATTGCTGATTACTTACAAAGCACTAAATAGTTTAGCTCTGCAGTACTTAAGCGAACTCTTAACGGATTATAGTCCTTCACGTCTATTGTGATCTCACAATTCTGGCCAGTTAATAATACCTAGAATATCAAAATTGACTGCTCCCGGTAGATCCATTTCCTATTTAGCACCAAAACTTTGGAATAGTCTTCCTACCATTGTCCGGGAAGCAGACACACTCTGTCCGTTCAAAGCTAGACTAAAAACACATCTCTTTGACCTAGCATACACATAATACATTATAGACTTCTATAATTCAATGTTAGGCTGCATAGATTAGGTCAGCCGGTACTGGGAACACTTCCCATAAATCATTATGTACTCGTTACATCATAAGAAGAATGGGATCTACGTTGATTTTAATGTCTTTGTTTATCCCAAGGTTTTCCCGCAGCCTGCCGGATCCAGGCCGTATCCTGATCTGACGAGGAGCTTCGCCTGGACCCGATGACAATGCAGTGCTGAAGTGCCAACTAGCCTCTCCCTATGGAGGATCCCTTTCCCACTCTACAGATAAAGCGCTGTTGGAAAATTAGATTCGCGTACCTACCCCGAAGTGGTAAAAAAAAAAACGGGACGTGGACATTCTCGGGACTGGACGGAACCAGCTGGGAAGGCTCGGGGCTGGACGGAACCAGCAGTGAAGGCTCGGGACTGGACGGAACCAGCGGTGAAGGCTCTTGACTGGATGGGACAAGCGGTGAAGGCTCTTGACTGGACGGGACAAGCGGTGAAGGCTCTGGGCTTGACGGGACCAGCAGTGAAGACTCGGGACTGGACGGGACCAGCAGTGAAGGCTTGGGACTGGACGGGACCAGCAGTGAAGGCTCGGGACTGGACGGGACCAGCAGTGAAGGCTTGGGACTGGACGGGACCAGTGGTGAAGGCTCTGGGCTTGACGGGACCAGCGGTGAAGGCTCGGGGATGGACGGGACCCGCAGTGAAGGTTTTGGACTGGACGGGACCAGTGGCGAAAGCTCAGTGTCAAAGTCTATAAGAATCCGTGTATCATTCGTTCAGTCGTTTTTTAATTTAATATTGAAATTAGAAAAATGAGAAAACAGTTCCTTTTTCATTTTTTCATTTTTACCAAAAAAACGAAAAACAAGATTTCAGCTTGATTTTTCGTTTTTTCGTTCTGGGGAATCTATGGATCTATGGTTCTACTATGGAAAATGAATAAACAGCTGGAATATTCGATTTCCACACGTGGGCGGGAATGAAACGCTCCTTTCCTCTGATTTGTCATCAGTTCTTCCTCAGTTCAGCACTGCAGAATAAGAGTCCTCCGCTGCTGCAGCTGATGTGCGGATTCTTAACGCGTTTATTGCAACTACATTTAATATTTTTCTCATCAAACAACCAGACTAATGACACAATTGACACAAGTTCAACCCGTACAGGGGAATAGACTAGAAAGGGCTTTCTTCTGTGTAGATATAAATTCACCTACGCTTTGCATCAGCTCCGTACGCAGGGTAAATGACGGAGCTGCTAGCCTGCATGGTCACCCTCGCCCAGTAAAAAAAATAAAATAAATTCAGATATAAATCAATATAATTAGTTGTAAATTAAATATTTTAACACTAATTCAAAAAGAAAAGAATAATACATTGACTATATAATAGGCCTATATATTAACTGTCATTCAGACTGACTATCTAACAACAACGAGTTTTATGCGTCTTGTGTTTTATTAAAATACAATATCTCAAGGGTGCGCGCTTGTGCACGACCGGGTCAGGTTGACAGGGAAAAAACGCATTTTATTAGTAGCCTATTCAGAAATAAAATACTAAATACTAAAATATTTTAAATACTAAAATACAAAATTAACATGTAAGCTCTAGCTTAATAACATAGGCTATGCGTATGTTACTTCCCCTTACTGTAATGTCAAATCCTTAAAAGGATGGTATTCAAAAAACAACAAGAATGAAAAAGTAGCCACGTACGGCACGTATAATAAAAATAGCATATAAAACTATTATTGTGCCCTTTATTATAATTATAAACAAAGTTTAGCCTATTTTAAACGCCAAGCCTAAACTAATGTATTTGAATCGAAACTGAAACTGTACCGACGTTAGTTTTGTGCATCTCTCATTCGGTCCAAAGTTTCCATATTTGTAATGTAACATTTGGATGCTAACTATTAATGTAAAGAAGGCTTCGTACTTCAGTCGAGTCCCAATATACACGTATGCTAAATCAGCAATTTTCACAGCAAGGGAAATGAGTTTGGAATAACAGCAAGTAGCCTACGCATGGTGACTGACAGCACTGCCTTTATTGTGTACTACAACAGACCAATTTAATTAAGCAGAATAACTTTGTATACGTTTGGTTGACTGTTTTATCTTAATAATGAACAAGCTTCGATGTTAAGTTAGCAATGCCAGAAGTGAACTCGTAATAGGTTGTGTGAGAGCGATGCGCCTAGCCACTTGGATTTATTGCTCAGCAGGGGAAATAACTTAATACTGTTGTTTAATATCTGTCACTCGAAACACATTTACATATATTTATTTTGTGTACATTCAAAATGACTACAAATTGTCATGCCTTTGAAAAATAAAGAAAACAACATGATGCGCTGCTTTAGCGCGTCTCCGTCTCCTTGAACATGTTTCTGACGCATACCAAAAATGAACCAAAATAGCCCACAGCGAATCCTTCTTGTCGCGCCTACTTTTGAAAGTCAATATTTAGATTAGAAGTAAAATACATTATATGTACCTATATATAATCGCATCGTGCTTCATGATAAAAAAATACGTGACTTTACAGTCTGGAAAATAGGAACAATACAAATTATTTCACGGACCCTCTGGCACTTGAGAAATCCTGGTCAACACAGAAGAAAGCCCTTTCTAGTCTATTCCCCTGTACGGGTTGTGTCAAGCCATTAGTCTGGTTGTTTGATGAGAAAAAGATCAAATGTAGTTGCAATAAACTCGTTAAGAATCCGCACATCAGCTGCAGCAGCGGAGGACTCTTATTCTGCAGTGCGGAACTGAGGAAGAACTGATGACAAATCAGAGGAAAGGGGCGTTTCATTCCCGCCCACGTGTGGAAATCGAATATTCCAGCTGTTTATTAATTTTTCTACCCCAGAACGAAAAAACGAAAAATCAAGCTGAAATCTTGTTTTTCGTTTTTGGGTAAAAATGAAAAAACGAAAAAGGAAACGTTTTCTCAGTTTTCTAATTTTATTATTAAATAAAAAAACGACTGAACGAATGATACACGGATTTATAAGCCAGTAAGGCTCGGGACTGGACAGGACCAGCAGTGAAAGCTCAGGACTGGACGGGACCAGCAGTGAAGGCTCGGGACTGGACCAGCGGTGAAGGCTCTGGGCTTGACGGGACCAGCGGTGAAGGTTCTGGACTGGACGGGACCAGTGGTAAAGGCTCAGTGTCAAAGTCTATAAGCCAGTAAGGCTGTGTTCTGGATGGGACCTGCAGTGAAGGCTCTGCGTGAACAGAGAGGTTCCGTCCAGTCCCGAGCCTTCACCGCTGGTTCCGTCCAGCCCCGAGAATGTCCATGTCCTGTCTGCCCAGCCTGTCCCGGTCCCAGACTCTGATGTGGTGTTTTTGTGCTTGCATTTTATCAAGTGTATAAACAGTTCATGAACAGCAAGTGTTATCATTAATGGACAATTATCAATTATAATGTAAACCTAATTTTAATTTACTGGATGAACAATTTAGAGAATGTCATACTGGCTTCACCTCCAAGACCTTACAGTTCTGATGTACGTGTAACCAGGCGCGGATTAATGCACAGGCTTACATAGGCTGCAGCCTAGGGGCCCCACGTGTTCAAGGGGCCTCGGATTGGCCAGACAATTTTTATTTCTTTTTTTACTTAAGCGCGAACCAGGCACGGCACGGGCCGGGATTCCAGTTTGGATGGGCCAGACCAATTGTGAACGTTAAATTAAAAACGTTATCTAATCACTGTTTAACCTAATAAAAATTACTGACTAATATACACGTTTCAAGATAACGTTGTCTCTTAGCGCGCTACGAAGACTGCAGTGGCGATTCTAGGGGGTGGCCTGTACATTTTTAACTAACACAGTAATGGTCGGACTGAGGCTGTGAGAGCTGATTTCTGCTCAGCGGACGGTTGGCCATGCAGGTCAAGTGACCCATGAGATGATCGCGCTGGCTGCTGCTGCTCCGTGAAACAGGAGGACGGTCACAGTTACAACAGCAACAATACAACAACGATAAAAACGCTGGAATCTGTAGATTGAGAGGTATGGTAATTTAATATTTAGTTATATCGTAGTTCCCTCTGAATGTGTAGGAAAACTGAAAAAGTCGAACTACACTGTACTAGCTAGCTTAGCAGCCTGCAAACCAAGTTAAGAGTGCAGACAGTTGAAGAGGGCGCGCGCGCAGCTCTTAAAGGTGCCACACCTTATTTCCACTCGATACACCGCCATGAAATATGAAACGCTATTTTCTGGACTGAAGACTGAGGGTGTTTTTTTGCAGGTGTGTGTGTTCAATAGAGCTAATGCTATATTTTTGGCCAACCAGTGTGTGAAATGTAGTGTAAGGACTGGGCGAGGGTGAATCTGAATAATTAAATAAATCCTTGCTAAAGTCCCAAAGCCTTCAAAGGCCTGGAACTTGAAAAAACACACACAAACACACACACACACACATCCCCTCAGGACAGGCCGTGGTGTCCGCTTACAAGACATTAAGACATTTTATGACTGATCGGAATGTCCCACAGGATTTAACCAGATATATTCAATGTGTTTTATGTGTGTGTTTATTTGTCCATGTTTATTTGTCCATGCACTTTACACATAACTGCCTATTCCCCAGGATTCTAACTAAGGAGAAATGAATCTTTTATTCATATATATATATATATATATTTATGATATATCCCTTTGAGAATTGTACGAACAATGTATCCAATCTCATCTTACGATTTGTCTTTTATGTGTTTGATCTATGTGTTTGAAAACTAATGGGATAAGGTTTCAAACGGTGCAAACTATGATTAATCCGCTCCATGTGAGGCAAGTTTGGATTCTCTGAGCTCGAATCTTCGTTCCCCATTTAGCAATTTACATCACATCTTGCTAAATCTTTGTGACACATAGGACTATAATAATTGTGAAGATTCTGCTCTTAAATACCCGACGAAATTAGCGTTTCAAATGCCTTGCTACGAGACAAAGGATCATAAAAACCAAACTCCCGCCTTGTGATTCCCACTCTCCGATTGCCCAAGCCGACAGGAAAAGGTTGGCTTCGTCAAAAGTGATAAATCTCTCCCCCTCCCTCTCTCGCCCTCTTCTCTTCGTCCTTCGCTGCGGCTGCAACATGTAGCCTAATCCTATCTCGTGGTCTCCTCCGGAGACCGGATCAGATCTTTATTTCTTTTCTTTGTAAGTTAAAGTTCTGTTTTCCGTAGTCGACTCTGTTCACTTCCACGAAGTGAAACGAACTTAGCCGAACTATGTACTTTGGTAATGTTACCTCAACGACTTTAAAACCCTCTGTTCAACACGCGCGCCAAGCAGCACCACGTGACGCTTACACACACAAAGGACTCCGCTCACGCATGCGGCCAGACCGGGCCGTTCAGGAATGCAGCAACACAGCGAGACCCATAAATTTGTGCAAGTATATCTTTTTATAGAGCTTCCAAGAAGCCTTAAGATGATGTTTCGTGTTGTTTACAGAAAGGTGAAGGTCTGGAGGAATGCTATCAATGCTCTCTCTCTTCTCTCTCTCTCTTCTCTCTCACTTACTCGCTCTCACGCGTGTAAGTTATCCATTGTCCAAACTCTGCGCATTTCTCTCATCGATGTCTTATTGTGTTTTGTATGTCTATTATGTATGTAAATACATATATATATATATATATATTCCATGGCAACCGTAGTAAATATATAAGTAGTTATGCCTTTATTAAATTCATTATATTCATTGGATTGATTCATTTACTTTGCTCATTTTCAAGTCCCTTAAGTGCAAAAAGGTCCTACTCGCTTTATAAATTAAAGATACTTTAAAGAGTATGTGTTTATAGGGCAGCAAACCCAATTCTTCTGGCCAGAGAATTGCGTTTCCTGAAATCCTATAAAGTGAGATGATATTGTGGATCCCCACAATATTATTCTGGCAATTGAGCTAATTAATTTTACCTGTTTGTGAAATGTGGTCCGTGTAAATAATTGCAATCAACTTGTGGTTAATCGCAAGGATTCACATGCATGCAGGTAACAGGACATATCATCCCTTATCGGGAGATGTATTAACATGTAAGACTGATCTGATACAAACCTGTATGAATAATTATTAATTATGAATTATGAATTATGATATGCAAATTCCCCGTAATCAGATCCACCCCTGAGTCTTTACAATAGTGTGAAAGTCTAGATTTAAGTTATAACACAAGAACAAGCTGTGACTTATTTATTTGCTCTGTGATTTAAGGACTGTTTAAAAAGGACTTTTTGTTTGTATCAATTAGCTCATCTTCACAGTCCACATATTTTTAGAGGTTTAAATAGGCAGAGCAAATTCCATTCAAATGGCACAAATGTCATAAGTTAATTTATGAAGAAGCATCTTGACCATTTATGATTCTAAGTCTTAACTGTTTGATTTAAATAAACGTATTAATGTATGCTGAATCAAAGCCAACGTTTCAATTTATACCTTCATCAGGGCCTTGGACATGAATACTGTCTGGGTTGAAAACCACTTTTTGCACATTTTCATACATCACAAGGCACCCTAATGACATTATTCAGTCATCAGGCCATCATCTGTGTTCCCTCACCTGTATTGTTACCCATGTTTGCTTTACTAATTTAAGTCCCCTCTTGTGGTTAAATAAAAACACACCTGGCAAAGAACAAACTAAGAAATTCAAATTCCAGTATCTCTAACAAATTATATCTAAGCTAAATAATAACATGTAAAGAACAACAAATATTTCAGTTCCCCTCCGAGGGAACTCCGCTGCGTCAAGAATCGACACTATGGGGAATGCCTTCGGCATGACGCGTCTGAAGTCAATAATTCAATCTTGATTGGCGTAGCGCAATCGCGTCACTCGTGACGTCGCATGTGATGGTGATCCGGAAGCTATAAAAGGTCACAGGAAACAGTGAATGTCAGCTTCTGGTCTTCAGCAAGCTTTCTGTGTCAACCTGTTTGTCTTATTTGGTGTTGTCTGTCACTCTGATATATATATATATATATATTATAGCGAACAATAAGGAGAAACTATTCAGAATGTGCGTCCCCTTGCCTGATATTTAAGCGAGGGTGACGCACACTCTGTGAAGTTTGTCTGGGAGCGGAGCATGCACTGACAGCGCTCGAGGGCGCTGTTGTGTGCAAATTGTTATTCAGTTACCTATGAAAAAAAGCTCCGCTCCCATTTGAGCCTGTTCGATCAAATAGATCAGGCTCGCGTTTCCAGTGCATCAGGTCTCGCGTCTGTCGAGTCAGCGCGTTGCCTGTATGCATGGGATTCGCACGTGGGGCTGGCATATAATACTGAGACGGTTGCGACCCTTTCTCAGTGTTTATGTACCAGCTTCACTGGTCTCGCGCACGGCTCGGAAGCCCGCACTGCGGCTTCTTCCGACCGTGTTAAAGACCCGGTGTTTGATTTATCTGGCTCTGAGTTAGATATTCTCTACACAGAATCATGTGGATATGGGGATTCGCCACCCCATATTCCCGTTATTGAGGAGTTGTTGGAGGTTGTAACCAGGGCACTGGCTAAATCAAATGTTTTATGGCAAGTTAATAAGCAGGAAGCGACTAAGAAAAATAAATGAATGAGCGCTTCCTGCAGACCTAGTCACAATCTTCATGTCAGAGCCTTCTCTTTTTCTCTGATCTCCTTACTGAGGTATTGAGATCGTGGGAAGAATCAGGTTCATCTCATTTATGTTCCCCCATGTATACATTTCTAATGAGAATGGTTATGAGGTGATGCCTCGAGTAGAGGAATATTTTGCGAAATATTTCTCCCCGACATTGCGTCACCCCTGATAGCTCAGACATTTCCCTCAAATTTCGTTCGAATTTGTTAGGGAAAGCATGGCGGTGGATCTAGGATTATGGCTACATTTAATTCTATGAAATTTAAATGGTGAAATATCTGTCTTTAAAAAGTGAGATATTTTAATTCAGTCTACCATCCAGATCATTTTTCACTTATTCAAGTGTTAAATATGGCTCCATTTAATTTTGAGGAATTAAAATGAGCAACAAACGTCGAAAGTCGATTTTCCCTGCCGGTCCTCCGCTTCAGGGTATCGAAAACGAGACGAAAATAGCAGGGCTCTGTGCAGCCCTCAGGAAATCGATGTTTCCAGCGTCAAGTGCGCTTCGGGACACATCGGTTTTCAGCGAATGCACGCTTCAATGTCCGCCTCAAGGCTTGCGGCCAGGCGGTGTTCGCGTCCGCTCATCGGAAACGGTTCTCGATTATTCCCTGCCGGTCTTCCGCTTCAGGGTGTCAAGAACAAATCCGAAAGAGCCTCCCCTCCGGGGAGCCCTCAGGAGATCGATGTCGGCTTTCCGCCGCCAAGTGCACTTCGGGACGCATCGTTTTCCAGCGAACATATGCTGCACTGTCCGCCCCACAGGCTTGCGGCCAGGCAGTGTTCGCGTCCGCTCATCGGAAACTGTTTTCGATTATTCCCTGCCGGTCTTCCGCTTCAGGGTGTCAAGAACAAATCCGAAAGAGCCTCCCCTCCAGGGAGCCCTCAGGAAATCGATGTCGGCTTTCCGCCGCCAAGTGCACTTCGGGACGCATCGTTTTCCAGCGAACATATGCTGCACTGTCCGCCCCACAGGCTTGCGGCCAGGCAGTGTTCGCGTCCGCTCATCGGAAACTGTTTTCGATTATTCCCTGCCGGTCTTCCGCTTCAGGGTGTCGAGAACGAAACCGAAAGAGCCTTCCATCTGGAGAGCCCTATGCACTAGTCGTCTCAGAGAGACATTTATGGCTAAATCCCTTGGGACACCCCGCGGAGCCTTCAGGGAATCGATGTTGCTTCCCGCCGCCGAGTGCGCCTCGGGACGCATCGACTTCCAGCGAATATTAAACACAGTGTTCTTGTAACATCTAACTCATTCGCTACCTCTCATGAGGCCTGTAGAGAAAATTATTCGGTTAGTTCCTGCCAGAAAAGTGCTTCAGGTCACCGAAAATATTACGACTCCTGAGGTCAGTCCTGAGAGACTGATCCCCCTAGTAGATTATTTAGACGCCTGGAAGGGCCTTCAAAATATATCTCAGTGGGTCCTGAATACAGTTGAGAAGGGATATAGAATCCAGTTCCAGTATATACCACCTAGATTCAGTGGTGTTATTCATACACTGGTATCTCCTGATCAGGATCAGGTGATGGAACAAGTAGTCCAGTCCCTCTTAGCCAAGGAGGCCATAAAATATGTGCCCCCACCCCCCACCCCCCCCCACCAGAGGGGTCCGGGTTCTACAGCCGTTACTTCATAGTTCCTAAAAAGGATGGTGGGCTGCGTCTCATTATAGATCTAAGGATAGTGAACAATCTTTGAGGAGATTTGAATTCAAAATGCTAACTATACCTTGATCGTTCAACAAATCAGATCCGAAGACTGGTTTGTGACGATAGATCTTAGGATGCTTATTTTCATATTCCATCATCCCACATCATAGGAGGTTCCTTAGATTCGCTTTTGGGGGTAAAGCTTATCATTACAGGGTTCTTCCTTTCGGCCTAGCCTTATCTCCTCGCACCTTTACTAAATGTATGGATGCTTCCCTTGCTCCATTTGGGACTTCAGGGGATCCGTATCCTAAATTATATAGATGACTAGCTCATTAAACTGGCTGTCAGAAGAACTGACGATTCAACATCGAGATGTTGTTTTGCGTCATCTGAGGTGCTTGGTGTTGAGACTACAATGTAAAGAAAAGTTCCTTAACTCCTCTTCAGAGAACTACGTTCCTGGGAGTAGAGTGGGACTCAGTCACAATGCGGGCACAATTGTCTCCTGCTCGTACAAATACTATCTTAACCACAATGGAGAGTATTAGGTTAGGCCAGGCCATCACTGTCAAACACATCCAAGGGGTTTTTAGGCCTCATGGTGGCAGCTTCCATCGTAATTCCTTTGGTCTGCTCCATATGAGGACCTTGCAGTGGTGGCTCCGGACCAGAGGGTTTTCCCCGAGGGGGAACCCTTTTCGCACGATCAAAGTAACGCGCAGATGCCTTCGTTCTTTGGTCATGTGGAAGAAACCATGGTTCCTGTTTCAAGGCCGGTTCTGGGAGCACCGTGTCAGAGAAAGTCTTTGACCACGGATGCATCCCTCACAGGCTGGGGTACGGTTATGGAGGGCCGTTACACCCGAGGTGCTTGGAGGGGACCATCATCTCTCATGGCATATTAATCGCTTGGAGATGTTGGCCGTATTCTTGCCCTGAGGCACTTCCTGGCAGACCTCAGAGGTCATCATGTTCTTGTTAGGACATACAATATGTCGGTGGTCTCTTATATCAACCGCTATGGAGGTCTGAAATCGCGCCGTCTTTCTAGACTGGCACATCAGATCCTTCTGTGGTCCCAGGATAAATTTATCTCTGTCAGATCCATTCATATTCCTGGGGTTGATAATGTGGGAGCAGATATCCTGTCGAGGCAGGGGCTGAGGCCCGGGGAAGGGCGACTCCACCCTGAAGTAGTTGAGCTCATATGGAGAGAGTTTGGCCAGGCGGAGGTTGACCTGTTCGCCTCTCATGAGAACACTCACTGCCCGCTCTGGTTCTCTCACATCCAGCTCCTTTGGGCCTAGGTCACGTCTGTACGCTTTCCCCCCGATCGTTCTGCTCCCTGGGGTTCTAGAAAGGGTCAGGAGGTACGGTGTGAGCCTACTCTTTGTAGCTCCGTACTGGCTGGCCCGAATTTGTTTTTCTGACCTTTTTAGTCTCTTGGTGAGTCCTCCCTGGCAAGTCCCTATTAGGAGAGATTTTCTTTCACAGGCCGTTGGTACAATATGTCTCCACGGCCGGAGTTATGGAGACAATGGGTCTGGCCCCTGAGGGGGTCTAACCGGTAAATAGGTGCCCTTTCCACCGAGGTGGTTAGGTCATCCATTCTAGAACCCCACTCTACTAGGAACTATATATTGGTTAAGTGACAGCATTGAACCCAGTTAATTTCTGCCCGCTGGCTTCAGTACTGGTGTTCCATTCTGTTCTCTAACGGGATCGCCTGTTCACGTTTAAGGCCTCTGTGGCGGCCTCAGAGCCCTCCGCAAGCCTCTAAGGGTGAGCATGTACGGACATTCCCAATAAAACTCCATGTTCCTGTAGATTGGAGGATGAATCCTGTCATCCAGCCTATTGGCATCAGGCTGACGGGTTATCCCTGGCACCCGCCATGTCCTGTGGATGTGATATATGAGAATATATAAGAATCTGTTGAGTGTTGCCCCCCCTTACTTAATGGTGTGGGAGCCACTCTACCTTATTTCTGCCCTGGCACTGAGGTGCCTGTAGGCAGTATCATGATTCTTCGGAAATTCATCATATAAGAATCTATTTGAGTCTGCTTCCTGCTCCCTGGAAGAGTGGTGGTGCTGCCCCCTCTTACGTGATGACGTGGGAGCCACTCTACTTTATTTCTGCCTTGACACTGAGGTGCCTGTAGGCAATATCATGATTCTTCAGGTAATCCATCCTCCATCGCATGTGTCGGATGGTCAAGGTCATAGCCTTGAGGGCCCTATGTTAGGCCTCAGGCTGTAAGGAGTCAAATCTATCCAGATATGTATCAAGGGCTAGGAGCTATTCCCCTTTTATCAATTAGACAGTTGGTTATCTGCGGAAACCTCTCATAAATGATGTACGTGGTGCGCTTTGGCCTTCACCTCTCATCTAATACTGTCTGAGGTTCCCATCCATGGGGTTCGTTGAGCCACCGGCTCCAGACCTACCCTTCTTACATCAAACCTTATGACAATCTAGGTTGGATCTGCCTTCTCATTTCTATCGTCCGTGAGTGTGCCAGATGCTTCACACCAGGGCGTATTCTCTCAGTGTGGCGCAGTGGGCATTTCGTTCCCCATAGTGTCGATTCTCGACGCAGCGGAGTTCCCTCGGAGGGGAACGTCTCAGGTTACGTCTGTAACCCTCGTTCCCTGATAAGGGAACGAACGCTGCGTCCCTCGGCCACACTTTTCGCGCCCCTGAGAACGACTTGCTTTGACCTATTAGAAGCTGACATTCACTGTTTCCTGTGACCTTTTATAGCTTCCGGATCACCGTCACATGCGACGTCACGAGTGACGCGATTGCGCTACGCCAATCAAGATTGAATTATTGACTTCAGACGCGTCATGCCGAAGGCATTCCCCATAGTGTCGATTCTCGACGCAGCGTTCGTTCCCTTCTCAGGGAACGAGGGTTACAGACGTAACCCGAGACGTTTTTTCCTTACAAGCTTAGTTTTTCTTTTGCTTTTACAGATACACTTTTTTAATAAGGTCCTATCTTTAAGCATTTTGGTTTATCCTGTTGGATTTCTGTGTTTTTATGTAACCACAAGATGGTGCCTCAATTAGTAAAGCAAACACAGGTAACAATACAGGTGACACAGACGATGACTAATAAATGTTATTCTATAGGATGAGTTAAGAGCAGTTTAATTTTGCTACTCTAATCTAACTTGTGAAGAGACAAGGACTTTAATCCATTACAAGAAAATAGCTCTTAGAGAATGTTTACCCTATACTGACCATAATTACCGATTAAAAATAGACATGTTAAAATAACCAGAGATACTTGAGGACTGTGATAGGTGGTTAGGACTGTTTTTAACAGGATAGACACGTAGTTGCCTATGGACCATATATGGCACTAAATATTTTTTTTTTAGGGGGGGCGTCGGCATCACACAAAGAGCAGCCTAGGGGCCCCTGACAACCTTAATCCGCCCCTGTAACTCTTACCTTGAAGAATGTCTTAAATTAATGTAAAGCAACATTCTTTTTTTCTTATTTTATCCTTTCCATTTTTACAGTTGCAAAAAGACCTTGTGGATGTTTGAAAGAATTCAGGGGGGGTCGATTTAGACCTGACCACCCATGTCACTGTTGTGTTCCGCCGAAGAAGAGTATTACATAGTGCGTGTGTTGCTCTTCATAAATCCTTTTTTGAATGGCATAAAATACCAAACATTGAATTTGTTGGTGAGATGGCAGAAGATTATGGAAGACCACGTCAAGTTTTTCAGGTGATTATTGATTTTAAGTTTTTACACCTAAAAAAGTAATGATACTTTCAGCGTTTAGGGATGTATGTGTTTTTATGAAATGTGACATCTAATGTGACATCTTGCGCTTTTTACATTTTTTTTTAAAGAATTCTCATGAGCGAAGTGCAGACATCCCTTGGCATTTCTGAGGGGAAACCTGTAAACTTATTCTTTGCATTTAATCAGGATGCACTGCTGCAGAACAAATACTAAATACTACACTGCAGGAAAGCTGACTTTCTTCACACCAGACCTGGGATTAAATGCCTTAATCAGCACCTTTTCCAAATGATGTGGGGTTGTACAATAGACTTTGTATAGACAAGTTTGACCTAGAATCTTTCCACGACACAGATGTACAACATCAACTGGAAAATGTACTGTATTGATAAATAATAGTAAAATGTGTAGTCTAATCGGCTTTTGTGAGTGATTATGTCATGAGTAGAATATTTTGTCATAATTATGGATTTTAACAATGTGTTTATTAAATTTTACAATGCAAGACCACAGCGGAGGTCAAAACAGAACTGGGCGACTGGATTGCTGAATGTGGGATCCCCAACATATATTCTGCATCACTTGGTGATTTTGGATGCTGGAGTATTATCCATTAAACTGGATTAAATTAAATCTAATGTAGGCATTTTGTGTGCATGTGTTTACTGGTGTCTAGATGTGTTTCGGTACATACATATTATTTGTGTTTACTTTGTTGAGGGATGAGTGCGCTGGAGAGTCTTGTATGAGTGAATGTCTTGTTTATATGAGCTATGTCTATATATTTTTGCACTCACCATTATTGTAAAGTATGTTTTAAAAAAATTTTTTTATTGTTTTGTTCTATTTGACTGCTGTGGTAAGGTCAATGCCAATTTCTGTACCTTGATTTGATGACCCCCTTGAAAACGAGATGGTTCATCTCAAGGGGTTATTCCTCTAATAAATAAATGTCAAATTTTCCTAATATTTACCAACAAGTAATCACCACTACATGCACCACAGGTTAGGCATTTAAATGTAATGTCATGTGCATATTCTTTTTATTTATACATTTTATTTATACTAGTTTAGCATTTTGACAACTTCATGTCACTGGCAAAAGTTCTTCAAATGTCATTAGTAATGTTATTTTATTCATAATACAGTTTTATAAGCACATACATATTCTGGTATGATCACAAAATGGTGTTTGAAACGCAATTAAATACCAACACCTTAGAAGAAAATTGTTTTCATTTTAGGGTTTCCAGCATGATCGCCGGAATGAATGCTTGTGGCAAGTTGTCCAGAGAAACTGGGAAACCTTTGCACCACTATTCACACATACAACTAAAAAGTTGTCACAGAATGATATTCAAAGTCTCTTCGACATTAAACGGAGTCCACAAGGCAGCAACAAAAGAGATCAGGAGGAGGATGTCATCTTTCTTTGGGAGTGGTGGTTGATGTCCATTGAAAGTAAGTAGCCAAGTCATTTGTGTAAAATGCATTATGCAAATGTTGCTATATGGTGTTTAATCAAGATTAGGTTAATGGACATACTAATTTTTGTAACTGGAGCAGATTCTGAACCCCCACTGGGTTTTCCACACAACTGTGAAATCCAGTTTTATGACCAAGAACCTGGAAGCCAACAAATTCCATACTCTTCCACCTGTGCCCTCATTTTGTACCTGCCAAGAAGCATTACAGAAGAGGCGATGTTTAAAGAGTTAATGCAGATGGCCATTAATGTTTCTGTGGGCTTTGGAAAAGTCTAATTGACCCTTTGCAGGGAGCTTGATTGACAGGTGATCTGACCAATCATACTTCTCCATCCGCCATTTTGTCCGACAAAGCAGTAAGGAGAGTTAGAAGATTAACAGAGGATTTGAACTTGAAAAACGTAATGTACTGACGCCTCTCCGCGGTTAAAACAACATTCCTTCTTATGTTCATTCATGTTTATTTGATGCTATAAATTAACTAGGAGGAAGAGATGATCGGTTCACGGCCAGCTTTAACCCTTGTAATCTGTTCGAATTCTGTGCACACCCCGTCTGGTCCGGGTCAAATTGACCCTAATTGGATTCAATACAATTCCTCGAAAATCACACTATGAAAAACAACAAAGATTTAGATACAAACTGTAAACTTTTAATATCAACATTTGTCAAACATTACAAAACAATTATATCTGAAAATATGATTTATGAAAATGTTTTTTTAACCATTTTTTTAAACAGTTTTATTTTGACAAAATTTGAAAATAAACAGTATACTGACTTTTTTGCATATATTTTACGTTTAAATTTTTTTAAATTTTTTTTTTTCATTTTATGCTTTGAACATCATAACTGAACAATTAAATTTAGATGTATAATGAAAATGTTTAATTTTCCTAAGTTAACTTTCCCTAGTTTCCTAAGACCTAGTTCCCTATAGTTTCCCTAGTTTCATTCATTTTCTGTATCTTCAACAACTTTTTCCCCAATCTCTGAAGCATCCTCTAACTCTGAAACATCTTCTAACTCTGAAACATCTTCATGTGTATCAGTATCACAATCAAAAACCGGTGAAATTACTTATTTTACTGTTAATCTTTGGGAGCTATTTTTCCTGCTTTCTATGTCGAAGTCTCGTGCCACACTAAGCAAAACTGTGGGAAAGCTCATTATTCACTCACAGGGGAGTGAGAAACCAAACATAACAAAAACATACATATAATAAATGTTTTTTATAAATGTTTTGGCTCTGTGAAGCTGCCTTTGAAAATCCTACATAAAAGTTTTGGTTCAAAGCTAGATATTTCAGATCTTGAATATAGAAATGAGAGCTAATTTTACTATCTGTGTCTGACAAAGATTTTCATCTATAATTTGCAAATAATTCTGAACACTGTGATTTTAGCTTTTTCAAGTGTGTTTGGTTAGAGCACTTTTAGTACACTTGCACGTTAGAACTGGAGTTGAAGTGCCCTGACATACAGAAAATAAATGTTTTTATTTTGTGTCTGTACAGTTGCTTTTGAATGGCTGCCTATGAGGGTCAAATTGACCCGCGAACATCACGAACGTAACAGTAATTTTGTTTGTATATGTCAAAACACATCAGCATGTTTAAACTTTGCATGCATGTTCATCATGATAAATGAGAAAAAGTCACAAAATATCAAGAAAAAAAACAAATGTTAACCAGTATTTCCAACAACTAGAAAATTGAAACGGGTCAAATTGACCCGCAACATAACACAAGGGTTAACTGATGCTCTACGCAATCTGTCACGACACATTAAAGAGCCAGGGTATTTATTGTTTACATTTCTTTTTAAAAAATGACCAAATTTAAAAGGTGAAACTTTGTTTAATATGTTTAATATCAAAAGTAACCGAAAAGTAACCTGGTCTGTCCTGTCTGTCAGCGTGTTGTCAGTCTCCTCTCTGCTCCACAATGTATTTTTCACTGCGTGAGAACATGGTGTGGCGTGAGAGCGGCGTAGCTTGTCGGACATAGCGACAGTAACTAAGGGAGGTGGGTCTTTGTGAACGGTCAATTGGCTTTCCTGAGGCAATAATACATGTATGGCAAAATTTGTCATGTCTATGAGTGCATGTTCCTGATACACTGTTTGAAGTAGAGCAAAATCGTTTGCTGCAACTTGTTTAACAATGTGACCCTCTTGGTGAGAATCAACCTCATTGACAAAAGAACAAGCCTGTTCTGTGATTTTCTGTTTTTCTTTTGTTGTTTGATTCATATTAACAGCATATTGCAATCGGTATTGTATATTATGCTTTCACTTTAATACACAGATCTAATATACACATGTAATTTCTTTCCCTGCTGTTTATATTCACAGACATAACTGACTGTGTTTGTGAACTTTGTCAAATTCAACAAGGGTGTGTCAAAAACACACAGTTTAAGCGCAATAAGATAGATAACTTAGTTTAATACTCACGGGATGCGCCATCTGACATCCAACTTTCTGGGTTGTGGCTAGAAAGAATTCAGCTACTACCGGAAGTGACGCAAGTCTTGCAAAATCTAAGCACAAATTATAAACAATTCTTGGAGAACAACATAATCTTAGGGGTTTCGAGGAGGATGACAAAGTTCGTCATTTGGTTCGTCATAGGTTCGGGTTCATTATCCTTACACATAGGGAGTGCAAAATCTGGCTCTGGGATGAACCATTGCTCAGGCTTGAGTTCCTGGATGGACAATAGGGCTGGCTCACACACTTGGTCAGACGCTGGCATTGGCTCTGGGTCTGCAATGGGCTCTGGCTTTGGCTCCTTATACCCCTTTTCCACCAAGACAGAGCTGGTGCTGGTTCGGAGCCAGAGCCTAGTTTCAAATCGGTTCTTTGGTTTTCGACCACCAAAGCACCAGCTCCGAACCAGTAAAAGTGGTTCTTAAGTAGCACCAAATCATTGCTGGTATAGACGTAAGAACCGCTTACGTCAGCGGCTGGGAGCGGGATTACCGTGGCCAACAAGACGAACAGAAACTTGTGACCGCCAAGCAGCTAATCGAGCTAATAGCAGCTCGATTGTAATCTCCGTTTATGCAAGTTACGACAAGCTGCACGAACACGTTGTATTCGCCGTGTTTGGATGCCGATGTACGGCAGGTTCGCAAAGCCATGAGCATCAATAGTAACGCAACGGCCGCCATTGTTGATAGAAGGCTTGTTCGAGATGCATCGGAGCGGCGCGGACCGATCGGAGCTGCAGGAGTGTGTGGAGAGCATACGACTTTTGGGTCGCTTTTGCAGTTCTTTGATGTCATGCGTCAATCAGTCTGCGAGAAGCCAATGCATCTCGAACAAGCCTGGTGTGTTTGTGTTTGGCGCTGCCGCGCTAGCGTTGCTGGGCAACATGAGATGTATACAGTGACGTAAGACCTGGCTCTGTGGTGGCTCTCTGGCCTGTGGAAAGGCAAACCGGTTCTTTGAAAGCTCGTAAGTTGAACCAACTCCGAACCGGCAATAGCACTAGCTCTGAACTAGCACCTGGTTCTTGCTGGTGGAAAAGGGGTATTAGTGGGCTTTGGCACTGGCTCTGGGTTTCAGTGTGGGCATGTTGAGGTGTTGGCTGGGTTCTGGTTCTGGGTCAGTGGGGTTTGTGGGTGAAGACATCATTAACAGACACACTTAATTCAGGCAATGTAATAGATTCTTCATCTCAGTCAAGTCCAGCAAGCCATAATAGTTTGCTTCTATCCAATATATTGATTGTATGGTGGTATCATCGAGATGTGCTGGGCCAACAAACAGAAGCGAACAGAGTATTCCAAAAAAGGGAGCCTATCATGGGCAAGAGGATTAAACGTTACTGCTAGATCCATGTTTGAAGGTTCGGTCTTTCTGTTACAGCCGGATGATGAGGAGATAAAATAAAGCTGGATCTAATTGCGGCAAAGTTTTTATTTTACAAACTCAAAATAAAGGTTCTCTGGAAATTTGAATATCAAAACACTTGAACAGAACAACCAACTTAACGCGATGAAGACCGAACAAAGACTAACAGGTATTTCCAGCGGGGACCCCCCAAGCTTTACTATCAGGATGATTCGCCCTATTATGAGTTTGTTTACCACCGAAATTACTTTGAAGCTGTTATATTAAGGTAAAATTCCTGCATAGTGTGCCTTTAAGCAATATTTTTATTTCTTCAAAACGGGCTTCAATTCTATGGGAAATAGTGCATCTTGATGGGATTTCAAATCAATATATCAATATATCCCAATAACTCTTGAAAAACCTTCACCACAGAAGACACATATGCAATATTATCCTTCAGCAGTCCCGGAGGCTGCATTTTCAGGACCCCACTTCTAGGACCGCATTTCTAGGACCCTAGTTTTTTGTGACAGCGCCACCTACCGAGTCGGAGAACCGCAGTCACAGGAACGCATTTCCAGGACCCTATTTTGGAGGACCGAAAAAAGTGCCACCAAGGCAGTATTTCCACCCAGTTTTAACTACATTAGAGGGGTTTTTTCAAGTTTGATTACACCCAAATACTACTTTATTTATTGCAATTAAACCAGGTTCCTTAGGAATGTTGAGAAATTATTGGGTCTAAGTAGTATACTATAATAACTCAAGTAAAATAAACAAGGAATCATGTTATAGTCTTTTCAGTCACTAGATGGGTCACATTTTCAAGTACAGAGGGAAGACAAGGATGACTCTGGGGGTAGATTTAAGATTGTGTATTTTACAAAATATATAACACCTGAACTTGAACACACAAATATTTTACAAAATAAAATATAACAACTGAAATTGAACACACAAAATATTTTACAAAATAATATATAACAACTGAACTTGAACACACACAAAAACAAATGTGATCATGAACCACATAGACAGAACTTCAATGGATGGACAAACACATGGACAACATCATCACTGACTCCTAAGAGAGAGAAAGAGAAGTGAATTAAATAAGGAACATTTAGTTGAACATGTTCTACTCTCTAATTTTAAATTTCATATTTAAAAGATCTTAGTTACCACACAGTAATGATAATGATCAAAATAATGATATCAATCTTCATACCAATTAATGTTCATAAAACAATTATTACATACTGTTCAAAGATTTGGAAAAAAATATATTTTGATGTTGTGGGAACAAAGGTTCTAATAAAGCCCATCTGAACTGAGAAAAAAAAAATAGAGAGAGATGCAAGAAATCTGAATAGAAATCACATTATTGACCCGACTTTTCCTGACCATATATATATACGATCAGGAAAGGATCTCCCTTCTTGGATGTTATGTGTTTCTTGAAAAACATTTTAAAGTTAATTTCATATAAATAAATAGACATAAATTAGGTCTAAGCCTAGTACTTAACCAATTTATTTATTTATTTATCTTTTGTCATACTATTGCCTACCCTGAGCTGTGTCCTTGATAGCACTTCATATAGAGTACAGTATACAGTAAATGACACAATCTAACACGTGGGATTTTAACAGTCAATTATTATAATGGCCTCTCTGATATGTCTGACTATTAAAATGTCATATGTCTCAACCAACTTTATAAAACCATGTCAAAATGAAGAGACGTACACATAACATGTATTGTGGGTAACGTTAGACAGGCTGACTGTAAGCACGTGACAGTGAAAACATTAAGATTATTTTAACTGAATTAAAATGGAAAAACAATGAGTAATTAACAAGCTTTCAGAACGAACATGCTACAGTTTATTGTGCTGTAAATAAGTAAACACAGGCTTATCATGCAACAGTTCCGTTAAATGAACGTGCTAACAATTCATTTTCCAGCATTAGAGGCTAATATATGATGGCTATGCATTCAAGACTGTTTAGCAAATCACCAGCACGTTGGCAACGTTAACTTTCCAATGAAATGCATCTCAATTGTTTTTAAAGTTAAACAAATAAAAATTGATTCGCATTTGTGATACTCACACTCTGAATGTCATACATCTTCGCTGGTCCTCTAATTCGGTAGGTGGCGTTGTCAATAAAACCTAGGGTCCTAGAAATGCGGTCCTAAAAGTTTTACTACCATTGAACAGATTCTCTGCGTTATCTCCTCAGATCGTCGTGCATCGCATCTTCTCCCTGATAACATGGAGGAAAAGTTTGTTGCCCTTCATCACTTGATGCTTGTGGATGTTTGCTTCGCAAATGATATTGCATCGTACTTGTACTACTGCTGTATTTTAATACCGCGCAGCATATTTTACAGGTAACTTTGGCGCCCTTTCTGTTGAAATGGTCCCACACAGTACTTATTTTCACTAGCTTCATTTTGCTTGCTCAGAAAAAAATGTCTGCAGGCAAGGCACGTGAGTGGTTTCGCGTGTCGACGCGCCCCTGTGAGTTAATAAATTTAGGCTATATAGTTTTTTTTTTTTTTAAACCATACAGCAAACTAAAAAAAAAGAAGCTTTAAAAAAACCCCGCTTTAAACTGTTTCACTTTCGGTAACGGTTAAACGGTCAATATGAGCATCCCTAATACCAACACAATCCAATTAACGAAACGAGTGACAGGTGCAGTGAATTTGACAATCAATGAATAGTCAAGTCATCTTCATTTATGTAGCACTTTTAACAATGGATTGTTTCAAACCAGCTTTACAGAGACAAACATATAATTTAAGGTAACATAGATTGTTTTGACTTTATAGCGATTCTTGAATAATGATATTTCCAGCTAAAGTTAGTTTTGATTGATTCACTTCCGGCGAAATGATCATTTGTTATTAAATTAGGGGCCGCTAAGACGACGCCGTTCTCTCTAAACAGACTTTAAACACGTACCTGTGATAAACGCTGATGGCGTTCACCTGCGCACACGTGTCTGCTTCCCGGACAATGGTAGGAAGACTGTTCCAAAGTTTTGGTGCTAAATAGGAAAAGGATCAACCGCCAGCAGTCGATTTTGATTTATTTATTAACTGGCCGGAATTTTGAGGTCGCAATAGACGTGAAGGAATATAATGCGTTAAGAGCTCGCTCAAGTACTGCGGAGCTAAACCATTTAGGGCTTTGTAAGTAATCAACAAAATTTTAAAATGCATACGATGTTTAATAGGCAGCCAATGCAGTGTTGACAGAACCGGGCTAATATCCTCATTTAGGATCATACTTCCTGGTTCTGGTAAGAACTCGAGCTGCTGAGTTTTAACTAGCTGTAGTTTATTTATTAAAGGTGAACTATGCAGGATTTTTACCTTAACCAAACAGTTTCTGAGTCATTGGAATGGTTATATAACTATTTTTCGGGTTGAATGGTGGTCGTTTCGCACCCCCCTATCACATGTGAGCGAAAAAAAACACACTTGCAACTTTGAGCCGACGGGCCGCCGGCCGCAGCATCAGGAAGTGTCGCATGATATCAGGTCTCACGATGTAACAAATTGCAAATTACGGCAAAAAAGATCTGCTAAAATGAGCATCAAACAGAAATAACCCGGCGCCGTATACATGTGGTGTTCGAAGCGCACATGCAATACAGACTGCCGACAGTTCAACAGGGTCCCAAATGATTTGCTCTTATCATCCGATCGTGGTTGTATCTCTATTAGTGTTACTTGATCTTAGTGCTGCATTTGACGCTATTGACCACAACATTCTTTTAAATAGACTCGAAAATTATGTTGGCATTAGTGGAATTGCACTAGGATGGTTTAAATCATACTTATCTGACCGTTATCAGTTTATAGCAGTAAATAAAGAGATGTCTTATCGATCAAAAGTTCAGTATGGTGTACCACAAGGCTCAGTACTAGGACCGTTGCTGTTCACTCTGTACATGCTACCCTTAGGAGATATCATTAGGAGGCATGGCATTAGTTTTCACTGTAATGCTGATGATACTCAGCTCTATATTTCTTCAATCGCTGATGAAATTTACCAATTCACAAAAAACTGGATGACTAGCAATTTCCTACTACTTAATTCTGGAAAAAAACTGAGATTCTAATTATTGGTCAAAAAGCTTCCTCACGTAATAATCTAGAATACTGTCTAACACTTGATGGCTGCTCTGTCAAGTCCTCGTCGTCGGTTAGGAATCTGGGTGTGATGAAAAAAAAACGCATTTTTCATCTTCAAAATATATCTAAATTACGTCATATGCTCTCAATGAAAAATGTAGAACAATTAGTTCATGACATTAAGGCTAGATTATTGTAATGCTCTACTGGGTGGTTGCCCTGCACGCTTAATAAACAAACTACAGCTGGTTCAAAACGCAGCAGCTCGAGTTCTTACCAGAACCAGGAAATATGACCATATGTGACCCTGGACCACAAAACCAGTCGTAAGTCGCACGGGTATATTTTTAGCAACAGCCAACAATACATTGTATGGGTCAAAATTATCGATTTTTCTTTTATGCCAAAATCATTAGTATATTCAGTAAAGATCATGTTCCATTACGATATTTTGTAAATTTCCTACCGTAAGTATATATAAAAAACATTTTTGTGAGTGGATGTAGCAAAATCGCGCAAAAAAAGTCAGAAAACACGCCTAAAATTATTCGCTCGCTGCTATGTTTGGTATCGTTGTCAAGCTTAGATTTCCCACTTTCGGTTTCATAACTCTCCACAACGTCATTAGAGCAGTAAGCCAATAGAGAGCGTTAAAACAAAACTTTCTCATGTAAAAAAAAAAACTGTTTTCTTCTTAGCAACGGCCTGCTACAGCGCCTCTCATTGGCTGGCGACTTCTTCGCGTGCACAGTGTACACAATCCGCAATGGTTACGGTGCAAGCCATGGATTCTGAGATAGCGCGTTTGCTCAATTTAAACTTTAATGACAGCAATAATGTAACGAACATAGTAAATTATTTTTTCGAAAATGATTGGGAAGATGATACAGAATGTCCAGAGACCGGCTTGGCAAAGGATATGCCCTGGAAGACGACGAATTCGATCAATGTGTGGATCTCTTCAATTGTATATGTTCCTGGTGAAATGTGATGCGATCTGGGAAATGCCACCACATGGTGAAATTTGACATAGCCTATTACAGGTTTTGATAATCTGTTTTCCAAATCTGTTTTTATTTCTTTCATTGATTAAAATGACGATTTTTTCTCTCTCTCCGTGCGTGTTCTTAAAGTGAAAGACAGTCTTTTCAGCTTGCCACTATAAATCGCAATTTTTCTGCACTAAACTTGTACATTTTCCCAAGATATATTCAAAGAGGATAGACAAGATGTTATAGAATAATAATTTAATGAAAACCCAATTTTGACAAAAAAAACTGACATTCGATCTATTTTTAGACCTTACTGAAACCGTACCAGCGCGACAGCAGATGGGTTTGCCCAAATCGCATTACAAATAGGCTATTTTAATGAGATTTTTTGTGTGTATAAAGGTTTAGTTGTGGTAAATCAATGGTGTAAATTTTATTTATTTCCCTTCATTAGTAATATGCATAGCTAAGGACTTCATTTGGACAACTTTAAAGGCGATTTTCTCAATATTTAGATTTTTTGCCCCATCAGATTCCAGATTTTCAAAAGGTTGTATTTCGGCCAAATATTGTCATATCCTAACAAACCATACATCAATGGAAAGCTTATTTATTCAGCGTTCATGTGATGTAAAAATCTCAATTTAAAGAAAATGACCCATAAGACTGGTTTTGTGGTCCAGGGTCACATATTAGCCCGGTTCTGTCAACACTACAGTGGCTCCCTATTAAACATCTTATAAATTTTAAAATATTATTGACTACTTACAAAGCACTAAATGGTTTAGCTCCACAGTACTAGAGCGAGCTCTAAACGCATTATAGTCCTTCACGTCTATTGTGATCTCAAAATTCCGGCCAGTTAATAATACCTCCTAGAATATCAAAATTGACTGCTGGCGGTAGATCCTTTTCCTTATTTAGCACCAAAACTTTGGAACAGTCTTCCTAACATTGTCTGGGAAGCAGACACACTCTGTCAGTTCAAAGCTAGACTAAAAACACATCTCTTTGACCTAGCATACACATAACACATTATAGACTTCTATTATTCAATGTTAGACTGCATAGTTTAAATCAGCCGGAACTGGGAACACTTCCCATAAATCATGGTGTACTCGTTACATTATAAGAAGAATGGCGTCTACGCTAATATTAGTATCGATGTTTTTCCCGAGGTTAACTGCAGTCCGCTGGATCCAGGCTGTATCCGGATCTGATGAAGGACCAGCGCCTGAGTGTCAACTCTCTCCCTTGTGATCGCCTCCTTCCCATCCCTTTACCTCTGTACAGATAAAATGTTGTCGGGATAATACCGGTTTGTGTGGCCACACAAACGAGACAAAAATGTATGTATTATAAATTTTTAAGGCCAGACAAGTAGTTTGTTCAGGGTTGATTTGGGAAGAAGGACTACACGCCTGCGAACATATATATTCAAATGCACATACCTAACACGTGATGCGCATGTGCACGCCGTCCGCGTTTTCACGGGTTTGCGTTTTTGAGGTTTGCACAGAGAAAATGGATAATAGTTTGCACCTTCTAACTTATTTCAGGGAGTGTGTTCTCGAGACAACAGGCACTGTTTTGTGCCTGTTTTTTTCTGTTAGAACGGTGTCGTGTTAGCGGCCCCTAACTTAATAACTAATGGTCTTTGCCATGGAAGTGAATCAATCAAAACTATCTTTAGCTGGACAATAACTTTATCCTAGAGCTGTGGTAAAGCCTAAACAATCTGTTACGGTAATTTCTATTATCACTGTAAAGCTGCTTTGAAACAATCCATACTGTTAAAAGGTGACTTGACAAAAAAGGAATTTAAGTTGTTATATGCCATATACGAATGTTTTGTACAGTACATGTTGCTGTAATGACAAATCCAAGTCCTAAATGTAGGAGATCAGACACAAATAGTATTCAAAGGGATTTATTGCATACATTCTGTATGTTTATGATTTATATATATATATATATATATATATATATTACCTCAGGTATACAACATACTCTCTAAGACAACATTTTTAGCAAAATTACTGTACGCCATACATTTACATCATCATCTAGACATTTAATTAATCACCCTGCTGGGTAAGAAGACTAAACAGAAGACAGTACTGCACATTTAAAAATGATAAAATTCCTAATGATTCATTACAGTAGCAGTGAGAACATGACAGCAGACAATAATTTACAGGAACTACTCATACACTTCATACTGGACATATCAGACATAATTTTTACAGTGTTAACAGAGTGCTAAGGCTCTTCAGATGGACACCAGCTGCATTACACAAAAACACATGCAGTATGAAAACACACAGGAGAGGACAATCTGACATGTTTGAATCTCAACATTATGTCCTAACCAGACACAACATATCATACACGCTATTTCTGCTTGGTTTGTATTTGTTCTGCATCATGCAGGGTATCCCCGCCCACAGTGAAATTTCATTGGTTTAAAATCCTGCTTTCACATAGACATCAACTATGGTCTGATTGGTTACGGGTCCGACTGTGCACCTCATCATCATAATCATAATGCATGGTTGCTTTCAGAAAATACGAGAACTGAAAATATCTTAAGCCGCGATTGGTTAGCTCTGTTTATTGACTCTTGAAGATTTTTGGTGATCTATTAGATCTATCTATTGGTGATCTATCTATTAGATCTATTAGATCTATTAGATCTATTGACATGGGGGTTTATACTAAATGCATTCTTTTGCCATTTTAGATTGTCCTGAAAACCAAATTTACATCACTAAATGTATTGATTTAAATAAAAATTCTGAGATAAATACAAGCTCAACAGAATTTGTGGCATAATGTTGATTATTACACACACACAAAATTAGACATCCCAAAAATCTAGGTTATTTGGCCCCATTCACTTCCATTGTAAGTACCTCACTGTAACCAAGAAAAAGAAATCGACTTTTATGTGTGTTGTCCTGGTAAATCCTATAGGGCAATATGTCCCCAAGAAGATGCCAATATCCAAAATCCTTGTCCATATGAGGAAATTTTTTGGTCCCCATGAGGAACCCAGCTTATAAATTATACTAAGTGATGTTTTTTTTAAACCGTAAAAATGCAAAAAATGTTTTCTGTGATAGGTTGTGTTTAGGGTTAGGGGACATAATGTACAATATAATAATCAGTACGTCTATGGAAAGTCCCCATAAAATGTGTGTGTGTGTGTGTGTGTGTGAGAGAGAAAGAGAGAGAGAGAGAGAGAGAGAGAGAGAGAGTAATCAACATTATGCCTTAAGTGCTGTCAATTGAGTTTAACTTGGAAACCTGGATATTTTCTTTAACTGTAGTTCATGAATGAAGGGATTCTTTGCTCTTGCACAAATTCAAAAATGTTGGCAAGAAGGGTCTTTGTACTGGCATTGCTGAAAAGTTGAAACATGGGAATCAATCCTATGATCGTATATGAAGAATATTACAATCCCAGGAAGACTTTGAGTGCATTACATTCATATTATAGAAAGAATCAATGACACAATTTTCTCAATCTAGAATGGTTAGTAATTTCAGTTTTAAACACTAATGATATGATACATGAAATAAGGCACTAGTAAAGAAATATATTTACATGAACAACCAGTTAAAATCATGTGCAAAGCAACAATGATAATTCAGTCATTGTATTCATACCATTTATCATGCATTATTGCTTACTATGAACAAATAACAGATGGATATAGTACTAAACTGTGCAACACTTTGCCCATATTTAATTATTTCTCACAACAGTTCATAAATATATATTCAGCTTATGTAATGGAGTGCTTGATATTATGTTTCCCTTCTTTGCATATACACCACTTAATTTAAGATGCCGTATATAAGGTGGTACTAAAGGAACATGTCCGAAATGTGTTTTTTGCTTTGCACACAGTGTAGTTACATGTACATGCAATCAACTGTCAGCAGAGTAATGACAAAACATCTATGTACTATATAGCTTAGAAATCACATGCTGATATCAGAAATGTGTAGGAAATGATATGAGCGTTATGAACGGAGTGGCACGTTTGAAGAATCATGCCATGATGTCATGGTTTATTAAACCCAGCAGCCTGTGTAAATATGTGACGCTCTCCAAAACTGACGAAACATCAACGTCATAACCACAGGATAGAAGACACCAGGCTAAATGTGACATTTACGCTTTTTAGATGAGAAACATCTGATTTAACACAGGATGTCTGTTACAGTCTGAGGGAAAATATATTACCACACTTTTCCTCACGTAAACCAACTTCAAAATAACAGCACTTCTTGATTAATAAGTTATCTTTATAATTATCCACTTTATTTTTTAACACGAAAGCAATTTCCTGTCACTGTCCAAGACTTACGATTCATTAGCCACAATAGAGTGGCGCAGGGATGAAAGAGTTGTCGGAAGTTATGCGACCATGGTGCGGTTCGTTTTTAGCCTACATTTAGCATTTTACTTTTGGCGATTGTATTTAGACTTCAAAATACTTAAAAGCCATGTCCATTTGTTGGTCACAAGGCATATTTTCTGTAGTAATCAAAAAGCGAATGGAAAAATCCTATTGGGTTTGTGTCGAGAGAACTAGCTGTTAATGCAGCTAAAATAACTGAAAGCGACTGACTCCAGAAGCCTCGACACAGTTCAAAATGTTAAAAAGTTAAAAATGGATGTGCCTGCTCAAAATAAGGGGGCTACTGTTATTTTAAAATGAGTTCAACCATTTTTATTAAACAGGTTTCTTAGCTGATGAGTTCAACAGTAGTCAACTAGAAAATATTTATGAAATAATGTATATCAAAATTCTTGTTTCCTAACTAGTGTTACACACCATGGCGTTATCCTGCTAGCAACAGTGTTAGCATCTGTCATTCATGTTAACTAAGTCAACAACTTAGCTTGGCTTGAATTTAAATCCAAAAAAATAAATAACTAAATAGGCCAACCTCAAAATCTTTATTTTTTTTCTTCTTCTAAGAACTGAGAGTATAGAATAAATGTCACTCTGGCTTATTTGTGACCGTGTCACAGTTGTTTCTGGTGTCCCCTACCCTGGGGCCCCTTTTCATATAGATCATTGCAGTTTGCTTATGTAAAAGTAAATGTTATCACAGCTCGATATCCAACCCGATCTCACGCCAGTTCGGACGTATTTTACGAGTTGCCCAATTCGTATGAATGACCTACCCCAGACCCGGCCCCTAAACCTACCCATCACTGGGGTTTAGACTAATCGTACAAATTCATAGCGAGTTAATACATACGAATTCGTACGAATTAGCCACCTCGTACTTACTCGTACGAATTGGTTGTGAGATAGTGTTGGAATATCACATCTAGTCACTGGGCAGCAGTGTTTAAAGGGGTCATGACATGAGAAACCAAATTTGCCTTGATCTTTTGGTATATAAGAGATGTACTATTAAAACTTCCTGCAAGTTTCATAGCTTAAAGTGTAAATTGCAGGTTAACCACCACAATCAATTAATGTGTAAATAAAGTGCTCAATATGTATATATTTAAACATTTCTGTCTTAAAATGCGTTAAAATAACATTTATTGGGGTTTCTTCAAAGGTAGCGTGTTTTTTTACAGTTAATGTGATGACGTCATAACAGGGAGTCGCAATATACTCTGCTAGATTACCACTGTTTGTGGCTTGACTATGGAGAACGAGGAGGTGGAAAACCATCACATTTTTGATGGACCACAGCCTTATAATTTTGAACTAGTCAGGCATGAGAGAGGGGAGGAAATTGCCAGAAATCATGGCCCTCAAAGAGTAATAAATGCTTGGTATGAGGAAAATGAGTGGAGGGTTGGTCAGGTGTCCTGGTGAGTAGCTAGAGCTAGCCTGGAGCTAACTCGGATAACATTAGGGAACAAGCCAAAGTCTTTTCAAAATCTTGCCGTCATGTAGAATAGCAAGGAGGGAAAACGACTGAAGACATTATTTACTTACATGGTGTTAGTAACGTTAGTCCTAATCAGAGCTGTAGAGATGCACAGACACAATGGCGCTTTTGCTGGCATCTGCTGACAGAACGCGATATATTGCCTGTGCTAAAACGCTACTAATTAGCGATGCTCATTGTCAGAAAGAAAAAGAGACAGGTGTTTGTGTGGGCTATGCCACCCAATGGAATCACCAGCGGAGGTGTGCTGCCGTGAGGTGAACGCGTTTGGGAGTTTAGTGGAGCAGCTCGACCCGCGACCGGCAAATCTGACGTGCCTCACGCAGCATCCTGGTTTTGACGCATGCATGCCAGTTTGTTTTGCGAATATCTTACTCTCATTTCAGGCAGGATCACGGTCCTCTTGAAGCCAGCACACACGAGTATGTTTACAATTGAGTTATTTCATTCATCACTGCTGAATCTAAAAAGAAAGCTTGCCGTTAGACGGTAACTCTAGGCTGCTTGCCGCTTGGAGTCCCTGTTATGACGTCACGCCCAGCTTAGCGGAAGGGAAGGGGAGTGCTAAAAACCACTGTAAAAAGTACCAACTTTTCATATTATAGTCAGCATTTTGGTATAAAAAACATACAAAACAATGGTGGGCGGTTCTTTTCTTTAAGCACATTGCATTATCTCGTAAAAAAATTAACCTGCAATTTACACTTTAAGAAGTCCTATAAACAAAGCATTTATTTAATCAAGCTCTAAATACAGCTCGTTCTGGATCCATGGTAAGAAGTGACGTCACGGTGCGAAGTGACGTACCAGTCGTTTGCATATGACCGCCTCCAGCGCAAGACAACTACGCCTCATTTCGCATCATCGCATGCATTGTCGTGCAGCGAGTGGGTCTGTTTACAAGATACAACATGTTTGAATACGCTGACGAACGATCCAGACGTCAGGGAAAGCAGTTGGATGCAGTTTATTTGCAGCATGCAGCCCGCCAAAGCTTTATTTGAACGGTGAGTGATCAGATGAGTGTGACAGGGCATGTTACTGAAAGAACGAGCAGAGAGAGAGAGAGAGCGCCCCGGCCGCGCGTGCGCCTTCAAACTGTCTTGCTCTCTCTCTCTCTCTCTCCCTCCCTCCCTCGCTCATATGAATCAAAATCAATTGAGAATTGACACGATGGTAAAAGATTGGAAGACCGAAGTTTCACGTGGTGGAGCATTGTGTAGACTACATGTGATACAAAATGATTAACGTTAATAATTTATGCATAAGCAGCACTGACGGTAGCCAATCATAACAGTATAGGCGTTAACACTGAACTCTTAAAGGGGAAACACCCCAAAACAGACTGTTTGAATCAGAGGTGAGAAACAGGGTGGGAAAATGTCATAACTCACTACATTTTAAAAGTTTTTTTGTACAAAAACTATAGTAATACTATAATTGCACCTAAGGGAACATAATAAAACAAAACAAAAAAAAACATGTCATGACCCCTTTAAAACAAATGAATAAAGCTGTTTGGGACATGTTATATCAACACACAAATATGAAATGATGGACCAAACATAATATTGATTTATAATTCACAAATGATTCGCTCAAGGCCTTTTTAATGATTGTTTATATGAAAAGAAAAAAAAAAGTTTATATAAACTGTGCTGTACTACAAATTCTGAGAACCATTTTGAGTGATGACCGTGATTAAGTTCATTAAAATAAACTGTCCACGAAAATGAATCAATGCCAGTCATTACTGCTCTGTCTGTCCTATTTTTATCCAACAGTAATGTCCAATTTAGATGCAGAGAACAGATGATACATGTTTATTTATCGAGACTAGCTTGTAAATGAAATGAAAGAGAAAATAATGGCTGTGTAAAGAAATCATTATCAAGCATTGAAGCTTTCACATGGAAGACCCCGGCGCATTGAAGCTTTCAGATGAACAGAGACAAGCGTAATGATGTCCTAGATGGTGGACATTCATTTGACATGATGCAGACATTCAATACTGTATGTATATGAAAAGTCAGCATTTCAGGAGTTAAAATGGATGCAGTGCATTTGTGCTTCTGAACAGACATGAGAATAATTCTTCATTTAAATAGGTTTACATTCCTTCTAGGGAAATATAATGTCATACAATCAGTATCATGAGCAGCATACTTAAGCTCTGTCACATTGCAACTTCCCATATTTTACCTAGGCCTACTAAAATATATTTATATTTTTCAACTACATAGTCCTACACATCACTATTTTCAGAAAACAGGCTTAATACATTACAATAAATTTAATTCTGTTGAGGGGCATGTTAGGATTAATTTTTTGACTGGCTATCTATATACTATTAGTTAGTGTCATATTTCTCCTGGACATCTAGCATTGAGTACAAAACCAGGATGGAAAAAGCCAGAACACACATCCAACAATAAGAGGAAATGCAACATACTGTTTGCTCGAGTTGTTTCCAGAAATAAGGCTTGTGATCTGCTTGACGTAACTCAACACAGAGAGGTAAGCGCACAGTAAAACAGCGAGGTAGATGCTTTCAGTGATGGGTGATTCTGAAACTATAACAATAATCATAAAAAAAAATTAAAGACACAAACCTGCAGCAACATTTGTGCTTCAGTGTTTGAACTGCATAAAAGGAAAGGTGCCATAATCATGAAAGAATTTCTACGTCTACACATTTCCTTTTCACTTCAGGCAAAACTATACCGGGTGAAAATAGAAAGAATATTGAAAATTATTTAGCAAAATTTTAAAAAGCTAGAAAAATAACCTGTCACCAGTTTAACCGATTCCATTTTTATATAAAACCTATAATACTTTTTAAAAAAAAATAGATATTTAACAATGTTAACCTCAACAGTCAAGTAATTCGTTGTCATTGGTAGTCGTTTCCGTTGACTAGTGAATTAAATAAAATGATAAATTAACAAAATAATCAAGATTTATTCCATGCCCAACTTTCTATGCATGCCATAATATGTTTTGGTATAGCACATGATCTGTAATGCTTAAACATGAGATACTGCTGGACTGAAGACATATATGTATACATATTCACGTGTACACACACACTCACACACACACACACCCGTCCCAGTAGCAATGTTGTTGTTTTGGGGGCAAATAAACTTCAGGAAGCATCTCACAAATTGTTTGTGCTTGTAATCTGTATTTTCAAGTAAATTGTTTCTACCTCAATGCGCTTCAAAGCATCTTCTTTATCTTTATCACAATATCACATTGTCCATGTTTCCTCACGGTTAGATTCCACATTAGACAACATGATCCTTTTGAGGCGTTGTACATAATTCCATAGATAGGGGAAAAAATGATTGCTGTTTAAATGCGAACATGTGGAGTTTTTGTTGTCCCATGTAGTGTTGCTCTGGTGAAGGTTTGTGTTGTCCTTGACGATATTGTGCTGCTTATATATGCAGATCTGTAGGGCGGAAAGTCCATATTCATGACTGTACCTGCAAATCAAAAGAGAACAGAACTCTTATCTATAACAAAGTACATTGACAGAACCACATTTAATTTACAATTACTAAAGGAATACAATATTTCATTGACATTATGACACTTGTTTAGGGGGTAAAGTTTAGCTCAACCAGAGTTTTTCTTTTCTTTTTTTTATTAATAGAATTATTTATTTAAGTAAAAGATGTAAAAAGCTGTAAAATGTAAAAAGCTGTAGCTGTTACTTTATTTTAGCATGCCTAGAACACTAACTATAGAATCAATTCTTAATGTGCATGTGAATGCCATCAGCGTTTATCACAGATTCGCATTTAAAGTCTGTTTAGAGAGAACGGCGTCGTCTTAGCGGCCCCTAATTTAATAACAAATGATCATTTCGACGGAAGTGAATCAATCAAAACTAACTTTAGCTGGGAATAACATTATTCAAGAATCGCTATAAAGCCAAAACAATCTCTGTTACCTTAAATTATATGTTTGTCTTTGTAAAGCTGCTTTGAAACAATCCATTGTTAAAAGCGCTATATAAATGAAGATGACTTGACTTGACATATTAAAGGGTTAGTTGACCCAAAAATGAAAATTCTGTCAGTAATTACTCACCCTCGTGTTATTCCAACCCCGTAAGACTTTCGTTCATCTTCGGAACACAAATTAAGATATTTTTTGATGAAATCTGAGAGCTGGTTCTCTCAGTTCTCCCGCATGCGTCGTGGCGCTCTCGTGAACTCCCGTCAGAAGCCCACACGGAAGAAAATGAATAGTTGAATAAAGTAGTTATTTTTGGGGGGGTTTCTGCACAAAAAAAAAGTATTCTCGTCACTTGATAAACTTAAGGTTGAGCCACTTGGACTATTTTAACGATGACGTCTTTACTAACTTTTCTGGGCCGGCAGATGAAATTACCTAGCAGCCTATGAAGGAGTGAGCCAGCTCTCAGATTTCATCAAAAATATTGAAACATGAACAAAAGTCTTACAGGGTTGGAACAACATGAGTGAGTAATTACTGACAGAATTAAAAATTTTTGGTGAACTAACCCTTTAAGATAGGCTTTTCCCCAGGGGGATTCACGTAGTGTAAAAATACAGGCAACACATTATTTTCAATGGTCGAAATAATATTATCTTTCTTCATTTCACTAAATGTATTTACACTAAAAGTATTTACACTAAATAATTGAAAAAAAATTGAAAGTTAAATGGGAAGCAGTAACAACACTGACAGTAACATCATGTTCAGTAATGGCAGCACTGACAATAAAACCACTGCCAGTAACTAATAGTAACACCATGACAGTAATAACATCTACAGTAAAACCTTCAATAGCTACTATTATCAATACAATTATCAATTTCTACAAATTCAAATCAGTTAAATAATTGTTAGGCTGCATAAACTAGGTCACCCGATGCACTTGTTACATCATAAGACAATCATTTTACATAATTATGGCATCTACGGTAATATAAATCTCTCTTTTTATTCCAAGGTTACTGTTTTTAGCCAGATCTGGGCCATATCCAGATAAAATGGAGGACCTGCGCCTAGACTAGCAGAGGTTGTGTCGTTTATTCATTTTCATTTTTCTAGTTGGCTCCTGTCAACTAGACTCTTCCCTGTGAAGGCATCATTGACACGACAGCTAGTGCCACAGATCTTCAACAAACTCGTCTCCATACCGGCGTGACTCCGATCTTCAACCAGATGGAACGAGATTAAATATTTGAATGTTTCATTCCCAATCTGACTTATGCTGTTCGTTCGTTGGTCAGAGGAGAACTGGCCCCCGGCCCCGTCTGAGCCTGGTTTCTCCCTAGGTTTTTTTCTGTTTCCATTCTGTTACCGCCACTGGATGGAGTTTTGGTTCCTTGCAACTGTCGCCTTTGGCTTGCTTAGTTGGGGACATTTAATATTCAACAATATTATTGATCTGACTGCATTGACAATGACTGAGCTGGACGATGATATCACTGTTTTCTCCAGAGCTGCTTTATAGATAAATTAACTAATGATTTTTACAACCGAAATGAATCAAAACTGAACTTACCTAAGCTGAACAATGACACTTTTTATACTAGATCTGCTGTACAGCCAAAAGAAAACTTTGTTGCATTATTTTCCTGCACTGTGAAGCTGCTTTGAAACAATCAGTTTTTTTAAAAGCGCTATATAAGTAAAGGTAAAATACAGGGCTAGGTGACTGACAGTAAAACCACAAAGTATCACCACTGACATTAACCCTCTGGGGTCTAAGGGTTTTTTGAGGTCCTTGAGATGTTTTGACATGCCCTGACATTTGTGTTTTTTTCAGTTACTTATAAACATATTTATGGCAAAGTTGTCATTTCACTCTATTTAGCACAACCAGGGCTACCATAATATGTGAGCAACATGTATGTACATGTTTGTATTTTTTAAGGAATATTGTTTATGCATGGTTATTGAAAAAACTAAAACTTAAAGCTTCTGAAACACATACTAAACATGTGTCCACAAGACTTTTGACTAATGGGCGTTGTTGCCTAGAGTTTTTGCTTCAAAATGATCTGAAAATCATCCTGCCTAATCATTTACACAAAACAATACATTGATTTAAACTTTTTAAGACACTTTTTGTTTTGAAAGGCAGTATGCGAGTGGGCGTGATTCTCACCTGAGTGGGCGTGATTCTCACCTGAGAGGACAAAGGCCTTGCATAATGAGCACATAGCCTTTCACACAAGTGTGTCACTTGGTACCAAAGAATGACAAAAGAAGCTATATACATTATTTATATATATATATAGATGTAATATCTATTTATATATAAAGAGCAATAGATGGAAGAGCAATGGGGGGTGGGGGGGGGAGTAAAACCTCTCCAACCGCACATGCGCGCGACGCAGTTTGGAACACAGTCTTTCTCTCGCATGTACGCGGCATTTGACCGACCGGGTTGACACTTCCGCGTGAGAACTCGCCCGTGTGAGCGTGTGAAACCACTCAAATGCGTGTGTCTCACGGCCAAAGCGTGAGAGTTGGCAGGTATGGTAACGTCACGGTACGAAGTGACGTACCAGTCGTTTGCATATGACCGCCTCCAGCGCAGGACAACTACACCTCATTTCGCATCATCGCATCGTTGTCGTGCAGCAAGTGGGTCTGTTTATGCAGCATATGCAGCCCGCCAAAGCTTTATTTGAACGGTGAGTGATGTAGATGAGTGTGACAGGGCGCATGTTTTACTGAAAGAACGAGCAGAGAGAGAGGGAGCCCCGGCCACGCACGTGTGCGTGCCTTCAAACTGTCTTGCTCTCTCTCTCTCTCTCTCTCTCTCTCTCTCTCCCTCCCTCGCGCATATGAATCAAAATCAATTGAGAATTGACACAATGGCAAAAGATTGGAAGACCGAAGTTTCACGTGGTGGAGCATTGTGTAGCCTACATGTGATACAAAATGATTAACGTTAATAATTTAAGCATAAGCAGTACTGACGTTAGCCAATCATAACAGTATAGGCGTTAACACTGAAGTCTTCAAGGGGAAACACGTCCAAAACAGACTGTTTGAATCAGAGGATGAGAAATAGGGTGGGAAAAGGTCATAAATCACTACATTTTTAAAGGTTTTTTTTGTACAAAAAACTGTAGTAATACTATAATTGCACCTAAGGGAACATAATAAAACAAAACAAAAAACCATGTCATGACCCCTTTAAGAACTAACGGCCGGTTTCACAGACAAGGCTTAGATTAAGCCAGTGGCCGATTGCATAAACTGCAAGTTAGCCATCTCATTTCTTTTCATTTAAGACAGGTCATAATTTTTTTAATGGTCAATTATATGAAAAATGTTGCTTGGTCTAATTTGAATCAGAATAGTAAAACTGATTAGCCCTAACTAATTGCGAGTTGGTCAGACTAATTCTTAAAACACAAGTGCACTATAAAAACAAGATATAACATTCAATCCCATAATGCACTGTAAGAGATCCGCGCCGAATGAATTCCCGCGTTTGACCAGAAGATGGTGCCCACTCATCCATCCATCCATTTTCCATTTGTAATATCATTCAGGTATAAATTCCTTTTTAATTGATTTTTAAACAGTTTAATTAAGGTTTATAAATAGTTTCCATGATAGTTATTTTCTTAAAATGACTATTAAACAGCAAGCACAAACCATGCAAAAGCAGCAGCCCATCTGAATTCACTTGTTTCATTCACTCCTTCGAGTAGACTATATTAGTGGAGTAATGAAGGGAATAGTGAATGAGGGTATAGGGGGCAATTTCAGACACAGCCGCAGTCTTAACTTTTATAAACGTGCCTTACAAAAAAAAACCATTACTGGTGTGGATCTTGAATCAAAGCAATGGCTTTCATTATAACAGCTCAAACATGCATTTTAGTCTGGGACTAAATTTAAGCCTTGTCTGTGAAACCGGGCATAAATGTTTGATTTAGAAGTTCAGAGGAAACCCTAACTAGGCAGCCTTAGAAATACCAACACTGTGCTGCCGTGCAACTATGTCAATATCACGCCTTTGAAAGCCAGAGCTGTTTCATTTGCACTGCAAAAACAACTGCAGTTGAGTCACAGTCACGCTGACCTATTCAACACCTGTGAGCTGTAACACAAGCCAATAGCACGAGTGCCACACATGACAACAGCATTATGCAGTCGCTCTTATTGTGTCTTGCTCATCATATTTTCCAGCAGAAAAATAAACTCTGTTCCTGCCAGTGTTTATTCAGATCCTTAGACAGAATATTAAGCAGCCGCTGCTAGTCTTTATGGGCAAAATATTCCAAAATATTCATCCAAAGCATTGACCTCTATATTACCTGAATTGATAATAAAATCTAAATGTGTTCAGTATTTAAGTCGTAAAGCGAGCAGGATATATTCAAATTTTACTTATGGCTTTGGCAGGCATGTCAAGTCAAGTCACATTTATTTATATAGCGCTGTTTACAATACAGATTGTTTCAAAGCAGCTTTGCAGTGATAACAGGAAAATACTGCAACAAAGTTTGTTTCCAGAAGAAAATAGAGTCACAGTCTAGCTTAAGCAAGTGATGTTTCATTTTTGTTGTAAAAATGTTGTTATTAATATAGTTAATTTATATGTATAGCCGCTCTGGAGAAAACCGTGATGTCATCGTCCAGCTCAGTTCAGTTCTCATATAATGCTGACAATGCAGGCAGATCAATAATATTGTTGAATATTAAGTGTCCACTACAACTAAGCAAGCCAAAGGCGACAGTGGCAAGGAACCCAAACTCCATCAGGTGACAGAATGGAGAAATGTCTAATGGTGACATGTATAATGATGCTAAGCTCCACAACGGGGTACCCGAGCCTCCCCAGCTCTACAGCACCCCACAATTTTCCCAATGTAAACCTGTGGTGAATAATGGAACTGCAGCGCCCCTCTTATAGAGATCCATTGGGGCAGATTTCAGCCCCCCACGCTTATTTCCACTGCATGTGTGTCTGCATGTGTTCAGTGATAAGAATATAAAACTAACAAAATGTTTATCATAAACCACCGCTAAGACCCAGAATCTACCCTACCTAAATTTACGGTCAGGAGCTGCTACTGGTTTTAGGGCCAATGTTCGTGGGCCATGAGGATGTACGTATATGAGAGTCACATGACGGCCACTGATCAACTGTAAGTGCCAAAGCTTCCTGGATTATGAAAGTATCCACAGCTTGAAATAACATGACCTTTGCTGAAGTGAATCTGACAGTCAAGAGTGTGTGTGTGTGTGTGTGTGTGTGTGTGTGTGTGTGTGTGTGTGTGTGTGTGTGTGTAACCTATAAGCAGAACACACATTACAATATGACATAGTGGGTTTCTCTACGTCACTCTTATTTCTGTCTTATTGTTCATGTGACCAGACCAGCACAGACCATGATGGACAATGCAACACTCCAATATTAAAGTGGGTCAGGAAATACCCCCAGCTCAACTGACCCTGCGCTGCGTTCTTAAAAACATATTTATTAAAAATATCTGTTTTCATTCCTGTCAAGGACTTCAAGCTCACTTAATATTTATTAATAAACAGTATTGATGCATTCCACTGAAATTATTGAAATAATATCTCATATCTAATATCTTTATGCCATATTAACCTTACGTATCAGAGACATCACAGACATTTACACAATATTAGATGCAATATTATATTATAGTAGTTAGAATCTTTAGATAATGTGGAAAAAATGACTAAAATCCTAAATTCTCCCTGAAATCATTAAACGTTATTGTACACCGACTGTACAGTTCACATTGTCTATTTTTGTCTGGGATTATTTAAAATATAAACTCTAGCTTCACCAGCAAACACTTAATCTGAACCGTCCCTTGAATGTATGCTTTAGTCTAAGGTCAAATATTACAGAAAGGATATTGACAAAAGAGATAAAAACAAGCACATACCGCCCCCTAGTGTCAACAAAGAGCACGTCTGCATTATCATTTGTTGTTATTATAGATATAGAATTAATCATTCTAGGTTTGTAATCTGCATACTGTAAATCTTGTTTGACAACTGTATTTATATACCTGTGTCACATTGCTCTGTAATTTAATTGAGTCATGTGCTTCTTGTTTCCTACATGAAAAAACAGGAAATACTGGTATAGGATGTGACGTTATAGCGTATAATAATAATACAGTACATATAGTTTGTTTTTTCTTAAATAATAAAACAAAAGAGGTGTCTTTATAAATAATTCACTTGTGTACTGCCTTGCAAACCATTACATGAAAAAGTTTTAAGATACGGTTTTTTAAAAAGTTGCACTTTTTGTGGTAGGTCTGTTTTTGGGGTTTTTTTTCATCTACTAGAAAGCAAGATATTTCAGGATTTATTAGGAGTGAAATGTATAATGGCTGTGCATTGTATTGGAAGGATGTACTGTGGTGCTTTGTTGATTATGGCCACTCTAAGAAAGGACAATTTTTGTGTAACATATCTGATCCTGTTGCTTGCCAAATCCACATTCACAGAACCAAATATTCTAATTCTAGAACTCTTTTTTATGAAGGAAATTGAGCAATAACTCATACTATATCCTCATGGGACCCAGGAATAGACTTTTGTCCTCTGTTGTGGACATTATATTTCAGTGAATTTCTCTGACGAGACGGGCGAGACGCCCACCATTCAACCCGAAAATAGTCATATAACCATTGCAATAACGCTGAAACTGTTCTGTTAAGCTAAAAATCCTGCATAGTGCTGCTTTAAAGCATGTTTATCAGGCATTCTGGGAGACACAACAAGTGAATAGGGAAATAAATTATACATCAATATTTCTATGAAATTAGATATTATTAAAATGTTGCCAATTATTACTCCCATTATTACGCTTCTTTTTTCATTATATGTTGCCCCAAGAACATATCAATATGCAAATTAGATACAGTGTATAGATTCATTGTATTGAATGGGAATATTCATTTATGGCCATTTTACCCACATATTGCATAAAGTAAAATGGTGTATCAATTAATTCTGTTACATCTTTCATAAGATAGTTAAGAATCATCTTTATACAAATTTAGGTTAAAGAAAAAAAATCCTAACACCAAAATATTGATGGGTGCAATGTAATTCCATGTCGTTTTATTTTTTAAACAACTGAGTCCTGGTGTCCACTACAGATGACATAGCATAACATATGAATAAAATATCATTTGCCAATTATATTTTTTCTTTTTTTTTCTTTTCTTTTTTTACCATTTGTTTCTTATGCTCTGACATGTTATTCTAAAACCGTGCCAAAATCTCCAGTTTACATTATTTGTTATTGCCTGGTCGTTTGTTTTTTCTCATGTTTAATTTAGTTTTTCACTGTTATTTGTTACAGCCTGTATCAGGGGTCTCCAACCCGGGTCCTGGAGACTTCAGTTTCCAACACTTTACCTGTTATTTTCAAATCATCTTGAACACCTTGATAAACTGCTTCAGGTGTGTTTGATTAGAGTTGGAGCTACACTGAATGGGTCGGCTAAATAATAATTGTATATAAACCTAAAAGTATTTCATTCTTATTTATTAGAAAAATATTGGCATTAGAACTATTACAATTATAAATATTCCTCACAAATGGCTAATTCTAAAATGGACACTTTAGCACACATGCACAGTTATGTTTTGATGGATGTGCAGTGTTACATACCTCATCCTGTCTGAACTCTTCTTGATATTGTGAAAATCCTATGAAAGGAGCAGAAAGTTAGAAGAACTTGATGAAGTGATGTGTCCATTTTCAGTTAGTCCGTTAATGACGTTGCATGAGTTGATAATCCAGCCAATAGGCAGGTAGGGTTTTTCTTCTTCACAGTGACGTCATAGCGAATCCCTTTTTGAGCTGAATTCGTGATTCCCTCCTGATGCTGTTGCAGAGCAGAAATGTAGACGCGTCACCATTGTGTGTGTTGTGGGCCACGTCGTTTTAGATCGTTACATTGTATTCACATGTGATACATTGGATGAGCCTCTGTAGCTTAGTTTAGTTTGTCTAGGCCTGATAAGAAGGTAAACCTGCCTATCTGAAGGTTTATAATTAAATATATTTCTGATAGAATGTCGTTGTTTTATAATTAAAGCACCAGAAACCATATTTTATGAGAGCAAATTAAGGAAACAAAAGCCCAATGTCCCCAGAACCGTCTGGAAAGTTGCTATGGAAACACATTTAGTCTCTTAAAGGTTGCAGTTTCCACCTCTGCCCACTAGATAGCGCTATTGTATTGTTGAAAAAACACCTCGTGCCCAGAATGGAGCGTACATTGTTGGAATCGAGCCTCTGCTCGTGCATTCCATGCGCATCTGTTGATAATATGAAGAAATAAAGAAGCTTACGTCAAAATAATGCCAATCATTTCAAGTCTATCCCTGCAGTGCTTCTAACATAGTGCGAATAAAACGATCAAGTAATTTTAAGATGCCCTAACATTTCAATGCTAATGCAATGGCACCGATTTATGACAACCTGAAAATAAAGTATGTTGCTAAAAAATGATTAATAATCTCAAATCTGGTTTGCTCTTCTACGGATCGTTCTCAATGAAAGAGAGCCATGTGTTTCTCAGATTTCAAAATTAATCGTTAGACATTAAATAGCAGACTTAAAAAAAACTGAAAATAACAACAGTAAATGAGCTGGGGTAAGTCGTTGTCCAAATGACCTTGCAGTTGAACTGTCCTTGTTAGAAAGAAAAAAAAAAACAATAAGATATAGCCTATGTATGTATTTTGGTCCTACTATTTCTCTCCAAATAAGCAAATTGTATGTAAACTTTATCGCACTGTCACGGATTTGTTGAAAAACCAACGGATTACGCACCAATTAATTTGTGGACTATGTCTACGAATAAAGTGCTACACATTGATGTAATTGGGCTTGCTTAGATATAATAACATACGTTGTTTTTTCCTATTTGTTTATTTTATTTTTGCGCTACAGCTAGCCTACGTCTCACGCTTCGATGAATGGCGATCACAACAATGGAAGACAGTTTGGAAAACAATCGAACAATCACGTTATAGCTATATTCCGCTGTCGTAGATTCCAAAAGAAGTCCGTGTTCCACGCAGATTATCGGACATCTACTCAAGCCAGCGCGAGGGATGAGGATGTACTCACAGTCACAGAGAAAGGTGCGCTTCTTTGAATCTATCATTGGCTTACATTCATACATCAGTAAGCTTCCCAGCGTATGCTTTACGCGGGCTGCAGTTGGTGTTTTTGGCTGAATCCCCATCCTCTGAATCCTGATAGTCTGATTTGGAAAGGGACGGTTTGCTGTCACTCCTTATAAATTCCTCAAACGAGTGTTGCTGCTGGCCACACGTTACATGCGTATATTGCATCTGCTCCCCGTGCTCGGTCTCCCTGTGGTAGAAGTAATTGAAATTGGACACAATGACGGGCACTGGTAGAGCAATGGTGAGCACACCAGCGATGGCACATAAAGAGCCCACTATTTTGCCACCTATGGTGACTGGGCACATGTCCCCGTAGCCTACAGTTGTCATGGAAACCACTGCCCACCAGAAGGCATCGGGGATGCTGCTGAACCCTGACTCGGGGTCGTCCGTCTCGGCGAAATACACGGCGCTGGAGAACAGTATAACTCCAATGAAAAGGAAGAATATGAGGAGACCCAGTTCCCGCATGCTCGCTTGAAGGGTCTTTCCAAGGATCTGAAGCCCCTTCGAATGTCTGGAGAGCTTGAATATGCGGAACACCCGCACCAAGCGAATGACCCTCAGGATGGCCAGAGACATCGCCTGTTGGCCGTTGCCCTGATGCTCGGCCAACTCCAGACCCAAGGTGATGAAATAGGGAATAATGGCCACAATGTCGATTATGTTCATGATATTCTTAAAGAATGCTGGCTTGCTCGGGCACGCGAGAAACCTCACGAGCAGTTCAAATGAGAACCAGATGATACAAAGGGTCTCCACGATAAAGAAGGGGTCTGTGAAGGGATTGGGCTTCTTTAAACTGGCAGTTCCGTTTAATGCGAGGGGCTCCTCGTGTATTTTCCCGTCCTCTCTAAACTCAGGTAAAGTTTCCAAGCAAAATATGACAATTGATATCAAAATGACGAGCACTGAGACTATTGCGATGCCCCTCGCGGGTCCAGAGCTCTCTGGATACTCGAACAGCAGCCAAACCTGCCTCTGGAACTCGTTTACTGGCAAAGGTCGCTCTTCCTCCTTGATGAAGCCCTCATCCTCCTTAAAATTCTCAATGACTTCTTCTCCCAACTCGTAGAATTTGATTTCCTCCATAAATATGTCCACGGGAACATTGACGGGTCTCCTCAGCCTGCCCCCTGACTGGTAGAAGTAGAGGATGGCATCAAAACTCGGTCGGTTCCTGTCAAAGAAGTACTCGTTCCTCAGAGGGTCGAAGAAGCGCATTCTTTTCCTGGGGTCACCGAGTAAGGTGGCTGGGAATTGCGCCAGGGTTTTCAGTTGGGTTTCGAAGCGCAGTCCGGAGATGTTGATGACCACCCGCTCGCAACACTCCTGGTCTGCCCGTCCAGATTCGTATACATCTTGGGACAGGGCTGTCAATGCCACAGTCTCGTCGAGGTTCTCCCGGCCGGGCACCACAGTCATGTTTGTCCCCTCAAAAGGGCGAGTCGTTTTCGCGCCCCGGTCCTCGCGCTGTTCGTGGAAAATGGTCCAAGCACTTGTAGAGCGGCGCGTGTCGCGTCACTTCGCGCGCATTTTCCTCACAGAGGTGTCTCCTCATTCCCTCCCCAAGAGGAGGCTGGCAGTCTGGACGATTGGCTGTCACATTCACAGCATTTTAAGCAGCAATGCCCTCCCTCGCTCGCCACGAGCTCAATGGCAAGCTAGAGCAGCATTTATTCCTTTAAACAAATGAATATGTTACAGGTGCTTGATTTTCATTAGTCTATTTGTAAGGAGTCCAATTGAGACTACATATGTCATTTTCACTAGTAACTATTCAAGATGTGTGTTAATGAATATTTTTTGTGCAATATTTCTATTTGAGTAGGCCTAAATGTTTATGTTGACTTTTACACGAAATCAATACTTTAAATTGATTGGTAACACTTTAGAATACTGTTCCTTCATTAATGAATAACTATACAGGAACAAATAAGTCTATTAACAGTCCAGAAACTATCAACTAACAAGAAACTCAGATTAACAAATTAGTAAGTAATAGCGTTAAGTTGAATGTGGTAGTTCACTGAGCCTGTATATAGTAGTTATCAGTAGTCCTCTGAAAGGTATGAAAAAATATTAGTTATTGATTAGCTAATAATGACCTATCACATTTGACTGAGCACTATTACTTACTAATTCATTAATCATAATCAGTTTCTTGTTTGTTGATGGTATTACTGGAGTGTTAATATCGCATTACTCATTTGTTCCTGTGTTGTTATTCATTAAAGTGTTACCAACTGATTTGCCAACCCTCCCAACCCTATTGTTACTTTTGCATCTGCAAACAACAAAACTAGCACAACTGCACAGACTGGTATAAGCTGTACACTGGAAAATATGTTTGTAATTGTTTACAGAAAAATACTGTAAAAGTACAACATTAAAAACATAATGTTGAATTATGTTACGTTAAATGTTAGTTACCTTGCCATATGTGGTGAAAAACTATAAATGGTTTAACATCATATTACATGTCGTTTTACTGCTAAATAATGTTAAATTTGTTTGCAAGTAAAAACTATGAATTACCATATAATTTAAGGTTTAAAAAAAGAACAGTAAAAAGACATTCCCAGAAGTCCCTGTGTTACACATCATATATGATTACATTTTTGTTATGGTTACATTTAGTTGTTTTCAGTTGTGTGTTCTTATTTTTATTATCGATGTAGGTTACATTATGTATTTATTTAAAAACCTTTTTTTTTTTTTTTTTACATTTTCTGTTATTTAGGTAATGTTTATTGCATTTTTTCAAGGCCATGTGTGTAACCCTGATGGTACTTTGTCTTTGTATGTATGACCCTGTGCACAAGCATTGACCATGTTTGAACAGGCCGCAAATGATCAACTCTGATTCATCATGTGGCATTCTATTGTGCCAACTGTATTATTGTGGTGGAAATCGGTACATTTTAAGGTTAAAATGCAAATTTCGGTAGCCTAGTTAAAGTATTAAAGGGATTAGCCCATGATTTACTCACCCTCAAGTCATCCTAGGTGTATATGACAGTCGTCTTTCAGACAAATACAGTTGGAGTTTTATTAAAAAATGTCCTGGCTCTTCCAAACTTTATAATGGCATGAATTGCTGTTTCTGTAAAATATATAAAAATATCCATATTTAAAACTTTATTTAGTTGCGCACTACGGAACTTCTGACATCACAAGTTGCGTAAGTTTCGCTTTATACGCAAGTAGACTGACTATGGCCGTTTGGCCGGAAAATTTAATTTTACTTTGTAACGTGTTAACAATGAATATTCTTCCTACACAAACGCATCGCTTCGCTTCAGAAGGTCTTTATTAACCCCCCGGAGCGTGAGGAGCACTTTTATGATGGATAGATGCACTTTTATGATGGATAGATGCACTTTTATGATGGTGTGTTTGGCTTAAAGCATTCAAGATTTACGACAAAATATGAAATAAAAAACATTAAAGTAAAATATAGTACATTGATTTCATTTAAATAAAAAACAAGATTTCTGTCATTTTTGACCGACACGCGAAAAGCACCAGAGGGTTGAACAAGACTACACTACACTTTAAAACCTTAAAATGAATAACATTTCTGTGATCGTTTAACCATGATTTACCATTTAATATTTATTTTGTTTGCTGCACATAGGTGTTTTCTCAGTATATTCCTATGTGACTGACAATAGAACCATGAAATACACCAAAAGTGCAACATAAATTCACAAAAAAATGCAACATAATTTCATAAAAGTAATACATTTTATTTGCGCGCTGTAATCTAGATCTTTAGAATCGACTGCGAGGAACAGACCCAAATTCAAGCCTTTATTCAGCGACCTTCATCTCCATTTTCAGCAGAGACTGTAAACGTCAAATAAAACTCGTTATAAATTCAGAAATTGCCACCTCAATAAGCTTTATATCACATTTTACCGCTGTGCTCATCTCAGATTGCAACATTGTTTTGGGTGATGTGCCTTTTGATTGAGAAATACGTGCCTTCACGGAGTGGATCGGGATAAGATCCACTTATTGCGTTTTTGTCAAAGGCTAAGTCTGGATTGGATTTAGAAAGATTATCAAAACATAACTAGAGTAGATAGAGTCCATCAAAGCTTACACAGTCCTATACCACTTCCTGGGTCAACATTTCATTTAGTATTGTTTGGCAGTTTAGTATTGTTTTAATATTTGATGATTGCATTAGTTCACATTTGTGCAAGCAATGCTTCTATAGCATGTTGTTTTTGGATCTGGAGATTCTGTATTATTTCAGAAGATGCGTAATAGCATGCCCTATACGATATAACAGTGAAAACATGGATTGCCGGAAAAATTCCGTCAGCTGCAAGCAAAGACTTAATACCTATGAATTAACAATGATACAAGCTGCACTGTCACAGTATTGTTATGCTGAATTTCTGGCAAACCAAAGCTGGCAATTTTTCTTTACCGCAAATTTAACAGTATAATTTTTACAGTGAATAAATTTTTCATGAATGAACTGCCAGAGTTTTTCTTTTTTTTTAAGTTGACAAAGGTGTTCACAAAAATGTCATGGCAGCGAGAATATTTTGTTGTTTGAATATCTGAACATGCAAGACCACCCCCCCCCCCCCCCCATCTTTATGCTAAACACAAATATCACTATAAATCAGGTAAACAACCATTTAATAAGCATTTAGATGCAAACACATTATGTTCAGAATCATGATGAAACAAAGTAATTGTTGCATTATCTACAGAAAATGCGAGTGGTGCTTGACAATACATGAGATACTCATTACACACAATGAGATACTGTTAATCAACTTCATTTTAAGGACTAAAATGTAAGAATGGCTTGCCATAGAGGGCTGTCTATGAATGTACACATTTAGAATTAATATGAGAATACACATCCAATTCCAGCTGATGTTAAGAAATAATATTGTTTGCAACTTCAACGGACCATCCATAATCTTTGGTGGCAACGTACTGCTGGTTTAAAGTTGAATTTTATTGTCCTACAAGTTAATGGAGCACAAATCACAGTGTTTCCTTACTTTTGAAATTCTTCTCATTCCTGGTCTGTGCTTCATTTTAAGCAGTATTTATACCAATCATCTAATGATGTCATTGTTTAAATACTCCAAACTATAAAAATGCTTACAGCTATTATGCAAGTATCTGAAAAGCTCTAAAATGCTTCAACACAACATTCACTGGTGGGTGGAGTTGTGGGCCAAGTTGAAAAGAATGACGAGGAGACCCAAAATAGAAATAGATTTCTTTTCCCATGGAGTAAATCCGGGAGCAGCACAAGGGGAGAAAAAACGACACAAGGGTCGTACCCTTTGTGAAAAAGACATTTGCATAGTTCATAGAATTTCAAGACACTTGTGTGGTACGGTTCATGGTTGTGTGACACTGCAGGTTCGAATTGCCTTAAATGAGACGGTTTATTGTTACCTTAAATCATTTTTGATAAACTTTTCCATGTTGATATTTTAGGGAAAGATTAAAGTAATAAATAAAATCGTCCCTTTCTACATACACAACATTGTGTTGTCCCCATTCTTGACCTTGTATTATGCTTTCTAATATGTGCTTGGTAAATGCTAGTTATTCAACCCTTGCTTTACTACAGACTCCTCCATTCAATCCATGACCAAATGTTTAATTACACTCATTAAGTGTGTAAATGACCTTCACAGCTTTGACTAGTTTTCATGGTAACTCACCCTAGAAATATGCTAATAGTTTATAGCATCGGTGCGTTCACTTACTATCCTGAGAAACATCTGGATATGACGTCTGTAAGCTGTTTTCATTTTCTCTTTTTCTGCATTTTTTTCTTAATTGGAGACCAAAAGAACATTTTTAATTGTGGGGATTTAATTGACCCTTTGATATTTTTGCATGTTTTTTTTAAATTTAATTGAATGAAATCAGTTTCCACCATATTTATCCCACCGCTGTGAGTCCCGGCAATCTTTCCTTAAGAAATGCACAGCTCAGGTATCCAGCATCCTGCGGACTCTATCAAGGTGACTTACGCTCCATCAGAAAGCAAATGCCGCAGTGATTCATGCGTCTTTGAGAGGACGTGTTTTTTTTTTTTTGTGCTGCTGTGGAGCAGATCAGAAGAAGGTTTTCCGGTTACACTTTATTTGGTAACACTTTATTTTACAGTGTCATCGTTACATGTGTTACACTGTAATTACTAAAAAACTATTAATTATGCATAATATCACGCAAATACCCCTAAACTAAACCAAACTCCATCCTTAACCTTTAGTAAGTACATGTAGTTGCTTATTACTCAGTAGGCCTACTTAAATGTATAATTACAGTGTAAAAAAATACACCTTAAAATAAAGTGTAACCCTTTATTTTAAGGTGTCATTGTTACAGTTTAATTTTACAATCAAGTACTAAGTAATAGTAATTAATTGCATGTACTTGCTATATAATAGGGTTAGGGTTAAGATTTGGTTTAGAGTTAGTTACAAGTAACTATGCATAATTGACTGTTATTAGTAATACTGCATGTGAAATGTGTATCAGGGACACTGTAAAATGAAGTGTCATCCTATGGATGCTCTGTCATTTTGTCCAGGGATGCATTAAGGAATTGCACAGGTCACTGCTGGTGTCCTGGAACTCAGAGGAAGATTACATTTACAGGCTCCACCTACATAACAGGAGATCTGCTGATTGGCTGAAAAATGAAGAAGGGTGTCACTTGTTTTGAGTGTTTGTGGGAACACACACAGTAGCACTCTATTGCATTCATTTGATCTTTATGGTTACATTTTATTTTAATGGTCCCCTTTAGACATTCCATTGACTATACAGTCAAACCAAAATTTATAGACACCCTCAACATTTCTCTCATTATCATCGTTTATTCGTTATAGTTTAGGAAATGGTAATAAAACATGACAAGAAGAACTCAGAGTTAACAAAACAGTTGATATTTCACTGGTTTTGTCCATCCTTTTGTTAGACTGTCTCACAAATGAATTAGGTTGAATATCTGTCTGTTAAATTTAAGTACGCAATTAGATAATACCAATTTAGGTCGACCGATTACCAAGCAATGCTTAATTTTGTTCAGTCTGTGGTGTAAAAAAGCTCTGAAGCAAAACATGGTCAGGTGAAAGTGTCTGAATAATATTTGGACCCAAATTATATTATAAATTATACATTTTACTGGTAGTCCACTGTATGAATAATTTTTGGGTATGATATGTCACAGTTTATTTTATTTTGCTATCCTCACTTACATAAAGGGGCGGCAGTGGTTCAGTGGTTCATGTGGGTTGTCTACAAACCGGAAGGTTGGTGGTTCAATCCTCGGTTTCACCTGACCAAGTGTCGAGGTGTCCATGAGCAAGACACCTAACCCCGGCTGCTCCCGACGAGCTGGATGGTGCCTTGTATGGCTGACACCGCCGTCGGTGTGTGAATGGGTGAATAAGAGGCAAATTGTAAAGTGCTTTGGTGGCCCAGTGGGTCTGTGAAAGCGCTATATAAATGCAGTCCATTAACCATAAATGAACTATAGTGTCCTGCACCCACTAGTAAAATATATCAAATGATATCTGGTGTCTGAATAATTTTTGGTTTGTAACGCTTTAGATTACAGCCCGGAGAGTACTGTGTAATTAAAGCGATTTTACAGTGTAACCGCCGGTAATTATAGTGTATACCTATAACGTACTTACAATATAAGTGATAGGAAGGAATTTAAGTTTGGGGAATAAAGGGGTAACAACCAGGAGAATTAAAAAAAATATTTATACTGTAAGTATTATGGGGTACTAAGGGGCACATATGGGCGCAAATGCATTTGCTATTTAAACAACGTGGCGCATGACGTGAAAATGATAACTGCGTCGGGCTGAAGCTAGCTAAACACTTGCTTTGCGCCTGGCCCCGCATTGCCCCATGATAGGGCCCTCAGTGTTTTAAAATTTGGTCCGATTTTAACAGTTGTGTAGTGAATTTCAGACTTAATTTAAATTTAGCAATATTTAAGCACTACATATTCCAGAATATCTCTAGGAATATTGTGAAATGCTCATAATAGCCATCACTGTCTGCACCTCAAAGCCACCGGCTGCTGTCTACTGTTTTTCGGCACTCATTTGCATAAAGTTCAGCATTTCTCACCTTTTCGCCACTCCTCCCACTTTCTCTGCAGTCAGTCTACTTTTCCACATTCCTCTTTTTACAAATATGATTATTTGACCTACTGAGCTGCTCGTAGCCTTTCTTAATGACTTCCATCCACTCAAAGTCATTTAATTAGTGTGTAATTATCTTTTGCTACCTCACAGGAATTTGAACGCAACTAACTTTGTCAGCAGTTTGAAGATTTCTACTTGCTCTCTTTAAGAGTGTCAAAAATAGCATTTATGGAAAGGCCAAATGAACATTCTCTGTCTCTTGTCACTTTTTGCACTTTTTTCAGAGAAATCTGAAGCAGTTTATCATTGCATACAAATCTTTTGAAGACAGTGAGATGTTTCTGTGCCATTAGTTTAGTTTAGCTGTGTCCAGACATGGAATCAAAAAAAAAAATTTATATATATATATATATATATATATATATATATATGTATATTACATTTTAGGGTTCTATTTCTACTACTATAGTCTATTTCTAAAAAATAAAAATTAGACATAGTATCAGTGTTAGATATTGTCACAATTATGATAGTTAAAGTATAATGATTTCAAGGCCCAATGACAGTTTATATTTCTGCCTCAGAGTAAAAAAAACAACTACTTTAAACATGTACACTATACTCTATGTTAAACATATAAACTGTTTTTTTGTTTCCAAAAGAGCTATTCTAAAAAGTATAAAGATGACCGCACGTATGATCATTATTGACAAGCTGCTGTCTAAAGGTAAGCTAGAGCTATGTAATGCTAACGCTAACTTCTTCAGTTAACTATTTCCACCTGCATTCACTGCAGAGCTATTGTTTACTATTAACCCACTTTTTGCATGCTTACATCTATTTAAACAATAGAAAACACTCTGCGTCTTTACAAAGAAAGTACTATGACATTTACCATGTTTATAGAACTCTGAGATCTATTTCATCATACGTGTTTGTTAGAGTTCTGGCTCTCAGCGGTGGGTGAGTCTGTAACACTAAAGCAAACAGTGTATCGTGAAAGAGACGCATATTTTTAGTCTGTGACTGCCTTTACATAACTCTTATTAATAATAGCGCCATTGATCGTGGCTGAATAGACTGGGAGTGCTGGAGAATGTAGTGTTTTGTAATGAAATTAATTTCACTTTCACTGTGTAGGAATAACATTTAAACCTAGTTTTACAAACACGCCATTTAACTCAAATAATTAATTTATTTTAGAAACCTATGGTGTTATGTTAAATTCATTGATTTTGCTCATATTATTATTATTATATTATACATTTTATTTATAGACGCCTTACATGACACCTTACAAACACAATAAAACAATATTCATTATTACAACCAGGATACCAGTATTAAAATGTAAAAGTAATCACATAAAAGCCTGCCGAAAAAGATGGCAGTGATTATGAGAACAGCAACACTCACATAAACGTCCTGCTAATTCCTGTATTTCCTGTTTTTTTTTTTTTTTATGAGCTCACATACAAAGACTAATCACAAGGCAGTATTGATTGTAGAGTTATGTAAAAGTGTTGGTGAATTTTAGGCATCTGTCCACAACAGGCTTTACATGTAACCTCATAATCCATTAGTCATAAAATATGTATGTCCTGTTCTGTCTAGTTTCATTGTGTTTCTGTTTCTGTTTACCTGTATTCCCTGTCATTGTAAGCTGACCTAGGCTGAATCCGAAATCGCCCCCTATACTTTCAGATAGGGCACTATTTGAGGGGACAGCCATTTGTAGTGGTGTCCGAAACCATAGTGGACGTTATTGAGTGCACTGATTCAATCCCACATTACACTAGTTTACAACCGATTTACACTAAACGGCTGTCAGAATTCACTCACTCGTTTTCATTCACTCTTTCAAGTGAACAGTATTAGTGGACTAACATAGGGAATCGTGAATGAGGGTTTAGGGGACGATTTCGGATTCAGTAGGTGTGCCAGTTCGTTTCATTGGTTACTGATTACATTGGCCTGTTGATGGCAATACTTGGAGCCAAGTCAAGATGGTGCCGTTATATGTGACTCGCCGTCTGTCGCTTGGTGTGGTGTCCAGTTTGTTTGTTTTATTCTGACCGATTATCTCTTTTAAAGTTACTAGCCATTTCAAACAAACTGCTTATCAAACTCGAAACATTTCTCACTATGCCACTTTCATCCACTAGCGCTCTCTAGAACCAGTGCAAACGAGTGGATTATTGAATGAAAGAGGCATTTGTATAGCGCTTTCATATTGCTATTGTACACCCAAAGCAATTTACAATCATATCAGGGTGTCTCTCCTCAACCACCAACAGTGTGCATCCGTTTGGATGATGCGACGGCAGCCACAGTACAACAACACCAGTGTGCTTACCACAAACCACACACCAGCTATAGATGGAGAGGAGAGAGAGTGGTAGAGCCAATTCAGTTAATGGGGATTTTTAGGAGGCCATGATTGGCAAGGGCCAATGGATGGAATGTAGCCAGGACACCAGGTTACAAGCCTACTCTTTACGAGAAGAGCCATGTGATTTTCAATGATCACAGAGAGTCAGGACCTCGGTTTAACATCTCATCCGAAGGACTGTGCTCTTGTGTCCCCATCACTTCACTGGGGCGTTAGGACCCACACAGACCACAGACTGAGCACCTCCTGCTGGCCTCACTAACACCTCTACCAGCAGCAACCTAGTTTTCCCATTTAGCTGCTTTCACTGTTTTCTCTAATATTGGGATAATGAATCTCTTTGCATTTCAAAAGAGACCTGGAGCTTGTCCTTTTTCTATTTTCGCTCCGCTCTTCTGCAAGCCTGCCTGAGAGAGCATATGGTGTCATCTAGCATGGCCTCAGGGTTTATGTTGTTGAGTCTTTAAGGGTTTTTCTGTTATTCCCTTGTTTCTGACTGCAGTGTGCGCGTTTCCTGGTTGTTGCTCTCCATACTTTCAACGTGGAGGAGTTTGCACGGGCCATCTCCACCGAAAACGCGCTATGGCTAAAGATGACTTCGAACAACGCCAGATCTGTGATAAACAAAACTTTTATTATTAATATAATGTAAATATAATTTACATTAATATAATGTCATGTCTAAAGGATATAGCAGTTTTGAACTGCAGTTGTTTGCACTAGAACTGTACGATCCACTTTTGATAGCAGTAATATACCATCCCGCAAAATACAATAAGGACTTTTTAACTGAGTTTGCGGACTTCTTAGGGTATTCATACAAAAAAAAAGTATCAATTATTATTATTAGGAGATTGCAATGTTCATGTTTGCTGCACTGCTGACTTTCTAGCTAAGGAGTTTACCAACGTAGCACTTCAGCACTGCATTGTCATCGGGTCCAGGCGAAGGTCCTAGTCAGATCTGGATACGGCCTGGATCCGGCAGGCTGCGGTAAAACCTCGGGATAAACAAAGACACTAAAATTAGCATAGATGCAATTCTTCTTATGATGTAACGAGTACATCAGGATTTAAGAGAAGTGTTCCCAGTTCCGGCTGACCTAATCTATGCAGCCTAACATTGAATTATAGAAGTCGATATTATGTGTATGCTAGGTCAAAGAGATGTGTCTTTAATCTAGCTTTGAACTGACCGAGTGTGTCTGCTTCCCAGACAATGGTAGGAAGACTGTTCCAAAGTTTTGGTGCTAAATCGGAAAAGGATCTACTGTACCGCCAGCAGTCGATTTTGATATTCTAGGTATTATTAACTGGCCGGAATTTTGAGATTGCAATAGGCGTAAAAGACTATAATGCGTTAGGAGCTCGCTCAAGTACTGTGGAGCAAAACCATTAAGTGCTTTGTAAGTAATCAGCAATAATTTAAAATGTATATGATCTTTAATAGGCAGCCAATGCAGTGTTGACAGAACCGGGCTAATATGGTCATACTTCCTGGTTCTGGTAAGAACTCGAGCTGCTGTGTTTTGAACTTGCTGAAGTTTGTTTATTAAGTGTGCAGGTCAACCACCCAGTAGAACATTACACTAATCTAGCCTTGAGGTCATGAACGCATTAACTAATTGTTCCGCTTTTATCAATGAGAGGATATGGCGTAATTTAGATATTTTTTTAAGATGGAAAAACTTGGTTTTACAGATACTAGACATGTGACTCTCAAATGAAAGATTGGCATCAAAGAGCACACCCAGGTTCCTAAATGACGACGAAGACTTAACAGAGCAGCCATCAAGTTTTAGACAGTATTCTAGGTTAATACGTGTGGAAGTTTTTTGTTCAATAATTAGAATCTCTGTTTTTTCAGAATTTAGTAGTAGGAAATTACTAGTCATCCATTTTTTATATCAGCTATGCATTCCGTTAATTTTGTGAATTGGTAAGTTTCGTTTGGTTTTGAAGAAATATAGAGCTGAGTATCATCGGCATAACAGTGAAATGCCATGTTTCCTGATATCTCCTAATGGTAGCATGTACAGAGCGAACAGCAGCGGTCCCAGTACTGAGCCTTGTGGTACGCCATACTAAACTTGTGATCGATAAGACATCTTTTTGTTTAATGCTACAAACTGATAATGGTCAGATAAGTATGATTTAAACAATGCTAGTGCAATTCCACTAATGCCAGCATAGTTTTCTAGTCTATTTAAAATAATGTTGTGGTCAAATGTGTCAAATGCAGCACTAAGATCAAGTAACACTAATAGAGAGATACAACCGCGATCGGATGGTAAAAGCAAATCATTTGTAACTCTAATGAGAGCAGTCTCAGTACTATGGTAGACGGTTGCATTATAATTTTGTCCCTGATATTATACATTTTATAAGTGAAGAAGTTCATTACTGCTGTGTTGCTTGGAAACTTGTGGGCTTGAAACTTTATTTTTCGTTAGTTTAGCCACTGTTTCAAATAAATACCTAGGATTATGTTTATTTTCTTCTAATAGGGTTGAAAAAGCAGATCTAGCAGCTTTTAAAACCTCTCTGTAAGCAATCGAGCTCTCCTTCCTTGAAATCCGAAATACCTCCATGAGACTAGATAATGATCTGAGATGTCATCGCTCTGCTGCAGAATTTCAACAGCATCAACATCTATTCCATGTGATAGTATTCTATTATTGACCTAACAACGAATTATAGAATCCATATCCAATCCTATATCTCTCCATCTAGAGTATGATTACGACAATGAGTAGGTCCTGACACATGTTGTCTAACTCCAGTTGAGTTTACAATGTCTTTAAATGCCAATACCAATGCATCTTTTTCATTATCTATATTAAAATCACCAAAAATTTTTACTTTATCTTCAGCCAATACTAATTCTCATAGAAAGTCTGCAAATTCTTTGATAAAATCTTTAGGGTGCCCTGGTGGCCTGTATACAGTAGCCAGCAGAATTCTCAAACATGACTTATCGTTTACACAATATATTTTTAAATTAAGCACCAACACTTCAAAAAGAGTATATTTAAAACTACATTTCTTAGTGGTTTTAAAAATATGACTATAAATTACATCAACACCTCGCCCTTTGCATTTCAGACAAAGTTCATGTTTATGACAGTAATCTTGAGGGGTTGACTCATTTAAAGTAATGTACCTGTAATAATTTGGTTTTAGCCAGGATTCTGTCAAACTCAGCACATGTAGGTTATAATCTGAAATCAGTTTACAAATCATAATGAAATCATAAGTGCTTTTGAAGTAAGGGATCGAATATTCAGCAACCCAAGCTTTATCATTTTCTCATCTGTATTATATCTGTTTTTTATTTGTTGAACATCAATTACATTTTTAACCTTAGATGGGTTTGGATGTTTTTTGGATTTCCAAATTCAGGAAACAGACACAGTCTCTATATGATAATATCTAGGTGAAAGAGGCTCTGTGTGATGGGATTTATCTGACCTTGGTGACGCAAGGCCGCTAGCAGACAGTCGGTTTAGCCAGTCTGTCTGCTTCCTAACCTGAGCCCCAGATTGTCATGTTTTATCTCTGAGACTATGAGCCAAATTACTAGAGAGAAGAGCAGCACCATCCCAGGAGGGATGAATACCATCTCTTTTCAACAGGTCAGGTTTGCCCCAAAAACTGGTGTCTCTATTTTCACATTCCGTGTGATTGAATCACCAATTACCAGGGCACAATCAACAGAATTCTCAGTGGGTGTTTCACTGAGTGGGGCAAATCGATTTGTTATGGTAATCGGAAGAGTGTTTTTTGGATCCGTGACTAGAGCGATCCCTCACTGTCACCCATCTGCCCTGCTGCACAGGCACTAATTCAGCTAGAACCAAATCATGTAAAGAGTTCACTATGCTAGGCGCTATCCAAAATAGTTTCTAAAGTTCTAGCACTCTTACTATGCTCAATCAAAGCTTGGATGCATATCTCTAGTTCTAAAATCTTCTCCGTCAGTCTGACTATCTCCTTGCATCACATATTAATCCTATATTACCGACAGAGAAGGCTATCCTAAACATGTGACATGAAGTGCAGGTGACAATAACAGGACAAGACATTACTCACCGCGTTTGTTGACTGATTCTTACTCACCTGGGGCCTCATTTATAAAACTTTGCGTAGGATTTGCATCAGAAGTGGTGTACGGATGAAACATAGGATGTGCGTACGCACAGAAATATTCGGATTTATAAAACCGTGCGCACGCAGATCCTATGCAGTTTTCCCTTAGTAAATCACAATCAATTCTAAATGTAGCACAGCTTTTGCGGCTTCATGTCACACCCATAGTTGCCCATAAATAGTCTGTGAAACGCCCACAAGTTAATATTCATCGATTGCGAAATCATGGCAAACACAGAGAGGAAACCCAAGAAACGTAACTTCACTCAATGTGAAGTAGAAATTTTCGTTGGCGAGGTGGAAAAGAGGAGTAAAATGTTGTTTGGACCCACAGTGTGGGTTTCACTAATGCCAAAAAGGCACTTGAGTTGCAAAAGGTTGCAGACGCCGTTAATGCTGCACACATCCTCGGACCGTGGCCGAAAATAAAAACTAAATGGTCGGACATCAAAGTCGATGCAAAAAAGTGTCTAGCGCTCCATCGCCAGAGTGAGTCTGGAGCTCATCACGAGTAAGCCACTCGTCCTCGTTTGTCAGCAAGTCTTCTTCCAGTCTGAAGATGCATTCACTCGAATCCTTCCATTTGCCACATCCTCTAAGAGCGCAAGATCAGCCATCGTGCGTCATTACACATTGTGATGGCATTTTATTACCATCCATTTGATTGCTTCTGACATATTTCACTTTTCTTTTTGCAAATATGTGTTAATTTGCATTTCTGTTGTAATCTTCGTTTGGTTTTGTTTGTTTTACACTGTAGATTGATCAAACGGGTGTTCGTGTAGGCTGTTAATTGTAAGACTTGCTTTGTGAAGTCTTCATGTTATTTATGAGAGGCAGTATTGACATTTCTTTTATACAACGGTCTACACTTTCACACACTTTCACCTGTTTCTTCCAGCTGCCGACGGTGTCGCCATTTCTCATTTCACGCGTTTCTGTGCGTACGCCTGGGTCAGAGTTTGCGTGAAGGACCGCACATTTTCCCGTCAAGTTTGCTTTTTATAAATATCAATTATTGCATAGAGATCGGCGTACGCCTTCTTTTGTGCGTACGCAACGTTTATAAATGAGGCCCCTGGGCTTTTTATGAACTCAAAGGTTAATCTGAGATGTTAAGTTGTATGTAGTAGAATAAACAACTAGAAATTATAGTAAATGATGGTTCAAAACAGAAAGAAATACAAAGCTAATACAAGGCTTAGATGGAGCTTACAGCCTCGAAGCAAACAAACTCACAGCAGGCAGCGAGGCAGACAGACATATGGCTCTTTTCAGGATTTTATATGGCTCTCCAATTTTCAAATGTTGACTGAAAAAGTCGCTCAAAAAGTATAATATTAAGAGACATTTTGAGACGCACCATGCAGCACTTGTTAATTACTTGTTTATGATGCCCGTTTCTCAATTTGTGTGGCGTCTTAAGGGGGTTGCACACCGGACGAGAAGCGGCGCGTGGCGTCTAGGACAACTCGAGGTATCGCACACCGGACGTGCACTTTCTCAGTTTATGGCAAGCAATACAATTAAATACAATCGTTGCTAAGTCTGCAGTCTGAACACTTTACCTCAGAGCGTCCGTTAACTGAATGAATTGAGAGAATATCACCTGAAAATCCGATAACATCAGCAATATCCATTCAAGCAGCTGATTTCTGTAAATTAATGTAAAACTAAATGTATATTGCAGCACACGGTGAAGTCAGTATGTACATTAATGACGATTTGAGACAAATAAATGTAAATTTTATATAAAACTATGTAAATGGCGCTCTGTGGCGTGGCAGGATTTTGAACAAGGTCCTGAGCCGTTGCTGGGCGCCACGGACAGATGGCGCTGAATGGCGCCGCCGGTGTGTGTACACTCATTGAGAATAATGTATACTCATTAAACACAATGAGAAAAATTTTACACAATTTTGAACATGTGGCGCTGCGCTTCTCATCCGGTGTGCGACCCCCTTTTGGAGTGCTAGAAACCAGCATGTCAGTGAACAAAATATAGTATGAAGTAGCCTTAGCTTGGGTGTCAATGAGTGAAAAAAAACAGCGTTATTGCCACTTACTGTTGTTGTAGCCTATATAACTATCAGAACTACTACCAGTGCAAGTCGTATATTACTGCTGTTGTTACAATTTCACAAAATTTCTAATATACGAGAGTAAACTTTGCTGTGGCTCTTTGGAAAAATGTCTCAATTTATTTTTTTTATTTTTTTGGCTCCTCTTGGTAAAAAGGTTCCCAATCCCTGCTCTACAACCTAAACCCATATCTGAGCTTTGACTAGATGACACCATACGCTCTTCTCAGGCATACTTGCAGAAGAGCGGAGCAAAAATGGGAAAAGGACAAGCTCCAGGTCTCTTTTTAGATGCAAAGAGATCCATTATCCCAATATCAAAAAGCAGCAAAATCAAGGTGTTTTTCAGAAATCATAATAAAGAACTGTAACAGAACGAAAACTCTTTTTTAATTAATGTTAATGTTAATGTTAATGTTAAACATTAATGTTACTTCTGTCTCTTTATTCCCTGATGTGTCTTCATCTATATGTTAAGATTTTCTTAGGTCCTTTATCAACAAGATAAGGGATCTAAGATAGGGGATAATTCCCTTGTCCTCTGATCCCTCTCTTTTCAACTGCCTGCACTGCTGTTTTTTAACCCATCTCTGACACTTATCTTAATAGTAGATCAGCTTAAGCCTTCTGGCTCCTCTATATTATCCATCCATATTTCTTGATGTAGTTTGTCCTCATCTCCTGAGCATAGTAAATTGCTCTTAAATTATTATTGTACCTGATTTGTTAAAACATGCAACAGTCTCCACCCCCTGCTTAAAAAACTATATATGCCCCAAAATTCTGTCCAATATCTCCAATTTGCATTTTATCAGAAAGATTTTGGAGAAAACAATCCTCCAACGATTGCAATGTTTTTTAGCTGGTTATATGTTTTTTGAAAATGTTAAATCCAGTTTTAGAAAACATCATTCTACTGAGACTGCACTATTTAAACGATGTCCTAGTGACATCTGTCAACTAGTCAAGTCACCTTCATTTATATAGCGCTTTTAACAATAGATCAGGGCTATTCAAATAATCTCCATCTGGCCCCCAACCTTCCTCCTCCTACTGGTGGTGCGGCTAAATTTGTTAGATGCGCGTGGCCGCAGGGGCGCCTGCAGCTGTACAGATATTCGCACTGATTCGTACAGATATATCGTACAGATATTCGGCGGGTCCCCACCACTTTTTGCCAGGGTCGATTGTGTCCCCACCACTTTTGAATCGCGCCAAGGATGTACCAATACAAATAAATAAAACATCTCCAGTTACCTCTAGCAGAGGTTTGTTAAATAAGAGGCGATCTAGCGCTGAAATGGGTTGTTTTTTAAATCAAGTGATCAAATCGCTCGTTGCCGCTGCGATCAGTGCGCGGATACAGTGTTCTGTTGTGGCTCGCGCACAGTCTTCACACGGACGCGTGCTTCAATCCATTTCGGAGACCCTCTATTCGTTAGGGTGAAATCACAAAACATAATGCTCACACAAACGTGTCCCTGTTTGATATACAACCACTGTTAAATAACCGATTTTGATGAAAAAAAAAAAAAACCTTCTCTTAGTGCGGATTAGAACCCAGAACCTCTGACACGCTTGGTAAAAGTTCTGCCACTGGATATGTATTTATTCACATGAAAATTGTCGCCACTAACAACATATTATGTATATTAGATCTCATTAAATGACAAATTAAACACAATGTACTATTTAAATCGAGTGCTGGACATCGTAATGTTATTGTACATTTTATTTATGATTTAGCATTGTAGCCTATAAAAGCTTTTTAACTGTATAGTTTTTACCCGTGTTTAGGCATTTCTTTAGAGTTTACTGTCAGATTTTTTTATTTAAACCTATAATAATTATAAATAAAATAATTGTTACCGATAGCTATGAGCTTGTATAATTTATATATTTGTACACAGTTGTAAATAAGTTATTTATTATGGTCTTATAAATCTGCATACTGTTGGATTAACATACTGTTACCACATTTCCAAGTAAATACAATACTTTTTTTTAGGTTTACTTTAGCTTATTTATTAATACTGTTATGTTTCAATAAGTAATAAATAATGTTTCAAAAAAATCAACTAAACCCACCGGCCCTCTCAACTTTTCGATTTAATTATCCGGCCCTCGAATTAAGCTAATTGAATTGCCCTGATATAGATTGTTTCAATGCAGCTTTACAGTGATAATAGGAAATTACAGTAACAGAGATTGTTTTGGCTTTACAGCAGCTCTAGATTAAAGTTATTGTCCAGCCAAAGTTAGTATAAATTGATCACTTGCAAAGATCACATGACACCGCTAACATGACACCGTTCTAACAGAAAGCACTCAATGTGCTCCGGCCTGCTCATTTGCACAACAGTGCCTGTTGGCTCGAGAACGCAAACCCTGAAATAGATTCCAAGATGCAAGCCCTGAAAATTATTGGGGATTAAAAGTTTATTTCTGAGCAAATCTCAAAAACGCAAACCCGTGAAAACCCGTACACATACGTATCACTTGTTTAGTCTATAGGTATGCGCATTTGAATATGTGCGCAGGCATATAGTCCTTCTTTACAAACCAACCCTCAACAAACTACTTGTCTGGCCTTAAAAATTTATAATTAATAATTATTTATCGCTTCCGCATAGCCATGTGAACCGGAATTATCCCGACAACGTTTTATCTGTACAGAGGTAAAGGGAGGGAGGCTTTCACAGGGGAGAGACTAGTTGACACTTCAGGACTGCGTTGTCGTTGCATCCAGGCGCTGCGCTGGTTCTTCCTCAAATCTGGATATGGACTGGATCCGGCGGACTGTGGTAAACCTTGTGATAAACAAAGAGACTAATATTAGCGTAGATGCCATTCTTCTTATGATGTAACGAGTACATCAGGATTTAAGGGAAGTGTTCCCAGTTCCAGCTGACCTAATCTATGCAGCCTAACATTGAGTTATACACTCACCGGCCACTTTATTAGGTACACCTGTCCAACTGCTCGTTAACACTTAATTTCTAAGCAGCCAATCACATGGCGGCAACTCAGTGCATTTAGGCATGTAGACATGGTCAAGACAATCTCCTGCAGTTCAAACCGAGCATCAGTATGGGGAAGAAAGGTGATTTGAGTGACTTTGAACGTGGCATGATTGTTGGTGCCAGAAGGGCTGGTCTGAGTATTTCAGAAACTGCTAATCTACTGGGATTTTCACGCACAACCATCTCTAGGGTTTACAGAGAATGGTCCGAAAAAGAAAAAACATCCAGTGAGCGGCAGTTCTGTGGGTGGAAATGCCTTGTTGATGCCAGAGGTCAGAGGAGAATGGTCAGACTGGTTCGAGCTGATAGAAGGGCAACAGTGACTCAAATAACCACCCGTTACAACCAAGGTGGGCAGAAGAGCATCTCTGAACGCACAGTACGTCGAACTTTGAGGCAGATGGGCTACAGCAGCAGAAGACCACACCGGGTGCCACTCCTTTCAGCTAAGAACAGGAAACTGAGGCTACAATTTGCACAAGCTCATCGAAATTGGACAATAGAAGATTGGAAAAACGTTGCCTGGTCTGATGAGTCTCGATTTCTGCTGCGACATTCGGATGGTAGGGTCAGAATTTGGCGTCTACAACATGAAAGCATGGATCCATCCTGCCTTGTATCAACGGTTCAGGCTGGTGGTGGTGGTGTCATGGTGTGGGGAATATTTTCTTGGCACTCTTTGGGCCCCTTGGTACCAATTGAGCATCGTTGCAACGCCACAGCCTACCTGAGTATTGTTGCTGACCATGTCCATCCCTTTATGACCACAATGTACCCAACTTCTGATGGCTACTTTCAGCAGGATAATGCGCCATGTCATAAAGCTGGAATCATCTCAGACTGGTTTCTTGAACATGACAATGAGTTCGCTGTACTCAAATGGCCTCCACAGTCACCAGATCTCAATCCAATAGAGCATCTTTGGGATGTGGTGGAACGGGAGATTCGCATCATGGATGTGCAGCCGACAAATCTGCGGCAACTGGGTGATGCCATCATGTCAATATGGACCAAACTCCCTGAGGAATGCTTCCAGCACCTTGTTGAATCTATGCCACGAAGAATTGAGGCAGTTCTGAAGGCAAAAGGGGGTCCAACCCGTTACTAGCATGGGGTACCTAATAAAGTGGCCGGTGAGTGTAGAAGTCGATAATGTATTATGTGAATGCTAGGTCAAAGAGATGTGTCTTTAAATGTGTCTTTAATCTAGCTTTGAACTGACAGAGTGTGTCTGCTTCCTGGAAAATAGTAGGAAGAGTGTTCCAAAGTTTTGGTGCTAAATAGGAAAAGAATCTACCACCAGCAGTCAATTTTGATATTCTAGGTATTATTAACTGGTTGGAATTTTGAGATTCAATAAACGTGAAGGACTATAATGCGTTAAGAGCTCGCTCAAGCACTGCGGAGCTAAACCATTTAGTGCTTTGTAAGTAATCAGCAATATTTAAAAATTCAGTATGATGTTTAATAGGCAGCCAATGCAGTGTTGACAGAACCGGGCTAATATGGTCATACCTCCTGGTTCTGGTAAGAACTCGAGCTGCTGCGTTTTGAACTAGCTGTAGTTCGTTTATTAAGCTTGCAGGGCAACCACCCAATGGAGCATTACAATAATCTAGTCTAATAGAATCTAATAATCTAAGCTAAACTTCCATGTCATTTTTACTCTTCAAAGTGTACATTTGTAGCTGTTGATTATAATAAATTTACTGTTAGGCCCATAAATCATAATAAGGATAAACAATATTTAAAAGTATATAATTATCTAACATCTGATTAATTAAAAACTAACCACACAACATAACGTTAAATGGGGGCTATCTAGATCTAGCATAAAAAAATTAATTCTCAGAACGTCATCACTCAGTTGCTGAATCTCGCGCAACAACGTTGCTACAGCCCTGTCGCATATTACAATTCTTTGTTACAATGTTGCGAGCACGTAGACGGCGACATTGCCATAGTAGAAATGCAACGTGCCACAGATGTTGCCACAACGCAAATCATGTGATCTTGTCATGTGATTCCCTGTTAGTCATGTGATCCTACCATGTGTTCCCTTGTCTGATGTGTCATGTTGTCATTGTTTTTTGTTTCATTGTTCACCGCTGTCCCTTGTCTTGTCAGTAGTCTTGTGTGTATTTAAGTCCTCATGTTTGCCATGTGTCTTTGTCAAGTTTTGTTCCACTGAACCACTGTTTGGGTAAGCTGTTTTGTTCTAAGTTCATGCCATGCTTTTGTTTTGAGTTCATGCCACGCCATCCCTTTGTTGTTTAATCTTGTTTTTTTGTAAATAAACTGTACTTGGGTTCTCTATAACTTGCCTCCAGTGGATCCCTTACAGAAAATATGTTTGCTGGGAGGGGGCAATTTCAAACACGGGGCTAGTTTCCCAGTGTGTGCCAGTTTGTTCCCTTGGTTAGTGATTATGTTCACCTGTTGTTTATTTAGTCTCCTCATTACTACTTCTGTATTTAAGCCCTTAGTTCTCCTCAGTGTTGTTCTTGCATTAACGTTGCATGCATTGGTTTCCTGTTTTCACTGAGTGTCAGTTTATTAAAAGGAGATATATTGAATTCTCCACCACACAGACACAGACACACAGAATGTGTGTGGTAGAATAAGTGGTTTTAGCATCTGATTGGTTCAGTTTGGAGTATGGTTTGGCTGACCAATGGGGTGGAAGTGGTTATAATATTTAAGGACCCTTATTTTGACGAGAGTTGATCCTGGCGATCCAGTTTGATAAGAGCGGGTTTGGTGGCGTTTTCGTTATGGAAAGTTGTGGCGGAGTTCGGAAATGCCAGGAAGAGGAGAACCCAGAATCACCAGGACAAGTCAACACTCATCAAAATAATGGTCCTTAAATATTATGACCACTTCCACCCCATTGGTCAGCCAAACCATACTGCAAACTGAACCAGTCAAATGCTAAAACCACTTATATATATATATATCTGACTTATCTGATATATATATATACAATGTGTATGTATATGTGTGTGTTAAAAACCCATGGTATGATGGCTGATAGGATACATTGGTGGATGGACAGTAGCAATGCTACTTGTGTGCTTCCTGTCATCACATCATTGGCATCCCTTCACTGGGTACCCAGTGACTCATAAAGGTACAAGTTTTGCTATTTTTTTTCCTGACAATTTCATAAACGAGGATCCACATGAGCAGAACTCCAAAACCACTTTAGATAAAACACTGTTCTATGGTGTTTGTCATACAAAACTCTGCCTGTAACCTTGGTAAAAGTACTGTAGTGTCTCTAAGCATTCAGGTGATTGTCCTGTCAAATTTGATCTGAAAATGAATCGTGAGTCAACCGTCCTATGAAAGGAAAATTTCTCCCAAAATGTAAATCCTGTCATGATTTACTGACCTTCATGTCATTCAGAACTGGCATGGTTGTTTTTTTTTTTTTTTCTGAGCAGAGTAAAACATAAAAAAAGTTATACGTTTTTCTGTTTGTCAGGTTGGCATCAATTAATAATAATAATAATAATAATTTGCTACATTTATATAGCGCTTTATCTGGGACCTCAAAGCGCTTTACAAGGAAGGGGGGAATCTCCTCAACCACCACCAATGTGCAGCATCACCTGGATGATGCGACGGCAGCCATATTGCGCCAGTACGCTCACCACACACCAGCTTACTGATGGAGAGGAGACAGTGATGAAGCCAGTTAGTATATATATATATATGGAGATGATTAGGAGGCCATGATGGACAGAGGCTAATGGGCAGATTTGGCCATGATGCCGGGGTTACACCCCTACTCTTTCGAAAGACATCCTGGGATTTTGAATGACCACAGAGAGTCAGGGCCTTGGTTTAACGTCTCATCCGAAGGACGGTGCTCTTTGACAGTATAGTGTCCCCATCACTACACTGGGGCGTTAGGACCCACACAGACCGCAGGGAGAGACCGCCTGCTGGTGTGATATAGTGGATTTTATGTATATAGTGTCTCTTTTGAAATACATTATAGAATTAGTAAACGTTATTTTTTTTATAATATTGTTTATGGCTTAAATGCTTATTTGTGCTTAGTTTTAAAAGAGTGTTGTTCATTTATTAAATTAATTATTTTCGCTCAGCATACCAGAGTGATGACGTCATCGCACGCCCTAGTATCCCGCGCGCGCCCGTGATGTGCTTCATTCAGAGTAAATACGACGAAGCCATCACTGCAGCGCTCGTGTTAATTCTTTTATCTGCTTTATACTTCTTTTCAGGGGTATTACAATTTTGGAGGCCCCGCTGGGATTGATGTTCGGTGGAGTGACTCCCTGACCGGCAGAGCCCATTAAGTAACATCATCCCCCTTACTAGTGCTCCAGACAAGCGACTGTGTGAGACATCCAGGACGAGTGGTGAAAAAAAAGGGGATCTGATTGAGCATTGCGTGCGCTGGAGTGATCTGATGCCAGCGGCGGCCAAGTCAAGTCAGTAAGTGAAACACCACTCTCGTCGGCCTGCCCACATAGTAGCAGAAATGGAGCTTAAACATCTTCAAGAGGAAATTTGTGAGAAATTATGCACACTATCACGGGAAAAACTGACAAAATCAGTGTCTTTCTTCACCTAACACGAGAAGATGAGACAAATGTGACTCGTTTATTCCTGTTGAGCCTCCTTAGTAACCATTTACTAAGAGCTGAGCTAGAGGATTTAGAAGATGGCGGTATGGCTGAACTGTTAACAATAAATGACAAACTGATCCAGCTCACGGGAATAACAAGTGATGCTCCTGAGAAAGATACAGAGAGGGAGGAAACTGAACTTGGAGATATTAACACAGGCCAGAGAAAAATACAAGAAAGTGGACAGAGTACAGCTGAATTGTTTTCTACCATGTATATTAGCCCCACAGCATTACAAAATACAGCAGACAGACAGACATATGCAGCCCAGAACCCAGCTTATTCTTCACCCACATATCAGAGACAAGTGAACGCGACATGGCAGAAAGACTTCAAAATCTCTGGTCTAATAGGAGATCTAGGGCAGAAGGACCGTCTCTCATTCTCCAGTCTGGCACGGCAGATAGAAGGTGGACTTAAAAAGGGCTATGCCGAACAGGAAATAGTAGATTCTGTCATCAGGGCTATCACACCAGGGCTTCAGCTGCGGAGCTATCTTGAGGGGAAGGCAGGGCTGACACTCCCGACGCTAAGGCGGATACTTCGTTCTCATTATCAGGAGAAAAATATGAAATATGATCCCGCCCTATTTCAGAATATGTTCTTGCACACCGTCTTGACTGGATTACAAAACGACCGCATCCAAAGCCACCTTCAACCATACCTTTCAGATCCCGCTGTTCCAGACGAAGTGTTGCTGGAGAAACTCAATGTAGCTTGTTCCAATGAATCTGAAAGACAAAATAAGCAAAAATTTGAAAAATGTTTTACTGTTCATGCTGTACAGTTGAATGAGCCTGCCCCTGAACAAAAGCTTCAGTCCAGACAGTCGAAGTTTGATTTAATGTCACAACTAAAAAGCCTGAGTGATGATATCATACAGATTAAAGAGTCCATCCAGCAGCCCTTACCTGTCCCTCAGCAGTGTTTTGCAGTTTACGACAAAGACCCAACATCAGCAGTGTCCCAACAGACATCAGGATGGAACCAAGTCCAAGAGCATCAGACCTGGAAACCCGAGACGGCTACATACCAACGGCAGGGAAGCCCATACATGTCTCCACACCAGTTCTCACAAACCCAGTTCAGTTGTCCACTGTTCCACCAGAACATTCTCTCCAGTCACGTCAGCATTATTCAATGATAGAGACGCACCATGGACAGCCGTACGTGTATCATTCTCAGCAGCACCCCATGTCCGTCAACTATGTAACTCAGCCGTCAAACTTTGCAGCACCACAGTATTACCCACAGCAGTATATGGAGCCACCCCGACAGCACCCCTATCAGTTCCGCCAGTCCCGTCCCTCACGAGCCAGACAATGTTTCCATTGCCAGCAGCGCAACGCAGAAGAACCTTGCACCCATTGTTACCACTGTGGAAGCAGCGAGCACTTCTCAGCTGGCTGTAAGACTAAAGGTGCCAGACCTCAGCGTGGAGCTCCGTTAAACAGGAGCGGGTTACCCCCAAGGGACAGGGAGTGACCCGAGCGGCAGAGAAGTCCCCAAAACATGAGAAATGTAGCATTGGCCATCGGAGACAGTTTGAGTCCCAGTCGCTTGATAGTACGCTTAATAGCATTTTAACTGCCCCTTGTCAAGTTAACCAGCATTCTGCCATCACGTCCTTAGTGGGTAAACAGTGCCTTGTTACCTGTTATCTACAGGGGAAAAAAACTGAAGCATTATGGGATACAGGCTCCCAAGTATGCATTATAGACGAGGAGTGGAAAGCCAAATATGCACCTGAAGTGACACTGAGAAATATTTCCGAGGCGACCGAAGCGCCAGACAGTCTGCGCCTGGTGGCAGCAAATGGAGCGAACATGCCATACAGTGGATGGGTGGAGTTAACTTTCAAACTGCCATCCCCTGTAACCAATGAGAAAGAGTTAAACATTCCTGTGCTTGTTTTGAAGGACCAAGAATTGCCCAGACCTATCGTCGGGTATAACGTGATAGAACAAATAATGAGACAAAGCGAAAGTGGATCCCTTGATGTGACTAATGCTTGTTTGTACAGAACTGTCAGAAGTGCTTTCCCTAGCATAAAGAAGAAAAGTGTACATACCTTCATCAATTTGGTGACTGCTGAAAGGCTCAGCGAGTACGTGGTAAGAACCAGGAAGGAACCTGTGAACATCGAGAAGCAAGCCATTATGCAAATTCAGTGTCTGGTAAAAATGCCTCACGTGAAACAAGATACAGTGCTACTGTTTGAGCCACACGTTAACCCGATGTACCCAGATGGCCTTGAACTCTTTGATACTCTCTTCCTTCTGGAAAAAGGGGCCCGCCCAATAATTACTATCAATGTGCAGAATGGAACAGATCACGACATCACGCTCGGTGGTAGAACAGAGCTAGGAATTCTGCAGCCAGTTAAGTCTGTTTTACCAATATCAAATGCACAGTGTGAAGCCACAGCATCTGTTACGCGGGTCCTACCAGAGATCACTGAGGCATCTCCCAATACAGATCGATGGGACCCTCCAGTGGATGTGAGCCATTTAACTCCGCCCCAACAACAACAAGTCAAGAGGATGTTACGTGAAGAGTGTCATGCCTTTTCGAGGTCAGACGACGATATTGGCTGTGTCCCAGGTTTGCATTTGAGTATCTTATTAAATGATAACACCCCTGTTGCCCGCACATACACATCAGTCCCCAAACCGTTATATCAAGAGATGAAGGATTACTTACATGACCTGATTGCTCAAGGGTGGGTGGCCAAGTCTCATTCCCCTTACTCGTCCCCGATTGTCTGCGTCCGTAAGAAGGATGGCAGCCTCAGGCTATGTATCGATTACAGGGACCTGAACAGCAAAACAATCCCTGATCGCCAGCCAATACCCAGGGTGCAGGATATCCTAGACGGGCTGGGAGGTAATGCGTGGTTCTCACTGCTAGATCAAGGGAAGGCCTACCACCAAGGTTTCATGTCCCCAGAGAGCCAGTACCTGACTGCATTCGCAACCCCGTGGGGAATATACGAATGGATTCGTATCCCTTTCGGCCTTATGAATGCGCCTGCAGCGTTCCAACGGTTTATGGAAGAGAGCCTGGAAGGATTAAGAGACAAAATTTGCACACCGTACTTAGACGACATCCTAGTCTTCACTGAGTCCTTCGATGAACAAGTGGAAGCGGTGAAGAAAGTACTGCAGAGGTTACAGTCCCGTGGAGTCAAGTTAAAACCAAGGAAATGTGAGCTCTTTAAGAAAGAGGTGCGATATCTGGGGAGAATTGTGTCAGCTGAAGGCAGTCGTATTGATCCCGCAGACACCGTCGCTGTAACGGCACTGAAGGAACAGACACCAAGCACGGTGGGGGAACTACGCAAGATTCTGGGCCTGCTCAGCTATTATCGGCAATACATTAAAGACTTTTCCCGAATTGCCAGTCCCCTCTATGACCTGCTAAAAAGTAACACGGAAGGTGCTGGACCACAGAGGAAGGGGAGACACAAAGTAAGAAATAACAAACAAAATCATGTGGTGCCGTCAAGTAAATTAATTGAGTGGACAGAAAAACATCAGGAAATATTAGAAAAGTTGATTAACTGCTTGACTCAACCTCCGATCCTGGGATTCCCCGACATCTCTCAACCATTCATCCTTCATACGGATGCGTCCAACCAAGGTTTGGGAGCTGTTTTATACCAGTAGCAGAATGGCAAGCTGAGAGTAATTGCCTATGGTTCTCGGACTTTGACGGCAGCTGAGAAAAATTACCATCTGCACAGTGGGAAGTTGGAATTCTTAGCTCTGAAATGGGCCATCACTGAAAAGTTCAGAGACTACCTGTACTATGCACCAACCTTTACAGTTTTCAGTGACAATAATCCATTGACCTATGTCCTGACCTCTGCGAAGTTGAACGCCACCGGGTGTAGGTGGGTGTCAGAGCTCGCAGATTTTCACTTCACCATCCGCTACCGTCCAGGTAAAGAAAACATAGACGCTGATTCACTCTCCAGGATGCCAGCGGATCTGGAAACAACGATGAGAGAATGTACTGAGCAGTTTTCACCTGACTGTGTGGGAGCTGTGATCCAAGCTGTGGAGTCCCAAGGGAATCCAGATGTGAATTTTGTAGTAGCCTGTCAGAGTGTACTGGCAAGTGTGGAGAAAAATGAGGGACACCTCAAACCCCTGTCACAAGAAGAAATCAGACAAGCACAAAAGGATGACAAGGATATTAGAGTAATAAGTGAACACTTACAAGCAGGATCTAGACCTCCTCAGCAGTGGCGTTCAGTCAACTCGCCAGCCAAAGTTCTTCTGAGAGAGTGGGAAAAGCTGAAGTTAGATGAACATGGCATTTGAGGGCACCTCAAAATCGGCAAAAACAGTAGCTGACCGGTTATTCAATGATTTCGCCCTGAAGTTTGGGTTTCCATCTAGAATTCACCACGATCAAGGGGGAGAATTTGAAAACAAGCTACTCACCCAACTCAAAAAGTACAGCGGCGTTGCCGGCTCAAGGACCACCCCCTACCACCCCCAAGGGAATGGGCAGGTGGAACGATTTAACCGGACATTATTGCAGATGCTGAAAACCCTGACTGAAAGACAAAAAGCTAATTGGAAAGATGCATTGAACAAATTGATCTTCGCCTATAACTGTACTAGATGTGACGTGACTGGCTTCTCACCTTTCCAATTGCTGTTCGGACGCTCACCAAAGTTGCCCATCGATGCTCTCTTCGGACTTGAATCCGACAATAACTGCCAAAGTTACAGTGAGTACATGGAAAGATGGACAAAAGGAATGCAGGAAGCTTGTGAGATTGCGAGAGAACAGGCAAACAAGTGTGCAGAAAGAAACAAAAGGAATTATGACCAACGAGTGAGGTGTACTGACCTGTTCCCAGGAAGTAGGGTCCTCGTAAAAAACTTGACTCCAAGAGGTGGGACCGGGAAACTGAGAAATTTCTGGGAGGATGAGGTTCATGTTGTTACACGTCAGGTGGCAGATGGTGCTCCAGTCTACGAAGTAAAACCTGAACAGAGTAAAGGCAGATCACGAGTTTTACATCGCAATCTTCTCCTTCCATGTGACCATCTACCTCTAGAAATCACACCCGCTCCAAGTACTAAACCAAAACAAGGACAGCAACCAAGAAACAGCAGAACTCAGCTGAAGCCCGCCCGGGGAAGAGAATGTGAGTCAGAGGACGATAATGAAAGTGAAGAGGATGAATACCACTTTCAAGTGGAGCCCTTCCAGATAAGACCACAGGAAAGCAGTGACTGCCTAGAAAAAAGAAATGCGTTATCACCACAGTTAGTACCTTCTGAGCCTCGATCTAACTCTCCAGTGGTGGAACCAAGGTCACAGTCACCTCCAGCTGAGTCAGAGGTGGATCTCCCAGAGTCTGTACCTGAAATAAGAAAAGAACCGAATGAAAATGAGCCAACTGCTGACCTAATGCAACGAGACTTACCTGATAGGGAAGCAGCTGCAGTGCCTGGGTCCAGAGACAGGACCTCCGAGGGAGAAAACGGGTACCAGTTCACCAGGAGAAAACGACGACCACCTAAAAAGTTTACCTATGACAATCTTGGGTCCCCATCATGCTACAATGTGCAGATAGTGGGCAACAACCACTTCCCACACTTTGCATCTAGTGGGATGACAGCTGCGACACCCTGGTCATCAACACCCCTTTGTTACCCCCAGCCTTCATATGTGTGCTATTAACTTTAAATTGCACTCACATGAATTTCACCCCATAACTAGTCCCTGTGTGTCGAAGGTATGAAATGCCACTATACACCACATTACCCGAAATTTGTTCATTGCCCATGGTGAGAAACTATTGCAAAAAAGAGAAAACAGACAATGGACTGTTACCAAATATTAAGAAAATGGACTGTTGTGCGGTCTTGAAACTGTGGACACTGAGTCACTTTGAGACTTTCTTGTTGACACTGTTTGAATCTTTTTCTTGCTGGAAGGACTTTTTGCCATTTTTGCCAGGACAAATTAATGGACTGTTTTTTTTCCCCCTAAAAGAGACTCTAGGGTTTAAAGATGACTTTCTTGTTGGATACTAACCCAGAGGACTAATACGTACCAGTGCCTCTTGCCTATTTAGTAATATGGACTCTTGTATGGGAAAACTAGTGGTTTTTGCAGAAATACTGAAAAAAAATGTTGTGCAAAATTTTTTGGTAACAGTGTTGTAAAATCTGATGTTGCATACAACAACTGCTGGGTGGAGTTAAATACTTTAAATTGAGCATTGCTGTAACTGATTATTTTAGCGATATGATGTCGGGACGACATCTTCTTTCGAGGGGGAGAGTGTGATATAGTGGATTTTATGTATATAGTGTCTCTTTTGAAATACATTATAGAATTAGTAAATGTTATTTTTTTTATAATATTGTTTATGGCTTACATGCTTATTTGTGCTTAGTTTAAAAAGAGTGTTGTTCATTTATTAAATTAATTATTTTCCCTCAGCATACCAGAGTGATGACGTCATCGCACGCCCTAGTATCCCGCGCGCGCCCGTGATGTGCTTCATTCAGAGTAAATACGACGAAGCCATCACTGCAGCGCTCGTGTTAATTCTTTTATCTGCTTTATACTTCTTTTCAGGGGTATTACACTGGCCTCACTAACACCTCTTCCAGCAGCAACCTAGTTTTCTCAGGAGGTCTCCCATCCAGGTACTAACCAGGCTCAGCCCTGCTTAGCTTCAGTGGGCAACCAGTTTTGGGCTACAGGGTGATATGGCTGCTGGCGCCAATTACTGCTGATGCCATCATTTTTTTTCACAGAATATCAGCTTAAATCATCTTTTCCTCATACAAACCTATCGTATGACTTCAGACGACTTGGAATATAGTGCATGGGCTATATTGACAACTTTTTATAATACATTTATAATATTTTTATGTTGTTTTAATCTTGTCCATTTCAGAGTCATGGTCACTATAAAATGTCTTGAGCTGCATTAATTATTCTTCAAAACAATCTAATAATGACAGACATTTTCTAGTGAACTATCCCTTTAACTAAAGGAAACCAAGAGGGTAAAAGACATGGTCAAGAAATAGATATCTTATGAAAGTTCTTAGGTAAACAAGGAGTTCCCTGACTTCCTTCCTTCAGTCTATTTTATGACCAACAGATCAGGTTTAGGACAGAGCAAAGGTTGCAACATGAGACTGTAGGATCTTTGCGCTAGCATATGGTGGGATATGCCATTGCCAAACCTCCTTGGGTGTTCATCGCATCAACACCTCTGTGCAGGGGAGCTGTGGAGCAAATCTACACGAGACAGACTACATACTGTACTTTACAGTCATTAACACAGCCTTCATGTTCAGGGAAGAGTTAACATATGTTCTATTCAAAGACGCTAATAATACGGACAGTATATTTACAGGCCTCAATGAGTTTGTTTGTCACAAGCAATGTAACAAATTTACCATGGAAGCTACACCCTATAAAAATGCTTTGATTGTACTTTAGCTTTAAACAAGCCCAATTTTGGAGGAACCTACACTGTTTGAACATCTGTACATTCCTCTTCACCCTGGTGCTGTGTTTATCTTTATGAAGTTCGTTATTGATAAGGCCACTTGAAAAACATAAGAGTATTGTTCATAATTTATCTTATCTCATTTTATTCGCAAATTTCTTATCAGTAGACCAGGATGTTTCAGGCATACCTTTGTTCTGTGTAAAGATATTTGTTGCACTGAAGTCATTAAAGCAACCTTCATATTCAGGGGACAGCTAACAAAGATCCTAGTTCTACAAACCTGAATAACCTGGCAAAATATGTAATGAAAACGGGCCGTTTGAGGAATCTGTTGAGTTAGATAATGAATTACCACTTGAAGTCAGAAGAATACTGACATACTGTATATACCATTCCATATGATAGCATTCAGATAAGCAAAGGAAATATTATGCCCAATAAAAACAAGCTCAGTTTAAGAAGACAAGAACGCATTTCATTTTTCATATTCTTAAAAAAAAAAATTCTCTCAAGTCCAGTGTTGTTTGGACACCAACATTTTGAAATACCTTCTTTTGCGTTTCCCAGAAGAAGAAAAAAAAAAGAAAGACATACAGGTTTGAGACAATGATTGTGAGTAAATTGACTGAATTTATTTTATTTTGTTGACCCTTTAAAACTGCAAATTTCCACTTACATTCCACCAGTGTTTGGGTGTAATGCATTACTAAGTAATTCATGAATTGATTAAATTACTTTTCCCTTGAAAAAGAAAAAGGTGAAAGTGATTAATTTTTTTATGTAATGTATTTTAAGTTACTTCTGTTGTGATTGCATTAAATACTGTATATTACAATTGTATACTATTACAATTTTATATAAAAATTTTGAATTTTACATCAAAATTTAACATATAATGTATGTTTTTAATGTAACCCTCTCCTTTTATATACTTTGGTCAGTTAAAGAATAATTTATTCAATGTTATATTATTTATTTGAAAGAATTAAAAGAGCTGTTTCATGTCTGTTTCATGATGAGATTAATAAAGTAATTAGTAATAAGTTATTCAATACAATTTAGAGAGAGTGATTATTATACTAATCTAATTACACTATTATTACTTTTTTAGAGTAACTTACCAAACACTGCATTCAACTTCAACTAATTTAGCCAAAACTATTGTTTTCATTACATGAAGATGAAGATGAAGATCAAGATGAAGTTAACGTAGTAAAAATAAAAATACCTCAAAATGTACTAATTATATTTGCTGGTTCAGTACAAAAACATTAACAATCTCACAGAAAAAATACATGTGTCAAAGTTTCTTTATTCTTACTTTTTCTTTATTTCATTAAGTAAATAACATCACATTTGCTCAAATATTCTCTTCAAATGACTGCTCTCCTATGACGTTTATTCTAAAAATCCACTATAGAGCACCTTGTGGCAATGCTGAGAATGCAATGTGTACCTACATTGCATTATGAATTGTGTTCTGATACATTTTGAAATACAATGATTCACAAAATCAAGCTTTCATAGAAACGTTCATGTGAGTGGATTGATTAGTAGTTCTCAACTGGTTTTGTTTTAGACATTTGTATAGCCAATATCGTTTATTGTGAATAAGTATGTTCTCAAAATCAATCATTTGAAATGTATTGATATATTATTTATTAATATGTATTACTGTAGTGGTGCCTCTCAGCGAATCTCATGAGTCTCTGTCACCTGTGTATTCATGTCCTGCTGTCAGAGCAGAAGCTTTCACTGACCTCATAAAGCATTCATTGAGCTGGTGACATGGGGTCAAGGGTCACACTTTCCCTGCTATCACTGCATGTATTACAATCTTCCTCGTTCAGGCTATTACATCCCTGGAACCGATGCTGCAGTGTAATGGTTGGTATTGGTGAATTTGGGATCCTATAGGTTTTCTGAATGAACAGAACATCTATAATCAGAATATTCTAGAAATGTGAATCCAAAAATGAATATTTAATTTCAGTTGATTTTTCTATAATTCCAAATAAGTAAAAGTAAACTATTTTTTTTTCTTTAGAACTACTCCACTGGCTAAAAGAAATCAAAAACAAGATTTGTACAGTTCCTTACAATTACCATCTCTATTAGTTCCATTATGTTGTTCCTTCCCTACTGTCCATGACCCCAACAGAACAGATCAGAAGATAGAATTCTCCACAAAGTTAGCTGAGGCAAATTAACTGGTGATTATTAACCTGAGGAACACGGATGTTTTTGCAAACCTTGCGGGACTGCTTCAAAAGACCGTCATTGTTTTATGGCTTAATTTGACTTCCTGGACAACACAGGGACCTTGATCTTCACAAATGTTTCCACTCCTCTTTGAATTAATGGTGGAAATGGAAATCAGATATTGGCATCTGAATCTTTGACAGGTGATGTGCAGGACTTTGCAAGTCACATTGAGAGTAACATTGACTACAGAATATCGACTGAAGCTCAGCGTAGGCAAGAGATAATGTCATAACTTGAGTCTGTCTCAGCTACACACAGGTTCCTGTAGAGGAGACATCTTCTTTGGCTTTTATCTCTCGCTTTGGTTCTCCTCGTTTTTCGCATGTCCTTGGTTTGTCATCTCCATCAGGATGCTGGCTGAAATTAAAACCCACTTCCCCGGCCACAGAGAGAGAAAGTTTGTCACAGGATATTTGTGTATTGGCAGGTCCATTAGGTCTTTATTGGCACTGATTAACTGATACTTGATTATGACACTTGTGTTAATATACAGTACTTACATAATAAGACACTAGTATTGGATGATATTGTGACACGTTTATGTTGTGTTAACATGTTTAATTGTTCAATTGGACAAACCAACAATAATGGCCAACAATGGTCAATCAACATCCAGCACCCAATAAATTGATTTGTGAATGCCGCTGTCTCTGCTGCGAAACCTTGCCAAAAGGTTGTGCTGTACTGAATGAATTTACACTTTTGCTTTTTTTTTTTTTCATGAAATCAGACATTCAGATTATTCATGCACTGAAAGTGAAAGTGATGTAGAGTGTGACTAAATTAGAGGGGAAGGTTTCAACTAAATCTGGTCACAGGAAACGCATGTTAATACCAGGTGTAAATGGTAATGCGTCTTGTCTGACCACTTGTGATCAGATCACCGCAAACACATATCAGGTTCTCTCTTGCTCGCTCCATTTCCGGCATATTGTATATAATTTGTGGGCATCAGGGTGCCACTATCATATGAGGGAGACTCATGGAAATTCCAGGAGAGGTGAAATAGTTTTGGCCATTGGTAACTTCAAAATAGTCTCTGTCACTTCTGTTTTAAGTTTTGGTGATGTAAGGGTGGATTTCCTGCAGGGGTTCAAGCTGCAAGACTGCCGAATGACTAAAGAAACGTTATCATCAAGATGGTAGAAAACTGTACATTTCTTGTCTATTCCACCCACTTATACCAACGACGGAAATAAGCGCAGTTACAATAGCTTAATATGTGGGAGAGCGTTGCTATAGAGAGCGACAATATTGTATTGCAATAGCACTTCAAAACCAATACCAAATCAAAACTAGTTAGCACATTATTTGGAATTGAAAAGGTTTAATGACAAAATATGGTTATGGTTACACTTAAAAAACTTATATAATATAATGAATTGTACCCAGCGTGTATGTAAAATGTTACCTGAGAGATAGATAGATGAGAGAAAGAGAGATAGAGAGAGAGAGAGAGAGAGAGAGAGGAGGAGGTAAAGAGTGAGAGCCCCAAGAAAGGGACCCAGAGAATAAGAAGAGAGCCAGCGGATCAAAAGAGAGAGAGCAACAGTTTCAATCTTCTTTTATCCTTTCCCTGACCATGTGACTAAAACCCCAATGAGAGACATTCAAACTGACCAATCAGATAATTACACTTCCCCCATTGTTCCAAAGGTGTGGCAACTCATACCGCCGAAGTACACAAATCTTGGCCTACAGGCCTTGAACACTATCAGCCCCTCTGTGTCTTTGGGAACTCCAAATGGTCCTTGTGGTTGAAAGAAGGGGGTGGAACACAGTAAAGCATGTCTTTGTTAATTTCAAATGTCTTGGATTATTTTCAATCCTACAGTGATGATAATGCTTTCATGTCTTTTAATTTCAATATTTGTCAGTCATGTTACTGTTTCATGTTATGTGATTTGTTGACTGTTTCACAAATGTGTTCTTGTCTGTACATGTATTCATGTGGACTTCTGAAACGTGATCAGTCCAAATACTGTTCCACTTCAAAGTTCACATCTAGCCAAGTACAGTTCAAATCTTCGGATGTATTCCCGATCTGCCCCTTTTATCGAGGATGCTCGGGTCGAGGATCCCGTGCTGCAGTCAAACATCCATTCTACGGCTGCAAAAGGTTCAAAATGTGGCAGCGAGATTATTATTGAATATTAAAAAACGTGAACACATCACTCCATCTTTGATCTCTCTACATTGGCTCCCTGTACAATATAGGATTGATTTTAAACTTATTTTATTGGTGTATAAATCACTCCATGACCTTACACCAACTTATTTATCAGCTCTGTTAATTGAGTATCAATCAGGAAGAACCTTGAGATCATCAACTCAAAAGTTGCTGAAAATTCAAAAGACCAAGTTATGCCAGAAAGGGGATCGTGCTTTTGCAGTAGTAGCGCCAAGCCTTTGGAATAGCTTACCATTATATGTTATTACAAATTTTCTTTGAAAATTGTGCTCGTTACTGTTGCGTGTCCTCAAACTGGCAACCCGCATGAGCGTTGAGTCTGAGGATGAGGGGGCAGGGAAAACAACCATCTTCGATATTTAAAATTTGGACTGCAGTACCTATTTTGACCACTAGCTGCCATTGTTACAGACTGCATATTTAAAACTCAATTGGTCTGTATTTTCTGAGGGCATTACCAAAATGGGGTACACTAGGATAGAAAGTTTTATGTTTTGCTTTAATTGTTTTGAATCTTCTTGGCAAACTGGCCATTTGATTTAGGTTTTTTTGTAGCCGTTTTTTTGGGTGGTAAATAATGGCGCAAACACCTGTAAATTACCTTAGTAAATCACCTTGCGTGATCCATTTAAATACTCTCCTCCCATGAATTTTGCGCCTAAAAGGGAAACTACAACAAATGCATATGCAATAAGGTCATCCACAAAAATAACACTGTCCCCGGCTTTTCAGCACTTATTTTTCACTGCGTGTCTTTGGTGAATCCTGACACTGTAAAAAAAATTTGTAAAAAAACAGCAATATACCTTATAAAAAATGCATTCTGGGTGATTTATGCCGTTTTCGAGAAAGTAGCCTAAATGATTGTACTGTAAATTAACAGAGCTCAAAGTCGACACTCAGAGGCTGTGTTCCAAATCATACCCTATACCCTCATTCACTATTCCTTACATTAGTTCACCAATATAGTCCACTTGACTTAGTGAATACAAACAAGTGAGTTAATTCAGACACTGATGAACACCTGCTGTTAACAAGAAGAATCACTTAAGGGAGGAGGAAGAAGAAGAACAGAAAAAAGATTAACTCTAAAAAACATAAAAAGATAAAGATAAAAGACATTAAATCTCTGAAGATCTCAGCAGAGGAGGATTAAACAACTCCACAAACGGCATTAGCAGCTTCACTTATTACTAACCAGATTTACTTTATGTATGTATGTAGTTTAATAAGTTCTTATTAAAAGGTGACAGAGGTTTAGATGTAATTTTATTTTCATTTGATGTTACCATGATGGTGATGAGTGTTTGCTTTAGTTGGGCACTTGACCATTAACATTTGAACGTTTTTTTTTTTTTTTTTTTTTTTGGCTGCTGCAGCTGTGTCTTTAAAATACATTTGCTATTACAAAAAAAAACGAAAGAAAACAGGATTAGATGGCATTATTATGACGACCATTTGTTAATGGTCACAATCATCATCATCATCTAGTGGCGTGATTCACTGATCTCTATTCACTGATTCACATGATTCACTGAAAACTAATGTTAAAATCAAGGGTCAAGAGTCCAACTAAAGCAAACACTGATCTCCATTGTAGCGTATCTGGGTAAATCATGATTCACCCATCAAAACACAGATAGAGCACTTCTCCCCTAAAAGACCCAAAACCCTTTTAATCCTTGACCCCTTGTCTCTAACTCACCAGTAGGGCACCACAAAGTCTGGGTTAGATTGGTTTTGACATATTTTATTGGCCCACAGAGCCTTAACAGACAACTCTGAGCGCAAGCTTCAAAGGGGTTATCACACTTCTCCCTTTCTGCGAAGAGAAAGGAATTCCAAACTTCTCCCCCACTGCAGACACCAAGCCCAGGTGGACTGCAGGACCTTCCAGAGACACCCACACACATAAGAACTTAAGGAATTTCCTCATAAAAAGACATTTACTAAGATATATTCGATATGTTTTAGGTGTGTCTGTTTGCCCATGTCACAATTTGAATGATTATAATTTCATCATAGCATCGAGTGAATTGTAAATACTATATTATGCATTTTAAATGTAACTCTCTATTCTTATAATCTTCCTATATCGTTCGTAGTACCGTTGTCAGCCTCTTGGTCTTGCCAGACCAAATACATAACTTAGCATGCCGTAAAATGTATGTTTACATGTGTAACATCTCTCCTGTTATGTTTAATCATCTTTGGAAGAAAAATGCCCCGGTCATAACTTATGCAGATAAGCTGTCAAACTAAACAAAGAAGAATCTTTCTCCCAGCTGATTGGTGCATTCACGCAAGAGAAGGCGTGAACCAAAAGTGTCTTTAAAGAGACGCACCAAGCTCAACTTTTCGTACTCTTGTCTTCTTGTCCTTGCTTCATCATGTAACGCTTCGCCTCAGGGCGAACGGCCATTTCTCTTCTGTTTTGTTCTAGTTTAGTTTTTGTTTTCAGTCTTAGATAATTCTCCGTGTTTATTTCCACCGGCGAGTGAAAAGAACTTAGCCTGAATTATCTCTTCAGCAAATCCATCCACAAGTGACTTTCAAACTTGCCGCTGAACGAAAGCAGCCGCGCACCGAACGAGCACGCGCCCCAAGGACACACACACACACACACGCCTTCTCCTCGGCAACCTTAAGAGACCCATGGTGCAAGTATTTATTTCTTATCAAGATTTATTATGCTGTACGGTTGTTGCCTCAAAAAGGGTGATTTGTGATTCCTTGTTGTCTCTAGTTTTAGGTTCCTTTGCCTGTGATTTTGCTACTCTGAAGATTCTTCCGGATCTTGCCATAACTCTCTCTCTCCCTGTCTCTATGTATTTTCGTGTTTTGTTGTTTATCTGTTGTAAATACATTTATTATGTGTAACTGTAGTCACAATATATAAGTAGTTTGCCTGTATTAAAATTCAGTATATGCATACATTGAAACTGTCTATTTGCTCATATATATTAAGTCAATGAGATGTTAGATCTATAGCTACAAGCTTTACAATTGTGAATACTTTAAAACAGTATTCCGTGAAACAGGATTAGAGAACAGGAAAGTCTTTTCTCGTGGCCAAGAGAAATAGTCTGCCTTTCTAAGTTAGATGAATAATTTCTTAAGGATTAATAAACATTTTACGGTCAGTTCGCTGGCGAGCAGGACATTAGATGACAAATTAATCCCCTTGGGAATTATCATGAGAATCAAACGATTCTGAACAGTTGATATTTTAATTTGAACCATTTTAACTAATAGCCTACTGGAGCACCTCAGGGTACAGTTTTATCCCCCTTTTTATTTTCACTTTATACTGTTGACTATAGGCATAGTCAGCCATCTTGCTGGGTACAAAAATTATCTGATGACACTGCTTTAGTGGGTCTACTTAATCAGGGCGATGATCTTGCTTACAGAAGGGAGGTGCAGTCTTTTTATAGCTGGTGTGAGTCAAACTTTTTGAAACTGAATGTAGGGAAGACTAAAGAACTTGTGATCAGTTGATCGAACTTGTGCAGTCATATACATTTTTAGGTGTCCATCTTGATGAAAAATTAAACTGGAAAGAGAACACTAATGTCCTATTGAAGAAGGCTCAGTCGAGACTGTTTTTTTTGAGAAAACTCAGATCATTTAACATCAGCACTAAGCTCTTAAATATTTTTTATCAAGGGATTTTAGCTAGCGTTCTTTTTTATGCTGTACTTTGCTGGGGGGGCAGTATATCTGCTGAGGACACAAATAGGATAAATAAGCTGATCAAGAGAGCGGGTTCAGTTATTGGTTTTAACCCAGATGTATTAGAGGTTACTGTGGAGAAGAGGATAAGGTCAAAATGAAAAATTGTCCTGCTCTTTGAAGGCCATCCACTACACAATTTGTTCAAAAGACTCAGAAGCTCTTTTAGTCAGCGATTGGTAATGCCTCGGTGCTCTAGTGAGCGCATGAGAAGGTATTTTGTTCCTGCAGCAGTTAGATATTTTAACGATCATTGTTAATTGTTGAATATTATTCTTGTCTTTTACAGTGTTTGTTTTTTATACTTTTGTACTGTGAAATTGAATCTTTCTTCACATTGAGTCTCCTAAATCAGGGTTTATTAATCTCCTTATGCAGAATTATTTATTTATCTGTCTGTTAGTTGTGTTTTTGTGTCTGATGGCTGTATGGGATTAATAAAGTTTTCAATCAATCAAATCAATCATATATTGATATTTAATTATAATGCGTTATGATTGAATGTGAATGTACACAACTGCAGTAATTTTGCCCTCCTGTATGTACAGCTAAATGCAATCCGTTGTGTTTGGTTGCCCATAGAGATAGTGGCAACGTATTCCCTTTACGGGGAATGTTTATTCTGTAAGTGATAACACATAACCCGTATGATTATTGATTATGAAATATAAATCAAGTGTCAATCATACAATTCCCCAGTATTGAGCTTTGAGGGTTCCTTATACCATAATGGTAAAATCAAATTAAAACAAAACAACATCTACACCTCTGTTAATTCTCAATAGGAATTTCTGTAGACGTATGACAAAATAAATAAAGTCAATCTGGTTAGTAATAAGTGGGGGCTAGTAATGTTATTTTTGAGTTTTAATTTTTGTAATTTTTGAATGTTATTTGAGAGTTGAGTTGTTTAATCCTCCTCTGCTGAGATCTTGAGAGTTTTAATGTCTTCTGTGTCTGAAGTCAGTTGAAGTTATTGTGTTTCGCTTTTTTATCTTCTTGTTGTTCCTCTGTCCTTCAGTGATTCTGCTTGTTAACATCAGGGCCCGTATTCATAAAGATTCTAAGAATCCTCTCAGAAAACTCTTTATTTAGCTTTTAGCTTAAGAGTGATTCGGGACAGATCTGAGAGCAACTCTGAGTCAGGAAAAGACAAAAACTTTCATCTTAGTGAGGAGGCGGGGCTGACCCTGTTGCTATGTATGCAGGGGCGGAAATCGCGGGGGGGTCGGGGGGGTCCGGACCCCCCCTATCTAAGGGTTGTCCCCCCTAAAATATTAATAAAATGTGTATTGTAAATAATATAATGATATATACTTAAAATAGTTGTGCAAATATTCTAACAATACAAATGCAAACGGGGCAAAAAACAACAACAACGTTTTAAACATTTTGAGTCCCCCCTTGCCTCACAGTGCTTTGGTCGACTCCCCTTTTACCTCACCACCGACGCGCACAGAGACAGAGTCCGGCGGGAGAGAACAAAGTTTTTGAGTAGGCTAGTAGCCTAGTTGTGGCACTCCAGTAAGTTAATGCTATTTTATTCACTTTGAACGTCGATTGAAGTGATTGTTTTCTCTTTAATATAGATGACGCTGATTCATTAATAAATAATTTAAAAAATATATGATTGTGTAACGTTACCAATGTATTTTTGTCACCGATGTAGTAGATCGCTATGTTAGCGATTATAACGTTTACCCTTGTTTCATACAGTCTATGCGTTTACCTAACGTTACCTTGTTTAATACGTAGTATTTCCCTCACTCTCTCTCTCTCTCTCTCTCACACACACACACGCATAGAGTGTACGCAGACTGTTACGTGATGTAACGTTAGTTAGACTAGTGCGGGTGCTAGCGTTTCCACCCGTCCCGGTTTTCCAGGGATTGTTCTCTTTTTTGAGCGACTGTCCCGGAAAATGTATATTCTTTCCCGGGACACGAATTGTCCCGTTTTTTTGTGAAAATGTTGCCTACTTCAAAAGTAGAATTTCCTGGTTTCAAATTAGCTAGCTACATCCAATCCTGTGTTCGAAAACGGGTAAAACAGTGGATTGGCCAATGCCAGGCGTTTACTTTTATTTGATTGGAAGCAGAAATACAAAGCTCAAATTATCGCCTATCAACTGCCTGTGCTGTCGGTCGGTCGCACGCCACGCGCACACATCCAGGATGAAATATATGTTGCAACTAGGGTGGTCATACGTCCGGATTTTGGCCGGACAGTCTCATTTTAAGCCCCTGAATTGTTTTAAAAAAAATAACCTATAAAAATCCCGCATACTGAATCTAGAGCTGCGCATGCGAGACAGAACATATTGTATGTGTGCGCCAAACCGTGTAGCGCGCGCACGGCAGAGAGAGAGAGAGAGAGCGAGAGACCTTGCGTGCGAGACCCCCTTGCGTGCGAGACAAAATATTGATTGTGTAAACAAATTCAAAAACATTGCAATAATTTTTTGGTCAATTTAGTCAGCTTTTTCATTGAACCAGAAAGAAACTTTGAGAAGAATGGAACGGTCTCCATGCTACACTAATAATAGTAGTAAGGCTTTCCTCTTTGTACACGTATCCTCGCACGTACAATTTTGCCTGTATTATTGGTGTCCCCTTCAAAAATTGCTCTTGAGAAATGTTATGTTTACTGTCCCCCCCAACATTTAGATGAAATTTTCGCCCCTGTATGTATGACACAATCTTTTGAAGACTGTGATTGGTTGGTTGTCCAAGAAGGAAAAAAAGAGTGATTTTAATTATAGGGTTACTGTTAGCCCAGTTAGTGGATGAACACAAGGCCATCATTAAATGAAAATTCGGTCCGGGTGTCAATCTATAGCGTCTTATTAACTCACTGTCATCCATTGTCTGAAACACATTTCTTCTCCCTCTTCGTCTTTCTGCCATTTTCTCCTCTGCTAAAGAAACTCTTAAGCCTCTTAAAAGTCCTCGTCCGTGCTCCTAACAATTTTGCCCCAAGACCTCTTTTAAGGGTTAAGATGCTTTCTGAGTTACTTTTTTCTTTACTAGTATTGTTTCTTTATTTTTAAGAGTAAAAGCCCACATTTCTAAGAATTTTCGTAGAATTTTGTCACTAGGAGCTACTCTTTGCATTAAGATTTTTTATGAATACGGGCCCAGGTGTTCATATCACTAATGCCCAATCATCAGTTATTTAATCACTGAATTATATCATTAAATTTAGTTAACAGAGTCTGTTTAGAGAGAACGGCGTCGTCTTAGCGACCCCTAATTTAATGACAAATTATAATTTCACCGGAAGTGAATCAATCAAAACTAACTTTAGCTGGAAATAAAATTTTTCGGGAATCGCTGTAATGCCAAAACAATCTATGTTACCTTAAATTATATGTTTGTCTCTGTAAAGCTGCTTTGAAACAATCCACACACATTTAAAACTGAAGATTTTGTGTTAAGCGAAGTGAAGCGAACTGAAGTGAAGCGTGATTCAGGCCTAGTTCACACGGACACGGGTATTTTTATAAGACACTAGAGTTTTTCCTCCTGCGTTTAAAAAAAAATCTCCATCCACAGGCGGCGATATAACCCTAACCGTAAAGCCACATTGGCCAATCAGAAGCCGTCAGCGGCGCACAATCTGATCTCAAACACAGCGGATAACGGCGCACACTCTGACGTCGCAAGGCAAAAACTCTGGTTTTACTGTCTACATGACAACACTGCAACCAGCGTTTCTGAAAATCCTCACCCTGACAGGGGTTTTCAAAAATGTTCGGTTTCAGTGACCTGATACTGCGTTTTCATGTGGATGAACGGCCGAACCGCGCAAGAAAAGTCACGGTTATAAAAATACCCGTGTCCGTGTGGACAAGGCCTTAAAGGATTAGTTTCAGTGCAGCTTCAAAGGGCTTTAAACGATACCAGACGATGAATAAGGGTCTTATCTAGCGAAACGATCTGTCATTTCAAAAATAAATAAAAAGTTTAAGTTTTATTTAAGCACAAATGCCCGCCTTGCTCTGTTCTGTGATGCGGGTTCGCGACGTCACGTAATACGCAATTTACGCACTTTACATTTTCTTTACCCATTTCTCTACACTAAGCAAGAGGGGCACACTATGTACACTGTGCATACTTATGTATAGTGATGCCATTATCCATTACAGTCTCACTTTAAACAAGATTTGTTGCCCCATGAATCAATAGAAAGCTCCCAGCAGCAGCCGCAGAGGTTTGCAGTTGCAGCTTAGCTAGAGAGGTGCATGTGTTGACAGTGGAGTGACAGGTGCACATGCAGTCACTCTTCTAAGTATAGCTGATGGCGTACTAGCATTCTGGATACATCTTCTCTGTGGGATTAAAATACAAAGCCGTTTGAGTGACTGACTCTCATGAGCTGTTGCATGCTGTGGTGCCCAATTCTCAGACAACTAAAACTCTTATTTGTATTTGTATGTATTCTGGGACACTTAAAATTTAGCTGAGGGGCATTCCAATTTTGCTGCATCATATTTGAGATGTTTCTACACAAATTCAATTGAATGGACATGGTTTGGAAAAGCACATCTCAACAAAAAGTCAGAGCAAAAACCATGCCATGAGGTCAAAAGAACTGCCTATAGAGACAGGATTGTGTCAAGACAAAGATCTGTGGACAGATTCCCTGGTCTGATAAACCTCAGTTTCATGTGTCATGTCTGGAGGAAATCAGGCACCGCTCATCACCTTCATCATGCCATGGGCATGTTTTTCAGCGACAGGGGCTGGTGGACTGGTCAGGGTAAAAGTAAAGCTGCTAAATATGGAGATAGCCATATGAAAGCAAACCTGATCAAGAGCATTCAGAACCTCGGACTGGGCAGAAGGTTCACCTTCCAACAGGACAAAGCACACAGCTAAGACAATGCAAGAGTGGCTAATAGATAACTCTGTGAATGTCCTTGAGTGGCCCAACTAGAGCCCGAACTTGAACCCAACCAAACATCTCTGGAGAAATCTGAAAATGCTGTCCACTGATGGTTCCCTTCCATCCTGACAGAGCTTGAGAGGATCTGAGGGGAAGAATGGCAGAAGCTTGTCGCATCATACTCAAAAAGACTTGAGGCTCTAAAGATGCTTCAAGTAAGTACTGAGCTAATATTTCCTTTTTAATAAGTTTGTTTTCATTGTGGGTTGAGGAATGAAGATTGCTGTGAAAAAACTAAAAGTCATTTAAAGCTGCTTAGCATAAGGCTGCAACAAAACAAACTGTGAAAAAAATTAAGGGGTACAAATGCTTTCACAAGGCACTATATAATAAATACAAGCTTTAGAATATATTCATTCATTGATCCTTATACGAACTTCTATGGTCATAATGCATGGATGGAGCCTAACCAAGTTTCTTAGGCCAGAGGCAGGGGAAAGCACCCTTGATAGATGGCCAGTCCATCACAGCACTCTCTCTCTCGGCATGTCTTTGGGGGGAACCGTGGGGGGAACCCACGCTGACATAGGCAGAACATGCAAACTCAAAACAGAAAAGACTCCTGGCTCAGCTGGGACCTTCTTGCCGTGAGGCAAATGCGCTAACCACTATGGTCATAGGTGGTGTCACATTTTCAGTCACCAGAACAGTCACCTTAGCACACTACACTTCCCATAATCCTCTCTGACCATCACCTGCACTCTGTCCTCAATCACTTACACCTGCTATCATTCACGTTCATTAGCTACACTCCATGGGCAAATTCCAAACGGAAGTGAGCCTCCCTATGTCCTACTCCCTTCAAAGGGCAGAGCCCTTAAATTCAGTTGATTCAGTTGCATTAATACAGTCAGATATTTTCTTTCAGCTGCCTTCTGAAACTTCTGGGGCAGCAGCTGTTTTTTTTTTTTTTTTTTTCATGCTGTGTAAATGCTACCCTACCACTCAACCCAGAGGCTCATAACAGTCCTACACCTCTGTTTGTTCACAGCCATGGCAACCTGCAGCTGTAGCCCCTAGTATATACTTCCACAGCTGTCCCTTCAACATTCAATACCTCCACTGCTGCACAATAGAGCAGTGCTTAGAGAGATTAGTCAAGCATTTCATCTGGTCTCTGGATCCACTTGCCCAACAGATCCACAGATGACGCTGACCATGATTTGTACACCCTTTCAAAAATAAGAATAATTTAAGTTCATTTAATTAATTATACTTATACTTTATATAATTATTTATACTTTATGTAGTAAGTAGTATACTAACATCAATGGACTAGTAGTATAGTTTGTAAGTGTACTATTTCGGTACTACTTGGGACTAAATTGGCCAACTTTTTATTGTATAAAACTTTTAAGTATTCTTTAAGTGTAACAGTAGTAAACTTTGAGAATACAACTACAAGTTTTCATGTCTGTACTGCAACTATACTACATAGTTTTATTAACAAAATGTAGCAAATGAAGTCAGTAAACTACTTATTTAGTAGTTTTATAAACACAACTACAAGCACACTTGAATTAACTTATTTGTTTGTTAGGGCACTAGTCTTTTCCATTGTCTAGGCAAAGATGTCTTACAACCCACCCTGTCAGCCATTGTTTAGCTAGCCATATTAGCATAATGGTTTGAAATTAGCAGGATAAAAAATGCATCACGTTTTGCCTGAGAAACTACAAGTTAATCTAATTTAAGTTAAATGGTTTTATCAGCAAAAATTTAACTACTAAACAAAATATAGTTTTGGTCAAAAGATTTACATTCTTACCACAAAATCTTTTTTCTTCCTTTATAAAAACCTGTGGCTATACATCCAGCCTTGACAACCATTCAAATGGGATCGGAGGAAGTGGGTATAAACTGAAATGATCATAGGACTCCTAGCTTGTCCCTGACTGGTGGAATTGGTGGTGTTACAACTTCCCATGTTACAAGAACCGGTTAGACCGCATGAGCTACAGCAGTAGTTCTGTCCTGTGGTTCCCCCACCACTGCATATTTTGGATGCCCCCTCATCTAACACACCTGATTCAACCCATCAACTGCCAGACTTGAACTGAGTGTGACTAGGGTGACCAAAGTCCTGAAATTAGGAGCTTTGTCTTGTGTCCGGCAAGACGTAAGCCGTGTCCTGTAATTAAATTATGTCTGTATTATTTTTTACTTCCCTAAAATTGGAACATTTTTAAATTGCCATTTCAAAATCCATTTGTGCAACTGTCATGTTATAGCTAGAGTATGCATATAACCAACCAACACGTTCATAGAGAGTTATTTTTCCACTGATCAGTGTGGAAGTAATTAAAACTGGTTGAATATAGCTACACCAGCCAGGAATCATTTTAGACATGTACTGGATAATCCAGATTAAACCTGCAAGATAAATAAAAGATTATTAAATTCAGATTCAAGATGGGCTGAATCTGGTTAAACGCATTTAATTTTTGCAATAATTTTTGCAATTTTGCAAAGGAAAATAAACTGGTCAAAAAATTTATTTTTGTCTAAAATGTCCCATACAGTAAATTACATTGTCTCGTGTGTGTGTGTGTGTGTGTGTTTAATGGGGTTAACATGGAAAATATGCCTGGCTTTAGCTGAGATTTGGTGGAAAACTAAGTTTAAAAACATTTTAAAATGAAAGTAGGCCAATGATTGGTCCTCTGCTATTATCTCTAACTGTTATAATAGTAATTTTGTCATACTACTCACCAATATTGTTCTATCACTCACATTTAGACATTATACTTTCATTATATATCACTATTGTAAAATTTACAATCACATTTTGTAAAAAATCCATCACTTCATTTCTCAAGTCAAGTCAAGTATATTTATATAGCGTTTTTTTACAACATAGATTGCACCAAAGCAGCTTCACAGTATCAATCAAAACAACAAAACAATGTTCAACCTCCACGTTTGGTAGGGCTGATCAATGGTATTAATGATTGGTTAATTAATTTGAATATCCCCAACTGAGCAAGCCAAAGGCAACAGTGGCAAGGAACCGAAAAACTCCATCAGGTGACCCAATGGAAAAAAAAAAAAACCTTGGGAGAACCCAGGCTCAGTCGGGGGCCAGTTCTCCTCTGGCGTTTATGAAATAGAGGCCGGATTTACAGTAACTGTAAGATAAAAATGTATATCTATTGAAGTATCAGAGTTTGACAACTGTGCCACATTATAATTAATGTGAAAGCTGAAAATGTTGTTATAAAGAGGACAATTGTACTAAGGATTTTAATCTATCAATTATTTCAAATATCTGTATCTTCAACAAAATGTGTGTGTGAGCATACTTAGTATTAATTGTTATATACCCTTTCATTTGTGTATGTGTGTGTGTTCAGTGTATTCTCATCGTGAATGTGTTACGGTGTCATCCCTACATTTGGAGTCAGCCTAGACCCCATCAGCACCCATGTCATAAAGGCCTTAAACCGCTTGAACCCCGATAACTTCTGCTCGCAGCTATATTTATTTATGAAATAATTTCTACTTTTACAAATACATGCAAAGAATTAAGTCTTGATCTGACGAAAAAGGCAAACAACTGAAAGAAATGCAGTACTCTGTACCGCTCAATGGGTACCCTGTGCATTGAAAAGTGACACCAAGGGGTTCTTATCAAGCGTCCATATGTGACTAGTTGGAAGTAAGAATGTATTTTGTTGAATATTTAAACTTTGCAGGTATGCATTTGATTACAGTAAAGTAAGTGTGGTATTGGCACTCTGCAGGTCTTTCTTGGGTTCAGGCATGTTGCTGATGGGAGATTGGCTCTGTGACACACCCTCCACCATAAGTCTCTGATCTATCATCGGACTCCAACTCTACTGAACTATTAATAAAGATTTAGTTCTTGTTGTTGTGGTTGAGTCTTTTGCATTAGCAGCATGCCACAGGATGCCAGCTGCCTGGATGTTGGCTTCTCCACCTCATTCATTTATGGATGCTACTCACACTTCAAAACCCTTATTGTCAATCAAATGCTGTTTGATACCCAAATTTAATTGCCCATATGTTACGCTATACTTTTTATAGAGTAGAAGACTTCATGGAGGTCTAACTTATGTTTCATTTAACTACAGTTTGCATTGGACCAAGTTTCTCCAAAAAATCCCGGAAAATAGACACAAATGAGGGTGTGTTCACACTCGGCATGTTTGGTTCGATTAAATGAACCCTGATGCGTTTTCTATGTTAGTGCGGTTCATTTGGAACACATGTGAACGCTGTCATCTGAACCCTTGTGTGCAACAAACAAGCGAACCAAGAGCGCCGAAAAGATGGGTCTCAATTCGCCTCCAAATAAACTCTGTTGTAGTTTAAATGAACGCAACACGAACCAAATACATGGAAATGAACCAAAAACAGAAAGATGAGACCCTAAAAAGGACAGAATGCTCATGCATATCGTTTTTTTCTCGTCAAAGTCGGGAGTTTGCCCATCACAGTTCATTACAGGCATCAGAACCACATCTCCACACAGCAGATCATTTGTGGGTGTGTGACTGAGGGATTCCCACCACAATGTAAAACCTAACAGATATGTGTACTAAAAAAATAAGGTAATTGCACTCAAATATTACCGAAAGTTATGTGGACAAAATGATTGAAACAGAACTCAAACTGAATGAGTTGTAGATTTTTTTTAGTACCCAGCATGATAATTGTATAATAATTGTATAATTGAGTAATTAAGTGCTGATTTAGCATTAGTGATGATCACCTGCTGTTAACAAGCAGAATCACTGAAGAAAAGAGGAACACAAGAACTACAATTGACTTCCAGCCACAGCCTTTGCTGAGGAAGATTAAACAACTCCACAAACAACATTATCAGCTTCACTTATTACCAACCTGGGGAGCGTTTCCCAAAACGATAGTATAACTAAGTTAGCAACTTTGTTGGTTGCAATGCAATTTCCCATTGCCAACCAACTACGGTGGCTTTTCCACTGGGCTCGTTTGCTGCGGTCCGAGCCCGAGCGCGATTGTTCCTGGCGCCCCCCGCAGCGTTGGTCTGGTTTCACACTCAACTTGATTCTATCGAAGCCTGGTGCGTTTGCGTGCATCTTACGCCATCGCAAACGTGCACGTCGCATGATAGAAAACAGAACATGGGTCAATATATTGTGTTTTTTATTAATTCGGTGCTATTATGCGCAGCTGAGTGAACAATACAGGTTTACTGTGAGTGTTTATCACATAAGGCGGCTTTCTGCTGCTTGCAAACGGACTCTTTTGAGGAGACAGTGGATTTAAAAATGTGTTGCCCTGATTCCACGCGATATGCGCGAAAACAATACAGGCTCAGTGTATCCAAGGTAAATCTACAACACTATCATCCTTTACATGTGTTTTATTTAACTAAATACATCACAATCAGCTAAAACGCATGCGCAGGTCACTTTACTTCCTGAACAAGTGCGCACCCGAGTCCGTGCTGCTTGCACATTCACGCGAGCCTCCTCCAGGTAGTCTCGGGTTCGGTTCCCCAGTGCACACCCGGGTCCCATGACAGCATTCACATTAGTGAATGTGCCCCGTTCCGAACTAAACTGCTAGTGTAAAAGCCCCCTAAGTTGCTAACAGGTTAACAACTATGCTTTTGGGAAACGCACCCCAGATTGACTTTATTTCTGTCCGACGTCTACAGAGGTTCTTATTGAGAATTAACAGAGGTTTAGAAGTTGGTTTTATTTAAGTTGCATTTGAAGTCACCATGATGGTGATCAGTGTTTGCTTTAGTTGGCCTCTTGACCCTTGACTTTAGCACTTTATGAGTTTTTCTCTGGGTGCACTGTTTTGACTTATTTACATTTTATAAGCTCTTTACAAGTTCTCAGCTGGTCAAAATACCATCATAGGCAGGCTACGCACACACAACAAGCACATTTATCCCAGCACACAGCAATGTTTTGGATGTATTTTGGTTCCATCTCAAAATGGGCAATACGTCATAAAAGCGGACCAATCAGGTTGTGAACATATCCCTATGCCTTTATGTTCTTTGTCTGTTGGTTCTGTGATAAAAATGCCCATCTGAAATGCTAATCGGGACTGGGACTAAATAAAAAATGTTTTGGTCCGGACCAAACGAACCATGTGACCTGAACTACAAGTGTGAACACACCCTGAGTCAATCCCTGCTGAAAAGTCCATCATAAACCAGCATGGATTCCATGCTTGTCAAGGCTGGTTTATGATGGTTTAGGCTGGTTGCTGGTCTAGCTGGTGGACCACCATAATCATGCTGTTCTCAAGCAAACCGGAGCTGGTAAAACTGGTTCACACATTAATGAGAAAAATGATATAAGGTTAAAACATAGGATTTATTGATATGATTATAAACGTGTCATTTCTTTTGCTCCCTTTGCTGAAAGTAGAACTGAAAATTATGTTTTAGTTATGATTACATTATTAATCAAAGTCATTGGTAAATGGTTATGGTTACATGATTAATCAAATTCACTGGTAAACCGTTTCAAAGCATCAATGGTCTCCTGTTTCAAAAGATTTGTGCACAAATCAGTTAAAATCAGCACAAAAAAAAAGAGCTTGTGTACATTGCATGACAAAAACAGTTTGAGATATGAAAACCAAGAAAATGCCCAATAAAAGCCTAAAAATAAGAGGTTTGTTCAGTAATGAGAATAGCTCTTTCAATGGGACAGTTAATAACAACTTGATAATTTAAAAGTTAAAAACTAAAGTTTTTTTTTTTTTTTAGACTTATTTGGGAAGTCACATGTGTTCTAATCAGTCTGATTCCAATAAGTGCATATAGTATGAAAGGTATGTCAGTGCAGCCAGGAGCATGAAATATTGTTGAAAGCAGTGATAGCATGTACTTTCATCAATTGCTGAAAGAAAATTAATTCAACACATTCAATGGCCAAGTGACCAACTAAAGGGGACACTAATCACCACAATGGTGACTTCAAACAGACTTTAAAGGTGCCCTAGAATGGCTTTTTATTTTTATTGTATAATGTTTTCTGTGTTGCCCTTATAATACTGCGTCTACTGCGCATGCGTTAACTAGCTTACTGAGACAACTCCGTCGAATTGATTCCTAATCCTTGATTTTCTTCTTTCACATTTAGTTATAAACCTAAATTTTACAATTTTACAAACGTGTGAACATATCGCCGATACTATTCCTTATAAAAAAACAATCAGATTGCTTTGATATCGCTACTTATATCCAACTTTCCGAACTTCTGCTACTAGCCTTAGCCCACTAGCACTGCACGCGTGGTCTCTCGCCTGTCGATCGTCTTATTTACACCCGTATAACTGAAAGCTATAATTCGCCACTATAGCACATCTGCTATAATGGCGAATATATCGGATGTGTGTCTAACGTTACCTCTGAGTGCAGGTGAAGACACCTTTGAGCTGCATTCGGTGCAGTTGGAGCTCGAATCGGTCGAGAGGCGGATCCGTGAGCTGCTGGAAAGACAGGCTGAGCTGCGAGATCGACGGTCCGCGCTTGAAACATCACGCGCAGATGCTCACAGGTCAGTGGTTAATAATTTTTTGACTCCGACCTCGTCTACTCCGTGTGTTTCTCTGCACAGGTCCCGAGCAACCAGGACGTGATCATCCATGGCTTCATTCACTCCGGCACCGACACAGCACCACGGACCCTGGGTGATTCCACGGCGGAAGACGCGAGCCAGGACCAGACCAAGGACCTCCCCACCCCTCCCGGCCTTCGAGATCTCCACCCGGAACCGCTTCTCCCCTCTTCGCGAGTCGGAACGCGACGACGGCGTGATCATCGGCAGTTCCATCGTCCGGCATGTCCGCGCTACCTCGGGTAAAGGTAAGGTGCGCACTCACTGCTTTCCTGGTGCTCGTGTTCTCGATGTCGCTGCGCAGGTTCCCGAGATCCTGAACGGTGACGAGCGCGTCGGAGCTGTCGTGCTGCACGTGGGGACGAACGACATCAGGCTGCGGCAGACGGAGGTTCTGAAGGAGGACTACAGGAGCCTGATCGAGACCGTACACAGCACATCGCCTGAAGCAACGATCGTCGTGTCTGGACCGCTTCCCACGTACCGACTAGGACAAGAAAGGTTCAGTAGATTATTTGCTCTAAATGAATGGTTAATGTCATGGTGTAATGAACAGAGACTGCTCTTTGTAAATAATTGGAATCTGTTCTGGGAGCGACCTAGGCTCTTCCGTGCTGATGCCCTGCACCCCAGCAGAGTCGGAGCGGCTGTGCAGTCGGACAACATCTCCAAGACGCTACACACCATATGACTAGTAAGTCAAAGTCCAAATCACAGTCTTTGCTGTCCCTACTTAATTGATATAAGCACCAATGTAGAACATTATATAGAAACTGTGTCTATTCCTCGTTTAGTAAGGCCAAATAATATATATAATGTAGGATCTAGGAAAAATTTAATGTAATTAAACCAGAAAATCTCAATTTCAGTGATAAACAATTTCTAAAGCTAGGTCTTCTAAACATTAGATCGCTCACACCTAAGGCGGTTATTGTAAATGAAATGGTCACAGATAATAGTTTCGATGTACTGTGCCTTACTGAAACCTGGCTTAAACCAAATGATTATTTCGGTATAAATGAGTCTACTCCGCCAGGATACTGTTATAAGCATGAGCCCCATCTGATTGGTCGTGGCGGCGGTGTTGCAACAATCTATAGAGATATTCTTAATGTTACTCAGAAAACAGGTCACAGGTTTAATTCGTTTGAGGTACTTGTGCTAAATGTTACACTCTTAGATTTAAAAAAGAAATCCCTATTATCTCTAGCCTTGGCTACTGTATATAGACCTCCAGGGCCTTACGCCGATTTCCTAAAAGAGTTTGCAGACTTTCTATCAAATCTATTGGTCAATGTCGATAAAGCAATAATTGTTGGAGATTTTAACATACACGTAGATAACACAAATGATGCGTTAGGGGCTGCGTTTACAGATTTATTAAACTCCTTCGGGGTCACGCACAACGTCAGTGGTCCCACTCATCGCCTAAATCATACAGTAGATTTAATTATATCATATGGAACCAATCCAACCGATATAGATATTGTACCGCAAAGCGATGATGTAACTGATCATTACATGGTAACTTGCATGATACGTACTGCTGAAATTTGTCATGTTGCGCCACGTTATCGACCAGGCAGAACAATCCTTCCAAACACTATAGATAGATTCTCAAATAGCTTACCTGATCTATCTCAGCTGCTCAGTGAACCCAAACAACCAGATGAACTAGAGGAAATGACTAGCAGTTTGAGCACCATTTTCTCTAGTACATTAGAAATTGTTGCACCAATTAGATTAAAAAAGGTTAAAGAGAAAACTAGAGCACCATGGTACAACAATTCTACGCATGCTATCAAGAGAGAAACTCGTAACTTAGAGCGTAAATGGAAACAAACAAATTTAGAGGTCTTTAGAATCGCGTGGAAAGATAGTATGTCACGTTACAAAAAGGCTCTTAAATTAGCCAGGGCTGAGCATCTCCGCAGACTAATAGAAAATAACCAAAATAATCCAAGGTTCTTATTTAACACCGTGGCCAGACTAACAAATAAACAGGCATCACCTGAGCAAAATATTCCGTTACAATGTAGTAGTAATGATTTTATGAATTTCTTCACTGAGAAAATAGAAAACATCAGAAACACAATTGTAAATGTACAATCTTTTATGGTGTCTTATGATTCAGCCTCAATGATCGCCCCTCAAGAACAACTACACCGCCTTACAACTATAGGACAGGAAGAGCTAAATAAACTTATTATTGCATCTAAACCAACAACTTGTTTATTAGATCCAATACCCACTAAATTACTTAAAGAAGTGTTACCTGTAGTGGAAGAGTCTCTTCTCAATATTATTAATTCATCTTTATTTTTTAGGTCACGTTCCAAGAATATTCAAGCTGGCAGTAATAAAACCTCTTATTAAGAAACCACAATTAGATCCAAATAACCTAGCAAATTACAGACCCATTTCAAATCTTCCATTTATGTCTAAAATACTAGAAAAAGTTGTGTCCGCTCAATTGTGCTCTTTCTTGCAAGAAAATTATATCTATGAAAAATTTCAGTCAGGATTCAGACCGTATCATAGCACAGAAACTGCGCTAGTTAAAATTACAAATGATTTACTTTTAGCTTCTGACCAAGGCTGCATCTCAATACTAGTTCTACTCGATCTAAGCGCTGCATTTGATACTATAGATCATAAAATACTCCTGGATCGACTACAAAACTACACTGGTGTTCAGGGACAGGCATTAAGCTGGTTTAGATCGTACTTATCAGACCGTTACCACTTTGTCTGTTTAAATGGGGAAAAATCAAAGATAACGTCAGTAAACTATGGAGTACCGCAAGGATCTGTGTTAGGCCCTCTACTATTCTCAATATATATGCTGCCACTTGGTAATATTATAAGAAAACATGGAATTAATTTTCACTGTTATGCTGATGACACTCAATTATATATTTCATCACGGCCAGATGAAACCACTAATTTATCTAACTTGACAGAATGTCTTAAAGATATAAAATACTGGATGACGTGTAATTTCCTGCTATTAAATTCAGATAAAACAGAGGTATTACTTATTGGTCCAAAAAAAACTACCCACAAAATCCCTTACAATACAACTTTAATTTAGAAGGATGCCCTGTTACTTTATCCACTACAGTAAAAGACCTGGGTGTCACACTTGACCGCAACTTGACTTTCGAAAATCATATTTCATATGTTACAAGAACAGCCTTTTTCCACCTTAGAAACATTGCTAAGCTACGTAACATGCTATCCGTTTCTGATGCAGAAAAGTTAGTTCATGCATTCATGACCTCGAGACTAGATTACTGTAATGCTTTATTAGCTGGTTGTCCTGCATCCTCAATAAATAAGCTACAGTTGGTGCAAAATGCAGCCGCTAGAGTTCTTACTAGATCAAGAAAATATGATCATATAACACCAATTTTATCATCTCTACATTGGTTACCTATTAAGTTCCGTATCAATTACAAGGTATTGCTACTGACCTATAAAGCCCTAAATGGTTTAGCTCCAGTCTATTTAACGGACCTTCTATCGCCCTACAATCCGTCGCGCTCTTTAAGATCACTAAATTCGAGGCTTCTGGTCATTCCTAGGATATCTAAGTCCACTAAAGGAGGGAGGGCGTTCTCACATTTAGCTCCTAAACTCTGGAATAGCCTTCCTGATATTGTTCGAGGCTCAGACTCGCTGTCCCAGTTTAAAACCAGATTAAAGACGCATCTCTTTAACCACGCATTCACATAATGCTTACCTTTTATACTACTGCCGAATCAGATCGAATGCATTAATATTATGAACATCAGCTATGCTAATTATTTCTCATTTGCCTTTCTGCTGTTATCTCGGGACGCAAGTCCCGAGGTAAATAGCGTTCGTCAGCTCCAGTTTGTATCCAGCCTCTCACGGAGACTTCGGATGATCCAACACCTGTGATGAGACGACTAAACGCCTGTAGAGAGACGACTCGACGCCTGTGAAGAGACGACTCAACGCCGGCGATATATTATGCCCTAAATTAATACATGATGAACTAACTGTATTTTCTATGTACATTTTTTAATGCACTTTCTGTAAAGCTGCTTTGAAACAATGTGTATTGTGAAAAGCGCTATACAAATAAATTTGAATTGAATTGAATTGAATAATGTTAGTATGTTTTTTAGATCAAAAATAGTCATAATTTAGAAATAAAAGGCATTTTTCCTAGCCTGATTTTAGCCTCTGATGTGAACGGTCTGTTTGAAGGGGCGTGTCTGCTGTGTGTAACCGGCCTCTGCTGTGATTGGCTGACATGCTTGCATATGAAATAGCTACGCATTACATGTGAAACTCTCACGAATACTTTTACTACAGATATCATACGTTTTTACTATTAAACTAGCGAGATTAACGAATCGTGAGATGTTTTTAAAGTATTTAGATCTATTCCCATCACATAAAATGTTGCCGTGATGAGCATTGAGCAAACAGATGACAGTGTGTAAAGATCTTATCATTGCAACGCAGTTTCTGCACTCTCTCTAATGCTTTCACCAATGCCAACACGATGATGTAAATACAGTATTGAACGATTTTGAGAGAAAGATTACCTGTCTGAACTTGAACAATTACACATCAGAAAGTGTTGCTTGGTATCTCGATCGATTTATTTTCAGACGTTCGAGGCCAGCTCTGTATTGGCACAAGTAGAGGAAACAGTCTCGTCGGTAAAATGTTTGGAAATTTCCAGAGAAAATAAAATTAACCCATTGTTTCTTCATAGGCTCGGATGAAGGAACTAAATACCTTTTGTGTTCATTTGTACATCCAAACACTGAGCAACTGCCATGCCTCAGCCCTGCTATGCCCCATTTTTGGAGTCGTACATATTAATGATCCCGACTGTTGCGTCACAGTCGGTATTATGTGGAGATTCGCCTATTTTTCAGGGGTGTTTTTCAAAAATGAGATTTAAGTAAGAAGGAGAAAACAATGGTGTTTGAGACTCACTGTATGTCATGTCCATGTACTGAACTCTTGTTATTTAACTATGCCAAAATAAATTCAATTTCACATTTTAGGGCACCTTTAACAACCTTTGTACATAAAGGTTGAAGAAATAAAGCCAAACTGGTTTTGCAGTTCATCCTCTGGTGAGATTGATATTATTTGCAGTTGATTTCAACTAAGGCTGTGTGGCTGTAAGTCTGCATTCTCAGGGCACCAAAACACAGTTGTCGTGTAAATGAATGGGCAGAGCGCATTAAACGTTTTCTGTTTTCAGTTGAAGGAAATTAATCCATTGGACAATGGCTTTCTTCTAGAGCTGCTGTACAGCCAAATCAATCTTTGTTACTTTTATTTCCTATAATCACTGTAAAGATGCTTTGAAACAATGTTGTTAAAAGCGCTATATAAATGAAGGTGACTTGACTTTCTGCTCAACTCTTCTCTTTTTTCTGTTCTTGTTAATCCTCTTATCTTCAGTGATTCTGCTTGTTAATTGCAGGTGTCCTCACTATTGCTCAGTCATCACTTGCAGAGTGAACGGCAACATTTCTTCAGTGTTACTTTATCTCTATAGATTGGGACCATCTGAAAACTGAGCAGTGATTGTTTATCACTGGGGATTTTACTGTGTAAACCAGCAACATGCGTTTTTCTATAGGCTCTTAAATAATTTATCACAATTAATTTGGAAAATTGTCTTGGTCTTTACACAATGATTTTCTTGTTTCTTGACCTTCCACCTCAGAAACATTGTTAAGCTCTGGAACATGCTATCTTCTAATGCAGAAAAAGATAGTTCATGCATTCATTACCTCTAGACTGGATTCATGTAATGCTTTACTTAGGTGGTTGTCCTGCATCCTCAATAAACAAACTACAATTAGTCCAAAATGCAGATTATCAGGTCAAGAAAATATGATAATATAACACCAAATGTATCATCTCTACAGTCTAATTGATACAGAACTTAATAGGTAACCAAAGTATTGCTACTGACCTAAGCCCCTAATGTAAGGATTGCTCAGAGTCGGAAAGATCCATTTGCAGCTTTTATTTGATATAAGTAGACAATAGTGGAAGGGTTAGGCAAAGAGTACTCAGGTACACAGGCATAGAAGTCCAGGCCAGGCAGAGATTTGTCGTAGCACGGTAAACAGTCCAGGGTCAAGGAAGCCAGAGAGTAATCGGAAGCCGAGAAACAGTCCAAGGTCTAGGTAGCCAGAGAAGGATCGTAGATAACAGCAACAGTCCGAGATTTGAACCAGTAGGAGAAAACACAAGGATAAACGCTCAGTAGGTAAGCCAGGGCTAAACAATACTTCGCACTGAATGAGGGTTGAGAGCTGGTTAAATACACAAGCAAATGGGATACAGGTGTGAGAGCAATGAGTGGAAACAGGTGTGTGTGTAGGTCCAGATGAACTGCATGATGGGAGATGTAGTGTTAATACTCAGGAGACGGCTCTCTACGAGGGTGTGAAGGAGGTGATGCAGGAAACCTCTGCGTTACAGAGCCCCCTCCCTGTGAGCGACTCCCGGCGCGAGAAGGTAAACGGCGACGGGGTCTTCCACGAGGTCGAGGAGCAGGTTTGCTGGGGTGTGCTTGGTGGAATTCCTCGATAAGTGTGGGATCTAGGATGTCCTTAGCCCTGATCCAACACTGTTCCTCTGGACCGAACCCCTCCCAGTCGACTAGGTACTGAAGGACGTTACCTCTGCGCCTGGAATCCAGCAGTTCTCTTACCCGATATGCTTCCTCGCCGTCTACTAGGATTGGAGGAGTGGTTTGTGTTGTGAGTTCCTCTCTTGTCCCTCTTTCGGGACGGGCAGCAGGTTTCAGCAGGGAAACGTGGAATGTGGGAGCGATACGATAGTTAGTGGGAAGTTTTAGACGAAACGACACTGGGGTAACTTGTTTTACGATCTGGAATGGGCCGACATATCTGGGGCTGAGCTTGCGGCAGGGAAGCCGTAGTTTGAGATCCTTTGTGGACAGCCATACCCATTGACCTGGGCGGTAATGGGGGGCTGGTCTACGATGCCGGTTGGCTTGGCGCTCCTGACGCCTAACCGCATGTACCAGATGGGTATGCGCTTGATCCCAGACCTCCTCACTCCTTTGAAGCCATTCGGTAACGGAAGGAAGCTCCGTGGGTTCCCCGGACCAAGGGAACAGCGGAGGTTGGAAGCCAAGAATGCACCTAAACGGAGTCAAACCAGTGGCGGGTTTAACCAGGGAGTTCTGCGCATACTCTGCCCAGAACAGATATCGGCTCCACTCTGTTTGTTGTCGCTGGCAGTATGTGCGCAAGAACCGAATGATGTCCTGGTTCAGACGTTCTGTCTGCCCGTTGGATTGGGGATGATATCCGGAGGACAAGCTGATGTTTACATTGAGGTGTTTGAAAAAAGCTCCCCAAACTCTAGAGGTGAACTGTGGCCCTCGGTCTGACACGATGTCATCCGGCAGACCGTAGAAGCGAAACACCTGATTGCACAGGATTTCGGCAGTGGCGAGTGCTGTGGGCAGTTTGGGTAGTGCCACCAGTCTGCATGCCTTGGAGAAGCGATCGACTATGGTCAGTATGGTGGTGTTACCCTGGGATTCCGGGAGGTCGGTGATGAAATCTATAGCGATGTGTGACCAAGGTCGTTGGGGAATGGGCAATGGAGTGAGAAGTCCAGCGGGGAGTTGACGAGGTGTCTTGGAAGTGTTGCAGCTAGTACAGCTTTGGATGTGGTTGGTGGTGTCTGTGAGTAAAGAGGACCACCAGAACCGGTTGCGGAGCAGGTGAACGGTGGCGGTGATACCAGGATGACCGGAACTGGGCGTCGTGTGAACCTGATCTATGAGGCGAGTACGTAGGGAAACAGGCACATATAGGCGATCAGGAGGGCAATTCATAGGTGGAGGTTCCTGCTGGTTAAACAGTTCGATCTCCGTGGTGATGTCCCATTGTACTGGGGCGATGAGCAAACTCTCAGGAAGGATATTCTCGGTACCCGTTGTTTGGGTTGTCTCCTCAGTCTGACGAGAGAGAGCGTCGGCCTTAGTATTCTTGGAACCTGGTCGGTATGTGATGGTGAACTGGAACCTGGTAAAGAACAGGGCCCACCGAGCCTGACGAGGATTCAAGCGTTTGGCTGAACGGAGGAATTCGAGGTTTCTATGGTCAGTGAGGATGATGAATGGTTCCTGCGCTCCCTCCAACCAGTGCCGCCACTCCTCTAGAGCCAATTTCATGGCCAATAACTCCCGGTTGCCCACATCGTAGTTGCGCTCCGCGGGAGTGAGCTTACGGGAGAAAAAGGCACAAGGATACATTTTCTCAGGCATGCCCTGACGCTGGGAGAGAACTGCTCCTACTCCAGTGTTGGAAGCATCCACTTCGACGATGAACTGGCGCATGGGGTCGGGGTGCCGCAGAATGGGAGCAGAGGTGAATCGAGCTCGGAGATCATCAAAGGCTTTTGAGGACTCGGGTGACCAGCTCAGACGATGGTTGTAGCGTTTCGTCATGGCAGTCAGAGGAGCAGCCACTGTACTGTAATTCCTGATAAACCGACGATAGAAGTTTGCAAATCCCAGGAACCGTTGTAACTGCTTGATGGTCTGGGGAACTGGCCAACTCAGGACTGCCTGAACCTTCTTCTCGTCCATCGCCACACCCTCTGAACTGATTACGTAACCCAGGAAAGACGTACTCGTGCGGTGGAATTCACATTTCTCGAATTTGGCAAAGAGCTGGTAGTGGAGAAGTCGTTGGAGAACGGATCTGACGTGCTTCACGTGCTCCTCCATGGTTGAGGAGTAGATCAAAATGTTGTCGATGTAGACGATCACCCATTTCTCCAGCATATCACGAAAGACGTCGTTCATGAACGCTTGGAAGACCGAAGGACTGTTGGACAGGCCGAACGGCATAACGAGGTACTCATAGTGCCCACTAGTGGTGGAGAAGGCCGTCTTCCACTCGTCTCCTTTGCGAATTCGAACCAGGTTGTAGGCATTACGGAGATCCAACTTGGTATAATACTTGGCCTGGCGAAGCTGTTCGAGAGCGGCTGGTACCAATGGCAGTGGATACCTGAACTTGACTGTAACTTCATTCAACCCACGGTAGTCGATACATGGACGCAGAGTGCCATCCTTCTTCTTAACAAAGAAGAATCCGGCTGCGGCGGGCGAGGTCGAAGGCTGAATGAACCCCTTGGCTAGTTCCTCCTCGATGTACTTCCTCATGGCTTCGGACTCAGGCTGTGACAGGGGAAAGACTCTGCCCTTAGGTGGTGTAGCGCCGGGTAACAGCTCGATGGCACAATCACTTGAACGGTGCTCAGGAAGTTGTGCAGCCCGGTGTTTGCTGAAGACTTCGGCCAGATCGGAGTATTCGGCGGGCAGGTTAGGATCACTGAACCCGGGTGTGGAAGTCTGGAGGGAGTGGTTTGGAGTACGCTTGATCTTGGACAAGCATGTTCTGTGACAAGAGGGGTCCCATTGGACGATCTGGTTCTCGCGCCAGGAGATTTGGGGATTGTGTGTACGTAGCCATGTAAGGCCCAGGACTATGTGGTGCTTGGAGCCCCGAATAACATAAAATCTAATAGACTCAGAGTGAAGTGTTCCCACGTGTAAGGTTACCTCTTCGGTGAGTCGGAGGATTCTCCCCTCTCCTAAGGGCCGACCGTCTAGCGCCTCCACTGTTAAGGGAAAATCACAGGGATTAGTTTGAAGTTTGTGCTGAACTATGAACTCGTGAGACATGAAATTTCCTGCGGCTCCTGAATCTAGCAATGCTGTAGTGTCAATCCTCCTGCCATGGAGAGAGAGAGAAACAGGTAGCATGAAACCGGGCCACTGGTTGTCTGAAACACCCGTTGCACTCACCGGTTGAACATGGGAAGGTGGGCGAATTGGGCAGGTGAGTCTTCGATGACCAGACTGACCGCAGTAGAGGCAAAGGTGCTGCTGCATGCGTTGCTCACGTTCCTCGGAAGTAAGACTAGTGAAACCCAGCTGCATGGGTTCTGATCCAAGCATGTCGTCAGAACGTGCACGATAGGAGGCTCGAGGATTACGACGAGAGCGAATCAGGTTGTCGATCTCGATGGCCAGGTTTATGTATTCGTTTAACGACCTCCCCTCGTCGCGGCACGCCAATTCAGATTGTAGTTCGTTGGTAAGACCCTTCCTGAACAAAGTCTTTAGTGTGTCCTCAACCCAATTGGTCTGTGCAGCGAGGGTACGAAACGTGAGGGCATAATCAGCGGTGGTTCTTCTCCCCTGTGTGTGACTGAGGAGGCGTTCCCCAGCATCACCCTGTTCTGCGGGGTGTTCAAAAACACAGCGGAATTCCTGGGTGAATGACGCAAACGTGGTAAAGGGGAATCCCTCCGGCCTCCAGATGGCGGTCACCCATTCCAGCGCCTTCCCGGTGAGAAGTGAACACACAAAGGCTATTTTCCCGGCATCTGTGGGATGTAGTGTGGGCTGTTGGTCAAAGTAGAGGCGGCATTGGAGTAGGAAAACTTTGCATCTCACTGACGCACCGTCAAACTTCTCTGGAAGAGCGAGACGAGGATTGACAGTAGCACTCACAGTCGACGGGGAAGCCCCTGAGGGCTGATCGAGGGTGGCGTTGGCCGCTGATACTTGCAGTCCTCGTATGGCGTTCACAAGCTCATCAGTGAGCGTTGTAAGGCGCTCCAACTGATGTTTGTGCTGTACTAGTGCAGCAGCCTGTGCAGTTACTTCGGTGGTCAACTGTGAGACCGCTGCTGGACCAGGGTTTGGCAAAGTATTCTGTAAGGATTGCTCAGAGTCGGAAAGATCCATTTGCAGCTTTTATTTGATATAAGTAGACAATAGTGGAAGGGTTAGGCAAAGAGTACTCAGGTACACAGGCATAGAAGTCCAGGCCAGGCAGAGATTTGTCGTAGCACGGTAAACAGTCCAGGGTCAAGGAAGCCAGAGAGTAATCGGAAGCCGAGAAACAGTCCAAGGTCTAGGTAGCCAGAGAAGGATCGTAGATAACAGCAACAGTCCGAGATCTGAACCAGTAGGAGAAAACACAAGGATAAACGCTCAGTAGGTAAGCCAGGGCTAAACAATACTTCGCACTGAATGAGGGTTGAGAGCTGGTTAAATACACGAGCAAATGGGATACAGGTGTGAGAGCAATGAGTGGAAACAGGTGTGTGTGTAGGTCCAGATGAACTGCATGATGGGAGATGTAGTGTTAATACTCAGGAGACGGCTCTCTACGAGGGTGTGAAGGAGGTGATGCAGGAAACCTCTGCGTTACACCTAAATGGTTTAACTGATCTTCTATTAACCTACAATTCATCACATTCTAAGGTAACAAACCTATGGACTTTTGTGAGTTCCTAGGATAAGTCCACAACGCACGAGTGTTAGAAATGCATGATGTTAGCTAATTGCATGATTTGTATTATCTTAGAACTTAGAACATTTCTAAAATATGAAGATTATTTTAATCTTCATATTTAAATAATCTTCAAGACACAATCCCCTCTGATGACAAATTACTCTAAATTCTAATATAGACGCATGTATTTTCTGTAAAGCTATTTTTTTTAAATTGCACTATATGGCCCATATCCTTGCAAATCACTCTTAACAATATTATTCACTCATATTATTGGCTTCTATAAATTGTAGGCTAGTAAACAATTAACCTACTAGAATTTAGACAGTAATATTTAATTTATAATATGGTATTAATTAATATCATTGAAATGAATAATTATGAACATGTATATATATATATATATATATATATATATATATATATATATATATATATTGTATATCTCCATATCTAGTTAAATAATAATAATGATGATGATGATAATTATGATAATGATAAAAATAATAATAACTATGAATAGTAAAACACAACTGTTGTGAAATATAATGTGATAAATTTGCCTCTTCAGTGTTTGCCTTCTTTCACAATGCTTGATAGAGCTTTCAAACCCTGTTTGCGTTTCAATTGGAGAGTTTTAAGAAATATAGCATTCTAATTGATCTCCTTTCCATGTGATCAAAGTAAAAAATGTAAAGCCTGAAACTGAACTGTCAGGTGTATGATTTTTGTAAGAATGATTGACTATTGCCTACTTAACCTTTAACATGTCAATAGCCACAAACAGTTTTGCAATGATGGGGCCATGCCCCATTTTGCTTAAGGTCATAAAGATTTATTTATAAGTAAAGATTATTGAGAAAGTAACCCTTTATAACTGCTGCCAGCTCAATTGAGAATAAGCAATTTAATCAACATAGTGGTGTGGGTCATGGCTGTAAAAAAAAAGAGGCCAGAGACCATCAGTCAAGGTCAGAGACCTACAATTCAATAAGGAAGCTACCAAATAAAGGTACCTCAAAAGTTACAAAGTAAATCCTCATGAAAAAAATATTTTAAATTACTTGCCAAAGCTGTATGATTTTGTTAAGGAGACCTCTGTGAGCTTAACCCATGGAACTTTCCATGAGACTGAGACCAAAATATATTGTGTCTCGGTATCTGGATTCTACACAGGAATATAGACATCTGAGACTGACTCTCAAGAAGCGTTCCAGTCTTTGTGCACATCTAAGGAGCAGAGAGAGCCAGCCAGCGGCACTTGGGAAGAGCAGACAGCTTAACCGGCAACATTTGAAAATGCTAAATGTCAGAGGCAGACTTGTTGGCAATGAGGTTGGGGTGGACAGAGGGAATATTTTCATCAATGTCTTGTGAAAGTAAAAAAAAAAAAAAAAAGCAACATGACGTGAAGGCCAAGTATATTTGTTCCAAGTTAGTGCACACACATTGCTACAATGAGAAATAAAGCAAATGAAGCTACAATGAGAAATAAAGGGGAAAAGCTGTTCCAGTCGGGGTTAATGAGCGCTGAACACCCGGTGATCGCCTGGATCTCACAACTCCGTAACAGTCAGATAAATTTTTTCAAATAGGCGCCATCTTTATAGATAAACCACATATTTGAGCTTTAAACAACTACATTCTTGCCTGAAACACTCTTAAAAATACATTTAGTGACACAATAACAGTAGTATTTTGATATTACGTGGGTTTTCTCCTCTGCTATTGCCGCTTGCTGGTTGGTGCGAGATGCATTATGGGATACATGGCTGTCTCAAGTGACCTCTCGATGCATCCTCGGTAAGCGGGGCGGATCAAGAACACATCCGGGGATTTGAACTGGACTTGGCTAGATGTGAATTTTGAATTGGAACAGTACTTGGGCAGGGACTGATGACGTTTCACAAGAACACAAGTACAGACAAGAAAGCATACTGAGGTGGGGCAAATTAATCAATAATCAGGTAACAAGATGGAAGGGACTAGACAATTGACAGGAGAGCACATGTCACAAGGAAACATACATGACAAGCCATGTGCTCACACTAAACATGACAAAAACACAAGCACATGGACAGTAAAACAAATCACAAGCCATGTGCTAACACAAAACGAGACATGAACACGCAGCCAATGAGGACCCATGCTTCCTAATTATATCTCCCAAAGGTAGCATGTACAGAGTGAACAGCAATGGTCCTAGTACTGAGCCTTGTGGTACTCCATATTGAACTTGTGATTGATATGACAAGTGATTCTGATTGATATGACAAGTGATTATTATTGTGATTGATATCTCTTTGTTTACTATACTGCAAACTGATAACGGTCAGATAAGTATGATTTAAACCATGCTAATGCAATTCCACTAATGTCAGGGCCCAACATACATGTTGTTGATTTAGATGATTTAGCAAGTTTAGACAATTCTTCCTTTCCTATTGCAACGAATGAATGGAATTTTTCTGCAGGGACACTACAATGCAAGTCTGATGTGATACTGTAGTATACGGTTGCAGTTATAATCTTCTCTCTAATATTATCAATATTGAATAAAGAAGTTCATAGTCATTACTGCTACTTCTACTGCAGAAGTAGACGCTTTATTTTTTGTTAATTTAGCCACTGTATCAAATAAATACGTAGGGTTGTGCTTGTTTTCTTTTAAGAGATTAAAAAATAAGTAGATCTAGCCATTTTTAAGATCGTTCTGTACATCGAGCTGTTTTCTTCCAGCAATGCTCCCTTTTTCTGGCTGCTCTGTTAAGGGCACGAGTGTGTTTGTTGTACCACGGCGTTGGAATATTTCCTTTAATCTTCTTTAAAGGATTAGTTCATTTTTAAAAAACTTTTGCTGAAAATTTACTCACCCCCATGTCATCCAAGATGTCCATGTCTTTCTTTCTTCAGTCGAAAATAAATTAAGGTTTTTGATGAAAACATTACAGGATTAAGTTTTATAAGCACAAATGCTCGCCTTGCTCTGTTCTGTGATGCGCGTTCGTGACTCACGTAATACGCAATTACGTTCAAAAGGTTACGCTCGACGTACGAGGAAGTATCGAGTCAGTGTTTACAATTGTGAGGAAGGAGGACCATATACACATATTCAAATGTCTTTGTGTCAGTTTATCGTTTAAAATGCCCATTTCGTGTGCGTATCCTGGGTGTTTTAATATTAAAAAGGCTAAAAGAGAATTTTCGTCAGGACAGAAGCGTGACCTTTTCAAAGTAATTGCGTATTACGTGAGTCACAAAAGCGCTTCACAGAACAGAGCAAGGCGAGCATTTGTGCTTATAAAACTTAAACTTTTTTATTTATTTTTGAAATGACCGATCGTTTCGCTAGATAAGACCCTTATTCATCGTCTGGTGTCGTTTAAAGCCCTTTGAAGCTGCACTGAAACTGTCATTTGGACCTTGAACTGTTTGGGGTCCTATGAAGTCCATTATATGGAGAAAAATCCTGTAATGTTTTCATCAAAAACCTTAATTTATTTTCTACTAAAGAAAGAAAGACATGGACATCTTGGATGACATGGGGGTGAGTAAATTATCAGCAAAAGTTTTTTTTTTTTAAAGTGAACTAATCCTTTAACCCTCTGGTAGGGATGGGAATCGAGTGCCTAGTGAACCAATTCCTTTGGAACCGTTAGCATGCCTGCTTAACGATTCCGCTTATCGGTTCCGCTCGTTGCAAATGTGTCATGACGTCACACACCCGCTGCGTTGTTTTGGTTCAGACCTCAGCAAACATGGCATCGAGGCAGAAGCGCTCTAAAGTTTGGTTATATTTCACGCGAAAAGACGACAATACGTACACTTGCAACACTTCCTCCACTTGAACTACCTCCAATATGCAGAAACACACAGCATGCAATTCATTTGAGGCGAGTGTGAGTAATTAAAAATGCTCCAACTACTTTAAAAGCCTACATCTGGGCACATTTCGGCTTCAATGAACAACCTGGTAAGCACGACCTGGAGAAGACGCGCTCCATGCGCTCATGTCACGCACAAATAGAATATGCATGCAGGAGATAATACCACTAACTTGATAAACCACGTTAGCCATTTTTACCAGAGCTGTTAACGCCTTTGACTGCTTTCGATAAAGCGGATGAGCTCCAGCGTCACCCGGATCCGCAGCCAAAATCCACCCGACCCAATAATTTTCTCTGATTTAAGTATCCGCACCCGATGGTCAAATTACAATTATTCTGTGTTGTTACGCGTGATTATAAATGGATGATCGTCACCTTCCAACAGCGGACTCGCGACGGTTGATGCGCGCATCTCTAGGGTAACATTATACACTGATGAATGAGCGCTGCTTTTAAATGAAAATTTCTTTAAAACACAATTGATTTAACAGAATTTCATTTTCTTAATGGCATAAACAGGCTTGACTCCCTTGAAACTTAAACTGGAATGTCACTGTTTCTGTCACTGCGACTTCCCGAACACGCGCGTGCGCACGCACACATCACTTTTGGAGTAAAATTTTAAATTGATGATGCAGTGCATCGTAATGCATCGAGATATCGAATTGAACTGAATCGATGACATGCTAATCGTAACCGAACCGTGAGACCAGTGTAGGTTCACAGCCCTAATATTCTGTGTTGTGTCTTCTGATCAGATATTAAGGCAAGGCAAGTTTATTTATATATCACATTTCATACACAATGGTAATTCAAAGTGCTTTACATAGAAGAAATAAAACTAACCAAAAGAAATAAGAATAATTAAAACAGTTTAGGATAAAAAAATAAATAAAATACAGTACAAACAGTCGGATGAACAGTGGCACAGTGCTCATTCAGGCCCCGTTTACACGGAGGGAAAACGCAGATATTTCCTTGCAATTTGGCCTCTCGTTTACACGAAAACCCCGTTTTTATCACAGAAAACGATTATTTCTAAAAACTCCGGCCAAAGTGGAGATTTCTGAAAACGCAGTTTATGTGTTGCCGTGTCAACTGGGAGAAACGGGGTTTTAGGTTCTCTCGTGTCGATTCTGAGGATTCTGATTGGCTTTATCCTTCTCCCTACACTGCCGCCCATAGGTTTGGCATAGTTATGATGGCGCTCGCGGCGTATTTATGCGGGTCGTGTGCACGATGTTTTTATTGAAAACGGAGGGGGGGAAAATATTCGTTTCTCTAAATACCCGGCTATGTGTAAACGTAGCCTGAGTAAATGCACAGCTAAAAGTGTGCATTAAAGCGAGTTAATACAAACCAATTTTTATTTATTCCCTCACCCAACCCAATGAGAATCGATAAGAGAATCGATAAGGAATCGTATCGATAAGCAATATCGATAATGGAATCGGAATCGTTAAATTCTTATCAATTCCCATCCCTACCCTCTGGGGTCTGAGGTGTTTTCTGGGTCCTGGAGGTGTTCTGACATGCTCTGACATTTGTGCTTATTTCTGATGCTTGTGACATTTTCATGGCTAAAGTCTGATTACACTGTATTCAGCACAAACTCTGCTACAGTAATATGTCAGCAGCATGTATGTAAAAGTTTTTAGTTTTGAGATAATGACATTTATGCATGGTTTGTGAAAAAACAAAAAAAACATTGTCACTGAAATAAGGTAATAAAACCCATACTAATTATTTCTTCACAAGGCTTTTGAAAATTGTCTCACACGGCCTAGAATATTTGCCTCAAAACTATGTGAAAATCATCCTGACTACTTATTCAGATAAGACAATATATTGATTTAAAGCTTTCTTACACAAAACACGTCTTACAAATTTTATGCGGAGGGGCGTTAACAACCCATTAATATATAGTTTTTTCACACCTGAGAAAGACAAAGACCTTCACCTAATGGCCCTATAAGGTGCTATCAGGTGCTGTCATTGTGAGAAGCACAAAGAATGAGGAGAGACTTAAGCGCAAAGGAGCAACTGTGTCTAAAGTGCTGGAAATTCTTTGATAAAGTCTGAATGGTGCCCTGGTGGCCTGTATACAGTAGCTAGCACAAATATCAAGCGGGATTTATCATTTACACTAGATAGTGTTACATTAAGCACCAACACATCAAAATAATTATATTTGAAACTAGACTTCTCAGTAATTCTGAAGATATTACTATAAATTACAGCAACACCTCCCCCTTTTTCTTCAGACGGGGCTCGTTTTTTTAACAGTAATCTTGTGGGGTTGACTCATTAAAGTAATGTAATTGTCTGGTTTTAGCCAGGTTTCTGTCAAACACAGCACATATAGATTATAATCTGTAATCATATCATTTACAAAGAGTGATTTGAAGTAAGGGATCGAATATATTTGTTGAACATCAATACAAATCTTACCCTTAAATGGGTAAAAAATCTTTTTAAATGAATAGTCAATAATTGTATCCCTTAAAACTCATCTTTGATCACCAAAATGACATATTTTAAATGTTTCCTTGAAACAAATTCTTCATGCCTTAAAGTATCTTGAATGTAACTAGTATACAAATCCAAATACTATATGCGGTTCTATCCCAAAATATGCAAATTATCCCCGCCTCCACTCACTCACACTAGCTTAAAGATTCACTCTTGATGATCACACGTTGACGTAATTGGTTACAAGGTAGTGTGTGACATCAGAAACACCAGCGATTTCAAACAGCATTTTTTAAACTGTCTTTGGTTCACTGAGAAAATACTCAGCAATGGTGCTGACTTATGAATTTGCACATGTTTTGTCATAAATCATATTAAAAACACCACATAGACATATAAACAACATTAAAAGCTTGATTTTCACCACAGGGGGACTTTAAAGGGGGACTAGAAGCGCAGCTCCGGTGTGCATCCGGTGTGCGATACCTCGAGTTGTCCAAGACACAGCGGCACTGTGCTTCTCGTCCGGTGTACGACCCCCTTAAGAGTATATACAGGTTTTATAATGTTTTTTTTTTTGTAAGAAAGTAATACTTTTAATTAATAATCGCAACAATGCTTTGAAAATGTTAAAAAGTGACAATAATGACATTTATGTCCCAGTACCGAGTACCCAGTACCCACTATATATTTTTCTTCTGCAGTCTAACATCAATTTTTATATTGTGGCCATGGCCAACCTTAGCCTCACTGACTTTCAGCATAATTCAGCATTCCCTGCATTTCCTTCAGCTCCTCTTGAATGCTTATCTTATTGACATTTTGAATGGGAAGGCCCAAAATGGATGACGAATAGAATGGGGTAATTCAAACAAGTACTTTCACTATTCATATTCTTATCTCTCCAGTTTGGTTCCTGATTTCTGGTAACTGGATCCGTTTCTTATCACTATAGTTCTTTTCCAGACACATTATCATTTAATCACGTGTTTTACACTGATAGAGCCACTCCTTACGCCAACATATCTGCACCCATCACTGGATGGTCATCCTGGTAATAAGATTACTGTTTATGAACTAAGATCTATAAAATCAGCATTAGGATATAGAAAACATCTCGGTTACTAATGTAACCCTCTTTCCTTGAAGGAGGGAACGGGAGACGTGACGTCGAACGTGAGCGACTAAAAGGGAACTGTTTTGTATACTTTCATTGATCTTCTAAATTGTAAAGTCAACTTGTGATACAGATTAATAAATGACACATGAATGAAATTAAGGAGTAATTTAGGATATTCATAATTTAATTTATTTATTGAGGTGAAAATATCTCTTTTGGAATTAAAACTAACAGCTGGTATTTGAAATCTGGCATCTTTGCTTTTGGGTACTCAGACCTGCTTGCTTGCATAGTGCTGCTTGCAAAAACAAAACAAATAAAGATTTTGTAAAGAAAGATGCTATATGCCAGAAGGGGCCAATTCTCTTTGCTAATCACCAAATCCTTGACCCCCTTTTACACTTTTATCTTCTTAGATAAAAACAACAACAGTCTATTTCTTATGTTGAAGATAGAAGAGAATCACTGTTCCTGGTGAATTATATGTTTTTGTCAAGTTCAGAGGGATGGCAAAAAATTGCCCATTTTCGACATCTCTCTGAACTCTGCGATTTTGGCAATTTGTTCCTTTTTTTTATTCTTTATTGATGGAACTGTCATTGAACGTGTTTTTTTTAGACCTAAAGCAGGGGTAGTTCCTAGAGGTTCGGCCCCGGTACTTTCTTACAAGCGGAGGTCGAGACAATATATTTTTGGAATAGTTAAATATTTTTCCATCTGGGCAGCATTACAACTTTGTCAAAGAAAAAAGAAAAGAAAAAACGTAACAGTCAAAAAAAAGTCAAAGATTTTACCGTTGAGCCCAATTGGATATGAATATTAAAACTACAAGATTATGTTTTATCAGACTATTATTATTTTACCATTTAGATGCCCATGTATGGCAGAATTCTTTTTATTTTTATTTTTCATGGACCGTTTTTTCTAAGTCAATCTCAAGTAAAATAATAAAATGCTTCTTCATAGGTCATCATTTCCTTTCATGATGTTTGACAATTAGGATCTAATAAGCTTGGATCTTTCCACCACAATCGCTCATCCATCTTCTTGAAACAAACAGTATAAAGTAAATGAGTAATGTACAGGCTACAGTATAGTATAATGAGTATAGGCTACACACAATATATGCTGCAGTTCTGTTTCATTGATTGTTTTGTTTATTGGTGTTGGCCATACCATAGAAATTCCTGAATGTGATGTCACCCATGAATGACCTTGCAGTTTTATTCCTGTCCCACGGCGATCAGACTTATTGAATGTGTTGTTCCGCGTGCTCTGGCGGTGGCGTAAGCGTTCGGTTTCCCAGCACACATCACTGTCAGTAAAGTATAGCTGAGGGGTGGCATTAGAGATGGATTCCCTTGTGCAAAGGAACCTATTTATATCATGGAATCTCTCATGAGCTGTGTGGGAAACACCCATTGAGCAGAGCACCTGCACAACTGAAAACTCATTTTGATGGTGCCCGCTTCCAAATGCCATCATATCTGAGGTGTTTGATGGGCACTATCACCATGCAGAAACACAGACTAAATGCAGTAGACTCTGTTGCTGTATTAAAATTAAGTATTTTTATAAAAGGGTTAATCAGACTCTCAGAAATCTGCTCAGATCAAACTTTTTTGTAAATGAATTTTCACATTTTTAACCATCTTTCGAAACCATCTTTTGATCAAACAGGATGAATGCTTTAGATAGACAAAAACTAACACCACAACATGTTACGGACTTCATCAAATCCATTGACAATACTTCAATGCTGATGATTTCCTTTAAAAATGATGTCACATCCTGGAGGTTTATGTCATTAAGAAACTTGGCTTTTGTTAGGCAAATATATGTTATAAAAGATGAACAAATGTGAGATTAGGGACACAAATCCTATAAATTGATGATTATGAATTAAAAGAAAATTCCCAAGAAAACATGTTTGAAAGTTGAAAGTTTTGAGAATAGATATATTGATAAACTGTTTTCTATTTGCCATTGTTTACATCTATATCTGCTCATACACCTAATGCTAAACAAGGCTGCATTCAATAAATAAATAAATATATATATATATATATATATATATATATATATATATATATATATATTGTGTAATATTTTAAAATGCTATTTATTCTTGTAATTTTCAACACCCATTACTCCAGTGTACAGTAAATATAATGTACATTTTATATATTATTTCTTTATGTTCTTCATAGGAATTATCTGAAAATGTTTAATATGGTCTGATAAAAAAATAAGCAGTTTTCCTAAAGAAAATGATCAAATGAGACAGGAAAAGTAAAACTTTACCTTAACGGTTATGTCGTTTTATCAATAATCTTAACAATCAGATTTTTGAGAGATAGAATTGGTCCTCAAAAAAGTGAAAAGTCTGCTTGTTATGAGGGGTTGACAAATCATTTATTGTATAGTCTTAGTAGATGGAATCATTGAAAGGGTTGCTAGACTTTATTGCTTTGTAAAATCATCACAGTATTTAGCTGGCAAACTTCTTCACTCTCAGATCTGACCTGCATTTAGCTCGGATGTCATTTGAGGTGGGTGGAACATTTGTTAGCATGAAAGGGTAACTCAAGCCTGTTGGCTTCCGGAAAACACGGCTCCAAGTAATATATAGAATGCCTGTCCAGCCTGCACTCCAATTTTATGTCTTAAGACTAACAGGCATTTGATGACAGTTACAGACTGACTCAACCACATTCTCATACCACATGTGCTTTTCTTTAAAATTACAGAGGAATATTTATTCATTTGAAATAAAAATTTCAAATTTGGTATACAATATATTTTTAAATGAAATCAAATAAGAACAGTGTAGTTACAATTTCTAACAGCAACTGAGCCATGCTGAGCCATACACCTACAACAACCAGGAAGTCAGTGAGCCAGTTGATAGTAGTTCAGCTTTCACTTTCAAACATGACCAAATATGTATTATATTTGATGCACACAGCAGAGCCTTTAACTCTGGTCCACTTTGCATTTGTTTTTGGCCAACTTCGAAAAGAAAAAAATGCATTCCTAAGCCTAACTCTACCCCTAAACCTAACCTCACCCATAAGTTATTCGTAAAACCAGAGGGAAATGATAGGTGAATAACATTGATGTAGAAGCACCTAAACTTGACAACTGAAAACTTGTCCCTCATATCTGATTGGTTGATTGGGATGTTTTTCCAGGATCAACAAAGATGTTGATCCAGGAACATGTTGTACTAGGTGAAATCACGTTCACTGAAATACTTGTACAATATCATACATTTGTATAGGCTTTTTGTCCATCCAAAAATAAAAATGACTAAGTACTACAAAGTGCCTCTAACAAAAATCTTGATTTGGTGCCACTAATTTGGCACATTTTTCTAAATCCAGTGACCAGTTCCACCTCACATGTGCTCAGTTATATGGTCTGTGAACGGACTGTGGGCGGTCTGTAGGTGTGCCATCTGATGCTGAGACTATGGAAAGCGTAATGAGTGTGGAGGATAACTCATTTCAGGCATTAAGATGAACTCAACTGACTCAAGAGAAATCCATCTGATAAACTCTCACAAGGCCAAATATGTTTGTTGAGATTACTAATGTATATGATTAGATGGAAATTACAAATGCATTTCTATGTTGGGAAGAAAAAATTAATGTAAACTGAACTGTGAAAATTTTTACTTCTTAAAGTGAGGGACTCCAAAACTGTTGCTCATGTTGCTTACCTGTCATGGTTTAGCTTTATGATTTGTGAACACATATAAAACACAGTCTTTAGAAAATATCGATAAATTTACCCATTTGAAACCACATTTCAGCCTGAACCTTCTGTTTAACCTGAGGGAATTAAATTAAACCTGACTAACAGTGTTCTGCTCTGAAATCAATAAAAAATTTTCAGTGAATAAAACCCAGAGGCATATCAATATACTTCATACTATGAAATGACAACCCAACAAGCACTAGCCAATCAATACGGTGATGGATACGCCTGAAATGAAATCATACCCATACGCCTGTTGAAATAGCCTGAATACTTTTTACCCCCGGTTTCACAAACAAGGCTTAAGCCTAGTCCCAGACTAAAATGCATGTTTGAACTGTTTTAAATTAAAGCAACTTGCACTGTTGCTTTAAATATGTTTCTGTCATTGTTTTGTCTCAAGATGCACACCAGTAATGTTTTTTTCTAAGGCATGTTTATAAAAGCTACTTCAATGCCCTTATTGAACTACGGCCTAATCCTGGTTTACTCTTAATCTGTTTGTGAAAGGATTTGAGATATCTGCGAAAAAGATTCATGCTTTCCATGAAATAGGCCATGATGTGTATTTTTGTTTATATTTTTCAGCAATTACTAAGTGAAAGGAGGTTCTTAGCCTTCATAAAAGGAGCTTGTGGCAAGCAGGGTGGAGCTGAGATCCGTGGGAATGGAGTGAGTACGGTGGCGCAATTGCTAATGAGCATCAACTGCGCGTCACACCGTTCTTGAGTCTCATGGAATGATAAAATGAGGAGTGACGACAGTGCATGACGAGAGAGGACCAGGCCAAGAGTATTTACGTTGGTGTTTTATTTTAGTTTTAGTTGCAGTACTTTTGCTGAACCCCAGGAGGAACAAGTGACACGCTGTCAGAGAGCTCTCGCTGCTGAGGAGGAGTTGTGGCTGCCCGAGTCGGTGGTGCAGGAGCAATAGTACAACAGGTGGGACTTTTTATTTTGTTGGCTATTGGCCACACTTAGTCAAGTCAAGTCACCTTTATTTCTGTAGCACTTTTTACAATACAGATTTTTTCAAAACAGCTTTACCGTGATAACAGGAAAATAATACAAAAAAGTTGGTTTCGGCTGTACTATAAGTTCAGTTATTACTTTAGTTCATATATATATACAGGTCCTTCTCAAAAAATTTGCATATTGTGATAAAGTTCATTATTTTCCATAATGTAATGATAAAAATTTAACTTTCATATATTTTAGATTCATTGCACACCAACTGAAATATTTCAGGTCTTTTATTGTTTTAATACTGATGATTTTGGCATACAGCTCATGAAAACCCAAAATTCCTGTCTCAATAAATTAGCATATCATGAAAAGGTTCTCTAAACGAGCTATTAACCTATTCATCTGAATCAACTAATTAACTCTAAACACCTGCAAAAGATTCCTGAGGCTTTTAAAAACTCCCAGCCTGTTTCATTACTCAAAACTGCAATCATGGGTAAGACTGCTGACCTGACTGCTGTCCAGAAGGCCTCAAGCAAGAGGGTAAGACACAGAAAGAAATTTCTGAACAAATAGGCTGTTCCCAGAGTGCTGTACCAAGGCACCTCAGTGGGAAGTCTGTGGGAAGGAAAAAGTGTGGCAAAAAACGTTGCACAACGAGAAGAGGTGACCGGACCCTAAGGAAGATTGTGGAGAAGGACCGATTCCAGACCTTGGGGGACCTACGCAAGCAGTGGACTGAGTCTGGAGTAGAAACATCCAGAGCCACCGTGCACAGGCGTGTGCAGGAAATGGGCTACAGGTGCCGCTGCAGAGAAGCAGCACTGGACTTCCGGCATTTTGGCATTTCCTTCTCCCCAGTCTTCCTCCAGACTCTGGCACCTTGATTTCCGAATGACAAAAAAAAGTACTTTGGACCACTGAGCAACAGTCCAGTGCTGCTTCTCTGTAGCCCAGGTCAGGCGCTTCTGCCGCTGTTTCTGGTTCAAAAGTGGCTTGACCTGGGGAATGCGGCACCTGTAGCCCATTTCCTGCACACGCCTGTGCACGGTGGCTCTGGATGTTTCTACTCATGGACCTGTTTTGGAGCGGGCTGGATGAGGATTTCACTCAAATGATGCCGGAGGACTATACCGGCTGGACCCTAGATGGGTATATCGACCTGGCCCTTTTCTTGAGCGGTTCGGCATTTACTGTGGGCTTGGCTGATGAAGAACCCTGCAAGCTCACAGTACCCCCTGAGCCTAAGTCAGTTCACGTCCTGCCCTTCCAGCCTGAGAATCTTCTCGTTACGCCAACCATCAAGCCAGCCACCGGATCGGTCTATTGCCGTCCAGGACTGGTTTCCAGCGTGGCCGATTCCCCGCTGATATCAGCACGTGTTGCCAAGAGGGCCATCGTGCCCGAGCCTGAGTATCTTCCAGCCGAAGCTCCACGTCAGCCCTGCCGAGCCTGCACTACACGTCGTGCCTGCCACACAAGAGACTGTTCACGTCACGTCCGCCGAGCCAGTGTCTCCGGACAAGATGGCCACCGCCACGCCTGAACCTGAGCCACCCATAGAGGGGGGGCAATGTTGTGATGTCAGTCTGTGTTCCCCTGTCTTTTCATGTTCAGCAGTTCCCTGTTATGTCCATTAGTCTCCCCAGGAGTTTCAGATTAACCACGCCCTCTTGTAATCTTGTTTAGCTTGTTTGCCCTTGTATGTAAGCCCTGTGTTTTAGTTCAGTCATTGGGAGTTCTTGGTTTTGTTTAATGCTGATGTCTGTTGTTCTGTTCCCGAGTCCTGTTCCCTAATCTGAGTTTAAGTCTGGAGTCTATTGAATAAAGTGTGCTGCATTTGGATCCTGCTTTCTCCTTTTCTCAACCTTGTCTCTCTTCCAGGTTACACCAGATGAACCACGATTCACAAGTTCTCACTTACAAATGATCAGAGATGGTTATGTGTATTTGGCGTGCTGTCCGGGAGGAGGGCTCCGAGCTCAGAAATTGGGCCCGAACCCAGAGTATCTCTGGTTAGGAGGATAACCAGCAAGTGTGAGGAGATGGGGTGGTGGAGGGATGCTGAAAACTATCGAGGAATATGGGTGAGTCGACTGCGTGGTATATTTTTAGGCTTTACTCATGCTGATTGAGTGGATCTGTTGATTACTGATTGCTGACATCTGGTTGGAATGACTTGATTGTTTGATCATTTAGAACATGTTCCTCCAGAATCTTGTTAATAAAACATAATTTAGTTTTGTTAGCGTTAGTTTGGCCTTAACCATTTACAGATCAACAGGAACTCTATGCAGGTAAGAATCTAAACAAAACGTTTCATCAGTGTAGTTGTAACATAAAACTGATTCTCAATGAAATTCTAGGTTTTCTCTCAGGTATTTCGCAATTAATTATCTAAATCACTCTTTCTCCTCGCTGTATTCTATCTCTGTTTTACGATCTGCGTTGCTCACAGGGGGCGGAGTCTGTGCTGCTGCCTGCTTTTCCTGATTGGATGCCAGTTCTTATTAGTTGCAATTTGCTGCAATAATTTACATATTATAATAAACTATTATATTGTCACAAGATTTTGTTTTATTTGCTGTTCACTCGGATACATATTTAGTTACATAAATATGTAATTGATTTAAATTATGAACTTTTTGGACAAATTAACTTTAGCATAGACTACAAATGTACTAATTTGAGTCTGGGTTACACAAACAACTGTTAAACAAATGTTATTCATACATTCTTTTGCCTCCTGAGTCTTTCTGAAAATATTTGACATTGCCATTGTATAGACTTATCTTTGTTCTGAGGCTGTATTGTGCAGATTTCCAGATGGGCTAGAGTCTAGTGAATGCACTGCAGGTTTTACCTATTCTTGCTTTAATGTCCTTAGCTGCAGCATTGTCCTTGCTCAGCAGACTGCCAAGGTAGACTCCTCGACATCTTCAAGTGGACTTCCTTTCAGATTAATGGGTTCACCAAATCTTATGTTGATGCGGATTACTTGGGTTTTGGTGGTGTTTATGTTGAGTCCTATTTTCTTGGCAAAATTCTCCAGTCTGTCAGTCTTCTCTTATAGGTGGGTATGTGTAAATGACAAAATAGCTACATCATCATACACAATCAAGGTCTTCAAGCTGTTGGAAGAGAGTCCACTGTATGCCTCTAGGCTTTTCTGATGTTGCCTGTCTCATGATCCAATCAATGGTTCCACTTTATTTCGATAGTCCACTTTAGACATTCTACTAACTTTAAGTAACTTTGCAACTACATGTCAACTAACTCTCATTAGAGTATTAGTAGACTGTTAGGTTACTGTTATGGGTTAGGGTTAGGAGAATAAGTTGACTTGTAGGTGCCAAGTTACTTATCCACCTTATTCTGCTCTAAACAATAAGCGCTACCATGACGACGACTCCGGTTGCCAACTTCTGGTTCGAATCTAGTCTATATGCTTTTGCCATGTGTTTCAGATTGTGTCATCCCCACATCGCTAAACTAAATAGAAAAAAACATTCATCAAACGTGATCTGATCATTGATCACGTGATATTTTTTATTAAATCACAGATAAAAACAAAATGAACTTTTTTCTTTTCTTCATACCTTACAAAGGACAGCTGATGTATGAATGCACGATCTCCCTAATCCAGCAATACATGAACATCCGATCCGACAGTCTCTATCACCCTCGACTGCTGCATAACCCAAGCAATGAGCGGCTGGTTAGCACTTTGACTCCTGTCTACCTCTGCTTTCAAAAATACATAGTCTAGTATTTCTCAGGCCTGTGAGGCAAGTTGCTGAGTTTAGGTTCATTTATGAGACCAGAGTCCAGTTTGCGCGCCGTGTTATATTTCACAAAAGTGTTGTACCCATCTGTTGGCTTCCTCGCATTCATTTGAGAGGATGTTGCCGCTCCTATCTTTAATTGGGGCAGGCTGGTTATTGTTTCCACCTCTTAGCCGTTTAGTGATCTTATATACTGTTAGTATATACCCTCTTAAAACTGAGATGTTGCATCTCAAGAGGCTACCCTTAAAGCTGCTGTCCGTAACTTTTTTTAAGTTAAAAATAATCCAAAATAATTATAAAAATAAAAAAAACATATTCAGCCAGTGTTCAAATGTATCTGCTTGCCATAGCTTGATTCAAAATGGTTAGCTTGTAATATTGTAATTTTAATTCTAGTGGTACTGGTGGGTTTCCGCGGGAAATTCGAGCATGTCTTTGTGTCATTACGTCACATCCGTACACATAAAGAAATTGTTTCGGCTAGCCGGCTATACTGCGCGTGAGGAGATGTAGAGATGTATAGGCTTTTCTCGCAGCACTTTACATAATTAAACTTATGGCGGATCCAGAAAGATCCAAACAACAATCTTCAGTGTCAACTGGAGATTCAGCAGTTATAAAACCCAAAAGACTTCGTATTTCGGATTTAAGGTGGCTAGAGAAAGAGAAAGAAACCGTCTCATGCGAACAGAAGGATAAACATCGGCAGGGCTTTTGAAAGGTGCGTTAACGTGTTTTGAAGGGGTTCAAAACGGAAGAAGAGACGGCTTTTTTCTGCATAACAAGTAAGACATTTAAATAGTTCAATCGTGTAACAGTAACGTTACCACTGTTTTCTTAATTCACACAGTTATGGAGTTTCCTTTGTTGTGCCTTTCTCGTTTAGCTATTATGGAGAAAATGAATTCTGAACTTCACAGGTTAGGAACTTCACTGAACTTTTTGTATTCGGACTATCTGAATCTGTGATCGATTGCTCCTGTCTGCCTCGCTGCCTGCGGTGTGTGAGTGTGTTTGCTCCGGGGCTGTAAGCTCCATCTAAACTCTCGTATTTCTCTCTGTTTTGAACCATACATTTACGATCATTTCTAGTGTTTATACTACTAAAACAGTTTACCTAACATCTCAGACTAACCTAACATCGCTAGCTTCCGTTATTGTTAACACAACACGCTTGTATCTCGTTAGCCTGTTAACGCGCCGCCCTTGCGCTCAGTTATTTATTTTTCTCGTGCGCGCCCGCGCCTCTGAGTTCATAAAAAGCCTAGGTGAGTAAGAATCAGTCAACAAACACGGTGAGTAATGTCTTGTCCTGTTATTGTCACCTGCACCTCATGCCACATGTTTACCATAGCCTTCCCCGTCGGCAATATAGGGTTTATATGTGATAAATGCAAGGAGACAGTCAGGCTGACGGAGAAGATTTCAGAATTAGAGACACGCATCCAAACTTTAATCGAGGATAGTAAGTGTGCTCGAGCTTTAGATACTACTTTGGATAAGCCTAGCATAGTGAACCATTTACATGATTCGGTTCCGGCTGAGTTATTGCCTGTGCAGCCAGGCAGATGGGTAACTGTGAGAGATCGCTCTAGTCGCGGATCAAAAAACCACTCTTCTGTTCCGATCACCATAACAAATCGATTTGCCCCACTCAGTGAAACACCCACTGAGAATTATGTTGATTGTGCCCTGGTAATTGGCGATTCTATTACACGGAACGTGAAAATAGAGACACCAGCCACCATAGTCACATGTTTGCCGGGAGCCAGAGCGCCTGACATCAAAGCAAATTTAAAAGTGCTGGCTAATGCTAATCGTAAATTCTCTAAGATTGTTATTCACGTCGGCACAAATGATGTTCGACTTCGCCAGTCGGAGATCACCAAAATTAATATTAAAGAGGTGTTTGAACTCGCAAGTACGATGTCAGGCACTGTAATTTGCTCTGGTCCCCTTCCTGTTCGAAGGAGTGATGAGATAGTTAGTAGATTGTGTTCACTCAATGGCTGGTTGTCTAATTGGTGTCCGCAAAATAATATAGAATTCATAGACAATTGGAAAAGTTTTTGGGGCAAACCTGACCTGTTAAAAAGAGATGGTATTCATCCCTCCTGGGCTGGTGCTGCTCTTCTCTCTAGTAATTTGGCTCATAGTCTTAGAGATAAAACATGACAACCTGGGGCTCAGGTCAGAAAGCAGACAGACTGGCTTAACCGACCGTCTGCTAGCGGCCTCACGTCACCAAGGTCAGATAAATCCCATCACATAGAGGCTCTTTCACCTAGATATCATCATATAGAGACTGTGTCTGTTCCCCGAATTTGGAAATCCAAAAAACTGCCAAACCTTTCTAAGGTTAAAAGTTTAATTGATGTTCAACAAATAAAAAACAGATATAATACAGATGAGCAAACGATAAAGCTTGGGTTGTTGAATATTCGATCCCTTAATTCAAAAGCGCTCATAGTTAATGATAAGATTACAGACTATAACCTAGATGTGCTGTGTTTGACAGAAACCTGGCTAAAACCAAACGATTACATTACTTTAAATGAGTCCACTCCGCAAGATTACTGTTATAAACATGAGCCTCGTCCGAAAGGCAAAGGGGGAGGTGTTGCTGTAATTTATAGTAATATTTTCAAAACCACTAAGAAATCTAGTTTTAAATATACTTCTTTTGAAGTGTTGGTGCTTAATGTAAAAATATATAGTGTAAACAATAAATCACGTTTGAGAATTCTGCTGGCTACTGTTTACAGGCCACCAGGGCACCATAAAGATTTTATCAAAGAATTTGCTGACTTTCTATCAGAATTAGTATTGGCTGCCGATAAAGTCCTAATTGTTGGTGATTTTAATATACATGTAGATAATGAAAAAGATGCATTGGGATTGGCATTTAAAGACATTATAAACTCAATTGGAGTGAGACAACACGTGTCAGAACCTACTCATTGTCGTAACCATACTCTAGATCTAATATTATCTCATGGAATAGATGTTGATGCCGTTGAAATTCTGCAGCAGAGCGACGACATCTCAGATCATTATCTAGTCTTGTGTAAATTACATTTAGCCAAGGCTGCAAAGCCGACTCCGTGTTATAAATATGTTAGACCTATCACTTCTGCCACTAAAGATGGCTTTATTAATAATCTTCCTAATCAGTTTCATCATCTCAGCATCCCGGATAGCTTAGAAGAACTTGATATTGCAACAGAAACGTTTGAATCTCTATTTTCCAGCACTTTAGACATAGTTGCTCCGTTGCGCTTAAAGAAGATTAAAGAAAATAGTCCAACGCCGTGGTACAACGAGCACACCCGGGCCCTTAAGAGAGCAGCCAGAAAAATGGAGCGAAACTGGAAGAAAACAAAACTAGAGGTATTTCGGATTTCATGGAAGGAGAGCTCGATTGTTTACAGAGAGGCATTAAAAGATGCTAGAACGGATTATTTTTCAACCCTATTAGAAGAAAATAAACATAATCCTAGGTATTTATTTGAACAAGTGGCTAAACTAACGAAAAAGAAAGCTTCAAGCCCAGAAGTGTCCAAGAAACACAGCAGTAATGACTTTATGAACTTCTTCACTTATAAGATCTATAATATCAGGGACAAAATTATAACTATGCAACCGTCTACTACAGTAGCGCATCAGGGAGTGCATTGTAGTCTCCGTGAGGAACATTTTGATTCATTTGTTGCTATAGGAGAGGAAGAATTTTGCAAACTTGTTAATTCATCTAAATCGACAACTTGTATGCTAGACCCTATACCAACTAAGCTACTGAAGGAGATGCTTCCAGAGGTCATAGATCCTCTTCTAAATATCATTAATTCATCTTTGTCTCTAGGATACGTACCAAAAACCTTTAAGTTGGCTATGATTAAACCGCTTGTTAAAAAACCGCAACTTGATCCGACAGAATTAGTCAATTATAGGCCAATCTCGAATCTGCCTTTTCTGTCAAAGATACTAGAAAAAGCAGTTTCATCACAACTTTGTTCCTTTTTAGAAAGAAATAATATCTGCGAGGATTTTCAATCCGGATTTAGACCGTACCATAGTACTGAGACTGCTCTCATTAAAGTCACAAATGATTTGCTCTTATCATCCGATCGTGGTTGTATCTCTCTATTAGTGTTACTTGATCTTAGTGCTGCATTTGATACTATCGACCACAACATTCTTTTAAATAGACTAGAAAACTATGTTGGCATTAGTGGAATTGCACTAGCATGGTTTAAATCATACTTATCTGACCGTTTTCAGTTTGTAGCAGTAAATGAAGAGATGTCTTATCGATCACAAGTTCAGTATGGCGTACCACAAGGCTCAGTACTAGGACCGCTGCTGTTCACTCTGTACATGCTACCATTAGGATATATCATTAGGAAATATGGAATTAGCTTCCACTGTTATGCTGATGATACTCAGCTGTATATTTCTTCAAAACCTAACGAAACTTACCAATTCTCAAAATTAACGGAATGCATAGCTGATATAAAAAATTGGATGACCAGTAATTTCCTATTACTAAATTCTGAAAAAACAGAGATTCTAATCATTGGACAAAAAACTGCCACACGTAATAACCCAGAATACTGTCTAACAATCGATGGCTGCTCTGTTAAGTCTTCGTCGTCAGTTAGGAACCTGGGTGTGCTCTTTGATACCAATCTTTCATTTGAAAGTCACGTGTCTAGTATCTGTAAAACCGCATTTTTCCATCTTAAAAATATATCTAAATTACGTCATATGCTCTCACTGACAAATGCGGAACAATTAGTTCATGCATTCATGACATCAAGGCTAGATTATTGTAATGCTCTACTGGGTGGTTGCCCTGCACGCTTAATAAACAAACTACAGCTAGTTCAAAACGCAGGCGCTAGAGTTCTTACCAGAACCAGGAAGTATGACCATATTAGCCCGGTTCTGTTAACACTGCATTGGCTGCCTATTAAACATCGTATACATTTTAAAATATTGCTGATTACTTACAAAGCACTAAATGGTTTAGCTCCCCAGTACTTGAGCGAGCTCTTAACGCATTATAGTCCTTCACGTCTATTGCGATCTCAAAATTCTGGCCAGTTGATAATACCTAGAATATCAAAATCGACTGCTGGCGGTAGATCCTTTTCCTATTTAGCACCAAAACTTTGGAACAATCTTCCTAACACAGTCCGGGAAGCAGATACAGTCTGTCAGTTTAAATCTAGACTAAAAACACATCTCTTTGGCTTAGCATACACATAACACATTATAGATTTCTATAATTCAATGTTAGGCTGCATAGTTTAGATCAGCCGGAACCGGGAACACTTCCCATAATTCCTGATGTACTTTGTACATCATAAGAAGGATGGCGTCTACGCTAATATTAGTCTCTCTGCTTATCCCGAGGTTTACCGCGAACCGCCGGATCCAGGCCATATCCAGATCTGAGGAAGGACCATCACATGGACACGACGACAACGCATCCCTGATGAGCCGGCCCCATCAACACTGTGAAGGCCCATGGACACCTCAACACACTCATCTCCTCACCGGCCGGATGACCCAACCCAACCAGATGAACTGGATAAATATCGTGAAAGTTCTGATCACATCTGACTCCTGACATTATGCTGCCTAACTCATAATCATACACTGTTCGTTCATTGGCCAAAGGAGGACTGGCCCCCTGACTGAGCCTGGGTTCTCCCAAGGTTTTTTTCTCCATTCTGTCACCTGATGGAGTTTTGGTTCCTTGCCACTGTTGCCTTTTTCGCCTCTCTTCGCTTTTGTCGCCATTGGCTTTTGGCTTGCTTAGTTGGGGACATTTAACATTTAATTTTGAATTTAACAATACTATTACAACATTGTTTTCCTGTTATCTCTGTAAAGCTGCTTTGAAACAATTTGTATTGTAAAAAGCGCTATATAAATAAAGGTGACTTGACTTGACAGGTAACCATAAAACACATTAAATGTAACGTTAGTCACGCAATGCTGATGTTGTTAACATGAACAATTTGAGAACAAATTATAATTTGCACGGTTGCTGTAAATCGCGCTGATTAAATCTAACGAACGCTTATCATGTTGAATGCTTTTTCCCCCTTAGTTGATCAGAACAAAAAATTTTACTTACTTGTTCAGAAGACATTTTCCGGTGAAAATTCTTATGTTGGTCAAACTTTCAAAAAGTGAATCTGTGATTCTGAATGACAGTATCCACACAACGCGGTGATTGACAGCAGCACTCGCCTCAAAACATTGTGTTCATCCGCGCAATTTCATGCCGATTTACAACCCATGTAAAGTTGATAATTCCGCGAATAACTGCAATAGCAGATTTCGAACAGAGATGGTGACAAAGAGGAAAAGTTACGGACTGTAGCTATAAATAAATAAATTAAATTAAATATACAGCACTGAATTTACCTCTCTCTTTGGCATGCTCAGCGTGGCTAGCCATCTCCTCAACAAAGGCTCTTTTATCCTTCCTTGCGCTCTTCTTCACCTCCTCATCTTTGGATTTGTAGGCTTTCTGGACTTGCTCTTGGAGCCTTGGGGACTTAATGCTGAGCATCTTGGCTTTAAGTTGTTTCCTTTCCTCTATTTTCCCCCAAGTTCCAGGTGTTAACCACTCCTTATGTTTCCTCTTCCTATAACCTAAGATCTCAATAGATGTATCAATATAGGTCTTTGTAATGGCCTCCCACTTGGTGTTAACGTTTGGGTCTCTATCTGTTGTCTCGCTTAAGGCGCTAAAATGGTTCCTCAGTTCCAGTACAAAGTTCCTGTTGGTTTGAGGACACTTGATCTTGGTAACATCTAGCTGGTTACATCGCTGACTCGACTGATTCACCTTGCAAAGCTTGAGTTTAAAAGTAGTTTTCACAAGGCAGTGATCACTGTTAACATCCACACCTCAAAACACTCTGACATCTTGGAGAGACCTGCGCCACTTTTTTTTTTATCAGGATCTGGTCAATCTGGCTGGTCGTGTTACCATCGGGTGATTTCCATGTCAGCTTGTGGATGTCCAAGTGGTTCCCATTTTAACAAGGTGTTGACCCTCTTCTTTGAAACTATGAAGGTCACATCATTAGGATGTTGACTTTCGTACCCAGAGTACAGAATTACCGTACTATTAAGCCATTACTGGTCAATATGGCCCAGAGCCTGTCTATCGGTATTTACTCACAATATATCCAGTCCATATTTCTTCATGTAGTTGAGGACTTGGGATGTTCGTGATGCCTCGCACATGGTTTGTGGTTTGTGCGAACATTCCATGCTCCAATGTGGATCTTATGTTTGGGCCTGAGCAGACTGTCTATCGCACTCCTAATTTCCTGCAGGTGGCTTTCATCAGAAGTGGTCGTATTGCTAGTTGGCTGTGCCGCTTGGCTTGAGTCTGCTGCAGGCATTGTGTTATTTGCATTTGTATCGGTTTTAGTAACAGATTGGTGTTTTTACAAGGTGGGGTTTTTGGCCCCACGCTCAACCCTCAATCCTGGAGGTCCGGGTGTTGACCTTAGTCTGGCCCTTCACCTAAGATCAATATGGCATGGTTAAGGCTGAATCCCAATTCTCTGTCTTACCCCTTCCCCTTCCACTACCCCTTCGTCTTACCCCTAGCAGTTGTCCCTCGAAACCGAGTGGTAGGCGCTAAGAGTGAAAACATACCCCTATGAAATTTGAAAATGAAATACGATTTTTTTTTTCAACTCAGCCCATTAATGGTGTGAAATTGTTTTCTTTTCCAGACTGGTGCTCCTATAAGATACTGCGCCATAAACCCCAACATGCCTATACTGCGCATGTGGTTCGATGTTGAGACAGGATTTCTCCCTCAGCAGAACAGTGATGCACAGCTTACAGAGGCTTTTGCAAAGGGAGCAGGACCATGCCTGGGGTGATGAGCTTGAAGTACCTCATATACACCTATTGGCTGGCACATGGACTCTCTTATCGGGTGGTGTTCAGTGTTTTTAATGTACCAAAGGCTACAGTTCACCGCATCATCCACGGAGTGGCCCAGAACATATGGGACAATCTAAGGAGAGCAATCTGCCTTCTTCTAACAGTGGACCTGCCTGCAGTTGGTCAGGGATTCGTCAACATTTCAGGAACCCCTGCACTCCACAATGTGGTTGGAATGGCAGGTTTATGGACATTTAAGTGAGGTACCCGGGGTCTGTCCATGACACATGAATAATGAAAAACAGCAGTTCTTATACAGCAAGATGGTATCCACCAACGTTCTACATCCTTCTGGGTGATGGTGGGTATCCCTGTTTGATTTGGGTATGAATGCAGACGTTCTTACCTGTGTAATACTTAGGTCTGTTTGCAATAAATATTTTATACACACTGTGTGGTGTTTTGTATATCTGTTTCAGTTATCACTGTTATGAATGCCATTGATGTTCAGAAACACTTTCTTTATTGCCCAATAAAGTAAACCTAACAGGCAAAAACAGTATATAAAAATATATTATATTACAGAAACATTATCAACTATTAGAACCACAACTTAAATGTCACACACTCAAAAAAGGCACTCAAATGTATAAAACTCAAAAACGACACTGTGAAAATGGCAACCACAAACAAATAAAAAAACGAATACAGCTTATCTACCATCTTTTCAAAAAGGACCAAGAACCTCTTGTCTCAAAAGTCTTGGCCTCGCTCTCCTCGTGGCGTCTCTGCTCTTTATTGGACTCCTCAGTGAGGAAATCCAGGATGGGAAAATGTATGGTTTTAAGGGGTATCTACCTCTTCTCCTTAGCCCTACCCCTCGATCAAAACGAGAATTTTTTCTCGTTTTGAGAAGCCCTTACTCTCATGTGAATGTTCCTAAGGGGAAAGGGGTAAGACAGAGAATTAGGATTCAGCCTAAACCAGATTATTATTCACGTCGGCAAGGGGTGGGCGATATGGAAAAAATATCATATTGTGATTTTTCCTGAAAAAATCGTTTTTATTTTTGTTTTAAAATCGTATGATTTTATCATGATTCTATTTCATGTTGCTTTTTAAGACTATTTTGCAAATTGAGCCGCAATACAGGAAACCTTATATCCCCATTTAAAAAAAATATAGCCCTACAAGGTAACAAAACATAAAAGGGAAGAAGAAAAAAAAATTACAGACTTTGTCAAAGTACGTTTTCGAGCATATTTTAATCAAGTGTATATTTAATGGAAGTGCAATTGTGCAAAGTAAGAACATTCAACAGGACTTGCATTACAATCAAAGACTTCATCACAAAATGAAAAAAAAAAAATCTAACATTGGCAACAGCTGTAATCTGTCACGGTGAGATAGGAGAGACGTGGATTCAATTGCAGAGTTTTATTAAGAAAACAAACAGGTAAGGTACAAACTTGAAGGCTCAGACATCAACAGGAAGGAACACGAAGACACGCAACATGTACAACGAACCAGCACTGGACTGCAAACACAAAGGAGACTATATAGGAACCAAACACAGGAGACTAACCAGACAAACCAGGTGAGGAACGTTAATCACTAAACAGATAACAAGATGGGAGGGTCTGACAATAGACAGAAGAGCACATGGCACAAGGAAACAACATGACAGCCATGTGCTCACAACAGACTAGACAAGACACAAACACATGACAAACCGGGAGTGTCACAGCTCTGTCACTAAACCACGAGGAAACCCAGACAAGGAAGACAGAGCTGTGACATAACAGACCCCGAGCAAAACCCATGTCAGCATTTTTTTCTCTTTCTATTTTTTTTAGGTAGCAGCTAGGATTAAAAATATAGATAAACAAACAGATGCAGCAAAACAAGTAAAAAATGTAAACTTATTTTAAAAAGGTTAAATAAAAAAATATTAACTTATTTTAAGAGACTATAGTATAAATCCCCAAATAAACATTTTGCAAATCAAAAGGTAAAACACAACACAATAAGCTTAATAAAGAAAAGTCACAAACAAAGTTTAAACTACCTTTTATAATTTCTTTATAAAATTCAGAACCAAAACAATCAACCAAAGGTGCAAACATATTTCTGAATCCTCTTTTAAACTTAGCAGCTTTAACAAACCTTTCACATTCATACAAAGTATATATACTAAGAACATAAAGTATGATTGATCCCAATCACAATTTTTTAGAGAGGAAAAGTTGATTGACTTTATCTGGCTTGAGAGTTGCCCTTTGGCATGTGACAATATTGCCACCAGTGCTAAAAGCTCTCTCTGAGGGAGTACTTGTTGCTTCCTACTTTCTAGTAGGAGTAATTTCTAGCAAGTTGGCTAACTCTTGGAAAGTTTGCCTCATGGACTTTCCACCATTCCAAGGGATTCACATCACTTTCTGCATTCGGTGTGGACAAGTATCCCCTCAATTCCGCTTCTATTGCCTCTTTTAGAGATAAGGAAGATGATCTTGGGACTGCAGATGTACTTGCACCACCTGAGGTTTTGTACTTGCACCACCTGAGGTTACTTTCGTGTTTGTTCTGCGTCAGGGCTCTGTGATGTAGAGGCAGATGTAGGCTGTTGAACCGATGCTGGATACTGTATCGTCAGCAAACACTCCAGCTCAGATACAGCTCTAGCTTGTATTCCCTCTATCTTGACGCTGTCAATGTATTGGGTTTTGAACCTGGGATCAACAATCGAAGCCATATCCAACAGGTCATCAGTGGTGGGATCCTGATATTTGTCAGTGAGGTAATCGAGAATTGTTTTCTTCATTGTTTTTGTTAGTTCAGTGTCATCATCATTCAGGCTCAAGATGTTGACTTTCAACAGGTAAAGCACTGGCTTTACGTAGGACACACTCACATAGTCCTCACCGAAGAGTGCATCAGTAAAGTCTCTCAGTGGACTCAGTGCCTTTTTCACAGACTCCATCACGTCTATGCCACGATGGGACCAAATGCCTAGCCTTCCGGTCTGCCTTCAGGACAGGCGAAATGGTCTTTTCCTGGTCAAGCACTCTCTCAATCATGTTGAGTCTGGAACCCCATCGTGTAGGGCAGTGGTCACCAATCCTGGTCCTGGAGGGCCGCTGTCCTGCAGAGTTTAGCTCCAACCCCAATTAAACACACCTGAACCAGCTAATCAAGGTCTCACTAGGCATACTAGAAACTTCCAAGCAGAGGTGTTGGACCTGGTTGGAGCTAAACTCTGCAGGACAGCGGCCCTCCAGGACCAGGATTGGTGACCACTGGTGTAGGGGATTCAGTGATTAGTTTCTGTTGAGGTAGTTTCAGCTCAGTTTGAGCATTATTTAATTCCGTCTTTTTCTTCCAACAGAAAGAAAATTTACTGACGACTTTCTTGCAGATAGATGTTATGCGTTCAACACGAGGGTCTTTGGCCTTTTTTTCTGAAATAAAATAAAAAAGATCAAATTGATTAGATTTAATAAAATTTTAATTCACAAAGGTTTATATTTTTTAATTGTAATATTTTATTGAAACCAAACAAATTGTGCTACAATACCATATTTTTTTCATATTTTTCATTTAAATATAATAATCCAATTTATATTGTAAACTAGTCTCATCATTTTACTCTGTTCAGTGTTCCTTATGTACCATAATTAGTAAATATTTAGTATTACAAACTTCTAAATGCCAGTGACAATATTTTATTTTTAGTTTCACTCACCAATAGCTAGGTGAAGTCTGTTCCCAAAGCACTGCAGACGTGTCCAACTGTTGAGCTCCAAGGCCCTCACCATGTTAGCCCCACTGTCTGTAGTCATGCAGGTCATGTTCGCTTCTTTCAGTCCCCAACATTTAAGCGCTTCCCTATAGGCCTTGTCCTATGAGCTCTCCCGTGTGGTCTTGCGGGAAGTATGTTGTTTCTAGACATGCACTGCACAACTTCCAGTCATCAATGAAATGAATTGTCAGACTTAAAAAGAGTTCTGAAGTGCGGCTAGTTGTGACAAAAAAGCTGTTGTGACACAAAAAATAACGTTTTGAACTTTGTTTTTGATCTTGCTGCGGCATTCGGAATACAGCCGTGGAATGGCCGTGGCGGAAAAATATTTGCAGCTGGGAATCTCATAATGCAGATCTATGATTTTGAGCAGTATTTTGAAGCCCTTGTTTTCCACAGATTTTATGGGGATCATATCCTTGGCCAGGTAAAATGTCAACGCATCAGTTACATCTTTCCAGGCTTGCTTGACCTGTCATACGGAGTTCCCTTCTCAAATACCTCCTTCGTTAGAGTTGTTTGTTTAAGCCTTGTAACGTTAGCCTCTGGCTGCTGCGTGGATGTACCTGATGCACTCGCAATTTGACTGTCAGCATATTCTTTAGGGTGTTTTCTTTTGAGATTTGTTGTGTTTCTATCCGACATGCAAGCCATCATTGTCTCTCGGCTGGTTGAGGACCGAGCAGCAGTGTGTCCGGGAACTGGACCAATTTTTTTTTCTCCTTTCTCCCCTCTCTCGTCTCTGTCTCTCCTCATCCTTACAGCTCATTTTCTCTCGCCTCATCTGTCCTTACCTCCAGGTGCTGCGGTTGCTGCCACAGCCCCCATGAGTAGAGCGCAGTCTTGAGGGTACCCCCCCCCCCGGCCTGCGAGGGGCAATGGTGGTATGTGGCAAGCAGGGACCTGTGCGCCACACCAGTCTCTAGTCTCATGGAAGGAGATCCAGAAGGATAAAAGGAACAGTGCAAGACAACAGAGGACCAGGCCTGGACGTTTTATGTTGTGTTTTGTTTTTGTTTGTGCGGCAATCGAACGTTAGGGGCTGCCGCTTTACTTTCGTTATGTGTTTTGTTTTGTTTTTTATGATCAAAGTTGTGATGATCGTTTGCCAGTTCCCGCCTCCTTCTTCCCTGAACCTTTTAACATTGCCATAGAGCTGTTTAGTTTATTGGGTTAAGTTTGTAAAAAAAAAAAAAATGTCATCCCTGTTACCAAAATGCATAATGTGGGACATAATACAGTCTACATACAGTTTTAAACTCTTATTTATGTGATTTTTAGTCTCAACAAAACTTTTTGTTTTGTTTTTCTTTCAATAAACCATGGCAAAAGGGTTGAATGCTTAGGCTTGAATGTAGTCAACACTACAATTTGTGTAAAAACTGAGAAAATAAGTTTATTTACTTTCCTTCTCATCATTTTTTGTGTAACTGTGAAATTATGTTGTGATGGGGTTGTGCCCAAAATGTTGGACGCAGCTAAATATCACACAGTCACACAAATAAGGACTTGGAAACAAAAGATCAAATACTCACTGAAATGCAGCTCAGAATTACAGAAGAATAGCATATTTACAGTTTGAAGAAAAATAAGTGGATTGAATATTGTACACATGGGGTTGTAAAGATATAAATACGAATTTACATATTGAACAGAAGTTTTATTTTGCACTGCAGTATAACCTGGTTGTTCTGGGCAGAGGGGAGAAGTTCATAGAGTTTGGGCCTCTGGTGTGTCAGAAATGATTTTGCCAGCTGATCTCTTTACTCTGGGGGTCCAGAAGGGCAGACAGGGGTGGACCAATGATCCCCTCAGCAGTCTTGACAGTCTGCTGTAGCCTATTTTTGTCCAATTTGGTAACCAAGCCAAATCAGACAGTTATAGAAGTGCACAAGACGAATTGAAAAAAACGCTGAGTCAAACCACACAGTTCTAATTGCCTATTTGAAGTTTAGATTTAATTTAGACAGTTTATATAAGTTAAACACAATGAGACGAATATTAAGTCAAAATATGATGTTATGTCAAAATCACGATGTTGGATACAATTAAATTATATGTAAGATTTACTCTATAAGATTTACAATATACTCATTCATAGCATTTCAAAAATTAAGGTTTCAAAATGGGGTTCTCAGTGATGCCATAAAAAAAACATTCTGGGTTCCACAAAGAACCTTTCAATGAACAGTTCTTAAAAGCATTGTAACGATGCAGGCAGGAATGAAGCGGAGAGTGAATCCAAATGCAAGCACTTTTAATAATAATAAAACAAACAGGTAATCCAGGGAAAACAAGAACAGGAATTCAGAACAGGAACTCAGAGACAGACTACAGGTAACAGCAAACAACAACCGACAAACAACTGAAGCACAGGGGTTTAAATACACAGGCAAACAAGATAACAAGGGGGGTGTGAAAAATAGGAACACCCGTGAACAATGATTAAACAATTAACAATTGACAAGACACATGGCAGGACCACATGACAAACAGGGAATCACATGACAGTAGGGATGGCTCGATACCACAATTTTGGCTTCGGTACGATACCAGAATCTAATACCTCGGTATCGATACTAAATCGATACCACAGGTAAAAAAAAAAAAAAGTCTCATTTTAAGTGACACTTAAAAACCACTGCTTGAAACTCTCCACTACCAAATGCGCAAAGAAAAGGTATCAAAATGTACATTAAAAAAAAAAAAAACAATCAGTCAGGGAACATACAGTAGGTAAAAAAAAAATTAATAATTTAACAACCCCCCCCCCCCCCTGAAATTATACAATTAAAATAGGTTAATATCTATAATAATAGATTCACATATAGGCTAATAATAATAATAATAGAATAATGAAATGACATGTAAACCATAGCTGTCATGCATCAACAATCACATTATTCATCTTGGTTTGGTTACTGTTTGGGTTCATATTAGTTTATTGCATTGCATAAAGTAATGTTAACATGCTAAACATGTATTAGTATATTTAATTTTTTAGGTCATTTAATTATTGATTGATATAGATTAATAAATGCTATAATACTGTTAGGTCAGGTTACCTAATGAATGTTGACAAATGTAGCTTAATTGTAACATTAGTAATATTCACATTACTACTATTTATCTCTCTCTCTCGCGCGCGCGCGCCCGCCACAGCGGCACTACTATGCCATTCATTTTACTATCACTAATACTAAAATTAATATTATTCAAATTTGTATTCTTTATTCATTCAAATTCAATTCATATATGTTTGTTTGAAGGTATAACAATGATGAGACCTAAACTGAATTGGTTCTACCGTGTCATGCAAGCAGATTTGTGCTTTCGTGTTTACCGTATCATATAATTGATAAGGTCTTATGTATGTGCGCTGTTCAGTGTTCAATAAAAGTCTAAATTAAATCAGTTGAATGATGGACTAACCTGTCGATCTCTGAACTCTTTGACCAAGTCAAGATGAGCAACTGACAAGTCAAGTGCTTCAGCAGATTTTATGTTTGCAGAGTGGTGCATTGAGATCTGTTTCTCATGACTTTTGTAGGCAAAGTAATGCCTTATTTCACTCATACTGCTCTCTCTATTTATTAATTTCGGGCGTGTAGAAATTCGAATGAGCTTCGTTTGATCCATCGTGATCCATCGTGTTCCTCTGTTGTCAACGTTTGCCGGTTTCGCATGACCCGCGTCAGTTTAGATAGCGCACTGCCGCCTAGCGGTGACCTTCGAAACAGCAGCGCATCAAATACCGAATTGAACAAAATTATGATATTGTACCGTTTGAAATATAATATATACCGGTATTTTTGCAGTACCGGTATACCGCGCATCCCTACATGACAGACAACAATAAGGAACACAACCCAAAACCCACACCGTGACATAGCCCCTCCCCTATGGGCGGGTCCCGACGCCCATCAAAACAAAAAACACAGTAGTTCAGGAGGGTGGTGAAGCGGAGGCGGTCTTGGGGGAAGGATGGAGGGAACTCCTGGTTCCGCACTGGGAACCAGGACCAGGATATAGCAAGGCGGGCCTGGGCCGTGGAGCATGGGCAACTAGGGCGGAGCAGCATGTGCAGGCAGCCACGGTGGAGAAGACCCTTCGGGCAGCCAGGGCGGAGAAGACCCTTCGGGCGGCCAGGGCGGAGAAGACCCCTCGGGTGGCCACGGCGGAGATGCCCCTTCGGGTGGCCAGGGCGGAGAAGACCCTTCGGGCGGCCAGGGCGGAGAAGACCCTTCGGGCGGCCAGGGCGGAGAAGACCCTTCGGGCGGCCAGGGCGGAGAAGACCCTTCGGGCGGCCAGGGCGGAGAAGACCCTTCGGGCGGCCAGGGCGGAGAAGACCCTTCGGGCGGCCAGGGCGGAAAAGACCCCTCAGGTGGCCACGCCGGAGATGCCTCTTCGGGTGGCCATGGCGAGGACCTAATCTGTACATACACGTCTTAGTATGTCAGAATATGTGCTTTATACGGGACAAATAATATTAGACACCTTCATTAAAGTTCACTAAAAGTAATCTTCATTGCCACACAGCTTTCTCTAATTATCAGATAATTTTTATATTTTCTTTGGCAGCTGACTACTGCATCTCTTTCTCCACCCACAAACTGCACACAGAGCAGTTATTTCTGTCCTGACGGGTTTGGAGGATTTGGATGAAATTCTGTAATCTCATAATGTAGTCAAAGAGGGTGTTTATATAAAGTAACTTTTAATTACTTCAAAAAATTAATTTATTTCAGGAACCATTTTGGGACTTTTTTCCTTGTTGAAAGGCCAGTGGGGGCGAGTGTGATCAGGAAATGTTCCAGGCACTTTACTGTAATCATGGGTCCCCAAGAGTCAATTGGCTTTATGCCCAGCTGCACTACTTCCTGAACTTCAGCCAGCTCCTTGTTTCCTGTCTGCCATTATTGGAAAAATTGATTAATTCAGGTGTGCCTGACCTCAGTAGTCACGGCAACAATAATCAGACACACCTGAATTAATCAAGTTTGTCCAATAATGGCAGACAGGAAACAAGGAGCTGGCTGAAGTTCAGGAAGTAGTGCAGCTGGGCATAAAGCCTATTGCTCTAATGTTGTGAGCATGTACAGAGCCCACTGTGCCACAGCTTTCTGGAATTTGTATTTTTACAGAAAATGTTCTGTTTCTTGTTAGCACATCCATCAATTTTTTCTTCATTTAAAGGGGTCGTTCTTCATTTCTTTGACCTTCCTGAGGCTGACGAACTTAAAACACACAAAAGCTTCTCCTGAAATGGAGCAGTTTCCACTTTGTCTGGACAATCTGTTGTTTGTGGATGACAACTTGTAAGTATGTCTGTTGTCTAGTTGCGTTTTCTAATAACATTTCTAAATATAGTTGCAAGCAGCAATTATGGGGGTTCAAGCGGTTTAAGGCTTTAAAGCGCATGCGTAAAAATACATTATGTTTTATTTAGCAAGCCTATTACCATCTCAATCATAGATGGAAATGACCATTTACAGCCAATGCAGTAAATATACCATAGGAAATATATGGATTTAAATTTAAAGGGGACATATCATGCTAAATCTACTTTTTTAGCCCTTAAATGCCTTTTGCTGTATATTTGGAGTGTTTATAAGTACAGAAAAGTTGAAATTAGTCTCTTCAGGAACATCGTTGATATCTTTATATTCTGTTTTGGTCACATTTTTCAACCGGTTTAGATTTTTCTGTAATCTATGACGTTTTTTTAACTATTACGTCACAGAGTATTTGCAGCGGAACTGCCAAATAAGGACAACGACTTCCGGCCCAACACTTGAGCAATCCGCCATTTTTATTTCTCGCTGCAATTTTGTAGTCCAAGTTCAAGGATGCAGAAGTTACGAGAGGGTACGTCAAAATGTTCGGTTGTTGGATGTAGTAACCCACACGCTTCATTACACCGTCTCCCAGCATCAGAACCTCTTCGAAGTGCCTGGTTGAGTTTTATTTTTCACGGAAATGTACCCACATATGTGGGTAAAGTCATTTTTGTGTGCGCGAAGCACTTCAAGGATAACTAACGTTATTTCAGCAACCTCCGCCAGTATAAAGAAGGATTTGCCGATAGACTTCGTCTGATTGAGGGGTCAGTTCCTTGGAGACGACGAACAGAGCACTTCGGTAAGCTGTAAATAACGTTAATAAAAATAAAGTACTACTTTCTTAAAACACACGGTGGTCATAATCAAAGTAATACTCCAATGCACTCGAATTGTGTATAAACAAATTAAAAAGCCTTTATTGAGTCATGGCTTTTATCCATAAAATTGGTGACAGATACACCTACGCGTTGCGGCTATTGCCTTCGTCAGGGTGTGTGTAACAAACAAAGTCACAGGTGCATTTTAAATAGCAGTTCATTAATCTAAATAGCAAACACCTGGTCACACTACGTAAGGTAACCAGCAGGGAGCAGAATTCAACAAATGAAATAGTATATTACATAATATCAAGCCAAATCAAAAAAATAAAATAAATAAAATAAATAACATTTAAAAAAAAATAAAAAAATATACATATATATAAGTAAAAAAATAAAAATAAAAAAAAATAATAAAAAAAAAAACAACAAAGAACCGAAATGAAATATTTTCGGCAATATCTAAGTTACAGTATACATATCAAAGCATAACAATGAAATAAAGTAGAGCAAATGACACAAATCAAAATATACACATCAATGGATGTATACATCTAATGGTACATAATACGACTAATTTCATGAAAAATATTTCACAGAAATGGTACAAAATCTAGTTCTCCATTTAAACACGGTGGTCATGGTTTAGCAGTTGTCTTGTTAGTGTGCTTGTTTTAACAAGAGAAATAATCGATTATTCTTTAATTGTTTATAATATAACTTATATTTTGTTTTGTGAGCAGTATTGTAGTAGTGGGCATGGATGGAGACGTTACTGTAAATACAGTAACACACCATTGCGATACATCCATCATCTCGCTCCGACTCTGGCTCGAACATGTAAGGCTTGAAGGACAAGTCTTAGGTTGTTGACATTTTGTTAATAACGTGTGGAATAAAAAGTTTTTGTGCCGCTAGATAATCGTATCTCTGCTATCAAACTACAAAAATCTCAGAACGGGGTGGAGTTGAACCGAGTGTCACCTCTGCAGCATGGATTTAAAGAGACCGCACCAAAACGAGTTGCTCTCAGACGCACATCAGAAAAGGAGTAGAAAAGTCAATCGGACTAACGGATGCATAGTATGACCATTTTTATGTCTTTTCAATTTTATAACGCCACTGAGTGGCCAATCGGCGTGTTTTTTTTTTTTTTTACTACGACCTCAGATAGAGCTCTTATGTGTGCCAAGCTTAGTCAAAATATCTCATTTCTTTTTTGAGTTATAGCCATTTTGGTAAAAGTGGCTCCCTCCCACTTCGAACATTTGGGCGCCCCTTAGCGACTGTGAATCAAAATGTAAACTTTTTTTTATTATTAATTATTGATAGTCAGACTCCAGAGAATCTTTCTGCACTGGTTTGGTTTGCAAAAGTAGGTTTTTCAAAAAATCCAAAATACCGCCAAATTCGCCAGCGCGACAGCTGAATTTCGTCCGCCTTGAGCCAAGGATAAGATACTTGAGCCTACGCCTGATGGTTTAGGAGTAATGAGCCATTTCATACTTTTGATCGCTGTAGCGCCCCTGTCAGGCCGATCGGGTTGAGCCTTGGTGACATCCTAGGCAGTGAGAGTACTACCAGCCCTCAAAGTTTCAAGTATCTATGACTTACGGTTTGGTCTGCTGAACACTTTTAGGGGAGAATGCTGATCCTTGGAAAATGTAACAATTACAATAGGATTTCAGCGCTATGCACTTGAACACCTAATTATAAGTTCTATGTTGTTGCTACGCTCGTCAACATTAGTGTTGATATAGTGTTGTTCACTATAGCTTTTGTAAGCTCTCGCTTTTGCAAGGCTGTTCACCGCCCCTTAGGAAAATTACCCATGTTTTTGATTATCGATTACTGTTTTTTTTAGTTTTCAGATAAATATCATGATTGAATGTTGGATAATATCATGCCTATATTGTACAAGAAAAACTTACCACTCTGAAAACGTCCTGTGAAATTCATGCTTGCAAAGTCCATGCATGAAAACCTTTCTGGAGCGGGAAAATAAACGTACAACAAAATTGACAGCGGCGAGAAAACAGCAGCTTAAGAAAGCATCTGATCATAGCGATGTGGAAAAGTTTGCACCAACTATGCAATTCACAGACATCATGTCGTCAGATGAGCTAATTAAAATTATACTGTTATGATAATTGTGATTATAAAGTATATTTGAGACTATAGACTATATACTGTAGATCTGGATATGTGAGACTATAGTTTGAATGAATCCCTTCTTTGCATGACACTACACGATATTACACGATATTTTGCACGATAATACAGTACAGAATGGCTCGGCCAGCATTATCCTGAACATTGGAAGTCGGGCAAGGTATCGTTTTTTTAAGTTTAGTTACAAGCTGTTCAAACTCTGGCAATAATAAAGGCTATTTATTAACACATGAAAATGTAGCCCTCGGTAAGACTCACTTATAGATTTATTTAAGGCAAATAGTGACAGACAACTGTTAGATTCCATTTATGCCGCCTCCGAATAGACTGCAAAATTCAAAGTCAGAAGTCACTAAAAAATACAATGTATACATTTATAATTGTAATTTTTATACAAAATATGCAATAGTCATTGCAGCACATAGCAGCATTGATTTATAACAACAACAACAACAACAAAATTACTTTTGAAGTAGAAATCATTACTGCGGTTCAACACTACAGTAATTGGAACTAGAAAAAGTTCGTCGAGACAAACTTTAAGTTGGCTTGTGAAAGTTTGGACCAATAAGTTTGAAGAAGTTTAAAGTTTAAATTAGTTTAAAGTTTAATTAGTTTATAGTTCAGTAAGAAAGAAAGAAAGATAGATTAGTTAGAAAGAAAGATAAAAAAAAGATTAGTAAGAAAGAAAGAAAGATAGATTAGTTAGAAAGAAAGAAAGAAAGAAAGATAGATTAGTTAGAAATAAAAAAATAAAAAAAGATTAGTAAGAAAGAAAGATAGATTAGTTAGAAAGAAAGAAAGATAGATTAGTAAGAAAGAAAGAAAGATAGATTAGTAAGAAAGAAAGAAAGAAAAAAATAGTAAGAAAGAAAGAAAGATAGATTAGTAAGAAAGAGAAAGAAAGATAGATTAGTTAGAAATAAAAAAATAAAAAAAGATTAGTAAGAAAGAAAGATAGATTAGTTAGAAAGAAAGAAGGAAAGAAAGATAGATTAGTAAGAAAGAAAAAAAGATAGATTAGTAAGAGAAAGATTGATTAGTAAGAAAGATAGATAGATTAGTTAGACAGAGAGAAAAAAGATTAGTAAGAAAGAAAGATAGATTAGTAAGAAAGAAAGAAAGATAGATTAGTTAGAAAGAAAGAAAGATAGATTAGTAAGAAAGAAAGATAGATTAGTAAGAAAGAAAGAAAGAAAAAGATTAGTAAGAAAGAAAGAAAGATAGATTAGTTAGAAAGAAAGAAAAAAGATTAGTAAGAAAGAAAGAAAGATTAGTAAGAAAGAAAGATAGATTAGTTAGAAAGAAAGAAAGAAAAAAGATTAGTAAGAAAGAAAGAAAAAAAGATTAGTAAGAAAGAAAGAAAGATAGATTAGTAAGAAAGAAAGAAAGAAAAAAAGATTAGCAAGAAAGAAAGAAAGAAAGATAGATTAGTTAGAAAGAAAGAAAAAAAAGATTAGTAAGAAAGAAAGAAAGAAAGAAAAAAAGATTAGTAAGAAAGAAAGATAGATTAGTTAGAAAGAAAGAAAAAAAAGATTAGTAAGAAAGAAAGAAAGAAAAAAAGATTAGTAAGAAAGAAAGATAGATTAGTTAGAAAGAAAGAAAAAAGATTAGTAAGAAAGAAAGAAAAAAAGATTAGTAAGAAAGAAAGAAAGATAGATTAGTTAGAAAGAAAGAAAGAAAAAAAGATTAGCAAGAAAGAAAGAAAGAAAGATAGATTAGTTAGAAAGAAAGAAAAAAAAGATTAGTAAGAAAGAAAGAAAGAAAGAAAAAAAGATTAGTAAGAAAGAAAGAAAAAAAGATTAGTAAGAAAGAAAGATAGATTAGTAAGAAAGAAAGAAAGAAAAAAAGATTAGCAAGAAAGAAAGAAAGATAGATTAGTTAGAAAGAAAGAAAAAAAAGATTAGTAAGAAAGAAAGAAAGAAAAAAAGATTAGTAAGAAAGAAAGATAGATTAGTTAAAAAGAAAGAAAGAAAAAAGATTAGTAAGAAAGAAAGAAAAAAGATTAGCAAGAAAGAAAGAAAGAAAGATAGATTAGTTAGAAAGAAAGAAAAAAAAGATTAGTAAGAAAGAAAGAAAGAAAGAAAAAAAGATTAGTAAGAAAGAAAGATAGATTAGTTAGAAAGAAAGAAAAAAGATTAGTAAGAAAGAAAGAAAAAAAGATTAGTAAGAAAGAAAGAAAGATAGATTAGTAAGAAAGAAAGAAAAAAAGATTAGTAAGAAAGAAAGAAGGATAGATTAGTAAGAAAGAAAGAAAGAAAAAAGATTAGCAAGAAAGAAAGAAAGAAAGATAGATTAGTTAGAAAGAAAGAAAAAAAAGATTAGTTAGAAAGAAAGAAAGAAAGAAAAAAAGATTAGTAAGAAAGAAAGAAAGAAAGAAAAAAAGATTAGTAAGAAAGAAAGATAGATTAGTTAGAAAGAAAGAAAAAAGATTAGTAAGAAAGAAAGAAAAAAAGATTAGTAAGAAAGAAAGATAGATTAGTAAGAAAGAAAGAAAAAAGATTAGAAAGAAAGAAAGATAGATTAGTAAGAAAGAAAGAAAGAAAAAAAGATTAGCAAGAAAGAAAGAAAGATAGATTAGTTAGAAAGAAAGAAAAAAAAGATTAGTAAGAAAGAAAGAAAGATAGATTAGTAAGAAAGAAAGATAGATTAGTTAGAAAGAAAGAAAGAAAAAAGATTAGTAAGAAAGAAAGAAAAAAAGATTAGTAAGAAAGAAAGAAAGAAAACAAGATTAGTAAGAAAGAAAGAAAGATAGATTAGTTAGAAAGAAAGAAAGAAAAAAAGATTAGTAAGAAAGAAAGATAGATTAGTAAGAAAGAAAGATAGAAAAAAAGATTAGTAAGAAAGAAAGAAAGATAGATTAGTAAGACAGAAAGAAAGAAAAAAAGATTAGTAAGAATGAAAGAAAGATAGATTAGTAAGAAAGAAAGAAAGATAGATTAGTAAGAAAGAAAGAAAGAAAAAAAGATTAGTAAGAATGAAAGAAAGATAGATTAGTAAGAAAGAAAGAAAGATAGATTAGTAAGAAAGAAAGAAAGAAAAAGATTAGTAAGAAAGAAAGAAAGATAGATTAGTAAGAAAGAAAGAAAGAAAAAAGATTAGCAAGAAAGAAAGAAAGAAAGATAGATTAGTTAGAAAGAAAGATAGATAGATTAGTTAGAAAGAAAGATAGATTAGTTAGAATGAAAGAAAGATAGAGTAGTTAGAAAGAAAGAAAGATAGATTAGTTAGAAAGAAAGAGATTAGTTAGAAAGAAAGAAAGAGATTAGTTAGAAAGAAAGAGATTAGTTAGAAAGAAAGATAGATAGATTAGTTAGAAAGAAAGAGATTAGTTAGAAAGAAAGATAGATAGATTATTTAGAAAGAAACATAGATAGATTAGTTAGAAAGAAAGATAGATTAGTTAGAAAGAAACATAGATAGATTAGTTAGAAAGAAATAAAGAAATAAAGATAGATTAGTTTGAAAGAAATAAAGAAAGATAGATTAGTTAGAAAGAAAAAAAGATAGATTAGTTAGAAAGAAATAAAGAAATAAAGATAGATTAGTTAGAAAGAAAGAAAGATAGATTAGTTAGAAAGAAAGAAAGATAGATTAGTTAGAAAGAAAAAAGATAGATTAGTTTGAAAGAAATAAAGAAAGATAGATTAGTTAGAAAGAAAGATAGATAGATTAGTTAGAAAGAAAGAGATTAGTTAGAAAGAAACATAGATAGATTAGTTAGAAAGAAAGAAAGATAGATTAGTTAGAAGGAAATATTAGTTAGAAAGAAAGAAAGATAGATTAGTTAGAAAGAAAGAAAGATAGATTAGTTTGAAAGAAATAAAGAAAGATAGATTAGTTAGAAAGAAAGAAAGAAAGAAAGAAAGATAGATAGATAGATAGATAGATAGATAGATAGATAGATAGATAGATAGATAGATAGATAGATAGATAGATAAGAAAGAAAGATAGATTAGTTAGAAATAAAGATATATAGATAGATTAGTTAGAAAGAAAGAAAGATAGATAGATAGATAGATAGATAGATAGATAGATAGATAGATAGATAGATAGATAGATAGATAGATAGATAGATAGATAGATAGATAGATAGATAGATAGATAAGAAAGAAAGATAGATTAGTTAGAAAGAAAGATAGATTAGTTAGAAAGAAAGAAAGATAGATTAGTTAGAAAGAAAGAAAGATAGATTAGTTAGAAAGAAAGAAAGATAGATTAGTTAGAAAGAAAAAAAGATAGATTAGTTAGAAAGAAAGAGATTAGTTAGAAAGAAAGAAAGAGATTAGTTAGAAAGAAAGAGATTAGTTAGAAAGAAAGATAGATAGATTAGTTAGAAAGAAAGATAGATAGATTAGTTAGAAAGAAACATAGATAGATTAGTTAGAAAGAAAGAAAGATAGATTAGTTAGAAGGAAATATTAGTTAGAAAGAAAGATTAGTTAGAAAGAAAGAAAGATAGATTAGTTTAGAAATAAAGAGATTAGTTAGAAAGAAAGAAAGATAGATTAGTTAGAAAGGAAGAAAGATAGATTAGTTAGAAAGGAAGAAAGATCAGATAGATAGATAGATAGATAGATAGATAGATAGATAGATAGATAGATAAGTTAGAAAGAGATAGATAGATAGATAGATAGATAGATAGATAGATAGATAGATAGATAGATAGATAGATAGATAGATAGATAGATAGATAGATAGATAGAGTTCATAAGTACATATAGAATGGGAGTTTAATTGAGTCCAAGGCTTTAGGGAATTTAGATTTGAGTTTATTTGGTGTAGACTACTGGGCCACCGTAGTCTTGGCTCATTTTGAACTGTTACAATGAAAGTCAATGGGATTTTTATGATTTTTAATATTAATTTTTAAGAAATCTGAAAGTCAAATCAGTCTGAAAAGATATAGCACACTAAGTCAGAACAGTTTGAAGGTCTGACCCGAGTTTGGAGTTTGTAGAGTTAAAGCTCTAGGACGAGTTAGAGTTTAAATTTTAGAGTCAGAAGAATAATAATAATAATAATAAGTTTAAATAGGATTTCAGTAAGTTGGCTTTCTCAAGCCAACTTAATGAATGAACAAAGTATTTATATAGCACATTTCCTATGTACTACAACCAAAACGCTTTACAATAATGCAGGTTGTCTCTCCTCAACCACCACCGGTGTGCATCTACTTGGATGATACGACGGCAGCCACAACAGCGCAATGTAGTTTATAAATAGTTTATAAATAGGCTGTCTTTGAGTTCCCTTGAACAAGGGTTAAATTACTCGTCAGGCTACAGAAGAATACCACAATTCCTCCGTTTAATTAGACCTAAGACGTCGACAGTCACGCAGACCTATAACAACCCAGCCACAACACAGAATTGGGAATAAAATGCCTTATCTTCACGCAGAATGGATTTCAAGGACTTCGCGCGCAGATCAATGGCCTCCAACGTATTTTATAAGAATCTTTGAGTTATACACCCGCCCCTGTCGGTGATTGGTTGGAACACTTTAATTTGGTTTTGAGTGGTGGTTGTACCCATTTGTTTTTGTGTGCAGATCTCAGAGCCTAGACTGCCTACAGAGACGCGTTTTTTTGACAGCCTGCTTATGGGGCGGGCAGCTAGCGGATCGTTAGGAAAGATTAGACATTTATTTTTGGGCCTGAAATCACTGATACAACCTTTAATCTGAGTTTCTTGTTAGTTACTAGTAGTTACTAGATTCTTAATATTGTGTTACTCATTTGTACCTGTGTAGTTATTCATTAACGAAGGAACCGTATTCTGAAGTGTTACCCCCATCACAATACTGGTGTGTTAGGACCCACATAGTCTCAGCCTCAGATGTCCCTTTGGACCGTTGGCTGAACGTCTAATGCAAATGGCACACTTATCTGGAAACACTTCAGGCGTTTCAAAGTCGTCATCTGAATGGTTGAATTCTACAGAATGTCTGGGAGATGTGTGTGTTGCGTTCCGCCTGGAAACAAATGGCGTGACACCAAACTCCCTAATGGAAGAAGAATGGCATCAACTGTGACAATAAGCACTTATCAGGATCAACTAAACGCTGCATTTACATAAGTATGTGAAATTCGTGGCTTAGTTGTTGCAGTAAACTTGCACAACGTTCTTGAATATATAATTTATAGATGTGTGCCAGTCTGTTATTGCAAAGACATCAACTTTACATTTTCACGCCCCTAAACATGTCGCGGAACAAAACGAACTGTGATTGATTACGTGACATGTCAGTCAAACCTTCACGGGGTCCTTGACCAATGAAAGCTGCAATAGATTCCAGGGGTCTCATTTATAAAACTGTGCGTAGGATCCTTACTAAAAAGTGTACGTGCGCTCAAAAGCCAAAAATGGCGCACGGCAAAAAATACTCAGACTTACAAAATGTATGCCAGAACCTGCGCAATATTCCCTTTATAAATCCCAGTTAGCGGAAGATTGTATGCACATGTGTCTCCACCTATCCTCATGGTTTTGTTCCTTTGTTCCTTGAGTTCTGTTTTATCTGTTTATGTGTTACTTTATAAAAAAATATTGTACTTAGATCCTCACCTTAGCCTGCTTTCCTCAGCACTATGCATATTCATCCACGTGATACCATGTTTAACGGTACAAGACATTAGGAAAATATGAGATATGGATGTGCCGTCACATTACGTTGCTAAAAAAATAATTTAGTAGCCTATCCTCGCCTTGTTTTTGAATAAATCAATCAAATAGTATAAAAAACATGTCTGAGAAAGTTTTTCTCAATTATGTTAATTAATGCTTAATATTTTTAATGGAAATAATGCCTTATTGTGCATTATTGATCATTATTTGCGTGAAAATATTTTCTCAAACCATGAATTCTACTATATCATGCGCTAAGCAATCCTCGTTGTAGTTAAAACATTAAAACAAAGCAAGCCACAGGAAAAGTGTTCAAAAGAATTGCATCCACTACAAAAATGTATATATATTAGAATATAAAAAATGTTGTAACTTGTTGTAATGATTTCATGTAATTTAAGTGCTTAACTCTATTAATGAGAATGGTAAATTTATCTAAATGTGCAAATATCGGATGTAAAACATAGTTTAAATCATTATTTTATTTTATTTAAACTGTTACTGTGAACATGCTCTGTTATGATTAGTACTCATAATGAAGATTTCAAATCTGCCATCAGTCCCTTAGCGTCGCCAAACACATGGGTCAGAGTTTGTGTGTAGGTGCGCACATTTTCCCGTCAAGTTTGTATTTATAAATCACAGCTAATGTGTCGGAAGTGGTGTACGCAACGTTTATAAATGAGGCACCAGACCTTGTGTCGTCAGAAGGGTCTGGCTTTGTGAGACTATGACCCACACAGACCACAGGGTGAGCACCCCTCACTAACACCTCTACCAGCAGCAATCTGGTTTTCCCAGGAGGTCTCCTATCCAGGTACTAACCAGGCTCAACCCTGCTTAGCCTAAGTGGGAAACCAGTCTTTGGCTACAGGGTGATATGGCTGTGGGCAAACAGTGGGCAAAAATCATTCATTTGCTCATGGAGAGATACCCGCACTCATTTTAATTTGCTCATGCACTCATTCATAGTTTCTAAAATAACATTTAGGCTTGACAAATCACTTTGCAGTTGCTATTAGTGTGTGTACTATCAAGTTCATACCAAAGACCTGTGTCTCTATATGGCCCAACAGATAATTCGTTTTTTTACCCCTGTCCTGCTGTGTGAATGAATATGTCAGAGTGATAAGGGAACCTCATTTTGTGTCTGGACGCTTGGGAACAAATAGCTCGGAGCAAATAGTTTTGAAGGGAAAAACCCCTGAGACAAATAAACATCCTTCAGTGTTTGAATCGTGTCCTCCAGGAACTCCTTGGGGCTAAAAAAAGCTTTTATTCAGTGATACAATTTAATTTGAACGTAATTCAACGCACAATTAATCCCTCCAAATAGTCAAGAGTTAAATAGTCAAGATTTGAAATGAGTCAGTGATTATTTTATTTCATTAGTTGTATGGTAGATGTTGTAGGTATAATTTCCCAAAGCTAAACTCCTGTTGTAGTCTTCAGATTCAAGTTTCCATGCAGCCCCAGATTTCATGACTCAAAATATCTGAAAACTATGGAATGCCAAAGCTGACTTAATTAAAAATAAATAAATACATAAATAAATATACGAAGAAATGTAAAAAAGCAAAAATACATAAATAAATATACAAAGAAATGTAAAAAAGTACAAATAAATGAGTATTTATACTTTTATTTCCTTATTTATGTATAATTGTATTTTTTCACACATTTATTTATTTTTTTATTTATACATTTATTAATTTATTTATTTCCACTTTTATTTATTTGCACATTTATTTCTACATTTATTTATTTCTACATTTATTTATTTCTACATTTCTTATGTAATACGTATGCTAATGAGGGGGGCGTGTTTTAATTCAGACATCAGCAATCGAGCTCAGAGTGGCAGTGCTGAAGCTTTGAGGCCACAGTGACACAGTGTGGTGTGTGACCAAACGAAACGCAAGAGGTGTGCGGACAATATCACATTTTAAGTCATGTATATAACCCTTACTGTATGTAGGGTAGGCTATATAGGGTTAACACACATAGCACACATGAACCGAAACTGCACTTCAACGGGTCTGATAGCAGACACTTGGACATGAAAGCGCATGAAAGTATCCACTATTAATAACAATGTAAACGCGGTGGATAGGGCTGATAAGAGCTTGCGTTTATTGTCGATGAGACACGCACACCAGCGCAGAACGCGGAGAGAAACCAGCGCACATTTCACTGACTCCTACACAAGCATATTGATCAATGAGTTTGAAACGCGACTCAATACGCGTTTTACATTCGCGTTTCCTAATTTCGTATGCATAACAGGTGACAATTCAAATACTTAAAACGCAACCCATATTTCATAGATGCTGCTCTTAGATACTGATTAATCACAAGTCATCAATTTTGAATTATTCTTAAATCAAAGAAAAGGGGCTCATGTAAACGCAGTGAGCCACGCATCTCACGCCATGCATTGGAGCACAGAAGCATCATCATGCCCATTCAAACAGCACCTGTCGTGCCCACATCGTGGTGATATTTTCTCCCCTATAAATTGATTTTATACCTACCCAAACCTTATTAAATAGGTAGGCTATACATCATCATATATGTCAAGTTCTTAATATTAATCGATAAACTACTCAGTTATTATAATAATAAACCACTATGGCTGTTATCAGTAAAATAAAATTAACAAAAGTCATTAAGTCATTAAAAGTCAAAATCTTAATTTTGTGTCTGCTATCAGACCCGTTGAAGTACAGTTTCTGTTCATGTGTGCTATGTGTTAACCCTATATAGCCTACCCTACATACAGTTAGGGTGATATACATGTGATATTGTCCGGACACCTCTTGCGTTTTGTTTGGTCACACACCACAAGGTGTCACTGTGGCCTCAACTTCAGCACTGCCACTCTGAGCTCGATTGCTGATGTCTGAGTTAAAACACGCCCCCTCATTAGCATACGGAGAAAGAAATGTAGAAATAAATAAATGTAGAAATAAATAAATGTGTAAATAAATAAATGTAGAAATAAATAAATGTGAAAATAAATAAATGTAGACATAAAAACATAAATACATAAATGAATGTGGAAATAAATAAATGTAGAAATAAATAAATGTGAAAATAAATAAATGTAGACATAAAAACATAAATACATAAATGAATGTGGAAATAAATAAAAGTGGAAATAAATTAATAAATGTATAAATAAAAAAATAAAATAAAAATGTGAAAAAATACAATTATACACAAATAAGGAAATAAAAGTATAAATACTCATTTATTTGTACTTTTTTAGATTTCTTTGTATATTTATTTATGTATTTTTGCTTTTTTACATTTCTTCATATATTTATTTATTTATTTATGTATTTATTTATTTTTAATTAAGTCAGCTTTGGCATTCCATAGAAAACGCATGTCGAACCTTCAGGCATTCAACAAAAAAGCATCCATGTGGAATATCTGAGGGAAGAAAAAAAACATACTGTGTATACATACAGTATAGTAAAGTTAGCAAATTTAAATGTTTTTATATTTCAAGGGTAAAGGGAAAACAATAAAATCAATCCTGTGATAAAAAAATGTTCAGGCCTGTGGCCTTCCCTAAGGACAAAACATAGGCAAATAAACTGACATATTTCATATTTTAAAATAGTTTTGAGGTAAATGAGATTCTCAGTTGGATGTGGTTCTTGGTTCTGTCAGTGTCACTCAAGGACATTAACCTCTCTGGTGTAATGTTACCCCAGGGGTTTTTTGCTGTATGTTTTGGATCATTGTCTCAGTGCACTCATGAATTACAGCACGCTTTCCCCCAGGGTTTCAGCTCCTTCTCTTTTTTTACATTTTCCAGAAGAATCCCCAAAAGATGCTGTCAAAATTCACTGTAGGGATAGAGCTAGGTGTTGCTCAATGTTTTGCTTGAACGTATTGTTGAACATATTTGCTTGCTTTCCATACTGAGTCAATAGTAGAGATGTTTTGAAGAATGGTCATGCTACTGTTGACCATGTAATTACAATGAATGGGGTTGAAAGCTTAGAAAAATTCACTATAAATGTATCACAAAGGTCCAAATGACTTGTGTGCTATATTCCAAATCTCCTGAAGACATCAAATGGCTTTGTGTGAGGGAAAGAAAGAGTTTCTGGAGGTCTCTTGAAATGCTTTTCAATATATTTGGTAAAATGGTAAACATATTGTTCATAGTTTAATTGAAAGTGTTTTATCCATCTCTTTTTAATGTAATTTCTGTTTTATGTGTTCTAGGTTTGTCAAACGTACCGGAAGTACTATTGGTACCAAACTGAAGACAGAGCAAGAAAGGCAGGCGAACAGACACCAAGTGGCAAGTATCTACATTTCAGGTTTGACAGTACAGTTCTATTTGCCCTATGCTTATAATTCAGTGAGGTTCAACTGTGTTGCTGCTATGTCCTGATATCGCATATGAATAAAGCTGTAATATAGTGCATTCTTTCCTTTATGTCAAAAGGTCAACTTCTGAACTGAAGTCAATTCACAATCACATACTTGTGCAAGCAAGCGCTTCTGTTTCTCCCCTCACTGTACTGTAAAGTTTTCTCACTGGTGAATGACACATGATGTAATCCAATAACGTTGTCTCTGGCCGTCTCGCTTCTGGTCTGTGTGTGTTCATTCATGTGCGTGGCTTTGGACGGCGTTTTGCAGGGAGGATGGGATTGTATGCTTTCAATGCTAGCAGGCTAAAGTTAGCATTTCCCAGATCACCTATTGCACTTTTAAGACAGCTTTTTTTATATATTGTAACAGGATTTTTCGAGAGAATGTAGATGTTAATGAGCTTGCTTTTTAGAGATTAAAAGCTTTAGTGATTATAAAGGGAGGATTCTTCTCTTGCTTTCTGTTTATTAACCAATAACAATCTGAATGCAGATTTTTCATAATGCTATAAGTACACTGAAAGTTTCTGGATTGACAACTGTTTTTTAAATGCGTGATTGAATCGGTAACTGCATGATTGACAGTGGTAAATAACGGATGAGACAAAACTGGAAGAAAAAAATTAAGTACTTATTTCAACAGTTTTTGCTCTGGTACCAAAATTGGTACAAACAACAACTCTGTACAGACCACTGAAATGTTGGTACCGTGACAACAACAATAAAAACTGTTCTAATGGGCTTAAAGCTTCTGGAATAATCTGGTGGAAACATGGTCATGTGAATTTATTGCATGTATTGGTGGTGAATTAAGGGGGATTGGGACATAAGGTCAAATGGGACAGTATAACCAGGGTGCGAACTACGGGGGAGCTAGGGGAAGCTCGGCTCCCCTTAATAAGACATGGGCTCCCCTGAAAACGTGATTCGTGAAATTTTGGGGGGTCCCAAAAAAAATTGACAATGTTTTATTTTGACGTGCAATTTCAGTTTTGTGTAATGTGATCATCGTGGAGTATTATGTGTAAAATAGCAAAAATATCATTCATTCTTGCATGACGGCGATTAAACCTAATTCACTTCAATAAAGATAACTATACATGCTATTCTTGTCATGAGCATTAAGGTATGGTGGCGCTGCGGTGCAAATATCACTCATGTTTAGTACGTTAACTCAAAGATTCGTACGTTGGAGGCCATTGATCTGCGCGCGAAGTCCTTGAAATCCATTCTGTGTTAAGGTAAGGCATTTTATTCCCGATTCTGTTTTGTGGCTGGGTTGTTATAGGTCTGCGTAACTGTCGATGTCTTAGGTCTAATTAAACGGAGGAATTGTGGTATTTCTTCTGTAGCCTGACGAGTAATTTAACCCTTGTTCAAGGGAACTCAAAGACAGCCTATTTATAAACTATTTGTGGATGTCTGTTTGACTTATCAATTTGTGTCGATATAATAGGGTGAATCCTGTATATAATGCTTGCATAGACTTGCATACACTTGTAGCTGTTATTAGAGTTGTTCCGATTCCGATACTAGTATAAAATTTAGTAAAATTACTAGTATAAAATTTATTGGTATCGATTCCGATACCAATAAAAATTCCGGCATCGGTATCGGCGAGTACTTCTACCCATGTACCGATCCGATACCATTTTCTTAAACAATACCTAGTTATGCACGCGAGCTTTGCTTAACGCAGCAAATCGGAGATCAATTCTTCTTAGGGTTAGGGTTAGGGTTAGGGTTAGGGTTAGGGTTAGGGTTAGGGTTAGGGTTACTCTAAACGCGCGCACGCGCTTTCTTCATCGCTGCTCTAAACAGTGGTTACTTGTGGCAACACAGGAAGTGCCATTGTTGAGATCAGCGAAGAAGAAAACGCGCGCGGCGCGCACGCTAGCAGCTGTACGTCCGCTGTTTGTGTTTGGCAGTATTTCAGACTGGACCAACCAGCTAGTAAAACGGCGATTTCGAGGGGTGGAACAAGTATTAGCAATTTCAACACGAGTAAGTTAACAAAGCATTTGAAGACGTGTCACCCCGCAGTGTCACCCCGCAGAACACGAGGGTTACACACAGGCAAGGGCAGAGAAGAACAAGCCGCGCTAGAATCAACATCTCTGGAAGCTTCATTCAAACAAAGAGAAAAGTTTTCTAAAGACAGCCAACGAGCAATAAATATAACACTGACAAAATGATCGAGTTTATTGTTCTGGATGAATAGCCGCCGTCAAAAATGAAATGCCGTTTATTCAACAAAATTGTTTCTGGACTTTAGGTTATAAAGAGATTATTTTCTTATATTATTCATATATAATTTTTTAGATTCCTAGATTTATTTGTTGCACTTTTTTATACAGTTAGCCTATATTGTAAAACTAAAATACCCTTTTCAGTTTACAGTATTAGATGTGTGGCTGCATTTGAAGTTCTTTTTCACTTAAGAAAAATAAATAATATATTGCTGTGAAATATATGTCAGATAATAAAAATATTCTAGTTCACTGTATGTATTTGTATTCATGTTTAATTAAGGGATAAGTCTGAAGCACACCATAAAATAATTCTATCAATTCATACAGGGCTAGTATGAATTGCAGCTGAATAGATACACACCCAGGTATCGGATCGGTATTCGGTATCGGCCGATACCCTGAGTCCAGGCACCGGAATCGGGATCGGGAGGAAAAAAGGGTATCGGAACATCTCTAGCTGTTATGTATCTTTGGAAGTCCTTGAATTGATTGGGTTTCATAGCGTAGCGCCGCGCATTCCGCATTCTGTCTGAAAGGCGCTTCAATCTTCGGCACGCGCAAGTGCACGAACCCCAACTTGAAGAGTCTGCTCAAACCTTTGATGGAAACATGAATATGATGTATAGCTGCAGCTAAATGTGTTAATATCATGTTTCTATTTTTAGAATTAGGTGGTTTTTATTTTGTCCCATTCACTCAAACACAATTTGGAAGAATGGAACAGCATGATTTTGGGACAGTGCTTAAAGTGCTTTGCTAATTAAGAAAATGATTAACCTTGCAATAGAGAACCATTGTGTATGTTCTGTATTCTCTAAACTGGTGCTTCTCAGCCTCTTAATTTGTGCAAACCATGAAAGTTACACATTTTTTCTGAAATTTGTTGCAGTAGTACACTATATCATGGTTCCATGAAAGGTTTGTGCAATATATGAACTATGACAATTTACCCTAATACACTATGTAATCTAAACCTAACACTAAGTTTAACTTTGATCTTTTATTACATTCCTAACTAATCCTGATTAATTTAAGCTATTGCAGAGTATGCCATCAGTGAGACAGAAAGCAAGATGGAGGAAGACAGCAAAAGGGAGAGCACAGTGAAAGAACAAACATACAGCAACTAAACAACTAAAAAATACAACAAGTGGATTAAGGAAAGGATGAAGGAGGTCATTGACAACATAAGGAGACAACATACCCAAGTTAAAGTTCTTGGCCTGAGCCTGGAATGTGCTAAAATCAACTTCGCGAGGAAAGTGAAGGGAGTTGTAAAGGGCTATATGCACATTGTTGGAAGTAAGTCCCATGTTCTCCTAGAAGATGAGGTCCAGCTAGCAGAGCTTGTCAAACATCTGAGCAGAGAGGGTTCCCCATGAGAAAACCTGAGATGCAAGTTCTTGCCGCCCAATTTGCAGAAGCCAATAGAATAGATGTCCTTGCCCAATAGAAAGGCAGGTCACTCCTTGTTTCAAGGCCTGGTTATACTTCATTTTCTGCATTCCATATCATGCAAAATCATGTCCGCACAGTTTTCAAAGTATACTCAACTGCGCATGAAGATACACGCAGTACAGTGGCGTTTTGATACTCTACCAAACCTCAGAGGGCAGCAATGAGTCTTGTCATTAACAGGACATTTGCTCTGAAGAATAAAAGAAGAAAAGTAGCAGATCCATTATTGCATACAAAGTTTAGAACAAGAAAATCATGGAGAAGGATATGCTGCTTTGTTTACTGTTTTGTATCGCTCCTTCCGCTATTCTTTGACTACTGAACAGTACATTACAACTGTGTGTATTGCCACCTTGTGGACACTTCTGTCTCAACATACACCTTGCGCATGCACTGTCACCGTCCGCGTGGTCAGAAAAATTGGGCTGCACGTGGATGGTGTGCGTGGATTTCCGTGGACCCTCCTGATGACGAATATTTACGTCACGCAGACCATCACAGAATGCTTAAGTACACTTTGGGCTCAAGGTGAAACCCAGACCTCAGTATAAGGAAGCCAGATGCACTCTCTTCTACCCGGACAGCCTGCTTTAACTGTATTTCTGTGCAAAAATGGCTTTGATTCTTGCAGAGAAATTATTACTGAGCCTGCGATCCAGAGTCTCCCAGAACACACCTGGAACTGCGATAAAACAGGCCTACAGGACCAATTTGGGTCTACAAGAGTAGTGGCTTAAGTGGGACCGTCATGCTTTGAAATCACTGCAAATGAAACAGGAGAAACAACACTGCTAGCGTGTCTCAGTGCAGCAGGGCCCAGAGAGTGGGCCGCTACTTGTCATTGTGTTTTGGGGCACCAATCAATACCCATGTCAGAATATTTGACAATGGATGGATCAACTCTGACGTGTTTTTTGAACTAATTTTCAAAATAAGTGTAGAAAGCACTTTATAGGTCACCTGCCCAAAGAAGATCCCCGTCCACATGTGCTTCTGCTTGACGGACACAGCAGCCATGTGTTTAACATTGAGCTCCTTACTTTTATAAGAGACAACAATGTGCACGTTGTGTGCTTCCCTCCTTATACAACACAAATTCTTCAACCAGCTGACAGGGCATTCTTCAAAAGCTTGAAGCATCACTTGAACCTGGAGGGCCGGATCTACACCAGAGAGAATGGTGGAAGGAAGCTGCTGAGACAATTCTTGCTGCTCTCAAAGGCCTGGAAAAATGTAGCAACACCACCGAATACACAAGCAGACTTTAAAGTCAGTGGGATCTATCTACTATATATATATATATATATATATATATATATATATCTCTGTATAGTATATATATATATATATATTAGTTACTTAGTGTGTTAATAAATGCTTTATTAATTTGTAATTATACTGTAATTCAGGGTTCATTCGGGTAGTTATAAAGCATTTAGTAGTGGTCAGTTAACTATTTGTGTGAGCTCACTTAAAGTGAGGACTATTCATGCTTTGTAATGCATTTAATATTTCTATGTTCTGTATCACTGTGTTGTGTTTGTTTCATTTTTTCTGTTTAGAAAATAAAAGAGCCTTTAAATCTCCTTTGTAAATGCTTTACAAGGCATGAATAGTCCACACTTTAGATGAGTTCACACAAATAGTTAACTGACCACTACTAAATGCTTTATAACTACCTGAATTTACTCAATTTACTTACACTTTCAAAGTGATCTTATGAATCACTGATGACTCTTAAATAACTGGTTTGTAAACAATGCTATACTTCATTTAGAAACGATTAATTGATCATTAACAAAGTATGAATATACAATTATTAAACATTACAGATATGCGTATAAGTCAAGAAAAAAGCATTTATAGCTGTATTTATAAACTGCTTATTAATGTCTATTAATGCTTTATAAATGATGAATTAACTGTTTACTCATGCTTAACTAATAATTAACAGCGTGCAGTTATTATAAAGTGTTACCAAATGGGGGCATGAATTTGGCGAGAAAGAATTAAATCTGTTCAATGAAATGTGGGGGAAGATAATTCACTGTAATGTATGAATTGTGGATGTATTTAAACATTGAGTAATAAAGCTGAACAGAAATAAACATGCAGTCATGAACAGAAAAAAACGAAATATACATAATGCATAATAATTTACACTAGCTGAAATCAATGATAAGATAAGTGCTGTTCCAATCACCCAAACGAAAACAAACAGGTTTAGGGTATGTCACACCTCCTTTCATTATTATATAACCTTGTTTGCTCCTCAAATGGATAGATAACAACTTCAGTATTATAGAAATTAATCATTTGTCGGGCTGTTTTAAATTTAACTTTACAAAAAAAAATATTAAAAAAAAAGTCCCAATCACCCTAATTCACCCCTATTTGTCAAATACTCTTTTTCAGATGGAATCAAATTTCCTGACCAATCAGAACAGATTTTTATGCCATGGCTTCCATGACATTTTCAGGAAATTAAGGTAAATTAACACCTAACTTTTAATGTCTGTTTGCTTTACTAATGAATAACCTGATCCAGACAAAATAATACTTTAGAAAAAAGACCAGAGTTCAAATATTTAGCTTAATGAAACCAATATAAATTGAACCATAGATACTGATATATGAATGAGAAAGTCACCTTTGCTAAAACCATGCCCGGACAGCAACATAGTGTCGGCCCAGATCCGGTCCACATTTGGTACGTGTAAGATCATGTCATATGATCATCATCGTGTATGTGCATCAATCTGTGTATGATCAAGAACGTTTTATGTCGTCACTCAGAACCGAAATATCAAAAAGGGAAAGTTCACATAACGTGATTGATAGCGCAGATCTTGAGGATTGTAAGACTGCACTAATGGACATCAAGGTGAGCTCAGCAGAATCTTATACAGCTCTTCACTACACTGAGGTGTAATATCCCAATCAATATACTGTGTTTCTGTTATCCAGTCCATATTCTCTACATACCTACATTAAATATTTACACAGTACACCCAACTTAGTATGACACTGAGCAAAGAAAGCAGTGACATAGCTCAAGCAGTCACAGCGGTACAGCTGTGTCCACAGTTGTACAGCGGTAATGCCCAGCTCATCATTACTGCTCTGTTCTGATCACAGGTCACTGACTCTGTCCAATCTCTCCTTAACCGCTTGAAGAGCTTGCTTAGACAAGGATCTGTGATCTGAGTCTTTTTGCTCACATTCTGCTGATAGATGTTACGCTGATAAAATAATGAACAAGAATAACACTATTATAAATCGCGTGAATGTGAAAGCAACTCAGGCCCTGTCCCAAATGGCACACTCCGGATTTGTGGACTTCCTCAGAGTCCACACTTCGGTGACGTCATGTAGTGCAGACCTATAGGGCCCTTAGCGCGAGTCCGCGAGGGCGCATTGAGGGGTATTTTCGGGACAGACTCGATCGTCACGCCGGAAACAGGAAGAAGGTCTGGTTGTTGTTGTTGGACAGGAGCTGCGGGTCGATATGCTGCTGATTGTTGTTGTTGTTTTTACTATTGTTTTTGCAAGATGGCTTTCCATGCGGAGAAATCACAAAATAAAATAAAAAACACAAAATGAAAATGAGTTTAAGAAAAATGTATAGGTTTCAATATTCATACTACGTTTATATGACTCAGTAAAGCCATGACATTCGGATCTATTTATGTAATGAATCATAATGCGATCGTATTATTTAACGCGCTATTATTATGTTTGAGATATCAACCACTGGTCGATAATGTTTGTATAAACTGTAAGTAACAACTGGTAAAATGTACGCCTATGTCATAAAAACCATAATGATACTATCTTCTCAGCCATGTTTACAGTCCGTGAGCAAAATCTCCTCCCATCCGTTTTCTGATTGGCATTTCGCAAGGATTCCTGGGTAGTTAAAGTGCGTGGAGCCTGCATCTATGTGGGCTTCGCGGAAGACCGCTTCAAGGGTACAAAGGGGGCGCTGCTGAGCACACTTCAGAGCGTTAAAATGCTAAATGGGACGGCCTACGGACTCGTAGACTCGGCGAGCACGCGCAATTTAAGTCCACGAGACCAAAAGTCCGCATGAAGTGCGCCATTTGGGACAGGGCCACGGACTCGGGTGCGCACTTGTTCAGGAAGTAAAGTGACCTGCGCATGCGTTTTAGCTGATTGTGATGTATTTAGTTAAATAAAACACATGTAAGAGATGATAGTGTTGTTGATTTACCTTGGATATGAGGCTGCATTGTATTCGCGCATATCGCGTGGAATCAGAGCAACAAATTTTGAAATCCACTGTCTTCTCTGAAGAGTCCGTTTGCAAGCAGCAGAAAGCCGCCTTATGTGACAAACACTCACAGTAAATCTGTATTGTTCACTCAGCTGCGCATAATAGCACCGAATTAATAAAAAACACAAATATTGAACCACGTTCTGTTTTCTATCATGCGACGTGCACATTTGTGATGACGTAAGATGCACGCAAACACACCAGGGTTCGATAGAAAAGTTGAGTGTGAAACCAGACCAACGCTGCGGGGGGCGCCGGGAACAATCGCGTTCAGGCTCGGACCGCAGCAAACGAGCCCAGTGGAAAAGCCACCTCAATGTCTCCTGAAGTTATATAATAGCTTTGAGTAAGAAACAAGGTTGTGGGCAATATCAGCCATTAGAGTGCATCGATCTGCACTTCGGATTTTGACCGGAAATAGTAGATCATCCGGGAATCTTTGGAACACTTATTTCAACATACTACGATTTGGGACGTACTAATTGTATTTTCGAATACTTTTTAGGATGGACAGTATGCGAATTGGTACGCAGCACAGGAATCAAACACAGGAAGTGAACACAGAAACAACTGGGAACTAAGAATACATCAAAGAAAAAGAATACACTTGAACATAAAAGTCCTACAAGACACAGTACAGGGATTGTGACAGTGGCGCCAATGATTTGGTCACAAGAACCAATGGCTTTTGATGTCAAATGGCATTAACACTGCATTTTGACATATTTTTTGAAAGGCCAAATTCATCATTCCATTTAGTGTGTTAACTAGTGTGTCCCTTTATGAAATGAGACAGGTTATGAACTCAGAATGCAGTCAGACAGGTTAGCCTACACTACACTAGAAGTGTGGTACAATAAGCGAGGAAAACTCAAATCTCTTTCCCCTTGAAACAATGTGAACCTCCGCCCTTCTCTTTTGTCAGTTTAGGGCTTGACACTTTTTTTAATACTGTGATGCCAAGAGAGCAGATATTTAAATAGAATCTACTCATACTGCGATCATCAAATTCATATCATTCCATTTAGGGCTTAACTAGTGCGTCCCTTTATGAAATCAGAAATCAGTTAGTATTTCAGACAGGGTTAGTAGTGTGGTACAATAAGTGAGGAAAACACAAATCTCTTTTCTCTTGAATGTGAACCTTCGCCCTTCATGAGCTTCTTAATAATGTGTTTGTCATGAAACACTGCTCAGATATTTCTCAGGACTAATTGTTTTAAACAGCCAATGTCACAAAATAAATAGATAAATCCCATCACACAGAGCCTCTTTCACCTAGATACTATCATATAGAGACTGTGTCTGTTCCCCGAATTTGGAAATCCAAAAAACATCAGGTTAAAAATGTACTTGATGTTCAACAAATAAAAAAGAGATATAATACAGATGAGCAAATGATAAAGCCTGGGTTGCTGAATATTCTATCCCTTTCTTCAAAATTGCTCATAGTTAATGATATAATCTCAGATAATAATCTAGATGTGCTGTGTTTGACAGAAACCTCAAACCAAACTATCACATTGCTTTAAATGAGTCAACCCCACAAAATTGTATTCATTTGTTGGGAACGCTACTCTTAAATCCTGATGTACTCGTTACATCATAAGAAGAATGGCATCTAATTTTTAATGCTAATCTTAGTATCCCGAGGTTTTCCCGCAGCCTGCCGGATCCAGGCCGTATCCAGATCTGACTAGGAGCTTCGCCTGGACCCGATGACAATGCAGTGCTGAAGTGCCAACTAGCCTCTCCCTATGGAGGATCCCTTTCCCACTAAAGCGTTGTGGGAAAATTCGGTTCACGTACCCACCCCGAAGTGATCAAATAAAATAAAATTCTGTATCAAAATTTATAGGCAAGACAAGTAGTTTGTTTAGGCATGGTTTGGGAATTACAAACCTGCACACATATATTCAAACGCACATAACTAGAGAATCAATTCTTAATGCGCATGTGAACTCAGCATTTATCACAGGTTTGTGTTTAAAGTCTGTTTAGAGAGAACGGCGGCGTCTTAGTGGCCCCTAATTTAATAACAAATTATCATTTCGTCGGAAGTGAAAATAACTGGAAATAACATTATTCAAGAACCGCTATAAAGCCAAAACAATCTCTGTTACCTTAAATTATATGTTTATCTCTGTAAAGCTAAAAACAAGTTTTTTCCATTTATAACTGGGATAATAAGAGCGGTTTACGCAAACCTAACCACCAATAGATCACCTCTATATGTATGTGTTTTACCATCATTTACAAACAGGGTGGCGAGCTGGACATCGGTGATGGACAAACGGGGTGGCCGCTTGACTTTCAGCAGTACGGATGTCTCCCGACAGAGGTCAGCGCTTTTTTTAGCCCATTCATACTACAAACACAAGGACACATTATCAGCCCTGTGATCTGTCAATTCGCACAGCATCTAGGCCAGTGTTGTTGTTGGGAATTGTGTGCTATCACAGGAGATCAGATGTGGCTCAAGCAGGATTACGCTGGATGAGGAACTCCTCACACAGAGGACGTGACGGCCCTGGCGTGTCTTCAAAACCCCATCACCTGTGTTAACTATCTGTGAGCCATAGCGTGTGTAATAGACCACCACAGCCTATAATATACACTGTACACAGACGATTCGACAAGTAGATGGTCCCTCAATGTCTCCCAATAGATGAACGCCTGTAATCCATACACAACAAAATGATAATGAAAAAGAGTATAACATTGTTTAGCTTTACATATGAGGCCAAAAGATGCTTTATGAGCATTTAATACAGTAAACTACAATACTGCCACCTGCTGGACACCCTGAGATTTTAATTGTTAGACTTTAGAAACTAGCCTGCAATTTGATTGCAACAAGACATCTACTCTGACAAAAACAGATATTTGTGGGTCTTATTCAGGACAACTATATATTTGCATTATGGATGACACAAGTAGCTTAACACATGGAATTAGCAAACATGTGTTTGATTCTTACAGTATGTATCCAGTTAACAGGATGTGTTATCTGTCACTTTTTATCTGTTGTCTTTTATACAATACATGAGGTAAAACTATTACATTTCATGCTTTAAATGTATTTCAGGATGTTTGCTATCAATTAAAATTAGTCAAGTCAAGTCAGAAAAAAGTGATCAATTTAGTTAATTTATATATAAAGCTGCTCTGGAGAAAACTGTGATGTCATCATCCAGCTCAGTTCAGTTCTCATATAATAGTGTCAGTGCAGGCAGATCAATAATATTGTTGAATATTAAATTAAATGTTAAATTAAATGTCCCCAACTAAGCATGCCAAAACCATTGCAGTTTTGGAGAAGACTTTTACAGCACAGTTTCGGCACGACATCTGCTCTTAAATGCACACTCATTCACGCTTCACATTTCGCAATTATATATTTATCAAAAGTCATTAGAAGGCAAGGCAAGGCAAGTTTATTTATATAGCATATTTCATACACTATGGCAATCCAAAGTGCTTTACAGAGAGGAATTAAAATAATCACAAAATAAAAGCAAGGAAACTTAAAACAGTTATTAAAAGAGATAATTTCAGCTATAAAGTTGTAAAATGAATTAAAAGAGTAAAAAGATGATGCATATAGATAAACCTCTCATCTGGCAAATCACCGGTATATCATATTTTTCACAACTCCCAGTTTTACTCTGAGATTTTCCCATGGTGATTACACTCTGTCTGTGGTGTTCTTTCGGCGTGCCTAAGAAATCTATTGGACGTCTCCGATGGACCCGATTTTCTCCTAAAATCGGACAGGAGGAGCTCTAGGACTGACCGGGTAACCTCGGGTTCACTGCACCATCAGCTCTAGGAATGGAATCAATCCAGTCCGCACCTCACAGAACCTCGAGTTTAATTACACATCAAAATCACTACTCCACCACAGACCCAGGTCATCAGCATAGTGGTTTCATCTCTCAGTTCCCCAATTCTCAGTCCCATTTAAGTTCAGTTTAGAATAAAAAGGAGGATGCAAAATAAAATACAGTGTAATCAGTCGGACGTACAGTGACACAGTACTCATTCAGTAAATGGACAGCTAAACAGAAGTGTTTTGAGTCTGGATTTGAATGTGACTACTGTGGGAGCACATCTGATCTCTTCTGGAAGCTGGTTCCAGCTGCGGCTGGCATAGTAGCTAAAAGCGGACTCTCCTCGCTTTGAGTGAACCCTTGGTATTTCTAGCTGATATGATCCTAACAATCTAAGTGATCTGTTGGGTTTATATTTAGTGAGCATATCTGCAATGTATTGAGGTCCTAGGCCATTGAGGGGTTTATATACCAGTAATGATACTTTAAAATCAATTCTAAATGTAACTGGGAGCCAGTGTAAAGACCTGAGGACTGGTGTGATGGTGTGAAGCATTCTGTATGAGCTTCTACTGTCTTATTGACTTTTTGGGAAGGCCAGTGAGGAGTCCATTACAACAATCCACCCTGATGGTGATGAAAGCATGCACAAGTTTCTCTAAGTCTCGACTGGAAACAAAGCATCTTATTCTTGCAATATTTTTCAGATGATAATATGCTGATTTAGTTATTGCTTTGACATGGTCAAACTAAGGTCTGACTCCAGAATGACTCGGACTCTCTCCTTGATTTTTAGTTGTTTGACCCCTAGAGTGAAGGTATGCGTTCACCTTGAGAACTTCATCTTTGTTTCCAAATGCAATGACTTCAGTTTTGTCTTTGTTTAACTGAAGAAAGTTTTGCCACATCCAACTGTTGACTTCATCAATGCATTGGTACAGGGAGTCAATGGGGCTGTTCGTCTGCATAGCAGTGGTAAGCAATTTGGTTCTTTCTCATCATTTGGCTCATTGGAAGCATGTACAGGTTGAATAGGAGTGGCGCAAGAATTGAGCCTTGTGGGACTCCTGTTGTCATGGATGTCCATTCAGACTTATGGTCTCCTATACTCACATAATAACCTCTCCCTCCTAAGTATGACCTGAACCATTTTAGGACTATCCCAGAAAGTAAATCTAGAGTGTGTCCACGATTGTGTGTGGGTCCGTGTACATGTTGAATCAGATCAAAAGTTTTAAAAACAGTTTTGATTTATTTTGCCATGTTGGTTCTGTCACAGTCACCATCTGCACTACATGTCCTAGCATCCACCATTACCCGCACCTGCCAGCAATCACCACTCAACGCTGTTGTCCTCATCATTCCTCTGTGTATTTAGTTCCTCTCATGTCAGTGTTCAGTGTCGGTTATTATTTGTGGTTACGTGTATGTGTTACTCCCTCGTGTTCTATTAAATTCCTTGTTTATATCCTAGTCCTTTGTCGTGTGCTTCCTACAACCCAGATACGTCACAGGTTACTGCATTATCTATGTGAATATTAAAATCCCAAGCAATAGCAAAACGGTCAAACTCTGAGGAAATTGTTGATAACAGTTCTGTAAAGTCCTCAGCTAAGGCTGGAGAGTATTTTGGATGCCTGTAAATAATGATAAGTAAAATGCATGAAACACCTTTTAACACAATGCCCAGATATTCGAAAGACCGGTAATTCCCAAATGATACTTGCTAACATCTGTATATAGAGCAGCTACACCCCCACCTCTCCTAACAGCTCTGCAGACACTCATAAAAGTAAAGTTCGGAGGGGATGTTTCATTGAGGACTGTTGCACTGCAGCTGTCTTCTAACCAAGTTTAATTTAGAGGCATACAATCTAGGTTGTTTGTGGTTATTAAGTAATTTAATTAAGTTATTTATTTTTAAGTGATCAGATGTTTAAAAGTGCTAACTTGACAGTATACATTTTTCCCCCACAGCAGTCTTAGTTTGACATGTAACAGGCAGTAGATTAGATTTGCTGTACGGCTTGAGAAGACCTTAGACTTTCTATCATGTAATATAACAGAAATAGAGAAAGATACAGGAACACTGGGTTCTCTTGTTCTGGAAACATTTGAGAAAGTTACTGTTATCATAGTGGGGACACGACAAAACTGAGAGCTGGTATCAGTTCAGAATCAGAACAAAATCATATTCATACAAAAAAAAGGTCCAGTGACTCAACTTATATGCTTTATTTCAACCAGAAATATATTTTTAGAGCTTTTAAATGAAGTGAAAAATATTCCGATTCTTTCATTTTTAGAAAGATAAAATGTTAAAAACAATAAAAATGTAAAAAGATACTTTAATGGATTGAAAACAAACAGGTATTATTCATTACACTAACATAACTTTGTGTCAAAAATCCTCTATGATTTTTTTGAAAGGTAGGATTTTTATCACAGACTATTAAAGTAATTTTTAATTTTTTTTAGCCCCAATGTAGGCCTATATGACACTTTACATTTGGGAATTCACCAATATTCCGATATTTTTAGGCCAGGATCATTTTGCTTTGATATAATAAAGTGACTGTACACTTTGGACATCTAATAAATACATGCGAAATGTGAAACATAAATGAATGTTCGTGTAAATGAGTTTAGGCAGATGTTGTGCAGAAACTGTGCTGTAAAAGACATCTCCAAAACTGCTTTCAGATCAGCATAATAAACCCTTGAACCAAACACTACTGTGATGAAATAAAAAGGGTATCTTCACTTCTTTTTATTCCAGTGTCTATAAGCATCTTCCAGTTGCTTTACTCTTTTATAAACAGCAACTATTTGAACAAGGTCTCTGTGAGTGCTCAAAGCAGCCTGTCTGTATTCCCACGGTGCACTAAATATACATGAGGAATTGCCTAGCCCTGTGTCTGTGCTTATTATAACTCGATTATTCATATCCGAGTCGCACTAGATCCATGTGACCAATAATAACTGATTCTGTTTACACGAGCAACACTGCAACAAAATTAAACCTGATGCTTTTCCATTCACTTTAAAATTATTCAACTTTTGTTAAATTTGACTTTAGTAAAGTTTTCAAATGAATGCACTTTGTTTTTTATTAAATTATACTGTAATGCAAAAAGAATCTTATTTTCACAGCCAGAATGTATCAATTTTACTTTATTATTAACATTAGGGTAATACAGTAGCAACGCAGCTCAATACACACAAGCTTAGAACAATCATTAAAAGATCAAACAGTTTTTCAGAATTGCTAAGACACATTTTTTAAAATAAAAATAATTTTAAAAAAAAAAGCACCCTTTTCCTCACAACAAAACCAAATCTTTAAACTACATTCACAAAATCCCTGACTCTTCTGGCAAAAACAAACAATGGGCCCAAAACCATTTCACCTGTACTAAGAATCAAACAATGCTTCCAGATCATACACACATCAGGCAATAAATAAACACTACAGATCATCCATTAGACACATCCAGAGCATTGTTACAGAAAAAAAAAAAAAAAGAAAAAAAAATTACAGTAGACAATTTGCAGTGCTCGGGTTCGTCGTGGCTGAACCGAATCAGCGGGGGAAGACTTGGCAGGGCTGGACAGGACCAGCGGCGAAAGCGACGAGGGTTTCGCGGGGACTGAACTCGAGAGGTGTCGAGTAAGCCAGACCCCCAGCAGATAATAAGATCACCAAAAGAGAACACCAGAGCGACATACCGGCCAAGAGTCCAGCCGGTGAGGTCCTCTGGCATCCATTGGGCGATGTTGTCATCCAGCCCGTCCCAAAACAGGTCCATGAGCTGGATCTCATCGAGCGTTCCCATATGGCAAATGGAGAGGAAGTCCTTAGCGTACCTTTGGACGGGCTGGCCCTCTTGAAACGTCGCTGACAGATATTCTCCCAGGGCCCAGTTGCTGACGACTGTGGGAGCGACTTCTGGATCCATTTTTTCGGTGAGTTGTTCTGTAGTTTGGAGACAGGGAGAATATACACAAATAGGCCTACTATTGTAACGTGGTGCGGTAGAAATAGCGATGAGGCTGGATCCAGAGGCAGTGTGGCTTTATTAAAAAACTGCAAACTTAAACAGGATACAAGGACTCTGGAACAGGATACAAGGACTCTGGAACAGGATACAAGGACTCTGGAACAGGATACAAGGACTCTGGAACAGGATACAAGGACTCTGGAACAGGATACAAGGACTCTGGAACAGGATACAAGGACTCTGGAACAGGATACAAGGACTCTGGAACAGGATACAAGGACTCTGGAACAGGATACAAGGACTCTGGAACAGGATACAAGGACTCTGGAACAGGATACAAGGACTCTGGAACAGGATACAAGGACTCTGGAACAGGATACAAGGACTCTGGAACAGGATACAAGGACTCTGGAACTACCAAAGTTAACATCTAACATACATTCTACAACTCACAAAGAAAGGGCAGAAACACAGGGCTTAAATAATCATAGAAAACGAGCTAACAGGATAACAAGGGGGCGTGAACAATGAGAAACACCTGGGATAACTAAAAGACCCGACAGGGAACCAAAGAGCATGACAAAACAAGACACTACACGACAACCACATCATGACAACTATAAACTCACCAAGCACTGCACAACACTGATGCTACAGACTGAATATTTCAAGTATTTATTTCAATGCTTACAGTATTTCTTGCCATAATCAGTTACAGTAATCAACCAACAATGAAATCAATAAAACAAATAAAATCTGTAGACAAATAAAAATTACTGCATGAAGTACATACACTTTGACTCTGAAGAAAAACTACTGTAAAAGCAACAAGAATACTGTAACTATTCATCATCTCTCAATCTGGCTGGATCAGGCCATAAGATTTCATCCACATCACAGGCTATGTCTTCATTGCAAGGCACCATTGGAAGAATCGCCTCGTGTGACGAATCCACACATTGACGAATCAAATTCTCAATAGCCTAAACCAATTTGTTTATGTAAAACATTAAACAAGTTCAGGTAGTTAAAACACTGTTTGCAAATCTCATTAACTCTTTTTGCAAAACTCTTAAAGGGGTCATGACATGGTTTTTTGTTTTGTTTTATTATGTTCCCTTAGGTGCAATTATAGTATTACTATAGTTTTTTGTACAAAAAAACTTTAAAAATGTAGTGATTTATGACCTTTTCCCACCCTGTTTCTCACCTCTGATTCAAACAGTCTGTTTTGGAGGTGTTTTTCCCCTTTAAGAGTTCAGTGTTAATGCCCACTGTTATGATTGGCTAACGTCAGTGCTGGTTATGCATAAATTATTAACGTTAATCATTTTGTATCACATGTAGACTACACAATGCTCCACCACGTGAAACTTCGGTCTTCGAATCTTTTACCATCGTGTCAATTCTCAATTGATTTTGATTCATATGCGCGAGGGAGGGAGGGAGAGAGAGAGAGAGAGCAAGATTGGTTTGAAGGCGCTGGCGCGGCCGGGGCTCTCTCTCTCTCTGCTCGTTCTTTTAAGTGTAAATTGTAGGTTAATTTTTTTACGAGATAATGCAATGTGCTTAAAGAAAAGAACCGCCCACCATTGTTTTGTATGTTTTTTATACCAAAATGCTGACTATAATATGAAAAGTTGGTACTTTTTACAGTGGTTTTTAGCACTCCCCTTCCCTTCCGCTAAGCTGGGCGTGACGTCATAACAGGGACTCCAAGCGGCAAGCAGCCTAGAGTTACCGTCTAACGGCAAGTGCAGTGATGAATTAAATAACTCAATTGTAAACATACTTGTGTGTGCTGGCTTCATGAGGACTGTGATTCTGCCTGAAATGAGAGTAAGCTATTTGCAAATCAAACTGGCATGCGTCAATACCAGGATGCTGCGTGATGCACGTCAGATTTGCCGGTCGCGGGTCGAGCTGCTCCACTAAACTCCAAAACGCGTTCACCTCACGGCAGCACACCTCCACTGGTGATTCCATTGGGTGGCATAGCCCACACAAACACCTGTCTCTTTTTCTTTCTGACAATGAGCATCGCTAATTAGTAGCGTTTTAGCACAGGCAATATATCGCGTTCTGTCAGCAGATGCCAGCAAAAGCGCCACTGTGTCTGTGCATCTCTACAGCTCTGATTAGGACTAACGTTACTAACACCATGTAAGTAAATAATGTCTTCAGTCGTTGTCCCTCCTTGCTATTCTACATGACGGCAAGATTTTGAAAAGACTTTGGCTTGTTCCCTAATGTTATCCGAGTTAGCTCCAGGCTAGCTCTAGCTACTCACCAGGACACCTGACCAACCCTCCACTCATTTTCCTCACACCAAGCATTTATTACTCTTTGAGGGCCATGATTTCTGGCAATTTCCTCCCCTCTCTCAGTCATGCCTGACTAGTTCAAAATTATAAGGCTGTGGTCCATCAAAAATTTTATGGTTTTCCACCTCCTCGTTCTCCATAGTCAAGCCACAAACAGTGGTAATCTAGCAGAGTATAGGTTGCGACTCCCTGTTATGACGTCATCACAGTTACTGTAAAAAACATGCCACCTTTGAAGAAACCCCAATAAATGATATTTTAACGCATTTTAAGACAGAAATGTTTAAATATATACATATTGAGCACTTTATTTACACATTAATTGATTGTGGTGGTTAACCTGCAATTTACACTTTCAGTAACATGCCCTGTCACACTCATCTGATCACTCACCATTCAAATAAAGCTTTGGCGGGCTGCATGCTGCAAATAAACTGCATCCGACTGCTTTCCCTGACGTCTGGATCGTTCGGCAAGGAACAGCACATCTGCGTGGCATCGCAGTCATCTTGTAAACAGACCCACTCTCTGCATGACAACGCATGCAATGATGCGAAATGAGGTGTAGTTGTCTTACACTGGAGGTGGTTATATGCAAATGACTGGTACGTCACTTCGTATCGTGACGTCACTAAGTTCAAAGGATCTAGAACGAGCTGTATTTAGAGCTTGATTAAATAAAGGCTTCGTTTATAATGGCGAGGACGTCTTAAGCTATGAAACTTGCAGGAAGTTTTAATAGTACATAGATCTCTTATGGCTCGTTTCCACTGAGCGGTATGGTACGGTACAGTTCGGTACGGTACGCAATTATTTGCGTTTCCACTGTCAAAAGTTGTGAATGGTACCAAAAAGCCGAACCGTACCGTACCACTTTTTGGGTACCCTTCCGTTGGGGTACCTAGCACAGTGGTACGGTACTAAAAGGTGGAGCTAGACTCACTGCAGAACGTTGATTGGTTGACAGAGTATCGTCACTTGCGCGTGCTACAAGGGCATTAGAAGCGCTATTTTTATATAGTTGAAATATAATACTACTGTTATTGTGTCACGAAATGTAGTTTTAAGAGTTTTTCAGGCGAGAATGTAGTTTTTTAAAGGTCAAATCTGTGTTTTATTTATAGATTTATGATAATTTGACTGAGATCCATTCCAGGCGATCACCGGGCGCTCGGCGCTCATGTTCCCCGCCTGCAACAGCCTTTCCTCGGCTAGTCGTTATGATGTTTGCCGCTGACTCTGACGTCTATGTAGTGGTTAAACATAAGATATAATTCGTCTTGTATAGACCTAACAGGCGATCTTTGGTCTCGTAAATCTATAATTTGTTCCCTGGCCAATAGTTTTGGCAGAAGGCTAAGTGAAGTTTCATATATTTGAGCGCTGAATTTGTATATTTGACTAAATTGTTTGCCTTATGTTATTAAAGCTTTATTGTATAGCTTTTTGTACCTTTTACTTATACTTTTATAATGGCTATTATTGATAAAACTGAAATTTAACAAAAAGAGATAGGGTTGAGTTTTGTCCACACCAGACCCTCATCCCACCATGGCAGTTGCCGAGCCTGAGCTTCTTCACGTCAGTCCTGCCGAGCCTGCGCTTCAAGTCAGTCCTGCCGAGTAGTTTACCCAGAGACTGTACACGTCACGTCTGCCGACCCAGAGACTGTTCACGTCACGTCTGCCGACCCAGAGACTGTTCACGTCACGTCTGCCGACCCAGAGACTGTTCACGTCACGTCTGCCGACCCAGAGACTGTTCACGTCACGTCTGCTGACCCAGAGACTGTTCATGTCACGTCTGCCGACCCAGAGACTGTTCATGTCACGTCTGCCGACCCAGAGACTGTTCACGTCACGTCTGCTGACCCAGAGACTGTTCACGTCACGTCTGCCGACCCAGAGACTGTTCATGTCACGTCTGCCGACCCAGAGACTGTTCACGTCACGTCTGCCGACCCAGAGACTGTTCACGTCACGTCTGCCGACCCAGAGACTGTTCACGTCAAGTCTGCCGACCCAGAGACAGTGAACAGTCGTGAACAGTCTCTGGGTCAGCCAGACGTGACGTGAACAGTCCGGAGCTCAGTCCGGAGCTATATAAATTACTTGACTTGACTCGCTCCCTTGGTCAAAACCGAGGGGTCGAGGGTCTGTCATAAATAAACTTGCCATGGCCCCTTGACGAAGTTGAAAGCACTTCAAAATGGCGGTGGGGGTTCCCCAGAGGGCAAGTGTTTAGGGAAGTTCACATGTGTATGTCTAAAAGTGGAATAAATGCAGCGCTTGTTTCATTCCTTGGTTGAATAAATGGTCTACTGACTCACTCATATAGACAGTTCTTTGCCGCCACCTACTGATGCGATAATGTAACTTTCACTGAGGTTGCTGAAAAATCAGAGGGCTTGTCCCAATTCCACACTTGTGACTATTGAACTTATTCACAGCAGCGCCATCATTTTGGGTTGTCACAGTGTAGTAGGCTTGTTTTCTTATAGTGGAGGTTTTATTTGTTTATTTGTGCAGACAATGTGTATTGTTTTTGTGAATCTTGGAAATCAATAATGCAAGATAAGTGTACAAAAATTAGGTAAAAAAGTAAGAGCAAACACATACTGTGTTCAAGATGCAGTCTATGAAAACTTATGTTAACCCTTAAACAGGCAAGAGTGGAAAATGCTAAGCAAAAAATTATTTCCTTTCATTTTTTATATCATCTGGACTTAAATAAAACATATCCAAAAGATTTTTTTTTAAATTTGATATATTTTGGATTTTATGAGTTGTGTCTCCTGAGATACGTTGCCTGATTAGGGTATAAAAAAGGACAATGTCATTAATCTGTGAACTGTTACTGCCACTGTATGTTTAAAACAATTATATCCCATACTTCACCTGATCTAATGTTGACAAATTATATATCATTCGAAAGCTTATGAACTCAAGATTCAGTCTGTGAAACCCGTTTTGAAATTGGACGTTGTGTTACCATAGAAACGGTACTCTAAATAATTTTTTGGGCATCGTCATGTTTCAGAAATTATGATCAAAACCTTTTCTAATCTTGACAAAACACATATTGTCAGAAAGGTCTGAGTCTTAAAGTTCCATATTTTGTGACAGAAGTGATATTTGGACAGAGAAATGTATTAATTTGTTGTTCACAATGTTCACAATTTATGTTAGCAGTAATCTTTTTTTTTTTTTTTAGAAGAAAGGTTTTATATATATTTACTTATCTCAATATCTGAACGTTCTGCACCACTGGCAGCCATGTTGGATTTAGGTCAGGCTGACTAATTGATCACAAAAAATTTGAAGCAAATCATGTGACCATCATACTCAAGACAGACCAAGCTGTCATAAGTGATAAAAGATCTGATGAAAAAATCTTTCTTATGCCCCAAAAAATACAGTCAAAACTATGTATCTCGTGAGACACGTTGCCTGTTTTAGGGTTTTTAATATCTTCTTGCTTCTGAGAATTTTTTTAAATGTTCTGAAAATATGAAGAAAAAAAAAGAACTTATTTATTTATGTTGACCCTCCGCCTTACTGTTTTCTCTTGATCATAGATGGCACATTCTTGAAATGTACTCAGTCGTGTCAGTTTTGAGGTTAACTGATCTAATTTTGTGTCCCTGGAAAATGGTGATCTAAGGCGTTATGTTGAATATCAAAGGCCTTTGTGTATATGTGTTAATGTAATTCTTAACCCAGTAGGGGATAATTTGAATAATTTTGTGGGGATCATTTTGTGCTATGACGACAGTTTGTTCCTCAGCCAGCAGGTGCCGCACTCTCCAAAGACATGTAGTACCATTATCAGCAGCATCATGTGTGTAACAGTATCAGGTTCAGATAATGCACTCGTTTTTTTATCAGTCATCTGTATTATTTGACATTAAAACTTAATTAAACTTAACTTAAAATGAACTTAACCCAAAAATGAAAATTCTGTCATTAATCACTCACCCTCATGTCGTTCCAAACCCGTAAGACTTTTGTTCATCTTCGGAAAACACACATGAAGATCTTTTTGATGAAACCTGAGAGCTTTCTGTCCCTCCATTGACAGCTGGAGCCCTCCATTCAAGCCCCAGAAAGGAAGTAAAGACATCATTAAATAATCCATGACCCCAGCTCCATCAATAATAGGCTACAACAGTTTATAAAGGATAGAAATACAAAACACAGCAAAATAACATGACATACCACTCGTGATCATTGTATAATTTATCTTGTATATGATTGGTTTAATTTGTGCAAAAAAGCACCCACCCCCACCCTCTGTTACTCGCAAAGCATCAGAATCATCAAAATCATGTGGTTGGTATTTCATTGTTTGTTCATCATTGATTACTCAATATCATGGGACTATTAAATTTAGGATAACTGTCTAGCAAGGATATAAAAAAAAGAGTTTCCACTCTTTTGAAACAACAACCTTGCAAAAAAAAAAAAATATGCTAATTCATTATTATCAAATGTTGGGCCTGTAAAGTCAAATCAAAGGTTAAATATTTGGCCTGTAAAGAAAAAGAAATGTTAGTTATGATTCATTTAAAAATTACAGATGCGCATTCCAGAATCTTGCTGGAAGTATTACCTTTAGCTTATGAATACTGTGATTTCAGACATACTACTCATTTCATCTACGATATTGTCAAGTCAAGTTACCATTATTTATAAAGCACTTATACAGTACAGATTGTTTTAAACCAGCTTCACAGACTGTCCTCAGCAATATCTGGCTATCTAAGTGGTGTCCGCAGGATAATATAGGGTACATAGACAATTGGAAAAGTTTTTTCAGACCTGACCTGTTGAAAAGAGATGGGATGGTGCCCCTCTTCTCTCTGGTAATATGGAACATAATCTTAGAGTTGAACCTAACTGGGGCTCAGGTCAGGAAGCAGACAGACTGGCTAAACCGACCGTCTCCTGGCTGTCTCATGTCACAGAAGTCAGATAAATCCCATCACATAGAGCCTCTTTCACTTAGAGACAATCATGATCTAATATTGTCACATGGAACAGATGTTGATGCCATTGAAATTCTGCAGCAGAGCAATGACATCTAAGATTATTATCTAGTCTTGTGTAAACTTAATTTAGCCAAGGCTTCAAAACTGGCTCACTGCCACAAATATAGTACAACTATCAATTCTACCACTAAAGATTGCTTTATAAATAATCTTCATGATCAGTTTCATCTCCTCTGAATCCCGGATAGCTTAGAAGAACTCGATGTTGCAACAGACACTAGTGACTCTCTCCAGCACTTTAGACAGTTGCCCTTTTGCGCTTAAAGATTAAAGAAAATAGTCCAACGCCTTGGTACAACGAGCACACTCAGGCCCTTAAGAAAGCAGCCAGAAAAATGGAGCGCAACTGGAAGAAAACAAAACTAGAGGTATTTCGCATTTTTGGAAAGACAGCACAATTGCATACAGAAAGGCCTTAAAAACGGCTAGATCTGCTTTTTTTTTACTCTCTTAGAAGAGTAATCATCCTGTAACTGTAGGGGACTTAATATTACAAGACTCAAACAATTGCAGTGTAAGATTGTGTTCCTTCAAGAAACACATCTAAGCTCTGAAGATATAATAAGGGTTAGAAAGAGATGGCCTGGACAAGTTTGTTCTGCATAGTAGTCAAGCAAGAGGGGTTATCATCTTGATTCATAAATCTATACCATTCAGATGTCTGAGGTAAAATATGATACTATGGGAAGATATGAAGGGAACTTTATTAACATATACAGTCCCAATACAGATAATGCTACATTCTTTACTAACCCATTCTTAACTATTTCCGCACTTTCAGGGTCACTATACGATGGGAGGTGACTTTAATTGCACCCTAGTTCCAGGTAAAGATCGATCTTCTGAAATAGATCGGTCACACAACCAAACAAGAAAAGTACTTTATAATTTTATAAATTTTAATTGATGTATGGAGAAACCAAAAGCCCACAGATATTCAATTCTCATGTTACTCACAACAAGACTCACTCAAGAATTGACTATTTTCTTATATCAGCACCTCTCCTGTCAAAAATTCAGGACTGTTGGTATGGTCCTATCAGATCATGCTTCCATTTCTCTGATGTATATGGATGCTAATTTAAGAAGTGACCCACCAAACTGGAAAAAAGTCCTAGAAAAAAGACAATTTAAAAATCAAATTAATGATACAAAAATGAATCAGAAAATTTTATTTCTTAGAGCCCAGTATGAAGAAATATCCGCTTAGAGTGGCTAGCACTATGATGACAGAAACAAAGCTATTATGATCAAGGAGAAAAGCCAGGGAGACTTTTAGCATGGATAATCAAACAGTTGCAGTCAGAAAGTGATATTAATTCTATTCAGGAAGATGGGGGAGATATTACGACAGATCCTGTTAAAATAAATAATGTGTTTAAAGAATTTAGCTCTCTATAGAAGATAGGAAACAACAAGAAACTTTTTTTAAATGAGGTTAAAGCTGCTTTTCCTCTTTGTTCCTTTTGAACCCCTTCAAAACACGGAGTTCACACCACCTTTCAAAAGCCCTTTCGATATCCTTGTCATACCAACAAGGTGTATGTAAAGGAGGTTTGCCTAATGTGCTGATTAGGTGATTGTGCTCGCCCCAGGGTGTCAATCAAAACACATCACAGGATTCAGAATCTTCTCATTTTACTGTGTATTAACAAGTATACGTGTGTGGTCTGAAATGAACAAATGAATAACATTACAATAAGTAATCACAGTATTCATACATAATAATAAGAATATACATGTCATTCTACATCCAATACAATTATCAGGGTTTAGACTGCACTACCGAAACCAACCGCTAGATGTCGCATGAAGCGCATATAATAAGGGTCGCGAATTCTCCGTGTCTCTGAGAAAACACTGAGTCATTATTTATCGGCATGGTTACGAAAATACGACGAATACTATTAACTTGACAATCATTAAAGTGTTAACATTGCACTAAGTAACCACAAACCAAGTATACAGAAATAAATACTTCAGTAACTTAAATAACTTTGTATCTGTTATATATTATGACGGTCCGACTATTGACGTGAGGCTAGTATCATTAAGGCAATAAACAGCTCGATAATTTACATCAACCAAAACAGTAATGTGGCAGATAACTATTACTAAAGCACAATTAAGTAAATAGACTTACATTTTATCATGAACGCACACACAGAAGATAAACACTGAAGGTTAAGATCCAGAAAGATATGATGCCCGTTCTTCTCTTGACTCCACTTGCTAGCTATTCAGGAAGTTTCTAACTCGCCACCTAGCGTCATTTCTGCGTCACCAATAAGTTCAACGCTGATTGGTCGAATCTCCTTAACATCGCCGCCCCCAAATATGCAGGGCATATTTGCTCCTGACTCTAAGTTACTAAGTGTCAGTAATCTCTGGTAAAGGAATGAGACGGGCAACAGGCCGCGTATATAACCTGCCTTTAACGTTGATTTCTACAGATCTTATATGTCCATCCGCCCCAGGGAATGTCCTGACTACTCTCCCAATTAACCAGAGGGCACGGGGTAGCTGAGGATCAACCAACATTGCAACAGATCCGACTGTAATGGGTTTAGTGTCTGCATGCCATTTCTGTCGTAACTGGAGGTTAGGCAAGTAGTTTCTCATAAAGCTTGACCAGAAATGATCAGTGAGGACTTGGCTCTGTCTCCATCTACGTCGTCCTATGAGCTCAGTAGCGGGGTACATCACTTGAGGTAGAGAGCTGTCTGGCCGCCCCATGAGCAGGAGATTTGGGGTGACTGGATCCAGGTCAGCTACATTGGAGGAGACATATCCTAGGGGCTTGCTATTGAGAATTCCCTCTATCTCAATAAGCACTGTTTGAAGCACTTCCTCTGTCACTGTTTGTGAACCTACTACTGTACGGAGGGCATTTTTGAGGGATCGGATTTCTCTCTCCCAGATGCCACCAAAGTGGGGAGCACTAGGAGGGTTGAAGAGGAAGGTGATTTTTTGTTTGGCAAGATGTTGTTGAAGCTCTGGGCTACAGTTTGTTAAAGCTTCTCTTAATTCTCTCTCTCCACCGTGGAAATTGGTGCCATGGTCAGAAAGCAGTTCAGATGGGGTGCCTCGACGTGCAATAAATCTCCTCATAGACATAAGGAAAGAATCTGTGTCTACAGATGTGAGGAGCTCAATGTGTACACATCGAGTGGTCAAACACTTGAATATTATACCCCATCTTTTTTCACAGCGTCGTCCTACTTTTATTTGGAAGGGACCAAAGCAGTCCATCCCAGTGCTATAGAAAGGAGGTTTGTGAAGTCTTAGACGGGCTGGGGGTAGATCAGCCATTTTAGGGACCTCAGCTTTGGCCTTCCACTTGCGACATTCTATGCAGTTGTGCTGGAATTTGCGAATTGCCTCACGACCTCTTAGTATCCACACATTTCTCCTCATTTCGGCAAATACCCGTTCTGTTCCTGGGTGACAGAGCTTACTGTCATAGTCCTGTATGAGCAGTTTGGTTGCTGGATGGTGAGGCTCCAGAACTATGGGGTGAATTGTCTGGAGTTCTAGACCTTCAGCACGACGTAGACGTCCTCCAACGCGTATAAGCTGACTGGCTTCATCAAACTCTGGTGATAAAGTGAGTAAACGGCTCGTAGTGGATACAGGCTTACCAGCTTTCAAACGTTCATACTCCTCTGAGAAACTGTCACGTTGGATATTCTGGAAGATAAGGCATTCTGCCTTTACATAGTCATTAGCCGTAGCTGGACTAGATTGGTTTGGGTCACTTTGACTGTGCTGGACTGTGGCTTCAACAAGGTCCTTCCATGTACTGTACTCGCTGAAGTTCGAGGGGTTTGATACTCTGGTGACACCGCAGAATACACTCTTTTTCTTCTCCATTTCATCCTCAGGAGGTTGAAGGACTGGCATAGCTGGCCACTCTGATTCAGCCTGTAGTAAGAATGGTGGGCCTTGACTCCATCTGTTTGGTGACGCAAGTTCTTTTAGGCTGCGGCCCCTTGTGAGGTCATCTGCAGGGTTTCGTAGAGAATCTACGTATCGCCATTCATGTTGATCCGCAAGGTCTTGGATTTCTGAAATCCTAGTCCCTACGAAGACTTTAAAGCTACAAGACTCTGATTTCAACCAGGAAAGGACTGTGGTGGAGTCAGACCACAAGACCACTTGGCTTATTTCGATGGTAAGTTCAGTTTCTAGTAGCTTTGCCATTTGAGCACCACTAAGCGCTGCACACAGCTCTAGTCTAGGGATAGTTTGCTTCCGTTTGGGGGCAACTTTGGATCTAGCAATCAGGAATGCAAGCTGAATTCGGCCTTCTTTGTCCTCAGTTCTCAGGTATGACACAGAGCCGTATGCCTGTTCTGAGGCATCACAGAAGATATGAATTTGCCTTGTAACATTGAGATGGTCCATATCTGCTGAGACATAGCACCTTGGAATGGTAACTTCAGAAAGGCAGGGAAGCTCGTTCTCCCACCTGTTCCAGGCTTTCAATAGGTCTGTTGGCAACATGGGGTCATCCCAATCTCTTTGTTTGTTCCACAGCTGTTGGATCAGGATTTTTGCACGGGTGGTGAAAGGAAGAATGAATCCCAGAGGATCATACTGGCTTGCTGTCACTTTATAAATGTGGCGCATAGTGGGTGTGGTTTCTGGCACTGGGCGGTGTTTAAATCCAAGGACATCTGAGTCATAGTTCCATCTCAATCCAAGAGTGGATTCTTGTGGTTCAACTTTGTCATGTGACAGCCAAAGCTCAACACTGTCTGAACAAGCCTCTTTAGGTAGGTGATCAATGACATTTGGCATGTTGGCGGCCCATTGACGGATCTCAAAGCCACCACTGGCAAGAAGTTCTCGTAACCCATCCACTAATTGCTTGGCCTCATCTGGGAACATTACGCTCTTTAGGCAGTTGTCTACGTAAAAGTTCCTTTCAACCGCTGATCTGAGGGTGTCATTTGGCTTGGTATTATCTACAGCATGACGCTGTAGGGCATAGATGGCACAGCAAGGGCTGCAAGTTGTGCCAAAGGGAAGCACTTGCCACTCATAAATGCTGGGGGGGATATTTGTTTCAAGGTCACGCCAGACAAAGCGGAGTAGGTTTCCGTCTTCAGGCAGTAGGCGGACCTGATGAAACATACCTTTTATGTCTCCACTGACCGCAACAGTATGCTCCCTGAAACGCAACAGAACCCCCAAAAGGGAAGGGCCTAGTGCAGGTCCGGCAAGGAGGTAGTTGTTGAGGTTTTGCCCCTTGTATTCAAAGGAGCAGTTGAACACTACTCTGTTTTTTCCGTTATGGTGAACCATGTGGTGGGGAATAAACCATGATTCTTCCTCAGTAGTCACAGAGTCTGGTTTAAGTTTAACCACATAATTGCTTTCCTCCAGCCTTTTGATCTCTTCTTTGTATGCAGATGCCTTTACAGGGTTTTTAGTTAGCCGCCGTTCTGTGTTTCTCAGGTTGGGCATGACAGAGTCTTTGGAGACATTGAGGTGAGGCATGTCAGCTTTGCGCAACAGGGGTGTGGCATAGCGCATCACTCCATCTATCATCACTCTGGTGGTTTTAACTTGAAGTAAGTCCATTGCTTTCTGATCTTGTCTGGATCGTGTGACCATTCTTTCATTTTTGTGGGGAATGGTATCTCCTTGCCAAAGCCTCTCCACATTCCGGAAGAGTTCTTCCATTTGAGGAGTGACGGAGAGGTGCAGGCATTGCTGAGGCTGAAACTGTTGCTGTAGAAAGCGGGTTGGTCCTTGTAACACCCAACCCAGCCTAGTTCTAATTGCCGCTGGACCTCCAGGTGGGCCAAGTCGAACCGGCTCAATAGGGGTAATCAGATGGGGATGATCTGCACCTATTAGGAGGAGGGGATGTGCTTTGAGAATGGGCTGCAATGGGATGCCTTTTAGATGCCAGTATTTCTGTTGGAGCATTTTAGTGGGGTAAGAGTGTTCGGCCAAACTTAAGTGCTCAGAGGTAAATGCGTTCTGGATTTGGTAGCTCTTTTCTGGCTGTGCCATTGAACGTACACTAAAGGAAACGGAGGCCCCATGAAGTTTCTTGACATCTTGTCGAATTGTTCTTAATGCAAGGTCCTCAGTCTGTCCTCTAAGCCCTAGTTTCTGAGCTGCAGATGGAAGTAGCATGGTTCTTTCTGATCCGTCGTCAAGTACTGCATAAGTGTTTAGGGTTTGATTCTTGTGTTGCAAGACAACAGGAACAACTTTCAGCAGAACATGTTTGGAACCTTCAGGCCTGTCCAGGTACAGGGACTCATTTGTGGAACTCACTAGGCAGGTACCCTCTGTCTGAGACCGGTCGTTAACTTCGTGAAGGATTTGAAGGTGTTTCCCATTACACAAGCGGCATGGCTTTCTCAGGGTGCAATTTTTTGCTAAATGTGACCGTCCACATTTCCAGCAACGGTTGTTGTCTTTGATCCATTTTATCATTTCCTCTCTACTGAATTTCTGGAAGGTAGAACACTGGCTAAGAAAATGCTCTGTACTGTCACAGTATGGGCACAACACTCTGCTTTGCTCAGATCTCTGTGCTGTCTTGGTTGGCTTGAATGATGACAGTACCTGTGTAGCGGTGTCAGGGTTTTGATCAGCTCCATGAAGAACAGTGGCGAATCTGGACTTAACTACAGGGCCTGATCTTGGCTGAACTGTTTTCCGTCTTTGCTCCTTTCTTGAATTTAAATCATCACAGTCTTGGCACCAGGATTCAAACTTGAGCCACTCAGCCAGGTCAAGTAGAGTGTAGACTACTCCAGATTGATATGGCATGTGTCGTCTGAATGATGCACGTAAATCTGGAGGGAGTTTAGTGAGCAGACGGACTACATGTGACCCACACTGTAACTCCACATTACCTTCAGGACCCAATGTCCTCAGTAGACCCACAAGAGCTTGGATTTGAAGGGCAAACCTATCGAAACTGGACAAATCTCCAGGCTGAACATCAGGAGCATCCATGACTGCTGCTATTTTCGTTAGGGCCAACTGGTGAGGTCTTCCAAATCTGTCAGTAAGTGCAGTCATAGTGTCTGTGTATGGCCAAGGGGAATTAAGGAATGAGTCAGCAATTAGGCGTGCTTCTTCAAACTTCAGGTGATCTAGAAGGACTTGATATTTAAAGAGCTCCGTTGCATCATTAGGAAGTAGATTGTCAAGGGCTAACTTTAAACGAGCGAACTCGCTAGGGTCTCGACGTGTGAAACATGGAATTGTCGGTTGTGGGCCCCTGTAGGATGTCTCTGGACATATAGTGCTAGGAGGCCGCCCCGTGGGAGAAGAATATGGCAGATTATGAGCAGTGGCAGGCTGTGGGGTTGATTTGTAGGTGTAAATGTCAGCACCTGGCTTAAAGGAACTCTCTCTGGGTTGTACTTGAACTCTGCGTGGAGTAGGTTGTGGAGTGCGGTGCGCTGGACTCGGTGCTGCTATCTGAGGTGGTCTATATATGCTTCTGGGTAATGGAACTGGAGTCTGGTTTGTATGCTGTGGTTGTGGAGTAAGTGAAGCTGACTGCTGCTGTATAATTAGATCTTGCATACCTTTGTGAAGATTTTGTAACTGCCGAATTTCCTCTTTAAGGACCAGCTGAGCTTCACGCAGTTGCCTGTTCTCTTGTTTTAAGTCTTGAACCTCCAACCTGTGTCTAACAGCTGTGAGTGAAGCCTCATCCTCCTCTTCATCACTTTCATAGTGTGGTGTGGTTGGCCACCGTCTGTCAGGTTGTCTGCCATCATCCGTTCTGGAATGTGGAGTAATCATGGCTCCTGCTGCTGCTCCAGTGCTGTAATCATGTGAACTTGAAAGTGGAGAGTCAGGAGGTAATATCTCAGACTGGTATGTCATTGCACTTCGCTGTGGTACCCCTTCTGGGACAGGTGAATGCTGCATTGGATATTGGACTTCATAGTCTCTGAGATAAACTGGAGGCTGGGTTGTACGTCGTGGGCGCACACTCTGGTGGAAAGGCTGCTCTGACATCCTGTCTCCGTGGTAAGCACACATCCGGCTCGAAGGACCACAATGTAAAGGAGGTTTGCCTAATGTGCTGATTAGGTGATTGTGCTCGCCCCAGGGTGTCAATCAAAACACATCACAGGATTCAGAATCTTCTCATTTTACTGTGTATTAACAAGTATACGTGTGTGGTCTGAAATGAACAAATGAATAACATTACAATAAGTAATCACAGTATTCATACATAATAATAAGAATATACATGTCATTCTACATCCAATACAATTATCAGGGTTTAGACTGCACTACCGAAACCAACCGCTAGATGTCGCATGAAGCGCATATAATAAGGGTCGCGAATTCTCCGTGTCTCTGAGAAAACACTGAGTCATTATTTATCGGCATGGTTACGAAAATACGACGAATACTATTAACTTGACAATCATTAAAGTGTTAACATTGCACTAAGTAACCACAAACCAAGTATACAGAAATAAATACTTCAGTAACTTAAATAACTTTGTATCTGTTATATATTATGACGGTCCGACTATTGACGTGAGGCTAGTATCATTAAGGCAATAAACAGCTCGATAATTTACATCAACCAAAACAGTAATGTGGCAGATAACTATTACTAAAGCACAATTAAGTAAATAGACTTACATTTTATCATGAACGCACACACAGAAGATAAACACTGAAGGTTAAGATCCAGAAAGATATGATGCCCGTTCTTCTCTTGACTCCACTTGCTAGCTATTCAGGAAGTTTCTAACTCGCCACCTAGCGTCATTTCTGCGTCACCAATAAGTTCAACGCTGATTGGTCGAATCTCCTTAACAGTGTACTCCCACCATATTTAAGAGATGCACTGATTATGCTCCTTCTTAAACCAACAAATTAAAAACAAAGTGTGAATCCTATCGTCCAATTTCATTACTAAACTCTAAAGATACTTAGTAAGATATTGGTAAAAAGACTAGAAAATGTCTTACCAAATATAGTTGTCACGAAACTGCTCAGAGACATGACGGTTAAGATCCAAATGCAGCTAGGGACAATCCAGACACATCATGTATAAACAGGCAAAGGTAAAAAAAAACAGGTAGGCAGTCCAAACGAACAACAAAAGAGGCAGAAGAATAATCCAAGGAACAGGCAAGAAATCCAAAAACCGGGAGACAGGAATCCAGCTTTACTCAATCTCATTAAAAGGTTCGGGAAATTTTCATTCTACATCAATCTACAATCATTCTAAATCCTCTATTTTATTTCTTAATCAAGAGGAGATGTCAAAATTATCATACTTAACTTCTAGTTTTAACGTTACAGATTAATTTACATACTCAGTACTCCAGATTGTGGCAGATATAGAAAAATTAACCGCATTGAACTAATGCCCTAACAAATTAAATGACCAAGTCTGTAGATATATGGTCAGGTTTACCAATCTCATTAATTGGACGCATTAATATATTAAAGATGAATACCTACCCAAATTAATTTATTATTTCCAAAATATCCATTTGCCCTCCAGGCCTACTTCATTTTTCACCATCCTACGAAGAATGTTTATCCAGTTTATTTGGAATAATAAACACCCAAGAGTCCGGACATCTTTGCTTGTTTGGCTGACTCTGTGACAGATACTACGTACCCAACATTTTTAAGCTGGGTATTATTATACCGCTTTTTAAAAAACGCAACTCGATCGTACAGAATGTCAATTACAGACCAATCTCGAATCTACCTTTTATTTCAAAGATACTAGAAAAGGCAGTATCCTCACAACTGTGTTCCTTTCTTGAAAGAAATTATATCTGCGAGAATTTCCAGTCCGGATTTAGACCATACCATAGCACTAAGACAGCTCTCATTAGAGTCGCTAATTATTTGCTCTTATCATCCGATCGTGGTTGTATCTCTCTATTAGTGTTATTGGATCATATGGATGCATTTGATACTATCGACCACAACATTCTTTTGAATAGACTAGAAAAGTTTCTCTGTTTATCCCAAGGTCAGCCGTATCCGGGCCGTATCCAGATCAGATGCCGGACAAGTAATCGGTGATGTCACTTTGTAAAGAAAGATTATGTGCCCGTGCACATCCAAATTTAAGAGTGCATGTCTATAGACTAAACACGTAATACGCATGTGCATGCCGTCACCGTTTTCACAGGTTCATGGTTTTTAAGTTTACGCGGAGATGATAATGGTGTCACTTTTAAAAATCGTTTTCTTTTGCGTTCTCAGGCCACCAAAATGTTATTGTCGGGTAAATGAACGGCGAGAATAAAGGTTTTCAGTTGAAAAGGGTGTCATGTAAGCCCTTTATGTAAGCCCTAATATGTGCCCTTAAGTTAATAACTAATGATTTTTACATCGAAAATGAATCGATCAAAAACTTACTTTGGCTGGACAATGACTTTCTTCTAGAGTTGCTATAAAAACAAAACAATCTTTGTTGCATTCCTTTCCTATTATCACTGCCCAGCTGCTTTGAAACAATCTGTGTTGTAAAAAGCATTATATAAATGAAGGTGACTTGACTAGAATAAGTTGACATAATTGTAAAGTAACTTTTAGTAAGTAGAATGTCTGTTGGAGGAGAATCAAATTAAAGTGTAAGCAGATGTTAAGCAGACAGTCTACTAATGCTCTCATGGCTGGTGCTGATGTAGTTGCAAAGTTAGGCCTACTTATAGTGAGTATAATGTGTAAAGCTGCCCTTCGAAATAAAGTGTTACCATCTTAACATCTGTAATAATCCTTAACACACATTTAATATTGCACCTAATTCTTCCATAATTCTCCAAAGCACAAAAAAGCAAGACAACTATTACAATTGAAGAACTTCCATCAATCAACTTTAATAGATCATTAGATGATGTAAAAACTACATTGGCATATGTAAGACAAACACTTCTATTTGTACTATCCACTGGACAGTCCCCTTCAAAATGACAAAGAAAAACACAGTCCAAAGACATCTAGCTAAACACCTCTGTGTTGTCTTATCTCCTTCTCTTTGCTTCCTTCTCCATTGCAAAAGGACACGTCACATATTGCAAGCCAAGTCAAAATGCATAATTAGCAAACGATAAAAAAAATTGTCATTTTTTTGTCTTCCCTCATTTGTTCCTTGATAAAAGAATATAATTTGTTTTTTTTTGTTCAACGCAGTGTTGAGTGTAGTAAAATAGATCTGTATAAGCACTGCACAGTTTCTCCCGGAGAGGATATCTGAAGATATCTGAGGAACACGGGCCACAACGGGTCAACAGAAATCAGGGACGTGTCGCAATGTAGTTGGAAGTGATATGAAGAACAGAGCACTGATATAGTTTCATTTAAACAGTTCATGTATTCATGGAAAGGGCTGATAACATCAAATCCCACTCATTTTCTCAATCAGCGTTGTCTTGTTTTCCAATAAAAACATTGAAACAGCTGTAGAGCAAGACAAAAAAAAACTATCTTTCGAATTTATTCTCTGAAAACAAGTATAAAGTAAATAGGGGAGATGTTATTTTACTGGAAAACATGAAAGAAGCTTGTTAAGAAAATAATTAGGTCTGCAGTCTGTACTCGGCAGGAGCGACTGTTACCAAACAATCCAACAGATGATATGCTTTCGATTACATTCTGAATATGACAATACAGGACCTGAATGAGACATTCTGTGGGATGAGATTTAAAGTTTGTCAAGAAAACAAACACAAACAGCACTTTTTATGATGTCTGTATACATATATACAATACATACCCATTTATGGCTATACTTCAACATAATTTTTTGTGTTGATCTTGTTTTAATGCATTGTATGTGTGTATTAGAATTTGTGGAAACAATAATTTAGCATTAATACTTTTATAATGTAACACTTTACAGTAAAGCTGTACATTTTAACATTAGCTAACGTGAACATGAAAATTTTTACAACATTTATTAATCTTGGTTTAATTTAATTTCTACATACATATAATTTGATTTAACCTATAATTGCAGCAAAAAAAAAAAAGCTATAGTTAGGTTAACAAATTAGTTTAATTCCAGATTGTAGGAACTACCAAAGAACAATTGTATGCATTTATAAATTACATAAACAACAAAGATTAATAAATGCTGTAAAAATACAATTAATTGTAAGTTAATGCAATAGCACATGTTAACATATAGAACTGAACTGCAGTGTTACAACACAATATTGCATTACATATCCAGACTTCATAGAAATGCTACACAAAAGACAGACACTACCAAGTGTAACAATAATTTAGCTGCATATGAATTCAGTAGATATTCCTTTCAAACTCAAGGGGGAAAATGATTCTGACTGTGGTGAAATACATGTTTGTTAGCCCTTAAATGTACACAGAGATGGTGTTATCCATTATTTAACAGTAAATAAATAATTTACCGCGATCTCCTTTGTTGAGAATGATAGTGCTGTCGTTAATGTGTGCAACTGGTGATTTGCGCTCTTTTAGCGATATTAACAAATGTTAATGTTGTAACTTCATCAAAGATGTGGCGTCTGTTTTTGAACCGCGCAGGAAGACAAACCATTCAGATGAACATGCTAAACTTTCCATTTAAAAAAAGTACCATTTAAATGATTTCCTATTTCCCCCCATTGAGTGTTTTAGATATGAATTCTTTATTTTTATTCATCAGGCAGTGTTCACTTCTAACAATTTAAAATAATAATAATAATTAGGGCTGTTAAACGAATTAATCGCGATTAATCACATCCACAATAAAAGTTTGTGTTTACATAATAAATGTGTTTGTACTAATTATTTTGTATGTATAAATACACACACGTGCATTTATATATTTAAGAAGAAATTGGTATTTATATATAAAATATTTATATTTATATATAATATGAATTATATATAAATCTATATATAGTATATACATGCAAATATTTCTTAAATATATACAAGCATGTGTATGTATTTATAAGTTTCAAATAATTTATATGTAAACACAAACTTTTATTTTGGATGCGATTAATCGCGATTAATCGTTTAACAGCCCTAATAATAATGCAACTTGTGGTATCCTTGGAGTGACGTGAGATAAGTAAATGAAAACGTTATTCAACACTTCAACACTGAAAAGTAAAACAGTATTTAAAGTAAAAACAGACAAGAGAGCAAGATGAGATGGAAACGTTATACAGTTAACGGTACAAAAACACTCAGGGTTTTTGGCATATTTTATATGATGGGGAGACAAAATAAACGTTTTTGGATTCCGGGATCAGGCACTCAAAGAACTCAAATGGCCTTTTTCGTTTCTGTTGTTGGGACAGCCGAAATAAAAAATAAAAAAATCATATATGTACAACGATCCCTCTCTCCAATACTAGTTTGAAATTATTAACAGGCATCAGCATGAAAATACTAAATTCGTCACTAAAAAGGCTAAATTCTGTTGTTATCTTAAATACTTTGTTCTTTTATCTCTATTAATACTGAAAAATTATTTTTTGTTGTTGTTGTTTGTTTGTTTTTTATGTTTGTACGCTCGCAAGTACACACAAAATGAACAAAATGAAAACATTTCCCTGTCTCGCTTTAACCTGAATTATTATGGCAAACATTGTTCTTTCGGAAAATGCAAACGAGCATCTATTCGGATATATCAATGTACAGTGCTCTCCATTTCATATGTCGCTTGTCTTCATCTATAACTATGCTAACCATCTCAGTAACGAAATGTGAACGATTATCCCCCCCCCCCCAACCCCGAAACGCACACACCAAACCCCAGTAAAAAAAAAACGCAAAGCATAAAAAGAAATGTTTCTATGTAGAATACTTATTTCATATATTTGCAACAGCATTGTAATCTAGTCATAAATACATTAAGGCCAAGAAAAATAATACATTAAAAAACAGTGGGTAAAAAAAAAATCTTGTGAGCACTGTGTGTTGGCTTTAAAAAATACTTATGAATCGAGTGACGCTTATTTCTTTTTTTTTTTTGCTTTTTCAAATTTTCCCATTATTTTTTTGGTAAGACATTACCAGAAGAAAATGCACATCGGTTGGATATCACCGTCTGTGGTGATCTTGTGTTTGTGTGGGTTCGGGGTCAGTTGTTTCCTTGCGGCTGAAGCACGCTTTTGTGCAGTACTGCGGAGGGGCCAGTAGTGGGCGATGTGGTGCTGGTGCTGCTGTCTGCGGCTTTGATCCACGGCAGCGAGAGCAGCGATGCTCCGGTGGTGGTGGTGGCCGTCATAGTCACTTGAATCATCTGGTCGCGCTGGATGAGTCGAATCAGAGTCTTGAGACGCTCCAGGGATGCCTGAGTCTCCTGCTGCTGACCCAGGAGACGCTCCTTCTGCTCAATGCATTTCTGTTGAGCACAAAATTCAAATCATTCACTTAGATTTTGCTGAAAACAGCTGACACAGCAACACCGATTCAACCAATGGCGTGTGTTTTGGGGCAGGACTAGCTGTTTGATGGAAGATTCAGAAAACCCTTTTTTTTTGTCATTCTCTTTGGTGATGCTAATGGCACAGAAATTGCTAACTTTTAATCTGAGGTGAATAATAAGTTAATGTTATTCTATGTTCATCTTTTTTGAGTTGCTTTAGCTATGCATCAACCCCAAAAAAGTAAAAAATATATTCCAAAAATAAATAAATAATTTCTTGGGAAATTAACTCCTCAATAAAAGAGTTACGCTGTGTCCAGATATGCCTACTTTCATAGCATACATATCCGGGCCTCATCTGGGCCAACTATGGCACATATGGCTCAGTTCTGGCAGTGGCCATATGGGCCGTATCTGGCCCACACACACCGAGCCGGTTTTAGTGTGAGTTGTGGGTTGCCCAGATGTGGCCCATGGGACCTTTGCCTCTGCCAGAACTGAGCCATATGTGCCATAGTTGGCCCAGATGAGGCCTGGATATGTATGCTATTGCCAGCCACACTCAGGTTGAGTCATCGATGTAATTTCATGTGGTATGTGGGCCAGAAGAATGTGGGAGATGTGGGCCACAACTGGGCCAGATGTCATTTGCTATCTGAAAAATAGTATGTGACAAGAGTAGTAAGTCCGAATTCATAGTATCCATAAGCAGTAGGCGAAAAGTACCCAGATTACCTAATACTACTTCTGGCGAGATCCTGAAGTGTGCACTTTTCTATCCCATGAGGCCAAGGGAGGGGATCTGTGATTGGCAGTGAAGCAACGTAAGCCAAGACAGCAACATAGTGTTGGCCAAGATCCGGCCCACATCCGGGCTGTGTGTGAATTCTAGGTGTACTAGATGTGGGCCGGATCTGGGCCGATACTATGTTGCTGTCTGGGAGGTCACATGATAATGACAACATGGTGGATGTAGTACGTCCGAATTTCAAAGTAAGTTTTTAAATCAAATGTAGTACCTACTATACAGTACGCAATTTCAGATGCAGTCTTCGTCTCTTTTTTTTTTTAATGATGTAACTGATCAATGATCAATTTATTTTTCTAAGAAGCACACTGTAGTTTTTTCAAGACTATTAATGTCAACCCTGTTACATTTCTAACGGTATATCTAAATCATATTTAAATCACATAGATAAAGGTATTATAATGTATTATTTCTTACCTGATAGAATGTTTATTATCTTGCAAATCTTGTACTTTTTTACAAAAAGAAATGTTGTTTTGAAAAAGACCAAGTTACGTAGCACATTTAGGGTGACGTGACAGCAACATGAACACATACATTTACGCTAAACAAAACTAGTAGAGCATGCTAATTAAAAAAAGTAAACCAGTACAACATTAAATACTTATTCGAGAAGTTTAGCACCAGGGCTGGGTATTGACACAGATTTCATGATTAGAAGAGTCTTAGAACATCTTTCGCAGTTGAAACACAATTGGGATCGTTAAAGTGATTAAAGATCGATTGAAAATGTGTTCCCTACATGGCAACCCAGCCCCATTTAGCTCAGTTACTTACAGAGAAAGAACTGCAGAGTCTCTGGTCCTCTTCGCTCAGATGTTCACACTCAAGTTTCAGCTCAGTGTTTCTCCTCATTAGCTTCCTGCGTTCCTCCTCTCTCACTGCACAAACACACACATCATCATCACCACTGAGAACAGAGTCCTGAGAAGAGCTAGTGATTTATATGTGTTTGACAGCTCACCTGTTTTATGTGTAACATACGACTGGATGAAGTTCTGTGGCCAAGACAAGTTCTCTTTGTTCAAAACCTTCAAAAGAAAACCGAACAGAGAATATGAGCAGATTGTCTTTGTATTATTAGGTTAAACAACCTTTTAGTAAAAATATCTAAATATCCTTGAAACAAAAATCTATTTACTTTGATACCTACATAAGACTAAAATAGAGATTTAGGTTGTACTCAAGTTTATCGAACACAACACTGAACTGACTTCAGCTGAACAACAGCCGAAATGCATTATTTTCCTGTTATCACTCTAAAGGCCTGTTCACACCGGGACGAATTTCGCGCGCGTTATTCGCCGACGTTTAACGCCTCGTGACTAAACAAAGGGCGCCAATGTGAGTGTTCACACCGACGCGTAAAACGCCACGCGTAAAAGCGTCATTTTTAAAAAAACGCCTCGGGTTCGTTTTTTTTGTTTGACGCGCCGCGTCAAAAACTATCCGACCAATGAGATTGCCGCTTTTGCTCACGTGTCTGGAGCTTCTGAAGTTACATTAAAACAGAACTTGGGGGCGCTCAAACACAAAACGGTCTTGCCGACCGGCGGCGAAGAAGATATACGCCAAGTAGCGTCTACACTGCCGGGAAGAAATAGACGAGGAAGATGCAAGGCAAGATGAATGTAGAGATGCTGGTCTTGTTGGTGTCTTTATAAAGAGACACCAACGAGAATAAATAACTAGATGACACACGCGACAAACTTGCTCTCTTCTTCTGAATGACAAGCGAGTGCACTTTGTGGACCGGGGTATTTCTGTACATTAAGCGCCATCTAATGTCAGGGAATGAATTTGCATGTTCACTCGGCTCATCGTCAGCGAAAATCGCTTGGGTGTGAACACAAAAAACGCGTTGAAAAACGCTGACGAATAACGCGAGCCGAAATTCGTCCCGGTGTGAACAGGCCTTGAAGCTGCTTTAAAACAGTGTGTATTGTATAAAGCGCTATATAAATAAAGGTGACTTGACTTGCAGACTTCCCTGTGCTATTGGGATCTTTAAAATGTGTTTGAAGAAAAGAGAAGCATACTTTCTTCTGGCACTTGGGGCACATCCAGATGCCCCGGGTGGCAGTTTTGAGAGGTGGGTTGAGGCAGTCGGGGTGGTAGGCGCGGGTACAGGTGTGGCACGGCTGAAGATCTCCTTCCTGTTTACACACTGCACAGTGATCATCATGCTGCAGCTCCTCCTGCGTCACACACATTTACAGAAACACACCACACAACAAGTTGTCAGCAATTCTTAAAATGCCCACTTTATTTTAACAAGTAACTATTAACCCTTTCACATTGTTGCCTTTGGCTTGCTCAGTTGGGGATATTCAAATTAATTAACCAATCATTAATACCATTGATCAGCCCTACCAAACGTGGAGGTTGAACATTGTTATGTTGTTTTGATTGATAATGTGAAGCTGCTTTGATACAATCTGTATTGTAAAAAAGCGCTATATAAATATACTTGACTTGACTTGACATGCAAAACATGTCAAACTGTAAAAAATTTAAAGGAGCCGTATGTAAGATTGTGGCCAAAACTGGTACTGCAATCACTTTCAAATTACTGACTCGAGGTTGCCAGATATGCTCCAGGATCCGATTACGACACGTTATTAGCTGCGGCTGTGGGAACTAGAGCAGAGCTGGCAACCCGGATGCCGCAACACTGAAATTTATTTCAATTAATCATAAATTTTCCCTGATGTGTCACTAGACATTAAGAAATCATGTTCATTTCAAATACTTATAGTCCGGCCAGGATATTGTCAAAGTGAAGTTGCATCCCTCAACTGATGTTGATGTTGTCATGTTGTGTTTTGCTCCTACATGTGTCTGATGCTCCACCCTCCACGATCTACCAATCATGGAGTCAGTACAAAACACAACATGACAACATCAACATCAGTTGAGGGCTGCAACTTCACTTTGACAATATCCTGGCCGGACTACTGTTGTCCGTGATATAAGTATTTGAAATGAACATGATTTCTTAATGTCTAGTGACACATCAGGGAAAATTTATGATTAATTGAAATAAATTTCTTACATACAGCTCCTTTAAAATATTTACAATTTTAAATATTCAAATGAGTCCATCATTATCATGTTACCTTTTCCATGGCAATGCATTAACGTGTCACATGAAAGTTACCAACACAATATGCGTCTGACGTGAATAACACACTTTGTCAAACTATGTTTAAAAATGTTTGTAATTCTTTTTACAGCTTTATTAAAACATGTTTTTTTTTACAAATAAAAATGTTTTAATTAGTGCTTATGTGTATTTCAATGTCTGAAACAAAATCAAAATTATTGACTAGACTTGTAAAGTACTTAATAAAGTAAAACGTAATAAAGTACGTAAATAAAGACTTGGGTTGGATTGACTTTATAGTATTAAATGGTATGCAATGGTCATTTTACTTTATTACTTGTATTGTTTTGGGGGGATTTGCACTTTATCCCGGGAACTGAATATTGCAATTTCCTCAATTGTATTTAAAAAAGTAAATTTGTTTGTGTGTGTTTTCCACAGAAAAAGTCATACAGGTATGGATGAATGCAGTAAGGCTGCGTTTACACTGGCAAAAAAAAACTACTTTTAACTAACTTTTATCTAACACAGATGTTGCACACATGTAAACACAAAAAATCTGCACGCTATCCGATTCAAAAACCTATTCAAAACCTGAGGGTCAACCATGTCGCATAGTAAAGAGATCACCAACAGAATAATTTTGGGGATGGATTAATGTAAACACAGATATCGGATACCAATCGTGTCTAAAATGAATGTAAACGGTCAAAACGAAAAATCAGATATGGTAAAAGATCAAATCTGTACATCAAGACTTGCAGTGTAAACGCAGCCCAAATGATGAACGAATTCACGGTTTCCTAATATATTTTGGTAATTTCTTGTATATATTTAAACCATGTAAACCAAACTATATATTTTCTTGCCACATGAGATTCACACACACAGAGTGATGTTAGAGTATAGACGTACCTTCCAGCAAAGCTCCTCAGAGTCTAGCATGTGAAAGCAGACAGCAGGTTAGTAGCGTCACACTGACAAGACTGTGTTATTAGGGTTATTCCAGTTTAACAGCGGTGCTGGCACGTGTTTAGCAAGTTAAAGCAGTGAGTGTTTGGTTTAACAACCGGTTAAACAACTAATTAAAACATGAGCACTTGTGCGCGAATGTGCGCATTTAATTCATTCTGTTCAAACATCTTTCTGTTTTCCATGCATTATTTTTCAGCTCATTTTTGACAGAAGCAGAAATCTATTTTACCTCTCGCCGACAGAAACATGCCACTGTTCAGGTAATTGGATGCGAGTCGTTTGCGCTGAAAAGCAAGATACAAGACGTTTACAAATGAACAGTCCTAAAATGAAGTGATTATTTAAAGGAATTATGACTGGCAGACAGACCTCTGGTTCAAACAGTCCGCTGTATGCAGGGTTAGCTGTGCTTCGCCTTTTTCTTTCCTGCCGTTTACTCTGGATCTCTGGATAAAATAAAAACACCATCTATGATGAATCTTAACCCCCCAACATCTCAGTTTTTGTTTGCTTCTGTGCTTCATTGTTTCATTCAGAGTTGAGAAGAATTCAGAATAATTGGCTTGTTTCAAATATGAATTTGAAGGTACAGTACCGACAGCACCACAAAATGTCGTTAACAATAAAATACATTTTGACATCAAAGTGTCAGTCTATTGATGATATATTGATATTTAGCTCCATTTTGCACATAACTCACCCTCCAAGTGTTCTGTAGTGACCAGGCCTAGCCCGACCATGAAGGCAATTTTCTGTAGGGCAGAAGGTTAATTAAGTTAATACATTAAACAGTATTCAATGTTCCATGTTAACTTTATTCTTGCTCCTCTAGACTAATTTCACTTGACAACATGGCCGAACACTGGCAACAGCTCAGACTGTCTGATTCATACTGCACCCAAAACTAGGGCTGCCCCCCTAATAGTCGACTAAACGTTGGTTAACGAGAAGAGACTACATTTTAAATAGTCGATTAGTCACAAAAAAAAAAACTCCCCAGGAATTGGCGAAGTCATGCATTGACAGTGTGGTAATATGTAAAATGTACGGGGTTACCCTGGCTTCTCTTGAGATTCCCCTGCTTCGATATGATAAAGTTTAGTCAGGGGCACCACCCTACTCAAAACTGACATTTTCTCGGTCTGGCAAACTCTAATCTGATTGGCCTCATGCAACTTTACAATTACAAGGTATCAAAATTCTACAATGATCAGTTTTTAAGAACCAGTCACTCAATTTTACAAACGTTTTTGAGGATAATAGCATATCTTGAATTCAAGGGAGAGTTTAGCTTGAGGCATTAGTAACAAGATATACTCAAATGTATATTCCACATATATGAACTGTGATTCTAGAAGTCCAGACAAGACCAAACTCTTACTCGAGTTCGAAACCAACACCCTACTTTTAGGAGAATTTGGACAGCCTGGATTAGGACTCGAACAACCTGGTCTCAACTAGTCATAGAAAATATGGTTTTGGACTCGGACTTCACACAGACTTTAGTTGAGGTCTGGACTTGAGTTCTACAAGACTGATGTATTTGGTTATTTTCCATGCCAATCAGGTCAATCTCTTCTTGTCAAGAAATACCTGTAATGTGGACCAGACTTTGTGCTAACAGTCAAGACAAGTTGTGTGTGTACCTCTGGATCCTCCAGCTTTTTGGCTGGGGTCGAGGGGTCAGGGCTTGGCTCCTTCACAGGACTGTCAGTTTGTGAAGCTGGAGAACTCTTGCAGTAGCTGGGAATCTGTGGCTGAATGATTATAACCTGCACACACACATTAAACCTCTTAAACAAATCAACTGAACAGGATTCTGGGCATCTAAATGTATAATTTGCCACAGAGTGACACTAACATGATGCCATGGAAGCTCAAAGCGGAGCATTATTAGGCAAGGAGGTGATAAGGGATCTTCAGACCTTGCTGTCTGGGCTGAAAATCAACGGTTGCACTTTGATGGCCTCAGTTATTCCTGACACCCCATGGGCGGCCGGCGAGGCTGCAGAGATGATGGCATATGCCACCCCTGGGCTGGCGGAGGCTGTGGACGCACTCGGCACACACAAGGGCGATGAGGAACTCTGCTCCTGCCCGCTGGACAGTCGCTCGTGACTGAAGGTGCTGTTGGCAGTTGGCAAAGATGCGCCTTGGCTTTTTGGGCTGACCACAGACATGCTCTGCGGCACGACCAGCGTTTGACTGGACTGCTGCTCTCGGCATGGGCTGTGGGGAAGGCTGTCTGGAATGAGGGTCTTTGGCCTAACCTAAAGAAACACAGAGCAAAAAGTTTAGTCCCCTGAGCAGACACCAGACACCAGCTGCAGATGGTTCTTGGCTTTGGCTTAAAATATTTTCATCTCTTAAATGAAATCGTTCAATCTTTCAATTCTAGTTTCTGTTAGCTTTTGGGTAATGTTGGCTTACTTTCAAGGTGGTTCAGATGAAACCAGGGGTGCCAAACTTAGTTCCAGGAGGGCCACAGTCTTGCAGAGTTTAGGGTAAACGTCCTTGCACACTGAGTCTGACATTTTTGTATGCGTTTTTTCGTATTCGTCATTTGGTTGTTTTGAATTGTCAAAACACCTCTCAAAATCCTTGCTATGGATGTGATAAACGCAGAAAAACTAAACCGATCCAAAAAATGTTATGACGGACAAAAGATTCGGAGGCAGTGTGTAAACATGATTGACATAACGTGAGGTCGTATTTATTTTTTAACGTGCAAACATTTCTGACAAGAATTTCGGACTACAGTAACACATGCTGTTAATTAATATTACTCAGTCCTTAAATGTATAATTCCACTGTAACAAGGACACCTTAAAATGATTGAGCATCCCAACTACTCAAAGCTCTACACACGGAAAACTCTCAAGCAAATAGACTCCAAGTATGCCCATGTCATGTGGACTAACCAGTGGAAGTGACAAAATTTCAAAATAAAATAATTTCCAGCAACTACATTCCAGCCCCTGATTATTACACTCAAAACTGTAATAATCACAATACAATCCAAATGCATTACATAATATTTACATTTATACATGCATAAGTCGCATCTTATTTTCACAAATAAGTATGTGTACAAGAATGTGTATGTGTGTGCAAATGTCCAATTCTGCAATGTGTGAGCAATCAATCTCTATTCAAAGCTGATGACAGAGGAATTTTCCTCCTGCCATCGTCATGTGTAGAGCAAGTGCAACTGAAATCATGTGATGCACGAGTCAACTTCAACACAAAGTATTGACTAGTGGCAGATCTAAACGACCAGCTGACTAATCAGTTTGACCTCTAGTAGGTGTCACTAGCAGGGGAAAAGATGGGACTGAGTACAGGGGGCCCAAAACAATCCCTATGAAGGCCCCAGAACTTTTTAACGAGGGACAATGATTTGTGTATTATATTTTGTGTTAATTAATTTGTGCATTAACTTTTAGTTTAATTAAATGTATTAATTAACCAATTATTAATTCAGTTATTTCAATAGTTACTAACAATGCATATCCCTTCAAAGAATTAATAGTTTCTCAACTTACCCAAAAGTGGGTCACAAGACGGTTTTAAGTGGGTCAAAGAAACAACAACCGACATAATTCTTTTTTTCTGATGCAAGACTTTTATTTTGAAAGACGTGCGTGAAAGCTTTACTCAACACTTAAGTTAAGAGTGCCTGAGAAAAACGCGTTGTCCTGATTCAGTATCTGCGGTCAGATGAGATGTTGTCAGCCTAACTTGTTATGAAATAAAAAGTCTCTCACCCCAGAAAAACAAAATGTCCTGTCACCCATTATAGGCCACTGTGCTTGAACAGCGCACTTTTTCCAATTACATGCGCATTGAAATAAAAGTGACTGCTATGAATCCCTCTCACTTTCAGCTGCTCCTGTTAGGGGTCGCTACAGCGGATTATCCTTATATTTAATTAGAATGTTTTAAACATGTCCGATAGAAATATTATTAATAATTAATAAGGCACTTTGTGGCATGTAAATGTAAAAAGGTTTGCTCGTTTAGTGTTGTGCGGTACCTGAGGTAGCATGCTGGGTGAGTGTCCTGCCAGTCGCTGCAGAGAGCTGATGTGAGGCACCTTTATCGGGAACGCTGTGAGGGCTCCCAACATCTGGAAGAGAGAAAGAAAACATGTAATGAGACAGGAAAAGCAATCATTTCAGACATTAGAGGGACAGAATGATGAGAAAAGATGTGTAATGGTGTAGTTACATCATCTATTGCTCATGCTAATGAAGAGCCAGATTCACTTTCATCCTGTTCTTTTCAGTAAATGAACTCAAAAGTACATGCACAAGAGTTTCGGTAGGACTCATTTCTTGGCAAATTCTGAGTCAGTCATGAGGTGGTGATTCAGGTGATGACTTTCGGTTTAGTGAGGTAGTTTGTTAACTCAATTATTGGTCAGTGGATGATTAATCCAAACTGTTATTTCGGACTAATTCATGATCACACTGGTGTCATTTGAAAAATCAAATCTGCAAATGAAACAAAGATTCAACCGTACAATTTCTTAATTTAAAAAAAAAAAAATGTATTTTCCTCTTGTCCTCCATTTTCTTTTCCTCTTGTCTCCATATAAAGTAGTTTTTATCAGCACAGCTGCTTTGTTTACAGCAGTTCCAAAGAAACGCTTCTTTTCCATAAGCGCCATCTGCTGTCAAGAGAGTAAATTTGCGTTTTCATTCAGTCCGTCTGTTTTTGTTTTGTGCTGGCATCTCTTATGTAACAATTTCACATGAGTAAAGTCAGACCAATCTGTATTTGCTCTAAAGGTGATGATACAAAGGGCAACTTTTTGAGCAATGTTGCAGGGCAATGTTGCCGTCAACGGGCAACCAGATGAGACACAGGGCCCACGACCGATCTAAATTATCCAGAAAGAAATGTATTGACTATTTTCAATGAGAAAGTGGCCAAGCAACAATCGCTCGGCAAGATTGCCCAGCAACATTGCTCAAAAAGTTGCCCTGTGTATCATCACCTTTAGTCTTGAAATTATGCTATCTAATTTAAATAAAAAACAACAGCTCATAATACATGTCTTAGTTTGGATTGTGATTAAAACGCAGTGCTTGCCTCTAATTTTAAAAGGCTACAGATGTTTTTAAGACCAATTTGGCCTGTTATAGACCAAATAAACAGCAACAAAAAATTGCTTAAACAATGAAAGTAGTAGAGGTCATCCGGGTACTTTTTGCCTACTGCTTTATGAAAACTGTGAATTTAGACATACTACTCTTTTCTCCTAACTGATCCCCAACAAACCCCTCTCCATACTGGCATGATGAATACAATCTTCAACCAGATGGAACTGGATAATATTCTGAATGTTCTGATCAAATCTGACCTCTGACCTGAATCATAACCATACACTGTTCATTCGTTGGCCAGAGGAGAACTGGCCCTCCGACTGATCCTGGTTTCTCCCGAGGTTTTATCCTCCATTCTGTCACCTGATGGAGTTTTAGTTCCTTGCCACTGTTGGCTCTTGGCTTGCTTAGTTGGAAACATTTAATATTCAACAATATTATTGATCTGCCTTACTTAAGGTGGATGATGACGCTATTTTCTTCTAGAAACAAACTTTGTTGTATTATTTTCATGTTATCACTGTGAAGCTGCTTTGATACAATCTGTATATTAAAAAGCACTATATAAATAAAGGTGACTTGACTTGACTTTTCATCTACTATATATCAGGGAAGTAAGTATGCATATTCAGATGCTGCCATCATTTTCATCCCCTCAGATAACAAGCTGGATGAGCAAATTGGTTTTAATTATCTTTGCCAGGATAGGCTCTCCCAGAAAGCATTTCAATTAAAAGAAAAAGGTCGCTCACTTATTGATGATAATAAAAGTACACAAGTATTAAAAATTATATATTTTCAAATAAAAAAATTATGAAAAATGTATTTAATAACAAATATCAGATTGTTTTCGCCACTGAATAAAACAATTTAAAAGATAATTGCGACTTTTTTTCTCAGAACTGTGATTTAATAGCTCACAATTTTGAATTCTTTCTCAGAATTGTGAGATATAAAGTCTGATGTGAGATATAAAGACCTTTTCCTCAGAATTGCTAGTTTATACCTAACATTTCTGACTTTATAACCCGCAATTGCAACTTTATATGAAGCAATAATTTATATTTATATCTTGCAAATGTGAAAAAAAGTCAGAATTGAGAGATAAAAAGTGACTTTTTTGTATATTATTTGGCGGAAGCAAGCTTCCATAATTTTGTAATTCACTCAAATGTATTATAAATTATTTATTAAAAAAAATAATATATATATATATATATATATATATAAATTAACAATAAAATTACCTCTTCAGACATGTTTTCATATTTTTTGTGGCTCCAAGTGACAAGTAACTTAAATGTGAATGAGACATCACGGGCAGGAAGTAGGATTTGAATTTCACAATTGTTTTACATTTGCACTAAACACACCATTTCAAGTTGCTGGCAGACGAATAAAGACTGTTGTAATGTCAACGGTCCACCAGAGCTGAGAAAACATTCAAAAATGGTCTCCTTAAAAAATGTTGTTTTGTTCTATACTTTAATTTTTTTAATAAAAGCAGTAAGACGTGCTGTAGCCTTAATATCTTAAATAAGGAATCATGTGAATGTTTAACTGAGTTTTTGACTCCCTTGACCCCTGAACAATGAATAATAGTATCATAAATACAAGAAGCTGGATTTTTTTTTGCTGGAGCTCCACGGCCACAGTGTGCACCGATTCCGCACTTTATGTCCTGCTGTCACAGGGGGGTTATATAACCAGAAGAATACAAGACAAGAGTTTGAGCTCTACTGCTTTAAAATCCCTCTCAGTCACTCATCTCTGTCTATTGTGCGCTAGCGAACCAACATGAGGAGGTGGGGCGGCCTGCGGCCTGTTCCCATGACAACGGTCCGAATGAAATGTCTTGCTCCGTCAGGGCTGTGATTTTAGTAATTGCTGAATCCCAGAAGAGAGAGAGAGAGAGAGAGAGAGAGAGAGAGAGAGAGAGAGAGAGAGAGAAAGAAAGAGAGAAGGCTGTAACCTTGAGTTGCGGCATTCAGCTTGTATTTTGTGAAAGTACTGAATTAAACAGCAGGCCTGCAGTGAATTACCCATCAGGCCCTGCAGCAAGATAGAAATGTCAGGTGAACGCTAACAATTCTGTTTTTGCCCGGATGGTCACGGATCAGAAGCTATAAAGCTGATTCTGGCCTGGAGCCTCAATACGCTTTGTAACTGTAAACTGAAGCACCTATTTTTAGCTGTTTATTAGCATTGTCTATTTTTGTGATCCACAAGAGAAAATAGTCAAATTATGAGAGCGTTTCATTTCATACCACGGTCATAGATCTTATAAGCATTTAAAATGTACTCACGGACACACAAATCTGACAAAATTTCGATAGTATGTGACACTCTGTGATGAAAACAAATTAATTCATAATTGACCTTTTTTGACTTGTTTTCCAGTAAAATATATAAAAATCCTTAAAGCAAGATGAATTTACTTGTGAAGCAACGCTACTTGTGAAGCAAGATAGTAAGTCTTGTCAACTTCTTTTAATACTAAAAACAAGTGAATCAGTTCAAAATATCACTGAATTAGCTGATTCTACAATTATTTAAAAATCAAAAATCTGTCTGAGTAAAAACTTTATGTAGCTAAATGTTGTTTATTGTTATATTGCCACATATAAATATTCTTCCTTGTGTTCAACATTTTACTGTATTTTATATGATGGCTCGTCTAAAAAACATATATACATACTGAATATTATGAAAATGTCAAATGCTGCTAAAATATTTACAATTAACAGTTCTACGGCAGAATAATAGTTACAAGTTATAAGTGTTTGATTCAAAAAGAAGAAAAAATTAGAAATGTTTTAAAGAAATGCCACAATTATAGCCAGAGAGAGCAGTGAGTGTGAATTGAGTGAGTGAAAGATAACCAGATATTTCATATGATATTGTTCATTCAATTTGGTGACCAGATATCAACATCACATTAAAAATACCATATATTAAATTATCTTATTAAACAATAACAAAGTTTGCTGACCACTAACAGTAATTATCCTTATCTTATGCATCCTGCAAATTTTTAACTTGAAGAATGTTTAAACCAGGGCTATAGTTAAATAAGAGTGAAACTACACTAGCAAAATAAAATATCCATACATTTGCATAATTAATCTAAACTCTTGTCTTTTCCCTGTCCATAGTTCAGTACCAGCAAACCCCACATGGAGGCGCTGTGAGCAGTTCAAATACCAGTTCATAAAGTTTCTATCTTTAGCAGGTGGACACGAGAGATGACACACAGACGAGTGTTTTATATACAGTGAATATATGATATATACAGACATTTATCTCAATACATACACTAATGAAATGCAAGCATATATATATATTTGTTTTTCCATACAGAACAGATTCAGCTCTTTGCTGAAAAGTACAACTGACTTCAGCCACAGAGACAGAAAAACACACTTAAAAAGGTAGCATCACTACCATCTATTATTTTACAGAATTGAACACTCATGCCACACCAGGACAAACGATATGTGACCCGTTAGCTGAACCAGCATGCTATTAATCTTCTTTTAAATGAAATGAAGCAGTCAAATTGCGTAATCAGAACACCCCACTGCTCTTCTCTCTCTGCACATGTAGACGCTGTGCAATTCAATTAACACTTGGCATTTGCCGTGTCATTGGTGTGTGGGAGTTATTAGTGATGCCTTTTGGACCGGCGTGTGCGACTGTGGCTGTGTTTGTAGCACAGCACCCCAATTCTGACTTATCAGCGGGGCATAAACATCGGAACAGAGCCCGTCTTCTTTATTTAGGTGGTTTGAACCTAAAAAGTGCCTCTGAAGGCCTTTACACAAGTGGTTCACAAACCTGGTCCTAGGGAAGTATTCGCGGTTTCAGATTCAGCAATGTTGTCAGACATTGGTTCCCGACCCCGTACCCCCAACACTGCACATTTTTTATGTCTTTCTTATCTAAGTCTTGGAGTCTTTCCTTCAGAGCTGATGAGTTGAATCAGGTGTTTTTGATTAGAGAGACATCCTCCAGGACCAGGGTTGGGAACCACTGTCTTACTCCATTGCTGCATCCAAAATCGAATACTTCCCTACTATATAGCATGCGAAAAACAGTCGCCAATAGACTAGCATGTCTGAATACATAGAATTTGAAAAACGGAAGGTGAAAAGTCCCCGGATGACCTACTAATTCGGCTGAGATTCTGAAATGTGAATTCTTTTGTGACACTTTACTGTCCCATGAGGCCACGGGAAAGGGTTTGTGAATGCTGGTGAAGCAACAACTGACGCCGTTGGTCACATGACATGGTGGATGTACTGTAGTACGTTCAAATTTTATTCATAATACACACATTCATGCTATATAGAACGTACTTATGTTACCAGTAAAAAGTGGCCTACATTATTTTAAATATATCTTGTCAGTGACAGAGTGCAAACATATTCGTCTAAAATAATTCTGTATTTCCAGCTTCAGAATCATGAATATTTTGATTCTGGTGTCACTATTCTGTGCATTGGGTTTCCAGCACTAAGTCCAAGCCTATTCATTTACACCCACAATGTAAAACCAAATTTAACATTTTAATCAACAGTGATTTAAAAAAAAAAAAACTTTGACCTATGTCTTGGAGAATCACAATAATATCGTATCGTGAGTTCAGTATCGTGATATTTATCGAATTGTGACTTGAGTGTATTGTTACACCCCTAGTCAAAACATTTACTAACAGTGATGAATGGAGAAGAAGGAATGGAGTTTGAAATTTTAACTTTTAATTTGACAACATCTTGGTGCTCATGTGTGAGGCTCTGAAATCATCTAACGCATGTTTATATAGAAAAACGACTGAAAACCATCGCAGTGAAATACAACAATACTTTTTGTGCTATTAATAACTTGTTTAAAATTCATTGTGCCAATCTGTGGGGCATAAGATCAAAAACATATTTTGGGGCATAAGGTACAACAACTGTTTCAAATCATAAAAGGCCTCATTAAAAGAGTAAGAGACTTAAAGAAACCTTTAGTAGTTTGACTTTTATTCAAATTAGCATAGTTTAGCAGTTTTGTTCTACCTTTCAAATCAAAGCCAACAAGCAGATGCATGAAAAAGAAGAAAAAAAAAAAGAATAAACACAAACTCAAGGGCCACTGACTTGCAGAGTTCAGCTCCAATCTTATGGGGCTTTCGCACCAGAGGAACGTTTTCAATTTGTTTAATTCGTTACATTTATATAGTGCTTTTCTTGGTACTCAAAGCACTTTACATATGGAAGGGGGATCTCCTCAAGTGTACGAAGTCTATAGTAGGTACTACATTTGAAACTTCACAACAGTTAAAAAAGTATGTTCTATATAGCATGAATGTGCGTAGTATGAATGAAATTCCTATAATTTTGACTTTATGACAAAGCAAGGTTAGTTCCTATAACTATTGGTGGAAGTACCTGCTTTTTGGCACCACAGGAACTGGGAACGATTTTAGAAATAGGAATGCCTTATGGGAAAGGTGTTAAATTAGCTCCTACTTCAGAGTAGGGTCTAACCCAACACAATAGGAACTACCAGTGACATGAGTGTACGTTGGCTGAACTCATACCATACGAAGCACAGGCACCAACCATTTTTAAAAAGCTGTCTTTACTCCGCAGTTTACTCCACGAACATGGAAAACTGCAATAAGACAAACATACAGAAACCTCATGTTAACGGTTACTTGCCACCTTTATCTGCGGCGTTTCGTTTTTTTCCTCATCCACAATTATACGTTGCACCACTCGCTGTTGTAGGAGATCTCGTCTCTTAGCTCTCCCTTTTACTCTTTCAATCGCATAACTTGTACGTCTACAATCCATGTCTGTTATCACGAAACCCACCAGGTGCCGACTGTGGTTAGATATGTTTTCAAGTGTTTCGATTAGGGTTGGAGCTGAACACTGCAGGACAAAGGACCTCGTGGTTTCCCACTCTCGCTCATGACTGTGTCAAGGTCAATTCCATCTTTTTGACTTCATGACAAAGCAAGGTTAGTTCAGGTTGTAAAATGTGGTTTGACTCAACAAAAGCTTACTGATATGTTTGAAATTATTTTTAAAACCATATAAAGACAAAGAAAACATTCTTAGAAAGTAGAAACAAAAACAGGGCATCCGTCAACTTAGGGTGTGTCAAAGCGATGCAATGTACTGGGCGTTTTTTAGTGTAGACCGTGTCGCTGATTTTAACGGGTGTGATGCAGTTGGGACGCATTGTAAAAAAAAAATTTCCTATATAGCGCCACAATACAGATTGTTTCAAAGCAGCTTTACAGTGATAACAGAAAAATACTGCAACAAAGTTTGTTTCTGGAAGAAAACAGCGTCACAGTCCAACTTAAGTAAGATCAGTGATGGTTCATTTTTGTTATATATATATATTTAGTTCATTTATATGTATAGCCACTCTGGAGAAAACCGTGATGTCATCGTCCAGCTCAGTTCAGTTCTCATATAATGGTGTCAATGCAGGCAGATCAATAATATTGTTGAATATTAAGTGTCCCCAACTAAGCAAGCCAAAAGCCAAAGGCGACAAAGCCGAAAAAGGCAACAGTGGCAAGGAACCCAAACTCCATCCGGTGACAGAATGGAGAAAAAAACCTTGGGAGAATCCAGGCTCAGTCGGGGGCAGTTCTCCTCTTTCATCATAGACACTTAAGGCTAGAATTCATTTACTCCGTCAGTCTGTGGTAGGGTCATATGCATATGCTCTGCTGTTTGAACAATCTAAGCACTTACTCTGACAGACTTCAAAAGCCTCTAATATACATGTACACAAATGAACAAAGGCATTTTTTATGCCATTTTTTAGTCACAAAATTGTTCAAATCTATTCAAATGATTTCTGGAAACCAATAAAGAACTTAAAATAAGACTCTTTTGTTATGCATTGACATCACTGGGAAACCGCACAGAGATGCTTTTGAGTGTTGCTTGACAAAAGTAAAGACATCTGTAAAAGAACGGTCAGAGGCAGGATTTAAATAAACAGACAGAAAAATGGCCTTTATGAAAGATATGCAGCTGGTTAGCATTTTTATGGACTCTTTTATGAATAATGATCCCTATCTCTGAGCTCAATCTGTTGCCTAATATTCCTCTTTTGTGTTTCCTGTGTTGAAATGTATGTTCCTGTCCTAGAGGAATCTTTTACATTTTTCATCTCATTTGGACACATGAAAAAAAATACATGCATTATTTGATGTCTATTTTAATAATATAGGATATTATTCTTACATTGTGACAATCAGATACCTTAAATCCCTAATAATTCATTTAAAATCTTTAACCTTCAGCATTTTTTTTAAAGTCAAAATCATGTTTTATCTAAAAATAAACTAGATAATTAAAAATTCACACTACATTTTTGATACATTTTTGACAAGCTATATTATCTGAACATTCTAACATTTAAAATCAATATTTGTTCAAAGTGCTCAAAGCGTTACAGGAATGATTTTTCCAGTTCTACAAACTATATATCATTTGAATGTTATAACAAACAAGCACTGATATTTGAAGTTATTTTCAATAAAATAAAATAAAACGATTTTCTTTATTTTAAAAAATAAGAATTTAAAATGTACTTGTAAATTTTACTTGTACTTATTTCATATTGAAAAAGTGAATAGATTCAAAAAAAAAAATCTCAACAATTATGATCAAAAAGCGATTTTTAATTTATGTCAGGAGTGGACATGAAAACATGGCGATGCACAAGTTCAATCATCCAAACTTTTACATAGTTTTGGCTAAATTCTTGTAATACAACCCTACAAACTACAATTATTTGTTTTATCCTTTCGTGAAGTTGCTTCATATGGTGCATATGTGCTGAAATGAAGCTTGTAATATGTGCATCCACACCGGACCACAATCCACTTATTATCCAGTTCCAAATGACTGGCCAGGTGGTCTGAGATCTCTCCCCCCTCCCGCATTCATCAACTAAACAAAAAGCCAGTGATTGGTTCTCCTTCTCTAGTGCGATGGGTGTTTTAGGGTTTTGAATCAGTGGGCAGCTGGGAGAGCTAAAAACAGCTTCACTCTACCAAACAATACAGCCATAAAAGGCAGTAAAACAATCCCAGCGTTCCAGTCTGAAGGAGGGGGAAGGGAGAGAGAAGGGGGAGGACAAGTGAAAGAAGCGGTGGAGGGGGTGACTACTCATGCGAATGAAAAGTCTTTTCTTTTGGGGAGGTCTTTGCTATTATTTATGAAGACCTGCATTGGGTCACACTCCAACCAGAGTAGACTGTATTTTTCATTTGATGTAAACAACAAACTAGGGACTGTACAATATGTTGGAATATCATGTTCAGCTGAACAATGAAAATAATGTTTTGATAACAGAAGTTTGTGGACAGTTTATTTTCAGTGATTTGTTGGATGAGCAATGGTACAACAATGCTGTAAAAGTGACTGAGTTTACCGGTTCAGTGTGATTTAATCTCCTCAACAGCCTCTGTAGTCCCATTTAACCACTTGTTAGTAACCGCCTTTTCAAGACACGCAATGGCTTAAAAAAAAAATCACAAGTGGGGTAATACTGATGTATTTTATGTTGTAGAATAAAACATGAAAGTGTCTTGAGCTTGTGTTCACCACAGACCTTAAACATTTCAGCCATTTAAACAAAACTTCCGTAATGTAAAAACTTCCGATGTAACTCGCTTCCGCATTTTGGCCTACAAAGGGATGTCATACCAGCACCGCTCTATGATCAATACACACAAAAACATATGTACCTGTGAGCGACTGATGTTTGTGTAGTTGTATCTGTGAGCGGCTGATGTTTGTGTTGTCTTTTTGTGTAGTTGTACCTGTGAGCGGCTGATGTTTGTATTGTTTGTTTGTGCAGCTGTACCTGTGAGCGGCTGATGTTTGTTTAGTGTTGTTCTGTAGTTGTACCTGTGAGCGGTTGATGTTTGTATTGTTTGTTTGTGTAGTTGCACCTGTGAGCGGCTGATGTTTGTGTAGTGTTCTGTAGTTGTACCTCTGACCGGCTGATGTTTGTGTAGTGTTCTGTAGCTGTACCTGTGACCGGCTGATGTTTGTGTAGTGTTCTGTAGTTGTACCTGTGAGCGAATGATGTTTGTTTAGTGTTGTTCTGTAGTTGTACCTGTGACCGGCTGATGTTTGTTTAGTGTTGTTCTGTAGTTGTACCTGTGACCGGCTGATGTTTGTGTAGTGTTCTGTAGTTGTACCTGTGAGCGAATGATGTTTGTTTAGTGTTGTTCTGTAGTTGTACCTGTGAGCGGCTGATGTTTGTATTGTTTGTTTGTGTAGTTGTACCTGTGAGCGGCTGATGTTTGTGTAGTGTTCTGTAGTTGTACCTGTGACCGGCTGATGTTTGTGTAGTGTTCTGTAGTTGTACCTGTGAGCGGCTGATGTTTGTGTAGTGTTGTTGTGTAGTTGTACCTGTGAGCGGCTGATGTTTGTGTAGTGTTGTTCTGTACTTGTACCTGTGAGCGGCTGATGTTTGTATTGGCTGTTTGTGTAGTTGTACCTGTGAGCTGCTGACGTTTGTATAGTGTTGTTGTGTAGTTGTACCTGTGAGCGGCTGATGTTTGTGTAGTGTTCTGTAGTTGTACCTGTGGGCGGCTGATGTTTGTGTAGTGTTGTTCTGTAGTTGTACCTGTGAGCTGCTGACATTTGTTTAGTGTTGTTGTGTAGTTGTACCTGTGAGCGGCTGATGTTTGTGTAGTGTTCTGTAGTTGTACCTGTGGGCGGCTGATGTTTGTGTAGTGTTGTTCTGTAGTTGTACCTGTGAGCTGCTGACATTTGTTTAGTGTTGTTGTGTAGTTGTACCTGTGAGCGGCTGATGTTTGTGTAGAGTTGTTCTGTAGTTGTACCAGTGGACCGGCTGATGTTTGTTTAGTGTTGTTCTGTAGCTGTACCTGTGAGCGGCTGATGTTTGTATTGTTTGTTTTTGTAGTTGTACCTGTGAGCAGCTGATGTTTGTGTAGTGTTCTGTAGCTGTACCTGTGAGCGGCTGATGTTTGTGTAGTGTTGTTCTGTAGCTGTACCTGTGAGCGGCTGATGTTTGTGTAGTGTTCTGTAGTTGTACCTGTGAGCGGCCGATGTTTGTGTTGTCTGTTTGTGTAGTTGTACCTGTGAACGGCTGATGTTTGTGTAGTGTGTATTGTGTAGTTGTGTTACTGTACCTGTGAGCGGTTGATGTGTGTGTAGTGTGTATCGTGTAGTTGTGTTACTGTACCTGTGAGCGGTTGATGTGTGTGTAGTGTGTGTTGTGTAGTTGTGTTACTGTACCTGTGAGCGGTTGATGTGTGTGCAGTGTGTGTTGTGTAGTTGTGTTACTGTACCGGTGAGCGGTTGATGTGTGTGTAGTGTGTGTTGTGTAGTTGTGTTACTGTACCTGTGAGCAGTTGATATGTGTGCAGTGTGTGTTGTGTAGTTGTGTTACTGTACCCGTGAGCGGTTGATGTGTGTGTAGTGTGTGTTGTGTAGTTGTGTTACTGTACCCGTGAGCGGTTGATGTGTGTGTAGTGTGTGTTGTGTAGTTGTGTTACTGTACCTGTGAGCGGTTGATGTGTCCGGCGGGTGTTTGGAGGTTGATGGGGGACGTCGGGAGCGTCTCAGAACTCAACGCTTTTTGTCCGTTAATGTGTGCTGTCACCATGGAAACGGGAGTCTTTGCTGGCACCACGGAGATGGCGATGCTCTGGCTGGGCGGCTTGATGAGGGCGAGGGGTTTAGCGGCCGTCCCCACAGGACAACTTCTGACAGCGAGCTTCTGTCGCACAAAACACACAAACAGCAGGCCATTAAACCTCAAACCACTGATAACCTTCAGGCCTCTGCGCTGGATTAAAACCTTAATGGTAGATCTTACATGGGCATTTGTCTCCAGAGTTTTCCTTTTGAACCAGCACAGTTCATGTCAGTTGTGTACACGCATGCTAAATATCATGAATAATCAAAGTATTTCCCCAATTTCCAGCGCGCAGAAGCTCGTACATAATAAAGAGAGAGCGAGGGCTGCTTTGATACGTGTTCGTGCTCTTGCATCAGCTCAAGTTCAGGGACTCAGATTTAAGAGTGCACTTTAATGTCTGTGTGTTTATTGACTGTTCAAAGTCTCCTTCCATTTCCTCTCATTTACCGTGGGAAATAATACAGGAGATGATCAAACGGTCTTTAAAAGCAGAAAGTAGAGCAGCGTTCACTTTCATGTGTGTGGGGTGTAGACTTGTGTACACTGCAACAACAAAAAAAAGTATTTTTTATTGTTTTCCAATAAAAATATCTAAGCATCCCTAGAACAAGCTAAAATTACATTTAAATTGAAAATTGTATAAGATATTAAGACTCATTTAAAAAGGATCTAGTTTTTGTCATTTTTTAAGATATCACAGATATGATATCTGTGTTGCATTCAATATATCTTGAAGTTAATTCAAAATAAATTCTCTGACAAGTCTATTTCATGCAGCTTTTCATCTCAATGAAATATATCTTGTTTTAAGGGGTTTTCAGGATTTCTTGGAAAATAACCACACACAAAAAAAATTGTTTAAAGCATAAATCGTTCAATAAAATGTCCATTAATTGTCTTACATATTTTCACTTCTCAAGTATTTTATCTTATTTTAAGGATATTTCCGCGTGACAGATTCTTTAAAAACTATATTTTAGTTTGATAATGTTTTTTATTTCATATTTTGTATTTTTAGGGGATTTCTTTTTACTAAATTATATTTATGCTGTATTTATAATCCATTTATTTACTTAAGCATAGTGAGCATAGACTTGAAAATTTAATTTCCAAATTAAACTGTTGTAAATCTTACTTGAATGCTTTAGAGCAGACTTAAGTTTGATCTCTTTTCAAAGACGACACAGATCATTGCTGAAGTGAAAAAAGTTTTAAAAAGCAAACTTAAAAAAAGTACAAATTTGACATGTTTTGTTGAAAAATGCACAAAAATACTATTTCAAATTGTTATATGAACAAAATCACATATTACTCAAAAACTGCAAGAAAATCAAAGCAAGTTGTGTTCAAAATTTTGTTTGGCTGCAGTACCAAAGTTTCACTAGATAAAATTTGTCTCCCATTAATTTCCAATGCGTTCATTTTTGACTGAGGATCACAAGTGTGATTTTTTTTATTTTCAGGACCATTTAACCTTTTCGAATCTTTTTTTTTGTGTGTGTGTGTGTTCACAAAGCAGGTGCCAAAACCTTTACCAAGTTTCGTACCATTCCAATGAAGTAAAAAACTATTTTGACCGAAGAGCTCCCAGAAGGTTAAATATTTTGACTGGAAATTTGAAAAGACAAAATCCCCTTTTGCACTGGGGTTCTAGAGTCTGATGGTGCACGTAAAAATGTCGCTAATCCTCACACACACATTCTTCTTTCCCTGCTCCGATCAGCACAGTTCACACTATAAGCGCTTTGAATATTTCATATTCCATTCCAGCGGCCTGTTCTCATTTCTGAACGGCTTTTATGGTTTTCTGAAGACTGTGCGGGGGGAAGGGAGCAAGAGAAAGAGAGAGACGGGTCTTTCATATTCAGAAGCCCATCTATCTGTAAAGGAGCGTTTTCAATATGTTCTTCACATGTGAGCATCTACAGCCAATAAACCCTGACAGACAGATGCATATATTCATATTGCTGCTTCAGTTTATGACTGAAGAATCACACTGACTCTACAGGTTTATGTTTGCATTGCTCTGACCGCCATTGAGATTTCATTCAGGGCGCATTCAGAACAAAAAGAAAAGTTATTTGCGCTCAAAATTGCTCACTATTACCTGTCACCAGCTTTGAGTTTCTCATTACTGCTTGACAAAATTATCCAAAGTTAAGCATTCACCAAAAAAAAAACCTCTTAAAACTCTTTCCTTGTTTACGACAGTAAATCTGCTGAGAGTGAGTGGTGAATTAACCCCAATCCAGAGCCATTTCAAATCACTGCACATGCTCACCACTGTGGTGTGAATGGGGAGATGATTCGTATGTTATTCATTAATTCCCACACAATGCATGTGGTGAGCTCTATTGTTTCTAAAGATCAATGTTATCCACAGGAAACCTCACAACCGGCATCTGGACACAACCATCCACTGCTGCCCCGTTCACCTTAAGACACTGATGATTGTTTCAAAGGTCACCGTATGAACCGACCCACCCCCACTCCCAAACCAGAGCAAGGCAACATGGGTAATCTTGGTACAAAATCATAGCTTTATCATAAGATGATACTACTGCTGCTTTCAAATTAAACTTTATTATGTGGTAAAATGATTCCAATAAATAATCCTATCAAATTAATGCAGCAAAGATGTAAATTATTGAATCCTTTTTGGAAACGGTAGTAAATGCACGTGAACCATTTAAACAAAGTGATTCACTTCTCAGTGCTCAAAGTGCCTTTATAGCGCTTATTACTATACAGATTGTTTCAGAGCAGCTTAAGTAAGTTCAGTGATGATTTATTTTTATTGTAAAAAAGTTCTTAATTTAGTTCATTTATATGTATAGCCACTCTGGAGAAAACAGTGATGTCATCATCCAGCTCAGTTCAGTTCTCATTTAATGGTGTCAATGCAGGCAGATCAATAATATTATTGAATATTAAATGTCCCAACTAAGCAAGCCAAAAGCCAAAGCCAAAAAAGGCAACAGTGGCAAGGAACCCAAACTTCATCCGGTGACAGAATGGAGAAAAAAACCTTGGGAGAAACCAGGCTCAGTCGGGGGCAGTTCTCCTCTGGCCAACGAATGAACAGTGTATGGTTATGATTCAAGTCAGAGGTCAGATTGGATCAGAACATTCAGAATATTATCCAGTTCCATCTGGTTGAAGATCGTATTCATAACGCCGGTATGGAGACGGGTATATGGTATAACTCCATATGATAGAGTTTGGAAACCACGCTACACAGCAACATATATTTTTTTAAAGTAGTTCATTTAACCATTTCTGAGAACAGCTGAGCCACTGTCACGCTAATGGTAGACTTTATCAAGTCATATGAGCAACATCACTTCCTGAAGGCAAATCTGCAGGAGGTTAGTTAGCGTCTCAATCCATCCATTAAATTAATTTACCATTTTTGACCTAATATTTAAAACTGACGTTGATATTCATCCACACAGTGAGGTGATTGACATGTATGTGTGACATTTCGTAAACAAGGGTTATTTCCCAGCATGCTCAGCAGCAGTGTGTTGACGGTCTGACACAAACACGCATTAAAAGGCTTTTACAGCGCTGTAATGAACCGCTCGGACCTCTCTCGCCTCGGGCTAAACAAATCAGCCACGTGTCTCGTGTCAACACTGAGCTTCTGGTTTCATTGTGCCCGATGAATGGGGGGGGGCTCTCGGATATCAGAAGCCTCATAAATCTGCAAACTCTGATCTCTCCCCGTGCCCCTCTGGTGTCAATCGTTCCTGTGTAAAGACCTTCAGGTTTAAGACCATTGTTTTTTTTTGGTCAAAATGGCCCCAGATTGGGCAAACACAGCCTGTTACAGGAATTTTGAAGCCTTAATTGGGCATCAAATCCTCTTCAGAAGATCACGGTCCACCTAGGGCCCTATGAAATCGGTCCCAAATTCTGTGTTTTAAGTTTCCATTTTTCTAGATGTCTGAGACACGCAGAACATGCAGACTTCATATTTAAACAGCAGTCTTTTGAGGTTTAAAGTGTACAGAAGTGTACAGCCCAACTTCTGATTTATTCATCCAAATTTGGCTAAATTACGTGATACTCCATGTTATACAGTAATTTCCATTTTTTATGACTGGATTCTGCAATTATGTAGAAGCCTATTCACCCCTTATAGAGCGAGAGAGTTGCAGGAGATGTGAAGTAGCCTTCATCCAAATGACCAGACCTCGTCCTACCACATGAGGGGATCCCACTGGAGAATGGGATAATATGGGACTGTCTTGTGCTGTGTGTTTTGGCCTCAGAACCAATAATCTCCTGCCAAACAACAGGCCATGAGCCCAATCCTCAACTCTCTGTGTGGACGTCAAGCAACATTTCAGAAGACACAAACCCCTCAGTCAGAGCTCTAAGATTTCTTATCATTTTCGCTCAGGGTCTTCAAGACTAAGCATTGACTACTGCCATAAAACCTGGTCCACATTGCAAGTTATTCCGACCGTGAACCGCCAATTTGGACAGGAAATACATCGTTTGCTGTTTTTATATTTTGTTAAAGGGAAATCTTACAGATATTTGAAATGGAAATAGGCACCATATTAATACAAAGAACTAAATGTCCAAAAGTAACAAGGAATAACTGACAATAGGTGGTTAAATTATTGAAAACTTTACAAACATCTGCCATATGAGAGAAACTGAACTCACAACACATGTTAATAGCCCTCTATATTAATCTGATCATCTAAAACTAGAACCCCTTTGAAAATTATGACAAGATATCTAAAAGCATTATTTATTTGATTGTCTGTACAACAATAATCAAGATATGAGAGATAAAGAATAATTTAGATACTGGTCTCATCTAATAAACATCAAACAAACCTTGTGATGTGACTCCACAACAGGCTGACTCCTGATTACGGATGTCATGATGAAGAATTTTCACACCAGAACATAAACTTGTGACAACACTGGTGACTTTTTATGCTTTTCCCTCTCGCTTTTGAATTTGTGATCTTACATTCTCTCTGTATGTATAGGCCTATAATTAAAAAAGCAAAACTACAGTGCCGCGGTGGCCAAGTAATCGGTGTGCGGCCAAACACCATGTAACACCAATAACACCGACTACCTTGGCAAGCAAACTCGCAATTTCCCCCAAACAGTTTTATTGTGTGTCTACTGCCCATCTGGGCCCTTTAGTGAGGCCCGCCTTAAAAACCTGACTGACCAATCCAATCTTAGCAACTGTTGGAATGGTTGCGTTTGAAAACGGTTTCTAATATAAGACTATTGAGAAGTGTGTTTCTTTGTATAGTTCTAAACTCAGAAATGATCCAAAAATACAGTAAAACATTATTGCCAGGACATTTATAATAGTAAATAACACAATTGTAGCCAGAGAGGATAGAAGCTGTATTTTTCTTCTTTTTTAAATCTTGGAAACACTTTATTTTAATGTGTGTTTATTACACATGTTACATGCATTTACTATAGTAATAACTATAAATTAGGCATAATTGCATGAAACTAACCTGAACCAAACCATTATCCTACCCTAACCCTATAGTACGATGTAATTACTTTAAAACTTTAAAAATTTGGGTTACACTTTATTTTAATGCGTCAGTGTAATTATATATTTATTACATGTTCAGAAGTTCATGCTGTGTATCAAACTATGTGCCGTCCTCATTCCCAAATTATCCAATTATTAAGTAATGTTGTTCTACATGTTCTAAAAGGTAAATTTAATATTAATTACTGAATGTCATTTCCATATTGATTCAGGTGATTGTGTGGTCCTATAATAACTATGGGAGTAAGAAAATATTAATTGAATATCACAATAGTATGTTTGACAATACTGTGCTGATTCTCAAAAAAACTGTGCCGATATATTTACTTGAGAAATTAAAAACTGGCACACTGTGAAGCTTTAAAGCAGAATCTAAGAATATATACAGTCATAACTGTTTTCATATACCTGAAGAATCCTGCAAGCACTTTTATAATTCTTTTAATTCTTTTTTTTTTCTTGCCACAGCTCTAACACAGCTTTACTTACAACTTAAGAGTTTAAACTAAAGATCTCCCTTAAGTTTTCCACACAAAAATGAAGAAATTAATAGAAAAGTATATTACTATTGTAATAGTATCACTGTACTGTAAAATAAAGACTAATATTAGTAAGCAATTATTTTTATTATTATTTCAAATGAATTAGTTACTTTGGTTGGGATCTTAAGAAACATCAACAGTGTGAAGGTTAAGAAGAAGAAAAAAACAGTTAAATCACTAGTTCCCCAAGCTGTTAAGACCAAAATGTCTCAACATAACACCAAGTAACGAAGTAATATTCAGGTGACACCTTAGCATGATTTGTAAGTACAGCATAAGAACACGTTCAATAAACAAATCAAAATCAGCGTCAAAGTCAAAGTCTGTTTATTGCCTCCATCTCAATGATCTCAAATCCCAAAAACTCATTTCTTTCATAATGCGCCTGATCGATGAAAGCACAGCTCTTCTGTTCTTCAGCACAATGAAATTGGGTTTGAGTATTGTATTGTATTCAGAAACTGATCATTTTCTTGCTTTAATAAAGATGCAAATCAATATTCAGACCGCCGCCCGTGTTTCTGTGAGATTCAACATGGCACTTCATCTCAGAGCGAATCACTATTTCATTACACGCACACAAAATGAAATGCCACATGTGAGCTCCTGCTGTACGTCTGCTGGAGAAATCAATCTTTTACTGGACTATCGCAGGCGTTCGCGTGTGAATGTGACGAGTGAAACTACATCTTGTTTCTTTTATTGTGTGTGGTGGAGCACGACGGCAAACTGAGTTCAGTTCAAGTTTGACTCTTCTGTTTGCTGTTAACCGCTTGCATCATTTCCAGAACTATTTTCCAGGTGAAAATGTGCCGTACGCTTAACATTTCCTCTACGTTTGCTCAAATTAATTTCCACTGAAAGGGTACATGAAATCTTGATTGGATTTCTCTCCTAGGAAAACTGTCTGCTATATACTGTGAGGGGGGGGGGAAAAAACCTGATTGTTTCTCAAACATTTCAGGATTGATCGACATAAAAAAACATTAATTGGAATTTTAAGTAATAATTAATAATTCTGGTAACAACACATAGGGTGCTTATGCAGTGGTATATACATATACACCATGAAAGTGCAAAAATGTGTCCGTCATATGCTTTCAGATAATTTTGACAACTAGGGAAAAAAGGCTAAATAAGCTTCATTCTGCATCATTTCTATAGACCTTATGTAGCCCCGCCCCTTTTCAGCGCTGCGCTCGTTGTCTTTTGACTTCCGGCCTATATTTTCACAGCGATCTTGCATAGTTAAAAAAATTCCCCGGCCGACATTTGTTAAGACATCTGCTTTACAATGCTTATGATAAACATTACAATGCTCATGATAACTTTCGTTAACACTACAATAAGTAAATCCACTTCACCAGCTAATTACTCCTCGACAGCGATGCCATAGAGATACACAGAGCGACCGCAAAAACAGAAGTTCAAAGACAATATTCTAAAGATTCGCCCTAGTTTCTCTGGTGCATAAGGTCTATAAAATAATAAATAACGTCATGCACATGCATTTTACATGTTCAGTTTATAGCGTTTCATCGCCATCTAATGGACTGGCAGCAGAATACAGCGTTTTTTGTCGTTTTCGCAGATCCGTGTGAATCGGGATCGTTTTGACACGATCGTCAGTACGCCAAAAACTCAAAGGAAAAACTTCTCCGTTTTAAGCATATCGTGTCGTGTAAACGTACCCTTAATCTTTACCCATTATTTAATATGTATCGAGAATGATTCTTGAATTAAAGTTTGACCCCTGAATTGAAATTTTAACAAATCATGAGGTAAAAATCATATTCTCTCTCATTTTTAAAGGAAAAAATCATTAATTTTGTTAATTTAATGCTTAAAACAAGTAAAACTAATTGGCCAATGGGGATGAAAAGGTTAGTCCTAAACCAAATCAAAATTTGTGTCACGAGAAAATTTTCTTTTCTTACATTAGTGTTAATAACAAAACTCAAAGACCTAAAGTGCATCATGCTGAAGAGATTTATTGATCGTCTCGGATCTTTTGTTTGCCACACTATGAGGCTACAGATCTGTTATGACAAACTCATAACTGCTTCATGACATTTTAAAAACGCTGTCACGTTCTTTAGTGTTTATAATAACCTTTTTAGCTTGTATTCGATTGTTTTGGTTTTTCATCTCTGCTGTTAAATACGGTTAATGGATCCCAGATCAGGATATGACAGGAACAGCACATCCACAGGACACAACATAAGCCTGACAAAGCTTTCTGTGCTGCAGGATAGATTATTCTCTCTGATCTTCATGTGTCTGTGCTCTACTTTTCTTTTAAGGAGCATGTCTCTGCACTTAAAGTGTCGAAAACATTTTTTTTTTTTAAATAAAAAAATCATTAATACTTTATAAATACCACAAACAGTCACAAAGTAAGCACTTTTGTCCTTTAAAGCCCACGGTAACGACTCTGATATGTATATGAGATATATATGAATGCAACAAGTTTGAAAAACAAGACTGCAAGATAAGAGCGTTAGTCGAGGGAAAGATTTGATGAAACTTTATTTTTATGTCTTTGTAATTACACAATTATGGAGTATTATTAATTAGCAACATGTACTTACTATAGGTTTAGGGTCCAGGTTTGGTTTCGTGTTATTTGCTTAGAATTATGCATAATTAACTGTTATGTAACATACAGCACATTAAAATAAATGGTTTTGGTTACTGAAGATTTTTGATGAATAAATGAAATTTAGGCCCGTTTCTCACATAAAGCTATTTTATGATAGCAGACTGTAATACAGTGCAGCAGTCTTATGGATGGCTATTATAGTGCTTTTCAGATCTACTTATAGGAGCAAACTGTAAACGTTAAAATACTCAATGTTTCAATAGTATATAGATACAAGACATTAAACCTTATGAAGTTGTAAAACTGAATTAAATTTTACACAGTAAACATCAAATTCATGTTAACATGCATATTTCCTGCCATTGTGAGGTCCTCATCAAACCTCAATGACTGTTTTTTAAGTCATTATTTTTTAATTAATAAACATTATACCCCAAATACCGTCAATCTAGTTTAAAGGATTATTTCACCCAAAAATGAAATTGACCTATGGCTAAGCCACGCCCCCTCCACTCACTCGGACAAACAGTCAACATTCGGTGATAGGCGCTATGGCAGCTGTCACAAGAGGAGGCATTTCACAGGAGGCAATTGATGATTTTTATATAGCATTTTATTAGGAGTTATTACTCACACTAAATCAACACAAATCAATGACCTTTTGAACATCATGACCTCTTGTCTATTGACACTGTACGTAAATAGTTTGAATATTTAGTTATGTTGAAGAGGAGTGAAAAGGCTACATGATTTGCTAAAAAAAAAAAAAGTTCCCCATTTGTTTTGGTAGAAAGTTGTCTAAAATGTGGTCCTTCAATATGTAATTAATGGTTCATGAAAATCAAATTAAATATGTACAGGTCTAAGTTGCATATGTTTCCAGGACAAGCCTTTTTACCATCTTTACCAAGAGTACCTCTCCGTTAGTTTGGTGCTACAGTATTTACATCAATCATTCAGCACAACATTGCTAATATTTGTTATCTTGGTTATTTTACAGATACGTAAATGAAGCTAAGTGACATGATGTACAATGCAGCTAGAAGCTAACGTTAACGTTTTCTAATGTTAGGCTAATGGTAGAGATGTTAAACGTTCAAATACGTTGTTGACTTACATTAGAAAAGATATAGACATCCTTATTTCATTTATCCACGTTTAGTTAGTGTTGTGGTCTAACGTCACAGCATAACTTTATCCAGAGCAGACACTTATCTCTGTTGAGATGTGGTATGGGAAAGGGTAAAAAATACACACCGTCGCCCAGCCTCTCGGGATACCTAGTGTCGGAGTTGCATATACCCCATGCACACCGTTCGACCATTTTAAACTTAAAATTACAAGAAAAAACATATAAAAACGAGTAAAAACTGACTAACTGCAATGCATTTCAATGGGCGTGGAAGCAGAGAATGTTCGAATGCATTGGGTTAGCTATGCACACTGTGATTGGCTCACCGCGTTTTGGGGCGTGGCTTAGCCATAGGTCAATTCTGTCATTAATTACTCACCCTCATGTTCCAAACTCGTAAGACTTTCATTCATCTTCAGAACACAAATTAAGATATTTTTTATGAAACCTGAGAGTTTTCCATCCCTCTGTTGAGCTACGCAACTACCACTTTGATGCTTAAAAAAGTTCATAAAGAGATCGTAAAATTAATCCATATGAATTGAGTGGTTTATTCCAAATATTCTGAAGACACGTTTTATAGATTTAATAGCTGACTAGATTTAATTTAGGCTTTTAATCATGTATAAAAACATTCATCAACTTACACATCAGATGTGGTAAACAGAAGTATGTTCGCTTGACATGCGTGAACCAATGACATTCAATCTCATTTTACACAGCACGTTTGAGCTTCCGCAAGAACCAATGAGGTTCAAGCTCATGTTACGCAGCACGTTTGAGCTTCTGCAAGAACCAATGAGATTCAATCTCATGTTATGCAGCACGTTGGAGCTTCTGCAAGAACCAATGAGGTTCAAGCTCATGTTACGCAGCACGTTTGAGCTTCTGCAAGAACCAATGAGATTCAATCTCATGTTATGCAGCACGTTGGAGCTTCTGCAAGAACCAATGAGGTTCAAGCTCATGTTACGCAGCACTTTTGAGCTTCTGCAAGAACCAATGAGGTTTGTTCTCGTACGTCAAGCAGGCAAAGTTTATCTTTCTTTTAATGTTCGCTGATCAATGTTTATATGTGAATAAAAGCCTAAATTCAATATGTTCATTATAGAAAGCAGTCCAGTCTCTTAAGAAAATTTGGACTAAACCGTTCATATGGAATAGTTTTACAATCTCTTTGAACTTTTTAGAGACAAAGTGGTAGTTGCGTAGCTATCAATGGAGGCTGAAGATGTATTGAATCTGGAATATTCCTTTAATGATGACAAAATATGTTGGGTGAACTATCCCTTTTAACATCACTGTAGTGAATACAAGAACATTGTTCATCTCACAAATGCAGTTTTTGCACAGTATAAAAGTCAGGAAAATGTGCATTTGGAGTACAAATGCAGAAGAAAGACTGCTTAGGCGTTTTCTTTTCAGCATCTATGTCTTCTTGCCTGTATGTGTTCAGGCAAATTGCTTTTTTTCACTTGCTTGCAGTGACCTTGTCAGGAAAAAAAACAAATCAAAGTCTCATTCATTCCGATGGGTGACTCTTTGTTCTGCCCGTGTCTTTGAGTGACAGCACAAGGACGGCCTCTCTTTCCCTCAATTATTTCTGTCCTCTTCTGTTTTACTGCCACCCTAACAAAGACAGACTGGGAAACTGGAGCTTTCTGAGACACAAGCTACACCTCATTTAAAGTACTTCAACTAATGCTACTTTTCTCGGAGGAGTTTGTTTGAAAAATGCATCTGTTGGGTCGAGCTGATGTCACTATTGATCACCACGGTTAACATGGTCAGATTACCATGGTTTAAAGATTCCCTACAGATTCCAAAGCTTCCTGGGAATTCTCCATGGATCTGAGAAGTCGTCCGATAACCATCCACGTGAGACACCAACTTCCACCGACGCTGATCAATGAAAACGATCATGTCACCCTTCAGTTGTACTGTTTTAAAGTGGTTTATTTTGGGCCCGGCGTCACATGGCATGGTTTTGAACTTCAGTTTGGATAAGTCCACCATCATATTGTGATCTGAATACTTTTTTTTGTGTCTGTAATGAAGATATTCTTCTCAGTTAAAGGTCTTCAGTCACACTTAAACTCACATGAGGTGTTTCTAAATTAAAAAATGGAGTTAGATCAGCGGGCAGGAGATGTGAAGTGTCTTTGAGAGCGTGTGAGGCTCTCTTTATTTACAGTGAGTCACTCGAGCGCTCTCGCGACTCTTTCCTGGCGGGCGGTGTGTATTTAAACTGTCCTCAAGCTATTAATAGCTCCGCTGCTTCATCTGTGAATGCAGAATATGAAGCATGCCACCTTCCGGCTGCCGAATGCCAACGACGCCAGGAGAACATCTTTACAAAGAAGACTGTCATGAATCCTGAAGCACCATGTGCTAGAAATGCCAAGATAACACTGGATAAAGCATAAAAATGAATGCTTCTATCTATAGTGACATTTATAACTGGAGACACAGTTTGGTGTCCCATGACTAAATGAATAAAGAATTTAAGGCCCAAAATCCCATCTTTTCTTGTTGTTGAGAGAATCATTAGGTTTGATAAACTGTTAAAACGAACCAAGCAGGAAAAGTACCTAGTTTTCAAATGTTCGTTTCCACCTCCATAAAAGTGTGGTTTTTGCCCGTCTCACCTCAAAGGTCTGAACCGTATCTAACAATCGTACAACAGTGTCATCGTTTTAACCATTTGTTTAATTAATATTAAATTCATCGCAGTGAAAAGTTAATTTAATTATGAAAAAAAAGTCATTTTTAGCTGTCCTACTTTTTGTGTGCAAATCTGATACCACATGATTTTCCAAAAAGTCTCTGTCCTTAAAATTGCTGACATGCTGGATGTGACATCATTTGTACCCCTTTCCAACAGCATGGAAAGAAGACAAGTAAATGGTCTCATTCCATTGTCTCAATTTTAACACAAATAAATCATGTTATATTTCACCATGTTACCACAGTTATTAAAGGAAAGAAAAAACGCTTTATCAATAAGTACAAACTAAACTTGAGTGAGAGTGAGAGCGTTAAATCTAAATCTGCAGTTTAATTTTTTAATTTTCCAACACTGTTACCCATTCTGGCGTAGTTTTTTTTTTTTTTTTTAATTTTGCCTACTTCATTTTGATGTTTGGTATAAAAAATTACTACATTACACAAACCTGTTTAGTATCTGAAACCTTTCTATAGCATGGAAAGAAGACAAGTAAATAATCTCATTCCATTTCCTAAATTTTTACATTATTGTGTAACATTCAACCCAGTCACTACAGTAATTGTAAGACAAAAAAATCAAAACGATATTAATCTTTAATTTATGATCAACTTAAATTTATCAATACCAACAAACCAACATTTGGTCCCAAACTAAATCCTTACTGAGCATTCAGTCTAAATCTGCACCTTTGTGTCCTTCAACCCTGAAACCAAAACTGCTGTAAGTGGGGTTTTCTATCAAATAACATTTTAAATAAACATACATTTTGTCTATTTAATTTTAACGTTTAATATTAAATTACTACAAGCACACAGATCTGTTTAGACATGTCCAAAGTTTTATTGGCAGGGTTCAAAATGGCAATCCCCATGAAAATTTTACAGAAACAGTTGTTTGGGGGGGGGGGTCTTAAAGTGCTTAAACCACTACACCACCACACCAGCCATTGAAACATCCAGGACAGTCCCATTTCTCTCTAACAACATATAAGTGCTGATTGATTCAGACCAGCTCAGTGCTTATAGAGCAACAAACTGCTGTTCCTCCTGTTATGATCCTTTTATTGAGCTGTGTTTCATACAAGATATATGACACACACATCACTCTGACATCATCAGTTCAAATCCTCTGTAAAGGCATGAGCAAGATGAGTGATGTAACTACCAATAACAGAAATAGGTCAGTGGTTCTTATAAATGACTTGCCTTATTGCTTCTAGTTATGCATTCAGACATGCAGTCCAATAGAGTTGCTAAATCTGTACGCTGTTTAGCATTTTAATTAACTAAGAGAGATCAAATATTTACATATATCCAGCTAATTTTATGATTCCTGTTTTTCTAAAAAAAATCAATGATAAACATCTTACAGATTCTGCATGTGAATAACTGCTTAAATGAGTTCTTGAGTCATGAGAGTTCAGGAAAGCAGCATTACTTAGAATTATAATTATTTTGACTTCCCATGAATTGTGAAATATGAATCAGCGGTCAAGCCTTTCTCTGAACACTTTGTTCAATGCAACGCTGCATGCGTCCTCCAGAAATTAACCTTCGTTATTGTTCATTCACATTCAACTGTGTTTTTATAGAAGAACGGTTTCCTGTAGAAACACAAGCTGAGCATTTGAATACCAAGGTATGACTGCGCCATCATAAAGGTCGAGTTTCAATCCCATAATGCTAAATCATAAAGCCCTGACATGGTAAGAAAGGTATAAAGTGTCTGATCAGTATATAAGTACAGTGGTCAAAGTCACTGTTCCTTCCGACTTTGACACAGTTGTTTATGATGTTCACTATGGTTTGGTGGGAACACATGCATACTTCTATCCCAATATTAATATAATAATATTAGGAGAATACTTGTTTGTACTCAACCTTCAATTTGAGCCAAGATCTTTTAGTCTATGCTGTGTTCTTTCAATGTAGGAACAAAACTTCACTAAACATTATTTGTAGTGTAGCTACCATCCACTAACCGCTTTATGCTTTGTTACTTTTGTTATAATAAGTCTCAGCTTTTAAATTCTCTCAATTTTATAACGAAAATTCGAACAATCAATTTTCATTGTGATGCTCTTTAACGTGGTGTCAAGTAATGTTATAATTACCTCAGGAAAACTCAGTCGGCTACAAAAATAATAACTCTAGAGAGGAGCATTTTGCAAGATACTGTATATGCACTATATTATATATTCATTGTTGTCTTCATTATTTAAAATGCTTGAATAAATCTGTTGTGAAAGCAAGTTTGTATTACAGCCCCCATTTAAATGTTTATATTTCAACAAATTGGAGTAGAAACATAAATATACCAATTCAAATATGACATAAAAACTGCCTTATGTGCAATTTAAATGCTTAATACGACTACATTTTTTGAGTTGATTATTATATACATTTTATTAATTAACTGATTATAGGGCCGTGAAACGATTAATCGCGTCCAAAATAAAAGTTTGTGTTTACATAATATATGTGTGTGTGTTCTGTGTGTTATTATTTTGAAAATATAAATACACACACATGCATGTATATATTTAAGAAAAATGTGTTATTCATATATAAAATATAAATATATAATATAAATTATATATAAATATATACAGCATATACATGCAAATATTTCTTAAATATATACATGCATGTGTGTGTGTATTTATACTGTATATACAAAGTAATTACAATACACACATTTATTATGTAAACACAAACTTTTATTTTGGGTCCGATAAATCGCGATTAATCGTTTCACAGCCCTAATTGATTATTATATACACTTTATTTTCGGTTATGTTTTCGTCAAAATTAAAACTTTAACTTCGGTTTAAGTGTTATATATTTTTAATTTATATATTTTTTATATATAAAATATATTTTCGGTGCATCACAATCAAACATTAGTAAAACACTAGTAAAATACAACAAATTCAGTTTCATAAAGGCTCTTAGACTGGAAAGGACATTTTGAGTGCTGAAATGTAACGGTATGTGTTCAGAAAAATCTGTTTTTCATGACATGATTCCAAAGCTGAGTCAAGCTTCAGAAGGATATGAGCTCATGGATTGCAGCAAAAGCAGTTGTTTTATATTTAAAAGGATGTGGGTGGTAATAAACACCCACACACACGGAATACAGTACCATCGTTGGTGACCTATTAAAGCCCTGCCCTGTCGCCCCACTAACACTAGAGCGTAAATATACATAAGCGTAAACACACAACCTCACATATCATCAATCATTAAACAGCCTTTATGTATTTTAAGGGTGCCTCAATAATGCATCAACTACTGACGGCCTAGAAGAGCATACTGATTAGAAGAGGGGCGGGGCATCCGAAAGAACACGCCCCCTGGACTGTAACTACAGTGACAACAACACCACAGCCTTACAAAATGGTATGCTGGGTACACTCCAAAAACATTGAGACCTAGATTTCTGTATTTGAATTGCATATAAACTTTCATTTGGATGACACAGTTTTTAATAAACTTAAAGCGGTGCATTTTCGTCAGAAATACATAAATAAAACTGGTGAGATTTCAGTAAAAGTACTAATAACTGAATGCATTTTGAATACACAACAACCAGGTTTATATATTTTCCATCAGTTGAATTTTTTTTTTTGGTTAAAATTGTGTCATCCAAATGGACAGAAATTTTATATAAAATTCAAATATATAAATTGTATAAATTTCTAGCCTAAAACAGATCCTATTTTGCTGATTCATAAATGAATACCTTTGTATTATTGATCAAGATACTTATTGGGTGCCTGCAGTACGGTGGCCCAGTAGTGCAAAACACAACGAAATTTAAAGAGCAAACATAAGTTCACTTCACAACGAAATCAAGCCACAACACAACTGACTTTCATGTTTGCTTTTTAAATTTTGTCGAGTTGTGCACTACTGGGCCACCGTACTGTAGTATGTATCATACAAAAAAAAGTAGGCTACAAGATAAACAGGGTCCATGCAAATTACATGTCTTACTATGGTCAGAATCTGTGAAACAATAAATTATTGATCAAATGAAGAGGTTTGCCCAATAACTGGCCAGAGTAACGCTGACTCAAACACATTTAACACTATTCAGGCATCATATTCCATCATATAAAGTTGCGCAGGAAATGGACCGGAACATCAAAACCAGTACAGCAAGTTGAGACTTCATCTTTTGAGAAAATTGTGGGGTAAATCTGACAGACAGTTGGGTTGTGTTCCAAAATACTAAACAGCCTTGCTGTATTCCTTGCAGTTGCCTTCTGAGACAGCATTATCATTGAAATAACAAACATACATGTATGGCATGAAATAAGTTCAGTTTAGCTACTCGTACTGATATAGTATTTGGTTCTAAATTTTAAGAATATTCCTAATTTCTCTTGTTGCGTCAAGAGACTTTTTTCACAAGCTCATTACAATGCTGCCTTTAAAATTGGCCGAAATATTATAAGGCACTGTAAGTAGGTTTTGGAACAGGCCCAAGAGTCATCACGTTGACTTGTTCAAACAAAGTAATCCTATTGGTCATCTAACGTGATCTAATCTCGTTACCTTATTAGTCTCACAGCACAGAAAGCCAGAGTGCTGAAGCAAATGTCAAGCTCAGTGACGGAACGGACCTCGTGCACTCTAGAGAAATTTACTACAGTTCTTAGTGAGCACATCTGTCAAGCTCTAAAAAGGATTAAAAAAACATCATAAAAATGGTCCATGTGACTTGGGCACTATATTCCAAGTCTTCTGATGTTATATGATAGCTTTGTGTGATAAACAGACAGAAATATAAGTCCTTAATCACTGAGAATGTGAACAACATTATCATGATGATAGAACAACATCTGAATGACAAATGACGACATTTACATTCACAAGAAGACACATTATAAGTACATACTGGCTGCATGGCGTGTGTTGTTACAGTATAAAAGAACATATACTTAATGTTCTGATATTTAAATGGACTCAAACTCATTAAATAAGGTTAAAAAAATAGTGAATCAAACAAAATACAGCTAAATTCAATTTATAGGATCAGGAGATATTTCCAACTGAACACACAGATCACATGTCTTTGAAAAGCCATGCTATCTCAAGAGGAATATTAAAGTCCCTCTGTCGTTAATCATTTTATCCATTAAAACTCCCTTTTTTTGATTCCTTGAAAAAATATTCTTCATGCCTTAAAATAGCTTGAACGTAACTCTACACACTTGCTTCTTTTAGTATACGCGGTTCTATAAATATATGCAAATTAGCCCCGCCTCCACTCACTCACTCACTCACTCAGAGATCCACTGGTTGACAATCACACATTGATCTGATTGGTTACAAGGTAGTTTGTGACATCAAAAACACCAGCGGTTTCTAACCGAGTTTTTGAGACTGTCTTTGGTTCACTGCAGTTTTAAGGAGAAAATACTCCGCAATGGTGCTGACTTATGAATTTACACACGGTTTATTTTATATGTCTTATAGCATATTAAACCACCACATAGACATATAAACAACATTAAAAGCTTGATTTTCACCACAGAGGGTCTTTAAGACAATAGAGATGATGACAAACTTGATCACTTTGGTCTGAAAAGCTTTAATGCTTCACAACTAGTATAAAGCAATGCATAAATCACTTACATGATTTAATGTCTTATGAGATTGTGTATGAATGGCTCTAGAAGTGTTTCGCAATAATAGAGGGAAATACATCAACAAAAATAACCGCATGAATGATTTACCGCAGACGGTGTTGCTACGAGACACAAGGACAGATCAACAACACTGCTAGAATCATTAAAATGAAGCTTCTACTGGCCGTCCATCATGTCTTTCTCCTGCAGGTCTTATAACCTCACACACTGAGCTTAAACATCATGTCTGAACATGAATGATTCGCACTACCGTTGTCCTGTGTTGCCATTGGATACGACCAGTTTGCCTCATCAAATCTGGATGAACTTTGCAAAAATATCAATCTTGTCGATAAAAAATGGATTGCGCGTACTTTAGATGATGTTGTGACCTCTAGCGACTTTGATATTCTGCTTCTATATAATGTTGAGAAAAAAAAAACATTTTCCATACCCCGTGAAGTGATGCAATCAAAACCATGTTTTGACCAAAGGCCTATTTTCATCACCATGTCTGAATGTTCTGTACAAAAAAAACATGCTGCAAACACACAAAAGGAGAACAATTGAAGATTGTTCATGAACCTCTTTTCCATAAAATGATAGTCAGTTATGACCAGAATAAAAAAGTGGAAACTCATCATTAAAGCACCAGTCGGTCCACATAGCTTGCATGCTATTATTACAAGTGTTCTAAAGACATATGAAAGCATGAATGAATCATTGAATTAGCTTTAAAATTCCGTCAATTTTATTACGAATTTCAAACAATGAATACCGCATTGACTAGGAATGTGAATCACTGGGGACCTCCCGTTACGATACACGATACAGCAATTCTGCGATAATCGATATATTGCTAGACAATCCTATAATGACACATCACGATATCTGTCTAACTATGAGAAGAAAAGTGCAGGTTCTCTCTTTATTAAAGGTTCAAACTATTAGAAAACAGCACAAAACGATTTTCAGTCTGTGAATTAAATTGAACATTTTAAGTGAATTAAACATTTTCAATGAGATCAGGGTGATGGCATTGCACATGCGCGCTATTACCCGTCAACTGTACTTTTACCAGGCACACATAATCCAGCCAGTAATTTGTGTCAATACCCAGCCCTAACATTGACTATGCCAGGCTTGACGTCAAGCACTGATTTTGACCTCAAACCTGCAATATTTTTGATTGATGAAGAGTGAAAAACAACTTCAATCTGTGTTGTTTTTGAGCTAACATACGACTTCAGAAAACTTGAAATACAGTGCACAAGTCATGGAAAAGTTTTTGTCCTTTTTATATGGAAAAATAATTACGGAATTGTCATTTTTGGACAAGCTATTCTTTTCAAAGCAGATCAGTAATCTCACTCTCAAACTAACCTCCAGATCCAGGAGGAGCCGTACATGTGTCTTCATTAACATCAGGATCATTTAGCAGGGCTTTCCCGACCACAACGCAACGAAAACGAGGAACTCACGCACGGGAAAACAAATGAAGGACTCGCTACATCTCCACAACTGATGCTTTGTGATTTCCTCGAGTAAAGCACCTCGCATAAAAGTACCTCGGCAAATCCAGCCCTAAGCCAGAGTTTTAACATCCTGTTCCAGACGAGAATAAATCAAACCCACACAACATCAATAATTCAATTTCAATCCATATTTGGCTTTGAAACTATGGGTACTGTAAAGCACAAGACGGATACGAAAAATATGATATTTGTGTCCATTCGACTTTGTGTTTAATGGAAGAGAGAAAAGGTTTGAGGGGACACAAATGTGAGTAAATGGTGACCATTTTCTTTTAAGGGTTTCGGTGTTTACAATTTCATGTCTTTAATTACATAATATAGATTTTTAAAATAGGGCTGAAACTAACGATTTTTTTTTTTTTATCGATTAATCTATCAATTATTTTTCAGATTAATCAACGATTTTTTTTCCTAGTTAACTATTGCTTATTTTCTGAAGAGTCGATTAATCACTTGGTTCATTTACCAATAGATAATAACCATAACTAATCTTATGTATGAACATGTATCTAATGATACTATTTATGGATAAAGGTAAGGTTTATGCAGTGTATGCAGTCACTTTTTGGGATTTACAGCAGCAACTGCTTACAAGTGTGAAACCTGAAATGTTTTGTTCAGTCTTGAGATTAAAGTAGCTGTTTATGTTCATTCACCCGTATTATCAAACAGCTCAAGTCACAACCGCATTCAAACCATTCATAGCAGTAACCATAGCGACAGTATCAAACATAAGTGTTAATAAAACAGTGAAGTTTAACAGTGATTGTCAGTGAGTTATTCAATAAATTAGTCCAATCAAGGCATAAGTTCATGCATTAGATACATCCACGTTAAATGCTTTGTAACTGGCAGAGAGTACGCTTGAGCCATGCGTATAAAACCAAATGCTGTATGAACAAAAATGAAAATTAGTCCATGATTTAAGTCATCCTAGGTGTATATGACATTCTTCTTTCAGACGAATACAATCTTAGAGTTATATAAAAAAAAATGTCCTGGCTCTTCCAAGCTTTATAATGGCAGTGAATGGCTGTTTGTGTTTTGAAGTCCATAAAAGTGCATTTATCCATCATAAAAGTGCATCTATCCATCATAAAAGTGCTCCTCACGCTCCGGGAGGTTAATAAAGTCCTTCTGAAGCAAAGCGATGCGTTTATGTAGGAAGAATATTCATATTTAACACGTTACAAAGTAAAATTCTAGCTAATGGCCAAACGGCCATACTCAGTCTACTTGTGATGTCAGAAGTAGCGTAGTGCACAACTAAATAAAGTTTTAAATATGGATATTTTAAATTAAGGACTTTATTAACCCACCAGAGCCGTGTGGAGCACTTTTATGATGGATAGGTGCACTATTATGATGGATAGATGCACTTTTATAATGGATAGATGCACTTTTATAATGGATAGATGCACTATTATGATGCATAGGTGCACTATTATGATGGATAGATGCACTATTATGATGGATAAATGCACTTTTATGATGGATAAATGCACTTTTATGATGGATAAATGAACTTTTTATGATGGATAGGTGCACTTTTATGATGGATAATTGTAATTTTTGGGTGAACTATCCCTTTAAGTACAAAATATTGGACTGACTACCGTATTCTAGTGCCGTGTAAAAACAATTCACTATAATCTAAATACATACACTGCCGTCTGGTTGTTTTGAGGTAGGAAAGCCTTGAGAAGTTGTGCTGCTGTGGTACGCCTGTTCCATTTTAGTTTTACACCATTTTATTTGGTCTCTGTTAAAAACAAATCCCGCCCTTTAGATCGGGCTCAATATTTCTGTGATAACGGCTGATTTTCAACATGCCCAAGAGTCAGAGCCGTCATCTTTGGATGAACGTAAACAGCCCAACGATTATTCAGCGCAAATCAGCTTATTTACGTAATCGATTACGTCGACGCGTCGTTCCAGCCCTAGCGCTTTCACATATGAACATTAAAGCTGCTGTCAGTCTGTGGGAAAGAGCTACATAAATCACTATGGACAGAACGCTGAACTGCTTTCAAACTAAGAGATACAAGTGCTAATGCATCAAATGTATTCAACCTGTAAACACATACTTCTTCTGTCTCTATAAATTTAGATTTTTGGGTGAACTATTCATTTATCACATGGAAATGTGGGTCACATATCTATGAATCTGAATAAACAGTAACAGACTTCGCAAACGTTTTACTGCAAACTAACGAAAACAGGGAGATTTTTTGCAGGAATCAAAACCTCATTCTATTGCAAAAGACAAAATTTCATGAGGGACACACACAGGGATCAGTTTGGCAAGGATTTGTGAGCCTTGAGAGAGACCAAAAAATTGAGCAAATCAAAGCTCAAGACTTACAGCAAGTTTATGAGTGTTTCTGGATCAGTGATGCAACAACTAGCAAGAAGACACCAATACAAAACCCTCTCGCACAATATACATGTGTTAAAAACTCACAAGCTAAGACAGATATTTATATATGGATGAAAGATGTTTGCCCTGTGGGGAACACAAGTACTTACAAAGGCTTCACACAATTATGATGTTCTCAGCTAATAAATGCTGGAGGGTTTGCTTCCTCCCATCATCTCCATTCATTTACAAGCCTCCTTCAAATGAAAGTTCAGGTGAAATATGAAGAGGATGGGTCAGTAGTACAGGCCCAGATGACAAAAAAATGTCCAGTGACATATTTCTAGTTAGACTAGATGCTAAAAAATACAACATTTAGCATAAATAAGCTTTAACACTGACAAAACACCTGCATTCACTCAGCAGCCGCTTAAAAATGTGGTGGTTAGGTTTGCTGCATCCTGGATTTTCTACATGCCGCACATTTATAATTCACTTCTTAAAGACTTTAATAGTAAACAGGGAAAAACTGTTAAATAAATTACAAATTGTTCTGCAAAGTCGCAGCCTTTGTTGGGGTTATGAAAGCCTAAACATAAGAATGCCTTGAGAAAGCAATGTTTTATGTTTTAAAAGGTTTACATTTAGCAGTGAATTATGACACATTACTTTAAAACCTCTTGGAATTAGATCTCTGAATGCGACATATGGGTATGATTATTGCATTATAGAGACATCACGGTGCCTTATAATATTGTATATCCTTTGATATAATTACACAATAACAAATATATCATACTTGTAGCCCATTATGTGTATTTCCATGTATGTTAATGCTTTTCCTCTAGTATTTACTGCATTATTTTACTCTTAAGCATGAATAAGTTAGTATTGTTAAGCATTTTAACTGTGATGGACACTATTAATTAGGAGAACCTCATAAGGAGTGTTATAAGGCCTACAGAGGCTTGTGTGTAGTGTCTTGTGTGATGCTGACTAGTGTTTTCTCCTCCCTTCCCCCTCTCCAGAATGGCCATGAATGAGCCCTCCCCCCAGCCAGAAACTCTGCAGACTTTTGCTCCATGTTAGGAAGAAACCAACACCCCTTCAGCACAAAATGGAAGCTTCCACTATCAAACTGGGGTACACCAAAAAAAGCCTCACAACAAACATTTCACACAGTGGCAACATTTGACATTTAAAACACGTTAAAATGCAGGCGCGCGCCGCTGTCCGAGGTGCTGAAACTGCGTTACGAACTGAAAGTCACAATCGAACGGACTCGAAATTCAGTCATTCTGACAGACGAATTCAGTGAAGGATTGAGAGCTTGTGTCTAACAAACCAACAAACCAAGGCCCAGCAGACGAATTACCCGTGAACACATGAATAATTGCTATCGGAACGCTATAGTATTGATGACCTTGCTTTTTGAGTCGCGATTATTAAAAAAAGTGAAAGTGAACTGCAGAGATCGAATCAAAATCTACCACGTCGTCATGTGACCAAGAAATATAACCCACCGGGAAGACTGTCGATAAAGTATCGAATAAGTACGTTGAGGTTAAGTACACGCTGAACAGCGATGTTTTAATGCAACATGGCCGAGAAAGTGAGCAACTTTCCTTCACAAACTCTCTAGAAACATGTCGACCTACTAAAAATGGACGCTACAATTTACTTAAGAACCAAGACGATGTTCATGTGGACATAAGCAGTTGTTGTTTATTATGATTTCACTGACCCCAGCTAATTTATAGTATTTTTAATGTGTTTTTCCCTGTATGAAAGGGTGGACATGTTTCCAAAATGTCGCTTAATGCATTCATGAGGCCAAATATAATCCCTAATATATGAATTCTTACTTGTTTTTCCACTTAAGGCAGTTGTTCTGCTTTGCCTTTAATGTAGTTGTTTCTTAAGCTCGTCACTATAATATTAAACACATTTAATCAACACGATTCTTCCCCAAAAACAACCTAAATGTTTTCAGAACTTCACAACCCCCCCTTGTGTTATTTGGCAAAGTCACGTAAAGGACAAAGCGTTGAGAACGTCCGTAAGAACTAGTGATGCCGATAAAGTTTCTCGCCCCAATGTAAATGCCCCATTCTTCAACGCTTCAAATAAAATGAATTACCTGCGGGTCCCGCTTCATCAGTGCAACTAGTTTCTAAACGAAGTAAAACAACGAAAATGCGTTTCGTTGAAAGTGTTTCAAGTTAGGATGTGAGGGAGGAACAAAGCGGCGAGCAGCGAGTCCGTTTGAACCTCATAAATATTCAAGTCTCGTCCCGATCGCTACACAAAACCGCCGCATTATTAGTGCAAATCGCTAAAAACACGCCGCACGCGTGAAAGTGCATCAAAGAACGTTTTAACAATATGCGCTCAAAGTGATTATGGCGTCATAAAGGCGAAAGAATGTTACCGTTGTATGACTCTAAAAGGCTACGAATTCCAACCGAATTAAAGCGTTCGAACACGCCTGATGTCCGTCTTATAGCGTTTTATTCACCTAAGAATCCCAGGAAAGCTTGAACAAAATGCCATTTTTATTTACCTGATGACATTGGACTTCTACTTTGAGTGCTTCTTGAAGGCCTTGTAGCTCCATATTCCGACTTCAGAAGCACTTTTCCTCCACTTTCGACGCGATCCGCGTTATTTGTGGCGTAATACAAATATTTTAAAAGCAACAATAACAATCGCAAGAACTACTCGGGCTGCACAGCAAGTTCTCGCTTCTTTACTGGCCGTAAGACTCATCACCCACTTTACGCCAATATAAACAAAAGTGCTCAGAAAGCGAGCTAAAGGTTCCAGCAATCACGTAAATTCACTCCGTAATCCACACGGCAAACGCCTGAACGACCTATCCGTAACGTACGGGTTTATTTCTAAGTCTTTGAGTTGAAAAATGTGGAACTATATTTTGTCCGAGTGCGCGGCGTGATTTCACTTTGCCTAGGGAAAAAGTTGCGCTTCGGTTGTCAATGCTAATTCGGGAAAGTTCCCGGATGGAGCAGTGAAAGAAGAACTCTCCCTTCCTCTACCGCGTGCACGCGCTCCCTCAGTCATGGAGTCATGCGCGCTCCCGCAGTCCTCTACAAAAACCAATAGTACCAGCAGAACTATGGCATAAAAATCACACAATATAGATACATTTCATATCTCTGTTACTTACTTTGTGGAGAAGAGAAGATGAGTAGGCCTATTCTTAACTGAACAGAGCTGCTCACACACTTACATGTTCTGTTAAACTAAAAAGAGAAAAATATATGATTTACACATTTTAAGAAATAAATCATTTCCCTGTTGAGAGTATGTTGACAGTCTGTGAAGATGTATAGCTGAGCTCCAGAAAATCTGTGGAGGCTTTGACAATTACAGATTCGAAAAACAAAAAGGCGGGAATAAAGAACCCTAAACTCTTAACACAAAAAAAAACATTTCAGCATATAAAGGGTTCTTCAGGACTATTTACGGTTCTAAATTAAACAGTTACTACGTGTAAAGAACCTTTAAAGAACCATCTGTTTTTGGTGAAAAAAAGTGCATTATGGAGTGTTGTGTTTTAGTGGCAAATTAATGGAATTTCTTCCGGCAAAAATTTGGTTCAAATTGTGGAAAATTTGTTATTTGATCTGTTATTTTATTCTATGGAGACAACGAAAACAAATGCATCGAATTGATTGGTATAACCTTTTTCTTAGCTACATACCAATTTTAAACTAACAAAACAAAACAAAAGTTTGAAAACTTCTAGACTTAATAAAAAAAATCTGACATTTTGTAAGGTATACTGCTGAAATGCTCATAAAAAACCATAGCCACAATGCAAAGTTTATTAGATTCTGCATTAGTATGTATATGTTATTCTAGCAATAAATGATATGTAAATCAAACACTGGCTGAATTAAAATGATCTGATTTGATTATGAAGGAGACCAAAGAGAGTGTGTATTATGATTAAGTGTGATCTGTATAAATGATTTGGGGGGTGTATAGACACAACCCCCTCATAGACCCTCACAGACCTCTGTATAACCCCCACATTGCCTATATGAACGCAAATCCCTCCAGCTATTAAAATGCAAATATGGGCCTCTGTTCTGCTTTTATTAGTAGTCAGTAACATAGTGCTGCATTATCTCACGTACTCTTTATAATAAAATAAATTCTGTTGCTAACATAATTTGCTACATGAAGTCTGGCGCCTAAAGATAAATCTACTGTTTACTTCTATGAATAGTTTGCTTCAGCTGCTCTAATAACATAAATGAAGCAAAACTCTGACCATGTATTAATGTTATTACTCATTTACAGCAAAAGTTATAGAATGAGCATACATACTAATATGTTTTGCATTTAACAGCTGATCATTTTGATCCTAGTTGGGGTTTACTCCACCCTGTCCTCGTCCCAACCCCCACCCACCCTCCCAGTGGTGCGCCCTCCGCCCCCTTCAGTCCTCTAAACACAAGTCACAACGCCATTGGAGCATTACACCGTGCTCACGCACTGCTCTGCCCTGCCGTCCAATCAGGAGTTGCGGCTGTGGCATTTGCATCCAGACAGAAGGGATGAGAGCCAATCAGCTTTCAGGACAGGAGGAATGTGATGTGGAAGTTAATGTGATGCAGAAAGGGCAGTTCAGTGCATTTATTTACAACTGACTGGAAGCCCTCTTCAGCTTGATGTGTGTGCTTATGAAGGAAAGCATTTTGAACAGAGGAAATTTTGAGATGTTCCAGCATTTTAATCATTGTTTTGCTTTCATTTCAAATGGTTGTGACAAATATTTTTTATGTGGTGTCTGTTTTAATATGGTCATAAAAGTCAATGATCGGGGTCAAAGCACCAGTGGCCCATGTGGATCATTAGCAATCTAATTAAAATGCATCCTTATGATGTGGTTTTTATAGCAAAGTCCATCTTGAATCTTTTAGAGTTTGACGAAACGGGTTACAGCAACACAGGTGTCAAAAGGGCAACTGACTTTTAAAGGAAATCAATCCCTCTTACTATGAGATTAAAATAGAAGTAAAAAAACACATACTATGTGGGGACTCATATTTAACATTCATATATCATAGAATGTCACAGGACAATGTGAAGACATAATTTTCAGCTCAAAATCTTTTTCACTTTTATAATTTAGTTCTATAATATGAGTTGCCTTCAATCCTTATGCTTGCAGTTTAACACATAAGAGTTTGTTTTATTATTCATACCACAACAGCAAAGAAGTGTCTTTAAAGAAATTTTATAATATATAGTATCTGGATAAAGACAGATTGTTTCTTTATTTTAAAAGAACAGCAATATATTTAATCATGTCTATTAAAGTGTATTAAAGTCAACCCTCATTCTGACCCGCAATTTTTTAGAAATTTAGAAAAATTGAGTCAAGATTCATCGGGGGGGGTTTCAAGACCCTAGGACTTTTGTCGCACTTGAACCACCAAAAAAAAATTAAATGGATTCGAGTTTTGTGGATACATTTTAAAAAGAAAACCTTCCCTCACGGGTCAGTTTGACCCCCTTAAGAATGAATGGAATGCGAGGAATGCTTTAGAAAAACCTAAAAATGCTAAAAATTTAAAATAAAACATGCTAACACTTTACCCAAATAATTATTATAGTGTCTACATGTGTTTCTGAATGCATACTGAAAATAACTGACTTTAGGGCCCAGCGAAACAGCTCATTTGCTCCATATAGAGCTACAAGGCCATCTAGTGGCTAGGCATGAAATATCATGTTATATTTAAAAAATCCACAAGTCAGCAAAAACACCCAATTTATGCAAGATTTATGCATGAAATTGTGTTATTTTGAATTTAAGTTGAAGGAATGTGCTTAAATTACTAAATGACTATTTATTGATTCTTTATTAATTAATTGTAGTAATTAAAAGGAAAAAAAAAAAGCATTAAAAAATAGAAAAAAATATCACAATGAAATAAAATAAGCTTTCTGGACAAATTATTGATTGTAATTTTAGGGCTTCGGGTCATTTTGATCCAAGAGGGAAGGATTTGTTAAAGGATGCGAGGTAAGGATAAAATAAACATTTAGCAGATTTCTATGTACACTAATTAAATTAAACTATAATCTGTCACGTAACAGAGGACGACAGAAAATCCAATTGCAGTAGTCTTTAATTAAGGGCAATCCAAAATCGTAGTCAGCCAGGCAAGGGTCAAAACCATACAAAGCAGTCCAAAAACAAGAAACAAAACATGAACAGAACTCCAACGTGCAAGTGACATTTAACAACGACTCCGTAACAAATACTGACACAGACAGGGAATATATACACAGAACTAACAAGGAACAGATGGTGATTACGGGGAACAGCTGAGTGCAATGAACAGTGAATGGTACAGACAAGGATTGTGGGAAATGCAGTTCATGAAGGATGACACCGTGGGGAAGAGGACCTCTAGTGGATACCCGGGGAAACACAAACCAGACACTGTGACATCACCCCCTTTCTACGGAGCGGCTACCAGACACTCCACGACACAACTTCAAAACACAAAAGTCCAGGAGTGAGGTGGAATGGTGGAGGATCAGGAAGAGAGGTGGGGGGCCAGGTCCATGAAGGGGAACAGGAACACGGGGTGACAGTTTAGCCAGCGGCCAGGGCAAAACAGGGAGTCCATCGGGCGGCCAGGGCGGTGAAAACGGCTCAGGAACAGACGGCGGCTCAGGAACGGCCAGGGCGGTGACGGCGGCTCAGGAACAGACGGCGGCTCAGGAACGGCCAGGGCGGTGACGGCGGCTCAGGAACAGACGGCGGCTCAGGAACGGCCAGGGCGGTGAAGACTCCTTCGGGCGGCCAGGGCGGTGACGCCGGCTCAGGAACAGACGCCAGAACTGTAACGACCACAAGGACAGACAAACACAGAAACAAACATTGGCTCTGGAACAGGAACTGGCTCCGGCTCTGGTACAGCAGACACTGGCTTCGGCTCTGGTACAGCAGACACTGGCTCCGGTACAGCAGACACTGGCTCCGGCTCTGGTACAGCAGACACTGGCTCCGGCTCTGGTACAGCAGACACTGGCTCCGGCTCTGGTACAGCAGACACTGGCTCCGGCTCTGGTACAGCAGACACTGGCTCCGGCTCTGGTACAGCAGACACTGGCTCCGGCTCTGGAACAGCAGACACTGGCTCCGGCTCTGAAACAGCAGACACTGGCTCCGGCTCTGGAACAGCAGACACTGATTCTGGCTCTGGAACAGCAGACACTGGCACTGGCTCTGGAACAGCAGACACTGGCTCCAGCTCAGGAACAGACACAGGCATTTCCAGGATCCAAGCCAGACGCTCCAAATGGACCATAAGTGTCTTCGCGGCCACACGAATGGGCATCTCCTGATCCAGGCAGATGTGGCGTGAACAGTCTCTGACTGAGCGGACGGGAAGTGAACAGTCTCTGGCTTGGCAGACGGGACGTGAGCAGTCTCTGGCTGGGCAGACGGGACCTGAGCAGTCTCTGACTGGACAGACGGGATGTGAACAGTCTCTGGCTGGGCAGACGGGACGTGAACAGTCTCTGGCTGGGCAGACCGGACGTGAACAGTCTCTGGCTGGGCAGACCGGACGTGAACAGTCTCTGGCTGGGCAGACCGGACGTGAACAGTCTCTGGCTGGGCAGACGGGACATGAACAGTTTCTGACTGGGCAGACGCAGGTCTCCTCCTCCTCCGTCCTTTCTGACGGATGTGTGCCAATTCTGAACTGGACGAAACCATCGACAAAGTCCCAGCGCTCGATGAGACCAGTGGTGAAGCCTCAGCTGCCCTGATCTCCTCATGCCTTTGTGCGCATCTAGAAAAATGTTCTAGTAAGGAGATCCCATTCTCTCTCTCTGCGGGAGAAAGTTTGCTACGTAGAAACCACATAGTGGCTAGTGATGTTACGTCTGAAACCGACGCTCCGAAGCTTGCTTCAAACTCGAACGGTCCTTGCAATGAACCACTGCTTCGGAGCTTGTATCATTACGTCACTAGTCACGTGAAAATGACGTCTGAAGCAAACACACTGGTTCACTCCTGTAGTGAACCACCCGACTGCTTTGACAGCCCAATCCAGGGTTGACAGGTTTGAAACCTGGCGGACGTATTTCTTATTAAAGTGAAGTCAAATCATGGCAACACAGTGGGTTGTAGTAGTCGGTGTTTGGATTGACGTTATTGTTGAGGAGAGTGGATTTTTATTATTAATTAGAGAACATATGAACATTGTTACATAAAAACATGCATCAAAGACAAAAACTTCAAAAACCCTCTGCTACACTATACAAGTACAACCAGTTACACAAGCACATCCTTTTCAACATACAAACATATCAGTCCCACCAGTTAACAAGTTAGCTTCCCACAGCTAAACAAGATAAAGCTTTCACACATGATACTGCCCTGGTAAAAAAAAACTATAGGAACCATTACAGAAATTCTATTGGATTTAATGGTTTTCATGGGAATGTTATTGGTTGTAATGGGAATTATAGTGGTCTCTGTGGGTCTCTACTGATGTGTGTTGGGTTATATTGGTGGGGGCATTAAATCCTAATGGAATATGTCCCAAACACACTACAAAAAAATAATTCTGTAGTGGTTTAAATGGTAAAAGCCAATGGTTCCTATTGGTATTTTAATAGAAACCATTAGAATTTCTGTAAGCTGGCCTGATCTTCTGTCCTTGTCTAAAGAAATAATTACACACACACACACACACACACATCATGCTTTATGTTTTATTATCAAGGTGAACACATGAAATTCATCAGTATCTGTAAAATTCACCAACATTAATTCATCAAAATGAATCAAAAATTAACTGTTTTAATTATTCTTATTTCTTTTGATTATTTTAATTTATTCTATGTAAAGCACTTTGAATTACCATTGTGTATGAAATGTGCTATATAAATAAACTTGCCTTGCCTACATAAATGAGTTTCACGTTTAAGCTTTGATCGCCTTAAACGGGGCGTTAACATATAAGCCAACTTGCATTTTATGGTTGCCAGCTTTGTTGCATTACATTTACTTCACCAGGAGATGGTGCTGCAATTTCTATCTGAATGAAGCTTCGAGTAATGAACCATTTTCGACACAATTGTATTGGAAAGCAATAATGCTTCGAAACGCTTCATTTGGCCATCACTAATAGTGGCTGGGGATACAAAGCTGTCCAAAAACAAGAAACAAAACAAAACAAAACATGAATAGAACTCCAACGTGCAAGTGACATTTAACAACAACTCCGTAACACATACCGACACAGACAGGGAATATATACACAGAACTAACAAGGAACTAACAAGGAACAGATGGTACAATGATTACGGGGAACAGCTGAGTGCAATGAACAGTGAATGGTACAGACAAGGATTGTGGGGAATGCAGTTCATGAAGGATGACACCGTGGGGAAGAGGACCTCTAGTGGATACCCAGGGAAACACAAACCAGACACAGTGACATAATCTCTGTACACAATAGTTATACAAATGAACTACACTCACCGGCCACTTTATTAGGTACACCTGTCCAACTGCTCCTTAACACTTAATTTCTAAGCAGCCAATCACATGGCGGCAACTCAGTGCATTTAGGCATGTAGACATGGTCAAGACAATCTCCTGCAGTTCAAACCGAGCATCAGTATGGGGAAGAAAGGTGATTTGAGTGACTTTGAACGTGGCATGATTGTTGGTGCCAGAAGGGCTGGTCTGAGTATTTCAGAAACTGCTAATCTACTGGGATTTTCACGCACAACCATCTCTAGGGTTTACAGAGAATGGTCCGAAAAAGAAAAAACATCCAGTGAGCGGCAGTTCTGTGGGCGGAAATGCCTTGTTGATGCCAGAGGTCAGAGGAGAATGGCCAGACTGGTTCGAGCTGATAGAAGGGCAACAGTGACTCAAATAACCACCCGTTACAACCAAGGTGGGCAGAAGAGCATCTCTGAACGCACAGTACGTCGAACTTTGAGGCAGATGGGCTACAGCAGCAGAAGACCACACCGGGTGCCACTCCTTTCAGCTAAGAACAGGAAACTGAGGCTACAATTTGCACAAGCTCATCGAAATTGGACAATAGAAGATTGGAAAAACGTTGCCTGGTCTGATGAGTCTCGATTTCTGCTGCGACATTCGGATGGTAGGGTCAGAATTTGGCGTCTACAACATGAAAGCATGGATCCATCCTGCCTTGTATCAACGGTTCAGGCTGGTGGTGGTGGTGTCATGGTGTGGGGAATATTTTCTTGGCACTCTTTGGGCCCCTTGGTACCAATTGAGCATCGTTGCAACGCCACAGCCTACCTGAGTATTGTTGCTGACCATGTCCATCCCTTTATGACCACAATGTACCCAACTTCTGATGGCTACTTTCAGCAGGATAATGCGCCATGTCATAAAGCTGGAATCATCTCAGACTGGTTTCTTGAACATGACAATGAGTTCGCTGTACTCAAATGGCCTCCACAGTCACCAGATCTCAATCCAATAGAGCATCTTTGGGATGTGGTGGAACGGGAGATTCGCATCATGGATGTGCAGCCGACAAATCTGCGGCAACTGTGTGATGCCATCATGTCAATATGGACCAAACTCCCTGAGGAATGCTTCCAGCACCTTGTTGAATCTATGCCACGAAGAATTGAGGCAGTTCTGAAGGCAAAAGGGGGTCCAACCCGTTACTAGCATGGGGTACCTAATAAAGTGGCCGGTGAGTGTAGATCTATGCATGTATTTCCATTCAAAGGGATGGAAATAGATTGAAAAATAAAAAGATTCCTTATCATGTTGCTCTCTCTAGTGGACAGCAATAGTGGCTGATAGATGTTTTGAGAAGTTTGAAGATCTGACAAACACCCTAGGAGGATTTTGATAAAGCATTTTTGTTTTTTTTTAAACAAATTAGAATGGTGGATAAAGAAAAAGAATCTTTTTTTTTTTTTTTAAATATTGTTCTAGCAAGCATTTGGAAGAAATTTTGATTCTTCCACACACGGTTATGGAGTGTCATGAACAACCAGAGACAGGTTAGATCCAAACGCAGCGTGAGTTTATTAGAGGGTAGTCAGACAGGCTAGGGTCACAGACAGCAAACACAGCATAGGAGGCAAGGCAATACTCAGGATCAGATAACCAGGCGGGAAGTCAGAGGCAGGCGGCAGACGAGATGGAATCCAGGAAACAGGCAATGGGTCAGATACACAGACTGGAACAGACTAGACAAAGGAACGCTCGGAAATGTACACAACAGTGAAACAAGACTTCACAATGGGTAATCGTGTCAGTGGGGTTTTAACTGTGAGTGGAGGTGCGTGAGAAACTCGATGCAGGTGTGAGAGTTATCAACGGAAACAGGTGTGTGCGCAATCAGTCCAGGGTGTGTGCGTGAAACAGTCCAGGGTAAACAGAACAGGCATGGGGCGCCCTCTCGAGGCACTCGAGGGCAATCCAGCCGATCATCGTCACATAGCCCCCCCTTTAAGGAGCGGCTTCCAGACGCTCCAAGAACGATCCAGGCGGGGGGTAGAGCAAAGAAGATCCTGGGGGAGGGATGGAGGGCCAGGCCCGTGCAGGGGAACGGGACCCGGACACTGGCAAGGCGGCCCTGGGCCGTGGAGAGAAGGTGACCAGGGCGGAGCAGGACGTGACGGCAGCCAGGGCGGAGCAGGACGTGACGGCGGCCAGGGCGGAGCACGCTTGGCAGGGGACCAGGGCGGAGCACACTCGGCAGGGGACCAGGGCGGAGCACACTCGGCAGGGGACCAGGGCGGAGCACACTCGGCAGGGGACCAGGGCGGAGCACACTTGGCAGGGGACCAGGGCGGAGCACGCTTGGCAGGGGACCAGGGCGGAGCACACTAGGCAGGGGACCAGGGCGGAGCACACTTGGCAGGAGACGAGGGCATAGGAGGCTCAGGTGGAGATAGCACCGACAGGGTCCATGTCAGCGCTGCCTCTATGGACCCCTCAGGATACCTACTGCCCCCCCCAAAAAAGTTCTTGGGGAAATTTAAAGCTAAAGCCTCCGGGCTGGAAACCGCCACTGGAAAAGGCTCCCGAAGCTTGAGAGGCGGGGCCGGCAGGGCGAGGCGTAGAGGCGGGGCCGGCAGGGCGAGGCGTCTGGGAACGCCCTCCGTAGCCTGGCGAGGCAAACGAGTCCTCCTTCTCCTCCTTCTGCGGCGACGCGTCACTGGGGTAGACTCACTTGACTTGGCACTTGACAAGGCGGCGCTTGACTCACTTGACACGGCGGCGCTTGACTCGGCGGCGCTTGACTCACTTGACTCGGCGGCGCTTGACTCACTTGACTCGGCGGCGCTTGACTCACTTGACTCGGCGGCACTTGACTCACTTGACTCGGCGGCGCTCGTTATGTGATGATCTGCGGCTGGTGTGCCTGCTTGAGCCCCTGGGGGGCACTCCTTCCTAGTTTATTGTTTCCTTAATGTTTTACCCTGGACTGATTATGGTTGATTTTATGCACCTGTGTTTTATTATCTTGTTTAACGCACCTGTCTTAAGCCTGAGTGGCCCTTTGTATCATTGCTCAGTATTGTAAGTGTCTTACTGCATCCTAAGCGTTTTCCTAGTTTTTCAGTGTTTCCGAGTGTTTTTCTAGTTTCACGGTTCCTGGACTCGGATTGATCGATTGCTCCTGTCTGCCTCGCTGCCTGCTGTGTGTGAGTGTGTTTGCTCCGGGGCTGTAAGCTCCATCTAAACTCTCGTATTTCTCTCTGTTTTGAACCATACATTTACGATCATTTCTAGTGTTTATACTACTAAAACAGTTTATCTAACATCTCAGACTAACCTAACATCGCTAGCTTCCGTTATTGTTAACACAACACGCTTGTATCTCGTTAGCCTGTTAACGCGCCGCCCTTGCGCTCAGTTATTTATTTATTAATTTTTCTCGTGCGCGCCCGCGCCTCTGAGTTCATAAAAAGCCTAGGTGAGTAAGAATCAGTCAACAAACACGGTGAGTAATGTCTTGTCCTGTTATTGTCACCTGCACCTCATGCCACATGTTTACCATAGCCTTCCCCGTCGGCAATATAGGGTTTATATGTGATAAATGCAAGGAGACAGTCAGGCTGACGGAGAAGATTTCAGAATTAGAGACACGCATCCAAACTTTAATCGAGGATAGTAAGTGTGCTCGAGCCTTAGATACTACTTTGGATGCGCCTAGCATAGTGAACCATTTACATGATTCGGTTCCGGCTGAGTTATTGCCTGTGCAGCCAGGCAGATGGGTAACTGTGAGAGATCGCTCTAGTCGCGGATCAAAAAACCACTCGTCTGTTCCGATCACCATAACAAATCGATTTGCCCCACTCAGTGAAACACCCACTGAGAATTATGTTGATTGTGCCCTGGTAATTGGCGATTCTATTACACGGAACGTGAAAATAGAGACACCAGCCACCATAGTCACATGTTTGCCGGGAGCCAGAGCGCCTGACATCAAAGCAAATTTAAAAGTGCTGGCTAATGCTAATCGTAAATTCTCTAAGATTGTTATTCACGTCGGCACAAATGATGTTCGACTTCGCCAGTCGGAGATCACCAAAATTAATATTAAAGAGGTGTTTGAACTCGCAAGTACGATGTCAGGCACTGTAATTTGCTCTGGTCCCCTTCCTGTTCGAAGGAGTGATGAGATAGTTAGTAGATTGTGTTCACTCAATGGCTGGTTGTCTAATTGGTGTCCGCAAAATAATATAGAATTCATAGAAAATTGGAAAAGTTTTTGGGGCAAACCTGACCTGTTGAAAAGAGATGGTATTCATCCCTCCTGGGATGGTGCTGCTCTTCTCTCTAGTAATTTGGCTCATAGTCTTAGAGATAAAACATGACAACCTGGGGCTCAGGTCAGGAAGCAGACAGACTGGCTAAACCGACCGTCTGCTAGCGGCCTCACGTCACCAAGGTCAGATAAATCCCATCACATAGAGGCTCTTTCACCTAGATATCATCATATTGAGACTGTGTCTGTTCCCCGAATTTGGAAATCCAAAAAACTGCCAAACCTTTCTAAGGTTAAAAGTTTAATTGATGTTCAACAAATAAAAAACAGATATAATACAGATGAGCAAACGATAAAGCTTGGGTTGTTGAATATTCGATCCCTTAATTCAAAAGCGCTCATAGTTAATGATAAGATTACAGACTATAACCTAGATGTGCTGTGTTTGACAGAAACCTGGCTAAAACCAAACGATTACATTACTTTAAATGAGTCCACTCCGCAAGATTACTGTTATAAACATGAGCCTCGTCCGAAAGGCAAAGGGGGAGGTGTTGCTGTAATTTATAGTAATATTTTCAAAACCACTAAGAAATCTAGTTTTAAATATACTTCTTTTGAAGTGTTGGTGCTTAATGTAAAAATATATAGTGTAAACAATAAATCACGTTTGAGAATTCTGCTGGCTACTGTTTACAGGCCACCAGGGCACCATAAAGATTTTATCAAAGAATTTGCTGACTTTCTATCAGAATTAGTATTGGCTGCCGATAAAGTCCTAATTGTTGGTGATTTTAATATACATGTAGATAATGAAAAAGATGCATTGGGATTGGCATTTAAAGACATTATAAACTCAATTGGAGTGAGACAACACGTGTCAGAACCTACTCATTGTCGTAACCATACTCTAGATCTAATATTATCTCATGGAATAGATGTTGATGCCGTTGAAATTCTGCAGCAGAGCGACGACATCTCAGATCATTATCTAGTCTTGTGTAAATTACATTTAGCCAAGGCTGCAAAGCCGACTCCGTGTTATAAATATGTTAGACCTATCACTTCTGCCACTAAAGATGGCTTTATTAATAATCTTCCTAATCAGTTTCATCATCTCAGCATCCCGGATAGCTTAGAAGAACTTGATATTGCAACAGAAACGTTTGAATCTCTATTTTCCAGCACTTTAGACATAGTTGCTCCGTTGCGCTTAAAGAAGATTAAAGAAAATAGTCCAACGCCGTGGTACAACGAGCACACCCGGGCCCTTAAGAGAGCAGCCAGAAAAATGGAGCGAAACTGGAAGAAAACAAAACTAGAGGTATTTCGGATTTCATGGAAGGAGAGCTCGATTGTTTACAGAGAGGCATTAAAAGATGCTAGAACGGATTATTTTTCAACCCTATTAGAAGAAAATAAACATAATCCTAGGTATTTATTTGAACAAGTGGCTAAACTAATGAAAAAGAAAGCTTCAAGCCCAGAAGTTTCCAAGAAACACAGCAGTAATGACTTTATGAACTTCTTCACTTATAAGATCTATAATATCAGGGACAAAATTATAACTATGCAACCGTCTACTACAGTAGCGCATCAGGGAGTGCATTGTAGTCTCCGTGAGGAACATTTTGATTCATTTGTTGCTATAGGAGAGGAAGAATTTTGCAAACTTGTTAATTCATCTAAATCGACAACTTGTATGCTAGACCCTATACCGACTAAGCTACTGAAAGAAATACTTCCAGAGGTCATAGATCCTCTTCTAAATATCATTAATTCATCTTTGTCTCTAGGATACGTACCAAAAACCTTTAAGTTGGCTATGATTAAACCGCTTGTTAAAAAACCGCAACTTGATCCGACAGAATTAGTCAATTATAGGCCAATCTCGAATCTGCCTTTTCTGTCAAAGATACTAGAAAAAGCAGTTTCATCACAACTTTGTTCCTTTTTAGAAAGAAATAATATCTGCGAGGATTATCAGTCCGGATTTAGACCGTACCATAGTACTGAGACTGCTCTCATTAAAGTCACAAATGATTTGCTCTTATCATCCGATCGTGGTTGTATCTCTCTATTAGTGTTACTTGATCTTAGTGCTGCATTTGATACTATCGACCACAACATTCTTTTAAATAGACTAGAAAACTATGTTGGCATTAGTGGAATTGCACTAGCATGGTTTAAATCATACTTATCTGACCGTTTTCAGTTTGTAGCAGTAAATGAAGAGATGCCTTATCGATCACAAGTTCAGTATGGCGTACCACAAGGCTCAGTACTAGGACCGCTGCTGTTCACTCTGTACATGCTACCATTAGGATATATCATTAGGAAATATGGAATTAGCTTCCACTGTTATGCTGATGATACTCAGCTGTATATTTCTTCAAAACCTAACGAAACTTACCAATTCTCAAAATTAACGGAATGCATAGCTGATATAAAAAATTGGATGACCAGTCATTTCCTATTACTAAATTCTGAAAAAACAGAGATTCTAATCATTGGACAAAAAACTGCCACACGTAATAACCCAGAATACTGTCTAACAATCGATGGCTGCTCTGTTAAGTCTTCGTCGTCAGTTAGGAACCTGGGTGTGCTCTTTGATACCAATCTTTCATTTGAAAGTCACGTGTCTAGTATCTGTAAAACCGCATTTTTCCATCTTAAAAATATATCTAAATTACGTCATATGCTCTCACTGACAAATGCGGAACAATTAGTTCATGCATTCATGACATCAAGGCTAGATTATTGTAATGCTCTACTGGGTGGTTGCCCTGCACGCTTAATAAACAAACTACAGCTAGTTCAAAACGCAGCCGCTAGAGTTCTTACCAGAACCAGGAAGTATGACCATATTAGCCCGGTTCTGTCAACACTGCATTGGCTGCCTATTAAACATCGTATACATTTTAAAATATTGCTGATTACTTACAAAGCACTAAATGGTTTAGCTCCCCAGTACTTGAGCGAGCTCTTAACGCATTATAGTCCTTCACGTCTATTGCGATCTCAAAATTCTGGCCAGTTGATAATACCTAGAATATCAAAATCGACTGCTGGCGGTAGATCCTTTTCCTATTTAGCACCAAAACTTTGGAACAATCTTCCTAACACAGTCCGGGAAGCAGATACAGTCTGTCAGTTTAAATCTAGACTAAAAACACATCTCTTTGGCTTAGCATACACATAACACATTATAGATTTCTATAATTCAATGTTAGGCTGCATAGTTTAGATCAGCCGGAACCGGGAACACTTCCCATAATTCCTGATGTACTTTGTACATCATAAGAAGGATGGCGTCTACGCTAATATTAGTCTCTCTGCTTATCCCGAGGTTTACCGCGAACCGCCGGATCCAGGCCATATCCAGATCTGAGGAAGGACCATCACATGGACACGACGACAACGCATCCCTGATGAGCTAGCCCCATCAATACTGTGAAGGCCCATGGACACCTCAACACAGTCATCTCCTCACCGGCCGGATGACCTAACCCAACCAGATGAACTGGATAAATATCGTGAAAGTTCTGATCACATCTGACTCCTGACATTATGCTGCCTAACTCATAATCATACACTGTTCGTTCATTGGCCAAAGGAGGACTGGCCCCCTGACTGAGCCTGGGTTCTCCCAAGATTTTTTTCTCCATTCTGTCACCTGATGGAGTTTTGGTTCCTTGCCACTGTTGCCTTTTTCGCCTCTCTTCGCTTTTGTCGCCATTGGCTTTTGGCTTGCTTAGTTGGGGACATTTAACATTTAATTTTGAATTTAACAATACTATTACAACATTGTTTTCCTGTTATCTCTGTAAAGCTGCTTTGAAACAATTTGTATTGTAAAAAGCGCTATATAAATAAAGGTGACTTGACTTGACTTGACTTGACTCCCTGCCTGTATCTGGTCTTCCCGTCTGCCTAATCCTTGCATTGTATGATTGCCGATCTGGACTGCTTACCTGGTTTTGACCCCTGCATGTTTCCCTGTACCTGTCTCTGGATTCTCCTCTTAATAAAGCCTGCATTTGGATCACCACTGTCTGTTTCCGAGAGCAGTTCATGACAGAATACTGAGCCTCCCCTGATCCAGCGGCTGAGAGAAACACGGACCTTGTTATGGATCCCACAGCGCAGATCTTAAGCCTCCGTCAAGGAGAACGTCCTCTCAATGTTTTTGTGACTGATTTTTTTAAGCTCTCTCATCAGTCCTACTTGGATGATTTCTGTTTGATGATGTTCTTTCGGGGAGGACTGTCTGAACCGCTCGGCTCTACTATACCGTTTCCGAGTTCAAGCTGGACTCTTACCCAATATATTGATCTGGCCCTTTCCATGAGCGGTTCGCCTTTTACTGTGGATTTTTTGGAACTTTTGCTTCACAAAGGAACCGACGATTCGCCACTTTACAAGGGACCCACTGAATCCACGCATCAATTGTCTCCCGGTGAACCAGCGCTTCACACGTGCTCCGCCGAGTTTGCGCTACAGAAAAGCCCAGTTGAACCAGCGCCTCGTAAGGGGTCCGCCGTATCCACGCAACATGTGAATCCCGACGTTCTAACACTTAACGTAAGCTCCGTTACATTCCTGCCTCAAGAGTTTTCTACTGAGCGCGTGCCAGCCGAATCAAGTGAGTCAAGTGCCGCCGAGTCAAGTGAGTCAAGTGCCGCCGAGTCAAGTGAGTCAAGTGCCGCCGAGTCAAGTGAGTCAAGTGCCGCCGAGTCAAGTGAGTCAAGTGAGTCAAGTGCCGCCGAGTCAAGTCAAGTCAAGTCACCTTTATTTATATAGCGCTTTTTACAATACAAATTGTTTCAAAGCAGCTTTACAGAGATAACAGGAAAACAATGTTGTAATAGTATTGTTAAATTCAAAATTAAATGTTAAATGTCCCCAACTAAGCAAGCCAAAAGCCAATGGCGACAAAAGCGAAGAGAGGCGAAAAAGGCAACATGAGTCAAGTGAGTCAAGTGTGTCCAGGTCCGAATCTAGTGAGTCAAGTGTGTCCAGGTCCGAATCTAGTGAGTCAAGTGTGTCCAGGTCCGAATCTAGTGAGTCAAGTGTGTCCAGGTCCGAATTAAGCCAAGTGAGTGAATCGAGCCCAGTGACGCGCCGTCGCAGAAGGAAGAGAAGGAGGACTCGTTTGCCTCGCCAGGCTCCGGAGGGCGTTCCCAGACTCCTCGCCCTGCCGGCCCCGCCTCTGCGCCTCGCCCTGCCGGCCCCGCCTCTGCGCCTCGCCTTGCCGGCCCCGCCTCTGCGCCTCGCCTTACCTGCGCCTCTCAAGTTTCGGGAGCCTTTTCCAGTGGTGGTTTCGAGCCCGGAGGCTTTAGCTTTAAATTTCCCCAAGAACTTTTTTGGGGGGGGCAGTAGGTACCCTAAGAGGGCCATGGAGGTGGCATCTACATGGACCTTTGCACGACCACCTTCGCCTGAGCTTACCATGTCACTGGTCCTGTCCAACCCTGTGCTCCCTACGTCTTGGTCCCCTGTTAAGTGTACTCTGCCCTGGTCCTGTGTTATGTGTGCTCCGTCCTGTTCTCCTGTCACTTATGCTCCAGCCTGTCTTCCTGCCAAGTATGCTCTGCCCTGGCTACTTGCAGAGCGTGCCTCCCCGTGGTCTCGTGCCTTACTCTGGTCTCCAGGCCCCCTGCCTCTCCATGGGCCTGGCCCTCCATCCCATCCCCCGTCGACCTCCCTCCAGAGCTCTTAGGAGCGTCTGGAAGCCTCTTCTTAGAGGGGGGGTTATGTGATGATCTGCGGCTGGTGTGCCTGCTTGAGCCCCTGGGGGGCACTCCTTCCTAGTTTATTGTTTCCTTTATGTTTTACCCTGGACTGATTATGGTTGATTTTATGCACCTGTGTTTTATTATCTTGTTTAGCGCACCTGTCTTAAGCCTGAGTGGCCCTTTGTATCATTGCTCAGTATTGTAAGTGTCTTACTGCATCCTAAGCGTTTTCCTAGTTTCTCAGTGTTTCCGAGTGTTTTTCTAGTTTCACGGTTCCTGGACTCCCTGCCTGTATCTGGTCTTCCCGTCTGCCTTGCATTGTATGATTGCCGATCTGGACTGCTTACCTGGTTTTGACCCCTGCATGTTTCCCTGTACCTGTCTCTGGATTCTCCTCTTAATAAAGCCTGCATTTGGATCACCACTGTCTGTTTCCGAGAGCAGTTCATGACATGGAGTTATTCACTAAAATGTAAAGGTGCTTATAATAGCATTACTTTGTGGCTGATTTTCACAAAAATTTGGTACGCATATTCATTTTCACAAGATGAACATATTTTATATTTATTAATATAGCCATATTAGCTTCTAAAATTGGCCATGTTTTTTTTGACATATATTAGATTATATGTTAGGAAGTCCACTAAAGAAGATTCGTACCAATGTTCCACTCCTTGGGTCATCCGGTTGCAGGGCCCTATTTTAACGATCTAAGCGCATGGCGCAAGTGCACTTAGTCTGAATCCACTTTTGCTAGTTTAATAACGGGAAAAATGGTCGGCGCTCCCGGTGCATGGTCTAAAAGGGTTGTCTCTATTCTCTTAATGAGTAATGGGTGTGTTTTGGGCGGAACGTGCAATAAACCAATCAGAGTCTCGTCTCCCATTCCCTTTAAAAGCCTGTTGCTCGCACCATGGCGGATTCGCTATTTACATGGCGGAATTTGCAAGCGGAAAAACTGGATCTGCTTAATTTATTTATAATAATTTTTACATTGTAATCCTTTTATTTGTAATATTTGGCTAGTTTGTGTGCTGTGTAAGCAGAGTGTAATCGCGTGTTGGACCGGCCTATAGGCGCACATTACTAACACGCTCGAGAGAGAGAGAGAGAGAGAGAAAGAGAGAGAGAGAGAGAGAGAAAGAGAGAGAGAGAGAGCTGGTCCTGCTTTAGGCAAAAAACAAATATTGCCCCATTAACTTTAGACCAGGCTTTTGTTGGTTAATGGCGCAGTCTATTTCAGTTGCCTCAAAATAGTAACGCGCCAACAATGCTCCTGTACAGTCCTCGGTTACAGACAGCATGCCCATGGGCGCACAAATAGGCGTGTCGCAGGAAGTGAAAATGATAACTGCATCCGGCTAAAACTAACAAAAACACTTGGTTCGCGCCGGACACTGCATTGTATGACAGGGCCCATAATGTTTTTGTTGTTGTTGTTGTTGTTGTGGTGGTGGAATTTTACGAAACTTGGTGTTCGCCCTCAGAATGTCCTTTTCTCTTTGTGTGTCAAATTTCGTAACGCTTGGACATTGCATTCAGCAGATATAGGTCAAGTCATAAAAATGGGCGTTGCATGACCAATTAGTTGATTTATATATTTGCAATGCTCTGACAAATCAAAATTCTTTTGGTAACTTTTTGCCAGCACTGCTAGCTGCCATGTGCCTATTTTGGTGAAGATCAGACCAATTGCCTTAGCAGGAGTTTGGAAAAAGTAGGTTTTTAAGAAAATAAAATGTTATAGTCGGAAACAATAATTTGGTGTGATCCAACTGCAAACTGCCTTATTATAGCGCCACCTAATGTCGGACGGGTGTGCATTTGAGTAAAGTTGCACTATTGTCATCCATCCAGCTGATTTTGTGGTCTCAGCGATTTATGCTTTCTGTCAGCCATACACTTTTAGGAAAGAAAAATAATGAAGAAGAAGAAAATCTGTACAAACACCTTCAGTTCTTGGAGCACTAACTAGCAAAACCGGTGCATTTATAATTACGACAATACATAACAAAAAAAGGATGAGAAATACCAGTTTGCATTATCAAGCAGACTAATGAGCTGTTTTGTACAGCTAAAAATAACTAAAAGTGTATGCCAGACACTTTCAATTTACAAAGCTGTGTTTGCTCTAACATGAAAATAAGGTGGATACTATTAAATACGCATCAATTAGACATCACAAGTTGAACAAACATTAAAGAAATAAGCCTCATTTATACATGTATAAGAAACTGAGCATAACTACACATCAGCAACTCAAGTTAACAGGAAAATATTTATTTATGAAATAAATTAAAGTATTGGGGTGGGGGGAGGGGGGACACATTGATCATTACACAAACTCTGTATGTAGATATGTCAATATATGGTGTCATTTACAGATGTATTATAATTTTAAATGATTACTGTCCTTGGTAACAAATTGTTCTCATAAAATATATGCAGCATCTGGGACAAACTTCCAGTATCACCTATACTAATAAAGCCACAATCTAATCCTGTCTACTTTAAACAAACCTCCTCTGGAGCTCGCTGATCTGTTACCATGACAACAACTCCAAGAGGAGAGGAGAACAGTAACCCTAACACACAAAAGAAAGGGGCCCTGAACACGAACCATAATAACTAACAATGCTTATATATTTAGAAATGAACCATTAGGTCAAACATGTATTCAATAAAAAATTATTGTGATTTTAACGGTAACAGACTGTAAAAATGCTACAGTGGAAAACAGAGAGATTTTTTTGCACTATATACAGTGAATAACTGATATCTAACTGTGCATGTAATGTAATTTTACAGTAAAATACAAGTTTTTGGAAGTCACAGTATCATTGTATAATTTACAGTATAATTTACAGTGAAATTACGGAAATTGACATTCCAATTGAAATTGAAATTTCCTGCATGACACTTCACATTTGATGTATCTTTGCTGAAATAACTGTTTCTTCAAAGTTTTCTCAGTTTTTTCTAATCAGTTATGTACTATACATAAGGGTTTTATGTTACATTTAATGTTGTTAAATTAATGTTTATTGCATTATTTAAATTTCATGTGTGTTACCATGATTGTGTTTAGTGTTTGTGTGAATGACACTGTGTAGCTTCTATATACTAATACTAAATTTCTTGTGTAAAAGCTGTTTGTGATGAGTTTAGAATCATCATGTGACTCTCATCACCGCTGTGATTGGTAGTCGTCAGTGTATTACAATGGTACAAAACAGATATTAGTACTTCAATAGGTCCGTAAATTAACATTATATCATTTAATGAAATTTTATTGTAAATTTAAGTTAAGCCTGTAAAACCTAAAATGTTGCTACCGTGTTTTTTACAGTAAATTTCTGGCAACCACAGCTGCCGGTCTTTTTACCCTAAATTTGACGGAATTTTTTTACAGTGTACATTTTGTTTCATGTTGACTTTAAGCTCATGAAACGGTAAAACAACAAACGTTACATTACCTATACGACACATAATGTAACTAATTCCAGCCGTTTTCCTTTACATTTCTTTGAGACACGTGAACAGTCAGACATCAGATCTTTGATGTCCTGAAACACACTCTGACTTTAATAAGAGAGTTTCCTGGAATAGATGAGTGTGTGTCACTTGAGCTCGGCTCTTACAGTAAGCATCACGGCTGAGAGAGAGGAGATCTTATCGCACCGTAACCTTCATCTGCACATGCCAGGAGTAGTTTTAGAATGAACTCATGTGCCAGTCAGGGAAACATGACAAACACATTCTAAGTACTGTATTTCCACCACACGTATTTTAGGCAATAATGAGTATAGTTTTCTTTTAGAGAAAAACATTGCAATCAACAAAGTGATAATCAACAAATCAATTAGGACTGGCAAATGTGTAGTCAGCTTGTTCTTGAGACAGACTGGTTTTATGAATATTCAAATGAGATGATGTAGTGGTTTAGTGCACATGTGTGCTCTACAGGTTTGAGTCTAAAGCTGTGCCTTGCTCTTTTATTAATATTCTGTTCTCTGTATAACATTCTTGTCAATGTAAAGTGGGAAATTTGTTTTTTATTATTTCAATATCTGACTTTTTTAAAACCTCACAGACCGCATACGCTAAATATCTTGAGATTATATTAAGTAATGATGAACTGCTGGAATTCCAGATGCTCCAGATGCTGGAACTGCAGATCTGAGGTGGTTTGAGTTGCCAAAGCACTTGATTTGAACAAATTAAGACACACTTCGTCAGCTGTAAATACTGAATTCGACTTGGCAGGCAGATGTATTTGAATGCATATAATCACAGTTTTTGACATTTATGGTTCATCTCTCAGGCAGAAACAGAGAATCAAAACATCAGAAAAGATCTGAATAAACATCTATGTGTTATAGCTAACATTGCTATATGCTAACATTGCTATATATATATACTGTATATATATATATATATATATATATATATATATATATATATATATATATATATATATATATATATATATGTATGTATATAACCACTCAAACGTTTGGAAACATTACTATTTTTAATGTTTTTGAAAAACATCTCTTATGCTCATCAAGCCAGCATTTATTTGATCAGAAATAAAAAATTTAAAAGAACAGCATTTATTCAAAATATAAGTTTCTAACAACATAAATCTTTACTATCACTTAATAAAAGTATTAATTTCTTTCAAAAAAAGAAAAAAAAACACTGACCCCAAACTTTTGAACGGTATTTTATTGTTATAAAAGATTTCTATTTTAAGTCAGTGCTGTTCTTTTTAACTTTTCATTCACCAAAGAATCCTGGAAAAAAATATCACAGGTATATAAAAATAAATATTAAGCAGCACAGCAGTTTCCAACATTGATAATAAATCAGCATATTAAGAACGATTTCTGCAGGATCATGTGACACTGACGACTGGAGGAATGGCTGATGAAAATACTTTACATTACATAAATAAATTATATTTTAAAGTATATTAAAATAGAAAACCCATATTTAAATTTTTGTTTTCTGTTTTTGATCAAATAAATGCAGGCTTGATGAGCATAAGAGACTTCTTTCAAAAACATTAAAAATAGCAATGTAGCTACAATGCACTTAATCAATAACTTTACTTCATGTTTATTATTTGAAAGAGAAGTATTTGCACTAGTCAGTAAACACTAATATTTAATAGGTGTAAATATACAATTGTGTACTTTGAGCCCTGTTTAGTTTTAATATCCATCATAATCACTTACAGATTTCACATCTACAGGCAAGTGTTCTTGCTATTTTTATGTAATGGTTGTTTTGGATGACAACTTTAATTTAAAATGATTAAAAGGATTGTACCGCAGTGGCTTTATGATGCCGAAATATGGTTAAAGACATGCAGATAATGCCAGAGAGATGGTTCCACTAAGAGAAACCAATTAAATTTCCTCTTAATTTGTCCATTCACTCCTATAATTACAACATGTTAACTAAATCTGCATAATTAGACTTCCACTGATCTGTGCTGCCTGATTGACATTTAAATATGTCATCTGAACAAATTAGCAATTAGAGACGCATACCGCAAAAAAAAGAGAAAGATAATCAGCCCACATGACTTCATTAAGACACTAGTGAGGAGAACCCATGACCGCTTTGAGTCACATAGGTGAAAAATCTGATTTTTTCTAGTCAGAACGCTTCTACAGATTTTCTGCTATTATTAAACTGTTAAAAAATAAAACGTATAAGGGCTGATATTGGCTGGAATTAGCTGCAATATGGACTCAACCATATGCTAATAGTCAAATACAGTCCATGGTACACACATGATCATATTGGTGGTTTATTCTTATCATATTTACAAATATTTTCGTCTTTCTGTTGATGGAACCGGAAAAGGGGATCAAGAGTGTCCCAATGTTCCTACACTGAAAAAATTAATTTTGATGATTTGTTATCATTTACATTTATTAATTTAGCTGACGCTTTTATCCAAAGCAACTTACAATTGCTATACATGTCAGAGGTCGCACGCCTCTGGAGCAACTAGGGGTTAAGTGTCTTGCTCAGGGACACATTGGTGTCTCACAGTGGATTCGAACCCGGGTCTCTCACACCACAGGCATGTGTCTTATCCACTGCGCCATCACCACCTATCACAACTTTTTATATTTTGTCAAATCAACTTAGATAATTAATGTAGTTCAGATAACATAATATTTTGAGTTTCTATTTATTAAACCAATCTCCTTTGTTGTATTAACTAAAAAAAATTATTTCAATGAACTCAAAATTTTAAGGCAACCAGGTAACTTACTTTTTTAAGTTAATCCAACTTTTTTTTTTACAGTGTACTAACTCTTCATTCTTAAACAAATATTCTATTTAGATTTTTTCTAAATGGTTTGACAGTTTGATGTCTTATTATTAAGTGCTGGAGCTCTAAAGAACATCAGGGGGTTTCGAACTTTTTGATGCCAAGGTCCCCCAAATATATGGATTCCGTTGCAAGGAATACAAAAGGTAGCTATTAATTTTCAGTAAAGGACATTGTGTGAGAAAAATACTGTGATGTGTTTTTTCCCCTCAAAAATTAAATAATGGGCTTGTATGTTGTTGACAGATTTAACAGCATCTATTCCCAACACATTTTCAATTCAAATAAAGTGATTTTTTTCACGTTTTTTTCTCTCTCTCCAATAAATATGATTTACAGAGCATAGTGCCATTCAAGCTCCCAGAAAACAAACCAAAGTGTGACTATAATGAGTAGAAACTCCACTGACAGGTAACACAAACCAGTCTTGAACATATATTGTGAGTGTGATCTATAGTTTGGGTCACAAAAATATTAAATTATTTGTATTTTAAAAATTTTTTTATCTGCACAGTATTTACATGTAGTATATATATGTTTTAATTTAAATTATTTTAAGGAATTATAATGAGTTCGCACTGTATTTTCAGCTGTATTTTCTGAATTTTGGGTGGCAGTTGAGAGAGTTACCGTGGCGACATCCTCAGACAACAAAGAAGACTGTTAAACAACCACTACTCTTGTCTCTTTCTCTCATTTACGTTACTGCTAACTTAAGGTTAGTTAAAATCATTAAATTTCATATCAAACTGAAATTTTGATAACATTCTAATCTCTCATATGGTAATGTTACAATGTGCCCTGACTATGGGGCATGTTGTCACATTTCACTTCCATTCTTTAGGGGTAAATCAAGAAAAAATATACTGATATATACTAACTTGAACTAACATTTGCATTTGGGTCCTATCTCTTGCAGAAAATGAACCACAGGACCCAGCAATGAGCATCCGTAACTGCCCAAGAGAGACTGGCACTCCAGTGGGGATTGTTATCGCTTCGCCAGCAGGGCCAGGATGTGTGGCTTTTTGCCCAGTTCTTCTGGACTATGGCTAAAGGCCTTGAGTACGATGATGCGTCCCTCAAGGTTGCTTTTAATCTCTGCCTGGATGACCCCTTGCCACAGTGGGAGATGAAGCAACTGGGAATTTTGGATTATTGAAACTTCACCCACTATCTGCATCACCGTAAGGACTGGCAGATACTGACACCACCAGAGTCAGCTTGCAGTGACCATACTGCCAACCCTCTTTCGTCGACTCAAATTCAAGATCTTTCTCTGACTCCAACGTTAAAGCGTAGACTGAGAAGGAGGAGGCCAGCCCAGACCACTGTCTCTGAGTTCACAGAGTCAGTTGTGGTCATAGTAAAAACAATCCCTGCAGAAGATTCTAAGTCATTTCCAGTTGTCTCAGAGTCTGTCACGTCCATCCTAGTCACTCCCAAGTATGTCAAGTCTAGTCACCCCAGGGCCATCCATTACAGTTCCAGCCACGCCAGATCCAGTCAGGTCTGTTCTAATCAGCCGGGTGTCGGCTGAGACCGTTCCTGCAGTGTCTCCTGAGTCAATCAATAGAATCATCCCAGAAACTGCTGAATTTTCTGCAGTCTTCCCTGAGTCTGCTCCAGTACCTCCAGAGACTGTTTTGCAGTGACCAACCTACTCTCCCACCTTCGAGTCAAGTTCCAGATACTCTTCTGACTTCCGATACTGAAGAGAGCGACCAAAACGGCTGCATCAGTCTCCGAGCCAGTCGAACCCGCTCCTACCAGTCCTGAGCCAGTCGAGCCCGCTCCTGCCAGTCTCCGAGCCAGTCGAGCCCACTCCTGCCAATCCTGAGCCAATCGAGCCCACTCCTGCCAGTCCTGAGCCAATCGAGCCCGCTCCTGCCAGTCTTGAAGCCTGTCGAGCCCACTCCTGCCAGTCCTGAGCCAATCGAGCTCGCTCCTGCCAGTCCTGAGCCAATCGATCCTACTCCTGCCAGTCCTGAGCCAATCAAGCCTGCTCCTGCCAGTCCTGAGCCAGTCGATCCCTCTCCTGCCAGTCCTGAGCCAGTCGAGCCTGCTCCTGCCAGACCTGAGCCAGTCGATCCCACTCCTGCCAGACCTGAGCCAGTCGAGCCCGCTCCTGCCAGTCCTGAGCCAGTCGATCCCTCTCCTGCCAGTCCTGAGCCAGTCGAGCCCACTCCTGCCAGTCCTGAGCCAGTCGAGCCCCCTCCTGCCAGACCTGAGCCAGTCGAGCCCACTCCTGCCAGACCTGAGCCAGTCGATCCCACTCCTGCCAGTCCTGAGCCAGTCGAGCCCGCTCCTGCCAGTCCTGAGCCAGTCGAGCCCGCTCCTGCCAGACCTGAGCCAGTTGATCCCTCTCCTGCCAGTCCTGAGCCAGTCGATCCCTCTCCTGCCAGTCCTGAGCCAGTCGAGCCCGCTCGTGCCAGCCCTGAGCCAGTCGAGCCCGCTCCTGCCAGACCTGAGCCAGTCGATCCCTCTCCTGCCAGTCCTGAGCCAGTCGATCCTGCTCCTGCCAGTCCTGAGCCAGTCGAGCCCGCTCCTGCCAGACCTGAGCCAGTCGATCCCACTCCTGCCAGACCTGAGCCAGTCGAGCTCGCTCCTGCCAGTCCTGAGCCAGTCGATCCCTCTCCTGCTAGTCCTGACCCAGTCGAGCCCACTCCTGCCAGTCCTGAGCCAGTCGAGCCCACTCCTGCCAGACCTGAGCCAGTCGATCCCACTCCTGCCAGTCCTGAGCCAGTCGATCCCTCTCCTGCCAGTCCTGAGCCAGTCGAGCCCGCACCTGCCAGTCCTGAGCCAGTCGAGCCCGCTCCTGCCAGACCTGAGCCAGTCGATCCCTCTCCTGCCAGACCTGAGCCAGTCGAGCCTGCTCCTGCCAATCCTGAGCACAAATTGTCATGCCCGTAGAAGCAGAGGAAAAGGAGGCCCCATGTTGGCAAGTCAAATACCCATCTTTTAGCCCTGTATCCTGAGTTCCCTGGCCACTGACTCTTAACTGCCTGGCAGGCTGATTAATGCAGCTATCGAACTCCTGTTTCAAGTCTCTGGTTCTGTGAGCCTCTACCTAGCGGCAAGACTGGTGCAACATCTAAGATCTACATCAAGCTATCGAGTTCCTTGTGTTCCTGCCTGGTCTTTCCTTTGGAGCTCCCTCTATTGCACTCATGTCATCGCCATCTTACTGACGGTCTCAGTGGTCATCCGTCCTGCCTGTCGTTGTGTCGTCTGCCCTGCCCTACTGTTTGAACTGGGGTTCACGCTTCACTCTCCCTGCTGTCTCAAGTTTTCAGTTTTGTTAATAAAAACCCTTGTCTGCTCATTTGCATCTAGGTCCTATCTCTTGCAGAATTGTGACAAGAATACAAAAATAGGATGCAGGAGAAACAAGTTTAAAACTTACTTTACCAATAAAAACAAAAAGAATCATCAAAGGTCATGAAGTAAATTGGTCAATAAATTGAGATTAAATACAAAACAAAATTTAGTTATTGGAGGTTTGCATAGTATTCTGATTCTTAATTTCACTGATTTTATTCATTTTGAGGAATATTGTATTTTTTTTTGCAAGTGAGATGAGTAAATGCACGCTCACATTTAGTCTATTGATTTTTTTTGGAGCAAGTGAGATGAGTAAAAAATCTCATCTCAAAAAATCTCATCTGACATGCACTTTTAGTCTAGAGAACTATAATAACCATAATTTTTACACATATCGCCTCTACACTTCGATTTGTCTCAACATGGGGACAAGAGAGCTGTCAGTCAATAAATGGGAAAACAAAGAAACTTGCGCTACTTATTTGAAAAAGTAACTCAGATATTTTGTTGTACAATTTAAAAGTAATGCGTTACTTTACTAGTTACTTGAAAAAGTAATCGGATTACGTAACTCGAGTTACTTGTAATGAGTAACTAACTTACTCTAGTACTCAATTGAAATACGGTATTGTGTTGTATTGTTTGTGCAATTAAAAAAATATTCAAAAAGGAATGATAAATGATGGAATTTTACTATTAATTAAATTGAGTAAACGTTAAAAAAGGCTTAAAATTGTATGTTGCTTTGGATGAAAGCATCTGACAAATGAATAAACCTAAATGTCTTTGGCTTATAATGACAGAACTGTCAAGACATTCAAGTTTCATCAGTGCTTCACAATATAAAGTCAACTCTGAGTCAAAGTGTAAACACTATAAACATTCCTGTAGCTCAAAGCATGGCGCTAGCAATGCCAAGGTCACGGGCTCAATTCCAAGGAAATGCATGAACTGATAAAATGTTTACCTTGAACGCAAGGTAATTTACTTTGATAAAAGTGTCTGCCAAATGCATAAAAGTAGGCTAAATTTGACAAACCCCTGAAAGGCCTACTACATTGTTTAATGAATTTTTCACTTTCAGTCATTTGAAATGATTGTAAACATGGCACAGTCAGTCTCGTATGATGGCTACAGTCACCTCGGCTTTATCCCATCCATCTGGTCAGGGCTCTCCTGTGGCCACCAGGACCTCTGGCATAGCCCATATCCTGCTTTCTGAAACACCTGCTTCTGAGTTGGCACAGAAGTGTGGGATCCTGAGAGATTGGAACACAGCCATCTGTTTCTCAATGCCACCGTGACCAGAAGTGCCTGTAATCTGCCTACAGAAGGAAACAAGGCTGAATAATATCCACACACACACACACACACACACAGGTTGACCCATGCTGTAGCACTACAAAGCCATCTCACACATAGATCAACTGTATGTTTGCTCAAGATAAACATCATCATGTAGAAAGTAGAAAGTATACCCAAATGCTCATATCCAGCAGTGGAAACCTTTCCAGAGTGACTATTAAAATGAGGAAAGACTAAATCGTAAAGACTAAATCGTGTGAGAATGAAATACAAAGAGAATTTGACTATAAAAAAATGTATTAGGGGAAATTAATTGGGTTTCATAACAGCAATAAGGTTGTGCTACTGAATATTTTATGCTGTCCCTTACAGCACCTTTTAACTGTGACTATTTACATAATTTATAACTTAAATATAACATGTTGAAACAAAATAATGTTATTTACACTATATTACAGGTGTTTTTTCAACCGCTTACTCGCAAAATCCTTACTTGTCACACAATTTTTGAAACCTGACACTCAAACACCATAACCACACACAAAATCTGCAAATACACTGTAAAAAAAAAGTTGGATTAACTTAAAAAAGTAAGTTACCTGGTTGCCTTAAAATTTTGAGTTCATTGAAATTAAAAATTTGAGTTAATACAGCAAAGGAGATTGGTTTAATAAATAGAAACTCAAAATATTATGCTATCTGAACTACATTAATTATCTAAGTTGATTTGACAAAATATAAAAAGTTGTGAAAACAAATCATCAAAATTCATTTTTACAGTGTAGTTCTAACCACAGCAAACCACTAATTCTCTGCCTTTGACTCAGTTTTCAAATTCATAAAACACCTCTCGCAAACCACAACACACAATTCTCTATGTAACAAATATAATTTGGTTTCAATCTTGCTTTTGTGTTTGCCATGATTTTTTCAACATCTCTCTGCCAATTAGCCTACTTTCAATCTTGTACATGTACATAAGAGCTCATGAAAAAAAGAGCTTTAAGTTTTGAGTAGCTGTGTATAATGATATATCCAAACCTATAATAGTATAGCAAATGTGTTTGCAACGGTGTTTGAGATATTTTGAATGCAGTGCTTCATTTTGCAAGTGATGTGAGGCATTTTGCATTTTGTATTTTGTATGTGCAATTCTTGGATTTGTGTGTAGAGTTTTGAAAAAAAAGAGGCAAAAATTTGAAAATGTGTTTAAGCAGTAAAAAAAACAAAAAAAAACTCTAAGCGGATTGAAACATTCGTTGCGGTCTCTTCAGCACTCCAGACATGCCGCATTCATCGAGAGACTTCATTTCCCACAGACTCCTGCGGCCTTTACTCCTCTTCGCACATGCGCAGTTTGAGGCGCGGGCGTCGCTTCTCTTTGCACATGCGCAGAATACTTCTCTGTGTGCACATGCGGAGTGTGAGATGCGTTTGTAAGATGGCGGTGTGAGTGCGCGGCCTGCTACTGTATGCGCGAGATTGAGATTCCCGCGGTCATCATTCAAGCAGTCGAAACTGTGTGTGTGACGCGAACGGTTGGCGGGAATTTGTGTGAGGTATGTTTATAACTTTATTAAATAGTGGTTTTTTTCACACTGATCCGTAATACGTCGTATTGATATTTATTTAACAGCCGGCCCGTCAATTAGCACGTTTAAACCACCGTATTCACACGAACGCACCATATAAACATATAAGCTCGCTGCTAATGTAGTATAATGCGATTTGAGTCCGAAATTAATCGATTAAAATCATGTTTGAGCTATTTAATATTCATCTGCCGGTAGTTGCTCAATCTGTCACGTCATTCAAATGAAATGTGCTTCAAAGTCGTAATTAATTACTCATGTTGTGAACATCTGAGGGAATTTCAGCATTATTTCATTTGTGTATATATTATTATGTGGCTTTGAACGTGATGTGATGAACGTGAAATGTGATGGTTTGATTGACATACAATTTAACTAAGTAGGACTACTTCCTGGGTCATGAACCCGAGACCTCAACCGAACCTTGACCATCGACCTCGACTGATCCACACCGTTGACCTAAACTAACCATAGACCTATTGTGCTCTTAAGATCAGAGGACTAAACCAGGATCAGTTGATATTTTAATGTTGATCCAAGAACTCCTGCTCACAAACGTCCTTTACTTTGTAATCTAATCTGGCATTTCTCCATTAGTTCCAGCTCTCAAGGAAATTTCAATAATCCCAACTCTGTTTGCCATGTATTTTATTTGACAGCCGAGCTGTGATGGCCAAGAGGATTGCAGAGAAAGAGTTGACGGACAGGAACTGGGACCAGGAGGATGAAGGAGAGGAGGTGTGCCATCTTTCAGTATCTACACACTTTCACTGTGAAACATCTTAACATTCCCCGTGGAAATGCTTTTATCCATAGTATCTAAAAAGACACTTAACCACTAGATCCACGGTTGTCAAACTGGGGTACGTGGACTGATTTCAGGGGGTACGGGAAAAAAGATCTTAGGGACTGTTCGTTTTTTATTTAAGGGGCTACCGGAGGAGTTTTGAGATCTGTAGTCAAAAAAGACTTCACCCTCCCTTCGCCAGCAATAATTTTTTCTATGACCCTCCAAAATGATTGTGAAAAAAGGCATGACCCTCCCCGATAATTTATTGATTACTTCTGTAGCTACTGGTTTGCGCTTGGCAAAGATGTTCAGATAGCCATTGTTTTGTTTTTTACAACCATGACAAACGACTGAACTCCTGCTTTCTCATCTTACTAGGGCTGTAACGATAGACCAAACCTACAATTCGGTTCGTATCACGATTTTTGATTTTAGAGTTGAAAAAAAAAAATCATCTTTTCGGTGCTGATGCAGTGGTGACGCGTTCATGTAACATGCAAGGGTGGCGCTGCCAATAAAGTATCTATCTAAAGCTGCCACAAAGAACCGGCATAATGATTACGAATATGTAAAATATAGCAAGGAGACATTTTAATTGTTTATTAATAAACAAGTGTTTGTCAGTGTCGGCTGCAAAGATGAAGTTGGCAATGTTGACTCGCGATCTCCGCAGTAGGCTAGTGAATGCGCCAGAGTGAAATGCACATTTCATACGGATTACATTAGCAGAGAGTCGTTTTGAATTGTTCTGTTAAAAAGTAGACATTTTCAAGCTTTCTATATATTTCTCAGGTCTGTGAGGCCAAGTACCTTATACGCTGTGTTTCGGTTCATTTAGGCTATTAGACGAGAGTCCAGTTCACGCGCCGGCGCCTCCGTGTCATGATGATCTATTTCTACTATATTTACTTTTTATTTATTAAATCCAGGCAATTGGTTGATGAAACATTGATTAAAATTAAGATACAATTAATAAAAAATGAAATTCACTTTGAAGAAAGGCTTTAAAACTTTCACAGAGACCTCAAACAGAAAGCACAAAGTCGCTTTCAGAGCGTCATGTCCGTAACGGAGAACTGTCACGTCCGTAACTGTTTTTTTACTCATAAATGCGAACACGAAAAATTACATAAAAATAATATTTTATGTTCTGTGGAGGCCGACCCTCATCCGGTGGGTAGTATTACGTTTGTTTTGTGCAGTGTACCGGTAGTTCATAGAATTACTAAAAAATATTTTGCCATCTAAAAGTTAAAGATCTTTTGTGTCATGTCACATGTGGATGGAGAGGTGGAGGGCCTATTCTGTGTGGTTTACTATAATTTAGTTTACGGTTTAGTTTACTATTGTTAAATGTTAATGTGTTCTTTTTTATTATTATTTTACAGCAGAGAAGTTAAGAAAATATGTGAAAAGCAATACTTATCAGTATGTGAAAAGTTAACAATAGCTTTAATGAGATGTTGGATATGTGTTGTAGGCCTATTGTGTGTGAGATTGGGTGCATATCTGTTTAAAATCATTATATTCAGCACATTTGTATCATATGTTGACTTTTGATGAGATTTGTATCATGTGTTTATGATTCTATTCACTATTATCGACAAAATTGATAAAAATAAATATTAATACATTTTAAAAAACTTGTTAACAATTGGTGGTGTTGGGGGTACTCCGGAAGATCTATAATGTCTCAGGGGGTACATGCCTGTTAAAAGTTTGGGAACCACTGCACTAGATTATCTGCTCCGTATCCATTTCTGCCAATCCCAAAACTACTCCGTTTTAATTTTACTTGTACATCCTTATGAGATTTTTATTTCAGATTCAAACATACAAAAAAAAAAAACTGTTTAAGCTGTTAAGTGCTTCAGCCAAGAATAATCGAACGTTTGAAAATATTATCTTGTGTCTTCAGGCAGGAATGTTTTCAGTTGCAACTGAAGATGTGATGAAGAATCGCTCCATCAAGAAAGCCAAGCGTCGTAACGTCGGATCAGAGGTAACACTCCTCCTGTGTCCCAGTAGGCATCTGGTAATGTGTTTTGAGGGTGATTTATAGATGAGTTTTGTTGTTGTTTTTTAACAGGGAGAGAGTGGAGGGGCTTTCAAAGCTTTTAAGGGGTTCTCTCTGACATCGGCCGCAGGGACTGCGTCATTCTCTGGCTTTGGTAATGGCGCTGGTTTCAAACCTATGTCCAGCCTGACCAATGGCAGTGTGGCATCAGTGGCTCCATCTTTTGCCAGTTTTAACGTTCCCACGTTTGCTAAAACTAACAGTGGTAAGTTGTTGTTGGAAAAAAAGTTCATTGTAAATGTATATTTATACAAAATAATAATATAAATTATTATTATACTATAATAATATTAAAAACTCCAATACACAGCGGAAACAAACTGCTTATGTGTACATAATGTCAATTCATGTCCTCTCACACTAGTGTTGTGATCTAACAGACACCCGGCAGTGATGACCACATAATTTAGGCTGTTCACACTGCCGAGCATTAGTGCTCATTTCCGATTCATTGCTTCAGATCCGATTTGTTTTATATAGCTGTTCACATTGTTGTTTTAAATGTGGCCAAAATCATATTCCAGTGATTCCAGAAGTGAGGTATGCCGTAAAGCAGTCGAATTTTGTAGTTCTTTTTGTGCTCGGGTTCCTACCCGAACCCTGAAGTTCCGTAGTGTCAGTAATAGCGATACAGACCCCGCTATGGCAGATGTATCATTCAAGCTATTGTAAGTCGATATACCATCACAAGGGTCTTGGAAATATATTATGAAGGTTGAAAACCTACATGGTGCTGCTTTAAATTTAACAATGTAAATAAATATTCACCTGTACCATAGGATCTGTATCAAAATACAGATGTCTTGATTCCGATTCGCAAGATCTCTTATTTGATTTAATGACAAATTTTCTCTTTCAAATTTTGTTTGTGTGATAGACTACAGGCTCTGTACTAAACTGAACAATTAGATTTATAAATAACCAGCTTTTCAAAATCCGTTTCATGGTAACTGAACCAACAACTGAATTTTACCAAACAATATACAAATATAATGAAGCTCTACAATGAAGTGCAAAAGAAAATGCAAAACAACATTGTCAAAATGCAGAGGTGGGAATTTACAAACCACTGAACAAAAATTATGTTTTGAGCAGTGAGGGGAGTCTCTCTTAAATGCTTCTGATTGGCCATTGTGTTCAAGAACATGTTGCAAATAGAAACTCTGGCATGTAAATCGTTTCTATTTTGTTTTAGTAGTTCTTTTCTGCAACAGATGAATAACAATATTAGTTTTTGTTTTATTCATAACATATTGATATTTCCATTTTGCGGGAGTCATGCGAATCGTTTTGTTAAAAAAACAATAATATCCACATGCTCGAGTGAGAAAACTGACAGACGTTGCAGAAACACAAAGATAACGGTGTGCTAAGCGCAGTTACTAACAGCACTTTGTGTTAGGACTGGGTATTGACACAAATTTCATAATTCGAGTCGATTTTGGTTCACAAGCTTGCAATTCGATTTTGATTCAAAATTTATTATTTTGGATATGTTACAATAAATGGCAAATTTTCTCAAGGAAAACAAATCTCTTAACTTAAGCTGTAAACTATGGGAGTCATTTGTAGCCTACTAGGCTTCATTAGAATTAGCCTACTAGACCCTCTTAGAATTGCTCTATTTATTAGCCTAATATAATGTTGAAGGTAATAATTAACTGATTTGTAGCTATACAAACACTTAAATTACACTTTAAAAAAAATATATATAAGATTATATGAAATATAAACATTTAAATGGTGGCTGTCATAAAAACTTGCCAGATTTATTCAAACATGCATTAAATATTGAAGAACATTAAAATTATAATAAATATGTAATGTGCATATATTTAGCTAAATGCTCCCCTCTAAAAATTTTCCTAGAATGTGAAATTGAATTTATTTTGGCATAGTTAAATAACAAGAGTTCAGTACATGGACATGACATACAGTGAGTCTCAAACACCATTGTTTTCTCCTTCTTACTTAAATCTCGTTTTTGAAAAACACCCCTGAAAAATAGGCAAATCTCCACATAACACTGACTGTGACGCAACAGTCGGGATCATTAATATGTACGACTCCAAAGATTTGCATATGCCAGCCCATGTTCAATGACAGGCGGAACTGTGTAGCCGAAGCATGGCAGTTGCTCAGTGTTTGGATGTACAAATGAACACAAAAGGTATTTAGTTCCTTCATCCGAGCCTCTGAAGAAACAATGGGTTCATTTTAATTTATCTGGAAATTTCCAAACATTTCACCGACGAGACTGTTTCCTCAACTTGGGCCAATACAGAGCTGGCCTCGATGAACGTCTGAAAATAAATCGATCGAGATACCAAGCAACACTTTCTGATGTGTAATTGTTCAAGTTCAGACAGGTAATCTTTCTCTCAAAATCGTTCAATAGTGGATTTACATGGATTTACAATAGTAAAAACTAGTAGTGTAACGATACGCGCATTCGTATCGAACCGTTCGGTACGAGGCTTTCGGTTCGGTTTTCGGTACGCATTTTCAAACCGAACCAACCGTTGGACCATTTTTCCTGCCGACCAAAATTTCGTTATTTTAAATGTAGGCGCGTTGCGCGTGGGCGTGGCAAGCGCACTCGAGATGCTGGTGCGACCACAACATTGCCCAACATCAAATGGCAAATGTTATGCAAGCGGAACGAAACTGAGCTACTAATTATGTGGTTGACGGATTGTTTATCAGTTTGGACCAATGCAGCGCGAGCCGATCTCTGTTACTACACAGCGCTGAGACATCCAGTAAAGAAAGCATTTGAATTCACTATTGAACTTGAAGTAATAACATCGCTGCGAGATCTAGTGAGAAACATTCACATTTCTCCGTTATTAACGGATCAAACAGCGCTGACGTGGAAACCAGGAAGAAACATGGTGCCATGAATGAACTATTCAGTGTCCACAGATCAGCAACATCACCATGGATTTACTGTAGTAACACTCACTGTAACCATGGAGGTTTGGCAGGAATAGTAGGCTATAATGCTTTCAAGTAACATTACGTCGGTTTTATTTTGACATTATGAATACAATTGCTGCCCTCAAATGTTAATCTGAACTAAAATAAACCTTTGTTTATAACTACTACAATATAACATTTCATTTTGTCCAAGGAACTGTTTTGTTTTATATGCTCCTAAGAAAAGTCAAAGTCAAGTATAGCTCCATCATTGCTCAAAGTAAAAAAATATATATCATACTTTATGATGTTAGTTTTAATAAAAATATAATAAAAAAAATATCAAGGAAATTTCTCTGGCATTTCTTTCTTTTTGCTGCATTGAAAACGTACCGAACCATGGCACAAGTGTATCGTATCGAACCGTTACACCCCTAGTCAAAACGTATAATATCTGTAGTAAAAGTATTCGAGAGTTTCACATGTAATACGTAGCTATTTCTTATGCAAGCATGTCAGCCAATCACAGCAGAGGCCGGTTACACACAGCAGACACGCCCCTTCAAACAGAGCGTTCACATCAGAGACTAAAATCAGGCTTGGAAAAATGCCTTTTATTTCTAAATTATGACTATTTTTGATCTAAAAAACATACTAACATTATAAGGGCAACCCAGAAAACATTATACAATAAAAATAAAAACCATTCTAGGGCACCTTTAATGGTCACATTTGTTTTTTTTCCGAGGTCAATGTGACGATACATGACATTGATTACAAGCTGTTTAACTGACGTCTTTCCACGGTTGAAACACTGAGCGATTCCATGCATAATTTGAAATTTGAGACTTATTTCATATCAATAGAAGCAAAGGACAAAGATTATTGCTTTTTTTTTTTTTTTGGCTGGGATGGGCACTACAATGTTCCATTCATTCAAATGAAAACAGGATGGCTAATCGATCCTTGATTTAATCGATTAATATCTTTTCTGTTCTCCTGTCCCCCTCAACGAAACTTAAAGTAAACATGTCTCAAAATAATTCTGCTATCTGATAAGGCAATGTATCATCTGGGCTAATTTGGGTTACAGCTGCGCTTACCTGCAGTCGTGAATGCAGTGATGGACAGCGGTCTTTCCTCAGTCGACTGCTGTTTATTTCATGTGATTTCTCATTGTGGTGGTGATATTATAAATCATATTCATTAATAGGATAGTTTTCATCTATGTAATTCCAAAGTTCGCGAAGCAGACAACGACTTTGTGATCAAATACAATCAACTTGTTAACACGCGCCACAGCACCACCCAGTGCATTTAATTATAACTGTGAGTTAGTGCTTGAGATTTATCATGGATTCACTGCATTTACGTCCAGCAAAGCAACGACAACGTAGTAAAATTCGAATAGTATTTTATTTTTCTAATAACAATAATTACAGATTGAATATTCATGCGCACCCCTAGTTAAATGCATTTGTAGATTTGTTATTAATTGATTGATTTTTAATGTTATTTGGACATACAGCACATATGCTGTGCTACTATGTGTCTTTTCAGCCAAAGATGAAGCTAGAGTCGTGTGCTGACAGTTCTGCTCTTTCCACCTTCATAAATAATCCAGTTGTTTGTGGCTCACTATGGATATGGTCTCAATTCATAGTCTATTTTGGGCAGCAGTATTCTCAGATCTCCACAGCTTTTGTATTTGTGCTTTATTCAGTTGGCAATCACAGAGACTGTTTACCTCATAAACCACAAACTGGTATTTTTAGTGTTGTGGCACCAACCCAGTCTGACATGATGCCCATCAGTGAACACTTTGAGAATTAGCTTCCTTTCAACTCATGAGTTCAACTATCACATAACCAATGAGATTTATTAGTGCAAGACAAGTTTTGACAAGACATAATCAAGTTATTAATTGCCTAGTTATGCATATTTGTTCTCTAAAAAATTGTTTCTGATTGATAGGACATGCATTTATTAACTTTTCTTAATGTCAAAACAATTAACAGTCATCCAAAAATATTTAAATGTCATCCAAAATATTTTTAGGTAACTGGTAAATGAATATTGGTATGAGAATTTTAATCTTTTGATTTTTTGTTTATTGATGTTTGAACGGGTAAATTATAAAGAATAATAAGTCAGCCATTGAAACAGAATTCAACATTCTGGTTCTCATTCAATATGTAATACATTGGTTGGCAATATATAATTGATGTTTACTCAGACCAGAGTAATAATAATACTTAATGTTATATGGTTTTATGTTCAATTGTACTTGCACCAAAAAACAACTTGACATAATTAAAATGTTTCACAGTGAAGTGTGTAGATTTCCCAAAGCGTTATGTATTTTCTCAATCTATTTTTTTTAATGTATTTCTTAAACATTTTGATTCCTGGCTTGTAGGAGTGTAATGATATTGAAACTGAGCTGAAAATACTCTCATGGCGTACCGAACGCGCCCCGCCCAGCTCTAGCCCATTGTTAAGGTTTACCTTACGTCACAAAACTAGTTTTTCTTCCTTGACATTTGATTCAATCGTAATTAGGGGTGTAACGGTTCGGTACACGTATTAGTCTCGTGAATTTTCGTGAAAGATATCAGTAAAACAACTTTAAAACAATATCCCACGCAGCATTACATTTACCTCAGGAAGACCATTCAATGTCCGCAGCTTGTTAGTTTGCTAGAGAAATTAACTCTTTTGCTAAGTACATGCACTATATTAACCTATATATTCATTATATTTTACTTAACCTGTTAGTGATGTCTTGATTATTTAATGTACGTTTAAAATAGCTGTCATGAAAATGACTATTTCAACAACGAATTGGACTAAAAACATATAATTAAATGTAGAAGTTAATGCAAAAACTGCCTTAAGTGCAGTTTACATGTTTGCATACTAGGACTGCATGATGTTTCGTTTTAACATCGATATTGCGATGTGCGCATCCACGATAGTCACATCACAGGATGTCCCTCCCTCGCGCATATTTATGAATTGAGTTGACTGAATATCTTTGAGAATACACGATGTAAAAGGTCGGAAGACCTGCCGCTGGTTGTGAATTGTGCTAAATAACGTTGCCTTATCTTCTCTGAAAAGCATTCCACACATTTAGATGACATAAACCGTGCACTTCCAATAAACAAAAAAAATCTATCCAGTGATGAAATGTTTTCTGTGTTGACACAAATCTTGTGCGATGTCCTAACTGCCGGGATAATCACACAACGTGTGCCGTGGTCCGTTAATGACACGTCCGATTCGCGAACTAATGACTCCTTTGAACCGAGTCATATTCATTTGTTTATATAGCGCTTTTAAAGGTGCATTGCGCAACATTTCATGTTAAAAATACCAGTTTTTCTAACCCATACATGCTTAAACAATTGCCTGATGGGCTGAATGAGCCCTTCTTTGATCACTGCGATTGCATCTATAATCCTGTACAGTAAAATAAATGAGAGGGATTCGGGACGGAATTTGAGACTGGGCGTGACGTCATGCGCGTTCACGCTCACCTGGCTATGTCTGGCAGGTTTGTGCATAGACATGATGTCTATGGGTTTATGTATTCAACGCCATTCTCCTTATCATCGAAGACAACTCGAGCGACAAAACTTTAGTCAACTTTCGACAAAAGTAGAAGATGGATTAAAAGAGACCGGCTTGTAGTTCATTCCAGTTGCAGTTTCGCTTGTTGCCAGAGGGGGCATAGTTCTGCAAAAACTCAGAGACATGAGCAATGCACCTTTAACAATGTAGATTGTATCAAAGCATTCACTTTAATGAATGGTTAAAACAACTGATCTGTCCAACACTGAACTCAACGAGACATAACAATCGGAAACACTTTACAATAAGGTTCCATTTTATTAAACTCTGGTTAACTACATTAGTTAACATTCTATTAACCCTCTGTTTTTGAGGTCCAAACACTATAAGAACATCTTAGATTATGAGCTTATTTTTGACAAAACATTCCAACGTTATTTATTTAATATATGAGCAGACTATGTTCAACTAATGTTTAACTAAAGCTTATTTGATGTCTATTTTAGAGTAAAAAACTTTATAATCTATCCAAAACTAGTCAACTAAATGTTGTCTTTCATATTTTGTCTGTAACAACAGTGCGAATTCGTGCTGTTCATTCACTCACACACAGACACGCGATTCATATTAAAACAGGTTTTTTTTGCGGTTTATATTTTATCCAAATTGTGATTAGAAGAACAAAGCACTTAGTGTAAATTGCAGGTTAACCACCACAATCAATTAATGTGTACATAAAGTGCTCAATATGTATATATTTAAACATTTCTGTCTTAAAATGCGTTAAAATAACATTTATTGGGGTTTCTTCAAAGGTAGCATGTTTTTTACAGTAACTGTGATGACGTCATAACAGGGAGTCGCAACCTATACTCTGCTAGATTACCACTGTTTGTGGCTTGACTATGGAGAACGAGGAGGTGGAAAACCATCACATTTTTGATGGACCACAGCCTTATCATTTTGAACTAGTCAGGCATGACTGAGAGAGGGGAGGAAATTGCCAGAAATCATGGCCCTCAAAGAGTAATAAATGCTTGGTGTGAGGAAAATGAGTGGAGGGTTGGTCAGGTGTCCTGGTGAGTAGCTAGAGCTAGCCTGGAGCTAACTCGGATAACATTAGGGAACAAGCCAAAGTCTTTTCAAAAAAATCTTGCCGTCATGTAGAATAGCAAGGAGGGACAACGACTGAAGACATTATTTACTTACATGGTGTTAGTAACGTTAGTCCTAATCAGAGCTGTAGAGATGCACAGACACAATGGCGCTTTTGCTGGCATCTGCTGACAGAACGCGATATATTGCCTGTGCTAAAACGCTACTAATTAGCGATGCTCATTGTCAGAAAGAAAAAGAGACAGGTGTTTGTGTGGGCTATGCCACCCAATGGAATCAGCAGTGGAGGTGTGCTGCCGTGAGGTGAACGCGTTTTGGAGTTTAGTGGAGCAGCTCGACCCGCGACCGGCAAATCTGACGTGCATCACGCAGCATCCTGGTATTGACGCATGCCAGTTTGATTTGCAAATAGCTTACTCTCATTTCAGGCAGAATCACGGTCCTCTTGAAGCCAGCACACACGAGTATGTTTACAATTGAGTTATTTCACTCTCTTTTTATATAGATTACATAAACACAGAATATTTGTTTTAGTTTTGAATTAGATAATTTAAAAGTACACACTTAAACGATTATAAAGATATATTGCTCATGCCTAGGGATGGGTATCGTTAATGTTTTAACGGTATTACTACTCTTACCGATACTGCTTATCGATCCGGTACTTTAACGGTATTCTTATCGGTTCTTTTTCTTATATTAAAATATATATATATATTTAGAACATAATTAATAGGCTATTGCTTTATATTTTGAAATGTAAAATAAATATTAATAGCAAAATAAAAAGCAATGCTTTAACAAAACAAATAAAACATGTAGCCTATGTTATGCGGAAGGGTGCAGGGTTTTGTGTTTTATCTACAGAAGACATAGGACACCAAAAACAAAAGTACAAACGCATGGTCAAACAAAGTATACAATAAAACGAATATACAAATTATATACCCAGTGCTTTAATTTCAGTAATGTCGACATTACTGTGCAGGTGAGTAATATGGGCTAAAAATACATGTAATAAAGGAATCAAATGTAAAATAACACTGCATAGTTTATCATAGATAGATTAAAGCTTATAAAAGCCAAAATTATTCATTCAAGAGCTGCGACTGATTTTCTCTTTAGCTTTTGTTGTTTGATTCACATTAATGGAGCAATCGTCAGCACGTTTATTAGACTGCTGCCTCTTTAAGACCAAATGCAGATCTAATCATTATTAGGCCTACATAAAATTTTCGCCCAACTATTTACGCCCATTTAAGACATACACTGTTTTTAAATGAATAAACTGTTTAAGTGAATCTCCCAAGACGTTCATTTTGACATGTTTGTGTATATTTGATTTAGACGCGCACACGAAGCCCAAAGTGTACGTTGCTTGTCTCGTTGCGGTGTGTTTCGGAGCGCGCGCCGCCTTTAGAACAGCGTCTATTGCGGTGCTTTTAATAGACCTTATTCACAGCAGCGCCATCTTTGATTTTTAACAGGAATGAAAGCGAGGCTGTGAGGGATAGACCTCCATCTCTTCAGTGGGTTGTACTGCTATTAAATGTGTTTGTGGATTGTTCTTCTGACGAAACCATGCAAAAATATGTTTCTGAGAAATTCCAGTAGACCAAATAATCCAGACAATATGATCTGTTTAAAGTAAGTGATCTAGGAGCTTTATACAGCTTTTTACAGCGGATCCCATTGAAAACACAGTAAGTCTATCCCTCACAGCCTCACTTTCATACCTGTCATGGCGCTGGTCTGAATAAGGTCTATAGCTTTTTATTATCAAACGCGTCCCGCAGTTTAGCACCAGTAGAGACTGCATTTTAAAACAATCACAGATCGTGCTGATTCTGACGTTACGTTTGGGTTTATGGAGAAATGACAGGGCACCGATGTGAAAGGAAGGAAGTTGCGCTAGACAGAATGCGGCTTTAGATTTTTAGGTTTTACCTCAAATATCTTATTTTTTATAATCATTGGAAACCAAAATCAAAATCTAAAATAAAATGTTTAATATCAAAGAGCTAAAGTGTAACCATATACGTTTGATTGTTTAGTTCGCCTCATCGTCACTCATTAAGCAGAGCTGTTGTGTTGTGCGCGCCATGGCTCTGCGTGAAAGACCACGCTCTCTCTCTCACACACACAAACACACACTCTCTCTCTCTTTAGCAAAAATGCATCACATACAAATGGTTCAATATTATTATATAGAAGTGGCTGGTGAGATTAAATTAGCAAGATAATGTCTTTATAGCAATAATAAATAGCACGTGTGTACTTTCTTAATTTCTCCAGTACCGACAGCAGAACCGATAACGTCCGAGCTTATTGATCCAGCGGTCTTTCAAAATTCAGCACTGGGGCCCGTTTAATACCGGGTTTCGGTACCCATCCCTACTCATGCCTGAGTGAATAATACTCGCTGAGTTTTGTTTACGTTTAGAGACGTGCTCCAGAAAAAAAGTTCGCAGAGACGGAGAGGCGGAACGCACAGTTTATTTTCTTTATTTTACAAAAGCACAATGTTTTATTTCGATTGTAACTGGACCCATAAAAAAGTAGACATTTTACAGTTTTTCATATTTCTTAAGTGTGTATGACCAAAAATGACAGAGTATTTTAAGTCTATTTTGCTGCTATGTGAAAAAAATCGCACAAAACGCACCGGCGCTAAGCTAATGTGCAAGTAAGGGCTCCCTATATAGTTTACAGCATCAGCAGAGATATTTTTTCTTATCCTAAAGAAACTTTTAATTATAACTGAATTTATTCAAAGACAGGGACACAATTTGTTCAGTAAACCACTGTTTAATATATAAAAAAAGTCATTTTAAATTCAGTTTTCTACCACCAATATTACCCCCCCATCTATTTTGTGTACCGTTACACCCTTACTGGCTAGTGTTGTACTATTTAGGGAAAGCAAACTTTGGCACTGCATATTACACTGGAATGTGACACAGAAATGTAACCCCCCAGTTAATAAGAGAACCATCATTTTCTCTGTTTTGCCCCACTACCTTTTACTGGTCTTATATAGGCCATGACGTAGCATTGAATTGGGTCACTTGATTTGACCGACCAACACACTCTAAAGTCAGAGAGGGAGGATGGGCGGCAGTCGCCACACTGTTCTCTGAGGCATCTCTTCAGAGCTCTTAGTCACCCAGTGTCTCTCTCTTCATCCTCAGGTCCCTTAACCTTCAACAGCTCCACCCCCTCTAAGCCCACGGATGATGTCACCTCCAACGGCTCCGTCCCCAGCAGTAAAGAGTACAACCGGCAGCTCACCGCGCTCAACTGCTCCGTGCGCGACTGGATCACCAAACACGTCAACGACAACCCCCTGTGCGACCTCAACCCCATCTTCCGGGACTACGAGCGACACCTGGCCAGCATCGAGAGGAAATACGGCAGCGGCACGTCAGACGGTGGGGCGGAGAAGCGGCTTGTGTCGAGCGGAGCGGGAACCACCGTCTCCAGTCCTGCTGTCAGTGGAGCAGCACCGCAGCTCTTCTCCTTTAAAGACAAGGATGATGATAAACCCGCAGCTGCGGCGGCTCCGGGCGTCTCTTTTAATTTCGGCCAGAAAGTGGACAGCTCTGTGCTCGGTGCGCTGGCGTCCAGTGGAGCGCCGTCTTTCTCCTTCTCCTCCTCCTCCTCAGGCGTGTCGGTGTTTGGATCTGCGGTCAGTAGTGTCAGTCCTGCGGTGTCATCCTCTCTGAATACAGCCAGCACCAGCCAGACTGCAGGTATGTGTGTTCACTAATACAGCAAGCGCACTGATTCATAGTTTTTGCTGTAAGGTCATAAGTGGTGTTTAGTTTATTTCATGGCGTCTTTGTTTCATTTCATTCTAATATCAGGTTTATTAGGGTATTTTTCTTGATATATTAGCTGTTTGAGCTATAGGGAAATTGTGTAATGGTACATTTCAGTTGAAATGTGGGAGAAAAATATTTATCCTTTCTGTAGAGATTCTGCAGAAATGGACCATGTTTAAAGAAATAGTTCACTTAAAAATGAAAATTGTCTTCATTTACTCATACAGGTTTGAAACAACTTGAGGGTGAGTTTTTTCTTCTGCTGAACAGAAAAGATGATATGTTGAAGAATGTCATCAACCAAACTGTGGATGGATCTCATTGACTTCCATAGTATTTTGTCAATGGGGTCCATCAACTGTTTGGTTACCAACATTCTTCAAAATATCATCTTTTGTGTTCAGCAGAAGAAAGAAACTCATACAGGTTTGAAACAACTTGAGGGTGAGTAAATGAAGACAGAATTTTAATTAAGTAAACTATTCCTTTAACTGACCAGAGTTATGCATCTCTATAATCACAGTACATCATTCATCTGCCAACAGAAAAGGGGCGAAATAATGTTTATACAATGATTCAAACATGCACCTAAAAACTATTTTGATAGTAGGTTATCAGATTTGAAAAATCCAGATTTTATTTAATTTAAGTCTTAAAATGTTAAACAGTTTGTCAACATGACTGAAATGCAAATGTCATGTAATGCATGTTGACAAATGTCAACATGACTAATGCAATAGTCACAAATGTTTCTTTTTATACTAAACGTTGTGTGGTGCATGTTTTCAACATCCACTGGCTAAATCTTGTGTACCTTCCTTAGGGGAAGAACACGCATTCAAGATACATGTGACTGATGAAGGGTGTAATTGTTAATGAAATGATCTGGACAATTTCATTAATTATAACTTGCAGATGACATGATGGTGCTCTCACAGAACACTTATAACAAGAATATTCATGATTATAGTGCAAATGCTGATAATCAATATGAAATCAGCAGAAGTCAGACTCGCATGTAGAGTATCAGTCAGCACATTTCAGAAAAATGCTGTAACGTGATTTTTTTTTCTTTTGTGAATTTCCTGTGCTCTCTTCTGTTTTAGATGAAAATGGGGAAGAGTCAGAGGAGCCGCCTGTTCCTGTGGTGAAAGAGATCAAGGAGAAAGATGCCTTCTACTCTAAAAAGTACACATCACATACTGTTCACTCGATCTTTAATCACAACACCCGTGTCTCTCGTATATGTTATGTTTCAAAATGATCTCTCTGCAGGTGTAAGTTGTTTTATAAGAAGGACGGAGAGTTTAAGGAGAAGGGGGTCGGGACGCTGCATCTGAAGATGGTGGCTGAGAGCAAACTTCAGTTGTTAGTGCGCGCCGACACAAACCTGGGTAAGTGTCTGCTTCTGTGTCATCAGCTGTGTTATATAACTTAATCAGTCAACTAAATCAAGATACTTGACATTCTCTGTAAAGATCTTTTTTTAGGCTGATGATAAGTCACTATTACAAGAAATAATCAGTTACCACTTTCTTAATGGTGCCTTTTTATCATTAAGTGTGAAATAAAATTGCAGTATTTAGATAAAGGTTTATGGTGTGTTTATGTTGGACATGATCAGAGAAGATCTGGATCCCCCTGCAGGACATTTCATGAAATGCAGTCATCTAGCTTGTAGTTTAAAGGGATAGTTCACCCAAAAATGAAAATTCTGTCAATCACTCACCCTCATGTCGTTCCAAACATGATAGACTTTCGTTCCTCTTCAGAACACAGATGAAGATCTTTTTGAGGAAATCTGAGAGCTTTCTGGTTCTCCATTGACGGCTACACAACTACCCCTTTGTCGCTCCAAAAAGTTCATAAAGAGATCATAAAACTAATCCATATGAATTGACCGGTTTAGTTCATATATTCTGAATAGACTCGATCGCTTTGTGATGATCAGATTGAATTTAGGCTTTTATTCACATTTAAACCATTAATTAGTTTTACAATCTCTTTATGATCTTTTTGAAGCGTTAAAGTGGTATTATTGTTAAGACCTTATATTATTTTAGTTAGGGATGGGGCCGATCCGATCCAGTATCGGTATTCACGTATCGGATTTTCCCGATCCAACCTGCGGAGATATCCGATGTCCAAGAGCCATGTCTGCGCTTTAAGGTTGTCTGCTGAAATGACTCCAAAAGTGATTCCTGCCTGCTAGTCTGGAAACACCGCAGAGCAAGACAGCAAAATGCAATGTTTGCAAAGCCGTATTAATTAAACCATTTGTCTGATGCATTTTTGCTATTCGCAGTCCAGAAGAGAGAGATCTCACGCGGTGCCACAGCATGCACAACACGACCGCCCTGCTTAATGAGTGACAGAGGACAGAACTAAACATTCAAACGTAGCCTATATGGTTACACTTTAGATCTGTGATATTAGTCTGATTTTATTTGAGATTTCGGCTTCCCAAGATTATAGGACATATTTGAGGTAAAACCATTAAAAACTAAAGCCGCATTCTGTTTAGCGCAACTTCCTTCCCTTCGCATCAGTACTCTGTCGTTTCTCCTTAGAACTCAAACAGAATCAGCACGATCAGTGATTGTTGTAAAATGCAGAGTCTCTACTGTTGCTAAACTGCGAGACGCGTTTAATAATACAAAGAGCTATTAAAAGAACAAAAATCTGCGCAAGAGTTGGTGTTGGAGTTGCTGTTCGGCGCGAGCTCCGAAACAGACCGTAACAAGACAAGCAAATTATACTATGGGCTTGATGTGCGCGTCTAATCGATCAAATGTACACACAAATATGTCAAAATGACCGACTTGAAGATTCACTTAAACAGTTATGTCTAAAATGGACGTAGTTATGGAAATCGTTAGGAGAAAATATGATGCATCGGTATTAGATCTGCACTCGTTCTTAAAGGGGAAGCAGTCTAATAAACATGCTGATGATTGTGCCATTACTGCGAATCAAACAACAAAAGGCAAAGAGAAAATCACTCACAGCTCTTGAATTAATAAATTTAGCTTTAATAAGCATGATAAATCTATCTATGATAAACTTTGCAGTGCTATTTTACTTTCGATTACTTTATTAGAATTATTTTTAGACCATACCTGATTAGTATGTAGACCTAAGTATTTGACATTTTGGGAATGTAATAAATATTGACCTGACAATAAATTTGAAACCCTTACAGTTGCAAATTTTTCTTCAGAATGGGATTTTTCCTGTTAACAGGATTTCCTGTTTTTCTGACTTCCTTTTCTGACCTTATACTTGCCTCAAGTTGCCTTTTGTACGTACATGCATACATACGTAAATATCATATTGCCTGTAGAGAAGAGTTTATTTCAGCATCATATAAAATCAGCAATGATAATAATAATAATAATATTAAAGCAAACACAGCTCTGGTATCGGAATAGTATCTGTATCGGCCGATATCCAAATTCAGGGATCGGATCGGAAGTGAAAAAATGTGGATCGTTGCATCCCTAATATTAGTAGTTATAGCCAGGAGGGCTGCAGATGATATCAGTCAACACGGTTGTCAAGTCACTCAAATAAACCCAGATTTTGTGTTAAATGTATTCAATAATGTGTATTGTTTATATGCATGCACACTAATGATTTCTAAAAGATCATATGACTTTAAAGACTGTTGTAAAATTCAGCTTTGCCATCACAGTAATAAATTATATTTTAAAGTGTATTCAAATAGAGGACTTTTTTTTTAAACTACTTTTGTATTTTTGATCAGATAAAAGCAGCCTTGGACTTGGATTCACATTTGAATCGCGATTCAAGCTTTACCGATTCAAAATCGGGTTAATAGAATTCCAAAAATCGATTCATATATTTTTATTTAATTTAATTTTTTTTTTTTTTGTGTAATGGCGTGCAGGAGCGGAGTGGCAATCAGGAAAGTCTGGGCTTTTCCCGGAGGGCCGGCCTGATAATAGTTATACATTGCAAGTTCTTAGCAACACCATCCGGCGGCCTGGTGTGCGGCCGCTGCTCTCTGGCCAAACTGTGCGGCCTCTCTGCTCAATCCGTAAATAAATGCATCAATCTGCAAATCTTCATTTAATTCTTAAATGGTCCAGTGGTAGATCTTTTGCCAAGCGTGTCAGAAGTACGGGATCTGATCACAGACTGATCCGTGCTCGTATAGTTATTTTTCTCTCTCATCAAAACCGAATACGTTCATCAGTGGTTACAGTCTATATCAAGCAGAGACACGTTTGTGTGCAGTTTATTTTGTGATTTCACTGGAACGAATAGTCTCTCTGCAACGGCGATAGATTGAAGCTTGTTGGGGGGGGGGGTTGGGTCGTGGCCAGCATTTACCCGCTATATCTCTATAGTTACCATAAACTTCGCAGCTTTAAAAAACCAATCATCATTCCTAACGCCGATACCTGACAGCCAATCCGAGTCAGAGTAGGGCAGAAGTTTTTTCAAAGTATTTTACACCGCGAGTCTGAAACTGGACACTGCCGAACAGAGACCTGCACGTCGGACAGCAAGCTTGAGGCATAGCTTACAATGTTAACGCTCCTGTCAGATAGGCCTACACAGTGATTTTGACTAATTTTAGATCAAAAACGATGGATAAATAAAAATGTTTGGGTATTTTATATATTTAGCTGCTTTTGTGGGTTTCTAAATCATTTCTGCATTTCCTCAATGTTATAAAATGAGCGGTATAGGCTATATAATGTCGCGAGCGGGCCGTTAGCGCAGAGCAAGGAACGAGCAAGTTAGTGAGTTGTCGTCGAAAAAGATGAATAAAGCAAATAGAAAAAGATCGAGGGGAAAGGAGATGGCATGTCAACTGATGCGACCGCAGCTCAATAAGTGCATGGTGCAAGGCCACAGGTAGGATTCAAAGTGTGACGTCCAGGCATGTAGGCTAATGCCATCGGGACTACCGGGAGATTCCTGGTCTGGTGCTTTTTGGGCCGATACATCTCATACTTTGTTTGTTTGTCTTAACGGCCCATAGAACTCGTACATCGGCCCATTCGTTTTGTTTTGCTTGATTGGCGGCGCTGGGTTAGTGTGCCGGTGTAATGCATTATGCATTGGTCAAAAAAAATTCAGCCTTATAGTTTGACACCCATGATGAAACGCGTAGATCAGCGGCCCATTGGTTCTTTTCTTGATTGACACTGGGCTGGCCCAATCACATCTTTAATGTGAAGTATAGAAATAAACTTTCAAGTATAGAAATTAGTACAAGACTAATTATGAAAGTTTCCTTTATTTTTCAGTGTATTTGTTTTACAATATATGGCTATTAATATCATGGGATTAATATTATAACTATTATTATGTAGTAGTAATGTAGACAGACATTAACTAAAAGAGGTTTGAATTTTTCTTTGTTTAATTGTTTAATTTCTTTGTTCTTATATATGTATGTGTATGTATATGTGTGTGTGTATATATATATATATATATATATAAAAAAAAAATTTATGTATGTTAAGTTGATTGGATTGGATTTTTTTGGATCTGTTAACTCTCGCTCGTTCCTACTCATTCATTTATTTATTTTTTGGGTGGGAGTGGCGGTATATATATGTGTATATATATATATATATATATATATATATATATATATATATATATATATATATATATATAAAATTGATTGGATTTTTTGCTGCCGTATCCTTCTCACCTTTTTTACCCCTTACCCGTTTTCATGCCTGCATAACCTTAAGGTCGTGACACCAAAAACTACTAGCCTAAGTCATCTAAATTTCAAATCTTGGTAAAGACAAGTAAACTGTCAGTAATAAAATAAGAACAAATAATCAAATTACGAGCACAAGTGCAATAGAACAAACATACAAATAAAATAAACACTGCTTTTAATGTTCTTCAGGTTAGTCTACCAGTAAAAAATATCGCTTACGATTGACGCAGTCCTTATTGTTGAGCCTTAAAAATGACCTCATTTATGAGTCAACTTCAGCTAGTACATGTATTTTAAGAGATATTTAGTTATGTTTCAGCTTTTAATTTGTACACAAGCAATATGATGCATGTGTGCTTACTGGCTCTTCTGGTTCTTCACAGGGAACATCTTGCTGAACATCATGGTGCCCTCCTCCATGCCCTGCTCACGAACTGGCAAAAACAACGTGATGGTGGTGTGCGTGCCAAACCCTCCCGTGGACGACAAGAACCCCGGCACACCCGTCCCGCTGCTCGTACGTGTGAAAACGGCAGAGGACGCAGACGAACTGCATGGGATCCTGCAGGAAAAGAAAGCCTAACGCATCATCCACCCTCGTTCTTACGTGTTTGACTGAACGTGGCTCTCGCACGACCCACACATCTACTCTGTCTGTCTGATCTAGAACCGTTCTTTTTGCGTCCTGTTAATCGTCTAGAAGAGTGATGGAAACCAATGGGTTCTTCTACTGTGAAATCACTCGTGGTCCTACTGTAAACGCTGCTCATCGTATCAGAGAAGGCCACACGTTATAGCAAAGACACGAGTCTGGATTCATCGACATTCCTTTGAGTTTTAATTTAGCTGCTATTTAAGGAATTCTTCGAGGTTTAGACAGAGCCGTCTGTTTTACGTGGATTGATTTGTTTTTAATTCGGACTCATTTTTCAGAGGCAAGTACGTGTAAGATCCTTTCTGTATGGTTTTTCTAATGCTTGCTGGAGGAGTAATTTAGAGGTCAGTATTACATTTGAGGATCTCTTCTCTTTTTTTTTTAAGAACAATATATGCATCAGATTTCCACTGCTCTAATCAAAACTAATCCCCCACAGTTCTTCATAGGAGGAAGTGATCAGATGGTTTTTTTATGGCTCATTTTCTCGCAGTACTTGCTGTGCTGTGATGGTATTTATTTTGGTTGAGGGCATGTGCAGATGTATGTAAACCACAGAACTGCTGAGGTTGAGAATGAATGATGGCTTTATGGCAATCTGTCCTGAAGATGACCTCTGGAAGTGTTTTTTTTCCTGTAAGTGGCCTTTTTACTGCCTTACACAGAGGTATTTGTTTAAAGTGTTGAGCAGCACTCGATCTACCTTACATTCATTTACTGGTGAATAAATCAACTGAACCTGACGAATGACTCGTTTTATTTCCAGCAATCATGGCAATAGAAATGGTACTTTGGCACAAATGAATTTCCCACTTTTCGAACAATTAAAGCAGGGATCACCAATCCTGGTCCTGGAGGGCCGCTGTCCTGCAGAGTTTAGCTCCAACCAGGTCCAACACCTCTGCCTGGAAGTTTCTAGTATGCCTAGTGAGACCTCGATTAGCTGGTTCAGGTGTGTTTAATTGGGGTTGGAGCTAAACTCTGCAGGACAGCGGCCCTCCAGGGCCAGGATTGGTGACCACTGAATTAAAGGGATCGTTCACCGTCATGTTCCAAACCTGCATGAGTTTCGTTCTTCTGTTGAACAAAAGATATATCGAAGAAAGTTGGTAGCCCCCAAGAAAGAAACTCATACAGGTTTGAAACAACTTGAGGGTGAGTCGATTATGACAATTTTCTTTTTTGGGTGAACCATTCCAATCATAAATTGTATAATAAATCATAATTTCATAAGTCTGTTGTATTTGATCATTTATTGTAGAAAAATGCTTTTTATTTTGTAACACAATAACATTCTGCCTTCAACCTTTTTAACCATATTTCACCTAGTTAGAGTACAACTACAAACCAACATTTGATCAAATGAATTACTAGTACTAATCAGTAGTTCACCCAAAAGATAGTGTCATTATTTACACACCTCCATTTGATTCCAAAGCTGTGATACACAAAAGATACTTTGATGAATGGATTTGGTGATCACTTTCCATTTTATGGACACAAAAATAAAATTGTTTAAGCAAGACAGACAATATTATTTTTTTCTAATTATTCAAATTAAAATAGATTTCACTACAAGGAATTTACATTATTCTAACTTTAAAATGCACAAAACTTTTCTTCAGGGACAGCATTTCCCCGGAACCCCCCCAGAGGAACCTCCAGACCCCATAGTCTCACTAAATCCTGTGGGAAACTATTCTATGAACTACATTCCAGCATAGTATAACGTTTAGTTTTTAGTAAGGCTGTTTATGCCAAATTCCAAATCACACAATGCTTGGTTTTTTAGGTGGCAGGAGTGAAACTTTGACATCCTCAAATGTGTTGTATGGTTTCAGAATAATAAAGGCAGAGAACAATTAGATAAAAAAGAAAAAAATGTCAACGTAAATGTGGGGAAAAATGTCCCCGGCCCGAACAAACTAGATTTGGGCTAAGCCCTGATTGTTTACAATGTCTGGCTCCGCCCCTGAACCAGACTATTATTTTATAGTCCCCCCTGTAGTCAATAATTGTATCCCTTAAAAACTTTAATCACCATAATAACAGATTTAAGTGTTATGCCTTAAAATAGCTTTAATGTAACACTCTTGCTTAATTTAGTATACGCGGATCTATGAATATGCAAATTAGCCATGCCTCCACTCACTCACTCCAGCTCAGAGATCCACTCGGTGACGATCACACATTGATCTGATTGGTTACAAGGTAGTTTGTGACATCAGAAACACCAGCGATTTCTAACCGTGTTTTTGAGTAGCTTTCAGAAGCTTAGTGATGGTAATGTTGAAGTCATGTGACCAAGGAGTAATTCGTTTATAGCTCTTTACTTTTGCCGATTGCATTTGAGGTTGAAAATTCATAAAACTTTGTCAAGATTATTATGATACACGATGTGTAGGAATCATACATTTGTATTGGTCACAGAGCTTATCTACAATTTTCCAAACGCAAAGTTCAACACGCTTCGAAACAAGAGGTTTGTACATGTTTTGAACCTTCATGAACGAGGCAGTGTTTTGAAAGCGTCCATCACTTAATGACACAATTCTGTCATTCTGGGTGAACATTACTCACCCTCATGTCGTTCTAAACCCGTAAGCCTAAATTCAGTCTGTTCATCATCATAATGTGATCTCTCTTCAGAAAGTTTGGACCAAAGCACTCGTTTTGCGATCTCTTTATGAACTTTGTGAAGCGTCAAAGTGGTAGTTGCGTAGTGAAATAAGACTTAATAAATGACAGAATTTTCATTTTCAGGTGTACTATCCCTTTAAGTTTTAAATATGTTAATGCATGAAAGGTAATAATTTGGGGGAAAACTAATTTTTGATTTGCCCTTCATATTATTAACCCTTCACATTTGTGTGATATTCGACAAAACAAAACAAAATCAACAAGAGCTTTTTTATGTGTATTTTCATAAAGATGTACAGAAAAGGTGTATATATATATATATATTACCAACATAAATATGACAACATGCACATTTACTGCTGAATTACCACTTGATACAAAAAGCGCATGTTAAGCGTTTAACAAACTGGGACTTCCTTAAAAACAGCCTTCCACTGAAGCTTTGCACATACAGCAAAAAGAGAAATAAAACAGAGGACTAAGGTCTTAAAATAGATTGAACAACAACTTCAAAATGCTGCTGGCAAATCTCCCTATCAAATATCAAATGGATATTAAAGCTGTCGGATCAGTTATTACATTCAGCTGACACACACACACACGTACGTACAAAACAAAGTAATACTGACACTTTGGGTTGGCTAAACATGTTCAACTCCAAAAGCCCTTTAGTGCAAAAGAGTTTTCAAAACTGAAACTCGAAGTCGACCGTCACCAAACGCGAAGAAATCACAGCGAAAAAAAAAAAAGCAGTGTCAAGTTTAACAACAAAGTGTCTTTGTGGATGGAGATGTTTCCAAGAACTGTGCTCAGGTGCTGTCGTCATCCTCCGAAGAAACGTGTCAGTCCTCTCAGGAGATGCGTCATGTTCACTAGTATTTGGATATCAGAAATCCCCTCCAACACATCAAGTAACGACAATCGTGTAAGTGAAGGAGGACGTTTGCTGGACATTAGCAATGGACTATCAAAAGGATAGCGTGTGTTATATATCAGCTGGTTAGTGATGTATTAAGGCCTAGAGCTGCGAGGAAACGTCCTTTGGAAAATATACTATGCACAAAATCAGCAATATGGTGAAACCTACGAGTGTCTCTTGAGGGAGGGAGGAAGGGAGACGGCTGTGGTCGGCACATTTCACTGAGTGTCTAAGCAGCAGTGTATTTACAAGAACGACATTCGTTTATTGTGTTTCATTCCCTTTCGCATCACTCTCGAGCCGTTCTGGAGGGTGTCTCGCTGAAGAACAGGCACTTCTTGATGGAGTTTGTTCCCTTTTCCTCTTCCCCGTCACTGTTGTGTACTGTTTGTAGTTTTTTTTTGGTTATCTGATGGCGGTTCCTCAGGGGCCTGATGTGAGGAGGCACTTGGGAACTGTTTTTTTTTTTTGAGGAGTCTGGAAATGCTATGTCATCAAAATGGGCTTTTGTCTCACCTCCAGAATGTCTAAAAAGGAAACATTAGAGAGCCATTAGCAATTACAATTAATGTTCAAGGCTAACGTGCAGAAAATAGGTTGTTTGTATGTATGGCAAGCCCTTTTAGCTTCAAATGTTCCCAGCGTTACTCGTCAAAATTGCATTCTTACTAGTAACAATTAAGTTAGAGAGCTCTTGAATTCATTTCTTACCAGTAACATTTGAGCTCACCAGTTCAATTCTTGCTAGTAAGAATTCCAATTAGATTTACAATTTTATTCTTACTATTAAAAACTTGTATTCATTAGATGCAAAACAGATTTGAGATTACGCCCATTTCCCTCGCACATCCCACTTCAGATACTGCAACATTTCAAAATAAAAGCACTTTCATTGTGTCAGAATAACCACAACTCGGACATGTTTTGTTATTGAAAAATAATATTTAATCACTACATTAATAAAAGTATATGAATCTTTATACTCTTGAAAATGTTTGAGAGCAAAGAAAACTCACCAGTACGGTTGCCCTCAACCAAACAAAATTTCATTTCATTTTGGTGTTTGTTTAACATGTATGCAGAAGTTGAGCTACATATAATTATTAGGCTTTTCATCACTGTGACAAATGAGTTTTAAAATGCATTTCATTCTCTTGTTTTATCCATCATGATTGTTTTAATTGACCAATAGTTATATATGAATTACATAGAGTGATGGAAAATGGCACTATTGTACTAGCTATATGAGAATTTAACTTGTGCAAAACAGGAATCGCACTTTTTTTTTTGTTCGACAGTGAATACATTTGTCAGACATCGAGACATTTTATCGGCAAAATGTTTTTTTTTAACGATTAACGGAAAGTCAAGTCACCTTTATCATACAGCACTTTATACAATAACGCAGCTTTACAGTGATAACAAGAAAATAATGATTCAATGATGCAAAAAGAAATCTATTCTTAAATCATCTTCATTTATATAAACATTATTCAGGTGAAATCAGTTCAGTGTTGATTCATTTACATCATGTCGGTTCAATAACATCAATTATGAAATTAGTTCAGTATTGACAAAAAATGTGATCTCTATTTTGGAAAATAAAAATAAAAAAATGAAGCAATATTTAGCCGAGTGTGTTTTGTTTTGGTACCATGGCTGGTTCAGGCCTGTCTAACACCTCCCAAACCTGTCTTAATAATGAGTGATTCATTGAATCCTTCAGTCAAACAATTCATTTCACAGAAAACGGTCGATTCATTTAGAAACAAAGCAAATTACTTGATTTCGAATACGATTAATATGATTTGTTTAAAAACAAAACGAAACATCGCAGTGTTGCTCTGAGACACACAATAGTTCTGCTCCAGCTTTGTTTGGAACTATTTTTGTTGGCTAAACAGAGCAAAAACAGACAATATCATATATATAACTCACTCAATATTTACCTCTTTTAAGGTAAAATGCTCTAATGGACTGATATTTCGGAAAACGACACTCTTGCTTGTGTCATATTCATATTACTTAAAAAAACAGATACAGGTATATTTTTTTTCCCCCTTAACTTGAATTCTAGGGGCATTCTAACTTTATTCTAATAGGCTTCATCACACAGTGAATGCTTTTGAACTCTCGAGACGTGTTTTTGTTTGCTTTGTGCAAAGTGAGTGACATACTCAATAACGTTAAAATGACAATTACGATATTACTGTAGATGATAAATAAATATCGCACAGCCAAATCCAAACCGACCATCCGTGATGTAACGGGACCCAGCCTCAGCAATATTTTGTGAGTGGATAATGTGAATAAAACCCTTGCGATGCTGAACAAAATAGAATAAAACGTAGATCATCTTTAAAAAGAGCTTACAGTACATAGCCTGCCTATATTTCTTCTCTATAAACCATAATTTTATGATTTAATCAACACTAAAAAATAGCAATTACTTACAGTATATAATTCTTAAAAGATCATTAGAGCCTCAGCGCTGCTATTCATCATTAAAAACACAACTTTATGAAATGACGAGGCACGATTAATCCTGATGAATGTGGTGAATAGAGAGCGCTGTAAAGCAGTTCTTACTGTAGAGCTCTAAGATTGCCTACTAGAAAGAATGCCTTTACAGAGCTCTTCGACTGCATTCTTGCTAGAAAGAATTCCAATTCTAGAGATCTTCCTCTACATTTGAAGCTAAAACGGCTTGGCATTCGTATGGAGGGCAGGTGTGCCGTACCTGTGGTGATGCGATGCAAAGGAAGAGTCACATAGGTGAGATGAGAATACAGCAGAAAATACTCCTCTTTTCTGTTCAGCTTGAGCCAAGATCCCACCAGCGAGCGGCCCGTCCCTGATAGAGAGCGGGAGCGCAGGTTTGTAGTGTTGCACAGGTCTGAGGAGAGAGGAGAGAACCTTACATTTTACTTGGGATGGACGTTGCAAAAAAAAAAAGGAATGCGTTTTTCCTCCACAAAATTGCATGGATGTTTGTTTTGTTTTATTTCTTCCTGTTTAAAACTAAGGCTGTCAATAGAACAAGCTATTCTGACTGAAATCATGAGATTATTTGTGCCTAAAGAAGAATATAAAATTTAAACCGTAATAGGTATTTTGTTAAAAAGCAGGGCGGTAACATGACATGAGCTTTAACAGCCCTAAACATACCAACATTTTCAAACAGCCATCCTGTACGGATCCAGAAAAATGACAAAAAGATTTTAATTTCGCATATGAATTTTACACGTGACATTTAATTAGTCCTGACACCCTATTGTTTTTGTAGGATTTTCTTATTTTTCTGCTCCCAAAGTTGGTGGGATTGTTCATAATTACACCCGCTACTAAGACAAGTGACACTAGGTGGTGTTCTTTGCGTAACTCCATCTTAACTCCAGGGCTAGAGTCAAAAATCTTTTTTCCTTTGAATTACTTGGTGTAAAATCTAAAAATGGTGTAAAATCTTTTTGGCAGTTTAATTTCCACCATCAAAATATTGCAAAGATGTGTTAATGAATTGTCCCGGCACATCCATTTGCACAAATTAATCTCTATCCATTTTATTGATCAATATATATTTACGCAAAGTCTTAACTTAACAAAACTTGATACACATAGACAGGCTGCACAACCAGTTTTGTTAAATGCCACCCATACAACGACACAACTCTATGATCCATGAAGTTGAAATTTGGTACACATGCTAATCCGTTCATTAAATATCACTCTGACAAATCAACATGGCCAATCAAGCAGCCAATCATATTTCAGCATTTTCTCAATGTAAATGACACATGAGGGATTTAATACTAATGTTGTCCACTAGAGGAAGCCACCGGATAAGAAATGCATGAAAGGAATCTCTTTCTCACAATTGAAATGGATGAATATTACCTCATTTTCTTATTGAAGTCAGTTTGTCTCGTTTAGAACTGTCATGTTCGTCACTGTCATGTTAGTATTAGTGGAGATTCCAGACTGTCCGCTGTCTTTGCAGGACAAACACACATTATCTAGAAACACATGGCAGCTATATCACGTAATTGTCTACATGAGCTATTGGTGCTTGGACCCCGATAATCGCAGCTTTTTGCAATATTAAATAAGTTTTGTTTTTGTGGTGTATTTTATAGATTTCTTAAAAACAAAAACAAAAATTAAGCCGCAACATTTTTAAAGTTCAGATTTTTTAGAGTTGAAATTTACTGTAAACACACATAATGTTGTAATATTACAGTTTTCAGATGAATAAATTCTGTTCAGTTCTAAAATTCAATTTCAGATCGTACAAAAACTAGGAAAAGGCCAGGTTTCCGTGTCCCTAAGTTAATAACTAATGATCTTTGCAACGGAAGTGAATCAATCAAAACTAACTTTAGCTGGACAATAACTTTATTCTAGAACTGCTGTAAAGCCAAAACAATCTCTGTTACTGTAATTTCCTATTATCACTGTAAAGCTAAATGGTACATTTATATAGCGCTTTCATAGACCCAGTGGCCACCAAAGCACTTTACATTTTTGCCTCTCATTCACCCATTCACTCACACATTCACACACCGACGGCGGTGTCCAATGGATGCAAGGCGCCATCCAGCTCGTCGGGAGCAGCCGGGGTTAGGTGTCTTGCTCATGGACACCTCGACATCTACATGAACCACTGAGCCACTGCCACAGTAATTCGCAGTTTAAGACTGCAGGAGATCGTCAATAGATCAGAACATAGATAGACGCTGGACACGTGTCATTTTATAATTCGAATATTATAGCTAATTTGAAAAAAGTAAAAAATAATTGTTAATCGGTTTAAAAATACAAATCTATAAGATACGCCGCTAAAATGGTTCAGTGTTGTTTAATGAGTGAGTTTGTGTACCTTCATCATCATCCTCTCTGAAAAACTCCTCACTGTCATTCGCCGAGTGCGATTTCTTCATCTCAGCGTTTCGGTTTCGGGGCACTTTCCGGCGGAGTGACGGTGAGAAGAAGGACGGCCTGTTCCTCTCTGGGGTAGGGGGAGTGCTGAATGATGTCACCTAGAAGGAAAACAGGACTGTCAATTCGTTTAAAAATGCACATGAATTAATTGAAAGATGATAGAAAGATTTGATTGATTTATTTTGTTAATTGTTTTTTTTTTGTGTGTGTACTAAATTAATGTGCTAAATCGATGTCCCAATGAAAATGCCTCAATGAAAATTAAAGTTGGAACACTTTTTTTAAAGGGTTGTTTAAAGCAGCATTATGTTACTTTTGAAATTTTGGTCTTGGGGTCCCCCTACAGTTGGGAAACATTTTTGTCTTCTACTACTGTCGTAAAATCTGTCATGGTTACACCAGGGGATACACGCGTGCATTTGTTGACAAGCCGATACCCCCAAACTCTGCAGAGGGAGTTCTCACGTCTTGGGCAGACTGCCAGCGTTGCGTGTGAAATGTCTTCATCCCAGGTACATTGGCATATACACTCACCGGCCACTTTATTAGGTACCCCATGCTAGTAACGGGTTGGACCCCCTTTTGCCTTCAGAACTGCCTCAATTCTTCGTGGCATAGATTCAACAAGGTGCTGGAAGCATTCCTCAGGGAGTTTGGTCCATATTGACATGATGGCATCACACAGTTGCCGCAGATTTGTCGGCTGCACATCCATGATGCGAATCTCCCGTTCCACCACATCCCAAAGATGCTCTATTGGATTGAGATCTGGTGACTGTGGAGGCCATTTGAGTACAGCGAACTCATTGTCATGTTCAAGAAACCAGTCTGAGATGATTCCAGCTTTATGACATGGCGCATTATCCTGCTGAAAGTAGCCATCAGAAGTTGGGTACATTGTGGTCATAAAGGGATGGACATGGTCAGCAACAATACTCAGGTAGGCTGTGGCGTTGCAACGATGCTCAATTGGTACCAAGGGGCCCAAAGAGTGCCAAGAAAATATTCCCCACACCATGACACCACCACCACCAGCCTGAACCGTTGATACAAGGCAGGATGGATCCATGCTTTCATGTTGTAGACGCCAAATTCTGACCCTACCATCCGAATGTCGCAGCAGAAATCGAGACTCATCAGACCAGGCAACGTTTTTCCAATCTTCTATTGTCCAATTTCGATGAGCTTGTGCAAATTGTAGCCTCAGTTTCCTGTTCTTAGCTGAAAGGAGTGGCACCCGGTGTGGTCTTCTGCTGCTGTAGCCCATCTGCCTCAAAGTTCGACGTACTGTGCGTTCAGAGATGCTCTTCTGCCCACCTTGGTTGTAACGGGTGGTTATTTGAGTCACTGTTGCCCTTCTATCAGCTCGAACCAGTCTGGCCATTCTCCTCTGACCTCTGGCATCAACAAGGCATTTCCGCCCACAGAACTGCCACTCACTGAATGTTTTTTCTTTTTCGGACCATTCTCTGTAAACCCTAGAGATGGTTGTGCGTGAAAATCCCAGTAGATTAGCAGTTTCTGAAATACTCAGACCAGCCCTTCTGGCACCAACAATCATGCCACGTTCAAAGTCACTCAAATCACCTTTCTTCCCCATACTGATGCTCGGTTTGAACTGCAGGAGATTGTCTTGACCATGTCTACATGCCTAAATGCACTGAGTTGGCGCCATGTGATTGGCTGCTTAGAAATTAAGTGTTAACGAGCAGTTGGACAGGTGTACCTAATAAAGTGGCCGGTGAGTGTATTTCAGCATGTCATATGAATATAGTTTCATGGGCTTTATTTTTTTTCAAACACCAAAAGATTGCGTAGCTCATGTTTACAAGCCAGTGTCTTTATAGTAGCCTATTGGCTACTGTTTTACATAATGGATATGCAAATTCAATTCAATGTTTGTGTGGTAGGTAATAGCCATATCGTCAATATTATAATATCAAGCTACCATAGATGAATCTGCAAATTTGAAAAATAAATAAACAAACATGACTATCAGCCTGCAGACATTAGGATAGTTATCCTGAACGATTATTTTGTCCGTCTAATAATGTATTATTTACTTGCAAGAATTTGTACACGCCCCTACCAAACTTGTACACGCCGTTTAGACATAGGCTACTGATTTATTTATTTTTTGACGGCCAGCATCGGTCGGGCACGCACCCCTCCTCCTCCTTTAGCTCACGCCAGCGAGAGAACGCTGGACCAATATTGATCTTCGTCCAGCCTTTTATTTTGTCACTCTCCCTTTTTCTCTTTCTACTGTCCTCCGACAAATCCTTTGGCTTCTTGGTTTTACTTGCTGCTTCGGCCATGACAACATACAGAGGTAAAAAAAAAAAAACGCTCCTTGGGCTCTCACGTCAGAATTTGAGGAAGTGGGGGGTGGTGGGGGAAGTGAGGTATGCCGTAAAGCAGTCAAATTTTGTAGTTCTTTTTGTGCTCGGGTTCCTACCCGAAACCCGAAGTTACATAGTGCCAGTAAAAGCGATACAGACCCCGTCAGGCTATGGCAGACGTGTCATTTAACCTATTGTAAGTCAATGTACCATCTCAAGGGTTTTGGAAAAATATTATAAAGGTTGAAAAAGATACATAGTGCTGCTTTAACACAAACCTGTTATCATCAGTTATGTGTTCCAATTTATGGAAAATAATAATGTTAGCATTTTGTTTTTAATATTGATTTATATCACATGATGTTTGAAACAATAGCCTCTTTCACACATACAGTCTTTACTGGTAAATTACCTTTAAATTATGAGAAAATGTAACATTACCAGTAAATTACTGGTATGATGCAGTGTCAACAAAGAATAAAGGTGATGCGTTAACATAAGAAGTCTGCTTTGGGCCAATTTATTCATTCATTACTTTTATATAGCGATTTTCTCAGCACTCAAAGCGCTTTACTTAGAAGGGGGAATCTCCTCAACCACCACCAATCATAAAGCTCTGTCAGAGCTTATTGTACTATAGTAACTGCGGTACTATATTATGCCTAACTTTCATACTAATATTATATGGTATCATATTTTATCTTTAATTTAATAGCACAGTGAATATTTAGAGCTGCTCCAGCAGGGCTCGACCAGTGAGCGAACTTCTTTTTGTCTTTTGTTCTTAGATTAGCATTGAGGACAAAGACAGCAATAGGTTTATTAGGCTGCTGTCACTTTAAGAGCTGATACTGTTACAAAATTGTTTACGTTCACTTAAGACATAACTGACTATGTTTCACAAGAATATTTGCCTATAACTTTACAATATTTTGTGTGAATTTGTCCATTCAAGCGCAAGATGACAACTCGATTTAATAGGCAATTCGAGCACTGCTTTCTGGGATGTTTACGCACAGAACACTTCTTGAAAACATCATGTGATAACTGTACCACCTTCCTGTAAGGGAACCAGGTAGGGTACCACTTCTTATACATAAATCATGTAATAGTTCATGTTTTTAGCTGCACGAATGACGCACACGTGCTAAGTGAACGATCAGAAATCAAGAGCATACAACAGAAGTCTCTCTCTCTCTCTCTCGATGTCTGTGAAAAAGGGATGTGCGCTCCAAAAGCGCCTGTGCCGCTGCATGCTCAATTCACTCCAATCAGCTTGTGCACAGCAGCTATATAGGCGTAAATATTTAGTTTGTTTAACATTCTATTCATTCAATACATTTACTTCGTAGACATCCTTAATTTACTTCGTAGAAAAATCGTTCTGGTAATTTTACGGTAATTTACCAGGATTGCTGTGTGAAAGAGGCAAATGAAAGTCTAGCACGTCATCCATTCTTATATACACTATACTGCCAAAGGTTCATATGGCCCACCCTTTGCAGCTTTAACAACTTTCCACAAGGATTAGGAGTGTGTTTATGGGAATTTTTGACCATTCTTCTAGAAGCGCATTTGTGAGGTCGGATGTTGGAAGAGAAGGCCTGGCTCACAGTCTCCGCTCTAATTCATCCCAAAGGTGTTCATCGGCTTGAGGTCAGGACTCTGTGGAGGCCAGTCGAGTTCCTCCACACCAAACTCGCTCATCTTTATGGACCTTGCTTTGTGCACTGGTGCACAGTCATCCTCAAACTGTTCCCACAAAGTTAGGAGCATTAATACCAAAATGTCTTGGTATGCTGAAGCATTAAGAGTTCCTTTAATTGGAACTAAGGGGTCAAGCCCAACCCCTGAAAAACAACCCTACACCATAATCCCCCCTCCACCAATCTTTGCACAATGCAGTCAGGCAAGTACTGTTCTCCTGATAACCACCAAACCCAGACTCATCCATACTATACTGACAAAGAAGCGTGATTCGTCACTCCAGAGAACAAGTCTCCACTTCTCTAGTCCAGTGGCGGCGTGCTTTACACTACTGCATCCGACACTTTGCATTGCACTTGGTGATGTAAGGCAGAAGTAATGTAAAAACGCAAAGCGCAGTCACATATATTTTCAATGCACAAAACAAATGTGACCCTGGATCACAAGTCATAAGTCGCACGGGTATATTTGTGGCAATAGCCAACAAAACACTGTATGGGTCAAAATTATTGATTTTTCTTTTATGCCAAAAATCATTAGGATATTAAGTAAAGATCATGATCCATGAAGATATTTAGTAAATTTCCCACCTTAAATATATAAAAATGTGGATGCAGCACAATCGCCATGGCATCAATACATCCATACATCAATGGAAAGTTTATTTATTCAGCTTTCAGGTGGGGACACATAAGACTGCTTTTGTGGTCCAGGGTCACAAATGCGAACTCAGTATTTGTGTAGTAATTTAAATTGCAGCATATATGACTGATGAAGTGCAAACAGAAACAGAGTGGAACCGACCCTCTCGTGGATGGGGGAGTCTTGGTCCTCTTCAGTTCCACAGGGTGAGGTGTCTCCAGTGGGCACTCGACTCACGGCCATCTCAGCGTGACCTTTCCCCTGAGGACCCTTCATACGCACAAACTCCATGTTGTTGTACTTGTAGAAGCCGAATGACATCCGCTGGGCCATCTTAGCGGCGACACTCACCTATCAAGGGAAGACATACCATAAAATACACGCATGAAGCATATACGAGATAATGAAAACGTTGGACGCGCATCCATGGAAGCATACCCGGTTGTCATAGACCTTCTTGAGGGCCTCGTAGCGGATGGAGCCCTGGAAGATGACGCCCTGGAATGTGTTGCTTTTGTCACTGGCCACCAGCTCCACACAGACCATCTCACCTTCCCCAACAGTCATATCGTTGAAAACCTGCCCAGAATACACACACCAATCACAGCCAATCGTGACAATTACAACACTGCTCATTCGGAAGGACTAATTATTCAGCCTGTTACTTAATATGTTCATATTCATCATAAATTAGGTATCATTCAAAAGCTTAAAAAGCTCAAAAATTCATCCTGTGAAACCATTTTGAAATTGGACATTTTAGTGGGCTCCATATCTGAGACATATCAACTTCAAATTGTATTTGAAGTCCAAAATTGAGTCCAAAATATATTCTTTGTATAAAAAGAAAATAATTTGCTTTACAGAAACCTTCTATAAGTTTGTACACTTTCATTTTTTGAAGTGCATTCACTTCTCCAATAATATGTTAACATGAACAGTGTGTGACGAGCTTAATTTAAGACACATTTTAAGTTCTGACAATCGTACAAATCACTCCTCGAGCATTTATGACTCAAAACCTCACCTGACAGCTATATTTAACAATAAATTGTACTTTTACAGTATGAAGTAAGTAACCAAAATTTAAATTACAATCTTTGGTAAACAAGTTTTTGTGCTAAAACACATTAGTAGCCTTTTCATAAAAAATAAAAAAAACTGATCATCAGCCAACACACGTATTGTTTGGTGCAAGAAACCTTGTCTAACATTTGATTGGATTTATAAATATGGCTATTTAAGACAGGGCTTAATCTGTGTTTGTGTTAACCTGCCGGAAAAAATAATGTGCCAGTGTGTCAACAACATCAGCAAAAGCACAAAAACCTGTTCCAACCTGTTCGTACACACCTCAGGAAGCGATCACTGCGATATGACCTGAAAGCTAATGTACTTCATTTCCTTATCTCGGAGGACACACACCTTTGATTAACCTCATGATGTTGCAGTACACTAGCAGTTTTGTTCTAGCATCGTTGCTCCAGCAGCACATTTGAGAGTTACCTCATCAAAGTTGTCAATCATGAAGAAGATGTTGGGGTAGCTCATTTTCGATTCTTCCCCTTTGCTGTCCATTGGGTGTTTGCTTGGAGAGGCAAAGACTTGCTGTAAAATAAAGAGATGCGCTGTTTTCATTAGCATATATGCAGAAGTCAAGGAGTGCAACAGGCTTTTAAAGGGAATGGGAGACGAGACTCTGATTGGTTTATTGCACGTTCCGCCCAAAATACACCCATTACTCATTAAGAGAATAGAGACAACCCTTTTAGACCAAGCGCCGACCATTTTTCCTGTTATTAAACTAGCAAAAGTGGATTCAGACACGCACTAAGTGCAGTTGCTACTATGTGATGAGCGTTAAAATAGGGCCCTTACAGTTCAAATTAAAGCAACTGTAAACCCTGTTGCTTCGATTTTTTTAAGAAACAACTGACTCTTGAAAGGTGTATTCAATTATTTTTATAATAAAGACCTTCTAGTATCATAACCCTATAGACTGTCAACCCTGTTACCTTTCTGTATATCCCAATACACAAACTGCACAAATGTTGTCTTACCTGTGATTTCTTTTTGTGGATGTGGATGTCTCCTGCATCGGAGCGTGTGCAAACTGCACATGTGACCACATAATCCAGCTGTGGGACAAAAAGACTTCATAGGCAAAACCATACCAAAACCAGCATTATGAAAACGCAGACACAGAGTGTCTGACAGAGTGTGATTATTTGAGCTGTTGACATTGCAGAATGGTTGTTGACACTCTGATGGTGTCGTATCATTGAGGTTTGCTTACTTTCTGCAGGATGAGATTGAGATAGACACTCTCCTCCCAATCTATGTCGGGATCACCGAGTCCAGGCAGTTTTTTAGAGTCTCTTCTGTAAACCTCCACCTCCACCTGAAACCAAAGCAAGTCATCGTTACAGCAAATCAAACTTCAGAAACATCTTCAAAACGTCTTACATCACATACTTTTTGGTGATCTCTGATTGGCATGACATGGCATTATTAATGTAGGCAAGATTAAACATGACAAATTAATCTTAAAGAATGCCCCGATGTTTGATTACTACAGATACTTGTGAATTTAATTAATAACTTAATCATTAATTTACCCTGTAATTCTGTCCTGTTTGGGAGAAGGTGATAAAGTAAGAGAGTACAGGAGACAGAGAGTTAAAGAGATTTTACCTAAAAATGAAAATTCAAGGTATAGGTCACCCAAACATTAAAGTTATCCCATGATTTACTCACCCTTAAAGGCCATGTTGCAGGGTTAATTTTTCAACGAATTTGTGCAATTTGCTTGTTGGTAATGAACATTTAAACTGTTATCCATTGTATTTTATGTTGTTGGGTATCACAAAACGGAATATAATACGAAAAAGTAGGTACTATCTTACAGCGGTTTGCAACGATTCTCCTTTCCCCCACGTCATTGCATTACGTCACGTTGGGGAGAGAATTTACCAAAGCCCGCCTTGAGACATGAGAGTGACTAGAGACGAATAGTAGACGAGAGTATTCAGATTATAGAAAAATAGATAAATACATAGATATAGATAGATAGACTAGATATATATATAGATAGATAGATAGACTAGATATATAGACAGATAGACTAGATATATAGGTAGACAGACAGACATTTAGATATTTCCAACGCAGTTTCCATGGGACGGCACTGCCCGAGCACCTGCCAAACACAGCGACAGACACGCGGCGGCTACGTTTGCAACAACATTTTCACCGGAGGAAGAGATAAATGCTTAGAAACGCCCATATAGCTAGCATGATATCCTTCTATTTCTAGATGACAAAGACAAAGTTTACCAGCCAGAGCTGCCAACTCTCACGCATTGGCCGTGACGGTGAGACACACGCATTTGATTAGTTTCACACGCCACACACCCCCGATTTCTCACGCTGAAGTGTCAACCCGGTCGGTCAAATGCCTGAAAGATTGGTTTATCTATAGATCTACCTGTTGTGCCACTCGTGATCGACTAGTTATACCGGCAAATTAGTTAAAATCTCCCGGAATCTAAAGCGAGCGTGTGTGCGAGCGAGCGTGCAGTCTCTCTGTCGACTGTGGTCCAAAACTCGTAGCGCAATGACAGTAAAATAAAATAAAAAAAAGTCTTGTTATTGTGCACTGCTGCTCGTAGACTAGCTCCAGTGCTCACTGCTGCGTTGCTAAATGATAGCAACTCACCAGGACACTTCACCAACTCTCCACTCATTCATTGTTCTAATACTAGGCTGAGGCTACCTTTCCTCCACTTCTCCCCAACGTGACGTCATCACCGAATTGCGTAAAAAAAAACGTTAATACCAAAAACGTAAAAAACGGGTCTTTAAGACCATTTTTTAGACATTTTTGAGTGATTTATGTACCCATTAATCGACAGTGGTGGTTAACCTGCAACATGGGCTTTAAGCAATCCTAGGTCTTTATGACTTCCGTCTTTTAGACGAACACAATTGGAGATTTATTAAAATATATCCTGGCTTTGTCAAGCTTTATAATGGTAGTAAGTATAAATAAAAAGAGTATTTTAAAGCCAGAAAGTGTGCATCCATCCATCATAAAAGTAATCCATGCGACTCAAGGGGGTTAATAAATGCCTTCTGAAGCAAAGCAATGAGTTTTTGTAAGAAAAATGTCCATATTTAGAACGTCTGCTTCCGGCAAACAGCCTACGCAAGTCAACTTGCACCAAAAGAGTAACGCTTTTGATGTATGACGTAGGATGCTGGAGTAGTGTAAGCTTTGATGCCTCTCGCAGTTCAAACAAACAGGGCTGGGCAACAAACTCAATCTCCTCCGACATTTCTCTTAAAAAAATCCTCGTTTTGGACTTCTGGCTTGTGACTGCAGTCGTCACTTCTCACCGGAGCTTATGCTACACTGGCACTGGAACGCACGTACTGCTGTTGCCGGAAGTCAGTCATTCATTATACTGCAGTACAGTTCATAAAGTCCTAAATATGTTCATTTTTCTTACAAAAACGCTTCGCTTCAGAAGGCGAAGAATTAACCCCCTTGAGTCGTGTGGTACTTTTATGATGGATGGATGCACTTTTTTTTAGCTTCAAAAATCTAAATCCAAGGTACCATTCACTCACATTATGCTTGGAAGAGCCAGGATATTTTTAAATATATCTCCAATTGTGTTCGTCTGAAATAAGATAGTCATATACACCTAGGATGGGCTTGAGGGTGAGTAAATCATGGGATAATTTAAATGTTTGGGTAAACTATCCTTTGAATCAATTACTCACACTCATGTCCTTACAGACCTGTATGACTAACATTTGTTGCAGTGCTCACCAAAAAAAAGAAGAAAAGAAACCTATGACATGTATGCAATGTTTTAATTAGGTGTGAAATATTTGGATCAATTATCTCTCCATTAGCCCGTATGTGTCACTCAATTTATTGATTGACAATTGATAGGTTCATCTCACCTTTTTCCCCTCTGTGTCGTCTGTACTGACGTACGAGAGCTTGCGACGCACATAAAAGAGCATATCGTCCTGACGGGGTGCCCATTTCTCCATGAAGTATGTGGAGAACATCCATGTCCAGAACACTATACGGTCATCCTTGAAGCAGCCTAAACAAAACAAAACAAGAATCAAATACAATTGTTTTTACTTAAATACGCTGAAAAAGTAAATGCACAATATGTTTGTTTTTAGTACACACAGATTTCAGCTTAAGAAAAATTCTGACCATTGTTGTCAGATGTTATTGGTGATATTGAATGTCAGTGTAAACTTGGCAAAAGATTTTGACAATATTGCAGTCAATATGAAATCACAATTCATCCTATTTACTTGCAATCATCAATGCATATAATCTTATACCAAAATTTTTATAAGTTGCTCTACTTCTGAAATGGATTTCCTTTCTCACTGCATAGATAATATTAATTAACCAATGGTAAATTAGTCATTTGCATTTGCATTGCATTGCAAGTTCTAGAGTACGTTTACACAACAACAATGTACTAAAAATGGAAAGGTTTTTCCTTTGCGTTTTTGAAAAGCTTCGTATACAAATGACAACGTTGTCAAAACGATCCCTGTTTGCACTGATTCGTGAAAACAACTACAAACGCTGTATTAATCATGCCAGTCCAGTAGTTGGCGATGCCACTTTGTAAAGAAACATAACGCGCCTAGACATGTAACACGCATGCACATGACACCACCATTTTCACAAATTTGTGTTTTTTTGTATCATTGTTTTCAAAACTTGAATTCGTTTTCAAAAGTTTGCGTTTCCAGGCCCCTAAAACGTCATTAAATGAATGGCCAAAATGCAGAAGTAGTTTTCCATTTTTAGTTGAATGAAAACAGTGACGTGTAAATGGCCCCAAGATTCATTCTGGTATGAAAAGCCTTTCAGCATCCAATCAATTCTCAAAAGATAAAATGGATATAGACTGTGAGTCTTACAAGGTTGTAAAACATATTTAAAACCTATTCAAAAGTAATCAATTCATTTAATTCAGTCATCATGAGTATCCTAAATTTAAATATATAACAAAGTAAATGAGTAGCAATCCATTCAAATATATTTTGATATATGTAAAATAGATTAGTTTCACACAAGCAAGGAATTAAAAGTGTCAGGAGTCGATAAATGCGTCACATTGGATGTTGTCCACTGGTGACATCTTTATTGATGTTAATGAGCCATTTAGTTTTGTCCAGACTGAGAGTTGTTGTGAAAACCGGAACCGTTCCAGCTCTGGCATCAGCACCTTGCCAATGGAAAGTGCTTTATAGTAGTTGCTCCTAACATGACATTTACTTCCATGGATCTCAAGCCACCAAAAAGAGAAATGATTGTATGACCTGGACTCTCATATCCTCATTTAGAAAGAGGAAGATGTTCAGTTCTGCCTGAAGATCTACCACTCAACAAGCTTACATTCTAAATCTACAAGATTAATGCATCGTTCATAACAAACAAATGAAATGAAAAGGCCAAATCTGAAGTCGTTAGTTAGCACTGTGAAGTCCAGCAGTAACTCTGAACAGATGAAGTAGGTCAACAGTAACAGACAAGCCAACTCAACACTCACACTCTCTCTCACACACACACACGCTCTCTCTCAAAACAGAAAGCTTTTTTTATTGAAAGGTTTAAATGACATCCCAGATCTGTTCTTCAAAAGGACCTTCCTTGGTTTAAAGGTTGTATCAGTGATTTCAGGCCCAAAAATAAATGTCTAATCTTTCCTAACGATCCGCTAGCTGCCCGCCCCATAAGCATGCCGTCAAAAAAACACGTCTCTGTAGGCAGCCTAGGCTCTGAGATCTGCACACAAAAACAAATGGGTACACCACCACTCAAAACCAAAATAAACAGTGTTTCAACCAATCACCGACAGGGGCGGGTGTTGCTCCGACTTCGCGTCCAGCCGTGCACGAGCTCAAAACCTCACAACACCCGCCCCTGTCGGTGATTGGTTGGTAATTATCCCATGATTTACTCACCCTCAAGCCCATCCTAGACTTTCTTCTTTCCGCCGAACACAATCAGAGTAATATTAAAAAAATATACTGGCTCTTCCCAACTTTGTAATGGCATAGTTTTTGAAGCATTCCATCATAAAAGTAATCAACGACTCCAGGGGGTTAAGACAAGTCCTCTGTAGCAAAGAGATGGGTTTTTTAAAGAAAAATATCCATATTTAAATCTTTATAAACTATAATCAATCACTGGCTTCTGGTGACCTCTGACCCGACGCAGTCGTATGGATTACTTGATGATGAATGGATGTGCTTTTTGGATCTTCAAAAACTCGGGCGCTATTCAATGCCATTACAAAGCTGGGAAGAGCCAGGATATTTTTTAATATAACTTGTGTCCGGCTCAAAGAAGAAAGTCATATTGCTTTATGATACGAGTAAACACTACCTACTGAGGGTGAGTAAATTATGGGGTCATTTTCATTTTTGGGTGAACTATTGGTTAAACGGCAAATTTTGAGGTTAACTCAGCATAAGGTTGCAATATCTACTTAAATAGGCTACTGCTATTTCCCCAGTAAACAGCAAGAGTATGATATCTTTCTCTGGTAACACAGCTGGATACAGAAACAGAAGAACAGAAAATCCCTGGTTTGTAAACATATCCTGAAAATGATCCACCAAGCTATGCTTAACTAACAGGATTGAGGGAATTTTTGTTAACATTTTAGAATAAGGTAGGTTAATAGAGTAAGTTACAGCATTTGCTCATTTCTAAATTTTTTCAACATTTAAAGTTGTGTAAATTAATGTGTGTATTATTTATGTACAAAACAGTGTATGTGTATACAAGTTAACATTGATCTAGAATAGTTTAAAGCATTATAGCTGATGTTAACAAATTGAACAGTAGCCTACTGTAAAGTGTTACCAAAAAATATGACACCTAAAATGAGACATGCCAGTTGTAACCAGAGGAAGATGTTCACAGAAGCAGAAGTGAAGACCGTGCAAAACGCAAAACATTAACAGTGTGTCGCACAGAGAATGAAATATTTAACAGGGACAAAACATCAAAGAAAGACGACAGGGAGAGAGAGAGCGACGCACAAAGACCATAATCAAAAATGGAAAATGTCTAAATTTCTTCTGTGCAATTTGGCTTAGTTGAGTGAAGTGAACTGAAATATCTACATGATTCAGAATATGAGAGTCACTCTAATGTGTTTATGTATATGATCTTTGATGATGAATTTGCATGTGTCTTGAGTTACTCAGTTGTCACTAGAATGACCCTGACAACACTGAGAGCAGCTTCCCTGCAGAAGAAGCACCTAACAGTCAAGAGTTCATCAAAAACCTTTTGCTGTGTTGTTAATAGGACGGAAAAATGCCAAAGGGCCAGTCAATGAAATCAATCAGTCACAACTTAGTTTCACAAGGCAATATTATAAATATCTGGTATATACAGACACATTACTGAGTGATGTCATTTTCAACAGGTATTCGCTAGTATGAGGGAGTTGTATTGTGGTTTTCATCAACCATAGATAGATAGATAGATAGATAGATAGATAGATAGATAGGTTAGATAGATATCGAATTGAACGCTGGAAAGAGACGACAGCACTATGACATCACAGGCTCGACAGCGCGGCGGCGCGCCTCGTTAATAATGATGTCATATGATAGAGGACCACCGGCTGAAACAAAAGCTGATGACCGCGGCCTGTTTTCGCCCCTGAATAAACATGCTAAAATCAAGTTCTTCTGACGTGTCTGCAGAGTTCATGGAGGACAGAGAGGCTGTGAGTGTTCACGGCTGAATGTAACGTTACTGACCCAGTCCGCTGAGGTCCTGCTTGACGCTCAGGCGGTTGCGCTCGTCCGCGATGGCCTTCAGCATGTGCTGCAGGGACTGGTCCGGTTCGGCGGGGTCGTCGCTCTGGCCCGAGAGCGCTGCCATGATGCTCGCGGAGGTCATGACACGATCGCACCGCTCATCTCACGGCAACCCTGTTCATGACACTAGCCCGAACACAACAACACGAGCGCCCTGCACTTCCGTCAGCTGAGACGCGACGCGTGCGCGTGACTCGCGTCGGGAACGGGAACACCCCGTGCTCTTCCTGACGTCATGCCGTAGGTGTAGCTCATACAGGGGGCCACTTCTACTACATCACTGTTAAACTAGGAATACAAATGTGGAAGATTCTTGAAACAATGTGAGGATTTTTTGGATGATTCTATTGATGAGGTTTAGTTTGCTTTTCATCTGCTTTTCATTGTTTCCGTTTTGCGTATGTTTTTCCTCTTGTTTGTTACGTGTAAAACTTTCTCTTGATGCTCTTTAATGTTCTCCTGAAGGTGTTGTACAATATATATCCTTCCCTCGGGTCAAAATCATTTTCTAAAAAGTTTTTGAAAATGAGTGTTCCTCAGAGGAGGCTTCTTGGACCCTTGAACTGAAGCATTCATCGCATTCCATTCATTCCTAAGGGGGTCAAATTGACCTGAGAGGGAAGGATTTGTTACTTCATAAAATTTCAATTAATTCCATTAATTGTTGTTGTTGTTGTGGTGGTGGTGGTGGTGGTGGTGTGTATTTGTGGTTCAAGTGCACATATAAAAAACTACAAATACTCAAAATTAAAATAAAAAAAATGCTAAAACTTTACCAAAAAAAAAAACTTTTTTATTATGTCTACATGTGTTTTTTTTACAGTCTATGCATACTGAAAATAACTGACTTTAGGACCCAGCGAAACAGCTCATTTGCTCCATATACAAGGCCATCTAGTGGCTAGTCATGAAATATCATGTTATATAATTGTTTTGCCACAAGAGGTCGTCAAAGACAAAATGTAAGATATTTTGAGCTGAATTAAAAGGATTACCGGTATGCATGAAATTATTTTGAATTTAAGTAGAAAGAATCTGAGGGATGTGCTTAAATTACTATTCATTTATTATTTATTGATCAAATCTAGACATTTAAAGGTAAATTAAATAAATAAATAAAAATGTCCCAAAAAAATTCCATTAAAAAAATAGAAGAAAAAAATTAACAAAATTAAATAAAATAAGCTTTCCGGACAATAAATACAAATAATAAAAAATAAAAATAAAAATAGTATAATTTTAGGACTATGAGGGAAGGATGTGTTACAAAAAGCGAGTGAAGGAAGAGGGTTAATCACAAAAAAAAAAACTATAATTACTAATTGATCTCACCTCAGGTGCTTTATGTGGAATAGTACATTTTATTCTTAAAAAAGAACCACATTATTTCTTAAAATATGGTGTTTTAAAAAAAAAAAAAAAACAATGTTTTATCATATTCTTGTTGAGAGTCACATGATGAATATATGAATATGAAAAAAAATCTTGTTATTGGCTAAAATTCATAATGAACATTTTCACAAAAGGCAATTTAAACATACAATTTCTTTTATGTTTTTATTTAGATATGCATTTTTCTCCGTACTCCCCTCTTGTGTATGAATCTCACATTTTCTTAATAGTTACATTCATGCTGGATGTATTGAATGTGTTTGGCATTATAATATTATAATGTATATTACATTATACTATTAATGAATAATTATTACTATTACTAAAAATAATAGTAGTAATGATAATTAGTGATTAACTAATAATAGTTAGTAATTAACATTATTGTCATAATTAATAGTTTTATGTTTATTATGAAAAATAGGAATCAGTCAATGAAATATTGGCTTGCTTCCTTTTCTGACATACTAAAAGCTTTTATTGATGTTGAATAATTTGGTAATATTTTACAATAAGGTTTCATTTGTTAACATCAGTTATTGTATATTAACTAACCATGAGCAATACATTTGTTACTGTATTTGTTAATTTTGTGTTTGTCCATGTTACTTCACACTGCATTAACAGAGGTTAACAAATACACCTTTTGATTTTAATAATGTATTAGTACGATAAATGTTCAAATTAACATTAACAAAGATTAATACATGCTGTAGAAGTTTAGTTCAAGTTCATGTATTATATATTATATAAAATTATTAGCCAACTTTAAATGCCCAGGCTGTTCAATTAAATTCAGTCTATTTTTCTTTTACATTATCTCTACGGTGCGTTAGAACTGTTTATAATATTCATTTAAATGCAGACTTTCATTCTAATTTATATATTGTTGCAACATTTTGGTTTAAAAATAATTACCATGTTGATTTAATACACTCTAAAAAGGCAAAATGACAGCTGTCTCTGAAATAATTGACAGTTTTTTATATAATATGATGCACCTTAATTCAGAGAATGACATTTTGAATTGTTTTATGCGCTTAGGAAATTCATAAAGATAATGCAATGAATGTATGAAATACTCAAAACAGTAAAACATTGTTTCAGCATCGTGTATAACTGTAAAATAAGCAGGAGGACAACATGATTTGATTTTATTCAGAAGCAGTTTTATCAGTGTTATCCTGGACATGTGGCTGTTTATATTCATATTAAACACACATCAATCATCTAGTGTGCACACACAGCTCAGCACATCTCGCGTACAACCTCAGAAAATACTGGAAAATAATGAGCATCAGTAGCATCATTATGAAACATGTATATCCACAGAAGGGCATGGACGTAAGGCTTCCACATCAGAACATTTCAGTGACGTGGACGGTTTCCAAACAAATACAAAATAAACTGGATGGTTGGAACCGAGTATCCTTCAGATTTTACACACATATGCTGTCTATTAATAACTCCATCTGCTAGTTTTACTTCTTATGTAGCAAATACAGGAGACTGGGGCTAGTTGTCACCAGTGTTGGGGGTTACGCATTACAAGTAACAAGGTGTGTAATCAGATTACTTTTTTACTTTAAGTAACTAGTAAACCTTTTACATTTACAACAAAGTTACTTTTTCGAAAAAGTAACGCACGTTACTTTGTTTTCCCATGTATTGATTAACACCTCCTCTGTCATTTGCACAAAAACAGAATCTGTTTTTCTCAAAAATAATAAAAACTCAAAATATTGCGCAAACCTGCATTAATACGTTTACACAAATATACTTTATGCATTTAATCTCACTTTAAGTCTTTGCTGCTGACCTTTGACGATCCAATTCAACCATACTAACAAAAATGACTTTAGATAAAGATCCCATTTGTTTCTTTTTTTCGTTTTTATTGCTAAAATGACTTCTTCTGTGATCTAGAGAGTCAGCAGAGCTGAAAGGTTTGTTTGAGCTGCGCCCTCTGATGTACACACATGAATTTGCATTTCCTTATTTATTTCACTTTTGGTGTGAAAGGGCCATTACATTTGCCAAAAACAAACTTTTTGTTGTTGTTATTATTAAACAAGCAAGAAAAAGTAACGTAACATTACTTTTCATAAAAGTAACTAAGTAACACAATTAGTAGTAACTTTCCCCAACGCTGGTTGTCACATTGAAAAAGTAGTTAATTTAAAAAAAAAACGTTGTTTAAAATGCTTTGAAGTCCAATGTAAATTAACGACCAACTAAAAATGTACTATTCAATTTTTGTAATACACATTGAACAAGCGAACTCAATAAAAGCACCATGACGCACATTTTCACCCCTTTTTTTTTTGTTGTTGTTAAACTGCTTTACAGTTTGAATTATCTCGAAAAGGCATAAAACAGCCTATAATATTTGCATTGCATGCAAATTCTCATTATGACATCTTAAGATCCTTGCACACTGAGACCGAAATTTTTGCACGTTAAAAAATAAATACGACCTCACATTGTCAATACAAAATGTTAAAGTGACAACTAGCCCAGGTTTAATCCAATGGACCTGTCTTGAATATAAGCAGCACACATTCATCATCACATTCATGTTGTTTTCACAGATTATTTGTATCTGCTTGTATTATATGTAAACACAAACTCTTCTTCCAAAATTTGTCACAATGCAATTGGTAATGCAAGTGCGAGTGCGTTCTCAGCTGTGCCACAAGGGGCTCTATAGGACATCAGCACGAATGCTCCATTTTTCCTTCAAACCAATAAAACAAGATGAAATAAAGCAGCAGTCCTGTGAATGAGCTCAACTTATAAAGAAGATCTCGCAGGCTTACTGTAATGCACACGGCACAGACCGTAGCCGATTAGAAGCACTTCATTGATACCGCAGTAAACACTTACGCTGCCGAGAAGTCGCTTGAAGTGTACAAACATCTGATCCACAAAAAATTCACAATCATATAGGTGGAAAACTGATGAATCTCAGTATATAACATCAGACACGTTTTAGAGACGTATGGCAGATGGAAGCGAACACACGTTGAGCTTGTGCGCTGTCGGGGTGGTAAAAAAGGCAAAATATCAGCTGATAATTCTCTGAACACGAGCCTGAGTCAGACACGTTGTTTGCCGATAGAGCAGAACAACTCATGACACGCAGCAGCATGTACACTATCTTTTACAAATAATGAAGAAAATGATTAAGTTTGTTAATTAAGCCTGCGATCGAGTGCATAAGTCTGTTAGTGTGCTGTGATGCCACTTAAATAACCATCTCTAATGTGTCAATGAAGTGTTCACTTTGGCCTCTCGTTTACGTATTATTGCCAGTCCGATGAATGAAGATCCCTGTTTATTACACTGTTCACATCTGCAGTGAGAATGAACACATTCCCAACTACTTCACAACACACGACAACTGTGTCGACACAGAGACTGAAACCTTGAATCCAGAGAGAGAGAGAGATTGTTGATATAATGAGCTAGATAATTAGACAAGACATATATAGAGAAATGTAGACTGTTTGAGAGATATAGACAGGAGTTTCAGACAGGCAGATGATATATAGAGAGACAGACAGCGAGAGGAAGACAATGATATAGGCAGATTTACATAGATTGTTAGTCCGACAGGCAAATGATATAGAAAGACAAACAGATTTAAGATGGATATATAAACAGATTGTTAAATAGACTGTCAGACAGAGATAAGCATAGTTCGACAGGTATAGATCGAGGGATATAGATTGTTAGATAAACAGTTTTTAGACTGAGATAAAGACAAATTATCAGACCGACGGAAGCATTTGACAGAAAGAATGATTGTAGAGATGAAAAGAGAGAGAGATAGAGATAGAGGCATAAGGTCAACACAAAACAATAGATTGATATTCAGAGAGTCAGATGTTAGAAAAGGTAGTAAAGAGACAGACAGGCTGGCAAGACGGTCAGAGTGAAAGACAGGTTGACAGACGGAGAGACCGATTCAAGGCTTTAATCTGAAGTGCATGTAGTTGGTGTCCATTTTTAATAAGTGACAACAGACATCATTTATTCTAGAAGTTTCCATTTGCTGAATCTGCTTGCCTTCTCACAAAAGTGACTTGGAATCAACAGTTTAATTCTCGGCACTGGTGTCAAACACCACTGATAAACGTCTCGTCAGATCCCTGAATGAATGGATGATCACAAGCCGTGCCTCCTAATAACCCTGCGTTCTCAGTTTCACTGAACGCATCCATAAAGGTGCTGTCGCACAGCGCTCCAGGATCAGCTCGTGGTTTCTTGGACAATGTGCTCGGCTAGCTGTTGTTATCCACTGTCATGTATTTGAGCGCGGCGAAACCGTAGCGCCGAGACATGTTCTGCTGAAACTCTTCCTTCAGCGTCTTCAGACAAGCACGGTACTGTTTGTTCGAGCGAAACTTGGTGATGTCAAAACTGGGCGCGTGCGGCATGTGGATCATGTAGGCGTTGGGCAGAACCACAAACTCGTACTCCTGAAAATACACAACAAACAACATCACATGCTGAAAGATCGATTTAATATCAGAAAATAAGATTACAGTTATAAATATAGCTGCAATTATCGAGGTTCAAGCGGTTTAAGGCCTTTAAAGCACGTGCGTAAAAAGATATGTTTTATTTAGCAAGCCTGCTAACATCTTGATTATAGATACAGCCAATACAGGATATTTACCATAGGAAAAATATGGATGTAAAAAAAATTTTTCAGTAATTCATTGGCCGATGGCAGACATGTTTTTTGATAGCATTGTTGACGCATAGACACCTTTCCTATGTGATTACGTGATGCGTGGTTCATTGCAGTTCTAGTGCAAGACAATCATTTGTGGTTAAAAAGTATATATTATATATTTGTTTAGAAAAAGGTTTGACTAAATAAGACCCTTATTCGTCGGCTGGGATTGTGTACTGTAGAGCCTTTGAAGCTGCATTTAAACTGCAATCTGGACCTTCACAACCCATTGATTCACGTTGAAGTCCACTATATGGAGAAACATCCTGGAATGTTTTCCTCAAAAACCTTCATTTCTTTTTGACTGAAGACAGAAAGACATGAACATCTTGGAGGACGTGGGGGTGAGTAAATTATCAGGACATTTTAATTCTAAAGTGAACTAATCCTTTAAAATGATGGGTTCTCCCATTTAAAAATATTTTATAATCTGTCACATCATTCGTCTAGTAAGAGACTATTATGAAAAAGAAAAGAAAAATGCTTTTTAATGAAATTTAAAGGTCCCACTTTAAGTACTATGTACTTACATTGAAGTTACTACTTTGATACAATGGACATGTTTTTACATTGTACTTATATTTTGAAAATACCTGCATGTAATTACAACAGTAATTAATTGATGTAATTACATTTGTAATTACACAGTTGACCCTTCCCTTACACCTTAACCTACCCTTAAATCGACCCATACCAGCACACCTGTCCCTAACCTTACCAGTATCACATCTCAATAGCAGCAAAAGTGTTTTACAATACAACCTGAACACAATAACAGGGTTCCCACGGGGTCTTAAAAAGTCTAAAATTCTGAACTTTAAATTTAAGGCCTTAAAAACGGCCCGATTTTCATCTGAGGTCTTAAATTTGATTTAGTCAGGTCTAAAAAAGATTTCACCCTTGTTCATTTCCCAAAACTCTGGCCGCAGAAAGTTATTACAAAGTAGCAAAAAAGTATTGAGTCGTAGCCTACAAAGTGGAGCTCTAGAGCAGGGGTTCAAACACGGCGCTCGCGTGCTACCGTTAGCTCGTGGCTTGATACGAGGTAGCTCGCCAAGAGGCCGTTTACATACCGGGTTTGCGCGCTCAAGTTCATTCAAATATAGGCGCGTGGCATCCGCAGCGAGATTGAAAAAATCTCACCATTTCAGATTCAGAATGCCGCAAACGCACCGCAGGTCATGAAGAACCAACCAATCAGCCCCTTCCGTAACAACATTGAAAGCTCAGTCAACATGAAGGATCGGGGTGCACCCAAACACTACGGGTGTTTTTCTCTTCTCCGTAAATAAATCTTGTAGCAGAGCTACAGCAAGCGTTTCTCGGTGGTGGAAATCCATTAGCTACTAAAACTTCTTTGTCGTTGTGGACAGCGCAGTGCATGGTTGCATAGCAACGACAGACGCCACGGGAAAATCAGCCCGAATTTTACTATTAATAATAAAAGATAAGCGGATGTGCATTGTGAATGTCAGTAATTTATCCTTTTTGACTCATTCTTTTTATAAAAGATTATTTAAAGGCTGAAATATGTGAGGTTTATCTTTTTATAAAACTATTTTTGTGAAGACTTTATTTTAACTTTAACTTAATGTTAGTAGATAACCTGTTGCAAGACACTCCTTTAAAATCTGGCCATCATTTTTAATGGTATTTTAATGTTTATGTAAACAAAAAGTGCATATTGATGCAAATTTTATGTTATTTGCTAGGTTTCGACATACATTTGGCAAATTGATTTCATAATAATCATAAAATGAAATGTTCATGCCATTTCATCTCTAGTTATGATCAACTAAAATCAACTATAATTGTGTTTTTACAGTATAAAATGCAAAGTACAAATTTCTATACTTTATGTAAATGTTCTTTTCTCTGACTCTTACACACAAACACACACACACTCACTCACTCAATCTCTATTAGGCTATTAATATGCTGTTTTGAAAAGTAAATAAGAGTATGAAATGAAAACTATTCTATTTGAGGGCCAGTTTGTTTGAACCTATTTTCATTTTAGGCCTAAGGTTTTGGTCATTTGGCACGTTGTTGGGTGTGGAAGGTTACTAATGCGATTGCTTTACCTGTAAATTAAATTAATGCTCTTTCAATTACTGAATTTACTGAAATAATTTTTTCCGCTTTTTTATTTTCTTTTAATATTTTTTTGGTAATGCGTCGTGTAAGCCCTAGGTCTTAAATTTCAATCTTTATGGTCTTAAAATGTCTTAAAAAGTCTTAAATTTGACTTAATGAAACCTGCAGAAACCCTGAATAAGTAAATTGTACTTATTTTTCTATGTAAGTACATAGTACTTAAAGCCACTTAATATAAAGTGGGACCAATTTGGATAGTATTAATGCATACAAGTGTTACCTGAGCGTCCAGCTCCATGATGTGAGCTACTTTATTCCACCCAAACCCCACAAAACGCCGGTCGTACTCGGGGCTTTCTCGTCTGACCATCACATACGGCTCAAAGTCGGCCTCCCACTGAACTCGGTACGGTGTTGTAGCGGTTCTCCATTTGGCAAAGTCTGTGGGAGCATGACCCTTTGTCCAGACATGATATCTGTGGACAAGTAAATGATTATTCATTGACCATCAACAGTCAAGAAATTAATTGATTCAAAAGAATCATGAAAGATTCAGTCACAAATCTAAATATCCCATAAATGTAGAAAATTTCGGAGATTATTATTATTATTTTTTTTTATTGTTTTTACCTGAATGTGAACAGAGTGCCCATATCGAGCTGTGACAAGAGCTCTGCTTTAGATTTGGGAAAGGACAGCCGATAGCGCAGTGTTTCAAACGCCGGAACCACAAGAGCCTTTTTAGTGTTCGCCATATCAAGCTGAACAACTGATTTCCTAAAACAGAAACAAGATGGATTACTTGCGGACCAGATCACTTGTAGAAATCACATTCACAACCTGAGAACATTTTTACATTTAACATTTGGTTTAATCTAAGGCAAATTTCAATATCAGTATTTCTTAACAAATGTTCAACACAGATTTTTTTTATAAAGAAGTGCAAGAATGGTGACAGTATATAATGTGGTGATACAAAAGTATCAATACCTGCTTGCACTTTTTGAGAGTACCAGGGTTGACATAACATTTTAAAAGACAACTGTCATGTTTTTTATTATAATGCGGCATTTTATTATAAAGGCATTGCATTTTGAGTATCTCCTGATACCGAGTCCCAATCTAATACTCCGGTACATTAAAGTTACTGAAATAAATTTAAATTGTTGAAATAAATCTAATGTATACAGGGTTGTGCAGAGAGTTTCTCAGGAGCCGGAGCTGAAATCTAAAAGGGACATCTATCACTATGTAGTATTTACCCACAGCAACGTGTTATGGCAATGATGTCTCAGATATGCACGAAGGCTTGAACGTGCGTGCGAGATGCTAGAACAGACCATATTGGTACACACGTCACCCAGACAGCAACATAGTGTAGACCCAGATCCGGCCCACATCTAGTACTTGTGGAATCCACGTGTACCAGATGTGGGCCGGATCTGGGCCAACAGAGATTGCAATAATGAGACAGAAAAGCATGTGGGTCAATATTATTTTATTTATTTATTTATAAATTAAGTAGTTTTTTTTCTATTATTGACTGTAAGCTAGCCTAATAAATGAAACACAAAGCCATTTTAACAAGGCCTATCAATACTTATTTATTTGTTATATTATCTGCAATGATAACGAAAACCCGTGCAGCAGGACTATCAATTTATTTATATATTCAGTTTAATTTTCTATTGATTATAGATAGGACTATATACTTTAATTATTCTAATTAAAGTGCACGTTTCCATTGAAAATGACAGATCAAGCTCAATCGTCTGTAATTTTTTTCTTGTTATTAATTGTATCCTATTTTCCATTATTACAGTTAACTACGCTGTAATCAGGTCAAGACCTGCCTGGAACTACTTTAGCCGTGCGTTTCCCTGAAAATAATTGCACATGTTCGTCAACCAATCAGATTCAAGCATTCAACAGCCCTGTAGTACAAAAAAAATGTAAACGGCCCCAATACAAATCCTTGAGATCGTTTTGGGACATCCCTGGGGTTCACAGAAGTCATCATAGTTGTGTAAACTTCTATAGCAATGAACGGGAGACGACACCATATATAATTGTTGTATTTACATTTAATCTAAAAGCAAAAAAAATAAATAGAAACACCCTCACAGCAGCGTTAATTCGTTTTTGTCATTTACTGACGAGTACAGCATTATAAATGTATTGCTTTTTTTTATATTAAAAACTTTATTCGATTTGCGATGTTGATAACTGTGGAAACACATCATCACAGGCTCCATTTACACAGTTCAAATTATTTATTAATTACAAGTATATGAATTTAAAATATATTGTTTCGGGGTTAAATAATAATAATAATTATTATTAAATAAAGTAGCACATTTAGAGTTATTTTTTTGAGTTTTTAATGATAAATAATAACAATCTGTAACCAAAGATTTAGGTTTGTGGTCAACAGTTAAGATGAGACCAAAACCAAAATGGACCAACATTGTTTTACCATTCCATATGTAGGTTTTGTCTTACCTGAGGTACTCATAGAGTCCATACATGGGCAAGAAGTCAATATCCGACAGGAACATGTAGGGTGTGTTGACCTGCCCCAAAGCAACATTACGCAGCAGGTTAACAGGGTAGAACTGGCCTTCTTTATAGACTATGTGGTATCCCACGTTGCTCCTGCTCATCAGAACCTCTGAGCCCTGAGCGTATCGCAGAAACTGCTGGGCTTCGGCATCGGAGAGGTAGAGGGCCAGACTGATGGGCCCTTCCCAGTGTTTACAGATGGCCTCTAGCATCTGCAGCCTGGAACAAAGAAACACTCCAGTAACTGACCAAAAACATAACAACATACAATCTAATACAGTGGGTCCGAGACCATTTATTTCATTTAAATAGACATTTTCAATGGAAGCAAGGAAAAGGTTCCCACCCCTTCTGACCAATTCATTTCCATGGTTTTCTTTCCAGACGTTTGTAAAGACAAGATTTCATAAAATAATTGAAATGGGGCACCGATTGAACGGCCACCAATCTTGATTCATAGTTTTCGGTGACTGGCATGCTGGATGGCAAAGCATCCATAGAACTGCAGCACAGGCCTGTCAATTTTCCAACCCTGTTTCTGGAGGCAGACCAACAGTGCACATTTTGGATGTCTACATTATCTGACCCATATATTTCTGCTCTCTACTAAAGAGCTGATGATTTTGAGAATTGGGAGTTATGAAGTCCGAATTGGAAGATCTAAAATTGCGATTTCAAGAAGAGTCGACATCAATTGCAAAAAAAGAAAAAAAAAGAATTGTGGGATATAAACTTTTTTTTAATTATAAATGTTAGATATAAACACTTTTTTGTTTTATTTCGTGGCGAGACATAATGAAATGCAATAGAATGGTACAGGTATGACGTCACTTTGTAGGGCAACCGGCAGTTCGCATCACACTGGTTCATCACACTGGATTATCAATAAAAAACAAACTCTGTGATCAACAGAAGTTTATGATACTTGCACGTTTTGTCCATCAAGATAATTATCACAGATAAACACAACTTTTATGAATTTTGAAGCCTAAATGCAGTCACTGGAAGTAAAAAGCTAAAGGTAGGCTATAAACGAACTACACCACGGTCCAACAAATTCAACGTCAACATCACTAATCTTCTGACAACTCTTTCAGTTTTTATCTAAAAACATTTTCCCAGAACTTTGGAGCTAGAATAGTTTATAAGAGCACAATTATAAGCACAATGAGGATGTAAAAGGGGACTAAGTTTACTTGTTCGGTGTGATGACGTTTAATCTCCTCAACAGTCTCTGTAGTCCCATTGTTTAAAGGGTTACAGCTGTAAAAAAAAAAAAATCACGAGTGGGGTAATACTGATGTATTTTATGTCGTAGAATAAAATTCTAAAAAGTGTCTTGAGCTTGTGTTTACCAGACCTTATTTCAGCCATTTAACAAAAAAAAACATTCAAAAAACTATTGACTTCAGGATCATGGAACCAGAAGAGCTAAAATGCAACTCGCTTCTGCGTTTTGGCCTACAAAGGGATGTCATACCTGCACCGCTCTATACAATGGTGATTAAGAGATAAGCAAACAAATGTTCCTCAATAGCCCATGACCCATATTTTAACATGATTTTTCAAATAACAAAAATTGCTTCAGTACAGCGTTCATCTTAAAATATTACTATACTAACAATATAAAAGTTATTCTTACATTTACTTTATAAAAATCAGCAAATCAAGATTAATTAAATTAGTTCGTTAGATTAATTAGTACAAAAAAAAATTAAGGGGGATGCTTTTAGAATTATACTAAAGGGCCTTTTACTTGCAAAAAAGGCAATCTAATACATATAAACCATTATAAACTATCAATTAGACAAGAGAAAGCATGTAGCAAATTGTGCACAAATTTGTTTTGATCATGTTGATAATTTATAGGCTTTTAAGCTTTATATGGTTAATAATTAGTGGTTTGCATTACAACAAAATGCCAAGACGGGAAACAAACCGCTGATAATAATGATTTCTAAATGGAGCAGTTTTAGCAGAGCTTGTTCTGGATATACTTCTCTTATTTTTGAGCGTATTACTGATGAGTGTGATCTCATGATGTTTACACAGTATATCACAATGATCTTTGATGGTAAAAAAAAAAAGTTTTTAACTGTATTTCACAAAATATAAATTCACTGAAATTTTAGAGTGTGGTACATTCTAATGCAGCATATTAACTTGAAAAAGTGTGGCACGACACACTAAATATTTGTGATATCAAATATCCTGATCTACTACTAATTACTTTAACAGAGAACTCACATTTGTATTAATTTCTAGTCAAATAAATACTTTATAACTTTAGAAATAACTTTATAATCACTATAGATTTTACAGACCTGAATATACTCTGATATTTCAAAGACTCTGGGATTGGGAACCCTGACATTTTTTATCTGTATAAGATGATATATATACATACTAAAAGTCAAAATTGCTTACTGATTAGTATCAATCAATATATCAATGGTTGAATTATACAAAAACAGCATGATGTACTAAACATACTGCACTTCTATCCCTCAAAGCCTCACTTTCATTCAGTCAAACTGTGGCATCTACTCTTGACAACCTTATTGCTCTCGAGTGCTATACTTGGCCGTCAAAGAGGTCAAGCCCTCCAAGAAGACAACGGATTGCATCCGTCACTGTTGACAAGAACGATAACCCTCCTCCACTGGCAGTGACTGATGAGATGTCTGAAGTAGCCCGAACATGCCTGACTAAACAGAGCCATCCCTCATTACACTGATCACAAAAGCTGTGAAGCTTTGACTCAAAACATTCCAATGGGGTTCATTTCCAGAAGCAGTTTGCCAGTTAATGTCATCAGGATGATGAATGATGACAAGGCAAATCATTTTAATTGAGTTCAGGCCAAAGCGTGAATGCCATTGCGTATGATCATGAGTAGAGTATAGGATACAGTGCGGTTCAATTAGCAGGAAACTCATTTCAGTGTTCATTTACAACATTAAAGGGGTCCTATAATGCCCTTTTCACAAGATGTTAAATAAGTCTCTGACGTCTCCAGAGTCTGTATGTGAAGTTTTAGCTCAAAATAAAAACAAAGATGGCGCTGCGGGTTCTTGCTGCAAGTTATCTGTTTGTTTCTGTCGAACCTGTCGCATTTGTTAACCCTTAGTTTTCTGATCGTACAATAGACATTTAAACTACTACGTGTGAGCGCTGGCGGGAACAGCTGGTCGAGTATACGAGTGGACCACGAGGACTGATAAATATGAAACTGATCACCGTAGTGTGGATACCAGACAGCCGATATACAGCAGATCGGAGCTTTTGGATTTGCGGAGTCGAGTTTGCGGGCTATCATTGAGTAATCCTATGACAGATAAACCCGAGGAGCTATAACGGCAACCAAGGCCTGTTCCTTGTCGGGTTAGAAAACGGGGCAAGAGAGGCGGCGTCAGGCAGCGCGTCCGGAGAGCTTCCAAACTACCTCTGCCGCCAGTGTTACTCTGTAATCCTCACTCCTTGCGAAACAAGTTGGACGAGCTGCGTACACAAGCTGAAGTCTGCTATGAGTATCGTGAGTCTGGACTGATGGTTTTTACAGAAATGTGGTTGTGTAATTATGTACCAGACAGTTTAATACAAATTGACGGGTTTTCCCATTTACGTTTGGACAGAGATGAGAATTCGGGAAAGAAAAGATGGGGTGGTGTTTGTATTTATATTAATGAAAGCTGGTGCTGTAATTTTTCGATTAGAGAAAGTATTTGTAATCCTGATCTTGAACTACTGTGTATTACTTTGCGGCCGTATTATTTGCCAAGGGAATTTACCAATATATTTGTCTGTGCAGTGTATATCCCACCTGATGGGAATGATAGGGCAGCAAGTCAAATTGCAGACTGTGTTCATAAGCACTTACAAATTAAGCCTGATGCACCTTTTTTGATTCTGGGTGAGTTTAATCAGTGTGGATTGGAGATCCTTACCAGGTTTTTTTCAATATGTGAAGTGTGGAACGAGGAAAAATAATACCCTTGACAATAGTTAGTGCAATATTGAGGATGCTTACTAAAGCCAGACCCCCCCTTGGTAATTCTGAACATAATGTTATTCATTTGCTCTCCACCTATCGGTCAGTTTTTAAGACAAGTAATCCAGTTTCTAAGGTTGTTAAGGTGTGGTCAAGCGATAGTATAGAGGAACTAAAAGGATGCTTCCTCTACACTGACGGACATTTTTTATCAGGATGCAAACATAGATATGATCACTGAAACAATCACTGAATATATCTCCTTTTTGTGTGGATCTAATTATCCCTCAAAGAGTTATTAAGAGGTACCATGTTACAGGGGGAATTAAAGATTGGCCTACAGAATGGGGGGACACAAGGGGACTTAAGGCAGCACAAAAGGACCTCAATCAGCAATTGAGGATAGCACAGACACAATATAAGGAACGGGCTGAACAACAGTTGGAAAAATGTGACAAAAGAACTGTGAAATTCAATCCGTGGAATGAGCAACATGACCTTGACAAGGAAGCCATTGTTCGCCGGTAATGAAACTGATAAGGCAAATTTTTTACATGAGATTTGAGTCAGACACTTTTAAGGAATGTTTTGATATTTTAGGTAATATAAACTGTAATGTTAGTGATGATTGAATATTAATATATTCAGGAGGGTTTTAAAAATGTATGTTCTAGTAAGGCAATGGGCCAACAAGATTTTATTAGACTCTTCACATGTATCCTGAGTATGCGCTGATGATACAGGGTTCTATTACGCAAGTATAACCGATACAAATATTCATTTTACCACTGTCTTTTAAATTAATTAATGAGCAATTGCAGCAGGAAGTTAAATAACTACAATAGCTGGTATAACAGGCAGGAACTGAGGGTGGTGTTATGAGATGTACTGTTTTTATGATGCAGGGTTTTAGGATTTGAAATGTTTGTTATTGTTGTATGTTACATGTGTTATGTGTTGATGCGGGAGCAGTTCCCTAATCTAAAACAAATTTCTCCTAAGGGAGACAATAAATGCTACCTTGAACCTTGAAAATACCCCACAGATATGTTATATAGCATGTTAAAATTCCCACTTTTTGGGGGTGAGCAAAAACACACATTTTTGTTTGTCCCTTTAAAGGGCCCCTATCACGGATTTTTGAAAATGACCTTTCATGTAGTGTGTAATATAGCTCTAAGTGAATGAAAAAATCCTGCAAAGTTTTAAATCTGAAAGGGCACCGTATATAAAGTTATTGTCTTTCAAAAGTAATAGTCGGTCAATGAAATTAATTGTTTTTCAAGCGAGTCATAAGCCGTTTCGTCGTGACGTCAAGACGAAACATTAGCCCGCCCACTTATTGCGCGCTCCAGGGAAACTTAAACCTCAAACCGGCAGCTGATCCTGTGGATACTGGATTGATCATGTCGAGGAGACGCTGTGCTCTACAATGTGACGGTAAAGACATTTTTTTCCCTCTACCTTAAGACTTGCAGTTGGTCTGACACTCCCAGCCATGTTGGCATGTCTTATTGTCTTCTTTGCGCTTAGCCCTGATAATTGCTGGTTGCAGCTATATTTTCTACTAATTTCCTTGTTATTCAGAAAAAATACAATACATTGCACTATGGGAATTAAAAGGCCAGGTCTTATGGTAGCCAATGATGTGCTGTTTTAAGTTCAATTACATTTGAATGTCCCTCCAAAACTCTCTTTCCCATCATCACCCTCACACGGAAGTGCTCCAGAAAATGCATTATTAACCTAATTTCTAAACATCTATTCTCAAGGGGGATTTTTTTTTCAGCATCTTTGATAAGTAAATTAGATATTTTTATTCACAGATCAACTTTGTCTAACATAGCTTTACTTTAAAGTGAGAAAATATCAATGTTTCCATATGGCAACGCTGTACCACAGTGGAATTACAGTAATGTATTTCCCCATTTGGGATTTTCTTATAGATAGTATCAACAACAGTATGATTGCAGTTAATTATTTATTTGAAGTGTTTATTGTAGTATAGTTGTCTTTATGCATAAATAACTAATTCATTTCTTCTTTTCAGAAAAAGAATACAGCAATATTCCACGAAAAGGGCAATAGGAAGAGTGAAGAGTTAGCTCTATGTGATGAGAGTAATTTCTAAAAGAACTGTGCAATTAAATAGAAAATAAAAGAATAATTTTATAGAAATTGTACCATTTTCCATTGTGGTTTCCCTAAGTACACCCCCCCGATGTATTACATTTTAGTTGGTGAGGAGGTGTTATAAGAGGGCCTATGTTTTCGTACCTGTCCATAGAAAGCTGGGCCACCAGCGTCACGTCTGTGTTGTCTAAGGTTGGTTCATACTCGTAGTGCAGGAAATAGACGTGTGTGCGGTGCACAGTAAAGCGCTCCCGACGAAACTCGTAACATGGGTCATCTTCATCCAGCTCGGATAGGGTCTTTTGGAGCTGCAGGAATATTAGGAAAACAAGTGTTATTCTATCCTGCTGCCTGAACAAAGAAATCATTGCAGACCTTTACAACTTTAAAAGTTGCAGTTGAAGTTGCCAACATGAGGCACAGTGATAAAACTCACATTCTCTGAGTTGTGGTCTGTTTCACTGGGACAGCCAAAGAGCTCGCGCCTCAGCAGATTCCCATCATACTCCAGAAACGTCAGATAGAGATTCCTGAAGAACTCCACGTGTTTGTTCTTAACACGCAGTTTCTTCGGAGAGTTCCAGTGAATCACCTGGAGTTAAGAAATGTGGGAAATTATATGAATCAGCGCTTTGCTTGATTTGGTTTCTTGTTGTTTCTTTCAATATTAAGCACATACACTATATTGGCAAAAGTTTTGGGACATCTGCCTTTACATACACATGAACTTTAATGACATTCTTAATCCGTAGGGTTTAATATGGAGTCGGCCCATCCTTTGCAGCTATAACAGCTTCAACTTTCCACAAGTCTTTATGGACCTTGCTTTGTGGACTGGTGCGCAGTCATGTTGGAACAGGAAGGGGCCATCCTCAAACTGTTCCCACAAAGTTGGGAGCATTAAATTGTCCAAAATGTCTAGATATTAATAGTTCCATTCCCTGGAACTAAGGGGCCAAGCCCAACCACTGAAAAACAACCCCACACCTAGTAATGGGCGATATAAACGATATGCGATATAAACGATACAAAATTGGCCTACGATAGAGGTTTTATCGCGATAATGCATGTCCAATCCATGCATAATGCATAGTGCAATCCACCCGCAAAATTTAGAGCTACGAGCTGCAACCGGCTGCAACGCATCATCGTACTCGTCATCTGGAGTAAACATTGATGAAAGCGAAACTGGGGAGCTGGTGAAAAAGACCGGTGCCGTGCAACATCCCTTTTTTGGACTTGGTTCGGATTTAAGCCGTCCGACGAGCAACAGCAAACTATAGGCTACTCTGTAGAGTGTGTGGGGCAACAGTTCTGGAGTTACGCCTGTTTCACACATACTCCATTTACAGTGCATATGCGGTGCGTATTTTTTTCCGTACCCATGTTCACGCGTATGTGGTCCGGCAATGCGTTCCAGGTGCGGTGCGTATACAGCAGTGCAGAGTTTATTTTTGCTGTACAGCAACGTGCTGAATTAAAGTGACAGCGGATTGACATGAAAATATAGTATTCTCTCCATAAATGCATTTATTTAATCATATTAGGCTACTATTTTTCAGTCATTTTCTTTTTAACTTTAAGCTCGGGGTAATTTAAGCAAGGAAAACTACTGTCTGTGTAGCCTACACATAGAATTGCAATGCTGAAACATTTTATATATTATTTTATAAAAGACGCTGATAATACAAATAGTGATTTGAAATAAAAAAATAGAGAATAAATGTTGTGTTTGTGGTACAGCCGTAGATCAGTTGCAAACGCAGCATAAAGTGAAAGCACAATAGCGCATACGCACTGCACACAGAGTACAGTATGTGTGAAACAGGCGTGCACTAAAGGAAAGAAACCCAATACTTTAAGCTTTGCTTTTTCTTTGTTAAAGTCTCTGCAGCTAGTGTACTTGAATTGTATTTATCTGCAACATTATGTTGTATAATTACAGTTTTGCACAATACATGTTCTCAAAACTATGCAACGTTTCTTTCTTTCTTTAAAAAAAATACATTTAGCAGTTTGGCTTTCCTTAGAACCATTTCAGAAAAGGTTACATAGACCCTATTATAATTTATATATTGTGATATATATCGTTATCGCAAGAGGCTGCAATGTATATCGCAATATGGATTTTAAGCCATATCGCCCATCCCTACCCACACCATAATCCAATGATTTTAAGAGGCCTACAACTTCGTGGCTGAGTTGCTGTTGTTCCCGATTGTTTCCACTTTGTTATAATACCACTAACAGTTGACCATGGAATATTTAGTAATATTTTAGAAAATTTCACGAATGGACATATTGCACATGTGGCAACCCATCACAGTGCCACGCTTGAATTCCCTGAGCTCCTGAGAGCGACCCATTCTTTCACAAATGTTTGTAGAGTCAGTCTGCATGCCTATGTACATGATTTTATACAACTGTGGCCATGGAAGTGATTTGAACACCTGAATTCAATGATTTGGAGGGGTGTCCCAATACTTTTGGCAATATAGTGTATGTAGATGAGGTGTTTGTTCCGGCAGCAATCCACCTATTTTTAAAGTAAGAGAGGATTAACCGCAGAGTAACTCTGTCTGACTTCTGGTGTCTGGTGTCCGTCTTCCCTATTTTTAGCTGAACAAAACAGCTCGTTATGCAGCTTAATATTGAAAACTTTTATGTCTTACTTATACTTACCATATTATTTGGTGTAATTACGAACACACTGGTATAGTTTCACCATTTATTTCACTTTGTTATTCTTGTAGTTATTTACATATAGCGGTTGATAAAGCGGAAGTCTCACATATTCCCGGAATATAGTGTTGCAAAATAAGGTGGATACGTGTGAAGAAATTGTGTGCTCCCCCTTGTGTCAGCTCCACAGTGTTGTCACCTTGAGGTCAGACACGTCTTTGTAGCACTTCTCAGAGCGGGTGTGATCCGACAGCTGAACATTCCAGAAGCAGGGCAGCTGGTGCACCAGGAATGGGTTCTGCTTTATCACAGCATTAAAGATGTCCTGCAGGCACAATTTTGTTCATAAAATTTATATTATGCTTATTTTCTAAAGCAGCGCTACTCTAAAATAAAATTGCATCTGCATTTTTTTGTTTATGATGATAGAATTCACAGGGGAAAATTCATTCAGTGAGTACACGGAAACAAAAGCCTCTGATTGGCTATTGCATTCATATACTCAACAAAAAACGTGTGATTTGTTATGCTCAACGCTGCAATGCAAAACAATGTCTAAAAATAAATCTTTGATGCAACATGAGCAGATAAATATGCATAACACTTTTCACTCATTTTCACATCACTTTCATTGCGACAGTTATTGATTTGTTTAGGGGCAATTTTTTGCCCCTGTATCTTCAATTTGGGGGGCATTTTGGTGCCATTTCTTGCCTCTAGTCTGTTCATTTCCGACTCTGATCTGATCTGCACTGTGCATGGCCTCTCCAACTGGCGTAAATCTGTTGTAGCGTCGGAGAACTTTAATCCCAGTCTACTTCTTATTTATTGATAAACAAATCAATTGAGATTTGTCTCCCATGTGCTTTTTATGTGAACCACTATTGGTATTGCTGCATCTTGCATCATACAATTGAAAATTAGTCACTTATAATGTTATACTGTCTAAGTAGACAGCAGGGCAGCTCAGTGTGGATTGAAACAGAGCCCATGTGTTTACCTGATCAGCAAGTGATGTAGACAACATGCTCATGAGCTCTCTCTCTGCCGTCAGCCGCCACATCTGTTCCCACTTCAACTTCCTCAAACGATCCAACAACAGCAGAATCACACCTTCAACACACACACAGCACTTATAATATAGTGGATTGAAAATGACTCTATTTATTAGAATCTTTCGTATTTGTTCTAAAACTCGTCTTCCCTTCAAGCGTGATAATCCGAAATCCGGTTGACGTACCGGTGTTAAAGCCCCTGCCCAATGCTGGCCACGGCCGATGGTTCTTCCACAGGTTCCCCAGGTACCAATCGCTCTGATTCTCCACTAAACCAAGAACCTGCTGACCTGAAACACACAAACACTGCCACAGTGACTCAGCATCTTAATTTACATTATTGATCGGTAGCATCTGAGTTACTAAGAATCGCTAAGAAAAGTAGGAGAAGCCACTGTAAAAAAGTAATTTTCATATTTAATAAATGACTTGCGTCTAAGAGCACACAGACAAAATGAAATAAACACGTTTCAGAGGATGCCTGATGTTTGGCTTTGACAACAGACTTTGCTCAGGCATTTCAGACTAACCAAAACAACATTTCAGATGCTATGCAAAAAAGATTGTTGCGCTGGTTAGCAAGCTATGTCGTCTAATCGCAAAGGCACATGTTTTTTTGATGCGCATAGAGGAATTTATTTAGTAAATGTGTTTCCATTGTAGTTCATGCACACTTTTCTTATCGGATAAAATGTGTCCGATTCAAAGTTTTTTATGCACATTTTTAGAATGCATGCGCATCTTTGCATTTGCATCTATTGTTTTTTTATGTGATATCCCAAAATGTGCATAAAAATAGGTGAATGGAAACATAGCTAATGATTGTGTCTTGTTCAAATGTTTGATATACATTTCTGAATTAATTATATATCACATTTTTGGGTAGTTGCACCACATGACATTTTACAAACTGACCTAACCTAAATTTTTATTAAAGGTCGAAATTACCTGATTTTGAGTAGAGATTTATCATTTTTCTGCATGCTGGATGCCCTTTTTGACTTTTTCCAAATATTAATAAGCAGAAAAAAAACTATTAAATTATGCAGCTATTCAAGTTTTTCTTTACAAGAATTTCAATCTTTTTTTCAGGTTTTTCTCTTCACTGTGATATCAGAACAGCTGTATCACCTGTTTTATGCCCTCTAAAAACATGAACATGAATTTCAATACAGAAATGAAAAAAAAAATCCCCCCAAAAGTGTTGTGTGAATTAGCATATTGGACAAATTAAATAAATAGATAAATGAGTGTCACATCATTGATTTAATTGACATTAAATCACATTTGTGTGTGGAGTAACAGATGGGTACTGAAGATCCTAACAAATGGTCAATAAGACATGCACTTCTCTAGCTTTCCTTTCATCTGTTCTTCAAGACACAATAATCAAACATATTCAACAAGAGTGTGTTGTTGTTTCTAAGCAGCAGGGTTCCACGTCGAAGGCCAATCCCCTTCGAAGGTTGCCCACCCACATCTGGCTGGTGGTGCGAGTACAGTACATGCGAGTAACTGTTGATAACACTTCAGGCATGAGATCAAATAATGCGGTTAAAGGTGCACAAAGAGGGGTATTTGATACAAACTCTGAACCAGTGATTCAAAACAAAAGATTTGTAAATGTATCAAAGCTTCATGAAGCAGTGTTTCGAAAGCGCCCATCACTAATGTGCAGTCGTCTGAAAGCTCACCAGCCACAAAACTAAAATACATTTGTTTTAAAATAAATTTTTAAAACAATGTATTTGTTTAGTGCAATCGATCAATGTATTATACATACAGTGCAATCGATACAAAAACAGCTATCATTTCAATAAAATCTTATTCAAAAGTACCTTTGAACTTGTGGAAGACGACCCACAGCTCAGCGATGTCTGTGGCAAAGGTGATGTCAGTATCCAGGACGATGACCTTCTGTAGGTCGGAGGGCAGCGTCTTGGTCAGCACCAGCTTCATCAGGCCATAGATGCCAGAATAATGCTTGTTAGGGATCCAAGACACCTCAGACTGGCAAACACACAGAGAGCAAACAAAAAACATCTAATGAATTTAAAAACAGCAAGACTGCAAAAATGAAAAAGGCAGGAAGTATGCGTGTAATTTCAAATTATTTACTTTGTAGAGCAGCGTTGCACTGTTTAAAACAGACATGGGGTTCTTGTTAAATTTTCAGATTGTGAACAAATATCTCCCAATCGAAATGCCAAATAAGCAGCTGCAATACTTTTTGCCACTGACTTAAATGTCAGAAAGTATAACATGTTCAGACTAACCAAAATGGTGCTGATTCTAATGCCGGAGCTGGTGCTGGTTCAGTGGTTTGGAGTTTAGTCCCGGTTGAACTGCCCAAAGGACAGCCTTGTCCGCATGTGCATGGGTATTCTGATCATTGATGATGATCATTGAGCATTACAGAGCTCCAACAAAGCTTATGAATACTACTGTTAGAAATTATTGTTGAATATTAATGTTTTTTACTGCTCTGATTCCATTATTAACCGTTTTAACTGTTACTTTATTTGATTTGTATAATAACATAACACAACATAAGACCAGAATGTTATTTTCTACACTACCCCATCTCCTAAAGTTTGATCCACCAATCAGGTGAGTTAACATGGAGAAAGACATCTCTGAATTCCCAGGAAGTAGTCGAACCAGACTAAACTCTTAAACTAATCATATAGAGCCGTGGCCAAAAGTTCGCAAAGTTTGCTGATACAGTATTTGGAGAATATTTTTTCACATATTTCTATGGTATACTGGAACCCAATGAAAAGCATTTAAATGAGTTTTAAAGGCTTTCGTTGGCAAAAACTTTCCATATATGCAGAGAGTCAATATTTACAGTGTTGACCCTTCTTTATAACCTCTGCACTTCGCTCTGGCATGCTGGATACCAGGTTTTGGGCTAAATCCTGACAGATGGAGATCTGTTCTTGCCTTATTAGTGCTCTGATCACAATCTTTAGGCTTCTGCTTATCCTCTCGCCTTTTGAGAATCAATCACATGTTCTCTACGAAATTACGATCCGGGGAGTAGCCTGGCCACGGATCCAAAATGTCAATCCAATCATCTCCGAGCCACTTCATTATCACTCTTGCCTTGTGACATGCGGCTCCATCATGCAGGAAAATGCACGAATCATCACCAAATTTCTGGCACACACCATAAAGTTTGGGAGAAGTTGCTCTTGCAGGATGTTTTGATGCATTGGAGTGTTTGATACATGCCAGTGTTTTGGGGCAAAAATGTGAGAGAGCCCAGATCCTTGGATGAAAAGTGCAGGGCAGGGAAGACCAAGTATGGTAACTGTTAAATAGATTTCTGGACTGTATTGACTGGGTCTGACTTAATTGGGATCATCACGGGGCATCTGTAAAAATGCACAAAAGTCCTATCACTGTTTTTAATGGTAGGTTCAAGCCATCAACATACTCAATGCAGTGCATGAACAGATGTATGTGATAGGGTGTGTGACTGTTTTTTTTTTTTTCAAAAAAGTGAGCGTGAGCCCTCCACAGCTTTCAAGCGAAACATAACCCGTTGCGTCAAACTCTGGGGGTGGGACTAAGTCACTAAGATGATCCCCCAAAATTTTTTGTTGCGCCGGCCTACTTTGATTGTGAAAGGCCCAAAACAATCAACATCTGTCGAATAAAAAGCTGGACGGTGGAGACGGAGTCGGGCTGGTGGTAAATCAGCCATTTTTGGCACTTCAGGCTTTCCACGGCATTTTGTGCATTCACAACACTGATCTTGGTGCCGCCGTACTGCTTCTCGCCCTATAATGATCCAGTATTTACGGCGTAACTCAGGAAATACTCTTTCTGGGCCAGGATGATGAAGTTTTTCATCATAATGTTGGGTGGGTGTTTGGGATCAATGACAATTGGATGGGCAGTATCTGGCCAAAGCAGCTCACTACGTCGCAAACGGCCACCAACTCTTATGAGCCCAGTAGACTGGTAAATCTCTGGTGCAAGTGAGACTAATCTGCTGTTGGAAGGCAAAGATTTACCAGATATTAATGTATCAAGTTCAACTGGGAAACAAGTAGCGTGGGCTTGTTTCAAGAGTGAGATCTCAGCAGCTACATAGTCTTGGGCGGATAAATCTCTTGTCTCATTGGCTTTAACTGTTCCTGTGCTTCATGTTCCACCAGTTGATCAAAACTGCGGTATGGTGAGAATTTGCGCAAATCTACTGTGGTCAGGCTGCAGAAGGTTACTTTCTTCTCTTCATCTGTGCTGTCTGGGACCAATTCCTCTGGATCATTAGACCAGGTACTTGGGTATTGCCACAAAAATTGTGGTCCTTGTTTCCAGTGATTTGGCACTGATAAGTTGGTGAAACCATGGGTTATGTCATCTGCAGGATTGTTTTCAGACTTCACTTAATGCCATGCCTGAGAAGCAGTCAGCTCCTGAATTTCTGCAATTCTTGTGCCCACAAACACTTTATATCTGCATGAATCTGCTTGGATCCAAGCTAAAACTGTCTTTGAGTCACTCTACAATGTCACCTGTTCAATGTTCAAGGGCGAGTTCCTTTTCCAGAAGTCTTACCAATTGAGCTCCACTGAGTGCTGCACAGAGTTCTAGCCTGGGAACAGATAACTGCTGCTTTGGTGCCACCCTTGATCTTGCTGTGATAAATGCAACCTTGACTTGGCCTTGAGGACTCTCTGTTCTAAGGTATGCCACTGACCCATAAGCATGATTTGAAGCATCACAGAATATGTGGATGTCTCTTTTGCACACTTTAGAATCCAGTTCTGTGCTAGTGTAGCATCGGGGTATAGAAATCTTGTTCAGGTACTGCAATTCTTCTTCCAATTCATGCCAGGCTTGCAAGAGGTCACTTGGTAGCAATGGGTCATCCCACTACCGTTTTTTTATCCCACAGTCTTTGTATCAGTACTTTGGCTCTAGTTGCGAAGGAGATAATATAGCCTAGCGGGTCGTACTGACTAGCTAAGACCTGATAGACATACCTCATTGTGGGAACTTGTGGTTCCTTCAGATGAGCTTTGTAACCAAGTGTGTCTGTGTAGACCCAAGGTGTATTCAGAGACGTCCCATTGATTTTCAGTGAGCCAAAGCTAATTTTTCTCAGATCTGGCTTTTACAGGAGTGCAAGGTGTGCAACGACAGAAGGAATGTAGCTAGCCCATTGTCTTAACTCGAACCCAGCAGATACTAAAAGAGCTTGAAGCTTGTTCACAAGTTCAGTCTATTTGTCAATAGAAGTTACACTCTGCAGGAAATTGTCCACATAGAAATGTTTCTCTACAGCCACACGTGTATCTTCTTCTGGATCAGCGTTATCTTGACGAATCTGGTGAAACAAGCCCTTGATATCACTTGTGATGGCAATCGCATGCTCTCTGAAACGGAGTAACACTCCTAGTAAAGTGGAAGTGAGGGAAGGCCCAGCTATGAGGTACTTATTGAGGTTATGGCCTTGGTACTGAAAGGAACAGTTGTACACTACTCTGTGCTTTCCATTATGGTGTACCATGTGGTGCGGTATGTACTATGATTCAGGGGTTTGATCCACTGCTTCATCAGCCAGCTTGACAACATAACCAGATTGATCCAGCCTTTCAATTTCTTGGTTATATGCCTTTGAATGTTCCGGACTTTTACTGAGATGCCTTTCTAAGGCTCTGAGGTAGGGAAGAACCGACTCTTTAGGCGCTTTCAATTGGGGCATGTCTTTTTTCCGCACAAGCGGTGTGGCGTAACGAAACACTCCATTTACATTTACCCTTGCAGTCTTGGTCTCAAGCAGAGCGATGACCTCCTGATCACAACGTGAGTGTGTCACCACCTTCTCATTGCGGTATGGTAATATGTCAAGCTGCCAGAGTCTCTCAACATGCTGAAACAGCTCTGATGAGGTGGAAGTCACAGATGTGAAAAAGCATTGTTGCTCGGGGATTTGCTGCTGGAGTACATGAGCTGGCCCTTGCAGCGTCCAGCCTAATCTGGTCCTTATAGCAGCTGGCCCGCCTGGTGGGCCGAAGCACACTGGCTCCATGGGGATGATCAAATGGTGATGATCAGAGCCTATAAGCAACAATGGCTGAACCTGAGAAAAGGCATGAAGAGGCAGTCCTTTGAGATGCTGGTATTTTTTTTGCAGAATGGTAACTGGATGTGAATGCTTGGCCAAGCCCAAATTCTCAGCTGTAAAGGCACCCGTTATCTTGAACCTTTTGCTTGGCTGAAATGCTGGAGACAGAGTGAAAGATCCTTTTGTACCTTGTATGACTTGGGTGTTATGTCGAACTGTTCTCAAAGAGAGGGTTTCAGTCTGTCCATTAAGTTTAAGCTGCTGTGCTGCACCATGAAGCAGGATTGTACGTTCAGAGCCATCGTCCAAAATAGCATAAGCCATCATTGAAATTTTTCCATTATGCAACAGCACTTTACAGATTTTCAGAAGGCTACCTGCTGGACGATCTAGGTATAGCATCTGACTCTCTTGGGGTCTTTCATGATAGTGCTTCATCTCTGTTGATTTGCTGTTGATGTCATGCAAGACAGTTAGATGTTTGCCATTGCAAGTTTTACATGTAGCTTTCAATCTGCACTGGGCTGCCTGATGTTTCCGTCCGCACCTCCAACATCTCTTATTTGACTTAATCCAGTTAGTTTTGAGCTCACTAGGTAGCTGTGTGAAGTTATTACACTTGTTAAGATAGTGGTGTTTATTGTCACAGTAATGGCAGTACACATTCTTGCCGGGGTTTTGAAATTCGGATGGTTTTGCAGCTGGAGGGTTTGTCGACTGATCCACATGCAAAATAGCTGCTGTCTGAAAAGTGTGCTTACGCTGTCGCGGAGCTTTTTTCTGCTGACTAACATGTCCCCTTATTTCACTAGTTTTGAGTTTACAGTCTGGGTTACACCTGCAGCTCAAATTCAAGCTAGTGTGAAAAGTCAAGCAGGTTTGGAATTGGGTTTCTGAGGGGGTGAACATACCTCTTGAAGTTAGCCTTGAGATCATGAGGGAGTTTAGACATGAGTCTTGCCACATGTGAGCCACACTGCAATTCAATAGCTCCCTTCTCATCCAGCTGGTCAAGCATACCCACCAATGGTCGAACTTCATAGTTTCATAGATGGGCAAACTTACGAAAGGCCGAATATTTGGCCCGTCCATCAAGTCAGCAATTTTCTGCAACGCCCATAATGTTCAGTCAGCGATTGCATTATTTGGGTGTATGGATAACGAGAGTTGCTGTTAGAATCAGCTATTAAAAGGGCCTCTTCGAATTTCAGATGCTCAAGCAGAATTTGATATTTAAATTGTTCAGTAGCATCGTATGGCAGCAAATTGTCAAGAGATATTTTGAGTCTAGCAAACTGCCGTGGGTCTTCCACTGTGAAATCTGGTATTGAAGGGTTTGGACCTCGGTAAATGCTCTCTCTGGTGGGAGGAGAATGAGAGTGCGGAACAAAGTCTCTTGGATGATAGTGATGCCTTGTGTTGTAATCAGTTTGTTCTCTGAAGTTTGTACAGAGTTTGTTCGCTGCAGGGGAAGGATGATGAATTTGTGGCTGTGGTGGGATGTGTCTTTGGTCATGTGCATAGCTTTGGCTATATGCAGCGTGTACACTTATCTTGTGTTGAGGTTGCGATGTACATGGCGGATTTGGTTGATATTGCACATGCCTGTTCTTTGGTGTGGACTGCAATCTCATTTCTGAAAGTTAACCTGATAAATTAATTCCACTGTCTAGCTCCTCATCTGCCAAATCTTCCTTTCCATCATCCATAACTGGTTTTCCAGTCTCTTTAGAAATCTGATTATTCATTTGAGCTACTGATGACTTGCTCAGACGTGGAGTGGGAACAGGAGGATTTTTCTTAGCTGTCTTTGTTAATGAGTGAGTGCGAGGCAAAGGCGCTGGACACTGCGATGAGTCGGTTTCATCCCTCTCAGAGCTGTGTTTCATGTCCTCAATGGTTTTATGCAGTCGTCTGTTCTCTTCTCGTAGCTGCCAAATCACTGTTTGAGCATCTCTGTCTACATACTGTTCTCCAGTATCCTCAGTATCATCACCTTGGTTAGTTACATGCCACCTGGTGAAGGGTGTCATCCCGGCAGCACCCTCATTTGCCGACACCCAGCGGTAAGGCTCTGGCTGCATCCTCAAAGTAGGTGGATATGTATGCTGGAAGCCTCTGTATTCCACCTCATAATCTTCCAAGTGGCGTGGGGGTTGTTTACTGCGGACATCAGGCTCATACTGTGACTCTGAATGGGCTTTGGACATCTTATCCCGTGGCAATCACTGCAATTCGACTCGAAGGACCAATGTTAAATAGTTTTCTGGACTCTATTGACTAGGTTTGACTTAATTGGGATCATCACGGGGCATCGGTAAAAATGCACAAAAGTCCAATCACTGTTTTTAATGGTAGGTTCAAGCCATCAACATACTCAATGCAGTGCATGAACAGATGTATGTGATAGGGTGTGTGACTGTGTTTTTTTCAAAGTTACGCACACTCATCTATGGCTTGAATACACGTGAGCCCTCCAAAGCTTTTAAGCGACACATAACCAGTTGCGGCAATCTCTGGGGGCGGGACTAAGTCACGACTGTCAATAATTCACAACCCACCAATAAGAATTAACTTACTGAGCCTTTTTAACAGTAACACATACCTGGAATTTGTCCTCTACATTTAACCCATCCACATTATAAGTAGTGAGTAGTGATCACACACACCACGAGCAGTGGGCAGCCATTCACTGCGGCGCCCAAGGAGGTGGTACTGAGGGTTGAATGCCTTGCTCAAGAGCACCCAAGGCATTTCCTGTCGGTATTAAGAACCCAACCAAGTCGAACCATTAGGCCACAACTGCCCCAAAGCAACCTCACACATGGATGGTCTCAGGATGCTTCACTGTTGGCACGACAAAAGACTTGTGGGTAGTATTCACCTTTTCTTCTCTGGATGATAAATTTTCCAGATGTCCCAAACAGTCAGAAGGGGGCTTCATTCGAAAAAATAACTTTCCATCAGTCTTCCCCTGTCCAATCCTTGTATATCCTACAGACTTTTATTCTGTCCTTAATATTTTTCTAGAAGAGAAGTGGCTTCTTTGCTCCCCTTGTTGGCATCTCACCAGATCCTTGGATGAGAAGTGAAGGGAAGGAAAGTTAAGTTAAGTGAAGGCCAAGTATGGTAACACATACTCAGAATTTGTCCTGTACATTTAACACATCCAAGTCTACTAACTATAAGTAACTTTTCAAATACATGTCAACTAACTGTCATTAGAGTATTAGTAGACTGTCAGGTTAATATCTGCTAACACTTTATTTTGTTGGTCCCCCAACAGACATTCATCTGACTATAAGTAACTTGGCGACTACAAGTCAACTTATTCTCCTAACCCAAACCCTAACACCTAACCATAACCTAACAGTCTACTGACAGTCTAATAAAAAATAGTAATACTCTAATGAGAGTTAGTTGACATGTAGTTGAAAAGTTACTTATAATTAGTAGAACGTCTAAAGTGACTATCGAAATAAAGTGTAACCGTAGCGAGTAGTGGACACCTGCTGCCAATATTGAACGAGCTCTGCACTGATCGTGACATGATTCTGTAGCCGACTACTCAGGAGTAAACTGTCCTGGTGCTTGCTGGACACTCTGGGATGTCCTGAACCTTTTTCACTGAAGTTGAACCTCTCTCCTTGAAGTTCTTGATGATCCAGTAAATAGTTCTTTCAGGTGCAATATTATTTGCAGTAATTCCTTTGGAAGTAACCATTGCTAACAACACATGAACACAATGATTGGAAGAACTTCTTTCATTATTTTATAGCAATCAGTATGCTTCTATAATACAATCAGAATGATAGTGATTTCACCTGACTAGTACTCTTTCACACTTTGAAATGATTTTAGTTGGTCATTTTGTGCCAGCGCCAAAAAAGTGTGAAATTTGAAGTCAATTAGAAGTCAATAGTTTTATATTGGTCTGACATTTATGACAGTATTATAATTACAAGTAGTTTATTCATTAATAAACACTGCTATAAATACAAGCTGAGATTAATTTTACAGCTGGGTGATTTAATTTATGAATCAGAATCTTTATTTAAAGCTACAGTCCGTAGCTTTTCCTCTTGGTCACCATCTCTGTTCGAAATCTGCAATTGCAGTTATTTACGTGGGTTGTAAATCGGCAAGAAACAGCGCGGATGAATACAATGTTTTGAGGCGAGTGCTGCTGTCAATCACCGCGCTGTGTGCCACACAAACCTTCAGCTCATCAGCGTCATAGAAGTTGACATGAACGGCTGGCACCATCCAGGTATGAAAGAGGTCGGCCAGGATCTTCCGAGCGATGGAGTCCGTGATAATATGGAAGTGGAGTGGGTTCCGTCTGACACATAGTGGGAGAACAAACATTTGTGGTCACATTCGGTTTTCAGCATTCCTACTTGTATTACCCCATGCCTACCTTAAATGTCTAATAAAAGTCTTTACATACAAAGTATGTCTAGTACAAAGGACTAATACCTATGATGAAAAGAGTGAAAGAGTGACTGGTAATTCCAACACCAACACTTTTGATGCACTTGGCCGCCTTGCTGTCTACATAAGCAGCCAGCAACCTTCTGAGGCAACATCCTAACTGAATACTGCTCACTATAAGGAGCCGTGAATATCCTCTGAATGTGGACAACCACAATAACTCTAAACGTACCTGTGAAACAGAACGGACTTGACCAAAGTGACGACATCTCTGCTCGCATTGTACCCCGCACACACGATGGCAATGTGAATGGTCTGTAATGAGAAAGACAAGTAATAATTCGTTACATTTATTTTTTTATATAGTGCTTTATCTGGACCTCAAAGAGCTTTACAAGGAAGGGGGGAATCTCCTCAACCACCACCAATGTGCAGCATCCACCTGGATGATGCAACGGCAGCCATACTGGCGCGAGCCAGTACCCCCACCACACACCAGCTTACTGAAGGAGAGGAGACAGTGATGAAGCCAATCAGTATACGGGGATGATTAGGAGGCCATGATGAACAGAGGCCAATGGGCAGATTTGGCCAGGATGCCGGGGTTACACCCCTACTCTTTCGAAAGACTTCCTGGGATTTTTTATGACCACAGAGAGTCAGGACCTCGGTTTAACGTCTCATCCGAAGGACGGTGCTCTTTGACAGTATAGTGTCCCCATCACTATACTGGGGCGTTAGGACCCACACAGACCACAGGGTGAGCACCGCCTGCTGGCCTCACTAACACCTCTTCCAGCAGCAACCTGGTTTTCTCATGAGGTCTCCCATCCAGGTACTAACCAGGCACAGCCCTGCTTAGCTTCAGTGGGCAACCAGTCTTGGACTACAGGGTGATATGGCTGCTGCTTAAGTAGTGTTCACAACAGTCTGAAGCAGCACTAAATAATGCAATACAAATAGGTTTTAAAATATGACACTACATCTTCAAAATTAATTTTATAAAATGTAAAAGACATAATGCTAGGTTGTTATGCAGTTTCTCAATGGCTGCTAGGGTGTTATGCTTTTGTTAGAGTGTTCTGGATGGTTTCTAGGGTGTTGATATGTGGTTACAAGAGAGTTTTGGGTTATTTCTATTTTCATAGCCATTTCTATGCATTTACTAGTGTGGTCATTGCTATGTAGATGCTAAGCTTTTCTGGATGGTTCATTAAGTGTTCTGGAGTGGTTTTTAGGGCATTGCTATGTGTTTGTGTAAATGTTCTGGGTGGTTTCTTGGGTGCTCATATGCGGTAGCTAGAGTTTTCAAAGTTGGTGCTAGGGTATTGCTATGCTTGGCTATTGCTAGAGTGTTCTGGGTGATTTCTATGGCGGTGACATACAATTGCAAGAGTATTTCTCGGTTTATATGGCATTGCATCATAGTTGGTAGGCTGTTCTGGCTGGTTATAGGTTCTGAGTGGTTTCTAGGGAGTTGTTGTTGGGGGTGTAACGGTTCTCTGAAAAAAAAAAACGTAAACAAATCTAACCGTACCGTTCTCCACCCAGGGTTCAGCACGCACTTGCACCGCGGTTCATCTTAAATCTGACGACACATCTGTAATATGGCTGTGCAAAAGTCTTAGGCCACCAGATGTTTTAGCAATGGTATAATGACTAATTATTTCTCAGTCTCTTTATTAGAATATAACCAGAAAATACAGGAAATTTGTATGCAGTATTAAAAACAGCAACAAAAAAACCCTCAGGAAAAAATGGCTTCTATGGGCTAAAAAGGCACGTATTTAGTGACCTCCCCTTAGACTTAAAGGTACAATATGCAACTTTTTGCATTAAAATATCCCAAAATCACAAGGCCAGTGTTATATTTTGTTAAAGGTTGTATCAGTGATTTCAGGCACAAAAATAAATGATCACATTCATCTAATCTTTCCTAACGATCCGCTAGCTGCCCGCCCCATGAGTAGGCTGTCAAAAAACGCGTCTCTGTATGCAGCCTAGGCTCTGAGATCTGCACACAAAACAAATGGGTACAACCACCACTCAAAACCAAAATAAACAGTGTTCCAACCAATCACCGACAGGGCGCGGGTGTTGAGGTTTTGCACTCGTGCACGGCTGGACGCGAAGTCGGAGCAAAACCCGCCCACATATTATATGCATGTGATATGGATATCTCTAGGGTAAGTGAGAAACACTGTTATAATACTAGGCAGAGTTTAATGGATATTTAAAAAAAAAAAATTTGTGTGAGCTTATCAGTGAACCCACTCTGTGAGTTTCACGTATTTGTAAACTAAAATTGAATGCGTTTTATAAAGGATTGTTCCAGTGTGCAGACACTGAATCAGGACAACCTGTTTTCTCAGGCACTCTTTACTTAAACTAATCAAAACAACTTTCACATACGTCTTTCAAATTAAAAACCCACCAGTTGTCAAAATGTTAAACCCACACTGTCTTAAATGAACATAATGTTACGTCAGAGGAAGTGTGTAGTAGCCTATGTGTGTATGTGTCTTGTTTGTTCTCTGCTTGCTCTGTTTTTCTCTTTTGGTGTTCTAATCAGCTGCGTGCGATCTGGGGATCCCTGCGGTGATTGGATAACGAGGAAGAAGCAGAGATATAAGGAATGGTGGATCTGTAGAGAGGAGAGAGATTTCTTTTCGCCAGGACTATTCTCCCTCCCGTTCGCTCAGACTGATTGTTGTTTCTTTTTGTTGATCTGGTGCTCAGTATGTGAACTCAGAACTTTGTGGCACATTTAAACAGAAAGGGAATTTAAGTTGCGTGATTACTTCCTGATTTATAAAGTATTTTCATTTTTCTTTTTTTAAGTAAGGGAATGTAGGGGGAGGGTTCCATTTTAGTTTGTACTTGTACTCCTATCCTGTTCTAGGTAATTAATAAATAATTTTGGATTAGTTAGTTATGTTTTGGATTAGTTAGTTGGCCAAAGGGCAACTGTACTGTACGTTATTTTGGCCTAGCTCTCCGCTGAAGTTTATTCCCCTATGTTTCTTAATTTCTTTTAACATTGTTGTTTTTGTTATCTCTATGATATTTATCATTTCGTATCTTTTCAAATTAAAACATATTATTTTTGAACTAGTGTTTGTGTTGACTCTGGGACGGGAGGTTGACTTCTCTCTCCAAGTTTATTTATTTACTTATTTATTTATTTTATTTAAGTCATTTATTTTTGTTACTGACTTTCCAACCCTAGACGGGTAGTTATGTAACAATAAACAGTTGAGAAAGACAAAGCATGAGTACAGAAACAGTATACTGGATCCGTGCATTGTCTTAAAGTCACAGCAGCCTAATATTAATATTCCTGCTGCTGTCCGTGTTTTTAATGTTAATCAAATTTACTTTTGTAACTTATTTAAGGATTCATCTTTATTTATTTGATACAGTGAAGACTATGCAGTTCTTTTACATTTTGATTACTTTATTCGGTCCCACTTTATATTAAGTGGCTTTAAGTACTATGTACTTACATAGAAAAATAAGTACAATGTACTTATTGTGTTCAGGTTGTATTGTAAAACACTTTTGCTGCTATTGAGATGTGATACTGGTAAGGTTAGGGACAGGTGTACTGGTATGGGTCGATTTAAGGGTAGGTTAAGGTGTAAGGGAAGGGTCAACTGTGTAATTACAAATGTAATTACATCAATTAATTACTGTTGTAATTATATGCAGGTATTTTCAAAATATAAGTACAATGTAAAAACATGTACACTCACCGGCCACTTTATTAGGTACCCCATGCTAGTAACGGGTTGGACCCCCTTTTGCCTTCAGAACTGCCTCAATTCTTCGTGGCATAGATTCAACAAGGTGCTGGAAGCATTCCTCAGGGAGTTTGGTCCATATTGACATGATGGCATCACACAGTTGCCGCAGATTTGTCGGCTGCACATCCATGATGCGAATCTCCCGTTCCACCACATCCCAAAGATGCTCTATTGGATTGAGATCTGGTGACTGTGGAGGCCATTTGAGTACAGCGAACTCATTGTCATGTTCAAGAAACCAGTCTGAGATGATTCCAGCTTTATGACATGGCGCATTATCCTGCTGAAAGTAGCCATCAGAAGTTGGGTACATTGTGGTCATAAAGGGATGGACATGGTCAGCAACAATACTCAGGTAGGCTGTGGCGTTGCAACGATGCTCAATTGGTAACACACAAAGAGTGCCAAGAAAATATTCCCCACACCATGACACCACCACCACCAGCCTGAACCGTTGATACAAGGCAGGATGGATCCATGCTTTCATGTTGTAGACGCCAAATTCTGACCCTACCATCCGAATGTCGCAGCAGAAATCGAGACTCATCAGACCAGGCAACGTTTTTCCAATCTTCTATTGTCCAATTTCGATGAGCTTGTGCAAATTGTAGCCTCAGTTTCCTGTTCTTAGCTGAAAGGAGTGGCACCCGGTGTGGTCTTCTGCTGCTGTAGCCCATCTGCCTCAAAGTTCGACGTACTGTGTGTTCAGAGATGCTCTTCTGCCCACCTTGGTTGTAACGGGTGGTTATTTGAGTCACTGTTGCCCTTCTATCAGCTCGAACCAGTCTGGCCATTCTCCTCTGACCTCTGGCATCAACAAGGCATTTCCGCCCACAGAACTGCCGCTCACTGGATGTTTTTTCTTTTTCGGACCATTCTCTGTAAACCCTAGAGATGGTTGTGCGTGAAAATCCCAGTAGATTAGCAGTTTCTGAAATACTCAGACCAGCCCTTCTGGCACCAACAATCATGCCACGTTCAAAGTCACTCAAATCACCTTTCTTCCCCATACTGATGCTCGGTTTGAACTGCAGGAGATTGTCTTGACCATGGCCGTTTCTCAAAACCAAGAATGCAAAGAACGGACTTCTGTTCTTGGGGAGAACGCTCTTGCTAGTTGTTCTTGGAAGAATGAACTTACAAGGTGACGAGCACACAGAACGCTGCTGACAGTTTGAGACGATGTGTTCTTGCGGGTATTGCGCAATACCCCCGCACAGACGCCGTCTGCAGAACCCAAACATTTTACGACTCGCCATACATTTTCGTAAAAATGCCAATATTTGAAATCTTCACAGTTGATTTATCGCATCAAATGTTCTCAGAAGTGAATTTAGTGATGAAATAGCATACGAAATTGTATATATTTTAGACAACAATAAATCGAAATATGCTACAACTCTGCCTCTTTTCGTCAACAATAAAACAAAATATTTTATAAAACACCACTCTGCCTCTTTTCATAAAAAAAAATACTTTAACATATTAGCCTAAATGGCCACACAATTGTGGTTCAGGCAACGCGTACATTAATTATATTCACTGCATATTTATAACAACATGAAATATTAAAACACAAACCTGCTTCTTTTTTATTTCATTTTAAAAATATGAAACATTCTTGATTTTTATTGACATTGTCAAAGAGAGACAGGGTTGTGTCATTTTATTTTACATATAGGCCTAGAGAAGAGAATGTTAAAATAAATATAAAAAATATATCTAGTAGCCTATATAAAATAAAATTACACAACCCTGTCTCTTTTTGTTAAATGTCATTTTTACTGATCAATAATATCCAGTAGTCTATAAAGGTATAAGTAAGAAGCTAACTTACAATGAGAAATCAAGCAAACAATTAGGCTACAAAGTTAAAGTTAAATAGCCTAAATATATAAAGTTATGAAACTTCACTTTGCCCTCAGCCAAAACGATTTGCCATGGAACAAATATAGATTAATGAGTGAGACCAAAGATCGACACAAGCACGAATATACGTCATGTTTATCCACTAGACTAGAGACACCAGAGTCAGCGCCACACATCAGAAGCACTAGCCGAGGAAAAGCTGTTCCAGTCGGGGTTAATGAGCGCTGAACACCCGGTGCTCGCCTGGATCTTACAACTCCCGAAAGCCTCAGATAAATTTTTCAAATAGGCGCTATCTTTATAAACAATCCACAGATTTGAGCTTTAAACAACAACATTCTAGCCTGAAACACTCTTAAAATTACATTTCATGACACAATAACAGTAGTATTTTGATATTACGCGGGTTTTCTCCTCTGGTATTGACGCTTGCTGGTTGGTGCGAGATGCATTCTGGGATACATGGCTGTCTCAAGTTCGCACAAGTCACCTCTCCATGCATCCTCGGTAAAAGGGGCGGATCAAGAACACATCCGGGGATTTGAACTGGACTTGGCTAGATGTGAACTTTGAATTGGGACACTACTTGGGCAGCAACTGATGACGTTTCACAAGTCCACAAGAACACAAGTACAGACAAGAACGCATATTGAGAAACGGCCCATGTCTACATGCCTAAATGCACTGAGTTGCCGCCATGTGATTGGCTGCTTAGAAATTAAGTGTTAACGAGCAGTTGGACAGGTGTACCTAATAAAGTGGCCGGTGAGTGTACATAATAAGTCCATCATATCAAAGTAGTAACTTCAATGTAAGTACATAGTACTTAAAGCCACTTAATATAAAGTGGGACCCTTTATTCAATTTCTGTCTCTAAAAACTACTGTTAGTCCTACCTGAAAAACAGTTTATTTTATTTGTATCTTTGTTCTGTTGTATTTATTTGTGCTGTTTGATTATTTGTTACTTTTTTTTCTTTATCTTTATTTAACAGTAGTTACTTTTTTCACCCGTGAACAGCACATACCGGTCCGTACCAAAGCCGTGACCCTGAAACTGTAAATTGAACCGTTACACATTTAGTATGTTATGCAGTTGCTAGAGCATTCTGGGTGGAATCTAGGGTGTTGCCAAGCAGTTACAAGGGGATTTCTAGGGCGTTGACATACAGTTGCAAGAGTGTTCTTGGTTTCTAGGGCTTTTCTATGCTGTTGCTGAAGATCTTTCTGACCCGTTTCTGGTACAAATTTGACCTCACAAGCAAGTTTTAAGTAAGTTTCCATCCATCCCTCCTTCAGTGTAACTCTGTGGGATTTGTTCACTTGTTTTGCCATCCAAAATCATAAAATCGTAAGCCTGATCAATAAGTTAAGTAACAACACACCTGACCTCTCCTCAACAAAACATGATTTGAGGACAGGATCAAGGTCAGGGTCTTCTTGATAATGTCTGAATCTGCTCAGTGTAAGGTATTAATTCAGAATACTAACCTCACATTTGTTCACCACAGGCTGAGGCACACAGTCCGAGCTGTTGCCCGAGGCAACTCCTTTTTTAGTCTCGCTATCACCTGTACCCTCTTCAGTGGAATGGGTGTGCAAGTGGTTGCCTTGGCGACCGTTGCTATGATGATGGCTGCTATGGGTTGGGACCCTGGGCAACAGGCTAATCTCTCTCCGCAGCGCATGGTTATGTTCCTCCACGTCTCGTAGCCGCAGCTCCAAAGCCTGATGCTCGGCGCCCGCACCGATCAGCAGCGATGACTGAGGATCCAACGGTGACAGAGACAGTGGTTTGACTGAGGAGGAAACAGAGACATAGTTTAACATCTGTCCTTCAACACACACTACTGCAATAAAGTTTGTCAAATGTCCAAATTATGAGTGCAGATGCACATTTTCTAAGGATACACAAACATAACAATGCAAAAAACATAACTGCTTCAAAATTCACATTTTCGGTATGGGTGTGTGTAACTTATGTAGGAGAACAAAACAAAGTATCATCAAGTTAACCACAGCCTTTATTTGGCTTGATTTAATTAATTTAATGGGAAAACCCCAAAGGAAAATCTCAAGGGAACCACTGGTGAATTAGTCTTCTGGGTTTGACGTCATCCCTGCAGCACTCGGGCACAATTGTTGCTCTGGGCTTTTTCTTCCTCTTTTTTTCCCCTCTGGATGGTTTATTGGGCTTCTGCTCTTCCTCTCTACCTGAGCTCTGCCTTCCTGGAAAACTGAAGTCCTGAATGACATCTCTCTTTCTCTTTTTTCTTTTATAAACTTACACCATACCCCTTTCTCTCGCTCTCTCTCTCGTAACATTCTACGCACATCCTGGTACAATTAACTATATATGTTTTATTGACTTTTTCAAGTGTAACCATAACCAAATACTGTTATTAAAACCGTTTTAACTATAAATAACTAAGGATGTAACGATTCACTCAACTCACGATGCGATACGATTCACGATACTGGTTTTCGCGATACGATTTTCTCACGATTTTTTCAACAAGTGATTAATTTAAGAAATTATAAATGAAAAAGTGTCCCTTTTATTATTTCTCAGACAAAATGCTGCACATTTCTTTTTAATTTTAAAATATATTTGTCAAATTAAAAAACTACATTGAAATTCAAAAAAAAAATCCCTTCAAGGTTGTTTCAACTCTTTCTGTCTGTGTGGTCAAGAGGGTGGACACTGGTACCTTCGCACACTAAAGTAAAAGACTATGTAAAATTAATACCACATTGAGAGGGGTTTTCATTTTGTTATAATTTATTTTGTATCATTTCACTAGCAAAAGTAATAAAAAAAATAAAAAAAAACACATTTAGAAAATATGCCATAACCATCAATAAATTATTATTTTTTTAAATACATGCACGTGATTATTATTAGTCTACGGAAAGTCAAAATGGCGCCACACCTCCGATTTGAATGAGTCAACATTAACATTGCCATCGCCATGTGTTTGACGGCGCGTGCACACCAGTCGCACACTGGTACAATGTACAGTGCACACACTGGCGCGGCGCGAGCGGAGCAAACCGAGCGTTTTCAGTTCATTCCTATGGAAGTTGAGCTTGGCTCGCACCATGAATGAAGAGAAAACACTTGCTAGATTCGCGCCATTGTGTGCTCGCTGCTATTGTGCCTGTAAAGCGAGGTTCACAACTTCACAGTAGGCTATGTAAATTCCCCTGCTGTTTAAAACATGTATCGCGATTCGTTTCACTTTTTTCAGCATCATTACTCCAGTATTCAGTGTCACAGTGTCAGTGTCCTGATCGATTGCTCCTGTCTGCCTCGCTGCCTGCTGTGTGTGAGTGTGTTTGCTCCGAGGCTGTAAGCTCCATCTAAAGCCTCGTATTTCTCTCTGTTTTGAACCATAAATTTACGATCATTTCTAGAGTTTATACTACTAATATAGTTTACCTAACATCTCAGACTAACCTAACATCGCTAGCTTCCGTTATTGTTAGCACAACACGCTTGTATCTCGTTAGCCTGTTAACGCTTCGCCCGTGCGCTTAGTTATTTATTTATTTTTCTCGTGCGCGCCCGCGCCTCTGAGTTCGTAAAAAGCCCAGGTGAGTAAGAATCAGTCAACAAACACGGTGAGTAATGTCTTGTCCTGTTATTGTCACCTGCACCTCATGCCACATGTTTACTATAGCCTTCCCCGTCGGCAATATAGGGTTTATATGTGATAAATGCAAGGAGACAGTCAGGCTGACGGAGAAGATTTCAGAATTAGAGACACGCATCCAAACTTTAATTGAGGATAGTAAGTGTGCTCGAGCCTTAGATACTATTTTGGATGCGCCTAGCATAGTGAATCATTTACATGATTCGGTTCCGGCTGAGTTATTGCCTGTGCAGCCAGGCAGATGGGTAACTGTGAGAGATCGCTCTAGTCGCGGATCAAAAAACCACTCTTCTGTTCCGATTACCATAACAAATCGATTTGCCCCACTCAGTGAAACACCCACTGAGAATTATGTTGATTATGCCCTGGTAATTGGCGATTCTATTACACGGAACGTGAAAATAGAGACACCAGCCACCATAGTCACATGTTTGCCGGGAGCCAGAGCGCCTGACATCAAAGCAAATTTAAAAGTGCTGGCTAATGCTAATCGTAAATTCTCTAAGATTGTTATTCACGTCGGCACAAATGATGTTCGACTTCGCCAGTCGGAGATCACCAAAATTAATATTAAAGAGGTGTTTGAACTGGCAAGTACGATGTCAGGCACTGTAATTTGCTCTGGTCCCCTTCCTGTTCGAAGGAGTGATGAGATAGTTAGTAGATTGTGTTCACTCAATGGCTGGTTGTCTAATTGGTGTCCGCAAAATAATATAGAATTCATAGACAATTGGAAAAGTTTTTGGGGCAAACCTGACCTGTTGAAAAGAGATGGTATTCATCCCTCCTGGGATGGTGCTGCTCTTCTCTCTAGTAATTTGGCTCATAGTCTTAGAGATAAAACATGACAATCTGGGGCTCAGGTCAGGAAGCAGACAGACTGGCTTAACCGACCGTCTGCTAGCGGCCTCACGTCACCAAGATCAGATAAATCCCATCACATAGAGGCTCTTTCATCTAGATATCATCATATAGAGACTGTGTCTGTTCCCCGAATTTGGAAATCCAAAAAACTGCCAAAACTTTCTAAGGTTAAAAGTTTAATTGATGTTCAACAAATAAAAAACAGATATAATACAGATGAGCAAACGATAAAGCTTGGGTTGTTGAATATTCGATCCCTTAATTCAAAAGCGCTCATAGTTAATGATAAGATTACAGACTATAACCTAGATGTGCTGTGTTTGACAGAAACCTGGCTAAAACCAAACGATTACATTACTTTAAATGAGTCCACTCCGCAAGATTACTGTTATAAACATGAGCCTCGTCCGAAAGGCAAAGGGGGAGGTGTTGCTGTAATTTATAGTAATATTTTCAAAACCACTAAGAAATCTAGTTTTAAATATACTTCTTTTGAAGTGTTGGTGCTTAATGTAAAAATACATAGTGTAAACAATAAATCACATTTGAAAATTCTGCTGGCTACTGTATACAGGCCACCAGGGCACCATAAAGATTTTATCAAAGAATTTGCTGACTTTCTATCAAAATTAGTATTGGCTGCCGATAAAGTCCTAATTGTTGGTGATTTTAATATACATGTAGATAATGTAGGGCTGAAACAACTAATCGATTTAATCGATTAAAATCGATTATTAAAATAGTTGTCAACTAATTTAGTCATCGATTAGTTGCTAAATAACTTTTATTTGCCGTAAGCGGCTCATTTCGGAAATATTTTAAATCTGCGATGACCAAAGTGTGGCAGTAATGAGCCAGCGGAGGTTTTACTCAGCCAGTACAGCAGGAGAAGTAGCGAATAGCCAATAGCTGGCCTCATTTATGTCACGTGCTTCCCGCACAGCGGCTCTGCCTGCGTCTCTCTCTGGCTCTGCAGCATTCAGCGAGATGGCGGAGGCAGGCGGCAGTGGAGTAAGCTCGAGAAAGAAAAAAGCGGAAGATAAAACTAATCGAACGAAGTCATCCAAAGTGTGGGAGCACTTTACTTTGAGCCTTCAAAAAAGAAGAGTAACATGTAAACTAGGGGTGGAACGGTACAATATTCGTATTGAACCGAAACGGTACGGGCGTCACGGTTCGGTGCACGAATTTGCACGGAGAATACACGGTATAAAAATAAATAAAACTCTATTCGCGTTTGGTGTGAACGCAGCATAATGAACAGGCTGCGATGTCAAGATTGCAATGCTGGAGTGTGTGTGCGCGCGCGCGCGCGAGAGAGAGGGGAGCGGGCGCGATCGAACTGTGTGTGTGTGTGTGAGAGAGAGAGAGGGAGAGAGGCGGGCGCGATCGAACTGTGTGTCTGTGTGAGAGAGAGAGAGAGGCGCGGGCGCGATCTAACTGTGTGTCTGTGTGAGAGAGGGGGGCGCGGGCGCGATCGAACTGTGTGTGTGAGAGGGAGAGAGGCGGGCGCGATCGAACTGTGTGTGTGTGTGTGTGTGAGAGAGATGCGCGGGCGCGATCGAACAGTGGAAACATAAAAACATACTCCGTCATTTTGTTCATACAGGATAAAGTATGAACAAAACAAGATAAACAAGAAATAATAAAATGCAATTTACTGCAATTTTATTCTGTTTTATTCTTATTCTTCGTGAAAATATGTTCTGAACGATTCCTTAATAAGCTTTGTTCGGGATGTTAAACTACTTTAGGAGCCCTAAGGACTGCCATGGTGAAAACATTATTTGAAATCTTGTGAAATTTGCTAGAGTACAGTGTTTTGATTGCAGAAGAGCTTGACAAAGGATTACTAACACATAATAAAACACAACTCCAGGTATGTTTTTGATGAGGATGATATGACAATGCAAAATGGTTAAAATCTCTAAAAAGTCTATGCTGAATGATAAAGACCCTTTGTTAATAATTTACTTTGGAAAAAATGGGAAAAACTAAAATATAAGTACATAAACCGATTAATCGATTAATCGTAAAAATAATCGACCGATTAATCGATTATCAAAATAATCGTTAGTTGCAGCCCTAAGATAATGAAAAAGATGCATTGGGACTGGCATTTAAAGACATTATAAACTCAATTGGAGTGAGACAACACGTGTCAGAACCTACTCATTGTCGTAATCATACTCTAGATCTAATATTATCTCATGGAATAGATGTTGATGCCGTTGAAATTCTGCAGCAGAGCGACGACATCTCAGATCATTATCTAGTCTCGTGTAAATTACATTTAGCCAAGGCTGCAAAGCCGACTCCGTGTTATAAATATGTTAGACCTATCACTTCTGCCACTAAAGATGGCTTTATTAATAATCTTCCTAATCAGTTTCATAATCTCAGCATCCCGGATAGCTTAGAAGAACTTGATATTGCAACAGAAACGTTTAAATCTCTCTTTTCCAGCACTTTAGACATAGTTGCTCCGTTGCGCTTAAAGAAGATTAAAGAAAATAGTCCAACGCCGTGGTACAACGAGCACACCCGGGCCCTTAAGAGAGCAGCCAGAAAAATGGAACGAAACTGGAAGAAAACAAAACTAGAGGTATTTCGGATTTCATGGAAGGAGAGCTCGATTGCTTACAGAGAGGCATTAAAAGATGCTAGAACGGATTATTTTTCAACCTTATTAGAAGAAAATAAACATAAGGGGGCAGTACAATCCTAACAACCTGCGTACCTTTCCGGCTTCCTCTAGTACTCTATTCTCTTTTCCTATTGGTCTCTGGAATTGCCAGTCTGCTGTAAACAAAGCTGACTTTATTACATCTATTTCTAGTCATTCAGGTCTACGCTTATTGGCCCTGACTGAGACCTGGATCAGACCTGAGGACACTGCCACACCTGCTGCCCTCTCCACTAACTTCGCTTTCTCACACACCCCTCGCCTGACCGGAAGGGGTGGAGGTACTGGTCTACTCATCTCAAATGATTGGAAATTTGATCCTTTACCCCCTCGGTGTGACCACAGCTCATTTGAATCGCATTCAATCACCATCACTAGTCCTATAAAAATCCATTTTGTAGTTATCTATCGTCCCCCAGGTCAGCTTGGCAGTTTCTTGGAGGAGCTTGATGTGCTACTCTCATCCTTCCCTGAGGATGGTACTCCTCTCATAGTTCTTGGAGACTTCAACATCCACATAGAAAAACGTCAGGCTGCTGATTTCCACACTCTGCTCGCCTCATTCGATCTCAAACGAGTATCTACTGCAGCTACTCACAAATCAGGTAACCAATTAGACCTTATTTACACACGCCACTGCTCCACTGACCATACACTGGTCACTCCACTGCACACCTCTGACCACTTCCTCCTCACTCTCAGCCTCAATCTACCTCAGAACACAACACGCACTCCTCCACAGGTCACCTTTCGGCGAAACCTACGCTCTCTCTCACCCTCTCGTCTATCCTCTTTGGTCTCATCCACACTTCCTCCACCTGACAAGTTCTTAACACTTGATACTAACAGTGCAACTGACTCTCTTTTCTCCACTCTAACACACTGCTTGGACAACTTCTGCCCCCTTTCTTCCAGGCCAGCCCGCACCACACCCTCTGCCCCCTGGTTATCCGATGTTCTCCGTGAACATCGTTCTAAACTCAGGGGTGCAGAGAGGAAGTGGCGCAAATCGAAAAATCCTACTGACCTTGGTCTTTATCAATCCCTCCTCTCTTCCTTCTCTGCTAATGTCTCTACTGCTAAAATGACTTACTATCACAACAAAATTAACAATTCCTCTAACTCTCGCATGCTTTTTAAAACCTTCTCCTCTCTTCTCAACCCTCCTCCTCCTCCTCCTTCATCAACCCTAACAGCTGACGACTTTGCCACATTCTTCACAAATAAAACAACCACCATCAGCGGCCAATTTAACAATCCACAAACTGACACACACATTTTACCAACAAATACACACATTCTACCCTCATTCTCTCTGCTTTCAGAGGCAGAAGTCTCCAAACTACTCCTTTCCAATCGCCCTACTACCTGTCCGCTTGATCCTATTCCTACTAACCTACTCCAAGCCATTTCTTCCTCAGTTACACCTGCACTCACGCACATCATAAACACCTCTCTTCACACTGGTACCTTTCCCACAGCGTTTAAGCAGGCTCGGGTAACCCCACTGCTTAAGAAACCTACTCTTAATCCAGCACATCTGGATAATTATAGACCGGTATCCCTTCTTCCATTCGTCGCGAAGACACTTGAACGAGTTGTTTTCAACCAGATCTCTTCCTTTCTCACACAGAACAACCTCCTGGACAACAATCAGTCTGGTTTCAAAAGTGGACACTCAACTGAGACTGCGCTGCTCTCAGTAATCGAAGCTCTGAAACTGGCAAGAGCAGCTTCCAAATCCTCAGTTCTCATCCTGCTAGATCTGTCTGCCGCCTTTGACACAGTTAACCACCAGATCCTCCTGTCAATCCTAAAGACGAAGGGAATCTCGGGAACCGCACTCCAATGGTTCAAGTCTTACCTCTCAGGTAGGTCCTTCAGGGTGTCGTGGAGGAGTGAGGTGTCGAAGTCACAACATCTACCTACTGGAGTGCCTCAGGGCTCAGTGCTTGGACCACTTCTCTTCTCCATCTACATGACATCACTAGGAACTGTGATTCAGAAACATGGCTTTTCCTATCACTGCTACGCTGATGACACACAAATCTACCTCTCATTTCAGCCTGATGATCCGACGGTAGCTGCTCGCATCTCAGCATGCCTGACAGACATCTCTGGCTGGATGAAAGACCACCACCTTCAACTTAACCTTGCGAAGACAGAGCTACTTGTGATCCCGGCCAATCCAACACTTTGTCACAACTTCACTATTCAGCTAGGCCCGTCATCCTTAACTCCATCACGGTCAGCCAGGAACCTTGGAGTTGTTATTGATGATCAATTGAACTTCACAGACCACATCACTAGAACTGCCCGGTCCTGCAGATTTGCTTTGTATAACATTAGGAAGATCAGGCGCTTCCTATCAGAGCATGCTACACAACTCCTTGTTCAAGCGCTTGTTCTATCCAGGCTGGACTATTGCAATGCTCTCCTGGCTGGTCTTCCAGCTTGCACGATCAAACCTCTGCAGCTAATCCAAAATGCTGCAGCTAGAGTGGTCTTTAACGAGCCGAAGAGAGCACACGTCACTCCTCTCCTCACAAAATTGCACTGGCTGCCAGTTGCAGCTCGCATCAAATTCAAGTCACTGACGCTTGCTTACAGAACAACCACTGGCTCTGCTCCGTTTTACCTAAACTCACTACTTCAGACTTATGTCCCTTCCAGAAATTTGCGCTCTGCAAGCGAACGTCGTCTTGTGGTGCCACGTCAAAGAGGCACAAGATCTCTTTCTCAGACCTTTACCATGACTGTTCCTTGCTGGTGGAATGACCTACCCAACTCAACCAGAGCTGCTGAGTCCGTAGCCATTTTTAAGAAACGGTTGAAGACGCATCTCTTTCGGCAGCACTTGTTCCAGTAATACTAACACTTTCTCTTCCTTTCTATAAAAAAAAAAAAAAAAAAAAAAAAATGTACGGGTTCTACGTTGGATTAAACTGTGAAAGGTTATAGCACTTACATTTTGTTGTCCTACTGTTATTTTAACTGCTTCTATGGTTCTCATTTGTAAGTCGCTTTGGATAAAAGCGTCTGCTAAATGAATAAATGTAAATGTAAATGTAATAATCCTAGGTATTTATTTGAACAAGTGGCTAAACTAACGAAAAAGAAAGCTTCAAGCCCAGAAGTTTCCAAGAAACACAGCAGTAATGACTTTATGAACTTCTTCACTTATAAGATCTATAATATCAGGGACAAAATTATAACTATGCAACCGTCTACTACAGTAGCGCATCAGGGAGTGCATTGTAGTCTCCGTGAGGAACATTTTGATTCATTTGTTGCTATAGGAGAGGAAGAATTTTGCAAACTTGTTAATTCATCTAAATCCACAACTTGTATGCTAGACCCTATACCGACTAAGCTACTGAAAGAGATGCTTCCAGAGGTCATAGATCCTCTTCTAAATATCATTAATTCATCTTTGTCTCTAGGATACGTACCAAAAACCTTTAAGTTGGCTATGATTAAACCGCTTGTTAAAAAAACGCAACTTGATCCTACAGAATTAGTCAATTACAGGCCAATCTCAAATCTGCCTTTTCTGTCAAAGATACTAGAAAAAGCAGTATCATCACAACTGTGTTCCTTTTTAGAAAGAAATAATATCTGCGAGGATTTTCAGTCCGGATTTAGACCGTACCATAGTACTGAGACTGCTCTCATTAAAGTCACAAATGATTTGCTCTTATCATCCGATCGTGGTTGTATCTCTCTGTTAGTGTTACTTGATCTTAGTGCTGCATTTGATACTATCGACCACAACATTCTTTTAAATAGACTAGAAAACTATGTTGGCATTAGTGGAATTGCACTAGCATGGTTTAAATCATACTTATCTGACCGTTTTCAGTTTGTAGCAGTAAATGAAGAGATGTCTTATCGATCACAAGTTCAGTACGGCGTACCACAAGGCTCAGTACTAGGACCGCTGCTGTTCACTCTGTACATGCTGCCATTAGGAGATATCATTAGGAAATATGGAATTAGCTTTCACTGTTATGCTGATGATACTCAGCTGTATATTTCTTCAAAACCTAACGAAACTTACCAATTCTTAAAATTAACGGAATGCATAGCTGATATAAAAAATTGGATGACCAGTAATTTCCTATTACTAAATTCTGAAAAAACAGAGATTCTAATCATTGGACAAAAAACTGCCACACGTAATAACCCAGAATACTGTCTAACAATTGATGGCTGCTCTGTTAAGTCTTCGTCGTCGGTTAGGAACCTGGGTGTGCTCTTTGATACCAATCTTTCATTTGAAAGTCACGTGTCTAGTATCTGTAAAACCGCATTTTTCCATCTTAAAAATATATCTAAATTACGTCATATGCTCTCACTGACAAATGCGGAACAATTAGTTCATGCATTCATGACATCCAGGCTAGATTATTGTAATGCTCTTCTGGGTGGTTGCCCTGCACGCTTAATAAACAAACTACAGCTAGTTCAAAACGCAGCCGCTAGAGTTCTTACCAGAACCAGGAAGTATGACCATATTAGCCCGGTTCTGTCAACACTGCATTGGCTGCCTATTAAACATCGTATAAATTTTAAAATATTGCTGATTACTTACAAAGCACTAAATGGTTTAGCTCCCCAGTACTTGAGCGAGCTCTTAACGCATTATAGTCCTTCACGTCTATTGCGATCTCAAAATTCTGGCCAGTTGATAATACCTAGAATATCAAAATCGACTGCTGGCGGTAGATCCTTTTCCTATTTAGCACCAAAACTTTGGAACAATCTTCCTAACACAGTCCGGGAAGCAGATACAGTCTGTCAGTTTAAATCTAGACTAAAAACACATCTCTTTGGCTTAGCATACACATAACACATTATAGATTTCTATAATTCAATGTTAGGCTGCATAGTTTAGATCAGCCGGAACCGGGAACACTTCCCATAATTCCTGATGTACTTTGTACATCATAAGAAGGATGGCGTCTACGCTAATATTAGTCTCTGTTTATCCCGAGGTTTACCGCGAACCGCCGGATCCAGGCCATATCCAGATCTGAGGAAGGACCATCACATGGACACGATGACAACGCATCCCTGATGAGCCAGCCCATCAACACTGTGAAGGCCCATGAACACCTCAACACACTCATCTCCTCACCGGCCGGATGACCCAACCCAACCAGATGAACTGGATAAATATCATGAAAGTTCTGATCACATCTGACTCCTGACGTTATGCTGCCTAACTCATAATCATACACTGTTCGTTTGTTGGCCAAAGGAGGACTGGCCCCCTGACTGAGCCTGGGTTCTCCCAAGGTTTTTTTCTCCATTCTGTCACCTGATGGAGTTTTGGTTCCTTGCCACTGTTGCCTTTTTCGCCTCTCTTCGCCTTTGTTGCCATTGGCTTTTGGCTTGCTTAGTTGGGGACATTTAACATTTAATTTTGAATTTAACAATACTATTACAACATTGTTTTTCTGTTATCTCTGTAAAGCTGCTTTGAAACAATTTGAATTGTAAAAAGCGCTATATAAATAAAGGTGACCTGACTTGACTTGACTTGACATTTCAACCGACTTGAATCGTCACACATTTGTATCGATTTTCAACCGGTTGCGAGTGAATCGTTACATCCCTATAAATAACTAGTTCTGATTCAGTATTAACATTAAAGTGATAGCTATTGCAAATTTGCAAGTCAAGTCACCTTTATTTTTATAACGGTTTATACAATACAGATTGTTTCAAAGCAGCTTTATAGAGATAACAGGAAAATAATGCAACAAAGTTTGTTACTAGAAGAAAATAGCGTCATAGTCCAGCTTAAGTTAGTTCAGTGATGGTTCATTTTTGTTGTTTTGTACAAAGTTGTTCCTGTAACAAGCTCCTGTGCCCAAAAGGTACATACATAAATTTTTTCCTGACAATGTAGAATGAACCCATGTTACGCAGATTACAAAAATGCGGATACAGATATGGCTAGGAACTATGCTCTCATTCCTGCGTAATAATCAAGGAACTTTGCTGCTGTAGCATGGGCGCCTGAAACTTAGTGCCGGTCACGCTGGAAGTTATATCGCTGGGGACTATTTTCAGGCACTGGGTAATATCATTGCGGCTGCTGCAACCATGGTACTGCAACAAAGTTCCTTGATCATTACGCAGGATCTGATTTCTGTTTTCAGGCAAACATCACGCAACATCTGTATCCGCATGTTTGTAAGCCTAGCCATATTGTCCGAGAAAATCGCAACTTTTCATTTTCCGTCGGTCTTAGTACACGATGTAACAACAGAAGAGTTTTAAATAGGAAAAATATCGAAACTCTTTGGTAATTTTTTGGAGAGAGATGCTAACGGTCTAATCAGATTCAATGATCTATGCTAAGCTATGCTAAAAGTGCTACCGCCAGACCCGGAGATCGGCTGAATGGATTCGAAAACGGTAAAACTCAACTGTTTAACTTTAGGGGCGTTGGAAAATGACCCTATTTCCAAAGAAAAGTGGAGTGTTCCTTTAATTTGAATGAATGGCTATTGATGCATCTGTTCAGACTGACACAAATATCTGCATGCAGTCAATGCACCGGCTCTCATCTCAGTACTCTTGTATTTGATGTTGTTTGATAAACACCGTTGTGTACACAAAAGTCTGAATAGTTGTATGAAAACATATGAATACGGTTTGATTTCCTTTCTTCTCTGTGACAAGCGGGAGTCAGAAACAGAAAGTAACAAAGCACTTTTTGTGCCAGGGCATTTCTGCTTTTCTAAGAGTGCCACCAACTGTCAGAGAGTGAATCTGCATTCAGGAAAAGAACCATTCATTTCTTCTGATAGACTAAACAGAAGAAATGAACAGAACTAAATGATCGAGTGATTAATCAAGTGATTTTAAGCCAATCAAGTATAAGAACACAGAAAGCCACCTCTAGGACAGAACGTGCACCTTCTGAAATAATGACAAGTGACTTAAATTTATTTGTCATAGAATAATTAATTCAAGAGATTCATTCAAAAACTCGGATTTATCCAGTAATGAAACAAGTGAAGTCTTTATGAGTTACTGAATCATTCGTTCAAACCATTTTTTTAAAATAACTCAACGTAATAAAATGCTGTATATCTTAAATAGACTGCAGCAATTAACATGCAAGGTTAATGACAAACAGAGGTTCAGTACAAAATGTTATGTTGTTTAGGTGTCTGTTCAGAATGGTGATTTCTATTTTAAACAACAAAAAAATGGTAACTCAGTTTATCCAGTATCATGCAGCTCTCATTTGTGTTGGTTTCATATGTCTTTGACAAACTTTTAGGTCATGTCAAATGTCAAGTAAATGACATTTAGTACCAACTACCAAAAAACTGCAACAGAATCCGCTATAAATGCCAAAATAAGAGATCATTAAACACTAACAGATGTCGCACTATTATTAATCATGTTTAAAAATACACTTTCAACATTAACATTCTGAAGCAAAGCATGATGGGGAAACGTCCCTAGTGAAAAATAAATATACTTCAATGTATTTGAAATACGTTTATTTTATTGCTAATTATACTACAAATTCATGAATATATTTATGTACTTAATATAAATACCCAGCACTTGTACTTTTAGTGTGCTACATTGGTATACTTAAATTAAATGCTGCTTAAAAATATTAAATTATTTATACTGCTAAATTAGACTTACTTACGTACTTTAGTTATCCAGAAAGAGTGCTGAAGTTCAACTAAAGATATACTTAAGTATATTTGATTGTGGAACTACCAGTATTGCAAGTATACTTTAGGTACACTTTAAATATCTTGCATTTAAAGAGTGATATTAAACAGAGATCATACTATCCTTAATAGTATGATTAAGCTTAATAGAAATGAGAAATAAAGTACTCCAATTAAATGAAATAAATAAATTATAAATATATAAGTAAGTTTCAAGTGATATGTCAGTGAATATGTTAATGGATTTGTAGTATACTTAGTATGACATAAATGTATTTTAAATACATTGTGGTATAGGTTTTTATTTCACCAGGGGTAGAATGTATTGCAAGAACACATTCACATGTCAAACTCATTATTTGAGCTGTTCAACATCAGTGAGCATGAATCAGAGCAGTATAATATTTAATTCACATTAAGAAAGTGACAGCAAAGACATTAACTTTCAGCCAAAAGTCATTAAAAGTCAGTGGAGTAAATCATCAGTTTTAGACTGGCTACAGTGACTTCATTCATTCAGCACACAGTGAAAATACACTTCACTGCGGTCAACAGTAAAGCACAAGAGTAGTGGAATGAACTAGAACAAGAATATTCTGTACATGTTTATATCACTGTTACATGTCAACATTTAGTAGAGCCACAAAAAAATCATTTAACTCTCACATTACTCTACAAAATTAGCTTTTTCAACTTTTTTCAGATTACCCAAACTGATTTTGTTTTTTAAGTTCGTCTAACAGTTGCATTATGTAATTACGTTTTTCTTTATCAGTATACAAACGGCTTAAGCATAAACCGATCGACACAGGGAGATTTTGCCCATTACTCCGATTTCTTCTGGCATGGAAACAACTTATCCTGCATTCTTATTGAAGTATTTATTGAATTTTTCAACTATTCAATGGTCACAAACAGTGCTATGTGGACACTTTATTTCAATAGTCCACCTTAGACATTCTACTATAAGTAACTTTGCTACATGTCAACTACCAGTCATTAGAGTATTAGTAGACTGTATGCTTAATATGTGCTGTACTATATTTTGAATGGTCCCCCAACAGACATTCTATGGACTATAAGTAACTTTGCAACTACATATCAACTTTTTTACAAACCCAAACCCTAACACCTAACCTAAGAGTCTACTAATACTCTAATGAGAGTATTATTGACATGTACAGTCAAATCAAAATGTATTCAGGCACCTTCAACATTTCACACATTATAAAAGTTTATTCGCTATAGTTTAGAAAATGGTAGTTATCAAATCAGTTGATACTGGTTTTGTCCATCCTTTTGTTAGACTGTCTCACAAATGAATTAGGTTGAATATCTGTCGGCTGTTAAATTTAAGTACGCAATTAGACAATACCAATTTAGGTCAACCAATTACCAAGCAATGCTTCATTTTGTTCAGTCTGTGGTGTAAAAAAGATCGCATTAGCAATTAAAGAAAAAACACTGAAGCAAAACATGGTCAGGTCAAAGTGTCTAAATAATATTTGGTCCCAAATTATATTATAAATTTGGTTTCACTTTATTTTGATGGTCCCTTTATAACACATTCTGTTGACTATAAGTAACGTTGCTCCTACATGTCTACTAACTCTCATTAGAGTGTTAGTTGAGCATTAATACTATTAAATAATAAGAAGTGTGTTAATTACACTGACATGAATAAAGAACTGTATATAGCCTATTAAGACAGTATATTAACAATGTAGAAACTACAATACATAACCTATGAATAAACTAATAATTTGTCCATTATTTGTAAATACTTTATTACTGTATACTTATTATAAAGAGTTACAAACTCTTCTATAGAAATTCTCAGCGCCGTGTTTCATGCTCATGAATTCTGTGATGCGTGTTGTCGTACCTGTGAAGTTTGCTGATGACAGATAGAGCCAGGTGAGGGCCGGGATAAAGATCAGGGCGAGGGAGGCAGCCACAAACTTCCTGCGCCCACGACACATTCCCAGCATCCTCTGCAGCCAGAGGGTGTCTGTTCAGAGACCTCTATGTGGGCATCAGCTTTTTGGATGGGGGGTGCATGGCACTGCTCAGTAAAAATACAAAATAAAAATAAAATGTTAGCCATTGCACAAATTTATTGATGATAACAAAATGCTCATCTACCAGAATAAGTAAAACACCAAAGTGACTTCAATTGGCAACCCAAATAGATTTTAGAGTTTGAACTATCTGCATTATATTAAACAGATAGTTTAAAAAAATAAATTCTGTCATCATTTACTCACCCTCAAAATGTTCCAAACCTGTATGAGTTTCTTTCTTCTGTTGAACACAAAAGAAAATATTCTGAAGAAAGTCTGTATCCAGACAGATGATGGTAGCCATTGACTTCCATAATTTGGAAAAAGAAAAATACTATGGAAGTCAATGGGGACCAATAACTGTTTGGTTTACGATATTCTTCAAAGTATCTTCTTTTGTGTTCAACAGAAAAAAAGAAACTCATACAGGTCTGGAACAAAATGAGGGTGAGTAAATGATGACAGAATTTGAATATTTTGAACACTTTAATTTGACTGTTTTGAATATTTTCCTTTGAACTCAAGTGTTTGTCAAACATGAACTGTGCCATTTTTCCAAATAAAAGAGAAAATAATTAAATGAGATGAAGCACTTTTAATTTGTCAAGTAATTTACTAATTGTATTATCCAACACATGGTATTGTATTAATGCACATTTCCAGAAAGAAAGAAAAATAGTTACTGTGATATAAAATGACCAATACTGAGATAAAAAGCCACTCAGGTTTTATGAAATTCAAACTAAAACTTTTCAGCAAAGCATCTGAGAGTAAATCTGACTAGTATGTTCAAATCTTCATATTCCCCACTTAAGAACAAAAATACAGATCAATGCAAATTTTAGGTTGCCTTTACATTATTTTGATGAAAAAGTATTGATAAAATAAGTTTAAATAAGTTGGTATCTATGGTACTTTATTTACTACATTCATGATGACAATACTCAGCTTTTAACAAACTTATTTTATCAATACTTTTTCATCAAAATAATGTAAAGGCAACCTAAACTTTGTAATCTAAATTAGCATTAACAATTATTTACCTTTATTCAACAGTGTTAACAATTGGATATTATTTACATTTATTGAACAGTGTAATAAAGAATTACAAAAAATACGTATTATTTTTTACCAAAGTAGGGGGAAAGTACGCTATTCATTTCGGTTTAAAATTATAAGGCCTTATACACTCACCGGCCACTTTATTAGGTACACCTGTCCAACTGCTCCTTAACACTTAATTTTTAAGCAGCCAATCACATGGCGGCAACTCAGTGCATTTAGGCATGTAGACATGGTCAAGACAATCTCCTGCAGTTCAAACCGAGCATCAGTATGGGGAAGAAAGGTGATTTGAGTGACTTTGAACGTGGCATGATTGTTGGTGCCAGAAGGGCTGGTCTGAGTATTTCAGAAACTGCTAATCTACTGGGATTTTCACGCACAACCATCTCTAGGGTTTACAGAGAATGGTCCGAAAAAGAAAAAACATCCAGTGAGCGGCAGTTCTGTGGGCGGAAATGCCTTGTTGATGCCAGAGGTCAGAGGAGAATGGCCAGACTGGTTCGAGCTGATAGAAGGGCAACAGTGACTCAAATAACCACCCGTTACAACCAAGGTGGGCAGAAGAGCATCTCTGAACGCACAGTACGTCGAACTTTGAGGCAGATGGGCTACAGCAGCAGAAGACCACACCGGGTGCCACTCCTTTCAGCTAAGAACAGGAAACTGAGGCTACAATTTGCACAAGCTCATCGAAATTGGACAATAGAAGATTGGAAAAACGTTGCCTGGTCTGATGAGTCTCGATTTCTGCTGCGACATTCGGATGGTAGGGTCAGAATTTGGCGTCTACAACATGAAAGCATGGATCCATCCTGCCTTGTATCAACGGTTCAGGCTGGTGGTGGTGGTGTCATGGTGTGGGGAATATTTTTTTGGCACTCTTTGGGCCCCTTGGTACCAATTGAGCATCGTTGCAACGCCACAGCCTACCTGAGTATTGTTGCTGACCATGTCCATCCCTTTATGACCACAATGTACCCAACTTCTGATGGCTACTTTCAGCAGGATAATGCGCCATGTCATAAAGCTGGAATCATCTCAGACTGGTTTCTTGAACATGACAATGAGTTCGCTGTACTCAAATGGCCTCCACAGTCACCAGATCTCAATCCAATAGAGCATCTTTGGGATGTGGTGGAACGGGAGATTCGCATCATGGATGTGCAGCCGACAAATCTGCGGCAACTGTGTGATGCCATCATGTCAATATGGACCAAACTCCCTGAGGAATGCTTCCAGCACCTTGTTGAATCTATGCCAAGAAGAATTGAGGCAGTTCTGAAGGCAAAAGGGGGTCCAACCCGTTACTAGCATGGGGTACCTAATAAAGTGGCCGGTGAGTGTATATTCATGGAAGAGTTAAATATCATAGATCTTACTGCCTCTGCCAAGTTTCTTAAATACTTTAGTACAAATCAAAGACATGGCTGGCTCCATAAAGCGCCATAGCTGACCGTTTGAAGAGCCTTTTACTCCAAACAAAACATTTACAGTGACATCCTCTGACTTCAGTGGCTAATTAAACTATCATAAATCAATGAAAATATTTATGGAGCTAAAATATTATTATAGTAACGATAGTTTCACTCAAAATACCACAGACACTATCATTGTTAGTGCAGTAAAGCTGCAGTAAAGCACAGTAAAGACCGTCCCAGATGATTGTTGTAAATATTAGCACAGTAATAAACGGATGAAAACAAATATTCTGAAAACTTCTGACACTGTTTGAATGAGTCGTATGCATTTCTTTTTGAAGATTGGATGCACTTTTTTTGGGCTTCAAAAATCTAAATCTAAGGTACTATAATTCACTCACATTATAAAGCTTGGAAGAGCCAGGATATTTTCTAATATAACTCTGATTGTGTTTGGCTGAAAGAAGAAAGTCATACTCCTTGGATGGCTTGTCGAGGGTGAGTAAATTATGGGTTAATTCTCATTTTTGGGTGAATTTCTACTGTTAAACTTCCCAGACAGCAACATAGTGTCGGCCCAGATCCGGCCCACATCTGGTACACAGTACACTTGAATCCACACGTAACGTTACCAGATGTGGGCCGACATGTTGCTCTGGGTTGTTTTTGTTACATTACAGGTCGCATTAAAAAAAAAAAAGGCTACTTCTTATCAAATTACTTTTACGTATTAACTTTAGAGATCATTGTTTCTTGTTGAAAACAGTGTTTATAAACTGTTTTAATATGTGTGCGTTTCAACACACACGCTCAGGTATGGCAGTGACATTATCCGTAGCAAGATAAAAGGAGCCGGCCATTTTATTACAAAAATATTTTAAATATCAGTTCACTAGCATAATTAATGTTGATTTGAGATGTGATAGGAATGGCATTTGCTCTTTACAGTTCAGGGAAAATGACGCACGTATTTGTTGAACATTGTTAGTGAGCGAATAAAATGAACGAATGAGAGAATGTGGAGTGTTTTATGAGACTTTATTGAGGATGAATCCACAAAGGCCAAAGTGGCATATAAACATTGATTATGTATTACAGTTGAATACACTTAACTGTAGTAATTGGTCATTTATTATGGTAGGAAATTGAATGGCTGTTATATGCATGCCGTCTCACCTGTGATGCTGAAATCACTGTGACTGGACTAATCCTTTACTGACAATAAAATATAAAACAACAGACGAACAGATGATCTTCAGTATCCGTATGATATGTGCATGAATGAAGAACTGACGGATTTAATGCCAATCGTTTTCAGCAATCCAGTCAGAATCACCGTGAGAGAATATCACAGATATGTCAGTGTCTCAGGTCGCATTTGTGTCCATTTCAGATACAAGATTAGCGCGTAAAAATGCCGCATGCTGGATTTGATGAATGCGGTTGGCTTTTTAGTAAAGATATGCTGGAAATATCGTCTTCTGCTTCCCCACACGTGAGTTATACATCACATTCCTCAAAACGCACCGTTGATTCGATCAAATAACTAATATCATTGCTTACAATGTGAACACTGCGGCCTCTAGTCTCTACACAACACTCCCTGTTTGTTTCCCATCCTCCTTCAGTTCTCATTCCCAACATATCGTCCAATGAGAAGGGTATTCGTGCACAACCGGAGGCTGCAGTTTCAGGACCCCAGTTCTAGGACCGCAGTTTCAGGACCCTGGTTTTCTGTGACAGCGACACCTACCGACCTGGGTCACCAAAAATACTAATTTAACCCCTTTCGCAGCAAAGATCACAGACGGCCCCAGATGATTGTTGTTCAACATTCATTACTCGTTAAAACATCACATAACTTGATTTGGACAAACTGAGCATAATTTAAAATGTTTAAGACTCGATATTTGACCACTGTTTAGCATGTGATTTACCTGGTTTGCCGTGACATTCATTTCTTAATTTATGACAGGAGTGCAAAATGATTAATCATAACGTTTGTTATTTTGAATAGAAATCATCACTCATAAAGCAGTCATTCACGTCTTCTCCGGTTCATTTAGTGTTCACATGCATACTATCTATACAGCATCTGCCATGGCTCTTAGTCCAATGTGCGCATATTTGGAAAAATAATGATTAATCATCACATGTTTGTAAAATATTTTGCCATGCAGAATAACATCATTCATTTTCCACTGAATTATGTGATCTGAAGAGCTCAAACAGTGACAGTACTAGCTCTGACTCTTCCTATGATCACAGAGCTCTCTCTTTCACTGTACAGCTGTCAAGCGGGCCAATGGCGGCCCACTGGTGGCAAAGTTGGCGGCCCACTGGCCCACTGGTGAATCCCTGGCGTTTTGCTCATTATATTATATTATATTATATTTTATTGGATAGAAGATACAAATGGATAACATACTCAAACTAAACACATGGAAATAAACATAAAATAACTAACTATAACCATTATGATAAATATTCAAATTATGTAGGCTACTTCTTATTGTTTATAACACTTTATTAATTTACTATACATAAATATATATGACATATATAATATATATTATATATTTATGACACAGTAACTGAAATGTTGATTAAAATTGTAGAATTATATTAAAAACAGATCAGTACAAAAAATGCTAAACTTTGACAAAAAGTATTTTTTTTTTTTGTTGTTATAATTGTGATTTTATAATATTTAGATATGAATCCAACTTGTGAAAAGATATATTTCTGTCAGTCAAATATCAAATAACATATAGTGGAGCTCTATAGTGGTTAATGTATTTAAAATAAAAAATAAAATTGCCAAAAATCTTACATTAAGCCATGATTACATTAAACCAAAATTATCCATGTAATACCACATGAATGAAAGTTAGAAATTTGGGTCTTTTATGAAGTGAATTTTACATAAAATTTGTAAAAAGCCTATTTAAATAAATATTTATTTATTTATAGAAATTTAAAATATGTCATAAATCCTCCAAAAACTGCACAAATGTTGAGTAAAAACATTAATAAACAGAGTAAAATGACATTTGTAAAAAAAAAAAAAAAAAAAAAAAAATCTGTTTCAAAATTAAATGTTATTGTCTGGGGTCCCTGGAGAACCCAAATATAGTGTCAGTCCAAATTAAGAGAATCAGAGGGTTCAATGATAAAGAAGACTTAAAGTGAAGTCAAGTCACCTTTATTTATATAGCGCTTTTTACAATACAGCTTTTTTTCAAAGCAATATCAAAGCAGCTTCACAGTGATAACATGAAAATAATACAACAAAGTTTGTTTCTAGAAGAAAATTGCATCATCATCCACCTAAAGTAAGGCAGATCAATAATGTTGAATATTTAAATGTCCCCAATTAAGCAAGCCAAGAGCCAACAGTGGCAAAGAACCAAAACTCCATCAGGTGACAGAATGGAGCAAAAAACCTTGGGAGAAACAGGGCTCAGTCGGAGGGCCAGTTCTCCTCTGGCCAATGAACGGACAGTGTATGATTATGATTCAGGCAGCATTACAGGTCAGAGGTCAGATTTGATCAGAACATTCAGAATATTATCCAGTTCCATCTGGTTGTAATTTAGAGTCATAACGGCGATATATGGAGACGAGTTTGTTGAGGATCAGTGCCGATGGCTGTCGTGTCAATGAGGCCTTCACATGGCTGATGAGGCTGGCACTTCAGGGATGCGTTGAGGATGGGTCCAGGCACAGATCCACCATCTGATCTGGATACGGCCCGGATACGGCTGACTTCAGTAGAGAGAAGTAAAAGCTGTGTGACCACAGCTCATTTGAATCACAATTACCATCACTAGTCCTATAAAAATCCATTTTGTAGTTATCTATCGTCCCCCAGGTCTGCTTGGCAGTTTCTTGGAGGAGCTTGATGTGCTATCTCATCCTTCCCTGAGGATGGTACTCCTCTCATAGTTCTTGGAGACTTCAACATCCACATAGAAAAACGTCAGGCTGCTCATTTCCACACTCTGCTCGCCTCATTCGATCTCAAACGAGTATCTACTGCGGCTACTCACAAACCATGTAACCAATTAGACCTTATTTACACGCGCCACTGCTCCGTTGACCATACACTGGTCACTCCACTGCACACCTCAGATCACTTCCTCCTCACTCTCAGCCTCAACCTGCCTCAGAACACAACACGCACTCCTCCACAGGTCACCTTTCGGCGAAACCTACGCTCTCTCTCACCCTTTCGCCTATCGTCTTTGGTCTCATCCACACTTCCTCCACCTGACAAGTTCTCAACACTATACTGACAGTGCATCTGATTCTCTTTTCTCCACTCTAACATCCTGCTTGGACAACTTCTGCCCCCTTTCTTCCAGGCCAGCCCGCGCCACACCCTCTGCCCCCTGGTTATCCGATGTTCTCCGTGAACATCGTTCTAAACTCAGGGGTGCAGAGAGGAAGTGGCGCAAATCGAAAGATCCTACTGACCTTGGTCTTTATCAATCCCTCCTCTCTTCCTTCTCTGCTAATATCTCTACTGCTAAAATGACTTACTACCACAACAAAATTAACAATTCTTCTGACTCTCGCATGCTTTTCAAAACCTTCTCCTCTCTTCTCAACCCTCCTCCTTCTTCATCAACCCTAACAGCTGATGACTTTGCCACATTCTTCATAAATAAAACAACCACCATCAGCGGCCAATTTAAAAATCCACAAACTGACACACGCATTTTACCAGCTAACACACACATTCTACCCTCATTCTCTCTGCTTTCAGAGGCAGAAGTCTCCAAACTACTCCTTTCCAATCGCCCTACTACCTGTCCGCTTGATTCTATTCCTACTAACCTACTTCAAGCCATTTCTTCCTCAGTTATACCTGCACTCCGCACATAATAAACACCTCTCTTAATACTGGTACCTTTCCCACAGCATTTAAGCAGGCTCAGGTAACCCCACTGCTTAAGAAACCTACTCTTAATCCAGCACATCTGGAAAATTACAGACCGGTATCCCTTCTTCCATTCGTTTCCATCCAGTTGTTTTCAACCAGATCTCTTCCTTTCTTACACAGAACAACCTCTTGGACAACAATCAGTCTGGTTTCAAAAGTGTACACTCAACTGAGACTGTGCTGCTCTCAGTAACTGAAGCTCTGAGAATGGCAAGAGCAGCTTCCAAATCCTTAGTTCTCATCCTGCTGGATCTGTCTGCTGCCTTTGACACAGTTAACCACCAGATCCTCCTGTCAATCCTAAAGATGAAGGGCATCTTGGGAACCGCACTCCAATGGTTCAAGTCTTACCTCTCAGGTAGGTCCTTCAGGGTGTCGTGGAGGAGTGAGGTGTCGAAGTCACAACATCTACCTACTGGAGTGCCTCAGGGCTCAGTGCTTGGACCACTTCTCTTCTCCATACATGACATCACTAGGAACTGTGATTCAGAAACATGGCTTTTCCTATCACTGCTACGCTGATGACACACAACTCTACCTCTCATTCCAGCCTGATGATCCGACGGTAGCTGCTGGCATCTCAGCTTGCCTAACAGACATCTCTGACTGGATGAAAGACCACCACCTTCAACTTAACCTTGCGAAGACAGAGCTACTTGTGGTCCCGGCCAAACCAACACTTTTTCACAACTTCACTATTCAGCTAGGCCCGTCATCCATATCTCCATCACGGTCAGCCAGGAACCTTGAAGTTGTTATTGATGATCAATTGAACTTCACAGACCACATTACTAGAACTGCCCGGTCCTGCAGATTTGCTTTGTACAACATTAGGAAGATCAGGCGCTTCCTATCAGAGCATGCTACACAACTCCTTGTTCAAGCGCTTGTTCTATCCAGACTGGACTATTGTAATGCTCCCCTGGCTGGTCTTCCAGCTTGCTCGATCAAACCTCTGCAGCAAATCCAAAATGCTGCAGCTCTTTAATGAGGTCTTTAACCAGGTCTTTAACGAGCCGAAGAGAGCACACGTCACTCCTCTCCTCACAAAATTGCACTGGCTGCCAGTTGCAGCTCGCATCAAATTCAAGTCACTGACGCTTGCCTACAGAACAACCACTGGCTCTGCTCCCCTTTACCTAAACTCATCACTTCAGACTTATGTCCCATCCAGAAATTTGCGCTCTGCAAGCGAACGTCGTCTTGTGGTGCCACGTCAAAGAGGGACAAAATCTCTTTCTCAGACCTTTACCATGACTTTTCCCTGCTGGTGGAATGACCTATCCAACTCAACCAGAGCTGCTGAGTCCGTAGCCATTTTCAAAAAACGGTTGAAGACGCATCTCTTTCGGCAGCACTTGTTCCTGTAATACTAACACTTTCTCTTCCTTTCAATTATTAAAAAAAAATACAAAAAATTACAGGTTCTGCGTTAGATTAAACTGTGAAAGGTTATAGCACTTATATTTTGTTGTCCTGTTGTTAGTTTAACTGCTTCTATTGATCTCATTTGTAAGTTGCTTTGGATAAAAGCAAAGATTAAAGATTTAAAACCCAAGCATCAATGTTTTACCTCAGGTTTACAATAAAAAGTGATACATTGATCATAATGAATTAGCCTGTGTCAAGATTGCACATTAGTCACACAGAAATAAAAGTGGTTGCGGCCTCCGGGATTGCAGACAGATAATATTGGAATGAACTACTGGATCTCATTCTAAAAAAAATAATTAAAAAAAGCACTAGGTATATGAAAAGTTGTTTTTTTCCCAGCAGAATTTTTTTTTGTCATAATTATAACCTGGCCATGATACAAAAAATATCCAAGCAAAACAGCTCGTTTTCTAAACTGAGTCACCAAAGGGCCTATATATTTTTTATCTTTATTAGACATATCTTTATAGGTATTTTATTTGTATGGCTCTAATAGACATCTATAGCTCCAGTTGCTGGTACATGTTGACATCTAGTGATAAAAAGGTAAACTAACATAATGTGATTCTATTTTTTTTTTTTTTTTTTTTTGTGTGTTTAATTCATAGATGCCACTTTTAAGAAGAAATAAGGCTACATCCAGTTAATAATCCCTTTTGTTTAACTTTTTTTTTGCTGTAGATTTTTGTTTTTGGAAAGCCTCTAGCCTCCCAACACTAATTGATTAGTAAATTACTTTCAGCTGTGCTCAGGTGATTGTGGTTTTAAAAGAAGCTCACAAAGTTGTTGGTTTAGTAGATGTTCTGAGATCTGTGGGTGAGAAACATGGGTATGTATGTATGTATGTTTGTTTGTTTGTTTGTTTGTTTGTTTGTTTGTTTGTTTGTTTGTTTGTTTGTTTGTTTGCTTGCTTGCTTGCTTGCTTGCTTGCTTGCTTGCTTGCTTGCTTGCTTGCTTGCTTGCTTGCTTGCTTGCTTGCTTTGCTTTACTTTACTTTTATTTTTTTCAGCTGCAAAGACAGTGTTGATCGTTTATGCGCACCAGAGTGCTGGGTCTTTCAATGCGGCCGTTAAAGATGCTGCTGTAGATGTGCTGAAGAAACAGGGCTGCAATGTTCTTGTGTCTGACCTGTATGAAATGAAATTCAAAGCCACAGCAACTGAGGAGGATATTACTGGTAATTTCCCTAGGCAGTGTTATATTTGTCTAGAAAATATTAAACTTAGAACATTTGCCCATCGAGGCAATGGCTGCTTTGCACAATCTTCTGTTTCAGGAGCAGTGAAGAACCCAGAACATTTCTGCTATGGAGAGGAGACCATGCTGGCCTGGCAGGAGGGACGTCTAGCTTCTGATATTGTAGAGGAGCACAAGAAACTAGAAAAAGCAGATATTGTTATTTTTCAGGTAAGGCTTTTTATATACCAGAAATTTGATTGTTTATTTTTGTTGCTTTTGGGTACTTTCAGTTCTTTACTTCGCTTGTTGTCGGTCTTTTGCAGTTTCCTATGTACTGGTTCTCCGTTCCTGCCATCATGAAAGGCTGGATGGATCGGGTTCTTACTCTTGGTTTTGCATACACCTCGGAAAAGCGATACAGTGCAGGCATCTTCAGGGTAAAGCCTACAAATCAACTAATCTTTCATTACATGCGCTAATCAGAAAAGGTTAAATGTTGGTTATGAAATGTGAGTGGGTTGTTAATGGGTGAGTGGGTTTTTAATTTGTATCAGGAAAAGAAAGCCATGTTGTCATTCACCACTGGTTCCCATGAGACCATGTTCAGCTCCAATGGGATCAATGGAGATATGAATGTTACTCTGTGGGCAGTTCAAGTAAGAAGCTTCATCCCCCTATTATTTTACCTCAACCAGGCTTAATTTGGCACTATTTGATTTAGCATATCATGCTAACCTGGGACTGCTGTGCTAATGTTCCTTTTTTTTTATTTTTTATTTTTTTTATTTTTTAAGAATGGTGTCCTCAATTACTGTGGCTTCCAGGTCCTCGCACCACAAGTCTTCTGGGCACCCATGCATCTCTCTACTGAGGCTCGGGACGGCCTGTTGAAAGGCTGGTGTACTCGTCTTCAAGCACTTTTAAGCGAAGTGCCTCTCTCCTTCCCACCCATAGATAGTTTTGATAAGGTGAAAGGCTTTCAGCTGAAGCCTGAAGTTCATGAAAAGCAGGCTGATTCCCCCTTCGGTCTCACTGTGGGTCATCACCTGGAGAAACCTCTGCCACCACACAGTCAGATGAAAGCTGGGGTATGAGATGAGCAAACAATACTGTGGCCATGTTCCTGTTTAACTGTCATGAAGCTTGCTTTTCATTTTTTTTTTCAACGTGAATAAATTGTTCATGTTTTGAATTTGAGTTTTGTACTTCATTTTAAGGCTGACCCCTTCAGTCAAGTCCAAAGCAAGACCCCAGGGCTGTGCACAGACCTTTTGAGGGGCATGTGTTGAAACAAAAAGGGCACCCCCTCTTTTTTTTTTTAAATGTATATTAAGATTAAGGAAGCCTACACAAAAGTGGTCACATCTTCATGACAAATTCAATAAAACAAGTCTCAAAAGCTTTAGATTTATTCACTAATAATAACTGCAATATAGCCTAGACAATATAGATATTTACGGGGCTTTATTTCTGAAGGGCTAAAGCCCTAAAAAAAACATGTTTTACTGTATATTTGAAGACCAGCAGATATTAGCTGGATTCACACTAGATTACAAAATTATCTAGATAGCAACTATGTGCATATTAACAGCCTTGAATTAACCATACTTGAATATTACCATAACATGATTAAATGTTAATAGTGTCAGCAATCACAAATCAAACTAGAAGTTTCTTAGAAATGTTACCTAGGTGATGAGGATCACGTCGATTTTTTTGTGTAAGTTCCAGAATTAAATTATGTGGGGGCGCACCTGTGCTAATGATTTTCTGAAGGTAAAAATTGTTGAATTACTTATCAATATATTGTTAACATTTTACAAAAGTCAAACTCATTTGACTAAGTTTTTGACCAGCAAATGTGCACGAATACATTTAAAGGGCACCTATTATGGAATTTTGAAAATTACCTTCCATGTAGTGTGTGTAACATAGATCTAAGTGAACGAAAACATCCTACAAAGTTTTAAATATGAAAGTTCACCGTATACAAAGTTATCAGGTGTGTTCGACATTGGCTGCGGCTGGATGTAAGCGATCGGCGAGAGTAGCCGCGTGCAGGCGGGGAGGAGCTGCAAACGGAGATGTGAACTCAAACACTTCTGGGCCGTTTCTCAATACCAAGTACGCAAACTTCGGACTTGCGTCCTTGGTAGTTCGGACTTGCCAAGTTCGACTCGGGAGAACGAACTCCAGAGGACGCGAGGACGCAAGTCCGGTAATTCTGCAAATGGAACAGCGGCGTTCTTGTCACGTCACTCAGCACGCTCTGGCTACTCCGGTTATCTCTTTATGTATATTTTAGGCAACAATCAAACGAAATATGCTACAACTCTGCCTCTTTTCATCAACAATAAAACGAAATATTTTATAAAACACCACTCTGCCTCTTTTCATAAAAAAAAATAAAAAAATCTTAAACGTATTAGCCTAAATGGCCACACAATTGTGGTTCAGGCAACGTACATTAATTATCTTCACTGCATATTTATAACAACATGAAATATTAAAACACACACTTTTTTTATTTCATTTAAAAAAATATGAAACATTCTTGATTTTTATTGACATTTGTCAAAGAGAGACGGGGTTGTGTCATTTTATTTTACATATAGGCTAGTGAAGAGAATGTTAATAAATATAAAAAATATATCTAGTAGGCTATATAAAATAAAATCGCACAAACCTGTCTCTTTTTGTTAAATGTCAGTTTTACTGATCAATAATATCATGTATAAGATGTATAAGAAGCTAACTTACAATGAGAAATTAAACAAATTAGGCTACAAAGTTAAAGTTATAGCCTAAATATATAAAGTTATGAAACTTCACTTTGCCCTCAGCCAAAACGATTTGCCATGGAACAAATATAGATTAATGAGTGAGACTAAAGATCGACACAAGACGAATATCCGTCATGTTTATCCACTAGACTAGAGACACCAGAGCCAGCGGCACACGCCAGAAGCACTAGCCGAGGAAAAGCTGTTCCAGTCGGGGTTAATGAGCGCTGAACACCCGGTGCTCGCCTGGATCTTACAGCTCCGAAAGCGTCAGATACATTTTTCAAACAGGCGCTATCTTTATAAACAAACCACAGATTTGAGCTTTAAACAACTACATTCTCGCCTGAAACACTCTTAAAATTGCATTTTATGACACAATAACAGCAGTATTTTAATATTACGCGGGTTTTCTCCTCTGGTATTGACGCTTGCTGGTTGGTGCGAGATGCATTCTGGGATACATGGCTGTCTCAAGTCCGCACAAGTCACCTCTCCATGCATCCTCGGTAAAAGGGGCGGATCAAGAACACATCCGGGGATTTGAACTGGACTTGGCTAAATGTGAACTTTGAATTGAGACAGTACTTGGGCAGCGACTGATGACGTTTCACAAGTCCACAAGAACACAAGTACAGAAAAGAACGCATATTGAGAAACGGCCCTGGTTCCCGTAGTGACCGCTCACGTGGTGTTTGCATACTTTATCACAGCTGAAGTGAAATAAATGCAATATTTGCAAAATACACATGTTTCAGAGATGTTTTCATTCAATACTTTATGTACTGCTCTGCTTCATACAGCGTCTGTTTGAACAAGAATAAAGTTAATCATAAGCTTACTGCTACTATCAATGAAGTGGAATCGATGTTTTTTAATCAGTTTAATTTGGATAAACATGACACAATACAACATCGCGACTACATGAAAAGAGTGCTTACTGTTATAAAAAATTATTTGTGAGCTGTAGAGGAACTAAAGGTGTTCGAATAAACACGAAACACACGTGATCGTTGTCATGCGGTGAATCCGGCCAATCGTGGAACTGCAGTGTCGTCATCAGAGCTCGTGCAGCCCAGAGGAGCCGCTCTTCAGAAGCTGCGCTGGCTGAGTTCTCCGGCTACTCTCGAATCGCTCTCGCGGTACTTTGATGGCATACGTCACAGTCACGTGGCATCGGCGCTGCAATTCGCTCACAGACCCCCAAAGTTTCAGGCGGTTATCGAGACTTCAGTGAGAAGCAACGTGGGTCACGTGCTTCGCGCCGAAGTGTAGAATTTATTAGCAAAAGGAGCGATAGAGCTAGTCCCCCATGCACTAAAACATTCGGGTTTCTACAGCCACTATTTTCTAATCCCGCAAAAAGACGGCGGCCTCAGACCCATACTAGATTTGAGATATTTGAACAAGGTTCTCATGAGACGGCCTTTCAAAATGTTAACTATCAAAACACATCCTCGCGCAAGTTCGCCCGGGGGATTGGTTTGTTACAATGGATCTGAAAGATTCAAATTCAGATAAACCCTCGTCACAGGCCATTCTTGAGATTCGCCTTCGAGGGTCAGGCTTATCAATACACCGTTCTGCCGTTCGGTCTGTCACAAACTGACCCCCAGCCAGAGCGTGGTCTTTCTAGGCACAGTTTTAGACTCTGTGACGATAACGGCGCGGCTCACACGAGCCCCTAAGGAAGTTTCAGAAACTTCTTGGTCTCATGGCAGCAGCATCGTCAGTACTCTGTATGGGATTACTGCGCATCCGCCCGCTGCAGCACTGGTTGAAATGCCAGGTGCCAACCCATGCATGGCAGTCAGGCAGCCTGCGCATCAGAGTGAATCACGGTTGTTTAGGAACCCTGATTCCCTGGCGGACTCAGGACTGGTACCACAAGGGTGTGACCATGGGAATAGTTTCCAGAAGGAAATTGGTTTTTACAGACGCATCCAACCTGGGTTGTGGAGCGCTGCACGGGGGCAAGCCTGGCTCCGGCCTCTGGTCGAGCTCGGAGCAGAGCTTACATATCAACTGTCTGGAAATGAAAGCAGTTGGTTTGGCCCTGAAAGCATTTCTGTTAAGCCTCAGAGGTCACCACGTCTTAGTCCGCACGGACAACATGTCAGTGGTGGCCTACATAAATCGCCAGGGTGGCATCAGGTAGTGTCGGGAACGTTACTTTAAAAAAGTAATTAGTTATAGTTACTCACTACTTGTTCCAAAAAGTAGTTAGTAACTGAATTACTTACTCATGAAAAGTAACTCATTACCAGGGAAAGTAACTATTTGCGTTACTGTTAAAAAAAAGTTGCTATATGTCAACAAAAAAAATTCTGAGATTTTTTTTAGCAGTTTTCACAAGTTGAGATGAGTAGAACAGACTAGGTGTTTGTACTTTCGATAGTTACTTTCGATGTTTATTACACATTGACTGCAAAGATGTTTATCTAGCCAATCATAATCGCTTACCTCGTTATTAACCCACCTCCTCACTAGCTGTGTGAGCTAGGGGCGCGTTCGGATTGCACAGTTTATTCAATCAATACCAGCAATTTGCAATTTGCATGGGCAAATCATGACATTTGAGATTTCTACAGTGAAAAACAAAACTTGGCGATATTGCTGGTACAACAACAATTTATTGTTATTTATTAACAACATAAATGTATTTAAACAAGTCGTGTGTATGTGTGCGTGTGTGTGTGTGTGTGTGTGTGTGTGTGTGTGTGTGTGTGTGTGTGTGTGTGTGTGTGTGTGTGTGTGTGTGTGTGTGTGCATGCAGATTCAAAATGTTCAAGCGTCCAACTAGACGCGATAGAAGCGAATTTGACACTCAATTCGCGTTTAGTGTGAACCGTGCATGACACTGACGCTTTTTCTCTCAGTGGTAGGGTACCGCCTATGCAAGTAGCATATGCAAGAAAAAGTGCATGTATGCTTAAGAGTAAAATGTAGAAGTGCCGGTGTTCTGTCGATTCATGCTACGGTAGCATTTTTTGACAAGGCAGCAGAAATCATCAGAACGCCGCCCCACTTCGACCACTGATCAATACATAGTAACGCACCGCATTTAACATCCAGTAACGTTAACGGCGTTGAAATGATGGGAAAAGTAATTAGTTAGATTACCCCGTTACTGAAGAAATAACATCGTTACCTAATGCCGTTCTTTTAAACGGCGTTATTTCAAACACTGCCATCAGGTCAGGCAACTTGCATGCTATGGCGAGAGACCTCCTCTTATGGGCACAGACCAATCTGAGCTCTCTGAGAGCAGTGCATATCCCTGGTGTCCAGAATGTGGGTGCGGATATGCTCTCACGGGGCTACACTCACCTAGGCGAGTGGTTGCTGAACTCACAGATGGTCAGTCTGATATGGAGGGTGTTCGGCGAGGCCAAAATCGACCTTTTCACCTCAAGAACCAACACACACTGCAAAATGTTCATCTCAAAGAGCAGGGCCAATCTCTGGCCCAACCGCCCCCTTTACGCTTTTCCCCCGTCTCGATGATTCCACAAGTCATCAAACGGGTCAGGGAGAGTGGATGCCCAGTCCTCCTAGTGGCACCTCTCTTGAAATCCAGGCTGTGGTTTCCGGAGTTGGTTCAGTTATCGGACACAATCCCCTGGCCTGTTCCAATGAGGAAAGACCTCCTCACACAGGCCTACGGGACAATATGGCATCCGACCCGATCTATTCGCCTTGAATGTTCCATCGAGCCTGAGGGGTACACTCACCACTTCCGGGAGTTGGAGTTTCTCACAACGCAATTTCTCTCAGTGCAATAGCACCTCACTGCTGTGTTCCCCAATGCACTTCATCACACAATAAAAAATCAAACAGAAGAGGACAAACATTTCACCGTTTCCCCAAAGATCATGGACTACGTCGACAATGGATAATAAACATCAGAAGGGATCCTGGTCGTAAGTTTTATTATGTCTGGTGCTGTGAGGCTGAGCCGTCTCCATAAATAACGTTAGCTTGTATCGCTAGCAGCTAGCTAGGCAAGGCTAGAACTAGCAAGTTTTAGTAGATAGGTTCCCCTGCCTAAACCAGCACATGTCAAGGCCCGTCTTAAGTTTGCCAATGACCATTTGGATGATCCAGAGGAGTCATGGGAGAAAGTCATGTGGTCAGATGAGACCAAAATATAACTTTTTGGTCATAATTCCACTAACCGTGTTTGGAGGAAGAAGAATGATGAGTACCATCCCAAGAACACCATCCCTACTGTGAAGCATGGGGGTGGTAGCATCATGCTTTGGGGTTGTTTTTCTGCACATGGGAAGGGCGACTGCATTGTATCAACCCTCTGGGGTCTAAGGTGTTTTGGGGGTTCTTGAGATGTTTTGACATGCCCTGAAATTTGTGCTTTTTTCAGGTGCTTATAAACATATTAATGACACAGGTGAAATTACACTCTATTTAGCACAAATATGGCTACCATAATGTATGAGCAACATGTATGTACATGGTTATCAGTGATGGGAATAACGGCGTTATAAATAAATATTACTTTTTCCAGTAACGAGTAATCTAATTGATTACTATTCTCATCTTAATAACGCCGTTACCGTTACTGCCAAAAAATGCGGCCTGTTACTATAACTGATGAAGCTGTTTTTTTTTTTCATCTGACCAAATAGATCTCTGAGCGAGAGGCAAATACTTTTTTTACTGTTCTTCCTTGGTTAGTGGGCAGAGCACGAGACAAGCTGACGATTGGCTTAGGTAGAGTAAAATGTCATTGTAAGCCAATCAGAGGTAGAGTTGGGCAGGTGTTCGAAAGCACGCATAGTAGTGATGGGCATTCGGCTCTTTTGACTCAGCTCACTGAAAAGAGCCGGCTCTTTTGGCTCACAAACGGCTTTTTAAATGACTTTGACTATAATATTAAAATTTTTATTACATAATTATTTAATTTCTATAGGCTAAATTTGTAAAAATAGAGTCGGCTCATCAGATATGCGAGCCAGCTCCCGACGTTCACCTAAAAGAGCCGGCTCTTAGAGTCGGCTCATTCGCGAATCGCGAACGACCCATCATCACTAACGGCTAACGCTCATGAATCTCGAACGACCCATCAAAAGTTCATTCGCGAACGAGTCGATCCATCATCACTAACGCTCATTTGCGAATGACCCATCATCACTAACGGCTAACGCTCATGAATTGCGAACGACCCATCATAACACATAGTCGGACAGGACAGGACACACAAGGAACAACACAAGCCACAACACAAGCCAGTCAGTCAACGAGAGACAGGTATGGTGACGAGCCCAAATAATCCAAAAGTAGCCTTCTCTAAATGGAAGTATAGACATTACTTTTTCCTTCAAGAAATTAAAGGAACGAATCTGATTGGAGGCTAGTCTCACTTTGTCCCACAGCAAAAAAAAAAAATGTTAGATGTGTGTACAATGTTTCATGTTTCTGTTAATAATGTATTGTATTAAGTGTCCATTCAGATTTATCATAAATAATTGAACATGCACATGTATTTTAAGTTCCGTTAAAGAGGGGTAGAGGTGGGGTCACATTTGAGCATTTAAAATTTAATTTTACTTGAAAGTAACGCAATAGTTACTTTCTTAAGTAACTAGTTACTTTTAAAATTTTTAACTGAGTAACTAATTTAATTACTTTTTGGAAGTAACTAGTAACTGTAACTAATTACTTTTTAAAAGTAACTTGCCCAACACTGATGGTTATTGAAAAAACAAAAAAATAAAGTTTCTGAAATAAGGCCACAAAACGCATACTAAATATCGGTCCACAAGACTTTTGACTAATGGATGTTGTCGCCTAGAGTTTTTTTTTCAAAATGATCTGAAAATCATCCTGCCTAATCACTCACATAAAACAATAGATTGTTTTAAATTGTGAAAAACATTTTTTTGAGTGGAAAGGGATTATGCGGATGGGCGTGAACGGCCCAACCCCCTCATGAATAATTAGGTGGTTCTCACCTGACTAGATAATGACCCTGCATAATAATGAGCCTTTCATTCAGGTGTGTCACAAGAAAGAATGCAAGGACAAATATATATATATATATATACACACAATCCAAATATAAATGAAAGTAAAAAGCACATTTTTAGTCATACCTAGAAACTAATCCTGGTCAAATAGGCTATATGGGCCATTCTACAGAATTGGTTCAAAGTTAGAATTGGAAACATCTTGAAAAGAAATTTTTCTTTCCATAAATGTCTTATAAAGTATTATTTTTTTAACCCTCTGGGGTCTGAAAACGCGTCGGCGCGTTTTGCGCGATTTTTTTCACATAGCAGCAATATAGACTTAAAATACTCAGTCATTTTTTGTCATACACACTTAAGAAATATGAAAAAATGAACTGTTAAATGTCTACTTTTTTATGGGTCCACTTCCAATCGAAATAAAACATTGTACTTTTGTAAAACAAAGAAAATAAACAGTGTGTGCTTTCTGCCTCTCCGTCTCCGTGAACTTTTTTTCTGGAGCACGTCTCTAAATGTAAACAAAACTCAGCGAAAACTAGTCACACATGCATGAGCAATATATCTTTATAATCATTAAAGTGAGTACTTTTAAATTATCTAATTCAAAACTAAAACAAACATTCTCTGTTTATGTAATCTATATAAAAAGAGAGTGATGTCAGTCCTCCTCATTTCAGCTAATTATCTTTTAATGTGACCACGCCCACAGAGAGCGCACGCTATTCAAACGCAAATAATCTGAGGCAAGTCATGACAACTGTTAACGCCCCCATATCAGCTGGATAAAACACATCAAGTTGAACAAGAATCGTGGACTTTACCTCTTGCTGCGCTCTGAGGAATAATAGCTACTATCGTCCTAATCCTGGAACAGTTTACCTCAGAAGTCCTGGTAGTTTCATTCCGAGGAGCAGCGAATCAAGCTGATGTAGTAAGTTATTTATTCTTTGTTGTAATAACGTGAATGATAGTGTGAATGATGAATGAAAGGCACAGACGCGCGCGTGCTGTTGTTTACAGCTGTACAGCGCGCATCTCACACTCGCATAAACACGATATGTTACAGACTAAATATGAATATTTAGACAAGATTTCATTGATTAGTTTTGGATGGATTATAAAGTTTTTACTGTAAAAACAGCATACTGCCACATTAAATAAGCTTTTGTTCGCCAATGTCTGCTTATATGTTACCCTTGAAATACGTATACTTTTTACAAAGAAGTAAAAAGATAAGAATCTTGTAACCTCGTCTTGCTGCGCTGTGAGCAATAATACTATCGTAATAATCCTGGAAAAGTTACCTCAGAAGAAGTGCTGGTAACGTTAGATTCATTACTCATTTCAGGAGCACGGATTCAGCTGATGAAGTAAGTTATTTATTCTTAAATTCTTTGTTCTAATCGCGTTATTGAATAGTGTCCAATGTAGACTATATCAAACTAATGAATCTTTGAAATATGAATGATAAAATCCAGGCTATAGGCCTACTTAAAAAAAAAAAAAAAAGACAAGATAGATGTAAAAAAAAGCTTAATATTATTGTTTTTTATTAGTGACACATTTGAGGAGAGGATATATTCAATAACTTTCTGAAAATACAGTATGAGAATTAACTGCATACTAGAAATGTTTACCTTGGAAATTATACAATTTGAATGTATAAAAAAATTGTGAAAAACTACCTTTTTTTCCTCTCTGAGAACTCTAATTCTGTAGAATGGTCCATATAGCCTATTTGAACAGGATTTGTTTCCAGGTATGACTATGTACTAAAAATGTGCTTTTGACTTTCATTTATATTTGGATTATATATATATATATAATTTATTTATTTATTTTTGTCCTCCATTCTTTCTTGTGTGACACACCTGAATGAAAGGCTCATTAGTATGCAGGCTCATTAGTATGCAGGCTCATTACTATGCAGGGTCTTTGTCTTCTCAGGTGTGAATCTCAGCAAGTCACGCCCCTGCGCATATTGCCTTTGGAAGCAAAAACTGTTTTAAAAAATTTAAATCAATGTATTGTTTTATGTGAATGATTAGGCAGGGTGATTTTCAGATCATTTTGAAGCAAAAACACTAGGCAACTACATCCATTAGTCAAAAGTCTTGTGGACACATGTTAAGTATGTGTTTTGTGGCCTTATTTCAGAAACTTAAATTTTTAGTTTTTTGAATAACCATGCATAAACATTATTCCCTCAAAAATACAAATATGTACATAGATGTTGCTAGCATATCATGGTACCCCTATTTGTGCTAAATAGAGTGTAATTACACCTTTGCCATTAATATGTTTATAAGCAACTGAAAAAAGCACAAATGTCAGGGCATGTCAAAACATCTCACAGACCTCAAAAACCCCTTAGACTCCAGAGGGTTAAAGTAGGCCAATACATTTTATCATACATATTTCAAAGTTAAGGATTCATTATTTTGATATAGCTTGCATTGGAACAAACACTATAACAGTTGATTAGTTTATTTGTGACAAAAGAAGCTATACACACACATACATACATACATACATACATACATATATATATATATATACACTCACCGGCCACTTTATTAGGTACCCCATGCTAGTAACGGGTTGGACCCCCTTTTGCCTTCAGAACTGCCTCAATTCTTCGTGGCATAGATTCAACAAGGTGCTGGAAGCATTCCTCAGGGAGTTTGGTCCATATTGACATGATGGCATCACACAGTTGCCGCAGATTTGTCGGCTGCACATCCATGATGCGAATCTCCCGTTCCACCACATCCCAAAGATGCTCTATTGGATTGAGATCTGGTGACTGTGGAGGCCATTTGAGTACAGCGAACTCATTGTCATGTTCAAGAAACCAGTCTGAGATGATTCCAGCTTTATGACATGGCGCATTATCCTGCTGAAAGTAGCCATCAGAAGTTGGGTACATTGTGGTCATAAAGGGATGGACATGGTCAGCAACAATACTCAGGTAGGCTGTGGCGTTGCAACGATGCTCAATTGGTACCAAGGGGCCCAAAGAGTGCCAAGAAAATATTCCCCACACCATGACACCACCACCACCAGCCTGAACCGTTGATACAAGGCAGGATGGATCCATGCTTTCATGTTGTAGACGCCAAATTCTGACCCTACCATCCAAATGTCGCAGCAGAAATCGAGACTCATCAGACCAGGCAACGTTTTTCCAATCTTTTATTGTCCAATTTCGATGAGCTTGTGCAAATTGTAGCCTCAGTTTCCTGTTCTTAGCTCCACCACACCCGGTGGCACCCGGTGTGGTCTTCTGCTGCTGTAGCCCATCTGCCTCAAAGTTCGACGTACTGTGCGTTCAGAGATGCTCTTCTGCCCACCTTGGTTGTAACGGGTGGTTATTTGAGTCACTGTTGCCCTTCTATCAGCTCGAACCAGTCTGGCCATTCTCCTCTGACCTCTGGCATCAACAAGGCATTTCCGCCCACAGAACTGCCGCTCACTGGATGTTTTTTCTTTTTCGGACCATTCTCTGTAAACCCTAGAGATGGTTGTGCGTGAAAATCCCAGTAGATTAGCAGTTTCTGAAATACTCAGACCAGCCCTTCTGGCACCAACAATCATGCCACGTTCAAAGTCACTCAAATCACCTTTCTTCCCCATACTGATGCTCGGTTTGAACTGCAGGAGATTGTCTTGACCATGTCTACATGCCTAAATGCACTGAGTTGCCGCCATGTGATTGGCTGCTTAGAAATTAAGTGTTAAGGAGCAGTTGGACAGGTGTACCTAATAAAGTGGCCGGTGAGTGTATATTGTCCTCACACTTTCTTGTGGTACCCAGTGGGAAAAGAGAAAGACAAATGTTTTTCAAGATGTTTCCACTAACTTTGAACCAATTCTGAAGAATCTTGTCTAAATATTCATATTTAGTCTGTAACATATCGTGTTTATGCGAGTGTGAGATGCGCGCTGTACAGCTGTAAACAACAGCGTGCGCGCGTCTGTGCCTTTCATTCATCATTCACACTATCAATATCGCGATTATAACAAAGCTCATAAGAATAAATACCTTACTACATTAGCTTGATTCGTTGCTCCTCGGAATGATACTACCAGGACTTCTGAGGTAAATTGTTCCAGGATTAGGACGACAGTATTATTCCTCAGAGCGCAGCAAGAGGTAAAGTCCATGATTCTTGTTCAACTTGATGTGTTTTGTCCAGCTGATATGTGGGCATTAACAGTTTGCATGACTTGCCTCAGATTATTTGCGTTTGAATAGCGCATCCTCTCTGTGGGCGTGGTCACATTAAAAGATAATTAGCTGAAATGAGAACGACTGACATCTCTCTCTTTTTATATAGATTACATAAACAGAGAATATTTGTTTTAGTTTTGAATTAGATAATTTAAAAGTACACACTTAAATGATCATAAAGATATATTGCTCATGCATGTGTGACTAGTATTCCCTGAGTTTTGTTTACGTTTAGAGACGTGCTCCAGAAAAAAAGTTCATGGAGAAGGAGAGGCAGAAAGCACACCCTGTTTATTTTCTTTATTTTACAAAAGTACAATGTTTTATTTCGATTGGAAGTGGACCCATAAAAAAGTAGACATTGAACAGTTAATTTTTTCATATTTCTTAAGAGTGTATGACAAAAAATGACTGAGTATTTTAAGTCTATTTTGCTGCTATGTGAAAAAAATCGTGCAAATCGCGCCGGCGCGTTTTCAGACCCCAGAGGGTTAAGGAGAGGATGACCGGGGCCATGTATTGCGAGATTTTGGGGAACAACCTCCTTCCCTCAGTTAGAGCATTGAAGATGGGTCGAGGCTGGGTCTTCCAACATGACAATGACCCGAAGCACACAGCCAGGATAACCAAGGAGTGGCTCTGTAAGAAGCACATCAAGGTTCTGGCGTGGCCTAGCCAGTGTCCAGACCTAAACCCAATAGAGAATCTTTGGAGGGAGCTCAAACTCCGTGTTTCTCAGCGACAGCCCAGACACCTGGCTGATCTAGAGAAGATCTGTGTGGAGGAGTGGGCCAAAATCCCTCCTGCAGTGTGTGCAAACCTGGTGAAAAACTACAGGAAACGTTTGACCTCTGTAATTGCAAACAAAGGCTACTGTACCAAATATTAACATTGATTTTCTCAGGTGTTCAAATACTTATTTGCAGCTGTATCTTACAAATAAATAGTTAAAAAATCATACATTGTGATTTCTGGATTTTTTTTTTTAGATTATGTCTCTCACAGTGGACATGCACCTACGATGACAATTTCAGACCCCTCCATAGTTTCTAAGTGGCAGAACTTGCAAAATAGCAGGGTGTTCAAATACTTATTTTCTTCACTGTATATACACATACACATATATATACACTCACCGGCCACTTTATTAGGTACACCTGTCCAACTGCTCGTTAACACTTAATTTCCAAGCAGCCAATCACATGGCGGCAACTCAGTGCATTTAGGCATGTAGACATGGTCAAGACAATCTCCTGCAGTTCAAACCGAGCATCAGTATGGGGAAGAAAGGTGATTTGAGTGACTTTGAACGTGGCATGATTGTTGGTGCCAGAAGGGCTGGTCTGAGTATTTCAGAAACTGCTAATCTACTGGGATTTTCACGCACAACCATCTCTAGGGTTTACAGAGAATGGTCCGAAAAAGAAAAAACATCCAGTGAGCGGCAGTTCTGTGGGCGGAAATGCCTTGTTGATGCCAGAGGTCAGAGGAGAATGGCCAGACTGGTTCGAGCTGATAGAAGGGCAACAGTGACTCAAATAACCACCCGTTACAACCAAGGTGGGCAGAAGAGCATCTCTGAACGCACAGTACGTTGAACTTTGAGGCAGATGGGCTACAGCAGCAGAAGACCACATCGGGTGCCACTCCTTTCAGCTAAGAACAGGAAACTGAGGCTACAATTTGCACAAGCTCATCGAAATTGGACAATAGAAGATTGGAAAAACGTTGCCTGGTCTGATGAGTCTCCATCCTGCCTTGTATCAACGGTTCAGGCTGGTGGTGGTGGTGTCATGGTGTGGGGAATATTTTCTTGGCACTCTTTGGGCCCCTTGGTACCAATTGAGCATCGTTGCAACGCCACAGCCTACCTGAGTATTGTTGCTGACCATGTCCATCCCTTTATGACCACAATGTACCCAACTTCTGATGGCTACTTTCAGCAGGATAATGCGCCATGTCATAAAGCTGGAATCATCTCAGACTGGTTTCTTGAACATGACAATGAGTTCGCTGTACTCAAATGGCCTCCACAGTCACCAGATCTCAATCCAATAGAGCATCTTTGGGATGTGGTGGAACGGGAGATTCGCATCATGGATGTGCAGCCGACAAATCTGCGGCAACTGTGTGATGCCATCATGTCAATATGGACCAAACTCCCTGAGGAATGCTTCCAGCACCTTGTTAAATCTATGCCACGAAGAATTGAGGCAGTTCTGAAGGCAAAAGGGGGTCCAACCCGTTACTAGCATGGGGTACCTAATAAAGTGGCCGGTGAGTGTATATATATATACATATACATACACATACACATATGATACGCTCTATGTACCATTATAAGCAAACATAAAAAATTCCTTTATTTGTTTTTTAAAACCAATGTTATTTTGAGTTTTAACAATATGACCTGGAAGAGAGTTCCATTCAACCATCTCTATACAGCACTGTGCATTGTTTTGAGTTTGTTCTGGATTTTGGAATAATATATTTACCAATGACGGCATGCCTCGTGAGATATGTATGTACATTAGAACTCAGAGTAAGTTGCCTATACAAATAGTCAGGAGTTTTCCATACATTAATTTTGTTTATAAAGCCAAGAAGTGATACTTTTAGCCTCCCATCAACCGTTAACCAGAAGAGTTTTCAAGGGCTAAACGAGCAGCTCTATTCTGAACCCTCTGTAGTTTCCCTAAATTCTTCTTTGTAGTTCCTGACCAAACCACAGAGCAATAATCTAAGTGTGATAGCATTAGGGTCTGCAAAACATGTTTAGTTAAATATGGAGTTAAAAAACTAATAACACTTCTTAACTACAGATATATTTCTCCTCATCTTTTTCACCACCTCTTCTATATGTCTTGACCACGACAAAGTACTGTCTAAGGTTATCCCAGGAAGCTTTGTTTCATGTACCTGCTCAACAGCAACATTGTTTAGTACTAAATCCAACATGGGCCTTGTTTTATTGAATGTTTAGTTCCAAATAAAATACTTTTGGTCTTGGGTATATTTAAGACAAGTTTATTATCAGTAACCCAATTAAATACCATCTGCAACTTGTTGTTGAGAGCTGCAGTAATGTTTTCTAAAGCTGGAGCAGGCATATAAAGTTTTACATCATCCGCATACATAAACACAGAAGCTCTTTTACAGACAGTGGGAGATCATTCGTAAAGATAGAGAAAAGCAATGGTCCTAATGAAGACCCTTGTGGACACCCACATGCTACAAACCTCACCTCAGAGAAGCTTCCATTGAAATACACCTTCTGTGTTCTATCTGTTAAGTAGCTCTCTACCCATGCTAATGCAGATGGTGTAAAATCATAACATTTGAGTTTCCCTAGTAACAAACTAATCGATAATGACCAAGATTATAATTGCTCTTTGTGCAAGAGCTGTACAAGTTGAATGTCCTACTCTATTAGCATGCTGGTATTTGCTTAACAATTCATTCATAGTGAAATAACCTTGTATCTGCTTAAATACAATATTTTCTAAAAGTTTACTTATAACAGGTAACAAACTGATTGGTTGACTGTTAGAGCCAGAAAAAAACGCTTCGGTTACCTAACGTAACCTCGGTTCTCTCTGAGGGAAGAGGGAACGAGTATTGCGTAAGTTAGCTTACGCTACGGAAAGATTAATCTTTTCAAGATACTGAAGCCAAAAAATTATCCTTAATTTTTGTATCCATTATCAACGCAGTGCAGCAGCTAGCAGACCTAGAGCAGGCTGTCTATCGTGCTCATTGGCTGCCCTGCGGCAACTGCAGCAGCCTACCACTGAGCCCGGCGTGACGTCACGTCCAATGAAGGGCGGTTGCGCCTTCATTACGTCACAGCCCGCCAGAATGGGCGTGGCTTAGCATATATAAGCGGGGCTCAGAGGCTGTTTCCCTGGTTTTCATCGACTGAGGCGGAAGTCGCTTATGGCGCGAGCACGGCAGGTTACCCAATACTCGTTCCCTCTTCTAGAGAGAACCGAGGTTACGTTAGGTAACTGATACGTTCTCTTACGAGAGGTTCTCTCGTATTGCGTAAGTTAGCTTACGTTACGGGAACTCTTTGTCAACGCCGAACATCCACTTCATGAGTCCCAGGGATCCCGGGGAACCCAGATAAGCGGGAAATAAGGCGGCCAGCAACGTGGGCCAGCACATGTACATAAGCAATCATAGGGAATACAGAGCGGTTTGTACAAGCATACAGCATATCCCCAATATAGTGCAGCACAGGAGAGCTAATCATTATCAGAATGGACAGAATGTACATCTCACTTATTCTGACAAAAGTTTAGCCTGCAGTGCGGGAACTTCCAGGTTATAAAACCTGACAAAGGTGGACGGGGAGGACCAGCCCACCGCCACACATGTCATGAATAGAAATTCCGCTGGACCACGCCCATGACGAGGCCATGCCTCTAGTGGAATGAGCCCTGATGCCCAAAGGGCATTGCAGACCTTTTGACGCATAAGCAGCTGCTATAGCATCCACAATCCATCTGGACAGGCTTTGTTTCGAGGTGGCGAGACCTTTGGTGCGCCCACTAAACGAAATGAAAAGCTGCTCCGAGCGCCTGAAAGGAGTGGAGCGCGCAGTGTAAACCCTCAGCGCCCTGACCGGGCAGAGGAGATTAACATCGCTCTCGCTATCAGGTGCTGGCAGAGCCGATAGGGAAATGTCCTGTGCTCTGAAAGGAGTGCCAATCACTTTAGGGACATAGCCATGTCTAGGTTTAAGGATGACTTTAGAGTCATTCGGCCCGAACTCAAGACACGCAGCGCTGACAGACGTGAAGATGCGTGAAGGTCATAAATTCTGGATTGTCTGGGGGTGCAGGGACCATTCCCCTAGGGGAACGTGGTCCCTGGACAGTCTGTCTGGGGCGTCGTTCAGGTGGCCTGGCACATGCGCAGCTCTCAGCGAGCGCAGATGATGCTGAGACCAAACTAGGAGGCGTTCTGTTAGATCGCAGAGGTTCCTGGATCTGACACCGCCCTGACGGTTCACGTAGGACACCACAGACATGTTGTCCGAACGGACTAGAACGTGGTGGTCCTGTATGACCACAAAAAATAAAAAAATAAACATAATCCTAGGTATTTATTTGAACAAGTGGCTAAACTAACGAAAAAGAAAGCTTCAAGCCCAGAAGTTTCCAAGAAACACAGCAGTAATGACTTTATGAACTTCTTCACTTATAAGATCTATAATATCAGGGACAAAATTATAACTATGCAACCGTCTACTACAGTAGCGCATCAGGGAGTGCATTGTAGTCTCCGTGAGGAACATTTTGATTCATTTGTTGCTATAGGAGAGGAAGAATTTTGCAAACTTGTTAATTCATCTAAATCGACAACTTGTATGCTAGACCCTATACCGACTAAGCTACTGAAAGAGATGCTTCCAGAGGTCATAGATCCTCTTCTAAATATCATTAATTAATCTTTGTCTCTAGGATACGTACCAAAAACCTTTAAGTTGGCTATGATTAAACCGCTTGTTAAAAAAACGCAACTTGATCCGACAGAATTAGTCAATTATAGGCCAATCTCGAATCTGCCTTTTCTGTCAAAGATACTAGAAAAAGCAGTTTCATCACAACTTTGTTCCTTTTTAGAAAGAAATAATATCTGCGAGGATTTTCAGTCCGGATTTAGACCGTACCATAGTACTGAGACTGCTCTCATTAAAGTCACAAATGATTTGCTCTTATCATCCGATCGTGGTTGTATCTCTCTATTAGTGTTACTTGATCTTAGTGCTGCATTTGATACTATCGACCACAACATTCTTTTAAATAGACTAGAAAACTATGTTGGCATTAGTGGAATTGCACTAGCATGGTTTAAATCATACTTATCTGACCGTTTTCAGTTTGTAGCAGTAAATGAAGAGATGTCTTATCGATCACAAGTTCAGTATGGCGTACCACAAGGCTCAGTACTAGGACCGCTGCTGTTCACTCTGTACATGCTACCATTAGGATATATCATTAGGAAATATGGAATTAGCTTCCACTGTTATGCTGATGATACTCAGCTGTATATTTCTTCAAAACCTAACGAAACTTACCAATTCTCAAAATTAACGGAATGCATAGCTGATATAAAAAATTGGATGACCAGTAATTTCCTATTACTAAATTCTGAAAAAACAGAGATTCTAATCATTGGACAAAAAACTGCCACACGTAATAACCCAGAATACTGTCTAACAATCGATGGCTGCTCTGTTAAGTCTTCGTCGTCAGTTAGGAACCTGGGTGTGCTCTTTGATACCAATCTTTCATTTGAAAGTCACGTGTCTAGTATCTGTAAAACCGCATTTTTCCATCTTAAAAATATATCTAAATTACGTCATATGCTCTCACTGACAAATGCGGAACAATTAGTTAATGCATTCATTACATCAAGGCTAGATTATTGTAATGCTCTACTGGGTGGTTGCCCTGCACGCTTAATAAACAAACTACAGCTAGTTCAAAACGCAGCCGCTAGAGTTCTTACCAGAACCAGGAAGTATGACCATATTAGCCCGGTTCTGTCAACACTGCATTGGCTGCCTATTAAACATCGTATACATTTTAAAATATTGCTGATTACTTACAAAGCACTAAATGGTTTAGCTCCCCAGTACTTGAGCGAGCTCTTAACGCATTATAGTCCTTCAAGTCTATTGCGATCTCAAAATTCTGGCCAGTTGATAATACCTAGAATATCAAAATCGACTGCTGGCGGTAGATCCTTTTCCTATTTAGCACCAAAACTTTGGAACAATCTTCCTAACACAGTCCGGGAAGCAGATACAGTTTGTCAGTTTAAATCTAGACTAAAAACACATCTCTTTGGCTTAGCATACACATAACACATTATAGATTTCTATAATTCAATGTTAGGCTGCATAGTTTAGATCAGCCGGAACCGGGAACACTTCCCATAACTCCTGATGTACTTTGTACATCATAAGAAGGATGGCGTCTACGCTAATATTAGTCTCTCTGCTTATCCCGAGGTTTACCGCGAACCGCCGGATCCAGGCCATATCCAGATCTGAGGAAGGACCATCACATGGACACGACGACAACGCATCCCTGATGAGCCAGCCCCATCAATACTATGAAGGCCCATGGACACCTCAACACACTCATCTCCTCACCGGCCGGATGACCCAACCCAACCAGATGAACTGGATAAATATCGTGAAAGTTCTGATCACATCTGACTCCTGACATTATGCTGCCTAACTCATAATCATACACTGTTCGTTCATTGGCCAAAGGAGGACTGGCCCCCTGACTGAGCCTGGGTTCTCCCAAGGTTTTTTTCTCCATTCTGTCACCTGATGGAGTTTTGGTTCCTTGCCACTGTTGCCTTTTTCGCCTCTCTTCGCCTTTGTCGCCATTGGCTTTTGGCTTGCTTAGTTGGGGACATTTAACATTTAATTTTGAATTTAACAATACTATTACAACATTGTTTTCCTGTTATCTCTGTAAAGCTGCTTTGAAACAATTTGTATTGTAAAAAGCGCTATATAAATAAAGGTGACTTGACTTGACTATGAACGGGAGAAAGCGCTTCAGTGAGGGCCCCAACCTGAGTTGGACGCATCTGTCGAGGTGACCTTTCGATATGAGACAGCACTCATCATCACTCCCCGCTGATACCAGTCGACCGCTAACCAGGGCTGCAGAGCTGTAATGCAGGTCTGAGTCACTCTGATGCGTTCGCAGCCGGTGGCCAACGCTCGGCGAGACGCACAAGCGTTCAGCCAGCGTTGTAGTGGGTGCATGCGCAGTAAGCCCAGCTGGAGCACCGCTGCAGCTGAGGCCATACAGCCCAGCATCCTCTGAAATGTCTTCAGAGGAACGATGCTGCCCTTCTGGAAAGACGCGGCTAGGTGTCGAACACGGCGCGAGCTGTGTCGATAAACGAGCCGTCATGGCCATAGAGTCTATTCCTAAAAAGGAAATTGACTGGCTCTTGGTCCAGTTGACCGTGAGACCCAGGCTTTCCAGGTGACTGAGGAGCACTGTTCTGTAAGATAAAAGTTCCATCTCTGACTGTGCCAAAATCAGTCAATCGTCCAGATAGTTCATGATTCGCAAGCCCTGATTTCTCAAGGGGGCGAGAGCCGCGTCCATGCACTTTGTCTTTCTTACGGGGTGCCAAAGACAGGCCGAATGGCAGGACGGTGTATTGATATACCTGACCGTCGAAGGCGAATCTCAAGAATGGCCTGTGACGGGGTATTATCTGAATCTGAAAATAGGCATCTTTTAGATCGAGAGAGATAAACCAGTCCCTCGGACGAATGTGCGCGAGGATTTTCCTGGTCGTGAGCATTTTGAACAGCCTTTTCATAAGTCAAGTCAAGTCAAGTCAAATATATTTATATAGCGCTTTTCACAATACAGATTGTATCAAAGCTGCTTCACAGTATCAATCAAAACAACTTTACAGTGTTTGTTTATTACTGGAAAAAAGACATCCAAGTTTGGTAGAGCTGATCAATGGTATGATTGGTTAATTTGAATATCCCCAACTGAGCAAGCCAAAGGCAACAGTGGCAAGGAACCGAAAAACTCCAACTCCATAAGTGCTCTGTTCAAATGTCTCAGATCTAAAATGGGTCTGAGGGCTCCGTCCTTATTGGGTACGAGAAAATATCGGCTGTAAAAGCCTGACTTGCTCAGAGAAGGCGGTACCAGTTCTAGAGCCCCTTTGCACAATAACTTCGCTATTTCTTCCGTATTCACTGTCGTCGCGGTCTGCACTCGAAAGCGCGGGTGACGACGATCGAACTGTAGCGAATAGCCCTACCTTATTGTGCTTAGCTCCCACTCTGATACCCCTGGGATAGCTTCCCATGCTTTTATATGTATAGCTAGGGGCCAAATGGCTTCCAGGTTTTGATCGCCACACTGTGTGGGCTTGAGAAACTGAACCGGAGACATGGGCGCGGTGCACTTGGTGCTTGAATACGGCCACTCGCGGACAGCGGTTACAGGCCGTGTCATATGTGACGTCCCGATTGCTATGAATGGGGAGCGTTTTGTAATCACTTTGTGATGCGTGAGCAGTGCCTTGGGCGGAGTGTTTATTAGTAAGCGTGAGCGCTTGTGAGCGGGCACGAGACTTACACACATTTTTGACGCCCCGATCGCTTTGGATGGGGAGCGTTTTGTGATAACCCTGTGTACCCTGATAATCTGCTGCCGGCGGTGCCTTGTTTTTTAGTAAGCGTGAGCGCTCGTGAGCGGGTACGTGACATATGTTCATGACCTGACTGATATGAGTCTTTAATGGCCGTGTGACAGAGCGGGCATTTAGTAGACGTGGGCAAGGGCTTGTGGACACATTACCTACATTTAACACTCGAGTGGCTTTTCCCCGCTTTATGAGAGTGGGCCCTGTGAATGACATGGGAAGTGTTGTGCTTATTTGTAGGGGTGAACACTGGGATGTGGGCACTTTTTCTACACTTAAAACACCATCTGCGAGAGCCGAGCAACCAGACATTATACTCTTTTTGAGATTTCTCTGGGTCGCCGTGAAAATGGCGGTTGTGTGCAGGCGAGAGGGTTGTATTACCGGCTCGTTGGCTGCTAAATGTACCACTGCCTGTTTGAAAGGGACTGACAGGGAGATGAACTTTGACGGCGGTCCTAGCTGTTAGAGCCCTAGCAGCTCTAACAGTCAGCCTCCTAACACGTGCATGTTTATCCATAACTGGGGCTAGCAATTTCATGAATACGTTAAGTGCAGTATCTGGGTCTTTCTGTTGAATGACATCAGACCAACAGATATTTCTAACATCCTCCACATATGAATCACAGCAAAAACCCTTGTCCATTCTTTTATATACAATTTTTGGCCCCACCTTTGGAACTTTAGTTTTCCTGGATAAGCCCACCAAATTATGATCACTAAAGCTGATTGAAATTGATACGGCTTTAGAACAGAGTTCTACATTAGTGTAAATATGATCTATACATGTGGATGATAAGTCCTGTCTTATTAAGTACATGATATGCTCTTGAATAATGTTTGATGTTTTATGTTTGATATGCTGCATATTTTTGAATAATGTTGATATTTTAATCTGTGCTGTATGTATTTGTATTTATTTGTACCTGGGGATTATGTTGTAGAAAATTCGAAGTCTTCAAAGTCTGATTCAGGTTTCAAAGAAATTCTTGCAGAGTCGAAGACCGCGCTTACAAATAATTTCTCTTTTTGCACTATAACTATAGACATGTTCCAATAGTCTAATGCATGTAAGTTCCAGACTTCTAAACTTGTTACAACAATGTATAAAATAATCAGAAAATATAAAAAAAATAGTAAGTGAATAAAGTGATTTAAAAGTAATAAACATTTTTATCTTTTCCCTTTGTATCCGGTTGCATTACCTCGTACCACGGGCAATGACCTGCTTCAGACCTTCTTTTCATCCCCTCTCATGCACATATTATAAAAGTGAACAATTAGTGTGATTATATGTAACAATACATTCAAAAGGTTATATAGGTAAATATATTCAGGAAAAGGGCCCTTATATAAAATAAAAGACATGTAGAAAACTCCTCTAATTGACTTCCTACTCTACCCATGTACTACTTATTCTATCTAATTTTACCCCAAAATAAAATACACAGTGGGGCTATCTCCCTTTCTATTTAAAAACATAGTCAAAAGCATAATAAAATCAAAAGTAATAAGGTACCCTTACTCCTTACTCCTCCATCTAAACTCTTACAGGAAGTCATCCAGCTCATCCAAACCTGGTCCAATTGGATACACTCCTGAGTTGGTACATCCAATGTCGACTCCCGACCGCTTGACTGACACATTGATCATCTGCTTAGCAGCTGCATTGGCTAGCATGGATCTGAGGAAAGGCATAACATAGCAAAACAACAGAAGAAAAATGATAACAGCCAGTTATTATTACTCCCACCTGAATGAACCATTCAAATCCATAATCTAATGTGTCTGTCTCTCCCCGGATTTTCAGCAACCTTCTTGTCTTAGGTCCTTCAGCTTCTTCATGGTCATAAAAGCTCCATCAGAGGCTGTGTTACTTGGAGTAAAGTTAAAACAGTTAGCTTCAAATATTATACAACACTTTTTTTCTCCGCAACTAACCAATTTAATGTTGGTCTGTTTTGCCATGTCATGTCGCTTATGAGTTCCCAACTTCTCTCCCATGGCTCTCAATGTGCCTTCAGTGAATTCATCCATTCTTCATTTTATCAAGTTATGCATACAAATATACTCAAAGCCTGATTTACTTCATGCTTAAAGCTATGCTTAAACTCAATTGGTATTCCCCATGGCAATAAAATCTATACACACCAATTCTGACATTTTTTAAAACACAAATATTGCTGTCAATCATCTATCGTCAACTTTCTTTTTAGTTTTACTCACTTCCCCCCTTTGTGCGATTGTCAAAACGCACATCTCAAATCAAAATAGTAAAAAGGTTTGCTAGTGTAATTATTTTAATTCCTTTAACACTTCATTTGTCCAATCTAAAGTTGAGGGTTGTGCTTATGCCTTCTTGACTTAATTTTATATTCAATTATCTATCCTAAATTTCAAGGTACGAATACCACCAATTCTAAATTGGTAACACAACTCTGATGACAAAAGCTACTGAATGTTAGCAGTGTAGCATTCCCCATGTGACAGTGTCTACATCTTTGAACAACACAGCTGGCCGACATCAGTTGCCATTTGATTGTGTTAAACAGCTGTCATAAACCCCAAATTTTCAATATCTAATAGAACTAATTATGTGGTTCTGTCACGGGGAGGTTCAGGGAAGACAGAAGATGAAGGTAGATATAAACGTATTTTAAATTGAAGCTCTGGAACAGGTGAGACAGCGTGTAAACACAAACAATACCGGACAAAGAACTGAATGCAGACAGGAACTTAAATACACAGTGATGATGATTACAAATGATAGTCAGCTGTGAGGAAGGTGATCAGTGTCCATGGTTACAGATTGGTGGCGGGAAACAGACAGGGAAACACAGGTGATGAAAATCAAAACTAACTGGAAGTCCAAAGAAGCCTAGTGGTGACATAACGCCCCCCTCCGGCCAGGTGCGTCCTCGCACCGTAATGCAACAACGAAGGGAGGGCCGGAGGAGGTTCTGGTGGTGGACAAGGTGATGGTGAAGTGCAGAAACGAGGCTGGAGTGACAGGATGGTGAAGGGATGACGACGATCCCCTGACGGCACAGATGGAGAAGGCCTGGTGGCGCAGACCCAGAACCGTCCAGTACCGACAGCCCACGGCAGAGTAGAAGGAGGGAAGAGACCAGGTGGTGAGGAGGCTGACGGTAGCTGGGGGATGACTGACGGAGACTCGGCGGCAGGATCCATCGGCGTAGATGGAGAGCCGGTGGACTCCAATGACGTCGCTGGACAGGGAGACCCAGGCGACATAGTGGCGACAAGCGCTGAAGGTGGAGCCAGAGTACCCGAGAGCAGAGGCGGAGTCGGTGTGAGGGAGGACAGAGGTGACGCCGAGGGGAAGGAGGAGCCCGCTGTAGCCGAAGGGGTGGAGGGACGGAGCGTAGCGGACGGACCGTAAGTCCGTGGCGAAGGCAGAGTGATGACTGACCAAGGGGGAGCCGGCAGGACGAGGGAACCCGATGTAGCCGTCAGCTCGAGGGTCTCTGGTGGAGCCGCAGGTGGGAGGAGCCACGACGGAGCCAGCAGGTCGACAGGCTGAGATGGAGTGCAGAGGACCAAGGCTGGAGGCGGAGCCAGAAGATCCTCATGCCCGGAAGCTGTGGATGGAAGGCTGACCTGCGGCTCGACGTCAGGGGCCTCCCCAGAGACGAAGTAGGGCAGCAAACATCCAGCAGCGGTGGGGCTGGAGGACTGGCTGAGCTGGGTGACACAAAGGTATCAGACAGGTTGAAGATAGGGCAGATACAGTCTCTGGAGTGGATATACAACGACGAAGATGTATATGACGGGTGGGATAGGGTGGGAGACGGTGTCTCTTCGGAGAAGTCAATCAGCCAGTCCTCGTGTTCCGTCGATTGAGTTCCCTCGTCCGCAGATGTCATGGGCTCACACCCCTGGTCAGACTCCTGTTGGAGCTCCTCCTCCGGGGCGAGGGTCAGCTCTGTCCTCTTTGTCTCGGGCTCTGGCTGGCGCGTCGCGGCGGGTGGTAGCTGTCCGTCTGCGGGGGGCACGCACGAGTTCTCCGCGGTCGAGGATGGTAATCCGGGCTCTGGATCTGGCTGAGTTCTGGATCGGGGTGCGACACTCCAGACACCTGATGATGGAACAGAACAGGGTCTTCAGGGTTTCGTCGTCGAGAGGGCTGGTGACTGCAAGGTGAAAGAAGCTTGTGGTGAAAGACAAAAAATCCTGGCTCTTCTGAGCTAGGATGATGAATTCAATATTCTCCATACTTCTTTTGGTCCAGTATTCTGTCACGGGGAGGTTCAGGGAAGACAGACGATGAAGGTAGATATAAACGTATTTTAATTTGAAGCTCTGGAACAGGTGAGACAGCATGTAAACACAAACAATACCGGACAAAGAACTGAATGCAGACAGGAACTTAAATACAAAGTGATGATGATTACAAATGATAGTCAGCTGTGAGGAAGGTGATCAGTGTCCATGGTTACAGATTGGTGGCGGGAAACAGACAGGGAAACACAGGTGATGAAAATCAAAACTAACTGGAAGTCCAAAGAAGATCATTTATTAAGAGGAAAGAAATTGAAAAGTGGCAAAAAAGGTGGAATGAGGATAAAAAAGGAAGAAGATTATATAAAGTACAAAAATCAGTAGTAAAGAGAAATATTAATGAGAGAAACCGAAGAGAAGAAATAATAATGATCAGATTAAGAGTAGGTCATACTTATTTAAATGACAATTTATATTTAATAGGGAGGAAAAATAACGATAAATGTGAAGGATGTAGTGAGATAGAAAATATAGAACATGTATTGATGAACTGTAAAACATATGAACATGAAAGGGAGAAATTGAAAAGAGTAGTTGAAAGGACAGGCCAAGAATGGAGTCTTAAAGGATTATTGGGAAATAAAGGAAATTTAAAAGATATTTATAGATTAAGGAAAGCATTATTTAATTATCTTCAGAATACAAAATTAAAAAATAGAATTTAATAGATGTAAAACAATGTTGCTACACACTCATGAACAGTAGGTGGCGGTATGCACCTTAAAGTTGCTTGCAATCCGCCATGATAGAAAAGAAGAAGAAGAAGAATAAGTCCAAAGAAGCCTAGTGGTGACAGGTTGGTCTGGACATGCTGCTGTTTGAAAGAACCATTATTAATTTCTCTAATCTGATTTTTCATTCATCTGTTAATTGAATTTATCTTCATAATCTTTTAAATTACTTTAGATCACATCATAATCTCAAATTCATGACCCACAATAATCGTGCAATCCCTGGTAATGACAAAATTATATCGCATGCTTGTAATTTGTGTAGTAACTATTTTTGTTTCTAAACCTTAAATTAACTATTGACCAAGATAGAGTGACCAGCACCACAGCTCTATCATCCACATTTTTGTTGTTTAACACATTATGTCCCTTTTTTTTAATAGAGAGCTCAGAATCACTCAAGCTTATATCAGCTCTGTCTTGAAAGCAGTGTCTTGAAAGCAGAGTCCAAACATTTCTCTGTTTAATGGACAAAATCATCAATTATCTAATTTTGCATTTACCCCTAGTTGGTTAATGCAATATTCCCTCACTCTGCTAAATCAAGCCTTAGTTTTAGTTAATTATTTAGTCATGCAGACACTCGACTTCTTTCCTTTTAAATTAATATTATTTTACAGACATATTATTATTTTACTTACAGCTGGACTGATATCTATTGAAAGAAAGCAAACAAAGTGTTAGCCTAACAGAACATAGAGAACTGCTGCTGGAACAGTGAATAATCAAAATACAATTAATATGGCCAATCAATGAAATTTGAAGCGGTCTCTGTAGTGATCATTGAAGACGTATCACCTGTGCCCGCTTAGGAAAGGATGAAGTCCTTCTGCTTGGATCAGTTGAACTGGTTGGGCTGCTGTCTGAGTGTTTTCCTCCTCATCCGATGCATTTGATCGCTCAGTCCTCATTCAAGGGTCTGCTGTCATGTGGCGACATATTGGTTTGACTGGATGCTGTTGTCTCATGTCTCTCCTCAGCCTGGCTTTTGGCCAAGCAACGGAGGAGGCACATTTGCAAAATGGCAGGATGTTTTTCATAGTTGTTTCGGCTTTGTCCATACCAGCTCCTCTTCAGTTTCAACTTCATCTTTTCAGCGAGGATGAAGGCCCACCAACCAAACGCCTCCTCTTCTTCTCTCTGCAGCCGTGTCCTTACGTTTCTTGCTCTCTCTTGTTGCATAGTCCAGTTGCTGTTGTTTATGTTGAGGCAGACGTCCCAAAAGCTGGCTGGTGTCATCTGGAAATTGAACACTGAGAGATCCGCATGAATCAAGTTCATACTTTATAAATTCTTCAACCATCTCTTTCAATTGTCCCTTAATTTCAGAAGTCTCATCTGATTGATAACAGCAGTTTCCCCATGCAGTTTTAATAAAGCAAGGTCTTCTTTGCAGAAAAGAGCAAGCATTTTTCTTCTTTGCAGAATGCAGAAAATAGCAGCCTATCAGTCTGTCTGAGTTGCCTTATTTTCAGTCACATTTCAGTATTTTTATCACTCGCTATATCGATCCCTACTCTCTCAAGCATTTTATTATTAAATCAATGACTCTCATTATTGTAAAATGTATAAAATACAGTAAATATCTGTTAAAAGTGTCTGTTAAGCTTGGTCACCCAATCCTGCTCATTCAACACAAGAATGTATCATTTTAAATAACACAATCCAAAAATCTAAATTTCTGCAATGGATCAAATTTCAAACTGTCTCCCAGGGTCAACACAATACAAACATCATAGGCCATGTCTTTATATAACAGGTCAATCATACCCACACCTAGCATGTCTCACTCTCTTTTTCTATAGAAAAATGTCAGATATGTCAATCCTTTTTGTCAATTATTGCTGTACAAATCACTTATACAAAGGAGAGCACTCCAGTATTTTTGATGGCCACCACTTTGCACAATCCACCATATCAATCCCTGTTAGGCCTGCCTATTAATTTAATTTCCCTATAGACCGGTCAACTAACATTTATTCAATTTTAGTATTTTCTTTCAGGTTAATTTCTTATCAATTATTTTATTGGTGTTTTCTCTGTAATTCTAAAACTAGCCTATTTTTATTTCTGACTGGATTAGCAGATTTTACCAATCCTACTTGATCTCTTTGTAATCTGTTTTTGAAAAAAAAAAATTACACAGCTGATTGGAAAATGAGTGTATCATCTATGGCTTCCTACTTACTTTTTACTCATTCGGTTTTTCTCTTGATGCATTATGTATTTTGCTTAATGTATTTGTCTTTTATACATTTTTAGGACAGTGAAAAATAAAATTGCTACTACATTTTAAAATATTTAATTTGACCAACAACTACACATTTTGTTTGAAAAAAATTGCATCCTTCATTGGCTCAACATATTTCTGATTGAGCACACGTTAATAGACTGTTGCCACAACTGATAAAATTAAATTCATAAAAACCCAATTAGGTCAATTGAAAACTAAAATTTTAATAGGCTGCTTCACAAAATTTCAAAAGTCAATTTTAGATCAACGCAGATAGCAGAGAATAGATTAGGCATGAAACTGTTATTTATGTGAGTTATTTAGCTCAATAATTTAATGTCGCATTTTTCTTCAATATCGTGTAGCCATAACTCTTACTTCTACTGTTCCTGTTGTGTCCGACATCTGTTTCTCTGAGGGCCATAAGGAGGTGCATGGAGAGGCAGGCTTTCTGTTTTCTTTTCAGTTTTGTCATATCTCCCTTCTTATTTCTTTATCTCAACTCAGATACACTTAGTTTGTTAGTATATTCATTCACACACCCGGGATTTCATTCACACACATACACATACATTCACTCACTATTTGATATCTTATACTAAATACAAAAACAATGCTTCTTTACTCAGTTTTTGTTCAGCAAAAACTGTGTTTCTCTGTTTGGATCGCATCGCTTACAGTCTGGCAAATGGCCAAACAGTCGACAAACCCAATTTCTTGGAATATTTCTCGTTCTCTGATATTTATATCTTTGTATTCTTTGTTCACTAATTAGATTTTATCATCCATTCAATTAAAAATAAAATAAAAAAATTGTCTGCACACTTAAATCCTTTAGGCCAATTTATCCACCAAGCTTTCGGTCAAAAGACCATCCTCAGGGCATCATCATCCATTTAATTCTCAAAGCTTTGTTTCTCCATAATTTTTATATTATTATCTTAATGTTATTGTCCTTATCTTTAATTTTTTCAAAACTTTGTCTAAGTTTTACTAATTTCAGCTACCACTTGTGGCTCAACACAGGGTAAATGTATTAACTATTTAAGTACTCCTTTGACGATGAGCTCAGAATTTTGTACAAGTGATTTATTAATTGGCTGTACGCCCAGGTTGGCTGTAAGCCCAGACTGGACCTGCAGTCTTATCTAGAAGTATTATCTCTTCTCTGTGTCTTCTAATTCTCCTGAAACATAATATTATTTTTATACGTTTTACCACCTTATTTTATCTCAATTATCTATTAATAATCTTTTTATTTAGTTAATGCACTTCATATATATATATTTATTTAATTAATGACCTCTCTACCCACACTGCACTCCTCACCACTCAGCCTTGGTAAGGATAAACAAACACTCAGTGTACTTCTTACATTTAAGACAAACAAAACATCCAGAACAAACAAACAAAATAATAGACTAACAGCCCCCCAAGTTCACTTCTTGCACTTTTTGCGCACGTCTGCGCTTAAACGCACTTCTTACGTTTAATGTAAATGCACTTCATACATTTACAGCGTGCTTCTCACGCTTTAAGACAAACAAACATATAATGTAAATGCACTTCATACATTTACAGCGTGCTTCTCACGCTTTAAGACAAACAAACATACAATGTAAATGCACTTCATACATTTACAGCGTGCTTCTCACGCTTTAAGACAAACAAACATAAAAAATGCAGCACTTCTTTGCATTAAAAGCGTACTTTTACGCCAAACACGTTTTCTTGTGCTGGAATGGTTACACACGCTATAGCGCTCACACACACACATGCGCTTTTCATGTTGCAACACTCACACACACACACATGCGCTTCTCACGTTGCAACACTCACACACACACACACATGCGCTTCTCAGGACCTGAAAGCTCGACTCTCCTCTGCCCTCTTCTCAATTAATTTTAGACTTTTTAGGTTATTTTTACGGTGGAGTCTAGTATTTAAAAACAATTACTAACCAGGGTGACAGCTTACCAGTAGTGATCACACAAAACAAAATAATAAGCAAAAGCTGCTTACCTCTTTACGCCGGCCGGCTGTTTTTGTTTTGTGAGATCTCCACCAGGGCCTTCACCACGTCTGCTTGACCCCTGCCCCCTGTATGAGACAGATGAAATATGAAATTCTCCAACAACTGCAGATGTAAATTAGCCTAAGGTCTAACTCTGGTGTAATGCATCAAATGTTTACATTTATGTTATTAATTGCACATGGTCCCTTTTAAATAAAAAATCAAATCAATCAAATCAAATTAATACATTCCCTGGTTGGCTGGTTAATAACCTGAACCTGATTACAGGCCCCAGTTATATTAAGAATTTTCTTTTCAGCAAACATTTTGATGCAAGAAAATCAATGTTAATTAAATTCAATTCAATTCAAATTTATTTGTATAGCGCTTTTCACAATACACATTGTTTCAAAGCAGCTTTACAGAAAGTGCATTAAAAATGTACATAGAAAATACAGTTAGTTCATCATGTATTAATTTAGGGCATAACATATCGCCGGCGTTGAGTCGTCTCTTCACAGGCGTCGAGTCGTCTCTCCACAGGCGTTTAGTCGTCTCATCACAGGTGTTGGATCATCCGAAGTCTCCGTGAGAGGCTGGATACAAACTGGAGCTGACGAACGCTATTTACCTCGGGACTTGCGTCCCGAGATAACAGCAGAAAGGCAAATGAGAAATAATTAGCATAGCTGATGTTCATAATATTAATGCATTCGATCTGATTCGGCAGTAGTATAGAAGGTAAGCATTATGTGAATGCGTGGTTAAAGAGATGCGTCTTTAATCTGTTTTTAAACTGGGACAGCAAGTCTGAGCCTCGAACAATATCAGGAAGGCTATTCCAGAGTTTAGGAGCTAAATGTGAGAACGCCCTCCCTCCTTTAGTGGACTTAGATATCCTAGGAATGACCAGAAGCCTTGAATTTAGTGATCTTAAAGAGCGCGACGGATTGTAGGGCGATAGAAGGTCCGTTAAATAGACTGGAGCTAAACCATTTAGGGCTTTATAGGTCAGTAGCAATACCTTGTAATTGATACGGAACTTAATAGGTAACCAATGTAGAGATGATAAAATTGGTGTTATATGATCATATTTTCTTGATCTAGTAAGAACTCTAGCGGCTGCATTTTGGACTAACTGTAGCTTCTTTATTGAGGATACAGGACAACCAGCTAATAAAGCATTACAGTAATCTAGTCTCGAGGTCATGAATGCATGAACTAACTTTTCTGCATCAGAAACGGATAGCATGTTACGTAGCTTAGCAATGTTTCTAAGGTGGAAAAAGGCTGTTCTTGTAACATATGAAATATGATTTTCGAAAGTCAAGTTGCGGTCAAGTATGACACCCAGGTCTTTTACTGTAGTGGATAAAGTAACAGGGCATCCTTCTAAATTAAAGTTGTATTGTAAGGGATTTTGTGGGTAGTTTTTTGGACCAATAAGTAATACCTCTGTTTTATCTGAATTTAATAGCAGGAAATTACACGTCATCCAGTATTTTATATCTTTAAGACATTCTGTCAATTAGATAAGTTAGTGTTTTCATCTGGCCGTGATGAAATATATAATTGAGTGTCATCAGCATAACAGTGAAAATTAATTCCATGTTTTCTTATAATATCACCAAGTGGCAGCATATATATTGAGAATAGTAGAGGGCCTAACACAGATCCTTGCGGTACTCCATAGTTTACTGACGTTATCTTTGATTTTTCCCCATTTAAACAGACAAAGTGGTAACGGTCTGATAAGTACGATCTAAACCAGCTTAATGCCTGTCCCTGAACACCAGTGTAGTTTTGTAGTCGATCCAGGAGTATTTTATGATCTATAGTATCAAATACAGCGCTTAGATCGAGTAGAACTAGTATTGAGATGCAGCCTTGGTCAGAAGCTAAAAGTAAATCATTTGTAATTTTAACTAGCGCAGTTTCTGTGCTATGATACGGTCTGAATCCTGACTGAAATTTTTCATAGATATCATTTTCTTGCAAGAAAGAGCACAATTGAGCGGACACAACTTTTTCTAGTATTTTAGACATAAATGGAAGATTTGAAATGGGTCTGTAATTTGCTAGGTTATTTGGATCTAATTGTGGTTTCTCAATAAGAGGTTTTATTACTGCCAGCTTGAATATTCTTGGAACGTGACCTAAAAATAAAGATGAATTAATAATATTGAGAAGAGGCTCTTCCACTACAGGTAACACTTCTTTAAGTAATTTAGTGGGTATTGGATCTAATAAACAAGTTGTTGGTTTAGATGCAATAATAAGTTTATTTAGCTCTTCCTGTCCTATAGTTGTAAAGCGGTGTAGTTGTTCTTGAGGGGCGATAATTGAGGCTGAATCATAAGACACCATAAAAGATTGTACATTTACAATTGTGTTTCTGATGTTTTCTATTTTCTCAGTGAAGAAATTCATAAAATCATAATTGAGGCTGAATCATAAGACACCATAAAAGATTGTACATTTACAATTGTGTTTCTGATGTTTTCTATTTTCTCAGTGAAGAAATTCATAAAATCATTACTACTACATTGTAACGGAATATTTTGCTCAGGTGATGCCTGTTTATTTGTTAGTCTGGCCACGGTGTTAAATAAGAACCTTGGATAATTTTGGTTATTTTCTATTAGTCTGCGGAGATGCTCAGCCCTGGCTGATTTAAGAGCCTTTTTGTAATGTGACATACTATCTTTCCACGTGATTCTAAAGACCTCTAAATTTGTTTGTTTCCATTTACGCTCTAAGTTACGAGTTTCTCTCTTGATAGCATGCGTAGCATTGTTGTACCATGGTGCTCTAGTTTTCTCTTTAACCTTTTTTAATCTAATTGGTGCAACAATTTCTAATGTACTAGAGAAAATGGTGCTCAAACTGCTAGTCATTTCCTCTAGTTCATCTGATTGTTTGGGTTCACTGAGCAGCTGAGATAGATCAGGTAAGCTATTTGAGAATCTATCTATAGTGTTTGGAAGGATTGTTCTGCCTGGTCGATAACGTGGCGCAACATGACAAATTTCAGCAGTACGTAACATGCAAGTTACCATGTAATGATCAGTTACATCATCGCTTTGCGGTACAATATCTATATCGGTTGGATTGGTTCCATATTATATAATTAAATCTAGTGTATGATTTAGGCGATGAGTGGGACCACTGACGTTTTGCGTGACCCCGAAGGAGTTTAATAAATCTGTAAACGCAGCCCCTAACTGTATTTGTATGTTAAAATCTCCAACAATTATTGCTTTATCGACATTGACCAATAGATTTGATAGAAAGTCTGCAAACTCTTTTAGGAAATCGGCGTAAGGCCCTGGAGGTCTATATACAGTAGCCAAGGCTAGAGATAATAGGGATTTCTTTCTTAAATCTAAGAGTGTAACATTTAGCACAAGTACCTCAAACGAATTAAACCTGTGACCTGTTTTCTGAGTAACATTAAGAATATCTCTATAGATTGTTGCAACACCGCCGCCACGACCAATCAGATGGGGCTCATGCTTATAACAGTATCCTGGCGGAGTAGACTCATTTATACCGAAATAATCATTTGGTTTAAGCCAGGTTTCAGTAAGGCACAGTACATCGAAACTATTATCTGTGACCATTTCATTTACAATAACCGCCTTAGGTGTGAGCGATCTAATGTTTAGAAGACCTAGCTTTAGAAATTGTTTATCACTGATATTGAGATTTTCTGGTTTAATTACAATAAAAATTTTCCTAGATCCTACATTATATATATTATTTGGCCTTACTAAACGAGGAATAGACACAGTTTCTATATAATGTTCTACATTGGTGCTTATATCAATTAAGTAGGGACAGCAAAGACTGTGATTTGGACTTTGACTTACTAGTCATATGGTGTGTAGCGTCTTGGAGATGTTGTCCGACAGCACAGCCGCTCCGACTCTGCTGGGGTGCAGGCCATCAGCACGGAAGAGCCTAGGTCGCTCCCAGAACAGATTCCAATTATTTACAAAGAGCAGTCTCTGTTCATTACACCATGACATTAACCATTCATTTAGAGCAAATAATCTACTGAACCTTTCTTGTCCTAGTTGGTACGTGGGAAGTGGTCCAGACACGACGATTGTTGCTTCAGGCGATGTGCTGTGTACGGTCTCGATCAGGCTCCTGTAGGGTCTGGACCAATCAGACACACACTAATTATGCATATTCATTATATTTACTGAATATAAAGGTCTATGAAACTCCCCCAAAACTAACATCACAAATGAAGTTACTATGTCGGTCGGGTGTCCTGTTACAGAGCACCTTAAGACTGATAACAGACTTTTATGACCTGTAGGAATGCGCAAGAGAGAGACAAAGGGAAGACAGAGACAGACTTTAAAACAAACTTTGCTGCACTCATTTATGGATGAACTTCTCCATAAAATAACATGCATCTCCGGACATTGTCTGTGATAAGTTACTGTCTTGTATAATGTCTTTTGAAACTATTATTATGATTATTATGTATATAGCTACTATAGTATGTATTGTATTATACAACCAACTAACGGTCGATGTAACCTCAACTATGTCATGCCTCCTACCTAATTAATCCTCATTTAATGACTCACACTTTGATGTACATCATCTTCTCTTAGAATGCAGTGTGGATTTGTTATATCTATCTGAGTATTAATGAACAGGAAAAGCCTAAGGCAGAGGTCTGAACAAAAGGTACGACCAAAGAGTCGTAAATCAACCAGAGCAATTTTCCCGCTCTGACATTTCACCTTTCTTATTGGTCGAGTCAATCCTTAGGGGAGGGATCTTTCTCTGGCTTTATTTAGAGACAGTCCACAGTGACCGCCTTTCTTGGTTTTTCGCATCTGGACACAACACTGCTTCTGCTGAAACTGGAAAGGAGGGGGGGGGGGGGGACCCCTCCCTTCACTGGGGCCCCTAGGCCCAGCAGGCCGTGAGCACCATCGGCCATGCTTTCATGCTCCCAAAAGGGAGTCAGACTGTCTTTTCTTCAATCCAGAAACTGCAACCTTACCAACTGAAAAGGAGAACCTCCGGAGTGTTGGCACAAGACTTCTCCTACGTCGCAACTCACACCCTTTACTCTGCGTGTCCTCCCCGGACCAGGGCTGGCAGGCCACAGTCTGCACTCCAGCCATGAGAACAGAGTCAAACCAACCATGCAAGTTCATCATATCTTCTTCATCCAACGAAGAAGAAAATGATTGAGACTTCAACATTTGACACTCGCAGAATCATCAACAACTTCAATTTTCAACAACTTTGATAATAGTGTACGCTACCCAGGCATGCAAGTATACTTCTGATTTGATGTTTTGAAAATGAAATGCTGAAATGTTTCTTCTCATAGTTACATGGAACTGCTCAATAGTTCCGTTTCCGTCCTATCAATCACCTATTTATTTTATTTATGTGTGTACGTTGTTTAGTTTATGTGTATTTATGATTTAGTTAATAAAACTTGTACATAATATGTATTTGGTTCTGATTTGCTGCAATACGGAGTACCTTTACGATTTTGATTTAGCCACATGCTCAAAGCGCTGTACAATTACAAGCTAAGAAATAATTATTCTTCCGTGGCCAGGGAAGGTACCTTTTTCTTAGAATAAAGGAATAATCAAAGAGTTCGTTGGACGAACTGATTAATTGATTGTAATATTAATTCAGCCACATCAAGTTAATACAATTAACTGACCCAAATATTCATAATTAATAATAACAAGTTATTATTGATTATTAATATTCCAAAGAGCTGATTCGTTACACTCCTGTAGTGCTCCTTCAGAACCTCCGTCTGCCGCAGCCTGATGTCGTTCGTTCCCATGTGCAGCACGACAGCTCCGACGTGCTCGTCACCGTTCAGGATCTCGGGAACCTGCGCAGCGACATCGAGAACACGAGCACCAGGAAAGCAGTGAGTGCGCACCTTACCTTTACCCGAGGTAGCGCGGACATGACGGACGATGGAACTGCCGATGATCACGGCGTCGCCGCGTTCCGACTCGCGAAGAGGGGAGAAGCGGTTACGGGTGGAGATCTCGAAGGCCGGGAGGGGCGGGGAGGTCCTTGGTCTGGTCCTGGCTCGCGTCTTCCGCCGTGGAATCACCCAGGGTCCGTGGTGCTGTGTCGGTGCCGGAGTGAATGAAGCCAGGGATGATCGCGTCCTGGTTGCTCGGGACCTGTGCAGAGAAACACACGGAGTAGACGAGGTCGGAGTCAAAAAATTATTAACCACTGACCTGTGAGCATCTGCGCGTGATGTTTCAAGCACGGACCGTCGATCTCGCAGCTCAGCCTGTCTTTCCAGCAGCTTGCGGATCCGCCTCTCGACCGATTCGAGCTCCAACTGCACCGAATGCAGCTCAAAGGTGTCTTCACCTGCACTCAGAGGTTAAGGTCTCCCAGGACATACATTTCCTTATTTTCATCACATGCTCACTCAAACTTTTCTCCCAGATTGTCAAGATACTGTCTTCCAGACCCTGGTGGCCTATAACAGCATCCCATCAACATAGGCTTTAAATGGGGTAAGTGAACTTTTAACCATAACATTTCAATGGGATGTAGCTCTGAATGTACATGGCAACTCCTCCCATATAAACATCCCTATCCCTTCTATAGATACTACAGGTCCTTCTAAAAAAATTAGCATATTGTGATAAAGTTCATTATTTTCCATAATGTAATGATAAAAATTTAACTTTCATATATTTTAGATTCATTGCACACCAACTGAAATATTTCAGGTCTTTTATTGTTTTAATACTGATGATTTTGGCATACAGCTCATGAAAACCCAAAATTCCTATCTCAAAAAATTAGCATATCATGAAAAGGTTCTCTAAACGAGCTATTAACCTAATCTTCTTAATCAACTAATTAACTCTGAACACCTGCAAAAGATTCCTGAGGCTTTTAAAAACTCCCAGCCTGTTTCATTACTCAAAACCGCAATCATGGGTAAGACTGCCGACCTGACTGCTGTCCAGAAGGCCATCATTGACACCATCAACAAGAGGGTAAGACACAGAAAGAAATTTCTGAACAAATAGGCTGTTCCCAGAGTGCTGTATCAAGGCACCTCAGTGGGAAGTCTGTGGAAGGAAAAAGTGTGGCAAAAAACGCTGCACAACGAGAAGAGGTGACCGGACCCTGAGGAAGATTGTGGAGAAGGACCGATTCCAGACCTTGCGGAAGCAGTGGACTGAGTCTGGAGTAGAAACATCCAGAGCCACCGTGCACAGGCGTGTGCAGGAAATGGGCTACAGGTGCCGCATTCCCCAGGTCAAGCCACTTTTGAACCAGCGGCAGAACCGCCTGACCTGGGCTACAGAGAAGCAGCACTGGACTGTTGCTCAGTGGTCCAAAGTACTTTTTTCGGATGAAAGCAAATTTTGCATGTCATTCGGAAATCAAGGTGCCAGAGTCTGGAGGAAGACTGGGGAGAAGGAAATGCCAAAATGCCTGAAGTCCAGTGTCAAGTACCCACAGTCAGTGATGGTCTGGGGTGCCATGTCAGCTGCTGGTGTTGGTCCACTGTGTTTTATCAAGGGCAGAGTCAATGCAGCTAGCTATCAGGAGATTTTGGAGCACTTCATGCTTCCATCTGCTGAAAAGCTTTATGGAGATGAAGATTTCATTTTTCAGCACGACCTGGCACCTGCTCACAGTGCCAAAACCACTGGTAAATGGTTTACTGTGCTCAGTTGGCCTGCCAACTCTCCTGACCTGAACCCCATAGAGAATCTGTGGGATATTGTGAAGAGAAAGTTGAGAGACGCAAGCCCCAACACTCTGGATGAGCTTAAGGCCGCTATCGAAGCATCCTGGGCCTCCATAACACCTCAGCAGTACCACAGGCTGATTGCCTCCATGCCACACCGCATTGAAGCAGTCATTTCTGCAAAAGGATTCCCGACCAAGTATTGAGTGCATAACTGAACATAATTATTTGAAGGTTGACTTTTTTTGTATTAAAAACACTTCTTTTATTGGTCGGATGAAATATGCAAATTTTTTTAGATAGGAATTTTGGGTGTTCATGAGCTGTATGCCAAAATCATCAGTATTAAAACAATAAAAGACCTGAAATATTTCAGTTGGTGTGCAATGAATCTAAAATATATGAAAGTTAAATTTTTATCATTACATTATGGAAAATAATGAACTTTATCACAATATGCTAATTTTTTGAAAAGGACCTGTATATTCCTGTATCTCTAATGTAGCATCATCAAACGTATTGTCTAAATTAGTTTCAGAAATAGCTAAAATATTAATGTTATGAGATGTTAACATGTTACTTATGTCTGTAATTTTTTTTCTTAAACTACAAATATTTATATGAGCTATTTTTAGGCCTTTCTTAGGAAATGACATTAAAATAGTGTCTAAAAATGAACACACGTTCAGTACAAATGTATGTCACAGGTCGGGGGGGAACGCCAGCGGGCCGCCCACCCCCTCGAACCGGACCACCGCCCGAGGAGCGTGCCGAACACGTGAAACACACGAGGCAGACAGCATTTAAAATAAATATAAATTCTTTATTAATATAATAAAAACAATATTAAAAGTCTCTTTCAGTTCATAGAACAGCACAGCAGTCAGCAGACTCACTTCAGGAGAATGATTCCCAGGGTCTCTTTCGTTCATAGAACAGCACAGCAGTCAGCAGACTCACTTCAGGAGAATGATTCACAGGGTCTATTTCAGTTCATAGAACAGCACAGCAGTCAGCAGACTCACTTCAGGAGAATGATTCACAGGGTCTCTTTCGTTCATAGAACAGCACAGCAGTCAGCAGACTCACTTCAGGAGAATGATTCACAGGGTCTCTTTCGTTCATAGAACAACACAGCAGTCAGCAGACTCACTTCAGGAGAATGATTCACAGGGTCTCTTTCGTTCATAGAACAGCACAGCAGTCAGCAGACTCACTTCAGGAGAATGATTCACAGGGTCTCTTTCTCAAGGCTCGAGCAGAGGGAGAGTTAAAAACCGCTTCCGCATTCTCTTCTCCAGCTTCTCCTCTTCAAGGCTCGGGCAGAGAGAGAGCTGAAACATGCTGGGACTGCGAGTGGACAGCAACAACACCATTCCCACACTCGTGCTCACAATAGAACTGCAATTCAACAGACTCACTGTGCAATCAGGGCTTACACCCACAATCCAGCCGAAATCTCGTTCTCTCTCACATCCTCCCTCCGCTGCTTCGGCCTCAGCCTCGGCCCCTCGGCCTCTCCCCTGCTGCGTGCACGCTCCGTCTCCGTTCCTGTCCCCCTCCCTCTTCAAAATGGCTTTTTTTTATACTCCACTTGGGAGCATGTGCCCCAATCACCAGGCAAACTCCTCCCACCCAACACCTGCTACTCCTCTTCATAATCACCCGGTGACATCCTCCCCCACCAGTCCGTTCCAATCCCTGGAACGGGGAAAAAAAAACTGGTCGCCCCATGGTCCACGGTCGCTCAACTCGGGGCGGATCCTGCCGACTATGCCATTTATGTCACAGGTCGGGGGGGGAACGCCAGCGAGCCGCCCACCCCCTCGAACCGGACCACCGCCCGAGGAGCGTGCCGTGAAACACACGAGGCAGACAGCATTTAAAATAAATATAAATTCTTTATTAATATAATAAAAACAATATTAAAAGTCTCTTTCGTTCATAGAACAGCACAGCAGTCAGCAGACTCACTTCAGGAGAATGATTCACAGGGTCTCTTTCGTTCATAGAACAGCACAGCAGTCAGCAGACTCACTTCAGGAGAATGATTCACAGGGTCTCTTTCGTTCATAGAACAGCACAGCAGTCAGCAGACTCACTTCAGGAGAATGATTCACAGGGTCTCTTTCGTTCATAGAACAGCACAGCAGTAAGCAGACTCACTTCAGGAGAATGATTCCCAGGGTCTCTTTCGTTCATAGAACAGCACAGCAGTCAGCAGACTCACTTCAGGAGAATGATTCACAGGGTCTCTTTCGTTCATAGAACAGCACAGCAGTCAGCAGACTCACTTCAGGAGAATGATTCACAGGGTCTCTTTCGTTCATAGAACAGCACAGCAGTCAGCAGACTCACTTCAGGAGAATGATTCACAGGGTCTCTTTCGTTCATAGAACAGCACAGCAGTCAGCAGACTCACTTCAGGAGAATGATTCACAGGGTCTCTTTCGTTCATAGAACAGCACAGCAGTCAGCAGACTCACTTCAGGAGAATGATTCCCAGGGTCTCTTTCGTTCATAGAACAGCACAGCAGTCAGCAGACTCACTTCAGCAGAATGATTCACAGGGTCTCTTTCGTTCATAGAACAGCACAGCAGTCAGCAGACTCACTTCAGGAGAATGATTCACAGGGCCTCTTTCGTTCATAGAACAGCACAGCAGTCAGCAGACTCACTTCAGGAGAATGATTCACAAGGTCTCTTTCGTTCATAGAACAGCACAGCAGTCAGCAGACTCACTTCAGGAGAATGATTCACAGGGTCTCTTTCATTCATAGAACAGCACAGCAGTCAGCAGACTCACTTCAGGAGAATGATTCACAGGGTCTCTTTCGTTCATAGAACAGCACAGCAGTCAGCAGACTCACTTCAGGAGAATGATTCACAGGGTCTCTTTCGTTCATAGAACAGCACAGCAGTCAGCAGACTCACTTCAGGAGAATGATTCACAGGGTCTCTTTCGTTCATAGAACAGCACAGCAGTCAGCAGACTCACTTCAGGAGAATGATTCACAGGGTCTCTTTCATTCATAGAACAGCACAGCAGTCAGCAGACTCACTTCAGGAGAATGATTCACAAGGTCTCTTTCTCAAGGCTCGAGCAGAGGGAGAGTTAAAAACCGCTTCCGCATTCTCTTCTCCAGCTTCTCCTCTTCAAGGCTCGGGCAGAGAGAGAGCTGAAAACATGCTGGGACTGCGAGTGGACAGCAACAACACCATTCCCGCACTCGTGCTCACAATAGAACTGCAATTCAATAGACTCACTGTGCAATCAGGGCTTACACCCGCAATCCAACCGAAATCTCGTTCTCTCTCACAGCCTCCCTCCGCTGCTTCGGCCTCAGCCTCGGCCCCTCGGCCTCTCCCCTGCTGCGTGCACGCTCCGTCTCCGTTCCTGTCCCCCTCCCTCTTCAAAATGGCTTTTTTTTATACTCCACTTGGGAGCATGTGCCCCAATCACCAGGCAAACTCCTCCCACCCAACACCTGCTGCTCCTCTTCATAATCACCCGGTGACATCCTCCCCCACCAGTCCGTTCCAGTCCCTGGAACGTGGGAAAAAAAACTGGTCGCCCCATGGTCCACGGTCGCTCAACTCGGGGCGGATCCTGCCGACTACGCCATTTTTGTCACAGGACGGGGGGGAACGCCAGCGGGCCGCCCACCCCCTCGAACCGGACCACCGCCCGAGGAGCGTGCCGTGAAACACACGAGGCAGACAGCATTTAAAATAAATATAAATTCTTTATTAATATGATAAAAACAATATTAAAAGTCTCTTTCGTTCATAGAACAGCACAGCAGTCAGCCGACTCACTTCAGGAGAATGATTCACAGGGTCTCTTTCGTTCATAGAACAGCACAGCAGTCAGCAGACTCACTTCAGGAGAATGATTCACAGGGTCTCTTTCGTTCATAGAACAGCACAGCAGTCAGCAGACTCACTTCAGGAGAATGATTTACAGGGTCTCTTTCGTTCATAGAACAGCACAGCAGTCAGCAGACTCACTTCAGGAGAATGATTCCCAGGGTCTCTTTCGTTCATAGAACAGCACAGCAGTCAGCAGACTCACTTCAGGAGAATGATTCACAGGGTCTCTTTCGTTCATAGAACAGCACAGCAGTCAGCAGACTCACTTCAGGAGAATGATTCACAGGGTCTCTTTCGTTCATAGAACAGCACAGCAGTCAGCAGACTCACTTCAGGAGAATGATTCCCAGGGTCTCTTTCGTTCATAGAACAGCACAGCAGTCAGCAGACTCACTTCAGGAGAATGATTCACAAGGTCTCTTTCGTTCATAGAACAGCACAGCAGTCAGCAGACTCACTTCAGGAGAATGATTCACAGGGTCTCTTTCAGTTCATAGAACGGCACAGCAGTCAGCAGACTCACTTCAGGAGAATGATTCACAGGGCCTCTTTCGTTCATAGAACAGCACAGCAGTCAGCAGACTCACTTCAGGAGAATGATTCACAGGGTCTCTTTCGTTCATAGAACAGCACAGCAGTCAGCAGACTCACTTCAGGAGAATGATTCACAAGGTCTCTTTCATTCATAGAACAGCACAGCAGTCAGCAGACTCACTTCAGGAGAATGATTCACAAGGTCTCTTTCTCAAGGCTCGAGCAGAGGGAGAGTTAAAAACCGCTTCCGCATTCTCTTCTCCAGCTTCTCCTCTTCAAGGCTCGGGCAGAGAGAGAGCTGAAAACATGCTGGGACTGCGAGTGGACAGCAACAACACCATTCCCGCACTCGTGCTCACAATAGAACTGCAATTCAACAGACTCACTGTGCAATCAGGGCTTACACCCGCAATCCAACCGAAATCTCGTTCTCTCTCACAGCCTCCCTCCGCTGCTTCGGCCTCAGCCTCGGCCCCTCGGCCTCTCCCCTGCTGCGTGCACGCTCCGTCTCCGTTCCTGTCCCCCTCCCTCTTCAAAATGGCTTTTTTTTATACTCCACTTGGGAGCATGTGACCCAATCACCAGGCAAACTCCTCCCACCCAACACCTGCTGCTCCTCTTCATAATCACCCGGTGACATCCTCCCCCACCAGTCCGTTCCAGTCCCTGGAACGGGGAAAAAAAACTGGTCGCCCCATGGTCCACGGTCGCTCAACTCGGGGCGGATCCTGCCGACTACGCCATTTTTGTCACAGGACGGGGGGGAACGCCAGCGGGCCGCCCACCCCCTCGAACCGGACCACCGCCCGAGGAGCGTGCCGTGAAACACACGAGGCAGACAGCATTTAAAATAAATATAAATTCTTTATTAATATAATAAAAACAATATTAAAAGTCTCTTTCGTTCATAGAACAGCACAGCAGTCAGCAGAATGATTCACAGAGTCTCTTTCGTTCATAGAACAGCACAGCAGTCAGCCGACTCACTTCAGGAGAATGATTCACAGGGTCTCTTTCGTTCATAGAACAGCACAGCAGTCAGCAGACTCACTTCAGGAGAATGATTCACAGGGTCTCTTTCGTTCATAGAACAGCACAGCAGTCAGCAGACTCACTTCAGGAGAATGATTTACAGGGTCTCTTTCGTTCATAGAACAGCACAGCAGTCAGCAGACTCACTTCAGGAGAATGATTCACAGGGTCTCTTTCGTTCATAGAACAGCACAGCAGTCAGCAGACTCACTTCAGGAGAATGATTCACAGGGTCTCTTTCGTTCATAGAACAGCACAGCAGTCAGCAGACTCACTTCAGGAGAATGATTCACAGGGTCTCTTTCGTTCATAGAACAGCACAGCAGTCAGCAGACTCACTTCAGGAGAATGATTCCCAGGGTCTCTTTCGTTCATAGAACAGCACAGCAGTCAGCAGACTCACTTCAGGAGAATGATTCACAAGGTCTCTTTCGTTCATAGAACAGCACAGCAGTCAGCAGACTCACTTCAGGAGAATGATTCACAGGGTCTCTTTCAGTTCATAGAACGGCACAGCAGTCAGCAGACTCACTTCAGGAGAATGATTCACAGGGCCTCTTTCGTTCATAGAACAGCACAGCAGTCAGCAGACTCACTTCAGGAGAATGATTCACAGGGTCTCTTTCGTTCATAGAACAACACAGCAGTCAGCAGACTCACTTCAGGAGAATGATTCACAGGGTCTCTTTCGTTCATAGAACAGCACAGCAGTCAGCAGACTCACTTCAGGAGAATGATTTACAGGGTCTCTTTCGTTCATAGAACAGCACAGCAGTCAGCAGACTCACTTCAGGAGAATGATTCACAGGGTCTCTTTCGTTCATAGAACAGCACAGCAGTCAGCAGACTCACTTCAGGAGAATGATTCACAGGGTCTCTTTCGTTCATAGAACAGCACAGCAGTCAGCAGACTCACTTCAGGAGAATGATTCACAGGGTCTCTTTCGTTCATAGAACAGCACAGCAGTCAGCAGACTCACTTCAGGAGAATGATTCCCAGGGTCTCTTTCGTTCATAGAACAGCACAGCAGTCAGCAGACTCACTTCAGGAGAATGATTCACAAGGTCTCTTTCGTTCATAGAACAGCACAGCAGTCAGCAGACTCACTTCAGGAGAATGATTCACAGGGTCTCTTTCAGTTCATAGAACGGCACAGCAGTCAGCAGACTCACTTCAGGAGAATGATTCACAGGGCCTCTTTCGTTCATAGAACAGCACAGCAGTCAGCAGACTCACTTCAGGAGAATGATTCACAGGGTCTCTTTCGTTCATAGAACAACACAGCAGTCAGCAGACTCACTTCAGGAGAATGATTCACAGGGTCTCTTTCGTTCATAGAACAGCACAGCAGTCAGCAGACTCACTTCAGGAGAATGATTCACAGGGTCTCTTTCTCAAGGCTCGAGCAGAGGGAGAGTTAAAAACCGCTTCCGCATTCTCTTCTCCAGCTTCTCCTCTTCAAGGCTCGGGCAGAGAGAGAGCTGAAACATGCTGGGACTGCGAGTGGACAGCAACAACACCATTCCCACACTCGTGCTCACAATAGAACTGCAATTCAACAGACTCACTGTGCAATCAGGGCTTACACCCACAATCCAGCCGAAATCTCGTTCTCTCTCACAGCCTCCCTCCGCTGCTTCGGCCTCAGCCTCGGCCCCTCGGCTTCTCCCCTGCTGCGTGCACGCTCCGTCTCCGTTCCTGTCCCCCTCCCTCTTCAAAATGGCTTTTTTTTATACTCCACTTGGGAGCATGTGCCCCAATCACCAGGCAAACTCCTCCCACCTAACACCTGCTGCTCCTCTTCATAATCACCCGGTGACATGTATGTAGGCTTATAGTCCATGTGAATACCAGCCCGTTCTCATCCCAAGGCGTAATATAATGACGCTTTTGCCAAAGCGTCTATATCGAACGCGCATGGTACCCTTTAGCGTCAATATGAGACGCCGAAATATATGGGTCAGAAGGCGCCTCCTAGCGGTCTAACCCTAACCCTACACCATACCTAAACCTACCCATCTCTCTGCGTGTTATATTGACGCTAAAGGGTTCCATGCGCGTTCGATATAGACGCTTTGTCAAAGTGTCAGAATATTACGCCTTGGGATGAGAATGCGTTGTGAATACTCACTCAAACCCACATTCTTAGCTGATCCAGTTAACTCCACTTTCCACTTTCCATTTCTGACACTATGTTGAAAAAGTTGTAACCTTCCCCAAAACAGACTAAACAGAGAGTTTGTTAAGTAATATTAAATAAAATCGGAATTAAAATGAATGAATAAATGTCACTGAAACTAATAAACATAAAGTTAAAAGGTTCTTGACATGGTTTTCTGGTTGGGCCATTATGGGACTACAAGTGGAAAGATATATATGATTATATTCTGGTAAAAAAGCATCTTCTGGTTCTTATCAGAGAAGAATTTTGTGTAGTTGTACATTGTTCCTATCAAATAAAATAAAATAAAAAAATTAAAAAAATAAGATAAACTAAACCAGTTAAGTAACATTACATTGAAATTATACCAGTTTATACTTCAGAGAGATGTAATTTAACTATAGTGCCTTATGGTGGGGTAAGTTAAAATGCTGGCTCAATTTACCCCACAGCATTTGGCTCACATTGCCCCATAGCTGCCATTTTGGACAATTACCAATTCATGTTAATATTTAGTTAAATTATAAGGTTTTCAACATTGCTAAATCACTAATAGGTATCATACATATTTTTAGACCTGGACAAATTTGCTTTGATGTAAAAGCTATCTGTTATGTTAACATTTTAGTTTGACTTTTTACTTTTTTGCAAGTTTTTTCTAGCGTCATGCATTCCCTTTTTATCAGCACTTGAATGTGGGTAAGTTTCATTAAAAAAGCAACATTTTGAGCAAAAAGGGGAGAAAATCGCATTTTTGTCAAAGACTATGTCAGGAGGGGATTCAGAAAGATTATCAAAACATAGATTGAGTCCATCAACACCCCCAAAGCTTCTTAGTCATTAACCCTTCCTGGGTCGACATTTCATTCAGTAACATTAGGCAGTTTTGATTTATATGCTGTTTATTGTTGATGATCGAGTTATTTCACCTATGCAAATGCTTATATGATATAGTTTGTTTCTGCTTTTTCTTTGCCGGTGTTTTGATCAGGAGATTCAGTAGGCCTACTCTTTCCGAAGATGTGTCATAGCTCCCCCTACCAACAGTGAAAACACGGAAAGCTGGAAATTCCGGGATGGGTCAGTCTGCGGACTGCAAGAGAGGGGCATAACTTGAAGTAACTTTTAGCAGTAGACGTAACTCCAAAATCGCATAATCTCTTGAGAAGGTACTTATTTTGAATTTGAGTAATTACTTCAGGGCTGCTAAAAAAGTATGTTCTATATAGTATCATATGCACACCAGAATCCAGGTACTTTTTTGCCTACTCTTTTATCAGTACTGTGAATTTGGACATACTGCTTTTGTCACATACTGTTTTTCGTCTTGCTTTAGCTTTAGTCTTGCTGTAGTCTTGCAGGCTGCAGACAGATTCTATTGGAAATTTCCATCAATGGAAGGAAAGGGTTTTCTGACAAATTACGGTAAAAATGATGTGGTACAATATTGTGTTACTTCCTTTAAAAGTAACTAATTGTGTATTTGTATTCTTATTTTCCCAATTCACAGACTTATACGCCCTAAAAGTATGTACTCTTTTTGTGAAGAAAAAGTACATACTTTTGAGTGTGTAGCAAAAAGAGTAGAAAAGCTTTGGGACATTCTGTAGTACTATCACGTCATACAATTGCGTCTTTGCTCCTGTCGCATCCTGACCACGCATCCTGTCACAAAACTGGCCTGTCAATCATCTTGTCACAATTAAAATCCTCCACATTTGATTTAATTTCCTACCATTTCTGAGAGAAATGCAGTAGCAAGTTTAATCTGCAGTCACGGGTCTTTCATGCGGAGACTCTCCCCATATTAATGTATAATAAGGCATTTAAAAGTTAATAAACAAACGGACCTTTATAAAAGTCCACATTGTTATTGCAGATGAAAATGACACGGATGACATTAAATAATATTTTTTATCAGGTTAAACTGTTTATTAGTCACTCAAAACTTTATTTAAACTTCTCACTATCGGTTGCGCATATCAGCCATGTTATGTTTTAACACTTTTTACTCGTGTTTGTAATTCTGAACCGAATCCTCCTCCAAAGCACAATGGATTGTGCACAGTATTAGCTGTTATAATGTGTACAGATCCACCCTTCGAAAATCTACCGAAATAGATCATCGTAGACTTTTGACATACTTTTTTCAACATACTATGTGTGGCAGGGTGAGTTAGACCCTGCCCTATTATTTGTGGTTGTCACGCGAGTGATGTACGTGACAGCCTATTGGCAGCCGTACCTGGCCTATTTAAGGTGCAATTCAGGCCACCTGGGTATGCGTCATTGTCACGATCGCTTCTGTGTGGGTGCACGCGCAGCTCTGCAGGAAGTATGTACCTAGCTGTTTGGCTAATGATGCTGCTAGTGCACATGTACTATTAAAGTGGGGATGTATTTGTTTTAGCCAGGTTATGGCTGGGAATCGGTGCGACCCAAGGGGTAATCTACCAGTCAGAAACTGAAGTCCCCCCGGGCGCCGCCATTGGCTAACAAGCCTTCAACTGCTGTTAGCATCCCATTGACTCCCATTCATTTTGGCGTCACTTTGACAGCGAATAACTTTAAAGACTCCATTTGTCCATTATTTATTTCTAAAGAAACACGACAATGTATAAAGGGCTCCATTACCTTGAATCTTATCTTATGGCCCCGTAGAAGACGTTTTTGTAAAAATAGGCTAACGATTGTGTCATAACACGCAACTCCGTGTCGCACAGTAGAGAAATTACCGTATAGACAGAAGTAGAAGCTTGTACGCAATCGGCGGGACGTGGAGGCATAAAGTCAAGGGAGAAGCCCATAGAGAGTTGTAAAGTTGCTCCTGCTGCTAGCTCATGAACAGCTAATGCTCACGATCACCGGCTCTGCAAGATTCGGAAGGGAATGATTCAGATTCCTCTTGGCACAGCTAGTAGAAGACGTACAACTGTCAGTCAGGTTGCTCACATGACATCTACGTCATCAAGCTCAGTTTGAGCCTGCGCAGTGCGCTTGGCAATCAGGAAGTGAGTGCTTCTAATTGACTTCACTTTGCTCCGTTGAAGTCTATGGGGTCACTGTGTCCATTTCTTTTACTGTCTATGGTGCATTCTTTTACCTTGCTTTTGGGTGCATGCTGTTTTTTTACTACAGCTGAGGTGTGTAATCCGATGGAACACCTGTGCGTTGTGGTTTGCCTATTGTGAACGAAGCTGTGAGTCACTGAATATCTTGTGGGTCTAGCGATCCACTACTGGGTATGTATATCTAACCACTTGAACATTATTAGGTGGGTGTTTTTATATTCATTCATTTATTTTGTCAAGTCAAGTCAAGTCACCTTTATTTATATAGCGCTTTTTACAATTCAAATTGTTTCAAAGCAGCTTTACAGAGATAACAGAAAAACAATGTTGTAATAGTAATGTAATTGTCTGTTTTTAGTGCTTCAATCTGCTTGTGAGCGGTTCGTCTCTGTGGACTGCGGGGCAAATGCGCCCTAGACAACGCTGTGAGACTGCACTGTTTGTTCTGCTGCCATCATAACCGACTGTTTCCTGTTTGTTTTATATTTGTAGCTTCATGCTAATGCTGGTGGCTTAGATGAAGAGCGGCTAGTCTCAGAGCCGTCACTTGAAGTGTGACGTGCCGGTAATTATGTACATTAGCTCCACCCTTTGTAATATTGCCACCAGCAGTCTGTTAATTGTTGTTTTTTATTTGTTTCCTTTGATTTAATCTGTTTGTCCTATTAGTAGTTTTCCTTTTGTATTGTTTGATTTGCAAAATGTGTTTGGCTATGTTTTTGTTTATAGCAGTTGGCTGCTCTAATGTGTGTCCAGGCTTTAATGGCAATGTGATGTAAACTCTTTGGGTTATACAGCCTGTGTAAACTTCTGTGACCAGAAATTTGCCGTTTTGACCTCCTTTTATAGGTTGAATTGTTCTTCTATGACTTGATGCATGTGTTTGTGGCTAATTGTGAAATATATTGTGTTTTATTTGTTTATTTCAGGAGCTGAAGGCCCCCCGGTGTAGGGAAGCTATATAGCTGTCATTGCCCTTTTAGGTTGTGGTGTTTCCCTCACCGAGTGTTTTGCCGTTGGCACCTGCCTTCCTTCACTTAGCAAGTGTGAGAGTGAGAGTGTTTGTGTGAGTAGAATTAGGTGAGTGGTGTGGTCTTAGGATACTCACTGCCCAGCTAGCTGCCCAACAGGTAAGCCTCAGCCTGAAAGTGTTTGCTTGTTTTTGTTTCTTTGTTTTTAATCTGGTGCTTACCGAAGTGGTGTAAACCCGTGACCCCTGAGTCAACAGGTTTTAGATATTTAAGATAATTATTTTTGTGAAAATAAAGTATTTTGTTTTCAGATCCACGTCTCTTGTCTTCTGTGGTAGCGAACCTGTGTCTTAGGACATTTCCCCGTTCATGTAACGGGGTGGCGTAGTCTGCTCTCTAACTTTCTTTATTTTGTACATAAAGTGTAACTAAACTTTTTGCCCCCCACGCCACATACTGTATGCTTTGGGACACATATTGAGTTCTCATTAAAGAGTAGGCGAAAGTACCCGGATTACTCTTCCGGCGAGATTCTAAAGTGTGCATTTGATGGATACTTTACTATCCTATGAGGCCACGGTAGATGATTTTATAAATGGCAGTGAATCGACGACGCTGTTTGGTCACATGATAATGACAACATGCCGAATGTAGTGCATTCAGATTACATTGATACTATATAGAACATACTTTTTTAGTGGTCGTAAAGTAATTATTTAAAATAAGTACTCAAAATACTCAAGAGAGTATGCGATTTCGGACACAGCCCAACACTCTGGGTGCTTCTCATTTCTTATTTGTGAATCCTCCTTTCCTTTCCTCATACCTGCCAACTTTTGCGTTTAGCTTTGCGTGAGACTTCTTGGGGGGGGAGAAGTAAACTCTCGTTACTTGTAATGTGTCACACCCCAACACTGGTTGTGAAATATGTGCAATTTTTAGAGGACTGACTAAAGATCACAAATATATCAAAGTTTTACGATCATAAAAGGACAAAAAGCTATTCAATGTTAAAGAAGATGGTTAAGTGAAAAATTTACACCCAAAAATCTACAGATTAGAGAACCGTAAGTCCTTTAAATGTTTCCCAATTGAAGAGGACACAACTATGCAAGTTTGGAGATCAGGTCAGGTCAGGTGTGATGCACTTGCAAATTATTTAACATGTTTCAACTGTCCCCTCTGTTCCAACTGCACAATGCACGGTCTGCCCCTATTCTTCAAAACCCTCTACAGAAGACGATTGGCTCGTAGGAACAGAGGACGTCCTCCTTAAGTTCACTTTATTTACCAGCCCTCATAAGAGAGAGGAAGGAGGAAGTTTTTACTCGCAGAAAGAAGATGAAGATGATATGCTGACTGAACCCAAGAATAATCTTCAGCATTGACATCCATGTTTTATGTCAAGAGAAAAGACAGATCACATCAGTGCAAAGGTGACTCAGTTTATTTGTTCTAATTCAAATTGTTTCATAAATTGGAGGAAATGTGATGTTTTCATGCTTTGTTTTTTGTTTTTAGAGAAATGGGATCTGATCACGGCTTCGTGGACCGAGTGTCATATGCTCATCCTTTGATGTTTGGCTCATCCTTGAACCACCAGTATTTCCCCTTCATAGATGCACTGAAAAATCCCCTGAATGACCATGAGCAAGTCAACGGTCAACGGTACATCGGATGCTTTTCCTACCTGTCCTACCATGGGAACTTCAGTGTGCATGACCTCTCCTTGGAACCTGCATTCATCCACAGACGTAACGAGAGAGAGCGGCAGAGAGTCCGCTGTGTCAATGAGGGATATGCCAGACTCCGTGAACATTTGCCACAGGAATTTGAGGATAAGAGACTTAGCAAGGTAGAAACACTGCGAGCGGCCATAAGCTACATTAAACACCTGCAGGACCTTCTGGAGCTCAGTCTACCTTAGGGAATGTCAAGACTGTCTTTAGAGAAGAGCAGAGGAACTCAAGGACTAGTGTGAGTGGCAGCATTGATCTGGGACACTGTATTCTTGCCATTCATTATTTCGTTATTTTAAAACACTGATGATGAAGCTTGAACAAATGAAATGCTTTCCAGATGAGACACTTTTTAACCAATGTCTTAGAGGTTTTTGTTTGCATACTGGTTATGATTCTGAAAATGTTCATGGTTTCCTTTCAGTAGCATGTACATGTATGCGTAAAATGTATGTGAATGTTGTTTTGACTAAACAACAATTAATCAAGGAACAAACCAATAAAAAAAGGTTGAATGGGCCCTTAAATGAAAAAAATAGACATTCATAAAACTATTCCTCTAATCTCATTTTAAGTCTGCATCTTAACTTTTTGAGATTATGAATTCCTTTGCTCAAAAACATCACAAGATGTTTTAAAATGTCAATGGTAAAAAAGGGTATTTGAACAGTTTAATTAAAGAAGTAAAAAACTGGTTTAAAATGTGCAACGTTTTTTAAAAATAAAATATATTTGTGTTAATTTAATCATACAATTATTTTTTATTTAGTTTTCTCCTTTCCATACTTTGTTCTTGCACAAAACGTGATGGCCGTGTCATATTTTCATTAAACACAATATACAGATAGGCTACAACTATAAACATAATATATAAAAATGTTGGTAATACTTTACAATAAGGTTTCATTCGTTAAACTTAGGTAACTACATTAGTTAATGTGAACAAACGAAGGAACAATACTTTTTCCTTATAAATAAATATATAATATAAATATTTATTATGTATACATTTATTAATGTATTAAAATTAAACACTATAGTGTATATGGGATCTACAGCAATTTAATATTAAATACATTTTCACATATAAGTTGTTGCACATATAAACAATACTGTAAATAAGACCCAGTACTACAAAAGAGAAGTTAGATAGAAATAGCCACAACATCCTAATAACATCTTCAGCTAATGTTGTGATTGAGGCCTTCGGGAGATGCAGTCATCAAATATGGTAGTGGGATTTACATTGAATCAGCCTGTAGACAATGAGAAACTGAAGTTCTTGGGAGATGCAAAGATGCTGTCAAGATACTATTCAGGGCAAAGATTTTTTGTGTAATAATAATAATGTAAATTATTAGTGATAAATCAGTCAAAGGAGATTACCTGAAAGTCATTATCCTTGACAATGTTGTGTTTAGAATTGAAACTAGTGATGTCAGATTTTGGAATTTTGATCTAATTGGTCAAATGGGTTGGCAAAGAGAAATTTTCGCGATGGAGGGGCTGTTTACATGACACCATTTTCAACTAAAAGCTTGTAGTTTTGTAGTTTACAAGGAGACGATAACTTGCACTTTGAAACCAGAATGCATAAAAAGTATTCTGTTTTTAGTTGAAAACTGTGTTGTGTTTTTACAAAAAGCTTTTGAAAAAGATACTGTTAAAAAATGCTTTATGAGATAGCTCTTTATTCTGCATGCAGCTTGTGAACGACTCTGTACTGCAGGCAAAAACAATTTATATCCATAACAATATAATAAATAAAATATACTTTAATGTGGGCCTGTGCCCCAGTACTTAGAAGCACTCCTAATGCTATGAGATGCTTTGGCATGTAGTTGTTTAATTCTAGCTTTTATTCTAATTTTAATAATGTGCACATACTGTATGCTGTGTTGTTTTTGTTATGCTATGGCCAAGTTTAAATCTACAGGGATAATACACCCAAAAATTCTAATTCTGTCATCATTTATTCACGCACAAGGTTGTTCTGAATCAGTATAAATATTGTTAAACTGCTGAACACAAAAGAAGATATTTTGAAGAATGTCACCAAACAGTTGTGGGGCACCATCGACTTACATAGTATGGAAAAATACTAATATATATATATATATTAAAAATACTACGGAAGTCAATGGTGCCCCACAACAGTTTGGTTATACAAACATTCTGTAAAATATCTTTCTTTGTTTTCAGCAGAAGAAAGAAATTCATACAGGTTCAGAGCAATTAGTTGAGTAAATTAGTTTAAGTTCATTTCACTATTCTCTAAAAGAATGAGTCCTTCTCATTGTCAAGTCACCTTTATTTAAATAGCGTTTTGGTAACACTTTATATTTCGACCCGTAAGTAAACCGAAATTACGGTGTACGTTTCTGTAATTATAGTGTACTTCTGTGTAGGTATAAGGGAACAATATGTTAAGTTTTGGGTTATAAAGGAGTAACAAGCGCCACTTTAATTTACAGCCCGCAGGAGTAACACTTACCCTGTAAATACACAGAACAAGGGGGTAACAAGCGCCACTTTAATTTACAGCCCGCAGGAGTCACACTTACCCTGTAAATACAGTTGAAACGGGTAACAAACACTACTTACTATGTAACAATACGAAACAACACGATTTGCACAGTACAGAGAAATGTACTCTTATTAAGAAAACAAAACAAAACAAAAATTTACACAGTAGGCTATATTTGCCCTGACATTTAATTGTCATTACAATACAATGTGATAAGATAAGTATTAAGTAGCCTACTACATGTTACGTTCTAAATTAAAATCATTGCAGAAACATTTTTTTTTTGGCTTAACGTTAAGTAGTTTAGTAAGAAAAGCCAATAAATTAAATTTTTTATCATACTGTGCTTACATACAGCCATATATATATATATATATACACATATATATACACTCACCGGCCACTTTATTAGGTACACCTGTCCAACTGCTCCTTAACACTTAATTTCTAAGCAGCCAATCACATGGCGGCAACTCAGTGCATTTAGGCATGTAGACATGGTCAAGACAATCTCCTGCAGTTCAAACCGAGCATCAGTATGGGGAAGAAAGGTGATTTGAGTGACTTTGAACGTGGCATGATTGTTGGTGCTTTCATGATTGAAGGGCTGGTCTGAGTATTTCAGAAACTGCTAATCTACTGGGATTTTCACGCACAACCATCTCTAGGGTTTACAGAGAATGGTCCGAAAAAGAAAAAACATCCAGTGAGCGGCAGTTCTGTAGGCGGAAATGCCTTGTTGATGCCAGAGGTCAGAGGAGAATGGCCAGACTGGTTCGAGCTGATAGAAGGGCAACAGTGACTCAAATAACCACCCGTTACAACCAAGGTGGGCAGAAGAGCATCTCTGAACGCACAGTACGTCGAACTTTGAGGCAGATGGGCTACAGCAGCAGAAGACCACACCGGGTGCCACTCCTTTCAGCTAAGAACAGGAAACTGAAGCTACAATTTGCACAAGCTCATCGAAATTGGACAATAGAAGATTGGAAAAACGTTGCCTGGTCTGATGAGTCTCGATTTCTGCTGCGACATTCGGATGGTAGGGTCAGAATTTGGCGTCTACAACATGAAAAAGCATGGATCCATCCTGCCTTGTATCAACGGTTCAGGCTGGTGGTGGTGGTGTCATGGTGTGGGGAATATTTTCTTGGCACTCTTTGGGCCCCTTGGTACCAATTGAGCATCGTTGCAACGCCACAGCCTACCTGAGTATTGTTGCTGACCATGTCCATCCCTTTATGACCACAATGTACCCAACTTCTGATGGCTACTTTCAGCAGGATTATGCGCCATGTCATAAAGCTGGAATCATCTCAGACTGGTTTCTTGAACATGACAATGAGTTCGCTGTACTCAAATGGCCTCCACAGTCACCAGATCTCAATCCAATAGAGCATCTTTGGGATGTGGTGGAACGGGAGATTCGCATCATGGATGTGCAGCCGACAAATCTGCGGCAACTGTGTGATGCCATCATGTCAATATGGACCAAACTCCCTGAGGAATGCTTCCAGCACCTTGTTGAATCTATGCCACGAAGAATTGAGGCAGTTCTGAAGGCAAAAGGGGGTCCAACCCGTTACTAGCATGGGGTACCTAATAAAGTGGCCGGTGAGTGTATATATATGTTGAATTTACAACCCACAGATGTCAAAATTACCCTGTAACTACATTGCACAAGAACATATTTTGCCAGAAATGTGATAAAAACTTTTATATACAACAGACGTACAATTTTTGCCTGGAATATATTAACAGAATAGGTACCTGTTAGTTTTAAAATAATTACATCATAAATAATTTGCTTATATATCTGGTTGTACCCCTTTATTACCCACAACTTAACATATTGTTACCTTATACCTACACGGAGGTACACTATAATTACAGAAACGTACACCGTAATTTCGGTTTACTTACGAAGTTCTTTGCAGGATATATATCTGCTTGTTACCCCTTTATTACCCACAACTTAACATATTGTTCCCTTATACCTACACAGAAGTACACTATAATTACAGAAACGTACACCGTAATTTCGGTTTACTTACGCAGTTGTTTGCGGGTCGTAATATAAAGTGTTACCAGCGTTTTTTACAATAGTGATTGTTTCAAAGCAGTTTTACAATGATAACAGGAAATTGATTCCACAAATTTTGTTTATTTGTTTCATTGTGCAAGGTTAAGGTTAAGGATTGATATTGCTTTCATTTAAGTATTATTATAAATCATATTCACCATCTCTTTGCCCTAAGTATATAACTTAAGATTTAACACTCTGTGGACAAGCATGCCCCTCTGGATAATATGGAATGTATTATTCTTTACTTTGAAAAGGAAACAGAGGAAGTATAAACCACATCAAGCCACAAAAATACCCTCTTCACCTCTGCTTATTCTTCACGCTTTAGCTAAACTACTGGGAAGTGGCATGCATGTTCTTTTCTTGCTAATGTACCAGCAAACTCTTAACCACCGCAACTGACCGGGAATCAGTGGGAGACAGAAAACCAGCAAAGAGGAAAACCAATGAACCATGAAGCCTGGAAGAACGCTCTCTGTCAAGGTGGAATGAGAGTGTCAACAAAGCCCTTTCACAGCATCCGTGTGAATAGGAGCTGGTAATTAACAGAGGTGCTGGTACCCTGACTGTAATGGTTCAGTGGCAGACAGCGGGAGGGAGGAAGTTCAAATACGCAACTAGCACAATAATAGCCTTCCAGGATCACAAGATCACAATCACAGAAACACCACCAACCTAGACACCAAATCTTCTAGCTTGCATTTTGTTTCACAAAAAGATCTATCAGATGAAATGTGATCCAAGTGTGAACAAACTTTTGCTTTTACTTCCTGCTGTATTTTTCATGTTGATTGCGCTTTTGAAAAATAAGTCTACTTCAAGTTTATTTTATAAAGTATACTTACGTAAAGTTCAAGGATAGTTTTAAGTATACTTTATGTAGTAAGTATACTAATATCAATGGACTAGTATTATACGTGTAAGTGTACTATTTCATTACTTAGGACTAAATTGGTCCACTTTTTAGTGTTTTTAGTGTAAAAGTATACTTTTAAGTGCAACAGTAGTAAACTTTCCGTTTCCGACTAAGTTTTTCATTTGAACTGCAACTACACTGTGACAAGTGAACTTTTAATAATTTACTAGTTAAATACTTTAAGCATATTTTTACAAATGTTCACTTGAAATACTCTCAGTAAACTACTTTATTTTTTAGTTGAAGCATCTTTAGAGCCTTCTTTATACTGCAAGTATACTTGTTTACTCGACCTTTAAGTGAAGGTATTCATTTTTATACTTGAAATTTACCTGTAACTGTACATTGAGTTTAAAGTAAAATACTTACATGTATTAAAAGTTGAATGTTAATTCCTATGTACACAGTGGACTACACAAAAAAAAAAATCCCATACTCAGAATTAGGAACATATCTATTTTCTTTATGCATCATGCACTGTGGGGGCCATTTGAGTTTAGGGAACTTATTGTCATGTTAAAAAAAAAACAGATTGAGATGATTTGAGCTTTGTGACATGCATGTTATCCTGCTAGAAGTCAGAAGATGGGTACACTGTGGTCATAAAGGGACGGTCAGCAACAATACTCAGTTAGGCTGTGGCGTTTAAACGATGTTCAATTGGTACTAAGGGTAAGTGCCAAGAAAATATCCCTCACACCATGCACCACCAGCAACAACCTGAACCATTGATACAAAGCAGGGTGGATCCAGGCATTTATGTTGCTTATGCCAAATGCTGACCCAACCATTTGAATGTATAGCAGCAGAAATCAAGACTCATAATACCAGGCAACTTTTTTCCAATCTTCGATTGTCCAGTTTTAAAGAGCCAGTGTCAATTGCAGCATCAGTTTCCTGTTCTTAGATGACATGAGTGGTACCCATTGGGGTCTTTTGCTGCTGTAGCCAATCTGCTTCAAGGTTCGATGGGTTGTGCGTTCAGAGATGCTCTTCCATAGACCTTGGTTGTAACAAGTGCTTAATAGAGTTACTGTTGCCTTTCTAACTCGAACCAGTCTGGTCATTATCCTCTGAACTCTGGCATAAACAAGGTATTTTCAGCCACAGAACTGCCAATGGAGTTTTTTTTTTTTTTTTTTTTGTGGATAGTTGTTCATGAAAATCACAGTAGATCAGCAGTTTCTGAAATACTCAGACCAGCCCGTCTATCACCAACAGCCATGCCACGTTCAAAGTCAATTCACCTTTCTTTCCCATTCTGATGCTCTGTTTGAACTTTAGCAGATCGTCTTTACCATGTCTACATGCCTAAATGCATTGAGTTGCGTTTGGCTGATTAGATATTTGGGTTATCAAGGAGTTGAACAGGTGTACATAATAGAGTGGCAGATGAGTGTAAGTTCAGAACATAAACATTGGCAGCTCAAGACAGATGACGTGGACATTGAACAAGAAATAATTTTATTTGATGAGACTTTTCACAAGAACAGTTACTTAAAGGCACAATTGATGCCAATCTTTCATTTGAAAGTCATGTGTCTAGTATCTGTAAAACCGCATTTTTCCATCTTAAAAATATAGCTAAATTACGCCATATGCTCTCATTGACAAATGCGGAACAATTAGTTCATGCGTTCATGACATCAAGACTAGATTATTGTAATGCTCTACTGGGTGGTTGCCCTGCACGCTTAATAAACAAACTACAGCTAGTTCAAAACACAGCAGCTCGAGTTCTTACCAGAACCAGGAAATACGACCATATTAGCCCGGTTCTGTCAACACTGCATTGGCTGCCTATTAAACATCATATAAATTTTAAAATATTGTTGATTACTTACAAAGCCCTAAATGGTTTAGCTCCGCAGTACCTGAGCGAGCTCTTAATGCACTATAGTCCTTCACGTCTATTGCGATCTCAATATTCCGGCCAGTTAATAATACCTAGAATATCAAAATCGTTTGCTGGCGGTAGATCCTTTTCCTATTTAGCACCAAAACTTTGGAACACTCTTCCTACCATTGTCCGGGAAGCAGACACACTCTGTCAGTTCAAAGCTCGATTAAAGACACATCTCTTTGCCCTAGCATACACATAATACATTATAAACTTCTATAATTTAATGTTAGGCTGCATAGATTAGGTCAGCCGGAACTGGGAACACTTCCCTTAAATCATGATGTACTCGTTACATCATAAGAAGAATGGCATCTACGCTTATTTGAGTGTCTCTGTTTATCCCGAGGTTTTCCCGCAGCCTGCCGGATCCAGGCCATATCCAGATCTGACGAGGAGCTTCGCCTGGACCCGATGACAATGCAGTGCTGAAGGGCCAACTAGCCTCACCCTATGGAGGATCCCTTTCCCACTCTACAGATAAAGCGTTGTGAATTTCGTTTCGCGTACCCACCCCGAAGTGATAAATAAAACAAAATTCTGTATCAAATTTATAGACAAAACAAGTAGTTTGATCAGGCATGGATTTGTAGGGAATTTCAAACCTGCGCACATATATTCAAACGCACATAACTATAGAATCAATTCTTAATGCGCATGTGAACGCATGATTTTTATCTTCAGTTACTGTAAATCCGGCCTCTAGTTCATAAACGCCAGAGGAGAACTGGCCCCCGACTGAGCCTGGGTTCTCTCAAGGTTTTTTTTTTCTCCATTGGGTCACCTGATGGAGTTTTAAGACACCATTAGGTCACTTGATGGAGTTTTTCGGTTTCTTGCCACTGTTGCCTCTGGCTTGCTCAGTTGGGGATATTCAAATTAATTATTCATAATTAATTAATCAATCATAAATACCATTGATCAGCTCTACCAAATGTGGATGTTTTTCCACTAAGAAACGAACATTATGTTGTTTTGATTGACACTGTGAAGCTGCTTTGATGCAATCTATATTGTGAAAAGCGCTATATAAATAAACTTGACTTGACTTGACACAATTGGATTAAATTATCCCAAAACCACTAAAACAATGTCATATATTTTGTTTTACTTACATTATCCCAAATGTTTCCAACAATGTTTAAATCCAGAAAAATCTGCTATTTTAACCAGTGTAATGGCCCGTGTCATTGCGTCGCCTGTCAATGTGTCACGGTAAACGTATTCACTCATGAATACTTCTAGTCTCATGTTTATGTTGTTGTATGAGTGCACGTGTGTAGTGGGCGTGAATGTTTGTCATTACCTAATCCACTCCAGCTGATCATCATTACTTCACCAGCTGCAGACTATCTCACCACTCCATATATACTCATCGTTGTTTTATCATCCTTGTCAGATCGTTGTTTGATGTCCTCCGTGTGGTGTTCCAGTTCTGTCTCCTGCCCTGTGTCTCTTCACCGTCACCTCAGCACTTCACCTGTTCACCGAACCTGACCGTCGAAGTCCCTGCGTCACCAGTTACACATGCTTGTACTGTCTGTCTGCACTTCAACATTAAATTACTTGGTTCTCGCTTCCTGTCTTGCATTGGTCACCATGACAAAACGATCTGACCAGGCAATGGGAGCAGCGAGCGCGTCTCCGTCGTCACTAGAGGAGTTTATTCACCACAGTATACAAAGAATGGATTCACAGGAACGAGAAATCAGCGACACTGATACAAGATTACAAGATACTGATACGCAGTACAAGCCTTGGTGACGCAGGTGTCCGAGCTCACCCAGCAGATCCAACACCTACGAGCTCCCGCTGCGCCGCCCACACCAGCCGTTCCCCCCACACCATCTGAGAACCCCTCCCAGTCAGAGCCCCGCCTACCAGTCCCGGAGGTTTATTCAGGTGAACTCTCAGTGCAGATATTTTCTGACCCGTTGGTCCATGCACTTTGCTCTGCAACCCCGCACCTTCAACACGGAACAGGCCAAGGTGGCTTTCGTTTTGACTCTGCTGACTGGGAGAGCGGCGCTATGGGGGACGGCGGTGTGGGAGAACCAGAACATCTGCTGCAACTCGTTCCAGACACTCGCCGCCGAGATGAGACAGGTCTTCGATCGGGCCGTCTCTGGAAGAGAGGCGGCCAGAGCATTGGCGGAACTACAACAAGGGGAAAGGTCAGTTTCTGATTTCTCGATTGAATTTCGGACCCTGGTGGCGGAGTGTGGATGGAACGAGGAGGCGCAGTGGGACATGTTCCTGCATGGGTTGGCTGACCACATCCAGAGGGAGATCTACGCCCTGGACCTGCCTACCACACTGAACGAACTCATTGATTTAGCCCTGCGGGTGGACGCTCGATTATCACGGATAAAGAGACGAGTTCCTATCACCCACGTACCCGGAGGAGTCGACGTTCCGCGGTCCAGCGGCAGGGACGTGGTCATCCCTGTCTACGATCACGAACCCATCCAGGTAGGGCGAGCCCGGCTCTCCCAGGAGGAGAGGGAGAGGCGGAGGTCCCAGGTTCTTTGCCTGTATTGTGGAGGAGCAGGACACTTACTTTCCGGAAAGGACACGGTACTTTCCGGGCTGTAATCTAAAGCATTACTAAAGTTTTCATCTATGGCATTACTAAGACTCACACACACATCAAGAATCACAACAATGATGACCATAAAAAATTATTCATGCTGCAATGCATGCTGAGTACCAGCATAGTACAAAGTGTATCCATGGCTCCCAGCATGCATTGCGACATGAATAAAGAACACAGGTTAATTGTATATTTTCTTTTATTCATACTATTTGCTTTTATGTTTGCGGTTTTTGTAATGACTTTAGTTGCTTGTTTTGTGATGGTCAGAGGTTTGTCTGAATATTTTGTTAATTGTCACCATTGTTGAGGTTCAAATGCTGATTCTTAATGTCTATGTGTGTCAATGTTACTATAGGTTTTTTTTAAATCTGATTGTCACAACAATGGATCTTACACTGTAGAATCAGTTCTATTATAATAATACAACAAAAAAAATCACCTGTTTAAATCGAGATTAGGCTCTGGAAAAGATCAGTGAATCAAGTCACTAAATTATGATTTTCATCATCAAAACACAACCATTGATACCTGATCATATTTTCTTTTCTACCACAACAAAAGTGTTTTATAAACACACAGTTACATCAACCAGAGAAAAACTGGTGTTATAAAGGTTAAATATTAAGGTTAAGAGCCCAACTAAAGCAAACACTGATCACCATCATGGTGTCTTCAAATGAACCTCAATAAGTCATCAATATCTAAACCTCTGTTAAATCTCAATAAGAACCTCTGTAGATGTATGACAGAAATAAAGTCAAAAACCACCAATCCAACTACATAAAGCTATTATCGACTGATAGCAATCTGCGCCCAATCAATCGGAGCACCCTTAGACAACATTTTAACATAATTTTTAATTTTTAACAAATCTTCAATGAGGAAATATATGACTGGAACAATAATCGTTTATTCAACTGAAAGTCACAAAGTGCAAACCAATGCTGATGTTTATTTTATTTAATTTTTTTATCTAATCTGGGCTGTCACCAAGAATTATTTTGGTAATTGAGTAATCAGTCGAATATTTTGACAATTGAGAAATCGGATAAATTTTTTTGTGTGGTGATAAAACTAAAGTGAGCAATAGCCTTTAAAATGACTTAAAATGCATATATACTGTAATAACAATGAGACAATAATAATTGGTTCAAATTAAGTATCAAAAGCAAGTATTTTGGTTTTATTGAACTTAAAATACATAATGTAATATTACATAATATAAACATCAACTTTATGTATCATAAGGTGTATGTATTATAAAGTGTTACACTTGTTTCATATTGGTCAATCAACATTTAATTCAAACGTCCACTTAATATTTAATATTTGGCCACTTTTTTACAATAGATATACTGCCAGCCACTGTAATTTCTTGAACTATGCACTTTGAAACAAATATTCTTATATGTGCACTGGGCAACAAGACAAAACTCAGAGCAATGGTTTAAACTTTTATTTTGAAATCGTGATTAACAACAATTCGCAAATTTACAAACATTCTCCTATGTTGGTGTAGGTTTATAAATTATTTATCTTACAAATCTGGTGAAATGGCACACGTTGCGTTCCCAGATGAACGTTATAAGCAACTCAAACTCATAGTTAGCCTAGAAATCTAGACGCACCCTAGCGGCAGCAAAAATGATTTTGCAGCAAAGTGTGGTCTAGCAACTCTCCGTTGGCTTTTCGAGCTTCCCCCGCGTGATTTCCATAGGGGATTTCCCTGCTAACGTTACTTGAAAACAAAGAAGATGCTGCTGGCGAACAGCGGTCTTTCGAATCGGATTTGGCCGCGACTCTGGAGGACTTGGAGTTAAGAGAACGTAACTTAAGTCATTCTTAAAAAAGGAAGATGTGTTCGGAGTTTTGACGACGGCAAAAGTTTAATATATCAACTAGCTCGCTGGTGGAAAAACGCATGGGACTCAGGGCGCTTTCACACTTGGTTCAATTGCCTGTTCCGAATCCGAGTTCGATTGCTCCCCCCTCCCCCTGCCCCCGATGGACTGTGTTCACATTATAATATTTCTATTCGAACCGCGGTACGCTTGCGTCATCAGGCTGCAGCTGGCGTAATGGTGTTGCTTGGTAACCGCGAATGAAAAGACGCACAAATGGATAGACTCGCTCGGTTGACATTAAATTTGTTTTTTTTGTTTTTTTAACCTTTGGTTTTGTTTTCAACATAGACATACAGAAACACACGCGTCTGTCTACCGCAAAAATTCTGAAAACGAGACAGCAGGCTGACCGCCGAAGATTCCGAAACTCTCTCTCTGCTTGCAGTACGTCAATCCCGCTTTTCATCAAGTGTATACACACACGCACGCACGAACGAACGAAAGTATGAGGCTAGGATTTAAATCAAACTTCGCTTATCAATACATGCATAACACACGTGCATATACACCTATAAATTACTCGCATATACATGTATACTATTGGATGTTCAAAATACATATATGAAATACACGTGCACACTAATATGAAATTCATACCAATACATATTATGTTAGTTATGAATGTATATAAACTTGTGAATAACTTGCATATACATATAAACTTGACGCACGCATACACCTATAAATACTCGCATATACATATAAACTTCCATGCACTATACATCTACACTCACTGCACGCAGAGTCGCAGACACACCTATACACACTCGCATATACATATAAACGTCCATGTAGACACACCTATAAATACTCGCATATGCATATAAACTTCCATGCATATACACCTATAAACACTCGCACATACATATAAACCCGATGCGTGCATACACATCCATAAAACACTCGCGCATACATACAAAATAAAACGTGGATGCATGCTTTAGTTGTGTATGTATGTATGTATATGCGAGTGATTTCATATGTGGATGCACGTTGTAGGATTGAAAATAATCCAAGATATTTGAAATGAACAAAGACATATGCTTTACTGTGTTCCACCTCTTGTTTCAACCACAAGGACCATTTGGAGTTCCCAAAGACACAGAGGGGCTGATAGTGATCAAGGCCTGTAGGCCAAGATGTTTGTACTTTGGGGGTCAATGAATTGTCACACCTTTAGAACAATGGGGGAAGTGTAATTATCTGATTGGTCAGTTTGAATGTCTCACATTTGGGTTTTAGTCACATGGTCAGGGAAAGGATAAAACAAGATTGAATCTTTTGCTCTCTCTCTCTCATGCTCTGGCGCTCTGATTCTCTGGGTCCCTCTTGGGACTCTCTGTATCTCTCTCTCTCTCTCTCTCTCTCTCTCTCTCTCTCTCTTTCTATCTATCTCTCAGGTAACATTTTACATACATGCTGGGTACAATTAATTATATAACATCATCTCATACAATGATTATGTAACTATTTTAAGTGTAACCATAACCATATTTTGTCATTAAACCTTGTCAATTACAAATAACGTGCTAACTAGTTTTGATTTGGTATTGACTTTGAAGTGCTACCTATTGTAATACAATATTGTCACTCATATAGCAACGCTCTCCCACATATTAAGCTATTGGAACAGCGCTTATTTCCGTCGTTGGTATAAGTGGCAGTGGGTGGAATAGACTAGAAATGTACAGTTTTCTACCATCTTGCTGATAATATTTCTTTAGTCATTCGGCAGTCTTGCAGCTTGAACACCTGCAGGAAATCCACCCTTACAGATAGTGCCGAAACCCGGGATCCCTTGCAGTGTGTTTTCTGAAATTCACTTTGATCAGAATGAGGATCATTCTCATCCGAATGAGAGAATTTTTTCAAAGTTGATGTTGTGAATGGATTAAAGCTGACCTTCTGGCCATGGAATGGGTAAGTCTGTTTTCATTGTTTAATGGTATGATAGGAAAAGTCTCCATTTGAATGAATTGAATGAAACAGAATTTAGAAGGTTTTGAATAGCTTTAATAGTCACATTACAACTTGTGAATAGCGTGAATATTCAGATCTCCTCGGGGATGGAAGGGACAATTTCTGATAATAGTGACTTATTGTTTGCTTTATGGAGCAAAAAAGTTGAGCCTACCTTATGTAAACTCAAGAAAGAGTACATTGATTTTAAATGTCCAGATGAGGAATTGTTCCAATGGTGGGACACATTTGGCAAACATCAAAAGAAATCAAAACATGGTGAAATAATTGAGGCTTTAAACTTCATAAGTTTTACAAGGCTACGTGATTTAACAACGTGTCTATTTTCAAGTATAGATGCTAAATGTAAAGAAGTGCAATCTAAAAATGCAGAGGCACAAGAGTCTGAGGCAAAGATTAAATATCTTCAAACACAGCTAGATAAATTACTAGCTGAGCAGTTAGCCCTACATGAAAAGTGTAAAAATCACAAAGAGACCATTGCAGATCTGAAGGCTAAGCTAAATGCTAAAAAGTCCATGTCTCCCAAAATGCTTAACAGCAATGGGTCTAAAAAGCATGTTCACTTCTCAGAGGAGGTGACTTGCTCTAATGAATCTGAAACATTTAGTTCAGAAAATGCATGTGCAACTGCTCAAGAAAGTGTGCCTATTTCAGTTCTTAAGGTGATGCAGCACCGTAATAGCGCAGAGTCATGTACCAGAGCGCATTGTGTATTAGCATTAGATAGTCGTGAAAATCCTCAAACTCCAGGAGAGCGTAGCAATCAACCCTATGGTAAAGAAAGCAGTTTCTGCAGTTCCTGTCAAAAAATAGGCCATAAAGAGGGAAAATGCTGGTCACTGGGTAGGGGAAGACCTCCTCCTTATTTTCAGAAAAATAGCAAACCACTTTCAAAGAGCAAAAATCAGCGATCTGCACGTACAGGTAAAACTCTTAGTGAGTTAACTGCATTGTTCATGCAAGGCCTTCAGTTATTAACTTCGCTTGCTAGTGGGTTAGTAGCCCAATAGCAACAAGTTTGATATCCAAATTGCAATGATCCTGTTTGTATTTTCAAATTTGTAATTGTGCGTAACACATTACTCATAGAACACAATTTATAGTTGTTTGTGCTACTACAATGTGCACATAGGCTAATTACGTTTATTCTTTAAAACACAGGATTGCTTTACTGTACGTGTTGTATGGAAACACTTAGGTTAAAAGGTTGTAGATGCTATGCATTCTAGGCCATCTTGTGTAAATTGGAATAATTGTTTTACTGGAATTGCACAGCAATTTCAAGTTGCATGTGTATCTATGGTGAATTTGTTTGTTCTCCTTAGTGGAAAACTCTGCTATTTTCCATATAGCTGCTGTAAAACCACGTAAAGGAGCATAGAATGGCCATGTGGCTACAATGTGCTTCACAAATGCATAGCCCTGAAAATGCTTTCCTTACAACAGGATTCAGTAACTCTGAACTTTGCACTTTTATCATGCTTCTTAACAAAAACATTGGTGAGGGAAGATTTTGGGCCAGATCACATCTCATACTCACATTCTCATGCTGGCACCCTGTTACAACAACAGGACCAAATTTGCATTACAATTGTAAACCCCCCTCATCTTTGTTTTGGGGCATGATGAATTTACACATAGCCACAGCTAAATGCAGCCATATAGATAACATCATTTGATCTTCACACACAAAGTCAAATCTGCAGCTGATTTTGCCTCACAAAATGTAATTCATACAATTGTATTCAAGTCTTTACATCTAGACTGAATTATAACTGTGAATTTCATCTAATAATTGTTTGTTTTGTTTTTCTTTGAATTTCACTTGTCTCACCAAGTTACATTTTAAAATGTATGTCAGTATTTCTCATTTTAACCCAAGTACAAATATTTGTATTCTCTCATTAATGCTTTTGAAACATTTCTAAAACTTATATTGGGTTTATGCTTATTTGTATTTTGTCCATTTGACTTGCAACAATGTTTTTGGACATTAATTCGATTGAATCTCTGTTTTTGGTTACACTAAATATTTTGCTGATACTCTTCATGAAATGGGGTTTTAAACCAGCATTTATTGTTTTGTTGTAATGCAATTTATTTAAATGTTTCCAGAAACAGTGTAAGAGCTTGTACGATCTTCTTTTATTCTCCCTTGACCATATTTTTAAGTACATCAATTTAAGGGCTTTTTTGCCAGAGACAAATTTTAATCTGACCATATCAAACATCTGACCAATGACAAATGCCATATGTATGCTTTTTCTGTTTGTTGTGCTATATGCTCTTTTAAAAATCACAGGATTCCTGCTACCTAAGTTCACATCCAGAGTCCTATCTCAGAAAGAGACAGCTCCCAGATTGCTATCCCACTGTCCCACTCGTTTGCTCATAGATTCAGTGCCTGCTCTTGTGGAAGTGTGAAGTGTGTGATGAATGATTTGCATATCTATGCAAGGTGCAACACCATTTGATGGAGCCTCCTCATGCAGGGCTGAAAGGAGAACAGAGACTCAAGACTGACCAACTGCTATTGCAACAAGCCTGGACGAAAAGTCTGAAGATGCAACTACACACAACAGAAAGCATGTCTTTATGGATTGTGCCACCTTTGGACTCCATGTGTGTGGCCAACGGTGCCAAGGGAGGAATTGTAGGATTGAAAATAATCCAAGATATTTGAAATGAACAAAGACATATGCTTTACTGTGTTCCACCTCTTGTTTCAACCACAAGGACCATTTGGAGTTCCCAAAGACACAGAGGGGCTGATAGTGATCAAGGCCTGTAGGCCAAGATGTTTGTACTTTGGGGGTCAATGAATTGTCACACCTTTAGAACAATGGGGGAAGTGTAATTATCTGATTGGTCAGTTTGAATGTCTCACATTTGGGTTTTAGTCACATGGTCAGGGAAAGGATAAAACAAGATTGAATCTTTTGCTCTCTCTCTCTCATGCTCTGGCGCTCTGATTCTCTGGGTCCCTCTTGGGACTCTCTGTATCTCTCTCTCTCTCTCTCTCTCTCTCTCTCTCTTTCTATCTATCTCTCAGGTAACATTTTACATACATGCTGGGTACAATTAATTATATAACATCATCTCATACAATGATTATGTAACTATTTTAAGTGTAACCATAACCATATTTTGTCATTAAACCTTGTCAATTACAAATAACGTGCTAACTAGTTTTGATTTGGTATTGACTTTGAAGTGCTACCTATTGTAATACAATATTGTCACTCATATAGCAACGCTCTCCCACATATTAAGCTATTGGAACTGCGCTTATTTCCGTCGTTGGTATAAGTGGCAGTGGGTGGAATAGACTAGAAATGTACAGTTTTCTACCATCTTGCTGATAATATTTCTTTAGTCATTCGGCAGTCTTGCAGCTTGAACACCTGCAGGAAATCCACCCTTACAGCGTGAACTTTTCAGTGTAAAAGGAAGTCGTTTCAGTGTAAAAGGAAGTAATTTATTCTTCTTTTGGAGTTTTATGGCGGTTGGCAAACCAGCTAAAAGGTGCATTTACCGCCACCAACTGGACAGGAGTGTGAAGCGTCAACACAGGGGGCGGAGAGATTTCATGCAACACCTGAAATAAAGCTTGCCACAAATAACCTTTATTTTACTGTCTATTCAAAGAACCGGCAAAAGTAATGATTATGCATGAAACATTTGAATGGTTGATAAAGGTCATAAATCGATGCAGACTCGCCATCTTCGCTGTAGTTAACGCGCCTAGAGAGAAATGCACACTTGATACACTGAAAAAAATTAACCAAATTTTAATTAACAAGTGCTGACGTTTGAGGGCAATGCATTATACATGTTAGAATGGCCAGTAGATCTAATGATTTTAATAAAACCCAATTGAAGCAATTAAAATGCAAATCTTCTCTTTGCTACTGCATTTACAGTAAAGAAAATAAGTATTTGAACACCCTGCTATTTTGCAAGTTCTCCCACTTGGAGGGGTCTGAAATTGTCATCGTAGGTGCATGTCCACTGTGAGAGACTTAATCTAAAAAAAAAAATCCAGAAATCACAATGTATGATTTTTTAACAAATTATTTGTAAGATACAGCTGCAAATAAGTATTTGAACACCTGTCTGTCTATCAGCTAGAATTATGACCCTCAAAGACCTGTTAGTCTGCCTTTAAAATGTCCACCTTCACTCCATTTATTATCCTAAATTAGATGCTCCTGTTTGAGGTCGTTAGCTGCATAAAGACCCCTGTCCACTCCATACAATCAGTAAGAATCCAACTACTAACATGGCCAAGACCAAAGAGCTGTCCAAAGACACTAGAGACAAAATTGTACACCTCCACAAGGCTGGAAAGGGCTACGGGGAAATTGCCAAGCAGCTTGGTGAAAAAAGGTCCACTGTTGGAACAATCATTAGAAAATGGAAGAAGCTAAACATGACTGTCAATCTCCCTTGGACTGGGGCTCCATGCAAGATCTCACCTCGTGGGGTCTCAATGATCCTAAGAAAGGTGAGAAATCAGCCCAGAACTACACGGGAGGAGCTGGTCAATGACCTGAAAAGAGCTGGGACCACCGTTTCCAAGGTTACTGTTGGTAATACACTAAGACGTCATGGTTTGAAATCATGCATGGCACGGAAGGTTCCCCTGCTTAAACCAGCACATGTCAAGGCCCGTCTTAAGTTTGCCAATGACCATTTGGATGATCCAGAGGAGTCATGGGAAAAAGTCATGTGGTCAGATGAGACCAAAATAGAACTTTTTGGTCATAATTCCACTAACCGTGTTTGGAGGAAGAAGAATGATGAGTACCATCCCAAGAACACCATCCCTACTGTGAAGCATGGGGGTGGTAGCATCATGCTTTGGGGTTGTTTTTCTGCACATGGGACAGGGCGACTGCATTGTATTAAGGAGAGGATGACCGGGGCCATGTATTGCGTGATTTTGGGGAACAACCTCCTTCCCTCAGTTAGAGCATTGAAGATGGGTCGAGGCTGGGTCTTCCAACATGACAATGACCCGAAGCACACAGCCAGGATAACCAAGGAGTGGCTCTGTAAAAAGCATATCATGGTTCTGGCGTGGCCTAGCCAGTCTCCAGACCTAAACCCAATAGAGAATCTTTGGAGGGAGCTCAAACTCCGTGTTTCTCAGCAACAGCCCAGAAACCTGACTGATCTAGAGAAGATCTGTGTGGGCCAAAATCCCTCCTGCAGTGTGTGCAAACCTGGTGAAAAACTACAGGAAACGTTTGACCTCTGTAATTGCAAACAAAGGCTACTGTACCAAATATTAACATTGATTTTCTCAGGTGTTCAAATACTTATTTGCAGCTGTATCTTACATAGTTAAAAAAGCATACATTGTGATTTCTGGATTTTTTTTTTTTTAGATTATGTCTCTCACAGTGGACATGCACCTACGATGACAATTTCAGACCCCTCCATGATTTCTAAGTGGGAGAACTTGCAAAATAGCAGGGTGTTCAAATACTTATTTTCTTCACTGTATATATATTTATGTAAGCCTTCAAAGAATTTTTTTTATAACCAGAAGTCGCTCACCTTATTACAGAACCAGAACATATGAACAAAGACAGCCGCATAATTAATGTGTTGATCACACATTTTGTCAGAGAAAACATGTTTTGACGTATAATTCTCATGTAAACTTACGTTTTTGAATCACTTATAAGTCATATTTTGATGTGTATCAACAAATATTTTGAAAAAATACAACAACTATGGGTCTCTTTCTGATAAATAATGGAAGACGTTACAATAGTATACCAGAGCTTAAATAAATTTTAACATTCAGTCTTTTCAAAGCTATTTTAATTATTTACAATTCGCTGTTTGATTTGGTTGAAGTTGTAGATGTTGTAGATGTGTTGTAGATGTGATTAATCAGATGTGCTGTAAGACACCAGCTGCTGAAGTCGTGCCTTCTCAAGCTCCAACATGGAAATCTGTTGATTTCGTCGGTTAACTTCCTGTATATGAAATCCACACAGTGCATGTTATGCCGAATCTGATACTGCACAACAGAAAGAAAAACAACAAAAACACCTCTATTATTATTACTCATCATCACCTTGACAAGTGTGGCATTGCTCCACCGGAGGTCCCAATCTGAACCTCCAGTCTCTTCTGGGGCCAGATTGTTCCAGATACAGGAGTTGCTCATCAAACTACCCAGACTCCCATTAACACGCTGCATACAGGACCGTAGAGCACAGGAGCAACTGCCCTGTAAGGTACAGGTTCATTATTTACACATTTCAGACAGTAATGTCAAAAAAGAAAATCAAATAAAGTACAGATAAAAAAGTTTAGTATGTTTGCTTTTATATCAAATAGTTTCTTCTTGCAGTGTAAAATGCATTTTATTTCTTCATATTTTCAAAGAGAGGAGGGAATCGAATTGATTCTCTCTCGGGAAGTGAATAACAGTGTCTATATTATTTCAATGCATATGATTGGTTGTTCGCTACTGACTTGCATACACTGTCAAAGCCTGAGTCAACAGACAAATTTGATTATCAGCATTCATAGTACCAACCTGTGATACCAAAGCCTGATTAGATTGGTTTGGTTTTGTCAAACTTGAAACTAATTCTATAACCCTGAGTTTGTTTAACTACCATCATGATACAAGCCCCAGTTTTGGATTCTTTTCACTTGAACGTGACATACAATCAAAAATACAGAAGTGAGAAGTAGGATCTTCTATGGTGGCTTGTGATGGCAACATTAAGTAACCTCTGGTTAATGCTATAATGAAACCATTATTTGGGGGAAAAAAAGTTTTTATTCATTGATAACCATTCAACATTAGATAATAAAGTTTTTTAAGCAACATCAATTTCATAGTAGTACTTTGATAGTAGATAACAGTTACACCAGGGCTCCCAACGTTAAGGTTTAGATTAGAGTTTTTTTTGTGTTGTGTGTGGTTTTCAATCCTGGTCCAAGTCACAGCAGCATTTAAAAAAACATTTTTAAACCTAAATATAATGTTCTTTTTAGAAAAACTCTCCTGGCTAATTAAAAACAAGCCTTAGAAATCTGACTTTTGGGAAAAATATATTGGATGGGGTTTTAGTTCTATTTTTCTAAGTTGGTTGTAGATGTTTAGTTGTTATGCTTCCAAATTAAATTGCATTTGTATATATATTCTAAAATGCCAGAGAGGGTTTTGAGATTTAGAAATTTGCAGGGTTTGAATTAAAGTCTGCAGGAACAGGCCTCTAGGTGTATACTTTGGTAACACTTGATTTTGATGGTCCCTTTTGAACATTCTGTTGACTATATATAAGTAACTTTGTTACTGTATATGTCAACTAACTATCATTAGAGAATTAGTAGACTGTCTGCTTAATATCTGCTGACTCTTTTTATTGTGTTGGTCCTCCAACAGACACTCTACTGACTATCAGTAAATTTGCAACTACATGTCAACTTATTCTAACCCTAACCCTAAACCTATACTTCAGTTTTTATGTGACAGCTTTACTCAGGTGTGTTTTGTGACGGTACGTACCTCTCCTTCCAAGTCTCCCGTTCTAAAGCTAATGTGCCTTCGTAAATTCAGCTGCAGGCGATTCTGGTACCACAGTTTTGTTTGTTCCACAACCTGCAGTCCAGCCCACAGGACATCCTTCTGTCTTTCCAGATCTCTACGTCTCTTTAGCTGAAAGAAATACCATAATTTAGCAAAACAGCATAAATTTTGAACCTCACACTACAATATCAACTGCAAGTGTGGTGACACATTAAAAAGACAGAATAAAGCATTACGACTAGAGCATATACTGAGAATATTTCACAAAAGATTGTGATATTGATAATCTGATCAATCAACTGATATTCGGCCATTTTGAGATTATTGCATTGGTCGAGAACCTGCCTGTTCAGCAGTAAAAACAGTTGCTCTGCATACAGAAAATATGCAAGTATTATGTAAAACAAATATTAGTTCGTACTTTCCTTACGTCCCTGGACGGAATGTTTTCTTTTTTTGTTGTTTATTTGCATTCTTGGTGATGTGATGTATATTGTGGAAGACCGGGTACAGGTGTAACATGGGGCTAGTTGTAACACTACCAATTCCACCAATCAGGGATAAGATAAGAGTCATGTGACAGTTTCAGTTTCACACATGGAGGTTTTCAAGTCTGTGTTGCAATCTGTCCTGAAGCTACAGCAGAAAACCAAATTCTGAGGCAAGAAAGTAAAAAAACAGAAGATAATTTTTTGCTTAGTACTTCTACCATTGTAGATAATGTTGTATGAGTTATATCAGATAAAACGTCTCGGTTATATGGTAACCCTCATTCCCTGAGGGAGGGAACGGAGACGTAGGTCATGACTGACCAATAGGAATCTCGCTAGAGAGGCCAATCTACTTCGAGTGAAACTAAACAAGCCAATACACATTGGCGTGCAAGGCTCAATTCTTGCGCCACTCCTATTCAACCTGTACATGCTCCCACTGAGCCAAATAATGAAAAAGAACCAAATCTCTTACCACAGCTATGCAGATGACACACAGCTCTACTTAGCCCTATCGCCTAACGACTACAGCCCCAGTCCTCACACATCACACCAGTCCTCAGGTCTTTACACTGGCTCCCAGTTACATTTAGGATTGATTTTAAAGTATTATTACTGGTATATAAATCATCCAATGGCCTGGGACCTCAATATATTGCAGATATGCTCACTGAATATAAACCCAACAGATCACTAAGATCATTAGGATCATGTCAGCTAGAAATACCAAGGGTTCACTCTAAACAAGGAGAGTCCGCTTTCACCTACTATGCCAGCCGCAGCTGGAACCAGCTTCCAGAAGAGATCAGTGCTCCTACAGTAGTCACATTCAAATCCAGACTGAAAACACATCTGTTTAGCTATGCATTTACTGAATGAGCACTGTGCCACTGTATGTGTATTTTATTTAAAAAAAAATTAATTCTAAACTGTTTTAATTATTCTTATTTCTGTTGATTATTTTAATTTCTTTATTCTAAACTGTTTTAATTATTCATATTTCTTTTGATTATTTTACATTTCTTCTATGTAAAGCACTTTGAATTACCACTGTGTATGAAATGTGCTATATAAATAAACTTGCCTTGCCTTGCCTTGCCTTGCCTTGCAATCATTTGCATCAGCTGTGCAGCCTCGCAGAGCGGGTATTTAACGACCAGCAGGTGCAATTGCACTCTAGTTTTTTGCTGAGGAGCCAAGCCTGAAAAAGCTGGCGGCAGCAGATGTGGTGACGGGACCTACGTCTCCGTTCCCTCCCTCAGGGAATGAGGGTTACCATATGTTACAGAGACGTTCCCTATCGGTCAGTCACTACAACGTAGGTCATGACTGACCAATAGGAATCCCTACTAAAGTGCCACAGCCGCTGCACCCCATCCAGCGCCCCATGCACTCTACACCTTCTTGCCTGGAAGGACGATAGGAGGGGCTTACACAGAGTGAGTCTGACAGTGTTGTTCCGTGATAACCCATACAGTGAGATATTGAATAACACTGGGAAAGCTTGCCCAGCCCGGCAAGCTAGGTGTCGCCCAGCCCGCAGCTCTACAGATATCTGTTAGCGAGGAGCCACGTGCCAGCGCCCAGAAGGATGTAATGCCTCTCGTGGAGTGTGCATGCAACCTGAGCGGGCAGTGCACGCCTTGTGCTTGGTAAGCCAAGGCGATGGCATCCACTATCCAGTGGGCCATCCTCTGCTTGGAGACAGCCTTCCCCTTCTGCTGGCCTCCGTAACAGACAAAGAGCTGGTCTGAGGTCCTGACGCTTTGAGTTCTGTCCACGTACATACGCAGAGCGCGAACGGGACAGGGCAAAGCCAGGGCTGGGTCTGCCTCCTCCAAAGACAGCGCTTGCGGTTCACTACCTGGTCTTTGAAGGGAGTGGTAGGAACCTTGGGCACATAGCCAGGCCGGGGTCTTAATACCACATGGTTTTCACCCGGCCCGGACTCTAGGCACGATTTGTCGACCAAAAATGCGTGCAGGTCTCCTACCCTCTTGACAGAGGCCAGTGCAACCCGTAGCAAAGTCTTCATGGAAAGAAGCTTTAAGTCTACTGATTGCAGAGGCTCAAAGGGAACATCCTGAAGTGCTCGAAGCGCCAGGGAAAGGTCCCAAGAGGGTATGGAGGGGGGTCGAGGAGGATTTAATCTTCTCGCCCCCCTAAGAATAGCGGCAAATAGCGGCAGCATGTACTTTGAGGGTGGAGGGAGACAGCCTACGCTCCAACCCTTGCTGCAAGAAGGAAAGCACAGACCCTATCAAACATCTTCAGGGGTCTTCTTGGTGAGAAGAAGACCACTCAATGAACAGGTTCCACTTCAGGGCGTAAACACGTCTCATGGACGGCGCCCGTGCTGAAGTGATGGTGTTAAGTACCTCTGAGTGTAAGTCACTTAGAACCTCTGCGTCCTGTCCAGGGACCAGACATCGAGTTTCCATAGGGTGCCATAGTGTGACCCGTCTCTGAGTCAGAAGATCCTTCCTCAGAGGAATAGGCCAGGGAGGGACTGTCACAAGGAGCATGAGTTCTGGGAACCAAGTCCGGGTTGGCCAATAGGGAGCCACTAGAAGGACCTGCTCCTCGTCCTCCCTGACTTTGCACAGCCTCTGCGCAAGTAGGCTCACTGGGGGAAACGCATATTTGCGGAGGCCCCGGGGCCAGCTGTGTGCCAGTGCGTCCGTGCCGAGTGTTCCCTCGATCAGGGAGTAAAACAGCTGGCAGTTTGATGTCTCTGAGGAGGCAAACAGGTCTACCTTAGCCTCCCCGAACTCTCTCCAGATCAGCTGAACCACCTGGGGGTGGAGTTGCCATTTTCCCGGGAGCACGGCTCGTGATAGCTCTTTGGCTACACAGTTGAGCACACCAGGGACATACATGGCTCGAAGTGACCTCAGATGCTTCTGACTCCAGAGGAGGAAATGGCGGGCGAGTTGCGACATGCGACGGGAGCGTAGACCACCTTGTCGGTTGATGTACGCAACGGTCGTAGTGTTGTCCGTGCGGCCTTTTCAAGCGGCTCAGAGTGAGGCAATTGATGTGCCAATGCAGTTGGGGGTCCGTCCACACCCCTGACACTGCATGCCCGTTGTACCTGGCACCCCAGGTGGCATAGGCATCTGTGAATACCCCAGGATGCATGGACACCTGTTCCAAGGGGACTCCTGCCCGAAGGAACGAGGGGTCTGACCACGGGCTGAAGGTCTGGCGGCAGGCCAGTGTGATTGCCGCCCGGTGAGTGCCGTGATGCCATGCCCATCTCGGGACTCAGCCGTGAAGCCAGTGCTGAAGCGGTCTCATATGAAGCAAGCCGAGCGGGGTTACCGCTGCTGCCGCTGCCATATGCCCCAGGAGCCTCTGAAAAAATTTTAGTGGGACTGCCGTCCTGCCTTTGAACGTGTTCAAGCAGTTCAGCACCGACTGAGTGCGCTGCTCTGTGAGGCGCGCTGTTTGTGCGACCGAAATCAACTCCATACCGAGAAAAGAGATCCTCTGCACGGGGGCGAGTTTGCTCTTTTCCCAGTTGACCTGAAGACCCAACTGGCAAAGGTGCCTGAGCATGAGGTCCCTGTATTAGCATAGCTGATCTCGAGAGTGTGCTAGTATGAGCCAGTCGTCGAGATAGATAGGAGATAGTTCTCTCATGGGAACAAGGGCCCCCTCCGTGACTCTCGTGAAGACACGGAGGGACAGGGACAGCCCGAAGGGTAGGACTTTGTACTGATATGCTCGACCCTCGAACGCAAAGCGCATAACGGCTCGGGAGGCTCTCTCTGGGAGGTCGGCCCGTAGCAGGGTCAGAGTGTGCTGTGCAACACTTACCTGGTTCCACAGGGCAGGAGGTGCAGGAGGCGGCTTGGTGGCGTTCTCGGACCGCACTCTGCTGTCCACTGGCGATAGAAGAGGTGGATGAGAGTGGTGAATATTCTCAACTCCCACTGCTATCCGGGCCCTCTTCAGACCCGGAGATGAAGGAAACTGCTCTATTATTGAGAATTTGGGTACCGCTGGTTTTGAGGCTAGCAGCGGAACACAAACAAAAAAATGTTCCACCCGGCCCTCTTCCGGGGAAGGGAGCAGTGAGGTCACCGTCTCCTGGAGTGCAGTTCCAATCATAGAAAACAGAATTAAAACGCCAGGGAACACCTCAAAGTGTGCAAAAGCCAGGAGAGAGGGCTGGCAAAAAGTATCAGACAAATAAGGTTTGTAGTGACCATGTTAGATGTTTTTATCACTTATTACAGTACCTATATATTTTTATATTTTAATAATTTGTAAATAATTAATAACTTTGTTCATAGTAATGTCAGAGTCACCACCCACTACTAGAACATGGGAACAAGTAAAAGTGAAGTACTAGAATATTCTACATAATGGTACTTTGTACTACTTCTACTAATCTCTTTTAAAAAGACATTGTTAATAAATGTTTGCCTGTTTATGAAAGCAACCAAGAAAAAGGCTGAGAAAAAAAAGAAAAGAAAAACAAACAGGTGGTGGTCCTGCACCCCCACATTATACCCAGGCAGAAGAGCTGGCCCTTGGGTTGTGGAGGGCATCCCTGGGTTCAGCTCTTCCTCAGACCCACAGCCATAGGTCAGGAGCAGCAACTTTGTAAATGAACTTTAAATGATCCTAGTACACTGTAAAATAATTTGTTGCTGCATTAAATTAAGTAGGCCTATAATCCAAATGGCTGTCCAGTCATATCAACTGCTAAACCTTGAGTAGTAATGAATTGCTTTGACTTGTGAAAGTCTAGGGGCCCTATCTTGCACCCGGCGCAAATGACTTTGTTCACTGACGCATGTATCATTCGTATTTTGCACCCGCGCAAAGCGGACTTTTCCCTCCACAGACGCACGTCGGTGAATGAACTTGCGCTCCCTGGGCGGGTCAGCGCAAAAAAGGAGGCGTGTTCCGGCGCAAACAATCCCTAGTGCTATTTTGCAGTTCCAGAAAACAATTGCGCCACTGACCAGAAAAAAAAACTAGTCTAAAGTCAGTGGCGCGTTGAGCGTACATTCAGATGCTATTTTAAGCGCGCATGCTTGGTCATAATACAGTGTGAACAACACGCATACACTGTAGATGATTCTCTCATCTACACAGATGCATTTTCCTTTTTGCAAATGATACATTATTATAAGGAAAAATATTAAAACACGAGGGAAATCATTGTTGTCCAGTCAAGTCAAGTATATTTATATAGTGCTTTTCACAATAGAGATTGTATCAAAGCAGCTTCACAGTATCAATATGTTGTGTCCATGACGATCGGAAAAATAGGCATAAAGCTTACATATTTACCCAAATTATTATATGCATGTATAACCGAAGCTAATTTGGGTGTGTTTGTCCATTCCCCAATGTCACTTCTCTTTCTTTTACGGCCCTGACGTGAACATCGATCTCCTCGGCTGTGAACCGATTCTGAAGCGCGCCTGGTAAATGCGCCGTTATAATAGTATTGCGCCATGGAACAAGCGCATCTCGTTCATCATGCTCTTAAAGGGGATGTGATATGACGCTCTGATTGGTTTATTTCACGTTACGCCCAAACCACACCTATGAATAATGAAGCTACTTCAGACCAACCCCTTTTAGATTTGCGCCAGCCGCAAGAGGCATTTATCCCGCCGGGAAAATAGCAACAGCGCCGGGATCCGCCCACAAAGTTACTTGCGCTTTGCGCTTTGACACTTGCGTTTCAGATCGTTAAAATAGGGCCCTACATGTGTGAAACTACACGTAGTCAATGTAAAAAAATATGTTGCCATGAGTTATTGATCACATTTCCCCCAGTGTCATTGTAATGAAATTGTGTTTTCCTCTTTTGTGCAGTTTTAAACAAAACCTGTTCCAAGCAAGTGGCTGAAGCATGTGCAGTAAGACTTGTACTAATGTTACATCAAAAGGGAAGAAAGTACGGCACTTTGTAATGCCCATTTTTTCCCCAATGCACAGGACAGTGAAGAAACCCTCTCAGGTATTTTTAAGTGCATAAATAACTTTACTTAATTTACACTTGAGTACCTATTATTTCTGAATGCAATATGAGTTGCAGGAGTCCACATCTACAGAAAGGCCTACAGAATAGTCTGCACAAAGCAGTGATGCAGAGGTTGGCAGTGTTGTACTTTTCCTTTTAATTTTTGATGCATAAGGCATGTGTTGACCGGTTTACCCCTACCCCTAGAAAATAGAGTATTGTAAAAAATACTTGACAACTTAAAGAAAAAAACAGGCACTAGAGATAGAGTTCAAAGGAACTTTAGAGTAAGTGCTAATATATTATTTCACACAGAGTACTATTGCTGACTTTGCATAATATCTCTTATTGCAGGCAAAAGATGACTATCACTGGCTTTTCTTTACAAAGAACAATAAAATAAAACTCAAAGAATTCTAAGCACATTTGTCTTGTCTTTTATTAAACATTAATGAAATGTTTTATATTTTTTCTGATGGTGCAATGTTGTGTAATATGGCACATGCAATGATTTGGCCCTGTCAGGTGCAACCCTCGGACTTTTCAGACACTTTAGTTGACTAAAGTTCAATTCATTGTGTGCCCTTGTCCTGGATAGAGCGCCAGTAACTGGTCTGGGGTTTGGGTCAGGGAATGGGGTCATAAAACACCTGTCTCTAAGCAGAATCCTGTTGTAATCACATATATATAATGGAAAAATTCAGTTCTGTTAGGATAAGCATAAGTGTATGTAATACAGTGAGCTTGATATTTATATTTTTCCTTACCACGTTCAAATAATCTGCAAAAATCTCAGAAAATTCTTGAGTCATGCACAGATCCTGGCCATATTTGTGATATGGAACATCTAAGAGATTTTAATCTGTCAACTGCCTTCTTTATTTAAATTTGATATAATATTACAATCTGGAATATTAAGAATCGCAATAGTAACTTGCCTGCACTGTTATTAAAGACTCTGACGAGTCGAACATTTATGCGTTTCCAACAAATTAATGATGTAAAAGACATCCTCACGAGTCATGAGAAAAATTATATCTCTCAAAAAGTACACTATCACGCTGCATTAAAAGACTTCCCGTATCAGCTCTCCTTATAAAGACGCGATCTAATCCTGTTAACATGAAAAAAGCCTGCTCGTGAGCAGGTTCAAGCTTGCGCACCTGTTGCTATGACAGAAAGTACAGGATGAGCGTCGAAGAATCAAACAATCCAAGATCATGCCAAATCGCCAACAATCAAATCCAGCTAAGTGAGTTAGCGATGTACGAAGAACGGGCCCCTGAAGGTCCACACTTCCTGTATTTATATTGTTTTGCGAATAAAGAGCCATTGTTCTTGGACTATACTCTCGTCCTGTAATGATTGTCTGCGAGCTTGGACAGGACAGGGGACGTAGCTGTTAAAAACCATAATTCCTTATTTCTTTTTATCCCCAACCCTAGAAGGACATGACACTTTTGTATCTAATTTACAATTTTATTTGAGATTAGCCACGCTGCTTTAACAACTGCTAAGCAATTCCCTAGCAATTGTCTAGTCTCACGTAGCCAGACCTTCACGACTGAAGATGCCGTCTGACTGACATGTAAAGCCACAAATCACAGTTTGTTTTGTTCAGTGTCATGTATAGGGGTCTGAAAATGTAAAGTCGATGTCCCTATCATAACAGACTGGTGTGTAAAATTTCTGGACGTCTCTTACAGAGTCTATGCCATAAATCCATTGTTAGTTGATCATGATAAACGTTCATTGTCACAGCTGTAAACATGACAGCTTTTTTATTCCATGAGAAGTCACGTCTTTGTTTCCAAAGGGACTGTTAAAGAACGCGACACACACATCTTATAGACCAATTTCGAGCCTACGTCGCAGTTACGTCACAGCGTTAGCTGGTGGCAAAACGAACGGAAAACTGGAGGCGGCCAACACAAACCAGCACAGATTCGGCTACATAATAAGGAGTTTAAATGATTATTCTTGTTATTAAATGTCATCTTGTTGTGTTGTTGGGTGAAAGAATCAATGAAAAATTAATATGCTGTATCTGGAATTTTTATTTCTAGAAAATATTCACATCATTAAAATTATACCGTAATGTCAGTCTTCTTGGCGCTGGCTTGGCTAACTTAGGCAGAACTGCGGATCGTACCACACGAGTCTTGTACATGACCATTCAGCACATAGTTATAGGCTTTATATGCCCTCTTTTTCCACTCGGTTTCTCTATCAGAGGTGTAGAAGTCAGGCCACTCAACCGGCGGTAGAGTTAACGTTAATCCTGTCAGATCATCCATCCATTGAGTGAGTGTGTACGGGTCAGCCAATCTGGGTCCGTCCGTTAAAATTAACTTTTGCAAATAACAATCACGGTCCTAGACAGTGAGTGACTTTGCACATTAAGATAAAATCGGATTTTCTCCCGTCATTGGATATTATTGAAGATGACAAAACTTGCAAACTAACATTAGTGAAGCGGCCACAGGGATTGTTCTGCCACCACCTAAGCTCCGCCCACAGAAAAACGTCACTATGTTTACCAACTGAAAATTGGTCTATACGACAATTCACCATGACGTCACAACAGTAATAAACGTTCTTCCGGGTGGCAAAAGCCGAAGCGTTCTTATGGCAACGCTAGTAAATTGCTTGGAAGGGAGACCCACCGTCGACAGTAAAAATGTAATAAAAATAAAAAAAATAATTAAATATAATGCGTTTTTTTTTTTTATCATAATAACAACTGTGTTTAATGATATCATAAGTAAAAAAATATAATAAATATGCTATATAGTAGGCCTACACATAATTAGCAAAATACTCTCTAGCTCTTGTTTCTAGCCAAAATAACGTGCTATATATCCTATCATGGTCATTACATGGCTTTCCTGAGGTAAATGTTATGTGACATAATTGTTCTCCAGCTGTTATATTGACCTCTTTGCGCTATTGAAAAACACTTGATTGGTCGATATTATGTATGAGGAATATACATTTCGGTAAGTTGCGTGAGAAAATGGATGTGTGGCGTGAGAGTGTGTGAAAAGTGAGAGTTTGTAGCCCTCTTTACTTCAGGCAGTGACTGGCAATGAGTCTGATCTTCAAAAGAGACAAGTTTAATAATATTAGTCTTGAATTTCCCCAGCTGAAGATAAATGCACAAATCTTTTGTAGATGGACCGCTTTGAGAAAACAACGCAGAGTTGAAGGGCAAGCAGTATTGGCAGCAGAAATGTGAACGTTGATGAATCATATAATTTAGGGGATCATTAAGATTTCCAACTTTTGACGACACGACGTCCACTCGCTATAACCTCCTCACCCACGGAAAATCGATAAAACCCCTACACCTTTTGCTGTATATCAGGCAGCGCAACCCCAAAGACAACGCGTTTTCATCATCGTTTCAACTTTTATCAACAACAATGTTTTTAACTATGCAATTGTTACAGTAGCCGGCTGTATCTCTTCAGTTATCAGTAGAAGCCGCTCGCGTTCTGCCACCCGGAAGTATCTTGTGCCTATTGTTTACCAACATTCTGAAATGCCGTATAGATCAGATAACAACTTCAAAACTCCAGGGCTGTGTCCAAAAACTCAGGCAGCCTTATCATGCAATAACTTTGCATGCAGCGTTTGCGTACGAAGGTACCTCACGAAACTCCCACTGTAAACCCTAACGCTCAAAATAATTAATTGGTTTGAGTAGGACTGCGACAAAATTAAACAAATTAAATTAAACAAATTAGTTCAGTCAAATTAACTTTTATTATAATTATATATTTTATTATAATTATAATTGAGTATTTAGTACTTTCTTTTTCTTTCAAGTTCACAGAACTGATATATTTTAAGTTAACTGAACTGTTTCATTGTTTTGAGTTTTATGAAATTATTTATTTTAATTTAGATGAACTTAAGTTTAACTGAAACAGCTGGGATGTCTATTTCCCAGCATGCTTTGCCGATGGCACTCGAAAGGGAGAGTAAATGATAAAATTAAGTGTAATATATGTTTTTTTTGTGTGCAAGATTAATGTTATGTGTGAGTTTTAGTAGCGATTAATGTTTTGTTATGCTAATTTAGAAGAATTTCTGTTAATGTTGGTTTTAGGATAGTTACCATCATGGTGACAAGTGGTGCATGCAGCTTGATTTGAGAGCAAATAATCACTTTATATTGCTGTGCTCATACAGCAAGTGTTTCTGTATAACATACTATTAATAATATGTTAGCATTTACTACGTTAGCAGATTAGCTTTTTAAAGCTAACTAAGTTTATACTAATAAAAGTGTTTTAAGTTCTGCCAACTTATTTGGGTTTACAGTGTACTTCATAGATTTAAGTTATATTAACTGAATGGAATTTGTACTATTAACTTTATTTACCCAAGTTATCTGAACAATAAGTTATTGAGTTACTTGGACACAAATCAAATATTTTTTTATGCTTAAATTGTTTGAGTTAATAAACTTAAATGATTTAAGGCAATCGGTTTCCTCAAACGGTTTGAGTTGAACTAACTCATCAGGTTTTACAGTGTGATTTCAGACAGACTTCTGAGGCAGCGTAAGAGTTTAATGATCTACAGCAAAATAGAGCTTTGGTGAAAACTAAGCAAACATTTAATTACTACAACAGTCTTTTCTCGCTAGAATGACACCAGAATGGGCTATTTTTCATTTTTGGGTGAACTATTCTTTTAAGCTTTTGGACACAGTCCTGAAGTGTTTAAAATGTTGTGTGTGCCTCAGACATCTGAGGCTGAGACTTGCCTTGCAGCCGATTAGAACCTTAGCTACCGTTAGCAATTATATAGAACATATTACGTACCAAACATTTTAACAACTGCAATGCAATTACTTAGCAATGCCCTAGCAACCAGAACACCTCAGCAACCATCAAAGAGATGCTTAGCAACAACACCTTGGCATGTATTTAAAATACAGTACATGGTTCTCATTTTGTCTAAGCCATCTAACCTAGTTTCAACCTGCCCAAGTATGCAAACTACATAAGTCTTAAACTTTCAGACTACAAATTTCAAACAAGGCTTTGGCAAATTTACATTTAACATTTGTCTTTGCAATCTTTCATTTTCAAGTTTAATCACAATAGACTGTCCTGCTTTGTCCAAGAGGAAGTTTTATACGATTTGCTCCCTTTTATGAACTGGCCCATCCCATCGAGGAACATTCCCCCCGCCCCCAGTCTCTTACCCAGTGGAAGCAGTGTAGAGCATCAGGGCTGTAGAGGCTGTTCTGGAGAGGGATAATGAGGACGGTATAAGAGTCGTCACATGCCATGTGTATAAACGGCGTCAAGATATAAACACAAAATGAATATTCGGGAGAGAGAAACAAGAAACTGAGAAATACGAAGCCTTGTGAGATTGAACGAGAGAGAGAGGGAGGGGACAGAGGGAGGAACAGAGGAAGAAATGCAAATAGATATTCAGGAACATTTCTATCAAAGCTAATGATTAACAGCATTTGCTTGTGCTGGGTGCATTACTCACACTGCAAAACCAAACCAATAAACATCTAATTGCACCTACAGATGATAACAGATACCAGATTTTGGAATTGTAAGTTATTTTTTCACTCAGCAAATAACAGTCAATAACAAAACCTGAGCTGTCAGTTGAACAGTCCTCCCATCATTTTGCATTCCTGTTACAACATGTTAGGGAATGTGACTGAACCTGGTCTGAAATAATAACAGGCGTGTTAACACAACTATTTGAAAATAAAGCAATACAATTTAAGATGTAATACCAAGGGTGTTGACAAAACCTGAGCGTTTGGACCACATTTATAAAGATTCTAAATTTATAAAGAAATGCAACTTTGCAGTTGAAACTGCTGTTCATTTACAATTTAAATTGTACATTGATTGCAGAAGACTTGAAATAGAAAAACATGACACAGGTTAAATTATTTAAGTGTATGGTTTTATTATAAAGTATTATTCCTCATACTACTTTAAATCTCAATACAAAATAGACCAACTCTATAAATTATTAGGTGTCTTTAAAGGTACAATATGCAAGAATTTTGTATCAGAATGTCCAAAAACCACTTGCACAGAGTTACATATTTCTTTCAATTATGTACTTACATTATCCTAAATGTTTCTAAGAATTTGTAAATTCTGAGAAATTAACAATTTTTAAATAGTGCCCGTCACTTGTCGCCTTTCAATGACGTAATATCCGCATTATCCCTGGTTTCCACTACTGCCAGCATGGCGACAGATGTGGACAACTGTGTAATATTTAGTCCCGCTGTTGTTGTTTCGTTCAAACATTATGGACCATGGCAAGCAGACTTTAGGACAAAAGGAGAAATAAAACGAGGATCAATATTGGCGTGGTGTTTTCGAGATGCCGAGAGCTTAGCGGCAAACTTCCACTTGACAGAGCTTCACGACTTGACAGAGACGCCGCTCTTGCATGTGCTTTATTAGACAGGTGAGCAAATGTACATAAAACAAATAAATGTTATATAGCTCAACATGAAGTGTTAGAATATGATCCGTATGTTATTCTAATGTTGATCTAGCTTACTGCTAGTCTCATATAGCCAACAAACTAACACATAGAATAACATAACTTTCAACACACTCAAATGCTGTTTAGTATGACAGTGTAACGTTAGACCAAGTGAAACAGCGCTGCGTTACCTCACAAGTTTAATTTGTCTAATAAACTGACCTGTGTGAGTAGTATTTCAGCTCTTGGGGGTAGTTCGGTAGAATTAAATGTCCTCATAACTGTTATATCCGCAGGACTCGCATGTGGTGCTGATATCTGTCTCTCATTAGCAATCAAATCCTGCTTTATACCAGTCATGTTAAAAAAACATTAATTTTCACTCATCCATAAACGTATTAGATCCATCAGCATGATGAAAAAGTTCCATGATTCCGCTTATCACTGCGTCATCAATCTACGCCTTTGTTGTTGTAAAAGGTTAGCGACCCCTAGCGTAGAAAAAAATTGCATATTGTAGCTTTAACTACAATGTAGTCAGAGGTGTAAAGTCCAGGGGTCAGAAAGTAAAATTCCTGCCATATGTTTATTCCAACCATGAACTCAGCCAGATGATTTCACTTACTAGTTCATAGACAATTGGAAAAGTTTTTGGGGCAAACCTGACCTGTTGAAAAGAGATGATATTCATCCCTCCTGGGATGGTGCTGCTCTTCTCTCTAGTAATTTGGCTCATAGTCTTAGAGATAAAACATGACAACCTGGGGCTCAGGTCAGGAAGCAGACAGACTGGCTGAACCGACCGTCTGCTAGCGGCCTCTCGTCACCAAGGTCAGATAAATCCCATCACATAGAGGCTCTTTCACCTAGATATCATCATATAGAGACTGTGTCTGTTCCCCGAATTTGGAAATCCAAAAAACTGCCAAACCTTTCTAAGGTTAAAAGTTTAATTGATGTTCAACAAATAAAAAACAGATATAATACAGATGAGCAAACGATAAAGCTTGGGTTGTTGAATATTCGATGCCTTAATTCAAAAGCGCTCATAGTTAATGATAAGATTACAGACTATAACCTAGATGTGCTGTGTTTGACAGAAACCTGGCTAAAACCAAACGATTACATTACTTTAAATGAGTCCACTCCGCAAGATTACTGTTATAAACATGAGCCTCGTCCGAAAGGCAAAGGGGGAGGTGTTGCTGTAATTTATAGTAATATTTTCAAAACCACTAAGAAATCTAGTTTTAAATATACTTCTTTTGAAGTGTTGGTGCTTAATGTAAAAATATATAGTGTAAACAATAAATCACGTTTGAGAATTCTGCTGGCTACTGTATACAGGCCACCAGGGCACCATAAAGATTTTATCAAAGAATTTGCTGACTTTCTATCAGAATTAGTATTGGCTGCCGATAAAGTCCTAATTGTTGGTGATTTTAATATACATGTAGATAATGAAAAAGATGCGTTGGGATTGGCATTTAAAGACATTATAAACTCAATTGGAGTGAGACAACACGTGTCAGAACCTACTCATTGTCGTAACCATACTCTAGATCTAATATTATCTCATGGAATAGATGTTGATGCCGTTGAAATTCTGCAGCAGAGCGACGACATCTCAGATCATTATCTAGTCTCGTGTAAATTACATTTAGCCAAGGCTGCAAAGCCGACTCCGTGTTATAAATATGTTAGACCTATCACTTCTGCCACTAAAGATGGCTTTATTAATAATCTTCCTAATCAGTTTAATCATCTCAGCATCCCGGATAGCTTAGAAGAACTTGATATTGTAACAGAAACAGTTTGAATCTCTCTTTTCCAGCACTTTAGACATAGTTGCTCCGTTGCGCTTAAAGAAGATTAAAGAAAATAGTCCAACGCCGTGGTACAACGAGCACACTCAGGCCCTTAAGAGAGCAGCCAGAAAAATGGAGCGAAACTGGAAGAAAACAAAACTAGAGGTATTTCGGATTTCATGGAAGGAGAGCTCGATTGTTTACAGAGAGGCATTAAAAGATGCTAGAACGGATTATTTTTCAACCCTATTAGAAGAAAATAAACATAATCCTAGGTATTTATTTGAACAAGTGGCTAAACTAACGAAAAAGAAAGCTTCAAGCCCAGAAGTTTCCAAGAAACACAGCAGTAATGACTTTATGAACTTCTTCACTTATAAGATCTATAATATCAGGGACAAAATTATAACTATGCAACCGTCTACTACAGTAGCGCATCAGGGAGTGCATTGTAGTCTCCGTGAGGAACATTTTGATTCATTTGTTGCTATAGGAGAGGAAGAATTTTGCAAACTTGTTAATTCATCTAAATCGACAACTTGTATGCTAGACCCTATACCGACTAAGCTAGAGATGCTTCCAGAGGTCATAGATCCTCTTCTAAATATCATTAATTCATCTTTGTCTCTAGGATACGTACCAAAAACCTTTAAGTTGGCTATGATTAAACCGCTTGTTAAAAAACCGCAACTTGATCCGACAGAATTAGTCAATTACAGGCCAATCTCGAATCTGCCTTTTCTGTCAAAGATACTAGAAAAAGCAGTATCATCACAACTGTGTTCCTTTTTAGAAAGAAATAATATCTGCGAGGATTTTCAGTCCGGATTTAGACCGTACCATAGTACTGAGACTGCTCTCATTAAAGTCACAAATGATTTGCTCTTATCATCCGATCGTGGTTGTATCTCTCTATTAGTGTTACTTGATCTTAGTGCTGCATTTGATACTATCGACCACAACATTCTTTTAAATAGACTAGAAAACTATGTTGGCATTAGTGGAATTGCACTAGCATGGTTTAAATCATACTTATCTGACCGTTTTCAGTTTGTAGCAGTAAATGAAGAGATGTCTTATCGATCACAAGTTCAGTATGGCGTACCACAAGGCTCAGTACTAGGACCGCTGCTGTTCACTCTGTACATGCTACCATTAGGATATATCATTAGGAAATATGGAATTAGCTTCCACTGTTATGCTGATGATACTCAGCTGTATATTTCTTCAAAACCTTATTGTTCAAAACCTTAAAACGATTGTTCAAAACCTTAAAACGAAACTTACCAATTCTCAAAATTAACGGAATGCATAGCTGATATAAAAAATGGGATGACCAGTAATTTCCTATTACTAAATTCTGAAAAAACAGAGATTCTAATCATTGGACAAAAAACTGCCACACGTAATAACCCAGAATACTGTCTAACAATCGATGGCTGCTCTGTTAAGTCTTCGTCGTCAGTTAGGAACCTGGGTGTGCTCTTTGATACCAATCTTTCATTTGAAAGTCACGTGTCTAGTATCTGTAAAACCGCATTTTTCCATCTTAAAAATATATCTAAATTACGTCATATGCTCTCACTGACAAATGCGGAACAATTAGTTCATGCATTCATGACATCAAGGCTAGATTATTGTAATGCTCTACTGGGTGGTTGCCCTGCACGCTTAATAAACAAACTACAGCTAGTTCAAAACGCAGCCGCTAGAGTTCTTACCAGAACCAGGAAGTATGACCATATTAGCCCGGTTCTGTCAACACTGCATTGGCTGCCTATTAAACATCGTATACATTTTAAAATATTGCTGATTACTTACAAAGCACTAAATGGTTTAGCTCCCCAGTACTTGAGCGAGCTCTTAACGCATTATAGTCCTTCACGTCTATTGCGATCTCAAAATTCTGGCCAATTGATAATACCTAGAATATCAAAATCGACTGCTGGCGGTAGATCCTTTTCCTATTTAGCACCAACACTTTGGAACAATCTTCCTAACACAGTCCGGGAAGCAGATACAGTCTGTCAGTTTAAATCTAGACTAAAAACACATCTCTTTGGCTTAGCATACACATAACACATTATAGATTTCTATAATTCAATGTTAGGCTGCATAGTTTAGATCAGCCGGAACCGGGAACACTTCCCATAATTCCTGATGTACTTTGTACATCATAAGAAGGATGGCGTCTACGCTAATATTAGTCTCTCTGCTTATCCCGAGGTTTACCGCGAACCGCCGGATCCAGGCCATATCCAGATCTGAGGAAGGACCATCACATGGACACGACGACAACGCATCCCTGATGAGCCAGCCCCATCAACACTGTGAAGGCCCATGAACACCTCAACACAGTCATCTCCTCACCGGCCGGATGACCCAACCCCAACCAGATGAACTGGATAAATATCGTGAAAGTTCTGATCACATCTGACTCCTGACATTATGCTGCCTAACTCATAATCATACACTGTTCGTTCGTTGGCCAAAGGAGGACTGGCCCCCTGACTGAGCCTGGGTTCTCCCAAGGTTTTTTTCTCCATTCTGTCACCTGATGGAGTTTTGGTTCCTTGCCACTGTTGCCTTTTTCGCCTCTCTTCGCCTTTGTCGCCATTGGCTTTTCGCTTGCTTAGTTGGGGACATTTAACATTTAATTTTGAATTTAACAATACTATTACAACATTGTTTTCCTGTTATCTCTGTAAAGCTGCTTTGAAACAATTTGTATTGTAAAAAGCGCTATATAAATAAAGGTGACTTGACTTGACTTGACTTGACTAGTTCTATCTCCTGGCTGAAAAACTGTGCTAATTAGCAAATACAGGTGATTGGAACAAAATACTGAGGAGGACTTTTACTTTTTGAACCTGGAATTTACACCTCTGAATGTAGTTAAATAAAAAATGTATTACATTTTTGGAAAAAACAGCCTGCCTGACAGACATCTCTGGCTGGATGAAGGACCACCACCTTCAACTTAACCTTGCGAAGACAGAGCTACTTGTGGTCCCGGCCAATCCAACACTTCAATCACAACACTTCAATCACAACTTAACTATTAATAATAATAATAATAATGCATTTTATTTAATGCCTTTCATAACACCCAAGGTCACCTCACAAGCAATATACAGGTCACTGCATAAGACAATACACACAGCAAACAAGCCGCATACAAATAAAATGCATTAAAACTCAATACAACATGTTATAAAAAAGCTTGTATAAAAAAATATGTCTTAAGACGCGTTTTAAAAGTCAACAAGCAATCGCTATTGCGAACATCAAGGGGAAGAGAGTTCCATAGGCAGGGGGAAGCATAACTAAAAGATCTGGCACCCATGGTAGTAAGTCGAATACGAGGTACCACAAGAGAAATTGAAGATGAAGATCTGAGAGCACGCGAATGAGTGTAAACATGAAGAAGTTGTGTAAGGTAATGGGGTGCAAGATTGTGAAGTGCCTTATAAGTAGCAGGATCTTGAATTCAACTCTATACTTTACTGGAAGCCAGTGCAATTGCTGAAGAACTGGAGAAATGTGCTCAGTATAAGGAGTTCTAGAAAGAACACGAGCTGCAGAGTTCTGAACTAACTGAAGCTTATGTAGCAGTTTGGAGGGAACACCTATGAAAAGAGCATTAAAGTAGTCAATACGTGAAGTGACCAGTGCGTGAAGTGAAGAACTGCAGTATTATTATTTGAAAGAAAGGGACGGAGACAACTAATATTACGCAAGTGAAAGTACGCAATCCGCGTGATATTATTAATTTGAGCTTCAAAGGATAGTATGCTATCCATGATGACACCCAAACTTTTAACCTGTGAAGAAGGACAGATTGCAGTATTGTCAATGTACAAAGAAAGACAATTAGTTTTAGACAAAACAGATCTAGTGCCAACAAGCAAAGCCTCAGTTTTGTTGCCATTTACCTTCAAGAAGTTGGCTGAAAGCCAATCTTTAATTTCAGTCAAACAGCTGGTCAAAGATGGTGGTGGAAAAGAACCAGTGGGTTTGGCAGACAGGTAAAGTTGGGTGTCATCCGCATAACAGTGAAAATTAATCCCGTATTTCCTTAAAATATAACCAAGAGGGAGCATATAAATAATAAAAAGAAGCGGGCCCAAGACAGAACCCTGGGGAACACCAGTGGTGACCAGGGTTGGGGAGTAACGGAATACATGTAACGGCGTTATGTAATCAGGATACAAAAATCCAGTAACTGTAATCCGTTACAGTTACGTCAAAACACGTAGTAATCAGATTATAGTTACTTTTTGAAAAAAGGGGGAATACTTTCAGGATTACAATGGTTTCATTTAAAACTAAATAAATCTGCATTTCGCCATAATAACACTATATTAAGCGTTGCTTGATTTATGACCCGCGACACGACTCGTGTGCCTCCCGCTGGTGCACGCGCAAAATAACAGCTCTCTACTACAATCTCCTCAGACACGGATCGAGTCACTGCTGCTAGAAACGATGCTGCCACGGTAAAAATGCTTTCATTTCTTGGAAATTCCGCTGCTATTTTGTTTTTAAAGAAGAAAATGCCAACAACATGGTTGTACAGCGCAAACTGTGCCTTCCAGCAACGAAAATTGTGATTCAATCTGTGTCTGAGGAGATTGTTGTAGAGAGCTGTTATTTTGCGCATGCACCAGCGGGTGGCACACGAGTCGTGTCGTGAGTCATTAAAGCAACGCTTAATATAGTGTTATTAGTAGTATGTATATGTACATCTATTTTCCTGTTGGAGAAACATTTCCATTTAATTTTTTCCGTGTAATACCATACTGTAGCCACTAGATGTCTGTATAGTCCTTTATATAGTCCATAAATATTTATTCAGGGCTGTGAAATTCTTAATAAATAAAAGTTGTTGTTTTTTAAAATAATATCTGTCCTTGAAGTAATCTAAAAGTAATCAGTTACATTACTTTCATATTGTGGTACTTGGATTACGTTACTGAATACTTTTTTTATGAAGTAATTTGTAACTGTAACGGAATACATTTTTAAAGTAACCCTCCCAAGCCTGGTGGTGACTATAGATGTTCTTGATCAAAAACCTTTTAATTGAATATGCTGACTGCGTCCAGATAGATATGACCTAAACCAAGACAGAGCAGTGCCAGTAATACCAATAGAAGCTAATCTGTCAAGAAGTATCTTATGTGAGACAGTATCAAAGGCAGCGCTCAAGTCTAGAAGGACAAGTATGAATAAAAGCCCAGAGTCAGCTGCCAACAGTAGATCATTGGTTATTCTGAGAAGAGCAGTCTCAGTGCTATGGTGGGGACGAAAGCCAGATTGAAATTGTTCAAACAAGTTATTATTAGAAAGATGTCCATGAATTTGAACTGCAATACACTTTTCCACTATCTTAGAAATAAACGGTCAATTTGAAACTGTTTTAACTAACTATTAAAACAGTTAACTATTCAGCTAGGCCCGTCATTCATAACTCCATCAAGGTCAGCCAGGAACCTTGGAGTTGTTATTGATGATCAATTGAACTTTACAGACCACATTACTAGAACTGCTTGGTCCTGCAGATTTGCCTTGTACAACATTAGGAGGATCAGGCGCTTCCTATCAGAGCATGCTACACAACTCCTTGTCCAAGCGCTTGTTCTATCCAGACTGGACTATTGTAATGCTCTCCTGGCTGGTCTTCCAGCTTGCTCGATCAAACCTCTGCAGCTAATCCAAAATGCTGCAGCAAGAGTGGTCTTTAACGAGCCGAAGAGAGCAACTCCTCTCCTCAAAAAATTGCACTGGTTGCCAGTTGCAGCTCGCATTAAATTCAAGTCACTGACGCTTGCCTACAGAACAACCACTGGCTCTGCTCCCCTTTACCTAAACTCATTACTTCAGACTTATGTGCCATCCAGAAACTTGCGCTCTGCAAGTGAACATCGTCTTGTGGTGCCACGTCAAAGAGGGACAAAATCTCTTTCTCTGACCATTACCATGACTGTTCCCTGCTGGTGGAATGACCTATCCAACTCAACCAGAGCTGCTGAGTCCCTAGCCACTGTGGTGGCAATTTTATGATATTCATTGATCTTTAGTAAAATATAGATGATTCAAAGAATGTCACATGTGTGTCTCTCACTTTTAGTGAGAGAAGATTCTGTTTATGTACCTGTGGAGGCAGAAGGGGGAGACACTCAAGAGAACAGACGAACAAGGACCTCTGACCTAGATGTCAGAAGGCCATTTGGTGCAGGGGGGCTTAGTGGGCCAACTAGTGACGTCTATGGAAAACTACTGGGAGGAAGGCTCTGGGGGAAGAAGGCCTTGAAACTAAGATAAAAGCTAGTTCAGTCTGTCTGGGGGTGTGTCACTCTTCTGCACAGGGTAACAACTGTGTATTAGACTGCTCCTATTCTTGCAAGAATAAATACTTCTATTTCTATAATTTGACTATGAGTGTCTCTTACGCAGTGATGTTTGTTTAATGAATTTTGATGAATTTAATGAGAGAGAATTATCTAAGATTGATTGAGGTCGGTAATAGATTTCAAACAGATAAAAGAACCTGAAAATTAGTTGTTCCACCACGGAGCAAATTGTTTTTAGGTACCGAGGCTAATTAAGGGGAACCAGAAAATAATTTTTGGTAAACCATAATTAGGAGGGCACTAACAGTGCAACCCGACCGATTTGGGTTAAAAGAAAAGAATCGGGTTTGTTGGGGACGCCTAACAGACTAAAGAAAACGCGCGTTGAAGAGAAATCCACAGAGAACAGAAAAGCAGCCAGTATGGGGATGTCTCAAAAGCAAGCTTGCGAAATTTGGTACACCGGTGTACTACCAAATGAGAAAACATTATGGTCAGAAATGTATGATATTGAGCGCCACAAGATTAAAGATGGTGCGGGAATCAGTTGAACAGAGCAGTGAGAAACAAAAGTTGTGTCTGTGTTCAACATGTGTGTAAAAAATGTGAAAAGACAATGAGTTGTTGAAGCAGATAAAAGAGAACGGAGTCGATGTAGAATGTATTGCCATAGTAAGATTGAATATAACTGATAAAAGGGTTTTTATTTTTCATGACAGATGTCAGAAGATTTTTTCGTAACAAGAGTTGAAGTAGCAAGCAGCAATAAGGCTGGCTGTGTGAAATAGAGGGAACTGTAAGTGAGAGACTTAATGGAAGAGGGAAGTGAAAAACAAAAGGTTGAGACGTGTGTGGGGGGATTGTAAGCAAACAATCATGTACTGGTTAGATAATGAAGGAACTGGCATGTAGGGAAAAGAAAGGAGAGGATACAGAAGGAACTGGCATGTAGGGAAAGATTGAGAAGAAATATAGTAGAAAACTATATGTGATGAAAATAAAATGTCTGACAGAATTTATGGAAGTCAAATTAACTGTTTAAATTGTATGAAAAGTGAGTTTCAGAATAAAAATAAGGCATTGTATGATTGACAGGGATTAACATGACATGAAGAATGTTTTAAGCAGAATGGGGAACAATTCTATATTTTGATAAAATAATGATTGAAATGATGATATATCTGCTTTATTTTATTAATGTTAAGAAAATAAGGGTATTGAAGCAAGTAGCTATAATGGTTGTCTGTGTAATTTACGGACTGAGTAATATAATCTGTTTTGGAGAAACAGTAGAGATAAGACTGAGACAATAATGATAATATTAAGTTGAATCTGCAGACTAACCATGTGATGGAAGGAAAAAGGCTTCAAACCAGTTTTAATGAAAATAATGATGTACAAATTGTAAGGTAAAGACAGAAAACAAATTCGAATATTTTGAGCATTTCCATGCAGCTTATGAAAATTAATGTTCTGCCAATACAGCCCGTTCTCATCCCAAGGCGTAATATAATGACGCTTTTGCCAAAGCGTCTACATCGAACGCGCATGGTACCCTTTAGCGTCAATATGAGACGCCGAAATATATGGGTCAGAAGGCGCCTCCTAGCGGTCTAACCCTAACCCTACACCATACCTAAACCTACCCATCTCTCTGCGTGTTATATTGACGCTAAAGGGTTCCATGGGCGTTGGATTTAGACGCTTTGTCAAAGTGTCAGAATATGACGCCTTGGGATGAGAATGCGTTGGCCAATAATAATGATGAAGAGTATGATTCGGCTATTGTTGTATCTGCCATTGGTGGACTTTAAGAAGAATACAGAGAACTGCTTATCAGTGGCTCTGTTTGCATTACTGAATGGGACACGCTGCTTCAAGGGTGTGCAGTAAGTTGGAGCCGTTTGCAAGCTCACAGTGATCAAACTAGGCAAGGTGTCTGTGGCTGTAGTTGAGGCTGAAACAAACCCACCAGGTGACAAAGTGTTTTAATTTTGGTCAGCAGGGCCATTTAACACGTAACTGTAAATGCCCACCGAGAAGGTGTTTAAAAATGTGATAAAGTGACAAAAATTGAGGTATTAATGTGGGTTTGAAAGTAGATTAGTGTTTAAATGACGATATTAAAGTTTTCGTCTGAGAAAGAACAGGAGATAAAAATAAGGTCATAAGATTGAAAACTTAAGGAATTCCTTTTAAAGGAAAGATCTAAAGCACCGGTTGTTGTAACGTATGGAAGCCCGTTTCCGCCACTTTGAGTAAAAAAAATATAATTCTGTAAGTCATAATAATGAGAAACTTTCTCATAATTATGACTTAATATCTCATTATATTGAGAAAGTTTCTCATAATAATGACTTAGTATCTCATTATAATGAGAAACTTTCTCAATATAATGAGATATTAAGTCATAATTATGAGAAACTTTCTCATAATAATGACTTAATTATCTTAAAATAATGATACATTTTCTCGTAATAATGACTTAACATCTCGTAATAATGAGAAACTTTCTCGTAATAATGACTTAACGTAATAATGAGAAACTTTCTCGAAATAATGACTTAACATCTCGTAATAACGAGAAACTTTCTCGAAATAATTACTTAACATCTCATAATAATGAGAAATTTTTTCGTAATAATGACTTAGTATCTCGTAATAACGAGAAACTTTCTCGAAATAATTACTTAACATCTCATAATAATGAGAAATTTTTTCGTAATAATGACTTAACATCTCGTAATAATGAGAAACTTTCTCATAATAATGAGAAACTTTCTCGTAATAATGACTTATTTTTCGCACTTCTACGCATGCGCAAAGCAGTGGAGCAGAAGGGAGTGCCACCCTAGCGACATCCGCTGGTCAAAGCCGTGTAAATGCATCACAGCAAACATGACACGCTCTGCGAAACAGATGTTTTCATTAAAGTCATTGTGATCTACGAAGTGCAATATGTAGTATCATTAAATAACATCAATTGGAAATCATCAGTATATCTTCCATACTTTTCCATGTGCACAAAAAGGTGTGAAAGCGGAATGCAGAAGCAGGTCGGTTACAAAGCACGCCTGCTTGTGCACACCGATGGAAATTGGGTTACTTTAACTTACAAAACTATCAGATTAAAATTGGAATATTACATTTATTCGTTAAGTTTAAGTGTGACATCTTCATAAAATATATGGGTAGGCTATGTGTTAACACGTAGGCTATTATTTGCGGATGCGTGTATGTGCAGGTTCACCTGGAAGATATCAATACATTTATAACTTTTGGGACATTTACACATAAGTGGGCAGTGGAATGGGGGGGAAACGCAAGGTCTTGAGAGGCGTGTTTTTAAAAGCTAAACCTCTTTTCAATTGAGCTCCGCGTTTTTAGAACGCCGTCATGCGCGAGACGCGATCGAGCGCGACGTCCGTCTAGTCCGCGTTTGCCTAGAAACGCAATGAAAAAGCGCGTTCTGTAACGGACCCTTATGGGAAAAAAACTGCTTGAAAATATGATGAACACAGATTTCCAGATAAAGCGTTCTTTAACAGATTTGGAAAGGTGTGCTGTCTGATCATTCCTCCATCTATTTTAAATCCACGGATCACCCTGTGTTGCTGCTTGTTCATACACAAAAATACAAATGAATAATACAAATGAATAAAAGACTATCTAGTATGGAAGCCCATCTCATATACTGATAATTTATCATTATTGTTATTCACTGCAGAGCGTGCCATGTTTGCTGTGATTACACGGCTTTGACCAGCGGATGTCGCTAGCGTGGCACTCCCTTCTGCTCCACTGCTTTGCGCATGCGTAGAAGTGCGAAAAATAAGTCATTATTACGAGAAAGTTTCTCATTATTATGAGAAAGTTTCTCATTATTACGAGATGTTAAGTCATTATTACGAGAAAGTTTCTCATTATTATGAGAAAGTTTCTCATTATAACGAGATTTTAAGTCATTATTACGAGAAAGTTTCTCATTATTACGAGATGCTAAGTCATAATTACGAGAAAGTTTCTCATTATTATAAGATGTTAAGTCATTATTATGAGAAAGTTTCTCATTATTACGAGATGTTAAGTCATTATTACAAGAAACTTTCTCATTATTACGAGATGCTAAGTCATAATTACGAGAAAGTTTCTCATTATTATGAGATACTCAAGTCATTATTATGAGAAAGTTTCTCGATATAATGAGATAGTAAGTCATAATTATGAGAAACTTTCTCATTATAATGAGATACTAAGTCATTATAATGAGATACTAAGTCATTATTATGAGAAACTTTCTCAATATAATGAGATATTAAGTCATTATTATGAGAAACTTTCTCATTATTATGACTTACAGAATTATATTTTTTTACTCAACGTGGCGGAAACGGGCTTCCATAGTAACGTGAATGGATAAGTACCGGTTGATGTAAAATTACAGATAATGACTAAAAAGAAATTTGAGTTGCAAAATATGGAAGTAACTAAAAGGATGATTGTGTTTTAATGAAACACTTTAAAGAGTTGTACGAAAGTTAGTGTGGATCCTAATAGCAGATTGATAAACTCCTAGAGAAAACATTGAAGTCAGGTGTTAAAACTATGGTAATTGTGAACCTGACAACTAAAATTGAGATGAAATTTGAAACGTTACTAAGAACTAGAATAATTATTATTCTTTAAGATAAAATAAGCAGAATCAGTGTTATAGGATTAATAGTTGCCAAATGTAAAATGTGTAGAAAGGCATTTGATTAAACAAAAGCCTGTTAGTGTTGACCATGAAAAGAACAGAGCTGATGTTTTGGTTTTTAAAAGATAAGCTTGTGATTTGGCTTAAACAGTTTGCTTATCTGGATCTGGTGTGTGTGACTGAAAGTGCCAGTGCGACAGAGACTCAATTTGAGTGGAAATTTGTAATGTCTAAATTCCCTGATATATGGGCACAAGACAATAAAAATTATGTTTATTTGAACACGCATGTAATTTCTGGCAAAGATGCCTTAAGCTGGGCTAGAGTTAAAGAATGGTAGGTAAAGTATGATGTTTGATGTTTATGAAAGTACAGTGTACCAGTTCTGACTGCCTCAGAGTCTCTCTCTCATTCAATATAAAAGCTGTTATCTGAGCCTGTCATAAGTGATAATAAGCTATTTATAGTAAAGCACAGTGTTTCAGTTGAAAATTATAGACACAGAGATGTTAAAAGAAATCATTGCCATGCAGAGGGCAATTTGTATTTGTAAATGTTTTAAAAGTAAAACTGAATGACTTTAAAGAAGTCTTTAAAATAGTAATACAGACCTTAAACGATAGAAGTGACATTTTGACTAGGTTATTGTAACTTCTTGGTCTCATTTTAGCCTCCACGATGAAACAGGGCCGATGGCTCGGGCTACAGAGGTAACAGTACACTGAATGGATGGTTGTGAATAAAGTTCACTGAGATTTTGTTGATTCGGACAGGTCTAACAAATTTGAGTGATTAAATACTGTTGTTATTAACCTGTCTCCCTTAACCCTCTGGGGTCTGAGGTGTTTTTAAGGCCTTTGAGGTGTTTTGACATGCTCTGACATTTGTGCTTATTTCAGCTACTTACAACATACCATTGGCCAACATGTAATTTGGCTGTATTCAGCACAAACTCTGCTACAATAATATGTGAGCAAAATAGATGTACATGTTTGCATTTTATAGAAAAAAAATATTATGCGTGGTTAGTAAGTTTTGGGAAAAAAATTGTCACCGCAATAAGGCCATATAACACATACTGAACAGTTGTCCACAAGACTTTTGAGTTACTATTCTTGTAGGCTAGAATTTTTACTACAAAATGATGTGAAAATCATTCTGACCACTCTTTCACAAACAACAATATAACAATTAAAATTTTGTAAGTCAGTTTTTTTGTAAGTCAGCACTGCTGTATGCGTGGGAGTGTCAATGGCCATGAATATTAATGAGATTCACACCAGGGGAGACAAAAGACACTCCCCCAAAGGCTAATGCCCCATCAATGTGCTGTGAGGCAACCTGAACAAAGAATGACAGGAGATGCAAAGGTTTGGTTTTTCAATCTGTTTTATTGTAATTCCTAGAACACATGACTATTTTTTATATTTTTTTAAATATTAAGCAGCACAACTGTTTTCAACATTGATTTTTTAAAAATAAATAATCATATCAGAATGATTTCTGAAGGATCATGTGACACTGAAGACTGAAGTAATGATGAATCACAGAACAACAGAACAACATTTTAAAATACAGTTAGGCTATTTTAGACTGTAATACTATTTCACAATATTACTGGGTTTTTTGTTTGTTTGTTTTTTAATCAAATATACGCAGAAGTGATGAGCATCAGAGACTTCTAAAACATTAAAAAAGTTTGCAAACTTTTGATGGATACCTGTATAAAATTCTACATATACCTATCCATTTATATTTGCTGATAACACAATCAAAGAAGCTGTATTATTATCATTATCAATCACTAATGGCCATGGATAAAAAAAAAGACAAAAAGTTTTTGTAATTTCACACAAGAATGGGTACTTGTATATTATGACGATGTAAACACAATTACATTTCATCTGTAAATATTATGTCTGTGCACTTACTCAGTATGATTCTCGATCGCACTGAGAACTGAATGACACGCGTGCTCCTCTGCGGTGCTGGAGAAGGAGAGCGTGATGCAGACACAATCCTACAACAACAACAAAAACTGTTAGCATACATAATCCAAAGTAAACTGTGGGCAATTAATGGGTATGGACGAACAATGTATATCTATTGATGGGCCATAGGACGGAGAAATATCTATTTATGGGCCATACACCGCGAGAATCTGCTGATGGGCCATAACGTATAGACCGCGCGCATTTAGAGCATTTCAAACATTTACACCTGTATTCACAATCATCTGTGCAGTATTTTAGCAGGATAAGCAGTGTCATAGGCTAACCAAAACAGAACATTTATATATAAAAATATAATGTCTAGTATTTAGACAGTATTTTACCGGAAGCTGAAATATATTTGCACTAAATCACATTATATTTAGGCTACACCTAAGCAGATATTCGCAAATAAGCTACATTACGCATAAGCTAATCAAAACTGAGTGAAATATATTTAATATACAAATGTTTAGAGAGTAACGTTATCATATTGAAAGTTTACACTTGAGCATGTACACGAATGTTATATTGTAAGGCAATACTAAGCAAAATATAGTCTGAAAACATGAGTTCTATATGATCAGAAAAATAATTATATAACACTAAACAATATAACACTTACTCCGAACTTGTATCCTCGGCGGGATCAATTCTCTCTTCAAAATGCAGCCGTTTGTCGTCTTGAGTTGCAATAATCTTCCTCTGAGGAAAAAAGGTGAATTCTTCCTCGCTGTACAGAATCATCTGGCGGCCTCTTTACCGGAGTAGCGTGCCCGCTGTGCCATCCTCAAAACGCGACGAACTATCAGCGAATCTCATGAAGAAATTGTGTGTTTTTATGGCATTGATCGGGGGCGTGTGCGATGCATATAGATCACCTAAACTATTTACATGTGAATAGCGCCGGGGGCGTGGCGGCCTCAACTCATTAAAAATAATGAGGGGAGAAAGAAAAAACTGGACCTCTCCTTGGTTTCAAACGGATTACATAAACTGTGAGTATTTGTTTTTTATATAAATTACTTAATTTAAAAGAAGAGAATTCAAGCTTCATAAAGAAAAATCTCTCGTGCCTGTGTGACAAGTATTCGCGGAGTTACAGTTAATCTTAGGACGTGTTTCAGAATGGACTTCACAGACAGAGAGAACGCAGAACTCGCATCATGTTCGTTTTTCTTTATTTGGCGAAAAGCACAACACTTTGTTTTTATTGCGAGTATCCACAAAAAAAATAGACACTTAACAGGATCTAATGATGTATAACACTTAAATGTAAGATCAAAATCAACAGAGTATTTTGAGTCTCTTTTGCACTGATAAGAAAAAAAGCAAGCAAATCACGCCGGCGTGATTTCAGACCCCAGAGGGTTAACACTATTAGGCTATCCGGATGAGGTGACTCTTGAATGTGCCTTTCCTAAGCTCCAGAAAACAGCTGAGTTCTGTTGAAATAACTGATTGTGTGATGGGAAAGAGCGGTCACCAGTGTGTACGAGTGGCTACTCAATGACGGGGTGATCTTCCTGGCCAGGGGACAGCCCAACGCAGGGGGTCACGAACACTGGGCATCTCCGGATGGAGGTGTTATATGTGAGAAAGGTATGAGAGTTGAGCGCTGATTACTGGAGGCCACCGGGGTCAGCAGAGCATTGAGAGGTGAGATGCGCTGTGAGGAGTTACGGCAGTCTGACCCAGAAAATGTGAGTTTCCTCTATACCACTCATGAGAAAACCGCATTCACTGCATGGCTTGTTTTCAATTGTGACAAGTGTCTGCAACTATGCCAGGGGACAACACCCTGAAGAGAAGGAGATTATAGATAAAGAGCTAATGGGAATGGGCATTCAAGAGCCAGCTGAGACGATGAGGGGATTGTCATTATTTGTTGGGGAGACAGTAACAAAACTTATTAGTTTATATCAGGAACATGATGCTGGTTGCCTTATGGGCAAGGAAAATTATAGAAGTGTTGATTTTGAACTAATATGTCTATAAGATGGTTTTAACTCCTGAAGGTCATTAGACATGGTGGTGACTAAAGATTAAGACAGTTTTTGTAGAGTTTGGTGAACTATTAAGGGTTCTAGACTATGATTAATTAAGTTTCAGTCTTAGGAGGCTGTTGAAGAGATTATTTGTATAGTGAGAGAGACTGCTGGAGGAAGGGGTTGATACTCTGTCTGTCTTTCTGTTATCAGGCCTGGTAAGGCAAGCTTAAACAAAATAATGATAATGAACCAAAACAACCCAGCTGACTTTTCTAGAAAAAATTAAATGAATAATGAACAGACATGCTTTGAAACTGGTTAAGAGTAAAGTTTAAGTAAAGTTAGGTAAAAGCTACAGGGAAAATGTAAAGTTTAAAATCTTATTTAAAATTTAAATCCTTTTAACAATGATATAAGGAAAGGCGAACATTGAGAATGAGCAGTTAAGATATGTGTGTCCAGTATGAGTGTGTGTGTGATGGTGACAGCACTTTAGGTCTTGTATGTGTTAGTTTGGGGTACTAATATTCCGCCTGAATAGTGTGGATATTGTGTCATTAACCTCTGGAATGAGTGTTTTATCATTACAGATGGGTTAAGGCAAATTACAAATATTAAAGAAGCCGATAATTCTAAGTGGATCCGATGAAAAGATGATACAGAAAATGGGACGAGCTTTAAGTTGATTGGCCATCAAGCTCTGTCTGGTAGTAATTTCGTTTGTCATTTATGATGGGGATTTTAATTACTTTCTGGATCAGTTTAGGTATTTAGGTAAATGGGAATTGTGGAGTTGTAGATCGCCGTCCATCGTGCGTTGAAATAAAAGAAGATGTTATAGATTTGACGGCAACAATAAAGTGACACATTGGCTGAGTCAATATCAAATTATGCAGAGAGCCATTTATGATTATTGTAAACAGGAGGAGAATGTTGTTTGACTGACATTAACCAAGTCTGTACACCACGACCTGACTTGATAGAAACAATTGATGACTTTGAAAATGTTTGTAGATGACTGAATTAAGAGACCAAACAACAGGCCTGAAAAGCAGGATCCGCGGTGAGACTGAGGGCCGTTGCCCTTCAAATACTTCGATAAGAAGATGAGATTGTGGCTTTAAGTGAAGAATGTAATATTTTTGTTTCAGAGGCAGAGAAAGATGTCTGGAGGAAATTTGTCTGAAGGACAACGTTTGGGTTAGTGTTGATGGGGAAAATTTATAAAAAACACTATGTTAAATGTTATGTTAAATTGATGCTCGAGTTGTGTCGTGCATCAAGAGGGAGATGGTATAACAATTGCCAAATATGGTTTATTAAGGGGTTCACATTTGCTGAATAAATGTAGGGAGAACACTAGGGGTAATTGGATAAAAGCTCTGAAAGAAGCCATTTTTCTGCCTAACAAAATTGATGTCTGTGAGTGTGCCGCACACACCAATAACAAAGATTGTTTCAACAGGAAACGCCAGGGCATCGAAGGCCACGGGAGAACAGTAGACAAAAGAAACTGTACTTTACGGACAATAACCTCAACATTTGCTTTCCTTTACAGAGGATTGAGACTTTTGATACAGGGCAATATGTGCCGAGTAAAATAATGGCTATGGATGAAATTGGCTAACTATCCTGGCCTGGGTTATTATTATGGCTGAAAGAAAAGGTGCCACACCTGCGCAGCAGATAACTTAAAGTTTTCCTTTTGCAGAATGTCAGGATGGCTGGAATCAAAGAGGTTAAAATAAATCATTGCCATTTTGAGGGCAACTTGATCTGATTATTTTCCAAATGTATAAATATTGTATTGTTGATATGAACACAGGGGGGAGTGTTTTTCAGGGGAAAAGGACCCTGAGTGTTATTATGGCAGCAAGTGCTAATATGTTAGTGATAATATGTTTCAGTAAAATGAGAAGAAACAGAGTTGAATTGGCTAAATGTAAACAAATGGTGAACGTTCCACAGGTCACACCAAAAGGGACGGCCGGCTAGACAAGCGGTCAGTAACAAAAAAATACTTAGGTTTTTCATTCACAGGTGAAAATAGCCAGGAAATGGCTCTCTCCTCAAACAAGGTTGTGAGGTTGGAGATGTGACACCTAAGTCAAAGCATCTTAAGCTTCACCAATCAACCTCAGATACCCCAAAACGCAGACGCCAACGTGAAGCATAAAGTGGGGGAAAAAGGACGTGCTAGTAACGTAACCTCCCCCACCAACGTGGGAAGACCAGGGCTACAGCTCGCAAAGAGCTACACCTGGCGAAGACGGAACGTCGATGGGGCAACGGTCAACACACCTGGAGGAGGATGTGGTAAAACTAACGGTTTAAGTTTAGCAGAGGAGTGTTTTTGTGATGACTTTGATGATTTTATTTGATTGAATCAAAATATGTATTGGTATAGATCTAATGATTTGATTGATTAGTGCAAATGTTTTCAGGAAAAGTAGCAAATCTATTAATTATGGTGAAGTAATGGAAATGTGTGTTAATTTTGAACAACTACATTGATTAGGAGAATTGATAAAATTATAAAACTTTTCTGGAAAGATTTTTTTGAATAAGGCATAAAATAGTGAATATGAGAAAACTGGAGTGTCTGTTCAATTGGTGAAAATGACAGTCTATCCGAATGATGATGATGATGAACATAATTATGCAGACAATTCAAATAGCGATTACAATGAAATGTATTAATTGTTGGGGTATGTTTTTCCTTCCTTTTTCTTCTTATGAATGCTTTGAATTTGGAATGAAGGATTTTTTTATACTTTGTATTTTATAACCAGTGTGAATTGATGGTTTTGGTTTTCTAACTAATCTGTACACTATTTCTTATTTAACTGAGATGACTGAGGGTTCGATCTAGATCGAGAGTGCGATAACAGTGTTTATTCATTTAGCCCGGTTTCAGATAAATTCTTTACTTGCTTGCTAATATTCGAGGGACTATCCTTACAAAAAACAGCCTAAGCTTTTTCCTTTTTCTAAATAATGCTTCACAAATGTTTAAGAAGAGTGATGATACGACTTAAAATTGTCTTTTTGTTTATTATTGTGATTATGAGTAATCTGAATGATAAAAAAGTGAGGAGTTGTGGTGGCAATTTTATGATATTCATTGATCTTTAGTAAAATATAGATGATTCAAAGAATGTCACATGTGTGTCTCTCACTTTTAGTGAGAGAAGATTCTGTTTATGTACCTGTGGAGGCAGAAGGGGGAGACACTCCAGAGAACAGACGAACAAGGACCTCTGACCTAGATGTCAGAAGGCCATTTGGTGCAGGGGGGCTTAGTGGGCCAACTAGTGACGTCTATGGAAAACTACTGGGAGGAAGGCTCTGGGGGAAGAAGGCCTTGAAACTAAGATAAAAGCTAGTTCAGTCTGTCTGGGGGTGTGTCACTCTTCTGCACAGGGTAACAACTGTGTATTAGACTGCTCCTATTCTTGCAAGAATAAATACTTCTATTTCTATAATTTGACTATGAGTGTCTCTTACGCAGTGATGTTTGTTTAATGAATTTTCGCCACAACACCACTTTCAAGAAACTGTTGAAGACGCATCTCTTTCGGCAGCAATTATTCCAGTAATACTAACACTTTCTCTTCCTTTCTATATTAAAAAAAACTTTACGGGTTTTGCGTTAGATTAAACTGAGAAAGGTTATAGCACTTATATTTTGTTTTCCTTCTGTTAGTTTAACTGCTTCTATTGTTCTCATTTGTAAGTCGCTTTGGATAAAAGCGTAAATGTAAATGTAAATTTACTTACTGTGTACATACATGTTGACATACAGAGCTAATAAACACTGCATGAAAAGAGGTGTATACGGACCAGTATATGCCTGTATACACCACAGATTTTCAGACGAATCAAGGAGTATTACTGACCAAATATGGGGAATACCACAGGTCTGTATACTGCCGAAAATTTACCAATTTGGATGTATATTATTGCGGTATTCCATGCAACAGTATTCCTTTTTTCAGGGGGACATTCACACCTTTGTGCCACTCTGCCAATTAAATACACACAAAATACACACATTAAATAATACATTAGATGATGTGTTCCAGTCGACTCCTTTTCTCACTGTAGCTCCCTTGGGAATCCACATGAACAACATCTTCCTCATCATACATTGAACTCCACCATTTCTGTCCTTCACATACACTCACCGGCCACTTTATTAGGTACCCCATGCTAGTAATGGGTTGGACCCCCTTTTGCCTTCAGAACTGCCTCAATTCTTCGTGGCATAGATTCAACAAGGTGCTGGAAGCATTCCTCAGGGAGTTTGGTCCATATTGACATGATGGCATCACACAGTTGCCGCAGATTTGTCGGCTGCACATCCATGATGCGAATCTCCCGTTCCACCACATCCCAAATATGCTCTATTGGATTGAGATCTGGTGACTGTGGAGGCCATTTGAGTACAGCGAACTCATTGTCATGTTCAAGAAACCAGTCTGAGATGATTCCAGCTTTATGACATGGCGCATTATCCTGCTGAAAGTAGCCATCAGAAGTTGGGTACATTGTGGTCATAAAGGGATGGACATGGTCAGCAACAATACTCAGGTAGGCTGTGGCGTTGCAACGATGCTCAATTGGTACCAAGGGGCCCAAAGAGTGCCAAGAAAATATTCCCCACACCATGACACCACCACCACCAGCCTGAACCGTTGATACAAGGCAGGATGGATCCATGCTTTCATGTTGTAGACGCCAAATTCTGACCCTACCATCCGAATGTCGCAGCAGAAATCGAGACTCATCAGACCAGGCAACGTTTTTCCAATCTTCTATTGTCCAATTTCGATGAGCTTGTGCAAATTATAGCCTCAGTTTCCTGTTCTTAGCTGAAAGGAGTGGCACCCGGTGTGGTCTTCTGCTGCTGTAGCCCATCTGCCTCAAAGTTCGACGTACTGTGCGTTCAGAGATGCTCTTCTGCCCACCTTGGTTGTAACGGGTGGTTATTTGAGTCACTGTTGCCCTTCTATCAGCTCGAACCAGTCTGGCCATTCTCCTCTGACCTCTGGCATCAACAAGGCATTTCCGCCCACAGAACTGCCGCTCACTGGATGTTTTTTCTTTTTCGGACCACTCTCTGTAAACCCTAGAGATGGTTGTGCGTGAAAATCCCAGTAGATTAGCAGTTTCTGAAATACTCAGACCAGCCCTTCTGGCACCAACAATCATGCCACGTTCAAAGTCACTCAAATCACCTTTCTTCCCCATACTGATGCTCGGTTTGAACTGCAGGAGATTGTCTTGACCATGTCTACATGCCTAAATGCACTGAGTTGGCGCCATGTGATTGGCTGCTTAGAAATTAAGTGTTAACGAGCAGTTGGACAGGTGTACCTAATAAAGTGGCCGGTGAGTGTAGGTCTGGTTATGTACTGCTCTGAGACAAGAAGGTTGAGGATCTCAATGCAGTTTTATTGAAAGGGAAATCCACAATCGTAGTCGAAAACAGGCCAGAGGTCAGAGCACAGTAAATCAGTCCAAAACAAACAAATCCAGAGGGTGAGACAGGAACATGGAAAACGCTCAGAGATACAGTGTAAACAACTAACAAGATTTCTTCTTCTTCTTCTTTGGGCTTATTGGCGGTTCGCATTCTTAAAAAGAGCATTACCGCCATCTACTGTAGGTAATAGATCAGAGACAATATATCACAACTCCCAGAACAATCAGGACTCGTGCTCTCAATGTTGCTGCGTGTTCAGCTCCTCCATCTACAGCCAAAGTCCATCATCTTCCAGAGAGGGATACTGATACTAATAATACTAATAGCCTATAGATAATTGTGTTAATTGTTGATTATCTTTCATCTCAAATTCTTCAATTATCTTACTTCTTTCCTCAGAATATTTATTACACTTAAGTACATGCTCCACTGTTTCTCTGATTCCACACCATTCACATAATCCTGTAGTATGTTTTCCTATTATTTGCATTGTTGAATTAAGTCCTGTATGTCCCAGTCTTAATCTAGAAATAATACAGTCTTCCTTCCTTCTCCCACTAGAATTCCTACCTCTACCTACCAATGGTTGTATTAAATGTAAATGTCTACCTTTTTCCTCATTATCCCAATACGATTGCCAATTTTTATTTATCTCCCTTTTAATTATTGATTTGATTTCTAATTTACTATACCCAATTTGCATATCTAGTTTATTTTGCCATTGACTGTTTTGCTAGTTTATCTGCTTCATTTCCAGACACTCCAGTATGTGCCGGAACCCATAAAAACTGAACTATCTTATTTTTTTGTTGCATCATGAACAATATCTGTAAGATTTCCAAAACAATATTTTGTCTAGTATCTGATTTTTGATCTTCCAGGCACATCAAGGCTGAACTTGAATCTGAGCATATTAAAGTTTTATTGAGCCCCATTTCATTTATTTTATTAATTGCTACCATAATTGCTAGAAGCTCTCCTGTAAACACAGATACATGATCTGATACTCTTTCCCCTCTTGCCACTTTCAATCCGCTACCCCAACCTGTCCCTTCTGTGGATCCTTAGATGCATCTGTGAAAACCTGTATATATTGTTCATACTTAGTCCCAATATATTCTTTTGTCATCTCTGTTTCCAACATCCTCTGATCTCTATCTTGTCTTGATTCCAATAAGAATAGATCTACATTTGGTTTAGGTAAAATCCATAATGGTGTTATTGGTAATATTACTGCTGGAATAACTCTATACTCATTTAATTTCATATTCTGAACTAAATCCTTAATAATCCAACCAAAACTGTTAACTTTCCCTTTCCCATATTCCCAACCTTTTGTTGGATGACTATCCCTCTGCCCTTTTAGGTTTACCCAGTATGCCAGTATCAATTGCTTCCTTCTTAAGTGAATTGGTATCTCCCCCATCTCCACCTGTAAAGCTGAAACAGGAGAGGAAGGATAAGCTCCACAACATTCTCAAAGCTCGTGATTGAATTCATTCTAATTTTCCTAACTGTGACTTAGTTGCTGTTCCATATGCAATACAACCATAATCTAATACTGCTCTTATCATTGTTGAATAAATTGTTTTTAATACAACCCTATCAGCTCCCCATTCTCGTCCTGAAATACACCTCATTACATTTAAAATCGTCTTACATTTATCCTCCATCTTATTTATGTGTACATTCCATGTAACCTTTGTATCAAACCACATACCTAAAAATCTTAACACTTTAACTTGTTCTATAAATTAATCTTTAGATCAATACTTGACCTTTTATTTGTAAAAAAACAAACAAATATATATATTTTTTTCTCCACTGAGAATTTAAAACCCCATTTGTAAGACCATTCCTCAACATTTTTTAAAACTGTGTCACAGGTCGGGGGGGCCAAGCCAGACTGCACCCACCCCTCAAACCCAGGACCACCCAGAGGAGCGTACCAGAGACCAGACAGACAAGTGGAATTAAAATGAACAATCTTTATTTAATAAAAAGGGGGATTAAAAAGTCTTGACGTGGATTTTGTGTCTCTTCCCAGGAAGGGGAACCCGCTTTTGGACCCTGGGAAGCGAGGGGTTCACCCCACCGACCCGTGCCACCGGCAACCACTGAGGAGGAGGGATTCGACTGCCGTTCCAGCAAGTAGGTAAGTATCTTGGTAAGTAAACCTTCTTGGGCGTGATACAGGCGGACAGATGTCCGGATGGGCCTGGACCAGGACTGAGGACTAGGAGGGGACTCTTCCACCGGACAGGTGAGTGGCAGGTACGTATACCTCTCCAAAGGACAAAGCAGGGCGGAGGAGCCTCACTGGAGGACAGGTGGATAGATGGGTCGGTATGTTCCTGGACCGTTAATCGTTCCAGATGTAATCAGCACGGGGGCTGTGGGCCAGGAGGGAACTCTCCGCCAGTCAGGTGGATAGCCGGGTACGTATGTCTCCTCAGGGCAGGGCGCCACTCCCGTGTCGTCGCTGGACAGCAGGTGCAGGGTCCCTCGTGTCTCTTTCTCCTTCGGCGGGGTTCAGTCGTTAGCAGAGGTATCCTCTATTCCAAAGACAGAGACAATTTTACAAGCTCACTTCCCTTTACAATGGGGCAAGGACTTACGGCTGGAGCGGATGGCTGTGCTGACACGATGTGGCCAGGGCGAACCTCTGCTTCAGACAGGCATCACACAAGGCAGTAACGGAGGAATCATCTATTTAAACAGACAGAGCAATTTATACAGGTGCAGGCACACTCCTCTGTAAGATGGAGAATCGGGCTTACGGCTGTATTGTGTTGTTCTAAACCAGGGGTAGGGAACGTTGGTCCTGGAGACCCACTGTCCTGCAGAGTTTTGTTCCAACCCTAATCAAACACACCTGAACCAGCTAATAAATGTCTTTAGGATCATTAAGGCAACAATCAGGTGAGTTTTTTTCAGGGTTGGAGCTAAACTCTGCAGGACAGTGGCTCTCCAGGACCAACGTTCCATACCCCTGTTCTAAGCAGACAGCACTGAGGCTAGGGTGTGTCCCTCCTTCAGACAGGCATCACACAAGGCAGTAGCAGAAGAATCTATTTAAATAGACAGGACAAGTTATACGGGGCAAGCACACTTCTCTTCAGTATCGAAGCGGGGGCTTATAGCCCGAGCGGGACATGCACATTCGACACTGAGGCTTTGTTCAGCAAACACTGGGCAATAATATGAACTGAAGAATACTGGCAGTTAAATATACATATACATCCACACACTGCAACTTCACGTCAAGTCCAATACTGTTGCAGATCTGACATGAACACGGCCTATTTCAGGAGTTAAGAGGAATCCAGTATTTATATTATATAATACTGTATATGTTTTTATATCACACTTCAATTCGGGCACTGCATATCCACTCTCAGTGCAATAAGGCCAGCACTCACCCAATGATCAATCCTTCCACTGTTACGCTGAATCAGCACTCAGGAGATGAAGAGATGCAGATGACTTCTCACAGCATGGGAAACAGCGTCTTCAATACTCTCACACTCAGACGAAGATATCAGGATTTCAATGATGATTCAGTTCACACTCTTAAGTGACAGTTACACTCGTGATCAATACACTTCACAATTCCTTATTCAACTCAGTGCAAGGCATGCATTCACACAGATCCGATGTTTCATTACTTAACTTCCTCTCAGGAATGATGGCGCTCTCCAGTCTCGACTGTATCTCCACAATTCTCCCACTTCCCATCCAGTTCACGTTTCCAGCTTGTATTCACACAAATCACCGTTGCACCCTTAATCCAACAAAAACCTCACAGCCCTCTCCAAAGATCCCAGCGAATTCAAGCTACTCCCAAAGGAACGATTTCTCCCGGAGGCGATATTTTTTTTCACAGGATGGTAGGGGAAGACTCATTAATATTCATTAGGGAACTCATCCCTGATTGGTCTGATGACCTACCCCCTAACCCCGCCCCTAAACCTACCCGTCACTGGGGGTCTGATGACCTACCCCTAACTCCGCCCCTAAACCTACCAGTCACTGGGGTTAAGACAAATCAGAGATGAGTTCTCTAATGAATATTAATGAGTCTTCCCCTACCATCCTGTGAAAAAAAATATCGCCTCCCGGAGGAGTACCACCCTCAATTTCCTCTTCCTTTTCCTTTTAACTGCTTCATTCGGCCCCGTAGCCCTATCGCCGATCCTCACACCAATCGCCCGCACCTGATACCGTTTGCCTCATCAGCCGCCGCTGTCATGGAAACCAACAACAAGCGGAACCGGCTCGGTGTTTCACTGATATTGTTCCGGGGGGAACACACTTCCAGCTGACATTTGTTCCGCTTCCTTTGTCACTTGTGACAACTGCTTGCATTTATATACTCTACATTCCTACCTCTAATCCACAGAGCTCCATCATCCGCGAACAGCGATTTATTTACATTATTATCTATTGTTGCAAATACATAATTAATCATAATAATAAACAACAAAGGACTTATAACACTACCCTGAGGTGTTCCATTCTCAATTATTCCTTTCCTTGATATATATTCTCCAATCTTCACTTTAATATTCCTTTCAATTAAAAACTCTTTAATCCAATTATATAATTTTCCTTCTATTCCAATTTGATCTAACTTTATCAACAAACCCTCCTTCCATAACATATAAGCTTTTTCTACATAAAAGAAAACCGCTATTAGAGTTTCTTTATTTATCAATGCTTTCCTTATATCTGATTCCAATTTAACAATTGAGTCCATTGTACTCTTTCCATGTCTAAAACCATTTTGATATGGGGAAAAACATAATTCTTCTCCATATGATACATTAAACGATCTGTAATCATTTTTTCCATAACTTTACCTAGATGTGTTGTTAATGCTATCGGTCTGTAGTTTAAAGGGATACTTGGATCTTTACCTGTTTTTTTAATGGGAATTATTACTGCTTCTTTCCATCTCTTAGGTAAAATCCCTTCTTCCCATACCCTGTTATAAAACTCTAGAATCATTTTAAGAGATTCATCACTTAACTTTTTTAACATTACATAACTAATTCCATCCTGTCCAGGAGTTGAAGCTTTAGTGTTTTTTAATGCCCTCTTTAATTCTGAATATGAAAAAGGCACATCTAGAAAACTATTTGGTACTCTTTTTTTTTCTAAAATAAATGGATGTTCTTTTAACAACTTCTCCCTCATTTCCTTACACTCCTTCATCAAATTATCCGAACTATTTATTTTTGAGAATTCTCTTCTAAACATTTCTGCTTTTTCCTCATCACATATTGCTATTTCTTCCCCTATAACACAGGGTACTCATACTCTCTTCGAATGCTACTCATCTTTTTAATCATACTCCATACTTCCTCAATTGGAGTATTTTTCCCAATTTCTTCACAATATGATCTCCAATACTTTTTCTTCACTTCCCTTATTGTTCTTCTGGTTTCTGCTTGAGCCTTTTTATATATTATCATGTTTTCCCAATTGTGAGTTTTCCTTAGAATTTTAAATGCTTTCCTTTTCCTTTTAACTGCTATTGCACACTCCTCATTCCACCATGGAACTATTTTCCCCACCCTCTTTCCATTGCTTTTTGGAATGCATTCTCTAGCAGCATTCTGTATCACTGATATTAATTCTGTATTAATTCTTTCAATTATTATTCTTTCATTCATCTTGATCATTTTTAATCCTTCCTCACATATTCTTTCGAATTTTTTCCAATCTGCTTTCTCATACTTCCATTTTCCTGTATTTCCTTTCTTTATCTTCCCTATCCCATTATTTACAATTGAACTTAATATTGGGAAATGATCACTACCCGCTGTACAATTTAATACCTCCCAATTTATTATTCCCCCTAATGCATTAGAAACAATTGTTAGATCTATTGCAGATTCCCTCCCTGAATTTACATCCATTCGTGTTTTTGTTCCATCATTTATACGAACCAAATTTTTCTTTTCCGTCACCTCTTCAATGACCAGACCATTTGCATCTGTCGATAAACCAAAGTATTTTGGGCATTAAAATCCCCGCACCATATTACTCTACTTAATCCCTTTATCGCTTCCATACTTTCTTGTGTTAATCTTTTACACGGATTATAAAAGTTTATTATAACGTAACTTTTATTTCCAAACCATATTTCTACATATTCCATCGTTTACTATTATTTGTAACTTTTCTGTTCTCCTATCTGTTTGCGCTGTACAATTAATTACCTCCACCATGAATAGCACAAAATTTCTCTTACTTACTAGCATTACATCTTCTGGTACTCTACCTTCATTTCTTTTTCCATGTTCCATTCTCTCAGTCTCACTTTGCCTATCTCTATCTTTTACTACTTTCACAGCTTCAGCATAAGTTCGATTATTTTTTTACTTTTCTTGTTGTACTTCCACAGCCTTTTTCCTCACCTCACAACCTCCATATGCCGCATTGTGACTACCTCCACAGTTGCAACACTTCAATCCTACTCCTCCTCCACACTTCCCAAATTCGTGCTCCCCTCCACATCGCGCACACCTCATTTTAGATTTACACACTGACGCAGTATGTCCATATCTCTGACAATTATTACACCTCAAAGAAGGGGCTATATACTTCCTAATCGGATAACTAATATAACCCAACTTAATCCGATCTGGCACTTCTTTTCCTTCCAATTTTAGACGTACTGACAAGCTATCCATTCTTCTACCTTCTCTGTTCATTTGTAATCGAACTGCATCTATGACCTTTGCCCCCTCCAGATTCTTTTTTAATTCCTCCATAGTAACTCCTAACGGAATTCCATTTCTTTAAACTTCAATATTATCCTAAATTCACTCTTGCTATTACTTTGTTCCTCCCCATCTTCCTCACTAGTTATTGAACTGCTTCCTGATCTTTCCTCCTTACCTTTTTTCCTCTTTTTATTAACCTTTCTTCCTGTTCTGACATTTGTCCATCCTACCTCCACATCATCCTCCTCTTCACCTGTTTCTTCCATTCCTAGAGTCTCTGATCCATTCCCAGTTCGATTTCCTCTATCCCTCTTATTTGTATTTTTTACTTATTTGAATTGGCCGCCATGCACACCCGCCTTCACCACCTTTCCGCTCTCCTGAACCCGTACGTGAACTGATGACGTGCACACAGGATAATTGTGGCTCACCGGCTCCCTCCTGCCACTAAAAAGATTTTGCAGGGAATGAATGTGAAAACCAGGCTTAGGGGTGCACTAAACAAGGTAAAGACATCCAGGTGAATGTGATCATGGCTGATTAGTCTGGGCAAAGGATTATGGGAAATGTAGTTTGTGGATGTGTGGTGATTGTCCGGGTTGGAGTGCCCTCTGATTGTTATCCAGGGCACTCTCACTGGTGATCAGTGCAGGTCTTTCTGTGTTTGTCTCTGTTGACCTCTGCGAAAACTGCAAAACAAAAGTAATGTAACCACTGAAAATGCTCACAACAAAAAATTTAAAAATAAAAATAAAAAGAAGTTACATCTTGTCAGTTTCTAAACTTACTGTTTGTTGTCTCACTAAGGTAACACTTTAGAATACAGTTCCATCATTATTATTAATTACTACACAGGAACAAATGAATAATGCAAAATTAACATTCTAGTAACTGCTATTAAAGGGATACTTCAGGATTTAGCATTAAAGGGTAACTAAACCCTAAACCAACTTTTTTTAGTTAATGATCTGTAAGAATGGGGCTTTATTAATGCTGTTCATTGATTCCAGTAACTTTTTTGACATTTGGATATAAAGTGTTTTAATTCTACAATATATGGTGTAAAAACGTCTGAGTGCTGCCCTCTTCAGGTTGAACGGTGGCTACTGCAGTTGAATTTTCCTATTGGATGTTTGCGGTGGTTCATGATGTAAGCGGTTGATGGTGACGTAAGCAGGTTTCAGCTCACCACGCCCTTGGTACAAGCTACCACTCTCTTGGCAGTATAAAAACCATCTTGTTTCATCAAAACCACAGTAGCGAGTCAGGAGTTGCGAGTATTGAAAATGTTAGAGTATTTATTTCCTAAGTGGGCTCAGGCCACTTTTCCAGCATTTTTCAAATATTGCCAGTGGGTGGAGTCAGACTCTGACCAGGGGTTTAGTTACCCTTTAAGCTTTGTATTAGTAGAAAACCTTTATTATTTTCGAATTACCGTGCTTTCCACCATCGTATCCCCCTGAGACGAGAGATTTTTTTGTCTGGAAAAAATCCTCAGATGACGCAAAAATCGTCATTTTGCGTCATTGGAGGATTTTTTGGCCAGAGGCTAAAGCCTACAGCCAGTAGTAGGGGCTGTCCCGCATGTTCTCATTCCACCCATAGATAGGTGGGATCTCACTCACAGAATGTACACATAGTGTCAGACATCTTTTTTCGGAAGCTAGCTAGCAGGCTCTTGTTCTGTGGAGAAAGCTGAGTAGTTGGAGAAAGCTGAGTAGGAGAAAGTTGAGTAGTAGGAGAAAGCTGAGTAACCTTAGTAGGGCTTACGGTCGAGATCGTCCAAAATGTCCGGGATTCAGCTTTTGCTTTCTGCAGTCGCCATTCATTGTTTACATGCACACCTTTTGTTTTAATCTAACTGAATTCATTCTGATTGGTGAATCTGAATGTAGTGTTTACATGAACACTAAACAAGTGATCGGTTGATTTGCTAAGAAAATTCCCGCTCCTCTGTGAGAGATACGAGACCGGTGCGTCTCACAGGTGTTGCTCATCAGTAATCACGCCACCGGCCTCGCACCATTCTCCCGCGACCCTCAGTCTCGTCCTGCTCAGTAATGAATGGAGACTGTAAAACGTAAAAGCCGAATCCTGGACATTTTGGGCGATCTCTGGACAGACTCATCACGGAGACTCACTAGTAACCTTTCAACATTCCTCCGCCCAGGCGAGCAACCACCAAGAAAAGGTGTTAACACCAATTCTCGGCCAGGACTACTGGAAGCTGCTAGGGACTGGAAGATGCTGGCTGATCTTGATCAACGGCTTATTTTTCCACCTGAGATTGCCACCACTAACCTACGACCAGACATTGTTTTGTGGTCTGGATCAGCACGCATTGTTCAACTGATAGAGTTGACAGTGCCATGGGAGGATGCTGTAGATGAGGCATATGAGAGGAAGAAACTGCGGTATGCTCATTTGGCCACTGATGCAGAACAGCGAGGATGGAGAGTCCAGGTTTATCCAGTGGAAGTGGGTTGTCGAGGTTTTGTGGCACACTCTACAACCCGGTTCCTCAGAGACGTCGGATTCAGCGGCCAAGAGTTGCGTCGCACAGTAAAGAACTTATCTGAAGCAGCAGAAAGGAGCAGCAACTGGCTGTGGTTGAGACGGAAAGATTCTAGCTGGCAAGGTACAGGCCGCCACGCTACGGTTTCGTAGAATTCTTGAAAAACTTGAAGAGTCTGTTGGTTTATTTGTATAGGTTGTATAGTATAGGTTGTATAGTATACTATACAATTTGTATAGGTTGTATAGTATAGAATGACGGGTGGTTGGGCAGATATTGTGTTTTGCGGTAGGTGGTATGCCATACGGAACCGTTGCCACTGTAACTGCTTTAACGCACCAGTGGGGCTCGACAGCCTTAGTCAATCGGGTTGGCGCGTATGGTTGGGTTGCGGAGAGATTGTGAGATTGTGGTTAGGTCTCAGAAGCAGGAGGGATGTGGAGGTCAGTAAGCTGGACTGAGTTGAGTGGGGGACGGAGGGGGGTGACTCTGGGACGCCAGAGTCACTGTCGAGCCCTCTTGAGGTGTCGTGGGCTAGTCGACGAAACACTGAGGACGGAAGGTGCCCACTTGAAGACCCTAGAGATGTCCCCTACTCGGCTCAATCCAGACGGTTGTCGTGCTGGTCCACTAGGGAGACCACACTGTAGTTGCAGCCGTCGTGTGTGCTGACGCGCCAAGTACACTGCAGCCGTTAACGCCGGACAGAAGGGGAGTCACACCCTCATATGGAAAGAAGCGTAAATGGATGGAGAAGCATAGTTTACTGTAAAGCTACGTCTTAGTGTTGCTTATCTTGGCGAAAGCCGAGTACAAATCAGCATGAAGTTTTAACATCTACTCTCGTGTAATGGAAACCTAGACAGACTTGTTGTTTAACTACTGCGCTGTGTGCTCTGTTACCAGTAGGCATGGCCTCCTAGGGCAGCGAAGCAAGTGCATTCTGGGAGTTGTTGTCTTTCATCCACATAAGCCAAAATTACATTTTCTGGCTCTTCTTAGTCTAGAAAACTCCAAATTCAAAAATAATTTCACATTTCTTCTACATAAATGAACAACTTTAAATACACATTCATCTTTCCAGAGGTGAAGTATCCCTTTAACTACACTATAAAATCCAACAGTGATTCTAACTAACACTTATAACTCATCATTAGTTCATAGTAAAGTAAGTATTAATTCAGGTATTAGTACATGATTATTCATGTACTATTATTGTAAAGTGTTACCGTTATCTTTACTTAATGTCTTAACTTAATTGTAAAAATCTAGCAATCTGTACTATTCACATTCTGTGCTTTGTTTACTCAGAAAACCCAAGTTAAGATTAATTGATTGGTTTGAGGTCGGTTTTCGAGGCGGGAAAATTCTTAATGGACTGTTCACTAATTTCCTCCACTTCTGCAGTTAATATTCTCTGTTTGCATTCACTCATTTCCCAAAATCATCTTGAGTGTTTAAATTGTCAATACAAATAAAAAAAATTGAGAGAACATAACATTAGCTGACTTCATAAATTGATGTTGATTTTCCTAAAATGTTTTTAGTCACCATTATGGCGAGTAGTGATCCCTTTGGTTGGGCACTTGGAACTTCATTTATGCTATTGTATTGTAATTTTCTTCCCATTGACGCAGCAATGCAACAATAAATCAGTTATTTGTTATTATTTCAAAGGAAGAGAACATGTATGAGACTACATACATACATACATACATACATACATATATATATATATATATATATATATATATATGAATGAATGATGTAAAATATATTTCATGTCAATATAGGATCTTTTATTTATTTTTTTTGCTTACACTTATCTCCTAAACACCTGTAAAACTTTTAATTGGGTCATATAATCCCTCTATATTTGTGACATTATTGCAATTATATTAACACATAATTTGTTGCACATAAAGCCAGATGATGATCAGGGGTCCGTTCTTCGTACGTCGCTAACTCAGTTAACTGGATTTTATTGTTGACGATTGGGCTTGTATACATTTACTTAACGTAGTACGAAGAATGGACCCCTGATCATCTTCTGGCTTTATGTGCAACAAATTGCATGGTTTGGTAAACACTGCTACAAAAACCACATACTGACATCAAATGCCAAGAGTCAAACTGCCCAACTAAAGCAAACACGGATCACCATAATGGTGACCAAACCTTTTCAATAAAACAGCTTTATTGTCTTCTTTTATTTGCAGTTGATTTCAGGCTATGTGGCTTTAAGTCAGTTGTAGTTGTTGTTTTTCATTTTCTGAGAACCAACCTTGTAACATTGATTCAATGCCATTACCATTGGTTTTTTAATTAATAAAAAAATAAAATAATAATTATGTTTATTCTATGCAGTTAACGTTGACACATTAACATTGATTCAACATTATTTCGATGGTGGCTTGCTGTCTTGTTTTCTAAGGACAATGTTTGCCAGCTCTTAGAAGTTAAATATCTGACACTTGAGTACTGAAATTGTGGATGTGTGGAAGTAATTTATAATAAGTTAATACATATCGATGTAATGAAAATGATTGATATCTTATTTTATTAGATTCTGGTTAGATTAATTATTGAGTAATATTTCTTAATGGTAATCTTGTTTTATTGAATCCATATTTTTTTGTTTGTTTTTATTTTTAAAAATGAGAAATAATTGTTTCATTAAATCTATATCTATTAGATTGGAGAAAACAAATTATTTCTAATACATATTATTTCTTAAATACATTTTTTTTTGGTTTTGGTTAAATCTATATCTTTTTGTTTAGATCAAAAATAGAATTTAAATTAAATTACTTTCTTCAACAAGAAAATATACTATGTGCCAGGTTTTATAAAATAGTTTTCAAAGACAAAGTTATCAAATTTAGATGTGAACCATTTCCCTAAAAAAATTTATTGGATTAAAAAAAAATTATTTTTTCGGTGTAAATATTTTTAATTGGATGAATGATTTTTGTTTCAGTTTAAGGATACGGACCAACATCAAGTGTGGACTCTCTTACTGACGGGACGTCAAACCTTTCTTTGTTTTCTCCTCTGGGTGAAATTTGAGGGATTTCACATTCCCTTTAAATGGCAATCCAAATGCGATGTCAATAGGCAATTGGGGTTGACGACCGAACATGAGTTCATAGGGTGAGAACCCAGTAACGTAATTTCTTGTGCAATTATATGCACGAGTAAGAGGTTTCACATGTTCTCGTCTCGTTGTCTTCGTTTTTTCCCGTAGCGTCCCCAACATACTCAGGATTTCCCCTGGGATGATAGGGACTGGTGAATACCGGCTAAAAAAAACAATTCCTTGATGGTTTTGGCCTCAAAATCCCATCCCTGATCACTATGGAGATGCTCTGGGAACCCATAGTGCACAAGAAAATGTTCCTAGAGGCATCTACTCTAGCAATGGCATTTTGGTCTCTTGTGGGTATAGCGACAACATTTTTTTTTTAAATGGTCAGTGATTAGTATAGAATATCTTTTGTAGCATGACTGTCCGGTTACAGGGACAAGAAGTTCATACAGACCAATTCCATAGGTCTACTGGTCTGTATGTTTACCAGAGGTGCTGCTTTCTCTGGCTGACCTTTCCTCCTCACACAAGTTCTGATCCTGGTCTCAACATCAGATGACATCTTTGACCAACAGAACCTCGCTCTGACCAGTTCAACGCTGTAAAACAAAAAATGAAATTTATGGTAAAAAAAAAAAACAGCAGCTGTGGTTGGCAGTACTTTACCATAAAAATAGGTTGGCAACCTTTTATGTTTTATGGGACTTAAATGTACAGGCAAAAAAAAAAAAAAAAAAAACAATGTAAAAAAACCCTGTGAAATTTATGGTAAAAAAACCTTTTTAACGTACCGTTTAAAATATGGTAGCAACCTAAAAAATCAACAACACATCAGCAAGACAGCAATGTATAGTAAAAAAACAACAACAAAAAAACAGCTGTGGTTCCCAGTACTTTACCATAAAAAACCAGTAGTAACCTTTTAGATTTTACAGCACAACCATTATATTCCATTAACTGATAATTTGGTCAATACTGCTCAGTTTCACCAAAGTATCAAAATCTGCTTCATATCTTTGTAACATACTGATAACCAAATGATGATTCAAATTTCAACACCATTAGTTTTCCACAAGCTGATACACATATTAATATAAAGAAGGTGCCAGTGTCATACACACAAATACAAAACACCATCATGGTGACACACATGACTCTAAATAATGCTATAAACATTCATTAAATAATATATGATGTAATATAAACCCCAAATGTACATAACTGATAATAAAAACTAATAAGAAACAATTATTTATGGATTACGTTCAAATGATGTATTACACTTGTTGGTCCCCTGTGTCAAAACAGAATCAGGAAAAAAAGCCTTTATGTTTGAAGCACCTTCTGCCTGGAACTTTCTTCAGAAATCGTTACAAATGAATACTTTTATTCCTTATAGACAGTTTGTTTCAACTCTGAAGAATATGGAGCAGGTGAACATTGGTCAGTGTAATTGTTCATAAAATTGTATTAATTATTTTATCAGCACAGGGTCTTTGTGATAGATATGTATGTGTAATTGATGTGTTTTTATTTGTTTTTATATATGTTGAAATTTGTCCTTTATGTCTTCTGCTGCATCTTGGCCAGGTCTCTCTTGTAAAAGAGATTTTAATCTCAATGAGTTCTCACCTGGTTAAATAAAGGATATAATAATAATAATAATCATTTAAAGTTCTGTAAAGGCCATTAAAAAAAATCTAAACACATTATAAATGTTAGAAATGTATTGCTAAAACACATTACAAAGACTGAACGGTGAAGTACTAAATTGTGGGTTAGACCGTTACAGTTTTGCTAAAAAAAAGTCCCGCCCCTACTGTGTCGATGACGCACTGGAGCCTAACTAGAGCACATTCGCATCAGTTCGCGGTTAGATTGCGAGTTACTGTATTAGTTTTATTATGCAGGCCAGACAAGTAATTGGCAATGTCACTTTGTAAAGAAACACTACGTGCCTGGCCGCCTGCACACATACGCGTGTGCAGACATTCAAACATGTATGTCTATCGTTACCGTTTTCACAGATTCACGTTTTTGAACTTTACATGGAGATGATAATGAAAATCTGAAAATCTCATGTTTTTAAAAAAAAATCTCATGGTTTTTCCAAAAGCTTTTTCTAAGGCTCTAGAGTTATTATGTGATTATATATAATGACTGGCCTGGCTTGGCAATGATGGCAAATTTCAAATGTTGTTCTTAGGAGAAGTCTTGCCAGGGTTTGGCCAAATTAACTGCCATTGAGATGAATGAGAATTCAACCACTCATGTCCTTTTGCTGCTAGCTGAGCATATAGGATAATAGTCAAGTCATGTCACCTTTATTTATATAGCGCTTTATACAATAGAGATAATACAGAGTTCTCCTCTGGCTAATGAATGAACACGGTGTCATTATGATTCAGGCTGCATAATAGGAGAAGTTAAGCTTTAAAACATTTCGAATCACCAATTTATTTGCAGAATGAGTCACTATTTGACTCAGACACAGCACACTGAGGACATCTGCTGGTCACAGATGTCCACATGCTATGGAAAGACTCAACCCAGCAACTACATTCACAAAATACTTTTGGGAACTGTAATGTTCCTGTCAGTGTCACTTAAACAGTGGAACATGGCAGTAAAACCCAATTCCCAGGGAATGAAGCTGAAGAAAATGTATACCTTCAATGCAATGTTAGTTGGATTGGATAAAACTGTCTGCTAAATGGATTTAAATTAATGGCATGTGTTTTCATTCAAAAGCAATGCATGTCCTGGAATACACAAAATTAAACATCTGTAGAATATGGAGACCCTGTGTGTGGAGACACTTATTAATGGAAATAAATAACTGAACTTGTAACAGTTTTGTTGCAAAGCACAATATTATGGTGAAATTAGATATTGTGTTTGTTGAGTTAAAACCAAATTATTGTTCTATAAGCATAGCAAGCATCATAGCAAAAAGGCTAACAAACGTAAGAGTTAAACCCACCAATTAACATCCTTTCATTCATGACATGGATACAGTAATCATACAGAGAGAACATATTTGCGTACCTTTTTTGCTCGTTTCTTCTTTTCTTTTCTAAACTGGGCACCTGATGGCTTTGACCTTTTCCTGTCCATCTCTGTGTTTATTTAGCAGACAATCAACAGATTTCCCACCCACCCCCCCAAAACTGTCACTCACGAGTCAAGACTAAACAAATTCACCTTGGTGACCACATAATCATTGGGTATTACCTATTTTTATTAGCCATTTCGAGCAATTCAGAAAAACATCTTCGCGGCGCAGAGGATTTTTATTTTTTTACTGATCGTGCCACCACCCATGTGTCATGAAAAAATGCTGCCCGGTTCGTCCGCGCCGAAAAAATGCTACTGCTCGAATCTCTGTTACGCATGGAGAAAGCTATTCATCTGTTCAATGCAACGGGGGATTGCGAGGATCGCCAGGACGCGCATATCAGTGAGAACTGAGTGATTAAAGTTTCCTAACGAGGGAGGACTCTTCACTACCAGACTTGTTTAACTTTGGCACGTCTGTCATTCCTGTTGTCATTCCTGTTGAATGGGAAAAAAGGTTACGGCAAAAGCTGTCGGAAAGGATCAATGTGTTCTCGCTTGAGGAGTGGGACGTTGGATTGGCAAAGGGTGTGAAACATCACATTCAATTAAATGACCCGAGACCATTCAGGGAGAGATCCCGTCGTATAACTCCTGCCGACATTGATGATGTGCGTCGACACATAAAGGACCTGCTGGCCGCGGGCATAATAAAAGAGTCTCGAAGTCCTTACGCCTCCCCCATTGTGATCGCAAGAAAGAAAAATGGAAGTGTGAGGATGTGCATTGACTATCGAACACTCAACAGTCGAACTATCCCTGACCAGTATACAACCCCGAGAATAGATGAGGTGTTGGATTGTTTGTCTGGTAGTAGATGGTTTACAGTATTAGACTTGCGAAGTGGTTACTATCAGGTTGAGATGGCAGAGGAGAGCAAGGACAAAACTGCATTCATATGTCCGTTGGGGTTTTACCAATTTGAGCGCATGCCACAGGGAGTTACTGGAGCTCCTGCTACGTTCCAGCGGCTAATGGAAAAGGTAGTAGGAGACATGCATTTACTGCAGGTTATTGTCTACCTGGACGATTTGATTGTGTTCGGTCGTACGCTGGAAGAACACGAGGGGAGACTGTTCAAAGTGCTTGACCGTCTTGAGGAGTTTGGGTTAAAAGTGTCCATCGACAAATGCCAGTTCTGCCAAGAGGAAGTCAAGTACGTAGGACATATTGTTTCTGCTTCCGGAATTGCCCCAGACCCAGAGAAGGTGGAAGCAGTCACCCGTTGGAAAATGCCGACTGATCTCAAGTCCTTACGGTCTTTCTTAGGATTTTGCGGGTTTTACCGGCGTTTTATCAAGGATTATTCCGCAATTGTGAGGCCACTGACAGACCTCACCAAAGGTTATCCACCAGTGAAAGGGAAAAGAGACACCGCTTCAACAGGGAAGTATTTCAAGGAGGCTGAACCCTTTGGTGAACGCTGGAATCAAGCATGTACAGAGGCATTCAGGAAGATTGTTTACTGCCTTACAAATGCCCCAGTCTTGGCTTTTGCAGATTCTACTAAGCCTTATGTGCTTCATGTTGATGCTAGTATGAATGGTTTGGGTGCAGTCCTGAATCAAGAATACCCGGAGGGGTTGCGTCCAGTGGCTCATGCAAGCCGAAAGTTGAGTTCTACCGAGCAGCGGTATCCGACACACCAACTGGAGTTCCTGGCTCTCAAGTGGGCAGTAGTCGATAAGTTCCATGACTACTTGTATGGTGTCAAGTTTGTTGTGAGAACTGATAATAATCCACTCACCTACATCTTGACGAGTGCCAAGTTGAATGCCACTGGACATCGATGGCTTGCCGCATTAGCCACTTATGATTTTAGCTTACAATACAAGCCGGGGAAACAAAATGTGGATGCGGATGTACTGTCTCGATATCCTTCCAGCAAGGAGTCTGATGAGTGGGCAGAGATACCTCAAACCGCAGTAAAGGCTGTATGTCATCTAACCAGCTCGTCCCTAGGTGATGAGCCTCCTTCAAGGTTGATCGACCAACTCTGTGTCTCTCCTCAAAGTATACCAACAATGTATGCTTGTCCTGCACAACTTGAAACTGGTCAAATGGAGTGGTGGACAAACGAAGATCTGAAGTCAGCTCAGGACCAAGACCCCATCATTGCTCCAGTAAAAAAAAAAGTGGCTACAAACAAAGTGCTTACCATGCCCAAAAGTTCAAATCCAGCTGTGGCCCTGTTACAACGACAAAGCCAAAAATTAACCATCAGAGACAATCTTCTCCATAGAGTAACCACAGACCAAGATTGAAAAGAAAGATGGCAAATGGTTTTACTTGAGAAGTTCCATCTTCAGGTAATGAAATCCTTGCATGATGATGCGGGTCACTTGGGGGTGGAGCGGACAGTTGAACTGCTGAGAGATAGGTTCTACTGGCCTAAAATGAACTAGGACATTGAGCGGTATGTAAAGTCATGTGGAAGGTGTGTGGCCAGGAAAACTTTGCCACAGAGGTCATCCCCGCTGAATCGCATCACTAGCAGTGGGCCTTTAGACCTTGTATGTATGGATTTCCTGTCCATAGAACCTGATTCAAAAGGGATTGCAAATGTCCTGGTTATAACGGATCATTTTACACGTTATGCTCAAGCCTTCCCAACTAAGGACCAAAGAGCTGTGACCGTGGCCAAGATTTTGTGTGAGAAATATTTTGTGCACTATGGGTTGCCTGCACGAATACATTCTGATCAAGGCCGAGACTTTGAGAGCCGTCTCATTAAGGAGCATCTGAGGATGTTGGGGATCCGAAAATCTCGTACTTCACCTTACCATCCGAAGGGTGATCCTCAACCTGAGCGATTCAATCGCACCCTTCTTTCAATGTTGGGTACCCTTGATCCTGCAAAGAAAGCAAAATGGAGCCAACATATTAGCCAGCTGGTACATGCTTGTAATTGTACCAATAACGAAGCGACTGGTTACTCACCGTACTATCTCTTGTTTGGACGGGAGGCCCGCCTACCTGTGGATCTTTGCTTTGGCACTTCACCTGATGGAGATAATGGAGTTACCTATCAGCAGTATGTGGAAAGAATGAGATATGAACTTCAAGAAGCTTACCAATTAGCAGAGGCGACTTCTTTGAAAAATCATCAAAGGAATAAACAACATTATGACAAGAGAGTGAAACCGCAAATGCTGGAAAAAGGAGATTGTGTTTTCATTCGAAACCTGGCTCAAACAGGGAAGCATAAATTGGAGGACAGGTGGAATTCCGTGCCTTACATTGTAGTGGAAAGGTTAAGGAACTTACCTGTATATAAGCTAAGACCAGAGACAGGAACTGGACGGGTGAGGACTCTCCACAGAGATCATCTGTTGCCGATCGGAGACAGTGTGAGAATTCCTGCTTCAAGTGGTGGAGAAGACATAAGACCTCCAGTAACTAGAGCCCAAAGTGTGAAGAAAAAACAATTAAGAGACAAAGTAGCTACTACGAATGAACCCAACAGAGTGGAAACGTCTTCTGAGAGCGATGATAATATTTGCTACCATGAACCAGCCCCAGGTGGAATACAGACCAAGCCACTGCACACATTATTGCCTGAACTTGTTAGTGAAAAAGTTGTGCACCGTGTGGATGAAAGTAGAACTCTGAATGACAATGTGTCTGAGGGAAGTCTGAAAGAGAATATGAGAGGGAATTCCTATTCAAACCCTGAAATGGAAGTGGAGGAGTTACTAAAAGAGAAAGTTCAAGGCAGTAACCTTCCAACAGTGGAGATATCATCTACAGACAGATGTTCAAAGAGAACCATGAAACCGGTCATGAAGCTCAGCTACGATAATCTCGGCAAGCCTTCAGACAGACCTTTATCTATTGTGTACAAGGGTATGGTCATACATCTTGGAAATTCTAGGGAGAGGAGAAACATGTGTGGTACCTTCTGGTGTCATCCACTGGCTCAGTGTGCTAAGTGTAACCGAGTAAACTCTAATTTTGCTTTAATGGCCACAATACAGATTTGAGTTTGATTTCCCCAGTAATCTCATGGGGACATGAGAATTTTAGAGGGAGGAGAGTGTAACCCTGGGATTTCTCCTCACAGTTAATCAAAAGTATTTAGGACCTTAATAATAATGTTTGGGTTCTGAATTCATAGTTCTTTACAATGTCTTTATGGGTATCTACCCCTTTAAGAGCATCGTTTCCATTATAGTTTGGTTGTAATTTACATGTGAAAAACGTGGGTTTTACCAACAAGTTAGTGTTTGTCCATTATTCATTGGTGAATTATTGAATAAGCCCACCTGATATCTACGCAATGTGAAATTTGATTGGTTCTGGGGATGAAGGGGGAGGGAAAAAGAGAGAGGAAGAGAGGAAGCGAATGGGGTAGGTGTGTGTCGAAGCGCGCCGTTGTATGTGTGGGAGAATCGCGATTAATCCGAATAGGATTGGTTGATTTTATTTTTTTGAGCAACGAAAAGTATTGAAAGTATTGGAAAAGTATTGATTTAGCAGCATTTGTTTTGTTTTTGTAAGTTTCGCTGGCTGTAAGCTGAAAGTTGATTGACTTTCTGTTTGTCAGTACACTTGTGTGAGTTCCAGGCGAGTTAGTGCTTACTACAAACGAAACAGTGACTGAGTAGCTAAATACTAAAGTGGACTCTAAATACCAGCGTGAATAGCTGTGATAAGGAGAAGCTGCACGATCAAACATCCAGGTAGCGCCCTGAATCACCGAGAGGTTCAGGGTTCCCCTGGCAACGGGGGATTGCGAGGATCGCCAGGACGCGCATATCAGTGAGAACTGAGTGATTAAAGTTTCCTAATGAGGGAGGACTCTTCACTACGGAGTTAAGGTATCACATTTAATATTTATTTGGCTCTTCGGAGTGAAGCGGCCAATTATTCTTTTGTTTTGCGGCCACAACGCACTCGAGCAACGGTTACAGGCCTGCAACGAGGGGTGAGCGTGATTGTGTGTGTGTGTGGGCCCACTGGAGTTAATGTGTTTATCTGTCAAATTATAACTGCCGTTGTATTTCCTAAGGGGTGTTTGATTTATTATTATTCATTTTCTGTTAAAGGGAAGTTTCATTTAGCCTACTTGTAAATATATGGGCATTTAAAAAGTGTAAACATCATATTGAGAGACATTTGATTTATTATTGGATAAAAAGAGTCATACTCAACTGTCTAATTCATATTCATCTGTAGATTGATATTTAATTCTAAAAGTTCATTAATCTGAGAGATTGTGTATAATTTTAAGATCCCAACCGACCTGTTGTGATAATCTGAAAATAGACAGTCAATTGTAATTTAGGCCTACTGTTTATTTATTCTCTTTTTTTGTTTCAAATTTTCTATTTTTCATTTAAATTCTTTTTTTTTTAATAAACATTGTAATCGTTTATTTGAAGTGATTTCATCAAGTCTTACTGATTGGTTTGTTTGAAAGTTAAATTGAATATTTCTATTGGGTTAATTATTTCTCATAAAATGCATGGTTATAGCTAAACAGAGGAAATAGGGTGTTGTGATAAAGGGTGATAAGAGAGTTCCCTTATAGTTAGTCGAGAGACTGCAAAATTTGAACCAGAGTACCCGCCCTAAGAGCCTTAATACGTCATTATAGAGAGGGAAGAGGGTGCTACATATATAAAATACATACACATGCTTGTATACATTTAAGAAATATTTGCATGTATATACTATATATAGATTTATATATAATTTATATTATATATAAATATAAATATTTTATATATAAATAACACATTTTTCTTAAATATATAAATGCACGTGTGTGTACTGATATATAAAAAATAATTTTACACAGTACAAACACATTTATTATGTAAACACAAACTTTTATTTTGGATGTGATTAATCGTGATTAATCATTTGACAGCCCTAATATATATACAGGTCCTTCTAAAAAAATTAGCACATTGTGATAAAGTTCATTATTTTCCATAATGTAATGATAAAAATTAAACTTTCATATGTTTTAGATTCATTGCACACCAACTGAAAAATGTCAGGTCTTTTATTGTTTTAATACTAATGATTTTGGCATACAGCTCATGAAAACCCAAAATTCCTGTCTCAATAAATTAGCATATCATAAAAATGTGGCAGAATGGATATATAGATAACAGACAATTTGCAGACTACGCCACGATGGGACTTACACCCAAAGAATTAGCCATTTTGTTCTAACCAGGCACTCAAATTCATTGATGGATCAGCCAGAGACAGTGGTCCAGTACAAAAATAGAGTTTATTTTTTACATCAATGCACACACAATAGTTCGCTCCACAAAAACACTTGGATTTCCCAACACACACACAAGGGAAGGTTTCACAGTAAACAAAAAGAAAAGCACTGCACACTAAATCAACAATAAGACATGCACCAACTTCACTCCTATACACACACACACACACACACACACACACAGAGAGAGTCGTGCTGAAGCTCGCCAGTGGGAGACTAGTAACTCCAGCAATGAGCATCCATGGGAACACCCCAATCACACGTGCCGTGTTCACACCCACCTCAAGGAATTTAACCACACTGGTGAACACACAACCACTGCATACATCAAGGGACCCACCACCACATGGGCACTGTTCCCACTGGCTGCTCTCAGCACCTAGACCCAAAAAGGAAGACACATGAGAGTTACACAGTTGCATACACACAGGTCACAATGAATGGGTCCGGTAGACCACCCAGAGGGATTACACAAACCTACAATAGGAATAAATACTAACACTCACATAAACAAACATACAATAATGAACCATACCAACTAATAAAATAAATGAACAAATGCCACACTGAGGATCAGCAACTTCCATGGTCTCCCGTCAGTGTGGACAACTCAAGAAAACAAAAGAAAAGAATCAAACAAAAACAATCATAACAAATGGGCCAATCCCCTTGGACATCAGCAGAGGGGGAAAGGCCTCCAGACAACAGCATAAATAAAATAAATAAATAAATACACAAACAACGTTCTACAACATTACTCAAACATCCACAACAAAGGGAAAGATGAGAAATCCAACTAAATCAGGTGAGCCACGGTGGAACAGGTCAGCCACTCGCTAACTTGGACTGGCCACGAGTCCCACACTCATCAATCTCGTGGGACAAGGCAGCCGAAAACGACGAAGAAAGCCCGTAGGCAACACATAACAGGAAATAGATTTTAGCAAAGCAGCAGATGTTCAGCACCGATGCAGCCGACTCACGGCTGTACTCCCGGTTAAATAGCACTCCCTGAAATACGCATGATGTCTATTTACGACCGTATCCCATATTAACCATTCAACTATTAAACAGTATAGCGACATACCTATGTTTATCAGCCTTCAGTCACGGCCCCTGGCTCTGATTGCTGACAGCCGGGCACACACTCAGCTGATAACAGAGCTGCTGCAACACCGGGGATTCTACAGCACGAAAATTACTATCAGCCCATGTTATACGGTCAAACGAGTGAATGAGAAACGGAGCCAATCATACCTGCGGCACTACGGAAAAATGGGTACGGCAGACATGAAGTCGATGGACAGGTAGCCAAGGCAAGTCGCGAGCCGGTGACGTCACTCTTCAAAAGAAAAAGTCCCAGTTTATAACAGGGCTTGGCCATCACGATTGGCTCACAGGGCAGCAAATTAAGTACCACTTAGGGAGCCACGAGCCAAACAGCTGCATCCTGCTACAAAAAGGTTCTCTAAACGAGCTATTAACCTAATCATCTGAATCAACTAATTAACTCTAAACACCTGCAAAAGATTCCTGAGGCTTTTAAAAACTCCCAGCCTGTTTCATTACTCAAAACCGCAATCATGGGTAAGACTGCCGACCTGACTGCTGTCAGAAGGCCATCATTGACACCCTCAAGCAAGAGGGTAAGACACAGAAAGAAATTTCTGAACAAATAGGCTGTTCCCAGAGTGCTGTATCAAGGCACCTCAGTGGGAAGTCTGTGGGAAGGAAAAAGTCTGGCAAAAAACGCTGCACAACGAGAAGAGGTGACCGGACACTGAGGAAGATTGTGGAGAAGGACCGATTCCAGACCTTGGGGGACCTGCGGAAGCAGTGGACTGAGTCTGGAGTAGAAACATCCAGAGCCACCGTGCACAGGTGTGTGCAGGAAATGGGCTACGGGTGCCGCATTCCCCAGGTCAAGCCACTTTTGAACCAGAAACAGCGGCAGAAGCGCCTGACCTGGGCTACAGAGAAGCAGCACTGGACTTCAGGCATTTTGGCATTTCCTTCTCCCCAGTCTTCCTCCAGACTCTGGCACCTTGATTTTCGAATGACATGCAAAATTTGCTTTCATCCGAAAAAAGTACTTTGGACCACTGAGCAACAGTCCAGTGCTGCTTCTCTGTAGCCCAGGTCAGGCGCTTCTGCCGCTGTTTCTGGTTTAAATCAATGTATTGTTTTGTGTAAATGGCAGGATGATTTTATTAGTCAAAAGTATTGTGGACACATGTTTAGTGAGTGTTTTGTGGCCTTATTTCAGAGGCTTTTAGTTTTTTCAATAACCATGCATAAACAATATTCCTTCAAAAATACAAACATGTACATACATGTTGCTCACATATTATGGTAGCCCTGTTTGTGCTAAATAGAGTGCAATGACAACTTTGCCATTAATATGTTTATAAGCAACTGAAAAAAAACACAAATGTTAGGGCATGTCAAAAACCCCTTAGACCCCAGGGGGTTAAATATTGGAGGTGGGGAGGATGGAGGTGAATGGAAGCGTCAGTATCTGCGAACTCAGACATGAGTAAGCACCAATCTTTTATACCACAAGTATTAGAATGCGATTGGATAGATGAGAAGGTAATGAGTGACGTAATCTTCCCGGCAGAACATATGCTAAAGCTTTAATTTTCAAAGTATCATGTCTGTTCATTATTCCTTTTTTTTTTTTTTTTTTGGAAAAGTCAGCTGGGTTGTTTTGTTTCATTATCATTATTTTGTTTAAACTTGCTTTAGCAGGTCGATAACAGAAAGACAGACAGTTACCATCCCTTCCTCTACTCAAGTAGTCTCTATACACAAATAATCTTTTCAACAGCCTCCTAAGACTGTAACTTAGACAAAATGTAATAATAAATTCATTACAACAACCTTCCACCATTCACCCTTGTTATTCAGACTTTCTTGAATCTACAAAAGCTGTCTTCATCTTTAGCCACCACCATTTCTAACGACCTTCAGGAGTTAAAAGTATGTTATAGTCATATTAGTTCAAAATCAACACTTCTATAAATGTTTTCTTGCATAAATGTTTTCTTCTATAAATGTTTTCTAAGGCAACCAACATCATGATCCTGATGTAAATTAAGAAGTTTTGTAACCGTCTCCACAACAAATAATGCCAGTCACCTCATGGTCTTAGCTGGTTCTTCAAAGCCCATTCCCATTAGCTCTTTATCTATAATCTCTTTTTCTTCAGAGTGTTGTCCCCTGGCATAGTTGCAGACACTTGTCACAATAATAATAATAATAATAATAATTCATTTTATTTTTGGGCGCCTTTCAGGACACTCAAGGACACCTTACTAGATGGTTTTATTTAAAGGCAGTAACTGTGAATTAATCCACAAAATGAATCCAGGAAATTCTTATAAAGTAACTGTTTTTTTGTAAAACATTGTTAAAGAATTATGATATTTTACCTGTATAAGCCCCTGTATAATTCTTTAAAGGTTCTCTAACTCGCCATTAGTCTCTTAGTGTAGTTGGGAAAATGACTAAAAAAAGATTTTTTCACTTAAAAAAAAAAAAAAATGACAGTTAAAGATATTTTAAAAAGAAGCGGGCAATGACTGGCAGAAGCGTCTGCCAAACAAAAACTAAAATGAATGGGTTATTTGTATGACAGTGGTGCTATATAGCACCTCAACCACCCCAAAGAACCGCTGAAGAACCACGTTTTTTTTTTGTGTGTAGACTATCATTTCCAATTCCACTACAACAAACATTTTGTTATTATCTAATTCACTAATGTGTAAAATGTGTTATGGCTTATATTAGGAAAATATTAGGAGCCTGATGAACTGTTAAGGAGTAGGAAATAAAATAAAATTTTTAAAAATGTATAAATAAGAAAATGTTAGATTGACTTCCCATGCCATTTTGAAATAGAAAATGTTGTCAAACTGAAAAGGTTTCATGCCAATATACATCACTATCAATATTATATTACTATGTAAAAAAAGTAATTGTTAACTATGCTATTATTATTTTATTGCAGTTATGTTACCAACCAACTTTGCATCTGTGAAGATATAGTTAAGATACAACAAAATACAATTTTGCAATAAATAAATAGAATTTGTTTGTCTGTTTATTTATTTATTTGTCACAATGACGAGTCTCAAGATCCAAGTGCAAGTAAACAGTTTATTGATGACATACAGGACAGGGAAATACTCAAAAAGCCACATTTGCAGGCGGGCGACCTGAAAGCACAACAGGGAATACTCAAAAAGCTACGTTTGCAGGCGGGCGACCTGAATGTCACAATCCCGAACGAGAGACGCTTGACTGGTATCACAGCAGGGACTCAGGCCAGCGATAGGAGACAAAATCCCAGACGATCCCTCAGAACAGTGGTTCCCTAACCTGTCCTGGTGACCCACCAACACTGCACGTTTACTTTGTCTCCCTAATCAAACACACCTGATTCAACTCATCAGCTCATTATCACATGGGTTAATGAGCTAATGAGTTGAATCAGGTGTGTTTGATTAGGGAGACAAAGAAAATGTGCAGTGTTGGTGGGTCGCCAGGACAGGTTTGGGAACCACTGCCTCAGAAGACTGGATGCACAGTGGAAAACAGGAGTAATACCGCAAGGAACTAGGACACAGGTACAGGGTGACAGAACACAAACAGGAATGAAGAACCGACACCATGCATGATCAATTCCAGTTAGATAAAGGCAGCTAACAAGCAGTAGTGATTAGCTGCAGCTGTAGGCTGATAGAGTGATCAGCTGGTGCTAAGCAACAAACAAGCACTACACACACACAACCCCACACCTACAAACACACCAACAGATATACAAAATGAACACACAGATCGATGAACCGTGACAGTACCCCCTCCCCTAAGACTGTCTCCTGGCACTCCCAGGAGAGCCTACCTGACGATTGTAATCTTCGATAAGGGAGTGATCCAGTATGTCCCTAGCAGGAACCCAACTCCTCTCCTCCGGACCGTAACCCTCCCAGTCCACCAGGTACTGAAATCCGCGTCCCCTCCGTCTCGAGTCCAGAATACGATTAACCGAATACGTAGGCTCGCCGTCTACGAGTCGCGGCGGTGGGGGAACCGGAACCAGCGAATTAAGGTTAGAATGAAAAACAGGTTTCAATTTGGAGACATGAAAGGCGGGGTGAACTCTCCTGTACGCTGGAGGAAGTTTGAGGCAGACTGTCACCGGACTAATGATCTTGGTGACGGTGAACGGGCCGATAAATTTAGGAGCTAGCTTATTAGACACGGAACGGAGCGGAATATTCTTAGAAGAAAGCCACATTTTTTGACCCACAACGTACATGGGAGGCCTTGACCGGTGGCAAAATAGGTGGCTGGTACCCTACGCTACACTCAAATGGAGATAGGCCCATAGATGACACTGGTAACGAGTTATGTGCGTACTCAGCCCATGAGAGTTTCTGGCTCCAGGAGGAAGGATTCTGAGAAACCAAACATCGCAACACTTTCTCTAAGTCTTGGTTGGCACGCTCGGTCTGCCCGTTGCTCTGAGGATGAAACCCAGAAGAAAGACTGACACTCGCCACCATTAAACGACAAAACTCTCTCCAAAATTTGGAAATAAATTGGGGACCCCTGTCAGAGACCACGTCCATCGGGAGGCCATGTACCCGAAAGACGTGATCTACAACAGCAACCGCTGTCTCCTTGGCAGACGGTAATTTGGGCAAGGGAATGAAATGAGCCGCCTTCGAGAACCGGTCCACTAAAAAAAGTGCCCACCGAGCCTGCCTGGAGTTGAGTCGTTCAGCTGATCTGATATATTCAAGGTTCTTATGATTGGTCCAGACAATAAAGGGTACCCCTGAACCAGTGGCGATTTCTTTAAGACTGCAAGGGAAGCTCAGCTTCCCCTATAATGTCAAAAAAGTAATGGTCAAATGTGTACTATTGTGTTAACATTTAATTGACTAAAAATGCGTTAGAACACGTTCATCTCGAAGACGAGTTCGTTCAGAATCAGCTACATCCTTCTCATACTGTACATTCCCGTAGCGTCACAGTGCATTTCCCTGTTGAAGCCGAGCGTCCATTGACTTCAATGGGGCTGCTTTGAACAGTTTTTTTCAGTGCTTCGAAACTAGATGGTCATTGGATAAATGCTGCGATTATGTCCCGCCCCCGGACGCTCGGCGTCTCTGGGGTGAATAGAGGAGTGGGCTGGCCTGGACGCTGGGCTTCTGCGTGATGATTGGAGGACTGCATCTCCTTTTGATTGACAGCGATTTTGTAAAATAAAAAGTCGACGACGCTGAAGCTAGTCTAACTCAGTCCCATCGCGGATTTTGCAAGTGTATTCAAAAGACAAACTGCTGTAAACTATTTGTTGGTATTTGCTTGGCGAAATTGCTAGCCAATTTCCGTCATACATTTCACAGTTTAACCTAATTCCCACATTTTCTCCGTCGATGTCAGGTGCCTGTTACATGTGCGGGCCGTGGTGTTTTAATCCCGGCACATCTGTCTAGTTTGGTTTCGGTTTTGTGTCGGGATTCGGACATTCATGCTCCGCGTGTTTCTTCTGTTGTGAGCGCACATGATAAGCTTACGCTCGTTCTCGTGCAGAACATTCTGTCTTGTCGTGTGAGCGTGCGAGTACACTCTTCTGTCCACGTGTGTTGTGTTTTGTGAAGCACGCGGTTCGTGTTTACATCAACCCTCCGCGTGCTTTCATGTCATGTTTTGTCTTGTGCTGTGTAGTGCACAGAATGTGTTTTACACTAGCTGTGTGCTTTCATGTTGTCATGTTCTGTGTGAACACGTGGCTTATGAGTGTTCTTCGTGTCTCATTTTGTGTGAGCACATGGCTTGTGATTTGTTTTACTGGCCACGTGCTTGTGTTTTTTGTCATGGTGTGAGCACATGGCTTGTCATTATTGGTTCATTTGCCCCACCTGTCCTCCCTCCTATGTTGTGTATACCTACTACACCGTGTGTTTCCCTGCTGTCAAGTCAATCTTGTTTTCCCCTTCGTGGTAGTTTTTTGTCTCTATTGTATTTTGTTTTATTTTATTATTAATATGCTCATTATTTTATTATTAAATACGCTCGTATTTTATTATTAAAATAAAGCCCATCAAATCTGTAGTCCTTTCACCACCCCCACACCTGACAGTCGAGTTTTAAAAAAAAATGAGCTTCCCCTCTTTGAAAGACCAGTAGCCGCCACTGCCCTGAACCCTCTAACCCAGGGATCACCAATCCTGGTCCTGGAGGGCCGCTGTCCTGCAGAGTTTAGCTCCAACCAGGTCTAACACCTCTGCCTGGAAGTTTCTAGTATGCCTAGTGAGACCTTGATTAGCTGGTTCAGGTGTGTTTAATTGCTTGGGGTTGGAGCTAAACTCTGCAGGACAGCGGCCCTCCAGGACCAGGATTGGTGACCACTGCTCTAACCCATTCTTCCAATGCTAACTTGACTGCCAGCAACTCTCTGTTACCAATGTCATAATTACATTCAGCAGGAGACAAACAATGAGAAAAAAAACGCGCAAGGATACATCTTGTCTCCTCGCGGGCGAGCGCTGGGAAAGAACCGCTCCTACCCCCACCTCTGACACGTCGACCTCCACCACAAACTGACGTGAAGGATCAGGGGCTATAAGGATGGGAGCTGAAACAAAGTGGCTCTTGAGGTTGGTAAATGCAGCTTCAGCTACACCAGACCACCTGAACGTTGTTTTGAGGGAAGTCAAGGCAGTCAGAGGAGCGGCTAGTTGGTTGAAATTGCTCTGTCATTCATTACACAGTGCGAGAGTGCTGAGAAGGGTCTGTGGCATCATGCAGTACGAGAGCGGCCTCTAGAGGTGTAATAAAAACTATCACTGATGCCTCGTGTTGTTTATTTCGACACGTGACGCTGCACTGAGAGCACACACGCTGCGTGGAGAGCGCTGACATCAGATGCGCGTTTAATGCACCGACAGCGAAAAGGTATTCATACAGTACATTTTGTCATATCATTATAAAGTGATTCATTTGTTGACTAGATGCTGCGTTAGTAGAGAAAGAAACGCATGTTTGTTTGCCTTCGAGCAGTGGCGTAGACAGGGGAGGGGCCATGGGGGCACTGGCCCCTCCTGAAAACTGATTGGCCCCCCAGTGTGCCCCCACCCTTCTACTTGTCTGTCACTCAAAAATTCAAATCATAATCTTTCAGCTTGTAGTAGAATGATTCATGATTCCGCGTTGCGATGCTTCTCAACGAGGACCAAGAATAGCGAGCTGTTTTCCAACGGAAAAAAAACACACGGTAAGTTGATCTATTTTATACAGCTTATTTTTTTCGATTAACGTTAGCTAGTTGTTGCAGTGCTAGAGTTTGGTACCGTCTTTCAGTGTTAGGACAGACCAGGCTCGATGTATTCTCTTAGAGCAGACCAAGATAATGCTAATCATTTACTATGCTCCTGAGGCTGAATGTAACAGGGTTTTCCTGCGTTATGATTTTTTTTCCCATTGAGCCGATACGCAAGTGATATTGCAAGCGAGGTGCCGAAAGTCGTATGACGTTTATCTAACGCTCAACACTTTAATATTCGTAGATTCTCCTCTAACGTTACCCATGTTGTTCCGCGTCATGACTCATGCATCCGCGTACACGTAGACTCTGATCAGCGGCGCCGGCACCTCTGATCAGAGTCTACGTGTACGCGGATGCATGAGTCATGACGCGGAACAACATGGGTAACGTTAGAGGAGAATCTACGAATATTGTTTGTTGGATTAACACTTCGAAACGGACCATATTCATAAAAAGAAAATTGACATAGCATTTAAACAAATAGTAATGTCCTCCTTTTTACCTCTGTTATCTCAGGCAGTGAAACAGGATGAAAAGGCAGGGAGATATTCAGTATTTTTTTGCAAAGAAAAAGCCATGCCAGCCAGTGAGGGAGAGTCCGTCTGATGGTTTACACACAGTGAGTTCAGAGCCTGCCTGCTCAACAGGAGACCTCTTGGTTCAGGAAGTTTCGAGCATAAGCCAGAAGAGCCCTGTACACCCTCGACCAGGTTAGTAGACAAGCTAGAAAGTGGACAGTGACATGACTTTGGTAGGCTATATTCAGGGCTGCACATTTGCTTATATCACCGAAGTCCCTATATTGATATATTGGTACTTTAGTATATTGGTAATTTCCAGCCTGATCTCATCCGAAGGCGTACTTACGCTGTTGACATTTCGTTCACATACGACGCGCATGGGCATGGCACCCTTTCACGTAAATATGAGACGCATATAAAAATGGCCAAACGGCGCCTCCTAGCGGTCTAACCCTAACCCTACCCCATACCTAAAACTACCCATAACCGAACGCGTCTTATATTGACGATAAAGGGTACCATGCGCGTCGTATGTGAACGCAATGTCAACAGCGGTCAGTATATACGCCCTGGGGCACAGCTTCAGTATCATACTGAAAAAATGCACTCCTGAGTGTTATTGTATGAATGCCATACAGTTATGCAGTTAAAATCCTTGTATTTTACTAATATGCCTTTGTGTTATAGCTGTCTCTAGGGATGAAACGGATGAGAGTGAAAGTGATGTGAAAGAGATGGATACTTGTTACCCACCTTCAGAAGCGGAATCTGAGCTTCCACTCACTTCTGATACTGCTCTTACTGGACCTGATGGTATGTCTTTTTTATTTTACATGTAAAATAGCCAATACATAATTGCATTAAGGAACTGTTGCTAACTGTGTGTCTCATGTGCCTTTGAAACAGAAAGTGCCTCTGATAATTGATTCCCATTTCCTTATGCTTCTTCCCAGACATTTCCCAATCCAGATCTGAGGGACCTGTGCAGCCTCATATCAGGGCTTTTCCCAGAACACAAATGGGCAACAGGAAGAGAGCTTTTAAAGATTCCTGGTACAAGGACAATATTTGGCTGGAGTACTCACTAAGCAAGGACTCTGCTTTTTGTTATGCTTGCAGACATTTCTCTCTTCCAAATGCACCATCATCTGTTTTCACATCCACAACTGGCTTTTCCAACTGGAAAAAAGCCTTGTGTAAGGAGAGGGGCTTTAAAGCTCACTCTAAATCAGAGCACCATCATCACCACCATATATCAAAACAATTGCTGATGTTCTTCTACTGACAGCCACACAGAATATTTCTCAGAGAGGCGATAGAGAGTCTGAGGATTCAAACAACAAAGGGAACTTCATTGCCATTTTGGAAGAGATAGCCAAACATGATCCTCTTATAAAGAAGTGAATGAGTGCTTATGGGAATTCAAAATACACTAGCAGTGGGATTCAAAATGAAATATTGGAATGCTTGGCAGAGATGGTACAGACTGAAATAATCAAAGAAGTTAAAGACAGTGAAGTGTTCAGTGTCATCGCTGATGAAACAAAATATCTAGGGAAAAAGGAGCAGGTGTCTCTGGTTTTAAGATATTATTACAATGGCACTGTACATGAAAGTTTTTTAAACTTTCAGCAGGCTGAGAGCCTAGATGCAGCAGGGTTAAGCAGCATGATAATCAAGTGCCTTGAAAAGTATGGCCTTGAATATCGGACCAATCTAGTGGGGCAGGGTTATGATGGTGCTGCCGTTATGAGTGGGAGACACTCAGGTGTTTCCAAAAGGATCCAAGATGTGGCAAAATATGCCTTTTACGTACACTGCACTGCCCACTGTTTAAATCTAGTACTTGTAGACAGTGTTAAGTCTGTACCTGAAGCAGATACATTCTTTTCAGTTCTTCAGAGGCTTTACACTTTCATATCTGGCTCATATGTACATAAAAGGTGGCTTGAAATTCAGCAGGACATGTACAGTGGCCAACCTCGCGAACTTCAAAAATTAAGTGACACAAGGTGGGCGTGTAGGTATTCAGCCTGTCGCAATTTGACAGATAGGCTCCCTGCAGTATTTCGTCTTCTTCAGGAGATTATTTGTGACAGTAGTGGGGATCACTCAGTGGAAGCACGAGGCTTACTAGCACAACTTGATCTAACATTTATTGGGCTTTTGGCAACCTTCAACACAATACTTGGCCAGTCAAAATTTTTGTCCGATATGCTCTAGTCACCTTCAGTGGACTTGGGAACAGCTGTTAATCTGGTTGAAGCATTGCTTGACACACTGCAGCAGTACAGGGATGATCATTTTCTTGAGGACATGTGGAAAGAGGTGGAGGAAATGGCTGTAAAGTGCCAAGTCAGTTTAGAAAAAACGGAAAAGAGACCGCAGATCCTGAGCAGCAGGTTGTGTGGATCCGTAATCACTTCCTCAACTGGTGCACGTAGAGATAACTTGGGTAACAAGGAAGCCTTTAAAAGACATATACTCTATCCAGTGATTGACTCATTCATGAGTGAGCTGCAAAGAAGATTCTCTAAGAGAAATTGTGAAATTATGCACGGAATCCAAGCACTCCACCCTAAAAGCAGCACTTTCTTGCATGAAAAACCACTTTTTTCATTTGCTGAAATTTTTTAGTCAAATATTGAAGATTTGAAGCATGAGCTGTATCAGACCAAAAGGGTTTTGGAAAGGAAAGAAAAAAAACAAATGACTTCTCTCATTGAATTTGTGATATTTCTGGAACCCTTTAAGGATGTGTTTCATGAGCTTTTCAGGCTGTGCAAGATAGCCATTGTAACACCTGTAAGTAGTGCTGCATGTGAACATAGCTTTTCAGCACTTAAGTTGATCAAAAACCATCTCAGAACAACAATGGGGGATGACAGACTGAGCCATCTAGGGGTTTTGAGCATTGAATCAAGACGAGCAAAATCATTAAATATGGATGAGTTTTTAAACCGTTTTAGCAGCAACCATAAAAATCGCAGGATTGTACTTTTTTTAAATGAACCAGAAACATAAACCTATTATAAGCCACATTATACTTAGAAAATGAACTACATCCACTGTATTTAGTCTGTAGGACAGTGGTTTTGTTGTTGTTGTTTTTGTTTATTTGTTTGGTCAGTATTTACAGTTGTGAGGCTAAAATAGAGTTGTAAGTAATTTCTATATCTTGATGTTTACTTTTCTTGTTGTACAACAAGATATTGTAGTTTTGTTTTGCTATGCTGTGTGGCACAATCAGGCGAATCGTGTGTCAAGCAAAGTGAATAAAATGAGTCTCAAATTTGGTGTGTACTGTGTTTTCACAGAAGTGACAAAACGTCCTTTGATGACATCCAGAAACATTCTCAAATAAAAAAAAATCATAAATAAATAAAAATGCATGATTAAATAGCAAAATAAATAATTAATACTAAAATAACACTGGATTAATTAAGTCATTCTAAACTGTTTCTATGATCCACATATTTTACGTTAAACTAAAGCTACCTTTTTGAAAAAGTAGCTATCTAACAAAGTATTGATATATGATATTTTACAATCAATATGCTCAAGACTAATTAGCCTTCCTCGACATAAGTAGATTTGGTCTATTCATCAATGCAAATTTACTGCAACTGCTGATATGCAAATTGAATAGGATGTGGGAAAAAAGATTTATTATATAAATGATTAATATAATTATGCATTTATATAAATAAGGCTGTTCTATTATTATTTGTGAGTTGTACACTAATACATTGGAATATTTTATTTATTACAGTTTTTCTTTCACTTTTGTAAAGTGAAAAGTTAATATAAATTGTATTTTATTGTTTTGATTTAGAGCAGTGAATAACTGCTATTAAAAGATAATAGGGTATCACTGTTTATTGCTGATTTTAAAGCTTACTGAACTTGAAATTATTTGGATATCTACAGTTCTACATAAATACACAACATAAGAATGGCCCCTCTGTAATAATTGTGGCCCCTCTTGTGCCCCCCAGTTGAAAAAATCCTAGAATCGCCCCTGCCTTCGAGGCTGAGAGGACGCTAACATTAGTAGTACCTCAAGCGGTTAAAACACTGACAAAAACAAACCTAAGTCCGACCCGAATGTTTAATGTCACAATTGTTGCATCTATTTGCATTAGATTATAACGTTATACAGCTGGTCACTTTTATGCATTCATTATGCAGCTAAGTTGTAAATTTAAAGCTAGACGTAAAATAGTAAACTGATATGTTCATACAGCCGACAGAAACATATAAAAAAATCAGAAAAGCATTCGATTCGTTTTCAAAAATAACTGATGAAAACATTAAAGTGTTTGAACTTGTTTGAACAGTGGAAAAACTTTTTAAAGCAAGATTCTGTGGCATTTCCTTCCTTATAATTACCGTTATCAATAGCAACGCATTATAACAGGACACATCCATGTATCACAACGGACGCGCGCTCTCATTTCATTCAAATACAACTTGCCGTCTTGCGTCTCCGTTTTTGATTGATTTAACCTAAAATCAGAGTTAATTTATTGTTTACAGAGTTTGATAATATTATTGTAATCATCTTGTACTGGATGAGTTTTGTACTCTGTACAAAATGGATGTAATAGTTAAACAGATACATTTTGAATGTAACTGGTTTTATTTGTTATTTAGAGTATTACTTTTTCTTTCAGTTTGAATTAATGTCTTTATTGACTTCAATATTTATTCATATTTATATATTTATTTCATTTAGCATGTTTTCATGGTTCATACAGTTTTTATATATATATATATATATATATATATATATATACACTCACCGGCCACTTTATTAGGTACACCTGTCCAACTGCTCGTTAACACTTAATTTCTAAGCAGCCAATCACATGGCGGCAACTCAGAGCATTTAGGCATGTAGACATGGTCAAGACAATCTCCTGCAGTTCAAACCGAGCATCAGTATGGGGAAGAAAGGTGATTTGAGTGACTTTGAACGTGGCATGATTGTTGGTGCCAGAAGGGCTGGTCTGAGTATTTCAGAAACTGCTAATCTACTGGGATTTTCACGCACAACCATCTCTAGGGTTTACAGAGAATGGTCCGAAAAAGAAAAAACATCCAGTGAGCGCCAGTTCTGTGGGCGGAAATGCCTTGTTGATGCCAGAGGTCAGAGGAGAATGGCCAGACTGGTTCGAGCTGATAGAAGGGCAACAGTGACTCAAATAACCACCCGTTACAACCAAGGTGGGCAGAAGAGCATCTCTGAACGCACAGTACGTCGAACTTTGAGGCAGATGGGCTACAGCAGCAGAAGACCACACCGGGTGCCACTCCTTTCAGCTAAGAACAGGAAACTGAGGCTACAATTTGCACAAGCTCATCGAAATTGGACAATAGAAGATTGGAAAAACGTTGCCTGGTCTGATGAGTCTCGATTTCTGCTGCGACATTCGGATGGTAGGGTCAGAATTTGGCGTCTACAACATGAAAGCATGGATCCATCCTGCCTTGTATCAGCGGTTCAGGCTGGTGGTGGTGGTGTCATGGTGTGGGGAATATTTTCCTGGCACTCTTTGAGCCCCTTGGTACCAATTGAGCATCGTTGCAACGCCACAGCCTACCTGAGTATTGTTGCTGACCATGTCCATCCCTTTATGACCACAATGTACCCAACTTCTGATGGCTACTTTCAGCAGGATAATGTGCCATGTCATAAAGCTGGAATCATCTCAGACTGGTTTCTTGAACATGACAATGAGTTCGCTGTGCTCAAATGGCCTCCACAGTCACCAGATCTCAATCCAATAGAGCATCTTTGGGATGTGGTGGAACGGGAGATTCGCATCATGGATGTGCAGCCGACAAATCTGCGGCAACTGTGTGATGCCATCATGTCAATATGGACCAAACTCCCTGAGGAATGCTTCCAGCACCTTGTTGAATCTATGCCACGAAGAATTGAGGCAGTTCTGAAGGCAAAAGGGGGTCCAACCCGTTACTAGCATGGGGTACCTAATAAAGTTGCCGGTGAGTGTACAACATGAGTGTACAACATACAACAATATATATATATATATATATATATATATTAGTAGGGCTGTGTATCACCAACCACGATACGATACACATCACGATACTAAAGCCACGATACGATACGTATCACGATATGAATCAATTTGAAATTAAAATTTCTTTTGAGCTTTTAGTAACAGTAATATCTGTTTATTGAATAACGTACTCGGTTACTAACGTAACCTCGGTTCTCTCTAGAGAGGGAACGAGTACTGCGTAATATCTTACGCTATGGGGAAAACCTCTTTTCCACGAGATACTGAAGCCAAAAATTATCCTTAATTTTTTATTAATGTAAAACGCTTTGCAGCAGCAAGCAGACATAGGCGAGACAGCTCGCGCGCCTATTGGCTGCTCTTGCAGCAAATGCAGCAGCCTATCGAGAGGCTATGTGTGACGTAATGACCAATGGGGGCACTTCGCGCCCATATCGTCACGTCCCGCCAGAAAGGGCGTGGCCTTGCCTTATAAATAGGCTCGATAGGCTGGTACAAACTGGTTTTCATCGCCGAAGCGAACCAGAGCGTATTTTAAGCACGGCAAGATACGCAGTACTCGTTCCCTCTCTAGAGAGAACCGAGGTTACGTTAGTAACCGAGTACGTTCTCTTACGAGAGTATCTCTCGTACTGCGTAATATCTTACGCTATGGGGAACACCATGCAACACGCCGTGCAAACAGGGATCCAACACCAAAGTCCCGGGGCCGAAGCCCGGGGCGCATACAGTGCACAATCACCATAAACTCATATAGAGTGGGGAAGAGAGGCTGGAAGCATCACTTCTTATAAATTAGCACCCAGAGGGGCTTTATTATATGTTTAACCAAAACGCGCAGCCAGGGCGAAAGCTTCCGGCCTGAACTGGGTGGTCATACAATACAATACAATACAATTTTATTTATAAAGCACATTTAAAACAACCGAGGTCTGCCAAAGTGCTGAACACTGACATAATTTCAGACAAAATTATGAACACATGACAAAAGGACAAAACAAAGTTAAACAAGTGACAAGACAAAACAAAACAAAATGCAGATTAACTCTCAGTCTGGTTTAAAAGCCAATGAATAAAGGTGAGTTTTGAGCCGTGATTTAAAAGTCTCAATGCTGGGGGCTACCCTAACACACATAGGCAAATCATTCCATAGCCTCGGGGCCACAACTGAAAAAGCTCGATCTCCTCGATTTTTAAGTCTTGTCCTCGGAACAAATAAGAGTAATTGGTCAGCAGACCTTAATGACCTCAGAGGAGCATGCATCATCAGTAGATCATCTATGTAAGCTGGAGCTTTCCCATGAAGAGATTTAAAAACAAACAATAAAATCTTAAACTGTATTCTAAAACAAACTGGTAACCAATGAAGAGAAGCAAGAACAGGCATAATGTTCTCCCGTTTACGGGTTCCAGTAAGAAGTCGAGCGGCAGCATTTTGAACTATTTGCAATCTAGAGAGAGAGGCCTGGTTAACTCCTATATATAACGAATTGCAGTAATCCAGGCGGGTAGTAATAAAAGCATGTATAACCCTCTCCAGATCTTTAAAAGATAAAAAGGGCTTCAGTTTGGTGATTTGCCTAAGTTGAAAGAAACTGGCTTTTACAACAGAGTTTATCTGTTTCTCTAGGTTAAGATCACTATCCAACTTTACACCAAGGTTCGTTACCATAGACTTTACGTAGGGCGTCAGGGGTCCCAGGTCCAATTTGGAGGCGCTAGTAGAGCTGCTCGATCTAAAAATAATAATTTCAGTTTTACTTTCATTAAAATGTAGAACATTTAGAGCCATCCATGCTTTAATGTCATAAAAGCAATCTAAGAGCCTTTTTGTCAAATCCTCACCCTTACTCTTTATAGGCAGGTAGATTTGTAAATCATCTGCGTACAGATGGAAACTAATATTATGTTTCTTTAAGATAGATCCTAATGGGAGCAAGTAAAGGGAGAAAAGAATCGGTCCCAAAATAGAGCCCTGCGGAACTCCGGAAGTCACTGGTGCAACTGGAGAATTTGAGCTCCCATACTCAACTTTAAACACTCTCTCTGAAAGATACGATCTAAACCATCTTAATGCAGTGCCCTTAATCCCCACGCTGTGCTCAAGACGCGAGATAAGAACACTGTGGTCAACCGTATCAAATGCTGCTGTAAGATCTAAGAGCATCAGAATTGTAGGATCACCACAATCTGTTGAAATCATTAAATCATTAAAAACTTTTATAAGTGCAGTCTCTGTGCTATGAAAAGTTTTGAACCCAGACTGGAATACCTCAAGAATACCATGCAGATCTAAATAGGCTTGTAACTGTACTAAAACTACCTTCTCTAAAATCTTGGACATAAAAGGAAGTTTAGAAATTGGACGATAATTTGAGAGAACTAAAGTGTCCAGATTTTGTTTTTTAATAAGGGGCTGCACCACAGCCTCTTTAAAACAAAGTGGCACATAACCAGAAGTAAGACTACTGTTTATGATTGTTTGAATAGATGCTCCAATAGTGTTCCATACCTCTTTAAAAATACGTGGTGGAATAATATCAGTGGAGCAGGTTGACGGTTTTAAATGTTTTACAATATCATTAAGGACCACGATAGAAATAGGCTCAAACTCACTGAAGACTGCAGCACACTCAATAAAAATGGAAGGATCAGAGTCTGGAGGTGAAATGCTAGCTCTAATAGTTGTAATCTTTTCCACAAAAAAGTGGAGAAATTTTTCACAAGTCACAGTAGATTCTTCCTGCATGAAATATTGAGGGGTGTGAAGAACGGAATTTATTGTTCTAAAAAGAACATGAGGTTTATGGCCATTTTTATTTATAACATCAGAGAGGTATTTAGCCTTTTCAGTTTTAACAGTTCTCTGGTAATTACGCCAACAGTCCTTTAGGATATCATAAAAAACCTGCAACTTATGTTTTTTCCATTGGCGTTCAGCTTTCCTACACTTTTGCCTAGCCGCTCGAGTTGAATCATTAATCCACGGTTCAGACTTAGGTTTGGAGCGCCTGGGCTTTAGTGGTGCAATTTTATCGAGAATATTTATACAGGTGGATGAAAAACATGAAATAAGCTGATCTGTACATAGGGAGGCAGACGGCTCTGTAGTCTCTATAACATGACTAAATGCTTCGGAAAATTGTGCAGCAGTGGCAGGTTTAATCATCCTGCGGATACGAGGTGGAGCACAAAACTTAACAGTGTTATTTGAGAGAGAAACATCAAATAAAATTGGTGCATGATCAGAAAAAACAGGCTTCTGTATCTCAATATTTAAAATAGGCAAACTGCATGACAAGACGAGATCTAATGTATGGCCATGGATCTGTGTTGGACCACTTAAAAACTGTGTAAGGTTAAATGAATCGATTAGTTTTAAAAAATCTCTAGCTAACAGATTCATGGGACAACATACATGAATATTCATATCTCCTAAAATTAAAATCCGATCATAATTTGGCATAATTTCAGACAGTAAATCAGTAAAATCGCTAATAAAATGCTTATTATATTTAGGAGGTCGATAGATAAGAGCACACAGAACGGGCTGAAATTTGCCCAATTCAAACATTGTTAACTCAAAACTCGAAAACGTTATCGTTGACAACTGCCTGCAGTTGTATTTTTCCTTAAAAATAACGGCAAGTCCTCCTCCTCGACCAGTAGTCCTCGGGGAGTTAAAATATGTACAGTCCAACGGTAAAAGTTCAGAAAAAGGGCTCAACTCCCCAATATTTAACCAAGTTTCAGTCACAAATAAAAAATCCAAATTATGCTGGGAAAAAAACTCTTTTAAAATAAAGGTCTTATTCACCAATGATCTGGCGTTGATCAAGGCAGCTCTGACAGAAACAGGGGAACTGGTCGTACGAGTTACATAACTCAAAGACCGAAGGTTTCCATGGTTCACACCGCCTTTCCTAGGGCGAGGTGAGCGTTGACAAGAGAACTCCATATCTGAGCCGACAATCGGTATCGACCAAGCCCCGGCAGGCTCCATAACACGCCAGGATATATAGTGAACCGAAGCCGACCCAAAATGATGCCGAGATCCGCAGGCAGAATAGTCCGCGAGGTAAGCTTTCCACTTCACCAGCTGGCCGCTCCGCTTCCCACGGCGTCTCGAACGTCCTCTCTGGACAAGGGAAGCCGGATTTCGTACAAGATGAGCAGGAATGTTTAGCAAGGGAGGAGGGAGAATAGTTTTCCGACCATCCCAGTCACACTTGGACGACTTCTCCAACGCGAGACGGAGATCAATCAGCGTTTGACGATCATAAGCCAGCAGAGAGTCAACACATTGCGTAAACAATAATACAAGCAGTAAAATCACGAATAGTTTGCTCTGCACCAGACGGCCGGCCACACACACTGGCGCCATCTTGGTGACATCAAGTCATGCTTGTGTTAACACTCATGGGGCCGCTGTATTGTCTAATGAACAGTACGCAGGTCAGATTCAGCATCTGGGCCGCACAGCGGGGCAGATAGCACTGAATTTTAAATCGCCAGAAGCTTAGCTTGTAAGGCGGGCACCTCCAGGTTATAGTATTTTATAAATGTAGACGGCGAGGCCCAGCCCGCGGCCGTACAGATATCTTGCAGGGTCACCCCGCTGGACCAAGCCCACGAAGAGGCCACGCCTCTCGTGGAGTGCGCTCTGACACCCAAGGGGCACTGCAGGCCCTTTGAAGTGTAAGCCAGCGCAATGGCGTCCACTATCCACCTGGATAGGCTCTGTTTTGAGGCGGCGAGTCCCTTGGAGCGCCCGCCAAACAAAACAAAAAGCTGTTCGGTCTGTCTGAAAACAGACGAGCGGGACACGTAAGCTCTTAGTGCCCTGACAGGGCAAAGGAGGCTCGCGTCCTTCTCCTCGTTGAGAACCGGAAGGGCAGACAGGGAAATTACCTGGGCCCTAAACGGTGTGTTGAGGGATTTCGGCACGTACCCGTGCTTAGGTTTGAGAATGACCTTCGAGTCATTAGGCCCAAACTCCATGCATGACGCGCTTACTGAGAGCGCTTGCAAGTCCCCTATGCGCTTCACTGAAGCGAGAGCCGTGAGAAACACTGTTTTAAAAGACAGGTGTTTCATGTCCGACAATTGGATTGGCTCGAACGGGGCGCCTTTCATGGCCTCCAGGACCGTGGAAAGGTCCCACGTCGGGACTGAAGGGGGCCTGGGAGGGTTCAGCCTCCGGGCTCCTCTAAGGAAACGCACGACTAAGTCGTTCTTCCCCAGTGACTGGCCAGACACCGGATTTGCGAACGTTGCTATGGCCGCCACTTAAACTTTGAGCGTGGATGGGGTCCTGCCCTTATCCAATAGCTCTTGAAGGAAGGAGAGCACTTCCGAAACCCTGCAGTCCACGGGTGAAAAGCTCTTGGCTTGACACCACGCAGAAAACACAGACCATTTCGAGGAGTAGAGTCGTCTAGTAGACGGAGCTCTAGCCTGCGCGATCGTGTTTAACACTCCCTCTGGGAGGCTAGCGGGTACCCGTTGATGGCCCATGCGTGCAGGGACCACAGTTCCGGGTGAGGATGCCAGATCGAGCCCCTCGCTTGAGAGAGAAGGTCTCTCCTCAGGGGTACAGGCCATGGGGCAGTGCTGGTCAGCTGCATCAGGGCAGGGAACCACGTCTGGTTTGTCCAGAGCGGAGCTACGAGCAGCACTGGGCGTCCGTTTTTTCTGATTCGTTCCAGCACTTGAGGCAGGAGCGAGACAGGAGGAAAAGCATATAGGGGACGGCGGGGCCAGACATGAGCCAGCGCGTCTTTGCTTTTCGAGAAAAACTTCAGGCAATGAGCGTTTTCGTGGGACGCGAATAGGTCCACCTGTGCTCTGCCGAATGTATCCCACAGCAGCTGGACCGTCTGCGGGTGCAGCGACCATTCCCCTGCTGGGACATTGTTTCTGGATAGTCTGTCTGGCCCCACATTCAGGTGGCCAGGCACATGCGCTGCTCTTAGCGAGAGCAGGTTGCGCTGAGCCCATACCAGGAGGCGTTCCGTCAGCCTGTGAAGGTTTCGGGACCTGATGCCGCCCTGGCGATTTATGTATGCCACCACTGACGTGTTGTCCGACCGGACCAAGACGTGGTGTCCTTTTATCTGGGGACAGAAGCGCCGCAGCGCTTTGTCGACTGCTATCATTTCCAAGCAGTTTATGTGAAGGAGCTTTTCCCGTTCTGACCACAGGCCAGCTAGCGGTCTGCCCTCGAGCAGTGCTCCCCACCCCGAGGTGGAGGCATCCGTGGACACCACCTTCACGCTCGAAGCGGTCCCCAGACTCACACCTGACTGATACCAGTCGGTTCTTTTCCAAGGTTCCAAAGCTGAAACGCACTGTTGGTCGACCCTGAGACGAAACAGCTTCCGAGAGCGCTCAGCTTCCGACATCTCAGACAGCGTTAGCCATAGGTGTCTCTCAGCCACGGTGAGAGAGGCCATGTTCCTTCCTATTGCTTGTGCGGCGGCTTTTGCAGCGCGAAGAGCGAGGTCTGTAGCACTTCTCAAATCCGCCACGCAGATCGCTTCGGGTCCTTCCTCGTCCATTTTCTGGAGAAGGTCGGCCTGGAAGATCTGTAGGATAGCCATAGTGTGCAGCGCTGAGACTGCTTGCCCGGCGGCTGTGTAAGCGCGGCCATGCATGGCTGACGTCATCCGGCAGGCTTTAGATGGTAGCGTCGTCTGAGCGCGCCGTCCAGCGGAGGGCGGGCAGAGATGCAACGCTACAGCAGGTTCCACAGGAGGAACGGCGAGGTACCCTCTGTCTTTCGCACCGTCCACCACGGAGAATGCAGCAGAGGCAGAGGTACGCAGCCTGGCGGAGAAGGGGGCGTTCCACGACTTGGTCACTTCCTCGTGTAATTCAGGAAGGAAAGGTGCAGGCCTTGACTTCGACGGAGCTTCGTCATTCCCGAGAAAGCACCCGTCTAGTCTGTTGCGCGGCGGCTGCGCGGGCGCCTCCCAGTCGAGGCCGATGCATTCCACGGCTTGAGTGAGCAGACGCATCAGCTCGGTCTCAATGCCGGCTCTCTTCCCAGTTGTTTGGCGGGAAACGTTAGCGGAGGGGAGGTCCACAGAGCTCGCCCAATCCTCGCTATCCGACGCCAGAAGAGAACACGCCTCGGTGGGTTCGTCAAGCTCGTGGAAGGACGCGGCGGCAGACGGCGGCCGTTGTCCGTCGGTGAGCGACTCGAGCGAAGCCGGCGAAGCTGGCTGGAGATAGCTCGGGAGCGCGCTGGGCGCGGCGCTTTTTACGGCGCGGCGCCACGGCGGGCTGTGATGTAGGCTCGGAGAATGACGCCAGGCGAGTCCTCAGAGTCACCATGGGCATCAGCTCGCAATGAGGGCATCCGCCGTCAGCGAGCGCGGTAGCTGCGTGATCCTCACCCAGGCAGGACACACAGATGACATGACGGTCCTGGTCGCTGAGTGGGGCGCGGCACGAGCCACAGGATGGCATCTTGAAAAAGACGCAAGAGAAATGTAAGTCGCGTTACGTAAGCGAGCTCACACTCTCAGCAGAGTAAATACAGATAGTGAAAAAGGATATTGTACGCCGGAAAGCGCAGCAGGTACGGCAGATGAAGGCGGCGAGGCCAGCGACTCCAAGGCTCGTCCCGCTGAAAAGCTTGCTTCGACGGCGCGGCTTCTCACTCTGGATCCAGCGATGCGTGAGCTTCGCTGAAGAGATGAAAATCAGTTTGTACCAGCCTATCGAGCCTATTTATAAGGCAAGGCCACGCCCTTTCTGGCGGGACGATATGGTCTTCGTGACGATATGGGCGCGAAGTGCCCCCATTGGTCATTACGTCACACATAGCCTCTCGATAGGCTGCTGCATTTGCTGCAAGAGCAGCCAATAGGCGCGCGAGCTGTCTCGCCTATGTCTGCTTGCTGCTGCAAAGCGTTTTACATTAATAAAAAATTAAGGATAATTTTTGGCTTCAGTATCTCGTGGAAAAGAGGTTTTCCCCATAGCGTAAGATATTACGCAGTACGAGAGATACTCTCGTAAGAGAACCAATGTTATAACAGTTGTGATAACTGTAAAACTATTTCGTTTGTCATTAAAAAAACAATGAGTTAAATAAATAAAAAAAACTTAGAATGGCTCTTCCTTCTGCTTTTAAAGTCTGCCTCAATAACTGAAAAGTGATAACTGACAATTATAGTGACACTGAAGCATATCTACACGGCTCAATGACTAAACAAAACTTAAAACATTTCATAAAAGCAAAAATGGTAACAACTTAAATTTAACTTGGTTTTCTCAAACTCTTTTAAACACCTATTTAACAATTTGGTCTTAAGTGTTGGAATGTGCAACAAACAAAGTAATTTCTCCTACGTTGAAATCATTTTAAATTATTACATTTTCAGATTTTTATGCAGAAACAACAATTGATTGACATGCTCATAAGAGAGTGACAGCAGAATATCTCGCTTAACTACAACTGGGGAATTGCCGTTTCTGTTAAAAACTTTTATGCTTATTTAAGACATAACCAACTGTGTTTAAAGGATACTTACTGAGACCGAATTTTTTGACATCATTTTGTGTGTTTTAGTCTGTTAAAGCGATATAATCTCGCGAGCTGTTTGTGAGGTGGCTTTACTAGTCTATGTATGCACGCAGAGAAAAACAACTCTCAGAGAGCGCGCGCAAGTACTGAATAGTTTAAAATCGTTTGAATGTTTAAACTGGTAAGACTTAAAGACGTGCAAATGGTCAACTTTAGTCACGATGCAATGCTGGCCCGAATATGCAAGTGTTGTGTCCCGACTCCTTCTGAACTCAAGCGTGTAATTTCACCGGCTGCAGCGCTTGACGCTTGCCTTGAGCAGCCCTTTGAGAGACGAGAGAGACAAGACGCAGCACCATTGAACTCACGCTGTTTGTGAAATTGCGTCTCGCAGAAAGTTTTAAAATGACTGATTTGATTTATAATCTGTGTGGATTCATTTACTAATACAACCGTACCTACATGCTAAAGTGAATCAATGTTTGCGGGAATGATTAAAATTGCGCAATGGCCTGCCGCGCCGAAATTCGAGCCCTGAATTGGCTGCATTCAAAAGCACAACAGTATCGATACGGAAGCTGCTGTATCGATACGTGCTTCGCCAGGAGTTCATGACGATGTATCGCAGTATCGATATTCTGAGCACAGCCCTAAAATATAGGCCTATATAATAAAGTTCAGCACTGTTTTACTTGGAGTGTTATGTTTGAGCAATAAGGTTTCAGAGGCTGTGCTGTATTGTGAATAATTGTTTTTATCCAGTATCAATTTTAAAAACTATCGGTTAATTAATCGGTTATCGGCAATACGGCCCAACCTAGCTATCGTTATCGGTAAAATCCACTATCGGTTGACCCCTAATGCGCACCCCCTCAGAGGAGATGATATAACCCAGAAATGGAACCGACTGTGCATGGAACGAACATTTATCTGCCTTGACAAAAAGCCCATTCTCTAACAGTCCCTGGAGCACTTGTCTGATGTGCTGAACGTGTTCCTGGAGAGAAAAAGAAAATATCATTGTCATCCAGGTAGACATATGAACTGATCTACCATATCTCTCAGCACGTCATTCACGAGTGCCTGGAAAACCGCAGGGGAGTTAGACAGACCGAAAGCCATTACTAAATATTCAAAGTGCCCCCTGGTGGTGTTAAAAGCAGTTTTCCATTTATCCCCTTCCAAATGAAGCATTACGTAAATCCAATTTTGTGAAGACGGATGCTCCCTGCAACCTCTCGAAAGCTGAAGACATCAACGGCAAAGGATAAGTATTCTTTACCGTAATGTTGTTCAACCCTCGGTAGTCAATCAAGGTCGCAGAGAGCCATCCTTCTTCTCCACAAAAAAGAACCCTGACCCCCGCTGGAGAAGAGGAAGGATGGATGAACCCAGAGGCTAGAGAATCAGAAATATATTTCTCCATGGCCTCCCTCTCTGGGACAGAAAGTGAGTATAACTTGCCTTAAGGCGGAGACATACCTGGCAGTAAATCTATGGCACGGTCATAGGGACGATGCGGAGGGAGAGAAGCAGCCCGAGACTTACTGAACACTTCCTTCAGGTCAAGATACTCACGTGGCACGTTTGATAGATCCGCGTGTTCATCCTGAAACACAACACAAGACACTGGAGAACATGCAGACTTTAAATAAGAAGCATGACAATATTCCAAGACAAAACAGAATTCCTGCACCAATTAATATGCGGGTTATGGAGTACCAGCCAGGGATGGCCCAGCACCACAGGAGCAGAGAGCAGAAGGGGTGTCAATTAAAAAAAACTCAATCTCCTCAGAATGATTACCAGAGGTAATGAGTCTTACTAAGGCCGTGGAATGAGTGACGGAGGGTATTAGGTTGCCATTAAGCGCAACTACAGAGATGGGTTGAGTGAGTGTCACCACAGGTATCATGAGTTTGTGAGCGAGGTTAACGCCTAAAAAATTTCCCTCTGCTCCCGAGTTTACAAGAGCCTCACAGTCAAAGTTCTCAGAAGCTAGTCTTAAACTGACAGGTGAGTAGCTGAAAAAGAGGATTTAGTCAGTGTAGTTCCACCCGTCAGTAACCTCTTACCTACTGGCGGGCGCTGGCTTTTACCGGACATTGGAGAGTAATGTGGCCAACGGCTCCACAATACAAACACAATCCCCTCTCTCTCCTTCTCTGCTTCTCCTGCTGCAATAGACGGGATCTGCCCATCTGCATAGGCTCAGGATCTGGAAAAGACGCCATAGTTTCCCCAGAAGGAAAGGATACATTAGACTGTGCAGTGACCGGCCACCCTCGCTGTGTCCGCGGTCCCCGTCGTCGTAGTCTAGAATCCACCAGAATGGCCAGGTCGATGAGCTTATCCACCCCCGTGGGTAAATCCATGGCATACATTTCATCCTTGATCGTATCAGAAAGTCCATATAAAAACATATATCCAATTGAGCCTCCAAATTCCAGCCACACTCTGCAGCCAAAGTGCGGAACTCAATAGAATAGTCCGTTACTGGACAATCTCCTTGACGTAACTCCCCCAAGTGGCGGCTCGACCCGATAAAAGAATGATGACAAAAGCCACTTTAGATTCCTCAGTGGGAAATGATGAAGGTTGAAGAGAGATGTGCAGGGAACACTTAGCCAAAGGCTCACCAGAGTAGAACGCTGGAGGCAGAAGATGAGGCTCAGTAACACGAATGGTCTGCGCGACCGAAACAGGTGGGCTGGTAGTCACTTGACGTTGCACTGATGCCGTCTTGGTTCTTAGTTGTTGCAACTGGGTAGTCAATTCGGAAACTTGGGTCACCAACGCTTGGATAGCGCGACCATCGCCTGTTCCTCTTGTTGCTGCATGCGAACATCACTCTTCGATAGAATCTCCGTCAATTCGGCCACACTTGCTGGATCCATCGTGGTCGGTTAGTTCTGTCACAATGACGAGTCTCAAGATCCAAGTGCAAGTAAACAGTTTATTGACGACAGACAGGACAGGGAAATACTCAAAAAGCCACGTTTGCAGGCGGGCGACCTGAATGTCACAATCCCGAATGAGAGACGCTTGACTGGTATCACAGCGGGGACTCAGGCCAGCGATAGGAGACAAAATCCCAGACGATCCCTCAGAAGACTATCCAGTCACAGTGGAAAACAGGAGTAATACCGCAAGGAACTAGGACACGGGTACGACAGAACACAAACAGGAATGACGAACCGACACCATGCATGATCAATTCCAGTTAGATAAAGGCAGCTAACAAGCAGTAGTGATTAGCTGCAGCTGTAGGCTGATAGAGTGATCAGCTGGTGCTAAGCAACAAACAAGCACTACACACTAGAGGTCTTCACAGTGCACCCGAGACCCGTCGACCCGGACCCGACCCGGGACTATATTTGAAATGATCAGCCGGGTCCGGGTCGGATCCGAATCTATTACTTCGGGTCCCGGGTCTGTTTAACATTGTGTGTAATACCCGTGCGATCGGAGTCATCGGACTCGTCTCGGAGAACACACGGCCGTGATCAGACCGACTCAGTCAGCACTGCTTGTGTTTTTTTGTAACTTGCAACTTTTAGAAAAAGTAAACGCATATTTTAGGTTGATCCAGCTAGCGCGCATGTGCATTCTCAAGTGCGTATCATGTTTCTATGGCAACCAGAGCTTCCGCCAATCGCGCGTTACATTTTCTCCCATTTTTATAATAATATAAATTAACCGTTTTGTTTAATCTTAAAGTTTTGGTGGTCAGATTCAGACTCAATGCAGAGCAGAGAGCACAGATATGATAGCAAATAAATAACAGTGGCCATTGCACTGAACGAGCAATCGTTATTATAGTTCAAAAGGGCAAAAAGTCAAAGTTATTATGCGAGTTAACTCGAGTCAGAATGTATATGCAAAGTTGCATTTGTCATCCGTCACCATATAACATCAAGTGGACTTTTGGCTGAAATAATGAGTGGATTACGCTTGGAATAATGAGAGGATAGATGGATAGAACTTTCTTGACAGTGGATTGTAATGCATCACAGTCAGTCAGGTAAAAAGTTAACGTTACAAGGAAGTGAGACGACGGCTACTAAAATTAGGTAAGACAAAAAGTTTTATTTTTCGCAACTTGTGTGGAATAATATGTGACAATCGGGTCCAGTCGGGTTTGTGTCTTCCCGCCGGGTTCGGGTCCAGTTTTCAAATAATAGACGGGTCCAGGTCGGGTCCGGGTAGTACATTTATGGCATTTTTCGGATCTGCACGGGTCCGGGTCCAGCTTTTGAAATAATAGACGGGTCCGGGTCGGTTCGGTGTAGCACATTACGGGTCTCTTCCGGTTCGGGCACGAATTTTTGGACCCGTGAAGACCTCTACTACACACACAACCCCACACCTACAAACACACCAACAGATATACAAAATGAACACACAGATCAATGAACCGTGACAAATACATCTCATGAGGGATCATACCCCGCTAAAACGATTCACACTTCAACTGTCTATGGTCACAAAATTAGTTTTGAAATGTTTGGAAATGTTCAATAGGGGTGCCATCTCTGTAAAGTTTTATAAATGAGACATTTGTGTAATTAAATAATAGTTAATAGTGTCTGATAGATAGACCTGTTTAGACAAGCTATCCATAAATCAAGCAAAACGTTTTGCTTGATTTATGGATAGCTTGTCTAAACAGGTACCTTGCAAATTGCCCTGCAAATTGATAAAAGAACACACTTAATATTGTTATTTGATGATTTGATAATTGCATTTAATATATTATAGTTTTAATAATACATTTGCAATGGTTTGTAAAAGCAGTTTTTATGCATGTTTTGGTTTGTGCATGTTTTTATGCATGTCTTTCTTGCATTAACACCGTTTTGACCAGCACAGGTCACAGCGTGTGTCCTGAGTGAATCATTTTGCGAAGCATTTGGTTCAATTGATTCAATGCTTAGGAAAGGTTTGTTTCTCCCAGCATAGCTTCATATCTGCTCTTTATCCCTTTTCTTCCTCGTAGCCATAGACTGTAAAAAATAGAAGAAAATAAAATGCAGTGTGTGGCTCCAGTGGTGTAGTCTACGTGATACGCAGGTATACGCCGTATACCCACTAGGAAAGGCCAGGGATTTATGTATACCCAACAAACACAGAACGTTGGCACAACGTAACCAACCTTCTAACAACGTTTTAACAACGTGGCCAAAAGGTTGCTATAACTACGTTGTGTGGTGAAGGTTGTTACAGCGTTGTCACAATGTTGACATTGAACCACCGTTCAGGGCCGTTGCTTAAGGTTGTGCCTAGGGTGTCTGGACAACCACTGGACTCGTCTATGTACTCGTCACCGCCCTGAAGCACGAAAATCAAATTTAAAAAATAAATAAATTTCAACCAACCGCTGGGCTCATTGTGTTGTCTCATTCATCATCAAGGATAGGCTACTTGAGAATTGCGTTTAATTTACCTCAGCTAAATAAGATACGGACTTATACAAACACAACTTACAACTTCCTTATGATATTTATTTGAACATCTTCTGGTCAGGTATGACAAATATTTAACTTTAGGCTATGCCAAAAGTTAAAAGCCACAAGCTAAAATGACTTTAATGATGAGTAATTGATTTAAGCTCTCCAACAGGCAGCGACTTAAGCATTGCACGTTAATGTTTTTTCCTTTTTTTTTTGGGGGGGGGAAACTGTTTGTAAAAATGTTTGTAACCGCTCGCACACCTGTTTATTTTTTTTATTTGATCTGTCGTCTCATTCGTTTGCTAGATTTGATCATGTCTGCTCATGCTAGTTAACGTTATCACTCCCATATAATATGTTTTTTTTCTCACAGATGTATGACTTTTATTCTTGGAAGTGCAATTTGATTACCATATGCTTAATAAAGTTGAATTAGCTAACTGTAGAAAGTTTACTTGTTGGTATGAGTCAATGATCACACGGAATGTAAATGGATGCCTTTAATCCGAACATTGGGTAACTGCCAGCCGATACAGACCGGATACAAGTGAACCAAACCCCCGGGCATTCCGATTGGATGAGACGACACCCTGCGGTGGCTCGTAATAAACAAACTGAATAAACGTTTAACCAAACGCCTACATCCCTTCCTTTTAGTCTTTAGCCCCATCAAACAAGGCAACACTGGTAAACATATCTTTGCAACATAACTCAAACAAATAAGGTTAACTGAATACCTCATGTTGCACTTCAACATTTAGGCCTCTTCATAGTCTACTAAATCACCAAGAATGTTTAAGTCCATGTGACATGTCACAATACAGAACACGCTGAATAGCTGCAACATGACATCATGACTTTGCGTAAACATACACGCCACTTTCAAATCAAGTGGCGTGTTATCTATACGCATTTTCAGCTATCCGCGTGTATGTCCACGCCACGTGTATGTCTACGCTGCGTGTATGTCCACGCCGCGTGTATGTGTACGCCGCGTGTATGTCCACGCCGCGTGTATGTGTACGCCGTTAAATTTCCGAGCGAAACTAAGCTAAATGAATATCTACATCTGGGGAGCGATATTTTTTTCCCTAGGATGGTAGGGGAAGAGTCATAAATGCTAATAACCCAAGTGACGGGTAGGTTTAGGGACGTCGTTGGGGTAGGTCATATATTTATATATAGTAATGTAACGTTAAGTCAATGGCGTTGATAAACACGCTGAAAAGCGATTATGCGTGTTGATAGCACGCCAAAAATGGAAATACGAATTGGCGTGTCATACATACGCTATTTCATGAGATCAGTCTGATAGCTGGGATGAAATTACACCAAGAAGAACTTTTTTTTACAAGTATTTGGGATTTGGTCTGCAGATGCGACCTGAACGTGTGGTGTAATGTGTGTCGTGATTCTCAATGGGTGAGTGCGCTGTTGGCTTGGGCTGGGGGGAGGATGGGTGTTGGGGTTGCACAGTGTTTGGTGTCGGCATTTGTGGTGAAAGAAAACTGTCCACCGTAGGGGGGCAGATGTCCTGAGGGTCTGGGTCGTCCAGGAGCTGCGGTGGTGGCGGCTCAACCACAGGGAGGATGTGGCGGCGATTTCTCCTATAAGTCTTCCCATCTGCTTGAACTATGTAGGACTGTGGTTCCCTACTCATCTCCTTCATCTCCTTCACCGTTCCAAGTTTGTCGTAGCCTTTCGCTGTCTGCATGCGGACCACTTGTCCCTCTGCCAGCGGCTGTAGTGGGTGGCTCGACTTGTCATAGTAGCGCTTCAGCGTGAGCCTTTTGTTGAGGAGTTTATCGGTGACTTGCTTGACATTCCTCGTGGTAGGCTCCAGCAGTTTAGTGCTCACCAGAATGGCTGCACGAGTTTGGCGAGACATAAGGCGCTCAGCAGGAGAGCCTAATGTTGGGTCACGGGGAATGTTTCTGAGGTTCAGGATATTGAGAAACACATCAGACCCGTCCCTGTGTGATTTCTCCATGAGTTGCTTGGCACTGCGGACAGCTCTTTCCGCGAGTCCGTTTGACTGGGGAAACTCTGGGCTGCTTGTGGTATGAGTAAAATCCCATTGTTCTGCAAAATCCTTGAACTGCTGGCTGGTGTATTGTCTAGCATTGTCAGTGATGAGTATGTGAGGTGCACCATGTACCGAAAAGTGTCTTTTTAATTTGGATATGACAGCTGATGAGGTTAAGTCTCGGAGGAGGTCGACTTCAAACCAGCCGGAATATGAATCCACGAGAACTTGATAATGTTTGCCATGCCACTCTAGAATGTCTGCGGCCACTGTGGACCACGGCAGATCTGGAACAGGGTGGAGCTGGAGGGGCTCTTTCCGCTGATGCGACTTTGTGCTATTGCATACTGTACATGAGAGCAACTCTTCTGTGATGTTCTTTGACATTGCAGGCCAAAAGATTACACCTCTAGCTCTATGCTTGGTTGCCTCAATACCTGGGTGGCCTTTGTGTACAATGTTGATGTACTCCTTGCGCAGGGATCGGGGAATGACGGCTTTATGGCCTTTCATGATGATACCCTCCTCCACTGTCAGCTCATCTCTGTATGGAAAATAATGGCTGATGGCAGACTGGAGCCGGTTTTCTCTGGTGGGCCATCCGCGTTGAATGATAGTGGCAAGAGTTTGTAGCACCTCATCCTCTGCTGTGTGTCTACGGAGTTCCTCCAGGCGTGCTGAGGAAATGTAGCTCACACTCATGACTTCGTAGTCACCGTTTTCCACGGGGCTCTGTGGTGCTTGTGAGCTGGGAGCTCTTGAGAGGGTGTCTGCCAGATACATGTACTTGCCCTTTTTGTAGACTAGGCTGATAGCTTTGCAGGCGAAGCAACATTCTCTGGAGACGGGCAGGAGCGGCATGGATGGGCTTTTTCATGATGGTCACTAAAGGCTGTTGGTCGGTTTCTACGATTGTGGGCTTTCCGTAGACATAGTCTTTGAATTTTGTGCAGGCAAACACAACAGCCAGAAGCTCCTTTTCTATTTGAGCATATCGCGTCTCCGTGTCTGTGAGAGCACGCGACGCGAAGGCTACTGGTCTACCATTCTGTAAGCATGCTGCTCCTAGTCCATAACACGACGCATCACAAGTCAGTGTAACTGGGTCTTTGACATTGTAGTATGCCAGTACTGGTGGGCTGGACAGGCATCATTTGAGGCGCTCAAAAGCCTCTTGATGCTGTTGAAACCAGCACCATGCTGTCTCTTTGCGGGTGAGTTTCCTAAGGGGCGCTGCGATGTCGCTGAGATTTGGGATGTACTTGCTGAGGTAATTGACCATGCCCAGGAAGCGTTGTAGTGCGTTCAAATCCGTGGGGACTGGCATGTCATTGATCGCTGCAGTTTTAGACGGGTCTGCTTTTAGGCCCTCGCTTGTGAAGATGTGGCCTACGTACGCTACCTGGCCCAGGCGAAATTTACACTTGTTCGGGTTTAACCTGAGATTGACTTCCCGTGCCCTTTCGAGCACCTTTCTCAAGTTGCCGTCGTGTTCGGCCACTCCGCGGCCTCCTATGATGATGTCATCGACAATGACTGAGCAGGGGTAACCCGCAAACAGTTGTTCCATGGAGCGCTGAAATACTTCACTCGTGGAATTTATGCCGAAGGGCATCCTTAGAAATCTGTAGCGCCCAAATGGAGTGCTGAATGTGGTCAGCAGTGACGATTTCTTGTCGAGACGTATCTGCCAGATTGAATTCTTTGCATCCAGGACAGAAAACACTGTTGCCCCAGACATTTGCGCTGCCACCTCTTCGACGCTGCGCATTGGGTGATGGGGTCTTTTCAGTGCGGTGTTGAGGTCTTTGGGGTTGATACATAGTCTGATTTCTCGCTTGTCCTTCTTATGGGCTGCCACCATGGACGACACCCAGTCGGTTGGTTCTGTGACTGGTGTTATGACACCTATGCATTGCATTCGTTCAAGTTCAGCTTTAACTCTTTCTTGCATTGCAACGGGGATACGGTGAGCTGGGCGGACCACAGGCTGTATGCTGGTATTCAAAATCATGGAATATGTAACTGGAAGTTCTCCTAACTCGTCGCTGAACAGGTCTTTGTACTGTGTAAATGTCTGTGAGCTGAAGTCCGTGCTGCTCTCCACGCTGATCTGGTGGACGTCTGGACTCATTTTCACAACCCCCATGTCCATGCACGCACGAAATCCTAGCAGTGGTTGCACTGCTCTGTCAACAATAAAAAACGGCAATGAGTGGTTTTGCTCCTTTAAACAGCACCGCAGTGTGGCGATGCCACTGGTCTCGATTCTGGTGCCTCCATAAGCAACAAGGCTAGCTGCTTTCTTCTGCTTTACGAGTTGTTCGCTGCCATTAAGTTTTCTAAAGGTGTCAAGTGACATCACATTGCATTTTGCTCCTGTGTCCACTTTCATCTCTGTGGGCTTGCCGTTTATATGCATTGTGACAAATCCTTCATCCTTTTCAATGGCATTTAGAGTCACGCAATCAACATGACTGTCAACTTCAACGCCGTCCACATAAAACGTTCCATCTTCACATGTTTGTTCCTCTATTTCTATCTCATAAACGTTCTGTCTGCCAGTTTTCTGTCTAGGATGTTGCCTATCTTGTCTGCACGGTTTAGACTTGCAGTAACTTTTAAAGTGGTTAAGCTTTTGGCAACTGTGACACTGTTGTCCGAATGCTGGACACCTTTCCCGCTTAGCTGCCTCCACAATTATTGCACCTCGTGATAGTCTGTGAGGGGGGCTGGGGCTTTGGCCACTGCATTCTGTTTGAAACTAGCTTAACTGCATTCACACTGGCAGAGTTACTTTGTAATGCTAACGTCCTGCTACTTTCCTCGGTCATCTCGTGTATCCGACAGATTGAAATGGCTTTGGCAAGTGTTAGCTCGCTATCTCTTAACAGAGCTTTTCTCAACGTGTCACTGGTAACGCCACACACGATGCGGTCGCAGATTAGCTCCTCTGTTAGGTCTCCAAAGTGGCAGCCTTTAGCCTTAATCCTTAAATCACTAATGAATGATTCAATGCTCTCACCTTGTTTCTGACCTCTGGTATGAAATTTGTGTCTTTCCATAGTCCTGTTGTTTTGAGGATTGCAGATTTCCCTAAACTTTTTCTTCAAACATTCGGGGTCCTCTCGAGATTCAGCAGGGGTGATGATCCTTCCGCCATCTCCTGGCGCGCGCACTTCAGCAGCGTAGGCAAAAGAGCGCTCTCGTTCGATGGCGTCTGGGCCGGCAATGTTGAGAAGGATATAAGCTTAGGTTTTCGTTGACTTGTCCGAATGTGCGGCAGCAATAAAAATGTCGTACTCCCTCTCAAAAATACGCCAATTCTCGGCGATATTTTCATCAAAAACAAGAGGGTCGGGTCTGCGAAATCCATCCGCCATCACGTTGGGTAAAGGAAGACACCGTTGTCAACTGGCGATAGCTATGCGCAGTCCAATGCAACAGGTTGTTGAACGACGACAGAGAGAGAGAAAAAAAAAACTCACTGGCGAGAGGTCCGTACTCGCTTCTAGACCGTACCAATGTAGAAAGTTTACTTCTTGGTATGAGTCAATGATCACACGGAATGTAAATGGATGCCTTTAATCCGAACATTGGGTAACTGCCAGCCGATACAGACCGGATACAAGTGAACCAAACCCCCGGGCATTCCGATTGGATGAGACGACACCCTACGGTGGCTCGTAATAAACAAACTGAATTAACGTTTAACCAAACGCCTACACTAACCTTTGTCGTTTTTACTCTTTAAAGTGTACACTTGCAGGTGTTGATTATTAATTTATTGTTACTAATGATAAACACTATTTAAAAAGTAACGTTATATAATTATCTAACATATGACTAATTAAAAATTAACCACAAAACATAACATGGTAAATGAGGGATATCTATATCTAGCATATAAAAAAAATGTAATTGTCAGAACGTCGTCTCTCAGTTGCTGAATGTCGCGCAACAACGTTGCTACAGCCCTGCCGCGTCTTACAATTCTACTTTGTTACAATGTTGCGAGCACGTAGACAGTGACGTTGCCCTAGCAGAAATGCAACGTGCCACAGACGTTGCCACAACGTAAATGTGTTTACTGGGTACCCACTACAAAAAAGCATGAGGATACGTAATAACCCAGATAGCATGTAACCATTGAAACAATGTTGAGTCAGTGTTAATGAGTCAACGCTGATTACATTGAAATGACGTTAGAAAGTGATGTTGATTTAGCATCACTCTTGCACCCTCAGTTAATGTTGAAATAATGTTGTGATTTCAACCAAAAATCAAATGGTAATAGTATTGATTCAACATAGTGATATTTAATCAACATCACTTTTGCACCCTCAGTTAATGTTGAAACTATGTTGAACAAAAAATCAATGGTAATGCTATTGAATCAACATTACACTATGATTGATTCTACATCACCGATGCGGAATCAATATTGAAATTAACAAAAATAATCATTGGTAATATTGTTGAATCAACGTTACACAATGATGTTGAATCTACATCACTGCTGTTGAATTAACACTGAAATTAACTAAATTATCTTTGGTAATATGGGTTGAGCAATGTTACAATGTGATGTTGATTCTAAATACATTTTGTTGAAACACTGAAAATACAAATTGAAAAGGAATGTCAAACAATGTTGCCATCTGATGTACCAAGTTAATGTTGAAACTCTGTAAAGCTGCTTTGAAACAATCTACATTGTTAAAAACGCTATATAAATGAAGAGAAGATAAGAAACAACATTAGTATTTAGACTACACAATGGTGCGTCCTGACCATTTCAAAATTTGGCCAAAACCTTTTAAAATATAAATGACACCTTTCCAAGCAACGTCCAGTCAGCGTGACCATCCGCAAGCGACAGCTAGAGTTCGTGGGCCCCTGTCTTCGCATGGAAGAGAGCGAACCAGCCCACATCTATGCCATCTATCACTCAGAAGTCCGTGATAAGAACAAGGGAGGAGCTCCTCGCTTAACTTTCAGACATAAAAGCCGGAGCTATATTGACGAGTACAACAAAAGTCAAAAAGCTCGGAATCAAATAGCTCTCCTCACAGCGAAGAGCAGCAGTCACTCACCCATGTCGAAAGGGAAGAGGAAACTAGTGATCATCAGCATCGCCAAGAATAGAGAATTGTGGAAACATATTGTCGAGCTCCATACCAGGGGACCCGACCGATGATGATGATGATGATTAATGCTTCAATATCAAAAGAAAGCACTATGGCATGGTTGTCTGAGTTTATCTCCAGTCCTAATTAAACACACCTGGGTCAGATAATGAGGTCATCAGGATCAATTCAAACTTACTGGCAGGTGTGTTGAAGTTAGGCTACGTTTACACATAGCCGGGTATTAAGAGGCACAAAAACGCTCTTTATGTATATGCCCCCATTGCTGCCGTTTTAGCTGAGTGGGAGCTCTGGCCATTCGCTGTCGCAGCTCCGCGTCGCAAGCATCAATCCGGTTCGTTTTTTTTTTTCTATAGACAGTGCTCACAAAGGTCTAACGATCAAGATTAACTAAAAAATTGCCCGGAGTTCTCCTTTAAGAAATCTGTTAAATGACATTAGAACTTTTTTCAGAAAGTTCCTAATAAACTTTCTGAAGCAAGATGCTTTTTTTTTAGAATGTAGAAAAATAGATAAAAAATTTATTAAAGTGTTTGAATAAAGCATCTATCTAATTACAGTGAGTAACAACACAAATCAAACGCAAATAAGCATGCAAAACAAAGGAACTGAGAAATAAGGCAGATGCACCACTGTTTGAAACTGTGCTAAGTCATGTATATGTCAGGTGCTTCAACAAACAAGACTTCTGTATAGGATGCAACTATGTTTTCTCTCTAATGAGGAAGCATTAGACTACTAAGAAGTGCACATGCAAAGACAAAATGGGCGTTTACCAATCAGTGGGTAATTTCAAACTACAATAAATGTTTTTCAACCATTTTTCAACAGACTTGCTAAAATCATGAAGGCCCACCCCTAAACCAAGCCATTAGAGCACCGGATGAAGCGGCTGAAAATGCCCATTGTGGTTTGAAAACGCCGCACTGACTGAGAAACACCCACTAGTGTTCTGCACAGACACATGCCTGAATGATCTTATGCTCATCAACTACAAATCACTGTTAGTTCAATGTCACTGTCTCCACCCATGTGTTCTGTTGGCTTTCATCAAAATTTCAATGCTGATCCAACACACTTTAAACATTTAAATGTCAATCTCAACCAAAATGATGGTTTGGATCAAAACTCAACATTGTATCAATGTCACCATGCTATCTGTGTGATTTATTTAAACACTTTACTTACTTTGAAAATTAATGAATGTTAGTAGATTTAGTAACAATAAATAAAATGCAAGTAAAACGCATGCTAAAATCAGAAATACATAATATGCACCACTGTTTGAAACTCAGAGAGTTCATGCATGCCAAACACACAAGACTTCCATATAGGACGCACCTTGTGTTTTCTCTCTAATTAGGAAAAATCAATTACCTACTGAGAAGCCCACATGCAAAACCAAAAAGGGGCGTATACCAATTAGTGCTAATTTTCAAACTACAATTGGTGTTTTTCAACCATTTTTCAAAAGACTTGCTAAAATCATGAGGGCCCACCCCTAAACCAAACCCCCAGTGTATTAGAGCAAATGAGGTAACACCGTTGAAAGTGCTTATCATGAACTGAAACGCCCCACTGATTGGGAAACACCCAGTAGTGTTTTGCACAGATACATGCCTGCAAGATCTTGTGCTCATAAATTAAGACTCACTGTTAGTTCAATGTCATTGTCTTCACCCATGTGTTCTGTTCCCTTTCATCAAAATTTCAATGCTGATCAGCATTGAAATTTTGATGTCAACCAAAATGATGGTTTGGATCAAAACTCAACATTGAATCAATGTTATCTGCAATGCTATCTGGGAACTTCGTTTTGTGACAGAACTTTCACACTTTCATTCATAAATTCACCTGGATCGAATTGCGGAATCCACAAAACAGAACGTCACGGAATTTGGCCATTTAAAAAAATTTAATAAATCAAAAGACTGCAATTGTTCTATGAGTCTATGGGAATGAGCGCTTAAAAGTTGCATCAGTGATTTCAGGCCCAAAAATAAATGATCACATTCATCTAATCTTTCCTAACGATCCGCTAGCTGCCCGCCCCATAAGCAGGCTGTCAAAAAAACACGTTTCTGTAGGCAGCCTAGGCTCTGAGATCTGCACACAAAAAATGGGTACAACCACCACTCAAAACCAAAATAAACAGTGTTCCAACCAATCACCAACAGGGCGCGGGTGTTGTGAGGTTTTGCACTCGTGCACGGCTGGACGCGAAGTAGGAGCAAAACCCGCTCCTGTCGGTGATTGGTTGGAACACTGTTTATTTTGGTTTTGAGTTGATGTTGTTATGTTGTGTTTTGGTCTGATGCTCCACCCTCCACCTATCTACCAATCACGAAGTAAGTAGTGTTGCGGCATCCGGGTTGCCAACTCTGCTCTAGTTACCACAGCTGCAGCTACAAACGTGTCGGAATCGGATCCTGCAGCATATCTGGCAACCTCGAGTCAGCGGGGAAGGGTAAGGGGATACACCGCTCTACAGTAATTTGAAAGTGATTGCAGTACCAGTTTTGGCCACAATCTTACATACGGCTCCTTTAAAGGGGTCATGACATGAGAAACCAAATTTGCCTTGATATTTTGGTATATGAGAGATCTATGTACTATTAAAACTTCCTGCAAGTTTCATAGCTTAAGACGTCCTCCCCATTATAAACAAAGCATTTATTTAATCAAGCTCTAAATACAGCTCGTTCTAGATCCTTTGAACTTAGTGACGTCACGGTACGAAGTGACGTACCAGTCGTTTGCATATGACCGCCTCCAGCGCAAGACAACTACGCCTCATTTCGCATCATCGCATCGTTGTCGTGCGGCTCACGCCCACATGTGTTCAGTCGACGTGCAGAGAGTGGGTCTGTTCACAAGATGACTGCGATGCCACGCAGATGTGCTGTTCCTGTTTGAGTGTTTGAATACGCTGACGAACGATCCAGACGTCAGGGAAAGCAGTCGGATGCAGTTTATTTGCAGCATATGCAGCCCGCCAAAGCTTTATTTGAACGGTGAGTGATCAGATTGTGACAGGGCATGTTACTGAAAGAACGAGCAGAGAGAGAGAGCCCCGGCCGCGCGTGCGCCTTCAAACTCTCTCTCTCTCTCTCTCTCTCTCTCTCTCTCTCTCTCTCTCTCTCTCTCTCTCTCTCTCTCTCTCTCTCTCTCTCTCTCTCCCTCCCTCCCTCGCGCATATGAATCAAAATCAATTGAGAATTGACACGATGGTAAAACATCGGAAGACCGAAGTTTCACGTGGTGGAGCATTGTGTAGCCTACATGTGATACAAATGATTAACGTTAATAATTTATGCATAAGCAGCACTGATGTTAGCCAATCATAACAGTGGGCATTAACACTCAACTCTTAAAGGGGAAACGCCTCAAAAACAGACCGTTTGAATCAGAGGTGAGAAACAGGGTGGGAAAAGGTCATAAATCACTACATTTTTTTTTTGTTTTTTTGTACAAAAAACTATAGTAATACTGTAATTGCACCTAAGGGAACATAATAAAACAAAACAAAAAAACATGTCATGACCCCTTTAAATATGTGATCCACTACTACACACATACACTGAAGCACGAGTGACGCTCCTGGTGCAGCGTTTCACTGTATTTAGACATGATATAGGCAACACATGTCAACTTCATCGCAGAGCTGCTATGAGAGTCACTTCACCAGAATTTCACCATTTTATTTGATAAAACTATCGTCGTCATTCATTTGTATCATATACACACAGACAGAAACTGCAGGCTAATGTTTTTACAACAACCTGTCAAAATAAAAGTTAGGTCTAACTCAAAGAAATTATGAAATAAATTGCACAGTAAAATGTACTTTGTTTAAGAATACATGTTTTAATTTAGGGGGGGTATTTGTAGTCTACAAATAACTAGACTACACCACTGTGTGGCTCCTCCTCGTCACGTTGCAGATCAACGTGAATGGAGTTCCTGGCCGCGCGCCTTAGATGAACGTGACACGAGAAAAACATTGAATGTGTATCAAGCGCGCGCGCTGGGGTTGTGCTGGGGGATTTGACCTACTTTCCACATGTGTATGACGATACGTTAGACGTGGAAAAGGTACGTGAATTTTATATATTTTGGCTATTTTGTGTTGTTAGCAATGCATTAGGCTACGTAGATAATTTCTTGTTTTTGACTTGGCGTTACATAAATGTTCTTATTGAATGCAGTAGTGCTGTGCGTGTCACGCCATCATAACAAACAACTTGACGTTACTAGCAGTCAGATGAGTTTGAGAGCTTCGCTTCTTTTGTCGTGTTTGTAGGTCGTTCGGGTCGTAGTTTCTGTCATTGATCAGAGCGTGCATTAGTAACGGTAGGCTGTGGATTTAATCTCCCTCATCCAGAGCTCTTCTTTTACTCGAATGGTGAGTATATATATTTTTTACATTGACATATATCTATATAGAGGGGGATTTGAAATGCTTGTCTTCTGTTTTATTGGTAACGATTTTTAAAGGTATTTGGCAAAGAGTGACGGAACAGGAGGTGTCAGTCATTCTTGTTGTGTTTTCTATCCTCTCGTGCGCGCGTGTGCTCGTGAAGTGTAGTAGTGTAGTGTAGGCTAGTAATTTGATAGGCGTGCCGCGCCTACTTTTTGGATGTAAACAAGTCTCACTCACAATTTTCTCCATCAGTGTTTCTCCTTATAATAGTGCGATCATACAGAGTAAATTTAATTAAAATTACTGATTTTATTCACGTACGCCTCTTTGAAGCACACTGTAAAAGGAGCGTCTGTAAAAAAAAAATTTACACAGACAAGTGCGTCATTCGATTATTATATGTAATTTGATATTAGATTATTATTTATATGTATTGCTTATTTTTTTAACATTTATTTAAAAACACAATACAGCTTTTAGTTCAGTTTCTGAATTTATATTTTAGGGGTATACCATCGGAAATCATGATCCTGAACAGGGAAAGTAAGTAGTTTCGCATAAGCATATTATTTCTTGGACAAAAATAAGTTTTTAATACAATATGTTTTTAAACCCTCCACCAAAACAAAGTCATTAAAAAAAGTCAAAAATAAATTAAACCTTCATAATACAATGAAGGAAATTGGTTTAATTAATAGAAACTCAAAATATGATGTTATCTGAACCGCATTAATCATCTAAGTTGATTTGACAAAAGATAAAAAGTTGTGATTGTAAACAGCATCTTCATGTTGGACAGTTATAGTTATCATTTACCCATATACACAGCGAGTGCAAAAAGTAACTTAAACTTAAATCACACTTAAAATGTCTGAATGCCTTTGCATTACACACACAAATGTGTGGACGAGGGTAACTGCATGCAATCACCAAAATGCCACTGGATCAAAATACAATGAGCAAAAATAATATAGAAAAGTGTTGTGCAGGTAACACTAGACAAATGTACTCTAATGCCTATACTTTTGGGGCATTTCTCTCCTTTGTCCATGTTTGACAGGAACATGTCCGTGACACCAGCTGCATGTGATTTTGGGCTGATGGACAGGCAGGAGGAGGACATAAAACCTCAGGCAGCAGTAGTTCGGCGGAACCTCTTTGGCCCTGTGGACCACCAGCAGTTGCAGCAGGACTTCCAGAGGCTCTTCTGCATGAGCGTGGAGAACGCCAAACAGCGCTGGAACTTTGACTTTCAGAGGGACCAGCCTGTCCCCGGCTGCGTTGAGTGGGAAGAGCTGCGGTGCCAGGACGTGCCAGCGTTCTACCATAGCTGTGTGGTCAGGCCCGGTATGGCAAAGCAAATGGTGGAAGCAGCTGTTGGAGGAGGATCCTGCACTTGTTCTTCTCCAGCAAAGGCCACAGAGAAATATCTGGAGCTTTGGACCAGAGGAACTTTGAGGGGAACCAAGCCAGAAAAGAAGGCTGCATTGCTGGGGGTCAAACGCAGACAAGCAAACATCACAGGTATACAGTCGCACTTTTTTCTTTTTTAGTTAGAAACGCTGTTAGCTATATAGCCACTAATTATTAAAAAATGCTTTTCTCTCTTTCAGACTTTTTCAGAGTGTCAAAAAGAAGATTTCTTCATCACAAAGCTTCACCAGGACAGTAAACATTACTTGGACTTTTTTTGTATAAATGTACATACAATATTTACTCATGTAGCTCTTCTAACTGACCAGCAAATAAGGCTTAATAGGCTATATATATATATATATATATATATATATATGCTGTACCTATTAAAAATCTTAACCTCTTGTACTTTTTGTAGATTTTATTGTTACAACATGGAATCATGACTATTTTAAATTAGTTCCAAATTCAAATCTTATAGTACATGTGAATAATTAAAGCAATTGAATTCCAGTCATTGAATAAGCATTCACTCTCTTGCTAAATCAATCAAATGTATTTTGCATGCATTACTAAACTAAAAACGAAATTGCTTTTTATATTTTGTTCTATGCTGTGTTACACAGTCAAATTTGAGAATGTTAGGGATTTTTTTATTTTAGTTTTTTGTGCACTGAATATACATACATTTATGTGTATATATATATATATAATCAAGTACTGTGAACGTTTACAAAAATGCACTACAAAAGGACTGTTTGGTAACATCACAAACTTTTGCATTTCTCAGATTCAAAATGCATTGATCCTTTAAGTGGCATCAGTGTCGGCGGCTAACAATGTCTTACCATTATTCTTTCCCAATTTTGTTATTTATGTTCCTGTTTTTATATATTACAAAAAATATATGTTTAACCTGAGCCATTCATGTTACTAGCAAACACAAGGTATGCTTCGATATCTTTGATGTTATGTAAAAAGAGATTTTGTAAATGTTTTTAAATGGATATTGCCCTTGAAATATTGTTTGAGGGAGTGTCTGACCACGTTTCCTATGATTGTGCATGAGGCCCCGTCTTGCAAAATTGGGGGAAAATTGTATATGTTAAAAAGCTAAATTTGTCTTAAGTTTGAATCTTACCTGTAGTATTAGTAAAAATTGCAAGGATGTTTTCCATCAATCATTTGTACCATACTTTTTACAATACTGTATTTTTGTCCTGTGCATGTGTGATATACTCAAAAATATATGTGTTAAATTTGTTAAATTAGCTATTTGTTTGAAATTTTTTGGTAGCAAAGAGGCAGCTGATGCAGTTAACCAAAGTAATTGCTCTACAATATATAGAAAGCCTTAAAACCCTTTGAACTGCTGTCAGGAAGATCGAATTAAGCCACTAAACCAAACCCACATGCTGAAATATTAAACTGCAATTTAAACAGAATGTGTTAAGTAGAATTCCAGTTTCAGCTTTTTAAAGAGATTTGTCAACTAGTTGTTCAGGCAAATTATTACTATTATTATTATTTGTATTCATTGCAAACACACATGTTAAACATTTCTGATAAATTCAGTGACTTCCTCTTAAAACAGTGCATCCAATTTGAATCTTTTTAAAATGCAGTAATAGGAAATATTAGTACCTCATGAAATGACAATGACCACACTCACACATGTATAAGAAAACAAATATGTAACATGTAGCGTTTGTTTTTTGTTTTCCCAGAAGTGATGCAAAATCTTGTACTTCACTTCAGGTTTACAAGGATGTTGTGTGTATACTTTCATTGTTTCAGTTCTGTTTGAACTTTTTGAAAAAACTTACGTTCACTTTATTCTGTCATTTTGTGTTTTCAAGTGCCTCTTGTTGACATCAATTAACTATTGTATTTTGCACTATATGTGGTCATAAGATGTGATGCCAGCTGACTTTTACCCCGCAGCTTTTGTTGCAGATATGTCAACAGTGTTGTATTCAGTGCATGATACCTCTTGTGAATTTGTAGTCATGTATACTCCTATATGATTGAATGTTACTTATAGTAAAACATGTTAATACTAGCTGATTTTATATGACTGATGTACGAGTTTGCATAGTATGCAAAAATCACTGATAAAATGTTTGTTTATAATATTTTTGGAAGTATGTCTTTATTTGATTGTAATACACTATATATATCAGAATACAAATTAACATAATACCGTTTTTTAAAAAGACTTTGGTACTGTTTTGAGAAGTGCTACGTTTTCGCAGCTCTTAGTTCACATTTCCAAACTAATCACTTGTAGGCAGTTCATTCAAAACCTTCTATGTGCCTTCATTAAGGTCTACATATTTATTTACATATAATTACTTCACAATAAGTTTAATAAACTAAACACAACAGATTTTTCTTTGAATTTAATTGAATTTATGTTTAGTTTCAAACCTGTTTCAAATTTACCTTTTTTAGCCAAGGTTTTTGAAAAAGTGTTGAAATCAAGTTGAGCCTCTTCTATCAGGATTTAAGTTATGCCATAGCACTGAGACAGTGTTGGTCAAGGTGTTAAACAAAATGTTTATATCATTGGACAATGGAGACCCACACCTTGCTCCGTTACTTTTGAGGGATATCTTCTAAAAATACAATTTAGCATTTCATTGCCAGTGGATGAAACTCAGATTCCCATGAATGAATTCACAGATTTGGTCTTCACGTGAATGGACTATCGTGACCTTTTTTATGATCTTAAGATCTTTTTTATGGAATTGATGCTATATCACTAGCCCGCTTACAGAAAGTCCAAACCGCAGTGGCTAGGATGATCAAGTCTGGCAAAAAATATGACTTACGGCGTTATTAATTGTAAGAAGAATGGCATCTAATGCTAATATTAGTTTGCCGCATCCTTATCCTGAGGTTACCGTAGTCAGCCTGATCCGGTCCGTATCCAGATCAGATGGGGGACCTGTTCCTAGACACGACCACATCAGCCCTGAGTGTCAGTTGAGACCACAACAACTAGACGAGCCCTAAAGACAGACCTTGTGTGAAGACCTCGTCGACATCACAGTCATTAGCACAGATCTTCAGCAAAGACAACGAGAACCAGACAAGTCCTCTGCGCAGACCTATGGCAGGCTTCGACGACTCCTCCCACCATATGCAGGCTTCTGAATGATATCAATCCACAATCTGACTTGTGATGCAGCCTGGAATCTTAACCACACCGTGTTTGTTCATCTGGCCAGAGTAGAACTGGCCCCCTGACTGAGCCTGGTTTCTTCCAAGGTATTTTCTCCATTTCTGTCAAAGACATGTCTATTTCTCCCAAAAACATGCAAGATACTGTAGGTGAATTGAACACCTTAAACGTCTACAGGTGTGACTTCAAGAGCTAATGATTTTTCTGTATTAACCCAGTGATGGACTTGTTTATCTTCGCCTCAGATGCTGGGATAGGCTAATGTTATTAAATGAATAGCTTACATGTCAACTAGTTTGCTATGTTATTTTCAGTATTGTACTGGCAGGTGATAATTTTGTGGATGATTCTCATATTTGGATATAAACTAAAGTTCCTTTTTGTTCAGTCACTTCAGTAACCTGAGTTACGTCAGTGACTAATGAATGGAGTTTAGCTTAGAACTGATCTGGATATGATCTGGATCCGGCTGATTACAGTAAACCTCGGAATAAACAGAAACACTACCATTAGCGTAAATGCCATTCTTCTTATGATGTAACGAGTACATCAGGTGTTATAGGAAGTGTTCCCGGTTCTGGCAGACTTAGTTTATGCATTTAACTGATTTGAATAATAGAAATGTGTAATGTTCTATGTGTGTGCCAGGTTAAAGAGATGTGTTTTTAGTCTAGATTTAAACTGACAGAGTGTGTCTGCTTCCCGGACAATGTTAGGAAGACTGTTCCAAAGTTTAGGTGCTAAATAGGAAAAGGATCTACTGCCAGTAGTTTATTTTTTATTAATTTTGTAACTATAATGTGTTAAGAGCTCGCTCTAGTACTGAGGAGCTAAACCATTTAATGCTTTGTAAGAAATCAGCAATATTTTTTTAAAACATTATACAATGTTTAATAGGGAGCCAATGCAGTGTTGCATTACAGATCTCAGCAGAGGAGGATTAAACTCCTCAAATAGCATTACCAGCTTCACTTATTACTAACCAGATTTACTTTATTTACTGTTTGTCAGACGTCCACAGAAGTTATTATTAATAATTAACAGAGGTTTTAATCTAATGTGTTCATTTGAAGTCACCATAACGGTGATTAGTGTTTCTGTTAGTTGGCTCTTAACTCTTATTGTATCTTTTGTCTTCTTTGGCTGCTGTGACAGTGTTTTTATTTAAAGGAACACTCCGACTTTTTGGGACTTTAGCCTATTCACCTTATCCCCCAGAGTTAGATAAGTCCATACATACCTTTTTCATCTCAGTGCGTGCTATAAGTCTGTTTGACGCACCCACCGCTAGCCTAGCTTAGCACAAAGACTGGATGTAAATGGTTGCAGCTAGCATACTAATCAAAATAAGTGACAAAATAACGCAAACATTTTCCTATTTACATGTTGTGATTTGTATAGTCACAGAGTGTACAAAAAACAAAGTCACATGAGACACAGACATATTTTAACCGTATAAATACTGGGAACTATATTCTCTGAAGGCGGAGCACTGCTACTTGGGCGGAGTGATAACCACAGCACCTGAGACACGCTCTCTGCTCCTCACCACGGCGCGTCTCAGGTGCTGCGGTTATCACTCCGCCCAAGTAGCAGTGCACACTCTGTGACTATACAAATCACAACATGTAAATAGGAAAATGTTTGCGTTATTTTGTCACTTATTTTGATTAGTATGCTAGCTGCAACCATTTACATCCAGTCTTTGTGCTAAGCTAGGCTAGCGGTGGGTGCGTCAAACAGACTTATAGCACGCACGGAGATGAAAAAGGTATGTATGGACTTATCTAACTCTGGGGGATAAGGTGAATAGGCTAAAGTCCCAAAAAGTCGGAGTGTTCCTTTAACACATTTGCAGTTAGTGATGGGCAAGTGAAGCTTTGGTGAAGAACTGAACTAGAAGAGTTGTTTTGAAAATGGGTTCAGTAACAGCGACCTCACCTGGTGAAGTGTAAAGACTGCATCTAAATGATCCCGGCTAGATAGTGGACAGAGGCTTTAAGATGAGTGAAATAAAGTACTTGTATCAATTTATAATGACACGCACAGATATCATCAATCAGCAAATGAATCTCAACAATGGTGACAATCAAAAGTACCTTGCTGCAATACATGCTTAGGTACCAGCATAGTACAAAACTCCCAGCATGCATTGCGTCATGAATACATTATGCAGCTGAATTGTCCTATTATTTCGTTTAATTCTGAATATTTGCTTTTATTTTTTGCTGTTGTTTTTGTTGTGACATTTAGTAGGTTTTTTGTGATGTTCAGAGTTGATCTGATTATCTGAATATATATTATCCGTCAGTGTAGGTTAGCTTTAGGTGCTCATGTTTGTTAAAATCTCATTTCTGCAGCAACACAGAGTTTGTAATGTGAATGGATTAATTGAACAACATTATTGTTAGATTCAAATGACATCAGTTAATCAGGCATGTCATCATGATTTTAAAACCATCACCAGGCAAGCACCATCCCCTGATCTCATTCCACTTTAGCTTTCTTTGCACAATGTCACAGCAGCCAAAAAAAACCACGAAAAAAACACAAAAGATAGTTTAAGAGTTAAGAGCCCAACTAATGGAAACACGAATCACTGTTATAGTGACTTCAAATGAAACACAGAGTTACACTCCAGTTAATTTAACAAACCCCTGTTAACAACTTCTATGGACGTCTGACAGAAATAAAGTAAATCTGGTTAGTAATAAGTGAGGCTGGTAATGCTGTTTATAGAGTTGTTTAATCCTCCTCTGCTGTGATCTTTTTTTTAATGTCTTCAATGCCTAATTTAATTTAATGTCTTCTTTTATCTTCAGTTGATTTCATCTAAGGCTAAAGTCAGTTGTAGTTTTTGTGTTTCTGCTCATCTCTTTTTCTGTTCTCTTCTTTCCTTCAGTGCTTGTTAACATGCTTAAGGCTGAAATATATACTCAATATTTAATATACACAGATTTTGTGGCTCAAATAAGGTCCGGTTCTGGTTTAAGTAATTGATATTTACTTTAATATATTTACTTCACAAAGTAACTTGGAAAATCCAGCGTAACTTTGAGGCGACCAAGCCAAACATGATTAACTTGTATTTCTACTCAGCCATCAACATTGGACATCAACCACACGCCATACGCTAATAACTTTTCATTACTGTCTAATGTATAGCCTAACAGTTCTACCTAACAACGTATTAGACAGGACTGTTAGACTATTAACTAATGAACACGAGAATGCTAGCACTTTGTAGCTCTGGCTGCCGTTCTCAGCGCCGTCAAAATAAAGGTCAGGTGTGCCGTCAAAATAAAAGTCACAACAACAAGCGCGGCTTACTCACATCATAGTTCCTACTGGTGGTGTGGATGCAACCAGGAAAACGTTCCTAGGGGAACCATTAGTTCTCACGGATTCACCCTGGTGGCTAGTTCCTAGAACTACCCGGTGCGAAAGGCCCTAATGCTATGGCTAAATAAAATGCTAAATGCTAAATAAACAAAGATTTATTTTATTTCAGATTAACATTTGAGGGCAGCAATTTTATTCATAATGTCGAAATAAAACCGATGTAACGTTACTTGAAAGCATTGTAGCCTACCATTCCTACCAAACTTCAATAGTTACAGTTAGTCTTACTACAGTAAATCCATGGTGAATGTTGCTGATCTGTGGACACTGGATAGTTCATTCATGGCACAATGTTTGTTCCTGGTTTCCACGTCAGCGCTGTTTGATCCGTTAATAACGGAGAAATGTGAATGCTTCTCACTAGATCTCGCAGCGATGTTATTACTTCAGTGGCAAATTCGGTAACACTTTATTTTACAGTGTTCGTGATACAGAGTAATTACTTAATTACTTAGTAGTAGACGTTGTAATAACATGTAACAAAATGTACTTAACATGTATCTAAGTTATGGAACAGCCTGTACTTACAGATTGTAGTTATGCACATGTAATAGGCAGCTACTGTTACACATATGTAACAAGCAGAGTTGGATAAGGTTTATAGATATACATGAAGTACACTGTAGCGTATCAATGAATCATGTAATACCCATTCTTGCTAAAAACCCGTGAATGTAGATCAGAACACGTGACAATCTGAATTACCGCATGGAGACAACATGTCTGGTTTTAGATTGCTTTTTTGACACCATTTACGACTTTGTAAATGGTAACAGGACATCACACGAACATCCACCCAATGTGGTTAGGTTCCTTCCTCAGAGATCGTTATCACCTCACCACCCCTTTCTCCAGAGAAAGGAATTCCAGATGTCCTTTCTTCACCACAAACACACACACCTAAGAACCTTTCGGACGATTTCCTCATTTTAAGACATTTATTAAAGGGGTCATGACATGGTTTTTTGTTTTGTTTTATTATGTTCCCTTAGGTGCAATTATAGTATTACTATAGTTTTTTGTACAAAAAAACTTTAAAAATGTAGTGATTTATGAATCTCTCCTCTGATTCAAACAGTCTGTTTTGGACGTGTTTCCCATTTAAGAGTTCAATGTTAACGCCCACTGTTATGATTGGCTAACGTCAGTGTTGCTTATACAATAAATTATCAACGTTAATCATTTTGTATCACATGTAGTCTACACAATGCTCCACCACGTGAAACTTCGGTTCTGATCTTTTACCATCGTGTCAATTCTCAATTGAAATTGATTCATATGCGCGCGAGAGAGAGAGAGAGAGAGAGAGAGAGAGAGAGAGAGAGAGAGAGAGAGAGAGAGAGAGAGAGAGAGAGAGAGAGAGAGAGAGAGAGAGAGAGAGAGAGACTTTTTTTTTACTTTTAGGTCTTCTTTAATTAATCAATATAAACAAGAATGACCTAAATTTTAAAAATAAAAACCATTAAAACATACATGTATTTATATATTCCACAAAGCAGAGGGGGAAAAAAGAAACAAATAAATAAAAATAAAATAGAATACAAAAAAAAAATTCATAAATTAAATACAAAACCTCCCTGATCATCAGCTTCACACATAAAACCATCAACTCCCCACACATGAAAAAAAGAGTTAACATCATTAATGAGGCTAAAATACGCATACTCCATCGTTAATCTCTTCTTTATAAAACCTCTCATCATCATAACAGTGTCCACACTTTCCCTCCCTTCTACTTTATTTCTTCTTGTACACCAGATTGCCAACTTTGCTGCACCAAACAAAAAGTTTAATAAAACCACTTTGGATTTATATTTTGTTGAATATTTGGGACCAAGAATAAACAATTCTTGATTAAACTTTCCCAAAAGCTGCATACTCCAGCTTTCCATTAAACCCAAATTTTGATCTAAACGTGGACACTCAATAAAAAGATGAAAAACTGTTTCAGAGACCCCACAAAAAGGACAACCCTCATCGTCCGAGACATTAAGGAGTGCTTTGTGTCTGTTCGTAGCTAAAATCCCGTGTACAATTCTCCACTGAAGATCACCCACCCTCTTCTCAATGGGTCTTTTGTACAGGGACCGCCAGCTACCTTTCGGGGAAGAGCCTGATTCAAACACCATAGTCCATTTAGTGTCTCTTACATCCTTAAGACGTTGGAAATGTATAGCTTTTACACAAGCTCTGTAAAGTGTTTGTCTACTCAACGTACTAACAATGTTCAGTTCTGGTGTATCCATAGAAAGCAACTTGCTGCCATCCTCCTGCCAGTCTTCTTTTTTTATGGAAACACGCAGTTTAGGAAAAAAGGCATTATCTCTGGCATCACAGTTCACCAGAGGAGAAACTTTCATAAAATCCCTTATAGCGACAGGGAGGGCCTCCTCAAGATCATCCAACATCCTCTTGATGAAACGTTCAGACCTGAAGCCCACCTTCTGTGCCAGTTCCTCCACAGATATCCAGTTCAGTCCCCTGCGTAGGTGACATATTTTGGAGACTCCAGCTTTCACCATTGCTGACCTCACAGTGGCAGAGCTCAGCAACTCAACAGAGATCAGTGGATTTAAAAACAAAGGCTCTTCATATACCCACTGATTGGATCCTTCCCATTCTCTTGAAAAAGATAGAGTCTGCCAAGCTTGCAACACACTCTGGTAAAAACCAGCCAATCCTTCCAATGCTAGTCCATCAAATGACATGACAAACCATTGCTTATCCAACCCCATTCTTCTGTTTTTTTGCAGCAAAGCACATGCTACGTCCATCCACTGCTGATGCTGACAATATAAAAGACGCTGTGCCACTTGCAAACGGAAAACAGCAATCCTAGAACAAATGTCAATTAATCCTTGTCCTCCCTCATGAACTGGAAGGTATAGGACAGCAGCCTTTAGCCAGTGTTGTCCTGACAAGAAGAATTTAACAATAGTCTTTTGAATATCTTCAATTATGTTTTTTGGAGGATCCAAAACCATGAATTTGTGCCAAAGAGTGGAAGCTATGAGATTGTTAGCTATCAGGACTCTTCCCCTATAGGATAACTGAGGGAGCAGCCATTGCCATTTAGACAACTTTGCAAGCACTCCGTCAACTAATCCCTCCCAATTCTTCATCCTACAATCACCTTTACCAAGATATACTCCTAAAAGTTTAAAACCGGACTTCCCCCACTTGACATTTTCTGGTAATTCAGGTAAAGAGCTTCTTTCAGAACCACACCATAACGCCTCTGTTTTTTGCCAGTTAAGTTTGGCTGATGATGCTCCTTCATAAATAATAAGAGCTTCCTTTATAACTTGAATATCATGTGCATTCCTAACCATAACAGTTATATCATCAGCATAAGCAGAAAGTTTAATAGCTTCAGCTTCTGGCTTATTACTAACTAAAATGCCCATCAATTTACTTCTTAATAAACAAAGTAGAGGCTCTATTGCCAAGGTATATAACTGACCCGACATAGGGCACCCTTGCCTTATCCCTCTTTTCATTTGAATTGGTACACTTAAACCTCCTCCTATTTTAACCATGCTTACAGCGTCAGTATATAATATTCTTATCCATGATAAAAAATGTTCTCCAAACCCATAACACTTAAGAACCTTAAAAAGATAGTGATGATCCACACGATCAAAAGCTTTCTCCTGATCCAGAGAAAGCAGCCCAAAATCCACATTATATATTCCAGTATAATCCATGATATCTCTCATTAAGAACAAATTATCATAAATAGACCTTTTGGGTATACAATATGTTTGGTCTTTTTGTACTAATACATCAAGAACACCTTTAAGTCTGTTTGCCAAACACTTTGATAATATTTTATAATCGGAACATAAAACAGCTACTGGTCTCCAGTTTTTTAGCAAGCAAAGATCTCCCTTCTTTGGGATCAAAGAGAGCACTGCTCGTTGACAACTTTTTGGTAGAGCCTCAGCTTTATAGCTTTCTTGTACAACTTTAAAAAAGTATTTTCCGATTATCTCCCAAAAAGTTTTGTAAAACTCTGCTGGTAATCCGTCGATCCCTGGTGCGCGACCAGATGAAAGTTGATTCACTGCTTTTGTAACTTCCTCAAATGTCAGATCAGAGTCTAAGTTCTTTACATGTCCTTCATCCAACACAGGCAAGTTGTTAAAAAGTTCATCTGCGACAAAACTTCCTGTGCACTCTTTGGCATACAAGTCCATATAAAAATCAACAGCAAGTCTCCTCATTTCCAAAGGATCTGAAGTAACTTTCCCATCAGGTGTGCGTAATGCATGCATATAGTTAGTATGAACACACTTTTTATTCAAATTAAAAAAATATTTTGTGGGAGCATCCATGTCTTGTAAAGAAACAAAATGTGATTTTACAAGAACTCTTTTTACCTTTTCGTTTAACATATTACTTAGCTCTTGTCGCTTCTGTCTAAGATCATCTTGTAAATTTACATTGTTTTGATCAATTAACATATTTTGAATTTTTAAAATATCTTCCTCCAATTTTGCCATTTTATATTTAATTTGACTGGAAGTATGTGCCGTAAATTGTTGACAGAAAAGCTTAATCTGCGTTTTCCCTATTTCCCACCACTGAAGCCGATTTTCATATTCATTTTTTTCTTCAACCCAACAATTCCAAAACATTTGAAAATTCTCATAAAAATGTACATCTTGAATTAATTTAACATCAAAACGCCAATAAAAGAATTGTGGTTTTGTTTCTGATAAAACAACATTCACTAAAATGAGCTGATGGTCAGAGATAATACAGGGTGTGATATATGCACCAATCACTCTATTACACTGATTTTTTTGTAAATAAATTCTATCCAGACGTGCCGCACTAACTCTACCTTCTGCCACTTTAAACCAGCTATATTGTCTCACGTCTCTATTCTTTTCCCTCCACACATCTACTAACCCTAACTGAGTAATCATTGCTTTCAAAACTTTAGCAGAAGAAGGATGTGGTTCTTCTCCAATCCTGTCAATAACAAAATCAAGGGTGCAATTAAAATCTCCACCTATAATTAAAAAATCTACTTGTGAAAGAGAAACAAGAGTATTTTTTAGCATCTCAAAAAGCTTAATTCTGTCCTTACCAATATTTGGTGCATAGATATTAACAAAGACAAAACACATATCTTTTATTTTAGCTTTAATTAGAAGAAGTCGCCCCTTTTCCAATTCATTGATTGATAAAATATTTACATCTAATTCAGGAGAAAACAGCACTGCCACCCCTGCACTTAAATTTGTCCCATGACTAAGAAAACACTGACCTTCAGACTACAAACCCCAATCTACTTCATTATTTAGATCACTGTGTGTTTCTTGTAGAAACATCACATTAATTTCTTTAAGCTTTATGCTTTCTTTTAACAATGACAATTTATTACTTGCCCTAAGACCATTTACATTTAGGGACCCCACTCTTAGGACATCCATAATAAAATAGTGTAGGAAAGCAGAAAAAAACAGAAATGTGAGAAGAATACCAGGATAAGGATAGATACCCATCGTGCACTTATTTTAGTTTTCCTTTCACGGCCCGGCGTTTCGCCCTGCCTGGTTTTACTCCTTGCCTAATTGATGTTATGTATTTTTTTAATCGAAACCTTTTCTGCTGGGATAGTACCTCTAGGCTGCAATCTTGTCTTACATTCATAACAGATGCCACAAAATTTATCTAAATCTGGAAAAAAACTTACCAATATCAACACTTTTACCCTTTGTCTCATCCAAAAATGCATTAATCTGCTCAACTGTATACAGATCACTTCCACAATTTGCCACATCAAAGTCAGCACATGACTCATCATCTCTACAACTCTCTTCAGTTGCTTCTGACAAATCATCCATTTCTTGACTTTGCCCCTCATGCGTCTCATTTTCCTGTACTAGACCACCACCACAAACAACACTCTTACCATCACCACTACAACTTGGAACCTCGGCATCAATAACAACATCTTCAGAAATATTTGGCCTTACCTCGGTGTTCGTATCTGCCATTTCAGGTTGTTGCGGTGTGCTCGCCTTCACTATCTGCGGTGTACTTTCCTTCACATTCTGCGGCTGATCAGATGTTTCAGCTGGGCCTCCCTCTTCAACATTACGCGCTTTGTGCGGGCAAGTGAAGCGTTTATGTCCAATATCCCCGCATTCAAAACAACGCAATGTCTCCGTACTAGCGTACGCCATATATGAACTCTCTCCGTGAGATATCCGAAAAGATACATCAAGCGTTTTATTGGGAGAGCTCAAAAACATGTAAACGTGTCTCCTGAAAGATAACACGTGTTTCAGTGCAGCGTTTTTACAACCTAAGGGAATCTCTTTTATAGCGCCGGCAATTTTGCCAAATCTAGTCAGTTCTTTAATAATACTCTCATTGCCGACGAATGGAGGCACGTTTGATATTACAATTTTTGATGCCGGTGCCGACAACGGTGTAATAGGCACATAAGTTTCATTGATCCATATTCCGCTTTCAATTAGGTTTTTTACTTGATTTTCATTTTTCAAAAAAACGACTACTGCCTTATTCATTCTTGAAGCAGAACTAATATTTTCGTTACCAACCTTGGCTCCTACAGCAAGGAGAACATCCTCAATAGAGGTATTCGCCTCCGGGGCACACCTGAAACCATTCCGAAGGGTGAGAGGCGACGCTCCCCCCGCGGGGGTAGACGTCATACTGCCTCACACACACACCACGCGAAATAACCTTAAAACTACCCTAAAAACCGTGCTCAGAAAAGTGGGGGGGGGGGGGAAACAAAATAATATAAAAAGAAAAATCGAAAGAAACAATAATTCAGCTTGAAAAAAAGCAGAACGCTCTCACACACGTGTCTCTCACACACGCACTCACTCCCAACATCCGCTCAGAGAGAGAGAGAGAGAGAGAGAGAGAGAGAGAGAGAGAGAGAGAGAGAGCGCGAGCGCGAGCAAGACAGTTTGAAGGCCGGGGCTCTCTCTCTCTGCTTGTTCTTTCAGTAACATGCCCTGTCACACTCATCTGATCACTCACCGTTCAAATAAAGCTTTGGCGGGCTGCATATGCTGCAAATAAACTGCATCCAACTGCTTTCCCTGACGTCTGGATCGTTCGTCAGCGTATTCAAACACTCAAACAGGAACAGCACATCTGCGTGGCATCGCAGTCATCTTGTAAACAGACCCATTCGCTGCACGACAACGCATGCGATGATGTGAAATGAGGCGTAGTTGTCTTACGCTGGAGGCGGTCATATGCAAACGACTGGTACGTCACTTCGTATCGTGACGTCACTAAGTTCAAAGGATCTAGAACGAGCTGTATTTAGAGCTTGATTAAATAAATGCTTCGTTTATAATGGGGAGGACATCTTAAGCTATGAAACTTGCAGGAAGTTTTAATAGTACATAGATCTCTTATATACCAAAAGATCAAGGCAAATTTGGTTTCTCATGTCATGACCCCTTTAAGATATATTTATCGACTGGGTCATCCCTTTCTCTTCAGTTTGTGTTTTTCTTCTGTTTTGTGTTAGTTAGTTCTTGTTTTCAGTCTTAGATAATTCTCCGTGTTTATTTCCACCGACGAGTGAAAAGGAACTTAGCCGGAATTATCTCTTCAGCAAATTCACTTTCAAGAGAAACTATGCAACCGTCTACTACAATATCGCATCCGGGAGTGCATTGTAGTCTCCCTGAGGAAAATTTTTATTAATTTATTGCTTCAGGAGAGGAAGAATTTTGCAAACTCGTTAATTCATCTAAATCGACAACTTGTATGTTAGACCCTATACCGACTAAGCTACTGAAGGAGATGCTTCCAGATGTCATAGATCCTCTTCTTAATATCATTAAATCATCTTTGTCTCTAGGATACGTACCAAAAACCTTTAAGCTGGCTATGATAAAACCGCTTGTTAAAAAAACGCAACTTAATCTTAAAAATTTTGTCAATTACAGGTCGATCTCGAATCTGCCTTTTCTGTCAAAGATATTAGAAAAAGCAGTATCCTCACAACTGTTTTCGTTTCTTGAAATAAATTATATCTGCGAGGATTTTCAGTCGATTTAGACCATACCATAGTACCGAGACAGCTCTCGTTAGAGTCACAAATGATTTGCTTTTATCATCCGATCGTGGTTATATCTCTCTATTAGTGTTACTTGATCTTAGTGTTGCATTTGACACAGTTGACCACAAAAATCTTTTAAATAGACTAGAACACTAAGTTGACATTAGTGGAATTGCACTAGCATGGTTTAAATCATACTTATCTGACCGCTATCAGTTTGTAGCAGTAAATGAAGAGATGTCTTATCGATCTCAAGTTCAGTATGGCGTACCACAAGGCTCAGTACTATGACCGTTGCTGTTCACTCTGTACATGTTGCCATTAGGAGATATCATTAGGAAACATGGAATTAGCTTTCACTGTTATGCCGATGATACTCAGTTGTATATTTCTTCAAAACGAAACTTACCAATTCACAAAATTAACGGAATGCATAGCTGATATAAAAAATTGGATGACTAGTAATTTCCTACTACTAAATTCTGAAAAAACAGAGATTCTAATTATTGGACAAAAAACTTTCACACGTAATAACCTAGAATACTGTCTAACACTTGATGGCTGCTCTGTTAAGTCTTCGTCATCGGTTAGGAACCTGGGTGTGCTCTTTGATAGCAATCTTTCATTTGAAAGTCACGTGTCTAGTATCTGTAAAACCGCATTTTTCCATCTTAAAAATATATCTAAATTACGTCACATGCTCTCATTGACAAATGCGGAACAATTAGTTCATGCGTTCATAACATCAAGACTGGATTATTGTAATGCTCTACTGGGTGGTTGCCCTGCAAATTTAATAAACAAACTACAGCTAGTTCAAAACACAGCAGCTCGAGTTCTTACCAGAACCAGGAAGTATGACCATATTAGCCCTCATTTTCAGGTTGAGTGCCCGGACCATATTGTTAGGCTGCATAGATTAGGTCAGCCGGAACTGGGAACACTTCCCTTAAATCCTGATGTACTCGTTACATTATAAGAAGAATGGCATCTACGCTAATTTTAGTGTCTTTGTTTATCCCAAGGTTTTCCCGCAGCCTGCCGGATCCAGGCTGTATCCAGATCTGACGAATGAGCTTCGCCTGGACCCGATGACAATGCAGTGCTGAAGTGCCACCACTAAACTAGACACTAAAATTAACGTAGATGCCATTCTTCTTATGATGTAACGAGTACATCATGATTTAAGGCAGTGGTTCTCAAAGTGTGGTACGCGAACCACTAGTGGTACGCAGGCTCCCTCTAGTGGTACGCAGAGGAATCACTGAATTTCGCACCTAAGATCAAACCGGTGTGATCAGTCTTGGCTGGTCCCTGGAGCGTACGATACGATTACACAAGTGTGAGTAGAACAGCCAGTGCATCACGTGATCAACGGCTAAATTCAAATGTGCTTTCGCGCAGTTGGCTGGCGCTGAGCCAGAGACGGATGCGCGCCACTCAGACGCTGTCAAATATCACAATTATTCAGTGTTTTTAACCACATAATGTTTATTTTAGGTGTCAGACATTTAAATTCACATAAGTAATAAAAAAAAACAATACATTTAGAATTTGTCAAATACACACTGATATCTAATGGAAGCGGAAATACTAATTTCCATTATAATTAGACGACACGTTTTATTCATATTAGATACACAGTGTGTAAGTAACTTTAAAGTTAACTCTATTCTTCTCCCAGTTCACCGGCCGAAATTTTCCTATTTCGGGAGAAAGGATGAATTCACGTCCTGTAAGTTAAATCCAACAGATCCAATTCTCTGAACAGTGGCACAAACTAACATGACGGCGCATATAGCTCAACTAACGCAATTACTTCCACTTGCATATATTTGACAATCGGAATACCCGATATTTCATGATATTTCATGCCATAGCTAACAAATTTGTGAATATTTTGAATAAAAAAAGCAGATCATCAGTCATTCAGCACTATTGTGGCTGCGGTGTGTCACGTGACAAGCAACGACGCGTCACCATGGAATCAATAAAGTGGTACGTTCTAAAAAATAATGGTCGCCTTGAAAAACTCACAGGGGTCAGACAGAATATTTTAAATGTACGTTTAAAAAGGGTTAATATGAATACATGTGTTTTTTTATTAAGTACAGTACTTTATTTTTTTTACTTAATATTTTAAGTACAGTAGGCTACAGTGTTTATTTTATTTTTAGGTGCAAAACATTTGAATTGAATCATTATTTAAGTTTTTTATTTACCTGTATGTAAGCTTCACAGTGCAGTGATAATGTTCAAACTGTGTTTTTACAATGTTTAGGTGGCTGACAATAATAAATATTCTTATTAGAAACTAAACCGCCTCATTTTTGAGCTGTGCATAACTGTAGCAGAATAGTTAGGCCTACTACGCTACTTTATTTTCATATTGGTCATTATGGTGGTACTTGGAGAGCCAAATATTTTCTGAGGTGGAACTTGGTGTAAAAAGTTTGAGAACCTCTGATTTAAGGGAAGTGTTCCCAGTTCCGGCTGACCTAATCTATGCAGCCTAACATTGAATTATAGAAGTCTATAATGTATTATGTGTATGCTAGGGCAACTAGCCTCTCCCTATGGAGGATCCCTTTCCAACTCTACAGATTCAAACGCACATAACTATAGAATCAATTGTTAATGCGCATTATCAGCGCTTATCACAGGTTCGCGTTTAAAGTCCGTTTATAGAGAACGGCGTCGTCTTAGCGGCCCCTAATTTAATAACAAATTAATATTATAAATGAATATGACTTGACTTGACAGAAATTGACAGGCGAATTTTTTTTCCGGGACGGCCACTTATTTAAAATTGGAATTTCTCTGAAATAAAAAATCTTTGGAGACTTTTGGGATATTGTAAGTACACAACTGCAGGAAATATATCACACTAAGCAAGTGATTTTTGGATATTTTATTAAAAAAATCCTACATATTGTACCTTTAATTGAGTAAAAGAAAAAGCCATTCTACAAAATTTCTGTCTGTAAACTCGTGTGCTAATAACAAAGATTGTTTCAACAGGAAATGCCGGGGCAAATGCGGCAGCGAAGGCAACTTAAAAGTATTCCTTTTGCAGGATGTCAGGATGGATTGCATCAAACAGAACTGATTCTGCTCCAAATGTATAAATATTGTCTTGTTAGCATAAGCAAAGTGGGTTGAGTGTTTTTCAGGGGATGAAAAGGACCCTGAGTGCTATTCAATGAGCAAGAAATTATCCGGTGATATTTTCAGGTTGAAAATTCCACAGGTCACACCAAGAGGGACAACCGGCTAGACAAGCGGTCACTAACAGAATCACTTAAGGTCTCCATTCACAGGTGACAGCAGACAGTAAATGGTTCATTCCAGTGGGGGTGCGGTCGGGATCTGAAGAAAAAAAAAACTTGTAAGGATCGGAAAATGGTTGGAGAGGGTCCAAGCCTCTCACGAGACTACAACAACAGGCCACAAATCATCCCATAGAGCACAAAGTGAGGGATCAAAGGCTTGTGCTAGTAACAGCCTCCTTGCCAACGTGGGAAGACCACTGCTACTGCGCGTAAAGTGTCAAAAATGGCAAAGATGGAATGTCTGTGGGCCGAACAAGATGATCATGACACCTGGAGGAAGATACGGACCAACTAATGTTTAAGTTTAGCAGAATAATCTGTTTTTGTGATGATTTTGATGATTTATTTGATTTAATCAAACTAGGGCTTATTATTGACAGAGATCTAATGATTTGATTGGTGCAAATATTTTCAGGAAAAGTACACAATCTATTAATTGTGAAGTACGGTAATAAGCTAAAAAGATGGTCCGTAATGGAAATATTAGTGTTAATTTTGAACAACTACATTGGAATGGATAAAATTATAAAACTTTTCTGGAAAAGATTTTTATTAAATAGGGCATTAAATAGAGCTTACTAAGTAAAACCATTGCTTGATTTAATTAAAAGTTAATAAAATATGGTTAGGAAAATCAAGGTGATATGGAGATGGGCGTGGATTAATGTTAATGTGTTATTCTGACAATGTTGTTGTCTGTTCAATTGGAAAATGACAGTTTATCCCAAGGATGAACAAAATTATTCAGACGATACAAGTAGTGGAAGTTACAGTGAAATGTATTAATTGTGTTAAGGTATATGCTTTTCCTACTCCTGGGGCTTTGCCAAATCATTATGCGGGGTACATACTAACTGATCCGTGGACAACACCGGGAGCGAATATAGGTTGGTCAATTTTCTTAGGGGTGGGTACAGCGGTAACGAAGATGAATGGGTTAGCATGGACGGTATTAGCGATAGCCAATAGCACAGAAAATACTTTGACATTGATAAGTGATGATCATGAGAGTGACGAGAGTGTTGACATTCACACAGAAATGTGATAAATAATGTTTTTCGGATGTGTTAAGGAAGGTTAAAAGCAGCAGTCATCTGTGTTATGAGACGACGTACATTTTATTTAATTTCTTTTTTATACTTTTAATTCTTTTTTCTTTATTTCTACTATGTTTTAAACTATGTGTGAACTGACTGAGGATCTGGTTCTCAACCAGGAAATGCGACAACAATGTTTATTCATTTTTGGCCCGGTTTCAGACAAAATACTTAATTATTTGCTACAAGCTTTTTACTTTTAAAATAAATTTTTAAGAGTGAAAAAAAAAAATCAGGCATGAAGAGCATAACTGTGATATAAAGACCTGAAAGGATTGTAACCATTTATGGATTGATGTAGTATTATAATCATGTTAAGTTGTTATAATCAAACCTAGCCTAATGCTAATGAAACCAAATTGTTAATCAGAGAATGATAAAAAGGGAGGATTGTTATGGAAATGTTTTATATTTTACTCTGTTCTTATTTACTTTCTTCTTCATTCTTACTTGTTCTTATATTTTCTTTTAATTCAATGTGTTTTCTCTCCTGAAATGTATTTGTGTATTTGGCAGGAGCAGGGGAACACACAATAAAACAGATGGTCAGAAAAAGCCTTTTAAAGGGGTCATGACATGAGAAACCAAATTTGCCTTGATCTTTTGGTATATAAGAGATCTATGTACTATTAAAACTTCCTGCAAGTTTCATAGCTTAAGATGTCCTCCCCATTATAAACAAAGCATTTATTTAATCAAGCTCTAAATACAGCTCGTTCTGGATCCATGGTATGAAGTGACGTCACGGTACAAAGTGACGTACCAGTCGAGAAGTTACTGTATAGACAGAAGGAGAAGCTCGTAGCAATCTTTTACTGTCTAAAGTCAGCACATACTTCGACCTTGGAAACTTCTGATCATCATTCAAGACAAGTATTGTGTTATAGTTGGTTGTTGCTCCAGGTCACGCTTCGCCGTCTCTGCAAGATTAGGTGATTCAGATTTGTCTTGGCACAGCTACTAGAAGATTTACAACTGTCAGTCAGGTTGCTCACGTCACATCTCCGTCGTCCAGCTCAGTTTGAGCCTGCGCAGAACGCTTGACTATCAGGAAGTGAGTGCCCATGTTGGGCTTCAACTCTCCGTTGAAATCAACGGGGTCGCTGTGTCCATTTCATTTAATGTCTATGCTCATTTCGCATCATCGCATGCGTTGTCGTGCAGCGAGTGGGTCTGTTTACAAGATGACTGTGATGCCACGCAGATGTACTGTTCCTGCTGTGGACAAACAACATGTTTGAATACGCTGCCGAACGATCCAGACGTCAGGGAAAGCAGTCGGATGCAGTTTATTTGCAGCATATGCAGCCCGCCAAAGCTTTATTTGAACGGTGAGTGAGATGAGTGTGACAGGGCATGTTACTGAAAGAACAAGCAGAGAGCGAGCGAGCCCCGGCCGCGCGCGCGCCTTCAAACTGTCTTGCTTTCTCTCTCTCTCTCCCTCGCGCATATGAATCAAAATCAATTGAGAATTGACACAATGGTAAAAGATTGGAAGACCGAAGTTTCACGTGGTGGAGCATTGTGTAGTCTACATGTGATACAAAATGATTAACGTTAATAATTTATACATAAGCAGCACTGATGTTAGCCAATCATAACAGTATAGGCGTTAATACTGAAGTCTTAAAGGGGAAACACCCCAAAACAGACTGTTTGAATCAGAGGTGAGAAACAGGGTGGGAAAATGTCATAAATCACTACATTTTTTAAGTTTTTTTTGTACAAAAAACTATAGTAATACTATAATTGCACCTAAGGGAACATAAAACAAAACAAAAAAACATGTCATGACCCCTTTAACTCTTTAACCCTCTGGCGATTTTTTTCACATAGCAGCAAAATAGATAATTTTTGGTCATACACACTTGAGAAATATGAAAAAATAAACTGTTAAATGTCTACTTTTTTATGGGTCCACTTACAATCGAAATAAAACATTGTGCTTTTGTAAAATAAAGAAAATAAAAAGGGTGTGCTTTCTGCCTCTCCGTCTCCGTTAACTTTTTTTCTGGAGCACGACTCTAAACTTAAACAAAACTCAGTGAATATTATTCACTCAGGCATGAGCAATATATCTTTATAATCATTTAAGTGTGTACTTTTAAATTATCTAATTCAAAACTAAAACAAGTATTCGGTGTTTATGTAATCTATATAAAAAGAGAGAGATGTCAGGCGTTCTTGTTTCAGCTAATTATCTTTTAATGTGACCACGCCCACAGAGAGTGCGCGCTTTTCAAACGCAAATGATCTGAAACTTGCCAACGCCCACACGAGCTCGATAAAACACCAAGTTTAATCAGATTAATGTGCATACCGGTAGTCTATGTCGTTTTGCGAGGCTGTGAGGAATAATTCTGGATACTTTACCTCAGAAGTGATGGATTAATTTCACTTCGAGGACTGTTGAAAAAACTCATAGTAAGTTTTTTATTCTTAAGTGCTTTGTTCGCGAATCGCAAATAGCCTACTGTTTTAATATGAATCGCGTGTCTCTCTCTGTGTGATGAATGAACGGCACGAATTCGCACTGTTGTTGTTACAGACGAAATATGAAAGACAACATTTAGTTGACTAGTTTTGGATAGATTATAAAGCTTTTTACTCTAAAATAGACATCAAATAAGCTTTAGTTAACCAGTTTCTGCTCATATGTTAAATATATAACGTTAGAATGTTTTGTCAAAAATAAGCTCATAATCTAAGATGTTATTATAGTGTTTGTTCCAATGTAGACTATATCCAACACTTTCTGAAAATACAATATGAGAATTAACTGCATACTAGAAATGTTTACCTTGGAAATGATACAATTTGAATGTATAAAACATTTGTGAAAAAATACCTTATTTTCCTCTCTGAGAACTCTAACTTTCTAAGTCTAACTAATTCTGTAGAATGGTCCATATAGCCTATTTGAACAGGATTTGTTTCTAGGTATGACTATGTACTAAAAATGTGATTTTGACTTTCATTTATATTTGGATTATATATATATATATATATATATATATATATATATATATATATATATATATATATATATATATATATATATATATATATATATATATATATACACATATATACATATACACATATATACATACACACTACCGGTAAAAAGTTTAAGATCGGTAAGATTTTTTATGTTTTTAAAAGAAGTCTCTTCTGCTCACCAAGGCTGCAATTATTCGGAAAAAAAAGAAAAAAAAGTAATATTGTGAAATATTATTACAATTTAAAACGGCGGTTTTCTATGTGAAAATATAGTGAAGTGTAATTTATTCCTGTGATCAAAGCTGAATTTACAGCATCATTACTCCAGTCTTCAATGTCAAATTTTTTAAATTATTATAATATAAATTTACTATAATATGATGCTCAAGAAACATTTATGATTATTATCCATGTTGAAAACAGTTTTTTACATTTTTATTTCAGGATTCTTTGATGAATAGAAACCTAGGATTATGTTTATTTTCTCCCAATAGGGTTTAAAAAATAAGCAGATTTAGCAGCTTTTAAGGCCTCTCTGTAAGCAATCGAGCTCTCTTTCCATGAAATGCGAAATACTAGGGGTGTGCAAAAAATCGATTCACATCTGAATCGCGATTCAAGCTTTACCGATTCAAAATCGATTCATAGAATTCCAAAAATCGATTCATGTATTTATTTATTTATTTTTTCATTTTGTAACGGCGTGCAGGGGCGGAGTGGCAATCGGGGAGTCGGGACTTTTCCCGGTGGGCCGGTAGTGTTTCGGTCTGATAATAGTTAGGCTATACATTGCAAGTTCTTAGCAACACCCAGCGGCCTGGTGTGCAACAGCGTTTAGATTGAAGAGCGCGTCCGAGTGAAGAGAGACTGTGCGCGCGCCACAACTAAATGAATGCTCTGCTAGTGACCTGGGGTTGTTTTATTTATTTGTATTAGGTACATCCGTGCCTCAATGTTTCAAAAAGTGGTTGCTGGTTGGGGACAACATCGATCCTGAGAAAAAGGGGTGGGGACATGTCCCATCCGTAAATCACGCCTATGACACGACTTCACTGGATCTAAACAAATCAATATAACCATAGATGTTATCAATATAACCATAGTAGCGGTGGTTTTTTTAATCTATTTAAAACAATTTTGCAAGTGTTCTATGACATTAGTATATATTTTTAGGAATTTTAGGAAGTTCAGTGTGCCCAGTCGAGTTCACATTTCAACAGTCAACCTGTAGCTGAAATACCGGTATTCCTTAAACCACATTTAGCATTATTGTTTGTTTAATCTGACTACAGCACTTTAAAGCTACATGTAAAAGCGTTTTATTTTAAACTTGAATTAAATGTATATGGAAGCTGGCCAAAGCTTAGCACTTTTTTTTTTTTTGTATGAAGACATATAAAGTAATATCAAACTACATTTAATTTGTTGTGTTTCTTTTCTTTTAAATTTTATGTCTACTGCAATCAATCACATAAGAAAAAGTTAACTACATTTACATACTGTGAATCGATTTTTGAATCGAGAATGGTTTTTGAATAGAAAATCGATTTTGAATTGAATCGTGAGCCTAAAAATCGATATCGAATCGAATCGTGACATTTTCTGAATCGTGCACCCCTACGAAATTCCTCTACTTTGTTTTCTTCCAGTTGTGCTCCATTTTTCTGGCTGCTCTCTTAAGGGCCTGAGTGTGCTCGTTGTACCACGGCGTTGGACTATTTTCTTTAATCTTCTTTAAGTGCAATGGAGCAACTGTGTCTAAAGTGCTGGAAAAGAGAGAGTTAAAAGTTTCTGTTGCAATATCAAGTTCTTCTAAGCTATCCGGGATGCTGAGATGAAACGGATTAGGAAGATAATTGATAAAGCAATCTTTAGTGGCAGAAGTTAGGTCTAACATACTTATAACACAGAGTCGGCTTTCCAGCCTTCGCTAAATGTAATTTACATGAGACTAGATAATGATCTGAGATGTCATCGCTCTGCTGCAGAATTTCAATGGCATCAACATTTATTCCATGTGATAGTATTAGATTTAGAGTATGATTACGACAATGAGTAGGTCCTGACACATTTTGTATAACTCCAATTGACTTTACAATGTATTTAAAAGGCTACGCACCCTTACAGGACAAAAATATATTTCCATATATAAAAGGCAATAATTATATTGCAGTGAGTTTTTTTCTTTATTCAGTTAAGTTTCAGACATGCACAAAGTATTTGCATGTGATAATGAGCTGATGAGTTGCATCAGGTGTGTTTGATGTTGTGGCAAAAATTCTCATTAAACAGACATCACTGCGTAAGAGACACTAGAGTGGTTTTGCGATGCTGGAACAGTTAGGGATGAACCGTTGGTAGTACATGACCCCAAAAATTACTTGATCTTTCCTTGGGAAGGTGATACGATACGCCATCATCCATCATGAGATACCTTTTGGTGACAGCGGTAATGGCTGCAATTTTGTCATCAGTCAGTATGATACTCTGGGCTTTAACAGTCTTGAAGGATCGCTCCGCATCCATTTCCAAATCTTCCAATGCCACACAAAGAGAAACATTGAACATTTTTAAATTTTCTTCGGAGGCGAACCCAGTTTGGCGAGTTTCACCATTTGCTAGCTCCAGGAGCTGCGCCTGGATGACGGCCGCTTTCAGCGGTACTTCCGCCTGTTCCGCAGACAGTTTGATGACCTGTTGTCCCGCATCGGAGCGAGGATCACCCTCTGCCTCATCCACCTAATCTGTCATTTATTTTTGTTTTGATGATAACTTGAGCCAGCCTCCAAAAGTAATTAACCTGTCCTGGGATTTTTTTCTCTCTCACACAACACTCTCCAGACACGAACTTATGCACTATAGTGTTGGTTGTCTTTACATTAGAATAATATTTCATATAATCTAGATATGGAATAAATAGCATTCAATACAATAATGTCTCATATATTGAAATCAAGTTTTATGTGATAAAATATTTGCTTTGTTGTGCATTAGAACCACACCAGGCATTTAGTCATATTACAAAATAATTTATTGAAGCATCCGATACTTCACCACGTGACAGCAGCTAGGCTCCTGATTGGTTAACGTGGAGCGAATTGACGCCAAAGTTCAGATTTTTCAACTCGGGCGGCAGATGCGAATCCGCGTCAAACGCATGAATGCACAAAAAGCACGAATAAAAAAATTTGCGCGTAACGCGTCATACGCTCAATTCGCGCCATTCACGCGAATGAGGTGTATTCGTGTCTACCGCGCCGTGCTCTATGCCTCATTCACGCCGCAGGAATTTTTTACGCGCGTAACGCATCTTTGCATCGACTTAACATTGAAATCATTCACGTCTGGTGTGAACGCACCATTACAGTTTTTGCTTCAAAGTGATATGAAAATCATCCTGCCTACTCATTCACATAAAAGAATACAGTGAAGAAAATAAGTATTTGAACACCCTGCTATTTTGCAAGTTCTCCCACTTAGAAATCATGGAGGGGTCTGAAATTGTCATCGTAGGTGCATGTCCACTGTGAGAGACATAATCTAAAAAAAAAATTTCCAGAAATCACAATGTATGATTTTTAAACTATTTATTTGTAAGATACAGCTGCAAATAAGTATTTGAACACCTGAGAAAATCAATGTTAATATTTGGTACAGTAGTTTCAAACGTTTCCTGTAGTTTTTCACCAGGTTTGCACACACTGCAGGAGGGATTTTGGCCCACTCCTCCACACAGATCTTCTCTAGATCAGTCAGGTTTCTGGGCTGTCGCTGAGAAACACAGAGTTTGAGCTCCCTCCAAAGATTCTCTATTGGGTTTAGGTCTGGAGACTGGCTAGGCCACGCCAGAACCTTGATATGCTTCTTACAGAGCCACTCCTTGGTTATCCTGGCTGTGTGCTTCAGGTCATTGTCATGTTGGAAGACCCAGCCTCGACCCATCTTCAATGCTCTAACTGAGGGAAGGAGGTTGTTCCCCAAAATCTCGCAATACATGGCCCCGGTCATCCTCTCCTTAATACAGTGCAGTCGCCCTGTCCCATGTGCAGAAAAACACCCCCAAAGCATGATGCTACCACCCCCATGCTTCACAGTAGGGATGGTGTTCTTGGGATGGTACTCATCATTCTTCTTCCTCCAAACACGGTTAGTGGAATTATGACCAAAAAGTTCTATTTTGGTCTCATCTGACCACATGACTTTCTCCCATGACTCCTCTGGATCATCCAAATGGTCATTGGCAAACTTAAGACGGGCCTTGACATGTGCTGGTTTAAGCAGGGGAACCTTCCGTGCCATGCATGATTTCAAACCATGACGTCTTAGTGTATTACCAACAGTAACCTTGGAAATGCTGGTCCCAGCTCTTTTCAGGTCATTGACCAGCTCCTCCCGTGTAGTTCTGGGCTGATTTCTCACCTTTCTTAGGATCATTGAGACCCCACGAGGTGAGATCTTGCATGGAGCCCCAGTCCGAGGGAGATTGACAGTCATGTTTAGCTTCTTCCATTTTCTAATGATTGCTCCAACAGTGAACCTTTTTTCACCAAGCTACTTGGCAATTTCCCCGTAGCCCTTTCCAGCCTTGTGGAAGTGTACAATTTTGTCTCTAGTGTCTTTGGACAGCTCTTCGGTCTTGGCCATGTTAGTAGTTGGATTCTTACTGATTGTGTGGGGTGGACAGGGGTCTTTATGCAGCTAACGACCTCAAATAGGTGCATCTAATTTAGGATAATAAATGGACATGGAGGTGGACATTTTAAAGGCAGACTAACAGGTCTTTGAGGGTCAGAATTCTAGCTGATATACAGGTGTTCAAATACTTATTTGCAGCTGTATCTTTCAAATAAATAGTTAAAAAATCATACACTGTGATTTCTGGATTTTGTTTTTTAGATTATGTCTCTCACAGTGGACATGCACCTACGATGACAATTTCAGACCCCTCCATGATTTCTAAGTGGGAGAACTTGCAAAATAGCAGGGTGTTCAAATACTTATTTTCTTCACTGTACATTAATTTACATTTTGTAAATTGCTTTTAATTTATTTAGAATATAGTTAACAATATAATCCACATATAAATGAAAGTCAAAAGCCCATTTTGAGTACACAGTCATACCTGGAAACAAATCCTGTTCAAATAGGCTATATGGGCCATTCTGGAGAATTGGTTCAAAGTTAGAGTTGGAAACATCTTGAAAAAAATTCCACCATTTTTTTCCCACAAATTTTGAATGCATGTGTAACCCTCCTCCTCAATTCCACTTTTTCGGGATTTATCATGTATGGGGAATGAATTGACCTATGGCTAAGCCACGCCCCAAAATGCGATGAGCCAATCACAGTGTGCATAGCTAAATACACTCGAACATTCTCTGCTTCCACATCCATTGAAATGCATTGCAGTTAGTCAGTTTTCACTTGTTTTTGTGTGTTTTTTCTTGTCATTTTAAGTTTAAAATGGTCAAACGGTGTGTATAGGGTACATGCAACTCCGACACTAGGTATCCCGAGAGGCTGGTCGACGGTGTGTATTTTTTACCCTTTCCCATACCACATCTTAACAGAGATAAGTGTCTGATCTGGATAAAGTTATGCTGTAACGTTAGACCACAACACTAACTAAACGTGGATAAATGAAACAAGGATGTCTACATCTGTTCTAATGTAGGTCAACAATGTATTTGAATGTTTAACATCTCTAATGTTAGCCTAACATTAGAAAACGTTAACGTTAGCTTCTAGCTGCGTTGTACATCATGTCACTTAGCTTCATTAACGTATCTGTAAAATAACTGAGATAACAAATATTAGCAATGTTGTGCTGAATGATTGATGTAAATACTGTAGCAAAGGGTGGTGATGGCGCAGTGGATAAGACACATGCCTGTGGTGTGAGAGACCCAGGTTCGAATCCACTGTGAGACACCAATGTGTCCCTGAGCAAGACACTTAACCCCTAGTTGCTCCAGAGGCGTGCGACCTCTGACATATATAGCAATTGTAAGTCGCTTTGGATAAAAGCGTTAGCTAAATGAATAAATGTAAATGTAAATGTAAATGTAAAATGTAGCACCAAACTAACGGAGAGGTACTCTTTGTAAAGATGGTAAAAAGGCTTGTCCTGGAAACATATGCAACTTAGACCTGTACATATTTAATTTGATAATCATGAACCATTAATTACATGTTGAAGCACAACATTTTAGACAACTTTCTACCAAAACAAATGGGGAACTTTTATTTTTATTTTTTAGCAAAACATAACTAAATATTCAAACTATTTACGTACAGTGTCAATAGACAAGAGGTCATGATGTTCAAAAGGTCATTGATTTGTGTTGATTTAGTGTTAGCAATAACTCCTAATAAAATGCTATATAAAAATCATTAATTGCCTCCTCTGAAAAGTCTCCTACTGTGACAGCTGCCATAGCACGTTGACTGTTTGTCTGAGTTAGTGGAGGGGGCGTGGCTTAGCCACAGGTCAACTGGTGAGGAGTTACTAGAATTTAAAATTAGGATGGATCCACAGTAACTAACAACTTCGGGCATGCGACCCTGGCTAGAGTGTAGAGAGACCTGGTTAGCTTCAATATAGCTACACTGTGTTTGTTTGTTTTTTTCCCTTGTGAGCATAAAACTCCCATGCACATATACTTATAACCCTTATTTCCAAAAATCACAACCAATCACATTCCCATCGCACACACATAAATATTAGACCACAAAGATTGAATGTTGTACATAAAAATATATTTATATTTATTTCCAGAACCAGGTGAGTTACCCTTTTAAAATGTTCTCATGGTCCAAAGACTGAACAATACACAGGGTTTTATTTGTACTTCTCAGTTTTGCGCGCCCACAACGTTGTCTGTACTCACGGTTCCATGGTAACAAAGTTTGAAGCTCCGTCCGTGTGCAAAACACAGACACCTCCACCTTGCAGCGCAATCCTGGGCACATCTACTGCAGCATCATGGGTGGCTGCATCCTACACACACTAGCCAAAAATTCACAAACTCGAATGAGCTTAACTATATCTTGTCTAAAAATGTCAATTCCATTTTAGTTTGCGATGTCAAATACTCACTCAGAAACTCTGTGGCAAAGTGGGTTTCTGGCTATGTAGTAGCAGTACCCACATGGCTATGGCGTTACCTCCACTTCAGTAGAATCTCCGTGGCCAATTTAACCAGCTCCAAAACACAACTCACACTGCAAGGTTATACACTGACAAAAAAAAATCCCCCTGGCTTTGATGACCAGTAACGTAATTAATAATACAGAACTTACAATTAGCTCTTAGCTATCTCTATGTTCTTTTTTTGGCGTCGTCATCTTTTCGGCTGGTTTTTTTTTCTCATATTTCTCTTTTAGTCCCGCCCCCTCAAAAACCCGGAAGGTTGCCAAACTGCTCTCTGAATAGCACTGATTTGATAAACAAAACATGTCTAACACCGTAAACCACATACAAAATGTAAACACATTTTCTTAACAGATTGTGTAAGGCAGGTTATTAACATTCCCTTTAACCTATCCACTTGTAAAAAGTGCTTTTGTATCTCTTAATAGTAGATAGGGCTAAAGAATCTTTGTCATTAATCTCAACTATGTGTACTAACTGCCACTGACGTTGGGTTCCCTAGCAAGTCATAAGTTAGTCTGGTTGGAGCTTTCTTTAGTCTCTGAGGTCGAGTTGTCTTGTCAGAGCTTTCTGTTACACTGTTTAGTCTCTCAGCTATTTCGTCTGACGTCTGAATTTCAGTGTCTCTTTCTCGTCCCACAATTTCTGCAGTCACATTTTGTACCAAATGGTCATCCTCCTCCACTGCGGCAGGTTCTTCAGCTGAAGTCCCATCCGTTTCTGAGTAACATGTCAAAACAGCCAGATCCAAATTCAGACTGAAAGGCTCAGAGTGATCAATGTTTTGAGAATCTGGTCCTGGCAACTTTCGTGGTACATAATAGTCATGCCATACAGCCATTCCATCATCTTCGGAGTCAGATGCTGCCTCCATCTTATCATCCTGTTCAGGCTCTGGTAAGCAAGGAGTATCATAGTTCTCTGTTCTCTTTGCTTTGAGCCGTTTACTGATGTACAAGATGGCTGAGGTGTTTACTCCATTTACTTTTGTCTTGCGTTTCCAAGGTTCCAAGCATGTTGAGAAGAGTTCTGTTGAAATGCTCAGGCTGTGGATCACCCTGAGGGTGGTAGGGAGTGGATCTGGAGTTCTTTATGCCATGCATGCACAACAGTTCATGGATAATCTGAGTGCACCCTTCTTGGCAAACCATAGTGGACAAAGTACTGTTCTCACAGAACCTTAGCAACAGTCGATACCTTTTGATCTTTAGTTGCAAAAGCTTGAGCATATCTCGTGTAATGATTTGTAACTACTAGCACATTGCAGATGTTACTGGAGTCAGGTTCAATCGTCAGAAAATCCATACAGACGAGATCCATCGGCCCATTACTGTTAAGATGTGAAAACTCAGAAACTCTCTTAGGCAGCGTCTTCCTCTGAATACACCTCGGACAGCTCTTTCTGTACTTTTCAATCTGAATTTTCATGCAAGGCCAATAAAACCTCTCTCGTATCAGGCCGTATGTCTTGTCAACCCCAAGGTGGCCCGATTGGTCATGCAATGTTAATCAGTCCTTGACTAAATTAATGATTGACTCTAATTTGTCAAATCAATTAAGACATGTTGTTTGCCTAAATTTATTATTACTTATATATATATATATAGGTATATATGCAGGAACAAAGGATCACATAATTCAAACATTCGAGCATTACCTGTACAGGTTCCAATAGTTGAAACAAAACATCAAATTGTTGAACTTTAGTGTTACATTTAAACATCCCATAATACACTTAACATATGTGATATTAAAGTGTAACAGTGTTTTTAGTGTGAATTAAAAATTTGGTGCAAATTTAACACACAAATTACAACCCCATGATGATGCTATGAATCTACTTCTTCAGTTCAAGCAACCATTGAATACAACAATTTAATCAGGCTACAATCACCATGAATTAAACTCAAGAGGGTCCTGCCCTCTAACAATTATAAAATTAGAATTTAAAAAACAAATTATAAAAAAAAAAAAAAGTACTGGCACAGCAATACACAAAAGTAAAACAGAAACAGACCTTAAGCAACATTCACTGTCTTCATAAATGAAATTACTTGAGGATAGGTTTGTTCTTGATTGCTGATCAGACTAGAAAACAGGAAAAATAAACAGAATTGCTGCCTGTCAGAACAATGCCTTGATTTAGAGTAGCCAGACTAAATGTAAGGTTTCTGTTTTCGAGAAAAAAAATTTGTTAAATAAGAGGTGCTACAAAAGCAAGTCTGTATTTTCAAAATGTCAGATTTTCAATGAAGATTCAGGCAAAAGAAGTCACTCTAATGACCTCAGAGCTGATGTGTACGAGCTTGACTGTCTCGGCATAAGGAGCGGATTTCACGGAAGAGGAGTGGAATGATGAAGAGCACGCTGCACCCTGTCTGTGGATGAGAGAAAGACAAATGTTACAAGTGTCTGCTCTTCTCAGCTTTCAGAACACTGACTTTAGAGTAGATGGCACATTTAAGGAGAAGATCATGCTCTTTTACGCAGTGTTCAAATCGTATACAAGCTTTAAGATCCATGAAATTGTTTGATAAGCACAGTTCCCCATCGTTGTCACTCCGAGTTCCGTCGAGTGACGACGAATGGGGTTTCGCTTAGAAGCCTATCACCTTCGGGTATTACAAAACGAGCCAATGGCAAGAAAATGCCATGGGTCTGCGGAATTTGCATAGCGTAACTCCGCCCCATGTTGTGGGTATATAAGGAAGTACGCTGGCATCACGCAGTTATGTTTTTGCTTCGGAGCCAAGAGGTCCTCTTCACTCCTGTAGCCTGAATTCTCTCTGAGTGTCACTGAGTATTCTTCGAGACGAGCAGCTCTCCAGTCTGTGTTGGTGCAAAGGCGATTTCCAGCGAGTTTCACATTCCTGCCTGCTGATCTGTGCAATGGTCTGCATTCAGTATGTGTGTGTGTCTCCCTGGCCGCATCAGCGCAGGCTGCTGAGCGTCCTCGAACAAAAGAGCTTGCACGTGGCACGTCTTTTTAAAGATGTCTCGCCCGTGTATTTCTGGGTGCGGTCGTTCCGTCTCATCTTCTGATGGGCACGATCGCTGCATAGCGTGTTTGGGCTTACAGCACGCTAAGGCAGCCTTCGTGGATGAGTCATGTTCTCACTGTGGGAACATGACCATGGCTTAGTTGAGGTCTAGACTCCGTGACCTCAATAGAGGTAGAGCCCCCTCTGCCACACCCCAATCTGTCCCCTCCACGAGAGGCGACACTTTGGCTGGTGGCCAGGGTGACCTGAGGGTGACTGTGTGGAATACTGCCCCGACGATGCTTCCTCGGGCCACACCCCCCTCGGTTCCTCAGCAACCCGCGAGTTCCTCGAATGTTGCTGCGGGGCCGTCTTCAAACAGTGACGTGCCCCGTGTTTCATTCGGAGCTTCAGATGATGAGGCGATGTCGATCGCCGCATCACAAGGCGAGCTGGGATCCTCCGGGGATGACGATTCGGTTGTGCTGCCGCCATCTGGCCCCGGTTCCTTTCTTCCCAGAAGTGCATGAGGAGGTCACGAGGTCCTGGAAGTCTACCTGTGATCGCTCGGCGGCCTCCTCCGCCTTCTCTGCTCTCGATGAGGCCGCGACCCATGGGTACACTGGTGTTCCCCCTGTTGAACGCTCTGTAGCGATGCAGTTATGCCCTCAGAGTGCTTCAACGTGGCGTGGTGACCCAAAGCACCCGTCCAAGGCCTGTAGGTTTTCGTCTACCTTGGTGGCGAAGTCCTATAGAGCTGCGGGCCAGGCCGCCGTCTCACTGCATGCCATAGCCAACCTGCAGGACTATCAAGCCAGAATGCTCAGGGACATGCACGAGGATAGAGCTGATAAGGGCTCTTCGATGAGCTGCGTGCCACCACTTACCTCGCTCTCCGAGCGACGAAAGTGACCGCACGCTCCCTTGGCCAGGTGATGTCCACAGCTGTGGTCCAGGAACGACACCTGTGGCTTAACCTGGCTGATATGCGTGAGGTTGAGCGGGCTCGTCTCCTCAACTCGCCCATATCCCAGGCTGGCCTCTTCAGCGGTGCGGTCGAGGACTTCGCCCAAAATTTCTTGGCCGCACACACGACGGTGTGTGCCGCTCATGAGCCTCACCACTCTCGTCCCCCTCTGTCTGAGGGTACATCTGTGGTCCCCATGACCCCGCTGGTGCAGTTTTTGGGCGCGTGGCTTCGGCTCCCCCAGCTGTCCCGCTGGGTCGCCAGGACCATCAGGCTCAGCTATGCGATTCAGTTCGCACAATCTCCTCCCCGAAACATTTCGGGGAGTCCGCTTCACTATGGTCGGTGGCAATGCCCCTGTCACGTGAGCGAAAGTCGCTACCTTACTGGCGAAAGGTGCGATCGAGATTGTCCCTCCAGCCGAAATGAAGTCCGGCTTCTACAGCCCTTACTTCATTGTACCGAAGAAATCCGGTGGGTTACGGCCAATCCTGGACCTGCGAGTATTGAACCGATCCCTTCACAGGCTTCCGTTCAAAATGCTCACTGCCAAACGCATTTTCGAATGCATGCGGCCTCAGGATTGGTTTGCAGCGATCGACCTGAAGGACGCCTACTTTCATGTCTCCATTCTTCCTCGACACAGATCGTTTCATCGGTTTGCTTTCGAGGGGGCAGGCATACCAGTGCGTGGTTCTCCCATTCGGGCTAGCTCTGTCACCTCGCGTCTTTACGAAGGTTGTCGAGGCAGCCCTTGTGCCACTCCAGTTACACGGGGTTCGCATCCTGAACTAGCTCTGTCACCTCGCGTCTTTACGAAGGTCGTCGAGGCAGCCCTTGTGCCACTCCAGTTACACGGGGTTTGCATCCTGAACTATCTCGACGACTGGCTTATCTTAGCTCACTCTCGAGACCAGGTTTGCAAACACAGAGACCTAGTGCTTCAGCACCTAGCTCGTCTGGGCCTTCGGGTCAACTGGGAGAAGAGCAAACTTTACCCCGTGCAGAGGATCTCTTTTCTCGGTATGGAAATCAACTCGGTCGCCATGTCCGCGCAGCTTACGAGCGAGCGAGCGCGCGCAGTCACTGCTGACTGCACGGATGCACTGGCGCAGAGCTGGCCGCGGGGCCTCCGCAAGTATGCATTTCCCCCAGTGAGCCTTCTCGCACAGACCCTGTGCAAGATCAGGGAGGACGACGAGCAGGTCCTTCTGGTTGCGCCCCATTGGCCCACCCGGACTTGGTTCTCCGACCTCATGCTCCTCGCTACAGCCCCTCCCTGGCCTATCCCTCTGAGGAAGGACCTCCTTTCTCAGAGACGGGGCACCCTTTGGCACCCTCGTCCCGATCTATGGAACCTACATGTGTGGCTTCTCGACGGGACGAGGCAGGTTTGAGTACCCTACCACCAGCGGTGGTGGCTACCATCACTTCCTCTAGAGCTTTGTCCACGAGACACCTCTATGAGTTGAAGTGGAACCTCTTCGTCTCCTTTTCAATTCAATTCAATACTTTATTGCCATACATCTCGGTAAGTTGTTAGGGATTTGCTTCAGTGTGCTCGTTCAACAAAAAACATAAATCAACTGTACACAAACAATATCCCACATGGGATGACACTTAAGAAAGATAAAGATAAAAAAAAGATAAAAAAAAAAAACACGCCACTCAGCATGTACCTGGATGACAGTCCAGGAGACTATAATGGCTGATGTCAGGTAGAAGTAAAAAATATAATAATAAAATACTTCTAAAAAAGTTCAAATTATGCAGACTTATTAAGAGAACCTTTTTTTCATAAGGTACTGGTTCAGAGGCTGAGAGCTGTTTAAAGATTTAATGGCTCTGCAGTATGTGCTGTTAAGGAAGCGGGAGGTTTTTGTCTTAATAGCTCTCAACCTTCTTCCTGATGGGAGTATCGAGAAAAGAGAGTTGGCCGGGTGAGTATCATCTTGTAGGATCTTTAGGCCTTTTTTATGAATACGGGCCTCGTAAATCTCACAGATGGAGTTGAGTTTAAAGCCAATGATTTTTGAGGCTGTGTGGACTATCCTGTCTAGCTGCAACCTCTGCTGGACAGTAGAGTTGCCATACCAGACAGTAATAGAAAAGGTGAGGATACTCTCAATGGCAGCTTGATAGAACTGGAACATACCCTTACTGGCCACCCCAAATTTCCTCAACTGGCGGAGGAAAAAAAGCCGCTGATGTGCTTTTTTCGTAATGTTGAGTATGTTATCATCCCATTTTAAAGATGATGATATTGTAGTGCCTAAAAACCTAAAACTGTCCACCCTCTCCACTACCTCCCCAATAATGTACAGAGGCTGGGACAACTTCCCCCTTCTACGGAAGTCAACCACTAGCTCCTTAGTTTTGGAGACATTTAACTCTAAATTGTGGTTGGAACACCATTCAGTCAGTGAAAGGACCTCCTTTCTGTAGGCAACATCATCATCCCCCGAAATGAGCCCCACTACTGTTGTATCATCTGCAAATTTATACAATTTAACAGAATCAGTGTGTGATATACACTCATCTGTATACAACGAATATAAAAGAGGTGACAAAACACACCCCTGGGGTGCTCCAGTACTAATATGCTTGACATTGGAGATGTTATTCCCTATTTTGACCACTTGTGTTCTCTGCACCAGAAAGTCCCAAATCCAGTGACATATGGAATTATGAACCCCCATTTGTTGAAGTTTCAGAAAAAGTTTACTGGGGAGGATTGTATTAAAAGCGGAGCTGTAGTCTATAAAAAGAATCTTTGCATAGTTCCCTGGGGCCTCCAAGTGCTGTAGAATGGAATGGAGACATAGGGATACAGCGTCCTCAACAGACCTGTTTGCCCTATAGGCAAATTGAAAGGGGTCGAGCCTGACCACACTGGACAGATATTTAGATATTATTTTTTCAAAGATTTTCATTATAACAGATGTTAGAGCTACAGGTCGGTAGTCGTTCAGGCAGCTTATATTATTTTTTTTGGGCACAGGAATTATAACAGCGGACTTAAAACATTGAGGGACAGTGCATTCCCTCAAGGACCAGTTGAATATATCTGTGAGAACTGGGGCCAGTTCATCTGCACAGTATTTAATAGTGGCAGAGGATACGAGGTCAGGACCTGCGGCTTTCCTGCAGTTCTGTTTTCGTAGTAAAAGCCTAACCTCATCCTCCTCTATCACAAAAGGAGGGTTGGGGGTATTAATGTTCATTGATTGTGTGATGTCATCAACATGGTTTCTGTCAAAGCGACAGTAAAACTCATTAAGACTATCGGGCAGTGTAAGATCATCACTGACCACTGGCGCTATATTAGTATAGTTGGTGATCTGCCTCAGACCCTCCCATACCCCTCTATTGTCATTAGCCTCTAATTTGCTTTCCAGCTTGTGCCTATAGTCAGCCTTGGCCTTATGAACAGCTTTCTCAAAGTCATATTTAGCCGCTTTATATAGATCTCTATCCCCACTCTTATAGGCAGAGTGATACTCTATCCCCACTCCTGGTAAGGGAGTCGTGAGTAACCCTAGTAAGTGAGTCGTGCTTTCCTTCCTTCAGGATGGTTTGGAGAGAAGGCTTTCTCCCTCCACTCTAAAAGTTTATGTTGCCGCTATCGCCGCACATCATGTCTTAATAGACGGTAAGTCCGTTGGGAAGCACGACCTGGTCATCAGGTTTCTGAGGGGTGCTAGGAGACTGAATCCTCCTCGCCCTCCTCTCGTACCCCCTTGGGACCTCTCAGTGGTCTTAACTGCCCTGAAGAGTGCTCCCTTTGAGCCTCTGCAATCAGTAGAGCTAAAGTTTCTGTCAATTAAGACAGTGCTTCTGATTGCACTGGCCTCCGTTAAGAGGGTAGGGGACCTGCAGGCTTTTTCAGTAGACGAAGCGTGCCTGGAATTCGGGCCGGCTGACTCTCACGTGATCCTGAGACCCCGGCCTGGATATGTGCCCAAGGTTCCTACCACTCCCTTCCGAGATCAGGTAGTGAACCTGCAAGCGCTACCCCAAGAGGAGGCAGACCCAGCCTTGGCATTGCTCTGTCCAGTACGCGCTCTCCACGCCTACGTAGACAGGACGCAGTGTTTCAGGACCTCAGACCAGCTCAATGTCTGTTATGGTGGGAAGCTGTAGGGAAGGGCTCTCTCGAAGCAAATGCTGTCCCACTGGATAGTGGACGCCATTGCTTTGGCTTACCAGCAGCAAGGTCGTCCGTGCTCCCTTGGTGTGAAGGCACACTCCACCCGGAGTGTGGCCTCCTCTTGGGTCTAGCGCATGGCACCTCGCTGACAGACATCTGCAGAGCTGCAGGCTGGGCGACACCCAACACATTCGCAAGATTCTATAATCTCCGAGTGGAGCCAGTATCCTCACGTGTACTCGCTTCAACTAGCCAGTACTAGGATAAGCTCAGGTGTCTTCGCTTGCTCACCATTCCACTCCACGGACTGGATCAGTGCGATATTCTCCTCAGGTGAGTTTCCCCGAGAAGCCCTGAGTTCCTCCAGCGCTGTTGACGCCAACGCCAGAGTTATGCCGCCGGCAGCTTTCGCGTTGGCTAGGTGCCCCATGTGCATGGTCCCCCTCCAGTTACCCCCCACATGTGTATTTCCACTGTAAGACTCTCTGAGCATGTGTCTTTCCCTTGGCAAGCCACCTTGCCACCCCTGGGGTTGAAAGATTCCACCCTTCGGGCTGGACACTCCAGTGTTCTTCCATATGCATCCCTCTGGGTCATATGTGTATTCTGTAAGACCTACCAACGGGCAGGCATTGTGTTTGCATATTTCAACTGAGATATGCTTCCCAGTGTACCTTGGTATTCCTGTGCTAAATAGGAGTCCTTCGTCTGTGCTAGTCTCACGACAGGGATCTAAAATTTACGCAGGGCACTGGAAGACAGCTGTGAAGGTGGCGTGATTAGACTGGTAACCCCATTCGTCGTCACTTGACGGAACTCGGAGTGACAACGATGGGGAACATCTCGGTTACGTATGTAACCCTCGTTCCCAGAGTAGGGAACAGAGACGTTCCATCTTATGGCCACTTCCGCTGTACCGCTGGAAATGCCTGAGTTCAGTCTCGGCTCCTCAGCAGGAAAACATAACTGCGTGATGCCAGCGTACTTCCTTAAATACCCACAACATGGGGCGGAGTTACGCTATGCAAATTCCACAGACCTATGGCATTTTCTTGCCATTGGCTGTTTTGTAATACTCGAAGGTGATAGGCTTCTAAGCGAAACCCCATTCGTCGTCACTCGAAGGAACGTCTCCGTTCCCTACTCAGGGAACGAGGGTTACATACGTAACCGAGACGTTTTCTTTCTTGTGTTGATATATTTACTATTGAAACAGGAAGTTTGGATTGGACACAGAGATTGTGTTTTTTTTAAGTATAGCCAATACATTTTAGCTATTATGAAGCATGATTTTCTGCTTGCTAGTCAGTGGTAAAGGTATTAAAGGGAGGGACATTCTTAATCTAGAGAGCATTTGATTGGACACAATTCTGTGTGGTTCAGGGTGAGTCATTAATATTTTTGGTCCATATCCTGTTTTAATGATTCAGTCTTTTAATGCTAATTACGCTAATTACACTTCACCTTTAATTTGACAATTAAAAATGAGTCACTGTTCACTGAATAGTTTTTTGTCTAATGAAAAGATGCCTTTAGTGCTTCACTGTACCATTACAATTACCTACCATGACTATGAAGAAATAGAAGACGCACATCCATCCAAATTTGCTCTTAATAAGCGACACCAGGTACTACAAGACAGAGACACTTTTAAAATTAGTACTTATACATCAAGTTTTAGCACAAAAAACAACAATAATGGACCCTTTTCACAGATTTTGATGACATTTCCTCAGTCATCAAATCTAGTATCAACTATAAGTTTTTCATTTCAAAAAAAATTTTTTTTAAGAAAAAAGATTTCAGTTATTACAAAGGTCTTTACAGCCTAGAACAGCAAAAACCAAAACCCACAATGACACTGACCAAGCTTATAAGCTTATATTATATATAGAATGATAAAAACGTCAAATTATTTCCATGTATTTTGCCACAAAATAACGTTTTATTATGTATGGAAAGCACATACTGTTTCTCCCACTCTCTCTCCCATTCAAATTCACACATAGAGCAAGGACACACACTTGCACAGAAATATGTTGTCGGTGCTGCTCTGACGATTTTATAAATAAAATAGTTTTGCAACTTAAAAGCTACACGTAATAAAGGTGCTGTACTTGAAGCAAATAAACTTACAGTTTTGCTATTTGTAGAGACGCTGGTGCCGAACACTGTTGAGATGCGCAGACTCTCGTAATTTACACCCGCTTAATCTCTCTCCTTCTTGTTAATAACTGCATTAGACTGCTATAAATGGCTCAAGCCTCTGTTACTAGCTCTACAATGACGTTTTGGAATTATCAACGGAGACGAGAGATGAGATCTGTAAGAAATTAGTCCAACACACAATAGCATTTTAAGGGGAAAAAATGGTTTAAGGACTTGAAATGCAACATTTGGACAATGTCTTAAGGTGTGGTAACCGTAGTATAAGCAAAAATAATTGACTTTGAATAATTCCATTGAATTATTAGAAAATAATCCACTTTGCGTTGTGGCCACATCACTACCTCGGGTGTCCATTGTTTTCTAATAATAATTCAACCTTGTCAGTAAATGACAAAGAAAAAGAATTAACGCTGCTGCGAGGGTGTTTCTAATACAATGGCCGAGGGAGTGATAGCAAATTTAATGAATTGATGACTGCTGTAATCAATTAATTGGCGTAGGAACCGGGGGGGGGGGACGTGTAATGTCTCAGATACAACAGGAAAAGTGTCTTGCTGAAGTTGCTAAGGACGTGCTGCAGAGACCAATCACCGACAGGGGCGGGTTTTGCTCAGACTTCGCGTCCAGCCGTGAACGAGCTCAAAACCTCACAACACCCGCACCTGTCGGTGATTGGTTGAAACACTGTTTATTTTGGTTTTAAATGGTGGTGTACCCATTTGTTTTTGTGTGCAGATTTCAGAGCCTAGGCTGCCTACAGAGACACGGTTTTTAGACAGCATGCTTATGGGGCGGGCAGCTAGCGGATCGTTAGGAAAGATTAGGTGAATGTGATCATTTATGTTTCGGCCTTTTTTGGGCCTGAAATGACTGATACAACCTTTAATAGCACAGAAAGCTTGCTTAGCCTCCTTTTTAATCAGAGACTCCTTGGATTGGGTCCACCAGTTGGGAATCCGGTTATCTCAGTCAGGGAAGTTTAAAGCAATTCATGCAGCGATTGCACATGCAGAGAATACATGTTACACCAAAATAAAAGATGGATGGTACGGAACAAAGCCATCACAGGTGTTTTATCACAGTAAGGATCAGTGCTTGCTAGCTTGGAGGAGATGGCTTCTGGTGCCACAAACACAGCATCTACTGCTAATGGCTTGCTAGGTCAGTTTCATAAAGGCAAAACAGTGTTGGGTCTAAACCTTGCCTCACCAGTGGTTCATGAGCTGAAATGCCTGACCATCTCTTTTCAGAAGAGAACTGCTACAGTTGCTGGCATGAATGCAGCTGTTGAAGTTGTCAGGACCTCACTCATGGCCAAAAGAAATGAGGCAAGCTTCCAAACTTTGTTTGAAGAGGCGGTGTTAAGCCCATTAAAATTCCACAGAGCAGACCACCCCCAAAAAGCTTCACTGGAGGAGCTGAAGCACATCAGCCTAAATCTGCAAAGGACCACTACAGAGTGGAATTCTTTAAAGTCCTAGATACTGTAGATGCACAGGTCACTGAGCAGTTTAACCAGGATGGTTTGCTGACTTTGCAAAAATTGCAAGAGACACTTCTGAGTGGAGAGGTTGATGCTCCAGTGATTGATAAATATTCAGAGTTGAACAGAGAGTCACTTTCAGTGCAGCTTTCTATGTTCCGATTGAACTACTCATTTAGTAACAGTGCAGAAGCTGCAGGGATCATTTGTGGATTGCTTGTAGAGGTACGCAGATTATTTGGGCAAGTGGAAACCCTGGTCAGGTTGCTTTTGGTAGTCCCCATTTCTTCCTCTGACGCAGAGAGAAGTTTTCGTGCCCTTCGCAGGGTCAAGGCTTGGCTCCGCTCTATGACTCAAAACAGACTTAACCATGTTGCTGTCTGTCATATCCATCAGGATAAACTGGACTTGTTAGACAAAAAGTCAATTTCCAAGCAATTTATTGCTTTGAATGACAAGAGAAAAAAACATTTTGGCTTTCTAGCCTAGGCAATTGACCCCTTTTCAGTTGGTAAACATGTGACGTTTTTATCTGGGCGGAGCTTAGGTGGAGGCAGAATGATCCCTCTGGCCGTTTTGTTAGCTTGTTTTTTAACAATGGCGGGAGAAAATCAGATTTTATCTTAATGTGCAAGGTCACTCACTGTCCAGGACCGCGATTGTTATTTGCAAAAGTTAATTTTAACGGACGGAGTCAGATTGGCCGACCCGTAACGTTACACGCTCACTCAATGGATGGACGATCTGACAGGATTAACGTTACCTCCGGTTGAGTGGCCTGACTTCTACACCTACCTGATAGAGAAACAGAGCGTAAAGAGAAACTGAGGGAATGTAACTCTTTAGATGCCTATAACTATGAGATGATTGCGCATGTACAAGACTTGTGTGGTATGATCCGCAGTTCTGCCTAGCCAGCGCCAACAAGACGACAATGTTGAGTGACATTACGGTGCAATTTTAATGTGAATATTTTCTAGAAATAAAAATTCCAGATACAGCATTTTAATTTTTCATCAATTCTTGCACCCAACAACACAACATGACATTTAATAATAATTTAAGCTCCTTATTATGTAGCCGAAGCTGTGCTGGTTTGTATTGGCCGCCTCCAGTTTTCCCTTTGTTTTGCCTCCAGCTAACACTGTGACGTAACTGTGACGTCGGCGCAAAAAGCGTCTATAGGGCATGCCTAAGGGACCATTTACCTCACCCCCTGAAGAGCAGAACAGGAGGATCTCAGACAAGTAAGAGAATGACAGACAGATTTAAATACCTTCCTATGAGATTGTAGTCTTCAGGATATTTTTATGGAGCTTTGTGGACAAAATATTGATACCGAACTAAAGTGGGACACTGTCTGGGGGGAAAGAGCATGGGGAGCAGGTGGGGAGCTGGCATTAGAGGAGGATAGTATACTCTCATCTGTAGACTTAAGCGTCAATTTCTGCACCATTACAACACCTACATGATTTATCTAATCTGACAATGTTATTTTTTTTATTATTTATGTATTATTGTTATCTTAGCTCCTACTTATTATTTCACATATCTACCTTAGAGACCCTGCCTGTTACCAAAGCCGTATGTGACTGTTTTATTTTTGTATTCTTTTGGGTTACAAATCAAATATTTGCCTTGTAAAGTGCCACTCTCCTTTCTGTCCGCAATTACAGGGGGGCTTGTACACTTATGTTTCCCAACTCTAATATTTGTCTAATAATAAACAGATTGGTGTAACGACTGAGACCAATCAGACACAATTATTTGTTATGGTTAACAAATAATCTTTAAAACTCACTCTGGGACCTGTGGCCCCATCCCCCAACAAGGGCAAGAGGGTCTTTGGTTACCCTGACTACGATCAGATAAGTTGGTTTTATTGCTGTTAAAAATGTGGTTACGTGTCCAAGACAGAAACAGACATTAAAACAGACTTTCCTGCATTCATTTATCGACAAAATGACCTATAAATGAGCATGCATCCCATAACATTTTGTGAATTATTTACTTCTTTTGTACTCGTCTTTTGTAATGTCTTTTAATACTATTATTTTGTTGATGCTGTGTATTTTACAATAAAATCAATTGTCACCTATACCATGTTTGGTCTCTATAAATGGGTACTTTTCATTGGTACTTGGTAGTTTCTTCATCAAACAAATCCAGCTGCATTTTCCTGCTTGGAAATTCCACCCTTCTCATTGGTCAAGCAAATCCGGAGAGGTGGGGCCTTTCTCAGGCTTTATTAGAGACAAATTCACAGTGACTCTCTCTCTTGCTTCTGGCCTTCACTGCTGCTCCTTCGGGTTGATGTCTGTGGGGGCCCCGGCAGGCTGTGACCACACCCTGCTATGCCTTCACTCTCCCAGCAGAGTCAGACTATATTTTCTTCAATCCAACTCAGAGGAAAACTGCAACTTATCCATTACTGAATGGGCAGCCATCTACACTTCCGACTTACTCACTCCGTGGTTCCCTTCATGGCTTCTCCAGCCCAGGGCCGGCAGGTAACAATCTGCATGTGCTCAGCCATGTGCTCATGGAGAGAGAGAAAACCTTCAACCAGACCAGATATGAACTAACCATGCAAGTTCAATCATATCTTCTTCATCCAACGGAGAAGAAAACGATTGCAACTTCAACATTTGACACTCACGGAACCATCAACGACTTCAAGAATTGTTCTCACTGCAAAGCTATGCAAGTATCAATTTAGTAAGGGGCTCTGAAAATTATATATGCTGATGGTTCTTTTCATAGCTAAATGGATCTTTCCCATAGTTCAATTTCCTGCTTCCATTCTGTCACTCACCCTAAAAACCTATGCATGTATGTCTAATTGTTTGTATGTTTGTGTTCGTGACTTAGTTCATAAAACTTGTACACAATATGTATTTGGTTCTGATTCTCTGCTTGCAAACAAAGTCTATGTTACGATTTAGATTTTGACTACAGGCTCTTAGTACTGTGCAGTAAGAAAGACATTTCACTTCCCCGGAAATGAATATTTCTTAGAATTGATAAACAATTAACGAGTGTTCATGGGACGAACAGTTGGGTTGATTATAATTAACTTAATGTAGTAAAATTAATAATACATTAACTGATCCAAATATTCATAATCAATTATAACCAGTTATTATTGATTATTAATATTTCATAGAGTTAATTTGTTATATTGGATGATTTTGTTTATTTATTTGCTGTTTGTGATTCATTACTTGTTGTACCACGTCACCATACTGTATTATAGTGGCCAATATGTCCCCCCCAATGTCAAAGTCATTCCTACACACTTGAATCAATTTCTCTCTATTTTTTTCTCTTTTGGAAAGTCGTGGAAACGCAGTTTTTTTTAAATATTTTTTTTAGCTATTAGAGCATACCTGTCAACATTTGGTTTTCATTTGGTTTTGGTTTTTGGGGGTTGGAGAATAGCAAGAGGTAGGTTACAACTGTACTTCGGTTTCTTTGCGAAACCGTCTTCACCTGCCATGGCTCGCTTTCGGGATAAACTTTCCGCGTTTACAGGTATGTATTAGAGCAAACGGGAAAACAAAAATGATATTTGCTGTCGTCTCCCATTCACCATTCATCTTCCCTATAGAAGTTTACCCAACTATGATGATTTCTGCTTCAGAGATATGTGAAAAGGGTCCATAATAATGAAAATTTAAATACAAGTCTTTAAATACAAAATAAGCATCACACTTAGAACTAAAATGCATATAACTTTGGCAGTGTGACATTTCAGAGTGAAAAAGAAAATACAGTGAAATAGGGACTTGATTGGATTCCTTTTGCATTTGATTGGATTATGAGTAGAGAGCTATGACATTATTGATTAATATTGTTTTGAACAAGTTATTAAAGCAGCATAAAGATTATTCTGAGCCACATTTATACAGCAAGGTTAATTTTTTTTTTAAACTTTTAATAATCGGAGGTTTGATCCCTTCAAGTTAATGGTTTAAAACCAAAGAGAACAATTCAAAGCATGCTTTTAGAAGATGCATTACCTGTCCCGCCGCAGCTCCAATGCTGCCTGTGCCGTCCACGATTCCTGTGACTGTGGCCAGAGCCTGCTGACTGTTCTGCAGCGCCTCCTGTCGGCCCAAATCTGCAGAGATTGCTGAACTGATCATGTTTGATGGGCCTCCAATAAGGAAACCTGAAATAAAAAAATTCAGAAATATTCAATGTTAATAAATTCTTAGATAAGGAGGAGGAATAACTGTTGACTGAGCTCATAGTTAAAATTATTTTAGTAAATTATAATGTGTCACCTGTTGTTGCTAGAAGAGCTCCATTCACTATCTGGTTATTTGGAGAGTCTGAGCAAGCATGGAAAGAAATAAAAAAGTTTTTAAAAAATAAAATAAAAAAGTTTAAAAATAAAAATTATTCAGCTGTTATTTCTCAAATTAAGCAATAAAAGAAAGTGTCAGAAATGGTACTCAGATTCTCAAGACAATATGATTTAGTCTTCTCTAAACTTACGGCTGTATCCCACTAATGCTCCCGTGGCCAGCAGCAAACTGACTACTAACACAGGAGCTCGCTTTCCCAAAAGATCGGAGATCAAGCCTTGTACTGTTCCTCCTAGAAGAGATGAGCAAAATCCTTAAACTGTGTTTGCAAACTACCTCAGGTCTAAAGGCACCAATATAGTCACAGCAAAGTTCTTCTTCATTCTTTACTCAGGGGTAAAACAAAGTTAAAAACAGCTGAGCAACATTATACTATTAGCAATCTACTATTTTTTTTTTCAATCTACTATATACTATTAGAAATAGAAGCTTCCCATCAATTTCCAGAAACATTCAAATGGATTGAACAGACTAAGTGAAGAAAAGAACCAGATGTAGTACCCAGGCAGTTGTTAATTTTTCCTTGTTTGTCTTTTGACAAAAATATCCTGTATATTTAAAAAATGTATCGTGTGATATTATAATCATTTTAAACTTAACTAAAATTGTAGTCAAGGAAAATAGCATTTTAGTTGACAAGAAAGTGCAAAATTAACACCAAATATTTGAACAAATATTTACCGCCATATGCAAAAACATGTACCATTTCGTTTTGCTAGGACAAAATGTACCCAGTCAAAGATAATATAGTGACATAATTCCTTCTTTATCTACTGTAGATGTTTTACCAGCAGGTATTCATGTCTAGGTAAAGAATTATTGTTTATATCGTCACTGTCAGGTGGAAACCCACAAAAAAAGGCTACTTTTAAGAGAAAAAAAGAAAGAAAAAAAACTGTATTTTATAGTTAAACATTATTGACAATTTTGGCTATGACTCAATGACAAATACTACACCAAAACACTTTTTTCCACTCCTCAAATACACAAAAACATTAGCCTGCAGGCTATATCTCTATGTCTCTTGAGTAAAGAAAACGCTATTGAAAAAGCCGTTCTTTAGCAGAAGAGACACCCACCTCAATCTTGAATGAAGTGCCAAACCTTTCTAAGGTTAAAAGTTTAATTGATGTTCAACAAATAAAAAACAGATATAATACAGATGAGCAAACGATAAAGCTTGGGTTGTTGAATATTCGATCCCTTAATTCAAAAGCGCTCATAGTTAATGATAAGATTACAGACTATAACCTAGATGTGCTGTGTTTGACAGAAACCTGGCTAAAACCGAACGATTACATTACTTTAAATGAGTCCACTCCGCAAGATTACTGTTATAAACATGAGCCTCGTCCGAAAGGCAAAGGGGGAGGTGTTGCTGTAATTTATAGTAATATTTTCAAAACCACTAAGAAATCTAGTTTTAAATATACTTCTTTTGAAGTGTTGGTGCTTAATGTAAGAATATATAGTGTAAACAATAAATCACGTTTGAGAATTCTGCTGGCTACTGTTTACAGGCCACCAGGGCACCATAAAGATTTTATCAAAGAATTTGCTGACTTTCTATCAGAATTAGTATTGGCTGCCGATAAAGTCCTAATTGTTGGTGATTTTAATATACATGTAGATAATGAAAAAGATGCATTGGGATTGGCATTTAAAGACATTATAAACTCAATTGGAGTGAGACAACACGTGTCAGAACCTACTCATTGTCGTAACCATACTCTAGATCTAATATTATCTCATGGAATAGATGTTGATGCCGTTGAAATTCTGCAGCAGAGCGACGACATCTCAGATCATTATCTAGTCTCGTGTAAATTACATTTAGCCAAGGCTGCAAAGCCGACTCCGTGTTATAAATATGTTAGACCTATCACTTCTGCCACTAAAGATGGCTTTATTAATAATCTTCCTAATCAGTTTCATCATCTCAGCATCCCGGATAGCTTAGAAGAACTTGATATTGCAACAGAAACGTTTGAATCTCTCTTTTCCAGCACTTTAGACATAGTTGCTCCGTTGCGCTTAAAGAAGATTAAAGAAAATAGTCCAACGCCGTGGTACAACGAGCACACCCGGGCCCTTAAGAGAGCAGCCAGAAAAATGGAGCGAAACTGGAAGAAAACAAAACTAGAGGTATTTCGGATTTCATGGAAGGAGAGCTCGATTGTTTACAGAGAGGCATTAAAAGATGCTAGAACGGATTATTTTTCAACCCTATTAGAAGAAAATAAACTTAATCCTAGGTATTTATTTGAACAAGTGGCTAAACTAACGAAAAAGAAAGCTTCAAGCCCAGAAGTTTCCAAGAAACACAGCAGTAATGACTTTATGAACTTCTTCACTTATAAGATCTATAATATCAGGGACAAAATTATAACTATGCAACCGTCTACTACAGTAGCGCATCAGGGAGTGCATTGTAGTCTCCGTGAGGAACATTTTGATTCATTTGTTGCTATAGGAGAGGAAGAATTTTGCAAACTTGTTAATTCATCTAAATCGACAACTTGTATGTTAGACCCTATACCGACTAAGCTACTGAAAGAGATGCTTCCAGAGGTCATAGATCCTCTTCTAAATATCATTAATTCATCTTTGTCTCTAGGATACGTACCAAAAACCTTTAAGTTGGCTATGATTAAACCGCTTGTTAAAAAAACGCAACTTGATCCGACAGAATTAGTCAATTATAGGCCAATCTCGAATCTGCCTTTTCTGTCAAAGATACTAGAAAAAGCAGTATCATCACAACTGTGTTCCTTTTTAGAAAGAAATAATATCTGCGAGGATTTTCAGTCCGGATTTAGACCGTACCATAGTACTGAGACTGCTCTCATTAAAGTCACAAATGATTTGCTCTTATCATCCGATCGTGGTTGTATCTCTCTATTAGTGTTACTTGATCTTAGTGCTGCATTTGATACTATCGACCACAACATTCTTTTAAATAGACTAGAAAACTATGTTGGCATTAGTGGAATTGCACTAGCATGGTTTAAATCATACTTATCTGACCGTTTTCAGTTTGTAGCAGTAAATGAAGAGATGTCTTATCGATCACAAGTTCAGTATGGCGTACCACAAGGCTCAGTACTAGGACCGCTGCTGTTCACTCTGTACATGCTACCATTAGGATATATCATTAGGAAATATGGAATTAGCTTCCACTGTTATGCTGATGATACTCAGCTGTATATTTCTTCAAAACCTAACGAAACTTACCAATTCTCAAAATTAACGGAATGCATAGCTGATATAAAAAATTGGATGACCAGTAATTTCCTATTACTAAATTCTGAAAAAACAGAGATTCTAATCATTGGACAAAAAACTGCCACACGTAATAACCCAGAATACTGTCTAACAATCGATGGCTGCTCTGTTAAGTCTTCGTCGTCAGTTAGGAACCTGGGTGTGCTCTTTGATACCAATCTTTCATTTGAAAGTCACGTGTCTAGTATCTGTAAAACCGCATTTTTCCATCTTAAAAATATATCTAAATTACGTCATATGCTCTCACTGACAAATGCGGAACAATTAGTTCATGCATTCATGACATCAAGGCTAGATTATTGTAATGCTCTACTGGGTGGTTGCCCTGCACGCTTAATAAACAAACTACAGCTAGTTCAAAACGCAGCCGCTAGAGTTCTTACCAGAACCAGGAAGTATGACCATATTAGCCCGGTTCTGTCAACACTGCATTGGCTGCCTATTAAACATCGTATAAATTTTAAAATATTGCTGATTACTTACAAAGCACTAAATGGTTTAGCTCCCCAGTACTTGAGCGAGCTCTTAACGCATTATAGTCCTTCATGTCTATTGCGATCTCAAAATTCTGGCCAGTTGATAATACCTAGAATATAAAAATCGACTGCTGGCGGTAGATCCTTTTCCTACTTAGCACCAAAACTTTGGAACAATCTTCCTAACACAGTCCGGGAAGCAGATACAGTCTGTCAGTTTAAATCTAGACTAAAAACACATCTCTTTGGCTTAGCATACACATAACACATTATAGATTTCAATGTTAGGCTGCATAGTTTAGATCAGCCGGAACCGGGAACACTTCCCATAATTCCTGATGTACTTTGTACATCATAAGAAGGATGGCGTCTACGCTAATATTAGTCTCTCTGCTTATCCCGAGGTTTAACGCGAACCGCCGGATCCAGGCCATATTCAGATCTGAGGAAGGACCATCACATGGACACGACGACAACGCATCCCTGATGAGCCAGCCCCATCAACACTGTGAAGGCCCATGAACACCTCAACACAGTCATCTCCTCACCGACCGGATGACCCAACCCAACCAGATGAACTGGATAAATATCGTGAAAGTTCTGATCACATCTGACTCCTGACATTATGCTGCCTAACTCATAATCATACACTGTTCGTTCGTTGGCCAAAGGAGGACTGGCCCCCTGACTGAGCCTGGGTTCTCCCAAGGTTTTTTTCTCCATTCTGTCACCTGATGGAGTTTTGGTTCCTTGCCACTGTTGCCTTTTTCGCCTCTCTTCGCTTTTGTCGCCATTGGCTTTTGGCTTGCTTAGTTGGGGACATTTAACATTTAATTTTGAATTTAACAATACTATTGCAACATTGTTTTCCTGTTATCTCTATAAAGCTGCTTTGAAACAATTTGTATTGTAAAAAGCGCTATATAAATAAAGGTGACTTGACTTGAAGTTGAAGTTTAACCGAAAGTTTTAGGATTCAATGGAGAAACAAAGTTTAGTCACAAGCTCCTTTTAATACTTTTCATTGGTTCTAAAACTCACAAACAAAAGTAAAGGGTAACCAATAGTAATGATTTATTAAAAATAAAAAGAGAAATAGAAATAAAATAAGAAATTGACTCGCACTGCGTAGATGAGCGCAAACTATTAAAAAAGGGGCGCCTAAAGAACGTCATCCTCTTTTCGTCTTCAGGGACTGAATTGTCTGATTTACAATCACCTAAATAAGGTAAGAATTATGGCAAGTGAAAACAAGCGTTTCAAGAAGTGTGTGGATCTTTGTCTTAGTTTTCTGACACCAAATGACACACATGACTTGTGCGTTTACTGTTTGGGTGAAGAGCACGCTCGATCAGCTCTTGAGGGATCTGATTGTGCAGGATGTGAGAGTTCTCCACTTAGAAAACTCCGCTCTTGTCTGGCCCTCTTTTCGAGGGAAGAGGAACAGGCATCTGGGCCCAGTGGTTCGGGTCCCGCTCATGCTGAGGCACTGCAGAGACTCGGATTGTGGTGTTACCAGATGGAGCTCGCTGATGAGTTTGAGAGTGGCATTTCTTTCTCACACCCGTCAGAAGCTTGCGAGGGTGAGCTGCTGGATGACGAAGTGTTATCTCTTACATTCTCTGATCCACCAGCAAGTGCTCTGCTGGCACCTATCCCGAGAGAGCAGGAGATGGCTGATGAGGGTGAAGAAGAGGTACAACCTGAACCTGAAGGCTCTTTAGAGTTAGATCATCCACAGCTTATCTTTGCAAGGTCTACTTTGTAGAGTTCTCAACAGGCCTGAAAATTGCAACCCGACCCGACCCGGCCCGTGGCTTTTAAAGCCCGGACCCGATGTAACCCGACGCATCAACATGAATTATCTGTCCGAACCCGGCCCGCGGCCCGACGCCGCCGCCTTTTTTTTCTTTTTTTTTCTCATACACGTATTATCATGACCAGCAGACGGGAATTCAAATCAACCTTTAATGTTCACGCCTTTTAACAATACAAACAACTGAAACAATAAACTTTAAATATATAAAAACTGTAGGCTATATAAATATGCCTTAAATAAAAATCTTCACACAATAATAAAAAGGCTGGACGACCTGTTTTTTTGCTGTCATATTTCATGAGCACCTTGCATTTTGAGCATTGCACATAACCTGTAGAATTTCCATCAGAATCCAGCACCACTCCAAACACTCTCCAGACCTCTGATTTTCCCACTCCTGTAGTAGCGACGGTGAATTCACATGCGGGAAGTTTACTTTTCATCAACTCCATCTTCAATCTTCTCCAGGCTAAAGGCGTACACGCAGCGGCGTCAGGTCTGCCCCCGCGATGCCTGTTGCACGCAGCAGCCAGACTTTCTTTACGATGAACAGCAGCGATGATTAATACATTTATTTATTTATTTTTCACTGAGCGGAAAAAATTAAGCCCGAGGTCCGACCCGACCCGAGTCATTTGCTTATATTTTTTACCCGAACCCGGCCCGAACCCGCGGGTCCCGTCGGGTTTGTCGGGCCGACCCGACCCGTTGAGAACTCTACTACTTTGTTCCCTGGTCTTGCCGCCTCTTTCTACAAGAGTCATGTAGCCTAGGCCCGCCTTTGCATTAGGCGATAATGCTAGTGGATGTTAATCAGGCTCTTTTGCGGGTAATCTTTGGTTTTAGGTCCCCATTGTCAGTCACTAAGGATCCCAGATACACAAAGTTGTTGACAGGCTCTACAATATTATTGCCAAACTGCCGGGAAGTTGGATGCGGTCCGTCACCGACATACATGAACTTATTTTTTGTCCAGCTCACCTGAAGGCCAAGCTTCTCAGCCTCTTCACTGTATATGCCCAGAGCGTCTCTCAGCTGGCTGTAGGACATGCTGAGCAGGATGGTGTCATCAGCGTACTCCAGGTCAGTCAGGTGGTAACTGCCGAAGGACACTCCAGGGACCCGCTCACAAACCCTTGACATCAGATGGTCAATGATGCAGTTGAAGAGGTCAGGAGCAGCCACGCAGTCCTGGCGAATACCACTGGAGATGGAAAACCAGTCTGAGTCTCTGCCGTTGATACGGACACAGCTCTGAGTGTTGCTATAAAGCAGTTTGAACAGGGCAACGATCTTGGGTGGTGCTCCAAGGGTGTGTACTCCACAGTGAAGTGTGGCAAACAGTGTCAAAGGGAGCCTTCAGATCTATGAACTCGATGTAAAGATGGCGATCTTTATGGAATTCATAGGTCTTCTCTATCAGCAAGCGAAGATTTGGTCTGTTGTGGAGCGGTTAGGCATGAAGCCAGCCTGCTGGGGACAGCGGCTGCTTCTGATAGCTGGGAGAGCACAAGTGAGCAAGATCCTGGTAAAGAGCTTGCCGGGGATGGAAAGAAGGGTAATGCCTCTGTGGTTGCCTGTCACCTTTACGTTTCCAGAAGGGCAAGATGACTCCTCTGGTCCAGTCGCTGGGAAGCCTCTGTCTCCCACACCTCACATCTTTCTCTTGGGTCTGGCCTTGACGTGGCTTGGATGTTCCAGTGACCCTGGAGAGCGATACCGTTGGGAGCTCGCTCCTGGTACGGTCACCCTAGGCGGGCCGGTCTCCAGGGTAGGTTCCAGACAAACAAAGACCCCAGCATGTCGATATGCTGTGAGGTGGCACCCCCACCAACCGACTATCTCGCAGAGGGCTAACAACCCACCCAGGAGAAACTCTTATGTTACGAAACCGATAAAACATATCAAAACTTAAAAACTTTAACTTTGTTAAATACTGTGTTTGTGGATATCTCCTCATACGTAGATATGTATAATTATGGTAAGAATAATGTTTCATAGTTATCTATATATATGTATGTGTATATATATATATATATATATATATATATATATATATATATATATGTGTGTGTGTGTGTGTGTATATATATATATATATTGTGACACTGAGGCGGAGACGGTCGGATCCATTTGCAGATATTTATTAAAGAGAACAAACTGAGAACAGAAACTCAAGAGATATCAAGGGCAATCCAGAAACGTAGTCAAAACAGGCAATAGTCAGAGGCAGGCAGCAGAGGTTCACAAACGAGTCCAAAATCCAAGTTCAAAGATACAATAAAACAAGTTAAAGCTCTGAGTAACTAGAGATACAAACTGAGACAGAGGCTTGGTAAAACAAGACTTCACAAAGAACAGAGAACAGAGCAGTCCATATAAAGGGGAGCTGAGGGTACACAGGTGATGCTAATGCAATCATCAGGAGGTAATGAGCAGAGGTGGATAATGGGAAGGAAGTCCTAGTAAGCAGGAGAGAGAGACCTAGTGAGACCAGGAGGAGGCGTTGTCGTGCGTTCCGTGACATATATAGTCTAGGGGTGTCCATGGTTAACCGATTAACCGTTAAAAATTGCTTAACCGAGTGAAACAGTTTGCTCGGTTAATTGGCATCAATGGCGTGCATTGTATTTAGTTGTAATACATTTGTTTGACTGTTTCTTTGCACAAAGTTTCTAAAAAAAAAAAGTGTGCTATAATATGACTGCATTAAATTCTAGGGCCTTGTTCACAGGCCGCGAACGCAAAAGTCAGTGACCTACTTTAACTGCTCTGTCCTTACCACTGCGTTTTATTTCTATAAATTAATTTAGTTTCAAATGTGGTCCAACCAGTTATTAAAGGTGTTAAAAATAAACTACCCCTTTCTCGTGTGTCTGTATCTCGGGGTTGCGGCGCGCACACCAGGGATGGAAATTAGCACCCGGGTAAATAAAAATAGCATCATGCGACGTTCGTCTGTTATAGGACAAATTAGTTTGAATAAACGAGCAGACACTGATTTGCAAGACAACTCAGTGAATGTGCTTTCCATTAAATTAATCACACACACACAGTAAACAAATCCTTAACAAAAAAACAAAACAAAAAACGGCTATTCTGCGCTCACGTCCACATTGTGTTTTCCTCATAAATGCGAACTGAAATGAATATCAGTTCATGGTTTGTGTGTGTAGGCTATAAGAGAGAAAGAGAAAATGCCAGTAGCCTATTTCATTGAGACTTGAGATTAAATAAACTGCTTAAGTATTGTAGATCTTGTAGTATTAATTTTCACACGCAGTTACACATTGTTGATTAAAAACAAGAAAGTGCCTGGTAAAAACATTGAGTGGCACCAGCCACAGTGGCCGGTTGACAAAACAGTTAATTTCCATCCCTGGCGCACACTATGGTTAATGATCATAAGTTTTATTTATTTATTTATTTGGTTAACCGAGTATTAACCGATAAGGGCCTCGGTTAACGGTTAATGAAAAACTTGAAAACGTGCAGCCCAAGTATATACTGTGTATATATATATATATATATATATATATATATATATATATAGATAGATAGTAGGGCTGTTAAACGATTAATCGTGATTAATCGCATCCAAAATAAAAGTTTGTGTTTACATAATAAATGTGTGTGTACTGTGAATAATTATTTTATATAAATACATACACATGCTTGTATAGATTTGGATCCTTTTCATTTAAAAATACTCTCCTCCCATAAATTTTGCACCTGAAAAAATGAAACTCCTACAAATGCATATGTAATAAGTGCAAATTTTTCACTGCGTGTCTTTAGTAAATCCTGACAGTAGTGCAAACTGTTAAAAAATAAAGTAAATCTGGTCCTTAAACTTGATTGGTAATGTCTGTTTAAGACCAAACTTGGTACTCACCAACAATTCCTCCCACATCATACCACACAGATAGTCGGTCGGCCTGAACCTCCTTCCAGCCAAAGTTATTGCTGAGATAAAACGGCAGCCAGAAGAAGAACGAGTAGTTGACCAGCTTCAGACATGCATAAGCCAGGGAATACTGCAAGAGACAGACTCAGACAATAAATACATTTCAAATCTAGTTGACAATAATGGATGAGGATAAGTAAGGAAGTGTTTAAATGGACACCGACGGGAAGAACTCCAGGCAGGCAGAAGGCCTGTAGGAAGCCAATGGCTTTGGGCTGTGGTTCAGGTTCCTCTTCCTGCTGCTGAATGGAGGAGTATTCCTCACATAACTCATCTTCATCATCACTCATCAGAGGACGCTGACTGTCTGAGTCTCTTGTCACTGATCTCAGACCTGTCTCAGAGGGGTCACTTAGTCCTTAAAAAGAGACCAACAGATGAGAACACTCTTTTACATCAAGTTCAATATTACAGGGGCCCATTTGTGGGATCACCGCAAAAAAAATTAACGACTTGTGACATTATCGTGCTTGATCAGACCGACAAAGACATTTACATGCCATTAATGTGAAAGATTTTTTTATGGATCTAATCTCTTTTCCATCACACTGCAAAAACACCAATAAGATGTGTGCTTTTGTTCACATGCCCAGAGCTGATGCTGTTACATACAAAATACAACCATGGGGTGCGTCTCAATCAGCTCCCAAGATTGTGTAAGATCGAAAAGTACATTATGATAAATACTTTGATTGCTACACATCCCTTCAACTTTCAGCTGTAATCAAATTATAAATGGAAGCAAGATTATGTTCACTAACTATCTATCAATGTTTGTTTATGCTCAAATATAATTAAATAACTGTTATAATATAAATAAAAAACATCTGTTGGCTTGCGCAATTTATGTTTCACGCATCAAAATCTCCATTAAGAGCAGGGTTCTAAATTAACACCCGCCAAATGCGGGTTAAAATTCATTTTGGCGGGTGTTAATAAAAACTTACTAGCCAGTTTGGCCGGTGATGCATGATGAGGCATTAAATGCATGATATATAAGGCTCTGTTCTCGGGTGTGACGGTTACTATATAACCCTGAGACCGACGGATATAGTTGAACACATCATTAGAACTCTAGTCTACCGCCAAAACCGTGTTATTAAAATATCTAGCAGATTATACTAATATTAGTGTTGGGGAGTAACGGAATACATGTAGTCCTGCCGGCGCCTATTCAAAATACAAATTATGAGTAGGCTAACTGTAGTCTCCACAGAACATAAAATATTTATTTTATTTTTCGTGTTCGCATTTATGAGGAAAAACAACGTGACAAGCTCTGAAAGCGGCACTAAAAGATGCTTTAAAACGTTCACAGACACAAACAGAAAGCACAAAACCTTTCTTTAAAGTGAATTTCGTTTTGTATTAAATTGTATCTTAATTTTAATCAATGTTTCATCAACCAATTGCCTGGATTTAATAAATAAGAAGCAAATATAGCAGACGATAGATAATCACGAAACGGAGGCGCCGGCGTGTGAACTGGAGCTCGTCTCATAAATGAACCGAAATTCAGCATATAGCCTAAGGTAGACTAGGCTACTCTCCTCACAGACATGTCTACTTTTAAACAGAACAATTAAAAACGAAAGAAAACGGACTACAGACTGCTCTTTGCTTTATGTGATCCGTATGAAATGTGCCTGCGCGTTCACTAGCCTACTGAAGATCGCGAGTCAGCATCGTCAACTTCATCTTTGCAGCACTGACAAAGAACTTAAAATATCTTCTTGCTATATTTTACATTTTCATAAATAATCATTACCCTACTTTTGCCGGTGTTCTTTATGACAGAGTGTAGGTGCTTTATTGGCAGCGCTACATAAACGCGTCACCACCGCATCACCGATTAAAAGTAATTCCATTTTGTAATATAATTTTCATCAGTCTCTTGTGTGATCAAATAGGCTACAATCCGCTTGTTAAAAACGCCCCACAGCGCATTTAATTATAACTGTGAAAAAAAAGTTTAAAAAAAGTAAAATTATTATATTAAAATTATACATTTTCCCAATTATAATTACAGATTGAATATTCGTGCACCTCCCTAATAGATAAATATAGATAGATAGATCCCAAACCTGAAATTAAATGTTTGTACTTTGTATATGTTGTTGTATTGTAGCCTACTGTATGTGTTTTTCATGCCAACAATGTTAATAAAATGACCAAATGCATTCAGTGGCACTCATAATTTATCTTATTTTCACCAGAAAAAATTTGGCTAGTGGAAATTCTGATTGGCTAGTAAGTTTAGAAAGTTACCAGCCACATTGGCTGGTGATCAAAAAAGTTAATTTAGAACCCTGATTAAGAGCATCGATACTCCCTGGTTTTCACCACTGTAAATACAAAAATCTGAAAGGCTATTTGAAAACTTGTAAACACTGTGACTTTTGATGTGGGGGTGAGTAAATTGTCAGGAAATTATAATTCTGAAGTGAACTAATTCTTTAACTGTACATGGATGTAAGAAATAAAAGAGGCATTGATAAACTGAAACACTGATAAGCAAAGAATCAGCGCGTCCATAATGAACTTACCAATTTCTTTTGGGGATGTGAGCAGGGCAAAAAACACCACCACACCACCCGCAAATTGCACCACTGATGTCACGAGGAAAGCATACTGAAACACACTTATCACACTTAACACACTTATCAAGACAATATTGTTTGTATACACAGCTAATGATCTGAGCATAACCCTCACACAAACATTTATGAATTTTAATATAATATAATATAATATAGATTAACTTTCACAGAAATCTTTTTGACATTTACATTAAGATGTTATTTAGCATGTTTACTAAGCTGTTTTCCTCATGGGAACATTAATTGGCGTGATCTAAAATGAAGTAATGTACTGTGCTCTTACCTCATAGCCGTACTTCAGGACACTGGAGGCAAGAAACGCACCCAGAATATTGCCCACGGATGCACATGCACTCCACAGTCCAAACACAAAGCCTCGGCTGGCAGACAGAAGATATGACAAATGTATAAGCAAAATTACTGCCACAGGGAAACATTGTTACATGTCTGTGAATTCCTTGAAATCAAAACATACAGTTTCTCTCAAAGAAAAACGTACACATTAGGCATGTTGGTGAAATAAATTTTTTATCACGTGTCCCACCAAGTGTGCAAGAATGCCATGTCATGTGATGTGATGACTATATCATGGTGTAATTACGGGTGCACATGGACAATGTTGTTTTGATATTGGGTCGGGTGTATATATTATTGTGCACCTTCATCAGTTGTTAATGTGTAATGTGTATCATCTGTTTGTATAAATACTCTATATCATTCATATTCATAATTTGACAGATAATTGAATTTTGCAACAACACCAGAGTTGGCACATGCTATCTTCATTGTTTTAGCACCCAATTTACTACATAAATTGTAAAACAGCTAAAAGTGCATTTAATAAGCCTAAGAAAGAAGGCAAGTTTGCTCTGGCGTACAAACACAGAGCACAGTGTCATTTCAACGCATTTAGCACCTAATAAAACTAGATCAAGGATAAGTTGCAGATATTGTTTTAAAGTCTGAAGTCATGCATAGAATTTTTTTTTTTTTTTAAATCACGTGTGTGTATTACAGGATGAGGTGAAATACTGATACCTACCCAGATTTCCCAAACCAGTTGCCCATGATGGCGACCACACAGGGCCAAACTGTAGATTGCAGCAGTCCATTTATCACCCACAAAACGCAATAAAAGTACACATTATAAAAGTGAAGCCATTCTGTCAAAGTGCCAAAAATAAATTCCTAAAGAGAAGAGAGGGTGAATGTAATTAAACAAAGACATGAATTTTTGTTCCCTTTCATAGGTTCGCTCGACACACTGTGTCAGTAGCTGACGTTATGGGAACACCAACCAGGTGTGAGTGACAATTTTCTCAATGGCAGATGGTGATAGAGTTGCACTCTGAAGCACTGCATCATCCGTGCATTAAAGGAACATGTGCGTGCCATCACTCCACAGATTGTTCTTATTAAAGAAGGTTTATCAGGCTTCATGACAGCTTTTGGATTATTATTTGGATAATAGACCCTCGCTTGTCCTGACAATCGGTAGCTAATTGGCTGATTTCGCTTAGTCAGTTCTGTGCATTCCACGTTTTGGATGACAACAGTTCAAATGTGATTTTTTTATCAACAATTAGATCAAACACTAAGAAGATCTTCTGCAGCAACTTGCTTATTTCGATTATCTGATTGGTGGAGATTCTTTGCAGAATCTTGGGTAATGTAGTTTACCAGAAATTTCATTGTAAAACATGATTATTAAAAAAAGTTGAAAATGTGGACTAACACCAAAAGCATTTACCATTTATAAGTTGTTGTTACAAATCAATTCCACCATGGAAAAAATTTATGTAAATTTTACCTCCGGAATCCAACTGTTGCAAGTAATTGTCCCACCTGGAGGGTGTTTCCATAGCACCAGCTACTATTCAGGGAACAAGGGCTCCAAACGTAACCAAGAGGTTTCCTTTGCTTTATACTTAAAGGGATACTTCAGGATGTAGTATTAAGCTTTGTATTAGTAGAAAATCTGTAGTATTTTCAAATTACCTTGCTTTCCACCCTCAATAATCTTTCCACCCTGAATTCCACCTTCACCGCGTAATTGGAGGATTTTTTGGCCAGAGTCTAAAGCCTACAGCCAGTAGTAGGGGCTGTCCCGCATGTTCTCATCCCACCCATAGAGGGTGGGATCTCACTCACAGAATGTACACATAGTGTCAGACATCTTTTTTTGGAAGCTAAGCTAGCAGGCTCTTGTTCTGTGGTGAAAGCTGAGTAGTAGGAGAAAGCTGAGTAGTAGGGATTACCATCTTCTTTTTCCCGGACATGTCCGACCATCGAGATCGTCCAAAATGTCCGGGATTCAGCTTTTGCTTTCCGCAGTCGCCATTCATTGTTTACATGCACACCTTTTGTTTCAATCTAACTGAATTCATTCCGATTAGTGAATCTGAATGTTGTGTTTACATTAACACTAAACAAGTGATCGGTTGATGTGCGTTTTAACACTGCTAAGAAAATTCCCGCTCCTCCGTGAGAGATACGAGACCGGTGCGTCTCACAGGTGTCGCTCATCAGTAATCACGCCACCGCCCTCGCGTCGTTCTCCCGCGGCCCTCAGTCTCGTCCTGCTCACCAAAGTAAACATGATGAATGGCGACTGTAGAACGCAAAAGCCGAATCCCGGACATAGAGATGCTCCGATCAGCATTTTTGGGGCCGATCACCGATCACCAAAATCATGATCTGCCGATTGCCGATTACTGCCGATCACAGAATGGCAGGGGAATGGGAATCTTTTATCTATAATCTAGCAGAGTTTGCACCATTACTAACTATGAATTATGAAATATTTGAAATATTATGAAATATGAAAACTGTATTGAAAAAAAAAAAAACCAGTAGAAATAAATATGCTACAGTCAAGATCTTGAAGAACCACCAAGTGTTTATTTAATTGTATTTAGAAAATGAGATAACTTAAGTAGATTTAGGCGACTAAAATATAATGGGTTTAGTTAAATTGTAATGCATTCATTTAGAATTTCTCTAAAATTTCCAAACCCATTATATATTCCTGTAGAAAACATCTATTAACCTGTTAATATGAATAATTTTTAAAGATTGAACATGCAATACAGACACAGATTTAGCACTGTGACATAAAACAATATCTTAAAATTAAATAAAAACACTTCTCCTAAAGTAAAACATTCTTTTTTTTCTTCAATGAATGATGCACTCTTTAACATACATCATTCTTTATTCTTTCAAGCAGACATATTTATTTGTAGCCTATGAATGAAATATAATTAATCCTTATTAAAGCTATTAAAAGAGCAGTGAATGCTTTTCTCTTTTTATTTTGTTGTTTGATTAATATTAAGTGTACAGACGAAGACGGCATTAGGTTTATTACGCACTGTCACTTTTCAGACCGAGTGTGCAGATCCAATTGCACTGATGCACGTCCGATTTTTTCACAGCTGTATGCTCTGTAAAGACATAACCTACTGTGTTTACGCGAATACTCTCCAAAACTGACATTTAGACATAATTGTGTGTGTATTTGCCCATTCAGACCTGAAAGAGGGCTCAGTTCAGTCCTCGCGCGCTGTATAGTGGTCTATGTGCAGGGCTGCACGCTTCGCGTCGGTTGTGTGTGTGTGTGTAACGTTATGTGTGTGTGCGCACAGAAAAACATACCGAATAAAGCTCTTTCGGGTCGTCACTGTTATTCAGATAGATAGATCTATATGTCTTCTCTTTCTCCCAGACGTTTACATTTTTTAACGATTTATGAGACGTGCATCAAGCGCGTGCAACTCGTGTCCCGCGAACATCGGACATCTAACTTAATTAATCTCCAGTTAACTAGCAGAGCGTTCATCAAGCGCATGCAACTCGTGAATAGAATTAGAATACACGCTACAAATAGTTAAATCTATGTATTTACTCTCGCCGTTAGCAACGTCTCTGTCAGACACTTGGAAAAACTTCCAGAAGGGAGAACTGTTGACACTGGCAAGCTCCGCTCTGATGTTGTGTGCCCGTGCGCATGCATGCAGGTGGAAAAAAGTCGCGCGAGTAATTTACGTCACGTGATCGGCTTTTTTGATCGGTGCTTTTGGGGTTCGCCGATCAAGCTATTTTTAGCCAATATCGGCCGATCATGATCGGCGGCCGATCAATCGGAGCATCACTACCCGGACATTTTGGGCGATCTCGAAATCCCGGGCAGACTCATCACGGAGACTCACTAGTAGCCTAGACTTCTTGTTTAACTTCTGCGCTCTGTTACCGGTAGGCGTGGCCTCCTAGGGCAGCGAAGCAAGTGCATTCAGGGAGTCTTTCATCCTCATACGCCAAAAATACATTTTCTGGCTTTTCTCAGTCTAGAAAGCTCCAAATTAAAAAATAATTTCACATTTCTTCTACTTAAATGACCCATTTTAAATACACATTAATCTTTCCAGAGGTGAAGTATCCCTTTAATGCATTCAGCTCAACTTAAAAAAATATTAGATTAATCACAATTAAATATTTGAATTGATTCACAGCTCTAATTACAGAATACCAACCGTGATTGCTGATCCACATAAACCGAATGACAGAACATAGCGGAGGTTGAACCGATCACCCATCACCCCGCTGATATACAAACCCTGAAAGAAAACCAAACAAATCACTGTCACATAGGGGTGTGTGCGATCCTTTATGACAATATCACAATTATTGTTTTATATGCGATTTGACATTATCAAGTCTCACTCACTTTTCAAAAACCAAACAAGAACAGCTTGATTCTGCCTAGCAAGATATGCTAGTGTACGACTGATAAGGAATTTTTGATGGCGGATGACAATATAAAGTCGATATAGATGATATCAAACTTTTTAATTCAAAGATACTATTAGAAATAAAAAGTGATGTTGATTAAGGGTGATAAAAAAAAACTTGTGAAATTATCCTATAATATATTATATACTCTGGGACAGGGTACTGCATGTGCATTTAGAGTGTATCCTTTCACTCCATTAGAATGCATTTAGAACACACAGTGCAGTGTTTTGTTACTGAATTAATCTGCATTTTTTCACAAATCATTTGAGTGAACGATTCAGTGACCCTTTCATAAAGACGGTCACTTGCTTTTGAATGAATGACTCAATCAGTATGTTTACATGGACAACAATATTCTGATATTAAGCCAATTAAGACAATACTCTGATTAAGAAATGACCATGTAAACAAGGATTTCTGATTACCTTAATACGACTAAATTCATACTCGAAGTAAACACAAATCAAATTAAGACATGTGGAGGTATTCATATTTTAGCCGCATTATAGACATGTACACACCTTAATCACTTTTCAGTCTCCTAAGTCGTGTGGGAGTTTTCGCCGCATTTTGCGACAGGACACACACACATGGCAGTGGTCCATCGTTCGATGGCAAACAAGAGGGCATGGCTTCAGAATTTGTATCAGCCCTCGTCTATTTGCGTATAGCATGACTAGGGTTGGGTATTGGTTGGGTTTTATCCGATACAAGTACCTACTCTGTATTTTTTAAACGGTTCCGGTGCTTAAACGGTTCTTGAACCGGTACCTAAGAAAACGAAACCGCACACACTTTGTCAAAAAATAATACCCTTTTATTTACAGGGCCAAACTGGACAAAATATGAACTTAAATATAAAAAAAAATTCTGATTAAATGAAAAATTGCGCTGTTTAATAGGCTACTAATGTAAAACACAAACATTTTGTCTTCACATATTATGACTTTTACTTTAAGCAAAGAAATATCTGACACTGAGCAGAAATATTTAACACACAGTATAGCCTCGTATAAAGAAGTGTTGGAACTTTGTTAAAACATTTTGCACACGTTGTCACACTCGCTGTTGAATGGCAACGGTGTTTTCTAGCCTACTTGATATGCAAGATTTGCAGTTGGCATTAAAATAGGCCTACTAGACTTACCCGAAGAGGAACGGCTGCTGTTATCATCATCTGTGATGTCGCAACCCGATCACACTAGATGTGTCTCTCTAGCACGCAGTGTGTAATTTATACGCGAAAATGATTGGTTGGTTAGGGTAGGTTTAGTAGTGATGTGGGGTGCGTGTGTATTATATATTTGGGTAGAATTAGTGGTGTGGGATGCGTGTGTATTACACGCAATGAAGTGCGTATCAAATGCACGCAAAAACTGAGCATTATAGCAGCTATGAAAACCGATTATGCTTATCAGTGGTTGTATATCAAGCAGGGACACGTTTGTGTGCATTATATTTTGTGATTTGCAACGGATTGAAGCGCGCGTCCGAGTGAAGACAGTGCGGTGTGTGCAAGCCACAAGAGAAAACACAGTATCCGCGCAGCGGATCGTAGCGGGAACGAGCACTTTGATCACTTGATTTAACCCTTTATGACCTGCCATAGAACAATTCCACCAGAGTATATCTTTGTATTTTTACGGGCATTAAAACAATTTAAAACTACAGAATTGATTTGAACTGTTTACATAAATTATTTTTAAGATACACTCATTTTTGTGGTAAAAAGACAATAATGATAAGAAGGAACATACAGCAAATGGGAGTCAAACGGGAGTCAAACACATGGTCAAATGACGCAGCTTGTGACGTCACAACATGCGACACACTGGGGTCATAGTGCACAGAACGTGATACTCAATGAGCCATCGGAAGACGTAACTATCGAATCGCAGATCTACAGAACGTGTGCAAAGACGTGCAATGCATTTTTGTGGTTTTTTTTTAATAAAACGCATATTACGCAATTTGTACAGACTCATTAGAGGGTGAAAACAACGCAACATGAGGATGTTGGAGGCTTGATTTGAACATGTTACATCTCTGGTTTTGTATGCAAAAAGAATGATCGAGCTAGCGATTTGGTTTCAGTTTCTATAGGCTCTTAAACAGACACACGCAAACGGGAGCGCCGGCGGTCTTAGAGGGTTAAAAAACACATTTCAGCACAAGATCATCTCTTATTTAACAAACAAACTAGCAGGTTTTACAGGGGGTGGTCAAAAAATTTACAAAAAATTAACTGCACTTGAAGCTTTCGTAAATGTAAAAATAAAACACCCAAAAACTGTAATGGCCGTGTGCCATTAATCAATCTATGTTCTATCGTGTGGAGGGGCACTCAAGATGGCGATGTGAGCGGTTGTGATATTTTAAGCTGAGACTGAAACATAAGCTTGACTTAATCTAATAAGATTTAAATCGTATGGTTGCTTAGTATTGCTACTTATGCATTTTGTAAATAAAGACACTTTTAACAACAGGTTTGTGTTCAAGCGGTACTTATCAGCCGCTTGGGTCGAAGGACACCACAAAAGATGGAGGACTCTATGGAGATGGAGACTGAATCTGCGAAAGAAAAATGTGTATTAATGATCTCCACTGATCTTATAGTTGTAAAGTGGTTGAAGGAGGTACCTGTGAAATGTCCACCAAAGAAAGCTAAGAATGATGGAAGGAATGAATGAACTGTCTTTGACTAAGATGTAAGAGAACATCATTTGCGCTCTGATGGCAAAAATCGACGAAAGAGCCGATTAAAATGACATGGCAGTCAAACAAAACAGTTTACAAATCAAAGGACTCAAAAAGTCACTTGATAACTGTTATCAAGAAATTGCTGATTTAAAGGAGGAAAGTGCAAGTCTTAAAACACAGAATGTGGAAAATCAAAAGAAGATTCACGAAATGGAGCAGAAGTTGAATGATGCTGAGAGATATAACAGGGGATGGAACTGTCTTTATGGAGCCCCTGAGAGACCAGAAGACGACGTTGTGAAAGAAATATGCAAAGAGAATATACCATTGATGTAGTCCACAGAATTGGCAAACCTCCAGAGATGAAGAACAACGTCACACCGCGACCAGTGACCATTAGGTTTCTTTGACAGATGGCAATAGACTTGGTAAAAATACCAAAGCGAATTAATATCTACAAAGAAAGTAGATATGAATATCTCCGTTTTAAAGAGGATCTGACTGCTGCAGACAAACAAGCACGCACCAAGTTATGGCCTATTGTAGAAAAGGCATGCAAAGAGGGAAAGAGAGGTGTAGGTACCTACTTTATAGGTAACAAGGCTTACATACAGTAGATAAGAAAGAGGTTTGAGTAACCTAATGTTTCAGTAACTGAAATGAAGATTACTTGGAGCAAGTAACTTTCTTACTTTTGAGCAGTAGGCTTAAGTTGTTAGGAATGGTAACTATACAATGTATATTCCATTTAAAAATATGTTTGCTAAACCATTCTTTCTGTTCAGATGCAACTACAAGTATACAATTTGTATTTATAGGTTGTTACATTTTCATTGTAGATTGCAGAGCATTATAATAGAAGATATTTATGCAACATTCAGTACTTAATTTTTTTAATTTTTTTTAAAAAAAGGACAAGTGTAAACATTGATGTCTATTTCATTTTTTTTCGATTAATGCCAGAAGTTTACGGGATCTTTTGAAAAGGAAATCCTTATTTTTATATTGTAAAGGAAAGGGTGTCGGTTTTTATTTTGTGCAAGAAACGCATGCTTGAAAGGAAGATGAAAAGTTCTGGAGAAGTCAATAGGAAAATGACATATGGTTCTCACATTTCAGCACTAAATCTACAGGGGTCGTTATACTGAAAGGACAGGTTCTTAGCCACGAAATCGATAGTTTGGGAAGAATGGTAATATTGCAATGTTAATATTGATCAAACTTATTACACTCTTGTGAATTCATATGCCACCTAAAATAGACAGCTTAATTAAACATTTTTCACAAATGTCGAAATTAGATTAAACGAATTAAAACTAAATTTCCCTTAGCAAAAATAGTTATGGGGAGGTGATTTCAATAGTGTATTTGATGAGGATTTGGATCGATGAGCATCAAGAAGCAATGAAACTCGAAATCAGAAATGTATGTACCCATCTGGCGACTCCAAAATCCAGACCTAAGATTAAGAATGTATTCATGGAGCAACAAGATTATTCCAAACGCATTGATTCTTTCTTAAGATCACATGACCTGGAACCCTAAAGTGTGTCCAGATGGATTCTATAGAGCCGTCAGTCTTAACGGATCAATCTTGATTATTATTCACGGTCCAGCTGACTTGAAATTGAAAAGGGGTTATTGGAAATTTTAAATGTAAATTTTAAACTGGTGGTATCAAATTTAATTGACAAGCACTGGTCTTAGGCTAAAATAACAAATGTTTCTGGAGAACAGACCTAGATAAATTCAATGGGGAAATCGATTGCTTCAGTTAAAAGACAAAAATAATATTTTTAATCAAAGAAATAATGTGGCTAAGGTCATTTGAACACGCAGGAGGGGGGGAGGGGGGGGGGGGGGGGGAGTGTAGGAGTCAGTGAAATGTGCGCTGGTTTCTCTCCGCGTTCTGCGCTGGTGTGCGAGTCTCATCGACAATAAACGCAAGCTCTTATCAGCCCTATCCACCGCGTTTACATTGTTATTAATAGTGGATACTTTCATCCGCTTCCATGTCCAAGTGTCTGCTATCAGACCCGTTGAAGTGCAGTTTCTGTTCATGTGTGCTATGTGTGTTAACCCTATATAGCCTACCCTACATACAGTTAGGGTGATATACATGACTTAAAATGTTATATTGTCCGCACACCTCTTGCGTTTCGTTTGGTCACACACCACAAGGTGTCACTGTGGCCTCAAAGCTTCAGCACTGCCACTCTGAGCTCGATTGCTGATGTCTGAGATAAAACACGCCCCCCTCATTAGCATACAGACAAATAAATGTAGAAATAAATAAATGTGGAAATAAATAAATGTAGAAATAAATAAATGTGAAAAATAAATGTAGACATAAAAACATATAAACATAAACGAATGTGGAAATAAATAAAAGTGGAAATAAATAAATGAATAAATGTATAAATAAATAAAAAAATAAATGTGTGAAAAAATACAATTATCCCTTCTATTATCTTCATTTGTGTGTACACATTATCTTTGGGGTCTCCAGGGACCCCAGACAATAACATTTAATTTTGTAACAGTATAATAATTTTTTTTTTTTTACAAATGTAATTTTACTCTGTTTATTAATGTTTTTACTCAACATTTGTGCAGTTTTTGGAGGATTTTTGATATCTTTTAAATTTCTATAAATACATAAATATGTATTTATTTAAATAGGCTTTTTACAAAAAAACAGCATTGTATGTAAACTTCACTTTATGAAAGACCCAGATTTCAAATTTTCATTCATGGAGATAACATGGATCATTTTACATGGTTTAATGTAAGATTTTAGATTTTTTTGGGGGGGAAATGCATTTTTAAAATAAAAAATATCACTTAAACCACTAGATGGCCATAGACCTCCACTATAAGCTATTTGCTATGTGACTAACCAAACTCTTTTCACAAGTTTTTCCAGTTGGATTCATATCTAAATATTATAAAATCACAATTATAACAAAAAAATTTAAAAAATTGTCAATGTTTAGCATTTTTTGTACTGACAAAAGTTTTTCAATAATGTTACATTATGCTTAGAATCAAACCTGAACAAGACTCCAAATGTTGGAGTCTTTAGATTTTATCATTTATTTCAATAATCTGTTTTTAATATAATTCTGCAATTTTAATTCTACAATTTTACTAACTGTAATGGAAAAAAAATTACAGAAATGTACAGTTATATTACATATTGAGTAAAAATACATGACATGAACATCAAAATGCAATGATCTGAACAGCAATAAAAAATGAGCAAATAAAGCAGTAAAAAAATCCAATTTAGTTGTGTGTGTGTGTGCATTGTGGATTTTTTTTTTTGCATTGTTGGAAGTGTGCCACTTTATTTCTGTCTATGTGATCTGCGTTGTTTCTTCGTTGTTTCAGATTTTGATGATGAATTTTGTATATTTACTATGCGGGGTCTCCAGGGACCCCGAAGATAAGTGTCTGCATTTTTTTCACGCTAACATAAAAACAGATATCATTCCAATATATATTTTTTTTTGGTAGATCTAGACAGTGTTAAGAGTCGTAGAAAGTTTCATACCATTTGGACAAAGAGAACATTTTTTAAAAATTCACCAAAAGTCATTTGCGGGTTAAAAGGACCCCGAAGATAATAAGAGGGTTATCCATAAATAAGGAAATAAAAGTATAAATACTCATTTATTTGTACTTTTTTACACTTCTTAGTATATTTATTTATGTATTTTTGCTTTTTTACATTTCTTCGTATATTTATTTATGTATTTATTTATTTTTAATTAAGTCAGTTTTGGCATTCCATAGACTGTTCCGGGAAAAGATTCAAAGCTTCGAGAGTGTCGAGAACAGCGCCATCTGGTGCTTATTTAAAATAAAGCAGCCAGAAGTCTGTGTTAGAAGCTCTGTCAGATGAAGCAACCACAACACACACACTCCATGATTACAATGTTATGTGGACAAATAAAAAGCCTTACACGTTTGTGTTTGATTTGTCCATTAATAAATAAATTATTTTACCCATTAAAGTGTGACAGTAAAATATAAAATGAACATATGATTCACTAAGATAAAATTTAGGCCTACTCACTCTTTCTCTCTCTCTCTCTACACACACACACACACGGTGAATAAGGACATTGTGTGATGGATCATCTGTTTTTAAATGTGCCTATGACACTTGGTAGTGATAGTGCTTATGTAACTGTAGGAATGACAGAAAGGTGATAAAGATTTTGATTATTCTGTAATGCCGATTTTACAAAATCAAAAAGACACAACAACAACAAAAAATTATAAATAGTTTTGGTTATTTAAATGTAATGTATTGATTAACTTTCAAAGTACAGTACTCTCCTCACAAACCCTTCAACCAAACTGAGCCAACAAGGACTCGTTTAGTAAGATCTGGGCTTCGAGCCTTCTAACACCCAAAGCGAAACGCGCACGTGATTGGACAGAAAATGAGGCTTCATTTGTCATCGATCACGTGACCTCTGGGAAACCAATACACACCCCGATACGGGGCTTCACTAAAAATTGTGTCGCTTGTGCGATACGCACATCGAAGCTTCAGTGTCATACGTAACATCACTAGTATATTGGATTACGTGTCTGGATTGGCCCTTAATTAAAGCTGCATTTGGATCTCAACCTTCGTGTCTCGGAGCAGTTCGTAACAGTTTTAGATAAAGCCAAAGTTATTGAGGATGATTGAAAATTGTTTTGTGATGGTGATTTAAAATTGGAGACAGTTAAAGAGTGTATTATCAACCTTAAAGGGGTCATATAATGATACATGCACTTTTACAAGTTGATTGTACTGAAATGTGTGTTGGCAGTGTCTGTACACAACCATCATATAATGATAAAAATCCATCCAGTGGTTTTGTTTTAATCTCCTTATATGTTTTCCCCTGCCTCAAATCGAGCCGTTCGAGCCTATGACGTCACAAGCTCGCACGCCCCTCCCACGATTGTTGATTGACAGCAGCGTTTCAACACAGACCCGCCCTCGCTCGTGAGTGAGATGTCAATCATGCACGCGCGGACCGGTGTTGTGCCGAAATGTACACTGGAGCACTGTCACTGAGCAGAATGGAGTCTAAGCGATTGTGGTGTTCTGTTCTTGGGTGCAATAAGGAACACAACAGTCATTTTAATGTTTCTAAATCCGAACCGCTGAAGACGCAGTGGCTGAGTTTGTTTTCGAAGGGAATATTCCCCACGATCAACGTCAATGCTTTCATGTTTGCGCGAGTCATTTCACACCAGACTGCTTTCGAGGAGGTATAAAGCTGGTTTTGCTAAGAAGCTGCTCCTGAAAAAAGGAATCGATACCAACTATTCGTGTTCCTGCACCTCGAGAAGAACTGAAGTGAGTGTATTGTTTTATTAACCTTTATATATTTATATTAATCTTTGCAAATCGCTAGCTTCACAATAAATGCGGCTAATGTTTACACTCAGGGTACATTATGGCATGTTTTCTATGTACGACGTTCTGAATATAATTCATAATCCCACGTTTACAATGAACAACGCGTTATGGTTATTGTGTTACAAACATGTACACAGAACAGAGCATAGACTGTGGAACAGAGGGGCGGGGTGATCGAAGCTCATTATCATTTAAAGGCACATGCACTGAAACGGCGTGCTGAAAACAGAGCTCTATTTGACCAGGTAAAAATAAGTGTTTTCTTACAATACTAATGAGAATTTTTAATTAAAGTATATTACAAACTTTTAATTTAGACCCTAAAGAATTATATTTGCTTCTATGAAAATGGCATTATATGACCCCTTTAAAGATAATCATTCTCTAGGTAATGATGGACTTGTCAGTGAGTTTTATAAAGTGTTTCAAGATAAGTTGGCTGTCGGTGTTCATTGAATCTATTGAAAAGGGGCAATTGCCCTCCTCCTAAAGACAAGGAAAATATTAATTCCAAAGGCTTTTTTTTTAAGAGAGTTGGGGACCCATTAGTCTTAAATAATGATGCCAAATTATTTGCTTTAATCTTTGCCAAAATACTGAAATAAGGATTAGAAAATAGTATAGACGAGGAACAGACAGCATTTATTCAAGGAAGGCACATTATTAATAATATTAGATTGATATTATATATCAGGGGTTCTCAAATATTTAGGAGCCAGGGACCCCAAACAGGGGAAAAATATTTCCAAGGACCCCCTCATATTTATAACAGTGACTGAGCCCAAAGTTAATGTGGGACCGCTTAATGAAATGTTTTGACACAAATAGTCTCCACCCAGGGTCGTATGCAGAATTTTCTAAATAGTGTAGGCCTACTGAGGTCCCAAAAGTGATCTTGCTAGGGGGGTTCGGGGGCATGCCCCCCCTGGGAATTTTAGATTTTCTTGATCTACACATGTATTTTAAGGTGTTTTTAAGGCCAAAAAATTGGATAAGTATAGCTTTAAAAGCATGTCAGTGGGCAGTGGAATAAATTTTTTTGTCAAGTAGATGACAGTTTAAATTTTACAATGAATGATCCACATACAAAATGGAAATTCAGAATGTATATGATTATTGTTCACATCACATCAAAACACAATCACATATTCCAAACAGGAATGGCCTTAAATGAGAAATGTTTCAAGGATTATTTTGCATAGATGTTAAATTCCAATATTTGAACACATTCGAGGTAGACAAATAGTAGGCCTATAATACAATAATAATGGCAAATTATGTTTAATAGGTGCTTGTGTTGTTAAATTGAGCTTATATCCACTGTAATTAGCTAAAAAAAAAATCATCCTGGGCACAGTATGTTTCTCTTGACCTGTGGCTAGGGGAGAGCAGGGCACATAGTAATGCTTTTTGACTTTCTCAGTTTGTGTACATTCACTTGGGGTTCAGAGTATTTATTTTTTCCCACATTAATTTCACACGTGTCTAGATCTTGTTTTGCCTACATCTTATCTCGCACTTTATGACCGAATAACTGAAGCGTCATGCGGAAATGCGCATTTTGACATTGATGAGCGCTGGTAGTCTGCTGAAACCGCTCAGATGAGAAGGTTAGTTTATCATCACAATGTTTAATATCCTTGCAGCGCCAAACTAGAGTTAATATTAGGCAATTATTTCAAAACTTTCATATATATATATATATATACACTCACCGGCCACTTTATTAGGTACCCCATGCTAGTAACGGGTTGGACCCCCTTTTGCCTTCAGAACTGCCTCAATTCTTCGTGGCATAGATTCAACAAGGTGCTGGAAGCATTCCTCAGGGAGTTTGGTCCATATTGACATGATGGCATCACACAGTTGCCGCAGATTTGTCGGCTGCACATCCATGATGCGAATCTCCCGTTCCACCACATCCCAAAGATGCTCTATTGGATTGAGATCTGGTGACTGTGGAGGCCATTTGAGTACAGCGAACTCATTGTCATGTTCAAGAAACCAGTCTGAGATGATTCCAGCTTTATGACATGGCGCATTATCCTGCTGAAAGTAGCCATCAGAAGTTGGGTACATTGTGGTCATAAAGGGATGGACATGGTCAGCAACAATACTCAGGTAGGCTGTGGCGTTGCAACGATGCTCAATTGGTACCAAGGGGCCCAAAGAGTGCCAAGAAAATATTCCCCACACCATGACACCACCACCACCAGCCTGAAGGCAGGATGGATCCATGCTTTCATGTTGTAGACGCCAAATTCTGACCCTACCATCCGAATGTCGCAGCAGAAATCGAGACTCATCAGACCAGGCAACGTTTTTCCAATCTTCTATTGTCCAATTTCGATGAGCTTGTGCAAATTGTAGCCTCAGTTTCCTGTTCTTAGCTGAAAGGAGTGGCACCCGGTGTGGTCTTCTGCTGCTGTAGCCCATCTGCCTCAAAGTTCGACGTACTGTGCGTTCAGAGATGCTCTTCTGCCCACCTTGGTTGTAACGGGTGGTTATTTGAGTCACTGTTGCCCTTCTATCAGCTCGAACCAGTCTGGCCATTCTCCTCTGACCTCTGGCATCAACAAGGCATTTCCGCCCACAGAACTGCCGCTCACTGGATGTTTTTTCTTTTTCTGACCATTCTCTGTAAACCCTAGAGATGGTTGTGCGTGAAAATCCCAGTAGATTAGCAGTTTCTGAAATACTCAGACCAGCCCTTCTGGCACCAACAATCATGCCACGTTCAAAGTCACTCAAATCACCTTTCTTCCCCATACTGATGCTCGGTTTGAACTGCAGGAGATTGTCTTGACCATGTCTACATGCCTAAATGCACTGAGTTGCCGCCATGTGATTGGCTGCTTAGAAATTAAGTGTTAACGAGCAGTTGGACAGGTGTACCTAATAAAGTGGCCGGTGAGTGTATATATATATATATATACACATTGAAAAATTACAGAGGTCCAGACCTGCATGTATCAGCATCTTCACATGTGGAGAAATGAGATTGGAACAACAGCAAATCGACAGCAAGTAGGCCTAATGATTGACCGTCACTGCCTTCATGGTGTACAACAGACAAATTAAATTAAGCAGAACTTTTTATAAGTTCGGTGAGTATTTTATTTTGATAATGAATAGGTTTTGATGTCAAATTAGCAGTGCTAGAATTGACATAGCCTATTGTGCGCGCACGCGAGACACCGGCGCGAACTCTTGGATTGTTCCCTCTGCAGTGGAAACAAAGGAATACTCATATTTATGGTCATACAGATAAGAGTACATCATTCAAAAAGGCAAAATGTCTATTTTTTATTTGTGTATACATTAAAAATAACTACAAAATGTCATGCCTTTTAAAAATAAAGAAACAAACAGCCAGCTCTGCCGTCTCGGTCTCCTTCTGGCGCGCGTGCCCAAAAATCGACCAAAACACAGCGAATACTTGACGCACAGGCATAAGAGATATAGATAGATTATCTATCTATAGAAACCTTTAAGAGCATACTTTTTTATTATTTGACATTAAATGCATTAGGCCGATAAGTCACTTTGTAATAAATAGCAAGTTTTCAGATGATAAAGAAAACATGACTTATAGTCTGGAAAAACGGTAGGCTGTTATAAATTATTTCGCGGACCCCCTGGCTATCGTTCACGGACCCCACTTTGAGAACCACTGTTATATATGATAGACTACAATGAATATGTTTTAGATGATAGTTTTATCTTATTTGTTGATTTTTCACAAGGCATTTGATACCATAGAACAACTTTTTATTTAAAGCAATTGAATTTTTGGGGTTTGGCAGGTATTTTCAAAAAGCTATCAAAACCCTATAAAAAGGATGTAGTTCTGTAAAACTAGCATTCTGGCAGATTTAACATTTTTAACATTAACTTTTCACCAAAGAGATATAATATTTGGAACAACAAAGACATCCTATACAAAAATAAATCTCTCCTTTTTGATTACTGGTTAGAAAATAATATGATATTTGTTAGTCAGCTTTTAAACAATGACATATAGAGATTTTTTGTAATAGATTTAAAATACCATAAAGATTTTGCTGTTGTAATGGATGTAATGTCCTGGAAAGTATTGATCCTTCTGAGAAATACATCACAGGAGGAATATCTAAATTTTAAAGATATCATGGGTAAAATATTTCTAGGTAATACAAATATTTTACAAAATAGAGTCTCAAATAACTACATTAGAAATATACTTAATGATATTGTTTATCCTCCAGCTCGCCTTTTCTGGTCATCTGTGTTTAAATATGTAAATTGGCGTCAGTAGCGCAGGAAGGCCCTCCTCATAGCATCAGCACCCCCTAGTGGGGGGCTGCGAACTAACATAATATTGTACTTAAAAACGTGATATAAAATAAATTAAAATAGACATAACATACTGTGTTTGATATGGGATTAAAATGATGGGCAGTGTAGCCTATGAGATATAAACTAATGATTAATTATTTTAATATTCCTTTGTTCCAATCAGAGCATGAGCGGAGAGTGAATTTCTGAATATTCCGCTCCGCTCGCTCATTCCGCTCAAAATATGTGGAATAAAGGCTGCCTCCGACTAAAGTTTTTTTCTAGTCGACTAGTAGTTGTTCATTTACGCCATTAGTGGACAAATCGCCCCTTTCTCCTAATGTAATTACTTAGTCTAAATAGGCTATATACAGGATAATGAGCGTTTACGTAAGATAGTCGCACTCAAGCGGACGACTGCACACATAAAGCTTGCCACAAAGAACCGGCAAAAGTATGATTATGAATGTGTCAAAAATAGTAAGGAGACTTTTAATTGTTTATTAATAAACTGGTGTTTTCTGTGTCGCAGCAAAGATGAAGTTGACGATGCGGACTCGCCATGAACGCCAGAGGGAAAAAGCACATTTTATATGGATTACATAATCAGAGAGTAGCCTATTTCTTTTCGTTTTGAATAGTTTAGTTTAAAAGTCGACATTTCAAGCTTTCTATGATAGATAGCCTATATTTCTCAAATCTGTGAGGCACAAGCTGAGTTTCGGCGCCCTCCAGTTCACGTGCAATGCAAGTGATCGTGCCGGCGCCTTATTACATTGTCTGCAATATATTTGCTTCTTATTTATTAAATAATACAGGCAATTGGTTGATAAAAATGATTGACCATTGAATGAATGAAAAATTGTACATGATCATGGGATTTTCAATGATCATGGGATTGAGAAAGATAAGGCATACTTCATACAATTGTTAATATTAATTAATTCATAAATTGAAATGGTCTGACTCCAAACCCAACTTTTCTTGCTTTAAAAATGATTTCAAGCTTTATTGTTCTGTTTTGTGAAATTGCACAAGTAAAAAGATAATTAGAGTTTATAGCACTGTAAGCAGGTATGATGTTGTATAAAATAGTACCCTTTTTCTTTTGTTTATTCTTGTCCTCTGGCACGGTTTTATTTTCTTACTTTAGTTACTTTATAGTTTTACTTTGAATGCTTAGCCTATGTCTCATTGTATTGTTATGGTTCATGGCATTAATAAAAAAATAATTATAACTTGTTTTTTAGTTCTAACAAGTAAAATGGGAACATGAAAGGAATATTCTAAAAGCAACTCATTTAAACACTTTAATCAGAATATTGTCTTATTCAGAATAAGGTCAATAGTTAGATTACTGCTGTCCATGTAAATATACTGAGTGACTCACTCATTAAGACAGACTCAGCAAATATTTCAGAAAATGTAGATATCATTTTTTGTCAATATCACACACACCTACTGTCACAGTAGCATTTAATAGTTCAATATGGTGCACCTGCACCAGCAGCATTATTTGTTCATAACAGATTATCACTGTCTAACTCCAACCAACAAAACCTGCCTGCTGCACCTATTCCTGTTTTTAACTTACCACAGCATAAGAGAAGAGAAAGATTGAGTCCAAAGCACCCAAAAACAAAGTGGCCTCCCCCACATCAGCAAACAGTTTGTTATCCTCCCATGTCTATAAAAGTAAAAACAAAAAATAAGTGAGTAGCATTATTATTATAAATTACTATTAAGAACTGAGAAGACTTCAGTGGTTTGTACAACTATATTGCAAGTTGTGAGAATGTTAGTTTGTATTTTTGCCAAACATAAAGAATAACGTGTGTACCGACTTGGTAACACTTTACTTGAAGGGGTGTGCATAAGACTGACATGACACCTTCATAATCATGACATGGCAGATGTCATAAATATGAAGGAGGTCTTATGCATGTTTATTGTCATTAAGTGTCATTCGCTCAATTATGACATTTTTAATGCAAACATGACATTGTTTTAGATGTCTTTGTTATGACAACTTGACATAAACCAATACATTATAACCTGTCAGTGTCTTTGTCATGACAACTTGACATTACCAAGACAACATGAATTGTCATAAACATGACATAGCAGATTAATTATCAAAACTTAAGAAACCACTTAGCTTTATGGGTTAGCATTTCATTAAACTGTCAGGTTGTTGGTTTTGACATTGGCTGTCATGAGGCCATTATAACTGTGTCATGAATGTTTTCCTTGACCTCAACTACAGTGGTACAAATGTAATTTGTCATTAAAATGTCATAATGGCTTCATGACAGCCAATGTCAAAACCAACCACATGACAGTTTAATGACATGTTAACCCATAAAGCTAAGTGGTTTCTTAAGTTTGATAATTAACCTGCTATGTCATGTTTATGACATATTTATGACAGGTTGTGTTGTCTTGGTAATGTAAAAGTTGTCATAAAGAAATCTCACACAATGTCATATTTGCATTAAAAATGTCATAATTGAGCGAATGACACTTAATGACAGTTGTCATGAACATGCATAAGGCCTCCTTCATATTCATGACATGTGTCATGTCATGATTATGACGGTGTCATGTCAGTCTTATGCACACCCCTTCAAGTAAAGTGTTACCGACATGGACTACTTGGTTTTGAATAAGACTATGTTAAACCATGACAAATGTGAAAGACCTTATACAGTCTATGTGCATTACACTAATGGCTGCAATCTACTTCTCGAACTTTTTTTTTTTAATTGAATTAAAATTAAAATTTTCGAGTAATCAGTAACTCTTTATTTTTTATTTCGACAATAAAATGACTGGAAATGCTCATTACTAAAATCATTATCTGGCTAGGGAAAATGTTGCTCCTTTATATAGCTAGAAAGAAATAATTAGAAAAAAATTGGAAATTAAACAAGTAAGAGAAATTGGAAAGTATGTATTATGCATTATGCGTACCACTCCAGGAGACAAAGCAACAGCACTGCCATTCTGCTGCAATCCTGACGGTGTCCATTGTGCGGAGATGCTCACTTTCACATTACTAAAAGTCTTACGTGACGAGTGAAGCAGGACATAGCTGGATAGAGAGTGGAGAGAATAGACAGTATGAATGGAGATGAGCACATGTATTATGCAAGCTCATTAACACAATGTCCTTCATTTAGTTCTTCCTGTATATGGGTCAACACATTCACTTACTGTAACTCCTCAATGTTTTTCATTTCTGCATGACTTTTCAGATTTTTTAAAACCACATGAAATCAACATTAATACAAAGCATGCATTTCTAAGAACTTGCCACGTGCGTTTTAAACTAGATTTTCCTTCTTTTTAAAACATTTTCCATTTCTTTATCATGAACGCTCATAGTTTCTTGCAAAAGTATTAATAATACCCTTTCACTCTTTTCACATTTTGTCATGTTGCACCAATAATGACAAGGCAAAATCCACATTACATTGCATAAGTATTCAAAGCCTTTCTTGTGGCACTTATTTTGTCCAGTTAACTGGTGGACAGATTTAATTACTTGACATGATTTGGAAAAAAAACACACCTGTCTATACAAGTCCTTTTAGGTTTTCTACAAATTTAGGTAAAGGGTTCACATGAGCACAGACACTGTCAGACAGGCTCAATAATTCTTACATGGAAGAGGTTTGAAACAACCAGGGCAGCATTTCCCAAAAACATTGTGAGCTAAGGTGATGATCATAGAGACCATTGTTATCACATATCTGGTCTTTGACTAAACAATATGGGGTGTAGATTGATGTGAGAAAAAAAAAGAATCTAGAGCAATTTAGCATAAGGTTGCAACATTACAAAATGAGGGAATGAGGGGAATGAACACTTTTGGCAAGTCACTGTACATCACTTACCCATACTCAGTTGAGTGTGGAAGTGAATTTTTTTTATTGTGATGTTACCAAATTATAGCCAATCACTTCTAGGTTTCTGCATAACAGTTACAGTAGATGAATCATATAAAGGTCATAATTCTGTCAACCTGGCTAAAAGTTTTGATTTTGAAATTTCTGGTTCTAGTCAAAGAAATACATAAGTCATTATAATAAATTCCATGGATGAATATTTTTTGTGTGTGGGGGGGGGGGGGACATTTTTCCTTGAGAAAAATGTCAGCATCATTATTTTTATTCAGTTGACTTTAGCAATCCTTTGTTGCATTACAAGGCATTGGTGACAGTCCAAAAATGCATTCTCTCACCTCAAGTTTGCATGCTTATAACTCAAAAAATATAAAAGATATCTTGACATTCTATAGATTCTGGATCTACAATTCAGATCTAGAAATATGGGGATCTCAGTGTGGCTCCATGAGAAAATTGTTAAATTGTACACATTTTCAGTGGTCAAAAACCATATGTGGGTCACTTTGCATACAGTTAGCCTAATATTTTTTTTTCCTTTTGATGAGAAATGTCAGAAGAACAAAAAAAATTTACTAGAAATGTATCTTGTTACCCTTTTTAAAACAATAACATAGAACGTAACTTTCTGAACACCTAGAATATTATTTTTCCAAAGTTTACATGCCTGTAACTCAAGAAGTATTACAGCTATCGCAAGATCAATATAGATTATGGTTCTTAACAAACTTTCCTTTACTTTTCACATCTTCATTTTTAAAGCCTAGGATCTGGTAAAGTCAATGTGGCTCCATTTACAAATTGTAGAATTTTACCCATTTTGAATGTGGTAATTTTGCACGCAAAAAATACTTTTTAAATATCTGAATAAGAACAACGTTGAAACTAGAAATGCACCTTTATTTGTTCCCATAGAAACAATAATGTCAATATCTTGATTTTTGAATCTATACATTGTCTATATATAAACAACAAGGAAAATGTTTAGCTGGTGCAATACCTTCATTTCATTTTTGGATTTCATGTACATCGAACAAGCTCTGGAAAGGTATACCGGTAAATTATCTTTTGTTTGAGGTGATATCAGTGATTCTGTTAAATATGTTCCTCAGCAGTAGATACTACTAAGTCTATGTGCACATTTCATAACAAGATGAAAATGTAATACTTAAAGGGACAATGTGTAGTTTAAGTATTTTATTATCTATAATCAATATTTTTATTCATAAATATGTCCTCAATGGTGTACAAATACCTCTGCCAATAATCTGACTTATCCTCGTAAACAAATAATTTATTATATTTATATACATGGGACGGGTAGATCCACAGAGGCTTCCATGTCATTCCGCAATCTTGAAAAACTATAATAGCAGCGAGGGACAAAAAGTACTAGGCGAACACGTTTCCACAACACATTTTCGTTAAGAGCACTGATCTATATAGAATGACTGGATAGCTCATGACGTCATAAACAGTGAAGCCACCGCGCCGCCATCTTGGTATTCCCTACTGAGCTCACGCGTTCTATTGAATCAATAGGAAATTTTATGATTTGACTGAGAAAACATTGCCTAACGAGACACCGTTTTTAAATTTAAAGTCTCCCTGTACATTCTTACAACGCAAACACCCTAAGCATTTAAATGGGTATTTGTTTAAAGTCGGAAATTTTTCCTGCTTATCAAAAATTGCGGAGATACCGGGGAGAGGAGCCTGCGTGTCTGTCTAGGCTAACAGCAGGTGGCAGTAGCTAATGAAGAAGTGTTTTATTTTGTGATTTGTCCTTTGAATGAAGAAGCAGCAGGATCTCCATGTTAAAATATAATATATATATTTTTTTTTTTTAAGTGGTTATTCACTTAGGGGACTTCCGTGTAACTTAATCAGTGCTGGTTAAAACGGCGATTTCTTTGCAAAAGGAATAAAAAGCTGTACGAGAACACTAGTCAGCCTTGACTGAAGATCTTCACAGGTAAGAAAAACAGTTTGATACTAATAATTAAATAGTGAATGCTATCTATTTCGTGAATTGGTGAATATTCAGGTGAATCGTTTCGTGGTCACGAATTCGGCTACTCAGCACGTTTTAGCATATTGTGGCCACGTAATTCGTTCAAACAAAATGAGGGAGGGAATAAGTTTAACGTGTCCACGATTTATTAAAAATCATTTTATCAACGAGCTGAGAGATAGCCCCGCTGGCCGCGCGCTATCTCTAACCGTCTTCAAACAACACGAGCACTCTCTCTCCCTCGCGACACGATAGTAAAAGGTCGGAAGACCGATTGTGTTTAAGTAGTTTGTTGAAATAAAGTGTTTGATTAGTTAGCAAGTGTTCAAGAAATGCATAATACAAATTGTATGGGTTAATGTAAGTAACGGTAAACGGACTCTGCACGAAGCTGTCAAATGGTGTCGCTATTGGACACTTCATTGTGTTGATTATTGCTGCTCGGAGGTTTCAGGCTAGAAACGCATTATTTTTGTTGTTGAAGAAGCAGATCTTGCCTCGGAGAAAACAACACTGGAATAGCGACAATTGTGCATATAAATGACTACTTATAGGGCTTGAATTACAACCTGTGGACAGTTTTTCTACATCCTTTTGTGAACGTCATTTTACATTTGCACAGTAAATCATCTTCGGAGCCACCAATCTCTGTATAACGCCATTGGAGCCCTCTGCTGGTAGGGAATCGTAAGATGGCCGCTCGAACACTTCCGGTGGCTTCACTGCCTGCTGGCAGTTTAGAACGTCATGAGCTATCCAGTCATTCTATATAGATCAGTGGTTAAGAGCCAGCATCACGTGACTGAAAGCAGCTGAACCGGACAAGAAGATTCGAGAGACGCTTGTCACTGCCCCGGCAAGTTTAAAAGGCTGTACTGCACGGTTATTTATAATTGAGGACCATACTTATGTGGAGCCACAGGACCGGAGATTGCAAAAAACAAGGTTTAATGTCGGGTTTATACACGTACACTGCGTCGAGTTGATGCAGGAGAAAGCTTTCAAAAGAGCTTTCAAAAGAGCTCCAACTTGCCTGCTTTCTTCTCAACAGGTAAGTCAATGTAACGGTCTAAATTGCAAGCTTTTTTTCATTGCTTGGTCACTTCTCCGCCTTTGGAAACTTTCAATTCTATCAAACATCCGTTTGTTCATTGTGTCAAGTTGCAGTTTGTTTGAAATAACAAACCTGTTCACCCGAAGGAAAACTCTATGAAGTGCTATTAGAAGACATCCGGTCATAGCTTTTTGGTACATAACGGCTACCGTAGAAGCAACACGCATTAGAAAAAGCGAGGCGCTGTAAAGCACTATTCGTTTAAATGCAAAATACAATCTAGTTAAGGCAAATATTGGTTTATTGAATACACATGTGTGGGGAGAGAAACCACACTGTCCTGTTTACCATGAAAACTTATTTCAAGGATCTTAATTATACTGTGGACTAAGTATCATAGTAATTTTCATTGAGCCCACATTGAGAAATGTTACGTTTTTTTCATTCAAGGTTAGCTTATGTTGGCTATAGTTTGCATGCATTTTGTGGCACTGTACCATGAAAATAATCTTCTCTACAAAACACAAAAGTATATGTAAATGAATGTCAAATAAATAAATAAAAGATTTATTGTTTGCAGTTTACATTCTTAATTCTTTGGCAATCTAGCCTTTCTGTAAGGCTAATGATTAGACCTGGAGATTAGCATGCAATAAAAATATGCCAGGGAAGCAACAAATCACTGGATTGGTTAAAATAATGAGCAGCATAAAATATTATTTTCTCTTTTTTTAATTTGACTTTCAAGGAGTTGAAAGTGGGCTTAAAGGGTACATGGGCTTAATGGGTACACTTATACTAAATTTCTAGTCTCAACATTATTTTAGTCAGACATTCCTCTTTGAATACAAGTAGTGGTTACACTTTATTTTGATAGTCCACTTTAGACAGTCTATTAACTATAAGTAACTTTTCAACTACATGTCAGCTAACTCTCATTAGAGTATTAGTCAGTAGACTTTTAGGTTATGGTTAGGTGTTAGGCTTCGGGTTAGGAGAATAAGTTGACGTGTAGGACTAGTTGCCAAGTTACTTATAGTCAGTAGAATATCTGTTGGGGGACCAACAAAATAAAGTGTTAGCAAATATTAAGCAGACAGTCTACGAATACTCTAATGACAGTTAGTTGACATGTAGTAGCAAAGATAATTATAGTTAGTAGAATGTCGAAAGTGGACTATCGAAACAAAGTGTTACCCAAGTATTCGCTGTATGCAAAATAAACAACTGATAAGAACCAACATCTAAAAGGATATTTAGATACCTTTAATATTTCTCAAGGTACAGGCATGCAAACTTCAGGGGGAACACAAAATAATGCTTTTTCCCTTATAAAAGGTTACTAGCTGCCCTACCAATCTCTGTATAAAAATAAAATAATGATGATGATGCCATCTTTCTAAAGTTATTTTCACCCTCATATAATTTGGCTCCAAATCTGAAAATTAAAATTGTTATGCCCTTGTGGAGTAGCCTACTCCTAAATATTGATCCATGGCATTTAATATTTTGGCTTTCGTCACTATTTTTATTTGTTTTTCTTCACCAAAAATATAAACAAATTCATTTTAGCCAGGAATGTTTCTAAATGTGGTTGATTTGACATGGAATGACCCATAACATTTTAAGTAATCAGAATACAGCTAGTTAAATGACATACAGCACACAGAACTTTGCGCTACGTCATCTAAGATGGAAAACAAGACAGAGTTCAGTATAGCCTACTTATTACCGGTATGACCAATAAAACAGTGCCTGAGGCAAATCATCAAACCTCATATCATCATTCATGTAAAGCAGGTCTTTTCATACACTACAGATCCAGGGACCCCCCACACAGACATTCGGCCAACGCAGGTAGAAAATGTTATATAAATATTAACGAAAAGCTAAAAATATTAAAGCAATATTAACGAAAAGCTAACGTTAATTACTCTCAGTAACGCAGACAGAAACTGAGTAACGTTACCATAGGAAGAACAGACCAGAAGGTGGTAGGAACAGAACAGCATACCTGAGGAAGGTGAGGAGGAAGGCTAGCAGTTGATGATAGGTGTAGAGGGGCCACATTATAAGGGTCTGGATCGAAAGGGGGAGGAAGAGAAGGGGCTGGAGTCTTCAGGACACTCTACTGGACCATCTACAAACACTACACACCACAACACTGTCAAATCTATCCATCGACAGATTGATAGATCAATCGGCGCTCTCACTGTTACACTTTAATAATCGTCTGTTGCTTATCAAGATAAATATTTAAAGCCTTCCACTGATAACGTTACACTAATAGTGACTAGCTATACTCACCAATAATCATTTGCTGTAAATAAATCTCTGACTGGAAGATATTATCGTCATTGTTTTGAAATGCAAAGTAAACGCGTTCAATCGTAAACACGGACGTCATCCGGAAGTTGCACGTATCAAAATAAAAGTCACTTTATTACGGGTCCGAGTATTATTCTTTTTCTGCCAAAAAAGCAGGGATGTTCTTATTATTATGGGGAGATACCAACCGCCTTTTTTCTTTTTATTATTGCTCTCTTACAAATTTGTAATACAACAAAAGCAACAACAGCAATTATAAAAGTTAACAATAATAATACTAATAATACTAATAATAAAATAATAGTTAAATGGAACATTTAACAATAGCAAACTCCATAACTTACAAAAAGAACATGGCTATGAATTTACACATCCAAAGTGAAAAGTTTGTAGGCATAGTACAATAGTTTTTTGCAATACAATTTCTTTTTTGCTAACAAAAGATGAAACTGTAATCATGTAATGTTTTATCTTATTTAACAAAATAATAGGTTTCAAGTTTGAAAACTTAAGTGTATGAATATAGACCCTAAATAGAAAAATAATTACCTTTATTATAAAGCAGCCACCTCTCCTTCGAAATATCCAAAAATAAGACCAGGATTTATTGATTATTGGCAAAAGGCTGGAATTTCCACTGGAAATGGTAGACCATCTGGGTACCTTGCACTGTAAAAATAATAATAATAATTTTACAGAAAATAACTGATTTTCTTTTATGTAAAGTTTCTTTCATTTTAAATTGTACTCAAACCTCTGTAAAATGACAATTAAAGGGGCTATATGCAGCTTTTCCCCTAAAATAAACGTAACAATAGCCTTTTTATTTTACCATTTATGACTCAAACATCTCCTGTTGAGCATACTGACACCTTGTCCGCTCACAGTGGGTGAACCTATAAGCTTGTATCCTATTTTTCCTATTTTCTGTCGGGTCGGATTTTTCCCGCGCTATCTGCGAATGTGACGTACGAGCGCGCTGCGAGAGCGAGCAGAAAGGAAGAGCAGTTCTGTTTTTTGGCCACAGGTGTCAGTCGCGAGTTTAAATTTCAGAAAAACGCATATAGCCTCTTTAATATCATACAGTATTTTTTGTTTTCTTAAATTACATAATTTATGTAAAATTATAAATATAATCTGTAATTAAACAAAAACAAACGGTTAAATGATAAAACGGTCGAATGACTTGCAGCCCTGTAACATTAAAGTAAAACATCCTAAATTAATTAAACTGAAAAACACTGTTATTTTACAGTATTTCCTGAATTATCACATCATATACCTTCATTGTAAAAAAAATGGTCAAATGACTGGCAGCCAAACAAATACCGTAAAATTAAAGTAAAATATTCTCATTTAAATAAAACAAAAAACACTGTTATTTCACAGGTATTTCCTGAATTATTACGATCAAATACCTGCATTGTAAAAAAAAAGGGTCAAATGACTGGCAAATCTTCTGCAGTATCACAGCACTGCAGGATTTTCTGAAGCAGTGTAGGCATGCAAAATTAATAACTAATAGTTAACAATTTAAACGGATATTAGATATCAGTAAATGAGGCTACTACATGATGACTATCATCACTTAAAGTGACTCTGATCTGAGTTTCTCTTGGATTCCTATCATAACAAACATGTATGAGAGACACACAGTTAAAGCAGCCAGATAAAAACTAATGTTAAAAAACTGAAGAGTTTGCCCAACTAAAGCAAACTCTGATCACCAAAATGGTAACATCAAACTTTATTATTTTTAATAAAACATCAACTTCTAAACCTGTTAATTCTCAATAAGAATGTTAGTGTTGAGGCTATTCTATAAGCCTTGGTGTAGATGGCATGGTGTTCTCAACGCATAGCACAAATTCTGGAGTCCAAACATTAGCTCTCTTTGGATGGTGTTCCCGTTTATTATAAAGGTAAAAAGGTATGATTTACATAAAATGGTATTTCAGCAGTGCTAAGTAATAAAGTGCTGTCGTGCTGTTGGTAAAGTGCTCACGGCTATGGTAAGAACCGTGTGTTCCTCGCCATCCACACCTTTTCCTAATTGATTGCCACACCTGTTAATATACCTAACGTGACGTGTCACACCCAGTGCAACACTCCCACCAAGTGGCCAGAATAAGTAATTGCAATGTCAACCTATCAAGAAAAGGTGCATGTATAAATGGCTCCTACACCCCGGCCCCATAATTGTGCATATTTACTTGAACCACAATTACCCAAATTACTTTAAACTAAAGGAGTCATTTTTGCAATGCTAATCTAATGCCTAGTTCACACTACATGATTTTAAAACGTCGGGCTGAACTGTGCAGTTCACACTACATGACTTGCTCTCTGTGAAATCAGGAGTGTTCAAGTTGTTGAGCTGTTCACACCACACGACACAACGTGATTGATCCGCGACAGGAGGTAACGCACTACACGAGTTGACAACAACTCTGTCACCCAACGATTCTATCTTGTCCACAAACCACGTTTTCTCACGAAAAATCACGCGATAAAATGAACCGAAAATGACGCGAAACAGCACGCGCGCCAATACTCAGGGAAGAAGAACACAACTCGCGTATGGGCGTCAGACAGAAACTAGTGCTGCAAACTGTTTGCGTGATGATTAGCTCTGAGAAAATATATACACTACAAAAAAAAAGAACACCCAGAACATCAACATTGTGACATCGGCATATATACAGTTGACTTTCCTTTTTCCTAAAAGTACACTCACCGGCCACTTTATTAGGTACCCCATGCTAGTAACGGGTTGGACCCACTTTTGCCTTCAGAACTGCCTCAATTCTTCGTGACATAGATTCAACAAGGTGCTGGAAGCATTCCTCAGGGAGTTTGGTCCATATTGACATGATGGCATCACACAGTTGCCGCAGATTTGTCGGCTGCACATCCATGATGCGAATCTCCCGTTCCACCACATCTATTGGATTGAGATCTGGTGACTGTGGAGGCCATTTGAGTACAGCGAACTCATTGTCATGTTCAAGAAACCAGTCTGAGATGATTCCAGCTTTATGACATGGCGCATTATCCTGCTGAAAGTAGCCATCAGAAGTTGGGTACATTGTGGTCATAAAGGGATGGACATGGTCAGCAACAATACTCAGGTAGGCTGTGGCGTTGCAACGATGCTCAATTGGTACCAAGGGGCCCAAAGAGTGCCAAGAAAATATTCCCCACACCATGACACCACCACCACCAGCCTGAACCGTTGATACAAGGCAGGATGGATCCATGCTTTCATGTTGTAGACGCCTAATTCTGACCCTACCATCCGAATGTCGCAGCAGAAATCGAGACTCATCAGACCAGGTAACGTTTTTCCAATCTTCTATTGTCCAATTTCGATGAGCTTGTGCAAATTGTAGCCTCAGTTTCCTGTTCTTAGCTGAAAGGAGTGGCACCCGGTGTGGTCTTCTGCTGCTGTAGCCCATCTGCCTCAAAGTTCGACGTACTGTGCGTTCAGAGATGCTCTTCTGCCCACCTTGGTTGTAACGGGTGGTTATTTGAGTCACTGTTGCCCTTCTATCAGCTCGAACCAGTCTGGCCATTCTCCTCTGACCTCTGGCATCAACAAGGCATTTGCGCCCACAGAACTGCCGCTCACTGGATGTTTTTTTTTTTTCGGACCATTCTCTGTAAACCCTAGAGATGGTTGTGCGTGAAAATCCCAGTAGATTAGCAGTTTCTGAAATACTCAGACCAGCCCTTCTGGCACCAACAATCATGCCACGTTCAAAGTCACTCAAATCACCTTTCTTCCCCATACTGATGCTCGGTTTGAACTGCAGGAGATTGTCTTGACCATGTCTACATGCCTAAATGCACTGAGTTGCCGCCATGTGATTGGCTGCTTAGAAATTAAGTGTTAAGGAGCAGTTGGACAGGTGTACCTAATAAAGTGGCCGGTGAGTGTATTTTAGTAAAACATATGATTACAAACAGGGATATTCTTCCGAAAAGCATAAGTAATTATATTTTTATGTCTACATACTTGTATGTTTAATCTGTAGTTGCTCTGATTGGCTGTAGCTCTCGACATCACGTGAGGTTGAGTCGCGCGACAGCTCTGGATATCTAGCATGCTAGATATTTTTCTGGGCTCGGCGACGCGTCTGCGAGGCGTCTGCGAGCGTCTTTGATGCGTTGTTGGCTCTTTCATACTAACAGATTGGCGAGCGTTCATCGCGTGCTAATCACCCGCGATTTGCACGCGATAACACCCTGACCTGTCGGCGAGCTCAACGATTTGCAAATCGGGCTCAAATCGGGCTTAAAATCATGTAGTGTGAACTAGGCATAAGTGAAATCTTCTTCTTTTGAGCTTAGGACATCTGTGGTCAGATCATCTAGTCAAGACCTCATCTGTGACACTTCGACTTCCATCAAAAGGCAGATCTTCGTTACAGGCCGTTCAAGCTGACCCGTTTTTGTTTTCAGCAGCACTGAGCGGACAAAGCCCTTCTTGTCAGGGTACGTCTGCGTAATTTTTCCCATCAGCCAGGACCCTCATGGAGCGACAGGATCCATTATGACCACAATGTCTCCGACAGAAAAGCTTCTTTTGGGTCTCGTCCATTTCTGTCTCTCCTGGAGTAGTGGTAAGTATTACCTCACCCAGCGTTTCCAAAAGAGATCGGATAGGAGCTGCACCTGCCTCCATCTTCTCTTCAGATACAGGTCATCCTTACAGAAGAGCCCAGGAGGAAGGTGTGGCTTTGACTTTAAGAGCAGGATGTGGTTGGGTGTAAGTGCTTCAAGGTCATTCGCATCATCAGAGGCCTTTGTGATGGGACGACCATTGAGAATGGCTTCGACTTCACAAAGAATGGTATGAAACCCTTCATCATCTAGTGTTTGGAGTCTGAGCGTGGAAGAGAGGACCCTTTTCACAAGACGAATAAGGCGCTCCCAAACCCCTCCATGGTGAGACCCGGCTGGAGGGTTAAAGGACCATGTCAGATCACTCTGCAGTAAGGCATGCTGAATCTTCTGATGGTCTAACTCAGCAATGGCTTCCCTTAACTCCCGCTCAGCTCCTATGAAGTAGGTGCCATTGTCTGATGTCATGTGTGTCACCTGACCTCTGCAATACATGAAACGGCGAATGGCATTTATACATGAGTCAGTGTCTAAAGCATAAGCAACTTCGAGATGAACTGCCCTACTCGCCATGCAGGTAAAGAGAACGCCGTAGCGCTTCGCTCTGCCCCGGCCCTTCTTCACCTCCACTGGCCCAAAGTAGTCGACTCCCACATTTGTAAAAGCACGTAAGTCTGGCACAATTCTCTCTACTGGTAGGTCAGCCATTTTCTGTTCCCCCGTCTTTCCTTGGAGGCGGCGACAAACTACACACTCAGAGATGACTTTCCTGCAAGCAGAATTTGCATGAGTAATCCAGTATTGCTTCCTGAGAGAAGAGAGCATGTGATTTCTACCTGCGTGACCCAGCTTTTGATGGATATGCTTTAAGATGAGTTTGGACACATGTTGCTCTTTAGAAAGAATGACAGGATGTTTTTCAACTTCAGGCATGGCAGCCCTACTAATCCTCTCTTGCTGGGAAAAACAGATGATGGCACCTTCTGCCCTCTCAAGGTCACCTGCTGTCAGTGGCTGTCCACGAAGTGCCAATTTTTCCCTTTGCCTTCTTCGGCCTCCATTATCGTGGCCAATGCTTTCGGAGGCCTTAAGTACCTTTCTCCTTTGGGACAAGGTTAGAAGCACATCTCTGAATCTGAACATCCATGCCACAGACGTTCTCAACTTCTTAAAATCTGAAAAGTAGCTTAAAAACCCCTTTGTTGCATTCAGTGAACGGTGGGAGACAAAGGCATTCACCAGAGGGTCTTTCTTCACCTCCGGGTCATCTACAGGGATCGGAGGTTGTTCCATGATGGTCTTAGGCCATTCCACTTCCTCCCTCAAGAGAAATTCTGGTCCCTTCAGCCACCGCTCACATGCAAGGAATTCTTCAGCACTTAGACCCCTGGATGCCTCATCTGCTGGATTAAGTCTTGTGCCAATGTGTCTCCACTGTGCAACATCTGTTTCATTTCTGATCACAGCCACCCTATTGGCCACAAACGTATGAAACCTCCTGATCTCGTTTTCAATATACTTTAAAACAGTTGTGCTGTCTGTCCAGAATACTGATGGGTATAGATCCAGCTGCAACTCCCTCTTCAGCATCTTGTCCACCCGGACAGCCAGGACAGCAGCAGTCAGCTCAAGACGAGGAATTGTTATTTGCTTTAAAGGGGCAACCCTGGCCTTGCCCAAGATAAAAGCAATACTGACATGGTTTCTCTTATTCTCCATCCTGAGATATGATGCAGTTCCGTAACCATACTCACTGGCATCGGAGAAGTGATGCAACTGCAGGTGCGTAGGTGTTCCAAAGTCCTTTGGCTTAATGCACCGGTCCACTGTGAGCTCAGTGATGTAATGGAGATTAGCCAGCCATTTGGACCACTGCTTGGAGAAGACATGAGGTATGCTGGCATCCCAGCCGATGTTCAGCCTACACATCTCCTGCAGCATCCTTTTAACAGGCAAGGTAAATGGTGCAAGAAAACCCAAAGGGTCATAGATAGACGACACCACAGACAATATGCCACGTCTTGTATGTGGGCGCTCTTCTATGGCTATCTTAAAGGTCAGAACGTCTGCATCTATGCACCAATGAAGACCAAGAGCTGTTTCGACAGGACTTGCCTTTTGATCCAGGTTAAGCCCCCTAGTGGTCTTGGAGTGCTGTGGTTCAGGAATACTAGCCAAGACTTCACTGCTGTTGCTTGTCCACTTCAACAGGCGGAATCCTCCCTTTGCACAGGCTTCAGTCAATTCATGCACCATTTTTATGGCTTTAGCCTCAGATGACACAGATTTTAAACAATCGTCAATGTAGAAATTTTGGAGTATTGTGTTCAGAACACTGGGTTCAAAGTTGTCTTTGTAGTCTCGCACAATTCTCCGCAGTGCATAATTCGCACAACTGGGCGAAGACACAGCACCAAAGAGGTGAACTCTCATCCTGTATTGCATGGAAGCTTGTCTTGTATCGCCATCAGGATACCACAAGAAGCGTAAAAAGTCTGTGTGCTCCGGAGTCACCCTCACCTGATGGAACATGGCTTGGATGTCTGCCATCAGCGCTACACGTTCCTGTCTAAACCTGGTAAGTACGCCAAGTAAGGTGCTTGTGAGGTAAGGCCCCTGCAACAGATGTGAATTCAATGAAATTCCTTTAAACACAGCAGCACAGTCAAAGACAACTCTAAGGGTTTTCTTTTTCGGATGGTATACCCCATGATGGGGAATATACCACACCTTGCCATCATTTCGCTTCAACTGCTGATGTGGTACAAGCTCAGCATAACCCTTCTCAATGACTTCGGAGAGGAAAGCTGTGTACTCCTGATGATAATCTTTGTTCCTCTTGAACTTCCTGTGAAGACTTAAGAGACGCTGCTCTGCGATGCTGTGGTTATTTGGCAAGACGACATCTTCAGCCTTAAAAAGGCAAATCAAAGCAGTAGTGTCCTTCATCAAGGTGAATTGAAGACTCCATTATTTGCATGAACCTTTGATCCTCTCTGGAAAAACAAACATCGTCTGATTTTTCATCGAAATCCCGATTGTATTGGGCGACCAATAAGTCTTGTAGCTTGGCAACTGAGATCCTATTGGCAATGACAGCAGGACGGCCCATCTTGACATTACGTGGCTCACCACCTCTCAGCGGACCATTCACGACCCACCCCAGTAGAGTCCTGACAGCATATGGACCTTCACCTTGGCTATTTATTATTTCCCATGGTTCCATGAGCTTCGGCGCATTGGTGCCTATCAGCAATTCCACCTCGGCCTCAAAACTGGGAACTGTAATGCCTTCGAGGTATTTCCATCCCTCTAGGTCCTGTTGAGCGAGAATGTTATTTCTACTCACAGGCATGGTCCTCTGAGTGTAGAGTTCAGGTAAGTCCAGGAAGTTTTCTTCATTCAAGCCGGAAACCTCGAGCCCACTAATCAAGAATGTGTCTACAGACCTCTCTTGGCCAAGAGTACGAAGAAGAATGCTAGTCTTGACTCCTGAAAGATTCAGTTCTCTCATGAGATGTTGGGTACAGAAAGAAGCTGAACTCCCAGGGTCTAGAAGGGCATAGGTGTTCGCAATTGTGCTCCCAGACTTGGCCTTCACCTGTACAGGGACAATAGCGAGAACACATTCATCACTTCCGGCCCCAGTATGGCCACATGTCTCCAATGACAGATGCATTATTGACTGACACTTCCTGTGTTTTAGATTCAATGTGTAGGACAGTTGGATGTTTGTGTTTACATATATCACATGTCAAAGGCTTGTCACATTCCCTGCTCATATGACCTCTCCTCAGACAGCTGAAACATACTCTGCCTACTTTCAAAGCCTCCAATTTCTCCCTGTGTGTCATCTCCTCAAGCTGTGAACACTTCTCCACTGAATGGTGGCTCTTACACACAGCATGACTCTTCGTCATTCTTTTGTGAAGCTGGCCCTCTGCGCTGTTGGTACCATGCTGTGGTTGATCCTGGGGAAGTATTGATGGCAGCAACAGTATCTTGGCCTCTTCTGGTATATCTACTCTTGGGTTTAGAGGAAGGGTCTGGTGGCGTACCCTGTAGGTCAGCAAAGAGAGGATCAGACAGAATCTTTACCTGACGCTCAATGAAGGCCACAGAGTCTGGGAACATAGCTCTGCAACCACGGTGCTCCTGTAGCTCCCAGGCGACAGACCTCCATTTTTCCCTCAGTTTATATGGCAACTTCATCATTATCAGGCGAAGATTGGATGGCACGTTCAACTCCTCCATATGCTGTAAATCTTCCATGACATTGCAACAGTCCCTTAAAAAGATTGAAAAAGACTGCAGAGCATTAATGTCATCAACCCTCATCGTAGGCCACGTCATAGCCTTCTCCATATAAGCTACAGCAATTTTTATTTCATTTCCAAAGTATTCTTTCAATGGATTCTTTGCTCTCTCATAGCCCTGCCCAGGAGCCATGTTATAGCAACTCCGAACCAATTCCCTTGGCTGCCCTCTGGTATGTTGCTCAAGGTAATAAAGACATTGATCACCATCAAACTCTGGGATAGCTCGTGGCGGAAGAGAGGCTAAGGCTTGGTTCTGAACCAGCTGAACTATAATGTTAGTTTGCTGTTGCATAAGGTCATACAAAGTAGGCTGTTGAACATTGTCAAGAGAGGAATGGTGATGCGACTGTGGTTGCATACGTGTACTCCCTTGTGAGGTCAGTGGCTGAAATCCTGCCATTAAAGCATTGGTAGGTCTGGCTCCGTTTCCCTGCACTTCAGACTCATGCATGTGGATAGACCGACTCCCTTGTGAGATCAACAGCTGACGTCCTGTTGGTGCAACGTTAGCGGGTCTGGTTCCAAAAACGTTCCCCCACGCTTCAGACCTGTGAGGAGATGGTGCATATGGCACTGAAGACAGAGTTAACAGACCTTACTGAAGACTGGGCTTGTGGAATACACGGCCTTCCCTTAGGCCGCACAGCCAATGGCAGAGGATGGTCCTGTTGGAAAGAGACAGTTTTAGGAGGTTGCAAGACAGGAGCTGTGTTCGAATAACTTGATGTTTGTGATTTCAAATGAGCATGAAGATAGGCATTCATGGCATCCTCTCCATTATCCTCTTCATACTCGTCCACATCTTCACCACCACGCACATTTTCAAACACAGACAATCTAGCCGTAGCAGCAGCCAACTTGGCCTCAACCTCTAGCTGTTCCTTTTTCCTTTTTAGCTTTGCCTTTTCCATTTGAAGGGCTTCTTCTTCAGCGTCAATGTCATGAATTTTTCTCAAAGCAGCTGCAGATTGTATAAGTGCAGCCCTTTCAGCTTTTGCCTTTAAACGTACAGAAATAATATTGGAAGCCTTTGAATGGACAGAAGAGTGATCTTTATGTTTTGACCCCTTACTTGAAACATTGGATATACTATCTTCAGGCCTTATGTCAGAATTTATTATAGACAGCACATCAAGATTCTCGTCAGAATTTTTTGCAGCAGCATCAGCCAACCATTTCTTTACATCATTCTCAAATGTATTAATTTCCTCTGTTTTCTGTGCAAGCCAATGTTGTTGTTTGTCATGTTCAGGATCTGGCATAGGCATTTCCAGCAAAGTAGTTTGAGTTTCTAAAGCCTCATTGCACAACGTGGTATATTTGTTTAGACATTTCTTCACATCATACACAGTTTGAGATGTTGTTTTCCCAGAAAGAACCTCATTAATCCTCTGCTTAATTTGATTAGCTTGCATAAATTGGGATTTCCTATTTTTTTGCAGATTTTCGTACAACATTGTAAGTCCCTTAGCTGTTAATTTTCTCATGCGTTTCCCAGAGTCATCAACAGCAACACTAGACTTATCACTAGCCACAGAAGCAATGTTGGCTCTATCGAGCAAGGTTTCTTCCTCTCCAATCATCTTTATGCATTAAGCACGTCAATTTCAACAGCGCTCAATGAAAACAGCACAATTAACTTTACTTATGCAGAGGCAACCAACAGCACGCACTTTTGATGTTTCGAAGCAACAACACTGAAACAGTCTTTCATTTCAATTTCAAGAGTCCACCTTTTTCCAATTCCATCAGTAGAAATATATGAAACTGTACCCACCAGCTTTCCGTGATTGTGGTCTGCGTGAGGACTTACAGATGTTTCAATTATGACTTCCAAGCTCCGCGACAGGTAAGCAATCCGATGAGATGGGCAATCCTTTCAATATCCAAACGATCAGGCCACTCCTGTCCAGTTCAGAAGCATATCCAACGGAAAGGAAACGGTTCTTACTGTGTTGAGGCTATTCTATAAGCCTTGGTGTAGATGGCATGGTGTTCTCAACGCATAGCAGAAATTCTGGAGTCCAAACATTAGCTCTCTTTGGATGGTGTTCCCATTTATTATAAAGGTAAAAAGGTATGATTTACATAAAATGGTATTTCACCAGTGCTAAGTAATAAAGTGCTGTCGTGCTGTTGGTAAAGTGCTCACGGCTATGGTAAGAACCGTGTGTTCCTCGCCATCCACACCTTTTCCTAATTGATTGCCACACCTGTTAATATACCTAACGTGACGTGTCACACCCAGTGCAACACTCCCACCAAGTGGCTAGAATACGTAATTGCAATGTCAACCTATCAAGAAAAGGTGCATGTATAAATGGCTCCTACAGTTAGTATGAAATAAAGTCTGGATTGTAATAAGTGAAGATGCTGAGATCTTGAGAGATCTGTTAGTGTTTAATGTTCTGTTGGGTTTTAAAGTGTTTCTGTATTATCTGTTTTGTGGGTCACCATTGTGTTGAAGAGTAGAACCTGTGCTTCAGTCAAAGATGAACAGAGAAACATTGATGTTATGCTGCATGTTGCTTTATTTAACTGCCAGTAACTGTGTAGTTGCTGATACAGTGACGTAGTTAAGTGCAAGAGTTAAGTTACCTACCGCCGTTCTTTTAAACGGTGTTATTCCAAACACTGATCGTCACCACGTTCTTGTTCGAACAGAGAATACAGCAATGGTGCATGGCTTATATTAACCACCAACCATTGCGGAGGGGCCGCAAGTACGCATATCCTCTGCCAAAACTGGTACCCTTGGTGCCAGAAAAAATCAGGAAAGAGTAGAAGTCAGTTCTGCTGGTAGCACCCAAATGGCCCAACCAACAATGGTTTCCAGAGCTGATGGAATTATTGGTGGCACCCCATGGATAAGCCTATTGAGGAGAGACCTCCTGTCCCAGGCGTGGGGCACAATAGAGCCAACGGTGCAGAACACACTGGAAAAACTACCTAGATAGCATACATATATCCAGGCCTCATCTGGCCCAACTTATGGCACATATGGCTCAGTTCTGGCAGTGGTAAAGGTCATATGGGCTGTATCTGGCCAACACACATCAAGCCGGTTTTAGTGTGGGTTGTGCCTTGCTGTGTGAGGCTTAGATGTTGCTCATATGACCTTTGCCACTGCCAGAACTGAGCCATATGTGCCATAGTTGGCCCAGACAAAGTCCTTTTAGGCAAGTCATGCCACTCGGCCGCCATCTTGGCAACGCCTCCGGGCAGCTATTTCGGACTAACAAGACCAGGCTCCTATCTAAATGAATGGGCAGAGAGTCAGAACTGCACTTTCACTGGTTACCGGGACATAAAAACTGCATGTATAGAAACAGCAGTAAAATATGATAAAAATCGCTGAAAAAGTTTGATGACTTTGCCCCAAAATAAGGTTTAAAACGCCTTTTTCCCCACAGGTTATACTTTACTACGCATGCGCAAGGGTTCTCGTCTCCGCGGTCGCAAACTTCAACTGTGCGCATGCGTCAGTGGAACCAGACGATAGGCTTACATGTTTCCCGGCTTGACTGTTAAAAGCAGACGATTGGCTTTCCAGCAGGAGGGGCGGGACATTTGCATACAACCGCCATATTTGGCGTTACGGGTTTTATCCATATAGTTGTATTGAGGATTGAGGAAGTGGCATGTCTCTATATAAATTGTCTCTGGCCCAGATGAGCCCCGGATATGTATTCTATTGCCAGCCACACTTAGGTTGAGTCATCACCTTCATTCCATTTGGGCCAGAAGAATGTGGGAGATGTGGGCCACAACTGGGCCAGATGTCATTTGCTATCTGGGTAAGTTGGCCGACGCTAAAAAAAGGGCTGACGTTGGCCAACGGCGCGAGTAAAGCCAGGGACACTTATTCAGGCCTTTTTGAGTGTTGGTCATTGTTTTTTTTGGCTGATTCAGCATATAGAATCAGTGTCGGGTCATCTGTGAGAACTCTGATCTCTGAACTCCGGCTGTTCAGTTTAACGAATGAGTCAGTGCACAACAATAAAGATCTAAATTGATGAAAGCGAGCAAAGAAGTCATGACGACACAGACTGTCATGTTCTGTAATGGTGCGTTCACACAGGACGCGAATAGCGCGTCAGGCGCGAATGATTTCAATGTTAAGTCAATGCAAAGACGCGTTACGCACGTAAAAAATTCCTGCGGCGCGAATGAGGCGTAGAGCGCGGATAATCCTTTTATCCGCTGTAGACGCGAATGCACGAATTCAGCGTCTGGCGCGTTAAGCACGTTACGCGCAAATTATTTAGTTAGTGCTATTTGTGCATTCACGCGTTTGACGCGAATTCGCGTCTGCCGCCCGAGTTGAAAAATCTGAACTTCTGCTTTCAGAAGCCTGCTTGCTCGTACTTGCCTGCTTGCTGTCACGTGGTGAAGTATCTGGATGCTGGATGCCTCAATACATTATTTTGTAATATGACAAAATGGAATAAAATGACTATTCTTTTCTATTCTGTTCTAATGCAGCAACAAAGCAAATATTTTATCACATAAAAACTTGATTTAAATATATGAGACATATTAATTTTGTATTGAATGCTTTTTATTCCATTTCTAGATTATATGAAACATTATTATTCTAATGTAAAGACAACAAACATAGTACATAATTATTCTAGACCCACTAGCATCACTGAGACCATCACCTGTTGTTTTATAAGTTTTGTTTCTAGTGTCTCAGCATGTGAAATGACCTGCTGAGAGGGTCTCCTCCCCTTGCCTTTTGTCAGTGCGGGAAGGTCTGCTCCATCCTGTTCTCCTGGCTCAGCTAATTTACATGCTTTGTTTTGATGTATACCCCCTCAAGGAAATTCCACCCCCTTGAAATGAATATAAGCTAAAAATGTATCATGTTTTAGTTAGACTCGTGACGACGCTTGGAAGAGACTACAGCAACTCCAGCTCGTGCTCAATAAAGAATCCTGCTTAAGATACTGCCCGAGTCTCCTGGTCTTAGCTTCTGAATCTTCTACACTTGAGAAGAAATAAGTTTACTACAGTATGGTGGACCCAAATACAGCGACGATGATCCGTACGCCGCTGTTCTGCTTTTCAGAGCAAATACAGAGCGGTGACTCTCTCGATAAATGCTCGATCAACATAAAAAAGATGGCCGCCAACAGATTTCGAATCTGACGTGCGTGACGCGCGTAAATTTCGCTTCAAACTTTTGTTTTTACGCGCGTCAGTTTCACTCTTGACACGCGAATTAACACAAAGTGGTCAAGCGTCAAACTAGACGCGGTAGACGCGAATTTGACGCGCTATTCGCGTCCGGTGTGAACGCACAGTTAGACCTTTGCATTTAGTTTGTTACTTTCTCACCCTAGTGGTCATCTGGGAGTAATTCATTGTGTTCATATATAAATCTTACATTGCTTTCATTGGTTTATTTTATCACATGATGCAGTTTGATCAGAAAACACATTAGTAGTTATATTCCATGCGGTCAGCTTGCAGCTCCAGTCACCTTATCCTGTCCCCACTCTGTTTGTGCCTTGGGAAAGCATCGCTTGTAAGTTGTATTTGAATTTATAGTTAAATAAATTGATACACAAGTGTCATGTAAGACATTCTGTGATGTTACTTGAATATTTATTTGTTAACATGTAAAAAAGCGAATAGTAAAAAAGCAAAACAGCAACGAGAAGATTAGGTACTGAGCCAGTACACCCTCTCAAGCATATTAAGGCCTCTTTATTCATCAGCTTTGGAGCATAAGAGGGAGATTGCAGTAGCTTTGGCTGAAGATGAAGTTCTTGAGGTAGCAGCAGAGATCGAAGGTACACAGGGAAAGTAAGAGTCTCCACGATTCAGTTCAAGTCGCCATTCAGCGCACCCGTGAATATGTCGAACACCACTCCCAGCTATGTCTCAGTGATGAAAAACCCCAGTACTTGAACCATACACGCCATCACTGTTGCCGCTCATCAAACCCGATGTCCAATCAGACAGAAAGGAGCGTCTCCCTGGTCCCAGCAGTGCTTCTCATTTCTTACCCAAGAATGAGGATGCAATTCAGGTTGCAGCACAACAGCCAGAAAGAGCGAAGTCCGTGGTTCGTCAACTCACCACAAGGGACGACAGCCATAAAGCACAGCAGCCAGAAAGGCCAACGTCAGCAACTCATCCACACCCTTGCTCTGTCAGTAGAGCCTCATTACAGCCATATATTGGGTATGCAGATGACAGGGCAGGTATGAGTGATATCGCGAGGTACTTGGTACGTAGAGAGCTTGTGAATTCTGGCCTGATCAAATTTAATGATCGTCTAGAATATAACTGGGCATGGAAGTCTTTATTCTGCAACGCTATTGGAGGACTGAACGCAAGTGCTGGCGAGGAGCTTGACCTCTTAACAAAATGGTTAGGAAATCAGTCTTCAGATCACGTCATACGGATTCGTTCTGTGCATGTTGCTAGCCCTGATATAGGTTTAAGAATGGCTTGGGATCGCCTAGAGGAGTGCTATGGCTCCCCCGAGGTTATTGAAAGAGCTCTCTTTGAGAGGATAGAGAACTTTCCTAAAATCAGTCATAAGGACCCCGTAAAGCTCAGGGAGCTGGGAGACCTGCTAAGGGAGTTAGAGTCTGCAAAATCTGAGAGTTACCTGCCAGGGCTCCATACTTGGACACCGCCAGAGGTGTCAACTCTATCGTTGAGAAGTTGTCAATTGGTCTGCAAGAGAGGTTGTTAGCTCAAGGCTCACAATACAAGGAGCAAGACAACGTGTGTTTTCCTCCATTTGCAAACTTCAGAGACTTCATATGCAGTGAAGCATGCCGAAGAACACTCTCTCAACTGCCCCTATAACTCCGTTGAATAGTTCCCACAGGTTTACTACAGGTCCATCAAAGCTTGATCAGGTGGAAAAGAGACCAGCACATGGCAAAAGCCATGTCTCTGCTCACAAGACTGAAATCGCATCGCTACAAACAGCTTCTCGGGCGGACAGTTCAAGCAGCAGGCGAGGTGAAATAGACAAACAATGCCCTATCCACAAGAAACCACATCCTCTGAAAAAAGTGTAGAGGTTTTCGAAGCAAGTCACTTTTCTTAAAGAAAATGGTATCTGTTTCAGATGTTGCTCTTCTTCCAATCACCTGGCAAAGAACTGAGAGGCAGCTTTGAAGTGCACAGAATGTGAGAGCAACAGCCATATTGCAGCATTGCACCCTGGACCCCCACCATGGTAAAGGAGAGGTCCCTCCTTAGAGCATGGCGGGGAGGGTGAAAGAGAAAGACTTCAGTTGGCAGTCTAGGTGCACAGAGGTCTGTGATGACGGTAAGGAACCAAGATCCTGTTTCAAGATTTGCCTAGTGAAAGTTTATCCTAAAGGACGACCTGACAAAGCTGTGAAAATGTTTGTCATTCTGGATGACCAGAGCAACAGGTCCCTGGCCAGGTCTGAATTCTTTGACCTCTGTCAAATTGAAGGGTCAAACTCGCCATACATGCTGCTCACATGTTCAGGAGTCCCTGAAGCATTTGGGAGAAGAGCCACAGGGTTCATGGTGGAGTCATTGGATCAAACAACAAGCATGATGCTACCCACACTCATTGAATGCAATCACATGCCAAATGAGATTCCAACTCCAGCAGCCGCACAGCACCACACACACCTGAAGTCCATAGCTCACAAGATACCACACCTAGATCTAGAGGCCCAGATACTACTCCTTCTGGGACGCAACATCCTCCAGGTTCAGAAAGTCAGAGAACAACGCAATGGTCCTCCTAGAGCACCCTACGCTCAAAGACTAGACCTTGGCTGGGTTGTTATAGGTGACGTCTGCTTGGGCTCAGCCCACAAGCCAGAGTCTGTGACTTCTTTTTGGACTGACGTGCTTGAAAATGGACGTCCATCTCTCCTTACTCCATGTCCCAATCATATTCAAGTCAAGGAGAGGTTTGGCAACGAAGGACTACACTGCACATCTCTTCACAGCCTTACACACAACACCCCAGTCCTCCATGGCTGCAGCCTCGGCAGCACAATCTTTGAGAGAACCAAGGATGATGACAAAGTGGGTCTCTCCATCGAAGATGAGATTTTCCTGGAGCTTATGGATAAAGAAATGTTTATGGATGAGTCCAACAGCTGGGTGGCGCCTCTTCCATTTCGATCACCACGGCGACAGCTGCCAAACAATCGAGAGCAAGCTCTTAATCGCCTTGCCTCTTTGTGCTGCACATTAGAAAGAAAGCCTGAGATGAAAACTCACTTTGTGAACTTCATGCAAAAGATCTTCTAACTCTTCTTTCTTTCTTTCTAACTAATCTTTCTTTCTGTCTTTCTAAATAATCTCTCTTTCTTTTTTTCTATATAACTAATCTTTCTTTTTATCTTTCCTTCTTTTTTCTTTAACTAATCTTTCTTTATTTCTAACTAATCTATCTAATCTTTCTTTCTGTCTTTCTAAATAATCTCTTTCTTTTTTTGTATTTAACTAATCTTTCTTTCTATCTTTCCTTCTTTTTTCTTTAACTAATCTTTCTTTATTTCTAACTAATCTATCTATCTTTCTTTCTAACTTATCTTTCTTTTTTCTTTCTAACTAATCTATCTTTTTTTCCAACTAATCTATATATAATTATTTCTTTCTTACTAATCTTTCTTTCTAACTAATCTATCTTTCTTTCTAACTAACCTTTCTTTCTAACTAACTAATCTATCTTTCTTTCTTTCTAACTAATCTATCTTTCTTTCTAACTAATCTCTTTATTTATTCTTTCTTTCTTTCTTTTTTTCTTTCTAACTAATCTTTCTTTCTTTCTAACTAATCGTTCTTTCTTTCTAACTAATCGTTCTTTCTAACTAATCTATCTATCTTTCTTTCTAACTAATCTATCTATCTTTCTTTCTAACTATGGTAATCTTTTTTTCTATCTATCTTTCTTTCTTTCTTTCTAAGATAGATAGATATCTTTCTTTCAAACTAATCTTTCTTTCCTTTTTCTTTCTTTCTTACTAATCTTTCTTTCTAACTAATCTTTCTTTCTTTCTAACTAATCATTCTTTCTTTCTAACTAATCTATCTATCTTTTTTCTAACTAATCGTTCTTTCTTTCTAACTAATCGTTCTTTCTTTCTAACTAATCTATCTATCTTTCTTTCTAACTAATCTATCTATCTTTCTTTCTTTCTAACTATGGTAATCTTTCTTTCTAACTAATCTATCTATCTTTCTTTCTTTCTTTCTAACTAAGATAGATAGATATCTTTCTTTCAAACTAATCTTTCTTTCATTTTTCTTTCTTTCTTACTAATCTTTCTTTCTAACTAATCTTTCTTTCTTACTAATCTTTCTTTCTTACTAATCTTTCTTTGTTTTTCTTTTTTTTCTTTCTACCTAATCTTTCTTTCTTTTTTCTAACTAATCTTTCTTTCTTTCTACCTACTCTTTCTTTCTTTTTATTTCTTACTAATCTTTCTTTCTTTTTTCTATCAACCTTTCTTTCTTTCTAACTAACCATTCTTTCTACCTAATCTTTCTTTCTTTTTTTCTAACTAATCTTTCTTCCTTTTTTCTTTCTTTCTTTCTTTGTTTACTAATCTTTCCACTTTTTTCTTTCTTTCTTTCTTACTAATCTTTCTTTCTAGCTAATCTTTCTTTCTTTCTCTATCCTCAATTAAAGTTTGGATGCGTGTCTCTAGCTCTGAAATCTTCTCCGTCAGCCTTACTGTCTCCTTGCATTTATCACATATAAATCCTATATTGCCATTGGAGAAGGCTATACTAAACATATGACACGTGACACAGGTGACAATAACAGGACAAGACATTATTCACCGTGGTTGTTAACTGATTCTTACTTACCTGAGCTTTTATGAACTCAAAGGTGCGGGCGCGCACGAGAAAATAAATAAATAAATGAGCGCACGGGTGGCGTGTTAGCAGGCTAGCGAATTACTAACGTGTTGTGCTTACAATAACGGAAGCTAGCGATGTAAGGTTAATCTGAGATATTGGGTAAGCTGTATTCAGTAATATGTAGAGACTGAACGGACAATCATTAATTCTCTTTTATTAAATCATCAACTCGCAAGAACCAAGAGCCTGAACTAACCACATTCCTGCGGCCATGTGGTCAACTGATACAGCCTTCTCTTAACCAAATTGGCGTCTTAGAGTCTGCGACGAGATTGCCCTTTTTGTCATTTATGTTGATGAATGTTTTGAATGTCATTACAAACAGCGGGTTCTCGCTCTTGAGACAACAAACCGGCCTTGATTTACTCCCCCCTGGCGGAAATCGGGCGGGAGAAGTGAAAAACAGATGTTTCCATTGTCTCCCCTCACCACGTGTGCTCAATACACATCCACGCAAACGCACATACGAACACGCACGTACACATGCAGGAAACATGACTTTCTATATATTAAGTTGTTTACTAAAACATATCCGATGTATCGAAATACATGTAGGAGAGCTGTAATGTGTAAACTTGTCCTAAGAATGTCATCATGCGTGTAAGAGAATTATAAAATGCCTGTACGTACAGTACTGTGCAAAAGTTTTAGGCAGGTAAGATTTTTTAAGTTTTTAAAAGAAGTCTCTTCTGCTCACCAAGGCTGCAATTATTTGATAAAAAATATTTTAAAAAAAGTAATATTGTGAAATATTATTACAATTTAAAACAGCGGTTTTCTGTGTGAATATATAGTGAAGTGTAATTTATTCCTGTGATCAAAGCTGAATTTATCATCATCATTACTCCAGTCTTCAGTGTCACATGATCCTTAAAAAAATCATTCTAATATGATGATTTGATGCTCAAGAAACATTTATGATTATTATCAGTGTTGAAAACAGTTTTTACATTTTTATTTCATGATGCTATGATGAATAGAAACTAAAAAAGAACAGCATTTATCTGAAATCTAAAGCTTTTGTAACATTAAACTCTACCCTTCAAAAGTTTGGGGTCAGTAAGAATTTAAATGTTATTTTTGGGGGAAAGAAATATAATAAATCAATACTTTTATTCATCAAGGATGAGTTAAACTGATCAAAAGTTACAGTAAAGACATTTATAATGTTAGAAAATATTCTATTTTAAATAAACGCTGTTCTTTTGAACTTTCTCTTCATCAAAGAATTTTGGAAAAAAAATTGTACACAACTGTTTTCAAGATTGAAAATAATAATGAATGTTTTTTGAGCATCAAATCATCATATTAGAATGATTTCTGAAGGATCATGTGACACTGAAGACTGGAGTAATGATGATGAAAATTCAGCTTTGATCACAGGAATAAATTACACTTTACTGTATATTCACATAGAAAACCACTGTTTTAAATTGTAATAATATTTCACAATATTACTGTGTTTTTTTTTTTTTTTTTATCAAATAATTGCAGCCTTGGTGAGCAGAAGAGACTTCTTTTAAAAACTTAAAAAATCTTACCTGCCTAAAACTTTTGCACAGTACTGCATGCGTTAAGATGTAACTCAGATGTAACATCTGTATTATGTCTGTGACATGTGATGTTTGATATGATTATGTTTTACATGATATGATCCAAATCTGATCTATTAAGATATATATCAGTATCGTGAAACGTATAATCACAAGTATAGGCCGTTTCCAAAGTAAGCTTAATTTTCTCCTTTGTCATAAAGATGCAAAGTAACGCTGAGCACCACCCGACCATTATCATTGGCCGTCATGCCTTCCCAGGGCGTGCTCAGTTTTAGCCTTAAAAACCCAAGCAAGAGACGGTTCGTTCTCTTGCGCTGTGTATCCTGCTCCCTGATGTAATCTTCGTGTGCTTTCTTTTGTTCCTGTTTTAGTTTGTCTTTGTTTTATTTTGCGTATAGCTAGTCTGTTCTCAGTGCAGTTCTCGTCCTCCGACCAAGTTACCCACGTGCGTTTCGTCAGTCTTCCAGCATCCCGGTGATAAGAATGTCTTTACGCATACAGAACTGTTTTAGGACGTTTGAATTTCCCGCGAAACAACCACGCTTGGCAGAATCAAAGAAGTCCGCCTCCCATCTCCAGGACGCCTCACGCTCTCTTCTACACAACACCAGGTCTGAATGCAAGTGTTCCATCTAAAATTTAGACGCTTTAAAGTGTGTATCCTGTGGCTGTCTCTGAGGGTCTAATTGTGCTAGCAATTGTGTTTTCCTTATGTTTCTACGTTTCTTTTATTATTTGTTTCAGTTTACTTTGTTTATCTGTATCTTTGTTTTGCTAGTAGTGTAGTTTGTTTATTAAAACCTCATTTATACCTTATTAAGTTGGCTTGAGAAAGCCAACTTACTGAAATCCTATTTAAACTTATTATTAAGTTGGCTTGGAAAAGCCAACTTACTGAAATCCTATTTAAACTTATTATTATTCTTCTTCTTCTTATTTTTCTTACCCAAAAAATTCTGACTCTAACTCGTCCTAGAGCTTTAACTCTACAAACTCCAAACTCGGGTCAGACCTTCAGACTGTTCTGACTCGGTGTGCTATATCTTTTCAAACTGATTTGACTTTCAGATTTCTTAAAAATTAATATTAAAAATCATAAAAATCCCATTGACTTTCATTGCAACAGTTCAAATTGAGCCAAGACTACGGTGGCCCAGTAGTGAACAACACAAAAACTCAAATCTAAACTCCCTGAAGCCCTAGATTCAATTAAACTACCATTCTATATGTACTAATGAACTTTATCTATCTATCTATCTATCTATCTATCTATCTATCTATCTATCTATCTATCTATCTATCTATCTATATATCTATCTTTCTAACTTATCTTTCTTTCTTTCTAACTAATCTTTCTTTCTTTCTACCTAATCTTTCTTTATTTCTTTCTTTCTTACTAATCTATCTTTCTTTCAAACTAATCTTTCTTTCTTTCAAACTAATCTTTCTTTCTTTCTAACTAATATTTCTTTCTTGCTAACTGATCTATCTTTCTTTCTTTCTAACTAATCTTTCTTTCTTTCTAACTAATCTATCTTTCTTCTTTCTAACTAATCTATCTTTCTTTCTAACTAATCTACCTTACTTTCTTTCTAACTAATCTATCTTTCTTTCTAACTAATCTATCTATCTTTCTTTCTTTCTAACTACTCTATCTTTCTTTCATTCTAACTTTTCTTTCTTTCTAACTAATCTATCTATCTTTCTAACTAATCTCTTTCTTTCTAACCAATCTTTCATTCTTTCTTTCTTACTTTCTTTTATTCTTTCTTTCTAACTAATCTATCTTTTTTCTTTCTAACTAATCTTTCTTTCTTTCTAACTAATCTATCTTTCTTTCTACCTAATCTTTCTTTATTTCTTTCTTTCTTACTAATCTATCTTTCTTTCAAACTAATCTTTCTTTCTTTCAAACTAATCTTTCTTTCTTTCTAACTAATATTTCTTTCTTGCTAACTGATCTATCTTTCTTTCTTTCTAACTAATCTTTCTTTCTTTCTAACTAATCTATCTTTCTTCTTTCTAACTAATCTATCTTTCTTTCTAACTAATCTACCTTACTTTCTTTCTAACTAATCTATCTTTCTTTCTAACTAATCTATCTATCTTTCTTTCTTTCTAACTACTCTATCTTTCTTTCATTCTAACTTTTCTTTCTTTCTAACTAATCTATCTATCTTTCTAACTAATCTCTTTCTTTCTAACCAATCTTTCATTCTTTCTTTCTTACTTTCTTTTATTCTTTCTTTCTAACTAATCTATCTTTTTTCTTTCTAACTAATCTTTCTTTCTTTCTAACTAATCTATCTATCTTTCTTTCTTTCTAACTAATCTATCTATCTTTCTTTCATTCTAACTAATCTTTTCTTTCTTTCTAACTAATCTCTATCTTTCAAACTAATCTATCATTCTTTCTAACCAATTTTTCTTTCTTTCTTTCTTTCTTTCTTTCTTTTTTTCTTTCTAACTAATCTATCTATCTTTCTTTCTAACTAATCTTTCTTTCTTTCTAACTAATCTTTCTTTCTTTCTAACTAATCTATCTTTCTTTCTTTCTAAATAATCTATCTTTCTTTCTAACTAATCTATCTATCTATCTTTCTTTCTAACTAATCTATCTATCTTTCTTTCTAACTATTTTATCTTTATTTCTAACTAATCTATCATTCTTTATTCCTTTCTTTCTTTCTTACTAATCTATCTTTCTTTCTTTCTAACCAATCTATCATTCTTTCTTTCTTTCTAACTAATCTTTCTTTCTTTCTAACTAATCTATCTATCTTTCTTTCTAACTAATCTATCTTTCTTTCTTTCTAACTAATCTATCTTTTTTTCTAACTAATCTATCTATCTTTCTTTCTAACTAATATATCTTTCTTTCTTTCTAACTAATCTATCTTTCTTTCTAACTAATCTTTCTTTCTTTCTAACTACTCTATCTTTCTTTCATTCTAACTAATCTATCTTTCTTTCTAACTAATCTATCTTTCTTTCTAACTAATCTTTCTTTCTTTCTAACTACTCTATCTTTCTTTCATTCTAACTAATCTATCTTTCTTTCTAACTAATCTATCTTTCTTTCTAACTAATCTATATATCTTTCTTTCTAACTTATCTATCTTTCTTTCTAACTAATCTATCTTTCTTTCTTTCTAACTACTCTATCTTTCTTTCATTCTAACTACTCTATCTTTCTTTCATTCTAACTAATCTATCTTTCTTTCTAACTAATCTAACTTTCTTTCTAACTAACTAATCTATCTTTCTTTCTTTCTTTCTAACAAATCTATTTATCTTTCTTTCTAACTAATCTATCTATCTATCTATCTTTCTTTCTAATCTATCTTTCTTTCTTTCTAACTAATCGAACTTTCTTTCTAACTAATCTATCTTTCTTTCTTTCTAACTACTCTATCTTTCTTTCATTCTAACTAATCTATCTTTCTTTCTAACTAATCTATCTATCTTTCTTTCTAACTAATCTATCTTTCTTTCTTTCTTTCTTGCTAATCTTTTTTCTTTCTTTCTTTCTTACTAATCTATCTTTCTTTCTTTCTTACTAATCTTTTTCTTTCTTTCTTTCTTACTAATCTATCTTTCTTTCTTTCTTACTAATCTATCTTTCTTTCATTCTTACTAATCTTTTTTTCTTTCTTTCTTTCTTACTAATCTATCTTTCTTTCTTTCTTACTAATCTATCTTTCTTTCATTCTTACTAATCTTTTTTTCTTTCTTTCTGTCTTACTAATCTATCTTTCTTTCTTTCTTACTAATCTTTTTTTCTATCTTTCTTTCTTACTAATCTATCTTTCTTTCTTACTAATCTTTTTTTCTTTCTTTCTTTCTAACTAATCTATCTTTCTTTCTTTCTTACTAATCTTGTTTTCTTTCTTTCTTTCTTACTAATCTTTTTTTCTTTCTTTCTTACTAATCTTTTTTCTTTCTTTCTTTCTAACTAATCTATCTTTCTTTCTTACTAATCTATCTTTCTTTCTTTCTTACTAATCTTTTTTTTCTTTCTTTCTAACTAATCTATCTTTCTTTCTTTCTTGCTAATCTTTTTTTCTTTCTTTCTTTCTTACTAATCTATCTTTCTTTCTTTCTAATCTTTTTTTCTTTCTTTCTTACTAATCTATCTTTCTTTCTTACTAATCTTTTTTTCTTTCTTTCTTACTAATCTTTTTTCTTTCTTTCTAACTAATCTATCTTTCTTTCTTACTAATCTTTTTTTCTTTCTTTCTTTCTTTCTTACTAATCTTTTTTTCTTTCTTTCTTTCTTTCTAACTAATCTTTTTTTTCTTTCTTTCTAACTAATCTATCTTTCTTTCTTTCTTTCTTGCTAATCTTTTTTCTTTCTTTCTTTCTTACTAATCTATCCTTCTTTCTTTCTTACTAATCTTTTTTTCTTTCTTTCTTACTAATCTATCTTTCTTTCTTTCTTACTAATCTTTTTTTCTTTCTTTCTTACTAATCTTTTTTCTTTCTTTCTAACTAATCTATCTTTCTTTCTTACTAATCTTTTTTTCTTTCTTTCTTTCTTTCTTACTAATCTTTTTTTTCTTTCTTTCTAACTAATCTATCTTTCTTTCTTTCTTTCTTGCTAATCTTTTTTCTTTCTTTCTTACTAATCTTTTTTCTTTCTTTCTTTTTAACTAATCTATCTTTCTTTCTTACTAATCTTTTTTTCTTTCTTTCTTTCTTACTAATCTTTTTTTTCTTTCTTTCTAACTAATCTATCTTTCTTTCTTTCTTGCTAATCTTTTTTTCTTTCTTTCTTTCTTACTAATCTATCTTTCTTTCTTACTAATCTTTTTTTCTTTCTTTCTTACTAATCTTTTTTTCTTTCTTTCTTTCTTTCTTACTAATCTTTTTTTTCTTTCTTTCTAACTAATCTATCTTTCTTTCTTTCTTTCTTGCTAATCTTTTTTTCTTTCTTTCTTTCTAACTAATCTATCTTTCTTTCTTTCTTACTAATCTTTTTTTCTTTCTTTCTTACTAATCTTTTTTCTTTCTTTCTAACTAATCTATCTTTCTTTCTTACTAATCTTTTTTTCTTTCTTTCTTTCTTACTAATCTTTTTTTTCTTTCTTTCTAACTAATCTATCTTTCTTTCTTACTAATCTTTTTTTCTTTCTTTCTTTCTTTCTTACTAATCTTTTTTTTCTTTCTTTCTAACTAATCTATCTTTCTTTCTTTCTTTCTTGCTAATCTTTTTTTCTTTCTTTCTTTCTTACTAATCTATCTTTCTTTCTTTCTTACTAATCTTTTTTTCTTTCTTTCTTACTAATCTTTTTTCTTTCTTTCTTTCTAACTAATCTATCTTTCTTTCTTACTAATCTTTCTTTCTTTCTTACTAATCTTTTTTCTTTCTTTCTAACTAATCTATCTTTCTTTCTTTCTTACTAATCTTTTTCTTTCTTTCTTTCTTACTAATCTATCTTTCTTTCTTACTAATCTATCTTTCTTTCTTTCTAACTAATCTATCTTTCTTTCTTTCTTACTAATCTATCTTTCTTTCTTACTAATCTTTTTTCTCTCTGTCTAACTAATCTATCTATCTTTCTTACTAATCAATCTTTCTCTTACTAATCTATCTTTTTTTCTTTCTTACTAATCTATCTTTCTTTCCTTCTTTCTTTCTAACTAATCTATCTTTCTTTCTTACTAATCTTTTTTTATTTTTTTATTTCTAACTAATCTATCTTTCTTTCTCTTTCTTACTAATCTATCTTTCTTTCTTTCTTACTATTTTTTTCTTTCTTTCTTTCTTACTAATCTATCTTTCTTTCTTTCTTACTAATCTATCTTTCTTTCTTTCTAACTAATCTATCTTTCTTTCTTACTAATCTTTTTTTATTTTTTTATTTCTAACTAATCTATCTTTCTTTCTTTCTTTCTTTCTAACTAATCTATCTTTCTTTCTTTCTTACTAATCTTTTTTTTATCTTTCTTTCTAACTAATCTATCTTTCTTTCTTTCTTACTGAACTATAAACTAATTAAACTTTAAACTAATTTAAACTTTAAACTTCTTCAAACTTATTGGTCCAAACTTTCACAAGCCAACTTAAAGTTTGTCTCGACGAACTTTTTCTAGTTATTCTTCTTCTTCTTATTTTTCTTACCCAAAAAATTCTGACTCTAACTCGTCCTAGAGCTTTAACTCTACAAACTCCAAACTCGGGTCAGACCTTCAGACTGTTCTGACTCGGCGTGCTATATCTTTTCAAACTGATTTGACTTTCAGATTTCTTAAAAATTAATATGAAAAATCATAAAAATCCCATTGACTTTCATTGCAACAGTTCAAATTGAGCCAAGACTACGGTGGCCCAGCAGTGGACACCAAATAAACTCAAATCTAAACTCCCTGAAGCCCTAGACTCAATTAAACTACCATTCTATATGTACTAATAAACTTATTATCTATCTATCTATCTATCTATCTATCTATCTATCTATCTATCTATCTATCTATCTATCTATCTATCTATCCATCTATCTCTTTCAACTATCTATCTCTCTTTCTATCTATACATCTCTTTCTTTCTTTCTTTCTAACTAATCTATTTTTTCTTTCATTCTAACTAATCTATCTTTTTTCTTTCTAACTAATCTATCTTTCTTTCTAACTGATCTATCTTTTTTCTTTCTAACTACTCTATCTTTCTTTCATTCTAACTAATCTATCTTTCTTTCTAACTAATCTATCTTTCTTTCTTTCTAACTACTCTATCTTTCTTTCATTCTAACTAATCTATCTTTCTTTCTAACTAATCTATCTTTCTTTCTAACTAATCTATCTTTCTTTCTAACTAATCTATCTTTCTTTCTAACTAATCTTTCTTTCTTTCTAACTACTCTATCTTTCTTTCATTCTAACTAATCTATCTTTCTTTCTAACTAATCTATCTTTCTTTCTAACTAATCTATATATCTTTCTTTCTAACTTATCTATCTTTCTTTCTAACTAATCTATCTTTCTTTCTTTCTAACTACTCTATCTTTCTTTCATTCTAACTAATCTATCTTTCTTTCTAACTAATCTAACTTTCTTTCTAACTAACTAATCTATCTTTCTTTCTTTCTAACAAATCTATTTATCTTTCTTTCTAACTAATCTATCTATCTATCTATCTTTCTTTCTAATCTATCTTTCTTTCTTTCTAACTAATCGAACTTTCTTTCTAACTAATCTATCTTTCTTTCTTTCTAACTACTCTATCTTTCTTTCATTCTAACTAATCTATCTTTCTTTCTAACTAATCTATCTATCTTTCTTTCTAACTAATCTATCTTTCTTTCTTTCTTTCTTGCTAATCTTTTTTCTTTCTTTCTTTCTTACTAATCTATCTTTCTTTCTTTCTTACTAATCTTTTTTTCTTTCTTTCTTTCTTACTAATCTATCTTTCTTTCTTTCTTACTAATCTATCTTTCTTTCATTCTTACTAATCTTTTTTTCTTTCTTTCTTTCTTACTAATCTATCTTTCTTTCTTTCTTACTAATCTATCTTTCTTTCATTCTTACTAATCTTTTTTTCTTTCTTTCTGTCTTACTAATCTATCTTTCTTTATTTCTTACTAATCTTTTTTTCTATCTTTCTTTCTTACTAATCTATCTTTCTTTCTTACTAATCTTTTTTTCTTTCTTTCTTTCTAACTAATCTATCTTTCTTTCTTTCTTACTAATCTTTTTTTCTTTCTTTCTTTCTTACTAATCTATCTTTCTTTCTTTCTTACTAATCTTTTTTTCTTTCTTTCTTACTAATCTTTTTTCTTTCTTTCTTTCTAACTAATCTATCTTTCTTTCTTATTAATCTTTTTTTCTTTCTTTCTTTCTTTCTTTCTTACTAATCTTTTTTTTCTTTCTTTCTAACTAATCTATCTTTCTTTCTTTCTTTCTTTCTTGCTAATCTTTTTTCTTTCTTTCTTTCTTACTAATCTATCTTTCTTTCTTTCTTACTAATCTTTTTTTCTTTCTTTCTTACTAATCTTTTTTCTTTCTTTCTTTCTAACTAATCTATCTTTCTTTCTTACTAATCTTTTTTTCTTTCTTTCTTTCTTTCTTACTAATCTTTTTTTTCTTTCTTTCTAACTAATCTATCTTTCTTTCTTTCTTTCTTTCTTGCTAATCTTTTTTCTTTCTTTCTTTCTTACTAATCTATCTTTCTTTCTTTCTTACTAATCTTTTTTCTTTCTTTCTAACTAATCTATCTTTCTTTCTTACTAATCTTTTTTTCTTTCTTTCTTACTAATCTTTTTTTTCTTTCTTTCTAACTAATCTATCTTTCTTTCTTTCTTTCTTGCTAATCTTTCTTTCTTTCTTTCTTTCTTACTAATCTATCTTTCTTTCTTTCTTACTAATCTTTTTTTCTTTCTTTCTTACTAATCTTTTTTCTTTCTTTCTTTCTAACTAATCTATCTTTCTTTCTAACTAATCTATCTTTCTTTCTAACTAATCTATCTTTCTTTCTAACTAATCTTTCTTTCTTTCTAACTACTCTATCTTTCTTTCATTCTAACTAATCTATCTTTCTTTCTAACTAATCTATCTTTCTTTCTAACTAATCTATATATCTTTCTTTCTAACTTATCTATCTTTCTTTCTAACTAATCTATCTTTCTTTCTTTCTAACTACTCTATCTTTCTTTCATTCTAACTAATCTATCTTTCTTTCTAACTAATCTAACTTTCTTTCTAACTAACTAATCTATCTTTCTTTCTTTCTTTCTAACAAATCTATTTATCTTTCTTTCTAACTAATCTATCTATCTATCTATCTTTCTTTCTAATCTATCTTTCTTTCTTTCTAACTAATCGAACTTTCTTTCTAACTAATCTATCTTTCTTTCTTTCTAACTACTCTATCTTTCTTTCATTCTAACTAATCTATCTTTCTTTCTAACTAATCTATCTATCTTTCTTTCTAACTAATCTATCTTTCTTTCTTTCTTTCTTGCTAATCTTTTTTCTTTCTTTCTTTCTTACTAATCTATCTTTCTTTCTTTCTTACTAATCTTTTTTTCTTTCTTTCTTTCTTACTAATCTATCTTTCTTTCTTTCTTACTAATCTATCTTTCTTTCATTCTTACTAATCTTTTTTTCTTTCTTTCTTTCTTACTAATCTATCTTTCTTTCTTTCTTACTAATCTATCTTTCTTTCATTCTTACTAATCTTTTTTTCTTTCTTTCTGTCTTACTAATCTATCTTTCTTTCTTTCTTACTAATCTTTTTTTCTATCTTTCTTTCTTACTAATCTATCTTTCTTTCTTTCTTACTAATCTTTTTTTCTTTCTTTCTTTCTTACTAATCTATCTTTCTTTCTTTCTTACTAATCTTTTTTTCTTTCTTTCTTACTAATCTTTTTTCTTTCTTTCTTTCTAACTAATCTATCTTTCTTTCTTACTAATCTTTTTTTCTTTCTTTCTTTCTTTCTTACTAATCTTTTTATTCTTTCTTTCTAACTAATCTATCTTTCTTTCTTTCTTTCATTCTTGCTAATCTTTTTTTCTTTCTTTCTTTCTTACTAATCTATCTTTCTTTCTTTCTTACTAATCTTTTTTTCTTTCTTTCTTACTAATCTTTTTTCTTTCTTTCTTTCTAACTAATCTATCTTTCTTTCTTACTAATCTTTTTTTCTTTCTTTCTTTCTTTCTTTCTTACTAATCTTTTTTTTCTTTCTTTCTAACTAATCTATCTTTCTTTCTTTCTTTCTTGCTAATCTTTTTTCTTTCTTTCTTTCTTACTAATCTATCTTTCTTTCTTTCTTACTAATCTTTTTTCTTTCTTTCTAACTAATCTATCTTTCTTTCTTACTAATCTTTTTTTCTTTCTTTCTTTCTTTCTTACTAATCTTTTTTTCTTTCTTTCTAACTAATCTATCTTTCTTTCTTTCTTTCTTGCTAATCTTTTTTTCTTTCTTTCTTTCTTACTAATCTATCTTTCTTTCTTTCTTACTAATCTTTTTTTCTTTCTTTCTTACTAATCTTTTTTCTTTCTTTCTTTCTAACTAATCTATCTTTCTTTCTTACTAATCTTTTTTTCTTTCTTTCTTACTAATCTTTTTTCTTTCTTTCTAACTAATCTATCTTTCTTTCTTTCTTACTAATCTTTTTCTTTCTTTCTTTCTTACTAATCTTTCTTTCTTACTAATCTATCTTTCTTTCTTTCTAACTAATCTATCTTTCTTTCTTTCTTACTAATCTATCTTTCTTTCTTACTAATCTTTTTTCTCTCTTTCTAACTAATCTATCTATCTTTCTTACTAATCAATCTTTCTCTTACTAATGTATCTTTTTTTCTTTCTTACTAATCTATCTTTCTTTCCTTCTTTCTTTCTAACTAATCTATCTTTCTTTCTTACTAATCTTTTTTTATTTTTTTATTTCTAACTAATCTATCTTTCTTTCTCTTTCTTACTAATCTATCTTTCTTTCTTTCTTACTATTTTTTTTTCTTTCTTTCTTTCTTACTAATCTATCTTTCTTTCTTTCTTACTAATCTATCTTTCTTTCTTTCTAACTAATCTATCTTTCTTTCTTACTAATCTTTTTTTATTTTTTTATTTCTAACTAATCTATCTTTCTTTCTTTCTTTCTTTCTTTCTTTCTAACTAATCTATCTTTCTTTCTTTCTTACTAATCTTTTTTTCTTTCTTTCTTTCTAACTAATCTATCTTTCTTTCTTTCTTACTGAACTATAAACTAATTAAACTTTAAACTAATTTAAACTTTAAACTTCTTCAAACTTATTGGTCCAAACTTTCACAAGCCAACTTAAAGTTTGTCTCGACGAACTTTTTCTAGTTGCCTCTGTTGTTGTTGACCACATAACAAAGCCTCTTTAATATAAAGATCCTAACGCTACAATCTGATATTGTTAAGTGCACAAAACAGTGTCAGTAAATTTAAGCTAAAATAGGCCACAAGTCATTGATAACTTCCAACAGAACAGCATGGCAGACCTGCTGACTGAGAAAGGGGCTTCAATTGCTTTGGTAATTTTAAAGATCAACAGCCATCTGTCTGTGTAGGATGTATATTCCTAATTAATCATAATTCGTTGTGTTTAATTGTTATATACATACCCGAGGCAGACGTGTAGGCTGTATAACCCCTCGTTGGGTGATTTATTTACGTAAGGACTCGGTTCAAACTATATACTCGATAATATTCTTCCCCGAAATTAAAATTTACTAAAGAGCTTATGAGCCTTGAGCATTCCTTACAAATATAAACAACTTATATTTTAGTATAAACATATAAAACAACTAGAAATTATAGTAAATGATGGTTCAAAACAGAAAGAAATACGAAGCTAATATGAGGCTTAGAGCTTACAGCCTCGACGCAAACAAAGCTTACAGCAGGCAGACAGGAGAAATCGATCAGCAGAGCAGTGCTCAGCCATGTGGTTTTATGTTTTTATTGTTTAGGCTACATAAGCATGTTTTCAGCTTATATGCTAAATCATAGCCTACCTGATAGCCTGTATGCTGTGAGTGAACCTCTGGGTGATCCCTGCGATGAAGACTATGTTTAGACTATAAGAGTCTATGTCAGTGGTCTCAAACTCGCGGCCCGCGGGCCATTTGCGGCCCGCGGGGTGATATTTTGTGGCCCCCTACTTGACATTAAAGTTTAATGTTAGTGCGGCCCGTCGTTGCGTGTGCCGCGTTTTAAAAAAATATTTTTATTTTATCCCTTATGGGCTACCATAGATAGTCTCATGACAGCTTACGGTGGGTTTGTTGTCAATAGTTGTCATAGACAACCGCGAAGTACAAACTGCGCCTGGAAAAAATGAGCGCGTCGCTTATGAGCGCGCTTGCCGCGCGCCTACATTTGAAATAACGAACTTGAGCACGCAAAATATGTGAGCGCGATATGTGAACATGCCACGAGCTACTGGTAGCTCGCGAGCGACGTGTTGGAGACCCCCTGCTCTAAAACAATGTGAGAATAATCATTTTGAGCTTGTAATATGTGTCCAGCAGGTTGATAAGAAGGTTTGCTTTGATTTGTGCAAAGTCAGTAATTTGCCTGAGACACTATACATGTGTAGAAATAATTCAATAAGGCTGAATTCACATAACGTTATAGCGCCTAAAAACGCGGAGAAAACGCCAGGCGCGCCGCGTTCTCCTTTTTCCAAAGCGCTAGGGCGGTTGCGCTCCATAGGCGTCTGTCGTTGCTAAGCTACGGTGCGCTTGCGGCATTCTGAAAAGTTGAGATGTTTTTATCTCGATGCGGCGCGGACGCGCTTGGAAAAAACGAGCGCGTCGCACTGCTTCCATTATGAGCGCGCTTCCATTATGGAAGTGCGCTTCCAATGGAACCCGCTTCCATTATGAGCGCGCATACCGCGTGCCTACATTTGAAATAACGAACTTGAGCGCGCAAAAGACGCGATATGTGAATAGGCCTTAAGACGGGCAGACATGACTGCAAATATTTGTATTTCAAAAGCAATAATCGTTTTTCTAATAAAAGGAAATGTGCCTTCCAAAAAAACATTCAATATCATTAATGTGTTGTATAAAGAAAATAAAAAGTACATAAGCAAATATAAGTATCACAAATATGTGTTATAAGGAAAAGAAAAATAATGTTTGTAAAATGAAGTATCACAAAGATGTTGTTTATAAGGAAAAGACAAAGAAAGTTTGTAAAATTAACTTTAGGACAGCTCATGAAGAACCAATCATGTACAGAACGGAATGTTCAAATTCAGAGGAACAGTTCAGAAGAAACGTTAATGATAAAGATTGAGAAGATTGGATCAGTTGTGCTCCTTTTTTGGAATACTTGAATAAAACTTTTTGTGGAATACTTGATGCGGCCCAGCCTGACCCAGACTCTCCCTCCAGCGGCCCCCAGTTAAGTTGCGTTTGAGACCCCTGGTCTATGTTCTATGTTTTATGTTCTATGTTCTATGAGTCTATGTTCCTCTTCTGCAGATCTGCAGAAGACTGTTTAACCATCTATGGCAACCACCCAGAACACCCTAGCAAGTGCCTAGCAACCCCTCAGAACACCCTAGCAACCACCCAGAATACCCTAGTAACCGCCTAGCAACACCATAGCAACCACCCAGAATACCCTAGCAACGTCCTAGCAACCACCCAGAACACCCTAGCAACTCCATATTAACCACCCAGAATACCCTAACAACCACCTAGCAACACCATAGCAACCATATAATATAAAACCTCTAGCAAACACCCAGAAAACCCTAGTAACCAACCAGAATACCCTAGCAACCGCCTTGCAACACCATATCAACCACCCAGAACACCTTAGCAACACCATAGCAACCACCCAGAACACCTTAGCAACACCATAGCAACCACCCAAAACATCCTAGCAACCGCCTAGCAACACCGTAGCACCCACCCAGAACACCCTAGCAACGCCCTAGCAACCACCCAGAATACCCTAGCAACACCATAGCAACCACCCGGAACACCTTAGCAACAAAAACCCGACTGCAAATCATTTAAAATATTTGGTAACACTTTATTTCGATAGTCCACTTTAGACATTCTACTAAATATAATTAACTTTTCAACTACATGTCAACTAACTGTCATTAGAGTATTAGTAGACTGTCAGCTTAATATCTGCTAACACTTTATTTTGTTGGTCCCCCAACAGACATTCAACTGACTATAAGTAACTTGGCGACTACAAGTCAACTTATTCTCCTAACCCGAACCCTAACACCTAACCACCTAACCTAACAGTCTACTGACAGTCTACTATAATATACTAATACTCTAATGAGAGTTAGTTGACATGTAGTTGAAAAGTTACTTAAAATTAGTAGAACGTCTAAAGTGACTATCGAAATAAAGTGTAACCAAATATTTTTTGTTACTAAATAGTCTTTCAACCGATCACTTATAAGCACTTCTAAAACCTTGGCTAAAGAAGAAATTGGCTAATAATTATTTGAATTTGATCGGTCACCAGCCTTTAAAGGGTAACTAAACCCCTGGTCAGAGCCTGACTCCACCCACTTGCAATATTTGAAAAATGCTGGAAAAGTGGGCAGACCCCACTTAGGAAATAAATACTCTAACCTGATTGTTTTCAATACTCGCAATTCCAACTACTGACTCGCTACAGTGGTTTTGACGAAACAAGACGGGTTTTATACTGCTGTAATGTTCTCGTGCAGTGTTGAAACTCTGACTAAACACCAAATTAAACCGTTGCAAATGAAGACAGAGTCGTAGTGAGGTTGATCATTTACTGTCACACTTCCTCATTTACATGCAGTGGTGAAAACTGTAATAAAACAATACAGCAATATTCAGTGTCCATTTCTTGAGTAACATTACATACAATGCAATTCTCACTTTAGCAGCAGTTACACAGAACATTTACAATTACTGTGAGCTTGTACACAATAGTAAACATCGTTTTTAGCAATCTTATCAAACATTTTAACAAAATCTCTACTAATATATGATCTTTAACATGTCTAGTGTCACATAAATAAACTTACAGCATTGCCTCTATGATGCTTTAAGGTAGATGCAAGTGGATTTAACACCAAAGTACACCATGTCTGTCTCCTTGTTTACATGCAGTACCAGGAAGGACAAACAGGAAGTGACTTAAATAGGAAGTGACATCATCACATGACACAAATACACAAAATTCCTTAAAGGACAACACACTCCCCGTCTGACCTAACTGAGGTCACGTTGAATTTATGAGAGTGCCGAACCTTAGTCTCTAGATCAGTCTTTGGTTAGAAGTAGAACAACTTCTGCAATTGGCCTTAGAAAGGTTTTTAAATTGTCTTGGTCACTTGTTGTTACCTCAACCTTTCTGACATATCCATCCTTTCCAGGGAATATGCCAGTTATTCTAGCCATGGGCCAGCAGTTGCGGGCTATCTGCTTGTCCTGGAGCAGAACTAGATCTCCAACTTGAAGGTTTCTGCGAGGTACTGTCCACTTCTGTCTATGTTGCAAGCAAGGTAAGTATTCACGGCTCCAGCGGGTCCAGAACTGGTTTGCAAGAGCCTGAACTTGTCTCCATTGCTTTGTGTATGAACTCCTGGGGTGGTGGAACTCCTGTCTTCTGTGTAAGGAGCATTGATGGTGAAAGTATGAAAGGTTGTTCCGGGTCTGCAGACACAGGTAAGAGTGGTCGTGCGTTAATAATAGCAGTAACTTCTGCCATTAGTGTGCAAAGAACTTTGTGGGTTAGACGAGTGTTTAGCCCTCTGGGGTCCGAGGTGTTTTCTGGGTCCTGGAGGTGTTCTGACATGCTCTGACATTTGTGCTTATTTCTGATACTTGTGACATTTTCATTGCTAAAGTCTGATTACACTGTATTCAGCACAAACTCTGCTACAGTAATATGTCAGCAGCATGTATGTAAAAGATTTTAGTTTTGAGATAATGACGTTTATGCGTGGTTTGTGAAAAAACAAAAAAACATTGTCACTGAAATAAGGTAATAAAACCCATACTAATTATTTCTTCACGAGACTTTTGAAAATTGTATTACGTGGCCTAGAATATTTGCTTCAAAACTATGTGAAAATCATCCTGACAACTTATTCAGATAAGACAATATATTGACTTAAAATTCGTAAGACGTGTTTTGTGTAAGAAAGCTTTATGCGGAGGGGCGTTAACAATCCATGAATATATAGAGTTTTCACACCTGAGAAAGACAAAGGCCCTCTCCTAATGGCCCTATAAGGTGCTATCAGGTGCTGTCATTGTGAGAACCCTTGCACAAAGAATCAGGAGAGACTTAAAAAAGAATGGCTTTTAGATTGTTTGGATTTATTTACACACATTTTATTTTATTTTAACACAACCAAAAAGATACACAACCAAAGACAAAAAAGCACATTAGTAAAACACACTGATCTAAAGACAGAGACTTGGACAGTCACACACCTTTGTGCCATTCCTGTTACATACCTATCATCTCCAAGGTGTTTGATTTTTCACCATGATCATGTACAGAGACTCACATGAATGTCAGCTGGACTCATCAGTGCTGGTCCCTGTAAAAAAATTTTTTTTTTTTGAAAAAAAAAAAAACAAACCAGCTGTGAACATGCTGATATCAGGAGAAACTATGTTAGATTTTTCTGGTTCAAATTATGCAATTTACTAAATACATACACTATATATATGAACTCCCAAGTGTGTTGTGCCTTGTAGGCATACAGGGCTGCATGAAATAATAACAATAGCCTGTAGCAGGCAGCCTAAATCACTAAAAAGTTCAGTAACACTACATTAGAGAAAACTATATGGAATATCATGTTACTTCAAACGTTTCCATCCGTTACGACGTTATGAAATGAGATTGCTGGAGTAAAAACATAAAGCCTAATGTTTGTTTTGCTTTTCAAACCCACAGCGCACGTGACTCAAACCTCTGCTCAAACTCAGCGCGTGCAAACATTTACTGAATGCGATCGAGCCGGACCAAACTATGAAACATTTTTCTTACATAATTATACATATCTACGTGTGAGCAGATATCCACATTCCACTAACACAGTATTTAACAATAAACACAGGTCTAAACATTATAATATTTACAATCATACGAGCCTTCTGTTATATTGTGCTGTGTTTAATTATCGAACATAAAAACATTCGTAGCCTGTGACACGAGAATGTTTTTATGTATATACATTTAGCATTAGGCTTCATGTTTTACTCCAATCACATTTTATAACCTACATTTTAGTCTGGCACCAGTTTAACTAGTAGCTACAAGTTTATGCAACAATAACATGCTGCTAACAAGCTACAAACAATAACATGTCTTACCTTAAACATCGTTCTCATAATTGTAAGGAATGCTCAAGGTTCATAAGCTCTTTAGTCAATTTTAATTTCGGGGAAGAATATTCAACAGTTATTAATCTCTGATCAACAAATTATTGAATATAGTTTGAACCGAGTCCTTACGTAAGTAAATCACCCAACAAGGGGTTATACAGCCTACACGTCTGCTTCGGGTATGTATATAACAATTGAACACAACGAATTATGATTAATTAGGAATATACATCCTACACAGACAGATGGCTGTTGATCTTTAAAATTACCAAAGCAATTGAAACCCCCTTTCTCAGTCAGCACGTCCGCCGTGCTGTTCGGTTGGAAGTTATCAATGACTTGTGGCCTATTTTAGCTTAACGTTACTGACACTGTTTAGTGCACTTAACAATATCAGATTGTAGCGTTAGGATCTTTATATTAAAGAGGCTTTGTTATGTGGTCAACAACAACAGAGGCAATAAGGTATAAATGAGGTTTTAATAGACAAAACTACACTACCAGTAAAACAAAGATATAGATAAACAAAGTAAACTGAAACAAATAATAAAAGAAACGTAGAAACATAAGGAAAACACAATTGCTAGCACAATTAGACCCTCAGAGACAGCCACAGGATACACACTTTAAAGCTTCTAAATTTTAGATGGAACACTTGCATTCAGACCTGGTGTTGTGTAGAAGAGAGCGTGAGGCGTCCTGGAGATGGGAGGCGGACTTCTTTGATACTTCCGAGCGTGGTTGTTTCGCGGGAAATTCAAACGTCCTAAAACAGTTCTGTATGCGTAAAGACAGTCTTATCACCGGGATGCTGGAAGACTGACGAAACACACGTGGGTAACTCGGTCGGAGGACGAGAACCGCACTGAGAACAGACTAGCTATACGCAAAATAAAACAAAGACAAAATAAAACAGGAACAAAAGAAAGCACACGAAGGTTACATCAGGGAGCAGGATACACAGCGCAAGAGAGCGGACGAACTGCTGCGCGGCCTTTTACCGGGAAGAGTCCGCGCCCACTCTGGAAAGACCTCTCCAATGAGATCCTTTCTTGATTTGGCGGGGTTCCGTGGCCTTTGTCTTGTCAGAACGCCCCACTTTCGGATTTATGGCAGGTATGAATATGGTCAGAAACATTACAGAGATGGAAAAACATAGCAGAGTACATTTTAACGGAACCTCGTTTATATGGTTAATTAGATCAAGTCGGGAGCTTTCATTTGCTATCATGAAAGACGTGTTTGACACACATACAAGTGGATATATGCTCTTAGGCTCTTTATACAGGCCCTTAGAGTTTTAACTACACAACTAACAATCTTAATTGGCATGATACAAAAACAGGAATACACAAGAATACAGGAATACATCACATTTCTCTTAGAATCACCCATTTCTCTGGGTTTTCCGTAAGGAATGCATTGGCGCGTGTCCATAGGTGTGTGCGTGCGTGTATCCGTGGGTGCGAGCGTGGATATGTGTGTGCGTGTGTTTTCATTTCACACATCTGGCTTCGTTCTCTCCGCAGAGATGGGTGTTAAATGATAGCAATCTGTTTGAAAACCCAGGTCCGAATTTTTATGGCCATTTGTGTAAACAATCTCGTACCCTAAAAGTGTCAATAGGCGAGCTATACCCAGACCCAGCGTCGCCAGCGGGTGATTTGCATCGTATGAATCACGCGGGGTTGACTTAGGAATTTTGGTGAGAAATGTGTGCATGGCATTTCAGAATTAGTGAACTCATGAGTTAAAATCAAATACTCTACATAATCAAATCGTGTTCTTCTAACTCTTCTGAGGTAAATCCAAGATAAACAGCACAGTATTCCACACTCGTGAAAAGCAGAGCAGGACTGAAGACTGAAGTTGCGGATTATCTGTTTTGAGAGCGTAACATTTTGTGTTCCTCCACGTGGCTCATTAGTATGCGAGCAACTGTTGCGCATGGGCGTGGTCACATTAACGTTAATGAGGTCAGGCTGGAGAAACCGTACATGTCGTTGCTTTCATACAAATTACTTAAACAGAGAATATTTGTTTTTGATATGATTTACATCATTTAAAAATAGAGACTCAAAGCGTTGTAAAGACATATGTTTCAGGTCTGTGTGACAAACATTTACATTTTACATTTACATTTACATTTAGTCATTTAGCAGACGCTTTTATCCAAAGCGACTTACAACTGAGGACTAAACCAAGCGAGTCATCGTGAAGAGGCAGAAACAACGCAAGAAGTGCTCAAAATACAAAGTTCAGACATAGCTCAGAGTAGCATGAGCCAGGCAAGCGAGGATTTAAAGGAAAAGGGAAGGATTTTTTTTATTTTTTTATTTTTTTATTTTTATGTTAAGTGCTCCCGGAAGAGATGAGTTTTCAGTTGTCTTTTGAATGCTGTCAAGGATTCTGCATTCCGGATGAGGGTGGGGAGATCATTCCACCAGCATGGAACAGTGAATGAGAATGTTCTGGAGAGTGATTTTGTGCCCCGCTGTGGCGGTACCACAAGCCGCCGCTCATTGACCGATCGTAGGCTTCTGGTAGGGATGTAGACTTGAAGTAGTGAGTGGAAGTAGGAGGGAGCTGAACCAGTGGTCAATCTGTAAGCAAGCGTCAACACCTTGAACTTGATGCGAGCAGCGAGTGGTAGCCAGTGCAGAGAGATGAACAGAGGAGTGACGTGGGCCCTTTTGGGCTCGTTGAAGACAAGACGGGCTGCAGCATTCTGGATCATTTGTAGAGGTTTAGTTGCACATGATGGAAGTCCAGCCAGAAGAGCATTGCAGTAATCAAGCCTAGAAATGACCAGGGCCTGGACGAGAAGTTGTGTTGCATGCTCAGTTAGGAAAGGCCTGATCTTCCTGATGTTGTGCATAGCAAACCTGCATGATCGAGCTGTCTTTGTAATGTGGTCTGTGAAGGTCAGCTGGTCATCAAAGATTACTCCAAGATTTCTGACCGATCTTGATGGGGTGATTGAGGAAGAATCTAGCTGGATAGTGAGGTCGTGCTGTAGAGACGGATTGGCAGGGAGGACGAGAAGCTCAGTCTTTGCCAGGTTGAGCTGCAGGTGATGTTCCTTCATCCATGCCGAGATGTCCGCCAGACAGCTTGAGATCCGTGCAGCTACTGTGGGATCATCTGGTTGAAATGAGAGGTAGAGCTGGGTGTCATCAGCATAGCAATGATAAGAGAAACCATGTGCCTGTATGATGGGCCCCAGTGATGTGGTGTAAATGGAGAAGAGGAGCGGTCCAAGAACTGAACCCTGAGGAACTCCTGTGGTCAGTTGATGTGCTTTGGATACCTCGCCTCTCCATGTGACCCTGAAGGACCTACCTGTGAGATAGGACTCGAACCAGTTGAGGGAGGTTCCAGTGATGCCCAGTGATGAGAGGGCGGACAAGAGGATCTGATGATTCACAGTGTCGAAGGCCGCAGACAGGTCCAGGAGAATGAGAACTGATGATTTGGAAGCAGCTTTTGCGATCCGCAGGGCTTCCGTGACCGACAGCAATGCAGTCTCGGTTGAATGCCCTTTCTTGAAGCCAGATTGGTTGACATCCAGCTGGTTGTTCAGAGACAGGAAGGATGATACTTGGTTAAAAGCAACTCGTTCAAGTGTTTTCGCAATGAATGGTAGGAGAGAGACAGGTCTGTAATTCTCTAGAAGTGATGTGTTTAACGATGGTTTTTTAAGCAGAGGAGTTACCCAAGCCTGCTTAAATGCTGTAGGGAAAATGCCAGTGTGGAGGGATGAGTTGATAATGTGAGTGAGAGCTGGTAGAAGTGTGGGAGAGATGGCTTGTAGAAGGTGTGAGGGGATGGGATCTAGAGGGCAGGTGGTAGGATGACTGGAGAGAAGTAGTTCAGATACTTCTTCCTCGGTTAGTGGAGCGAAGGAGGAGAGAAGGATATTGGCTGTGGGAGAGGTTAGTCTGGGTTCCTGTGTGTGTGAATCTGAGAACTGACTGCTGATAGTTGTAGTTTTGTTAGTGAAGAAGTTGGCAAAATCATCAGCAGTTAGCGAGGAGGTGGGTGGTGGTGGAGGTGGACAGAGGAGAGAGTTGAATGTCTTGAACAGTGTTCGTGTGTTAGAGGCACTGTTGATCTTGTTGTGGAAATATGAAGATTTCGCAGCATGAACATCAACAGAAAAGGAAGAGAGCAGAGATTGATACCTACTGAGGTCAGATGTGTCTTTTGATTTGCGCCATTTCCTCTCTGCTGCCCTGAGCTTGGTCCGGTGTTCACGAAGAACCTCAGATAGCCAGGGGTTAGAGGGAGTGGCACGTGCTGGCCTAGAGGAGAGAGGACAGATATTGTCTAAAGAAGAGGTTAGGATGGAGCATAAAGTATCTGTTGCAGTATTCACCTCCAGAGATGAGAAATGCGAGGGTGAGGGAAGAGAAGATGACACAGCAGAGGAAAGATGGGATGGAGAAAGTGAGCACAGGTTTCGTCTGAAAGTAAATGGTGGGGAGGTTGGTGGAGCATGGGTAGTGAGTTGTAGATTGAAAGTAATGAGAAAATGATCTGAAACTTGGAGAGGTTTCACCAAAATGTTGTCTGTGATACAGTTGCGTGTGTAAACCAGGTCCAGTTGGTTGCCTGACTTGTGAGTACCGGTGGTGATGAGCCGTTTGAGATCGAAGGCGGCTAGGAGAGAGATGAAGTCTGTTGCATACGGCTTTGCTAGATGAATGTTGAAATCACCAAAGACTACGAGTGGGGTGCCATCCTCAGGGAAAGAGGACAGCAGCACATCCAGCTCCTCTACAAAGCTTCCCAGTGGACCTGGGGGGCGATAAATAACTACAATATGGATCTTAGTGGGAGTTGTAAGTGTAATAGCATGATATTCAAATGAGTTGTTATTGCATAGAGAAGAGAGAGTTGAATATTTCCAATTGTTAGAAATGAGAAGACCAGTACCCCCACCCCTCCCCGACTGGCGAGGGGTGTGAGAGAAAGAGAAGTTGTTAGAGAGAGCAGCAGGGGTTGCTGAGTCTTCTGGACGGATCCAGGTCTCAGTCAAGCCCAAGATATTAATAGTAGAGTGAGATGCAAAGGCTGGAATGAAGTCAGCTTTATTGACTGCTGATTGACAATTCCATAGACCCATAGAAAGAGAGAGAGGTGAGTGTGAGGATGAGAGAAAAGGGCGCAGATTAGCAGTATTGCGTTGCCTTCTGTGCGTGGTGAGAGAGCGTTGTCGATAGACAACAGGAATGTATTGAAAGCACATAATGATAATGGGAAATAAGATAAAGGTAGGAAAGGAAAGGGTGAAGAAGATACTTAAGTGCCTTGCAGGTGTCCTTGCTCGGTGGAGTCGCGCAGGAAGAGTCGCAGGTCTTTACCCGAGTCGGTCTTAACACGAGGAGGCTGAAACCGAGAGCTGAATGCTTCCGCTGACGCTTCCGCGACAGCGCACACACTACATAGATATAATGCTTCCAATCGCCCTGAGTGAGGACAGCTGTGGCCGCCCTTGCAATTAGCACAGCAAAAGCAAATATCCCGAGAATGGGCGGAATCGAAACTAGCTGTTGAACAGCGCTTACTTAAGTGCTTCAATAAAGTACAGATTATAACCCTTAAGACGCACGGCAGTTATTCAAAATAGGATCGCGTTTAATTCAAATACAGATATTTAGTCAAGGTAAACATAAAAAATAAGCAAAGAATCGAAAATAGCCCTACCTACTTGACAAATAGTAAACAGAGCAACAGGAGAACTGTATATTAAGAAAAAACCACTCACGTGCTCTTGTCGTCCTCACAGAGTGACCGCTTGTCCTGGCTTCCTTCTGAATCTACTCTAGTTTTATATCTGCTATAACAACCCTTGCAATTAGCACAGCAAAAGCAAATATCCCGAGAATGGGCGGAATCGAAACTAGCTGTTGAACAGCGCTTACTTAAGTGCTTCAATAAAGTACAGATTATAACCCTTAAGACGCACGGCAGTTATTCAAAATAGGATCGCGTTTAATTCAAATACAGATATTTAGTCAAGGTAAACATAAAAAATAAGCAAAGAATCGAAAATAGCCCTACCTACTTGACAAATAGTAAACAGAGCAACAGGAGAACTGTATATTAAGAAAAAACCACTCACGTGCTCTTGTCGTCCTCACAGAGTGACCGCTTGTCCTGGCTTCCTTCTGAATCTACTCTAGTTTTATATCTGCTATAACAACCCTTGCAATTAGCACAGCAAAAGCAAATATCCCGAGAATGGGCGGAATCGAAACTAGCTGTTGAACAGCGCTTACTTAAGTGCTTCAATAAAATACAGATTATAACCCTTAAGACGCACGGCAGTTATTCAAAATAGGATCGCGTTTAATTCAAATACAGATATTTAGTCAAGGTAAACATAAAAAATAAGCAAAGAATCGAAAATAGCCCTACCTACTTGACAAATAGTAAACAGAGCAACAGGAGAACTGTATATTAAGAAAAAACCACTCACGTGCTCTTGTCGTCCTCACAGAGTGACCGCTTGTCCTGGCTTCCTTCTGAATCTACTCTAGTTTTATATCTGCTATAACAACCCTTGCAATTAGCACAGCAAAAGCAAATATCCCGAGAATGGGCGGAATCGAAACTAGCTGTTGAACAGCGCTTACTTAAGTGCTTCAATAAAGTACAGATTATAACCCTTAAGACGCACGGCAGTTATTCAAAATAGGATCGCGTTTAATTCAAATACAGATATTTAGTCAAGGTAAACATAAAAAATAAGCAAAGAATCGAAAATAGCCCTACCTACTTGACAAATAGTAAACAGAGCAACAGGAGAACTGTATATTAAGAAAAAACCACTCACGTGCTCTTGTCGTCCTCACAGAGTGACCGCTTGTCCTGGCTTCCTTCTGAATCTACTCTAGTTTTATATCTGCTATAACAACCCTTGCAATTAGCACAGCAAAAGCAAATATCCCGAGAATGGGCGGAATCGAAACTAGCTGTTGAACAGCGCTTACTTAAGTGCTTCAATAAAATACAGATTATAACCCTTAAGACGCACGGCAGTTATTCAAAATAGGATCGCGTTTAATTCAAATACAGATATTTAGTCAAGGTAAACATAAAAAATAAGCAAAGAATCGAAAATAGCCCTACCTACTTGACAAATAGTAAACAGAGCAACAGGAGAACTGTATATTAAGAAAAAACCACTCACGTGCTCTTGTCGTCCTCACAGAGTGACCGCTTGTCCTGGCTTCCTTCTGAATCTACTCTAGTTTTATATCTGCTATAACAACCCTTGCAATTAGCACAGCAAAAGCAAATATCCCGAGAATGGGCGGAATCGAAACTAGCTGTTGAACAGCGCTTACTTAAGTGCTTCAATAAAATACAGATTATAACCCTTAAGACGCACGGCAGTTATTCAAAATAGGATCGCGTTTAATTCAGATACAGATATTTAGTCAAGGTAAACATAAAAAATAAGCAAAGAATCGAAAATAGCCCTACCTACTTGACAAATAGTAAACAGAGCAACAGGAGAACTGTATATTAAGAAAAAACCACTCACGTGCTCTTGTCGTCCTCACAGAGTGACCGCTTGTCCTGGCTTCCTTCTGAATCTACTCTAGTTTTATATCTGCTATAACAACCCTTGCAATTAGCACAGCAAAAGCAAATATCCCGAGAATGGGCGGAATCGAAACTAGCTGTTGAACAGCGCTTACTTAAGTGCTTCAATAAAGTACAGATTATAACCTTTAAGACGCACGGCAGTTATTCAAAATAGGATCGCGTTTAATTCAAATACAGATATTTAGTCAAGGTAAACATAAAAAATAAGCAAAGAATCGAAAATAGCCCTACCTACTTGACAAATAGTAAACAGAGCAACAGGAGAACTGTATATTAAGAAAAAACCACTCACGTGCTCTTGTCGTCCTCACAGAGTGACCGCTTGTCCTGGCTTCCTTCTGAATCTACTCTAGTTTTATATCTGCTATAACAACCCTTGCAATTAGCACAGCAAAAGCAAATATCCCGAGAATGGGCGGAATCGAAACTAGCTGTTGAACAGCGCTTACTTAAGTGCTTCAATAAAATACAGATTATAACCCTTAAGACGCACAGCAGTTATTCAAAATAGGATCGCGTTTAATTCAAATACAGATATTTAGTCAAGGTAAACATAAAAAATAAGCAAAGAATCGAAAATAGCCCTACCTACTTGACAAATAGTAAACAGAGCAACAGGAGAACTGTATATTAAGAAAAAACCACTCACGTGCTCTTGTCGTCCTCACAGAGTGACCGCTTGTCCTGGCTTCCTTCTGAATCTACTCTAGTTTTATATCTGCTATAACAACCCTTGCAATTAGCACAGCAAAAGCAAATATCCCGAGAATGGGCGGAATCGAAACTAGCTGTTGAACAGCGCTTACTTAAGTGCTTCAATAAAATACAGATTATAACCCTTAAGACGCACGGCAGTTATTCAAAATAGGATCGCGTTTAATTCAAATACAGATATTTAGTCAAGGTAAACATAAAAAATAAGCAAAGAATCGAAAATAGCCCTACCTACTTGACAAATAGTAAACAGAGCAACAGGAGAACTGTATATTAAGAAAAAACCACTCACGTGCTCTTGTCGTCCTCACAGAGTGACCGCTTGTCCTGGCTTCCTTCTGAATCTACTCTAGTTTTATATCTGCTATAACAACCCTTGCAATTAGCACAGCAAAAGCAAATATCCCGAGAATGGGCGGAATCGAAACTAGCTGTTGAACAGCGCTTACTTAAGTGCTTCAATAAAGTACAGATTATAACCCTTAAGACGCACGGCAGTTATTCAAAATAGGATCGCGTTTAATTCAAATACAGATATTTAGTCAAGGTAAACATAAAAAATAAGCAAAGAATCGAAAATAGCCCTACCTACTTGACAAATAGTAAACAGAGCAACAGGAGAACTGTATATTAAGAAAAAACCACTCACGTGCTCTTGTCGTCCTCACAGAGTGACCGCTTGTCCTGGCTTCCTTCTGAATCTACTCTAGTTTTATATCTGCTATAACAACCCTTGCAATTAGCACAGCAAAAGCAAATATCCCGAGAATGGGCGGAATCGAAACTAGCTGTTGAACAGCGCTTACTTAAGTGCTTCAATAAAATACAGATTATAACCCTTAAGACGCACGGCAGTTATTCAAAATAGGATCGCGTTTAATTCAAATACAGATATTTAGTCAAGGTAAACATAAAAAATAAGCAAAGAATCGAAAATAGCCCTACCTACTTGACAAATAGTAAACAGAGCAACAGGAGAACTGTATATTAAGAAAAAACCACTCACATGCTCTTGTCGTCCTCACAGAGTGACCGCTTGTCCTGGCTTCCTTCTGAATCTACTCTAGTTTTATATCTGCTATAACAACCCTTGCAATTAGCACAGCAAAAGCAAATATCCCGAGAATGGGCGGAATCGAAACTAGCTGTTGAACAGCGCTTACTTAAGTGCTTCAATAAAGTACAGATTATAACCCTTAAGACGCACGGCAGTTATTCAAAATAGGATCGCGTTTAATTCAAATACAGATATTTAGTCAAGGTAAACATAAAAAATAAGCAAAGAATCGAAAATAGCCCTACCTACTTGACAAATAGTAAACAGAGCAACAGGAGAACTGTATATTAAGAAAAAACCACTCACGTGCTCTTGTCGTCCTCACAGAGTGACCGCTTGTCCTGGCTTCCTTCTGAATCTACTCTAGTTTTATATCTGCTATAACAACCCTTGCAATTAGCACAGCAAAAGCAAATATCCCGAGAATGGGCGGAATCGAAACTAGCTGTTGAACAGCGCTTACTTAAGTGCTTCAATAAAATACAGATTATAACCCTTAAGACGCACGGCAGTTATTCAAAATAGGATCGCGTTTAATTCAAATACAGATATTTAGTCAAGGTAAACATAAAAAATAAGCAAAGAATCGAAAATAGCCCTACCTACTTGACAAATAGTAAACAGAGCAACAGGAGAACTGTATATTAAGAAAAAACCACTCACGTGCTCTTGTCGTCCTCACAGAGTGACCGCTTGTCCTGGCTTCCTTCTGAATCTACTCTAGTTTTATATCTGCTATAACAACCCTTGCAATTAGCACAGCAAAAGCAAATATCCCGAGAATGGGCGGAATCGAAACTAGCTGTTGAACAGCGCTTACTTAAGTGCTTCAATAAAATACAGATTATAACCCTTAAGACGCACGGCAGTTATTCAAAATAGGATCGCGTTTAATTCAAATACAGATATTTAGTCAAGGTAAACATAAAAAATAAGCAAAGAATCGAAAATAGCCCTACCTACTTGACAAATAGTAAACAGAGCAACAGGAGAACTGTATATTAAGAAAAAACCACTCACGTGCTCTTGTCGTCCTCACAGAGTGACCGCTTGTCCTGGCTTCCTTCTGAATCTACTCTAGTTTTATATCTGCTATAACAACCCTTGCAATTAGCACAGCAAAAGCAAATATCCCGAGAATGGGCGGAATCGAAACTAGCTGTTGAACAGCGCTTACTTAAGTGCTTCAATAAAGTACAGATTATAACCCTTAAGACGCACGGCAGTTATTCAAAATAGGATCGCGTTTAATTCAAATACAGATATTTAGTCAAGGTAAACATAAAAAATAAGCAAAGAATCGAAAATAGCCCTACCTACTTGACAAATAGTAAACAGAGCAACAGGAGAACTGTATATTAAGAAAAAACCACTCACGTGCTCTTGTCGTCCTCACAGAGTGACCGCTTGTCCTGGCTTCCTTCTGAATCTACTCTAGTTTTATATCTGCTATAACAACCCTTGCAATTAGCACAGCAAAAGCAAATATCCCGAGAATGGGCGGAATCGAAACTAGCTGTTGAACAGCGCTTACTTAAGTGCTTCAATAAAATACAGATTATAACCCTTAAGACGCACGGCAGTTATTCAAAATAGGATCGCGTTTAATTCAAATACAGATATTTAGTCAAGGTAAACATAAAAAATAAGCAAAGAATCGAAAATAGCCCTACCTACTTGACAAATAGTAAACAGAGCAACAGGAGAACTGTATATTAAAGGTGCCCTATAATGTGAAATTGAATTTATGTTGGCATAGTTAAATAACAAGAGTTCAGTACATGGACATGACATACAGTGAGTTTCAAACACCATTGTTTTCTCCTTCTTATTTAAATCTCGTTTTTAAAAAACACCCCTGAAAAACAGGCGAATCTCCACATAATACCGACTGTGACGCAACAGTCGGGGATCACGCCTCCAAAGATTTGCATATCCCAGCCCTCAATGACAAGCACTGCACAGCCGAGTCATCATCGGAACAAGCGAGGATCAGAGAGAAAATGGCAGATCATGGAATAAATGCTATGTTCCAGGCTGTGCAGGGAATGTGAGGTATTTTCATACCCTTCCCACAGAAAAGAAATGTCAACAGGCGTGGACGCGTGGTTGATGTTTATATTAATCGGATACCGCAACAGTTTAATTCGAAGTTGTTAGTTTGCTCTGCCCATTTCACCACGGACTTATTTTCGAACCTGGGACAATATCAAGCTTCTCTCAGCGTCTCAAACTGAAGAAGGGGGTAATTCCAACTATATTCCCGCAACCGGTAAGTAGTGATTTTATTAAAGATAATTTACACTGTGTTAGATCCAGCGCAAGATCCTAGTACAGTAATAGCAAACTCCAAGTAACGAGCATACATAACTAACGTTAAATAGGCTAATTCTCAGTGAAAAAAGTATACAGAAAGCGGTCAAAGAACAATCCACACAGCGCGAGTTTATCTCTCTTGCCAAACTCGTTATGAAATCAATGACGCTGTTACACTGCACAACGAAGCTCTCATAGAAGTAGGCTATGTCATCGTTTGCATTGGTGAAAGCATTAGAGAGAGAAACTGCGTTGTCTCGCGATCAACAGACTGTCATCTGCTTGCTCAATGCTCATCACAGCAACATTTTATGTGATGGAAATAGATTTAAATACTTTAAAAACATCTAACGATTCGTTAATCTCGATAGCTGTAATAGTTAAAACGTATATAACAGCTGTAATAAAAGTATTCGAGAGAGTTTCACATGTCATATTTCATATGCAAGCATGTCAGCCAATCACAGCAGTGGCCGGTTCTCACAGCAGACACGCCCCTTCAAACAGAGTGTTCAAATCAGAGACTAAAATCAGGCTAGGAAAAATGCCTTTTATTTCTAAATTATGACTATTTTTGATCTAAAAAACATACTAACATTATAAGGGCAACCCAGGAAACATTATAAAATAATAAAAAAAAACATTCTAGGGCACCTTTAAGAAAAAACCACTCACGTGCTCTTGTCGTCCTCACAGAGTGACCGCTTGTCCTGGCTTCCTTCTGAATCTACTCTAGTTTTATATCTGCTATAACAACCCTTGCAATTAGCACAGCAAAAGCAAATATCCCGAATATTTACTGAGTTACAGATAATGTTCTGTCGCGTTTCAGAATGAGCTTCACATTGAGAGAGACGGCAGAAAGCGCATTATGTTTATGTTCTTTATTTTACAAAAAACACAACATTTTGTTTTTATTATGAGTGTACACAAATAAAAGAAGATATTTAACAGTTTTGAATGATGTAAAACACTTGACTGTATGACAAAAATAGACTGAGTTATTTGAGTCTATTTTGCACTGATAAGAAAAAAAGCGAGACAATCGAAACTGATTGCCGGCGCGATTTCAGACCCCAGAGGGTTAGCTGCAGAAACATTGAATCTAGGATTCTTCTGGCAATGCCGATCATACATTCCCACGAGCCTCCCATGTGAGAACTGTGTGGTGGATTGAATTCCCAGCTGCATCCTTGCTCACTGAGGTACCTCTGCACCTTTTTGTCCATTCCAAGCTCCTTGCATGCCCCAATGGAATTGCTACCACAGTCGGAACGGAGCTGTTTCGCAGGGCCTCTGAGTGCGGAAAAACGCCAGAGGGCATTTATGCAGCTGGACGTGTCCATAGACTCGATAACCTCGACATGCACAGCACTCGAACTCATACAGCAGAACATAATCGCCCATCGCTTGCTCTCCGCCTGTCCTCCTCTGGTGCGTCTGGTTGTAACGCACCAGGGTCCAAATACATTGAGTCCCACATATGTAAAGGGAGGGCAGGTTTTGAGGCTTTCAAATGGCAAGTCTGCCATGCGTTGTTCTTCTAGCTTTCCACGTAGCTTGCGACAGGTTATGCATTTGTGGAGTACTGAATTGATTAGAGCTTTGACTTCCAAGATCCACAGTCCTGCTGCCCTGATCGCTCCTTCCGTCAAGTGACGGCCTTGATGTTTCACTTGCTCATGGTGATGTCGAGTGAGCAGTAGAGAGATGTGGCTATCTTTGGGCAGAATTATTGAATTCTTTTCAGCAGCTGCAACTTGAGAGTGCTTCAGACGTCCACCAACACAAATCAAATTATCCTCCATGATCGGACTGAGTTTACGCAAGCGGCTACTTTTGGATACTGGCTGGTTAGCTTGGAAGGCTGATAGTTCTTTTGAAAACGCACCTTTCTGTGTTGCTTGAAGGATAATATTCCTTGCTTGGTCCATTTCATCTGGAGTACGAGGTAAGTCACATCTGTGCCAACCTTTGCATTTTCTGTTTTGGTTTGTGTCTTTGCAGGATTTTGCCATGTGAACTAAAAATGCTACTCCTCTCCCTAGGGATGTGAAGGTGGAGAACCGTTGGAATCGGTCAGAAGTAAGCTTTGGCTCTTTCAGGTGAGTAGCACAGCTTTGTACTTGAGGTCGGATTTCTGAGTCTTTTTCAGGTTCTATTAGCTGAAATGTCTCACCTGTTTGTGTTTTCTCTGCATGTGGCTAATACAAGAAGGAAGGACCAGTAAACCAAGAAGTCTGCACCAGGCCAGATGCAGGTAAGGATCTCGACGCATGATCTGCAGGATTTTCTTCTGTACGTACTGTACATAATGCCACTGCTCAGGTCTTGAGGACTGACGGATACGTTGGACTCTATTGTGAACATACACGTAGAATCGTTTTGACTCGTTAAAAATGTAGCCGAACACCACTTTGCTATCGGTGAAGAACTTTATGTCATCCAACTTTAGGTCCAGCTCATCCTGAATGAGATCTGCCATCTCTACTGCCAAGACAGCAGCGCACAGCTCCAACCTTGGGATGGTAGGTTCCGACAGAGGTGCTAGCTTTGCCTTGCCCATAACTAATCCTACTTCAACTTTCCCATCTTTCTGAAGTGCTTTCAGATATGCCACAGAACCTATGGCCCTGGTCGATGCATCCGAGAATATACACAATTCTGTGTGCACTGCTTCAGTGAGTGAGGTTGTTGTATACGTACGGCAAACATGAAGCGGTTTCAAATCTTGGAGTGAATCTCTCCAGGCTTCCCATCTACTTAACTTGTCTTCTGGGAGAGATGTGTCCCAGTCTGACAGTTCAGAGGTAAGTTCTCTGAGAAGGGCTCTTCATTGGATTGTGACAGGTGAAGTCACAGGATCGAAACCCAGAGGATCGAAAATACTGTTGACAGTAGAGAGAACTCCACGGCGAGTAAATGGTTTGTTAATGGTCGATGCAGAGTAAGTAAAGGTGTCATTCATGATCTCCCACAGTAGACCTAAGCTCCGTTGTGTGGGTGAAGTTTCTCCACTCAGATCTAGGTCCTTACTTACTGGAACACAATCTTTGGGTGGGAAAGCATCCATGACTGCTTGAGTGTTCGAAGCAAACTTATGTAAGCGGATGTTTGACTCAGCTAGTGAGACCTGTGTTCGTTGGAGCAAATCGATTCCCTCAGCTTCCGATGGTATGGATATCAAGCCATCATTAACATAGAAATGTCTCTCCACAAACCTGACAGTATCCTCACCATTCTTCTGTGCACCTTCTCTTATAGCTCTTCGTAGTCCGTAAATTGCCACAGCAGGAGATGGTCCATTACCAAAGACATGGACCTTCATTCGATAATCAACAATTTCCTTGTTAACATCATTGTCCTTATGCCATAGAAAATGGAGGAAATTACGATGGTCTTCACACACCAAGAAACAGTGGAACATCTGCTGAATGTCTGCTAGGATTGCAATCTTCTCTTTACAAAAGTGTAGCAGAACACCCACAAGGGAGTTATTGAGGTCGGGACCTGTAAGGAGCACGTTTTTGAGAGAAACAGTATTGAGCACTGGAATCAAAGACTATCCTGATCTGATTGGGTTTTTGTGGATGGTAGACCCCAAATGTTGGAAGATACCAACATTCCTCCTCTTCTCTCCGTGGCGGTGCTAGCTAAGCATGTCCGTTAGCGAAGATCTTTTCCATGAATTCCACATACTGTTGCTGCATCTCAGGTTTCCTCTTCAGGGTACGTTGCAGGATTGTGAAATGGTTCACTACTTGCTTTTTGTTGTTTGGCAAGGGCTGTCGTGGTTCTCTGAAAGGCAGAGGAGCTACCCAACTGTTAGCATCGTTTCTGTAGACGTTTGTGTCCATTATTTTCAGGAAAGCTGTGTCTTCCACTGATGGAGCAAGTTTGTTGTCATGCTCAGTTCTGTTAAACACTGTCTGTCCCAGTGTCTTCTCAGTTACTCTGGCAGACATGTTACAGCTTGATGACACCTCCTTGACATGCATGAAGCTTGTGCAGGGTAGAAAGATTGAATGGCGACCATTTTCTAGCACATTGGTCCTGAATGTGTTGACTGTCGGCTTATGTACATTGAAAAGGGATTCATTTCTTCCCTGAGTTGTTGCAAGCCGTATGACTATGGAACGCAAAAGTCATAGTATGTCTATGGAACGCACATCTTGGGAGGAGAGGAGAGGACGCTGGCGCTGATTGTTCGCCGCTTCTCCTGGTTTCGCTTTTCTCGAGCTTTTTTGGTTCTTGCAATACCTCCGCCTTTAAACGGATATCTGCAAAGAAATATTTTTTTCTCCTGACGCCGTGGATTATGCTGTGGACTATCCTGGTTGTGTGGGTGACTATCATACCTTATTGCCCTCCTGGATTTTGGCTAACCGCGAGTAGCGGTGCCCAACCCGGCACTGTGTTGACGATCGACATCCTAATGGAACAACATAGGATTTCCAGCGGTACTGAAATCCATTCGCAACAGGATCTTCTACCACGCCGAGCCCGATATATCCATAGAGGGTCGGGTCGCCGGTTTGTTGTGTCCAAACACGGTGACCACAGCAACATCGTATCTGTCTGGACAGCCTCACGCCATGCCGCACCTGGATTACGTCATCAGAGCGCCGCCGCTGGAGGAACATTAAATTCCGATGGGTACAACAGAAAACCCGGAGTGGATCACAGCGTCCTACGGCCTTGTAATAAACAGGACCTCAAAACTTCCATAACTATTGAACAATTTAATGTGCAGTCGCTGTCAAATAAATCTGGACTTATACACGATCACATTTTGGACAAAGGGATAGATATTCTCTGCCTAAGTGAGACCTGGCAGCAGCCTGATGTCTATTCCTCTCTTAATGAGGCATGCCCACCTGGGTATTGCTACCTTTCTAAGCCCCGCACAACTGGCCGGGGTGGGGGGCTTGCTGTAATACATCGCAGCAATCTGGTGCTATCACCCGTGGCCATTCCCAATATGGACACATTTGAAAGTCTTGTTTTTAATTGTAAACATCCGTTTTCTGCGACAATAGCTCTTATTTATCGTCCGCCTAAACCACATTCAACATTCATTTCTGATATACACAGTTTTCTTATTTCTCTTTGTACAATATACTCCAACATTTTGGTTATTGGTGACTTTAATGTGCATATGGACTCCCAGATTTGCCGACTGGCATCTGATTTCAAATACACACTGGACTGTATTAATCTCCATCAGCTTGTTGATGTTCCAACACATACTAAAGGCCATATACTGGATTTAGTGATTACTGACTCTCTTACAGTTACTGGCCTTGAGGTGTATGATGTTGGTGTCTCTGACCATCTGGCAACATTATTCAAAATTCCACTGTCATTTTCTTTTCATAAACCAAAACGTCAGATGATTTTTCGAAATATCAAAAACATCGACTTCATCACTTTTAGTCAGGACTTACATCTTCTCTCCCCTTCCCCAGATTTACCAATGGATGAACTTGTGAATTTTTACAACACCAGCCTTAGCTCCATTCTGGACAGTCATGCCCCAGTTAAAAGCCGGACTGTCACTTTCTCTAGGTCCGCACCCTGGTTCACAGGAGAACTTAGGGAGATGAAGCAGTCTGGTCGTGTCCTGGAGCGGACCTTTAAAAAATCTGGCTTGATGGTGCATAAATTGGCCTATCGAGAGCATCGCAGGGCCTATGCTAGAGCTCTCTCAAAGGCTAGGTTACAGCATTATTCCATGCTGATTAACAACAATACAGGTGACTCCAAAAAATTGTTCTCCACCATTGACCACCTTCTCAAACCGCAGACTCCATCATTTTACAGCTATACCGACTCAAATTGCAATAAATTTATGAACTTTTTCACTTCCAAAATAGACTGTATCCGTTCAGCTCTCTCTCCTCTCACTTGTCCCACTCCTGACACCCCTACAGTACTGATCACGCAAAAACTGTCAAATTTTTCACCTACAACGCAGCAGGAGGTCGAGATTATTATCCGTAAATCTAAATCATCCACTTGCTCTCTTGATCCCCTTCCCACCGCTCTGCTCAAAATCCACCATTCTTCAATCAGCCCTCTTATAACTAAATTGATAAATCTTTCACTGAAAACAGGAAATGTTCCAATAGCTCTAAAAACAGCTATTATTAAACCTCTTCTTAAAAAACCCACCCTAGATCCGGAACCTCTGTCAAATTACAGACCCATCTCTAATCTCTCATTCATCTCAAAAGTCCTAGAAAAGGTGGTATCCTCCCAGCTTCATACCCATCTCAGTTCCAAAGGTTTGTACGAGAAATATCAATCTGGTTTTCGCTCTCAATACAGCACAGAGACAGCTCTCCTCAGAGTGACTAGTGACCTTCTTATGGCCTCTGACTCTGGTTCCACTTTTCTGCTTATCCTCCTCGACCTCTCTGCTGCGTTTGATACTGTTGATCATCGTATCCTCCTTCACAGACTTCAGCACTATATTGGTCTCTCCGACACTTCCCTACAATGGTTTCGATCCTATCTTACAGATAGGACTGAGTGTGTAGCCTTGGGGGAGGCAAAATCCTCACCTCACATTGTCACCTGTGGGGTCCCCCAGGGTTCCGTACTTGGCCCAACCCTTTTCACTATTTACACGCTTCCCCTTGGTTGTGTCGTCAGCAGGCATGGAATTCACTACCATTGCTATGCTGACGACACACAACTTTATCTTCATATCACTCCCTCCGGTTCCCCCTCTGCCATCATTTCCCGCCTCACCTCCTGCCTGGAGGAGATCGGGGCATGGATGAATCAAAATTTTCTGCAGCTGAATGGCTCTAAAACAGAAGCCATCCAAATTGGAACGCCTCACCAATTACGTTCGTCACCTATCACACTTGTTTCTTTTCTTGGCAATACCATTTCCCTTTCTCCCTCCGTTACTAACCTTGGGGTCAAGTTTGACCCATACCTTTCTTTTGACAATCATGTCACCTCAATTTGTAAAACCTCGTTTTTTCACCTCCGTAATATTTCCAAACTGCGTTCCTTTCTTTCCTTTCCAGCTGCAGAGAAGCTCGTCCATGCCTTTGTCTCCTCCAGGCTGGATTACTGTAACGCACTCCTGTGGGGAATCCCTAGTAGGAGCCTCCAAAAGCTCCAGTTTGTGCAGAATAGTGCTGCCAGGGTCTTAATGAGGGTGCGGAAACACGAGCACATCACCCCTATCCTAAAATCCCTTCACTGGCTCCCTGTTTATTTCCGCATAGAATATAAGATCATCTTGCACATTCACCACTGTCTGCATGGTGCGGCCCCCACATACCTCACTGATCTCATTTCCCTACACACTTCCACCCGGACCAGAGCAGGCAAACGGCATCTCCTGGTTACACCTAGGACACGGCTTAAGACCATGGGCGACAGGGCTTTTAAAGCATCTGCCCCTCGTCTATGGAATGCCCTTCCAGAACAACTCAGAGCTCCCAAGACTACTGATGTTTTTAAAAAAGAGCTGAAAACTTATCTTTTTAGAAAAGCGTATTTTTAAGTATTTTAATGTTTTTTTTTTTAAATGTCTGCGTATTGATTTTTTATTTTATTGTTCTGTTTTGTAAGCACTGTGAGATTTGACGTCAAATGTATAGTGCATTATAAATAAAATTCATCAATTCATCATTACCCAGGCACACTTCTCCTATTACTACCCAGCCCAGGTCCAGTCGTTGGGCAAAAAGAAGCGTTGTTTGGTCCATTGACCTGCTGCCTATCCTTGTGTGCCCTGATGACATCTCTTCCGAGTAGCAGCAGTATTTCTGCTTCTGGTTCCAGTTCTGGGATATGCTTAGCAATGTGTCGGAGATGAGGCTGGTGTAGAACTGCACACGGTGTTGGAATTTCAGACCGATTATTCACAATCTCATGACACTCTATAAGTGGTGGAAGAGAAATGCAAACTTTCCCATCCAGTGACTCAATCTGAAATCTTTCTGCTTTCTTGCCAGATGTTTCTAGGGTACCAGAGCAAGTTCTGATATGATATGAGAATGATTTGCTTTCCACGTTGTAGCAACATTGGGTATTGTATTAAATTAGCTCAAATTATATATAGGGAATTCTAATAATTAATCATGAATATGATTAATATATTGCATATTACAGTTCAATTAAATTATCGAAGTTGCAAATAGATCGATTGTATACATGAATGATCTCCACAATGAGTTATGGTTCGTCATTAACCCTCTGGAGTCTAAGGGGTTTTTGAGGTCCGTGAGATGTTTTGACATGCCCTGACATTTGTGTTTTTTTCAGTTGCTTATAAACATATTAATGGCAAAGGTGTAATTACACTCTATTTAGCACAAATAGGGGTACCATAATATGCTAGCAACATCTATGTACATATTTGTATTTTTGAGGGAATAATGTTTATGCATGGTTATTCAAAAAACTAAAAATTAAAGTTTCTGAAATAAGGCCACAAAACACATACTTAACATGTGTCCACAAGACTTTGACTAATGGATGTAGTTGCCTAGTGTTTTTGCTTCAAAATGATCTGAAAATCACCCTGCCAAATCATTCACATAAAACAATACATTGATTTAAAAAAATTTAAAACAGTTTTTGCTTCCAAAGGCAATATGCGCAGGGGCGTGACTTGCTGTGATTCACACCTGAGAAGACAAAGACCCTGCATACTAATGAGCCTGCATACTAATGAGCCTTTCATTCAGGTGTGTCACACAAGAAAAAATGCGAGGACAAAAATAAATAAATAAATAAATTATATATATATATATATATAAATAATCCAAATATAAATGAAAGTCAAAAGCACATTTTTAGTACATAGTCATACCTGGAAACAAATCCTGTTCAAATAGGCTATATATGGACCATTCTACAGAATTAGTTAGATTTAGAAAGTTAGAGTTCTCAGAGAGGAAAAAAAGGTAGTTTTTCACAAATTTTTTATACATTCAAATTGTATAATTTCCAAGGTAAACATTTCTAGTATGCAGTTAATTCTCATACTGTATTTTCAGAAAGTTTTGGAATATATCCTCTCCTCAAATGTGTCACTAAAAAAAAACAATAATATTAAGATTTTTTTTTACATCTATCTTGTCTTTTTTTTTTTTTTTTAAGTAGGCCTATAGCCTATAGCCTTTTATCATTCATATTTCAAAGTTAAGGATTCATTAGTTTGATATAGTCTACATTGGACCAAACACTATAATAACATCTTAGATTATGAGCTTATTTTTGACAAAACATTCTAACGTTATATATTTAACATATGAGCAGAAACGGGTTAACTAAAGCTTATTTGATGTCTATTTTAGAGTAAAAAACTTTATAATCTATCCCAAACTAGTCAACTAAATGTTGTCTTTCATATTTCGTCTGTAACAACAACAGTGCGAATTCGTGCCGTTCATTCATCACACAGAGAGAGACACGCGATTCATATTAAAACAGTATTCGCGATTAGAACAAAACACTTAAGAATAAAAAACGTACTATGATGCTCGATGGCTCCTCGAAGTGAAATTAATCCAGCACTTCTGAGGTAAATTATCTAGAATTATTCCTCACAGCCTCGCAAACGACACAGACTACCGGTACATTGGTGTTTTATCGAGCTTGTGTGGGCGTTGGCAAGTTTCAGATCATTTGCGTTTGAATAGCGCGCGCTCTCTGTGGGCGTGGTCACATTAAAAGATAATTAGCTGAAATGAGAACGCCTGGCATCTCTCTCTTTTTATATAGATTACATAAACACAGAATATTTGTTTTAGTTTTGAATTAGATAATTTAAAAGTACACACTTAAATGATTATAAAGATATATTGATCATGCCTGTGTGACTAGTATTCGCTGAGTTTTGTTTACGTTTAGAGACGTGCTCCAGAAAAAAAGTTCACGGAGACGGAGAGGCAGAAAGCACACCCTGTTTATTTTCCTTATTTTACAAAAGCACAATGTTTTATTTCGATTGTAAGTGGACCCATAAAAAAGTAGACATTTAACAGTTTATTTTTTCATATTTCTTAAGTGTGAATGACCAAAAGTGTATTTTAAGTCTATTTTGCTCCTATGTGAAAAAAATCGCGCAAAACGCGCCGGCGCGTTTCTCGACTCCAGAGGGTTAATATATCAATAGTCTCATTACAGATCGATTATATGAGATAACTTTTAAAGGAATTAATTTAGTTATCAAACAATCTGTCTGTCCAGCAAACGGCCGTAAGATTAACTTATCAATTTCCCAACAAAAATTGTCTCTTTCTTATAATTCTGTAAGGCCTAACCAGCAGAGGGAGCTCTCACCGGAATACTGACTGTGATCCACGCCCTCTACTTCCTCTACACTCATTTCCTGTTTGCCTGCCTATTTATTCAGAGACCATGCCTTCACTCTTCGCGAAGTATTGCCAGTTTTTCCCTGCCTTACCAAGCATTGTTGTCTACTCTCTACTGCCTGACTGCCTGTGTATGATTCTGCCTGATTCTCGGTTTTACGATCTCTAGATTATCCCTTTGTATTGATTGCCTGTTTGGACTGATGTTTCTGCTTGGACCCCTTGCCTGCTTGCTGACTATTGCCTTTTGGATCTCCCCATTGGATGTGAAACTATCTGACGGTTACGTTTGTTCATCCCCACTGCCTGCCTCCTCACAACTGCTTAAGGTGAATCTCACAAATAAACTTCCGCAAATGGATTCACACTCTGCCTCTGCATCTACATTACAGAATACTTCGCCTCCTTTGAGTCCAGCGGAAGTTTCTAACATGCAAGCAGTATTTGCTTATCAGAGTGAGGTATTAAAGGGCTACCAAGAACAACTTACAAAACTCCAGTCGGTCAACGAGCATCTGACTCATTACATCCACTCTCTTCCACTTTCCACACCGAAGACGGTAAATTTTGCACTTCCTGAGAAGTTTGATGGTTCTGCCGAACAATGTAAGGGCTTTGTTCGTCAAGTCCAGCTTTACTTTGATCACCAAGGGGAAAAGCTTGAATCTGAAGGAAAGAGATGTGCGTTTTTAATGACACTGTTAACTGGAAAAGCGATTGACTGGGCTGCCGCTGTTTGGGACTCTGATTCACGATTACGAGGGTCAGTGGATTATTTCATTCAACAACTCCGTGAGGTGTTTGAATACCCTGCTGGAGGTAAGGATATATCCACACAAATAATCCACATCACACAAGGTAACCGCACTGCGGCTGACTACGCTATTGAGTTCAGGACACTAGCTGCACAGAGTGGCTGGAATGATGTTGCGTTAAAGGCCATGTTTCAACGCAGTCTCAATCCCGAGTTGCAAACTGAACTAGCCTGTAAAGGAGAAGAAACCTCCTTTTCCGAATTTGTCACTCTTGCTATCAAAATTGATAATCTCATGAGACAAGCCCCTACACGCAAGAAGAGCAGGGGAGAGCCACCCCGTTTTCTAACCCCCATCACCGCAAGACATGATCCACATGACGAGCCTATGCAACTTAACGTCTCCCGGCTCTCTGAAGGAGAGAGAGAGAGACGCCGGCAACATCAGCTGTGTTTTTACTGCGGTGAAGCAGGTCATCGCAGTCTCGGATGTCCACACAAAGCCATCCCCACTCCTAGGGTAAATATTGAACATTTCTCCATTCTCAGTAATAAATCACTTACCTTACCCATCGCTCTCAAGATTGACACCATGTCTTTTGAATTGACAGCGATGATTGACTCTGGAGCCGCTCTGAATCTTATCAATAAGGACATTATCACTGAGTACAACATCCCCGTTCAACCATGTAAACCACCCATCAAGATCAAGTCCATTGACGACACGCTCATCGGAAGGGGAATCACTCATCGAACCACCACTATCACTCTCAAAGTCGGCTTGTTTCATCAGGAGTCTGTTTCGCTGTATGTCGTTGACTCCCCCAAACTCCAAGTCATTCTGGGACATCCCTGGCTATCTATCCACGACCCAGATATCTCCTGGCACCATGGTGAGTTAACTCACTGGTCCCCGTTTTGTCTAAATAACTGCCTCCCTACGACACCACTGCCTTGTCACACAACCAGCATAGAGAGCCCTGACACCATGAAAACTGTGAACATCCCTGCTGTTTATCACCATCTCTCTGAAGTTTTCAGCAAAACCAAAGCTACCCAGTTACCACCACACCGACCATGGGACTGCGCTATCGATCTTCTTCCCCACGCCATGCCACCCACCTGCAAGGTTTATCCCCTTACTCGGACCGAAAGTGAATCAATGGAGGAGTACATCAAAGAGGCTCTGGACTCCGGTTTTATCCGTCCGTCTACCTCTCCAGCCGCTGCTGGATTCTTCTTCGTCGAGAAGAAGGATGGAGGGTTAAGACCATGCATTGACTACCGGAGACTCAATGATATAACTGTCAAGTTTCGTTACCCCCTGCCTCTAGTACCTTCTGCCCTGGAACAACTGCGGGAAGCCACCATTTTTACAAAACTAGACCTAAGAAGCGCCTATAACTTAATCCGAATCAAGGAGGGTGACGAGTGGAAAACTGCATTCCACACCACTAGGGGGCACTACGAATACCAGGTTATGCCTCATGGACTTTCTAACTCACCTGCCATCTTCCAATCATTCATCAATGAAATCTTCAAGGATCTTCTGAACCAGTTTGTAGTGGCATACATTGATGACATTCTCATCTACTCCAAATCTGAAACGGAACATATCAACCATGTGAAAGTAGTTCTCTCTCGATTACTCAAGAATCATCTCTATATCAAGGCAGAAAAGTGTGAATTCCATGTCAACCAAACCACCTTTTTAGGATATCACATCAGTCATCATGGCGTAAAAATGGATGAAGTCAAGGTATTAGCCGTCACGGAATGGCCCCAACCCACGACAATCAAAGAGTTACAAAGATTCCTAGGCTTCGCAAATTTCTACAGACGTTTCATCCGCAACTACAGCACTGTGGCAGCACCTCTAACATCACTTCTGAAGGGTAAACCCACAAAACTTAAGTGGAATCAAGAGGCAACCCAGGCATTTATCACCCTCAAGGAGAGATTCACGTCAGCCCCCATTCTGAAACACCCCGACCCCAGTCTACCCTTAATCGTCGAAGTGGATGCTTCTGACTGCGGAATTGGAGCTGTACTCTCACAGAGACACGGGCAACCAGGCAAAGTTCATCCTTGTGCATTCTTTTCTAGAAAACTAACAGCTGCAGAACGAAATTATGATGTGGGGAACAAAGAACTGCTATCTATGAAGGCCGCCATCGAGGAGTGGCGACACTGGTTAGAGGGGGCAATTCTCCCATTCCAAATCATCACTGATCACAAAAATCTGGAGTACATCAAGGGTGCCAAACGCTTAAACTCACGTCAAGCTCGATGGGCTCTGTTTTTTACTCGCTTCCAATTCACAGTGGCCTACTGACCAGGCATTCAGAACGGTAAAGCAGATGCACTCTCTAGACGACATGACCTTCCTACAAGAACCATCACCTCAGAATCCATCCTCCCTCATTCTATTATCCTAGCTCCAGTTTCATGGGATATCATGGAAGAATTACGACAGGAACAACAACTTGAACCACAACCTGCTAACTGTCCTCCTGACAAGGAGTATGTTCTGAAAAATCTACGTCCACGCATCACGCAATGGGTCCACACCTCCCTTAGTGCAGGCCACCCCGGCATTTCTCGCACCATCCATCACCTACAAAATTAATTTTGGTGGCCTTCCATGACACAGGAGATCACCGCTTATGTCAAATCATGTCAAGTCTTCGCCCAGTCTAAAACCCCCAAAGAATCACCCTCCGGTCTTCTGCAACCACTACCCATTCCCCAGCGCCCGTGGTCCCATCTATCCATAAACTTTGTGACTGATCTCCCTCCATCCAACCATTTCACCACTATTCTCGTGATCGTTGACCGGTTCTCCAAATCTTGCCGCTTAGTACCATTAAAGGGACTACCCACTGCCATGGAAACGGCCCAAGCCTTATTCAACCACGTCTTCAGAGTATATGGTCTTCCGGAGGATATCGTCAGCGATAGAGGCAAACAATTCACTTCCCAGGTCTGGAGAGCTTTCTGCAAACAGCTAGATATCAATGTTAGCCTCACATCAGGTTATCACCCCCAAGCCAATGGCCAAGTTGAACGCCTCAACCAGGAAATCGGCAGGTATTTACGAACCTACTGCAGTCGAGAGCAACACCGCTGGTCAGAGTTCCTACCCTGGGCCGAATATGCTCAGAACTCCCTCACACACACATCTACCGGCTTGACTCCCTTCCAGTGCGTCCTGGGGTTCCAACCTCCCTTGTTCCCGTGGTCGGGCGAACCCTCTTCTGTCCCTGCTGTGGATGAATGGATTCAACGTAGTGAAAGGGTGTGGGACAGTGCACACGTCCGTCTCCAGCGGGCCGTCAGAACACAGGAGTTCCAGGCCAACAGACGACGTCGCCCACATCCTCACTATCAACCAGGACAACAGGTCTGGCTCTCGACTAAGAACATCAAGCTCAAACTACCCAGTAGGAAGCTCAGTCCTAGGTATGTTGGCCCTTTTAAAATTCTCAAAAGAATAAATGAAGTCACTTACCGAATAGAGCTTCCTACTGACTACCGCATATCTCCCTCCTTCCATGTTTCTCTCCTCAAGCCGGTCCACCCGAATGCTTACCCTGACCATGAGAACCCTGAACCACCACCTCCACTGGACATAGATGGAACTCCTGCGTATCAAGTCAATCAGTTACTAGACTCTAGACGAAGAGAGGGTCGGCTCCAATATCTGGTGGACTGGGAGGGTTATGGACCTGAGGAGAGATCGTGGGTAACTGCCCAGGACATTTTGGACCCGTCCCTCATAGAGGACTATCATCGAGCCAGACCTGACCGACCAGCACCGAGACCACGGGGACGGCCACGTCGAGCTCCAGGAGTCGCTCCTAGAGGGAGGGGTTCTGTAAGGCCTAACCAGCAGAGGGAGCTCTCACCGGAATACTGACTGTGATCCACGCCCTCTACTTCCTCTACACTCATTTCCTGTTTGCCTGCCTATTTATTCAGAGACCATGCCTTCACTCTTCGCGAAGTATTGCCAGTTTTTCCCTGCCTTACCAACGTTGTTGTCTACTCTCTACTGCCTGTGTATGATTCTGCCTGATTCTCGGTTTTACGATCTCTAGATTATCCCTTTGTATTGATTGCCTGTTTGGACTGATGTTTCTGCTTGGACCCCTTGCCTGCTTGCTGACTATTGCCTTTTGGATCTCCCCATTGGATGTGAAACTATCTGATGGTTACGTTTGTTCATCCCCACTGCCTGCCTCCTCACAACTGCTTAAGGTGAATCTCACAAATAAACTTCCGCAAATGGATTCACACTCTGCCTCTGCATCTACATTACAAATTCCAAAAAGCTATTTTCTGGCCATGAAAAATCACCTTCTTGTTATCAAATTTAGGTTACTGAAATAGTAACACATTGTAAAGCTTTGTAGATAGATCAAACATTTCATTGACTTTGTAAAAATTAGCATTTCAGAAGCAATCAAGAATATAATGGTTTTAATAAAATGAAACTACAGATACAGAATTCTACATTTAAACACGGGATACATGTATGTACAGTAAACAGTAAACTAACGCGACAGACGAATAACAAACGGGAGTGAGAGAGAGATTGAGTGAGAGAGAGAGATTGAGAGGGAGAGAGAGAGAGAGAGAGAGAGAGAGAGAGAGAGAGAGAGAGAGAGAGATCGAGATCAAGAGGGAGAGAGAGATTGAGAGAGAGAGAGAGATCCGTAGGATAATTCAAATATACTTGCATGGTTCTCATGTGTCTGAGCTCTGCTGCGCATGTGAGCAGCTGGTCTTTGTGTGTTCCGTTGGAGCGTCACGTGGTTTGCTGCGGTCTGGAGCGCGCAGTTTCAAAGAAGGCTTAAAAGTCTTTGACGTAAATTACCAAAGAAATAATTCAGACTAAGTTCATTTCTGGGGAAATGAACAAAGGAAAAAACAAACTTAAGCGAAAGAAAATAAAAAGAAGAGAACACGGCGTAAAGCTCCCTAAGGAGCCATGGAACCGGAAACCTCTCACAGGGAAAAAGCTCTCTCGTGCTCTTCCTGGGGTCAGTCTTTTTATGGAAAGACTGGGTTCACGCCTCTGTTTGCGTGAACCCCCATGACCGTCCGAGAATCTGAAGCGGACAAAGTTTTCTTTGTCCTGTGGGGGGGAATGCCCACTGGACTGAGGAGATTGTATTGAGCCGTTCGGCTCCAGAACCATGAAATGTGTAAAAGAATGCACATTACTGCATTCTGCTATTGGAATTCGGCTCCGTTAGATTGAGAGAATTACAGAGATATCAAATGTGTCACAGAAATACATAGAAATACAGAGTTACATACGATATGCATATTATAAGCATTTAGTTCCTTCAAAGCAAGTTGTTCCTTCAAACAAACGTCATACATGAAGTGAATATAAACCGGGAGCACACAGGAGTATTATGAAAACATGACATGCTTATGTTCTAAGTTTAATTTTCAAAGTTCGTGTTGTGTGTGCGTTAATGTGTGTGTATGTGATTGTCCTTTAGAGTTCGGGCTGTCCTTTCCCCCCCCCCCCTCCTTTCAGGGGGAGTCAGGATGTGTGTCCTGTGAGGCGGCGAGGTTTGCATCAGGGGAATGGTCCAAAAAGTCCTATGATATCTGCTTTGTGTCACAGTCAAAAAGAAGGGTAGAGCTGTGTTTGATTCAATTAGGATTCACTGATTAAGAACATCTGGCCGGATGCCCTCAATGTCGTTACAAACAGTACGATTGCTCTGGTCATCCAGAATTACATAGGCTTTGATGGCCATGTCCTTGGAACCCTTGGGGTATATCTTTACGAGACAGATTTTTGAACAGGAGAGGCTCCACTGACCTGCACCACAAACTTCTGTACAGATTGTACTAACAACAGCATTATTAGAATGATCTTCTACCTCCCCGCCGTCCTCTTGTGACGGTGAGAAAGCCTTGACTGCATAAGGTGTTGGACCAGGATGCATGGCCGCATCATGATAAATGCTGCTGCATTCAGCGCACTTCACAGAAGACTTGCAATCCTTAGCAAGGTGAAAGATTGAAGAACAACATTTGAAACATATTCCTTTCTCCTTAACCCTCTGGAGTCGAGAAACGCGCCGGCGCGTTTTGCGCGATTTTTTTCACATAGCAGCAAAATAGACTTAAAATACTCCGTCACCTTTGGTCATACACACTTAAGAAATATGAAAAAATAAACTATTAAATGTCTACTTTTTTATGGGTCCACTTACAATCGAAATAAAATATTGTGCTTTTGTAAAATAAAGAAAATAAACAGGGTGTGCCTTCTGCCTCTCCGTCTCCGTGAACTTTTTTTCTAGAGCACGTCTCTAAACATAAACAAAACTCCGCAAATACTAGTCACACAGGCATGATCAATATATCTTTATAATCATTTAAGTGTGTACTTTTAAATTATCTAATTCAAAACTAAAACAAATATTCTGTGTTTATGTAATCTATATAAAAAGAGAGAGATGCCAGGCGTTCTCATTTCAGCTAATTATCTTTTAATGTGACCACGCCCACAGAGAGCGCGCGCTATAGAAACGCAAATGATCTGAAACTTGCCAACGCCCACACGAGCTCGATAAAACACCAAGTTCAGATTAATGTACCGGTAGTCTGTGTCGTTTTTCGAGGCTGTGAGGAATAATTCTGGATAATTTACCTCAGTGCTGGATTAATTTCACTTCGAGGAGCCATGGATCCAGCGAGAATCATAGTAAGTTTTTTATTCTTTGTTATAATCGCGAATACTGTTTTAAAATGAATCGCGTGTCTTTCTCTGTGTGATGAATGAACGGAATTCGCACTGTTGTTGTTGTTGTTACAGACGAAATATGAAAGACAACATTTAGTTGACTAGTTTGGGATAGATTATAAAGATTTTTACTCTAAAATAGACATCAAATAAGCTTTAGTTAACCAGTTTCTGCTCATATGTTAAATATATAACGTTAGAATGTTTTGTCAAAAATAAGCTCATAATCTAAGATGTTATTATAGTGTTTGTTCCAATGTAGACTATATCAAACTAATGAATCCTTAACTTTGAAATATGAATGATAAAATCCAGGCTATAGGCCTACTTAAAAAAAAAAAAAAAAAGACAAGATAGATCTTGATAGAGATAGAAAAAATCTTAATATTATTGTTTTTTATTAGTGACACATTTGAGGAGATTCCAAAACTTTCTGAAAATACAGTATGAGAATTAACTGCATACTAGAAATGTTTACCTTGGAAATTATACAATTTGAATGTATAAAAAATTTGTGAAAAAATACCTTTTTTTTCCTCTCTGAGAACTCTAACTTTCTAACTCTAACTAATTCTGTAGAATGGTCCATATAGCCTATTTGAACAGGATTTGTTTCCAGGTATGACTATGTACTAAAAATTTGCTTTTGACTTTCATTTATATTTGTATTTTATATATATATATATATATATATATATATATAATTTATTTATTTATTTTTGTCCTCGCATTCTTTCTTGTGTGACACACCTGAATGAAAGGCTCATTAGTATGCAGGCTCATTAGTATGCAGGCTCATTACTATGCAGGGTCTTTGACTTCTCAGGTGTGAATCACAGCAAGTCACGCCCCTGCGCATATTGCCTTTGGAAGCAAAAACTGTTTAAAAAAATTTAAATCAATGTATTGTTTTATGTGAATGATTAGGCCGGGTGATTTTCAGATCATTTTGAAGCAAAAACACTAGGCAACTACATCCATTAGTCAAAAGTCTTGTGGACACATATTAAGTATGTGTTTTGTGGCCTTATTTCAGAAACTTTAATTTTTAGTTTTTTGAATAACCATGCATAAACATTATTCCCTCAAAAATACAAATATGTAAATAGATGTTGCTCGCATATTATAGTACCCCTATTTGTGCTAAATAGAGTGTAATTACACCTTTGCCATTAATATGTTTATAAGCAACTGAAAAAAGCACAAATGTCAGGGCATATCAAAACATCTCACAGACCTCAAAAACCCCTTAGACTCCAGAGGGTTAAGGAAGGCCTTTCTATCATTGAGGAGTTTGTTTCTGAATGTTCTGCATTTTTTCAGAGGGTGTGGTTTATTGTGCAATGGACAGATTTTGTTAGGATCATCACTGGCTGCACACACATCTGTCTCGTGCACTGAGATGGAGTTGTTAGTATGGAAACTCTTCACAAAAGATCTGTCTGGTTTTGTGGGTGTTGTAGCACTGCTTTGAAACATAAAGCTCGGGTCGTTTCGCTTCTTTGCCTCAGAGCACAAAAAGTTACAGAAATACTCAAAGGGAGGAAAGCGACCATGATTGTCTTCTTTATACCGTCACCCAGAAGTCACCCACTTGTCCTGAAGCCCATAGGGAAGTTTCTCAACAATAGGTCCAATTCCGCGTGAGGTGTCGAGGTATAACAAACCTGTTAGATAACCATCTTCTTTAGCACCTTGGATTTCCATAAACAAGTCTCAGAGTTTCCGTTTCACCTGTTCGCCGGATTCCTTTCCCAGAAAGACTTGGTAAGTTTGCTGCAGGTAAGTTGCTTTCAGCTTTCTCAGACTTCGGCTTGTTGTTAATAGACTGTGTAGGTGAAATATGTTCCGCAGGCGGACTCCATGTTATGAAGCTGTTATGCAAGTCAGCGTGGAATGGAGGAGCAACAGGTAAGAGTAGAGAGGGAAAATGACTCTGAAGGTTGATTTGAGAATTGACATATTCACCGATACGCTCAATTTGAACTTTCTCTGATTCCGATCCTCCTCTTTCAGCTGCAGCATGCATTGGCAGTTCTGCATCTTCCAGCACTTGTGCTTCCACTGCGGCCACATCAGCTTCTTTATGTAACGTTAACACTTCCAACTCAGTGTCTATTCTTACTGTTTCCAGCTGATTTTGAGCTTCTCTTGCAGCCTTTTCCATCTTCAGTTTAGCCTCTTGGTGAGCATATGACGCTCTCACTTTAGCAGCTTCAGCTCTGGCCCTGGCTTGGGCTACACTCGCAGATGATGCGGATGACCTGCTTAATGCTCATTGGTTTAAACAACCGTGATGTATTGTTCTTTTTTAAAATGTTCGATTTTAAAACTCTGGTATCATTTGTTGTGTAGGCTATACGTACGTTATGTGTGAATAAACTCTCTGACAGTGCGATATGGGTTATGTGATGTCATTTTTATAAAAACATAAAACAATTATAAAGATATGTCTGTAGGCTATTAAAGAAAAAAATATTGATAAACACATATTTGGAATGGAATTAAATAGCAAGTACTTTGGGTGTCTTGTTCATTATATTTATTTTCATATAAAAGCAACAGAACTTAAATTACATCCAGTTTATTAGCAACACCGTGCACGAGCATGAATCCCGTGAATCCCGCGATATCCGCCTTTGATCTCACAGGTGTCTGATCCACCGTGAGAAGAGAGATCTGTCCGTCTTGCCTGCGCTTTTTTCACTCCTCCCCTCACTGCAGCCGCCTACTCTCGACTACATTTCAGGCGAGGCAAGGCGCATCTCAAACAAGCCTCTTGTCTGTCTCCTTGTTTCCATGCAGTACCAGGAAGGACAAACAGGAAGTGACTTAAATAGGAAGTGACATCATCACATGACACAAATACACTAAATTCCTTAAAGGACAACACACTGCCAAGGGCGTGGTAGCTCGTACCAAGGGCGTGGTGAGCTGGAACCTGCTTACGTCACCATCAACCACTTACATCACGAACCACCGCAAACATTCAATAGGAAAATTCAACTGCAGTAGCCACCATTCAACCTGAAGAGGGCAGCACTCAGACATTTTTGCACTATATATTGTAGAATTAAAACACTTTATACCCAAATGTCAAAAAACATATAAAGAAGATCCAGAAGATATAAAGTGCTGGTTTAGGGAATCTAGCATATTTTTCCTGTCTGTAATAATTTTATCATTCAACTTCAATATATTTGGCATGACAGTATCCTTAGAGTCAGAAGACAGTGATTTTGTAACTTTCCAAAATTTAGAGGGCTTGGCTGATGTAAAGACTTTGGGCGGATCTAATCCGTGGGGAATTTGCATATCATAATTAATAATTCATAATTAATAATTATTCATACATGTTTGGATTAGATCAGTCTTACATGTTAATAAATCTCCCTCTAAGGGAGGATGTCCTTTTACCTGCATATTTAACTGTGTATCCTTGCATTTTAACTACAAGTTGATTACAGTTAATTACACTGATCACGTCTTACAAAACAGGCAAAATTAATTAGCTCAATTGCCAGAATAATATTGTGGGGATCCACAATATCATCTTACTTTATAGGATTTCAGGAAACGCAATTCTCTGGCCAGAAGAATTGGGTTTGCTGCCCTATAAACACATACTCTTTAAAGTATCTTTAATTGATAAAGCGAGTAGGACCTGTTTGCACTTAAGGGACTTGAAAATGAGCAAAGTAAATGAATCAATCAAATGAATATAATGGATTTAATAAAGGCATGTCTACTTATATATTTACTACAGTTGCCATGGAATATATATATACATATATATTTACAAACATAATAGACATACAAAACACAATAAGACATCAATGAACGAGGAAGTGTGTGTGATATAGAGATATGGATAAATTACACACGTGAGAGCTAGTAAGAGAGAGAGAGATAGGGTTACTTTCACCTAGACAGTCAACTTTCCTGAAACAACACGAAAACACATCTTAAGGCTTCTTAGAAGCTCTGTAAAAAAGATATACTTGCAAAGCTGTATTCTTGGTCACTCTGTATCGCCTCATTCCTGCGCGGCCCGACAGTCCTTTGTGTGGGAGGAAGCGTCACGTGGTGCTGCTTGGCGCGCGTGTTGAACGGAGAAGTCTTTGGGGGTAACATTACCAACGGAGAATAGTTCGGCTAAGTTCGTTTCACTTCGTGGAAGTGAACAGAGTCGAATACGGAAAACAAAACTTTGACTAACAAAGAAAAGAAAAATAAAGGTTCCCAAAGGGGAAATCACGCAGTTACATCTTTGTATGGCTGGTGAAGAAGCGCGTCACGTGGTCACGTGCGCGTGCTTCTGGTTCAGAGAGAGCGCGCGTTGGTTTAAAGGTCCCTTGTAGCCGGCTTTGCTGAAGAGATATGTCCCGCGGTGTTCTTTTCACTCGTGGAATTAAAACACGGGGACCTATCTTAAGACTGAAAAACACAAACTAACTAGAACACATAAAAGAAAGGCGAAAGACTCGCCTCGAGACGAGACGTTACATTCTGAAACCAGGACGAGCACGGAAGAGCGCAGTAAGATCTGACGCGGAGGGAGGTTCAGTTCTTCTTTAAAGGAACCTTCTGAGGTGCGAACTGGCCAATGGCATTCAACGAAACTTTGGCGGCAACCTCGGCTTTGTCTTGTCCGCGTTCGATTTATGGCCGCATTCACAGGTTTTACAAGCAGTCAGAATTTGGTCAGAATCATTCCAAAGATGATTAAACATAGTAAAATACATTTTACGGCTTGTTCAATTACATAGATGACCTCGTTAGATCACAAAGGTTCGGAAAATAGGAAGAAAGACGTATAAGGAGAGTTATATTGCAGAGTTACATTAAAAGCATAATTAAATGCCCTTGTAGTTCGTTTAGAACTACCATACACTCCCAGATCCCTTCATAGGGCCTGGACAAATCGACAAACATAACATATCAAATATATCTCAGTAAAGTCTCTAAATGAGTGAATTAAAGCTTTGTGTATGTGCGTTTTCAGAGGGGACTCTTTGACCACATGGCATTCCTTTCTCTGCAGAAAGGAGGGGGGTTAGTTTGATAAGGTCTGCTTGAAGCTCGAGCCACAGTCATGAAGTGTTCTGGTGAATCTCGCAGGACATTTGAATATGTCAGTTCATTGGGTGTTTAAGAGAGAGAACCCTCAAGATTTCTTATAACACCCCTGTGTCACAAAGTTAGCGAGATGTAATGTAAATCAACAAATGGGGAACGAGGATTGGAGTTTATCGAGACTAAACATGCTACACAGTGATTTCTGTTTCTCATAGTATGCAAGTCATGTCTCAAACATTAACCCATTAGAGTTTACAAGGCCACACAGACCAAACAACATAAAGGAAAAATCATGAGATGGAACATTGGATGCATGTATCACATGGTTATATATATATATATATATATATATATATATATATATACATAGAATATATAGGTTTAAACCAGGGTTCGTTTATTCTTCTCAGCAAGAATAAGGAGGAATCACACTCTCTGGGACATTCCAAGGGGTAATAAAGCTCAGTCTTGTAACAGAACACCCCGTTCTTGGTGTGTGTGTGGGAGAGAGTGTGTGTGTGTGTGTGTGTGTGTGTGTGTTTTTCCAAGTTCCAGGCCTTTTGGGGCTAAAGGCTTTGGGATTTTAGCATGGGGGTATTTAGTTATTCAGATTCACCTTCGCCCAGTCCTTACAATATCCCCCTTTTTGTCTGATGAAGTCCCTGTGTGGACTTAAATCGGACAACAATCATCACAATTGACGGATGACAGGTGAATCATGATGATAGGGTAGCAGGTGCTCTCGAGCCGAGGCTGAGGGCTCAGCTTGATTAAGTTTGACGCAGCCTCCGGCGTGGTACCCTCTTCCTGAGGGTCCCGTGAGCTTGGCTGTAGATTTTCGCATCTCGTTGAGCCTCCTGATTGAAAGTCAAGTGTCAGGGTGTGGTTGATTACCGTAGAGGTACCCAGCGCAGGATCAGCTGCAGTCCAGGATTGGACAACAGGTGAGGCAGTTAAGGCGGGCAGTTGAGACACAGCTTGGAGGGCTATGTCGATGGGAACAAGGTCAGTTCTGATTGGTGCTCTTCGCTTGGAAGAGGATACGATGCCAGGTCGTCGAGGTGAAGGATGGCACCTTTGATGCTTGGATTACACGCTCTGGTCGAGCAAGGTGACACAGGTGTCAGTGTCATTTTGGTCGTCAGTGAGTGCGGCTGTGCGCACAGGAGTGTTAAGGAGTCCCCCTTTCACCTACAATCTCTGCGTGGGTCTCGGTGACCTGAGTGCGAGGCTTGGCTTTGGCAGGGCAGCGTGTGCCGCTGATCTGCAGCCCGCAGATTCCGTCAGTGTTGTCTGTGAGGAAAGGTTTGTTAGGGGCAGAGATACTGAACGTCTTTGGTCAATGTGCACATGTGCGGATTCGGAGCTGGGGCAGCTTTGTGTCGCTGTCGTGTGAGGCATCCACGTCCAGCGTGCATATCTTGAAGTGAGTGTTACTTTTCAAAATCTGGCATTGACAATGTTCTTGAGCTTCGGCTTGACTCTAGGATGGGCAAGTTCAGGAGAAAACCCCCTTTTCTCTGCTTGTGGTCGACGCAGAGTGGGATGGCACTACCCAGAGAGTAGGCAAGGTGTATTTGTAAAGAGTCAGTTGGCGTGGTGATGGCGGACACCAGCACGGTTTGCATGAGGCCTAAGGGTATCAGGTGCGGTGGAATTCTACCCATGGCGAGGCTGTCGATGGAGGGGTTCGCTTCCCGCAGCGGGTTTGTCCTCAGGGCTGTTACCAGCTGAGTTTGAGCGACGTCATTCTGGGAGACAGTAACAGCTTTTTCATGGAGTTCACTGTTGGGGTCGGCAGAACGCTGTGAGTGTTGAAAGTTACCACAATTCCCTTTAGTGTCTTGTCGATGGTCTGCAGGGATGCACTCTGTGTCGTGAGTTGCTCTTTTATCTGTGGAATCTCAGCCTGAATTTCGGCTACATGCCACCTCACGGTGGCTAGGTTCACTGCATTCACACTGGGCATACAAATGTTAAACAGAGTTCCGACGGCAGTGGCGGCTCCGAGCAAAGCTCGTAGGAACCATTGGGAGCGGCGGTTGTGGCCACCTGGCTCCGCTAGCGTGACAGTCATTTTCTCAAGTTGGTTGAGCATGCGTTCAACATCAGCCTCAGCGTGAGTGAGGGAGTCCTCTGTCCATCGGGCACCTACCCAGCTGTATTGTGTCGTTGCGCAGGGGTAGTGTGCTCTGTAGACGTTGCGAGGATCAGGTGGCACGTACACTTTCTGAGTTTGGGTCCGGCCATTGGTGATGAGGAGTCCCGGTTGTTCCTTTAGGACGATGACTGATGCCGGATTTGGTGATGTCCGATTGCGGCTGCTCTCTGGTTGGCTGGAGGTACAGGATGGCGAAGCACAGCAGCATCCTGGTAAAAGTGAAAGAGAGGGAGAAAGAGAGAAAGGGAGGAAAAAAAAATAAATTTGACGAGTGTCGTCCTTGGTTGGCTGGGACTTCGCTTTGAGGATGCCGGTATGCCACTTGCTTCGGTGTCTAGCAAGTGTCTCTGGTGCTGCGTCATGAGCATACATTCACATGTGCATGACCCCCCTTTTGCACTGTGGCACCACAAGCTGTGGCGCAGTGATGGCATCAAGTGCAGAACGCTGAATGTTGTCTTGTGCACGCAGCATGTGCCAGGTGCATAGCGGGTGTTTGGGACACCGGTTGTCGGTGGGTCTAGACAGCGTGCTAGGGTGGTTGGAGGGGTCTAAAAGTGGTGGTGACTCCCAATGTTCATGAAGTTGTTATGGTCTTTGGCGAGCTGGAAGGTGCATGGTAGCGAACTTGAACCTTGACTTGGTGTTGAGGCTGTGTACCCTTGGATGGCTGCTGGAGTTCTATGAACTCTGTGACCTTAGAGTCTGGCTTTGTTGTAGTTCTCGTTACCTCTATGACCGGCCAGTCTGGCTTTGGTAACCTGTGTGACTGGAGGGGGGGGGGGGGGGGGGGAGAAGGGGTTCTTGAACTTGGGCCCAGACTGTCAGGTGTTTGAAGTCTAGTAAAGGCTCAAAGCGCTCTAGCAGATCTTTGCCAATCAGAAAGGGGTAAGTGTCCATTTGTGAGATGTACACAGGGTGTTTCAGACTAAAAGAACCAATTGTCAGGTGAATGTGAGCTACCTGTTTGAGCCGGATGTCGTTCTGGCTGTATGACTGCACAGTCAGCTCGCGTGTTTGAGATGTAAGAGTTCCATTTTGTCTCCCAGAGTCTTTCAAAGAGTTTCCGGGCCACACCTTGTTTGATCATGTGCCCGAGGAGTCTTGGCGTTGGGGCTGGTGTGGTGATCGACGGGCGGTTAGGGCCGGTCTTGTGTAGTTCTTTGCGGAGACAGACAAAGCAGCATTTCTTGGTCTTTTGGGATTTTGGTCCCAGTCGTGGGAAGTTGTAAGCTGTGTTAGCTCTGTGGTCTGTTGTTGACGAGCAGTGTTCTGTGTGCCTGTTGCAGGTTTTATGCTGAGGCATAGGATGTCGTGTTCGTCCCTCTTGTTGTCTTTGTAAAGTCTTTTGTGAAGAAGCTCTTTAAGCAACTTCAGGTTCTTGGCTGTCTCGGATATGGCAGCACTGTTTTCGTCTGATGTGTGTTCAGACTTGTGCTGACCAGTGGCAGGTCGAGAGGGGTTCTGCTCTGGGCTGTTGAGGTCAGGCTAAGCAGGGTCTCTGTGACATTTTGGCACACTTGTGGTGAGTGACTAATGCATGGCCCTAAAAGTATGGAACTACTGCTTAATGGGTTCGCTAGATATGTAGCCTAAAGCTAAGTGTCTCTTGTTTCCTTATAAGCTTAGGTGTGAGCATTAGGAGGCTAAGACTTGTGTGGTTCTGAGAGTATTTCCTGGAGTCCTGGAGAGGGCATAGCCGAGATAAATAAATGACGTAAGATGGTTCTTATGACTTAATTATTTCTCTGGACTTAACTGGGGGGGGGGGGGGGTCACTACGGCTTGACGAAGTGAAGGATAAGAGGGAAACGGACAGCTTTCTCATTTGAATTTTGCTTATTATCAATCCTTAGGATTATAGTTGTGCCCTAGTAAGTTGTTGAAATTACTTGTGCTGCAGGGTCACGAAAATGAGTGCACTGGTTGAAACTAAGCCAAAATAACAAATAAGGGTGTCTCTGTTTCCTTTCTGGGCCCTATGGGAAATGGAACCACATTTGAACAAGAGAGGAAATTAAATTAAATCATATAGATGACTGATTAGCCAAGGGAACAGCTGACTGCTGTTATTATGAAAGTTAAAGAAATGAAAGAATTAACAAGAGAAAAACAAAATTTAAAGCAAAAGGGAATAAAGTGATCAAACACCGGGAATGATCGGTTTAGTCACCTGTCGATGAAAATTCCTATTGCTATATGAATTATTCTCTAGCTACACAGTTTACATTTAGTTAAACGTAAGTTTAATTAACAGGGTATCTGCAAAGTTAGCCTTCGACGGTTAGCAAGGACGATGCCTTCACTAGTGAAGGTGAACTTAGGCTGCAAAGAGTTGTAAACACGGAAAGTGAATAATTAGAAACCCTAACCGGTGTTAAAGAAAGTATTCTAGAATACTTTGCATTGTGTGAACACAAGTGGTGATTAAGGGCTCAAGTAAATTATGCTAGCTGCTAACTGTAGAAGTTATTATGTAGCTTAGCCTAAGCTGGATGGATGCTAGGTTAGCGTAGCGTAAGCTAGCTGGATGCTATGTTAGTTTAGCTCAGCGTAAGCTGAAAGGATGCTAGGTTAGCTTAGCGTAGCGCAAGCTAGCTGGATGCCATGTGAGTTTAGCTTAGCGTAAGCTGGAGGGATGCTAGGTTAGCTTAGTCACCTAGGCTGGTTTGTTAACAAAGTGACATCACAAGTTAGCACTTCCTGTGACAAGTCGTTGTCATGGGAACCAGAGCATGTCAGACAATTCAACAGTCCTTAAAGAATGTCTGTACATTTTTCATGGATTATGCATGTTTAAACGGGTTAACAGGATGCACCTATATTTTAAGTCTTTCTAGGACTCAGTGTTACATTAAGTAAAATGCAGATGTGTTTTGGCATTAGCTAATTTTACTCATGGAACTCTTCTCTTTATTTTACGTAGCTTATTCTATTTGTGACCAGTTACGGAAACTAGGGACACAAGTCGGTTCTGGGGCATTTTGAGTTATTCACAGATTCTGAAAGTGTAGTCTCCAAGCTTTCCAACGATGTGTAACACATGGCAATCTGATAATATTTGGAGAAGTTGTGGCCATTTGAAGGTAGACACTCAAAAAAACTAAAAGTTAAGATAACAGCCTCTAAAGATGTGCAGTTCTCACCTCTCTCTGCTGCTGGGAGTGACAATAGGGCTCATTTACATCTCATTTAGATAAGCCATACCCCCTGTAAAGCTCCCCCCTGTGCTTTACAGCTTTTTTTCCTTCCCTGAGCTAGCTAATAACAATAGGTAGGTATTGGGAAGGTCTAAACAGACTAAACATGAGATAACGTGTAGCCTACGTGTTCTTAGAATGAACACAAAATGACAAACTTTAATGTTTATGGAAACTCACCCCCAGGACCGGCGAATGCACTTCTGCCACTCTAGGCGAAAAACAATTGTGCTGCCCCTCTATTTGCAACGTATACCAGCAACAACACACAAAGACCAATATGCCATACATATATCGCAAAACCAGCAACAACACACAAAGACCAATATGCCATAATACATATAACGCAAAACCAGCAACAACACACAAAGACCAATAAGCCATAGGCCTACATATAACGCAAATAGTGCGCAACGCGCGTGTGCCCAAAATGTCAACAATATTAAAGTTTATGCAGGAGGCAAATGCCTGCTGGCATTTTTCTTTAAGCAGTCATTACAGGAATTTTCCAAATAATCATATTTCACGTCCTCAAATTACTGTTGCAAATCTCTTTACATCACTTTCTTATGTGCGTATACACACACAAATGAAATGTCCGCAAGCACATGATATCATCAGCAGGATCAGCATCTTAAATAACAACTAAAGAGCAAAGATTAACTTACGTTTCAGAAACGCTCACGGCAGGCCTTCATCGCAGCAAAGGTCTTAACTGCATCCTCCATTTCGATTCTCTGTGCCAGTTCATGTTCTATGGAGATTGTTGCCAGTCCATTAAGTCTGTTCCCTGTTCACAAAACGTTCCCCATTCAAAGCAATCGGGACGTCACATGAAACAGCCAGCCACCGTTGTCAGCGAGCTGAGCCGCCGTATTCAAGCACCGAGGGCGCGCGCGCCGCGCCCATACCTCCGGTTCAGTTTCCCGAGCCCACAAAGTGCGGCGAAAACATTTTCGATGTAACTGCTACGGTTCAGCTCGTCTGCAACAATCTTTGCGGCGTCCATCTTCATTGAATTTTGATATCAGATAGAGCAGGAGCAGAGCGCTGCATAATAAGTAGCCACGCGCTGTTGGGGGGCGGGGGCAAAAGCGCCGGCGGCTATTCAGTATGGAAATACACACAGACAATGACACGCCCCTACTGCGTGCTAGAATCTCCGAAAAACAAGCCGATTTCAACCTCAAAATGTACGCTTTTAAATATACCAATACTGTTATCTCAAACATGGAGAGGCTTCTTCATGATCTCAACTAACAGATTCTGCAAAAAAGCGGAAATCACAAATTTTGGAAAAAAACGCTTGTTTCTCATTTTGCTCGCAAGTTGTGCTGCCGACTTGTGTCCCTGGTTTCTGTAACGGGTCACATTTGTTTACAGAGTAAGGAAATAGATTTGCTGTAAGTCAAGGCTTGTCTAAGCATATATGGTTACGGCCCTCTCGTGCACGAATGCTGACTTCTCAGCGAGTAACAGTTTTGATCGCTAGGTAGCTCTCTGCTTGTAGATGCAGCAAAAAAATATTTAGGTGAATTACATCAATGTAACAATAATTTGTAAGGCCTTTACATTTGTAGACACCCAGGTCTACCTAGATATAACTCTGTCCTGAGCTTTCTTTGTTAGACACAGGTTTAGTCATACTACCATTTGGATTTCCTTTTAATCAAAGCATAATAGATATCGGTACAGTTTACAAGCTGCTGAGATGAGGTTTCTTCGTCAAACAGACTTACGCTTTTACTGCTGAACATGCTACTTTTACTTTTAGTTGGAAATCTAAGGCTATTTTACTTAGAGTAGAGATGTCAATTCCAGCTATCGTTTTATCTGCATTTAGACAGGCCAGCGATCAAAGATGTGTATTGCACGTTGTGTTCTGGTTGGATCGCAACGATCAAAAGCATCTCGTAGGTTAACAGTAGTTTAAAACTGTGGTGGTTCTCCTACATGGAAACTAATGTACAGCAGTGCATTTTTCAAGAAGTATCTAGAAACTGTTTGTTTCAAAGGGGTCGTGTATAGCCTGTTGGCAGGTGAGGCTTACAGGTGAGCCATTCAAGATTTTCTTTAAATCAGTAAAGTTCAAATTTTTCTACTGCAGAGTCTTGCGTCTTTTTGAGCACAACTTTTCATCTACTTTTTAAAAGTTCTATGTCCTATGCTGATCAGGGACCCTTTTAGCAGAGTCTTGCACTGTGTTCGTGCAGTGTCTTCTGGTTTTGCAGTTCAAAATCATTGGGGTTTTGGACCCAGCTGTGGGACAGTTTGCTCTGTGTGCCTGTTGTAGGTCTTACGCTCAGGCATAGGATGTCAGGAAAGTCTTTGTGAAGAAGCTTTTCAGCGACTCCAGGGTCTCGGCTGGTGATGTTTTGAACAGTGTTCAGAGACCGAGTATATCGTGGGGGTTGTCAAAGTCTTTTCGGATACAGTCTTTTACTTGTTGTAAGCTTCTCATAGCTGTTGAGTAGTCATGCTATGTGGGCAGGCCAGGAGCCTAGGTGATGACTCACTGTGGGGTGCAGATTTCGGATAATCTGTCCCACGCGGTGACGTTGGTAACAGTTTTTAAGTGAAAGTCAATGTCTTGTAGGTAGGCGTGCACGTTGTGGCCTCCTGCAGGGTTCGGAGTGAACGTAGGGAGGTTTCTCGCCAGCTTGTTAAGTCTTTTGGGAGCCCTGCCGTTGTAAGTAGCAGGGGCTCTCCTGGAAAGGCCCCCCCTTTTTAGCTCTGGGTTGTAGGCTGAAAGGTGCGGACCAGCTGGTCAGGGGAAACTTTGTGGTGTGCGTTTCCCTTTCCCGGTCATTCTGTAGTCTATAAGAGTGTTTCAGCTATCTGTGAACAATGTCAATTTCGCATATGATATTGTCTTTGTGCTGAATGAGTTCATGGATTTCAGCTCGGGCCGCTTGTAAGTGTTTTACACAGGCCTTTGCTTTAGTGTCTCTTTCTTTAGTTCAGTCTCTGCTGAACGAGCTTGTGGATGGTATCGCGGGCCTCTTGCGGGTTTTTTTTTTTTTCGCAGGCCATGGCTTTCGAGTCTCTTTTAGTTCAGCCTCTGCTCTTTGCAAAGGGGCTTCACTTTTGTCGGAGTTTCTCGTTGAGTACCACTCTGGTTGTTTTCTCTGAATGCTCTCTTCGGTCTGTGTGCCGATGAAGATCAGGCAGGGCAGTTTGAAGTCTTTCCACTTCCTTCTGTAGCTCGGGGTCGTTGTCGTCCTCGGCTTGCATCCTTAGCGTTGCAACTTCGTGCTCCAGGGCGAGGCGGCTCCTTTCACGGAGACGTGCTTGTGCGATGAGCTGGCAAGCGAGGTTTTGGACGTGTCTGGCCGGTCTTTGTCGTGGGAGCTTTGGCTTGGTTTGTGCGCCATCAGCTTGTCCACGTCGGCGCTGCTCTTGGCTTTGGAGCTCTGAGTCACTGTCTCCCGGTTGTCCCAGCGGGTTGTGGGACTGTAGGACCGGAACATACTGGTTTCAACTGTGGGCGAGAGGAACACAACACGCACAGAGAGACCAAGCAAGTTTGTTCTACGTGTAACGAGCTATAATACGGCTATGCCGCGTATGCAAATTGTGGTTAACTGATGCAGACAGTTAAATCATTCGGTGGGACAATTTGGTTAGGTCAGCATGGGCCTGAATAAAATTTAGCAGGGCGGTAGATTAAAGGGGGTCACCTTTTGATGCTAGCGGCTTGTTGTCTAATTATTATTCAGCGTTCCTTGTTGTCTCAGATAGGTTCTGTCTTCTAGGTGAACTGAAAGAAACAGAGCACGACAGAAAAGAGCAGTGGCAAGATAGCAAAGTTTGAAGTAACATGCACCCATCAAAGATGGAAAGGTCTGTAATGAAATGGCGTTAATAGTACACAGGAAGAGTTACAGGGGAAAAGGAGGCCTAAGCCTGCGGTTTGTGGCTCGGAGAGGAAAAGGGAGCCGGACACTTCAATGGCCGGGGGAATCTCTAGATTCTGTGGCCAATATTAAGTGGATGGGTTTAATACCTTTTTCTAGTTTAACTGGGTGAAATGAGGTCATTCGGGTTGGAGTTCAGCATCGCGGTTGGTCTTTCTGTCGTCCCCCAAACGCCTGACAGCAGTGTCCCGGGCCCCTCCGTATATCTGTACCGATGTGCGCCCTCTCACGCAACCTGACTTTGAATCACAACCGGCGGTGCCAAATTGGTGATGTCGTGTTGCGGGCCGCACTAACGGAGAGACACGGGAAAGTCCGAGACTCGCGCTCAGTCAGCGCTGGGGACACAGGTCAGATGAACCAGCATGCTGGACTCCAAGCAGAGATGACTGTCAAATCACCACACGCTCTTTAGTGGATTCTACCTATAAACACAGAATAGTGTGAACAAGTGGCTTGACAGTGAATGAAAGCTTTCTTGTTTAAACTGAATTGAGTAATTACGTATGTAGAAAATAGAAGCAAAGGTTTTACTAGATAATGGTAAAAAGGAAATTATGAAAATGATGTTAATTATCAAAATAACTTAACCCAAAAGAAAGAGAAAAAAAAAAAAAAAAAAAAATTTCCTTTAAGAAAAAAAAAAATTAACCCTTTTTTTTTTATTTATTATTATTTTATTTATTTATTATTATCACTTTTATGATTAATAAAAATTAACAATCAAAAGTAATAAAGTAGGATGTACCCCGGGAGAAGACAGGCAGTAGTGGCGCGTTTGGGCCACAAAGGGTTTTGGGCCACTCCCTCCTAGTGGTCACCCTGGCTGACAGAGGACTTGATTTAAATTGCATTCACTGGTTTTGAATACAATTCAAATCGAGCGTATGCATAGATGTTAAGTAACTTCTAGAATAGTTGTCATAACGTATCAAATCAAAATTATTAAAAATAATTTGAAAAAGGAAATATAGAAGTAAAGCCATAAAACCATTCCCCACAGGGAAGGAGACTTCATTCAAATTAATCTTGAAATTTGTTTGTTTCCAACCAAATTTGAATAAGTGTAGGAAATTAAAGGTTGGCATTATTTTTGATGATGATCACGATCACTGTCCCACTGAGCAAGCGACGTCTGTGGACATACAAAACAGGTTGATATCCCGTCCGTCCGTCCAGGCCGTGATCTGAACGTCCATTGACAGCCAGAATTAGTCGATTAATGACACTGAGAAATAATGTCTAATCTGGCCATAATCTAAACGTCCACTGACAGCCAGAACTAGTTGAGAAAAGACGTTCATACTGACTATAATCTGGACGTCTGTTGACATCCAGAAACAGTCCATAAATGACGTGAATAAAGATGTCCAATCTGGCCATAATCTAAACGTCCACTGACAGCCAGAACTAGTTGAGAAAAGACGTTCATACTGACTATAATCTGGACATCCGTTGACATCCAGAAACAGTCCATAAATGACGTGAATAAAGATGTCCAATCTGGCCATAATCTAAACGTCCACTGACAGCCAGAACTAGTTGAGAAAAGACGTTCATACTGACTATAATCTGGACGTCCGTTGACATCCAGACACAGTCCATAAATGACGTGAATAAAGATGTCCAATCTGGCCATAATCTAAACGTCCACTGACAGCCAGAACTAGTTGAGAAAAGACGTTCATACTGACTATAATCTGGACGTCTGGTGACATCCAGACACAGTCCATAAATGACGTGAATAAAGATGTCCAATCTGGCCATAATCTAAACGTCCACTGACAGCCAGAACTAGTTTAGAAAAGACGTTCATACTGACTATAATATGGACGTCCGTTGACATCCAGAAACAGTCCATAAATGACGTGAATAAAGATGTCCAATCTGGCCATAATCTAAACGTCCACTGACAGCCAGAATTAGTTGAGAAAAGACGTTCATACTGACTATAATCTGGACGTCCGTTGACATCCAGAAACAGTCCATAAATGACGTGAATAAAGATGTCCAATCTGGCCATTATCTAAACGTCCACTGACAGCCAGAACTAGTTGAGAAAAGACGTTCATACTGACTATAATCTGGACGTCCGTTGACATCCAGAAACAGTCCATAAATGACGTGAATAAAGATGTCCAATCTGGCCATAATCTAAACGCCAACTGACAGCCAGAACTAGTTCAGAACAGATGTTCATACTGCACTGTAAAAAAAAAAATCCTAATTTTACAGTAAATAACTTCCTATTTTCATCATTGTGGTGGCGTTCATGTGTGTTCAATTAGGGACAATCCATACAAACAATCATTGCTAAAATACAGACTGTCACAGTGAGAAGATCTTTGTCCTTTATCAATGCTATACCTAACCACTGCAGTCAACACTTTGGAGAATCCATGCTGTTAAATAAAAGTCTGTAGACAAGGGTTAAGGTTAGGGTTAACCCCTTAATTTCTAACCCAGACCCGGTTTCACAGACAGGCTTAGATATAAAGCCAGGATTAGGCCTTAGTTAAATTTGGGCATTCAATTATAGCTTTTAAAAATGTACCTTAGGAAAAAAAAAAAACATTACTGGTGTGCATCTTGAGACAAAACAATGGCACTGACATAAGATATGTCAGTACAAGTTGCTTTCAGGTAATATATAGCTCAAACGTGCATTTTAGTCTGGACTACAGGCTTAAGCCTTGCCTGTGAAACCCGGGGTATTATGTTGTAACTTAATTATGCCAATGTTAGCAAAGTGTTGCGTTGGACAGGATTAACCCTAAACCAACAGGTTGTGTAACAGTACCACACAGGGTGAAAAAGCATGTTGACATTTATTAGGCATTAGAGTGTTTCTAAAGGAAAGGTCAAGAATTTGTGAAAGTGGAAAAGGGTCATTAGGGGTCACATGAAGTAACTCTAATGTCACCACCATGATACCAATCCATTCGTTTTTCACATAGGTCTACATACAGAATTATATGAATACATGTTTACTCTGTTTAATACTGTTACTGTCTATTAAATTGCTGTTTATCAGAACAGTGATAAATAAATGTTATTATATATGTTATACAAGTTACTGTAAGTTTAATCTTTCATTTTTTATCTTTCATTTTTAATCTTTCATTTTTAATCTTAAATTTTTAATCATGCACTGCAATGAAAACACATTTAACCAATTGATTAAATATAACAGCCAGCCTACAAATACAAATACAAAAGAAATAGCACGTGTATATTTTTTCCTATTCTTTCTTTTAAAACATTTCATATTGTCCTGTAATTGCAATGTTTTCACACTATTGGCTGTCTCTCCGAGTTGTTTTGAGCATGATTGGTTATTCTGACTGTCATCCAGGAATCTGGCCAATGACAACTATGCGCGCCTTTACGAGTCAAGTTTGAATATACGTCAGTTGAAGTGAGTGGGTGTGTGTGCTGCTGCTTGGGACCTACTTCGGTTTTGTGGCTTTTTTACATTGTTTAAAACATGGATTATTTTGCATCGGACTGCTAAATGTTTATTTTGAGCGAGTTGCGGGATGTAAATGAAGAACAAACAATATGGACAACGGACATATTGCAATCTACGGAAGGTAACGTAAATAACTTTTTATTTTATACACATTCTAATACATCAAAATATAGTGTATTAAATTGAGAATCTAAACGCGATTAGAGCAATATTTATATTAGTACGGTATTCCAATGTATTAGGCTAATTATGTGCTGAGCTAGCATGTGTATTGTAAGCTAATTTATGATAAAAAATAAAATAAAACTCAGCATTGGAGCTTTACAATGAGTGAACTGAGAACATTGTCTCTTTAGACAGAGGAACTCGAACCACACTCCTTGACTCTAGAAGAATCTGCAAACTAACTTTAGGCTTTTATTGTTGATCGCGGGATTTAACGTTAGGTCTAACGTTATCGATCAGTCAAAATAACGAGTGATTGTATGTTTTGGAGCTGGTGAGCAAGCTTTTGCTAATGTCTCTGTTAGTAGCCTAAGTAAAAACAAATAGCTAATATTGCTGTGTGTGTTTCCTTCATGATCCAGGCATTTTGGGAGTAAATATTATCCAGCCACACGATCTTCAGATGGTGAGTATTGTCATAAAATACACGTGAAATAGAGGCAGACTTACACTCTGCTCAAAGGCACACTGGGTCAAACCCTCCAGACAATGTTTTATCTTCCATCTTCTTGAGTTTACAGGCCTAGCTGACCCAAAAATAAATGTCTAACTTACTTTTGTGAAACACAAGAATGTTGGGAATAAAACAACTGTATGTTCCATTGCATGAGAAAAACAAAAACAAATAAGGCATTTCTCAAGATATCTTAATTATTGTTCTACATAAGAAACTCATACAGTTTCAACATGAGGGTGAGTAGGCTAAATAATGAGAACTCTTAACTGGATGAGCTGTTCTTTTAAGGACATTTGCTAAATTAACCATGGTTTTTATTATAGTAAAGGTGTAGAAACTATGTTTTTATGGTGGATTGATTACAATAATTTATTACCATTTGGTTAGTGTCGCAAAACATTGTTAATTTTAGTAAGGGTTCTCCAGATTTATATAACACTTAAAGGTGCCATGTGGAATGTCTGCCAAAAAAGAAATTTAATTTTCCACATATTCCATACCAGATGGGGGCAGTATACCTCCAGAAAGTTGGCCTACTCTAGTCTGTTTTTTAGTTTCGGGTTGTTAATCTTCTAAAACCGTCAAATCGTCCGCTTTGTCCCGCCAAAGCCTATTTTAAACGGTGAGTGATGTAGAATATAATGACTGCTGCGCTTGACAGGGCTTATAACGAGCAGAGAGAGAGAGAGAGCGTCCCGGCCGCGCGCGCGCACTCTCACGTCTTCAAACAATACGAGCGCAGTCCTCCTGCTCTCTCTCTCTCCCTCGCGCATATTAATCAAATCAACTGACACGATAGTAAGACCGCAGATCATTTGGAGATTTTTTGAGACTCAATGAACAACATCTCAACACTAAATTATAAAGGCCGGTCTCATATAGACGCGATTGACATCAGGTTCAAGTCCACCCACAAGCCGTGCGAGTTATTCGTGTACTGCAGTTTGGCTGGTGGTTATGTATGTTGCCCGCATACCGCCTCCCATGGCCGAAACTGGTATTATGACACCGGCCGGGCCGGGGCTAGTAATTTAGCATGCTAATTCAGGTTTATATCTCGGCAGGACTATAACTTGTCATTTTTTTAATTACATCATTGCATTTATTTCTTCTCATTCTTTTGATACGTGTAGCTCATTTTTTGGATATTGTTACCTCAATTTTTACATATGGCACCTTTAAGGAACACATTCAAAATGGTCCTATGTCACTCAGATCAATAATCTATTAACACACTTTTTAACTTTTTTTTTTTAGATCAAGCATTGGAACAATGTTTACGGAGCAGAACAGGCACCAACAGAGAAACAAGTCCATCACTAGTAAGTATCCACTGCAGTATCTAAAACCGTAGTCAATTTTAAAGGCACAGTGCACTCCAAATTAAAAAAAAATATATTTTTTTTCCCTGTGCCATTCCAGATGTATATATGACTGACTTTCCACAAAGATTTTTTGAAAAATTATCCATTATGGTAAGCCAATATAATGCAAGTGCATGCACCAGAAACTTCATACAGTACAGCCTGCTGTATTTATCATGTGAGCTTTACAATGCTCTTGGACTTTTTGACCTTCAGCATTTTGGTGTCTATTCACTTGCAGTATTTGACACACGAACACAAGAGATGGATAATTTTTCTAAAAGTCTAGTTTATTTTTTCTAAAATGTGTCCATCTGAGGAAAGAAAATCACATACCTTTTCGGACGGCATAAGGTAGAGAAAATAAAGGGGGTATCAGTTTACTCTCCTTTAGCTACTATTTATAAACCTTACATGTGATTTAATAAATTTACAATTAATGGGGTGTTCCAAGCAAACAGCTGTGTGTTTATATTAGGAGTGTACGATTCAGAAAATGTCACGATTCCGATTTTTAGGCTCACGATTCGACTCAATAGCGATTTTCGATGCAAAAACGATTCTCGATTAAAAAAAACTATTCACAGTATGTAAATGTAGTTACTTTTCCTATGTAGGTATTAGGGATGTGCATCTCCATAACTGAGGCCGATGCGATACGCATCTCGATGCATAGCCAACGATACGATACATTAAAGATAGGCTACATATAAGCAGCTACCGATGCAATGCAATGCGATTCACTATTATTACGATGCGGTGCGATTCGATTTCAATTCAACGCGATGCGATTCAATGTAATACGATGCAATGAAGAAAAATATGATGCTATGCAATTCAATATGGTATAGATAGTTAACAATTTATTTATTTTGTTCAAACATAGAGCAAATCATAAAGTAGCTTTAAGTGCCATCTGACTTTTAACGCATGGCTCTTTCACATTTGATTTGGTTTTCACAAAAAAAAAAAAACATCACGTTGCGACGTTCGTCTGTTATAGGACAACTTAGTTTGAATAAACGAGCAGGCACTGATTAGCTACTTGCTCTACGTTTATTTAAAATTAACTGCCAGACAACTAGCAGTGACTGAGCTTTCCATTAAATGAATCACACACAGTAAACAAATCCTTAACAAAACAAAAAAAAACAGACCTATTCTGGTGGGTGCGGTGATGCGGTGGTGACGCGTTCATGTAACATGTAAGGGTGGCGCTGCCAATAAGCACCTAAAATCTGTCACAAAGAACCGGCAAAAGTAATGATTATGAATATGTAAAATATAGCAATGCAATGAGATATTTTAATTGTTTATTAATAAACAAGTGTTTTCTTTGCCAGTGTTGGCTGCAAAGATGAAGTTGACGATCTTCGCAGTAGTCAGCGCGCCAGAGAGAAATGCACAATTCATACGGATTATCTTCTTATTACATAAGCAGAGAGCAGTCTGTAGTCTTGTTTTCTTATGTTTTGAATTGTTCTGTTTAAAAGTAGACATGTCTGTGAGGCAAGGAGGCTACCTTATACGCTGAGTTTCGGTTCATTTATAAGATGAGCTCCAGTTCACGCGCCGGCGCCTCCGTGTTTATCGTCTGTTATATTTAAGATATTTTAATAACACGGTTTTGGCGGTAATAGAGTTCTAATGATATAACTATAACCGTTCAACTATAGAGTAAAGAGTTCAACTATAACCGTCGGTCTCACGGTTATAATGGTCACACTCCTAGTTTTAACATAAACAATAATAAAAATAAAAAACCTTTCACAAACATATATTTATTTACATTTGAATACAGTTATTAAAGACCTATGTTAGTGGTGTTACGGTTCACAAAATTCATTGTTCGGTTCAATACGATACACTTGTGTCACGGTTCGGTACGTTTTTGATACAGCAAAAAGAAAGAAAAGCCAGAGAAATTTCCTTGATTTAAATTTTTTAATTAAAACTAACATCATAAAGTATGTGTGTGTGGAATGTTTTATATCAGGCTTGATGTAATTTTACTTGATTTGTGATTTAATAACTATCTTATTTTATTGATTTGAGTACTCAAATTTTCTATGCATCTCTGCTGCAAGCTAAACCACAACAGTGGTGTTTGCATTTATTTATTTTACATGTGTATTTTTTTGCTTTGATTGTAGCTGCTGTCATGAAATGGGACCCAGCTGCAACAGAGGCCCAAATAAAGTCTGCAGCCGATCATCTGAAACATGCCCCCGGGAGAGTCAGGGCGTGCTGCTATAAATGAAGCTTGTGAAGCTTATAGCAGCCACATTTTGTTAATTGATATGTTATACTGTTTTAACAACATTTTATAGATTGTTTAAAGGGAAATTGTGTTAATTTATAACTTTACTGTTCTGGCTTTAAGTTTTATTGTGTTTATTTATACTTTAATGTTCTGGCTGTTAAGTTTTGGTCCAGCAGAAAAAAATAGTAATAAAATATTTATTTTGAGATTTAAATAGTTGATTTCTTGGAGTGATCAGTTTGGTTTACAGGCAATACATGGTAAGCAGTTTATTACAATTATATTGATAAGATATACAAATGCAAGACTTGTATATACACTACACAGTTGCCGTATTCAATTGAGTATTCAATATTATCAATATTCTTTAAAATCTTATTTAGGTCTGTGTGTCTGCAGTTTCATGACACGACAACTATTAACAATAAGTAACTGGGTTTTTCTCAGTGAGAACTAACTCACTGCCACTGTTTTGTACAACTTTTATTCTGGCTGCCTTTAGATGTCTAACAATTACGTCTGTAGCACGTCTTTGATTGACGTCTAAACAATGTCCTGAAAATACGTATAAAAAACTTTCATTCTGGCTCCTGTGAGGACGTCTTCTGGATGTCTAACAATTACGTCTGTAGCACGTCTTTAATTTACGTCTATACAATGTCCAGAAAAGACGTATAAAAAACTTTCATTCTGGCTCCTGTGAGGACGTCTTCTGGATGTCTAACAATTACGTCTGTAGCACGTCTTTAATTTACGTCTATACAATGTCCAGAAAAGACGTATAAAAAACTTTCATTCTGGCTCCTGTGAGGACGTCTTCTGGATGTCTTAACAATTACGTCTGTAGCACGTCTTTAATTTACGTCTATACAATGTCCAGAAAAGACGTATAAAAAACTTTCATTCTGGCTCCTGTGAGGACGTCTTCTGGATGTCTTAACAATTACGTCTGTAGCACGTCTTTAATTTACGTCTATACAATGTCCAGAAAAGACGTATAAAAAACTTTCATTCTGGCTCCTGTGAGGACGTCTTCTGGATGTCTTAACAATTACGTCTGTAGCACGTCTTTAATTTACGTCTATACAATGTCCAGAAAAGACGTATAAAAAACTTTCATTCTGGCTCCTGTGAGGACGTCTTCTGGATGTCTAACAATTACGTCTGTAGCACGTCTTTAATTTACGTCTATACAATGTCCAGAAAAGACGTAAAAAAAACTTTCATTCTGGCTCCTGTGAGGACGTCTTCTGGATGTCTAACAATTACGTCTTTTAGACGTGTTCTAAACGACTTTTTGCTCGCTGGGGTGGTGTATCAATGATAATAACCAAAATAAAATCAACTGGGAGAAAGCCACTTCAAAACAGAATGAGAGTAGACAGTAAGAGATGAGCTGACTTAGCGGGGGGGAAGGTCACAAGGGGGCCACACTCCTCCTAAGTGGTCATCAGAAACTGCTAATACTTACTTTTGAATTTTAAATTCAAATGTGGTTTGAACCAAATTCAAAATAAGTGTACACAGTCAGAGGTGAAATCATGTTAGTAACACTGGACCTTGCACATGCATTGAAAGTTAGAAACACACTTTCAGAAATTCACTGGAAAAATCTGAAATTGTGACGAGAGAGAGATTTAGGAAAGGATGACATTGTTACTGGTGTCCACGAGGTGGCGCTATTTCGCTCATGGAGGGTAAAGTCAGGACGTGGAGGCCGTCTGATACTGGAAAACTCAAGGGCGCGCCCTAGCGTTTGGCAGTAGCATTGCAACCCGCCTGCTTTCAAATGTGACCGTCTCAGAGGACATGCAAAGAATTACACGCCTCAATTGCTGCATAAATCACAAATAGTGCGGAATTTAAATCTCGACGGATTTCTTTCCGGTGCTATATTTCACAAAACGGCGTGGCAGGATTTTTTTTTTTTTCTACACACACACATAGGGTCACAGGAATTATACGTCTGTCGTTCGTATCCAAATACATTTATCAAATAGCGTTTTATGATTAGAATGTTTTTAGGTTTTGGATTGTTTCTGTTGGTGCTATATTTTAACAAACAAGTCTTGCAGGAATTTTTTTTTTCTGCGCTGTGTAGGAGAAAACAGGAATTATACGTCTGTCGGTTGGATCCAAATACATTGATCAAATAGCATTTTATGATTAAAATGTTTTTATGTTTTGGATTTTTCTGTGCTATATTTCACAAAACGGTGTGGCAGGATTTTTTTCCTACGCACACACATAGGGACAACAGGAATTAGGCATCTGTTTTTTGATTCCCACATACGACAATTAGCACTATGATTCACACGTGTTCACTTATAAATTTTAAACCTCGGCGGGTTTTCCTATTTCGACACGTGTACACGGAAGGATTTCTTCATTTCCGCACATTAATATGGACAACAGGAATTATACGTCTGTCATTCGTATCCAAATAACATCTATCAAATAGCACTTATGATTAAAAATGTTTTTATGTTTTGGATTTTTCTGTGCTATATTTCACAAAACGGTGTGGCAGGATTTTTTCTACACACACACATAGGGTCACAGGAATTATACGTCTGTCGTTCGGATCCAAATACATTTATCAAATAGCATTTTATGATTAAAATGTTTTTATGTTTTGGATTTTTCTGTGCTATATTTCACAAAACGGTGTGGCAGGATTTTTTCTACACACACACATAGGGACAACAGGAATTATACGTCTGTCGTTCGGATCCAAATAACATTTATCAAATAGCACTTTATGATTAAAATGTTTTTAGATTTTGGATTGTTTCTGTGCTATATTCTAACAAACACGTTTGGCAGGATTGCTTCGCTGCGCTGTGCGTAAATAAAACAGGGATTATTCGTCTGTTTTTTCGACTCCCATAACATATTATCAAATAGCACTTATGATCAAATATGCGTTAGGTTTTACAATTGAGTAGCTACGTCAATGTTTTAACCCGGAGTTATCGATAATCTAACGATTATAATTAATATCAGGCCTGTTTAAGAATAGTGAAAGAGCATCGTTTCACTAAATCTTGTCTTCACCGTGGCCGAAGAATCTCGTTCCGCCAGGGGAGTTTAACATTAAAATTGTCGTTGTTCAAAAGAGGTTTCTTCATCTCTTGTCGGACAACTTTAATACTCTGAAACTATGAAACTGCAGTTTACTTCTTAGCTTCGCTGGACTGAAACGGCTTTTTGCCTTTAATCAGTCAAGGTGAGTTCGCATAGCGTTCGCTCAACCGAGGTGCACGTACAATATTAAATCACAATATAGACATAGATTGAAAACCTAATTTGCTCAAAAACAAGTTTAAAGTGTGCTCGTATTTTCTCCACCATTTGTAAAGACTTTGGGCGGATCTAATCCGTGGGGAATTTGCATATCATAATTAATAATTCATAATTAATAATTATTCATACATGTTTGGATTAGATCAGTCTTACATGTTAATAAATCTCCCTCTAAGGGAGGATGTCCTTTTACCTGCATATTTAACTGTGTATCCTTGCATTTTAACTACAAGTTGATTACAGTTAATTACACTGATCACGTCTTACAAAACAGGCAAAATTAATTAGCTCAATTGCCAGAATAATATTGTGGGGATCCACAATATCATCTTACTTTATAGGATTTCAGGAAACGCAATTCTCTGGCCAGAAGAATTGGGTTTGCTGCCCTATAAACACATACTCTTTAAAGTATCTTTAATTGATAAAGCGAGTAGGACCTGTTTGCACTTAAGGGACTTGAAAATGAGCAAAGTAAATGAATCAATCAAATGAATATAATGGATTTAATAAAGGCATGTCTACTTATATATTTACTACAGTTGCCATGGAATATATATATACATATATATTTACAAACATAATAGACATACAAAACACAATAAGACATCAATGAACGAGGAAGTGTGTGTGATATAGAGATATGGATAAATTACACACGTGAGAGCTAGTAAGAGAGAGAGAGATAGGGTTACTTTCACCTAGACAGTCAACTTTCCTGAAACAACACGAAAACACATCTTAAGGCTTCTTAGAAGCTCTGTAAAAAAGATATACTTGCAAAGCTGTATTCTTGGTCACTCTGTATCGCCTCATTCCTGCGCGGCCCGACAGTCCTTTGTGTGGGAGGAAGCGTCACGTGGTGCTGCTTGGCGCGCGTGTTGAACGGAGAAGTCTTTGGGGGTAACATTACCAACGGAGAATAGTTCGGCTAAGTTCGTTTCACTTCGTGGAAGTGAACAGAGTCGAATACGGAAAACAAAACTTTGACTAACAAAGAAAAGAAAAATAAAGGTTCCCAAAGGGGAAATCACGCAGTTACATCTTTGTATGGCTGGTGAAGAAGCGCGTCACGTGGTCACGTGCGCGTGCTTCTGGTTCAGAGAGAGCGCGCGTTGGTTTAAAGGTCCCTTGTAGCCGGCTTTGCTGAAGAGATATGTCCCGCGGTGTTCTTTTCACTCGTGGAATTAAAACACGGGGACCTATCTTAAGACTGAAAAACACAAACTAACTAGAACACATAAAAGAAAGGCGAAAGACTCGCCTCGAGACGAGACGTTACATTCTGAAACCAGGACGAGCACGGAAGAGCGCAGTAAGATCTGACGCGGAGGGAGGTTCAGTTCTTCTTTAAAGGAACCTTCTGAGGTGCGAACTGGCCAATGGCATTCAACGAAACTTTGGCGGCAACCTCGGCTTTGTCTTGTCCGCGTTCGATTTATGGCCGCATTCACAGGTTTTACAAGCAGTCAGAATTTGGTCAGAATCATTCCAAAGATGATTAAACATAGTAAAATACATTTTACGGCTTGTTCAATTACATAGATGACCTCGTTAGATCACAAAGGTTCGGAAAATAGGAAGAAAGACGTATAAGGAGAGTTATATTGCAGAGTTACATTAAAAGCATAATTAAATGCCCTTGTAGTTCGTTTAGAACTACCATACACTCCCAGATCCCTTCATAGGGCCTGGACAAATCGACAAACATAACATATCAAATATATCTCAGTAAAGTCTCTAAATGAGTGAATTAAAGCTTTGTGTATGTGCGTTTTCAGAGGGGACTCTTTGACCACATGGCATTCCTTTCTCTGCAGAAAGGAGGGGGGTTAGTTTGATAAGGTCTGCTTGAAGCTCGAGCCACAGTCATGAAGTGTTCTGGTGAATCTCGCAGGACATTTGAATATGTCAGTTCATTGGGTGTTTAAGAGAGAGAACCCTCAAGATTTCTTATAACACCCCTGTGTCACAAAGTTAGCGAGATGTAATGTAAATCAACAAATGGGGAACGAGGATTGGAGTTTATCGAGACTAAACATGCTACACAGTGATTTCTGTTTCTCATAGTATGCAAGTCATGTCTCAAACATTAACCCATTAGAGTTTACAAGGCCACACAGACCAAACAACATAAAGGAAAAATCATGAGATGGAACATTGGATGCATGTATCACATGGTTATATATATATATATATATATATACATAGAATATATAGGTTTAAACCAGGGTTCGTTTATTCTTCTCAGCAAGAATAAGGAGGAATCACACTCTCTGGGACATTCCAAGGGGTAATAAAGCTCAGTCTTGTAACAGAACACCCCGTTCTTGGTGTGTGTGTGGGAGAGAGTGTGTGTGTGTGTGTGTGTGTGTGTTTTTCCAAGTTCCAGGCCTTTTGGGGCTAAAGGCTTTGGGATTTTAGCATGGGGGTATTTAGTTATTCAGATTCACCTTCGCCCAGTCCTTACACTGAACTTTCACATTTGTCATTTAAATAAAAATCAGATTTTAATTTTCATATTTGAGAGACATTTGTTTCTCAGGTGCCTAAAATGTTGCCAGTCTGAGCTACTTGTGGATTTCTTTGCCCTTGACCAAGCAAGATCACGGCCATGAATTAGATCAGACAATTTCTCTGAAAACAATGGATTATCACACCCTTTAAAGGTGGGGTATGTGATTTCCAAAACGGCCGGCAGATTTTGAAAATACACAACTCAAAAGGTCCTACCTTCTTTCCTCCAAAGCTGGACCTAACTCCACCCATTCGAAGAACATGGGCGCGCAATCATGCACGACCGAAAACTCAGATGCACGACCGAAAACTCAGATGCGCGAGACTCAGCCCTGTCGTCTGTACAGCGGTCTTCTATTCAAAGCAGGATTCATAGCAATGTGCTTTGAGTAATGCTGGGTACACACCTAAAGATAATCGGGCTGATTTTGGGCCGATTTCCCCCCTTCCAACAATCCTAGGTATGTCCCGATTATCTTGATGGTTCTAAAGATTATCTTATCAGATTTTCCTGTGGTGTGAGGTGTGTTAAGAGTGTCCGAACCTGCTCGGAAGAACATCGGACCCGCCCCGATCGCGAATCGTAAATATTCAACATGTTGAATATTTACGATCAGAAATCCTGATGTGTGGGGGGAACCCCGAGGACAAACGCGCGCACGCTCTGGAGATTATCACGTGAAACAAAACAATATCCAATCAGAAAGCGAGAAGATGGAAGACAGAAGCATAACTAACGCAGTCATGGCCAGCACAAAGTGTAAAACCTACCATAATAGACTGGAAAAGGAGAAGAGATGGTCAGAAATAGTTTCTGCAATGTTATTACCAGGTAGCTAACCAAATAGCAACAGAGTAGATTTTTTTAATGTGTGTGTGTGTGATTGTGTTCTGGTTTGACCTACATTATGAGGACCCATATTCAAATGTAAAAATGCTGAAAGTTTTCTGTGTTGGATAGGTTGGGGCTAGAAAATGTAATTAGCTCAGTAAAAAAACATTCCATATAAGGATAGGTGTACCATTACATATAATCTGTGTGTGTGAGAGAGAGAGAGAGAGAGAGAAAATTAACCATGGTTTTATTATAGGCATATTGAACATTTGTAATAACAAATAAATAGTTAGAATTTTTCATAGCAAAACTATGGTTAATTTGTGGTTATCATGGCTTAACTACAATATCCATTTTTTATTTGTATAGTAAAACCATGGTAAATTTTTATAAGGGGAGAGAGACAGGGCCAGTGTGTGTGCATAACAGAACATCTGAGAAAGGTCACTAAATTCCCGCCGTCTCCACGACTTTACCTAAACCCTTTTCTTTTTTTCTCGTACATTTTCTGTGAAAATCTGTCATGATTCTGCCATCTTGTTCCTGATATTCTCTCGTCTTGAGGCAGTCATGACAGACCCATGTTTTCATGTGCAGCACATGGCCATTTGTTTGGGCCATGTGCTTACGTTGTCTCGTTTCTAACCCGCCCCCTTGTTATCCTCGATTTGTAATGATTTCCATATTAGTTTCACCTGTTTTTAGCCTCCCTTTATAAACCCCTTGTGTTTCTCTGTCCTTTGTCGGTTCATTGTCAAACTCGGTCTATCGTTGATCATCGTGTGTCTATCTTTATAGTACACTTCTGTGAGTACTTTGTCTAGAATCCAGTTTAATGTATTGTGAGTTTTTGTTATTCGTTTCTGCCTAGTCAAGTTCTAGTCAAGTCTTTGTTTATCATCTAGTCTTAGTCTTGCTTGTTGCCTCTAGTCTTGGTTTGCCCCCTCGTGGGTTTTGTTTTCTCTGTTTTGTCTTCAATAAATTGTGTGTAGAGCATTCAGTCTGCTTTTGGGTTCGTCTATCTGCATCCTCATAACAAAATCATTCCAAACACTATCATCGCAATTTCTTCCTGCATATTGTCCACCATGCTTATTCTGAAGTCTCACGAGATTTCCTGTGTTTACAGTCAAGACTCAGGTTGAAAATCTGTTAGTGTGTGTGGTGTGCTGTCTTTGTCACATCATGGCACACCAATGTCAATGTCAATTTTATTTATATAGCACCATTAATCCCAACCGAGGTTGTCCAATGTGCTGCACATACTGTAGTAGACATAATAAGACAATACAATACAATTTAAAACAAAAAATAAAAAACATACAATACACTTCCTCATTGAATATAAGCCAATTCAAAAAGATGCGTTTTTAGCTTAGATTTAAAAACCGACAAAGATGATGCAGAGCGAATACACAAAGGCAGAGCATTCCACAGTCTGGGGGCAGCTACAGAAAAAGCCCGGTCACCCCTGCACCTCAGCTTCGACTTTGGAACAACTAACAATCTCTGGTTAGAAGACCAGAGAGACAGAACTGGACGATATTCAGTTAGTAAATCCGAGAGGTAAGGAGGGGCCAGACCGTTTAAAGATTTAAACACCAAAAGAAGAATTTTAAAATTCACTCGGTGACGCACGGGCAACCAGTGCAGAGAACGTAAAACTGGAGTTATGTGGTCTCGTTTTTTAGTCCTGGTTAAAAGTCTTGCAGCTGCATTTTGAACTCTCTGTAACCGCGAAAAAGCTGACTGGCTAATTCCAAAATATAGTGAGTTACAGTAATCCAATCTCGAAGTAATAAAAGCATGAATTAATCGTTCAAAATTTTTTCTTGACAGAATAGGTTTTACTTTAGCTAGAAGCTGAAAGAAACATGATTTGACCACTGTATTAATATGTTTGTCAAATTTCAGCCCATCATCAAAGACAACCCCTAGATTTTTAACCCAAGGCTTCACAGACGAGGATAACTCACCAAAATTAAATTTTGGTGTACTAACAGAGTCTGAAGGACCAAACACTATTATCTCAGTTTTACTCTGATTAAAATTAAGAAAATTTAAAGACAGCCTTCACATCAACCAAACAGGTCAAAAGTTCTTCTAGACCATTCAAACTCTTTTTTAAGGGCAGATAGATTTGAGTATCATCTGCATAGCAATGAAATGACAGACCATGCTTCCTAAAAATAGAACCCAATGGTAGCATATACAAAGAAAAAAGAATCGGAGCCAAAATGGAACCCTGAGGAACACCACACAATAGAGGAGCTGCCTCAGATGAATGTTCACTCATGATAACATTAAAACTTCTATTTGAAAGATATGATTTAAACCATTCAAGAGCACTTCCTTTTATGCCTGCACAGTGCTCCAAGCAAGTAAGAAGGACAGCATGGTCAACAGTGTCAAACGCAGCACTCAAATCTAGGAGCACAAGCACAGCATAGTCCCCAGAGTCACCAGCAAGTAGAATATCATTTAAGACCTTCAAGAGTGCTGTCTCTGTAGAATGGTATTTTCTAAAACCTGATTGAAAGACCTCAAATATCTTATTTTCATCTAAAAAACTCTGCAATTGTTGAAGAACTATTTTCTCAAGGATCTTTGAAATGAAAGACAAATTAGAAATTGGCCTATAATTATCTAAAACAGTAGGGTCTAGATTCTGTCTCTTAAGCAAAGGATGTACTGTGGCATGTTTTAACACATCAGGCACAGAACTAGTTTCAAAACATCGGTTAATCATAGTCACAAGGTATGGACCTACTGCATCAAAAACTTGTTTCAAGAAATATGGAGGCATGACATCAATGGAAGAGCCTGACGGCTTGACACCACACACTATAGGAGCAAAACGGTTCAATTTAGGATTTTTTATCCTCATGTTTGTGGTCTATCACATTTTGAAAATCTTATAAGATGTAAAAAATCTTTTGGTGTGTACCCAGCATAAGCGCACGAAGAGGTCACTGCACGCGTGCGAGGGGGGGTATGGTACGACCGTTTGATTGACGGACTTACTGTCCAATGATTCTAGGTGGTCTTGGAAATTATTGGCTGGAGTTTTTCGAGTCCTGCCCGTTCCACAGATGATTAAATTGCTTAATTTTCCTTTCAGTGCTTCTAACTCAGTGGCTGTTAGTGGGTTATGAATAGGATTTCAAGTGATTTTGGGGCGGCAGTGGCTCAGTGGTTCATGTAGGTTGTCTACAAACTGGAAGGTTGGTGGTTCAATCCCCGGTTCCACTTGACCAAGTGTCGAGGTGTCCATGAGGTGTCGAGGTGTCCACCTAACCCCGGCTGCTCCCGACGAGCTGGGTGGCGCCTTGCATGGCTGACACCGCCGTCGGTGTGTGAATGTGTGTGTGAATGAGAGGCAAAATGTAAAGCGCTTTGGTAGCCGTTGGGTCTATAAAAAGCGCTATATAAATGCAGTCCATTTACCATTTATATTTCCTAATAGGAGCATGGTTGTTTGTTTTATAATGTCCAAAAATAGTGATTTAAAATATTGCAACGCTATTTCAGGCTCCGGAATCAAATTTACCCTGGTCCAGTCACAAAGATTAAGATCAATAAAAACCTTGTTCACAGAATGACTTCAGATTTCTCTTAATTATAATACAGGGTTTACATTTAGATATCCTAGGTATCTCTCACACCAGCAATAACACAGTGATCACTCTTATAATTTGCAAAAACAGCAGTAGCTTTGTATTTCTGTGGCACATTTGTTAAAAACAAATCAAGGAGCGAAGACTTTTCAGAATGTTTAGGATTTTGCCTAGTAGGTGAGTCTATAATTTGGGTCAGATTTGCTGAGTCACTAAAACTTTTAATTTGATCTGATGCAGGTGTTAGCCAGTCCCAATTTAAGTCAAGTGGCTTCATTTATATAGCGCTTTTAACAATGTAGATTGTTCCAAAGCTGCTTTACAGTGATAATAGGAAATTAAAGTAGCAGAGTTTGTTTTGGCTTTATGGCAGCTCTAGAATAAAGTTATTTTCCAGCTAAAATTAGTTTTAATTGATTCACTTCCGTCGCAACTATCATTAGTTATTAACTTAGGGTCCGCTAACACGACACTTAAAGTGAAACTTTAGTAAGAAACTAAGAGTAAAGAAAACTCTTAAGTTCTCTCTACAAAAACTTTAAAAAACGTGAACCTGTGAGAATGCTGATGGGATGCACATGCGTATTAAGAGTTCGTTCTATAGGTATGCGTGTTTGAATATACACTCACCGGCCACTTTATTAGGTACACCTGTCCAACTGCTCCTTAACACTTAATTTCTAAGCAGCCAATCACATGGCGGCAACTCAGTGCATTTAGGCATGTAGACATGGTCAAGACAATCTCCTGCAGTTCAAACCGAGCATCAGTATGGGGAAGAAAGGTGATTTGAGTGACTTTGAACGTGGCATGATTGTTGGTGCCAGAAGGGCTGGTCTGAGTATTTCAGAAACTGCTAATCTACTGGGATTTTCACGCACAACCATCTCTAGGGTTTACAGAGAATGGTCCGAAAAAGAAAAAACATCCAGTGAGAGGCAGTTCTGTGGGCGGAAATGCCTTGTTGATGCCAGAGGTCAGAGGAGAATGGCCAGACTGGTTCGAGCTGATAGAAGGGCAACAGTGACTCAAATAACCACCCGTTACAACCAAGGTGGGCAGAAGAGCATCTCTGAACGCACAGTACGTCGAACTTTGAGGCAGATGGGCTACAGCAGCAGAAGACCACACCGGGTGCCACTCCTTTCAGCTAAGAACAGGAAACTGAGGCTACAATTTGCACAAGCTCATCGAAATTGGACAATAGAAGATTGGAAAAACGTTGCCTGGTCTGATGAGTCTCGATTTCTGCTGCGACATTCGGATGGTAGGGTCAGAATTCACGTCTACAACATGAAAGCATGGATCCATCCTGCCTTGTATCAACGGTTCAGGCTGGTGGTGGTGGTGTCATGGTGTGGGGAATATTTTCTTGGCACTCTTTGGGCCCCTTGGTACCAATTGAGCATCGTTGCAACGCCACAGCCTACCTGAGTATTGTTGCTGACCATGTCCATCCCTTTATGACCACAATGTACCCAACTTCTGATGGCTACTTTCAGCAGGATAATGCGCCATGTCATAAAGCTGGAATCATCTCAGACTGGTTTCTTGAACATGACAATGAGTTCGCTGTACTCAAATGGCCTCCACAGTCACCAGATCTCAATCCAATAGAGCATCTTTGGGATGTGGTGGAACGGGAGATTCGCATCATGGATGTGCAGCCGACAAATCTGCGGCAACTGTGTGATGCCATCATGTCAATATGGACCAAACTCCCTGAGGAATGCTTCCAGCACCTTGTTGAATCTATGCCACGAAGAATTGAGGCAGTTCTGAAGGCAAAAGGGGGTCCAACCCGTTACTAGCATGGGGTACCTAATAAAGTGGCCGGTGAGTGTAGGGTCTAACATACATGTTATCGATTTAGCTTTGAAAATTCTTCCTCTCCTATAGCAATGAATGAATACAATTTTTCCTCAGGGAGACTACAATGCACTCCTTGATGCGATGCTGTAGTAGACGGTTGCATAGTTATACTTTTATCCCTGATATTATCAATCTTATAAGTGAAGAAGGTCATAAATGGTAAATGGTAAATGGACTGCATTTATATAGCGCTTTCACAGACCCAATGGCCACCAAAGCGCTTTACAATATTGCCTCACATTCACCCATTCACTCACTCATTCATACACCGACGGCGGTGTCAGCCATGCAAGGCGATCCAGCTCGTCGGGAGCAGCCGGGGTTAGGTGTCTTGCTCAAGGACACCTCGACACTTGGTCAGGTGGAACCGGGGATTGAACCACCAACCTTCCGGTTTGTAGACAATCTACATGAACCACTGAGCCACTGCTACAGATTGTATCAAAGCAGCTTCACAGTATCAATCAAAACAACATAACAATGTTTGTTTATTACTGGAAAAAAGACATCCACGTTTGGTAGAGATGATCAATGGTATTAATGATTGGTTATTTAATTTGAATATCCCCAACTGAGCAAGCCAAAGGCAACAGTGGCAAGGAACCAAAAAACTCCATCAAGTGACCTAATGGTGTCCTAAAACTCCATCAGGTGACCCAATGGAGAAAAAAAAAAACCTTGGGAGAACCCAGGCTCAGTCGGGGGCCAGTTCTCCTCTGGCGTTTATGAACTAGAGGCCGGATTTACAGTAACTGTAAGATAAAAAATTTATATGAATGCCTGGCTGAATAGATGCGTCTTTAGTCTAGTTTTAAACTGGGAGAGCGAGTCTGAGCAACGAACAATATCAGGAAGGCTATTCCAGAGCTTCGGAGATTAATGTGAAAATGCTCTCCCTCCTTTGGTGGATCTGGATATCCTAGGTATGACCAGAAGCCTCGAATTTAGTGATCTTAAAGAGCGCGATGGATTATAGGGCGATAGAAGGTCCGTTAAATAGACTGGAGCTAAACCATTTAAAGCTTTATAAGTCAGAAGCAATACCTTGTAATTAATACGGAACTTTCTAGGTAACCAATGAAGTGATGATAAAATCGGTGTTATATGATCATATTTTCTTGATCTAGCAAGAACTCTAGCGGCTGCAGTTTGGACTAACTGTAGCTTGTTTATTGAGGATGCAGGACAACCAGCTAATAAAGCATTACAGTAATCTAGTCTCGAGGTCATGAATGCATGAACTAACTTTTCTGCATCAGAGACTGATAGCATATTACGTAGCTTAGCAATGTTTCTAAGGTGGAAAAAGGCTGTTTTTGTAACATATGAAATATGCTTTTCAAAAGACAGATTGCAGTCTAATATAACACCCAAGTCTTTTACTGTAGAGGATAAAGTAACAGGGCATCCTACTATGTTAAAGTTGTGCTGTGAGAGGTTTTGTGGACGGTTTTTAGAACCGATAAGTATTACCTCCGTCTTGTCTGGATTTAATAAAAGAAAATTACGCGTCATCCAATCTTTTATATCTTTAACACAATCTGTCAATTTGGATAATTTAGCGTATTCATCTGGCCGTGATGCAATATATATTTGAGTGTCATCAGCATAACAATGGAAACTAATTCCATGTTTCCTTATAATATTACCAAGTGGCAGCATATATATTGAGAATAATAGAGGGCCTAACACAGATCCCTGCGGCACTCCATAGTTTGCCGGAGTTATGATCGATTTTTCTCCATTTAAATAGACGAAATGGTAGCGGTCAGATAAGTATGACCTGAACCTGCTTAATGCTAGTCCTTGAACACCAGTATAATTTTGTAGTCGATCTAAGAGTATTGTGTGATCTATAGTATCAAACGCAGCACTAAGATCAAGTAAAACTAGTATTGAGATACAGCCTTGGTCCGAAGCTAAAAGTAAATCATTTGTGATTCTAACAAGCACAGTTTCAGTGCTATGATATGTGGCCTGAATCCAGACTGAAACTTTTCATAGATGTAATTTTCTTGCAAGAAAGAGCCCAGTTGAGCAGACACAACTTTTTCTAGTATTTTAGACATAAATGGAAGATTTGAAATGGGTCTGTAATTTGCTCGGTTATTTGGATCTAATTGTGGTTTCTTAATAAGAGGTTTTATAACTATTGTAGACAAGTTTAGTTGGTATAGGATCTAATTAACATGTTGTTGTTTTAGATGAAGTGATAAGTTTATTTAACTCTTTTTGTTCTATAGTTGTAAAGCATTGAAAATTGTTCTTGTGGGGTGATAATTGCGGCTGAATTATAAGGCGCAAGCAAAGATTGAACGTTTACAATTGTGGTTCTGATGCTTTCAATTTTCTCGGTGAAGAAGTTCATGAAAATCATTACTACTAAACTATAACGAGGTATTTTGTTCAGACGACGTCTGTTGATTTGTTAGTCTAGCCACGGTATTAAATAAAAACCTTGGATTGTTTTCTATTAATTTGCTGAGGTGCTCAGCCCTGGCCGTTTTTAGGGCCTTTTATAACGTGACATACTGTCTTTCCACGTGATTCTAAAGACCTTTAAATTAGTTTTTTTTTTTCGTTTACGCTCTAAATTACGGGTTCCTCTCTTTAAAACATACGTAGTATTATTTATTGTACCATGGTGCTATACTTTTCTCTCTGACCTTTTTTAATCTAATGGGTGCAACAATATCCAATGTTCTAGAGAGAATGGTGCTCATAGAGCTAGTTAGTTAATCTAGTTCATCTGTTTGTTTGGGTGCAGGCAGCAGCTGAGACAGATCAGATAAGCTATTTGAGAAATTATCTATGGTGGATGGAAGGATTGTTCTACCTTAGTTACCATGTAATGGTCAGTGACATCATCACTTTGTGGAATGATATCTATATCGGTTGGATCGGTTCCATATGATGTAATTAAATCGAGTGTATGATTAAGACGATGAGTTGGTCCGGTGACGTTTTGCTTGACCCCGAAGGAGTTTAATAAATCTGTAAACGCAGCCCCTAACGCATCATTTGAATTATCTACGTGTATGTTAAAATCTCCAACAATTAATGCTTTATCGACGTTGACCAATAGATCTGAGAGAAAGTCTGCAAACTCTTTTAGGAAATCGGCGTAAGGCCTTGGAGGTCTATATGCGGTAGCCAAGGCTAGAGATAATAGGGATTTTTTTCTTACATCTAAGAGCGTAACATTTAGCACAAGTACTTCAAACGAATTAAACCTATGACCAGTTTTCTGAGTAACATTAAGGATATCTCTGTAGATTGTTGCAACACCGCCACCACGACCGATCAGACGGGGCTCATGCTTATAACAGTATCCTGGCGGAGTAGACTCATTTAGAGCGAAATAATCATTTGGTTTAAGCCAGGTTTCAGTAAGGCACAGTCCATCGAAATTATTATCTGTGACCATTTCATTTACAATAACCGCCTTAGGTGTGAGCGATCTAATGTTTAGAAGACCTAGCTTTAGAAATTTTTTTTGTTCACTAATAGCGAGATTTTTTGTTTTAATAACAATTCGATTTTTTCTAGATCCCGCAGTAGATTTATTATTTGATCTCAGTAAACGAGGAATAGACACAGTTTCTATGCAATGTTCTACACTAGTATTAATATCAATTAAATTGGTGCAGCAGAGACTGTGATTTGGATTTTTGGTTAATAGTCAAACATTATTTAACATCTGTTTATTTTTTTACTATTTTTTATTACTGTTGTGATGCTTGATAACTTCTGGGCTTGAAGCTTTATTTTTTGTTATACCTAGGGTTTTGTTTATTTTCTTCTAATAGGGTTGAAAAATAAGCAGATCTAGCAGCTTGCAAGGCCTCTCTGTATGCAATCGAGCTCTCCTTCCATGAAATGCGAAATAACTCTAGTTTAGTTTTCTTCCATTTGCGCTCCATTTTTCTGGCTGCTTTCTTAAGGGCCTGAGTGTGCTCGTTGTACCACGGCATTGGACTATTTTCTTTAATCTTCTTTAAGTGCAACGGAGCAACTGTATCTAAAGTGCTGGAAAAGAGAATCGCCAATAACTAGGGCACATTCAACAGGATTCTCAGTGGATGTTTCACTGAGTGGGGAGAATCTATTTGAAGTTGTAATCGGAATGGAAGAGCGGTGTTTTGACCCGCGACTACAGTGTCTTACGTCACCCAATTGCCCTGCTGCACGGGTTCTACTACAGCCGGAACCAAACAAATGTACAGTGTTCACTAAGCTAGGCACATCCAAAACAGTATCTAAGGCCCTTGCACTCTTACAATGAACCTCAATTAAAGTTTGGATGCGTGTATCTAGTTCTGAAATCTTCTCCGTCAGCCTGACTATCTCCCTGCATTTATCACATGTAAATCCTATGCTGACAGAGAAGCAGAAGACTATGTTATACATGTTACAAATTCTGATCCCACAGTTGTGAACCCATCAATAGGAGACCAAAATCTAATTATAATGACAGACACAACCATTTGGTAAGCATTGAATTATCTGGGTTTATAAGGAAAATTGGCAAAAGGTTCAGGGAGTCTGTAGGTAGATCGTGTGTAGTTTTCGTTGCCAGGTAAATATTTCTACAATTCCTCGATTTCTGAATTGTTGTTATTATATATGATTGACCGATAGTTTTATTCTATGAATTGGATTTTGAATTATTGTTTTATCACCTGGTCAATAAATTGTAAACATTTGATTTTATTCTGACTCTGACTTCCCAAGTAGATTAAACTGATTCATACAGTATGTTACCACAAGTCTGTGGCACATTAGTGACGACTAATATTTAACACTAATTCAAGTGTACCTGGTTTTGCCTTTGCAAGAAGTGAATTTCCATTGACAGCAAATGTGCTGCTTGACCAACCTAAATTTGGGTGTCTTACCTCTGTTTTAAATTAATGTTACTTTAGATAAGTGTACTTGGGAAACCACGGCATGGCCAATCCAAAGGTATTGTAGCGATCAGAGAAAATTATTGACTCAATTGTTTTAATGCTCTTTTATTATCGTGAGCACCTGTGTGGCCAATGCTCTTGCCTCACATACACAGTCTAGCGAACCTCAGACTTCTGGAACTCTTTTTCCCCCAGCCCCCACCCACACATAACTGCGCAGGCTCTTGCCTTAAAGCCCCACACAACCAGAACACATAACATGAAAGAAAAGACATGCATCTAGATTGCACCTGATATTGAACATAAACAGTCTTTAGACTTGCTACACTATTATAAGAGAAGTAGCCTAATGTTGGTCGACTTGTATCTCTACCTGAAGTAAACGTCACTTTAAATTCAAGTGTATGCAAAATCACAAAAGTATCTTTGATTGTGTAAGCGTGAATGCGATCATCTCAGGTATATAGCCAATTACCTCTGTTTAGTGACCGAAAACTGATGAGCTTGTGATTGTGAGACCGGCATTAAACAGAAGCCATGAGGACCTCAAAGCGACATAGGTTCCTAATATGAACGGGTAAAATATAAGTAAAAAATAATCAAACATTCGCTCACATTTAATGATGCTCAGATATCTTTAAAATCCTTTTCATTTATGGAGTCAGATGAAATACCGAGGTAATACATAGGAGATCATGTATTTTATTTAATCTTCTTGTGTTGCATAAAAAGAAAGACCGTAACATGCAGAGACCTTGTTGTGTTGCGTAAAAAGAAAGACCGTAACGCGCAGAGACCTTCACCCCTCCTATTGGAGACCGCCATTGGACCTATACATAAGTGACCGCGTGCACAAATATTTGGATAAAACGCGCCCAAAAACAATCTCCATGTAAGGGCTTTGCGCACAAGCTTATCTTACAGCCTTTCATCACACACAAACTCTTTGCAGTTTCCAGACGCGCTCTCGCCCGATCCTCGAGCAATGCCAAGTGTGTCATTCTCACCAGTTCTCACAATAAACACCTTTTATACAGACCAAGAAAACAGACCTCTGATTGACCAGCTATACATACGTGTATATCCGAGTTATTCAGAAAAACCTCACAGCTGAAGCTAAAACACAGCTTTTCTTACTCTTTAACTGCATATGATTCTCTTATGAACTCTTACCATCTGGAAGGTACAACGAAACAGGTGTTTAATGATTTAGCCCTGTAAAAAATAAGTTTTAGTATTGGTTATGGTTACACTTGAATTGGTTACAAAATATATGTGTAAGATGATAAAACAAAGTAAATTGTACTCATGATGTTGTGTCCAGAGAGAGAGAGAGTGCCATTGGGGTGTAGGGTAGGGTAGAGAGGAAGAGCAGAGGCCCAAGAAATCAACAACAGTTACAATCTTTTTTCATCCCTTCCTTGACCATGTGACTAAAACCAAATGTGAGACATTAAAACAGACCAATCAGCAGATTACATAATTAATTAATTAATCAGCAGATTAGATAAACCCCCCCCCCGGTAAAAAAAAAAAATATTTTTTAAAAATATATATATATAATACTAATTTAAATCTAATTATAAAATAATTTAAAATTGACACGGCACCACAATATTATGAGATTTTTAATTCCCACTTTAAGCTGTCAACACATTTATTTAGTTTAGTATGAGGGTATAATATTCAGCACATTACATTAACAGTTGCACTGAGGATGATGCTAGCTTGAATGATCTTAGAAAAACCTAAATCTAAAAGAAAAACTAACAGTGGGCTCCAACCCTATATTTCTACGGAAAATATCCATGGCACGAAACTGTTTTATACATTAGTAATGCAAGAAAATGTTGAAGCTGTTCTTCAAATGACTTTAACAACTGCAAAGCCCTCAGATTAGAAGGAAACATTTTAATTAAAGGGACAGTTCACCCCAACTTATTTACTCACTCTTATGTCTGCTAGTCTTCTTAAATCTTAGTTTTGTGTGGAAAACAGACTGGAACTTAAATGAATAGTTCACCCAAAAATGAAAATGTCATCATTTACACACCCCCATGTTGTTCCAAAACTATGATTTTCTTTTTCTGCTGAACACAAAAGATATTTTGAAGAATGTCAGTAACCAATTGTTGATGGGCCCAAATGAAAGAAACAGGTTTGGAACAACATAAGGGTGACCTCACCTTCAGTAAGCGGTTTTCTTCTTTTTAGAAAAATTATCTTTAATAAACCATATGATTTGATTTACAAATCAGACTGATCGAGTTCTCAAGTCAGTGACTGAACAGCTCAGAAGAAGGGGAATATTATCATTGAATAAACTACTTTCTGTGAGTAACTAATTGAAATTCAGGTTATCATCTGTTTTAAGACTCGTAATATAATGCATAAACTGTATGGATTATAATGTTATTCTCCAGACCTTTTGTCATTTTTAGAGCTTGAAAGATGTGGTCAATTATGATCTGTCAATTGGAAAAGAGCTGTGGAAATATTCTTAAAAAAAAAAAAAATCTGATCCACAGGAAAACACAACAATGTAAACAGGTTTGGACATGGACATTAGTCATGAGGGTGAGTAAATAATGACAGGATTTAAATTTTTGATTGAACCATTACTTTAAAGAACATAGTTGTTTTCACCCCACACAAGGCACTCAGGATGACCAAATAATTTAAGTCAAACACTGTGGCTCTTCATGTGCCTGTTCAAGTGTGTACGGCACGTGTAAGCCTTTGGACACAGAGGACATGGGAACGGCCTCTTCCCAATATGAGTGTACATGTGCTTGCTCAAGTCATAGCGCCGGATAAATCGTTTCCCACACTGTAAGCAGCAGTGTGGACGCTCTCCGGTGTGAAAGCACATGTGAGCCGTCAGGTGACTCGAAACCACAAATTTCTTGCCGCAGATTTTACACTGATACGGCTTCTCTCCCGTGTGAGAACGCAGATGCACTTGCAGGCATCCGGCAGAGACAAAACCCTTTCCGCACTGATGACAAACGTATGGCTTCTCCCCAGTGTGAATTCTAATGTGGATTTTCAAATTCCCAGATAGTGAAAACTGCTTCTCACAGTACGGACAAACGTGCGGCCGCTCGCCAGAATGACATCTCATGTGGGATTTTAATTGTATTTTGCTGTAAAACCGCTTTCCGCATTGCGAACAAAGAAGAGGTTTCTCGCCCGTGTGGTTTGAGAGGTGGGCAAGCAGGCTGCTGTTTGCCGAAAAGCACTTCCCACACTGGTCGCATATATATGGCCTGAACTCTGCATGCGTCTTCAGGTGGCTTCTTAATTCGCTGTCGACGCTAAATGTCAAATCACAAAAACGACACTTTCCTGGCTGCCGTTCCGGTTTAGATTGGTGGACGTCTTTAACTTTATGAGTCTTCTGGTGGATTAAACTGGCTCGGTACGACCCGAAAGTCTCGTTGCATTGTTTACAGGTATAGTTCCTTTTAACACTGGGAGTTCGGTGAGCTCGCCGGTGACTGACTAATCGTGACAGACTTGTGAACAGCCGTCCACATTCAGGGCATTTGTGTGTTGTTTTCTCTTTGTGCACCCTGTTGTGTCTGTATAGGGTCCTGAGGGATCTAAAGTGGGCGGTGCATTTGATGCACTTAAAAACTCTGGTATTGCAGCTGGTGCTCTTGTGCGCCGCCAGCTGCGTCAAATCGTCAAAAACTTGCCCACACTGAAGACACTCGTGTGTCCCCACCTGGGTGTGAATTTCCTGGTGCTTGACAAGATCAGAGCGATAGATAAAGTATTTTGTGCACTGCTGACATTTGTGTACGGTCCTGCCAGCATAGTGGAAGCCTTTAGAAGGTGTGTTTGGGAAGTTGTCGACAGCAGGCCGCTGTGGCACAGCGGTCTGAAAAATTAAATCACCTAAAGGAAAACATGGGACAAACATGGGACAAAAATTAAATCACCTAAAGGAAAACATGGGACAAACAGAGTGGTTCAGTCTAAAAATTATGAAAAGGTATAATGAGAATCTTGACAGATATTCGGAAGGGCTGTACCTCTATGAGCATCATTGGTGGATGACGGTACACTTGGCTCTTCTGAGTTACTCCTACAAAAAGAATAAACAGGATATTTTACAATGAAACATTTCAGTGTTTCCCCTACTGTTATATAAGGGGGGGGCGCCCCGCCCTCCTAACGGCTCGGCCCGCCCCCCTTGAAGGTCAAGTAAATTTGATTTGATTCTTTATAGCGCCAGATTACAATTTGTTATTTTATTAAACAAACTAAATAGCCCTTAAGTAATAAATAACATATCTTATTTCCACGATGGCATGTCTTTTCTGTCCGTGTTTGTGCTAGGGGTGTGTTTTTGATCGGGGACGATTAAAATTCCTCCACGGTCTGCTTTTGAAGAAATATCGTAGTATCGTGTTACAGTGCATTTTATCGGTTCAGTTCTGGCGCCTCCGTCTCCACATACTCAACGCGACATACATTCACACATCACGTTAACGCAGCGGTAGAGTTACACTCACGGGACACTGTCTGCAGTACATAAAAGTTAATTATTTGCCTGTACACTAAAGCTTCGCCTGTTAAACATTTAATTTGCGTGCTGTTGCGCGGGTCTAACATGCGCTTTTCTGAGCGCAAACAACCGAAGCACACATACCAAAACGTTACACAGCGCCTGACTACAGATTGGACTAAGTTATCTTTCAAGTCTTATTGCGTTAATACTGTCAAATACATACACACAAGGTTTACATAAACAGTTGGTTATGTCTAAAGTGAAAGCACACATTTTTGAGAGAAAATGGGGCGCGTGTCATATGCGTGTCCATTAGATGCGTCGGTCTTAAAAGCGACAGTAGCCTAATAGTAAATATGCTGCCACCACTTGTCCTTAAAGGGATAGTTAACCCAAAAATTTAAATTCTGTAATTATTTGCTCACTCTAATGCTGTTCCAAACCTGTATTAATTTCTTTCTTGTGTTGAACAAAAAAAAAATATTTTTATACTTTGAAGAATGTGGCAATCCAAACAGTTGCTGATCCTCATTGACTTCCATAGGAAAAATATATACTATAGAAGTCACTGGGGACCAGCAACTGTTTGGTTACCCAGATTCTTCAAAATAACTTATTTTCAACAGAAGAAAGAAACTTATTAAGGTTTTAAACAACTTGAGAGAGTAAATTATGACAATTTTCATTTTGGGGGGAACTTGTTAATAAAACAACAAAACACAATCAGAAAAATCACTCACTGCACTTGACTGAGAACTTTAAAAGTAGCTTTAATAGAATCAATGTATAACTTATACAGTGATGTCTATCTAGTGTTTTATTTTTATTTATTTAATTTCTTTTTGAAGCTGAAAAAATAAAGCTCTGTTTATGTCATTTGTAAATTATGTTGTGTAGCCTATTTCAATTTTCCGCCACTTTGGCCTAAATGTTTGGCATTCCTTTTTTATTTCATATTTTGTTACCTTGTAAGGCTTTGTTTTTAAAATAGGGAAATTAGTTTGGCAGTAATGCTCAATCTCTTGCAAAATAGTAAAAACAACATGAAAGAGAATCGTGATAAAATCGTGAATCGTGATTTTCCTGAAAAAAAATCATGATATGATATTTTTGCCGTGCGCATTTACAATAAACCTTTAATGTTTAACCCTAATGTTTAACCCTTTAATGGTTAATGTTTAATGAACAGCCTCGGGTTCGGGTTTAACTAAGAAAAACTATATAGGCTTTATATAGTTTGCGTGCCGTGTGCTTTGCCTGCTTGATGTGTTGTGGTGACCGGCACGCGCGAGAGAGAAAGTATAGGTGCGCAGATGTGCAATATGTGCACAGTCAGACACACAGGCTCTCTCTCTCAAATATAATGATAATGATATATAATGATATATATATATATATATATATATATCTTTTTTTTTTATTATTTGTTTTATTTGATCATATCATTTATATCACAAAACTGTTTCGCGCATGTGCTACCACTCTCGCGCGCTATTTCAGTCACAATACACAGACAGACAGCAGACGACAACAAGCAAACCATGAGTCTGATAAAGCAAAAAAAATTACTGAGGGAAAACTTATGACAGTTCCAAATGATGCAGGAAAACCTGCAATCTGGAAGGATTATGATCTTTTCGTTTCAACCAGTAAAGAGCCCAGTGGTTACGTGCAGTGTAGAGCTTGCAAAGCTGTCTTGGCGTATGACAGCAAAAAGACAGGTACTTTACAGCGACACACTGACCACGGATGCACTCGTCCAACAGCAGGCCTAGCCGCTAGTAACAACAGACAGTCATCTCTTTCGGACTATCTATCTCCAACAGCCAAGTCAGTACCAGCTTCTGTAAAATCTAATGTAACAGAAAAATGTGTGGAGTTTTGCTGTCGGGATATTAGATCGTTTCATACGGTTGCTGGACGAGGTTTTATTAACCTAGCGCAAGACCTAATAAATGTGGGGGCTACATATGGCCGTGTCTCAGTGGACAGTGTGTTACCTGAGTTACGTAATTGGTAAGTTTTTCCTCTTACTGCTGTGCTGCCTGCTGATAGGACCGCTGCGCCTACATGTATTTGTTTAATATGTCAAGCAATCATTAAATACAACATACATAGCATATTGCAAAAATGGTATTTGCTGTGAGAAACAGAATGGACCTCGGGTTCGGGTCGGGTTCAGGCTTAATATGTAAATGTAATTGTTGGGTCGGGTTAAATGATCGCGGGTACGGGCCAGGTTCGGGCTTCAGTTTAAAGCCCGTGCAGACCTCTAATTGGTATACAGCCCTGAGAGGACTACAGACAGACACTCGATTTTTATAATCTATTTTTCAGAGTACTTACATTTTAATTATGTATTGGTATACAAAGACAGTTTAAACAAATTTTTTGGAAAAGTTTTTTAGACAGAAAATGCCTACCCCACCTTTAATTCGGGAACACTACAGAGCAAATTTCGTAGCAATGTGCTCAGTCCTAAAAATGTACACTCAGAGATTTTCAGTCATAAATAGACTAATAATGGGCAATATTACTCAAAGCAGACATTTTGACAACAGTCAAAATAAAAATAAAAAGTAATCATCTTGAAATTATATAATTTTGGGAATTTGTTACACAAGATGCACTCAGAAATTGCATAGATCCTGAAAATGATCACCTACACCATCTTCACCAACACTGAAAAATTACTTCATTTGAGTGTGACAAAACTTAAATTTCACTGTGTTCATATAAAATGGCCATTTTGGAGCTTGAACCTTGGACCTCAATGACTTTCATTGTATGGACAAAACAGCTGAAATATTCTTCAAATATCTTTCTTTGTGTTATACAAATATTTTTTTTTTTTTACAAACCTAAAGACATGAGGTTGATAGAAATAATTGTTGCACTATTCCTTCAAGCTAAAATAAATAAATAAATAATCAATCAATCTAGTTTCAAGTAATCATCTTCAGTAATAGCTGGTTGTTATATAACCAGCTGACCATCCTGCCCACACCTAGTAATATGGTAACATACCGTTGCAATTCATCAGCATTTGAGTTTGTTAACTTTTCTCCATCACTGTCTCTGGAGAACTCTGATGATTCACCGCTGGAGCTGGATCCCACATCCTTGACACTTGGATCACCTGTCACAGTCTCCTTGTACATAGCATGTTGTTGGTTTGGCAGGTTTTTAGAATCAAGTGGCAGTAACTTTCCATCATCATTGTGCTGGTTTATAACGATTGAGTCGCCAACAGGGGGCAGTGACAACGATGCAACTATTCGATCCTCAACTATTGATGGAAGAACTTTCAAAATAAAAATATGAAAACAAAATTAGAGATTGACCAATTGTGCTTAATTACTGTATTTTTCTAGTAATAGAATTGGGTCTTAATCTTTATCTGGGGCTTCCTTGGTTAGCCAGATAAGTTTAGGTACATCTCAACATAAATTTTAGCCTGGGAAAACCCAGACAACTTCCGGCAAATTTAGATTTGCTCTGCAAGTTAGTCTGGCAAAGAGCTCATTCAAACCCATTCAAAATCGCGGGACCAATCAGAAACGTTGGGGCGGGCTTTACACGATGACGACAGCGCAGCAACTGTGAAGCAGATTTGTACATTACAAAGATGGATTCCACCGTGGAACATCACTCGTTCTAATCAGCTTTGAACGTTTCCTTTTTGTTAAAGGAACACTTCACCGTTTTTTCATAATTATTAAACTATGTTATTCCCTTAACTAAGACGAGTTGATACATACCTCTCTCGTCTCAGTGCGTGCACTCAATCACTCTGGCGCGCCGCAACACTTTGATACTGATAGCCCAGCTCGTTCATTAGAATCCAAACAGAGAATTCTGTTTTCTCGTTTTTTGAGGATACGTTTTCTCTATTTTAATACAGTTAATACAAGAGTAGTTACACGATCAAGTATGGTGACAAAATAAAACGTGGAGGTGTTTGATCGCTTCTAACTTCATCTCTGTTTGGATTCTAATGAACGAGCTGGGCTATCAGTATCAAAGTGTCGTGGCGCGCCAGAGCGATTGAGTGCACGCACTGAGACGAGAGAGGTATGTATCAACTCGTCTTAGTTAAGGGAATAACATAGTTTAATAATTATGAAAAAACAATGGAGTGTGCCATTAAAACCGGAGCATAAGAACAACACTCGGGAGATGTTTCTCCGTTGCTCTGCATACGTCGTCATCTTCATTGCTCTGATTGGTTTTAGGTCTATCCAGAGGCATTTGAGCGACGTCCGTTGGTGACGCCCCTCTGGAAATGGGTTCTCTTTCCCAGACCCTAACTCAGTTATAACTGAGAATGGTCTGGTTTTAACCAGGCTACATAAATTTGTGATTTTCCATTTTTATCTAGAAAGCTTATACAGCTGTATTAAAGAAGCAGTGAATTAGAATTCTCAAATCTGCTTTCTGGGCGAAGTAGATATCTCAGGTTTGTGTCAAACAGTTCTCTAACATATCTGATTAACCAAGCAAGCCAAGTTCAACAGCCAAGTTCAACCTAAAGCATTTGGAATAACACTAATATTCAAGGACTAGATTTTACCATTTTTTTCCAAAGTCCCACAAATATCTGTTTGCATTAAGGATAGCAAATTGTGTGATTTACAAACAGAGTCCACACATGCATCTAGCTCCCCAGGGAGACAGCTGAGCAACAGTGAAAGCTGAAAGGAAAGAAAATCAAGTTTCACACATTACAAACACAAACAAATTGTGTATAACCAAGTAGCTGGCCTGAATCATTCAGATATGATAAGCATCTATCAGACCTGTTTGAAGTTTGGTACAGGCAGAAATTGCTCCAATCTGGAGAGGAAAAAGCCAACAAGGACTTGCAGTGCTTTATCAAAGTCAGGTCCATATTCGACTGGAAATACTTCCTGAAATACAAAAACAATTTCACCAGAAGTTTTCATGCAAACCTATCTGAAAAACAGCCATTAATTTTTTGCAACTTCCACTGCAGTTCATAGCACCTATGACTAGGGGTGACTCCGAATGGTCGAAGATTCGATGCATCGATAGGAGGAGCCTGATTCGACTACCAACCTCATGGTCGAATCTTCGCAGAGGTATGTGAGGGTGCTCAATGTCTGATTTCACATAGAACTACCAGTTTTCTGTCAATACGTTAATAAAGGAGCCTGTTACGATAATGCTGTAAATAAAACTGTACAAAGAAAGAAGCTAAATATTTTTAACGTGCGTGAATAAATCCAAACACCCCGTGACAGATTTAAGTTTCACTTTCGATCCGTGACCGAAAGAGGAGCGTCTTGACGGCAGGGATTTAAATCTTTAAAAATGTCTGGGATAAGAAAATCTAAAGTGTGGATCCACACCATCAGAAAGGATATTCTCCAAGGCTGGATTTAGCATCATATAATCATTATTTTTGTTTTTGCTCTTCTGATGATTTTCAGCTTTCTCTTTCTGCAAATTGTATAGTTGTATGGTGTATAGCGATATGACCCAGCACCCAAAATACTATCAAAACACTCCAGCGCAGCCTCCATTCTTCACGAAAGATGGATAAAAAGGCGTGCATGAAACAAAAACCTTGAAAAAATTATATACGATCCGCCAAATCACAGAGATGCCGATTCGCACGGGACTAATATTATCACAGGACCTCGGTGTTCGGCGAAATATGGTAGGTCATTTGCGGGGGAATTATTACTTTACAAATTAGACATGACCGATTCGCACGGGATTAAGATCACAGACAACCTCCGCAATTATTACAAATGACTAGAGGTCACCATATAGTACTAATCCCGTGCGAATAGGGCTTAAAGCTAGGGTATACGATTTCAAAGATTGTTCATTATTAATATCCTCGTTTAGATGCTGGTCATGGTTATATAGTACAATCCGAACAATATGAATAGAAAAAAGAATGAAAAATATCCATTCACTCTATTGGCTGTACAGCCGCAGAGAAGTTGACCAATGTAAGCTGTCCGGCCGGACAGCTTACATTGGTCAACTGCTCTCATCCAATCACCAGCTCCACTTGAAACTCCGCCTGGCGCTCGCGTCTCCACCCCACGGCACCCGACCCCGCCCCCCTCCTGCGACATGAAATTGCGCGAGAAAGCAGCTGACAGTCTATGGTAGCTAGCTAAGTAGCATCAGATCCAAAATGGATAAAAAAAAATAAACGACAGCAGCAAGCGGCCCCTGCTTGCCCCTAGTGTAAAGTTTGGACGAAAGAGAAAGTCTGTAGGGGAAAGAGCAGAGATAAAATCTGATTGAGGAGAGATAAAAATTGATCGTTGGAGGAAGCTTCGGGGAGATCTGGGACTGAAAACCGACGCTGACACGGCTGACTTTTGTTGAGCAGGTAACGTTAAACATTTATTTATACTTTTATGGTGCGACGTGTTACATTAATAGCTTTTTATCAGTCTGACAACATGCTCATGCTGCCGGTCGGCATTGGAATGTTAGCCGTTTAGCATCGCCTATCACATATGAAGTGTCATTAGCGAGGTCATTAGATTGAAGCGACTAAGCAATGTTGTGAAAGTAAATGACGTCAATCAGTCATAATTGTAAGTGTTAGTTACTTCAAGGCTTTATGTGTTCACTGCTTTGTTACTACCGGTGATCACAGCTTGACTGAGTGACGTTGTTCAGTTCGTTTTCCCGGTGGGAGGGATCAGGTAGCACAGAGGGGAGGGGTGTATGTGTGGAGGGGCGGGATGAGTTTTTAAAAAAATTCCCAACCGTCTCAGGCTTTCTCGACCGATTTTCAAAATCGTATACCCTAGCTTTAAGACTGGATTTTTCTCTCTCGATCAGGGAGGGTACAAGTGATTTCAAATCATTTCAGCCGGTTCTAATTTGATTTTTGGATGCTGTAAACATGTTTAGCCGCCACTCCAGTTTAGCGTGTATTGTTGTTTCTGCAGTTAAAAAGACAAAGTTGACAATTCTGGCATAGTATCGTTATTTTAATAATTTCTTTATTTTTACTTTATTTATTGATCACTCGGGGTTATCTAAATTAACTATTTTGTGGCTTGTGTTTTGAATATATGTTCCCCTGCACTTTAGGCACTTTGCACACATTTGTTCTGCATCTTGTGACTTGATTCTGACTTATTTAGTTTTGTGTTTCCTCTTTTTTAACCTACAGTTAAATAATGATTGCTTGCTGTTATGTTATTTTATTATGTTTGCTGTTCGATCATAATTGCTGTTCCCTTCTGAAGTTATTACCATTTATAGAATTAAACTGAATAAAATACCAATTAATTGCAAAATGTCTGTATAAAGTGTTTTGAATTATCACTATCCATCCCTTATTTTGTTAGATTTTTTAATGATCAAATACGGAGTAACAAAAATGCTTGCATTGTGTTCCCTTTCTAACCAAATGTTATTGTTTGATTGTAATCATAATGCAAAACCTGATGCTTATCTAACAAAAATATCTAAAAATATCAAAAAGTAGTCTTTTAGAATGTCTAAATGTATATCTAAATAATTAAAAAAACAAATAAAAAAAATGGAGAAATAATGTCTTAAAAAAACAATGGGAATCAAAAAGCCTCTCTATGTATTTATATAGGGCGCTGTATAGCCTACAGGGGGTTACACGACATTACACACATTTATATTTTTTAACGCCACTGGATGTCGCTTTTCTCACTTCAAAAATACAGCACCAGCTTTAGAATGAAAGATGTCCACAGACAAGGTAGAGTATGTTACATGATTTCATGAAAGCATGATGTATTGCGACATCAGAAACGAAGAAAAACTAAATAATAATGACTATTGTAACGCTTGACGTAAAGCAAGTCAAATTTTTTAGTTTTCTTATGTCTCATTCTGCATGTGGAAGTGGAACAACAAATACATATTATTGTTACAAAATGTAGTTACATAATTCCTGTTACACATGTGTACTTACTGATGTGAAAAAAGTATTGTTACCAATGTCCTGTTACACATTTGTACTTACACATACCATTCCAAGGGTTGTTACATCCGTGTAGTTACACAAACAATACAGCTGTAGATACTATGTACCAGTGTGTACTTACACTGTAGTTAAATACTATGTACACATGTAGTTACCATGTAAGTTCACAGGTATTAGGGACACTTAATATAAAGTGGGACCCAAAATGGTCTCTGGACTTTAAGTTATAAAGAGATTATTTTCTTTTATTATTCATATATCATTTTTTAGATTCCTTGATTTATTTGTTGCATTTTTTTTTATACAGTTATATTGTAAAACTAAAATACCCTTTTCAGTTTACAGTACTAGATGTGTGCCTGCATTTTAAGTTCTTTTTCACTTAAGAAAAATTAATAATATATTGCTGTGTAATGTATGTCAGATAATAAAAATACTCTAGTTCACTGTATGTATTTGTTCATGTTTAATTAAGGGATAAGTCTGAAGCACACCATAAAATAATTATATCAATTCATACAGGGCTAGTATGAATTGCAGCTGTATAGATGCACACCCAGGTCTCGGATCAGTATTCGGTATCGGCCGACACCCTGAGTCCAGGTATCGGAATCGGTACCGGGGAAGGAAAAAGGGTATCGGAACATCTCTATTGAAGAACCACCAAGTGTTTATTTAATTGTATTTAGAAAATGAGATAACTTAAGACTACTGTAGGCCATCTTCCCCAAATAAGGCAGAGAACATAAAATTATTCCAAACAAAGAGGGGTCAGGCAGACCAACACACATTAGATCAGCTTAATGGGATGGGATCAAGTTACACTTAGAATTACTTGGAAATTGTAGCCTCTTAATACACTGACTACATTTAATAATTGGCAGCAAAATGTAAAACTTGTTACACCAAAACTGGCTACTGCCTCAAAATATGGCAAGTTTTTTTTTCTTCTGTTATTATTATGAATGTCTGATGTAGGCTAGTTGAGGAAACATCTCGCGGCACGAATGTACCGATACAAATAAATAAATAAATAAACATCTCCAGTTAACAAGCAGAGCATTAATTTTCTATATTTGTTAAATAAGAGGCGATCTAGCACAGAATTATAAAAATTTTTATCAAGTGATCAAAGTGCTCGATCGTTGCCACAATCAGTGGCGCAGGTGGCTCACGCACATTCTTCACTCGGACGCGCGCTTCAATCCGTTGTGGAGACAGACTCTATTCGTTCCGGTGAAATTACAAAACTAAATGTACACAAACATGTCCCTGCCTGATATACAACAACTGATAAACAATCAGTTTTGATGAGAAGAAAAAACCCTATATGAGTGCGCTGTGCGGATTAGAACCCATCAGCACCTCTGACACGCTAGGTAAAAGTTCGGCCACTAGACCATTAGAATACACGCTTCAAATAGTCGAATCTATATATTCTCGCCGTTAGCAACATCTTTGTCAGACACTTTGAAAAACTTCCAGACGGGAGGAGAACTCATGTTGCCATTGGCAAGCTCCGCTCTGCTGTTGTGTGCCCGTGCGCCGTGCATGCAAGTGGAAAAAAGTTGAGCAAGTAATTTACGTCACGTGATCGGCTATTTTGATCGGCGCTTTTGGGGTTCGCCGATCAAGCTATTTTTAGCCAATATCGGCCGATCAATCGGAGCATCACTACTACTACTACGATCTAGCCGTTAAACATGTGGGCTGCCATGTGATGCATGTAAGTCGCTTGAAGCATCTTGCACTGTAGCCCTATGTGTACTAATGTTACATTTATCAAGAACCGCTATAAAGCCAAAACAATCTCTGTTACCTTAAATTATATGTTTATCTCTGTAAAGCTGCTTTGAAACAATCTACATTGTTAAAGGGGCCCTCTTATGATATTTTAAAGTTTCCTAATATTGTTTTGGAGTCTCCTACAACAGGTTTACATGCATCAAACATAAAAAAACTGTTTCATTTTCTCGTAATATACATTTGCACATCACCAGATTTTCAACGATTCTCAAACGACTCGCCAAATGAATCAATCTCTCTAAATCCCTCCTTTTCGCAAGCTACTCTGATTGGCCAGACAGCTCAGTCTGTTGTGATTGGTTTACCGCGTGTGTCAAAAACAAAAACACCCATTGCCATAACACCGACAGTTCTGAGTGTCTTGAGGCTTCCTACACCGTAAACTAAACACAGTGACGAACAATGATGTTGATTTTACCATATCAATCCGAGCACTAGTTTGTGCTCGGATTGTGCCCGGACACTAGGTTGTTGAATATTCGATCCCTTAATTCAAAAGCGCTCATAGTTAATGATAAGATTACAGACTATAACCTAGATGTGCTGTGTTTGACAGAAACCTGGCTAAAACCAAACGATTACATTACTTTAAATGAGTCCACTCCGCAAGATTACTGTTATAAACATGAGCCTCGTCCGAAAGGCAAAGGGGGAGGTGTTGCTGTAATTTATAGTAATATTTTCAAAACCACTAAGAAATCTAGTTTTAAATATACTTCTTTTGAAGTGTTGGTGCTTAATGTAAAAATATATAGTGTAAACAATAAATCACGTTTGAGAATTCTGCTGGCTACTGTTTACAGGCCATAAAGATTTTATCAAAGAATTTGCTGACTTTCTATCAGAATTAGTATTGGCTGCCGATAAAGTCCTAATTGTTGGTGATTTTAATATACATGTAGATAATGAAAAAGATGCATTGGGATTGGCATTTAAAGACATTATAAACTCAATTGGAGTGAGACAACACGTGTCAGAACCTACTCATTGTCGTAACCATACTCTAGATCTAATATTATCTCATGGAATAGATGTTGATGCCGTTGAAATTCTGCAGCAGAGCGACGACATCTCAGATCATTATCTAGTCTTGTGTAAATTACATTTAGCCAAGGCTGCAAAGCCGACTCCGTGTTATAAATATGTTAGACCTATCACTTCTGCCACTAAAGATGGCTTTATTAATAATCTTCCTAATCAGTTTCATCATCTCAGCATCCCGGATAGCTTAGAAGAACTTGATATTGCAACAGAAACGTTTGAATCTCTATTTTCCAGCACTTTAGACATAGTTGCTCCGTTGCGCTTAAAGAAGATTAAAGAAAATAGTCCAACGCCGTGGTACAACGAGCACACCCGGGCCCTTAAGAGAGCAGCCAGAAAAATGGAGCGAAACTGGAAGAAAACAAAACTAGAGGTATTTCGGATTTCATGGAAGGAGAGCTCGATTGTTTACAGAGAGGCATTAAAAGATGCTAGAACGGATTATTTTTCAACCCTATTAGAAGAAAATAAACATAATCCTAGGTATTTATTTGAACAAGTGGCTAAACTAACGAAAAAGAAAGCTTCAAGCCCAGAAGTGTCCAAGAAACACAGCAGTAATGACTTTATGAACTTCTTCACTTATAAGATCTATAATATCAGGGACAAAATTATAACTATGCAACCGTCTACTACAGTAGCGCATCAGGGAGTGCATTGTAGTCTCCGTGAGGAACATTTTGATTCATTTGTTGCTATAGGAGAGGAAGAATTTTGCAAACTTGTTAATTCATCTAAATCGACAACTTGTATGCTAGACCCTATACCGACTAAGCTACTGAAGGAGATGCTTCCAGAGGTCATAGATCCTCTTCTAAATATCATTAATTCATCTTTGTCTCTAGGATACGTACCAAAAACCTTTAAGTTGGCTATGATTAAACCGCTTGTTAAAAAACCGCAACTTGATCCGACAGAATTAGTCAATTATAGGCCAATCTCGAATCTGCCTTTTCTGTCAAAGATACTAGAAAAAGCAGTTTCATCACAACTTTGTTCCTTTTTAGAAAGAAATAATATCTGCGAGGATTTTCAGTCCGGATTTAGACCGTACCATAGTACTGAGACTGCTCTCATTAAAGTCACAAATGATTTGCTCTTATCATCCGATCGTGGTTGTATCTCTCTATTAGTGTTACTTGATCTTAGTGCTGCATTTGATACTATCGACCACAACATTCTTTTAAATAGACTAGAAAACTATGTTGGCATTAGTGGAATTGCACTAGCATGGTTTAAATCATACTTATCTGACCGTTTTCAGTTTGTAGCAGTAAATGAAGAGATGTCTTATCGATCACAAGTTCAGTATGGCGTACCACAAGGCTCAGTACTAGGACCGCTGCTGTTCACTCTGTACATGCTACCATTAGGATATATCATTAGGAAATATGGAATTAGCTTCCACTGTTATGCTGATGATACTCAGCTGTATATTTCTTCAAAACCTAACGAAACTTACCAATTCTCAAAATTAACGGAATGCATAGCTGATATAAAAAATTGGATGACCAGTAATTTCCTATTACTAAATTCTGAAAAAACAGAGATTCTAATCATTGGACAAAAAACTGCCACACGTAATAACCCAGAATACTGTCTAACAATCGATGGCTGCTCTGTTAAGTCTTCGTCGTCAGTTAGGAACCTGGGTGTGCTCTTTGATACAAATCTTTCATTTGAAAGTCACGTGTCTAGTATCTGTAAAACCGCATTTTTCCATCTTAAAAATATATCTAAATTACGTCATATGCTCTCACTGACAAATGCGGAACAATTAGTTCATGCATTCATGACATCAAGGCTAGATTATTGTAATGCTCTACTGGGTGGTTGCCCTGCACGCTTAATAAACAAACTACAGCTAGTTCAAAACGCAGCCGCTAGAGTTCTTACCAGAACCAGGAAGTATGACCATATTAGCCCGGTTCTGTCAACACTGCATTGGCTGCCTATTAAACATCGTATACATTTTAAAATATTGCTGATTACTTACAAAGCACTAAATGGTTTAGCTCCCCAGTACTTGAGCGAGCTCTTAACGCATTATAGTCCTTCACGTCTATTGCGATCTCAAAATTCTGGCCAGTTGATAATACCTAGAATATCAAAATCGACTGCTGGCGGTAGATCCTTTTCCTATTTAGCACCAAAACTTTGGAACAATCTTCCTAACACAGTCCGGGAAGCAGATACAGTCTGTCAGTTTAAATCTAGACTAAAAACACATCTCTTTGGCTTAGCATACACATAACACATTATAGATTTCTATAATTCAATGTTAGGCTGCATAGTTTAGATCAGCCGGAACCGGGAACACTTCCCATAATTCCTGATGTACTTTGTACATCATAAGAAGGATGGCGTCTACGCTAATATTAGTCTCTCTGCTTATCCCGAGGTTTACCGCGAACCGCCGGATCCAGGCCATATCCAGATCTGAGGAAGGACCATCACATGGACACGACGACAACGCATCCCTGATGAGCCGGCCCCATCAACACTGTGAAGGCCCATGGACACCTCAACACACTCATCTCCTCACCGGCCGGATGACCCAACCCAACCAGATGAACTGGATAAATATCGTGAAAGTTCTGATCACATCTGACTCCTGACATTATGCTGCCTAACTCATAATCATACACTGTTCGTTCATTGGCCAAAGGAGGACTGGCCCCCTGACTGAGCCTGGGTTCTCCCAAGGTTTTTTTCTCCATTCTGTCACCTGATGGAGTTTTGGTTCCTTGCCACTGTTGCCTTTTTCGCCTCTCTTCGCTTTTGTCGCCATTGGCTTTTGGCTTGCTTAGTTGGGGACATTTAACATTTAAATTTTGAATTTAACAATACTATTACAACATTGTTTTCCTGTTATCTCTGTAAAGCTGCTTTGAAACAATTTGTATTGTAAAAAGCGCTATATAAATAAAGGTGACTTGACTTGACTTGACTTGACTAGTCCGATGATGAAACACTAGAAGAAGAACCATTCATTCAACCCGAACCTCCATAGCAAGGACAACTCAAGCAGGACGTTTGCATGTACAGTGCATGTAGGATATGCAATGTATACATTAGCCGAGCTCTAGCGTGAATGACTGATAACATAACCTAAACATAATAACCATAACATAAACATTGGTAAAACAAATCTTGCTTCATGCTTAATCTTTCCTCAAAGTAACGTTAGTGAGAACGACAGACAATTTGCATTAATAGACAAGAGTTTTATGTAATAGTGGCCCACAGCTGATTAGCTGACTCCGATATTTGAGAAGCAGTCGTTAGTAAAATAAAGGTAACAGCAAAAGTTTAGGATTATACTGCTGTAGTATCATGGTAAAGATTCATTTTAACCACAGATTCTTCACATGCTTGTCCTTGGGCAGGGGAAAAAAAAAAATCACATTGTAGAGCACATCGTCTCCTCGACTAGAGGTTGACCGATAGTGGATTTTACCGATAACGATAGCTAGGTTGGGCCGTATAACCGAGTAATCAACTGATAGTTTTTTTAATTTATACTGGATAAAAACAATTATTCACGATACAGCACAGCCTCGGGAACTTATTGCTTAAACAAAACACTCCAAGTAAAACAGTGCTTAACTTTATTATATAGGCCTATATATATTTTTTTTTTTTTAAACTGTATGAACCATGAAAACATGCTAAATGAAATAAATATATAAATATTGAAGTCAATAAAGACATTAATTCAAACTGAAACAAAAAGTAATACTCTAAATAACAAATAAAACCAGTTACATTCAAAATGTTACTGTTTAACTGTTACATCCATTTTGTACAGCGTACAAAACTCATCTAATACAAGATGATTACAACAATATTATCAAACTCTGTAAACAATAAATCAACTCTGACTTCATGTTAAATACAATCGAAAACGGAGACGCAAGACGGCAAGTTGTATTTGAATGAAATGAGAGCGCGCGTCCGCTGTGATACATGGATGTGTCCTGTTATAATGCGTTATTGATGACGGTAATTATAAGGAAGGAAATGCCACAGAATCTTGCTTTAAAAAGTTTTTCCACTGTTCAAACACTAAAAATGTTTTCATCAGTTATTTTTGAACACGAATCGAATGCTTTTCTGATTTGTTTATATGGTTCTGTCGGCTGTATGAACATATCAGTTTACTATTTTATGTCTAGCTTTAAATATGTAACTTCGCTGTATAATGAATGCATAAAAGTGACCAGCTGTATAACGTTATAATCTAATGCAAATAGATGCAACAATTGTGACATTAAACATTCGGGTCGGACTTAGGTTTGTTTTTGTCAGTGTTTAACCGCTTGAGGTACTACTAATGATAGCGTCCTCTCAGCCTCGAAGGCAAACAAAAAAGCGTTTCTTTCTCTACTAATGCAGCATAGTCAACAAATTAATCACTTTATAATGATATGACAAAATGTACTTTATAAATACCTTTTCGCTGTCGGTGCTTTAAAAGCGCATCTGATGTCAGCGCTCTCCACACAGCGTGTGCTCTCAGTGCAGCGCGCAGCGTCACGCGTCAAAATAAACAACACAAGGCATCAGTTATAGTATTTATGACACCTCTAGAGGCCTCTCTTGTACTGCATGATGCCAGCAGACGGTATGGATTTTTGCTGATAACGATAGTTCCACCAATCAACTATCGGTACCGATGAATCGTCGACCTCTATCCTCGACATGATGCTATCCAGTATCCACAGGACTCGGTTTGAGGTTTAAGTTTCCCTAGTTCGCGCACAATAAGTGGGCGGGCTAATGTTTCGTCTTGACGTCACGACTAAACGGCATATGACACGTTTGAAAAACAATTCATTTCATTGACTCTAGGGCTAGTCCGAATACCATTTTTTTTTTACTTTGAAGCTTCGGTAGTAATGAACATCGAATATTTGAAGCTTCGGAATCTCTATATGTCTGTCTATCCATTTGCATTTTGATTATTTCGAGAACCGTTCATCCAAACGACTTCACAAGGGAGTGCAGTGTCGTATTTGGTGCAATATAGATAGACAGGTGAGACGTGACACGTTAAGAATGAATAAACTTTTAATAAACTACAGAACAGCTAATAAATTAAATAAAAACTATATTTAAATAAATAAAAATGAAATTTCATCCAGACCAAACCGTAAGTGCAGTAGATTAATCTAGATTGATAATAACGGGTAAAAAAGATACATTTTGTTTCTATTATTCTATTTTCCACAATGTCAAAGCAACGCAGCTAAAATACAAGCTCAGGCATGCACTTCTGTCCATACACACTCCGCTGTTCTGCGCTCTAGCCAGAGAACACTCCTGTTGCAGGAACACTTTTAGTAGTCCAAGAAGAAGAAAATATATTTATTAAGTAGCTATAACGAAGTTATATGTTAAGTATTATATTTCACCAGATTTTATAGTGTAACACATATTCAAGCGCGAATGAAAACCATTTCGATGGGGATGCCAGGTGTGCAAAAAAAAAAAAAAAAAAAAAAAAAAAAAACTGAATATTTGAATGTCACATTTTCAAATCGAATACCAAACCACCGAACGAATATTCGAATAGCCCTAGTCGACTCTTACTTTTGAAAGACAATAACTTTATATACGGTCCATTTTTAGATTTAAAAATTTGCAGGATGTTTTCATTTACTTAGAGCTATATTATAAACTACATGAAAGGTCATTTTTAAAAATCCATGAAGGGGACCTTTTAAAAGCGCTACATAAATGAAGATGACTTGACTTTTTTAAAGTATCTTCTTATTAAACTGTCTGTACATTTAAAAAGTTCTCAATGCTTCGGTTTGCATGTAGGGACCCTCATTATGCTACCGTGTTAGTGTGGGGCTATTTTGAGCCTTGTTAGTGGTATTAACTTGAGATTTCTTTTTACTAGGCCTAGCGGCGCGTCGATGACGTCGACGTAAAAATTTCGTCAACGTCATATTTTTCCGTCGACACTTCTTTATTTATTTCTTTATTTATTTTTTTTCACCATTCCCGGAGGTACAGCTTGCCACCATAGACAGTACAAGAAGGCATGGCGGAAGGCAGTGACCGTGCTCGGGAGATTTTTCAGCCTTTTAAGAGGACCAAATCTGAGGTGTGGTCATATTTTGGTTTTTACAAAAGTCCTGAGAGAAACTTAATCGAGGATGGTCTCCCTGTCTGCAGAGCATCCTCAAAAACAGTTGCTGCAATAGGAACACTCAAATCTGCCGATTGTCTTGAGTGACCGTCACCCACTGTTGTTGTAAGTTATAGTGAACGCAAGGCAAGTTAACTTTAAACTCAATACCAAAACTACGTCTTTGAGTTTAAATATTTTATCTCACTCACTTGATATAAACATGAAGCTTCCGCGAAGAAAAGTTCGCAGCAAGTGGATTTGAGCCAAAGACGAACGAACACGTTCAAACAAGACGATTAAGAGTGACGATTTTTTTTTTTTACCACATACGGGGACATATTGAATTGAGATTAATGATTTAAATCTTACCTGTTAAATCCATTTTGTAGAGCATACAAAACTCGTCCAGACAAGATGATCACAACAATATGATCAAACTCCGGAAACAATAAATCATCTCTGCTTTAATTTTCAATACAATCAAAACGGAGACGTACGAGTCAAGACGGCAAGTTGTATTTGAAATTTTCAATGAATGTTTGAGAGTGCGTGATACACGGATGCGCTGTGTTATTATGCGTTGCCATTGACGACAGTCATTATAAGCAAGGAAATTCCACAGAATATAAGCTTGCTTTAAAAAGTGCATAGAGGACTTCCGGTTGGGCAGTGAAGCACGATGGCAGGTTAAGCTGTGAGCTCCCTTAAGTCAGTTTAAAAACTCCACTAAACTCGATATATATTTGTTGAGAACTTTCGTGTGCTGAGAGATGAGCGGAGGTAACAAATCTAAAGCTAAAAGAAACCTCGAAAAGCAAGGTAAAGACCCCAAAAGAACAGAGACAGACAGCATGCAAGAAAAAGAAGAAAATGGCGACCGAGAAACTTCAGACGCTCTGCGCGCTGGCTTAAATGCTATAAGTAAGCAGATACAGGAATTTCGCAACGAGCTGAAAACGGAGTTCGGGACATTTAAAGATGAACTCAAAACCCAGATGAAACGCGAGCTAGACGAGTTTAAAGAGGACATAAATAAAAAAATCGTGGCAACAACACAAGAAATAAAGGAACAAAATGCAAAAGCTGAGGCCACCTTGTCGCGTGTTGAAGAAATGGAGTGCTGGAGCACCGAGACTGATGGTCTGCTACACGACTTCATACAAGAACACAAAAAGATGATGGAAAAATTTACGGACCTCGAGTCGCGTTCCAGAAGAAATAACCTGCGGATTTTCGGAGTGCCAGAAGAGGCCGAGAAGGGGTCTGTTACTCAGTTCGTCGAAGAAATTATCCGGAGTAAACTTGACATTGAAACCGACTGTCAAATTCAGCGGGCGCACAGGGCTCTGGCGCCGAAACCTAAAACAGATCAACCACCGAGGGCCATCGTGGTGAATTTCCTACAGTATAATACGAAGGAGAAAGTCCTGAGAAGAGCCTGGGAAAAGAAAATAATCACACTTGGAGAGCGGAGGATTTTCTTCGACCATGATTACACCTCGGCTGTGGTGCAGCAACGCAAGTCGTATGTTAAAGCCAAGAAAATTTTGAAAGAAGCGGGGATTCGATTTCAGACTCCATTTACAAAGATGAGAGTTCACTGGGATAATGGAGTAAAAACGTACAACGAAGCGGGTGACGTGGAGAAAGACTTGCGTGATAGAGGATATAAAGTGACGGATTCCGAAGATGCAGCCGGGCCAATAACGTTACTGGAGCGACTCGAGGCACGGAAAAGTTTAGCATGGCAACGGGTCGGCAGAGAACGAAGAGCGGAGGCAAGCAGAAGAGCGCGGAAACGGCTGGAGGATTTTCGGCGGACAAACACGGTGAATTTGTAAGAAACCCTCTATATCACGACGTGAATAAGGGACTAATACACAAGGGGTTAAGGGAATACGATGTTGCGCGATGACCGTAATTTAGAACAATTTCAATAATACAGTGAGAGGCGTTTGTGAACATGCATTGACTTAGGGGAGACATGGACAATGAAGAAATTATATCTAGTATGGGTGCAAAAACATCTTACAGACTGCATCTCATATCTAGAAGGGGGCCCTCAGTTCAGCCGAGGCTTTCCCTCACTACGGAGACAGTGACTCAAAACCCTAAGTTCTGGGTAAACATTCCCATCTGGAGGTCAGTTGATATCCTTTCAGTTAATCTAATATGTTTTGGTTTATGTAAAAGTTATTTAGTAGTTTGTACTTGTTCAAATGTTTGCCAGTGGGGTTATCATTATACAATGATTGTTACAGAGATAGTCGAATGCAGGAGTGAGACATTGAGATAATGTCTTTGAATGTAAATGGACTAGGGAACCCAGCCAAAAGAGCTAAAGTTATAGCCAAATTGAAAAAGGAAAAGAAACATATTTATTTTCTCCAAGAAACACATTTATCGAATGAGGAACATGAAAAACTGAAAAAATTTGGTTTTAAAAATATATTTTATAGTTCATGTCCAAACCATCGTAAGAGAGGGGTCATTATCTTAATTCCAAAAGGTGTTAACTTTGATTGTCACAAAGAAGTAAAGGATAAAGAAGGGAGATATGTTATTGTTAAAGGAACAATTAATAATAGCATGGTAACTTTGATAAATGTTTATGCCCCACCGGAAAGCAATAAACAATATTTCAAAGTACTATTTGATATTGTGGCGGAGGAGATGGAGGGGGTTAGTATATGTGGAGGGGACCTAAACATAGTGCTTAACCATGACCTGGATACTACGAGCCATAAAAGAAACAAAAAACATATAACAAAATTCATGAATCACATATGTACAGAAATGGGCCTAATTGATGTCTGGAGGGAATTACACCCATTAGAGAAGGATTATAGTCACTACTCTGCCACGCATTCTGTGTATTCTAGAATAGATTACTTTCTATTACAAGAAGAAAACAGACACCGGATACAGAATTGTGGTATTGGGGTAGCTGACGTATCGGACCATAACGCTATTTATATGAAGATCTCTCTGGGAGAGGAAAGAAGGAACACGTTGTGGAGATTAAATATAGGAATATTAAATAATAAATCAGTAGTTGAGCAAATCCGAATAGAAATAAAAAGATACTTAGAGGAAAATAACAATGGAGAGGTAGACCCCTCTATACTATGGGATGCACTAAAAGCAGTGATTCGAGGAAAATTAATAGCTATTACAAGCACTCTTAAAAAAGAAAGGATAGCTCATTATGAGAAACTTATTTCAGAATTAAAACAATTGGAGTTAAAACATAAACATAAATCAAATAAAGAGGTGTTGGCTCAAATGGGAGAATTGAGAAAGGAAGTTAACAGCTTGTTGCAGTCAGAAGTGGAGAAAAAGGCTAGATTCGTGAAACAAACTTACTATGAATCAGGACCGAGAGCACTTAAATTATTGGCAAGACGAATGCGGAAGCAACAAACTGATAATTTAATTTCCAAAGTACGAGACCCCAAAACGAATCAAATTAAATGCGAACCGACAGATATTAGAAATATATTTAAGAAGTACTATGAAGAATTATACAAACAGACCTCTGGTATGAATGGAACCAAAACACAAGAATTCCTTAATACATTAGATATGCCCTCTATTGGTGAAGTACAGAATAAAAATCTAACCGCAGAAATAACCACTGAGGAACTACAACAGGTCATGGGCAAATTCAAATCAGGCAAATCACCAGGGAGCGATGGTTTCCCTTCAGAGTGGTATAGAACTTACTACAAAGAACTGATGCCATTACTAAGGGACACGTTCAATTGGGTCATAAAAGAAGGGAAAACTCCTCCATCGTGGAAAGAGGCTATCATTTCTGTTATCCCCAAGGAGAAAAAAGACAGGGAACATTGTCAAAACTATAGACCCATATCACTTCTTAATACAGACTATAAAATTTTTAGCTCTATCTTGGCATCCAGAATACAATTGTTCTTACCAGACTTGATAGATGAAGACCAAACAGGTTTTGTTAAAGGTCGACAAACATACGACAACATAAGAAGAACTCTCCATATAATAGATAGGGCTCATCGAAATAAATTACCTATAGGCCTAATCAGTCTTGATGCCGAGAAGGCCTTCGACAGGGTCAACTGGGAATTTCTTTACTTAACATTAGAAAAGTTGGGTTTTAATGACAAATCTGTCCAGTGTATCAAGTCATTATATCAGAACCCAACAGCTAGAGTAAGAGTAAATGGGTCTCTATCAGAGAGATTCCTCCTGGAAAGAGGAACTAGACAGGGTTGCTGTCTCAGTCCCTCTCTATTTGCCATCTATATAGAGCCACTGGCTCAATTAATCAGACAGCACTTGTTGATTCCAGGGGTCGAAATTAACGGCATGGAACATAAAATTTGTCTTTTTGCAGATGATGTTATGATCTATTTAGCTGAACCCAAAAAACATTTCATAAACCTTATGCAAGTATTAGAGCAATTTAATGAATATGCTGGATACAAACTAAATGTAACAAAAACCCAAATTCTTATGCTTAATTGTAAACCAAACACGCAACTCAAACAAAATTATGACATTAATTGGGACGCAAAATGTATAAAATACCTAGGTATAAATATAACTAAAGACTTTACAAAATTGTATAGGGCCAATTACGATCTAATTACTAATAATATAAAGAGTGACATTGAGAGGTGGTCCACATATCCCATGAGCTTCAGTGATAGGATAAAAAGAATAAAAATGAATGTCTTACCGCGCCTACTGTATTTGTTTCAATCCCTCCCTGTGGAAATCCCACCAAAGCAATTCTTTGAATGGGACAAAATAATATCCAGGTACATATGGGGGGGTAAAAGACCTAGAGTGCGCTATTCAACACTCCAATTACCTAGAGAAAAAGGTGGCATGGCTCTTCCAAGTCTTAAAAATTATTACTGTGCAGCACAGTTGCGTCCCATCTTATATTGGTGCACCTCTAGTTACATAGCCAAGTGGAAAGACATAGAAACACATATACAAGATCTTCAAGTTCAGTCACTTATAGGGGAGAGTAAAATTCATGGATATATTAAAGACAAATTGGACCCAATAACAACATTCTCATTGAAGGTATGGCATTCTATTGTTAAACAATTCAAATTGGAGAAAGAAATTGGAATACTTAGGTGGATTACTCATGATGAGGAATTTAAGTCAGGAAGGGATGACCCAATATTTCAACAGTGGAGGGATAGGGGAATAACAGCATTGTGCTGTGTAATTACAGAGGGTGAAATTAGAAGTTTCCAGGACTTAAAGGAGAACTTTGGAATAAGAAATCAGGATTTATTTAGATACTTCCAGTTAAGGGATTACTACAACAAAAAAAGGAAAGTTAAAGTAAATGATATCCATCCCCTTACTAAAATGATGATGAATGCCTATGAGCATACACTACCCAGAATAATTTCTTATTTGTATGAAGTGTTGATGTGTAGCGGCCCCTCCTCTACATTATATATAAAATTGAAATGGGATAAAGAACTAAAGATTGAAATAACAGAAACGGATTGGTATGACTTGTGGTCAATACACCAAACTACTACCAGTTCACAAATATGGAGGGAGTTTTGCTGGAAGTGCCTTATCCGCTTCTTTATAACACCTAAGATCAGAAACAAACAAGTCTCCGGACAACAAGCTTGCTGGAGGCAGTGTGGACAGTTAGAAGCGGATCACACACACATTTTTTGGAGCTGTGAGAAAATCCAGTCTTTTTGGGACGATGTGCAGGTAGTTATGTCGGAAGTGTTTGGATTTAAAATACCTAGAACCTCTATGTTTCTACTAATGGGAAATATTAAAGGCATAGTCCCTAAAAGTGATCAATACCTATGTAAGATCCTTCTGGCGGCTTGCAAAAAAACTATAACTAGGAACTGGCTTAAAGATACAACTTTGAAGTGTAAACAATGGTTTGGAATTATTGAAGAAATCATGGTTATGGAAGAACTTACATATATTTTAAAGATGAAAAAAGGTGCTTTTAAAAGGGACTGGGAAAAGTGGTTGATATATAAAGAATGTAAAGACATCTTTAACTAAGTTAACAAACAGTAATGGCTATTAGAATGGTTAACCTCACCAGTTTGGCTTTGTTGTTCAGTGTTTTTTTTTTTTTTTTTTTTTAATTTATTTTTATTATATATAAAAAAAAAAAATTATTTTTTTTTTTTTTTATAGGGGGGTTAGTGCATACATATAATTTTAGGTATGCAGGTATACGATGATTTATATTTGAGAATATGCGTAGATATTGCGACGGCCCCGGGGTCGTATTAAGTTGTATAAGTATAAAGCTGTCTATGCCATGTAGCATACAATTGCGATGTATTTATGCATAATTCCTTCTCCTCCCTTTTGTCAATGTTGTTTTTGCTTTAATTGTTCATCCTGTAAATCAAAAATAAAAATAAAAGTGTTAAAAAAAAAAAAAAGTGCATAGAGCTGCTTGTTTTACTTGTTGTTTGTTGATTTTCGAATATAAAACTTTTTGAAATGTTACAAATACATAACAATAGTCGACTAACCGATAAAATAATCGCCAGACTAATCGTTTAATTAATAATCGTTTACCCCAGCCCTACTTTTTACTTACTCTATGCCCTATATAGTAGCATTATAAGCTTCAGTGGTTCGATCTAAAACTGGGTACATTCGATTAGTATGAAAACACATCCCAAAGAACAGTCGACTCGGTACCCATGTGTTATTAAACCCTAGGTTAATTTTGCGCCGGAATTCTCCTTTAAGGTTAACGATTAATTTATTGTTAATTTAAACGACGATCGATCATGCAAATTTGTGGAAATTGACATCCCTAATCAACATGACAGCAATATATGGATTTCAGCATTTATTTTTTTGTGCTGACCTCGGGTAAATAAATTCCATCATGCAACAAACATTAGTTAATGGTCTGTTTAAAGTCTGTTTAAATTTTTTTAATAACATTAGTGAGTGTTGAACTTCTTGCATGTTTCCCTGATAGTCGGATGGCAAAGCAGCTGAAAAAGTGCATTTACATTGTACCAACATGAGTTTTGTTTAGCCTGACAAAAATTTTGCTCCGTGTGTGAATTAACTTATTTAATCCATTTCCTTTCACTCTAAATATTACATCATCCTCAGCAAATTCCTATTTTGACAGCAAACATACATCATGTAGACATCTATATATGTATTCTATATATGTTTTTTTCATCTGGAACATTTCATACTTAAGGTTTGTTCATCTGCAGTATGTCTCTGATTTTTTTAATGGATCTTGAAGGCACTGACCTGAAAGAAGTATTCTCTTTTCCCGGAGTCCTCTAGCAAGCTCAGTACGAGTTGAAGTACGCTGTCTTGTAAGCTCTCCATGTCTGTGTCACTCACCTGTGGACAGGAAAATAATATATATATGTAAATATGCTAATATATATATACACAGTTTAATGATATTAAATGGAATGTACACCAACTTGTGTAAAACAAGTTTTTAATGCATATAATCAAATCATTAAAAAACATGAAAGTCAACTCAAGCCAAATTCGTAACAACAGTACTAACAAGTAAATGATGTGTGAAAAGCTTAGGTGTGTAGTCCAGACATTAAAGCTGTACATATACACATACTGTGCAGAGAGTGAACCAACCTATGCAGCATCACCCACAAGAGCTTTCTCTGTGAGGGCGGCATTGTTCTTAATGTTGTTGATAGCAAAGAAAGTGCTGAGCTCATCCAGAGGAGAGACAGCAGTGTTCACAGCAAAGTTCAGTCTATAATGTTGCTGATTCCCTGCTATACGCTTCAAGTGTCTGTGGAGTTGACCTGCAATTTCTCTTCGTCTCTGTACTAAGGCTTTCCCTTAATAGCCAGCCCTAGTAGTGTCGCTAGAAGTGGCAAACTATGTAGGTAAACATTCATTTATCGACTTCAAACTTGGCTTTTGAAACATAAGTAGTAGACTTACATTAGCCTATTTACATGGCCAGTCACTTTAATACTAACCAAGGTAAATGTGCGTAATCATTCGGCGCATATCCACGTGTTCATATGGAGTGTGGAAGCTAAATTAGTATAGCACTTACTGCATGACATGTTCAACTTAACATGTATTTCTGTACTCCACTGTACTGTGGAGATGGCAGGGGCAACCCTACTCTGTACTGATTCTTGGCTGCTCTGATAAATTTACAGAGGAAAGTTAATTCTTCCGTAAGAATTTCACGGACCCTAATTGCATGTTTTGTTTCTGTGTCAGCATGCAATTGCAGAAAGATCCACACAGAGCAAGATATGTGCCTGTAACGATCACAAGTTGCAAGAATGAATTTTTAAGTGTTTAAATTTGTATATAGTGTGGGAGTTATTAGAACTCCCATAGGGGCAATTTTATTAAATGTTTAATTTAGATTCCAATACCAAAGTATAACTGAGAATAAAGCATTTCAGGTTAGGATCAGCTGTGAAACAGTTTTCCAGAAAGAGAATCTGGCAAATCCTGTCTTTCTGTATTTGTCAGATTACTGATACTCTTAATTGCTTCTTCCTGACAGTCCTGTGTTTCCCTCTATTGTAAGCAGATTACTGATACTCTTGGTCCTGTTTCTTGACTCTCAGTCTCTGAATAGGTATGTGATTTGGACTAAGAGGGGCAATAGTTTCAGTCTAGAGCAATAAAGAACCTGCAAAAGATACAACCGAGTCTCCTGGTCTTTGCTTCTGAATCTTCTACACTTTAGAAGAAATAAGTTCACTACAAGAAGTAAATGGAAGGTGCTCCTCCGTGTTCCTCCCATTAGTCCTAGTTTTTCAGTTCAACATCCATATTGTTCTGATTCACAACATCTTGATTTAATTTATCATTGATTAATTTGGATATATATCAGATATGGATTGCAGAAGTGTGTGTGTGTGTGGGGGGTCTCTACAGTGCGACCATTTTACTTCATGCGACTGTGAAAAAGTATTTAGGAGCACCGTGCGACTGACTGACTTGAATATAATGACCCATTCATAAAAACAGTCGCTGCCTTTGGTCCTGAAAGAATCAGCCATTTGAATGAATCGATTGAATGAATGATTCAGTGACAAAGACAGTGACTTGCCGCCCCCTACTGGTGGTTTTAGTTTAATTTAAATCATTTCATATTTCTATATTCAAAACGTTCTATTTAAAACACTAATCTCATAACATCGTTATTATGAAATTAAATGCATTCAAGCCATTTCTGAGCCTCATTAAACAGTCAGTAAATATACCTAAATGCCAGCTTTTGGTTCTTCTATGCCAGTGATTCTCAACCGGTGGCCATCTGGTGGGCCGTGTAGGCAGTGGTAGACTATAAATTTAAATGTATTTATTTGATTAAAAAAGGACTCAAGTCAAGTCAAGATGCATTATCTAAAAGCTAATTTATGTTTAAGTGCCATCTGACTTTTAACGCATGGCTCTTTTACAAACAAAAGATTTGGGTTTCACATTTTGTTTAGTTAATGTTTTGTCTTCAGAATCATGGGAGAACCATGATCTCTATTAAAAAAAAAAAAAATCCAGATTATCCAGAATCATAAATTATGCTTTAAAGAATATAATATATCTGGCATCTAATTTATAGTATGTAGAGAGTTTCAAATATAAACATTTACAAACTAGCATGAAGTCTTGATGTACATTAACACGGATCTGGGACAATTATAATGAATTATAATGCAGGATTCTAAAATATTTTCTTATTTTAAAAATAAAAGTTTTCTTATTTTAAAGAAATGTTTTCTTATTTTGAAGAAATGTTTTCTTATTTTGAAGAAATGTTTTCTTATTTTAAAGAAATGTTTTCTTATTTGCCATCCTGGATCGCGTTTGAAACCGTTCAGAGTGACAAAGCTGACACAGTGGGTAGATAAATATTTCTGTAATTGGCCACGGGGCTGATAATCTCAAATAGAGCAAATATCAGCTGATAAATCAGAATCATAAATCATAAATCAGCTGATTACCAGTATAGACTACTGAAATTTAAAAAATGCAACACTTGTTTGAAAACTTCATAATGGACTACAGCTGCATAGTTCTGGATAAACTTAGAATCACAATTAAAATATAAATCACAATTCTCTGAATAGACAACTAAACAAAATAACATGTACATTGCTAGAGGTTCTGTCAAAATGTTCATTTTAATCTATTTGAAATGATTCAATCACTCCGTCATAAAAACTGCACTTGTTTAAAGGGGTCATGACATGAGAGATCTTTTGGTACATAAGAGATCTATGTACTATTAAAACTTCCTGCAAGTTTCATAGCTTAAGACGTCCTCCCCATTATAAACGAAGCATTTATTTAATCAAGCTCTAAATACAGCTCGTTCTGGATCCATGGTTAGAAGTGACATCACGGTGCGAAGTGACGTACCAGTCGTTTGCATATGACCGCCTCCAGCGCAGGACAAGTACGCCTCATTTCGCATCGTTGTCGTGCGGCTCGCGCCCACATGTGTTCAGTCGACGACTCGACATGCAGCGAGTGGGTCTGTTTACAAGAAGATTGCTATGCCACGCAGATGTGCTGTTCCTGTTTGAATACGCTGACGTCAGGGATAGGGTTGGGAATCGTAAGAAATTTTCCGGTTCCGATTCCGGTTCCGCCAAACGATTCCGGTTCCGGTTCCCATTCAATAAAAATTATTAAAACAACTAATACAAATAGTACAGGGAAAATATACAATCCTTTTTGTGTTTTATTTCTGATACTTGTCAAATGAGTTTAACAGACTGGCAATGTCAACAAATTCAACATATTATTTAGCAACAAATTTTTCTGAAGGAAAATAAAAAAAATTGCATTCTCAAGGATAATTTGGGACCTCTCCTATAGCTTATTGTATCTCCAGCAGTGGAATACCCTCTCAGAAGGGGTAGAATATGCTTGAACACACATGTAAGATCCTGACAAGTGAAACATAATATTTTTAAAATCGGTTTGAATGATTGATTCATAAAGACTTCACTTGTTTCATTACTGGATTAAACTGCTCTAGCAGTTAATAAACAGAAATGCATGCGTCTTGCGGAAGGACATTATAGCCGGAGCTACTTCTCTATGTTTATGTGTATGATGCGGGTGAGTCACGTAGGCACTGGGCTACTCCGCAGCGGTGCCGAACCAACCAGTGTAAAGTAGTCCGAGTCTAAACGCTTATTACAGCCTTACCGTGGTGATTCAGGATAAGACAAAAACACGGTTTGAAAAAAGGCATTCATGATGTAATCGCTCATTATATAGCTACATTTTGTAAATTCTGAAGCGAATTTTCGTTATTTGAAGCGAATTTCAAAAGGTGATTAACTTTAGTTGCTGTACCGTAGACATCAGTGTTTATTCTCGAACTATAAACTTTTATCTCAGTACTTCTGTGATCATTTGAATATTTTTAACACAGAAATATCGATAACGTTACTGTGTTGTTGAAAAGACTGAAAGTAAAGCTGTTTCATGTAGAACTGCTCTCTCTGGGTCAGTGACAGCGCAAACAGATTTTAATGTCCCGGTGTGAAGTTTTTGTCATTTAGGAATAAGATCGCGTGGGCGTTTGAATCGAGATCGTTTAAACTTTAAAGATTAATGGTGCAGCTCTCTCTCTCTGCGTAGATATCTGACGCAAAAAAAAAAAGTATACGAATAGCGCGAGGGACAGTCAGCATTCATTACAATTTTAATATTCACGTGGTGAGACGTCGCTATTACAGGATAAGCTCCCAGCACTTCGTCCACACATCACACCAGAACCGTTTTCGGAACCGAAACTCAGGAATTTCGCACGGTTCCGGTATTTTTGAAAAAACACTACCGGTTCTCGGTGCCCAACCCTTGAACGGTGAGTGAGATGAGTGTGACAGGTGAGTGAAAGATCTCTCTCTCTCTTTTCTATTGACTTTTCTTATTTTTCTTTTTTGAGTAAATTTGATATTAATATTAAATTTGGTAGGAAAGTTTAGTTTGAGGTTAATTGACGAGTTGTGGAATTAGTATTCGCGTGGCGAGTACAGGGATGGCGTCGCAGGATGTGCGAACGCCGTCGCTGTCGCTTCGTCACGGGATTAGATGCATCACTCAAGCCGGTATAACAGTTGAGGATGTGTTGCTGGACGTGGCTGAGCGCGTGGGACATGGAAACATCATTTCCGCGTCACGAATGAATAAGGCCGTGGTGGTCTTTTTGAAAGAGGAACTACTGGTCAATCGGTTGGTAGAGAGCGGCATAGTGGTAAGTGGAGCGTTTGTAATTGTTCAACCTTTACTATCTCCAACTGTAAAGGTAGTAATTTCGAATGTGCCGCCATATATTCCGGATGAGGATATACAGCGTGAGCTATTGAGGTATGGAAAGCTTGCGAGTGGAATTAAGATGGTACCGCTTGGATGTAAACACGAGTCTTTGAAGCATGTGTTGTCTTTTAGACGGCAGGTGTTTATGTTTTTGAATGTCCCAACATTAAATGTGTCTTTTCGTTGTGTTTACGAAGGAAAATCGTACATGCTTTACGCGAACACTGGAGAAATGCGCTGTTTTGAATGCGGTGCAGTGGGACATGTAAGATTGTCATGCCCGCAAAGAGAAGTGATAAATGAGACCGGTCAAGATAAGGATATGAATCGTGGTGTAGAGAAAATTGTGGAAGAAAGAGTGGAAAATGAGGGCCAAAATGTACATAACAAGGATTTAGAAATGAATGAAATAGAAAAAAGAATGATTGATGTTGATGATGATGATGATGATGGTTCAGTGAATATTTTAACAAAGAAAAAAATTTAGTTGAAGTCATTGTTGGAACAAAGAGTTAAAGGTGCACTAGTTCGTGCTAGAATTTCTTCAATTAAAGAAATGGATGCTCCAACTGCTTATTTTTTTGGACTTGAACGGAAGGAAGCACAAAAGAAATGTATGCTTCATCTTAAAAGAAAAAACGGAACTATTACTTCAGATCCAACAGAAATGAGAACAATGGGCATTGAGTTTTATAAAGAACTGTTTGGTAATATGGACTGTGATGTTGGATCTATGGACCAGTTCTTAAGAGATCTTCCTAAACTAAGACCTGAGGAAAAAGATTCATTGGACCAAATGATTTCTTTTGATGAACTGTCAAAGGCGGTCACACAGCTCTCTACAGGAAAGTCACCAGGAATTGATGGTTTACCTGCTGAGTTTTATAAAGCCTTTTGGGGTGTTTTAGGAGAAGATTTGTATAAGGTATTTTGTGAATGTTTTAAAAGAGGTTGTCTACCGAACATCTGTCAAAGAGCTGTTATCACTTCTGCCAAAAAATGGAGATCTAGGCTTATTGAAGAATTGGCGACCAGTGTCTTTAATGTGTCTGGATTATAAAATATTGTCTAAATGTTTAGCTAATAGATTAAAAAATGTTTTGCATGTTGTGGTGGAAAGTGAACAAACTTATTGTATTCCTGGGCGGACAATAATGGATAATTTGTTTCTTATGAGAGATGTGATTGATTTATCTATTATAAATAATCTTGATGTGGGTTTTTTATCTGTTGACCAAGAGAAAGCGTTTGACCGGGTAGGTCATGAATACCTTTTTACTGTGTTAAAAACCTTTGGATTTGGGGAGAATATTATTTCTTGGATAAAAATGCTTTATGAAGATGCTTCAGTTATGCTTAAGATAGGAGGTGGCCTGAGTTGTCCAATCCCTGTTAAAAGGGGTATTAGGCAGGGATGTCCTCTATCAGGACAACTTTATAGCTTAGCCATTGAACCCTTACTGTGTAAGCTAAGAAGTGAGTTACAAGGTATAATGATACCAGGAGAGAATTCAGGGCTAAGGTATTCTGTGTCTGCTTATGCAGATGATGTAAATATTTTTATTTCTGGTCAGGATGATATTCGGATACTTTGCAAAAATTTAAACCTTTATGAAAAGTCTTCCTCAGCCAAGGTAAACTGGGCAAAGTGTGAAGGGCTTGCTGTGGGGTCTTGGGGTGATAAGGGGCCGCCTCAACTTCCTGAAGGGCTGGAATGGGGAAAGGAAGGTCTTAAAGTTTTGGGGGTGTATCTGGGCACTGATAAGTATAAAGAAAAGAACTGGGAGGGACTGCTTGGAAAGGTTGTTGCTAAGTTGTCTAAGTGGAACTGGCTATTGCCCGAACTCTCATATAGAGGCAGAGTCCTAATTACGAACAATCTGACCGCCTCTATGTTATGGCACAAACTGAATGTGCTGGAGCCACCAGATGACTGCATTAAGGAGATTCAGAGGAAATTGGTCTTTCTGGTCTGGTCAAAAATGGATTCCGCGGCCTGCACTTTATCTACCAGTGATTGAAGGAGGGCAAAGCCTAATAGATGTACGAAGCCGCATAAATGCTTTTCGATTGCAAGCAGCCCAGAGACTGTTGTACGAGGAGAATGTTGGGTGGATTCATGTTGCTTGTGCTCTTCTGAGGAAAACATCTGGACTATTGTATGATAAACAGCTTTTTTTACTGCAGAGTGATGAAGTGGATTTGAGAGAGTTGACACCTTTTTATAAGTCAATGATAACAGCTTGGAAAAAGACATTTATTATACACAGAGACATTGTACAACCATTGTACAATGTCCTCTAAATCGGTGGAAAGATGTTTTGTGAAGGCTGGGTATGTCAAGTTGGGGGATCTGAGAAGTGGTGATGACTGGAAAACAGCTGAGTCTCTGCAGAGTGTTACGGGGTTGAGATCTCTTCGACTTCTGAGGCGAGTAACGGAGGAGGTGTGGGCGGCCCTACCCGGGGCCTGCAGAGAGGCACTGGCACAGGACTGGAGTGGGCACTATAAATTTCCACCCATAAAAGTGTCTGCTGCGGTGCAAGAGGAGATGGAGGACACTGGACAATCGATTTTAACATTTGAATACCCCAAGTTGGGGAGTTTTCAAGACATTAAGAAGAAAGAACTATGTAACGTGTGTAAAAGTTACTCATCAGACTGTGCTCAGAGGAGTAAAGACTTGGAGGTGGTCAGAGGTGTTTGGGACAGATTTTAAGGCATGTTGGAGGTCTCTATATAAGTTGCCTGTTGAAAAGCGAACTGCGGACTTGCAGTGGAGACTGATGTTCGGGGCTATAGCTACAAACAGACACGTGGCACACCTAAATACAGCAGTGGGGGCAGAGTGTTTATTTTGTGGCTTAGATGAAACGGTTAATCACTTATTTATTGATTGTTTTAGGTTGGAAGGAATGTTCAATTTTTTAACACAAGTTTTTATAAAGTTCGGGGAGAATTTTTCTTATGAGAATTGAAAAGTCCAATTTATAATTTTCAAGAAAGGAGGAAAAAGTGTTTACTGAATTTTTTGTTGGGATCAGCTAAGTTGTCCATATGGAAGACTAGAAAAAAATCAAATGTTAGGTACAGGTTCAACAAATGCTGAAATGGTCCTAAAAGGGATAATAACGGCCAGAATCAAGATAGAGTATACATATTATAAATTGGCCAAAATGTACATAACAAGGATTTAGGTGGTGTTGGTGCTGAGGGGGAGACTAATACCACTGAAGTGTCTAAAGTGGCAGAGAATGTTAATGGTGAGATACAGGTGATTGAGGAGATGGTGATGACGGAAACTGAGAAGAGTACAGAGCAAGTGGACAAGGTAGAGGTTGTTGAGGAAGTGATGTTGGTTGATCAGGATCAATCAAGCAATAGAAGGATAGTGAATTCAGGGGGTAAGAATTCAGGAGAGATGGTTGAAAATGAAAGAGAGGAAGATAGCGATGGTGATTTGTCAGATGTATCAGATGTGTCGAATTTATCTCAGATGGGATGTGATCAGGTATACGCTTTGGAGGAAATAGATGCTTTTCTGGACGAGACTTTCGGGAAAGTAGCAGAAGTGAAGGATTACTTTACTGATACTAAGAAATTTGAAAGTTCTGTATTATATTGGATGAAACGAGTTGGAGAGGACAAATTAAGTAGGAGGAAGAGGTTTCGATTGAAAAAATATATTTTGTGGCTTAGATGAAACGGTTAATCACTTATTTATTGATTGTTTTAGGTTGGAAGGAATGTTCAATTTTTTAACACAAGTTTTTATAAAGTTCGGGGAGAATTTTTCTTATGAGAATTGAAAAGTCCAATTTATAATTTTCAAGAAAGGAGGAAAAAGTGTTTACTGAATTTTTTGTTGGGATCAGCTAAGTTGTCCATATGGAAGACTAGAAAAAATCAAATGTTAGGTACAGGTTCAACAAATGCTGAAATGGTACTAAAAGGGATAATAACGGCCAGAATCAAGATAGAGTATACATATTATAAATTGGTCAGTGACATTGTAATGTTTTCTGAAATTTGGTCTGTGGGGGGAGTGCTTTGTCAAATTGGAGAAAATGAAATGTTGTTTTTAAATGTGTAGAAATGTATAGGAATTTAATTTATGAAATGGAATTTTTGTAAGAAAATTGTATTGAGGTACTCTCTCTCTCTCTCTCTGAGGATTGTGGGTAGCGGCGGGAGTGTTTGCATCAGAGCACGTTGTTTTTTGGCGGCGTTCCCTGTTTGTTTTCTCAATTTCTTCTTAATTATAAACTGTTTTGTAAGCAAATTATAGATTAACTTCGGAGCGCTGACTAAGGTCAGCGCAATTTTGCGCGTAGGTATGGAGCTAGGCAGTGATTTTTCACGTTTGACCCTCGACCATGGTTGCAAGTGTACGCCGGATGACTCCATGTCAATTGAGGACGTACTGACAGCGATCAGCGAACAGGTCGGTGGTTTAAACATTAAATCAGCCTCACGGATGAAGAGAGCACTCGTTATATTTCTTAAAGAAGTTTCAATGGTTGTTGAACTGTTAGAGAAAGGACTTGTTGTGAACAATACATTTTTACCGGTACTGCCTTTGTCAAATCCTTCTAAGAAAGTTGTACTTTCTAACGTACCTCCATTTATAAAGGAAGGAACTTTGAAAGAAATTCTTGAACGGTACGGAAAATTAACTGCTCCTATTAAGATGATTCCGTTGGGTCTAAAAAATCCAAACTTGTCTTTCCGACGTTTTACATACATGATACCCAATTCGCAAAATGAGCCGCTTAATCTGGTGCTAAAAATAGCAGTAGAGGGTAAAGACTACACAATCTTTATCACTTCAGATCATATGCGGTGTTTTTTGTGTGGTGAACATGGACATCAGAAACAGACATGTCCCAAAACAACTCAAAAACAAAATGTTCAAGAGAATAACGCGGCCGCTAAAGAAAGTAATGCGTCCGTTCAGGGGGATAACGCGGCCTTTCAGAGTGTTAACGCGGCCGTTCAGGGGGATAACGCGGCCGTTCAGGGGGATAACGCGGCCGTTCAGGGTGTTAACGCGTCCGTTCAGGAGGATAACGCGTCCGTTCAGGGTGTTAACGCGGTCGTTCAGAGTGTTAACGCAGTCGTTCAGAGTGTTAACGCGGTCGTTCAGGGGGATATTGCGTCCGTTCAGGGTGTTAACGCGGCCGCTCAGGGAGATAACGCGTCCGTTCAGGGGGTTAACGCGTCCGTTCAGGGTGTTAACGCGGCCGTTCAGGGAGATAACGCGTCCGTTCAGGGGGATAACGCGGCCGTTCACAAAGTGATAGATGAAGTTGTTGAGAGAAATGTAAAGATAGATAATGTAAACACTGTAGATGATACAGTAGATGGCGCTACAAGTGCTAATGCTGTAGGGGGGGGGGGGAAATGAGAGTATAGAAGCACAATCTTTGCAGTCCAAAAATAGAGATGAAGCTCTATTGATGGAGTATGTAGAAACAAATAACAAAAATGATAAATCAGATGAAGTAAATGAAAATTGTAGTCAGACATTTACAGCCGGCTCTAGTGTCGCCAGGAGTGATAGTGATTCAGATGAATGTGAGAGTGTAGGGAGTTTTTTAGAAATGGGAGACATTGATTCTCAAACAGGCACATCAGAATTTAGTGGCAGTGAAACGAAAGTCTATTCTACAAGAGAGATTAGTGCTTTCCTTGATGAAACCAAAGGTGTACGGAATCCACAATTTGATTTGTTTTTTCCAGATTTAAGAAGATTTTTAGTATCTTGTAGAGAAGTCATGATGAATGCAACAGTTGAGGAGTTTAGTAGACAAAAACGGTATCGACTTAAAATAATTACCAAAGTAAAGATGATGATTTAATGATGATGACAAAATAGTAGCCGGTAAGAGTTTGGGAAAAAGACAGTGCTGTGTAGATATCACCTGCTCTATTAAGATATTATGACATCCTTAAATACCAGATCTTTAAATGTAAATGGATGTCGTAATAAAGAAAAGAGGAGTGCACTTTTCAAATTTTTGGCTTTTAAATAGTCAAGTGTGATATTTTTGCAAGAAACACACACAGATGTATTTAACCAGGCAGAATGGCTAAGTGAATGGAAAGGACAGGTTTTTCTTAGCCATGGTTCCAGTGTAAGCGCTGGAGTAGCTGTTCTCATATCGGAAAGCGTTCAGGGTAATGCTCCCAATATGATAGAAATTATTTCTGGAAGAATGCAGCGGGTGGATATTATTTTGCAAGGCTTGTCTTTTTCCTTTATTAATGTATATGCTCCTAATGTCGGGTACGAACGAGTCTTATTCTTTAAGAAGTTACAGGACGCAATGATTAATATCCCTCGTGAGAACTTGATTATTGTGGCTGGAGATTTTAATTGTACTCTTGATCATACAGTTGATAGGAATCATGACGAACCACATCCTATTTCCGCTGAACCTCTTAAGAAAGTAGTAACTTTTTATTCCCTTGTAGATGTGTGGAGAGAATCTTTCCCCAAAATTAGGCAGTACACATGGTCGAAAGTGAATTCCAACACAGTATCGGGTGCTAGATTAAATCGAATATATGTTCAGAAATGTCAAAGAGGACATATTTTTGATAGTAAAATTGTTCCTACTCCAATTTCTGATCATTTCTATGTTTCTGTTATAGTTACAACATCGAGTAATACCTTTAAATCTTATTGGCATTTTAATAATACTCTGTTGCGAGATCGCACGTTTGTACATCTATTTGCTTTCTTTTGGAGAGCTTGGAGAGAGAGAAAGACCGAGTTTAAATCCCTAAGTCAGTGGTGGGACATTGGGAAAATCCATATTCAGTCTTTTTGCCAACAGTATGTAAAAAATAATACAAAAGAAATTCAGAAGAAAATCGAACAGTTGGAACAAGAAATTATGAGATTGAATAGCTCCATAAGTGAAAGCAGTGGAACAAGTGTGGATTTGTTTGAACAATATAATTTTCTTCTGAAGAATTTGCATGAAGAAAGGGATCAAGGATCAATGGTCCAAAAAAGATTTACTCAGCTTAATAACATGGACTCTTCAACATAATTCTTTTTTGCTTTGGAGAAAAAGGTTCAAGAAAAGAAGTTAATTAGTCATCTAAAATTGTCCGATGGAAGAGAGACAACAGATAAGAGAAATTATTTCACAAGTTTTATCCTTTTATGAAGAACTGTATAGTGCTGAACCTTGTGATTCTAAAGCAACAGATTATTTTCTTACTGGAACTCCAAAATTGAATGAAGATGAGAAGACGCAACTAGAAAAGCCACTCTCCCTTGAAGAGTTGAGCGAGGCTGCTAAACAGCAGTCTGTGGGTCGAGCTCCAGGACTGGACGGACTGACAGCCGAGTTCTACAAGGCTTTGTGGTCATTGATTGGACCAGATCTGCACTCTGTGTTTCTTGAATGTGGAAAATCAAAAATTCTTCCTCTCAGTTGCAGAAGAGCAATAATTACGTTATTGCCAAAGAAAGGAGATCTAGGACTTTTAAAGAACTGGCGCCCTATCTCTCTTTTAGGGATAGATTATAAAATACTTTCAAAGGCATTAACAAACCGCTTGAAAAATGTTATGGCTTCGATAATTTATAAAGACCAGTCTTATTGTATCCCAAGACGTTCTATTTTCGATAACCTTTTTCTGGTGCGAGACTTGTTGCATTTTACTGAGATTTATGGACTTGATGTGGGACTGTTATCACTTGACCAGGAGAAGGCGTTCGACAGAGTCGACCACGAATACCTTCTTAATGCCTTATCAGCTTTTGGCTTTGGAGAACAGTTCATCTCATGGATCAGGATACTCTACACAGATGTTTTTAGTATGTTGAAGATCAACAGAACTTTAACTAGAACTTTTCCTGTGCGGCGAGGTGTAAGACAAGGGTGCAGCCTCTCGGGACTCTTATACGTAATATCTATCGAACCTCTACTGAGAGTTCTAAGAGAAAAGCGACAAGGTGTTTCAGTCCTTAATCCCAACATATCGGAAACTACTGATGTAAGGCTTATTGCATATGCTGATGACGTAACGGTCATAATAAGATCTCAAGAAGATATTTTTCAATTGAGCAAGTGTCTGGACTTGTTTCAAAAAGCATCTTCGGCGAAGGTCAATTGGAACAAAACATAAGCCTTACTTTGTGGTCAGTGGAAGGAAGAAGCTCCACCTCATCTTCCACAACAGTGCCACTGGAACACTGAGGGGTTGAAGATCCTTGGAATCTTTTTTGGCGCTCAACAGTACATGACAAGGAATTGGGATGGAGTGGTTGAAAAGATATTGGGACGATTGAAAAGATGGAACTGGATTCAGCCACAGTTATCATGTAGAGGCAGAGTTTTAGTGATAAACAATTTAGCTGCTTCCATGTTGTGGCATCGACTGACTGTTTCAGACCCTCCTGCTGGACTTTTGCAGCTACTCCAGAAACACTTTGTGAACTTTTTCTGGGGAGGACATCCCTGGGTTCATCCAGGCATACTGAGTTTACCTGTGTTTGAGGGTGGTCAGGGTCTCATTGATGTAACCGCTAAATGGAAAGCTATGAGGTTACAATCAGCTCAAAAGCTGCTGTATAACACCGATCCACAACCATGGATTGTGTATGGTTTAGCAGTATTACGAGCAGTTAGTAAAATGGGACTTGATAGACAACTATTCCTTATTTCCAACAATGCAATCAAAGGCTTGGGTATAAATGGTTTCTATCAGTCTGTACTGAGAGCATGGAGTATATTTACGGTGGAAAGAGAGAATAATTTCGGTCTTGAAGAACCACTTTTTCATAACTCCTGGCTATGTCATCCGTCTAATTTGACAACTATTGGAATTAACACTTTTATTTCATCTGGTGTTTTAAAAGTGGCAGATTTAGTTGACACAGAACATTGTACATGGTTTTGTGCACAAGAAATAACCAAACAAATGGGCAGGAAATCAGAAAGGATAGTGAAGTATGTTTTAAGCAAGCTAAAATCATCCTTTCCTATATCATTCAATAAGTTTCTTGAAGATTACTTTGTCAATGGTTTAAATCAAAGTGTTTTTCCTGAATTATTTGTAACACCATGTAATTGGCAGGATAATGGGGATATGAGACAACTTTTTTCCTTAAAAGAACTTCAACATGTGTCATTTGCAGAAAGCAGTAAGCGACTTTTGTATATAGCCTGCGTTAAGTCAAGATTTTGTGAACAATTTAAAAATAAGACGGATACAAAATGGAGGAGTTATTTATCTGTCCCTGATGTTCAATCACCTTCATGGCATTTGTTTTATAAGAGTCCATTGCCAAAACGATCTGGAGATTTACAGTGGCGTATTCTGCACTACGCATTAGCAACAAAAACTTTCTTGTTCAAGTGCAACCTTAGTACATCTTCAGTTTGCAAATTTTTTAATATATCGGATACTGTGTTTCACATCTTTTTCGATTGTTATAGAATTGTACCTCTTTTGAATCTCTTAGAAAATATATTTGAAGGCTTTGGTTGGAATTTTTCAAAAACAATATTTATTAAGTCTCAAAGTGAGTCCTGCACTTTTTCCAATTTTTTAATTGGTCAAGCGAAGTTGACTATTTGGAAAGCATATAAACTTGAAAATGAAGATAAAAGAGAGTTAATATAGTAGGATTGTTCAAAGCTTTGTTAGAATCCAGAGTTAAAATAGAGTATGAATTTTATAAAATGAACAATGATATGTTACTTTTTTTTAAAAAGTGGTGTATAAATGAACATTTTATTTTTGTGAATGATGATGACGACAAATTAGTGTTTTATTGGTATTGTTGAAATTTGAAGTAATCAATATTGAATTTATAATGTTATTTATTACTTATTGTTATTAGTATTGTTATTAATTACAGAAGTGTGATGACTGTTGTATAATATGATAGAAAAATAAAAGAAGTGTTAAACGTGTCTCTCTCTCTCTCTCTCTCTCTCTCCCCTCCCTCCCTCGCGCATATGAATCAAAATCAATTGAGAATTGACACGATGGTAAAAGATTGGAAGACCGAAGTTTCACGTGGTGGAGCATTGTGTAGTCTACATGTGATACAAAATGATTAACGTTAATAATTTATGCATAAGCAGCACTGACGTTAGCCAATCATAACAGTGGGTGTTAACACTGAAGTCTTAAAGGGGAAACGCCCCCAAAACAGACTGTTTGAATCGGAGGGGGAGAAACAGGGTGGGAAAAGGTCTTAAATCACTACATTTTTAAAGTTTTTTGTAAAAAAAACTATAGTGATACTATAATTGCACCTAAGGGAACATAATAAAACAAAACAAAAAACCATGTCATGACCCCTTTAATTACTGGATGAATCAGTGTTTTTTAATGAATCTCTTGAATGAATGATTTAAATGACAAATAAATTTTTTACAGTCACGTGTCACCACCTACTGGTGTAACGATGTAATTGATACAATCGTTATTTGAAGCATCAAGTTACTTTCAGAAGGTGATTTGCTCTATTTTGGTCGCTATCATATACATCAGTGTTTATATCCGAACTTTAAACTTTTATCCCAGTACTGCTGTGATAAATTGAATAACTGTAACAGAAATAATGATAGTGTGTTTGATAAGACTGAAGCGGTTTCATTCCTTTTTAAGGGCAACTGCTCTCTCTGGCTCAGCGAACGCAGATTTCAATGTTCGCTGTATCATACTTGTAAAAGGTTTAAGACATGGCCGAAACTAATAAGATTGCGTGGTTGTTTGCTTCGAGATCGCTATCTTTTAACAATTAATCGTGCAGACATTGTGAAAGATTTATTGTGCAGTCAGCTTCATTGATAATAACGGAGATTTGTGAGATCGTGAGACAGCTTTTTAGGAATTATTAAGGGAGCGCACTATTTCTGTCATGCCAAACCATGCACGTCGTAGCCTATGCTTGCTTTTATGTAAAACTAACAGTGGTTTGTGAATGTTTATGCTTTAATAAATAATGTATCACCATCATTAGAGGTGTTTTATTTACCTTACTTGTGAGCAGGGCCGGCGATTGCTATAGGCGAACTAGGCGATCGCCTAGGGAGACAAAAATGTTGGGGGCGCGGGCACCCTTGGCCTACTTCCTATTAATCATAATGAGAATGACAGCATGACAAGCGAAATAAAACATGTTTATTAAACATGATCATCCATTAGATCAGTCATACGTTTAATTACTTGTCAACTTGATTATTAGATTGAATTGATGAATATTGTCAATCATTTCCTAACGGGGGGAGTAGGGAGTTGGGAGTAGTTGCGTTACGTTAGGCAAGTGCTGGCACGTTGATCGAAAATGAAGCGGTCTAAACTCTCTGGTGCACAGGGAAGAAAAAAGAGAAAGGAACAGGAATAAGAAATGAAAGTACTCAGCCATTAAGGTGTCAAACTAAATAAATTTACTGAGTATTGTGCACAGGCGTGTAGTCTACTGGGCATCGGGGCTAAAGGGAGATTCCCTAAACTCAATCTCGCTTAGGGCAACCAAAGGACTAGAGCTGGCCCTGCTTGTGAGCATCACCAAGCCACAGCAGGCTAAAGCATACAAGACCCTAGTTACTTGTGGTTGGCCTGGCATCATTCAAAAAACAACAGGCCAATCAGAAGAGAGGCTCATGAATATTAAGTAGACAGGCCAAAATCAACCTGTTCTTGGCAGAGCTCCTGAGAAAGGAGCTGTAAAAAATATATTGAGATGGTTTTTGGTACTTATACAGCAAATATATATTCTTAAGAACATCAAAACCTAAAATAAAACTTCAGAAAGGTGTACAATATGGGACCTTTAATATTTTTTATTATCATTTTCAAAACCTTGTTAAAAAAAAAAAAAGTAAGACCTGCACGTCACTTCCATTGGCTTCAATGTAAACAAACAAAATCACCCTGCTCAGGGACATACATAAAATTAACACTGGACTTTAAAAAAAAACAAAAAACATTTGTAAATATTAATACTAGGCTGAAAATATATGATAATAATAATAGATTTTTATTTGGGGACACAAATAGTTATAGCCTATAACAAAAGTAATACATTGTGTTTTACTTAGTTATTAGACTTATTTTACTATTACTGCTGTGTCGTTCAGTTGCATTTGAAACCTGTGAAAAGTGGATTAAAGATATTTTAAAGCTAAATCATTATTTTTACATTTTAAGACTTAAGGATTTAAGGATCCAAGGAAACCTGAGTTCATTTATTGATGTTCTACAGGGGAATCGGTTTTCTGCATAAAATAAAAAAAATACTACATTTAATCATAATAACAGACATCCATAATCAGAGTATTCTGATATAATTCAGAATCATCTTGTAAATGTACAGTGAAGAAAATAAGTATTTGAACACCCTGCTATTTTGCAAGTTCTCCCACTTAGAAATCATGGAGGGGTCTGAAATTGTCATCGTAGGTGCATGTCCACAGTGAGAGACATAATCTAAAAAAGAAAATCCAGAAATCACAATGTATGATTTTTTAACTATTTATTTGTAAGATACAGCTGCAAATAAGTATTTGAACACCTGAGAAAATCAATGTTAATATTTGGTACAGTAGCCTTTGTTTGCAATTACAGAGGTCAAACGTTTCCTGTAGTTTTTCACCAGGTTTGCACACACTGCAGGAGGGATTTTGGCCCACTCCTCCACACAGATCTTCTCTAGATCAGTCAGGTTTCTGGGCTGTCGCTGAGAAACACGGAGTTTGAGCTCCCTCCAAAGATTCTCTATTGGGTTTAGGTCTGGAGATTGGCTAGGCCACGCCAGAACCTTGATATGCTTCTTACAGAGCCACTCCTTGGTTATGCTTGGTCACTCCTACTCCCACTCCCGAAGCTGTGCGCTTCGGGTCATTGTCATGTTGGAAGACCCAGCCTCGACCCATCTTCAATACTCTAACTGAGGGAAGATGGTTGTTCCCCAAAATCTCGCAATACATGGCCCCGGTCATCCTCTCCTTAAAGGATTAGTTCACTTTTTAAAAAACTTTTGCTGATAATTTACTCACCCCCATGTCATCCAAGATGTCCATGTCTTTCTTCAGTCGAAAAGAAATGAAGGTTTTTGATGAAAACATTCTAGGATTTTTCTCCATATAATGGACTTTACTGGTAGCCAAACCGTCCAAGGTCCAAATGACAGTTTCAGTGCAGCTTCAAATGGATTTAAACGACAACAGACGATGCATAAGGGTCTTATCTAGCAAAACGATCGGTTATATCTGTAGGCGCGTTGAGCCTACATTCAGATGCTATTTTAAGCGCGCATGCTTGGTCATAATACAGAGTGTGAACAATCCGCATACACTGTAGATGATTCTCTCATCTACAAAGATGCATTTTCCTTTTTGCAAATGATACAATATTATAAGGAAAAATATTAAAACACGAGGGAAATCATTGTTGTGTCCATGACGATGGGAAAAAAGGCATAAAGCTTACATATTTACCCAAATTATTATATGCATGTATAACCGAAGCTAATTTGGGTGGGTTTGTCCCATCTCCAATGTCACCTCTCTTTCTTTTACGGCCCTGACGAGAACATCGATCTCCTCGGCTGTGAACCGATTCTGAAGCGCGCCTGGTAAATGCGCCGTTATAATAGTGTTGCGCCATGGAACAAGCGCATCTCGTTCATCATGCTCTTAAAGGGAATGTGATATGACGCTCTGATTGGTTTATTTCACGTTACGCCCAAACCACACCTATGAATAATGAAGCTACTTCAGACCAACCCCTTTTAAACTTGCGTCGGGCGCAAGAGTCATTTATCCCGCCGGTAAAATAGCAACAGCGCCCAAGACCCGCCCACAAAGTTACTTGCGCTTCGTGCTTGATACTTGCGTTTCAGATCGTTAAAATAGGGCCCTTAGTGTTATTTATCAGTGGAGACAGTTTTAAAAATCCAGTTGTCCCAATTGCATAGTTCGCCGGTGCTAGGCTAGCGCGACAATGGTATCGTTTTAACCTGCCATTAAAAACAGTTTTACACACTCCACAGTACACCAAAAGCAAATCAATTATAACGCCAGACTATCGATGTGTCTGTTGGGAGAATAATGTTAGAAATCAAATTATCCTTTCATCGCATTGCAATAGTTATATATTTTTTTTACCTATATTTATTAGCACAGTCTACAGCAGCGGCGGAGTGATATGAAGTTACCTAGGCAACCGAGAGAGCCGGTCCACATGACAATCACGCAAGTGTATTTACCTAGTAGCAAGACATAGGACTATGGCAACGTTTGAAAGCAATACCATTGTTTTGGACTTTGAACACGATGAAGACGAGGAATGTGTGTTATTCAACGAACCGTATGAGCCGGAATACACATGAAGAATTATATAACAACATAAAGACAAATAAACTACTTTAGTGGATTGTAAAGACAATACGACTAAAGTAACTATGTTTGACAGACTGTTGGACTAATTCAAAAAATAACTATACTCTTATTACACTATTGTCACTCTACACAATGCATTGAACTGTAACATTATATCCACTAACATTGTCAGTGTCGATCTATCAGTTATGAAAGGGACTAGGTTCATTAGCTAGCTAGAGTAGCCTAACAAAATAAATTACCTGTACATCTGTAGCTGTTGGTGCATCTGGAAAGACGGCTGGAACTGCATTCCTTGTCATAAACCTGTGACCGTTTCGATTAAATGGTTCTTTAAAGTCGTCTGGTCTAAAATGATCAGTGCAAATTCTCAATTGTTTTAGAGTCTCTGCCGGTGTCTACTTGTCCAAGCTCGCAGAAATAATCCAAAGTTGAATCCTTTCTGGATCTTTAAAAGGAAATTTGTGGAAACTTCTCCATGAACACTTAGATTTGTTCTTGCAATTGCAAAATGCACACCGAATCACCATGTTGCCTTCGTTTACCTCAACTACTACTAGCTAGCTAGACGTCCCGACTGTCATGCGCTTCTGTTCTGTGTTTACTTTTCGGCGCAGTACTACCAGAGCGAAGTAAAATTCCGCTGCTGCTGAGAAACTAGTTCCTGTAAATGTAATGCAATCATTGAGATGAAAAGGATAGTTTGATTTCTAACATTATTCTCTCAACAGACACTTACATCGATAGTCTGGCATTATAATTGATTTGCTTTTGGTGTACTGTGGAGTGGGTAAAACTGTTTTTAATGGCAGGCTAAAACGATACCGTTGACTTGCGCTAGTTTAGCACCGGCGAACTATGCAACTGGGACGACTGGATGAAATTTTTTTAAAACTGTCTCCACTGATAAATAGCACTAAGGCTCACTTGGAAATGAGGCCCGATGTCCAAAATTCCGAACCACCCCTTTAATACAGTGCAGTCGCCCTGTCCCATGTGCAGAAAAACACCCCCAAAGCATGATGCTACCACCCCCATGCTTCACAGTAGGGATGGTGTTCTTGGGATGGTACTCATCATTCTTCTTCCTCCAAACACGGTTAGTGGAATTATGACCAAAAAGTTCTATTTTGGTCTCATCTGACCACATGACTTTCTCCCATGACTCCTCTGGATCATCCAAATGGTCATTGGCAAACTTAAGACGTGTGCTGGTTTAAGCAGGGGAACCTTCCGTGCCATGCATGATTTCAAACCATGACGTCTTACTGTATTATCTACAGTAACCTTGGAAACGGTGGTCCCAGCTCTTTTCAGGTCATTGACCAGCTCCTCCCGTGTAGTTCTGGGCTGATTTCTCACCTTTCTTAGGATCATTGAGACCCCACGAGCGGAGATCTTGCATGGAGCCCCAGTCCGAGGGAGATTGACAGTCATGTTTAGCTTCTTCCATTTTCTAATGATTGCTCCAACAGTGGACCTTTTTCACCAAGCTGCTTGGCAATTTCCCCGTAGCCCTTTCCAGCCTTGTGGAGGTGTACAATTTTGTCTCTAGTGTCTTTGGACAGCTCTTTGGTCTTGGCCATGTTAGTAGTTGGATTCTTACTGATTGTATGGGGTGGACAGCAGGGACGTGCAGTCAGGGTAGGCAGGGTAGGCAGTGCCTCACCAAAGGAAATGTTGACATTACATTTATTAATTCCAAGAGCTTTATTAATTCACCACATTATTAATTGCATTTATTTTATTCCAAATAATATTTTTTGTAACAAAAATTCAGGAATACACATTTTGCCATTGTTTGCTCCTAAAAAACATTGTTTCATGCAGGAAATTCATGGCCATGGCCACTGAGGCAGAGGTTAGCAGTGCCTCTTTGGTCCATAGAACGTAGTTTACGTAGATTTGCGCATGCGCAGTCAGTTCTCATGCTCTCTTAAATGATCAACATTGAGGCAGAGACCGAGCTTGCTTCATGTCACGTGATCCACTCGCTCTCACTCACTCAGCGCTTCCCGATACTGAGAATCTAGCCGTCACGTCTGCCACATTTGTACTGTATGTCTATCTGTGCGATTATGGTGCATTTCGTAAGGGTTAAAATCAGTGGCGTAACTTTGTTTTAAAAAAGATGTGTGGGACAGGTCAGGTGTGTGTTTATGTGTGTATAAATTAATGAATCACGTGAATAAATACATATCGGTATATGTATTTGATGTGTGTCCTCTAATGGTCCAGTGGTAGGACTTTTGCCGAGCATGTCAGACGGTCTGGGTTCTGGTTCGAATCCGCACTTGAATCGTTTTTTTTTCGTTTTTCGTTTTTTTATCAAAACCGAATATGTTCATCTGTGGTTGTATTATATCAAGCAGGGACACGTTTGTGTGCATTTGTTTTGTGATTTCACCGAAACGAACAAAGAGTCTCCAAAACGGATTGAAGCGTGCGTGCATGTGAAGACAGTGCGTGATCACGGCCATAGGCCACGGCCCACGAGATAACACTGTAACCGCGCCACCGATCGCAGGCCTGCGATCACTTGATTTAAAAAAACAACGCATTTCAGCGCTCGATCACCTCTTATTTAACAAACAAACTAAATGAATGCTCTGCCATCCGTGCCGCGAGAGGTTTTAAAAAGTGGTCGGGACAATATCGACCCTGGCAAAAAGTGATAGATGTGTCCATTAATTTGCTTATTAGATTCGATTGTGCATTCCTCACATATGACTGACTTAGCTGTATGCAGGCAGCAATGTGATGATGCCTGATATGAACTTGGGTTGCTACATTAACTGAATGAATATATTATATGCCACATTCATAGGTCACATACCCATGACAAGATTTCACTGCACATTACTGCTGGACAGGGGTCTTTATGCAGCTAACGACCTCAAACAGGTGCATCTAATTTAGGATAATAAATGGAGAGGAGGTGGACATTTTAAAGGCAGACTAACAGGTCTTTGAGGGTCAGAATTCTAGCTGATAGACAGGTGTTCAAATACTTATTTGCAGCTGTAGCTTACAAATAAATAGTTAAAAAATCATACATTGTGATTTCTGGATATTTTTTTTTTATTATGTCTCTCACAGTGGACATGCACCTACGATGACAATTTCAGACCCCTCCATGATTTCTAAGTGGGAGAACTTGCAAAATAGCAGGGTGTTCAAATACTTATTTTCTTCACTGTAAATGCAGTAGCAAAGAGAAGATTTGCATTTTAATTGCTTCAATTGGGTTTTATTAAAATCATTAGATCTACTCGCCATTCTAACATGTATAATGCATTGCCCTCAAACGTCAGCACTTGTTAATTAAAATTTGGATTTAATATTGGGGGGGGGGGGTAATACAAAAAAATTGAGGCTTCACATACCTTTAAAAAATCAGTAGTCTTAATTTGGTGAATGTGTGATTTGACAGTGTGAAGGTCCGCGGGGAGTTCGCCTCGACACATCTCAAGAATCATCTAAAAGATTATCCACAGTGAAAAACATACAACTATTAGTTCACAATGGACTGTTTTTAATAGGTTTTAAAGTTAACTCCATCTCAAAGAGTTTTTCTCATGTTTACGTCACAAACTAGCTTGTAAATCTTTTTCATTTTAAATTCAGCTTCACTTCTTAAATTGACAGATACACTTTACTATTTGGGTTTTATTAACAATGAAAAAACTAAGAAATTGTTCATTCTCAGCCTCTTTAACAAAATTAAAGAGCATGCATCTCCTTAAGAACTGAAAGATGTAGCCCACATTCCACTTTTTGAAAATGAAAAACACATTTGTAACTTCAGCAGAATGCTCAACAATTAAACGATTATTAAATAATACTTCTGCATATTGTTCTGAAAGCAAGTAGGGTCTCATTTCAAAGGCTGTGAAGGTTGCATTGGTTGGCCGCATACATCAAAACTGCAACAATTATAAAATTGACTTAGCTCTTATGAGCCATAACTACTATAATATCTTTCTTACTTAGGAATGTGACTTAGTTACGTACTTTGTGAAATTACACACAGGTAGTCTTCTGCACGCACACTTAATAGCCTATATTATGTCTGGGTGTCAGGAAATGTCTTGTATGTGCAAGACTAGATTACGTCATTGGACTGACACATTTTACCACGAGCTCAATGAAAACAGTAACAAATACATAAACAAATCTAACCTTGGCTCGCAGCCCTACTATCAAAGTGGCTCTCTGCCTCCTACTTAAGAGTTCTGGCACGAGGTTTGTCATCACGGAAACAAATTCTTCCAGTTTTCCAAACTGCTCCACATTCTGATTCTGGACAACTTGCCACATGAAGGCAGATGTAAGACGAAGAGGAGAAACCAGCAGACGAAGTGAGGAGAGAGGAGGGACAGACTCTACAGAGAGATAGAGATATACAAACATTTATGAAAATGTTTAACAATGTTTTGTATATACACATACACATCTATATTAATTTATACGTAAAAATATTATAACAAAAACACAACTAATAATAACGTTAAATGACAGAAAATAACCTTTGTCTCATCCAACATGAAGTATTAACGCTAGCTGTGTAACGTTACTTCAAAGCTATGATCCTCTAACGTTAACATCAACAGCCCAGCCATGAGAAATGCTGTAGCTCTGAGCATTACAGATCTAACGGCAAATAATATAAATGATTGTAATGCAAATAATTATACACACCCATTGCTTCTTTCTTTAAAAATATTTGGACTGACAAACAGTCTTGTTTCCAACTTCGTCCGTTGACTCGTTCCGTTACACACTGCGCATGCCTGTAAAATAGACTGCGCATTAGAACGGAAAACAGCATAAAGATGAACTCTTAAAGGGGCGGGCTTATAGGCGTTGTCTCTGATTGGTCGGGTACGATTGTTGTAAGTAATAATGATACAATTTCACTTTCAATTTGTATTTATTTTAAATATATGTTTTAACGGTCATCAATGACATTACTCGGGTAAAAAAATACTGTCCAAACCACTGATGAAGCAGTACATAAACGATTGTCACGTGATATATGTAACTTTTCTCAGCGGAGCTAAAGATGGGCCAATCACGATTATGATTGTTAGATTCGGATGTTTTGAAAAAATATATTTTATACAGATTAATAGAGCAACATTACATGTCATTGTCAGGTGGCAATCTGTGCATCAATCTGATTTTAAAGATTATTCGTTTCAGTGTACAAGCATCTCTAATGAGACGAAAAACCTCTGGAGATTTGAATGAGGTGCTATTGATTCTCCGTCTTCATAGGCCATTAGGATCCCCCTAGAGGAAAGGACTTTATGTTCATTGTTATAAGCTAGTGTCATTAGCCGCCCAAACAGCACCATGTGTCTTTAAGGTCTCCCTCACATCTTCTTTCTTTCAGTTGTGTACTGAACACAAGGAGAGTGTACTGCCATCTACCGTTCAGACTTAACCATATGGCACATAGGCTGCATGTGAATATGCATACTATGCAGACTATATAGTAAGCAAAAACAGTATGTGAAAACAATAAGCCCGAATCTTCAATGATGCAATGCACCTGACCCATGTAACATGACAATGACAACATGACAATGGTAAGGGTACTTTATTCCATGAAGTACACATACATTACAATGGAATACTTAAATGTGTTAATCTGACATACAGTAGACATAAGTGTACAGTAGACATGAGTGGCATAGACGACAAACAATGCATTTTGTGTAAAAGTACAGAAAATTATATTTACTCAAAACGTTTAAGTAATGAGAGAAATGGACTACATAAATTGCATAGTGTTTAATGAAGTGAGCTGACCTGTAGTGAGATAGAACTATTTAGATTTTACAGTATTTTGAGCTCGGTGTACTATGTTGTACTGCTTTAAATTAATTTGATGGCTAATTTTAAGGCTGGGAATATATGTAAGGGATTTAACAACCAAAAAATTACACACTTCAACTTTAAAATCAATTACAAATTACAAAATAATAAGTAGAAAGAAATTGAGAGTTCCATTGTACTTGATTAAATTCTCAAGAAGTCACTGTATAATAATGTTTTTTTGTTTGTTTGTTTTATTGCATAAACTGATATGCACCCAATAAAATCACGATTCAAAGCCTAGGCCAGAATATCCAAGCAAACCCAGGCAGGAACAGTGCTATAAGGATAGATGCGAACAGATTCACTCCGTTGTTATCCAGGATGGGTTTCCCACATATTCGCTTAACACTTGGTGACTCGTAACTCACAACTTTCCCGATTGATTCATCGTATCCTTAATGGAGAGGGAGAAATGATAATCATGAATAATTTAAAAGAAATACTGAAAGAAAACTAAGCACAAAGGTCAATAAAAAATAAGTTTGTCCAATATGATGAAAGAGCATGTTTTGTGTGTTGGCTATGTCAACCCCAAACATTTTTTATTTTAAAACAAAACTGCTTCACAAATTTTCATATTTAGGGGCCAAGCCCTGAAGGGGATAGCCCCTATTGTATCTGTTAGTTTTCTTGTTATCATTATTCTTCCCAGTGGAAGTCTATTGCAACCCTATGAATCGTACATAGGAAAATGATGAAATTTCGTACACTTTTAGTGATGGAAATTAATAGTAATTGGACCAAATTTTGAGTCTCCAGGACCAACTCTATAGCGCCACCACCAGTTCAAAAATCTAACATTGAAATGGTTATAACTTTTGAACTCTTTGATCTAGAGACATGAAACTTAGTACACTTGATTCCTCTCATCATTCTGATCACATTACGACTCCACCCATTACAGTAGTAGCCATTTTGAAAAGTACAGTATTCCGTTTTTCGCTACTCCTTTCAATTTTGTCCAAACATGTACTCAAATGATCTTCAGACTGAGCCGCATAGAAATGACTGAACAGAATTTTTTGTTATACTAGAAGAAAAAAAATGATGTCGCGAACTTAACGAGGTCGACCCAAAATTGGTTCAGAGGCTGTATCTCGGCCAAAGTTTGATCAATCAAAATTAAAATTGGTACGCTTCATCGGAAGCATGATTTGAGGGTCCCTGCCAAAGGTGGGAACAGCGCCACCTACGGGTCATGAGATATGGAAAATTGCTCTTTTGGTCAATAACTTTTGAACAGTTTGTCAGAAAATCATAAATGTGGTATCTATGGGATTGGGTGTACCACGTGTCCGCCATTTTGAATTTTGTCAATTTGCATTAACTTTTAAACTATTTGACATATCTTCACAAAATTTTGTATGGATCATTGACACAATGTCCTGAAGGTACATGAGAATATTGAACAAAGCGCCACCTAGTGTTCCAGAGATATAAGGTTTTATAACTTTTGAAAACATTGTTCAAATTTTGATTTCTTTATGTCATTATGTTCCTTGGCTTATGCCGATTCCGACGATATCTCATTTGTCATTTTCCAACAATGTGCCTGTCCGCCATATTGGAGCAAATGAAAAACAGTTTTTTCGCTGCTACTCCTTCAAATCTTGCTCAATTTTGTTCAAAATTTGATCGGATGTTATTTGGACCGAGCCGGCACAGAAATGACTGAACAGATTTTTGATATTCGCTACCGTTCCCGGGATATTTGTCTCCAAAGTTGACCTAGCCTGTGTTTGTTGTCTTATGCTAGTTAGCTTAGCATGCTGATTGGTTAGCATGCTAACCCATTTCCATTCTTTCTATTGTGGGTCTTCAGCTATCAAGTTAACCATAAACTACATTAGCATAGCATGCTAATCTGGTTTACATTCTCACACTGAAACCTCTCAGCAGGCTGGTGAACATGCATGAGTGATTAGCTCAACGTGTTACACCACGGATCCCGATGCTTAGCGTCATGGGTTCGCCAATCAGTGTGACATGTGCCCACACCGCATGAGGTACTGTGGCAAAAAAAAGATGCAAAAGTAGCTTCTGTTCAAAACATTTGGTCTTTCTGAGAACTTAAAGGTTCCCTAGAATGTGAAATTGAATTTATTTTGGCATAGTTAAATAGTAGAGTTCAGTACATGGACATGACATACAGTGAGTCTCAAACACCATTGTTTTCTCCTTTTTATTTAAATCTCGTTTTTGAAAAACACCCCTGAAAAATAGGCGAATCTCCACATAACACCGACTGTGACGCAACAGTCGGGATCATTAAAGGCATACTATGCAGGAATTTTACCTTAATATAACAGCTTCAAAGTAATTTCGGTGGTAAACAAACTCATAATAGGGCGAATCATCCTGGTAGTAAAGCTTGGGGGGGGTCGCCGCTGGAAATACCAGCAATGCAAGTCTGAGAGGGGCGCCCCTGACAAATCTCGCGAGAATCGCGACTTGCTTTACGGCAACGACGTCACACACAACAACAACATATGAAGCACGAATTGCGCTCATTTCAGATGATGGAAAAAGCAAAGAAAACGCGGTAGGAAGAAAGTAGGAAAAGGAAAGCTTTCACTTGTTGGCGCAAGTTAAAAAGTAGCACTGGATGCAACAGAGATGCTGACCTGGCGATCTTGTTGATGGACTAGTAAGTAAATATCTTACTTGTAAACTTGTTTGCGTCATATGTTGTATGTTGTTGCGCAACTTGCGCTTGCTTGTAGTAGGCTATGCCATTGTTTTTATGATGCTGTTCATTCATTCATTGGTGATAATTAGACCAGTCCAATAATTTCCACATATGTTTAGCTAGATTTCGATTATCATATTTTGCGTTATATATGTTTTATTGCCTAGCTTGCCGCACAACGCTGTTGACGTTGATTCCAGCGATTATCATGAGAACAGTTGTCAATATCTCACATAATTATCTAGTGTAAACGAGCACAATTTGCAAACTATTATGATAAATTGCAATAATCATGTCTAATGACATCATAACGGCCAATATGAAATAATGCGACGTACAGTTAACTTTATTGATGTCATCAGGCATTTTGGAATGTTTACATTACAATCAAAAACATAAAATGAAATTATACATTAGGCCTAGACTATAGGCTATTTACTTGTGATTTAGCTGCAATCATGTAAAAACGTTATAAGCTGCCAAACGCGATAGGGTACTTTATTATTATAAAGTAGTCTAACACTTATATTATATTATAAGACATATTATCCGATTTTGAACATCATCATTATTTCAGTAGACTATGCAGTATATGCAATAGCCCAATCTTTTTATGAAATCGTGAAACATTACCTGGTCAATATCTTCGGTGTCTTGTGCCTGTTCCATGACCAACGCTACTATCCTACCGAACAGGGATGGAAATTAGCACCGGCCACCAGCCAACTGTGGGTGATTTTGTGTTGTTGCGGGGAAACTCGCCGCACCTACCGGCCACCGTGGCGGGTAAATAAAAATAACATCATGCAACGTTCGTCTGTTAGGACAAATTAGTTTGAATAAACGAGCAGACACGGATTAGCAAGACAACTAGCAGTGAATGTGCTTTCCATTAAATTAATCTCACACACAGTAAACAAATCCTTAACAAAAAAAAAAAAAACAGGGCTATTCTGGTGGGTGCGGTGATGCTGTGGTGACGCGTTCATGTAAGGGTGGCGCTGCCAAGAAAGCTCCTAAAATCTGTCACAAATAGGCTAACAGGCAAAAGTAATGAATATGCATATGTAAACTATAGCAAGGAGATAATTTAATTATTTATTAATAAACAAGTATTTTCTTTGTCCGTGTCAGTTGCAAAGATGAAGTTAACGATGCTGATCGTGATCATCGCAGTAGTGAACGCGCAAGAGCACATTTCATACGAATTGCATAAGCAGAGAGCAGTCTGTGTCTGTTTTCTTTCTTTTTTAATAGTTCTGTTTAAAAGTAGACATGTCTGTCTGTGAGGCAAGGCTACCTTATACGCTGAGTTTCACTCCAGTTGCTGCTCCAGTTCACGCGCCGTCGCCTCCGTTTCGTGATTATCTACTGTCTGCTATATTTAATTATTATGTATTAAATCCAGGCAATTGGTTGATGAAACATTGATTACAATTAAGATACAATTAATACAAAACGAAATTCACTTTAAAGAAAGGTTTTGTGCTTTCTGTCTCTGTGAAAGTTTTAAGCATCTTTTAGTGCCGCTTTCACAGTGGTCACGTCTGTAACATTGTTTTTTCCTCATATGGGAACTGAAATGAATATCAGTTCATGGTTTGTGTGTGTAGGCTATAAGAGAGAAAGAGAAAATGCCAGTATTTCATTGAGACTTGAGATTAAATAAACTGCTTAAGTATTGTAGATCTTGTAGTATTAATTTTCACATGCAGTTACACATTGTCGGTTAAAAACAAGAAAGTGGCTAGTAAAAACATTGAGTGGCTGGTAGATTTTGAAATCCACCAGTCACAGTGGCCGGTGGACAAAAACGTTAATTTCCATCCCTGCTACCGAACAGGTACCGGTGTACAGGTTGGGGGGTGTATTTACGACAATGCAAGTATTGCACAGCGACTCTGGGGGTCGCTGTTTGACAAAAACACAATTTCTGCATAGTATACCTTTAATATGTACGACTCCAAAAATGTGCATATGCCAGCCCATGTTCAATGACAGGCGGAACTGCGCAGCCGAGGCATGGCAGTTGCTCAGTGTTTGGATGTACAAATGAACACAAAAAGGTATTTAGTTCCTTCATCCGAGCCTCTGAAGAAACAATGGGTTAATTTTATTTTCTCTGGAAATTTCCAAACATTTCACCGACGAGACTGTTTCCTCAACTTGGGCCAATACAGAGCTGGCCTCGATGTCTGAAAATATATCGATTGAGCTACCAAGCAACACTTTCTGATGAGTTCAGACAGGTAATCTTTCTCTCAAAATCGTTCAATACTGTATTTACATCGTGTTTGCATTGGTGAAAGCATTAGAGAGAGTGCAGAAACTGCGTTGCAATGATAAGATCTTTATTCTCGCGATCAACACACTGTCATCTGTTTGCTCAATGCTCATCACGGCAACATTTTATGTGATGGGAATAGATCTAAATACTTTAAAAACATATCACGATTCGTTAATCTCGATAGCTGTAATAGTAAAAACGTATAATATCTGTAGTAAAAGTATTCGAGAGAGTTTAACATGTAATACGTAGCTATTTCATATGCAAGCATGTCAGCCAATCACAGCAGAGGCCGGTTACAGACAGCAGACACGCCCCTTGAAACAGAGCTTTCAAATTAGAGGCTAAAATCAGGCTAGGAAAAATGCCTTTTATTTCTAAATTATGACTATTTTTTATCTAAAAAACATACTAACGTTATAAGGGCAACCCAGAAAACATTATACAATAAAAATAAAAACCATTCTAGAGCACCTTTAAATATAACACGTGGTGCATCTTTATACAAATTCTTCGTTTGTAGTTAATTTTCACTTGAACTAATGAATTTTGGCAGCTGTGTAAATTAAATAAATGAAATACACTTTATTGTCCCCAAAGGGGAAAGTTTTGTATAAAGTTGTTATTTTAATTCCTTCATTATCTGGGTAAGAGCTGTAGGCTACTACTGTTTCTTAAGACCCGTTCACACCAAGCACGATAACTATAAAGATAACGATAAAGATATAATTCTAAAAATCGTTCTCCATATTAAAGAATAGCAGAGTTCACACCACAACTATAACGATAAAGATATGAGGAACGATATCATTGGGATCACTTTCAGAACGATTTTTTTCCAGCTGTTGAACGATAAAACACAGCCAATCAGAATCCATTCAAATTTAAAGGTCTCGCGCATTTAAAATGGCAGATGACATTGCAGGGAAGTTAATCGTCGAGGTACAAAAAAATCCTCCACTGTTTGACAAGTCAACCCCCCTTTTCAAGGATACGTTAAAAAAGATGGATATATGGAAAGCAATCGGTCGTATCCTGGGAATAAAGGGTGAGAAGTACTGTAACGATTAGATATTATGCAGTTTAGCATAGTGTAACAAAATTACCTCAGGTAGGCTATCCAGCGCTAGTTTTGACAACATTGCTGAAGTTGCAGTGAAAAAGGCGGTGTGTGTGTGTATATAGCCTATATTATTTATTGTGAAAAAAACATCACAAAAACTATCATCCACATAACGCATGACATGGTATCAAGTATCAATATCAACTTTTGAATATCAAGCTATAATTTTGTCCTGTGGATTTTTTTTTTATATAGTATATAAAAATGCATTTTATGTCCCCAGTCTGATTAAATCACCAGTCTGATGATTAAACTGATTATATATATACACTCACCGGCCACTTTATTAGGTACCCCATGCTAGTAACGGGTTGGACCCCCTTTTGCCTTCAGAACTGCCTCAATTCTTCGTGGCATAGATTCAACAAGGTGCTGGAAGCATTCCTCAGGGAGTTTGGTCCATATTGACATGATGGCATCACACAGTTGCCGCAGATTTGTCGGCTGCACATCCATGATGCGAATCTCCCGTTCCACCACATCCCAAAGATGCTCTATTGGATTGAGATCTGGTGACTGTGGAGGCCATTTGAGTACAGCGAACTCATTGTCATGTTCAAGAAACCAGTCTGAGATGATTCCAGCTTTATGACATGGCGCATTTCCTGCTGAAAGTAGCCATCAGAAGTTGGGTACATTGTGGTCATAAAGGGATGGACATGGTCAGCAACAATACTCAGGTAGGCTGTGGCGTTGCAACGATGCTCAATTGGTACCAAGGGGCCCAAAGAGTGCCAAGAAAATATTCCCCACACCATGACACCACCACCACCAGCCTGAACCGTTGATACAAGGCAGGATGGATCCATGCTTTCATGTTGTAGACGCCAAATTCTGACCCTACCATCCGAATGTCGCAGCAGAAATCGAGACTCATCAGACCAGGCAACGTTTTTCCAATCTTCTATTGTCCAATTTCGATGAGCTTGTGCAAATTGTAGCCTCAGTTTCCTTTTCTTAGCTGAAAGGAGTGTCACCCGGTGTGGTCTTCTGCTGCTGTAGCCCATCTGCCTCAAAGTTCGACGTACTGTGCGTTCAGAGATGCTCTTCTGCCCACCTTGGTTGTAACGGGTGGTTATTTGAGTCACTGTTGCCCTTCTATCAGCTCGAACCAGTCTGGCCATTCTCCTCTGACCTCTGGCATCAACAAGGCATTTCCGCCCACAGAACTGCCGCTCACTGGATGTTTTTTCTTTTTCGGACCATTCTCTGTAAACCCTAGAGATGGTTGTGCGTGAAAATCCCAGTAGATTAGCAGTTTCTGAAATACTCAGACCAGCCCTTCTGGCACCAACAATCATGCCACGTTCAAAGTCACTCAAATCACCTTTCTTCCCCATACTGATGCTCGGTTTGAACTGCAGGAGATTGTCTTGACCATGTCTACATGCCTAAATGCACTGAGTTGCCGCCATGTGATTGGCTGCTTAGAAATTAAGTGTTAAGGAGCAGTTGGACAGGTGTACCTAATAAAGTGGCCGGTGAGTATATATATATATATATATATATATATAAACATTAGGGGTGTAACAATACGCGTATTCGTATCGAACCGTTCGGTACGAGGCTTTCGGTTCGGTTTTCGGTACGCATTTTCAAACCGAACGGTTTGTTGGATCATTTTTCCTGCCGACCAAAATTTCGTTATTTTAAATGTAGGCGCGCGCCGCGCATGGCGCGTGGGCGTGGCAAGCCCACTCGAGATGCTGGTGCGACCACAACATTGCCCAACATCAAATGGCAAATGTAATGTAAGCGGAACTAAACTGAGCTACTCGTTATTATGTGGTTGACGGACTGTTTATCAGTTTATCAGTGAGCCGATCTCTGTTACTACACAGCGCTGAGACATCCAGTAAAGAAAGCATTTGAATTCGCTATTGAACTTGAAGTAATAACATCGCTGCGAGATCTATCTTTACTGGATGTCTCAGCGCTGTGTAGTAACAGAGATCGGCTCACTGATAAACTGATAAACAGTCCGTCAACCACATAATAACGAGTAGCTCAGTTTAGTTCCGCTTAATGTTATAATGTTATAAGAAACATTCACAATTCTCCGTTATTAACGGATCAAACTGCGCTGACGTGGAAACCAGGAAGAAACATGGTGCCATGAATGAACTATTCAGTGTCCACAGATCAGCAACATCACCATGGATTTACTGTAGTAACACTAACTGTAACCATGGAGGTTTGCCAGGAATAGTAGGCTATAATGCTTTCAAGTAACATTACGTCGGTTTTATTTTGACATTATGAATACAATTGCTGCCCTCAAATGTTAATCTGAACTAAAAATAAACCTTTGTTTATAATTACTACAATATAACATTTCATTTTGTCCAAGGAACTGTTTTGTTTTATATGCTCCTAAGAAAAGTCAAGTATAGCTCCATCATTGCTCAAAGTAAAAAAAAGAAAATCATACTTTATGATGTTAGTTTTAATAAAAATATAATAAAAATAAATAAATAAAAAAATCAAGGAAATTTCTCTGGCATTTCTTTCTTTCATTTCTTTCTCTGAACCTTTTTCCTGGATTTAATAAATAAGAATTAAATATAGCAGATATAATCACGAAACGGAGGGGCCGGCGCATGAAACTCAGCGTATAAGGTAGCCTTGCCTCACAGACATGTCTACTTAAACAGAATAATTCAAAACGAAAGAAAACAGACACAGACTGCTCTTTGTTTATGCAATCCATATGAAATGTGCATTTCTCTCTGGCGCATTGACTACTGCGAAGACCTGGGGCGCGCGCGTGCTTAGAATAAAAAGACTGTTATCGGTCGTTGGTGTGGACGCATATATAGTTATCTTTATTGTTATCTTTATAGTTATCGTGCTTCGTGTGAACGGGCCTTTACACTGGGATTAGAAATAAGTGTGTTTTTTCTACATTCTTTGTTCATTCTCATAAGAACTTCTGTTTATTTTGATTTCATCCTATCTTTACTTCTGAACCCATCTGTTATTCATGTACATTCTATTTCTGCTGTTTTTGCTCTTCTGACTCCGCATTGTGCTACAGGCCTTTCAGCGGCTTGGCCCCGTATTGCTGCTTGCAGCTATATTTCCAAATATTTTTGTTTATTATAACATGCAAAGTTAATATAATACATCATCTTTTATGTAGTGTGTAATATAGCTGTTTGTGAATGTAAAAGGTCTGCAAAGTTTCTTAGATCAAAGTGCATGATAAATGGACTTCTTGTCTCCCAAAAGAAGGAATCGATTTTGAACAGCCTGAAATGAGTCCTCGGTAATTCATGTCTTGCCTCCTGCATGAATCTAATTAGGTTTGTAACAAATTTGCACAATGCGAGCCTATGGTCTTCATTGGCTGCCTGCGAACAAGATCTACTTTGACCTGCTCTCAAACACTGTAGTTGTAGGTCTGGAAGAGTTTGGTTCATGTTGTCGACAAGAAGCTGTTTTCTGAGCTGTGACAGCAAATTCACTTTGCATGAACTTCAAAAAGGATGAGGATTCGGGCTCGAATTACTACAATAAAACCAACATCATAGTTAAGTTGGCTTGGAAAAGCCAACCTACTGATATTGTACTGTTAGATTTTGCTGTATTTGGCCGAGCAGTGGTTTGGGTGGCTCGCCAATGTATTAGATTTCTCCAATACATAAAATAAGTAAACTTGACCAGAGTTCTTGTGGGGAGAAGAATTTATTGAAGGTTTGTAGTGTAGCAGAGCAGTCCTTCAGCGGCGATGTTAGCATGTCGCCCTTCAACAATCTTAACCCAAAGTTCTGTTTGCAAGACAGAACTTTATACATGAAGAGAAACCTGTTAGGACCATAGATATCTATATAAAGGCTAGATGTCTTACGGCGGAGTCTCTATCGTCATCACCGGCGGCCATCTTGTCACAGGCAGGGATTAATGTAAGGTGAGTTATCTGCACAAACACAAATACTCTTATCTCGCTGAAATCTGGACGGATTTACAAACGGTTTGGTTTCTTACTAACGTTATTAACGTGGCTATAATGCTAGCATATAATGGATGTTTACATAATTAATACATAATTATCCATAAGTGTGCAGTGTCATAACTACATCTCTGACGTTTATAACGAACCAACCCGTTTGAAAATCGGTAGAAAATTGAGCAAGTTATGGTTATTTAAAAATTACATGCACCTTAAACACAATGTTACGAGTGGGCGAGCAGCCTGTGACAAGATGGCCGCTAGGGTGCTGACGTCGACTTCCATTGGCCAGCAGCGCGGACGAGACATCTAGCCTTTATATAGATATCTATGGTTAGGACCTCCCACAGGAGATCGATCTAACTTGCTAATCCACTCTGAGCAATACTGATTCTTTTTATTCATTCACACCAATCCATTTCTATAGGCCATACATCTGAATGGGCCATTCATCTGTATTGGCCATTTGGCACACACCTTTGCAGACACAGATAGAGTTGATTACATCTGAGGCACATTAACAATGTAAATCCATCTGACTAACTTCTTCTTCTGAGCCAAATTTTAGACTGTATCTCCTCCTAGACCAGGGGTTCTCAACCTTTTGCAAGCCGGGCCCCCCCAAAGCTGGTTCATTGCAGTTGGGGCCCCGGGGCCCGTGCCCCCCCCACCCCACCCCTCACCACCCCACCCCTCACCCCTCACCACCTTGCATAGATAGATAGATAGATAGATAGATAGATAGATAGATAGATAGATAGATAGATAGATAGATAGATAGATAGATAGATAGATAGATAGATAGCCAGCCATATGCTATTTTTTTTAGGCCCACATTATTATTAATAATATTATTATTATTATCATCAGTAGCAGTCGGTAGGCCTATTATCATTACTAGGCTATTGTTATAATTGTCAGTAGCACCATACTTCTAATGTGAGCTTGCAGGCATTATTTTTATTATTATTATGAGTAGTAGTAGGCCTATCATCATTTCTAGGCTATTGCTATATAATTATATGAGGTTACATGCTTTAGTGTTGTTGTTGTTATTATTATCATCATCATCAGTAGGCCTGTTATCATTACTAGACTATTGCTATAATTGGGAATTGGCACCAGACCTCTGATATTAATTTATGCTTTATTATTGTTATTATTACTAGGCCTAATAGTAGGCATCATCTGCATTTTTACAGAAGCTTGCAGGTAGGTGATGTTAATGTGAGACCTGAGCCTGCTTTGCCTTGCAAAGATCCTCAATTCTTGGCTCAATGTTTGATAAACATAGCCTCAAATAATTCTGAAATTAGCAATAACAACTAAATGATTGATAACACCTATAATGATCAATAAGCCATTGATGTCTGGATAAAAATTAACTGTGTAACAGGTAGGACATATACAGAAATTGAATAAAGTTATCAAAAAGTCTGCGCTGCATAAATTATAAATTATAAGTTATATATAGACTAATCCTTATTAAAGCCACACAAGTTCAAGAGCAGTGAGTAATTTTCTCTGTTTTCTTTGTTCTTTGATTAACTTTACTGACAGAATGCTTTATTGGCAGCTGGCCCTTTAAGATCATCCGCTGCTAAGAGACGCAAATCTCACACGTGTCACAACTCTTTATGTCCCTCATAACAGACTGCTCTTATGTTATTAAGATACTCGACAAACAACATTTTGGCATAATTGTTAGTTCAAGCGCGAAAGAGAACTGTTTTCTGGCGCGCGGTCTGTGCATGCGCATTATACGGGCGCGCGTCTTTCTGTGAGTCACATTCAGGACATTCACAGGCAGCGCGAAAAATGTGTGCGTTTCAAATCAGTAAAATTAAATCTGTAAAATAGACGTAATGAGTGGCACATAACGTGAAGTAACATAGCATTTTATTTAGTTTGAAATTTAACTTGTCCAGTGGGACAACAAATTTTCTCTTCCACTTGTCCTACAAAAAATCCACTTGTCCCGGACAAGCCTGTCGAGCACTGCGTCCGTCATAAAAATAAATGCGGATGGTTCGATTTTTGGCATCCGTAGCAAATATTTTGAGGAGTTTTGACAATTGAGAGCCACCAAATGACGAATATGGAAAAACGAATACAACAGTTTCGGACTCAGTCAGGGTGCAGGACCTTAAACTTTTGAGGCTTGCGCAGCTTCTCGAGGAGAAATCAAACAAATGAGTGCCGTTTTCTAGTCTATGAGCGCAGCACACACAAATAAACTGAATTGACATTCTGCAGTTAAATTTTGCAGTTAAATGAATACACTTCAGCAACAGACATCACACGATCTGACGATCGAGAGCTGACAATTGACCATCACTTAATTTACCATCACCTCACGATTGAAAATGTGACACTGATTTCATATGACAGCTCAACAAGCAAGTTAATAATATTAAGTCACTTACATTTTAGACGAAATAATTACTGTTTTTGTATATTTTAGCAGCGAAAATAGATCCGATGAATCCAAACAAAGATCACAGCGCATCTCACAGCAACAGCAACACTCAATCGTGTTTTGAATGATTCAGTGTTTTGAACGAATCGGTTGAGTCAAAGATTCAATGACCCATTCACAAACATCTGTCTCATTCTTGATGAATCGGCCGTTTGAACGAATCGTTTGAATGAACGACTCAATGACTCGCTTAATAAACCGCTTATCACCTGCATTTGCGCTCACTATGGCAAACCAATCAAATTTGTTCAAAACTTTTTTTTTAAATCAGTCAAAACACATTTTAATTTTTATTCAGGAGTAACGTATATACAAAACTTTTACTTTTATGACAGTAATTTAGTGATAAAAAAAAAATGCACAAAAAAAAAATTCCCAGTTTTTTCCCCCCTCCCATCCTGTAGCCTACTCGCGCCCCCCCGGGAGAGTGTCGGCGCCCCCCCAGGGGGGCGCGCCCCACCGGTTGAGAACCACTGTCCTAGACCATTAAAGCTACGACCACCAAACTCGGGTCAGACCTTCAGACTGTTCTGACTTGAGTTGCTATATCTTTTCAGACTGATTTTAGTTTCAGTTTTCTTAAAAATTAATATTAAAAATCATAAAAAGCCCATTGACTTTCATTGCAACAGTTCAAATTGAGCCAAGGCTACGGTGGCCCAGTAGTGTACAACAAATAAACTCAAATCTAAAATCCCTGAAGCCCTAGACTCAATTAAACTACCATTCTACACTCACCGGCCACTTTATTACACCGGTACACCTGTCCAACTGCTCCTTAACACTTAATTTCTAAGCAGCCAATCACATGGCGGCAACTCAGTGCATTTAGGCATGTAGACATGGTCAAGACAATCTCCTGCAGTTCAAACCGAGCATCAGTATGGGGAAGAAAGGTGATTTGAGTGACTTTGAACGTGGCATGATTGTTGGTGCCAGAAGGGCTGGTCTGAGTATTTCAGAAACTGCTAATCTACTGGGATTTTCACGCACAACCATCTCTAGGGTTTACAGAGAATGGTCCGAAAAAGAAAAAACATCCAGTGAGCGGCAGTTCTGTGGGCGGAAATGCCTTGTTGATGCCAGAGGTCAGAGGAGAATGGCCAGACTGGTTCGAGCTGATAGAAGGGCAACAGTGACTCAAATAACCACCCGTTACAACCAAGGTGGGCAGAAGAGCATCTCTGAACGCACAGTACGTCGAACTTTGAGGCAGATGGGCTACAGCAGCAGAAGACCACACCGGGTGCCACTCCTTTCAGCTAAGAAAAGGAAACTGAGGCTACAATTTGCACAAGCTCATCGAAATTGGACAATAGAAGATTGGAAAAACGTTGCCTGGTCTGATGAGTCTCGATTTCTGCTGCGACATTCGGATGGTAGGGTCAGAATTTGGCGTCTACAACATGAAAGCATGGATCCATCCTGCCTTGTATCAACGGTTCAGGCTGGTGGTGGTGGTGTCATGGTGTGGGGAATATTTTCTTGGCACTCTTTGGGCCCCTTGGTACCAATTGAGCATCGTTGCAACGCCACAGCCTACCTGAGTATTGTTGCTGACCATGTCCATCCCTTTATGACCACAATGTACCCAACTTCTGATGGCTACTTTCAGCAGGATAATGCGCCATGTCATAAAGCTGGAATCATCTCAGACTGGTTTCTTGAACATGACAATGAGTTCGCTGTACTCAAATGGCCTCCACAGTCACCAGATCTCAATCCAATAGAGCATCTTTGGGATGTGGTGGAACGGGAGATTCGCATCATGGATGTGCAGCCGACAAATCTGCGGCAACTGTGTGATGCCATCATGTCAATATGGACCAAACTCCCTGAGGAATGCTTCCAGCACCTTGTTGAATCTATGCCACGAAGAATTGAGGCAGTTCTGAAGGCAAAAGGGGGTACAACCCGTTACTAGCATGGGGTACCTAATAAAGTGGCCGGTGAGTGTATATGTACTAATAAACTTATCTATCTATATCTATCTAATCTTTCTTTCTTTCTTTCTTTCTTTCTAACTAATCTTTCTATCTTTCTAACTAATCTTTCTTTCTAACTAATCTTTCTTTTTCTTTCTAACTAATCTATCTATCTTTCTAACCAATCTATCTTTCTTTCCTTCTAACTAATCCATTTTTCTTTCTAACTAATCCATCTTTCTTTCTTTCTTTCTTTCTAACTATTCTTTATTTTTTCCAAACATTTCTAACCATTCTTTCTTTTTTACTTTTCTCTTTCTTTATTACTTTTCTTTATTTTCAAACTAATCTTTCTTTATTTCTAACTAATCTTTCTTTTTTTCTAACTATTCTTTCTTTCTTTCTAACTAATCTATCTGTCTTTCTTTCTCTTTCTTTCTTTCTCTTTCTTTCTTTCTAACTATTCTCTTTCTTTCTTACTATTCTTTCTTTTAACCCAAGATTTCTTTCTTTCTTTCTAACTATTCTTTCTTTTTACTTTTCTTTCTTTCTTTTCATTCTTTTTAAATTTTCTTTTCTTTATTTTTTTCTAACTAATCTATCTTTCTTTCTAACTAATCCATCTATCTTTCTTTCTAACTAATCCATCTTTCTTTCTCTTTCTAACTAATCCATCTTTCTTTCTTTTTCTAACTAATCCATCTTTCTAACTAATCCATCTTTCTTTCTTACTATTCTTTATTTTTTCCTAACATTTCTAACCATTCTTTCTTTTTACTTTTCTTTCTTTTTTCAAACTAATCTTTCTTTATTTCTAACTAATCTATCTTTCTTTCTAACTAATCTATCTGTCTTTCTTTCTCTTTCTTTCTAACTATTCTATCTTTCTTTCTATTTTTCTTTTATCCTAAGATTTCTTTCTTTCTTACTATTCTTTTTTTACTTTTCTTCCTTTCTAACTATTCTTTCTTTTTACTTTTCTTTCTTTCTTTTCGTTCTTTTTAAATTATTTTCTTTATTTTTTTCTAACTAATCTATCTTTCTTTCTAATCCATCTTTCTTTCTTTCTAACTAATCCATCTTTCTTTCTTTCTAACTAATCCATCTTTCTTTCTATTCTTTCTTTTTACTTTTCTTCCTTTCTAACTATTCTTTCTTTTTACTTTTCTTTCTTTCTTTCTTTTAGTTCTTTTTAAATTATTTTCTTTATTTTTTTCTAACTAATCTATCTTTCTTTCTAATCCATCTTTCTTTCTTTCTAACAAATCCATCTTTCTTTCTTTCTAACTAATCCATCTTTCTTTCTAACTAATCTTTCTTTCTAACAATTCTTTATTTTTTCCTAACATTTCTAACCATTCTTTTTACTTTTCTTTATTTTTTTAATTTTTACTTTTCTTTCTTTTTTCAAACTAATCTTTCTTTATGTCTAACTAATCTTTCTTTTTTTTCTAACTATTCTATCTTTCTAACTAATCTATCTGTCTTTCTTTCTTTCTTTCTCTTTATTTCTAACTATTCTATCTTTCTTTCTTACTATTCTTTCTTTTAACCTAAGATTTCTTTCTTTCTTTCTCACTATTCTTTCTTTATTTCTAACTAATTCTAACATTTATTCTAACGTTTTCTTTTTTCTTTCAAACTATTATTTCTTTTTTCTTTTTAACTTTTCTTTTTTAAACTAATATTTCTTTATTTCTAACTAATCTCTATTTCTTTACAAACTGATCTTTCTTTCTAACTAATCCATCTTTCTTTCTAACTAATCTTTCTTTCTTTCTTTGTTTCTTCGAACTAATCATTCTTTCTTTTCTTTCTGTATTTCTATCTATCTCCAATCTCTCTTTCTTTCTAACTAATCTTGAGAATCCATCCAACCATCCATGGTCATGTTAAAACATGCTAAATCATGCTAGCAATGTGGTAAACCATACTAGAAATATGGTAAATCATGTCAAACCATGCTAGAACAGTTTAAAACTTTTTCAAGCTTTCTGGCAAGGCTTTTCCAAGCCAACTTAAAGTTTGTCTACGAACTTTACCATCTAGTTACTGTTCGTATTAGATATGGGAATCGGATTCACATATGGAAATATTTTGTTTTCCAATGGGCTGTAAGCGGTAGACCAATCAAAACAGACTGGGCCTTCTGACCAATCAAAGCAGAGCAGGCTCTTGGAAAGAAGGGGTTTAGAGAGACCGGATACTTGATCAAACCGTTACAGACACTGAGAAAACAGGTGATGTTGCTATGTATATTATGAGAAAATTAAAGTATTATTTGACCTTGAATGCATGTAAACCTATTGTAAGAAACCAAAACAAAATAAGTAACCTTTAAAAGAGCATAATAGGGGCACTTTAAATTAACAATGTAACATTTGTTTATTTATTATTTTGCACTATTAACATAACAGCTGTCCCTTCCTCCCCTATTATAGGCTTCTATGAAATGAGGAGGCTTTTTCTTATGGTGAGACGATTTGAGAGTGCATCTGTAGCGACATCTGCAGGATAGGAGGTTGGTTACAAATAAAGTGACAATTTTAGTCAGCCATATAGATTAAAAGATTGATTTGGGGATTTTAAAAAACCATAATGGATAAGAAAATCTTTATTTTTACCCAGTTCATCCCAACCATGAGCCTATTAACAAGTGATGCCCATTCAGTGCTCAGTAACTTGGAATGCACAGTTAGAGTAAAAGGAGGGTAGAGGTTTCTATTGCATAAAAAGTAAATTACCACTGTTAGTATGACTGGTACAGGAAACCTGGAACAATATTATGAGTATTAAATTTTATGTACCTTATATTTCTATTGATTTACCTTATAATATTAATCAGCCAGTTTACCTGAATACTGCATGGTTGCACCAAGGAATGAGTCCAGCAAAGATCCAAACAGGCCAGCTATTGCAGCATACAAGATGATAGGCCACTGAGGAACTGTCAGATGCAAATCTTTCACCAACAGGAGCTGCATGAAGAAATACGCTACACCCACTGTGCCTCCACCCAAAACACTGGCCACTAATCCAACAGGAGTGACTCCGCCATTGGTACCTATAAACCATTTTATTTCAGTGACAAAGGCAATTTTCTGAAATATATATATATAATTTCAAAGAGGCCATAACCAGGGTTTAAAATTAACACCTGCCAACTGTAGGTGAAAATCCCCCATGGCGGGTAACTGTAAATTTGGATTGGAATTTGGAAGCTATCGTTCTGTCAATTAGCATGCCATCGCTATCAAAACCTCCAACATTAGCTAAACGAAGTTTAACACTACAGTATTCTAGCAATGAGACATTTTCATATTGAACCCATTCTCACTCCATAGCCATTCGATAAATGCTCCAAATCCACTTTTGCGTGTAACTATACCCAGCAAAAGTGTACTCTGGCATCTTTATTCAAACACTGCCAGTAAACCCATGCTTTCAATGAGAAAAACTAGCTGTAAATACACTGACGCAAAAGGGAAAAGGGCATGGTCATTGTATCACCCTGTAGCCCAAGACTGGTTGCCCACTGAAGCTAAGCAGGGCTGAGCCTGGTTAGTACCTGGATGGGAGACCTCCTGAGAAAACCAGGTTGCTGCTGGAAGAGGTGTCAGTGAGGCCAGCAGGGGGCACTCACACTGTGGTCTGTGTGGGTCCTAACGCCCCAGTGTAGTGACGGGGACACTATACTGTCAAAGAGCACTGTCCTTCGGATGAGACGTTAAACCGAGGCCCTGACTCTCTGTGGTCATTAAAAATCCCAGGATGTCCTTTGAAAAAGAGTAGGGGTATAACCCCGGCATCCTGGCCAAATTTGCCCCTTGGTCTCTGTCCATCATGACCTCCTAATCATCCCCATATACTGATTGGCTTCATCACTGTCTCCTCTCCACCAGTAAGCTGGTGTGTGGTGGGCGTACTGGCGCAATATGGCTGCCGTTGCATCATCCAGGTGGATGCTGCACATTGGTGGTGGATGAGGAGATTCCCCCGCTTCCATGTAAAGCGCTTTGAGGTCCCAGAAAAAGCGCTATATAAATGTAACAAATTATTAAATTATTATTATCATCGTAAAATATAATATTGTCATTGTGACATGGGGCATGATTATTACTAGCATTGTTATGCGCCTAGGGAGTGAGAGTAATGGGTTGGCTTTTATAACGGATGTCAATGGAAAAGTGGATTCAAAGCACTGAGTTCCAAACACTGACTTTTGTGAGGAAACAGCTGATCACCGCTGATGCATTGACAGCCTGTCTACTAATCTTAAACATGTTTACTGTTAAACATTCATTTTGGAGCTACACTACCAGCAATAGTAATAATACGATTTGTTAATGTTTTTTTCTGTATTTGAAAGTTTCTTATGCTCACCAAGGTTGTATTTATTTGATTTAGAAAATACATAGTAAAAATAGTTATGTTGAGAAATATTACAATTTCAAATAACTTTTTTCTATTTTAAGGGGGTAATAAAATGAAGTTTCAGATTTTTATATCATGTTTGTTTCTTGAGGTTATTATAAGTAACGAATTTAATTCGGATCTGTGAGACCGTATAGGATGACCGTCACTATGGTCTAAATAGAATGAAACCCTTCACTGCCCTTCCTGTTCTCATGTCTCATTGTTTGGAGAGTCATGCTGAGGAGGTGTGAATAGACATGCTGAGCATCACTGAGACTATCACCTGTTGTTTATAAGTTCCTGTCTCAGTATGAGAAATCCTGCCCTTCCTGTTCACATGTGTCATCATTTTAAGAATCATGCGGAGCAGATTCCAACATCTGTAGACCTAATTTCAGAGTGTCTCCCCCCCTCTCCCTCCCTTGAAATGAATATAAGCTACAATGTATCATGTTTTGGTCAGACGAGATTGAGATACCTACAGCGACGCAATAAAGAACTTTTGCTTTAAAAATACCTCACCGTCTCCTGGTCTGCGCTTCTGAGTTTCCTAAACTTTAGAAGAAATAAGTTCACTACAATAGTAAGAGTGCTAGAGCTTTAGATACCATTTTGGATGCGCCTAGCATAGTGAACTCTTTACATGATTCGGTTCTGGCTGAATTATTGCCTGTGCAGCAGGGCAGATGGGTGACAGTGAAGGATCGCTCTAGTCGCGATCAAAAAACCACTCCTCCGTTGTGATTACCATAACAAATTGATTTGCCCCGCTCAGTGAAACACCCACTGAGAATTCTGTTGATTATGCCCTGGTAATTGGTGATTCAATCACACGGAATGTGAAAATAGAGACACCAGCCACCATAGTCACATGTTTGCCGGGGGCCAGAGTGCCTGACAATTTAAAGCAAATTTTTAAAAAAATGCTGGCTAATGCTAATCGTAAATTCTCTAAGATTATTATTCATGTCTATCACAAGTACGATGTCAGGCACTGTAATTTGCTCTGGCCCCCTTCCTGTTCGCTGGAGTGATGAGATCGTTAGTAGATTGTGTTCACTCAATGGCTGGTTGTCTAAGTGGTGTCCGCAAAATAACAGAATTCATAGACAATTGGAAACGTTTTTGGGGAAAACCTGACCTGTTGAAAAGAGATGGTAATCATCCCTTCTGGGATGGTGCTGCTCTTTTCTCTAGTAATTTGGCTCATAGTCTTAAGAGATAAAACATGACAAATTGGGCACAAAGTCAGGAAGCAGACAGACTGGCTTAACCAACCGTCTGCCAGCGGCCTCGCGTCACCAAGGTCAGATAAATCCTATCACACAGAGCCTCTTTCATCTAGATATCATAATATAGAGACTGTGTCTGTTCCCCGAATTTGGAAATCCAAAAACTGTCCAAACCCATCTAAGGTTAAAAATGTAATTGATGTTCAACAAATAAAAAACCTAGTGATGCTCCGATTGATCGGCCGCCGATCATGATCGGCCGATATTGGCTAAAGATAGCTTGATCGGCGAACCCCAAAAGCACCGATCAAAAAAGCCGATCACGTGACGTAAATTACTCGCGCGACTTTTTTCCACCTGCATGCACGGCGCACGGGCACACAACATCAGAGCGGAGCTTGCCAGTGTCAACAGTTCTCCCTTCTGGAAGTTTTTCAAAGTGTCTGACAGAGACGTTGCTAACGGCGAGATTTTACTATTTGTAGCGTGTATTCTAATTCTATTCAGTTGCATGCGCTTGATGAACGCTCTGCTAGTTAACTGGAGATTAATTAGATGTCCGATGTTCGCGGGACACGAGTTGCACGCGCTTGATGCACGTCTCATAAATCGTTAAAAAAATGTAAACGTCTGGGAGAAAGAGAAGACATATAGATCTATCTATCTGAATAACAGTGACGACGCGAAAGAGCTTTATTCGGTATGTTTTTCTGTGCGCACAGCCGCACACACACATAACGTTACACACACATAGACCGCTATACAGCGCTCGAGGACTGAACTGAGCCCTCTTTCGCGTCTGAATGGGCAAATACACACACAATTATGTCTAAATGTCAGTTTTGGAGAGTATTCGCGTAAACACAGTCGGTTATGTCTTTACAGAGCGTACAGCAGCCTGTGAGAATATCGGACGTGCATCAGTGCAATTGGATCTGCACAGTCGGTCAAGTGACAGTGCGTCATAAACCTAATGCCGTTTGTACACTTAATATTAATCAAACAACAAAATAAAAAGAGAAAAGCATTCACTGCTCTTTTAATAGCTTTAATAAGGATTAATTATATTTAATCCATAGGCTACAAATAAATATGTCTGCTTGAAAGAATAAAGAATGATGTATGTAAAAGAGTGCATCATTCATTGAAGAAAAAAAGACTTTTACTTTAGGAGAAGTGTTTTTATTTAATTTTAAGATATTATTTTATGTCACAGTGCTTAATCTGTGTCTGTATTGCATGTTCAATCTTTAAAAAATATTCATATTAACAGGTTAATAGATGTTTTCTACAGGAATATATAATGGGTTTGGAAATTTTAGAGAAATTCTAAATTAATGCATTACAATTTAACTAAACCCATTATATTTTAGTCTACTAAATCTACTGTAGATTTAGTCAACTAAATTCTTATTGTATTTTGTCGACTAAAACTAGACTAAAACTAAAACAATTCAGATGACTAAAATATGACTGAAACTAAATGGCATTTTAGTCAAAAGACTATGACTAAAACTAAATCAAAATTTGCTGTCAAAATTAACACTGCAGTATATTTATATAACAATTTCCAAGTATGCCTAAGTGTAACTTGATCCCATCCCATTAAGCTGATCTAGTGTGTGTTGGTCTGCCTGACCCCTCTTTGTTTGGAATAATTTTACGTTACTCTCCCTTATTTGGGGAAGATGGCCTACAGTAGCCTTAAGTTATCTAATTTTCTAAATACAATTAAATAAACACTTGGTGGTTCTTCAAGATCTTGACTGTAGCATATTTATGTCTACTGGGTTTTTTTTTTCAATACAGTTTTCATATTTCATAATATTTCAAATATTTCATAATTCATAGTTAGTTTCATTTCTACAAATGGTGCAAACTCTGCTAGATTATAGATAAAAAATCCCCATTTCCCTGCCATTCTGTGATCGGCAGTAATCGGCAGATCATGATTTTGGTGATCGGTAATCGGCCCTAAAAATGCTGATCGGAGCATCTCTAAAAAAAACGATATAATACAGATGAGCAAATTATAAAGCTTGGGTTGCTGAATATTTGATCCCTTACTTCAGAAGCACTCATTGTTAATGATATGATTTCAGATTATAACCTAGATGTGCTGTGTTTGACAGAAATCTGGCTAAAACCAAACAATTATATTACTTAAAATGAGTCAACCCCACAAGATTACAGTTATAAACATGAACCTCGTCTGAAAAGCAAAGGGAGAGGTGTCGCTTGTAATTCATAGTAATATTTTCAAAACCACTAGGAAATGTAGTTTTAAATACTTCCTTTGAATGGTGTAAACGATAAATCACGTTTGAGAATTCTGTTGGCTACTGTATACAGGCCACCATAAAGATTTTATCAAAGAATTTGCGGACTTTCTATAAGAATTAGTATTGGCTGCAGATAAAGTACTAATTGTTGGTGATTTTAATATACATATAGATAATGAAAAAGATGCATTGGGATTGGCATTTAAAGACATTGTAAACTCAATTGGAGTTAGACAACACGTGGCAGGACCTACTTATTGTCGTAATCATATACTCTAGATCTAATACTATCATATGGAATAGATGTTGATGCCGTTGAAATTCTGCAGCAGAGCAATGACATCTCAGATCATTATCTAGTCTCATGTAAATTACATTAGCCAAGGCTGCAAAGCCGACTCCGCGTTATAAATATGTTAGACCTATCACTTCTGCCACTAAAGATGGCTTTATTAATAATCTTCCTAATCAGTTTCATCATCTCAGCATCCCGGATAGCTTAGAAGAACTTGATATTGCAACAGAAACTTTTAACTCTCTCTTTTCCAGCACTTTAGACACAGTTGCTCTGTTGCACTTAAAGAAGATTAAAGGGGTCATATAATGATACATGCACTTTTACAAGTTAATTGTACTGAAATGTGTGTTGGCAGTGCCTGTACACAATCATCATAAAATGATAAAAATCCATCCAGTGTTTTTTTTTTTATCTCCTTATATGTTTTCCCCATCTCAAATCAAGCCGTTTCACCGTGTGACGTCACATGGCGCGGACGCCCCTCCCACGATTGTTGATTGACAGCAGCGTTTCAACAGACCCGCCTTTGCTCGTGAGCGAGCTGTCAATCATAGTCCGCACGGACCGGCTCGGTCATTGTTGATACGCTAGAGCACTGTCTATGAGCAGAATGCTAAGCGATTGTGGTGATCTGTTCTTGGGTGCAATAAGGAACATAGCAGTCATTTTAATGACGCAGTGGCTGAGTTTGTTTTTGAAGGGAATATTCCCCACGATCAACGTCAATGCTTTCATGTTTGCGCGAATCATTTCACACACCAGACTGTTTTATAAACGAGGAGGGTCAGTATAAAGCTGGTTTTGCTAAGAAGCTGCTCATGAAAAGGTTTACACTGAGGGTACATTACGGCATGTTTTCTATGTACGAAGTTCTCAATAGAATTCATAATCCCACGTTTATAATGAACAACGCGTTATGGTTATTGTGTTGTGTTACAAACGGTGTACGCACAGAACAGAGGGGTGGGGTAAGCAAAGCTCATTATCATTTAAAGACACATGCACTTAAACGGCGTGCTGAAAACAGAGCTGTTTTTGACCAGGTAAAATACATGTTTTCTTACAATACTAATGCGAATTTAATTAAAGTATATTACAAACTTTTAATTTAAACCCTAAAGAATCATATTAGCTTGTACAAAAATGGCATTATATGACCCCTTTAAAGAAAATAGTTCAACGCCGTGGTACAACGAGCACACTCAGGACCTTAAGAGAGCAGCCAGAAAAATGGAGCGCAACTGGAAGAAAACAAAACTATTTCGGATTTCATGGAAGGAGAGCTCGATTGCTTACAGAGAGGCTTTAAAAGCTGCTAGATCTGCTTATTTTTCAACCCTATTAGAAGAAACATAATCCTAGGTATTTATTTGAAACAGTGGCTAAACTAACAAAAAAGAAAGTTTCAAGCCCACAAATTTCCAAGCAACACAGCAGTAATGACTTTATGAACTTCTTCACTTATAAGATTGATAATATCAGGGACAAAATTATAACTATGCAACCGTCTACTACAGTATCGCATCGTTAATTCTTCTAAATTGACAACTTGTATGTTAGACCCTATACCGACTAAGCTACTGAAAGAGATGCTTCCAGATGTCATAGATCCTCTTCTTAATTTCATTAATTCGTCTTTGTCTCTAGGATACGTACCAAAAAACTTTAAGCTGACTATGATTAAACCGCTTGTTAAAAATTATACAAATTATATCTCATGTTTAACCACTACAGAGACGTCAGAGTCAGCTGCAAACGTCAGAACAAATAGCCGAGGAAAGGCTGTTCCATGCGGGGAACATGAGCGCCGAGTGATAGCCTGGAATGAATCTCATAACCTGAATCAAATAATACATCTTTATAAATAAACCAAAATTTTTTGCTTTAAACAACTACATTCTCGCCTGAAAAACTCTTAAAACTACATTTCGTGACACAATAACAGTAGTATTATATTTCAACTGTATATAAAAAAAAATGCCGCTTCCAATGTTGTCATTCCCCTTGTAGCACGCGCAAGTGACGATACTCTGTCAACCAATCAACGTTCTGCAGTGAGTCTAGCTCCACCTTTTAGTACCGTACCACTGTGCTAGGTACCCCAACGGAAGGGTACCCAAAAAGTGGTACGATACGGTTCGGCATTTTGGTACCATTCACAACATTTGACAGTGGAACCGCAAATAATTGCGTACCGTACCGAACTGTACCATACCGTACCGCTCAGTGGAAACGGGTCATAAATGGTTTAGCCTCCCAGTACTTGAGCGAGCTCTTAACGCATTATAGTCCTTCATGTCTATTGCAATCTAATAATTCCGGCCAGTTGATCATACCTAGAATTCCAAAAACGACTTTTGGCGGTAGATCCTTTTCCTATTTAGCACCTAAACTTTGGAACAGTCTTCCTAACATTGTCCGGGAAGCAGATACACTGTCAGTTTAAATCTAGACTAAAACCGTGACTAAGACGCATCTAGACTAAAATCTAGACGGTGATACATTACCATTAAATACTTTGGGGTAAATAAGATTAAGAAAGTAATACTGGGGGGTTTCCGGTTATGCCGCCTGAGGAGTAGACGTGTGCGCGGCTCGCTCCCTAAACTTTTCAGTGTTTTCTAATTTAAACCTCAGCATTTTCGTTGGCATCTGATAGTATTTGTTTATTAACTGTTTCGTGACTTCAATCACTTGTGAAATGTCGAAAGGAAAGGGCAAACAAGTTGATAAAGACCGAGAAGGCGCCTCTACACCGGGTGCTAGCATTACGCTAGCCGAGATCAGTGCTTTGCATGACGATCTCAGAGCCTCGATCGCCGCGGACTTCAAAACATCTTTCGAAAGTTTGGCAACCAAACTAGATAGCATTCAGTCCACCGTGGCAGCTCATGATATTCGCATCGGTGATCTCGAGTCTGGCACTACGGAAATTAGTCAACAGCTTGAGCAAGTCGAAGCTACGTGTTCGAGGCTCCAGAAGGATAATGAATGGCTCAAGGCTAAAGTTTCAGACCTCGAAAGCCGCAGCCGGCGCCAAAATATTCGAATTCTGGGCTTACCCGAGTCAATCGAGGGGCCGCGTCCGACTACATTTTTCCCCCAGCTTCTGGTGGATGTCCTTGGATCTCAGGTATTAACCTCGCCGCCTGAGCTGGACAGAGCTCATCGTAGCCTCGCACCTAAACCAGCGCCTGGGCAGAGACCGCGACCTGTCATTCTGCGATTTCATCGCTTTCAAGTGAAAGACCTGGTCATCCGTGAATCTCGCAAAAAGGGTGAGCTGCTGTATGAAGGACACAAGATCCGTATCTTTGAGGATTACTGCCCTGAGGTTTTGAAACTTCGCGCCGAGTATAAAGATGTGATGTCGTCACTGTACAAACACGGTCTCAAACCTGCGCTTCTCTACCCTGCTAGACTGCGAATCACCCTTCCAAACAGTGAGAAGAAATGGCTGGCTTCTGTTTTGGAAGCCAACAACTTCATCCAGAGCTTGGACTCGTAGTAGATTCGATGGACGGCATTTTACTATGGACAGTCTTGTTCTATTTTCTCTTGTAATTTCGGGGACAAGGTTGTCTGTTTGCCAAATTTGACAAAGTGTTTTATTTTTTTATTTTATTATTTGTTCTCTCTTGGTTATTCTTTGAACAGCCCTTTATTTATTTATTCTCTTCCTCTCAGTCTCCTATTATTTTAGGGACAATTTTGGCTGTTGACTAGAGAATTTAATATAAGTCTGTTTGCTAAATTTGACAAAGGTGAGTGTTCGGTATTACTTTAACTTGTTGTTTACCTCAACGATCTTTCTGTTTGATCTTTAAAACTTAATCTATGCATAGTGTGCTAATTTTAGGCACCTGGTTTTAATGCCCGCTTGCCCAAGTTGAGTTATTTTGTTTATTTTATTACCTGGTTATTATACATTAGATTTGTTTTGAAGTCTAACTCTGTCAGTCATTTTTATTTTTGTTGACACATATTATTGAGGTTACTTACCATATATGGGAGGACGAGGAGTTAGGAAACTTACCTGTTATGGTAAAGTGGATCCAGTTGCTGGTTTTGTTGTCAGCTGGTGTGTGGGTGGGTGGTTTATTGGGTTCTTTGTTCGTATTTTTTTTTTCTTTTTTTTTCTTTTTTTTTTTCTCCTCTTTTACATTTGTCTGTTCGAGTGCAATCATTACTACGCTACTTTATATCCTCATGCTACAAACAAGGTGGGTTGTTGGCTGGGTTGTATATGTGGACAGGGGCTCAGAAATCTGGTCATGTTTATATAATTAACTATCCATGTCGGTGATGAGTAATAAGGCGGCACCTCGTGGTGCACTGAAATTCACCAGTTAGAACGTTAAGGGACTAAATTCTCCGGTGAAGCGAAATAAAGTTCTTAATTATTTGAAACATTTGAATACTAGCATAGCCTTTATTCAGGAAACACACCTCAGGCCTGAAGATCATCTTAGAATTAGAAAGGGATGGGTGGGCCAGCTCTACCATTCCGGTTTTCTGAGTAAGTCTCGAGGGGTTGCTATTCTGATTCATAAATCAGTTCCTTTTTCTGTCTCTGAAGTCATCTCCGACCCCAATGGGCGTTTTATTATTATTAGAGGACAGATCAATGGAGTTTGCTTGATTTTGGCCAATGTTTATGGTCCTAATTGGGATGATGAGGCTTTTTTCAAAAAAGTTCTGTTTTCCCTCCCTGATTTGCATTCCAACCAACTAATTCTGGGTGGGGATCTTAACTGCTGTTTAGACCCTGTTCTAGATCGCTCCTCGACTAGGCCCTGTGTGCAGTCTAAATCCAGCAAGATTATTCAGCTATTTATGGAGCAATATGCGGTGTCTGATTTGTGGCGCTTTTTTAACTCCAACACAAAACAATTTTCTTTTTTTTCACCCGTGCATCGTTCTTTCTCCCGCATTGACTATTTTCTGGTCGATAACAAATTGCTTCCATTGGCTAGCTCATGTATATACAATACTATTGTTATTTCAGACCATGCTGCGGTTACATTCGACCTGGCTTTACCAGGCCTTTCAATGTCCCGGTCTCCTTGGCGTTTTAACTCCTTATTGCTCAATGATTCCAATTTTATTGCTGTTATTAACGATAGGATTGACCTTTTTATTTCCACAAATATTACTCCGGACGTTTCAGCTAAGACAATTTGGGAGGCATGCAAGGCTTATTTAAGAGGAGAAATTATTTCATATTCAGCTTACAAGAGAAAAGTGATGAATGAAAAGAGAGCTAATCTTTTGAATACTTTGACAGGCCTGCAATCTACCTATGTTAATTCTCCAAACTCAGATCTCTTAGTTAAGCTTCTCACGGCGAAGACAGAGTTTGATCTACTTGCTACAAATGAGGCAACTGAAGCTCTGCACAAGACTCGTTGCAATTACTATGAATTCGGTGATAAATCGACTAAACTGCTTGCCCATCAGTTGCGTCAGTCTGCTGCCTCGCACCTCATTACTCAAATCTCCACCCCAACTGGGTCTTCAGTTCATCCACTTACTATTAATGACGAGTTCAGAAACTTTTACACTTCGTTATATACCTCGGAAACCAGAGCTGAAGAGGCTCAATTCGATAACTTTTTCAGTTCCCTAAATGTGCCTTGCATTGATTTTGATATCTCCTCAAATTTAGTAGCCCCTCTTACTTTAGATGAAATTAAGACTGCTCTTAGTCTAATGCAGAATGGTAAATGCCCAGGGCCTGATGGCTTTCCTGCAGAATTTTTAAAGACATTCTCTGACAAATTATCACCTCTTTTGCTCAATATGTTTAATGAGTCTTACAGCTCAGGTATCCTCCCTCAATCTTTACGGCAGGCTATTATTTCTCTAATTCTCAAGAAAGATAAAGATCCTTCTCAGTGTAGTAATTATCGCCCCATCTCCTTACTTTGTTCAGATGTGAAATTATTAGCTAAAGTCCTAGCGAGGCGACTGGAGACTGTTCTTCCGACCATAATTTCTCCTGACCAAACAGGGTTTATTAAAAACAGACACTCTTTTCATAATATTAGGCGCCTTTTGAATATCCTTTACTCTTCTTCTTTGAATGAATCTCCAGAATTAGTTATCTCCATGGATGCTGAGAAGGCATTTGATAGAGTCGAGTGGCACTATTTGTTTTACACACTGAAGAAATTTGGTTTTCCGCACCAATTTATAGCTTGGATTAGGCTCTTATATACGTCTCCCTTGGCCTGTGTACGAACAAACAATAACTACTCTGAGTATTTCTCCCTTGGTCGCGGGACTAGACAAGGCTGCCCACTTTCCCCCCTGCTGTTTGCAATAGCTATTGAGCCTTTGGCAATTGCTCTAAGATCTAGTGCAATGGCTGGCATACAAAGGGGAGGGTTGGCGCATAAGCTATCCTTATATGCGGATGATCTTTTGTTATATGTGTCCGACCCTGGCACCTCTATTCCCTTGGTGCTGAATTTGCTAAAAGATTTTGGCCTAATTTCAGGCTATAAATTAAATCTGGGCAAAAGTGAATTAATGCCTATCAACACAGCTGCCTTGGAATACCCATTAGCATCCCTGCCTTTCAAAAATTCATCTCAGAGTTTTAAATATTTGGGCATAAATGTCACAAAAAGCTTTTCTGATCTATTTGATTACAATTTTGTCCCGTTGCTTAATCGTCTTGCACAGGATTTTAATCGATGGTCTCTCCTTCCTATATCCCTGATTGGTAGGGTTAATTGTATTAAGATGAGCGTGCTCCCAAAATTTTTATATTTATTCCAGTGTATTCCTATTTTTATTCCAAAGTCCTTTTTTGTTGCACTTGATAGTTCTATTTCTAAGTTTCTCTGGAATAAAAAAACTCCTAAGCTCAGGAAAGGTATTCTGCAGAAGACAAAACAATTAGGTGGCCTGGCTCTTCCTAATTTTTTAATATACTATTGGGCAGCGAATATACGCTCCACCCTTAACTGGTTCCATTCAAGCAATGTTGTCAATCTCCCGTCCTGGCTTCACATAGAGAACGCATCTTGTACGTCCTCCTCCTTGGCTGCTCTTTTATGCCTCCCATATACAATGTCCTCGATCAAATATTCAAATAATATAGTTGTAAAAAACAGTCTTAAAATCTGGACCCAATTTTTGCGCCATTTTGGTCTTCATAATACCCCCTTGTTATCCCCAATACATTCTAACCCTACGTTTCACCCCTCCATTTTGGATTGTGCGTATGCATCCTGGAGAGACCATGGATTGGTTTCTATTGCAGACCTTTATATTGATAGTGTTTTTGCCTCTTTTGATCAGTTGACCTCCCAGTTTAATATTCCCAAAAGCCATTTTTTCAGGTATCTACAAATTCGAGAGTTTGTACGTAAAAAAATGGTCAACTTTCCAAATGCCCCTCCCCCTTCAGATTTGGACACCATTCTGAGTGTGGATCCTTGTACTAAAGGGTCAATTTGTAAATTAGTGAACACAATTGTTAATTTGCAATTTTCATCTGATAACTTACGCATTGTCTGGTCCCAAGACATCGGTACTGACATAAACGAGGAGACATGGAAAGCAGTCTTGAACAGGGTTTACTCCTCCTCTCTTTGCGCACGTCACAGACTCATACAGTGCAAGGTGGTTCATAGGGCACATTGGTCCAAAACCAGGTTAGCTCGCATTAACCCCTCTATTGACCCGGAGTGTGACCGGTGTCACTCTAGTTCAGCCTCTTTAATTCATATGTTCTGGTCCTGCCCTGCACTGTCTTCTTTTTGGAGGCAAGTTTTTATCTCATTGTCAGCTATAACCTCTGTGGAAATACCACTTTGTCCAATTATTGGTTTATTTGGGGTTTTCCAGCCTGGTCATTCTTTGCCTTCTTATTTCTCAGACTTTTTAGCTTTTTTAACTCTTTTGGCTAGACGGTTAATTTTATTGAATTGGAAGAGCCCTCACCCTCCATCTCACACTCGCTGGGTTAGAGATGTTCTTTATTTCATGAAGTTAGAGAAAATTAGGTACTCTCTCCGCCGATCTAGCACTATTTTTGTCAAGCTTTGGAGACCCCTTCGTGAACATGTCCTAACTCTCCAGCTTGACCCTGCTCTCTGTGTTTGATTTTGGACCCCACTCCCGGACCCCAAGCCCACCAATCATCAGCCTAGATGATACTACTCCTGTATTGTCTGGTCAATATATAATTGGGTTTACTGTATGCAGGATTGTATTAGATTGCACTTGTAAGTTGTTCTGTTTTTTTTTCTTTTTTTTTTTCTTTTTTTTTCTAGTGGGACTTTGGTGTATCTGTTTACTGTTATATATTTTAGTGCTCTTTTGTCTCCCACTGTTTTGTAATGTATCTTAAAATGCATAAATAAATCATAAAAATAAAAAAAATTAAAAAAAAAAAGAAAGTAATACTTTTATTCAGCAAGAATGAATAAAAAAGTGACTGAAAATTCAGCTTCGCCATCACAGAAATAAATTACATTTTAAAATAAAACGATAAAACTATTATATTACTGTATTTTTAATTTTCCTGTATAGCAATTACTATATTACTGTTTTTACTGTATTTGCCTTGGTGAGCATAAGGTACTTAAAAAAATAAAACTAAAAAAATGATTACTAACTTTGACAGGTAGTGTACAGCAGTAGGGCTGTCACTTTTGTGAAAAAATCCTGTTCGATTTGAGACATAAGTGTTCATTGAATCGATTGTAAAATCGATTTCCCATGTCTAAAGACGATTCCATTTTCAACACCAAATATAGGCAAATCCACGAACAACTAACAGGCATTAGGATGAGCGTAAAGAGGGCGCTTGAGTCAGCAATATTTCGGATGATTTATTGGCGTGAAGTTTCGTGCATAATGACAAACAGGAGTGCAACATTGAGAGATTGAAATTAACACCCGCCAACCCGCCAAATGCGGGTAAAAATTAACTTTGGTGGGTAACGCGGTCAAATCACAAGCCAATTTGGCGTGTTTCTATGCTTACTCACTTTGCTGGGGAAGTTCGTGTAGCCAAAGCTGCGCGGATTTAGCGCAAACACGCAACTCGTGAGTCCTCTTTATATATTAAATACAGTACAAATACATTACAATACATTAAATTTTGTTAACAAAAAATACATTGTTGTTTTCCAACATCCTACATGTCCTGTGCACTGTATTGATCTGTCCACCTAAAACACATTTTTGGTAAAAATCGATTCCCTATTTTCGTTTTCGAAACTTGTGTTGGTTGGTCCAATCGATTGTGTTATCGATTTCCGAACGTAAAGTGACAGCCCTATACAGTAGTGGCCAAAGTGATGTCCAGACTAGAGGGAATATGTATTCGTTTAAATTCGATTAATTATCGATTAAATTATCAAAATGTAGGAAAAATATTTTATATATTTCAAATATTTTAAATTTAAAGGAAAAACAAGATTATTTACCTGACAAATTATTTGGCAACAAAGGTAAACAAAAGCTACAGGCTTTATTTTACCATGCAAAAAATAAAAATCATAGAAAAAAATAGCGCAAGCATTGGAAACAAAATGTTCTTTTTTGTTATTAATATTTCTCTTGTGCATGTTTCATTGTGTTATCACAAATAAAACAATTGACTAAGCACAACTAAGCAAAATGCTAACGAAATCTTTTTTTTTTTATTACATTTCGTTTGTGGTACTACCCTTTCATTTTTATGGTATTGTAACGACTGAGTAGCCTGCTAATACCAAACTCTGCTACTTTGCTTTGCTTTGTAGACAGAGTCTGGAGTGGCATCATTGAAAAGTGTTTTCTTTATCGCGAGGGGGCGCTTGCCTGAAGTATAAAATCATTGGTTACCCGTAAGCCAATCACATAACGTTTGGTTATGCGCCAGCTCAGCCGCATCGAACTAAAACTGTAACAAATAACGTTATATGATGCAAAAACGAAACCATCGAGCGAAATACCGGAGTGAACATGGCCGTGAACGACTTTTGTAGATTATGTGAAGTAAATCTACGCATCCACGGAACATTTGGGGCCTCTAAACTAATATTTGACAGTAGAGAGAAACCGGAAAATATTTGCAGCCAATGTTGAAGATTTTTATTATTTGGAAATTAAGTAATTTAGCTATAATTTAGACACCATTATTTCTCTGTGTCTTTGGGGTGACTTTGAAAGCCTGCAAGGCCTAAAATGCTGGGGTGACTTTGGAAGAGGAGAAGGCTGAGACAACAGAGAGTGTTATTTCAGTATGTCACATGGTACAAAAGTATGAGGAGCTGAGCACTCTTCTGGAGAGGTCTCCTGCAGGATCGCTCGGCTTTGTTCGTTGAATAAAGTCTAATTATTTTCTGGCATCAAAGATCTCTGAGAAGTCATTGTCCCGAAAAGATTGAAACCACAACACAAACTGTCAAAGTTAGGATTAGTTCTGTTAAACACAGCTCTTTGTTCATCTCGAGTCTGTCGGAAATGCTGCAACTTAATTGCAAAATTACAGCATGACATGGCAATATTTAAGAACTGAAAAAAAAGGAGACACTGACCTGTCAAAAGGGTACTAGTTCGGGTACAGATAAAAGAGACCGAGATACTCCCTCTGTCTGTACGGCCACAACATCACCTCCATTCAAAATGTTTAACAAACACTCTTCTTGTACGGGCTTCAGTTTGCAAATGCCGGGAATATTCTCCACAACAGAGCTAATTGCATCCCGTGTCTCCATATCCACGGTCGTTTTCGATTTCCCTAATCTTAAACTCGGCGCTTAGCGTCTACGTCACGGCTCTCAGCCCGCCCTCTGTTCGTTGATTGGCCCGGCTGTTTTCAGGCCGGAGGAAAACGAAGAGACATGTCGCTGTCTAAGACTGAGTACAGAAGAGAAATTAAATAGAGCGGAAGTATGAAGTCTGACATAGTCAGGCTAACGACGGAGACCAGTCAGACACAATTATTTGTTATGGTTAACAAATAATCTTTAAAGCTCACTCTGGGACCTGTGGTCCCATCCCCCGACATGGGGAAGAGGGGTCTTTGGGTTTTATTGCGTCTCAGTCGTTACAGTATCGACAAACAATCGTCAGTCATAAAACAAAGCAATTCAATCATTCAGAATCAGATTTATAATAAATATATTTAAATCTAAGATGTCATTTTATTTCTGATATTTCTGTGTTGGCTAGTAGAAGTTCTGAATGGCAGGTAACTTAATCTTGTAGCCAATTTGACTGGTGAATTAAAAAGTTAATTTCAAACCCTGGACCATTATTATTGTCTGTTGTCATGTACAGAATCTGAGGCATCAGTTTGTGTTTCATTTATTGTTCTAATTTCCACAATTTTATTTTTGTGCTTTTTACCTGGTGGGACATCTCTCCATGAGGTGATGAGCCTGGGCGTGCTCTTACTAAGCACAGGACCCACCTCAGAAGCCCAGGTGTCCCCTGTGCTGCAAGCCAGGGCTCCTAATAGGGATAAGCACATCCATGAAGCAGAATATTGCTTCACAAAATCCACAGGTATTTCTCCAGGACCAACTTCGATCATATATAGCAGGGCCAATTCTGTAGGAACTCCACCATTACAGAAAACTTGCAACCAGTTCCTTTGGCCACCTGCAGAGATTAGAGAAGTCAACATCTGTCATCATTTCAGAGGTGGTTTTAGAAAGGTTGGATTAGACAGCACTGTAATGATGTGTCTAAAACAAGAACTAAAAAGTTTAATCATTTTAAGAACGTTTTGGATTTTTGAGGTCGAAAATGAGAGCCATATGGCTCGGAGTCTCGGACCAAATTAGATTTTCGGAACACAACCTGAAATGTATCTCATGATACCACCAGAGCTGATAGAAACAACTTAACCTCTGCAGAATTCAGAAACGGTGAAGAGAATTATGAGGGCCGAGCAGAGCAGTTTAAACCTTAATCCATTCGATAGGATATACTGTATAAACACTTGACCGGATTAAAAACCAAAACTGGAAAAGTCTGCACATGTCCAAAAATGTAGAAATGGCTTAATGAAGTATGACACACAGAATGAGCTGCTGATGAATATAGTGTAATAAATGACGTTATGAATGTTGTGACGTTAAATTCCGCTTTCACTTATTGTCTGTGAAGTGGAGCAGGAAAAAATCCTAGCAGTCCTTTCTTCAGACTTTCATCCACAGACGGGGGATGGGGCATTTGTACTGGTTGACTAATTGTACATCATGGCAACAACATATGAAGTATGACAATGATAATCTGAGGTAAATGCCAAAATGCAGATTTGTCACGAGACAACTCTTCTTAGGCAAATGAGACATTAGGAAGTTTGATTTGATTTATTAATTTATTGAACATGTTTTAAAATAGCTACATTATATGCATATTTACTTTTGAGTTGAAAATATTAATGAAAAAAATATCTAAAATCTTTCAGTCAATAGCTACGCCCATGAAATAAATGTATTAGATGATGTAACATTTTGGAGTTTTAGCAATTGTTTAAGGCCATTTCACATTTTAATCATCATACAGTAACCACCAGCACCCCAAAACTTTTCAGGACGGAAAATACGGAAATCCGTAAATACGGAATCACATCCATGCCTTATGTTTAAAAATAATGTGAATTGCACGGGAAGTATTTAAATACAACTAATGTCTTTGGGCTTTTAGAATGACCTTTTATGCACTCATTCAGTGAGTTAAATACAAGACAAACAACTAAAATAGAGATTTCTTTTCTTTCATTTAAATTCAAATGAAACCAAAAAAAAGTATAGAAATAATGATCAAATATCTGAATTAAGTAGCAACCTACCTTCTTTGTAATCAGAGTCAATTTGTTTTTTGATGTTCCCCTTCCATTTGGTTAGTTTGGTGGATGTGACGAAAAAGGTGAACAAAGCTGCAAAAAAGCTCATGTTGGCCATAGTAAGAACAAAGCCAACCAGCATCGCTGCAAAGAGGAGGAAAATTAGTTTATTTGCAATTTATTATCATCATCAACAGTACAATAAAGTCTATTGGCAGTAACATCAAGATGATCCAACTTTAATATTATACAATATTACATCCTATGTTATAGTAAAATGTTTCCGTCCTAAATTATTAACTTTCACAAGTCAAACCCTCATCCTTCCCTTGGGTTAAAATGAATGGATTCGAGGAGTTTTGTGGTTGAAATTTAAAAAGAAATGAATGGAATGTGAGGGAATGCTTCAGAAACACATAGAAAAATTTTGCTCAAAATGCAAACAAAAAATGCTAAAACTTTACCAAAAAAATATTTTATAATGTCTACATGTGTATCTGAATGCATGCTGAAGAAAAACTGATTTTAGGACCCAGAGGAAACAGCTCATTTGCTCCAAATAGTGCTATAAGGCCATATAGTGGCTAGAGTCATGAAATAACATGATATAATTGGTGGTGGTTGAGGAGATTCCCCCCTTCCTTGTAAAGCACTTTGAGGTCCCAGATAAAGCGCTATATAAATGTAACAAATTATTATTATTATTATTATGAAATAACATGTTATATAATTTTTTTCCCCAAAAGTTAGCAAAGACATCCAATGTAAGATATTTTGAGTTTTGAATAAGAACTTAAGTCCTTAAGTGACTTGCCTGGTTAAATAAAGGTAAATAAATAAAATATCTATTGATCTATCTGTACTTATTTGTGTCATTTATTTATTTCAGTTTTTTATGAAGTTTATAATAAATACCTTCCAATTTCCTATAATTTGTGTAATTTCGTCAGAATTGTATTTGATTATTTGTGTAGTACTGCTGCACAGGAATGCATTTGTCCTTTTTGAAACTGAGCCAGACAATGTTTACTTCTTTGTTAATGGAATAAAACCCTCTATTAAACTATTTAACCCAGTCTTTAAACTAATTGCTAGAGGTTTGTAATTTTTTTAATGCATTAACACCATAGACCTAGACTCCCTGTGTTCTACTACGTGTGACCGGACATAAAACTCATTTTTTCATGGACTTTTCAACTGGACTCAATTTTTTTACATAATTGACATTGATTGTTTAATATCCGTATACAAATACCATACACATTCATATATGTCATCTCTGGACAAATATTTGGGATTAAATGGGTTAACTAACTCAATTAATTAATCAAGAATTGTCAATAGGCTTGGATCGTGAGATGTCAAAGATATTTACACCCCTAACTTTAAAGGGACAACTTTGTACCCCTATTATGTGCATATAGAGTAGAAATATGTTCCCTTGAAGTACTACTATGAAACTTTTAAGGGTAAATAAGGTACAAAGATGTACCTGCCCCAGTAAAATGCTGGGCAAGGATTTAGTAAAAACGTAAAGTTGCTTATTATGACACCACCGTCTGGATGAATTTGGTACACACTTATTTACACACAATGGCCCTCATTTATCAAAAGTGCATACACCAAATTTCCAGCGTACACCTTAGTGCGGAAATGCGCAGAATAACTATTCCTAACACCACAAAACGCACTGACAAACTAAAAGATATGATACATTATGACCCACTGTAAAAAAACAACAACATAGTAGGCTAATTATAAACTTCAGTGTAAAAATCTGCCACAAAGAACCGGCAAAAGTAATGATTATGAATATGTAAAATATAGCAAGGAGATATTTTGATTGTTTATTAATAAAGAAGTGTTTTCTTTGTGTCGGCTGCAAAGATGAAGTTGACGATGATCTTCGCAGTAGCCTAGTGAATGAGCCAGAGAGAAATGCACATTTCATACGGATCACATAAAGCAAAGAGCAGTCTGTAGTCCGTTTTCTTTCGTTTTGAATTGTTCTGTTTAAAAGTAGACATGTCTGTGAGGCGAGTAGGCTACCTTTATACTCTGAGTTTCGGTTCATTTATGAGACGAGCTCCACTTCACGCGCCGGCGCCTCTGTTTCGTGATTATCTATCGTCTGCTATATTTACTTATTTATTAAATCCAGGCAATTGGTTGATGAAACATTGATTAAAATTTAAATACAATTAATACAAAACAAAATTCAGTTTAAAGAAAGGTTTTGTGCTTTCTGTTTGATGTCTCTGTGAAAGTTTTAAAATATCTTTTAGTGCCGCTTTCAGAGCGCACACGTCCGTATCATTGTTTTTTCCTCAATGAGAACACGAAAAATAAAATGAATGAGTTTTATGTTCTGTGGAGACTACAGTTACTCATAATTTTTTATTCTGAATACGTAACGCCGGTACATGTATTCCGTTAGTCCCCAACACTGATATTAGTATATAACCTTCTGCAAGATATTTTAATAACACGGTTTTGGCGGTTATAGAGTTCTAATGACGGTGTTCAACTATCACAGTCGGTCTCATTTGTGTGACTTTACCAAAGCATTTGATTTGTAGGCATATGTATTCCTTCAGTTGCAAGCCTGTGCGCTTTACCTAACGTCTCAGGGTTAGGCAATTATTAATGTGAATGAATGGTACTCCACATCACATCATCATCACTATTGTACACCCCAATACATGTGACAGGATATGAAATTAAATGCTAATTGTTTCAAAACACGTGCTGTAAAATAATGCATTGTGATAGGTCATTTGATCTCCATGTCGGAGAAGTTTCTCTTCTTTGCCGTCTTCCGTGTGTCCATGACGTAAAATGAGGGCGTGGGGGAAGCAGAGACTTGAATATATTGGGGCGTGTTATTCTAATGACGATCGTTTTCAGCCGCGGCATTTATCAAGGGCAGGTATTGCGTACACCTGGATTTCAAAGGTACGCACAGCTTCATAAATCAGGCGGTGAGAGGAGTGTAAGCATAATCTTACGCCAACATATACGCCCGTTTCTACACAAGACGGATAAATGAGGGCCATTGTAGGAATATTTCCATTATTGTAACGGTAGCCTATTCAGTCGTTATCGGGTGAAATTTGATTAGCTGCTGGTAGCCATTTTTAGGGTAGAAAAAAATAATTAGCAAAACAGTGCAAATACAGCAAGTTATTTAAAGTTTGTATCAGTGATTTCAGGCCCAAAAAAGGCTGAAACATAAATGATCACATTCATCTAATCTTTCCTAACGATCCGCTAGCTGCCCGCCCCCATAAGCATGCCGTCCAAAAACCACGTCTCTGTATGCAGCCTAGGCTCTGAGATCTGCACACAAAAACAAATGGGTACAACCACCACTCAAAATCAAAATAAACAGTGTTTCAACCAATCACCGACAGGGGCGGGTGTTGCTGTTGCTGTACAGAGACGTGGTTTTTGGTAGGTTATACAACCTTTAAGGTAGCACCTTACGTAGCTGCTTCGCTGCCTGCTGTGAGTTTGTAAGCTCCGTCTAAGCTCCGTATTAGCTTCGTATTTCTTTCTGTTTTAAACCATCATTTACTATCATTTCTAGTTGTTTATACTAGTAAATACAGCTTACCCAACATCTCCAGATTAACCTTACATCGCTAGCTTCCGTTATTGTTAGCACAACACACTAGTAACTCGCTAGCCTGTTAACGCGCCACCGGTGTGCTCAGTTATTTATTTATTTTCTTGTACGCGCCTGCGCCTTTGAGTTCATCAAAATCCCAGGTGAGTAAGAATCAGTCAACAAACACGGTGAGTAATGTCTTGTCCTGTTATTGTCACCTGTGTCACGTGTCATTTGTTTAGTATAGCCTTCTCCGATGGCAATATAGGATTTATGTGTGATAAATGCAAGGAGACAGTTGGGCTGACGGAGAAGATTTCAGAATTAGAGACATGCATCCAAACTATAATTGAGGAGAGTAAGAGTGCTAGAGCTTTAGATCCCATTTTGGATGTGCCTAGCATAGTGAACTCTTTACATGATTCGGTTCCGTCTGTAGTAGAACCCATGCAGCAGGACAATTGGGTGACTGTAAGACACTGTATTCTAAAATTAATGTTAAAGAGGTGTGTGAACACGGAAGTACGATGTCAGGCACTGTAATTTGCTCTGGCCCACTTCCTGTACGCAGGAGTGATGAGATAGTTAGTAGACTGTCCTCACTCAATGGCTGGTTGTCTAAGTGGTGTCCGCAAAATAATATAGAATTCATAGACAATTGAAAAAGTTTTTGGGGCAGACCTGACCTGTTGAAAAGAGATGGTATTCATCCCTCCTGGGCTGGTGCTGCTCTTCTCTCTAGTAATATGGCACATTGTCTTAGAGCTCAAACATGACAATCTGGGGCTCAGGTCAGGAAGCAAACAGACTGGCTAAACCGACTGTCTGCCAGCTGTCTCACGTCACCAAGGTCAGATAAATCCTGTCAGATAGAGCCTCTTTCACCTAGATATTATCATATAGAGACTGTGTCTGTTCCCCGAATTTGGAAATCCAAAAAACGTCAGGTTAAAATTGTATCCATTACAAATAGAAAACAGATTTAATACAGATAAAGCTTGGGTTGCTGAATATTTGATCCCTTATTTCAAAATCGCTCATAGTTAATGATTTCAGATTATAATCTAGATGCGCTGTGTTTGACAGAAATCTGGCTAAAACCAAACGATTACATTACTTAAAATGAGTAAACCCCACAAGATTACAGTTATAAACACAAACCTCATCTGCAAAGGGGAAGGTGCTGCTGTAATTTATAGTAATATTTTCAAAACCACTAAGAAATCTAGTTTTAAATGTACTTCTTTTGAAGTGTTGGTGCTTAAAAGGTACAATATGTAACATTTTTGCATTAAAATATCCCAAAATCACAAGGCCATGTTACATATTTTGTTAAGGTGATAACTTAGAATATTCTAAATGTTTCCAACTATTTTTAGAAAATTGAAAATTTGCGATTTTAACCAAGGAAACAGGGCATGTGAGCAGGGGTGAGCTGGGTGTCGCCAATCAATGGCGTTGTATCCGCGTTACCCTCGGTTTCCGCCGTCTATGGTTTCCGCTAGTACTGCCATAGTAACCACGGGCGACAGACATGGACAACTGTGTTATGCCTAGCAGGACACTCATGCTGTTGTTGTTTTGGTCAAACATTATGGACCATGGCATGCAGACTTTGAGACAAAAAGAGGACTAAAACGAAGATCAACATCTTTCGAGATGCCGAAAGCTCCACGTCCGCGACTAACTTGGATTTGACAGAACTTCACAAGTCACGACTTGACAGCGACACCGCTCTTGCACATACTTTATTAGACAGGTGAGCAAATGTGCATAAAACAAATCAATGTTATATAGCTCAACATGATGAAATGTTAGAATATGATCAGTATGTTATTCTAATGTTGATCTAGCTTAACGTTACTGCTAGTTTCATATAGCAAACGAACTAACACATAGAACAACATCATAATGTTGTTTAGTATAGTGTAACAGTTAACATTAGACCAAGTGGAACAGCACTGCGTACCCTCACAAGTTTAATTCGTCAAATAAACTGACCTTTGAGTAGTAATTCAGCACTTGCGTGTATTAGGTAGAATGAAATGTCCTCATTCCTTTATATCCGCGGGACTCGCGTGTGATATATGTCTCTTATTAACAATCGCGACCTGCTTCATACCACTGTAATGTTAAAAAACATGAATGTTTTCACTCATCCATAAACATTATTAGATCCATCATTCAGCTCGTCGCTGTGTCATAAACCTACGCCTTTGTTATTGTAAGAGGTTAGCGACCCCTAGCGGCGAAAAAAATTGCATATTGGACCTTTAAATGTAAAAATATATTGTGTAAACGATAAATCACGTTTGAGAATTCTGCTGGGTACTGTATACAGGCCACCATAAAGATTTTATCAAAGAATATGCGGACTTTCTATCAGAATTAGTATTGGCTGCAGATAAAGTACTAATTGTTGGTGATTTTAATATACATGTAGATAATGAAAAAGATGCATTTAAATTGGCATTAAAAACATTGTAAACTCAATTGGAGTTAGACAACACGTGTCAGGACCTACTCATTGTCGTAATCATACTCTAGATCTAATACTATCACATGGAATAGATGTTGATTAGGGATGCTCATTTCGGTTAATTTTCCCGACCGACAACCGCAACTTGTTAATCGATTATTAACCGTTAACTGATTATATTGAATTGGCATTAAATAAAAATAAAATTGACGCGTATCTGTGACCCATTAAAAATATAAATAAAAATAAAAAATTTTATCAAAGGGTTTATTTTAACGTGCAAACAGCAGCATTCAGATCAACAACAGAACCTGGATTCAGATCAAATTTTCACGCATCTGCCGCATTTCTGACAGTGACAACAGAGAAAAACTGAATAAAATAATATAAATAAAAAACATAAAATAAGCCTACAATAAATATAGATTTTTTAGCTTAAATAATTAACAAATTACGATGACAAAAAGAAAACACTGAATCAGTTTGAAGCTTTGAAAAACCGGCATTTTTTTTCCATCAGACTAAGTTTTTCCGTTAATTAAAAATGGCAGGCCTACCTCAATCCACAGCTTGTCTAGTTTTTATTTTAAAAAGTAGCATTACAGTCTACATGCTGTTGGGTAAGTCTGGAGCGCAGAGAGAAAACACCCTCTCCGATGGCACAGATGTTCGTGAATACAGAGATAACGTCTCGCTATCGAGTGTCCAGCTTCCAGTTCCAGCTTCAGGAAGCGCCTTTCATTTGCTTGTGGGTGTTTGCTTCGCAAGTGATATTGCAGTGTACTTGCACACTACTGCTTTATTTTAATACCGCGTAGCATATTTTGCAAGTAACTTCGTCGCCCTTTCTGTCGAAATGGTCCCACATAGTAGCCTAGCTTCTCGCTCGCTTCCTTTTGCTTTCTCAGGGAGAATATGTCTGTTGGCGCGTGTGCTTGCGCATATCGACATGCCCAGTGAGTTAACACATTGGCTATATATAATGTTTTTTTTGTTTTGTTTTTATATATAAAAAAGCTTTAAAAAAAAATAAAGAAACCGTTTAACTGATAGTATTAATCGGTCAAAATTTTTACTTTCGGTTAACGGTTAAACGGTCAATATGAGCATCCCTAATGTTGATGCCGTTGAAATTATGCAGCAGAGTGGAGGCATCTCAGATCCTTATCTAGTGTCATGTAAATTACACTTTGCCAAGGCTGCAAAGCCGACTCCGTGTTATAAATATGTTAGACCTATAACTTCTGCCACTAAAGATTGCTTTATCAATAATCTTCCAAATCTGTTTCATCATCTCAGCATCCCGGTTAGCTTAGAGGAACTTGATATAGCAACAGAAACTTTTAACTCTCTCTTTTCCAGCACTTTAGACACAGTTGCTTCGTTGCGCTTAAAGAAGATTAAAGAAAATAGTCCAACGCCGTGGTACAACAAGCACACTCAGGCCCTTAAGAGAGCAGCCAGAAAAATGGAGCACAACTGGAAGAAAACAAAACTAGAGGTATTTTGTGGATTTCATGGAAAGAGAGCTCGATTGCTTACAGGGTGGCCTTAAAAGCTGCAAGATCTGCTTATTTTTCAACCCTATTAAAAGAAAATAAACATAATCCTAGGTATTTATTTGAAACAGTGGCTAAACTAACGAAAAAGAAAGCTTTAAGCCCAGAAGTGTCCAAGCAACACAGCAGTAATGACTTTATGTACTTCTTCACTTATAAGATTGATCATATCAGGGACAAAATTGTGCAACCATCTACTACAGTATCACATCAGGGAGTGCATTGTACACAAACCAACACAGATTCGGCTACATAATAGGAGCTTAAATTATTATTATTGTTATTAAATGTCATCTTGTTGTGTTGTTGGGTGCAAGAATCGATGAAAAATGAATATGCTGTATCTGGAATTTTTATATCTAGAAAATATTCACATCATTAAAATTATACCGTAATGTCACGTCTTCTTGGTGCTGGCTAGGCAGAACTGCGGATCGTACCACACAAGTCTTGTACATGACCATTTAGCACATAGTTATAGGCATCCAAAGATTTATATGCCCTCTTTTTCCACTCGGTTTCTCTATCAGGTGTAGTAGAAGTCAGGCCACTCAACCGGAGGTAACTTAGAGTTAACGTTAATCCTGTCAGATCGTCCATCCATTGAGTGAGCGTGTACGGGTCAGCCAATCTGGGTCCGTCCGATAAAATTAACTTTTGCAAATAACAATCGCGGTCCTGGACAGTGAGTGACCTTGCACATTAAGATCAAATCGGATTTTCTCCAGTCATTGGTAAAAAACGAACTAACAAAACTTGCAAACTAACGTTAGTGAAGCGGCCAGAGGGATCGTTCTGCCACCACCTAAGCTCCGCCCACAAAAAAACATCATGTTTACCAACTGAAAATTGGTCTATAGGAGAAGAATTTTTTTAACTCATTAATTCATCTAAATCGACAACTTATGTTAGACCCTATACCGACTAAGCTACTGAAAGAGATGCTTCCAGATGTCATAGATCCTCTTCTTAATATCATTAATTCGTCTTTGTCTCTAGGATACGTACCAAAAACCTTTAAGCTGGCTATGATAACACCGCTTGTTAAAAAGACACAACTTGATCATAAAAAAATTGTCAAGTACAGGCCGATCTCGAATCTGCCTTTTCTGTCAAAGATATTAGAAAAAGCAGTATCCTCACAACTGTGTCCCTTTCTTGAAAGAATTGATATCTGCGAGGATTTTCAGTCCGGATTTAGACCGTACCATAGCACTGAGACAGCTCTCAGAGTTACAAATGATTTGCTTTTATCATCCGATCGTGGTTGTATCTCCTTATTAGTGTTACTTGATCTTAGTGCTGCATTTGACACAATTGACCACAGCATTCTTTTAAATAGACTAGAAAACTATGTTGGCATTAGTGGAATTGCACTAGCATGGTTTAAATCATACTTATCTGACCGTTATCAGTTTGTAGCAGTAAATGAAGAGATGTCTTATCGATCACAAGTTCAGTATGGCGTACCACAAGGCTCAGTACTAGGACCGCTGCAAAATTTATAGGCAAGACAAGTTGTTTGTTTAGGCATGGTTTGTGGGGAATTACAGGCCTGTGCACGTGTGTTCAAACGCACATAACTATAGAATAAATTCTTAACGGCATCATCTTAGCTGCCCCTAATTTAATAACAAATGATCATTCGCCGGAAGTGAATCAATCAAAACTAACTTTAGCTGGAAATAACATTATTCAAGAACCACTATAAAGCCAAAACAATCTCTGTTGGGTACACACCAAAAGATTTTTTACATCTTATAAGATTTTCAAAATGTGATAGACCACAAACATGAGGATAAAAAATCTTAGATTGAACCGTTTTGATCCTATAGTGTGTGGTGTGCCATGATGTGACAAAGAGAGCACACCACACACTAACAGATTTTCAACCTGAGTCTTGACTGTAAACACAGGAAATCTCGTAAAATCTCGTGAGACTTCAGAATAAGCATGGTGGACAATATGCAGGAAGAAATTCCGATGATAGTGTTTGGAATGATTTTCACAGAAAATGTACGAGAAAAAAAGAAAAGGGTTTAGGTAAAGTCGTGGAGACGGCGGGAATTTAGTGACCCTTCTCAGATGTTCTGTTATGCCTCTCTCCCCTTATAAAAATTTACCATGGTTTTACTATACAAATAAAAAATGGATATTGTAGTTAAACCATGATAACCACAAATTAACCATAGTTTTGCTAAGAAAAAAAAAGAAAAAAAAAACACCTCACACCACAGGAAAATCTGATAAGATCATCTTTAGAACCATCAAGATAATCGGGACATACCTAGGATTGTATGAAGGGGGGAAATCGGCACCAAAATCAGCCCGATTATCTTTAGGTGTATACCCAGCATTAAATGATATGTTCATCTCTCTAAAGCTGCTTTGAAACCATCTACATTGTTAAGAGCAAAATATAAACTCAGCAAAAAAAGAAACGTCCCTTTTTCAGGACTGTGTATTTCAACAATAATGTTGTAAAAATACAAATAACTTTACAGATCTTCATTGTAAAGGGTTTAAACAATGTTTTCCATGCATGTTCAATTAACCATAATCAATTAATTAACATGCACCTGTGGAATGGTCGTTAAGACCGTAACAGTTTACAGAGAGTAGGCATTTACTGTAAGGTCACAGTTCTAAAAACGCAGGACACTAAAGAGACTTGTCTACCGACTGTGAAAAACACCCAAAAAAAGATGCCCAGGGTCCCTGCTCATCTGCGTGAACGTGCATTAGGCATGCTACAGGGAGGCATGAGGACTGCTGATGTGGCCAGAGCAATAAATTGCCATGTCCGCACTGTGAGACGCCTAAGACAGCGCTTCAGGGAGACAGGAAGGACAGCTGATCATCCTCGCAGTGGAAAGACCACGTGTAACAACACCTGCACAGGATCGGTACATCCGAATATCACACCTGCGTGACAGGTACAGGATGGCCACAACAACTGCCCGAGTCACACCAGGAACACACAATCCCTCCATCAGTGCTCAGACTGTCCGCAATAGGCTGAGAGAGGCTGGACTGAGGGCTTGTAGGCCTGTTGTAAGGCAGGTCCTTACCAGACATCACCAGCAACAACGCCGCCTATGGGCACAAACCCACCTTCGCTGGACCAGACAGGAGTGGCAAAAAGTGCTCTTCACTGATGAGTTACGGTTTTGTCTCACCAGGGGTGATGGACGGATTCGTGTTTATCGTCGAAGGAATGAGCGTTACACCGAGGCCTGTACCCTGGAGCGGGATCGATTTGGAGATGGGGGGTCCGTCATGGTCTGGGGCGGTATATCACATCACCATCGGACTGAGCTTGTCGTCATTGCAGGCAATATCAATGCCTTGCGGTACAGGGAAGACATCCTCCTCCCTCATGTGGTACCCTTTATGCATGCTCATGACAGCAATGTCAGTGTTCTGCCATGGCCAGCGAAGAGCCCGGATCTCAATCCCATTGAGCACGTCTGGGACCTGTTGGATCGCAGGGTGAGGGCTAGGGCCATTCCCCCCAGAAATGTCCAGGAACTTGCAAGGGCCTTGGTGGAAGAGTGGGGTAACATCTCACAGCAAGAACTGACAAATCTGGTCCAGTCCATGAGGAGGAGATGCACTGCAGTACTTCAAGCAGCTGGTGGCCACACCAGATACTGACTGGGACTTTTGATTTTGAGCCTCCCTTCATTCAGGGACACATTATTCTATTTCTGTTAGTCACATGTCTGTGAAACATTTTTAGTTTATGTCTTATGGTGTTGACTCCTTTAGTGTTCATACAAATATTTAAACACATTAAGTTTACTGAAAGTAAAAACAGTTGAAAGTCAGAGGACGTTTCTTTTTTTGCTGAGTTTAAATGAAGATGACTTGACTTGACATGCTAGGACCCCTAATTACAATAAAGTTTCAGCGCTTCACGTATGAATTCCAAATAACAGGAAATCATTTTGCATTCACAATGCATGTTTAAAGCCTTGTATTTTGCATGAATACAAGCACAAAGCAGGGCCTCAATTCATTTGTTATTTCACATACTGCTGACAAGAAAGAAATTATAATTTCATGGCATTTCTATCTTTGGAATATATTGCCGCTTTTCCACTGCATGGTACGGTACAGCTCGGTTTGGTACGGCTCACTTATGGTGCATTTCCACTGCATGGTACGGTACGGTATGGTACGACTCGCTTCGGCTCACTTTAAATGGTACCTGGTCTGTTGAGGTTCCAAGCGTACCGTACAGATACTAAAATGTGATGTGAAAACACTGCAGATCACTGATTGGTCAGACAGACAGAATCGTCATTACCAGCGTCATTGTATTTGCGACACGAGACACTAAACCCGCTAGATTTAAATAGCCAGTAGACAACAGACAATGCTGTAGCACCTTTTTAAAGTACTTGCTTGAAAAAAAAGATGAAAACTTCAAAAAAGAAATGGCTGAATCATGGTCAGTGGACAAGGTGCAGATGTTCCTCTCGTTGGTTGCCAAGGAGTTGAGCAACTATAATGATCAGTCCCACCCACTTTGAACCGGTACTAACTGCAGTGGAAAAGCAACCAAGCTAAAGCGAACCGAACCGTGCCGTACCGAGTCGAGTCGTACCACGCAGTGGAAAAGCGAAGCGAGTCGAACCGTTTCGCGCCAAGTCGAACCGTACCATGCAGTGGAAAAGCTGCATATGTTTAGAATCTGCACAATGATATGATGATCATAATTAGATCAAACAATCATGATCAGGCGATTATGTAACAATCATGACAGGCCTACAGTTAGGGTTGCCACTAGTGTTGCACGATGCACCGATACTTCAAAAGTATCGTGGTTCTCGGAAATTAAAACCGTGTAAGCGTGTGAAACCAATCAAATGCGTGTGTCTCACGGCCAATGCGTGAGAGTTGGCAGCTCTGCGGGCATTATCCTCATCATGGCTAACCAATAGCCTACGGCTAATTCAACATCTCTGAAAACGCAACTTTCATAGATAACGTTAATAATTTGTAAGCTGAGATAATGCTGCTAAATTTTTACCTTGAATGTCATTGCTCTAATTTATTTTTTATATTTTGATATTTCATATTTTGTTCAAATGTTTAAAGAGCCCCTATCATGGATTTTTGAAAATGACTGTTCATGTAGTGTGTAATATAGCTCTAAGTGAATGAAAACATACTGCAAAGTTTTATATCTGAAAGTGCACCGTATAAAGTTATTGTCTTTCAAAAGTGAGACTCGACTCTGAGTCTATGAAATGAATTGTTTTTGAAAAGAGTCATTAGCCGTTTCGTAGTGATGTAGATACGAAACATTAGTATATTGGCCGTGCCCAGTTATTGCGCGCGCAGACGCAAGTGTAAACTTGAAGTCTTGAACGCATTCAATACTTCAGCTGAATAGCATCATGTCGAGAAGACGCTGTGTTCTACAATGCAAAGATAGTACAGCCACTTTGTTTTCACTGCCCAGGGACGAGCATGTGAAGGATAAGTGGTTAAAGTTCATATTTGCAACGATACCACAACAGTATATACCGATTGAGTCATTTTAATGACGAATCCTTCACAAACATAAATGAATTCAACTGTGGATTCGCAAGCCGGTTGTTCCTGAAGGAGGGCTCAGTATCCAGTGTATATGGATCAGCTTCGTCCTCCTCCAAATCACAACCTGTAAGTATTATTAATAATGTTTGCAGTTATGTTTTCTGTAGCACGCGGAATACGTATTTTGTTGTGTGTGTTGTGTACGCTCCGCGCAGCTTCTAGGTCTCCATCTAACAGCAACGTGTTCGCTCTCAATTGTTTAGAAATATGTCAAATGTTTGTCGTTGTTATTACTTGGTGTAGCTAGCTACTACTGCAGTGCTTTATCAATATGCTTCTGCGTTGGGCTAACGCAAATAATGACTTGATTGTGTGTTTACCACCGAGCTGTGGGCTATGGTCGACTCGCTAACATAAACTGGGTCATTTGAGCAATCACCGCAGATTTGCGTCATGCAAAGGTGGTGTTTGGGAAAATGAATCGTTAAACGAATCATTTGAGAGTCGTTGAGCAAATCAGGTAAAAATAAATGCATATTATAAGACAATTAAAGTGTTTTTTGTCCTTGCATGCATGTGAAACTGTTTTTGGGAACTCCCAAAACAAAAATAGGAACATTTCAAATGCCATGATAGGGGCTCTTTAATATCTGCTGTTCATATGTTCATTTATTAGTGTATTATATGATTAGAATGTTGTCCCAGTTTTAAAATAAAGCACAGCAATGATATTTGAGAGTGTTTCTCCCTTTTCAGGAAAAGTATCGAAAGTATCAAAATAGCAACTCTTGACTTTGTATCGGTATCGAAAAAATTTTGGTATCGTGACCTACAATAGTTGCCACCATCAATACAAAAAAATAAGGGACGCCTGCCGCAGCGGGGGCCAAAGCCCTTGGGGCCACAATGACCACAGGCCCGACTAGGGCTCAGCGCCTGGAACAGCGTTTCCTCGGCTAGTGCTTCTGACGTGTGCCGCTGGCTCTGGTGGCTCTAGTCTAACGTTAGTGGTTAAACATGAGATATAATTCGTCTTGTGTATCTAACGGGCTATCTTTGGTCTCAATCTATAATTTGTTTTCTGGCAAATCGAGGGCAAAGTGAAGTTTCATAACTTTATATTTAGACTATTAAACTATTTACTATTACTTCTCACTTTATATTATATTTATTTGGATTGCACTGTAGTTGTACCATATGTATTACCATAAAGGATCCATCAGTTATCTTTGTTATTGCTAAAATCGGGCCAATCACAGAAAATGCTTTTTCCACAATAAGAAAACAATTTCATTTAATGTGAAAATATCTCAGTATATTTCAGTATATCTCAGTATAATGGGGGTCTTCACAATTCTTATCCAAGAATAAAAAGCCAGATACATGACAAGCCTGAGCTTTGACAATTCCTTATTAAAAAGGAAAATCGAGTTTTTAAATAACTAGAGATGGAACTGTTTGTACACCACATACAAACCACTGAAATCGGTTGATAAATGTAAAAAAAAAAAATTATCTTACAACATTAAATGGTAAAGTACTTTGCATTTTCAAGCTGTAGACTCTCTGTCCAGTCAGAGTCAATATATATATTGTGTAATTAATGTTTTTGATAAAAATTTATGTTTTTAGTTTTCAGTTCAATTAATTCAATCCAAGTAAATGGAACACTCACAAGATGTCACAAATCACTCTTTCCCTTTTAAATCTTTCAGAAAATGATGTAAGTGTATCGAATTATATCGAATCGTATCGTTGGCTGAATATCGTGATATATATCGTATCATGAGCTGAATATCGTGTATCGTATCGTGAGATTAGTGTATCGCTACAGCCCTAGGCCCGACGGTATGCCAATGGTGGTATATCATAACATAAAACACATTTTCAGGATAGTAATAAGATCAGTACCAATGGACATTATAATAAGCTATCTGCTATTGAAATCAGTGTGGATGGATGCAATCACTCTCTATCACAAACAACGTTAACAAAGTGTGACAATGAGACAACCTATAATCTACAAACATTTCTAAATGTAATTACACTATTTTTATTATTGGTAGGACAATCTATTTATGTATTTATGTATTCAGACCGATTGTTAATTCTATAGTATGACCTGAGAGAACGGGTGGGCCTATAGGGGTGTAGCAGCTCAGAGATGTAAGGTGGGGCAAGACCATTTAGACCTTTAAACACAAATAAAAGAATCTTAAAATGGATCCTTAGATATATAGGCAGCCAATGGAGTGAGGATAAAATAGGGGAAATGTGCTCGTATTTACGTGTTCCAGTTAAAAGACGTGCAGCAGCGTTTTGCACCATCTGGAGACGAGCAATAGATGACCCACTGACCCCCACATAGTGCGCATTACAGTAATCCAACCGAGTGGTAACAAAGGCGTGGATTACTGTCTCAAAATGCTGCTTTGAAAGAAATGGCTTTATTTTGGCCAATTGCCTCAATTGAAAAAAACTTGTTTTAACCACTGACCGTATCTGTCTGTCCAGCTTAAGGTCAGGGTCAATTTTAACCCCTAGGTTAGTAACTGTTGGCTTAATATATTGACTCAAGGAACCCAGATCGACACAGGGGGTTCCAGAGGTGCCACCAAAAAACATCACTTCTGTCTTACTTTCGTTAAAACTTAAAAAGTTTAGAGCCATCCAGGCCTTTATATCATCAAGACATTTAAGTAATGGGCCTACAGTTTCATTCTTTTTTAGAGGCACATAGATCTGACTATCGTCAGCATAACAGTGGAAAGACATACCATGCTTCCCAAGTATGGAACCAAGCGGGAGCAAGTAAAGAGAGAAGAGAAGAGGGCCTAAAATTGAGCCCTGTGGAACCCCACAAGACAGAGGAGCAGAGGAGGACACATAATCTCCACAGCTGACACAGAAAGTTCTACCTTCCAAGTAGGACCTGAGCCATTTCAGTGCAATGCCCTTGATGCCCACCCACCGCTCCAAACGAGAGATCAGGATTTCATGGTCCACTGTGTCGAAAGCGGCTGTCAGATCAAGAAGCACAAGAATAACACAATCCCCAGAATCAGTAGCTAAAAGAATATCATTAAAAACTTTTAGAAGAGCCGATTCTGTGCTATGAAGGGTTTTGAAACCAGATTGGAAAACTTCAAGAATATTGTGCTCATCCAAAAAATCCATTAATTGACTGCAAACTATCTTTTCAAGGATTTTTGACAGAAAGGATAGTTTAGATATCGGTCTAAAATTAGCGAGATCTGCAGGATCCAGACCAGGTTTTTTTATTAAGGGTTGCACTACTGTATGTTTAAAAAGTTTAGGGACCACCCCTGAGGAAAGACTGCTATTTAAAACTGCAAGAATAGATGGCCCTATAGTAGGAACAACCTTCTTAAAAAGTCGAGGAGGGATAGTATCATTTGGAGAACCTGAGGGCTTCAAATGGCTAACAATCTTCTGTAAAACAGACAACGTCACAGGTTCAAACTTGTCAAAGACACCCGAGCAGTGGACAGTGATTGAGGGGTCATAAGCCGAAGGTGAGATTTGAGCCCTAATGGTAGAGACTTTATCAATAAAAAAGTGCAAAAACTTTTCACACACACCATAGGCGGCATCAAAACAGACAGTTATCGGTACATTGAGAACTGAGTCAATGGTCTTAAACAAAAGACGAGGCTTGTTCCAATTTGACTGAATAATTTCAGCGAAATATTTCCTTTTAGCTTCTTTCAAACTTGTTTGATAATGCCGCCAGCAGTCCCTTAACATTTGTAAAGACACATGTAGTTTATCCTTTTTCCATTTTCGCTCAGCCCTACGGCACTCACGTCTGACAACACGGGTAGTGTCATTCAACCAGGGTTCAGCTTTAGTTTTAGATTGCCTAGTTTTCAATGGAGCCACAGAGTCTATAGCAGTTTGGCAAGTGGAGTGAAACCATGAGCTAATCTCCTCTGAATCATTATATAAAGCCTCAGGTATGTCACAGTGCTGACTGAAAATGGAGGAGAACTGAACAGCAGTGGAGGGGTTAATAATACGGCAACGCCGTGTAGTAGTGCTCAGTTTATCTGTTTTACAGGCAAGAACAATCTCAAATAATACTGGCATGTGGTCGGAAAACACAGCGGCACAGGTCTCTAAATTATTAATAGGCAACCCATAGGATAGGACAATATCAAGTGTGTGTCCGCGCTCATGCGTGGGGCCAGACACAGACTGCACGAGATTAAAAGAGTCAATAAGGTGTAAAAAGTCTTTTGCCAGTGGGTTTTCAGGACAACACACATGAACATTAAAAACCCCAATAATAAGGACACGATCATATTTAGGCATAATTTCCGCCAGAAACACAGAAAAGTCATTTACAAAGTCCTTATTGTATTTGGGAGGCCGATAGACTACTGCACACAACACTGTGTGAGAGCTGCCTCCGCCATTGTCTCGTATCAACTCTCTGCCAAAAGACCCGCCCTCCTCTGACTCTGATTGGCCCTGAACCTGATGGTATTAAACAAACCAATCAAACCAACAACGGCAGAGAGTATTACCCAATCAAGGGTAGAATAGGACGAGTCTTCACAGAATGCGGGTGGAATGATGCGTTTAAAGTAGGGCCGGGACTTGATTAAAAAAATTAATCTAATTAATTAGAGGCTTTGTAATTAATTAATCGAAATTAATCGCATTTTAATCGCATAAATATTTGACCTAAGAACAGTGTGAAGTAATTTTTTTCACATGGATTTTTAGTATACTACCATTGAATAATGACTGAATACATAAGCTTAAGCAACAAAATATTGTTTATTTTTGTTCAACCAAGTCCAGCAGACCAGTGCAATTTTTGCCATTAAATGTAGCAATAGCATATTTAGAAATATAGTAGGCCTACATTTTAGAAATTCAGGTAGCCTATAGGTAGGAAGACCTTCTGTAAACTGTTTTTTTTAAGTTAAAAAAGGTTTCCAGGGTGACGCGTCAGGCTTGGCACGTGATTCACCACAGCCAAAATAGCGCTGCATGACAGATGTATTTATATTTATGATCGCCTTATATTTATTGCCCCTGGGTCATATTTTTAGGAAATTTGGAATATCGTTTCATATCTATGCTGATGACACCCAGATTTACCTGCCTCTGAATAGAAAAGACACTTGTATGTTATGTTTTTGCTATTTTTGTACATGTGAAACTCCAGCGTGTGTGTTTTATGGTTTGTAGAAAAAAAACTGTTCGAAATGTTTGGGATTTCTGGTGGACTATGGATTTATTTTTTAAAGAAAGAGCTGCTTTGGGACATATTCTGGTGGACTATCTCTTTACAATCTGTAACAAGTGTTGAAACATTAAAATGTGTCATTAAAATTAACCCATAAAGCCATCTGAACTTTAAAATATATTCCTCACCTCCTATTGCACCACCATGATCAAGACTCCTACGTTTAAAGGCTCGAAATGTGATGAAAAGAGGGACCAGCACTGAGAACAGCCACCGCCATGGTGAAACTGGCTGCAGAGTACCTGCAAAACAGAATTTATATGCATTGAATTGTAAATTAAAAGTCAGAATCCTCTGACTTTAACATTCCTTTTCGAAATTTTGGTTAACTATAGCACTATGGTTAACACTTCTAGGCCTGGAAATTACACTTTTTATATTCCCTAATATTTCCAGGAATGCTGTTTACTCAGCAGACAATTTCAATTTGCTTTCAAATCCAATCATTTAATGACAAAAAGCACATTTATTTACAAATGTTTAAAATAAATTTTGAACTTAACAGGCAAATTGTTCTGTGATGTAAAATTTTGGCTAAGTCTGATTGCTGCAAAAGCTTAAAAAATCCAAGCAGTATACCAATGCAATACCTATGGCTCTCACAACGACACACAATCCTGTGAGAGTATAAATTTACATTTTTACCAATTTAAGTCACAGTTTCTAGTGAGAAATAAGAATTGTAATTTTGAAATCTGTCCTTGACCATCTATAAAGTTAAATTATCTATTAAGTTGAATTCATTTTAGATCACTAGTTGTGAGGCTAGGTCTTAAACCAGTTTCCATGGGAGGCCCTTTCATACACTGACAGACTGGGCAACGAGGCTGGTCACACACACAGCCCTTATGGATTCAATATGACAAGTAATTCCAAAGCATGAGAAAGTGAGCTCTCACCGTAGTAAGTGCTGGCACTTAAAGACAGGACCCAGAACGATAATGAAACTGCCAGTGTGAAACACAACACGATCATATACGCCATCATCTTGATGTAATCTTTAATGAATATACCATCCTCAAATTGCATGTTCATTGAGGAGCGCACAGCTATGGAAAAAATCAGAAAACAGAATAGAGTGATACGTCAACAAATGTTGCTTATTTTCTCAGGATTAAAAAATGATTGTGTTAAAATTGATTGGTAATTCTAGTGCTACCTTCCCTTTCAAAAATCTGTCATGCTAATTTACGCTACAGCTCCTCTGTGACAGTATGTATTGTAGGGGGCGGGGGGGGGGGATCAAAGTTTCTGTCAAAATATTATAATTACTACACTCATTTTGACTCATTTGTAATAAATGATTAACTATCACAGTCAATATCATCCAAAATAAGAAAACTATCAAACTGACATATTTTGAGAACTCTGTTGGGATGACATATAATTTTATAATATAATAAGCGACCCTAATATCTTATAATTAAGATATAATCATTTATTATAAGTTTAATGTATTAAATATACCAGTAGTAACTATGATAAATTAGACATGATTGTAGTGAATTTTTGTAAGGTTGTGTACAAGCTCCTAACATCATGCTTTACCACTAACATGAATATTAAACTATAACCAACAACACCTGAAATAATCCTGCCACAAACACTTGTTCCCCACTTGCTCCATGTTTCCTGAAGTACAGCCACGTTTGGAAGTTTGTAACAGTAATGAGCAAAGAACAAAGGTCTAATACGCTGTGAAAGTGTGTGAACTAGTAGACTGGTTTCCGGTCAACTCAAACAAACAGCGAAGTCTGACCTATCAGGATAACACACAGATGACGCACAGCGATTGGCGGAGGGCAAAGCGGGGCTTTACCTTGATTGGTGAAAATCTGTTGCTCCATGTCAGTAATTGGATAGCAAGCCGTCTATCAAGTGGGATCTGATCTTCTTCTTCTTTGTCTTTTATAGGGCTTCGCAAACGTCTATAGAGCACCTGCTTATGTACTGTGGCGAGACCAAAGAAAGTACAGCCTATATTACTCTGTGCCGTTTAACTCTGAGGACTGATAAAGAATTAGACTCTCTTAAAACACACTTTTCTGTTTTCACTATATCTGTAATTTGTCCTGAAACAACATACAACAGAAACATTCTGTCATTTGTCATGTTTTTAAACATTTTCACCATGTCTCAATGTATGTTTAGTAACATTTAAAATATTTTTACAGTAAAATAGCTGACTTCCTTGACTTGATATGGCTAATTCTATAGGTAGTATTTTAATTATTCTAAGTGTACAGACTGCACACAATACCACTTTAAATGTAATTTTATTTATTTATTTCAAATTTCATAAAAGTGTCTTATATCCAGTGTTGTGTGTAGGCTTAGTCATTATAGTAATTAATTACTGTAAGTTTATTACTTTTCCCTTGAAAAATTAAAGTAAGGGATTACTCTTATTTTTTCTGTAATTTAATTACAATTACTTATGATATAATTGTGTTAAATACTGTATATACTATGATGCAATTCTATACAAAATATAGCCAAGTCAAATTTTAAAGTCTAAATTATTCTTAAAAAATTATAATAATAAAGTAACCTTCTCCCTTTAAATATGTGGGTCAGTTCAAGAATAATGCATGTCATTTTATATTATTTATTTAAAAGAGCAGTTTCATATTAACAAGATTGATATGGGATTAAGAAAGTAATAATAATGCAATACTTTTTAGAGAGAGTAATTAGTACAGTTATCTAATTGCACTGAATATGTAGGCTAATTAGTAGTAATTAATAACTTTTTTAGAGTAACTTACCCAACACTGCTTATATCTTACAAAAATAATACATTTAATCTCAACTGATCTCAAAATGTTGTCTCATTGGTACACAAATACATAAACATATGAAAAACCTTTGGTGCAGTGTTTGTTTTGGTAGAAATGACCTTAATTTTCAAATAATAATTGTATTTTTATAAAACTACTAAAAAAACAATGATATTTTAAACATGTAATGATAATTTCATAATGAATAATTATTTACTGTAAATTATCATATAATTTAAAATTGAAAGTCCGTCTATTCATTAAATCTACACATTGAATGTTATATACAGTTGTTATTGAAAATATTCAAAATATTCAAATATTCAACCCCCATCTTTTGGAAGATTTCCAAAACACTTAAGTTCCTAGAGACAGAGCTGGCAGCCTTATTCATAAGTTTAAAAAAATGTGTACCAGAAAACCGTTGAGTGTGTGCACAATATCATTCAGGGAAATAAAATGTTTGATCAGAGCTGAGAAAACTGAGAAAACTCCTCAATTTACAGCCAAAGGCTTGCAAGATTGCTCAATGTTATTGTCCATGTCCATATAGAATCAATTCTTAATGCGCATGTGAGCGTCAGCATCAGCATCAGCGTTTATCACAGGTTCGCGTTGAAAGTCTGTTTAGAGATGCCCAGCTGCACTACTTCCTGAACTTCAGCCAGCTCCTTGTTTCCTGTCTGCCATTATTGGACAAACTTGATTAATTCAGGTGTGTCTGATTATTGTTGCCGTGACTACTGAGGTCAGGCACACCTGAATTAATCAATTTGTCCAATAATGACAGACAGGAAACAAGGAGCTGGCTGAAGTTCAGGAAGTAGTGCAGCTGGGCATAAAGCCAATGGCCAAGATTTTAGTAGAGAGGTGACAGAAGCTTCCAAGCGCTTAAGTGTTTATTGGAGGTTATAACGAATAAAAGATTCTGCACAAAATTTTTGTTTGGGGGTTGAATAAATTTACATTTTGTCAGTTACATTCTCAGAATCCCTCAAATGTGTTTTAATAAACTTTCTATAATAGTTTAGGCTGCTGTTGCCTTGGTTGAATTGTTTTAAAAAAAGCAGCAAAATAACTTGCAGGTCGAGGGGGTTGAATCATTTTGATTGCAACTGTATTACAAACATTTTAAAAGCAAATATTCATAAAGGCATTATAAAAAGGTGACCGTTTTAATGAGATATTTATTAAATTGAAAAAAAATTATATTAAATCAACACCAGACATATTTTTAAACATCCCTTTATAATGACCATGTTTCTCGTCTAACTAAGCAATTCAATAAAGACCTACATACTGAGATATTATAGTAGACAAGGACACATTTTACAAATAGGCATTACAGGTATTAAATATAAAATTATGACAGAAAGTATTTCATCAAATAATCAAAGAACTGCACTTACCAAGTGAACTTACCCAGAAGAAGAAATGTATGATTTGTATGATCTCAATGTATGATCTCAATGTGACTCTCTGCATGAAAAAGCATGATAATGCATTTCAAGACAGCAATCACATGATATTAAAAGGGCCCTGTGTTCTGGGACACATTTGATGGTAGACTTAACCACAACTCTAACCAAGTCTACTGTTGGGCAACTTTTAAACTGTTGCCTGAGGGTTACATTTTTGACGTATTGCATAAATTGTATTTGACTGAAATGCTTAAAATACAGTTACATAACTGTGCTAGGAGATTATTGTCAGGGACACTGGTTGGGAGCCTTTGCTTGCTCCTGTTATCTCTATCTTTCATAAGCTTTATGAAAACAGACTGTGTTTATGATTGCTTCTAGAGAACAACTTTTCAAGTTGAAAAGCATGTCATTTTAGAATTTGGGGTTAGTTTTGATTAGTCAACAGGCTGTTTTTATTATGCAGATTTGGCAACCCTGCACCTCAATTACTATATTCATCTGCATGACCCATCAGATAATTTCTGAGAAACAGAGGGAATTATAGAGTTCATCACAATATGCAGTAAATTGATGAAAGTATAAAAAATGGCCATGAATAGCATCAGAATGGGGTTCTTGGTCTTGTAACCCCTTATAAAACAAAAGTGTATGAAATATACTGGAAAGTATGATGCAATATTATTTTACATAATACATTTCCATATATGGGAAACCATAGTGCTCATATTTTTCAATATACTGCAGTATATGCATGGGCATGTATGGTTATATATTGATACATATAAAAAAAAATTCAGAACTGCACAAATTTTCTTGACATAAAATAGCTTTATTGAAAAGCTTAGGGCATTTCTCTTTCATGAGTTAATGTGGGTTTACACAAAGCTGAACACACTCATAAACTTTTATCTCACTTTATTAGTTACACATTTCATACATAAAAATAGTAAGCAATCTGGAAACTCTGTTCCACCTCATTCACCTGGACACACAAAAAAAAGATGTTTACTAAATACAAATAATTCATTATAAAAAGTATAATTATAACAATTAAAACAAACGTCATTATTACAATAATACCCTAAAACAATATAGGTTGTGTGTGAAAAAAATAGGCTATATTGAAAATTCATGAGATTAATCACGATTACATGAGCTGTGTAGATTATTTACAAATTGTAGTCTGTAACTGAGTCAAAATGACATGACAAAAATTGCAGTTAGTAATGTTATAGATTATGCATTTTAGGTCATGTATTCTGACTACTTTTTGATTACTTTTTAGATTACTTTTTACCTAACCCGATTGTCATATTGATTTGAATAAGATAATCTTGTACCATATTGATATAAAATATGCAAAGAGAAAAAAAAAATTCTTTACATGAAGTATATTACAGTTTTTTATGACAGATTTTTCAATACTTTTAACAATTTTACAAAACTCTTCACACAGTTGGCACTACATCCGTCTGTGTAAGCTATATTAACACATTTCTTGTTGCTTTAACACAAAATGCATACAATTAACACAAATTGAAAATGCTTGAACTTCTTTTACACACAAGCTTAAACAAGACCAAAACAATGGATTTTTACTGCCAAATTTACCAATGCTTTGACACTGTATGTCAGAACAGATAACAACCATGTCCATAACCTAGCCTTACAGGCTAAAATCAATGTAAACAGCTGTTTATATTGGGAATTGAAACACAAATATATCCCCTTATTTTATTCTATTTTTACTGAGAATCCGCTGATTGAATTATGCAAATATATAAATCACTGATTCCCATCTAGGAAACACACTCAGGTGTCGAGGTTCTTCAATCCCATGACTACAGTATATGGTATACTGTAACCGTACACTATAAAGCACTCTGAGATGGGTCTTTTTTATTGAATTTCTGCAGCAAAAGACCTAAACCAAACAAAACAAAAATGTAGAGAGGCTTCAAAAGAAAGTGCAGTACAAAACATAATCTATGATCAATACAATTTACTGTCTGTTGTATAAGGGCAGACCTGACACATATAAAATAATGCAGTTTCTGTAATCCCATCTGATGTTAATGTTTCTTTTCTTTCTTTCTTTTTTTAACAGACAGACATACATACAGACCAAAATAGTGCAGTAACGAACAATCTAGTAATTCCATAATTCCAGAAGTGAAATAAAAGTGTGTAAATGTATAGGTGTGTGTGGGTGTGTGTATGTGTGTGTATGCATAAGCAAAGTAACCATTTATTATTTATTACCATCATCACTCCTCACCACCATCATACTGACAACATTGTATTACTGTAGTAAATTTTTATTTTTTATTCTTATTTCTATCTCTATGTAACAATTACCATTGTCAGCATGATGTTAGTGTTTCTATGACATTGTGTATAATTGACTAAATCTTCCTGTTGGACAAGAACACATGTTAGTGTTTTGAAAAATTATTTGATTTTGAGACATATGTTTGCAGTGTTTTGGTAGACATAATGTATTGTTGCTTGTGTATTATTGTATTTTGAAAATTTGTGTTGGAGTTTAGTTTACAATGTGTGATTTTGATCATGAAATTAACTGTTATGCCAATTGTGTGTTGTAGGTGTGTTGGTGCGTTATAATTGTATAATTTAGGAGACATTTTCATGAAGAAAAAAAATATACAAAAATGTGTACAATTTGCTTGACAGATTTTGACAACAAGTTCAACATTTTTGTATGCGATGACTCAAGCAATGAAATGAGGACTATTCGTTTTATATGGAATGACTATTCAGCATTCACAAGTACAGTTCATTTTGACTGACATGACATAAGCAAATGATAATGTTATAAAACAGCAGAGAGTTGTATAAAAGCAATTGATGCATGTCCAAAAGTATTTGCAATTTGTTGGAAGGTTCACGAGTTTACATGTTAATGAAATCTGATGTAATATTATAATGCGTATTTGGTTTGCTGTCCGGGGGGAGGGCTCCGAGCTCAGAATTCGGCCCGACCCCAGAGTACTCCCCCTAGATCATAGGTATCTATGAGCGGACCCAGCCGAATGTGGGGTGAAGGGGTGGTGGTGGGATGCTGAGAAATTAGTCATGAGACAGGAGGTAAGGGAAGGCTTTATTTATACTGGCTTCTTCTTGTGCTGATTGGATGATTACCTGAACATGCTCCTCCCGAACTTTGTTACATAAAACTTCATAATGGGAAACTGCTACTATGATGTGCACAAATGACTAAATGTTGTGGAGGTTGAACTAACTGTTGTGCAAATGTAAATAGTGATGTAAGAAATGTACCAAAGCGACTGAGAAAAACTGTAACTGTTTTGCCAATTGTGTGTTGTAGGTGTGTTGGTGCGTTAAGAGTCTAGTAAATTTGTTAAAAGTGTTGAAAAAATTGTCACAGCGCTTGTAAAAAACTGTAGTATCATGACATCCCATTGAGGTAAGATATTACTGTTGGCCTATCACACACACACACACACACACACACATACACACACACACACACGCACACAGACACACACACACACACACAAAATGAATAGGTAAATGTGTAAATAAATATATTTCTTGCTCTACGCACAGTGTCCTGTCCTATAACTTACAACATATAATTCCATCATTGACTGACTACATACCTGTTGTTTTCGTTAGTCAAATTAGTTTAACTGACTGTCAATTGCTGTAATAACTGTATCAAATGTCCCAAGGGATTCATATATGGTATTCATGGTATTATGTTCTTGACTAATTTTGACAATTGTGAGAACATACCTCTCCTTCCACCGGCATGTGGCAGTCTTTCAATTCGAGCAAATAAAACCTCTTGTTAGAATTGTACAGACAGGCCTAATGCATTGAAATGTCACCAAATATGTGCAATACATAAAATACTATTATTTTTACTACTATTAGTTTTACTGTAATACTGCAAGAAAAGGGCCAATTTTTAGAGATATGTTACAGTAATTTACTGAGACGTTCCACAACTGTACATACTGTACTGTAAGTTTGAGGGAGCACAAATGATAGTACACTCTCTTCTCTGAATTTCCTGACAATGGAGGCCACAGAGAACCTGCTTATATTTGGCTGAACACGTAGTCCTGCTTCCCTCATACTCATTCCATGAACCAGAACATGGTGTATGATTGTTGCTCTTATTTCATTGGAAATGATGGCTCTTGTTCTTCCTCCTCCTCCTCTGTCTGTCTCTTCCTCCTCTTTCTCCTCTGTCTCTTCCTCCTCTTCCTCCTCTGTCTCTTCCTCCTCTTTCTCCTCTGTCTCTTCCTCCTCTTCCTCCTCTGTCTCTGTCTCTTCCTCATCTGTCTCTGTCTCTTCCTCCTCTGTCTCTGTCTCTTCCTCCTCTTCCTCTTCCACTTCCACTTCCTCCTCTCCTGCCCTCCATTGTGAAAATCACACATGCCATTTGAAGATAGATAGATTAGTTAGAAAACAAGAAAAGAAAAGAAAGAAAGAAAGAAAGAAAGAAAGAAAGAAAGAAAGAAAGAAAGAAAGAAAGAAAGAAAAGTAAAAAAGAAAGAATAGGTAGAAAGGAAGAAAAGTAAAAAAGAAAGAATAGTGAGAAAGAAAGAAAGAAAGAAAGAAAGAAAGAAAGAAAGAAAGAAAGAAAGAAAGAAAGAAAGAAAGAAAGAAAGATTGGTTAGAAAGAAAGAAAGATTAGATAGGAAGAAAGATTAGTTCGAAAGATAGACAGATTAGTTAGAAAGAAAGAAAGATTAGTTAGATAGATAGATTAGTTAGAAAGATTAGTTAGAAAGAAAGATAGATTAGTTAGAAAGAAAGAAATATTAGATAGAAAGAAAGAAAGAAAGAAAGAAAGAAAGATTAGTTAGAAAGAAAGAATAGTTAGAAAGATAGATAGGTTAGTTAGAAAGAAAGAAAGATTAGTTAGAAAGATAGATAGATTAGTTAGAAAGAAAGAAAGATTAGTTAGATTAGTTAGAAAGAAAGATTAGTTAGAAAGAAAGATAGATTAGTTAGAAAGAAAGAAAGATTAGTTAGATAGATTAGTTAGAAAGAAAGATTAGTTAGAAAGAAAGAAAGATTAGTTAGAAAGAAAGAAAGATTAGTTAGAAAGATAGAAAGATTAGATAGAAAGATAGAAAGATTAGATAGAAAGAAAGAAAGATTAGTTAGAAAGATAAATAGATTAGTTAGAAAGAAAGAAATGTTAGATAGATAGATAGATAGATAGATAGATAGATAGATAGATAGATAGATAGATAGATAGATAGATAGATTTGAACTGTTGCAATTAAAGTTGATTTTTAATATTAATTTTAAGAAAACTGAAACTCAAATCAGTCTGAAAAGATATAGCAACTCAAGTCAGAACAGTCTGAAGGTCTGACCCGAGTTTAGTGGTCGTAGCTTTAACGGTCTGGGAGGAGATACAGTCTAAAATTTGGCTCAGAAGAAGAATAAGTTTAAGTACAATATCAGTAAGTTGGCTTTTCCAAGCCAACTTACAGTAATAAACCATGGCACACTGATAAAAATTAAATGAAGTGAAATTGAGAAATTTAGTTTTTCTTTATATATATATATATAGAGAAAAACGACCTTATTCCGTGCATTGAAGAGTAATATATCCATATATTTCAATGCATTGAATACAAGAACTAACTAATTCTGTTGTGCAATAAAGAGATAACATGTGTTCTGCAATGCAAAAAACACAGGACAAGAAATAACTATAATTCCGATTTCAGACATTGAAGACATAACACACAACATATTCTATTGCATTCACGATTTTACGTAATCCATAGAGCACTAAAGAGATAACACTATAACAATTTTCTGCTGCATCTTACGTAATTCGTTATCTTAATTTGTGAAGAACACTTAAAAATGCTCTGTTTCATTAGATTGCATACAACAACTAAATTATTCAGTTGTGCATTGAAGAAAGAACATATGTGCTGTTGCACTTTTGCAGTCCTCAAAAGGCAACTACATTCTCATAGACTTCTGATGATACACCAGCTATGTGACCTACTGAAAATATTTCGGGCAAAAGAGTCCGAGATCTTGAACTTTCCTCAATACTGATTTACTTCTTCTGGTCTTTAATCAGCCATACAGTAGTCCATATTTGACCTAGTGAACATATTCTACATGTTACAGTTTTTTACAAGCGCTATGACCATTTTTTCAATACTTTTAACAAATTTCCTAAACTCTTACAGTTTTTTCTGATTGCTTTAGCACATTTTTTGTAACTATTGGCTATTTTTGCAAAACTCTACACACAAATAAGAAAACCTTTCACCCAATTATCAAAACATTGTAGTTCTCTTGCAAAAGCGAACACAGCTAGATTAACTCTTCACACCTTCGTAAAAATGGTGTTTTCGTATCAAACAGTAAACACAAGCCATCATCTACTAAGCACACAATGTGCCAACTACACACTGATGGTATGAATACAAAACACATCTGGCTTTTGCTTTCTCTGTGTACAGATGTCAATTTGAGGTCATACTTTTGTCATAGTGTCATGTAAACATACAAGGATTCAAACTTCAAGTATTGGTGTTTATTCACACTCATCAAAACCAAGACAAAGTCAGAACACAAAATAGTAATTTCACAAAAAAAACAAAAACAAAAAAACAATCAGCCTACATCATGTCGTCTTTCTGGGTCCGGCCACAAAATTTCGTCCACATCGCATGCGATATCCTCCAGTCCAAGGCACCGGGGAAAATATCTCCTTGAATGCCGTATCCAGGCCTGACATGATGCCTGGTCAATATCTCCACAAGCCTCCTCCATTGCCTGTAAAAGGGCTACCTGTTGATGAGGATGACGGTCGTACACTTTCCAGCGCCAGGCAGAGAAGAACTCCTCGATGGGATTTAAGAATGGAGAGTATGGAGGGAGGTTGAGTGCCATGAAGAATGGGTGGTCTGTAAACCAGTTGCGGACCAAAGCAGCCCTATGGAAACTAACATTGTCCCATATGATGACATATCGGGTATGCTCTGGTCTCTGAACAGTGAGCATGTCATGTAAGGTGTCCAGGAATGCAATAATGTGTGCAGTGTTGTATGGGCCTATGGTTGCATGATGGTGAACAACACCATTTTGGCTTATAGCTGCACACATGGTTATGTTACCACTACGTTGTCCTGGGACATTGATGATGGCACGGTGTCAAGTCAAGTCAAGTCAAGTCACCTTTATTTATATAGCGCTTTTTACAATTCAAATTGTTTCAAAGCAGCTTTACAGAGATAACAGGAAAACAATGTTGTAATAGTATTGTTAAATTCAAAATTAAATGTTAAATGTCCCCAACTAAGCAAGCCAAAAGCCAATGGCGACAAAGGCGAAGAGAGGCGAAAAAGGCAACAGTGGCAAGGAACCAAAACTCCATCAGGTGACAGAATGGAGAAAAAAACCTTGGGAGAACCCAGGCTCAGTCAGGGGGCCAGTCCTCCTTTGGCCAAGGAAACGAACAGTGTATGATTATGAGTTAGGCAGCATAATGTCAGGAGTCAGATGTGATCAGAACTTTCACGATATTTATCCAGTTCATCTGGTTGGGTTGGGTCATCCGGCCGGTGAGGAGATGAGTGTGTTGAGGTGTCCATGGGCCTTCACAGTGTTGATGGGCCTGGCTCATCAGGGATGCGTTGTCGTCGTGTCCATGTGATGGTCCTTCCTCAGATCTGGATATGGCCTGGATCCGGCGGTTCGCGGTAAACCTCGGGATAAACAGAGACTAATATTAGCGTAGACGCCATCCTTCTTATGATGTACAAAGTACATCAGGAATTATGGGAAGTGTTCCCGGTTCCGGCTGATCTAAACTATGCAGCCTAACATTGAATTATAGAAATCTTTAATGTGTTATGTGTATGCTAAGCCAAAGATATGTGTTTTTAGTCTAGATTTAAACTGACAGACTGTATCTGCTTCCCGGACTGTGTTAGGAAGACTGTTCCAAAGTTTTGGTGCTAAATAGGAAAGGATCTACCGCCAGCAGTCGATTTTGATATTCTAGGTATTATCAACTGGCCAGAATTTTGAGATCGCAGTAGACGTGAAGGACTATAATGCATTAAGAGCTCGCTCAAGTACTGGGGAGCTAAACCATTTAGTGCTTTGTAAGTAATCAGCAATATTTTAAAATGTATACGATGTTTAATAGGCAGCCAATGCAGTGTTGACAGAACCGGGCTAATATGGTCATACTTCCTGGTTCTGGTAAGAACTCTAGCGGCTGCGTTTTGAACTAGCTGTAGTTTGTTTATTAAGCGTGCAGGGCAACCACCCAGAAGAGCATTACAATAATCTAGCCTTGATGTCATGAATGCATGAACTAATTGTTCCGCATTTGTCAGTGAGAGCATATGACGTAATTTAGATATATTTTTAAGATGGAAAAATGCGGTTTTACAGATACTAGACACGTGACTTTCAAATGAAAGATTGGTATCAAAAAGCACACCCAGGTTCCTAACTGACGACGAAGACTTAACAGAGCAGCCATCAATTGTTAGACAGTATTCTGGGTTATTACGTGTGGCAGTTTTTTGTCCAATGATTAGAATCTCTGTTTTTTCAGAATTTAGTAATAGGAAATTACTGGTCATCCAATTTTTTATATCAGCTATGCATTCCGTTAATTTTGAGAATTGGTAAGTTTCGTTAGGTTTTGAAGAAATATACAGCTGAGTATCATCAGCATAACAGTGAAAGCTAATTCCATATTTCCTAATGATATCTCCTAATGGCAGCATGTACAGAGTGAACAGCAGCGGTCCTAGTACTGAGCCTTGTGGTACGCCGTACTGAACTTGTGATCGATAAGACATCTCTTCATTTACTGCTACAAACTGAAAACGGTCAGATAAGTATGATTTAAACCATGCTAGTGCAATTCCACTAATGCCAACATAGTTTTCTAGTCTATTTAAAAGAATGTTGTGGTCGATAGTATCAAATGCAGCACTAAGATCAAGTAACACTAACAGAGAGATACAACCACGATCGGATGATAAGAGCAAATCATTTGTGACTTTAATGAGAGCAGTCTCAGTACTATGGTACGGTCTAAATCCGGACTGAAAATCCTCGCAGATATTACAGTTTTTTCCAATTGCTAACACACTAAAATGACATGGACAGCTCAATTATTTAAACTGACACACAGAGAGCAAAACCTCTTCTCAAGTCTTCAAAACTCTAATCACATTTTCTGCTTTACACACATTTTGCAATTCAAAATGGCACTTTTTAAATGCACTGAACACGGTTCTCTGCATAAGACACAACAATCTGACAGAAAGTCACATGTTTGCCATTTCAAAACACTGCCATTTAAAATGACACTACATGAGCTAATTGGTTAATACATGTGCCAGCTGGCCAAACACTTCAATGGTTAATGGTTAACACTTCAATCAGGATGTTAGCACTATGAAAAGACCACAGGTGAGCACCTTTTTTTTTACAACAACAATGGAAGACGAGGAAGAGGAGGAGGAAGAGGAAAAGAAAGAGGAAGAGAAAGACAAGGAGGAAGAGGAGGAAGAGAAAGAGGAAGAGTAGGGGCCCCTAGAAGAGTTATTTTCAGCATGGCGGTGGAAGGTATACGACCGGCAGCCCTTTGTGCGCATGCCTCTTGTGCAGGCTATGGAAGAGGCATGAGGAGATTGCTGTGGGTGTGATTCAGGGATGGATACGGCACTCAAGGCGCTTCTTCCCTCGATGTCTGGCAAGGGAAGATATTGCCTGTGATGTAGCCTGTGATGTGGCCTGACCCAGCTGACCCAATTATTTTTCTTGCCTCTTTTTTTTATATATTTATTTTTTCCTCAATTTTGTTTTTCAGTTTACTGTTTTTTTGTGAGCATATTTTTGTTCAGGCCAATGTAAATATATCTGCTGTGCATATGTTGCACTGACTTGTTTGGTAAAAAAAAAAAAAAAAAAAATTTCAACAGCATGTGTGTGTATCTGCAAATATTTCTGTTATGTGAACAATCTGAAGAATTTTCTACAATTTGAAGTATTTTAGTATTATAGCAAAGCATACTAAAGATGAGAGTGCTTTTCATTATGCCCAACAGTGTGTAGTTGGTTAGACAAAAATCTGGTAATATGAATGAAGTGTGTACCATTTCGTGCAAAAGTTTGATTTTGATAATGCTATATGTAGTTTTGGTTGCAGTGCTTCATTTTGCAGGAGATATGAGGTATTTTGCAGTTTGGGTGTGTGGTTTTGTGAATTGTGTTAAGTATTTTGATAAAACCAGACTAGTTTGCAAAATTGTGTGTTAGCAATTGGAAAAAACTGTATTTCTTTCTAAAAAGTAACACAGTTGTAATGATACTGCTTTTTCTAGTATCTTTGACAGAAAAGGCAGATTTGAGATTGGCCTGTAATTGACTAATTCTGTAGGATCAAGTTGCGGTTTTTTACAGTTTTTTCCAATTGCTAACACACAATTTTGCAAACTAGTCTGGTTTTATCAAAATACTTAACACAATTCACAAAACCACACACCCAAACTGCAAAATACCTCATATCTCCTGCAAAATGAAGCACTGCAACCAAAACTACATATAGCATTATCAAAATCAAACTTTTGCATGAAATGGTACACACTTCATTCATTTTACCAGATTTTTGTTTAACCAAGTACACACTGTTGGGCATAATGAAAAGCACTCTCATCTTTAGTATGCTTTGCTATAATACTAAAATACTTGTAGAAAATTGTAGAAAATTCTTCAGATTGTTCACATGACAGAAATATTTGCAGATACACACACATGCTGTTGAAACATTATTATTTTATTTTTTTCACCAAACAAGTCAGTGCAACATATGCACAGCATATACACTCACCGGCCACTTTATTAGGTACACCTGTCCAACTGCTCGTTAACACTTAATTTCTAAGCAGCCAATCACATGGCGGCAACTCAGTGCATTTAGGCATGTAGACATGGTCAAGACAATCTCCTGCAGTTCAAACCGAGCATCAGTATGGGGAAGAAAGGTGATTTGAGTGACTTTGAACGTGGCATGATTGTTGGTGCCAGAAGGGCTGGTCTGAGTATTTCAGAAACTGCTAATCTACTGGGATTTTCACACACAACCATCTCTAGGGTTTACAGAGAATGGTCCGAAAAAGAAAAAACATCCAGTGAGCGGCAGTTCTGTGGGCGGAAATGCCTTGTTGATGCCAGAGGTCAGAGGAGAATGGCCAGACTGGTTCGAGCTGATAGAAGGGCAACAGTGACTCAAATAACCACCCGTTACAACCAAGGTGGGCAGAAGAGCATCTCTGAACGCACAGTACGTCGAACTTTGAGGCAGATGGGCTACAGCAGCAGAAGACCACACCGGGTGCCACTCCTTTCAGCTAAGAACAGGAAACTGAGGCTACAATTTGCACAAGCTCATCGAAATTGGACAATAGAAGATTGGAAAAACGTTGCCTGGTCTGATGAGTCTCGATTTCTGCTGCGACATTCGGATGGTAGGGTCAGAATTTGGCGTCTACAACATGAAAGCATGGATCCATCCTGCCTTGTATCAACGGTTCAGGCTGGTGGTGGTGGTGTCATGGTGTGGGGAATATTTTCTTGGCACTCTTTGGGCCCCTTGGTACCAATTGAGCATCGTTGCAACACCACAGCCTACCTGAGTATTGTTGCTGACCATGTCCATCCCTTTATGACCACAATGTACCCAACTTCTGATGGCTACTTTCAGCAGGATAATGCGCCATGTCATAAAGCTGGCATCATCTCAGACTGGTTTCTTGAACATGACAATGAGTTCGCTGTACTCAAATGGCCTCCACAGTCACCAGATCTCAATCCAATAGAGCATCTTTCGGATGTGGTGGAACGGGAGATTCGCATCATGGATGTGCAGCCGACAAATCTGCGGCAACTGTGTGATGCCATCATGTCAATATGGACCAAACTCCCTGAGGAATGCTTCCAGCACCTTGTTGAATCTATGCCACGAAGAATTGAGGCAGTTCTGAAGGCAAAAGGGGGTCCAACCCGTTACTAGCATGGGGTACCTAATAAAGTGGCCGGTGAGTGTATATTTACATTGGCCTGAACAAAAATATGCTCACAAAAAAACAGTAAACTGAAAAACAAAATTGCAGAAAAATAAAAAAAAGAGACAAGAAAAATAATTAGGCAGCATCTTGCCGCACAGCTGGGTCAGGCCACATCACAGGCAATATCTTCCCTTGCCAGACATCGAGGGAAGCGCCTTGAGTGCCTTATCCATCCCTGAATCACACCCACAGCAATCTCCTCATGCCTCTTCCATAGCCTGCACAAGAGGCATGCGCACAAAGGGCTGCCAGTCGTATACCTTCCACCGCCATGCTGAAAATAACTCTTCTAAGGGCTCCTACTCTTCCTCTTCTTACTTTTCCTCTTTCTCTTCCGCCTCTTTCTCTTCCTCCTCCTCCTCCTCCTCTTCCTCTTCTTACTTTTCCTCTTTCTCTTCCGCCTCTTTCTCTTCCTCCTCCTCCTCCTGCTCTTCCTCTTCTTACTTTTCCTCTTTCTCTTCCGCCTCTTTCTCTTCCTCCTCCTCCTCCTCCTCTTCCTCTTCTTACTTTTCCTCTTTCTCTTCCGCCTCTTTCTCTTCTTCCTCCTCCTCCTACTCTTCCTCTTCTTACTTTTCCTCTTTCTCTTCCGCCTCTTTCTCTTCCTCCTCCTCCTCCTCCTCTTCCTCTTCTTTTCCTCTTTCTCTTCCGCCTCTTTCTCTTCCTCCTCCTCCTCCTCCTCTTCCTCTTCTTACTTTTCCTCTTTCTCTTCCGCCTCTTTCTCTTCCTCCTCCTCCTCCTCCTGCTCTTCCTCTTCTTACTTTTCCTCTTTCTCTTCCGCCTCTTTCTCTTCCTCCTCCTCCTCCTCCTCTTCCTCTTCTTACTTTTCCTCTTTCTCTTCCGCCTCTTTCTCTTCCTCCTCCTCCTCCTCCTGCTCTTCCTCTTCTTACTTTTCCTCTTTCTCTTCCGCCTCTTTCTCTTCCTCCTCCTCCTCCTCCTCTTCCTCTTCTTACTTTTCCTCTTTCTCTTCCGCCTCTTTCTCTTCCTCCTCCTACTCTTCCTCTTCTTACTTTTCCTCTTTCTCTTCCGCCTCTTTCTCTTCCTCCTCCTCCTCCTCCTCTTCCTCTTCTTACTTTTCCTCTTTCTCTTCCGCCTCTTTCTCTTCCTCCTCCTCCTCCTCCTGCTCTTCCTCTTCTTACTTTTCCTCTTTCTCTTCCGCCTCTTTCTCTTCCTCCTCCTCCTCCTCCTCTTCCTCTTCTTACTTTTCCTCTTTCTCTTCCGCCTCTTTCTCTTCCTCCTCCTCCTCCTACTCTTCCTCTTCTTACTTTTCCTCTTTCTCTTCCGCCTCTTTCTCTTTCTCCTCCTCCTCCTCCTCTTCCTCTTCTTACTTTTCCTCTTTCTCTTCCTCCTCTTCCTCCTCATCTTTCTCTTCCTCCTCCTCCTGCTCTTCCTCTTCTTACTTTTCCTCTTTCTCTTCCGCCTCTTTCTCTTCCTCCTCCTCCTCCTCCTCTTCCTCTTCTTACTTTTCCTCTTTCTCTTCCGCCTCTTCCTCCTTCTCCTCCTCCTCTTCCTCTTCTTACTTTTCCTCTTTCTCTTCCTCCTCCTCCTGCTCTTCCTCTTCTTACTTTTCCTCTTTCTCTTCCTCCTCTTCCTCCTCATCTTTCTCTTCCTCCTCCTCCTGCTCTTCCTCTTCTTACTTTTCCTCTTTCTCTTCCTCCTCTTCCTCCTCATCTTTCTCTTCCTCCTCCTCCTCTTCCTCTTCTTACTTTTCCTCTTTCTCTTCCTCCTCCTCCTGCTCTTCCTCTTCTTACTTTTCCTCTTTCTCTTCCTCCTCTTCCTCCTCATCTTTCTCTTCCCCCTCCTCCTGCTCTTCCTCTTCTTACTTTTCCTCTTTCTCTTCCTCCTCTTCCTCCTCCTCTTTCTCTTCCTCTTCCTCCTCCTCCTCCTCCTCCTCTTCCTCTTTCTTTTCTTCTTCCTCCTCCTCTTCCTCATCTTCCATTGTTGTTGTAAAAAAAAGGTGCTCACCAGTGGTCTTTTCATAGTGCTTACATCCTGATTGAAGTGTTAACCATTAACCATTGAAGTGTTTGGCCAGCTGGCACATGTATTAACCAATTAGCTCATGTAGTGTCATTTTAAATGGCAGTGTTTTGAAATGGCAAACATGTGACTTTATGTCAGATTGTTGTGTCTTATGCAGAGAACCGTGTTCAGTGCATTTTAAAAGTGCCATTTTGAATAGCAAAATGTGTGTAAAGCAGAAAATGTGTTTAGAGTTTTGGAGACTTGAGAAGAGGTTTTGCTCTCTGTGTGTCAGTTTAAATAATTGAGCTGTCCATGTCATTTTAGTGTGTTAGCAATTGGAAAAAACTGTAACAAGCGGTTTAATCATAGCCAACTTAAAGGTTTTTGGTACGTATCCTAGAGACAAAGATGAATTAATGATATTTAGAAGAGGATCTATGACATCTGGAAGCATCTCCTTCTATCTATGACATCTGGAAGCGTGTCCAATAATGTTCCTGCCACATCTCCTGGTTTTACTGAGGTTAAAACCGGCCTCATCAACAAAAAGTAGCTCATGTCCCATGGCATCTGCTTCTAGTTCCATCACTCTCTGGACAAGACAAAACAAATGCAACACATCAGGCCCATGCACAGCACTACAGTATGCACTTCCAAATTCAGAACCAATGACACTATAGCTTACCTGCACATAGTCATATCGCAGTTGCTTTACACGTTCTGTGTTTCTCTCGAAAGGAACTCTGTAAATTTGCTTCATTCTTATTCTGTGGCGCGCAAGTACACGACTTAGTGCAGAAATGCTTACACTGTGTATATTTTGAAAGATGGTGTCATTATCAATTATGCGCTGCTGTATTTCGCGCAGTCTTATTGCATTATTGGCAATCACCATGTTCACTATATGGGTCTCTTGCTCTGGAGTGAACATTCTTCCTCTGCCCCCAACATCTGGACGTCTAGCAATTCTGTAAAGTAACAATTTCAGTATTTTTGCATGTATGGTACTGTTGTGTTTCTCGTTAGAGTATGGCAGTGCTACAAAGTACTTACCGATTCTCATTTCGAAATGTCCTAATGATGCTTGCCACAGTGTAGCGGCTCAAATTAGGCTGAACCCGTTGGCCAGCTTCCCTCAAGGTCATCCCATGGTTGATGACATGGTCCACTATTGTAGCTCTGATGTCATCAGTTATTCTATTTCTTACTCTTCTTACCCTTCCTCTTTTCCCTCCTCGTCCTCTTCTTGCTCCTCCTTGTCCTCTTCCTCTTACTTCCTCTAACCCTCTCGCTTCTTCACCTCCACGTCCTCTTCCTCCAACTTCTTCACCTCCACGTCCTCTTCCTCCAACTTCTTCAACTCCACGTCCTCTCCCTCGGCCTCCTCGTCCTCTTCCTCTAACTTCCTCTAACCCTCTCGCTTCTTCAACTCCACGTCCTCTTCCTCCAACTTCTTCAACTCCACGTCCTCTTCCTCCAACTTCTTCACCTCCACGTCCTCTTCCTCCAACTTCTTCAACTCCACGTCCTCTCCCTCGGCCTCCTCGTCCTCTTCCTCTAACTTCCTCTAACCCTCTCGCTTCTTCAACTCCACGTCCTCTTCCTCCAACTTCTTCAACTCCACGTCCTCTTCCTCCAACTTCTTCACCTCCACGTCCTCTTCCTCCAACTTCTTCACCTCCACGTCCTCTCCCTCGGCCTCCTCTGATTCTCACTCTTCTCACTCTTCCTGCTCCTTCCATTGTACTCCACACAGACAGCTTACCTGTGGCTTATTTATAGTGCTTAGGCTGATTGCAAAGTGAACTAATTATCTAAAATAGTTTTCACATGTGAAAGTGTGCCAGACAGTTGGCAAAATAGTGTTAATGATAGCCATACATGTGTATAATTTTGCTAGGAGTGTGTTGGAAATTTGGTAATTGAGTGTAAGCAGTGAGTTGTGTTTAAAGTTCTGCAAAAAGATTGTTGTGCAGTGAATTGTGCCTACAGTTTTGCAAAGTGTGTGTTACAAAATTGCAAACTGAGTGCAAAGCAGTGTTTGTGCTTTTAGTTTTGCAAACTCAGTGAGTGGTTTTGCTATACGTATTAATAGTTTTAGAAATTGTGCTACAAGAATCACGATTAGCGCTTAAGCATTCAGAAAAAACTGTAACGCACCAACACACCTACAACACACAATTGGCAAAACAGTTACAGTTTTTGCCCGTTGCTTGAACACGTTTTGCAAAACTTGGCTCATTGTGTGAAAACTCTACACACAAGCACAATAAGACACAACACTGGGAAATAAACCATTCACATCTATGTCAAATTGAAACTCTGCTATCAAAACCTAACAATCCTTTGTCAAAATTTCACTCTGATGACAAAATGACACCCACTTGCATCATATGAATACACTTTCAGATCAGCAGCAACACACTAGTCTACTTTATATAAAACATTGCAGACTTTTGTTTTTTGACTGTTTTTATTCAGTTCCACAGAGGGCATGTTTTCACATCAACCAAAAAATGAAATACTGAATTCAAAATCATTACATTACAGTAGTATATTTTACAGTACACTACACTGTAAAAAACAATTTGTTGAGTCAACTTAAAAAACTTTGTTACCCCGCTGCCTTACAGTTTTTTCCAACTGCTTACACACAAAATATTTTCATGTCACACGATTTTTGAAACCTCTCACTCAAAGTGCAAACCTACACACCAAATCTCCAAAACCATAAGCTATTTCTCAGCCTTTGACTCAGTTTTCAATTGCATAAAACACTTTTTTCAAAACACTACACACAATTCTCTACCTAAAACACAAAAATCTAGCAGGAATTTACTTGCTTTTCTTTTCCAAACACAACCAATCAAAATGCTACACTTATTCACCAGGTCACACACACACACTCCTCATATGTGCAAACACTAATTGCTTTACTGATCACTAACCAATCACTGCTTTACTGTGGTATAAGCCTATAATAGGTCAAAGGTCAGATTACCTGTTTTGAACAATAGATGCCAATAATGGACAGAGACCCCCCACACTCAATTGTGTTCTTTACTGTATTTTAAAGAATATACTTTTGGTTTCCATATGTTTATGGTTTTGTTGTATGCTACTGTATACAACAGTAATGTTTGGCCTAATAAATATTTTCTGTTTCTACATTGCATTGGTAATTACAGTGTACTTGTTACCCTCTCAGAAGATTACTTTCACTGTAGAACATTGTATTGAAATGTAGATATAAGCGTATGAAAGACCAAAGAGCTTTACATTTAGAACAGCAGTGTTTACATGGTATATCCAAAAATGCACTATTATGAAATAAGTGTTTGCCATTTGATGCAAATGCTTCATTCTGGCATGTGTTTATGGCATTTTGAATGCAGTGTTACATTTTTGAAGGAGATGTGAGGCATTTTGCATTTTGTGTGTGAAGTTTTGGGAATTGTGTGTAGAGTTTTGAAAAAAGGTGACATAGTTTTGAAAATGTGTGTAAGCAGTTGGAAAAAACTGTACATTTTTTTGTTACTTGACAATATATCTTTTGAAAACATGCGTTTTCTAGTTGAAACAACTAGTTATACTTAGTTGAGGACAATTAAACTTAAATGTTCTTGTTGTCTGGACAATTTCTAGAAATTTAGTTGTGTCTACAAAAAAAAAAAAGTTGAAATGGCAATTATTTTTTACAGTGTAAATTCAGTTAAATCAAACACAGAAAAACACAATTGTGCACAAAGGATCTCATCAACATCACAAGCAATGTCTTCTCTCGCTGAGCATTGGGGAAAATATCCCCTTGTGTGCCGAATCCACCCCTGTATTGACCTCAGATCAGTGTCTCCGCAGGCCTGTCCCTGTAGAAGAGGCATTCGGCATGTGGTTGGCGGTCATATAAGCTCCATCTCCAAGCGGAAAAAAATTCCTCTATATGATTTACAAATGGCGAGTAAGGGGGCAAGTACACAACTTCAAATTGATCATGGTTGGTGAACCAGTTCTGGACCAGAGCAGCCCGAAGAAAACTAACATTATTCCTGTATTTATCCCTAACTTTACTGTATTCACCATACACAGTACTGAAACATCTCAACACGTTATCACGGTATATTTCACAAAACTACCACTTTTGTTGGAAAGGAGCATTAGCCAGCCTGGAATACAATACATGTGATACAGTAGCGTGATATGGTACAGTACTGTAAATACTCTAGATACAGTCTGAGTAGAGAGTTGAAGACATTCCTGAATGTCCTTATTATGAATGAAACTTAGAGTAGGATGGACTCTCTGCCCAGCTTCCCTCATAGTCAGGCCACGGTTTATGACATGGTCCACCAAAGTTCCTCTTATGTCATCCGAAATAATGGTCCTTGCGTGACCTCTTTGACCACGTTCTCCTCTCTCTCTCTCTCTCTCTCACTCTCTCTCTCTCTCTCTCCTCTCTCTTCCTCTTCCTCTTCCTCTAGCTCTCTCTGCCTCCATGCTTGCAAAGTTCTCAAAATGGCTTACAGTTTTTGCCCGTTGCTTGAACACGTTTTGCAAAACTTGGCTCATTGTGTCAAAACTCTACACACTTGCAAATAAGACACAACACTGGTAAATAAACCATTCACATCTATGTCAAATTGAAACTCTGCTATCAAAACCTAACAATCCTTTGTCAAAATTTCACTCTGATGACAAAATGACACCCACTTGCATCACATGAATACACTTTCAGATCAGCAGCAACACACTAGTCTACTTTATATAAAACACTGCAGACTTTTGTTTTTACTGTTTTTATTCAGTTCCACAGAAGGCATGCACAACAACCAAAAAATTAAATACTGAATTCAAAATCATTACATTACAGTAGTATATTTTACAGTACAGTAAATTCAGTTAAATCAAACATAGAAAAACACAATTGTGCGCAAAGGATCTCATCAACATCACAAGCAATGTCTTCTCTCGCTAAGCATCGGGGAAAATATCCCCTTGTGTGCCGAATCCATCCCTGGATTGACCTCATCTCAATGTCTCCGCAGGCCTGTCCCACCGCAGAAGAGGCATTCGGGCATGTGGTTGGCGATCATATATGCGCCATCCCCAAGCAGAAAAAAATTCCTCTATATGATTTACAAACGGCCAGTAAGGGGGCAAGTACACAACTTCAAATTTATCATCGTTGGTGAACCAGTTCTGGACCAGAGTAGCCCGATGGAAACTAACATTATCCCTGTATTTATCCCTAACTTTACTGTATTTATCATACACAGTACTGAAACATCTCAACACGTTATCACGGTATATTTCACAAAACTACCACTCTTGTTGGAAAAGGAGCATTAGCCACCCACCCTGGAATACAATACATGTGATACAGTAGCGTGACATGGTACAGTACTGTAAATACTCTAGATACAGTCTGAGAGAGTTGAAGACATTCCTGTTTTCCAGTCGGAATGTCCTTATGAAACTGTGAAACGGCTTAGATTAGGATGGACTCTCTGCCCAGCTTCCCTCATAGTCAGGCCATGGTATGACATGGTCCACCAAAGTTCCTCTTATGTCATCTGAAATAATGGTCCTTGCATGGCCTCTTCGACCACATCCTCCTCTCTCTCTCTCTCTCTCTGCCTTCCTCTTCCTCTTCCTCTAGCTCTCCCTGCCTCCATGCTTGCAAAGTTCTCAAATTGGCTTACAGTTTTTTCCAATTGCTAACACACAATTTTGCAAACTAGTCTGGTTTTATCAAAATACTTAACACAATTCACAAAACCACACACCCAAACTGCAAAATACCTCATATATCCTGCAAAATGAAGCACTGCAACCGAAACTACACACAGCATTATCAAAATCAAACTTTTGCATGAAATGGCACACACTTCATTAATATTACCAGATTTTTGTCTAAACAACTACACACTGTTGGGCATAATGAAAAGCACTCTCATCTTTAGTATGCTTTGCCAAAATACTAAAATAGTTCAAATTATAGAATATTCTTTAGATTGGTCACATGCACAGCAATATTTGCAGATACACACACATGCTGTTGAAATTAATTTTTATAATATTTTTTTTTATACAAGTCAGTGCAACATATGCACAGCAGATATACACTCACCTAAAGGATTACAGTTTTTTCCAATTGCTAACACACAATTTTGCAAACTAGTCTGGTTTTATCAAAATACTTAACACAATTCACAAAACCACACACCCAAACTGCAAAATACCTCATATCTCCTGCAAAATGAAGCACTGCAACCAAAACTACATATAGCCTTATCAAAATCAAACTTTTGCACGAAATGCTACACACTTCGTTCATATTACCAGATTTTTGTTTAACCAAGTACACACTGTTGGGCATAATGAACAGCACTCTCATCTTTAGTAAGCTTTGCCATTATACTAAAATAGTTCAAATTGTAGAAAATTCTTCAGATTGTTCACATGACAGAAATATTTGCAGATACACACACATGCTGTTGAAACATTTATTTTTTTATTTTTCACCAAACAAGTCAGTGCAACATATGCACAGCAGATATATTTGCATTGGCCTGAACAAAAATATGCTCACAAAAAACAGTAAACTGAAAAACAAAATTGCAGAAAAAATATATATATATATATAAAAAGAGGCAAGAAAAATAATTAGGCAGCATCTTGCCGCACAGCTGGGTCAGGCCACATCACAGGCCACATCACAGGCAATATCTTCCCTTGCCAGACATCGAGGGAAGAAGCGCCTTGAGTGCATTATCCATCCCTGAATCACACCCACAGCAATCTCCTCATGCCTCTTCCATGGCCTGCACAAGACGCATGCGCACAAAGGGCTGCCAGTCGTATACCTTCCACCGCCATGCTGAAAATAACTCTTCTAGGGGCTCCTACTCTTCCTCTTCCTCTTCCTCTTCCTCTTCCTCCTCCTCTTTCTCTTCCTCCTCCTCCTCTTCCTCCTTTTCCTCTTTCTCTTCCTCCTCCTACTCTTCTTCCTTTTCCCTTTTTCTCTTCCTCCTCCTCTTCCTCTTCTTCATTTTCCTCTTCCTCCTCTTTCTCTTCCTCCTCCTCCTCTTCCTCTTCTTCATTTTCCTCTTCCTCCTCTTTCTCTTCCTCCTCCTCCTCCTCTTCCTCGTCTTCCATTGTTGTTGTAAAAAAAAAAGGTGCTCACCAGTGGTCTTTTCATAGTGCTTACATCCTGATTGAAGTGTTAACCATTAACCATTGAGGTGTTTGGCCAGCTGGCACATGTATTAACCAATTAGCTCATATAGTGTCATTTTGAATGTCAGTGTTTTGAAATGGTAAACATGTGACTTTATGTCAGATTGTTGTGTCTTATGCAGAGAACCGTGTTCAGTGCATTTAAAAAGTGCCATTTTGAATTGCAAAATGTGTGTAAAGCAGAAAATGTGCTTAGAGTTTTGGAGACTTGAGAAGAGGTTTTGCTCTCTGTGTGTCAGTTTAAATAATTGAGCTGTCCATGTCATTTTAGTGTGTTAGCAATTGGAAAAAACTGTATTAGGAACACCATACTAATACTGTGTTTGACCCCTTTCGCCTTCAGAACTGCCTTAATTCTACGTGGCATTGATTCAACAAGGTGCTGAAAGCATTCTTTAGAAATGTTGGCCCATATTGATAGGATAGCATCTTGCAGTTGATGGAGATTTGTGGGATACACATCCAGGGCACGAAGCTCCCGTTCCACCACATGCCAAAGATGCTCTATTGGGTTGAGATCTGGTGACTGTGGGGGCCATTTTAGTACAGTGAACTCATTGTCATGTTCAAGAAACCAATTTGTAATGATTTGAGCTTTGTGACATGGTGCATTATCCTGCTGGAAGTAGCCATCAGAGGATGGGTACATGGTGGCCATAAAGGTGTGGACATGGTCAGAAACAATGCTCAGGTAAGCCGTGGCATTTAAAAGATGCCCAATTGGCACTAAGAGGCCTAAAGTGTGCCAAGAAAACATCCCCCACACCATTACACCACCACCACCAGCCTGCACAGTGGTAACAAGGCATGATGGATCCATGTTCTCATTCTGTTTACGCCAAATTCTGACTCTACCATCTGAATGTCTCAACAGAAATCGAGACTCATCAGACCAGGCAACATTTTTCCAGTCTTCAACTGTCCAATTTTGGTGAGCTCTTGCAAATTGTAGCCTCTTTTTCCTATTTGTAGTGGAGATGAGTGGTACCCGGTGGGGTCTTCTGCTGTTGTAGCCCATCCGCCTCAAGGTTGTGCGTGTTGTGGCTTCACAAATGCTTTGCTGCATACCTCGGTTGTAACGAGTGGTTATTTCAGTCAAAGTTGCTCTTCTATCAGCTCGAATCAGTCGGCCCATTCTCCTCTGACCTCTAGCATCAACAAGGCATTTTCTCCCAGAGGACTGCTACATACTGGATGTTTTTCCCTTTTCACACCATTCTTTGTAAACCCTAGAAATGGTTGTGCGTGAAAATCCCAGTAACTGAGCAGATTGTGAAATACTCAGACCAGCCCGTCTGGCACCAACAACCATGCCACGCTCAAAATGGCTAAAATCACCTTTCTTTCCCATTCTGACATTCACTTTGGAGTTCAGGAGATTGTCTTGACCAGGACCACACCCCTAAATACATTGAATCAACTGCCATAACACAATTATGCTCACAAAAATACAGTAAACTGAAAAATAATATATAGAAAAAATATATAGAAAAAAATAGGCAAAAAATGTATTATAACAATAATTCCATTGTTGTAAAAAAAAAAAAAAAAAAGGTGCTCACCTGTGGTCTTTTCATAGTGCTAACATCCTGATTGAAGTGTTAACAATTAACCATTGAGGTTTTTGGCCAGGTGACACATGTATTGACCAATTAGCTCATGTAGTGTCATTTTAAATGGGGATGTTTTGAAATGACAAACAAGTGACTTTATGTCAGATTGTTGTGTCTTATGCAGAGAACCGTGTTCAGTGCATTTAAAAAGTGCCATTTTGAATTGCAAAATGTGTGTAAAGCAGAAAATGTGTTTAGACTTTTGGAAACTTGATAAGAGCTTTTGCTCTCTGTGTGTCAGTTTAAATAATTGTGCTGTGCATGTCATTTTAGTGTGTTAGCAATTGGAAAAAACTGTAAGTGAGGCCTTTTTGTAGCTGGCTGGTTGGTGTTCAGTTTTGTAAGTAAGTATTTTCAAGTGTGTGTCTATGTCTTTTCAATTAACCAGTGTGTGGTGTATTTTGAATAGATGTGTTTTCCCAATGGTACCCTGAGATTTCATTTTTGAACTAAGTGTCTTATGTATGAAATAGTGTGTAGTGTCTAGGAGCAAGTGTGTTACAGAATTGCAACTAAAGTGCAAAGCAGCGCTTTTGTTTAAGGTATGGTTACACTTTGTTTAAGGTATAGGAACAACAACTTCATGTTATGATACTTTGGTTTAAGCATGTGTCTATAGTGTTCAAGCAATGGGCAAAAACTGTAACTGAGGCCTTTTTATAGCTGGCTGATTGGTGTTCAGTTTTGTAAGTAAGTATTTTCAAGTGTGTGTCTACGTCTTTTCAATTAACCAATGTGTGTTGTATTTTGAATTGATGTGTTTACCCAATGGTACCCTGAGATTTCATTTTTGAACTAAGTGTCTTATGTATGAAATAGTGTGTAGTGTCTAGGAGCAAGTGTGTTACAGAAAGGAGCAAGTGTGTTACAGAATTGCAACTAAAGTGCAAAGAAGCGCTTTTGTTTAAGGTATGGTTACACTTTGTTTAAGGTATAGGAACAAAAACTTCAAGTTATGTTACTTTGGTTTAAGCATGTGTCTATAGTGTTCAAGCAATGGGCAAAAACTGTAATTTCATGCTCAAAATCACACATTGTAAACTAAACTCAAACACTAATTTTCAAAATAATACACTAGCAGCAATACACTATGTCTACCAAAACACTACAAACATGTCTAAAAATCAAATAATTTTTCAAAACACTAACATATGTTCTTGTCCAACAGGAAGATTTAGTCAATCATAACACAATGTCATAGAAACACTAACATCATTCTGACAATGGTAATTGTTACATAGGAGAAAAGATAGAAGTAAGAATAAAAAATAAAAATTTACTACAGTAATACAATGTTGGCAGTATGATGGTGGTGAGGAGTGGTGGTGGTGATGATGGTAATAAATAATAAATGGTTACTTTGCATACACACACATACACACACCCACACTCACACCCACCCACACACACCTACACATTTACACACTTTTTTTCACTTCTGGAATTTTGGAGTTACTAGATTGTTCGTTACTGCACTGTTTTGGTCTGTATGTCTGTCTGTAAAAAAAAAAAAAAAAAAAGAAACACTAACATCAGATGGGATTACAGAAACTGCATTATTTTATATGTGTCAGGTATGCCCTTATACAACAGACAGTATATTGTATTGATCATAGATTGTGTTTTGCATTGCAGTTTCTTTTGAAGCCTCTCTACATTTTTGTTTTGTTGGGTTTAGGACTTTTGCTGCAGAAATTCAATAAAAAAAGACCCATCTCAGAGTGCTTTATAGTGTACGGTTACAGTATACCATATGGTCATGCGATTGAAAGAACCTCAACACCTGATCGTGTGTTTCCTAGATGGGAATCAATGATTTATATATTTGCATAATTCCCCCCATAATACCCCCCAAGCCAGATTCCCAGTGAAATGCTCTCAGACAGCAAGTGCAGGGAGTTTGCTTACTTTTTCTCTGAGAAAATTAATAATATCAGAAAGGTGATCAGCACATCCTTGAGTTGCACTGGGGTCAGACAGATCAGACCACAACCTGAGAAAGTAGTCACTATGTCTGATTTTAAAGAAATTGATTGCAAAATTTTAGAAGAAACCGTACAGCACCTTAAAACATCAACCTGCGCCCTTGACACACTCCCCACATCTTTCTTTAAAAGTGTGTTAAACAGCTTAAAAGCAGATCTTCTAGAAATGGTAAATGCTTCACTTCTCTCTGGGAGTTTTCCAAACTCCCTAAAAACTGCAGTTGTCAAACCCCTCCTAAAAAAGAGAAATCTGGATAAGACTATATTAAGCAACTATAGACCGATCTCAAATCTTCCTTTCATAGGCAAGGTCATTGAAAAAGTTGTCTTCAATCAGCTGAACAAATTCTTAAGCTCGACTGGATACTTTGACAATTTTCAATCTGGTTTCCGATCGCATCACAGCACAGAGACAGCGCTCATAAAGATAATAAACGATATTCGCTTAAATACTGATAAAGGCAAATTATCAGTGCTGGTACTACTCGACCTCAGTGCTGCATTTGACACTGTCGATCACAACATACTTCTTGACAGACTGGAAAACTGGGTGGGGCTTTCTGGGATAGTCCTAAAATGGTTCAGGTCATACTTAGAAGGGAGAGGTTACTATGTGAGTATAGGAGACCATAAGTCTGAGTGGACGTCCATGACATGCGGAGTCCCTCAAGGCTCAATTCTTGCGCCACTCCTATTCAACCTGTACATGCTCCCAATGAGCCAAATAATGAGAAAGAATCAAATCTCTTACCACAGCTATGCAGATGACACACAGCTCTACTTAGCCCTATCGCCTAACGACTACAGCCCCATTGACTCCCTGTGCCAATGCATTGATGAAGTCAACAGTTGGATGTGCCAAAATTTTCTTCAGTTAAACAAAGACAAAACTGAAGTCATTGCGTTTGGAAACAAAGATGAAGTTCTCAAGGTGAATGCATACCTTCACTTTAGGGGTCTAACAACTAAAAATCAAGTCAGGAATCTTGGTGTGTCTCTAGAATCAGACCTTAGTTTCAGTAGTCATGTCAAAGCAATAACTAAATCAGCATATTATCATCTGAAAAATATTGCAAGAATTAGATGCTTTGTTTCCAGTCAAGACTTAGAGAAACTAGTGCATGCTTTCATCACCAGCAGGGTGGATTACTGTAATGGACTCCTCACTGGCCTTCCTAAAAAGACCATTAGACAGTTGCAGCTCATACAGAACGCTGCTGCCAGGATTCTGAGCAGAACAAGAAAATATGAACACATCACACCAGTCCTCAGGTCTTTACACTGGCTCCCAGTTACATTTAGGATTGATTTTAAAGTATTATTACTGGTATATAAATCATTCAATGGCCTAGGACCTCAATATATTGCAGATATGCTCACTGAATATAAACCCAACAGATCACTCAGATCATTAGGATCACGTCAGCTAGAAATACCAAGGGTTCACTCTAAACAAGGAGAGTCCGCTTTTAGCTACTATGCCAGCCGCAGCTGGAACCAGCTTCCAGAAGAGATCAGATGTGCTCCTACAGTAGTCACATTCAAATCCAGACTGAAAACACATCTGTTTAGCTATGCATTTACTGAATGAGCACTGTGCCACTGTATGTGTCCGACTGTTTGAACTGTATTTTATTTAATTTTTTATTCTAAACTGTTTTAATTATTCTTATTTCTGTTGATTGTTTTAATTTCTTTATTCTAAACTGTTTTAATTATTCATATTTCTTTTGATTATTTTAAATTTCTTCTATGTAAAGCACTTTGAATTACCACTGTGTATGAAATGTGCTATATAAATAAACTTGCCTTGCCTTGCCTTGCCTAATTCAATCAGCGGTTTCTCAGTAACAATAGAATAAAATACAGGGGATATATTTGTGTTTCAATTCACAATATAAACAGCTGTTTACCTTGATTTTAGCCTGTAAGTTTCGGTTATGGACATGGTTGTTATCTGTTCTGACATACAGTGTTAAAGCAAGATATTGAACTTTCCACATATTCTCATTGACTACTGATGCTATGTCTGCTAGCCTTTTATGACCCATTGAAAATATTTGAACCAATGGTTCCTTAAATATTTAATTACTATATCTGCATAGTATGCATCAGCCAGAAAGTAGTTCATATTTGACCTACTAAACATATTTCGGGCACAAAATACATAGTCAATACATTCTTTACATAGTCATTTAGGCTACTCCTGATATTACATCAGACCTAAAGTAGTCAATACCTGCCTTTTGAAGATATGTCTTACTAAAGAGTCCTGAAACATTTACTCACTATACATTCTCAGTGACTCCTCCTGATGTTACATCAGCTAGACAGCATATTTTTATGTGTGTTATTTTAATTGCACAGAGGAATTCGTTAGATCTGTTTATGTAATGTAATAAAACTGTAATTTCAAATAAAGAACTGTACTCTTCATTGTACAACGGAATGATGTAGTTCTATGCAATATAATGCAACAACTAATGCAATGACCAATACACAACTGAATAAGGTAGTTGTTCTTATGTTATATAAGAACAACTGCTAATGCAATGATTTACCTTCAGTAGGATGTCGTTTGCAATGCAATGCGAAAGAACACGTCATGTGTTGTCTTTTCATTGCACAGAGGAATAAGTTAGATCTCTAAGGTAATTATGGAATGAAACGTGAAAATAAATATGTTTTGGGTTGTTTTTTAAAATAGCTAATACAATGGTTTCCATTCAATGCCCCACTAGTTAGTTGTAGTTTGGAAATGCAATACAAAAGCACATTCGTTGCACAAAGGAACAAGCTATGCATTTGTAAAGCTACAGCTCGTGTGATGTTTTCTCGTCAGAACACAAATGAATTAGTTGAATGCAATGCAAAAACAAATATGTTGTGGGTTGTCTTTTCAACAGCTAATGCAATGATATTCTTTTAATGCCACAAGTTTTATTTATAAATACATATACGTCTAGCTTATTGATTCTTCAGTGCACAACGTTAGATCGTGTGAGTAATGCAGTACATATCGTCTTTGCACAACGGAATGAGATCTATTGCAATGCAACAGCTAATATAACAGTGTTTTGTTATATTATTTTTTAATGCACAGCGTTTAATCGTATATGTGCAATGCAATGCAACAGTACATGCATTGCACATCTCTTCGTTGGACAAAGGAACAAGTTATTTATTGTATTGTAAAGCGACTGCTCATGTGATGTTTTCTCGTCAGTACACGGATAAGTAACACTATGTAGTTTTTCAACCTTCATAATATATTTCCAAGACCCTTGTGATGGTACATCGACTTACAATAGGTTAAATGACACGTCTGCCATAGCCTTACACCACGTAAGACCACCTGTATCGCTTTTACTGGCACTATGTAACTTCGGGTTTCGGGTAGTAACCCAAGCACAAAAAGAACTACAAAATTCAACTGCTTTACGTCAAGTGTTACAATAGTCATTATTTTCTTTTTCTTCGTTTCTGATGTCTCAATACATCATACTTTCATGAAATCATCCAACATACTCTACCATGTCTGTGGACATTGTTCATTCCAAAGCCAGTGCTGGATAAACAACGAGCGTGCCTGCGACAGTAGGCTGCGGTAGGCTACATTATTTACGACATCGGTAATGGACAATTCCGCTTCCAACTAGTAGGGCGACCGCAGAGGAAAAGTTACTTGGTGTTACTTTACAGTAATTAGTTGTAGAATGAAAATGCATGCGAAAGCACGTAATGTCTTTTCTTTTCATTGTACATAGAATACGTTCGATATTTTATTCAATGCAATGAAACAACACACACGTTATCTAACCAATGCACTACGGAATTAATTAGTTCTTGAATGCACTGCAATGCAACAAAGTGCATATTACTTATGTTATTCTTCAATGCATAATGTTTGATCATATGTGCAATCTCTTCAATGCACTACGAAATGAGTTAGTTCTTGAATGCACTGCAATGCAACAAATTGCATATTACTTATACAGTATTCTTCAATTCACGTTTGATCGTATGTGCATTGCACATCTCTTCGTTGCACAAAGGAACGAATTAGTTAATTTATGCATTGTAAAGCGACAGCTCATGTGATATTTCAACGCTATCTCACGACCAATTTGTACGAATTTGTACGAGTGATTACAGTTTTTCTCAATTGCTTAAACACATTTGCCCACTCTGACATTACATTTTCAAAACAGTTAACACACAGGATAAAACTAAAGCTCAATGGCCAAAATGACTAAATTTGTTAGCAAAATGCTCTAACACTCACAAAACATTAAAAACATGCAACATAAGCAAATATTTCCATCAAACACCACAACTTGTGGTCAAATAAATTTATTCTTTCAATCAATCATTACACAATGGACAACAAAATACAGCCATTAATATGAAATATGCATACATTTCATCCTTGCATGGCGTATCCATCCCTGGCAGTCCTCTGCACCGATTGCCAGGCAACCAGCATACATTGTCTTCAGGAGGGGCATCTGCTCATATGGCCGGTGATCATACACCTTCCACCTCCAAGCAGAGAAGAACTCCTCGATTTGGTTCAGAAAAGGCGAGTATGCAGGAAGGAATTGCATCATAATACGAGGCTGTGCTGCAAACCATTCGTTTACAAGGCGAGAGTGGTGAAAAGCCACATTGTCCCAAATTATGACATACAGACACGCCAGGCCTCTCTCTTCGGGTGGAATCAGTATTTCTTTCAATGCATTACAGTTTTTTTTCAATCGCTAACAAGCGCTTGCCCAAACTTCAGATACTTTTTCTAAACTCTTAACACAGACTCACATCTATTGTCACGACACGCACACACAGGGAAATTTAGAGATCCAAGAGCAGTTTATTAAGGGTAATCCGTACTCACAACCAGTCCAAGCAAGGGTAAAAATCCAAAAATGCAATCCAAAAACATAGAAACACACGGGGAAACCAGGCAGAACAGATCACGGAAGTGTGGGGACATAATACAAGGACTCAGTGACAAACACTGAACTGACAGTGTATATACTGTATACACAAGTGCTAACAGGGTGACGAGAAACAGCTGAGAGACAATGAACAATCAGTGACAGAGAGGATCATGGGAAATGTAGTGAGAATACATAGACACCGTGAAAACTGAGGACCTCTAGTGTTAACCCAGGGAACAACCAGACACTTTGACATAACCCCCCCTCTACGGAGCGGCTACCAGACGCTCCACGACAGAAAATAAAACAAAACAAGAGTCCAGGAGGGAGGTGGAACGGTGGAGAATCAGGGGGAGAGATGGAGGGAAGGGGAACCGAAACAAGGGGTGACGACTCAGCCGTCGACCAGGGCGAAGCAGACAACCCATCCGGTGGCCAGGGCAGAGACGACAGTCCATCAGGTGGCCAGGGTGGAGACGACAGTCCAACTGGCGACCAGGGTGGAGAAGACCCTTCGGGCGGCCACGGAACAGGAACAGATACTGGCTCCGGCTCAGGAACAGATACTGGCTCCGGCTCAGGAACAGACACTGGCTCCGGCTCAGGAACAGACACTGGCTCCGGCTCAGGAACAGACACTAGCTCCTGCACAGGAACAGACACTGGCTCCGGCTCAGGCACAGGCACTGGCTCCGGTTCAGGCACAGACGCTGGCTCCGGCTCAGGAACAGGCACCGTCTCGGGCTCCAACTCAGGATCAACGGCGGGCACGACAGGTCCTAAAGGCTCCTCCAGGATTCTGGCCAGACGCTCGAAGTAGTCCAATAACGTTCCAGAGGGCCCAAGAATAGGTCTCAGAACCACTGGCTCCGGCTCAGAAACCGACACTGGATCAGGCACAGGAACAGACCCTGGCTCAGGCACAGGAATCGACAACAGCTCAGCAGCAACCATCTTGTCTGGATACCCTGGAGCAGCCTCAGAAACAGAAACAGACACAGAAACAAAAACAGACACCGGCTCAGGAACAGACACCGGTTCGGGCTCCGGCTCAGGAACAACGGCGGGCACAACAGGTCCGCAAGGTACCTCCAGGATTTGTGCTAGATGTTCTAAATAAGCCTTCAGCATCTTAGCTGCCACGAGAATGGGCATGTGAAGCTCCGACTCGGCAGGGCTGACATGGACCATCTCTGGATCGACCGACGTGACGTGAACGGCCTCCCGATCGAATGACGTGAACAGTCTCTGGCTGGGCAGACGGGACGTGAACAGTCTCTGGCTGGGCAGACGGACGTGAACAGTCCCTGGCTGGGCAGACGGGACGTGAACAGCTGGGCAGACGGGACGTGAACAGTCTCTGGCTGGGCAGACGGGACGTGATCAGTCTCTGGCTGGGCAGAGGGGACGTGCACAGTCTCTGGCTGGGCAGACGGGACGTGAACAGTCTCTGGCTGGGCAGACGGGACGGCCTCCGGAATAACAGCAGGCTGTTCGGGGACGACCTCCAGGGAGACAGCGGGCTGTTCGGGGACGACCTCCAGGGAGACAGCGGGCTGTTCGGGGACGACCTCCAGGGAGACAGCGGGCTGTTCGGGAACGTCAGGAGTGCAGGAAGCTCTCCCTCTCCTACTCTGCCGCCTCTGATGGCGAAAGGCAGGCTCTGGACTGGATGGGATCGGCGGCGGATGGAAGTCTGGGCTGGACCTCACCACCTCAGGTTCCATGAAGGATCGAGGTGGAGAGTGATACCTGGACTCCCCTCTAGTACCTCCTCTCCTATGACCTCCGCAGGTCCCAGAAAATTTTGCCAGCCGGGTTCCCTCGAACGATTCTCTGGGATGATCTGAAGAGGGTGTGGAAGCTTTCTTCAAATCAGCTTCCTCAGTCAATTGGGCCCACAGTGCAAAACACTCGAAGATGTTCATACGAGGCAGAACCTCTCCAGATTGAGAATTCCCCTTCTGCTGTCTTCTCTCCCTCTCTGTGCTTGCTGGATCCATTCCTCATCGGTTCGTTCTGTCACAATGATGAGTCTCAAGATCCAAGTGCAAGCAAACAGTTTATTGACAATAAACAGGACAGGGAAATACTCAAAAAGCCACGTTTGCAGGCGGGCGACCTGAAAGCACAACGGGGAATACTCAAACAGCCACTCTTGCAGGCAGGCGACCTGGATGTAATAATCCCCAACGAGAGACGCTTGACTGGAATCACAGCGGGGACTCTGGCCAGCGATAGGAGACAGAATCCCAGACGATCCCTCAGAAGACTGAATGCACAGTGGAAAACATCCCGATTAAACAAGGATACAGGTACTGGGTGACAGAATACAAACAGGAATAACGAACCGACACCAAGCATACTACACACCAGCTAGATAAAGGCAGCTAACAAGCAGAAATGATTATCTGCAGCTGACGGCTGATTGAGTGATCTGCTGGTTCATAGGCAACAAACAAGCACCACACCCACCAGACACTGTGACGTATAGAAAGTTTAAGATAGAGGATTCTTTGGCCAGAAATATGTTCCTTGGGTCAAATATGGACTTCAGTGTGGAAATATAACATCAAAAGAAGACAATCTGATTGTATATTAAATTAATGTTCAAGAACTCTTTGGCCAGAAATATGTTCAGTATTTCCATAAGGAAGCTCTGTATGACTGATTTAACATCAGAAGGAGTCTATAAGTTTATTTAGTTTACATTTTTTTGAGACCCATTGACCAGAAATAAGTTAAAAAGGTCAGATTTGGTCTTCTAAATGACTTACGAAACATCAGTATGAGTCTATGAGTAAGTATAGAAAGCTCAAGATCGAGGATTCTTTGCCCAGAAATATGTTCCTTGGGTCAAATATGGACTTCAGTGTGGCTAATATAAAATCAAAAGAAGACAATCTGGATTGTATATTGTTCATGTTCAAGATCTCTTTGGTCACAAATATGTTCAGTGGGTCCTTAAAAAAACCTATGTATGACTGATTTACAGTTTTTTCCAATTGCTAACACACAATTTTGCAAACTAGTCTGGTTTTATCAAAATACTTAACACAATTCACAAAACCACACACCCAAACTGCAAAATACCTCATATCTCCTGCAAAATGAAGCACTGCAACCAAAACTACATATTCGCATTATCAAAATCAAACTTTTGCACGAAATGGTATCACACTTCATTCATATTACCAGATTTTTGTCTAACCAACTACACACTGTTGGGCATAATGAAAAGCACTCTCATCTTTAGTATGCTTTGCTATAATACTAAAATACTTCAAATTGTAGAAAATTCTTCAGATTGGTCACATGACATAAATATTTGCAGATACACACACATGCTGTTGAAACATTTTTTTTTTTTTTTTTTACCAAACAAGTCAGTGCAACAAATGCACAGCAGATATATTTACATTGCCCTGAACAAAAATATGCTCACAAAAAAACAGTAAACTGAAAAACAAAATTGCAGAAAAAATAAATATATAAAAAAAGAGGCAAGAAAAATAATTAGGCAGCATCTTGCCGCACAGCTGGGTCAGGCCACATCACAGGCAATATCTTCCCTTGCCAGACATCGAGGGAAGAAGCGCCTTGAGTGCCTTATCCATCCCTGAATCACACCCACATCAATCTCCTCATGCCTCTTCCATAGCCTGCACAAGAGGCATGCGCACAAAGGGCTGCCGGTCGTATACCTTCCACCGCCATGCTGAAAATAACTCTTCTAGGGGCTCCTACTCTTCCTCTTCTTACTTTTCCTCTTTCTCTTCCTCCTCCTCCTCCTACTCTTCCTCTTCTTACTTTTCCTCTTTCTCTTTCTCCTCTTTCTCTTCCTCCTCCTCCTGCTCTTCCTCTTCTTACTTTTCCTCTTTCTCTTCCTCCTCCTCCTACTCTTCCTCTTCTTACTTTTCCTCTTTCTCTTCCTCCTCTTTCTCTTCCTCCTCATCTTCCTCCTCCTCCTCTTCTTACTTTTCCTCTTTCTCTTCCTCCTCTTTCTCTTCCTCCTCTTCCTCCTCATCTTTCTCTTCCTGCTCCTCCTCCTCTTCCTCTTTCTTTTCCTCTTCCTCCTCCTCTTCCTCGTCTTCCATTGTTGTTGTAAATAAAAAGGTGCTCACTCTGTGTGTCAGTTTAAATAATTGAGCTGTCTATGTCATTTTAGTGTGTTAGCAATTGGAAAAAACTGTATTGTTTTGTGGGTGACAAAGTGTGTTTGTTAGCTGTCAACCTTTGCTAGTGTTATGGAAGAATGTGTTGATTTGAGATATGTATGAAGTGATTTGGTAGTTTTAGTGCATTTTGAATGTGAAATGAATGTGGTTAGGAGAACTGTGTGAGGAGTTTTGAAAAAGTATTGAAGTATTGAAAAATGTGTCCTAGCGACTGTGAAAAACTGTAAGATGACAGTCTACTAATACTCTAATGACAGTTAGTTGTCATGTGGTTGAAAAGTTACTTATAGTTAGTAGAATGTCTAAAGTGGACTATCGAAATAAAGTGTTACCAATTATATTTATTATGAAGTACTTGCACAATCCTACACACATATGTAGTCACAAACAAAATATGCAACAGATCAATAACAAGCAATGTCTTGGAATCATTCTGCCTCAGCATCATGCCTCTGGGCAAGGTCAGGCCACAGGACCTCATCAACGTCACAGGCAATCCTGTCCCTTGCTAAACAACGGGGAAATAATCTTTTAGCATGCCGAATCCAACCTTAAATCGCTTCCACTCCAATGTTGTCACATGCTGCATCCATTGACTGAATGAGATTTTCCTATGCATAAGGATTTCTGTCATAGACTTAGATAGACCTCCATGCAGAAATGTTCTTTGTAACATGAGAAGGAGTTTATAAGTTTATAAATTTTTTGAAGACCCTTTGAACAGAAAAAAGTTAAAAAGGTCAGATATTGTCTTCTAAATGACTTTTGAAGCATCAGTAGGTGTCTATGAGTATGTATAGAAAGTTCAAGATTGATAATTCTTTGGCCAGAAAAATGTTCCTTGGTCGAAATATGGACTTTACTGTGGCTAATATGACATCAAAAGAAGACAATCTGATTGTTAATGTTCAAGAACTCTTTGGCCAGAAATATGTTCAGTAGTTCCATGAAAAAACTTATGTATGACTGATTTAACATGAGGAGTTGTTTTTAAATTTTTTGAAGACTCATTTTTATTCATACATCTAGATATATGTTGATATAGGTTTATAACATATATAAATTCTCCATATTAAATTAGTGTATTGACATATATTAATACAATGTATATGATAATTGTTTATATAATATTGTATGTTATAACCTTATATTTCACCGATATGTTTAATTTATATATGCCAATTTATTTAAACATCATACATACATTACATTCTTATGGTTTCCTTAATAATTAATTCCTTGTTTTCCTCTTATTTGAACATCTTGAACTTTTAACAAGTCTACACAATCCATCTCAAACACCTCCTCCTCTTGAGGACCATCTCAAACCTTGTGCCAGTAGCACATGACATATTTTGCATTGCATGCTCGACAGAAATCCATTCGTTGTGCATACAATTTCATACAAAAGCTAACTAATTCCGCTTTGCATTGAAAAGATGATGTTTGCATAATTGAATTCATTGTGCAGTGAAGTAAAATACATTAAATATGCTATCTTTCATAGCATTGCATAAAATAACAAACTGATTCCCTTGTGCATTGAAGAAGTATTGTAGTGAACTTTTTCCTTGTAGAAAAGTTAGAAGCTCAGAAGCGAAGACCAGGAGACGGTGAGGTATTTTTAAAGCAGGAGTTCTTTATTTCGTCGCTGTAGGCATCTCAAACTCGTCTGACTCTCATCAGTCAAACACTGGGGTACATATACTATTTTAAGGGGAGGAGTTAAATACATCAAAACAAAGGTCTAAAGATCTAAGAATCTGCTCAGACATCTGCTAAACTGACATCTGCTCAGGCCTGTTAGAACATTCACACCTGCTCAGCATGAGACTCGAGAACAGGAAAAGCCGTACTTCTCGCACTGAGACAGGAACCCCAAGACAAACGGTCTCAATCATAAAGTCGCAGATGTTCAAATTTGCTCAGCTTGAGTCTTCAACCTGTGATACCCGGGAGCAGGAAAAACAGGCCTTCTCGTAGTGAGATGGAAAAAAACTCACAAACATGTGATGTTGACATACAGGAACAAGCAGGCCTGTGAGCCACAAAACTCACACTTAATCTAAATTAAACATTAAATAAATTTGTATTCCTTCAGTATCATATGACATATGTAATGTGGCATTGCATTGTATTGCTTTGCATTGTATTTTATGTATTCAATTGCATTGCATTGCATTGCATTGAAATTGCATTGCATTGCATTGCATTGCATTGCATTGCATTGCATTGCATTGCAGTGCTTTGCATTGCTTTATTTCATTGTATGCACAAAATATAATCCATCCGTTGTCTATTGAATTTAATACAACATAAGTGATGTTACATTGCAATGCTTATCAGAAGGAACTTATTACGATGTTGATTGAAGAGATAGCACTTATGTGCATACATTGCATACATTAAAGATGCTATCTTTCATAGCATTGCATACAATAACTAACTCATTTAGTTGTGTAAAGAAGAGATATAACATAACATATAAGCTGTTGCATTGCGAAGCATACGGAACAAATTGATTCCCTTTGCATTGAAGCAGTATCATATGACATGTGATGTGGCATTGCATTGCAATGCATTGAAATTGCATTGAAATTGCATTACATTTCATTGAATTGCATTGCATTGCATTGTATTGCATTGTATTGCTTTCCATTGATTTGCATTGCTTTGCATTGCTTTGCATTGCTTTGCTTTGCTTTGCTTTGCATTTTATTCAATTGCATTGCATTTCATTGCATGCACAAAATATATCCATCTGTTGTCCAATGAATTTAATACAACAATTGTGGTTTGCATTACAAAGCTATTCAATTGCATTGCATTGCATTGTATTCAATTGCATTACATTGCATTGAAATTGCATTGCATTGCATTGCATTGCATTGCATTGTATTCAATTGCATTACATTGCATTGAAATTGCATTGCATTGCATTGAAATTGCATTGCATTGCATTGCATTGCATTGCATTGCATTGCATTGAAATTGCATTGCATTGCATTATATTGCATTGCATTGAAATTGCATTGCATTGCATTGCATTGCATTGCTTTGCATTGCTTAGCTTTGCTTTGCATTGCATTGTATTCAATTGCATTGCATTGCATTGCATTGCATTGCATTGCATTGCATTCAATTGCATTGCATTGCATTGCATTGCATTGCATTGCATTGCATTGCTTTGCATTGCTTTGCATTGCTTTGCATTGCTTTGCATTGCTTTGCATTGTATTTTATTGTATTCAGTTACATTGCATTGCATTGCATTGCTTTGCATTGCATTTCATTGCATTTCATTGCATTTCATTGCATTTCATTGCATTTCATTGCATGTACGAAATATATCCATCTGGTGTCCAATGAATTTAATACAACATATGTGGTGTTGCATTGCAAAGCTTAAGAGAACGAACCTATTACGATGTTCATTACAAGAAGGAACTTATTACGATGTTGCATTGTATTGCTTTGCATTACATTGCATTGCTTTGCTTTGCTTTGCTTTGCTTTGCTTTGCTTTGCTTTGCATTGCTTTGCTTTGCATTGTACTCAATTGCATTGCATTGCATTGCATTGCATTTCATTGCTATGCATTGCACTGCATTCCTTTGCATTGCTTTGCATTGCTTTGCATTGCATTGCATTGCATTGCATTGCTTTGCTTTGCTTTGCTTTGCTTTGCTTTGCTTTGCATTGCTTTGCATTGCTTTGCTTTGCATTGCACTGCATTGTATTCAATTGCATTGCATTGCATAGAAATGGCATTGCATTGCATTGCATTGCATTGTATTCAATTGCATTGCTTTGCATTGCTTTGCATTGCTTTGCATTGCTTTGCATTGCTTTGCATTGCATTGCATTACGTTGCATTGCTTTGCATTGCTTTGCTTTGCTTTGCTTTGCTTTGCTTTGCTTTGCTTTGCTTTGCATTGCTTTGCTTTGCTTTGCTTTGCTTTGCTTTGCTCTGCTTTGCTTTGCATTGCATTGCATTGCATTGCTTTGCATTGCATTGCATCGTATTGTATTCAATTGCATTGCTTTGCATTGCTTTGCATTGCATTGCATTGCATTGCATTGCATTGCATTGCTTTGCTTTGCATTGCTTTGCATTGCTTTACATTGCTTTGCATTGCTTTGCTTTGCTTTGCTTTGCTTTGCTTTGCATTGCTTTGCTTTGCTTTGCTTTGCATTGCATCGCATTGCATTGCATTGCATTGTATTCAACTGCATTGCATTGCATTGAAATTGCATTGCATTGCTTTGCTTTGCTTTGCTTTGCTTTGCTTTGCTTTGCTTTGCATTGCATTGCATTGATTTGCATTGAATTGCATTGCATTGCATTGTATTGCTTTGCATTGCATTGCTTTGCTTTGCTTTGCTTTGCATTGCATTGCTTTGCTTTGCTTTGCATTGCTTTGCTTTGCATTGCATTGCATTGCATTGTATTCAATTGCATTGCATTGAAATTGCATTGCATTGCATTGAAATTGCATTGCATTGCTTTGAAATTGCATTGCATTGCTTTGAAATTGCATTGGATTGCATTGCATTGCTTTGCTTTGCTTTGCATTTTATTCAATTGCATTGCATTGCATTTTATTCAATTGCTTAGCATTGCTTTGCATTGCATTTTATTCAATTGCTTAGCATTGCTTTGCTTTGCTTTGCTTTGCTTTGCTTTGCATTGCATTGCACTGCATTGTATTGCTTTGCATTGCATTGCATTGCATTGAAATTGCATCACATTGCATTGCATTGAAATTGCATCACATTGCATTTATTCTATTCAATTGCATTGCATTGCATTTCATTGCATGCACGAAATATATCCATCCGTTGTCCATTGAATTTAATACAACATATGTGATGTTGCATTGCAATGCTTACAAGAAGGAACTTATTCTGATGTTCATTGAAGAGATAACACACATGTGCACACATTGCACTGCATACTCAGTCTAATTGAAATCATTGTGCAGTGAAGTATAATACATTAAATATGCAATCATAGCATTGCATTAATAAACTTTTAGACTCCTAATGATGCTAAATCAGCCATACAGAGGTCCCTCTTTGAACTACTGAATGTAGGTCTGGCCAAAGAGTACTCATTCTTGAAATTTCTATACATTCCTGTAGACTCCTGATGTTACATCAGTTATACAAAACTCAGTTTTTGACCTACTGAACATTTTTCTTGCCAATGAGTCCTTAACAATAATTTTCTTCTTGTGAGGTTATATCAGCAATACCGTAGTCCATTTTTGTCCAATTGAAAATATTTTTGGAAAAAGATTCCTCAAAAAGTTTTTATTTTTATATTATAAACTTAGAGACTCCTTCTGGTTATAAATCAGCAATACAGAAATCCTTATTTGACCTACTGAAAACTTTTCTGCCTAAAGAGTCCTTAAGGATGAACAGAAGAAATTCAGATTGTTGTCTTCTGATATTATATCAGTCTGACAAAAATTCATATTGACCTACTGAAAACTTTTCTGGCCAAAGAGTGCTTCAAATGGAGCTTTCTATTCATTATTGTTGACTCCTTCTGATGTTATGTCAGCCATAAAGTAGTCCATATTTGACCCAAGGAAAATATTTCTGGCCAAAGAGTCCTCGATCTTGAACTTCTCATACTCATTCTGATTCTTCATAAGCCATATAAGATGTCCATATCTTACCTATTGAACTTATTTTTGTCAAAGGATCCTCAAATTCTTTTAAACTATATAAAGTTATAGACTCCTTTTGATGATAAATAATCCATACAGAGGTCCCTTTTGACCTACTAAACATATTTCTGGCCAAAGAATTTTAAAACATTAACTTGCTATTTATCCATATAAATGGATCCACATAGACTAGTTGTGATGTTGCCAGATAGTAGTCCATTTTTTATCTTCTCAACTTATTTTTGGCCCTCAAGTACTCAACATTGAACTTTCTATACATTCTCATAGACTCCTTCTTACATCAGCCATTCAAATGTCCATTTTTGACCTATTAAACATATTTCTGGGAGAGTCCGTGAACATTAACTCACTATACATACAGACTGACTTCTCGTAATGTTATATCAGGTAGACAGTTGTCCATATTCGACCGATTGAACAAATCTTTGGCAAAGGAGTCCTTAAAATTATTATTATTATTATTATTATTACTATCATAAACTTATAGACTCCTTTTGATGTCAAATCAGTCATACAGAGGTCCCTTTTTGAACTATTGAACATGTTTTTTCCCAAAGAGTCTTTAGCTTTTATCTATCTAAACATATTGACTTCTGATATTAAATCAGCTTATTACTGGCCATAGAGTACTAGATCTTGACATTTCTAAACATTCTCTTAGACTCCTGATGTTACATCAGCCATAAAAACGTCCATGTTTGACCTACTGAACATATTTCTGGCCAGTGTCTGTGAATATTAACTCACTATACATACAGACTGACTTCTCGCAATGTTAAAACAGCCATAAAAAGGTCCCTTTTTGAGCTGCTGAACATAATTCTGGCCAAAGAGATCTCAGTCTTGAAATTTCTATACATTCTTGTAGACTCCATAAGTAGTAGTTCCATAAGGAACCTCTGTATGGCTGATTTAACATCAGAAGGAGTCTATAAGTTTATACATTTTTTGAAGACCCCTTGAACAGAAAAAAGTTAAATAGGTCAGATATTGTCTTCTAAAAGACTTTTGAAGCATCAGTAGGAGTCTATGAGTATGTATAGAAAGTTCAAGATCGAGGATTTTTTTGGCCAGAAATATTTTCCTTGGGTCAAATATGGACTTTACTGTGGCTATTATAACATTAAAAGAATACAATCTGATAGTATATTAAGTTAATGTTCAAGAACTCTTTGGCCACAAATATGTTCAGTAGTTCCATAAAGAACCTCCATATGACTGATTTAACATCAGAAGGAGTCTATAGGTTTATACATTTTTTGAAGACCCTTTGAACAGAAAGAAGTTCAAAAGGTCACATTTGGTCTTCTAAATGACTTATGAAGCATCAGAAGGAGTCTATGAGTATGTATAGAAAGTTCAAGATTGAGAATTCTTTGGCCAAAACTATTTTCCTTGGGTCAAATATGGACTTTACTGTGGCTAATATAACATCAAAAGAAGACAATCTGATTGTATATTAAGACAATGTTCCAGAACTCCTTGGCCACAATTATGTTCAGTAGGTCCATAAAAAAACTATGTATGACTGATTTAACATGAGAAGGAGTTTATAAGTTTTTACATTTTTTGAAGACCCTTTGAACAGAAAAAAAGTAAAAAAAGGTCAGATATTGTCTGCTAAATTACTTTTGAAGCATCAGTAAGAGTCTATGAGTATGTATAGAAAGTTCAATATTGATAATTCTTAGGCCAGGAAAATGTTCCTTGCTTTAAATATGGACTTTACTGTGGCTAATATAACATCAAAAGAAGACAATCTGATGGTATAAGTTAATGTTTAAGAACTCTTTGGCCACAAATATGTTCAGTAGTTCCATAAAGAACCTCTATATGACTGATTTAACATCAGAAGGAGTCTATACGTTTATAAAACAATGTAAGGCCCTTTGAACAAATAAAAGTTAAAAAGGTCAGATATTGTCTTCTAAATGACTTTTGAAGCATCAATAGGAGTCTATGAGTATGTATAGAAAGTTCAAGATCAAGGATTCTTTGGCCAGAAATATGTTCCTTGTTTGAAATATGGACTTTTACTGTGGCTAATATAACATCAAAAAAAGACAATCTGATTGAATATTAAGTTAATGTTCAAGAACTCCTTGGCCACAAATATGTTCAATAGGTCCATAAAAAAACGTATGACTGATTTAACATGAGAAGGAGTCTGTAAGTTTATACATTTTTTGAAGACCCTTTGAACAGAAAAAGATCAAAAGGTCAGATGTGGTCTTCTAAATGACTCATGAAGGATCAGTAGGAGTCTATGAGTATGTATAGAAGTTCAATATGGATAATTTTTTGGCCCGAAAAATTTTCCTAGCTTGAAATATGGACTTTATTGTGGCTAATATAACATCAAAACAAGACATTCTGATAGAATATTAAGTTAATGTTCAAGAACTCTTTGGCCACAAAAATGTTCAGTAGGTCCATAAAAAAACCTATGTATGACTGATTTAACATCAGAAAGAGTTTATAAGTTTATAAATTTTTTGAAGACTCATTTTTATTCATACATCTAGATATATGTTGATATAGGTTTATAACATATATAAATTCTCCATATTAAATTAGTATATTGACATATATTAATACAATGTATATGATAATTGTTTATACAATATTGTATGTTATAACCTTATATTTCACCGATATGTTTAATTTATATATGCCAATTTATTTAAACAACATACATACATTACATTCTTATGGTTTCCTTAATATTTCATTCCTTGTTTTCCTAATTTGAACATCTTGAACTTTTAACAAGTCTACACAATCCATCTCAAACACCTCCTCCTCTTGAGGACCATCTCAAACCTTGTGCCAGTAGCACATGACATATTTTGCATTGCATGCTCGACAGAAATCCATTCATAGTGCATACAATTTCATACAAAAGCTAATTAATTCCGCTTGGCATTGAAAAGATGATGTTTGTATAATTGAATTCATTGTGCATTGAAGTAAAATGCATTAAATATGCTATCTTTTATAGCATTGCATAAAATAACAAACTCATTTAGTTGTGTAATGAAGAGATATAACAACATATAAGCTGTTGCATTGCGAAGCATACGGAACTAATTGATTCCCTTGTGCATTGAAGCAGTATCATATGACATGTGATGTGGCTTTGCTTTGCTTTGCATTGCATTGTATTTTATTGTATTCAATTGCATTGCATTGCATTGCATTGCATTGCTTTGCATTGTATTTTATTGTATTCAATTGGATTACATTGCATTGCATGCACGAAATATATCCATCTGTTGTCCAATGAATTTAAAACAACAAATGTGGTCTTGCATTGCAAAGCTTAAGAGAACGAACCTATTACGATGTTCATTACAAGAAGGAACTTATTACGATGTTGCATTGCATTGAATTGCATTGCATTGCATTGAATTGCATTGCATTGCATTGCATTGCTTTGCTTTGCTCTGTATTGCTTTGCTTTGCTTTGCATTGCATTGCATTGCATTGCATTGCATTGTATTCAATTGCATTGCATTGCATTGAATTGCATTGCATTGCTTTGCTTTGCATTGCATTGCATTCAATTGCATTGTATTCAATTGCATTGTATTGATTTGCATTGCATTGCTATGCATTGCATTCAATTGCATTGTATTCAATTGCATTGCATTCAATTGAATTGTATTGCATTGTATTCAATTGCATTGCATTGCATTGAAATTTCAATGCATTTCATTGCAATGCTATGCTTTGCTTTGCTTTGCAAGTGCTTTGCTTTGCTTTGCTTTGCTTTGCTTTGCTTTGCATCGCATTGCATTGCATTGCATTGCATTGCATTGCTTTGCATTGCTTTGCTTTGCTTTGCATTGCTTTTCATTGCTTTGCATTGCTTTGCATTGCTTTCTTTTTTTTGCATTTTACTCAATTGCATTGTATTATATTGCATTGCATTGCATTGCATTGCATTGTATTGCTTAGCATTGCTTAGCATTGCTTTGCTTTGCATTTTATTAAATTGCATTGCATTACAATGCATTGCATCGAAATTACATTGCATTGCATTGCATTGTGTTCAATTGCATTGCATTGTGTTCAATTGCATTGCATTGCAATGCATTGCATCGAAATTACATTGCATTGCTTTGCATTGCATTGCTTTGCATTGCTTTGCATTGCTTTGCATTGCTTTGCATTGCTTTGCATTGCTTTGCATTGCTTTGCATTGCTTTGCATTGCATTGTATCGAAATTACATTGTATTGCTTTGCTTTGCATTGCATTCCACTGCATTGCATTGTATTTTATTGTATTCAATTGCATTACATTGTGTTCAATTGCATTGCATTGTGTTCAATTGCATTGCATTGTGTTCAATTGCATTGCATTGCAATGCATTGCATCGAAATTACATTGCATTGCATTGTATTTTATTGTATTCAATTGCATTGCATTGCTTTGCATTTTATTTTATTGTATTCAATTGCATTGCATTGCATTGTATTCAGTTGCATTGAATTGTATTCAATTGCATTGCATTGCTTTGCATTGTATTTGATTGTATTCAATTGCATTGCATTGCATTGCAGTGCTTTGCATTGCATTTCATTGCATGCACAAAATATATCCATCTGTTGTCCAATGAATTTAAAACAACAAATGTGGTGTTGCATTGCAAAACTTAAGAGAACGAACCTATTACGATGTTCATTACAAGAAGGAACTTATTACGATGTTGCATTGTATTACTTTGCATTGCATTGCATTGCATTGCATTGCATTGCTTTGCTTTGCTTTGCTTTGCTTTGCATTGCTTTGCTTTGTATAGCTTTGCATTGCATTGCATTGCATTGCATTGCATTGTATTCAATTGCGTTGCATTGCTTTGCTTTGCATTGCATTGCATTGCATTCAATTGCATTGTATTCAATTGCATTGTATTCAATTGCATTGTATTGATTTGCATTGCATTGCTATGCATTGCATTGTATTCAATTGCATTGCATTCAATTGCATTGCATTGCATTGTATTCAATTGCATTGCATTGCATTGAAATTTCAATGCATTTCATTGCATTGCTTTGCTTTGCTTTGCTTTGCTTTGCTTTGCTTTGCAAGTGCTTTGCTTTGCTTTGCTTTGCATCGCATCGCATTGCATTGCATTGCTTTGCATTGCTTTGCATTGCATTGCTTTGCATTGCTTTGCTTTGCATTGCTTTGCATTGCTTTGCATTGCTTTGCTTTGCATTTTACTCAATTGCATTTCATTGCATTATATTGCATTGCATTGCATTGCATTGCATTGTATTTTATTTTATTCAATTGCATTGCATTGCATTGCAGTGCAGTGCTTTGCATTGCATTGCATTGCAGTGCTTTGCATTGCAGTGCTTTGCATTGCATTTCATTGCATGCACGAAATATATCCATCTGTTGTCCAATGAATTTAAAACAACAAATGTGGTGTTGCATTGCAAAGCTTAAGAGAACGAACCTATTACGATGTTCATTACAAGAAGGAACTTATTACGATGTTGCATTGTATTACTTTGCATTGCATTGCATTGAATTGAATTGCATTGCATTGCATTGCATTGCTTTGCTTTGCTTTGCATTGCTTTGCTTTGCTTTGCTTTGTATTGCTTTGCTTTGCTTTGCTTTGCATTGCATTGCATTGCATTGCATTGCATTGTATTCAATTGCATTGCATTGCATTGCATTGCATTGCATTGCATTGCATTGTATTGCATTGCATTGCTTTGCTTTGCATTGCATTCAGTTGCATTGTATTCAATTGCATTGTATTGATTTGCATTGCATTCAATTGCATTGCATTGCATTGTATTCAATTGCATTGCTTTGCATTGCATTGCATTGCATTGCATTGCTTTGCATTGCATTGCATTGCATTGCTTTGCTTTGCATTGCATTCAGTAGCATTGTATTCAATTGCATTGTATTGATTTGCATTGCATTGCTATGCATTGCATTGCATTGCTTTGCATTGCTTTGCATTGCTTTGCATTGCTTTGCATTGCTTTGCATTTTACTCAATTGCATTGCATTATATTGCATTGCATTGCATTGCATTGCTTAACATTGCATTGCTTAGCATTGCATTGCATTTTATTCAATTGCATTGCATTGTGTTCAATTGCTTTGCATTGTGTTCAATTGCATTGCGTTCAATTGCATTGCATTGCAATGCATTGCATCGAAATTACATTGGATTGCTTTGCATTGCATTGTATTTTATTGTATTCATTTGCATTGCATTGTGTTCAATTGCATTGCATCGAAATTACATTGCATTGCATTGTATTTTATTTTATTCAATTGCATTGCATTGCATTGTATTCAGTTGCATTGAATTGTATTCAATTGCATTGCATTGCTTTGCATTGTATTTTATTGTATTCAATTGCATTGCATTGCATTGCATTGCATTGTATTCAATTGCATTGCATTGCAAGCATCGTATGCATTTTTTATGTGCATAGCATTGCACATGATTATTTAAGCGTTGTGCACTGAAGAATAACATTAAAGTCAAATGCACTTTGTTGACATTGCAATGCATTCAAGAACTAACTAATTCCGTAGTACGTTAAAGAGATGTGTAATGCAATCTGCTTATGCTCAGCATTGCAAATACGATCAAGCTTTGTGCATTGAAGTAATGTCATATGCACTTTGTTGCATTGAAGAATAAGTAATATGATTTGTTTTGCATTGCAATGCATTCTAGAACTAACTCATTCCTTTAAGCGTTGAAGAGATGTGCAATGCAATCTGCTCTTGCATAACATTGCACATACGATCAAGCGTTGTGCACTGAAGAATAACATTCAAGTCAAATGCATTTTGTTGAATTGCAATGCATTCAAGAACTAACTAATTCTGTAGTGCGTTAAAGAGATGTGCAATGCAACCTGCTTAAGCTCAGCATTGCAAGCTTTGTGCATTGAAGTCATGAGTCATATGCACTTTGTTGCATTGAAGAATAAGTAATGTGAAATTTTTTGCATCGCAATGCATTCAAGAACTAACTCATTCCTTTATGCGTTGAAGAGATGTGCAATGCAATCTGCTCTTGCATAACATTGCACATAAGATCAAGCGTTGTGCACTGAAGAAAGTCAAATGCACTTTGTTGCATTGCAATGCATTCAAGAACTAATTCCGTAGTGCGTTAAAGAGATGTGCAATGCAATCTGCTTACTTTATGCACAGCAAATACGGATCAAGCATCGACGAATGACAAAAATCACATGCATTTTTTTTTTGCATTGCAATGCATTCAAGAACTAACTCATTTCGTCGTGCATTGAAGATATGTGCATTACATGGCACATGCGATCAAACGTTGTGCATTGAAGAATTATCTAAGTAATAGCACTTGTTGCTTTGCAATGCATTCAACTAACTAATTCATTTATGCCCTGAAGAGATGTGTAATGCAATATGCTTATGCATAGCAATGCAAATACGATCAAGCTTTGTGCATTGAAGTCATGAGTCATATGCAATTTGTGGCATTGAAGTAATATGCACTATGTTAAATTCCCATGCATACAAGAAATAACTCATTCCTATGTGCATTGAAGAGTTAACATTGTGTTAATTGCATTGTATTGCACAAACGATTAAACTTTTTCCTCATTTGCCTTCACAACAAACCATTTTCATTTGCGTATAAAGGAAAATCATTGCATTAGCTGGGTAATAACGATCTAACCTTGTTCGCTGAAGAAAAATATTTAAGCTATAACACCTTTTGCATTGCCATGCCTACAAGATCTAAATAATTTTGATATGCATTAAGATATGACAGTAGTTGTATTGCATCACAAAAAAAGGATTTAACGTATTACTCTGAGAAAAGAAAAGATAACAGATTTGGCACATGACAATGGGATTTCGTATTGCATTGCGTACTACAATTAACTTAATTTGTGTATGAAGGATAATCATTGCATTAGCTGTTGGAAAATTTTATACAATTTGAATTTGTATACTTGACGAGAAAACATAATATTGTGAAGAACTTTAAAATGCAATGCAATAATTAACTCATTCCGTTGTGTAACGAAGAGATTAGTTTATGTGCTGCTGCATTGCATTGAACACGATCCAATGTTGTGCAGAGTAGAATAGAATATAAGCTGTGCAACTGTTACATTGTGCAATGCATTGTAAGAGTGATGACGCTTGATCCGTATCCTGCATTGCTGACATCAGGAGTCCATGGATGTATAGAAAGTTTGAGTAAACTTTGACCAGAAATATATTTAGTCAAATTTGGAGTATACTGTCTAGCTAATGTAAAATACTTTTCTATTCTACCTACACATAGTAATTTAAGCTTTGAGGAACGTTGGGGCAGAAATATTTGCAATGGGTCAAAGAAAGACTGGCTGACAGCATCAGAAGTAGTCAATAAGAATGTGTAGAAAGTTCAATTTCGAGTACTCTTTGGCCAGGAAATGGTAGGTCATTGGGTCAGAAATGGACTACTGCATGGCCAATGTAAAATCTTCATATTTGACCTGCTGAACGTATTTATGGCTGAGGAGTCCTCGATATTGACCTTTTGACACATTCTAATTGACTACCTCTGATGTTTCTTCAGGCAGCCTTGTATTTGACTGAACATATTTTTGGCCCAATGGTCACTAAAATGTAACATTATATATATTCTCATAGACTGTTTCTGATGTTAAATCAGCTAGACCATGTTTAAACCACTGAACATATTTCTGGCTAGCCAAAGAGTACTTGTTCTTGAACCTTCTAAACAAACTGATTGACTGTTTCTGATAATACATCAGCCAGACAGTAGTCCATATTTGACCAAAGAAAATGTTTTTGGCCAAAGAGTACTTGATCTTGAACATTCTACATAATGACTTATTCTGATGCTACCCCCACCATACAGTAGTATATCTATTGAACATATTTTTTGTTCAAAGGGTCCTCAATTGTTTGTTTTTCTTAGCATACAAACTCATAGACTCCTGATGTTAAATCAGCCAGAGATGTGTCCATATTTAAACTGCTGAGCATATTTATGGCCAAAGAGTCCCCTATATTGAACTTTCTACACATTCTCATTGACCACTGATGTCATGTCAGCCATACAGAACTCCGTAATTGACCTACTGAACATATTCTGGCCAAAGGGTTGTCAAAAGGCAACATACTACATACCCTAATAGAATCTTTCTGATGTTAATTCAGCCATACTGTAGTCCATATTTCACCTGATGAAAATATAATAAAATATTTCTGGCCAAAGGTTTGTCAAAAGGCAATATACTATGTATTTTTAGAGACTCTTTCTGATGTTAAATAAGGCACTGCTCTCTGCAGAAATATGTTCAGTATGTCAATTTTGTACTTGTTTATGACTGACGTAACATCAGAAGAAATGATCATGATCGAGGACTGTTTGGCCAGATGTATGTTCAGTAAGTCAAATATGGACTACTCTCTGGTTGATGTAACATCAGAAAAACCCAATCAGTATGTGCATAAAGTTCAAAATTTAGGACTTTTTGGCCAAAAATATGTTCCTTGGATCAAATATGGACTTTACTATGGCTAATATAACATCAAAAGAAGACAATCTGATTGCATATTAAGTTAATGTTCAAGAACTCTTTGGCCACAAATATGTTCCTTGGGTCAAAAATGGACTTTACTGTGAATATTATAACATCAAAAGAAGACAATCTGATTGCATATTAAGTTAATGTTCAAGAACTCTTTGGCCACAAATATGTTCCTTGGTTCAAAAATGGACTTTACTGTGAATATTATAACATCAAAAGAAGACAATCTGATTGATTTAGATGAGAAGGAGATTATAAGTTTATACATTTTTTGAAGACCCTTTGAACAAAAAAAAGTTAAACAGGTCAGATATTGTCTTCTAATTGACTTTTGAAGCATCAGTGGGAGTCTATGAGTATGTATAGAAAGTTCAATATTGATAATTCTTTGGCCAGAAATATTTTCCTTGGGTCAAATATGGACTTTACTGTTGCTACATTTTTTTTATTGAACTGCTGAACATATTTGTGGCCAAAGACTTCTTGAAGATGAACTTAATATATAATTCGATTGTCTTTTGATGTTATTTTAGGCACACTGTGAAGTCCATCTTTGAACCAAGGAACATATTTCTGGCCTCGATCTTGAACTTACTATACAGAAATCCATATTTGACCGAATTAATACATTTTTTGCTAAAGAATACTTGAAATTGAACTTTCTATAGAACTGACTGACTCCCGGGGCCAGTTGCATAAACATAGCCATTATGTTAAGAATGTTACTTAAGTGCTACTATGACCAGCTAGCGGTCAGTCAAGTGAAAAAGCGCACTTTTTAGCATTAAATTAGACCAATTTCTGTTTCTATGTAACTGACTTAAAACAGTTGTGAACCACCTAAACATATTTATGGCCAAAAAGTCCTCAATTTTGAACTTTATACACATACTGATTGGGTTTTTCTGATATTACATCAACTGGAGAGTAGTCCATATTTGACACTGAACATATATCTAGCCAAACAGTCCTCGAATATGATCATTCATTACCTCAATACATTATCATAACTTCTTCTGATGTCATAAACAAGTACAAAATTGACCTACTGAACATATTTCTGCCTTATTTAACATCAGAAAGAGTCTCTAAAAATATATAGTATATTGCCTTTTGACAAACCTTTGGCCAGAAATATTTTCAGTAGGTCAATTACAGACTTCTGTATGGCTGAGGTAACATCAGAAGTAGTCAGTGAGAATGTATAGAAAGTTCAATATCAAGGATTCGTTGTCAGGAAATATTTTCAGCAGGTGAAATATGGACTACAGTATGGCTGAATTTACATCAGAAAGATTCTATTAGTACGTTGCATTTTGACAACCCTTTGGCCAGAATATGTTCAGTAGGTCAATTACGGAGTTCTGTATGGCTGACATAACATCAGTGGTCAATGAGAATGTGTAGAAAGTTTCCAATATAGGGGACTCTTTGGCCATAAATATGCTCAGCAGTTTAAATATGGACACATCTCTGGCTGATTTAACATCAGAAGGAGTCCATGAGTTTGTATGGTAAAAAAACAAAACAATTGAGGACCCTTTGAACAAAAAATATGTTCAAAAAATATACTACTGTATGGTGGGGGTAGCATCAGATTAAGTCATCATATGTTCAAGATCAAGTACTCTTTGGCCAAAAACATTTTCTTACAGCTACTGTCTGGCTGATGTGTTATCAGAAACAGTCAATCAGTTTGTTTAGAAGGTTCAAGAACAAGTACTCTTTGGCTAGCCAGAAATATGTTCAGTGGTTTAAACATGGACTAGCTGATTTAACATCAGAAACAGTCCATGAGAATATATACAATGTTACATTTTAGTGACCATTGGCCCAAAAATATGTTCAATGGGTCAAATACAAGGCTGCCTGAAGAAACATCAGAGGTCGTCAATTAGAATGTGTCAAAAGTTCAATATCGAGGACTCCTCGGCCATAAATACGTTCAGCAGATCAAATATGAAGATTACATATCTCTTTAACGCACTACGGAATGAGTTAGTTCTTGAATGCATTGCAATGCATAAAAAATCCATGTGATTTTTGTCATTCTTCGATGCTTAATCCGTATTTGCTATGCATAAGGTATGCAAATTGCATTATACATCTCTTTAACGCACTACGGAATTAGTTCTTGAATGCATTGCAATGCAACAAAGTGCATTTGACTTTAATGTTATTCTTCAGTGCACAACGCTTGATCGTATGTGCAATGTTATGCAAGAGGAGATTGCATTGCATATCTCTTTAACGCACTACGGAATGAGTGAGTTCTTGAATGCATTGCAATGCATAAAAAGTGCACATGATTTTGTTATTCTTCGATGTGCCGTATCGATCCGTATGTGCAATGCTATGCAAGAGCAGATTGCATTGCACATCTCTTCAACGCATAAAGGAATGAGTTGGTTCTTGAATGCATTGCAATGCAAAAAATTTCATATTACTTATTCTTCAATGCAACAAAGTGCATATGACATGACTTCAATGGACAAAGCTTGATCGTATTTGCAGTGCTGAGCATAAGCAGATTGCATTGCACATCTCTTTAACGCACTACGGAATTAGTTAGTTCTTGTATGCATGGATATTCAACAAAGTGCATATTACTTATATGTTATTCTTCAATGCAACAAATTGCAAATGACTTATGATTTCAATGCACACAGCTTGATCGTATTTGCAATGCTATGCGTGTCAATATGAATTTTTGTCAGACTGATATAACATCAGAAGACAACATTCTGAATTTCTTCTGTTCATCCTTAAGGACTCTTTGGCAAGAAAAGTTTTCAGTAGGTCAAATAAGGATTTCTGTATTGCTGATTTATAACCAGAAGGAGTCTTTAAGTTTATAATATAAAAATAAAAACTTTTTGAGGAATCTTTCGCCAAAAATATTTTCAATTGGACAAAAATGGACTACGTTATTGCTGATATAACCTCACAAGAAGTAAGTTAGTGTTAAGGACTCATTGGCAAGAAAAATGTTCAGTAGGTAAAAAACTGTTTTGTATAACTGATGTAACATCAGGAGTCTACAAGAATCTATAGAAATTTCAAGATTGAGTACTCTTTGGCCAGACCTATGTTCAGTAGTTCAAAGAGGGACCTCTGTATGGCTGATTTAACATCATTAGGAGTCTAAACATTATTTATGCAATGCTATAATTGCATATTTAATGTATTATACTGCACAATGATTTCAATTAGACTGAGTATGCAGTGCAATGTGTGTTATCTCTTCAATGAACATCGGAATATGTTCCTTCTTGTAAGCATTGCAAAGCAACATCACATATGTTGTATTAAATTCACTGGACAACGGATGGATATTTTTCATGCATGCAATGAAATAAAATGCAATGCAATTGAATAGAATAAATACAATGCAATGCAACATCACATATGTTGTATTAAATTCAATGGAAATTCATGCATGCAATGAAACAAAATGAAATGCAATTTAATAGAATAAATGGAATGCAATGTGATGCAATTTCAAAGCAATGCAATGCAATTTCAATGCCGTGCAAAGCAAAGCAAAGCAAAGCAATGCAATGCAATTGAATACAATAAATTACAATGCGAAGCAATGCAATGCAATGCAATTGAATACAATAAATTACAATGCAATGCAATGCAAAGCAATGCAATGTAATTTCAGTGCAATGCAATGCAATGCAATGCAATGCAAAGCAATGCAATGCAATGCAATGCAAAGCAATGCAAATCAATGCAATGTAATTTCAGTGCAAAGCAATGCAATGCAATGCAATGCAATGCAAAGCAATGCAAAGCAATGCAAAGCAATGCAAAGCAATGCAATGCAAAGCAATGAACTGCAATTGAATGCAAAGCAAAGCAAAGCAAAGCAAAGCAATACAATGCAACATCGTAATAAGTTCCTTCTTGTAATGAACCGTAATAGGTTCGTTCTCTTAAGCTTTGCAATGAAACACCACATATGTTGTATTAAATTCAATGGACAACAGATGGATGTATATAGTGCAATGCGAAGCAATCCAATGCAATACAATTGAATACAATAAATTACAATAAATGCAATGCAATGCAATGCAATGCAATGCAATGCAATGCAAAGCAATGCAATGCAATGCAAAGTAATGCAAAGCAATGCAAAGCAATGCAAAGCAATGCAAAGCAATGCAATGTAATTTCAGTGTAATGCAATACAATGCAGTGCAAAGCAAAGCAATGCAAAGCAATGCAAAGCAATGCAAAGCAATGAAGCAAAGCAAAGCAATGTAAGTTAATGTTCAAGAACTCTTTGGCGAAAACATGTTCAGTAGTTCCATAAAAAAACCTATGTATGACTGATTTAACATCAGAAAGAGTTTATACATTTTTTGAAGACCCTTTGAACAGAAAAAAGTTAAAAAGGTCAGATATTGTCTTCTAAATGACTTTTGAAGCATCAGTAGAAGTCTATGAGTATGTATAGAAAGTTCAAGATTGAGATTTCTTTGGCCAGAAATCAGGGGCGTGTCTAAGGGGAGGCTGGGGGAGGCAGTGCCTCCCCTAGGATAAACCCTGCCTCCCCTGAGAAATTATCTGATCGATGATAAATTAAAATTTAAACTGGCTTGTTTTGTGCATATTTTTCCATCGCTAGCAGATTGGGTCTGACCCAAAAAAAATCCAGTTTGGCGCTGTTTTACAGTGCGCGCGCGCTTCGGGCGTACACGCGCAAAAAAAGTGCATCATGACAGAACAGAACGCCAATGAAATGTTTACCCGCCTCCTCGGGACCAGGAGCTCAGCTCCGTCTCCTTCAGCACCAAATAGCCTACATTTTGTTGAGTGTATATAGGCCTAATGAAAGTTGTGAAATAATTGGCTAATATTAACTCTAATTTGGTGCTGCAATGATTCGCCCATCGCGACGATAACTGACCTTCTCATCTGAGCTGCTTCAGCCTAAACACCCGCTCTCAGTGTCAACATGTTTGAGTCCAATCAAAGCAAGCGGGATTTATGTTCACAGGAGCGCGAATCCCAACGAGACGCTTCACTTCAGTTATAATGATCATACAGTGCGAGATAAAATCTAATCTAAACAGCTGTTTTTCGATAGTTTTAAATGACCGACAGAAATAATCAGTTTGATCAAAGACAGTGGATTGGCTACTATAAGCTTAATTTAACACAAACACCCTATTAAATATATTGCCATTATTATTCTATAAATATATTTGGAACGTTACCTCGAATGTGTTCAACTTTTCCCTGTTTGTATCACTCACGCTTGTGTTTGCGCAACTTGCATCATTAAGCCAGAAGGCGGCGACAAGTGACTGTCTTTATGAGCGAGCAATTGAACCATTGATTAAATGAACAGATTAGTCCAAAATATTGATTAATTTAGGAAAGAAAAAGTAGCTGAAACTGATATTTGATGCTAATTGCTCATATGCCTCTGGACACAGAATGATTGCATTGGCATTTGTTTGAAATGTAACATTATGCAAAATAATCAAGTCATTTCTTATTCAAGGCCATTCCCGTTTCGAATATGTGATTGTGTATTGTCAACAATAAACATAAACATTTGACATGTGATGTGGCTTTGCTTTGCATTGTATTTTTTGTATTCAATTGCATTGCATTGCATTGCATTCAATTGCATTGCATTGCATTGTATTCAATTGCCTTGCATTGCAATGCATTGCATTGAAATTACATTGCATTACTTTGCTTTGCTTTGCATTGCATTGCATTGCTTTGCATTGTATTTTGTTGTATTCAATTGCATTGCATTGCTTTGCTTTGCATTGCATTTTATTCGATTGCATTGCATTGTATTCAATTGCATTGCATTGCAATGCATTGCATTGAAATTACATTGCATTGCTTTGCATTGCTTTGCATTGCATTGCATTGCATTGCTTTGCATTGTATTTTGTTGTATTCAATTGCATTGCATTGCATTTCTTTGCATTGCATTTCATTGTATGCACGAAATATAATCCATCCGTTTTCCATTGAATTTAATACAACATTATGTGCATACATTGCATACATTAAATATGCTATCTTTCATAACATTGCATACAATAACTAACTCATTTAGTTGTGAGAGATATAACAACATAAAAGCTGTTGCATTGCGAAGCATACGGAATTAATTGATTCCCTTGTGCATTGAAGCAGTATCATTTGACGTGATGTGGCTTTGCTTTGCATTGTATTTTTTTGTATTCAATTGCATTGCATTGCATTGCATTGCATTCAATTGCATTGCATTGCATTGCATTCAATTGCATTCCATTGCATTGTATTCAATTGCATTGCATTGCAATGCATTGCATTGAAATTACATTGCATTGCTTTGCATTGCTTTGCATTGCTTTGCATTGCATTGTATTTTGTTGTATTCAATTGCATTGCATTGCATTTCTTTGCATTGCATTTCATTGCATTTGACGTGATGTGGCTTTGCTTTGCATTGTATTTTTTTGTATTCAATTGCATTGCTTTTGCATTGCTTTGCTTTGCATTGCATTTTATTCGATTGCATTGCATTGCATTGTATTCAATTGCATTGCATTGCAATGCATTGCATTGAAATTACATTGCATTGCTTTGCATTGCTTTGCATTGCTTTGCATTGCTTTGCATTGCATTGCATTGCATTGCTTTGCATTGTATTTTGTTGTATTCAATTGCATTGCATTGCATTTCTTTGCATTGCATTTCATTGTATGCACGAAATATAATCCATCCGTTGTCCATTGAATTTAATACAACATTATGTGGTTACACTGCAATGCTTATCAGAAGGAACTTATTACGATGTTCATTGAAGAGATAACACTTATGTGCATACATTACATACATTAAAGATGCTATCTTTCATAGCACTGCATACAATAACTAACTCATTTAGTTGTGAGAGATATAACATAACATAAAAGCTGTTGCATTGCGAAGCATACGGAACTAATTGATTCCCTTGTGCATTGAAGCAGTATCATTTGACATGTGATGTGGCTTTGCTTTGCATTGTATTTTTTTGTATTCAATTGCATTGCATTGCTTTGCTTTGCTTTGCTTTGCATTGCATTGCATTGCATTGCTTTGCTTTCTTTGCATTTTATTCAATTGCATTGCATTGCATTGCATTGCATTGCATTGCATTGCATTGCATTGCTTTGCATTGAATTTTATTCAAATGCATTGCATTGCAATGTATTCAATTGCATTGCATTGCAATGCATTGCATTGAAATTACATTACATTGCATTGCTTTGCTTTGCATTGCTTTGCATTGCATTGCTTTGCATTGCTTTGCTTTGCATTGCTTTGCATTGCTTTGCATTGCTTTGCATTGCTTTGCATTGCTTTGCATTGCTTTGCATTGCTTTGCATTGCTTTGCATTGCTTTGCATTGCATTTCATTGTAGGCACGAAATATAATCAATCCGTTGTCCATTGAATTTAATACAACATTATGTGGTTACATTGCAATGCTTATCAGAAGGAACTTATTACGATGTTCATTGAAGAGATAACACTTATGTGCATACATTGCATACATTAAAGATGCTATCTTTCATAGCATTGCATACAATAACTAACTCATTTAGTTGTGAGAGATATAACATAACATAAAAGCTGTTGCATTGCGAAGCATACGGAACTAATTGATTCCCTTGTGCATTGAAGCAGTATCATTTGACATGTGATGTGGCTTTGCTTTGCATTGAATTCAATTGCATTGCATTGCATTGCATTGCTTTGCTTTGCTTTGCTTTGCTTTGCATTGCTTTGCTTTCTTTGCTTTGCATTTTATTCAACTGCATTGCTTTGCATTGCTTAGCATTGCTTTGCATTGCATTTTATTCAATTGCATTGCATTGCATTGCAATGTATTCAATTGCATTGCATTGCAATGTATTCAATTGCATTGCATTGCAATGCATTGCATTGAAATTACATTACATTGCATTGCATTGCATTGCATTGCATTGCATTGCATTGCATTGCATTGCTTTGCATTGCTTTGCATTGCATTGCATTGCTTTGCATTGCATTGCTTTGCATTTCTTTGCATTGCTTTGCATTGCATTTCTTTGCATTGCTTTGCATTGCATTTCTTTGCATTGCATTTCATTGCATGCACGAAATATATCCATCTGTTGTCCAATGAATTGCAAGCTTAAGAGAACGAACCTATTACGATTTTCATTACAAGGAACTTATGACGATGTTGCGTTGTATTGCATTGCATTGCTCTCCTTTGCTTTGCTTCGCTTTGCTTTCTTTGCTTTGCTTTGCTTTGCTTTGCTTTGCTTTGCTTTGCTTTGCATTGCTTTGCATTGCTTTGCATTGCTTTGCATTGCTTTGCATTGCATTGCTTTGCATTGCATTGCATTGCATTGTATTCAATTGCATTGCATTGCATTGTATTCATTTGCAATGCATTGCTTTGCTTTGCTTTGCTTTGCATTGTATTCAATTGCATTGCATTGCATTGCATTGCATTGCATTGTATTCAATTGCATTGCATTGCATTGCATTGCATTGCTTTACATTGCTTCGCATTTTATTCAATTGTTTAGCAATTGCTTTGCATTGCTTTGCATTGCATTGCATTGTGGTTTGCATTGCAAAGCTTAAGAGAACGAACCTATTACGATTTTCATTACAAGAAGGAACTTATTACGATGTTGCATTGTATTGCATTGCATTGCATTGCATTGCATTGCATTGCTTTGCATTGCATTGTATTCAATTGCATTGCATTGTATTCAATTGCATTGCATTGCAAGCAGCGAAGAATAACAAAAATCATATGCATTTTTTATGCATTGCAATGCATTCAAGAACTAAAACATTCCGTAGTGCGTTAAAGAGATAAGCAATGCAATCTCCTCTTGCATAGCATTGCACATGATTGTTTAAGCGTTGTGCACTGAAGAATAACATTAAAGTCAAATGCACTTTGTTGAATTGCAATGCATTCAAGAACTAACTAATTCCGTAGTGCGTTAAATAGATGTGCAATGCAATCTGCTTATGCTCAGCATTGCAAAGACGATCAAGCTTTGTGCATTGAAGTCATGTCATATGCACTTTGTTGCATTGAAGAATAAGTAATACGATTTTTTTGCATTGCAATGCATTCAAGAACTAACTCATTCCTTTATGCGTTGAAGAGATGTGCAATGCAATCTGCTCTTGCATAACATTGCACATACGATCAAGCGTTGTGCACTGAAGAATGACGTTAAAGAGATGTGCAATGCAATCTGCTTACTTTATGCACAGCAAATACGGATCAAGCATCGAAGAATGACAAAAATCACATGCATTTTTTAGCATTGCAATGCATTCAAGAACTAACTCATTCCGTAGTGCGTTAAAGAGATATACAATGCATTCTCTTCTTGTAAGGGATTGCAAAGACTTCTAACCCTAACCCCATAGGCCTAAGCGTTGTGCCTTGAAAAATAACTTAAAAGTCATATGCACTTTTTTGCATTGCAATGCATTCAAGAACTAACTCATTTCGTCGTGCATTGAAGATATGTGCATTACATGGCACATATGATCAAGCGTTGTGCATTGAAGAATTATCTAAGTAATAGCACTTGTTTCTTTGCAATGCATTCAACTAACTAATCCCTTTATGCCCTGAAGAGATGTGCAATGCCACATGCTTATGCATAGCAATGCAAATACGATCAATCTTTGTGCATTGAAGTCATGAGTCATATGCAATTTGTTGCATTGAAGAATAACATATAAGTAATATGCACTTTGTTATATTCCCATGCATACAAGAACTAACTCATGTTAAATAACTCCTATGTGCATTGAAGAGTTAACATTGTGTTAATTGCATTGTATTGCAGAAACGGTTAAACTTTTTCCTCATTTGCCTTCACAACAAACCATTTTCATTTGCGTATAAAGGAAAATCATTGCCTTAGCTGGGTAAATATCTAACCTTGTTCGCTGAAGAAAAATATTTAAAGGGATAGTTCACCCAAAAATGAAAATTCTGTTATTATTTACTTACCCTCAAGTTGTTTCAAACCTGTATGAGTTTCTTTCTTCAGTTGAACACAAAAGAAGATATTTTGAAGAATGTTGGTAACCAGACAGTTACCAGACAATTTTCATTTATGGGTGAACTATCCCTTTAAATATTTTTCTTCAGCGAACAAGGTTAGATCGTTATTACCCAGCTAATGCAATGATTTTCCTTTATACGCAAATGAAAATGGTTTGTTGTGAAGGCAAATGAGGAAAAAGTTTAACCCCATTGACTGCCATAGTATCTTTTTTTCCTACTATGGAAGTCAATGGGGTCCAGCAACTGTCTGTTCACCAACATTCTTCAAAATATCTGCTTTTGTGTTCAGCAGAAGAAAGAAACTCATACAGGTTTGAAACAACTTGAGGGTGAGTAAATTATGACAGAATTTTCATTTTTGGGTGAACTATCCCTTTAAGCTATACACCTTTTGCATTGCCATGCCTACAAGATCTAAATCAATTTGATATGCATTAAGATATGACTAGTTGTATTGCATCACATAAACGGATTTAACGTGAAAAGAAAAGAAAAGAAAAGAAAGAATCTGAGAAAAGAAAAGATAACATTTGGCACATGACAATGGGATTTCGCATTGCATTGCGTACTACAATTAACTTAATTTGTGTATGAAGGATAATCATTGCATTAGCTGCTGGAAAATTTTATACAATTTAAATTTGTATACTTGACGAGAAAACATAATATTGTGAAGAACTTTAAAATGCAATGCAATAATTAACTCATTCCGTTGTGTAACGAAGAGATTAGTTTATGTGCTGCTTGCATTGCATTGAACACGATCAAATGTTGTCCAGAGTTGTGCAGAGCTATGCAACTGTTAAATTGTGCAACGCATTGTAAGAGTGATGACGCTTGATCCTGCATTGCTGATGTAACATCAGGAGTATTTGTTTGATCTGTATAGAAAGTTTGAATAAACTTTGAACAGAAATATATTGTCAAATTTGGAGTATACTGTCTAGCTAATGTACAATACTTTTCTATTCTACTACACATAGTAATTTAAGCTTTGAGGAACTTTGGGGCAGAAATATTTGCAATGGGTCAAAGAAAGACTGGCTGACATCTTCTTTTGATGTTATATTAGCTACAGTAAAGTCCATATTTAACCCAAGGAACATATTTTTGGCCAAATAATACTCAATTTTGAACTTTCTATACATACTCATAGACTCCTACTGATGCTTCAAAAGTCATTTAGCAGACCATATCTGACCTTTTGAACTTTTTTCTGTTCAAAGAGTCTTCAAAAATGTATAAACTTTATAGAGTATTTCTGATGTTAAATCAGTGATATAGAGGTTCATAATGGACCTACTGAACATATTTGTGGCCAAAGAGTTCTTGAACATTAACTTAATATGCAATCAGATTGTCTTCTTTTGATGTTATATTAGCCAAAGTAAAGTCCTTATTTGACCCAAGGAATATATTTCTGGCCAAAAAGTTCTTGAACATTAACTTAATATGCAATCAGATTGTCTTCGTTTGATGTTATATTAGCCACAGTAAAGTCCTTATTTGACCCAAGGAATATATTTCTAGCCAAAAAGTTCTTGAACATTAACTTAATATGCATTAAGATGTTATATTAGCCACAGTAAAGTCCATATTTCAAGCAAGGAACATTTTTCTGGCCAAAGAATTATCAATACTTAAATTTCGATACATACTCATAGACTCCTACTGATGCTTCAAAAGTCATTTAGAAGACAATATCTGATCTTTTTAACTTTTTTCTGTTCAAAGGGTCTTCAAAAAATTTATAAACTTATAAACTCCTTCTGGTGTTAAATCAGTCATACATTGTTTTTTTTTTATGGAACTACTGAACATATTTCTGGCCAAAGAGTTCTTGAAGATTAACTTATACAATCACATTGTCTTCTTTTGATGTTATATTAGCCACAGTAAAGTCCAAATTTGACCCAAGGAAAATATTTCTGGCCAAACAATACTCAATCTTGAACTTTCTATACATACTCATAGACTCCTACTGATGCTTCAAAAGTCATTTAGAAGACAATATCTGACCTTTTTTTTTTAAAAACTTTTTTCTGTTCAAAGGGTCTTCAAAAAATTTATAAACTTATAAACTCCTTCTTTTTTAAATCAGTCATACATAGTTTTTTTTATGGACCTACTGAACATATTTTTGGCCAAGGAGTTCTTGAACATTAACTTAATCAGATTGTCTTCTTTGATGTTATATTAGCCACAGTAAAGTCCATATTTCAACCAAAGGAAAAATGCTCTGGCCAAAGAATCTTCGATCTTGAACTTTCTATACATACTCATAGACTGGTACTGATCCTTCATAAGTCATTTAGAAGACCATATCTGACCTTTTGAACTTTTATTTGTTCAAAGGGGCTTAAAAATATTTTTGAAAACTTATAGACTCCTTCTGACGTTAAATCAGTCATATAGAGGTTCTTTATGGAACTACTGAACATATTTGTGGCCAAAGAGTTCTTGAACATTAACTTAATATTCTATCAGATTGTCTTATTTTGATGTTATATTAGCCAAAGTAAAGTCCATATTTGACCCAAGGAAAATATTTCTGGCCAAACAATACTCAATCTTGAACTTTCTATACATACTCATAGACTCCTACTGATGCTTCAAAAGTCATTTAGAAGACAATATCTGACCTTTTTTAACTTTTTTCTGTTAAAAGGGTCTTCAAAAAATGTATAAACTCCTTTTGATGTTAAATCAGTCATACATAGGTTTTTTTATGGAACTACTAAACATGTTTCTGGCCAAAGAGTTCTTGAACATGAACTTAATATACAATCAGATTGTCTTCTTTTGATGTTATATTAGCCACAGTAAAATCCATATTTGACCCAAGGAAAATATTTTTGGCCAAAGAATTCTCAATCTTGAACTTTCTATACATACTCATAGACTCCTATTGATGCTTCATGTCATTTAGAAGACCATATCTGACCTTTTGAACTTTTATTTGTTCAAAGGGACTTACATTTTTTTATAAACTTATAGACTCCTTCTCATGTTAAATCAGTCATATAGAGGTTCTTTATGGAACTACTGAACATATTTGTGGCCAAACAGTTCTTGAACATTAATTTAATATGCAATCAGATTGTCTTCTTTTGATGTTATATTAGCCACAGTAAAGTCCTTATTTGACCAAAGGAATATATTTCTGGCCAAAGAGTTCTTGAACATTACCTTAATATGCAATTAGATTGTCTTCTTTTGATGTTATATTAGCCACAGTAAAATCCATATTTGACCCAAGGGAAATATTTTTGGCCAAAGAATTCTCAATCTTGAACTTTCTATACGTACTCATAGACTCCTACTGATGCTTCAAAAGTCATTTAGAAGACAATATCTGACCATTTTAAGTTTTTTCTGTTCAAAGGGTCTTCAAAAAATGTATAAACTTATAGACTCCTTCTGATGTTAAATCAGTCATACATAGGTTTTTATGGAACCACTGAAAATATTTGTGGCCAAGGAGTTCTTGAACATTAATTTAAAATACTATCAGATTGTCTTCATTTGATGTTATATTAGCCACAGTAAAGTCCATTTTTGACCAAAGGAACATATTTATGGCCAAAGAGTTCTTGAACATTAACTTAATATAGTAAAAGATTGTCTTCTTTTGATGTTATATTTAGCCACAGTAAAGTCCATATTTGACCCAAGGAAAATATTTTTGGCCAAAGAATTCTCAATCTTGAACTTTCTATACATACTCATAGACTCCTACTGATGCTTCACAAGTCATTTAGAAGACCATATCTGACCTTTTGAACTGATTGCTGGTCAAAAGGGTCTTCAAAAAAATTTATAAACTTATAGACTCCTACTGAACACATTTGTGGCCAAAGAGTGCTTGAACATTAACTTAATATATGATCAGATTGTCTTTTGATGTTATTTTAGGCACACTGAGAAGTCCATCTTTGAACCAAGGAAAATATTTTTGCCCAAAGAATTCTCAATCTTGAACTTTCTATACATACTCATAGACTCCTACTGAGGCTTCATAAGTCATTTAGAAGACAATATCTGACCTTTTTAAACTTTTTTCTGTTCAAAGGGTCTTCAAAAAATTTATAAACTTATAAACTCCTTCTTTTTTAAATCAGTCGTACATAGGTTTTTTTATGGACCTACTGAACATATTTGTGGCCAAGGAGTTCTTGAACATTAACTTAATATACTATCAGATTGTCTTCTTTTGATGTTATCTTAGCCAAAGTAAAGTCCATATTTGACCCAAGGAAAATATTTCTGGCCAAAGAATCCTTGATCTTGAACTTTCTATACATACTCATAGACTCCTACTGATGCTTCATAAGTCATTTAGAAGACCATATCTGACCTTTTGAAATGTTTTCTGTTCAAAGGGTCTTCAAAAAATGTATAAACTTATAGACTCTTTCTCATGTTAAATCAGTCATATAGAGGTTTATTATGGACCTACTAAACATATTTGTGGCCAAAGAGTTCTTCAACATTAACTTAATATACAATCAGATTGTCTTCTTTTGATGTTATCTTAGCCATAGTAAAGTCAATTTTTGACCCAAGGAACATATTTGTGGCCATAGAGTTCTTGAACATTAACTTAATATACTATCAGAATGTCTTCTTTTAATGTTATATTAGCCAAAGTAAAGTCCATATTTGACCCAAGGAACATATTTCTGGCCAAAGAATCCTTGATCTTGAACTTTCTATACATACTCATAGACTCCTACTGATGCTTCATAAGTCATTTAGAAGACCAAATCTGACCTTTTGAACTTTTTTCTGTTCAAAGAGTCTTAAAAAATGTATAAACTTATAGACTCCTCCTGATGTTAAATCAGTCATACATAGGTTTTTTTATGGAACTACTAAACATATTTTTGGCCAAAGAGTTCTTGAACATGAACTTAATATACAATCATATTGTCTTCTTTTGATGTTATATCCGCCACAGTAAAGTCCATATTTGACCCAAGGAAAATATTTCTGGCCAAAGAGTTCTTGAACATTAACTTAATATAGTATCAGATTGTCTTCTTTTTATGTTATATTTAGCAACAGTAAAGTCCATATTTGACCCAAGGAAAATATTTTTGGCCAAAGAATTCTCAATCTTGAACTTTCTATACATACTCATAGACTCCTACTGATGCTTCAAAAGTCATTTAGAAGACAATATCTGACCTTTTGAACTTTTTTCTGTTCAAAGAGTCTTCAAAAATGTATAAACTTATAGACTCCTCCTGATGTTAAATCAGTCATACATAGTTTTTTTTTTGGAACTACTAAACATATTTTTGGCCAAAGAGTTCTTGAACATGAACTTAATATACAATCATATTGTCTTCTTTTGATGTTATATCCGCCACAGTAAAGTCCATATTTGACCCAAGGAAAATATTTCTGGCCAAAGAGTTCTTGAACATTAACTTAATATAGTATCCAGATTGTCTTCTTTTTATGTTATATTTAGCAACAGTAAAGTCCATATTTGACCCAAGGAAAATATTTTTGGCCAAAGAATTCTCAATCTTGAACTTTCTATACATACTCATAGACTCCTACTGATGCTTCATAAGTCATTTAGAAGACCATATCTGACCTTTTGAACTTTTATTTGTTCAAAGGGACTTATAGACTCCTTCTGATGTTAAATCAGTCATATAGAGGATCTTTTTATGGACCTACTGAACATATTTGTGGCCAAAGAGTTCTTGAACATTAACTTAATATACTATCAGATTGTCTTCTTTTGATGTTATATTAGCCACAGTAAAATCCATATTTGACCCAAGGAACATATTTGTGGCCAAAGAGTTCTTGAACATTAACTTAATATGCAATCAGATTGTCTTCTTTTGGTGTTATAGTAGCCACAGTAAAGTCCATATTTGGCCCAAGGAACATATTTCTGGCCAAAGAGTTCTTGAACATAAACTTAATATGCTATCAGATTGTCTTCTTTTGATGTTATATTAGCCACAGTAAAGTCCATATTTCAAGCAAGGAACATTTTTCTGGCCGAAGAATTATCAATATTGAACTTTCTATACATACTCATAGACTCCTACTGATGCTTTAAAAGTCATTTAGAAGACAATATCTGAGCTTTTTAACTTTTTTCTTATCAAAGGGTCTTCAAAAAATGTATAAACTCCTTCTGATGTTAAATCAGTCATACATAGGTTTTTTTATGGAACTACTGAACATATTTGTGGCCAAAGAGTTCTTGAACATTAACTTAATATTCTATCAGATTGTCTTCTTTTGATGTTATATTAGCCACAGTAAAGTCCATATTTGACCCAAGGAAAATATTTCTGGCCAAACAATACTCAATCTTGAACTTTCTATACATACTCATAGACTCCTACTGATGCTTCAAAGGTCATTTAGAAGACAATATCTGACCTTTTTTAACTTTTTTCTGTTCAAAGGGTCGTCAAAAAATGTATAAACTTATAAACTCGTTCTTTTTTAAATCAGTCATACATAGTTTTTTTTATGGACCTACTGAACATATTTGTGGCCAAGGAGTTCTTGAACATTAACTTAATATACTATCAGAATGTCTTCTTTTAATGTTATATTAGCCAAAGTAAAGTCCATATTTGACCCAAGGAAAATATTTCTGGCCAAAGAATCCTTGATCTTGAACTTTCTATACATACTCATAGACTCCTACTGATGCTTCATAAGTCATTTAGAAGACCATATCTGACCTTTTGAAATTTTTTCTGTTCAAAGGAACTTCAAAAAATGTATAAACTTATAGACTCTTTCTCATGTTAAATCAATCATACATAGGTTTTTTTATGGACCTACTGAACATATTTGTGGCCAAGGACTTCTTGAACATTAACTTAATATACAATCAGATTGTCTTCTTTTGATGTTATATTAGCCACAGTGAAGTCCATATTTCAACCAAAGGAACATTTTTCTGGCCAAAGAATCCTCGATCTTGAACTTTCTATACATACTCATAGACTCCTACTGATGCTTCATAAGTCATTTAGAAGACCACATATGACCTTTTGAACTTTTATTTGTTCAAAGGGACTTAAACATTTTTTTTGTTGAAAACTTATAGACTCCTTCTGATGTTAAATCAGTCATATAGAGGTTCTTTATGGAACTACTGAACATATTTGTGTCCAAAGAGTTCTTGAACATTAACTTAATATACTATCAGATTGTCTTCTTTTAATGTTATATTCGCAACAGTAAAGTCCATATTTGACCCAAGGATCATATTTGTGGCCATAGAGTTCTTGAACATTAACTTAATATACTATCAGATTGTCTTCTTTTAATGTTATATTAGCCACAGTAAAGTCCATATTTGACCCAAGGGAAATATTTTTGGCCAAAGAATTCTCGATCTTGAACTTTCTATACTTACTCATAGACTGATGCTTCAAAAGTCATTTAGAAGACAATATCTGACCTTTTTAACTTTTTCTGTTCAAAGAGTCTTCAAAAAATTTATAAACTTATACACTCCTTCTGATGTTAAATCAGTCATACATAGGTTTTTATGGAACTACTGAAAATATTTGTGGCCAAGGAGTTCTTGAACATTAATTTAAAATACTATCAGATTGTCTTCTATTGATGTTATATTAGCCACAGTAAAGTCTATTTTTGACAAAAGGAAAATATTTATGGCCAAAGAGTTCTTGGACATTAACTTAATATAGTAAAAGGTTGTCTTCTTTTGTCATATTTGTGGCCAGGAAGTTTTTGAACATTAGTTTAATATTTAATCAGATTGTCTTCTTTTGATGTCATATTAGCCAGAGTAAAGTCCATATTTGACCCAAGGAAAATATTTTTTGCCAAAGAATTCTCAATCTTGAACTTTCTATACATACTCATAGACTCCTACTGATGCTTCACAAGTCATTTAGAAGACCATATCTGACCTTTTGAACTGATTGCTGGTCAAAAGGGTCTTCAAAAAAATGTATAAACTTATAGACTCCTATTGAACATATTTGTGGCCAAAGAGTGCTTGAACATTAACTTAATATATGATCAGATTGTCTTTTGATGTTATTTTAGGCACACTGAGAAGTCCATCTTTGAACCAAGGAACATATTTCTGGCCTCGATCTTGAACTTTCTATACAGAAGTCTATATTTGACCGAATGAATAAATTTGAAAGAATACTTGAAATTGAACTTTCTATAGAACTGACTGACTCCCGGGGCCAGTTGCATAAACATAGCCATTATGTTAAGAATGTTACCTAAGTGCTACTATGACCAACTAGCGGTCAGTCAAGTGGCAAAGCGCACTATTTAGCATTAAATTAGACCAATTTCTGTTTCTATGTAACTGAATTAATACAGTTGTGAACCACCTAAACATATTTATGGCCAAAAAGTCCAAAATTTTTAACTTTATACACATACTGATTGGGTTTTTCTGATATTACATCAACTGGAGAGTAGTCCATATTTGACACTGAACATATATCTAGCCAAACAGTCCTCGATTATGATCATTCATTACCTCAATACATTATCATAACTTCTTCTGATGTTACGTCAGTCATAAACAAGTACAAAATTGACCTACTGAACATATTTCTGCAGAGAGCAGTGCCTTATTTAACATCAGAAAGAGTCTCTAAAAATATATAGTATATTGCCTTTTGACAAACCTTTGGCCAGAAATATTTTCAGTAGGTCAATTACAGACTTCTGTATGGCTGAGGTAACATCAGAAGTAGTCAGTGAGAATGTATAGAAAGTTCAATATCAAGGATTCGTTGTCAGGAAATATTTTCAGCAGGTGAAATATGGACTACAGTATGGCTGAATTAACATCAGAAAGATTCTATTAGTACGTTGCATTTTGACAACCCTTTGGCCAGAATATGTTCAGTAGGTCAATTACGGAGTTCTGTATGGCTGACATAACATCAGTGGTCAATGAGAATGTGTAGAAAGTTTCCAATGTAAGGGACTCTTTGGCCATAAATATGCTCAGCAGTTTAAATATGGACACATCTCTGGCTGATTTAACATCAGAAGGAGTCTATGAGTTTGTATGGTAAAAAAACAAAACAATTGAGGACCCTTTGAACAAAAAATATGTTAAAAAAATATACTACTGTATGGTGGGGGGTATGATGACATCAGATTAAGTCATCATATGTTCAAGATCAAGTACTCTTTGGCCAAAAACATTTTCTTACAGCTACTGTCTAGCTGATGTGTTATCAGAAAGTCAATCAGTTTGTTTAGAACGTTCAAGAACAAGTACTCTTTGGCTAGCCAGAAATATGTTCAGTGGTTTAAACATGGACTAGCTGATTTAACATCAGAAACAGTCCATGAGAACATATACAATGTTACATTTTAGTGACCATTGGGCCAAAAATATGTTCAATGGGTCAAATACAAGGCTGCCTGAAGAAACATCAGAGGTCGTCAATTAGAATGTGTCAAAAGTTCAATATCGAGGACTCCTCGGCCATAAATACGTTCAGCAGATCAAATATGAAGATTGCATATCTCTTTAACGCACTACGGAATGAGTTAGTTCTTGAATGCATTGCAATGCATAAAAAATGCATGTGATTTTTGTCATTCTTCGATGCTTAATCCGTATTTGCTATGCATAAAGTAAGCAGATTGCATTATACATCTCTTTAACGCACTACGGAATTAGTTCTTGAATGCATTGCAATGCAACAAAGTGCATTTGACTTTAATGTTATTCTTCAGTGCACAACGCTTGATCGTATGTGCAATGTTATGCAAGAGGAGATTGCATTGCATATCTCTTTAACGCACTACGGAATGAGTTAGTTCTTGAATGCATTGCAATTCATAAAAAGTGCACATGATTTTGTTATTCTTCGATGTGCCGTATCGATCCGTATGTGCAATGCTATGCAAGAGCAGATTGCATTGCACATCTCTTCAACGCATAAAGGAATGAGTTGGTTCTTGAATGCATTGCAATGCAAAAAAGTTCATATTACTTATTCTTCAATGCAACAAAGTGCATATGACATGACTTCAATGAACAAAGCTTGATCGTATTTGCAGTGCTGAGCATAAGCAGATTGCATTGCACATCTCTTTAACGCACTACGGAATTAGTTAGTTCTTGTATGCATGGATATTCAACAAAGTGCATATTACTTATATGTTATTCTTCAATGCAACAAATTGCAAATGACTTATGACTTCAATGCACACAGCTTGATCGTATTTGCAATGCTATGCATGTGTCAATATGAATTTTTGTCAGACTGATATAACATCAGAAGACAACATTCTGAATTTCTTCTGTTCATCCTTTGGCAAGAAAAGTTTTCAGTAGGTCAAATAAGGATTTCTGTATTGCTGATGTATAACCAGAAGGAGTCTCTAAGTTTATAATATAAAAATAAAAACTTTTTGAGGAATCTTTTTCCAAAAATATTTTCAATTGGACAAAAATGGACTACGGTATTGCTGATATAACCTCACAAGAAGTAAGTTAGTGTTAAGGACTCATTGGCAAGAAAAATGTTCAGTAGGTAAAAAACTGAGTTTTGTATAACTGATGTATCATCAGGAGTCTACAAGAATCTATAGAAATTTCAAGATTGAGTACTCTTTGGCCAGACCTATGTTCAGTAGTTCAAAGAGGGACCTCTGTATGGCTGATTTAACATCATTAGGAGTCTAAACGTTTATTTATGCAATGCTATGATTGCATATTTAATGTATTATACTGCACAATGATTTCAATTAGACTGAGTATGCAGTGCACTGTGTGCACATGTGTGTTATCTCTTCAATGAACATCGGAATATGTTCCTTCTTGTAAGCATTGCAATGCAACATCACATATGTTGTATTAAATTCACTGGACAACGGATGGATATTTTTCATGCATGCAATGAAATAAAATGCAATGCAATTGAATAGAATAAATGCAATGCAATGCAACATCACATATGTTGTATTAAATTCAATGGAAATTCATGCATGCATTGAAACAAAATGCAATGCAATTTAATAGAATAAATGGAATGCAATGTGATGCAATGCAATGCAATGTGATGCAATTTCAATGCAATGCAATGCAATGAAGTGCAAAGCAAAGCAATGCAATGCAATGCAGTGCAGTGCAGTGCAGTGCAAAGCAAAGCAAAGCAAAGCAAAGCAAAGCAAAGCAAAGCAAAGCAAAGCAATTGATTAAAAAGCTATGCTAAGCAGTTGAATAAAATGCAATGCAATGCAAAGCAAAGCAAAGCAAAGCAAAGCAAAGCAAAGCAAAGTAATGCAAAGCAATGCAATGCAATTTCAATGCAATGCAATGCAATTGAATACAATGCAATGCAATGCAATTGAATACACACAGCAAAGCAAAGCAATGCAATGCAATGCAATACAATGGAATACAATGCAATGCAATTGAATACAATGCAATGCAAAGCAAAGCAAAGCAAAGCAAAGCAAAGCAAAGCAAAGCAATACAATGCAACATCGTAATAAGTTCCTTCTTGTAATGAACCGTAATAGGTTCATTCTCTTAAGCTTTGCAATGCAACACCACACATGTTGTATTAAATTCATTGGACAACAGATGGATATATATTATGCAATGCGAAGCAATGCAATGCAATGCAATTGAATACAATAAATTACAATGCGAAGCAATGCAATGCAATTGAATACAATAAATTACAATGCAATGCAATGCAAAGCAATGCAAAGCAATGCAATGTAATTTCAGTGCAATGCAATGCAATGCAATGCAATGCAATGCAAAGCAATGCAAATCAATGCAATGTAATTTCAGTGCAATGCAATGCAATGCAAAGCAAAGCAAAGCAATGCAAAGCTATGCAAAGCAATGCAATGCAAAGCAATGCAAAGCAATGCAATGCAAAGCAATGCAAAGCAAAGCAATACAATGCAACATCGTAATAAGTTCCTTCTTGTAATGAACCGTAATAGGTCCGTTCTCTTAAGCTTTGCAATGAAACACCACATATGTTGTATTAAATTCAATGGACAACAGATGGATATATATGCAATATATATACAATGCAGTGCAATTGAATACAATAAATTACAATGCAATGCAATGCAATGCAAAGCAATGCAATGCAAAGTAATGCAAAGCAATGCAAAGCAATGCAATGTAATTTCAGTGCAATGCAATACAATGTAATTTCAGTGCAATGCAATACAATGTAGTGCAATGCAACACAATGTAGCAAAGCAAAGCAAAGCAAAGCAATGTAAGTTAATGTTCAAGAACTCTTTGGCCAAAACATGTTCAGTAGTTCCATAAAAAAACCTATGTATGACTGATTTAACATCAGAAGGAGTTTATACATTTTTTGAAGACCCTTTGAACAGAAAAAAGTTAAAAAGGTCAGATATTGTCTTCTAAATGACTTTTGAAGCATCAGTAGAAGTCTATGAGTATGTATAGAAAGTTCAAGATTGAGATTTCTTTAGCCAGAAATATTTTCCTTTGGTCAAATATGGACTTTACTGTGGCGAATATAACATCAAAAGAAGACAATCCGATTGCATATTAAGTTAATGTTCAAGAACTCTTTGGCCAGAAATATGTTCAGTAGTTCCATAAAAAAATCCTATGTATGACTGTTTTAACATCAGAAGGAGTTTATAAGTTTATACATTTTTTGAAGACTAATTTTTACTCAAACATCTAGATATATGTTGATATAGGTTTATAACATATATAAATTCTCCATATTAAATAAGTAAATTGACATATATTAAAACAATGTATGTGATAATTGTTTATATAACATTGTATGTTACAACCTTATATTTCACCGATATGTTTAATTTATATATGCCAATTTATTTACATTCTTATGGTTTCCTTAATATTTCATTCCTTGTTTTCCTAATTTGAACATCTTGAACTTTTAACAAGTCTACACAATCCATCTCAAACACCTCCTCCTCTTGAGGACCATCTCAAACCTTGTGCCAGTAGCACATGACATATTTTGCATTGCATGCTCGACAGAAATCCATTCGTTGTGCATACAATTTCATACAAAAGCTAATTCTATAATTTAATTCATTGTGTAGTGAAGTAAAATACATTAAATATGCTATCTTTCATAGCATTGCATAAAATAACAAACTTATTTAGTTGTGTAATGAAGAGATATAACATAACATGCAATGCTTTCCATTGCATTGCATTGCTTTGCATTGTATTTTGTTGTATTCAATTGCATTGCATTGCATTTCTTTGCATTGCATTTCATTGTATGCACGAAATATAATCCATCCGTTGTCCATTGAATTTAATACAACATTATGTGATTACATTGCAATGCTTATCAGAAGGAACTTATTACGATGTTCATTGAAGAGATAACACTTATGTGCATACATTGCATACATTAAAGATGCTATCTTTCATAGCATTGCATACAATAACTAACTCATTTAGTTGTGAGATATATATAACATAACATAAAAGCTGTTGCATTGCGAAGCATACGGAACTAATTGATTCCCTTGTGCATTGAAGCAGTATCATTTGACATGTGATGTGGCTTTGCTTTGCATTGTATGTTTTTGTATTCAATTGCATTGCATTGCATTGCTTTGCATTACTTTGCATTGCATTGTATTCAATTGCATTACATTTCATTTCATTGCATTCCATTGCTTTGCTTTGCTTTGCTTTGCTTTGCTTTGCATTGCATGCTTTGCTTTCTTTACTTTGCATTTTATTCAATTGCATTGCATTGCATTGCTTTGCATTGCATTTTATTCAATTGCATTGCATTGCATTTTATTCAATTGCATTGCATTGCATTGCATTGTATTCAATTGCATTGCATTTCAATGCATTGCATTGAAATTACATTACATAGCATTGCATTGCTTTGCATTGCTTTGCTTTGCATTGTATTTTATTGTATTCAATTGCATTGCATTGCATTGCATTTCATTGCATGCACGAAATATATCCATCTGTTGTCCAATGAATTTAATACAACATATGTGGTGTTGCATTGCAAAGCTTAAGAGAACGAACCTATTACGATTTTCATTACAAGGAACTTATGACGATGTTGCATTGTATTGCTTTGCATTGCATTGCATTGATTTGCTTTGCTTTGCATTGCATTGCATTGCTTTGCTTTGCATTGCATTCAATTGCATTGCATTGTATTCATTTGCAATGCATTGCATTGCTTTGCTTTGCTTTGCTTTGCATTGCATTGCATTGCATTGCATTGTATTCAATTGCATTGCATTGCATTGCATTGCACTGCATTGCTTTACATTGCTTCGCATTGCTTTGCTTTGCTTTGCATTTTATTCAATTGTTTAGCATTGCTTTGCTTAGCTTTGCTTTGCTTTGCATTGCTTTGCATTGCATTGCATTGTGGTTTGCATTGCAAAGCTTAAGAGAACGAACCTATTACGATTTTCATTACAAGAAGGAACTCATTACGATGTTGCATTGTATTGCATTGCATTGCTTTGGTTTGCTTTGCATTGCATTGTATTCAATTGCATTGCATTGTATTCAATTGCATTGCATTGCAAGCAGCGAAGAATAACAAAAATCATATGCATTTTTTATGCATTGCAATGCATTCAAGAACTAAAACATTCCGTAGTGCGTTAAAGAGATAAGCAATGCAATCTCCTCTTGCATAGCATTGCACATGATTGTTTAAGCGTTGTGCACTGAAGAATAACATTAAAGTAAAATGCACTTTGTTGAATTGCAATGCATTCTAGAACTAACTAATTCCGTAGTGCGTTAAAGAGATGTGCAATGCAATCTACTTATGCTCAGCATTGCAAAGACGATCAAGCTTTGTGCATTGAAGTCATGTCATATGCACTTTGTTGCATTGAAGAATAAGTAATACGATTTTTTTTTGCATTGCAATGCATTCAAGAACTAACTCATTCCTTTATGCGTTGAAGAGATGTGCAATGCAATCTGCTCTTGCATAACATTGCACATACGATCAAGCGTTGTGCACTGAAGAATGACGTTAAAGAGATGTGCAATGCATTCTGCTTACTTTATGCACAGCAAATACGGATCAAGCATCGAAGAATGACAAAAATCACATGCATTTTTTAGCATTGCAATGCATTCAAGAACTAACTCATTCCGTAGTGCGTTAAAGAGATATGCAATGCAATCTCTTCTTGTAAGGGTTTGTAAAGACTTCTAACCCTAACCCCATAGGCCTACGATCAAGCGTTGTGCCTTGAAAAATAACTTAAAAGTCATATGCACTTTTTTGTATTGCAATGCATTCAAGAACTAACTCATTTCGTCGTGCATTGAAGATATGTGCATTACATGGCACATATGATCAAGCGTTGTGCATTGAAGAATTATCTAAGTAATAGCACTTCTTGCTTTGCAATGCATTCAACTAACAATGCAATGCTTATGCATAGCAATGCAAATACGATCAATCTTTGTGCATTGAAGTCATGAGTCATATGCAATTTGTTGCATTGAAGAATAACATATAAGTAATATGCACTTTGTTATATTCCCATGCATACAAGAACTAACTCATGTTAACTAACTCCTATGTGCATTGAAGAGTTAACATTGTGTTAATTGCATTGTATTGCAGAAACGGTTAAACTTTTTCCTCATTTGCCTTCATAACAAACCATTTTCATTTCCGTATGAAGGAAAATCATTGCATTAGCTGGGTAATAACGATCTAAACTTGTTCGCTGAAGAAAAATATTTAAAGGGATAGTTCACCCAAAAATGAAAATTGTCTGGTAACTGTCTGGTTACCAACATTCTTCAAAATATCTTCTTTTGTGTTCAACTGAAGAAAGAAACTCATACAGGTTTGAAACAACTTGAGGGTAAGTAAATAATGACAGAATTTTCATTTTTGGGTTCATTAATTTAATTTGTGTATGAAGGATAATCATTGCATTAGCTGCTGGAAAATTTAATACAATTTAAATTTGTATACTTGACGAGAAAACATAATATTGTGAAGAACTTTAAAATGCAATGCAATAATTAACTCATTCCGTTGTGTAACGAAGAGATTAGTTTATGTGCTGCTGCATTGCATTGAACACGATCAAATGTTGTCCAGAGTTGTGCAGAGCTATGCAACTGTTACATTGTGCAATGCATTGTAAGAGTGATGACGCTTGATCCTGCATTGCTGATGTAACATCAGGAGTATTTGTTTGATCTGTATAGAAAGTTTGAGTAAACTTTGAACAGAAATATATTTAGTCAAATTTGGAGTATACTGTCTAGCTAATGTAAAATACTTTTCTATTCTACTACACATAGTAATTTAAGCTTTGAGGAACTTTGGGGCAGAAATATTTGCAATGGGTCAAAGAAAGACTGGCTGACAGCATCAGAAGTAGTCAATACGAATGTGTAGAAAGTTCAATTTCGAGTACTCTTTGGCCAGGAAATGGTAGGTCATTGGGTCAGAAATGGACTACTGCATGGCTAATGTAAAATCTTCATATTTGACCTGCTGAACGTATTTATGGCCGAGGAGTCCTCGATATTGAACTTTTGACACATTCTAATTGACTACCTCTGATGTTTCTTCAGGCAGCCTTGTATTTGACCCATTGAACATATGTTTTGCCCAATGGTCACTAAAATGTAACATTATATATATTCTCATAGACTGTTTCTGATGTTAAATCAGCTAGACCATGTTTAAACCACTGAACATATTTCTGGCTAGCCAAAGAGTACTTGTTCTTGAACCTTCTAAACAAACTGATTGACTGTTTCTGATAATACATCAGCCAGACAGTAGTCCATATTTGACCAAAGAAAATGTTTTTGGCCAAAGAGTACTTGATCTTGAACATTCTACATAATGACTTATTCTGATGCTACCCCCACCATACAGTAGTATATCTATTGAACATATTTTTTGTTCAAAGGGTCCTCAATTGTTTGTTTTTCTTAGCATACAAACTCATAGACTCCTGATGTTAAATCAGCCAGAGATGTGTCCATATTTAAACTGCTGAGCATATTTATGGCCAAAGAGTCCCCTATATTGAACTTTCTACACATTCTCATTGACCACTGATGTCATGTCAGCCATACAGAACTCCGTAATTGACCTACTGAACATATTCTGGCCAAAGGGTTGTCAAAAGGCAACATACTACATACCCTAATAGAATCTTTCTGATGTTAATTCAGCCATACTGTAGTCCATATTTCACCTGATGAAAATATCATAAAATATTTCTGGCCAAAGGTTTGTCAAAAGGCAATATACTATGTATTTTTAGAGACTCTTTCTGAGGTTAAATAAGGCACTGCTCTCTGCAGAAATATGTTCAGTATGTCAATTTTGTACTTGTTTATGACTGACGTAACATCAGAAGAAATGATCATGATCGAGGACTGTTTGGCCAGATGTATGTTCAGTAAGTCAAATATGGACTACTCTCTGGTTGATGTAACATCAGAAAAACCCAATCAGTATATGCATAAAGTTCAAAATTGAGGACTTTTTGGCCAAAAATATGTTCCTTGGGTCAAAAATGGACTTTACTGTGAATAATATAACATCAAAAGAAGACAATGTGATTGATGGAGATTATAAGTTTATACATTTTTTGAAGACCCTTTGAACAAAAAAAAGTTAAACAGGTCAGATATTGTCTTCTAATTGACTTTTGAAGCTTCAGTGGGAGTCTATGAGTAATGTATAGAAAGTTCAATATTGATAATTCTTAGGCCAGAAAAATGTTCCTTGCTTGAAATATGGACTTTGCTGTGGCTAATATAACATCAAAAGAGGACAATCTGTATAGTTCATTAAGTTATTGTTCAAGAACTCTTTGCCACAAATATAGGTCCATAACACAAATAGGTCCATAACATATAACATATTTCTGGCCAAAGAGTTCTTGAACATTAACTTAATATACAATCAAATTGTCTTCTTTTGATGTTATATTAGCCACAGTAAAGTCCATATTTGACCAAAGGAAAATATTTCTGGCCAAAGAATCCTCGATCTTGAACTTTCTATACATACTCATAGACTCCTACTGAAGCTTCATAAGTAATTTAGAAGACCATATCTGACCTTTTGAAATTTTTTCTGTTCAAAGGGTCTTCAAAAAATGTATAAACTTATAGACTCTTTCTCATGTTAAATCAGTCAAATAGAGGTTCTTTATGGACCTACTAAACATATTTGTGGCCAAAGAGTTCTTGAACATTAACTTAATATACTATCAGAATGTCTTCTTTTAATGTTATATTAGCCACAGTAAAGTCCATATTTGACCCAAGGAAAATATTTCTGGCCAAAGAATCCTTGATCTTGAACTTTCTATACATACTCATAGACTCCTACTTGATGCTTCATAAGTCATTTAGAAGACCACACATGACCTTTTGAACTTTTTTCTGTTCAAAGAGTCTTCAAAAATGTATGGATTTATAGAGTATTTCTGATGTTAAATCAGTCATACATAGGTTTTTTTATGGAACTACTGAACATATTTTTGGCCAAAGAGTTCTTGAACATTAACTTAATATAGTTTCAGATTGTCTTCTTTTGATGTTATATTAGCCACAGTAAAGTCCATATTTTACCAAAGCAACATATTTATGGCCAAAGACTTCTTGAACATTAACTTAATATAGTTTCAGATTGTCTTCTTTTTATGTTATATTTAGCCACAGTAAAGTCCATATTTGACCCAAGGAAAATATTTTTGGCCAAAGAATTCTCAATCTTGAACTTTCTATACATACTCAGAGACTCTTACTGAGGCTTCATAAGTCATTTAGAAGACCATATCTGACCTTTTGAACTTTTATTTGTTCAAAGGGACTTAATTTTTTTTTTGAAAACTTATAGACTCCTTCTGATGTTAAATCAGTCATATAGAGGTTCTTTTTATGGACCTACTGAACATATTTGTGGCCAAAGAGTTCTTGAACATTAACTTAATATACTATCAGATTGTCTTCTTTTGATGTTATATTGGTAACACTTTACGGTAAGGGTACATGAATTATCATGAATTCATGTATAAATTCATGCATGAATTATGCATTCATTCATGCATTAATATCTCATGAATCATCTGGAACTAACACGAGTTCAACGTTTTTCATTCATGACTTCATGGATGAACAACGCCTTAATTAAAACATTAACTAAGATGAGCACATCATCATGAATTATGATTTATTACACATGATCATGATGTTTTCTTTGTTTTTTGTCTAGGTCAGTGACCTTGTCACCACTTTAGTTGAGGGGCCACACACATGATGAAGTCATTGATAGATAATGCTTAGTTAATGATGCTACTGTATTGGACAGACCCCAAAATAGACCAATCACAGCTCATAGCACACACATTCTTCTTTTGATGTTATATCCGCCACAGTAAAGTCCATATTTGACCCAAGGAATATATTTCTGGCCAAAGAATACTCCATCTTGGACTTTCTATACATACTCATAGACTCCTATTGATGCTTCAAAAGTAATTTAGAAGACAATATCTGGCCTTTTTAACTCTTTTCTGTTCAAATGGTTTTCAAAAAATGTATAAACTTATAAAGTCCTTCTCATGTTAAATCAGTCATACATAAATTTTTGTATGGACCTACTGAACATATTTCTGGCCAAAGAGTTCTTGAACATTAACTTATTATACTATCAGATTGTCTTCTTTTGATGTTATATTAGCCACAGTAAAGTCCATATTTGACCCAAGGAACATATTTCTGCCCAAAGAGTTCTTGAACATTAACTTATTATACTATCAGATTGTCTTCTTTTGATGTTATATTAGCCACAGTAAAGTCCATATTTGACCCAAGGAACATATTTCTGCCCAAAGAGTTCTTGAACATTAACTTAATATTCTATCAGATTGTCTTATTTTGATGTTATATTAGCCACAGTAAAGTCCATATTTGACCCAAGGAAAATATTTCTGGCCAAACAATACTCAATCTTGAACTTTCTATACATACTCATAGACTCCTACTGATGCTTCAAAAGTCATTTAGAAGACAATATCTGAGCTTTTTTAACTTTTTTCTGTTCAAAGGGTCTTCAAAAAATGTATAAACTTATAAACTCCTTCTTTTTTAAATCAGTCATACATAGGTTTTTTTATGGACCTACTGAACATATTTGTGGCCAAGGAGTTCTTGAACATTAACTTAATATACAATCAGATTGTCTTCTTTTGATGTTATCTTAGCCACAGTAATGTCCATTTTTGACCCAAGGAACATATTTGTGGCCATAGAGTTCTTGAACATTAACTTAATATACTATCCAGAATGTCTTCTTTTAATGTTATATTAGCCAAAGTAAAGTCCATATTTGACCCTAGGAAAATATTTCTGGCCAAAGAATCCTTGATCTTGAACTTTCTATACATACTCATAGACTCCTACTGATGCTTCATAAGTCATTTAGAAGACCATATCTGACCTTTTGAACTTTTATTTGTTCAAAGGGACTTTTTTTGTGAAAACTTATAGACTCCTTCTGATGTTAAATCAGTCATATAGAGGTTCTTTTTATGGACCTACTGAACATATTTGTGGCCAAAGAGTTCTTGAACATTAACTTAATATACTATCAGATTGTCTTCTTTTGATGTTATATTAGCCACAGTAAAGTCCATATTTGACCCAAGGAACATATTTGTGGCCAAAAAGTCCTCAATTTTGAACTTTATACACATACTGATTGGGTTTTTCTGATATTACATCAACATATATCTAGCCAAACAGTCCTCGATTATGATCATTCATTTCCTCAATACATTATCATAACTTTTTCTGATGTTACGTCAGTCATAAACAAGTACAAAATTGACCTACTGAACATATTTCTGCAGAGAGCAGTGCCTTATTTAACATCAGAAAGAGTCTCTAAAAATATATAGTATATTGCCTTTTGACAAACCTTTGGCCAGAAATATTTTCAGTAGGTCAATTACAGACTTCTGTATGGCTGAGGTAACATCAGAAGTAGTCAGTGAGAATGTATAGAAAGTTCAATATCAAGGATTCGTTGTCAGGAAATATTTTCAGCAGGTGAAATATGGACTACAGTATGGCTGAATTTACATCAGAAAGATTCTATTAGTACGTTGCATTTTGACAACCCTTTGGCCAGAATATGTTCAGTAGGTCAATTACGGAGTTCTGTATGGCTGACATAACATCAGTGGTCAATGAGAATGTGTAGAAAGTTTCCAATATAGGGGACTCTTTGGCCATAAATATGCTCAGCAGTTTAAATATGGACACATCTCTGGCTGATTTAACATCAGAAGGAGTCCATGAGTTTGTATGGTAAAAAAACAAAACAATTGAGGACCCTTTGAACAAAAAATATGTTCAAAAAATATACTACTGTATGGTGGGGGTAGCATCAGATTAAGTCATCATATGTTCAAGATCAAGTACTCTTTGGCCAAAAACATTTTCTTACAGCTACTGTCTGGCTGATGTGTTATCAGAAACAGTCAATCAGTTTGTTTAGAAGGTTCAAGAACAAGTACTCTTTGGCTAGCCAGAAATATGTTCAGTGGTTTAAACATGGACTAGCTGATTTAACATCAGAAACAGTCCATGAGAATATATACAATGTTACATTTTAGTGACCATTGGCCCAAAAATATGTTCAATGGGTCAAATACAAGGCTGCCTGAAGAAACATCAGAGGTCGTCAATTAGAATGTGTCAAAAGTTCAATATCGAGGACTCCTCGGCCATAAATACGTTCAGCAGATCAAATATGAAGATTACATATCTCTTTAACGCACTACGGAATGAGTTAGTTCTTGAATGCATTGCAATGCATAAAAAATCCATGTGATTTTTGTCATTCTTCGATGCTTAATCCGTATTTGCTATGCATAAGGTATGCAGATTGCATTATACATCTCTTTAACGCACTACGGAATTAGTTCTTGAATGCATTGCAATGCAACAAAGTGCATTTGACTTTAATGTTATTCTTCAGTGCACAACGCTTGATCGTATGTGCAATGTTATGCAAGAGGAGATTGCATTGCATATCTCTTTAACGCACTACGGAATGAGTGAGTTCTTGAATGCATTGCAATGCATAAAAAGTGCACATGATTTTGTTATTCTTCGATGTGCCGTATCGATCCGTATGTGCAATGCTATGCAAGAGCAGATTGCATTGCACATCTCTTCAACGCATAAAGGAATGAGTTGGTTCTTGAATGCATTGCAATGCAAAAAATTTCATATTACTTATTCTTCAATGCAACAAAGTGCATATGACATGACTTCAATGGACAAAGCTTGATCGTATTTGCAGTGCTGAGCATAAGCAGATTGCATTGCACATCTCTTTAACGCACTACGGAATTAGTTAGTTCTTGTATGCATGGATATTCAACAAAGTGCATATTACTTATATGTTATTCTTCAATGCAACAAATTGCAAATGACTTATGATTTCAATGCACACAGCTTGATCGTATTTGCAATGCTATGCGTGTCAATATGAATTTTTGTCAGACTGATATAACATCAGAACATGATATAACATTCTGAATTTCTTCTGTTCATCCTTAAGGACTCTTTGGCAAGAAAAGTTTTCAGTAGGTCAAATAAGGATTTCTGTATTGCTGATTTATAACCAGAAGGAGTCTTTAAGTTTATAATATAAAAATAAAAACTTTTTGAGGATTTATTTCAATTGGACAAAAATGGACTACGGTATTGCTGATATAACCCCACAAGAAGTAAGTTAGTGTTAAGGACTCATTGGTAAGAAAAAAGTTAAAAAAGGTCAGATATTGTCTTGTAAATGACTTTTGAAGCATCAGTAGGAGTCTATGAGTATGTAAAGAAAGTTCAAGAATGAATATTGTTTGGCCAGAAATATGTTCCTTGGGTCAAATTTGGACTTTACTGTGGCTAATATAACATCAAAAGAAGACAATCTGATTGTATATTAAGTTAATGTTCAAGAACTTTTTGGCCAGAAATATGTTCAGTAGTTCCATAAAAAAATCCTATGTATGACTGTTTTAACATCAGAAGTAGTTTATAAGTTTATAAATTTTTTGAAGACTCATTTTTATTCAAACATCTAGATATATGTTGATATAGGTTTATAACATATATAAATTCTCCATATTAAATAAGTATATTGACATATATTAAAACAATGTATGTGATAATTGTTTATATAACATTGTATGTTGCAACCTTATATTTCAACGTTATGTTTAATTTATATATGCCAATTTATTACATTCTTATGGTTTCCTTAATATTTCATTCCTTGTTTTCCTAATTTGAATATCTTGAACTTTTAACAAGTCTACACAATCCATCTCAAACACCTCCTCCTCTTGAGGACCATCTCAAACCTTGTGCCAGTAGCACATGACATATTTTGCATTGCATGCTCGACAGAAATCCATTCGTTGTGCATACAATTTCATTCAAAAGCTAACTAATTCCGCTTGGCATTGAAAAGATGATGTTTGTATAATTGAATTCATTGTGCAGTGAAGTAAAATACATTAAATATGCTATCTTTCATAGCAATGCATAAAATAACAAACTTATTTAGTTGTGTAATGAAGAGATATAACATAACATATAAGCTGTTGCATTGCGAAGCATACAGAACTAACTGATTTCCTTGTGCATTGAAGAAGTTTTCATATGACATATGTAATGTGGCATTGCATTGTATTGCTTTGCATTGTATTTTATTGTATTTAATTGCATTGTATTGCACGCAGTGCTTTGCATTGCTTTATTTCATTGTATGCACGAAATATAATCCATCTGTTGTCCATTGAATTTAATACAACATTATATGGTTACATTGCAATGCTTATCAGAAGGAACTTATTACGATGTTCATTGAAGAGATAACACTTATGTGCATACATTGCATACATTAAAGATGCTATCTTTCATAGCATTGCATACAATAACTAACTCAATGTGTTGACTTGTGTAAAGAAGAGATATAACATAACATGTAAGCTGTTGCATTGCGAAGCATACGGAACTAATTGATTCCCTTGTGCATTGAAGCAGTATCATTTGACGTGATGTGGCTTTGCTTTGCATTGTAGTTTTTTTGTATTCAATTGCATTGCATTGCATTGCTTTGCATTGCTTTGCATTGCTTTGCTTTGCATTGCATTTTATTCGATTGCATTGCATTTCATTGTATTCAATTGCACTGCACTGCATTGCACGAAATATATCCATCTGTTGTCCAATGAATTTAATACAACATATGTGGTTTGCATTGCAAAGCTTAAGAGAACGAACCTATTACGATTTTCATTACAAGAAGGAACTTATTACGATGTTGCATTGTATTGCATTGCATTGCATTGCATTGCTTTGCTTTGCTTTGCTTTGCATTGCATTTCTTCAATTGCATTGCATTGCAAGCAGCGAAGAATAACTAAAATCATATGCATTTTTTATGCATTGCAATGCATTTAAGAACTAAAACATTCCGTAGTGCGTTAAAGAGATAAGCAATGCAATCTCCTCTTGCATAGCATTGCACATGATTGTTTAAGCGTTGTGCACTGAAGAATAACATTAAAGTCATATGCACTTTGTTGAATTGCAATGCATTCAAGAACTAACTAATTCCGTAGTGCGTTAAAGAGATGTGCAATGCAATCTGCTTATGCTCAGCATTGCAAAGACGATCAAGCTTTGTGCATTGAAGTCATGTCATATGCACTTTGTTGCATTGAAGAATAATACGATTTTTTTTGCATTGCAATGCATTCAAGAACTAACTCATTCCTTTATGCGTTGAAGAGATGTGCAATGCAATCTGCTCTTGCATAACATTGCACATAAGATCAAGCGTTGTGCACTGAAGAATGACGTTAAAGAGATGTGCAATGCAATCGGCTTACTTTATGCACAGCAAATACGGATCAAGCATCGAAGAATGACAAAATCACATGCATTTTTTAGCATTGCAATGCATTCAAGAACTAACTCATTCCGTAGTGCATTAAAGATATATGCAATGCAATCTCTTCTTGTAAGCGATTGCAAAGACTTCTAACCCTAACCCCATAGGCCTACGATCAAGCGTTGTGCCTTGAAAAATAACTTAAAAGTCATATGCACTTTTTTGCATTGCAATGCATTCAAGAACTAACTCATTTCGTCGTGCATTGAAGATATGTGCATTACATGGCACATATGATCAAGCGTTGTGCATTGAAGAATTATCTAAGTAATAGCAATTGTTGTTTTGCAATGCATTCAACTAACTAATTCCTTTATGCCCTGAAGAGATGTGCAATGCCACATGGTTATGCATAGCAATGCAAATACGATCAATCTTTGTGCATTGAAGTCATGAGTCATATGCAATTTGTTGCATTGAAGAATAACATATAAGTAATATGCACTTTGTTATATTCCCATGCATACAAGAACTAACTCATGTTAACTAACTCCTATGTGCATTGAAGAGTTAACTGTGTTAATTGCATTGTATTGCAGAAACGGTTAAACTTTTTCCTCATTTGCCTTCACAACAAACCATTTTCATTTGCGTATAAAGGAAAATCATTGCATTAGCTGGGTAATAACGATCTAACCTTGTTCGCTGAAGAAAAATATTTAAAGGGATAGTTCACCCAAAAATGAAAATTCTGTCATTATTTACTTACCCTCAAGTTGTTTCAAACCTGTATGAGTTTCTTTCTTCAGTTGAACACAAAAGAAGATATTTTGAAGAATGTTGGTAACCAGACAGTTACCAGACAATTTTCATTTTTGGGTGAACTATCCCTTTAAATATTTTTCTTCAGCGAACAAGGTTAGATCGTTATTACCCAGCAAATGCAATGATTTTCCTTTATACGCAAATGAAAATGGTTTGTTGTGAAGGCAAATGAGGAAAAAGTTTAACCCCATTGACTGCCATAGTATCTTTTTTTCCTACTATGGAAGTCAATGGGGTCCAGCAACTGTTTGTTCACCAACATTCTTCAAAATATCTGCTTTTGTGTTCAGCAGAAGAAAGAAACTCATACAGGTTTGAAACAACTTGAGGGTGAGTAAATTATGACAGAATTTTCATTTTTGGGTGAACTATCCCTTTAAGCTATACACCTTTTGCATTGCCATGCCTACAAGATCTAAATCATTTTGATATGCATTAAGATATGACAGTAGTTGTATTGCATCACATAAACGGATTTAACGTATTACTCTGAAAAAAGAAAAGATAACATTTGGCACATGACAATGGGATTTCGCATTGCATTGCGTACTACAATTAACTTAATTTGTGTATGAAGGATAATCATTGCATTAGCTGCTGGAAAATTCAACGCATTCTCATCCCAAGGCGTAATATTCTGACACTTTGACAAAGCGTCTATATCGAACGCGCATGGAACCCTTTAGCGTCAATATAACACGCAGAGAGATGGGTAGGTTTAGGTATGGTGTAGGGTTAGGGTTAGACCACTAGGAGGCGCCTTCTGACCCATATATTTCGGCGTCTCATATTGACGCTAAAGGGTACCATGCGCGTTCGATATAGACGCTTTGGCAAAAGCGTCATTATATTACGCCTTGGGATGAGAACGGGCTGGAAAATTTAATACAATTTAAATGTGTATACTTGACGAGAAAACATAATATTGTGAAGAACTTTAAAATGCAATGCAATAATTAACTCATTCCGTTGTGTAACGAAGAGATTAGTTTATGTGCTGCTGCATTGCATTGAACACGATCAAATGTTGTCCAGAGTTGTGCAGAGCTATGCAACTGTTACATTGTGCAATGCATTGTAAGAGTGATGACGCTTGATCCTGCATTGCTGATGTAACATCAGGAGTATTTGTTTGATCTGTATAGAAAGTTTGAGTAAACTTTGAACAGAAATATATTGTCAAATTTGGAGTATACTGTCTAGCTAATGTAAAATACTTTTCTATTCTTACTACACATAGTAATTTAAGCTTTGAGGAACTTTGGGGCAGAAATATTTGCAATGGGTCAAAGAAAGACTGGCTGACAGCATCAGAAGTAGTCAATAAGAATGTGTAGAAAGTTCAATTTCGAGTACTCTTTGGCCAGGAAATGGTAGGTCATTGGGTCAGAAATGGACTACTGCATGGCTAATGTAAAATCTTCATATTTGACCTGCTGAACGTATTTATGGCCGAGGAGTCCTCGATATTGAACTTTTGACACATTCTAATTTGACTACCTCTGGTGTTTCTTCAGGCAGCCTTGTTTTTGACCCATTGAACATATGTTTTGCCCAATGGTCACTAAAATGTAACATTATATATATTATCATAGACTGTTTCTGATGTTAAATCAGCTAGACCATGTTTAAACCACTGAACATATTTCTGGCTAGCCAAAGGAGTACTTGTTCTTGAACCTTCTAAACAAACTGATTGACTGTTTCTGATAATACATCAGCCAGACAGTAGTCCATATTTGACCAAAGAAAATGTTTTTGGCCAAAGAGTACTTGATCTTGAACATTCTACATAATGACTTATTCTGATGCTACCCCCACCATACAGTAGTATATCTATTGAACATATTTTTTGTTCAAAGGGTCCTCAATTGTTTGTTTTTCTTAGCATACAAACTCATAGACTCCTGATGTTAAATCAGCCAGAGATGTGTCCATATTTAAACTGCTGAGCATATTTATGACCAAAGAGTCCCCTATATTGAACTTTCTACACATTCTCATTGACCACTGATGTCATGTCAGCCATACAGAACTCCGTAATTGACCTACTGAACATATTCTGGCCAAAGGGTTGTCAAAAGGCAACATACTACATACCCTAATAGAATCTTTCTGATGTTAATTCAGCCATACTGTAGTCCATATTTCACCTGATGAAAATATAATAAAATATTTCTGGCCAAAGGTTTGTCAAAAGATAATATACTATGTATATTTAGAGACTCTTTCTTATGTTAAATAAGGCACTAATCTCTGCAGAAATATGTTCAGTATGACAATTTTGTACTTGTTTATGACTGACGTAACATCAGAAGAAATGATCATGATCGAGGACTGTTTGGCCAGATGTATGTTCAGTAAGTCAAATATGGACTACTCTCTGGTTGATGTAACATCAGAAAAACCCAATCAGTATGTGCATAAAGTTCAAAATTGAGGACTTTTTGGCCAAAATTATGTTGCTTGGATCAAATATGCACTTTACTGTGGCTAATATAACATCAAAAGACAATTTTGATTGCATATTAAGTTAATGTTCAAGAACTCTTTGGCCAGAAATATATTCCTTGGGTCAAATAAGGACTTTACTATGGCTAATATAACATCAAAAGAAGACAATCTGATTGCATATTAAGTTATTGTTCAAGAACTCTTTGAACACAAATATGTTCCTTGGGTCAAAAATTGACTTTACTGTGAATAATATAACATCAAAAGAAGACAATCTGATTGATTTAACATGAGAAGGAGATTATAAGTTTATACATTTTTTGAAGACCCTTTGAACAAAACAAAGTTAAACAGGTCAGATATTGTCTTCTAATTGACTTTTGAAGCATCAGTGGGAGTCTATGAGTATGTATAGAAAGTTCAATATTGATAATTCTTTGGCCAGAAAAATGTTCCTGGCTTGAAATATGTACTTTGCTGTGGCTAATATAATATCAAAAGAGGACAATCTGGATAGTTCATTAAGTTAATGTTCAAGAACTCTTTGGCCACAAATATAGGTCCATAACACAAGTAGGTCCATAACATATAACATATTTCTGGCCAAAGAGTTCTTGAACATTATCTTAATATACAATCAAATTGTCTTCTTTTGATGTTATATTAGCCACAGTAAAGTCCATATTTGACCCAAGGAAAATATTTCTGGCCAAAGAATCCTCGATCTTGAACTTTCTATACATACTCATAGACTCCTACTGAAGCTTCATAAGTAATTTAGAAGACCATATCTGACCTTTTGAACTTTTTTCTGTTCAAAGAGTCTTCAAAAAATGTATAAACTTATAGACTCCTTCTGATGTTAAATCAGTCATATAGAGGTTCTTTATGGAACTACTGAACATATTTGTGGCCAAAGAGTTCTTGAACATTAACTTAATATGCAATCAGATAGTCTTCTTTTGATGTTATATTAGCCACAATAAAGTCCATATTTCAAGCAAGGAACATTTTTCTGGCCAAAAAATTATCAATATTGAACTTTCTATACATACTCATAGACTCGTACTGATGCTTTAAAAGTCATTTAGAAGACAATATCTGAGCTTTTTAACTTTTTTCTGTTCAAAGGGTCTTCAAAAAATGTATAAACTCCTTCTTTTTTAAATCAGTCATACATAGGTTTTTTTATGGAACTACTGAACATATTTCTGGCCAAAGAGTTCTTGAAGATTAACTTATACAATCAGATTGTTTTCTTTTGATGTAATATTAGCCACATTAAAGTCCATATTTGACCCAAAGAAAATATTTCTGGCCAAAGAATTCTCAATCTTGAACTTTCTATACATACTCATAGACTCCTACTGATGCTTCATAAGTCATTTAGAAACAAATATCTGACCTTTTGAACTTTTATTTGTTCAAAGGGACTTAAATTTTTTTTGAAAACTTATAGACTCCTTCTGACGTTAAATCAGTCATATAGAGGTTCTTTATGGAACTACTGAACATATTTGTGGCCAAAGAGTTCTTGAACATTAACTTAATATTCTATCACATTGTCTTCTTTTGATGTTATATTAGCCACAGTAAAGTCCAAATTTGACCCAAGGAAAATATTTCTGGCCAAACAATATTCAAGCTTGAACTTTCTATACATACTCATAGACTCCTACTGATGCTTCAAAAGTCATTTAGAAAACAATATCTGACCTTTTTTAACTTTTTTCTGTTCAAAGGGTCTTCAAAAAATTTATAAACTTATAAACGCCTTCTTTTTTAAATCAGTCATACATAGGTTTTTTTATGGACCTACTGAACATATTTGTGGCCAAGGAGTTCTTGAACATTATCTTAATCAGATTGTCTTCTTTTGATGTTATATTAGCCACAGTAAAGTCCATATTTCAACCAAAGGAAAAATTTTCTGGCCAAAGAATCTTCGATCTTGAACTTTCTATACATACTCATAGACTTCTAATGATGCTTCATAAGTCATTTAGAAGACCATATCTGACCTTTTGAACTTTTTTCTGTTCAAAGAGTCTTCAAAAAATTTATAAACTTATAGACTCCTTCTGATGTTAAATCAGTCATATAAAGGTTCTTTTTATGGACCTACTAAACATATTTGTGGCCAAAGAGTTCTTGAACATTAACTTAATATGCAATCAAATTGTCTTTTGATGTTATATTAGCCACAGTAAAGTCCATATTTCAACCAAAGGAACATTTTTCTGGCCAAAGAATTCTCGATCTTGAACTTTCTATACATACTCATAGACTCCTACTGATGCTTGATAAGTAATTTAGAAGACCATATCTGACCTTTTGAACTTTTATTTGTTCAAAGGGACTACACATTTTTTTTTGAAAACTTATAGACTCCTTCTGATGTTAATTCAGTCATATAGAGGTTCTTTATGGAACTATTGAACATATTTGTGGCCAAAGAGTTCTTGAACATTAAGTTAATATACTATCAGATTGTCTTCTTTTAATGTTATATTCGCAACAGTAAAGTCCATATTTGACCCAAGGATCATATTTGTGGCCATAGAGTTCTTGAACATTAACTTAATATACTATCAGATTGTCTTCTTTTAATGTTATATTAGCCACAGTAAAGTCCATATTTGACCGAAGGGAAATATTTTTGGCCAAAGAATTCTCGATCTTGAACTTTCTATACTTACTCATAGACTCCTACTGATGCTTCAAAAGTCATTTAGAAGACAATATCTGACCTTTTTTAACTTTTTCTGTTCAAAGAGTCTTCAAAACATTTATAAACTTATAGATTCCTTCTGATGTTAAATCAGTCATACATAAGTTTTTATTGAACTACTGAAAATATTTGTGGCCAAGGAGTTCTTGAACATTAACTTAATATGCAATCAGATTGTCTTCTTTTGATGTTATATTAGCCACAGTAATGTCCATTTTTGACCAAAGGAACATATTTATGGCCAAAGAGTTCTTGGACATTAACTTAATATAGTAAAAGATTGTCTTCTTTTGTCATATTTGTGGCCAAGAAGTTTTTGAACATTAGTTTAATATTCAATCAGATTGTGTTCTTTTGATGTTATATTAGCCACAGTAAAGTCCATATTTGACCCAAGGAAAATATTTTGGGCCAAAGAATTCTCAATCTTGAACTTTCTATACATACTCATAGACTCCTACTGATGCTTCACAAGTCATTTAGAAGACCATATCTGACCTTTTGAACTGATTGCTGGTCAAAAGGGTCTTCAAAAAAATAAATAAACTTATAGACTCCTACTGAACATATTTGTGGCCAAAGAGTTCTTGAACATTAACTTAATATACAATCAGATTGTCTTCTTTTGATGTTATATCCGCCACAGTAACGTCCATATTTGACCCAAGGAATATATTTCTGGCCAAAGAATACTCAATCTTGGACTTTCTATACATACTCATAGACTCCTACTGATGCTTCAAAAGTCATTTAGAAGACAATATCTGGCCTTTTTAACTCTTTTCTGTTCAAAGGGACTTACATTTTTTTTTGAAAACTTATAGACTCCTTCTGACGTTAAATCAGTCATATAGAGGTTCTTTATGAAACTACTGAACATATTTGTGGCCAAAGAGTTCTTGAACATTAACTTAATATTCTATCATATTGTCTTCTTTTGATGTTATATTAGCAACAGTAAAGTCCATTTTTGACCCAAGGAACATATTTATGGCCAAAGAGTTCTTGAACATTAACTTAATATAGTAAAAGATTGTCTTCTTTTGATGTTATATTTAGCTACAGTAAAGTCCATATTTGACCCAAGGAAAATATTTTTGGCCAAAGAATTCTCAATCTTGAACTTTCTATACATACTCATAGACTCCTACTGATGCTTCATAAGTCATTTAGAAGACCAAATCTGACCTTTTGAACTTTTATTTGTTCAAAGGGACTTAAATTTTTTTTGAAAACTTATAGACTCCTTCTGACGTTAAATCAGTCATATAGAGGTTCTTTATGGAACTACTGAACATATTTGTGGCCAAAGAGTTCTTGAACATTAACTTAATATTCTATCACATTGTCTTCTTTTGATGTTATATTAGCCACAGTAAAGTCCAAATTTGACCCAAGGAAAATATTTCTGGCCAAACAATATTCATTCTTGAACTTTCTTTACATACTCATAGACTCCTACTGATGCTTCAAAAGTCATTTACAAGACAATATCTGACCTTTTTTAACTTTTTTCTGTTCAAAGGGTCTTCAAAAAATGTATAAACTTATAAACTCCTTCTTTTTTAAATCAGTCATACATAAGTTTTTTTATGGACCTACTGAACATATTTGTGGCCAAGGAGTTCTTGAACATTAACTTAATCAGATTGTCTTCTTTTGATGTTATATTAGCCACAGTAAAGTCCATATTTCAACCAAAGGAAAAATTTTCTGGCCAAAGAATCTTCGATCTTGAACTTTCTATACATACTCATAGACTCCTATTGATGCATCATAAGTCATTTAGAAGACCATATCTGACCTTTTGAACTTTTTTCTGTTCAAAGAGTCTTCAAAAAATGTATAAACTGATAGACTCCTTCTGATGTTAAATCAGTCATATAAAGGTTCTTTTTATGGACCTACTAAACATATTTGTGGCCAAAGAGTTCTTGAACATTAACTTAATATGCAATCAAATTGTCTTTCTATGTTATATTAGCCACAGTAAAGTCCATATTTCAACCAAAGGAACATTTTTCTGGCCAAAGAATCCTCGATCTTGAACTTTCTATACATACTCATAGACTCCTACTGATGCTTCATAAGTAATTTAGAAGACCATATCTGACCTTTTGAACTTTTATTTGTTCAAAGGGACTACAATTTTTTTTTTGAAAACTTATAGACTCCTTCTGATGTTAATTCAGTCATATAGAGGTTCTTTATGGAACTACTGAAAATATTTGTGGCCAAAGAGTTCTTGAACATTAAGTTAATATACTATCAGATTGTCTTCTTTTAATGTTATATTCGCAACAGTAAAGTCCATATTTGACCCAAGGATCATATTTGTGGCCATAGAGTTCTTGAACATTAACTTAATATAGTAAAAGATTGTCTTCTTTTGATGTTATATTTAGCTACAGTAAAGTCCATATTTGACCCAAGGAAAATATTTTTGGCCAAAGAATTCTCAATCTTGAACTTTCTATACATATTAATAGACTCCTACTGATGCTTCAAAAGTCATTTAGAAGACAATATCTGACCTTTTGAACTTTTTTCTGTTCAAAGAGTCTTCAAAAATGTATAAACTTTAGACTCCTCCTGATTTTAAATTAGTCATTTAGAGGTTCTTTATGGACCTACTGAACATATTTGTGGCAAAAGAGTTCTTGAACATTAACTTAATATTCTATCACATTGTCTTCTTTTGATGTTATATTAGCCACAGTAAAGTCCAAATTTGACCCAAGGAAAATATTTCTGGCCAAACAATATTCAATCTTGAACTTTCTATACATACTCATAGACTCCTACTGATGCTTCAAAAGTCATTTAGAAGACAATATCTGACCTTTTTTAACTTTTTTCTGTTCAAAGGGTCTTCAAAAAATGTATAAACTTATAAACTCCTTCTTTTTTAAATCAGTCATACATAGGTTTTTTTATGGACCTACTGAACATATTTGTGGCCAAGGAGTTCTTGAACATTAACTTAATCAGATTGTCTTCTTTTGATGTTATATTAGCCACAGTAAAGTCCATATTTCAACCAAAGGAAAAATTTTCTGGCCAAAGAATCTTCGATCTTGAACTTTCTATACATACTCATAGACTCCTATTGATGCATCATAAGTCATTTAGAAGACCATATCTGACCTTTTGAACTTTTTTCTGTTCAAAGAGTCTTCAAAAAATGTATAAACTGATAGACTCCTTCTGATGTTAAATCAGTCATATAAAGGTTCTTTTTATGGACCTACTAAACATATTTGTGGCCAAAGAGTTCTTGAACATTAACTTAATATGCAATCAAATTGTCTTTCTATGTTATATTAGCCACAGTAAAGTCCATATTTCAACCAAAGGAACATTTTTCTGGCCAAAGAATCCTCGATCTTGAACTTTCTATACATACTCATAGACTCCTACTGATGCTTCATAAGTAATTTAGAAGACCATATCTGACCTTTTGAACTTTTATTTGTTCAAAGGGACTACAATTTTTTTTTTGAAAACTTATAGACTCCTTCTGATGTTAATTCAGTCATATAGAGGTTCTTTATGGAACTACTGAAAATATTTGTGGCCAAAGAGTTCTTGAACATTAAGTTAATATACTATCAGATTGTCTTCTTTTAATGTTATATTCGCAACAGTAAAGTCCATATTTGACCCAAGGATCATATTTGTGGCCATAGAGTTCTTGAACATTAACTTAATATACTATCAGATTGTCTTCTTTTGATGTTATATTAGCCACAGTAAAGTCCATTTTTGACCCAAGGAACATATTTGTGGCCAAAGAGTTCTTGATTATTAACTTAGTATGCAATTAGATTGTCTTCTTTTGATGTTATATTAGCCACAGTAAAGTCCATATTTAATCCAAGGAACATATTTTTGGCCAAATAATACTCAATTTTGAACTTTCTATACATACTCATAGACTCCTACTGATGCTTCAAAAGTCATTTAGAAGACCATATCTGACCTTTTTTAACTTTTTTCTGTTCAAAGGGTCTTCAAAAAATGTATAAACTTATAAACTCCTTCTTTTTTAAATCAGTCATACATAGGTTTTTTTTATGGACCTACTGAACATATTTGTGGCCAAGGAGTTCTTGAACATTAACTTAATCAGATTGTCTTCTTTTGATGTTATATTAGCCACAGTAAAGTCCATATTTCAACCAAAGGAAAAATTTTCTGGCCAAAGAATCTTCGATCTTGAACTTTCTATACATACTCATAGACTCCTACTGATGCTTCATAAGTCATTTAGAAGACAATATCTGACCTTTTGAACTTTTTTCTGTTCAAAGAGTCTTCAAAAAATGTATAAACTTATAGACTCCTTCTGATGTTAAATCAGTCATATAAAGGTTCTTTTTATGGACCTACTGAACATATTTGTGGCCAAAGACTTCTTGAACATTAACTTAATTTACTATCAGATTGTCTTCTTTTGATGTTATATTTAGCCACAGTAAAGTCCATATTTGACCCAAGGAAAATATTTTTGGCCAAAGAATTCTCAATCTTGAACTTTCTATACATACTCATAGACTCCTACTGATGCTTCATAAGTCATTTAGAAGACCAAATCTGACCTTTTGAACTTTTATTTGTTCAAAGGGACTTAAATATTTTTTGAAAACTTATAGACTCCTTCTGATGTTAAATCAGTCATATTGAGGTTCTTTATGGAACTACTAAACAAATTTGTGGCCAAAGATTTTTTTGAACATTAACTTAATATACTATCAGATTGTCTTCTTTTGATGTTATATTAGCCACAGTAAAGTCCATATTTGACCCAAGGAAAATATTTTTGGCCAAAGAATTCTCAATCTTGAACTTTCTATACATACTCATAGACTCCTACTGATGCATCATAAGTCATTTAGAAGACCATATCTGACCTTTTGAATTTTTATTTGTTCAAAGGGACTTAAATAGTTTTTTGAAAACTTATAGACTCCTTCTGATGTTAAATCAGTCATATAGAGGTTCTTTATGGAACTACTGAACATATTTGTGGCCAAAGAGTTCTTGAACATTAACTTATACCATCAGATTGTCTTCTTTTGATGTTATATTCGCCACAGTAAAGTCAATATTTGACCCAAGGAAAATATTTCTGGCCAAGGAATCCTCGATCCTGAGCTTTCTATACATACTCATAGACTCCTACTGATGATTCATAAGTCATTTAGAAGACCACATCTGACCTTTTGAACTTTTTTCTGTTCAAAGAGTCTTCAAAAATGTATGACTTTATAGAGTATTTCTGATGTTAAATCAGTCATATAGAGGTTCTTTATGGACCTACTAAACATATTTGTGGCCAAAGAGTTCTTGAACATTAACTTAATATGCAATCAGATTGTCTTCTTTTGATGTTATATTAGCCACAGAAAAGTCCATATTTGACCCAAGTTAATATTTTTGGCCAAAGAATTCTCAATCTTGAACTTTCTATACATACTCATAGACTCCTACTGATGCTTCATAAGTCATTTAGAAGACCATATCTGACCTTTTGAACTTTTATTTGTTCAAAGGGACTTAACATTTTTTTTTGAAAACTTATAGACTCCTTCTGACGTTAAATCAGTCATATAGAGGTTCTTTATGGAACTACTGAACATATTTGTGGCCAAAGAGTTCTTGAACATTAACTTAATATTCTATCAGATTGTCTTATTTTGATCTTATATTCGCCACCGTAAAGTCCATTTTTGACCCAAGGAACATATTTCTGGCACAAAGAGTTCTTGAACATCAACTTAATATGCAATCAGATTGTCTTCTTTTTATCTTATATTCGCCACAGTAAAGTCCATTTTTGACCCAAGGAAAATATTTTTGGCCAAAGTATTCTCAATCTTGAACTTCCTATACATACTCATAGACTCCTACTGATGCTTCATAAGTCATTTTGAAGAAAATTTCTGACCTTTTGAATTTTTATTTGTTCAAATGGACTTAAATAGTTTTTTGAAAACTTATAGACTCCTTCTGATGTTAAATCAGTCATATAGAGGTTCTTTATGGACCTACAAAACATATTTGTGGCCAAAGAGTTCTTGAACATTAACTTAATATACAATCAAATTGTCTTCTTTTGATGTTATATTAGCCACAGTAAAGTCCATTTTTGACCCAACGAACATATTTGTGGCCAAAGAGTTCTTGATTATTAACTTAGTATGCAATTAGATTGTCTTCTTTTGATGTTATATTAGCCACAGTAAAGTCCATATTTAACCCAAGGAACATATTTTTGGCCAAATAATACTCAATTTTTAACTTTCTATACATACTCATAGACTCCTACTGATGCTTCAAAAGTCATTTAGCAGACCATATCTGACCTTTTGAACTTTTTTCTGTTCAAAGAGTCTTCAAAAATGTATAAACTTATAGAGTATTTTTTTATGTTAAATCAGTGATATAGAGGTTCATAATGGACCTACTTAACATATTTGTGGCCAAAGAGTTCTTGAACATTAACTTAATATGCAATCAGATTGTCTTCTTTTGATGTTATATTAGCCACAGTAAAGTCCATATTTGACCCAAGGAATATATTTCTGGCCAAAAAGTTCTTGAACATTAACTTAATATGCAATCAGATTGTCTTCTTTTGATGTTATATTAGCAACAGTAAAGTCCATATTTCAAGCAAGGAACATTTTTCTGGCCAAAGAATTATCAATATTTAAATTTCGATACATACTCATAGACTCCTACTGATGCTTCAAAAGTCATTTAGAAGACAATATCTGAGCTTTTTAACTTTTTTCTGTTCAAAGGGTCTTCAAAAAATGTATAAACTTATAAACTCCTTCTGATGTTAAATCAGTCATACATAGGTTTTTTTTTATGGAACTACTGAACATATTTCTGGCCAAAGAGTTCTTGAAGATTAACTTATACAATCAGATTGTTTTCTTTTGATGTAATATTAGCCACATTAAAGTCCATATTTGACCCAAAGAAAATATTTCTGGCCAAAGAATTCTCAATCTTGAACTTTCTATACATACTCATAGACTCCTACTGATGCTTCATAAGTCATTTAGAAGACCATTTCTGACCTTTTGAACTTTTATTTGTTCAAAGGGACTTAAATTTTTTTTGAAAACTTATAGACTCCTTCTGACGTTAAATCAGTCATACATAGGTTTTTTTATGGACCTACTGAACATATTTGTGGCCAAGGAGTTCTTGAACATTAACTTAATCAGATTGTCTTCTTTTGATGTTATATTAGCCACAGTAAAGTCCATATTTCAACCAAAGGAAAAATTTTCTGGCCAAAGAATCTTCGATCTTGAACTTTCTATACATACTCATAGACTCCTATTGATGCATCATAAGTCATTTAGAAGACCATATCTGACCTTTTGAACTTTTTTCTGTTCAAAGAGTCTTCAAAAAATGTATAAACTGATAGACTCCTTCTGATGTTAAATCAGTCATATAAAGGTTCTTTTTATGGACCTACTAAACATATTTGTGGCCAAAGAGTTCTTGAACATTAACTTAATATGCAATGAAATTGTCTTTTGATGTTATATTAGCCACAGTAAAGTCCATATTTCAACCAAAGGAACGTTTTTCTGGCCAAAGAATCCTTGATCTTGAACTTTCTATACATACTCATAGACTCCTACTGATGCTTCATAAGTAATTTAAAAGACCATATCTGACCTTTTGAACTTTTATTTGTTCAAAGGGACTTAATTTTTTTTTTGAAAACTTATAGACTCCTTCTGATGTTAATTCAGTCATATAGAGGTTCTTTATGGAACTACTGAACATATTTGTGGCCAAAGAGTTCTTGAACATTAACTTAATATGCAATGAAATTGTCTTTTGATGTTATATTAGCCACAGTAAAGTCCATATTTCAACCAAAGGAACATTTTTCTGGCCAAAGAATCCTCGATCTTGAACTTTCTATACATACTCATAGACTCCTACTGATGCTTCATAAGTAATTTAAAAGACCATATCTGACCTTTTGAACTTTTATTTGTTCAAAGGGACTTAATTTTTTTTTTTTAAACTTATAGACTCCTTCTGATGTTAATTCAGTCATATAGAGGTTCTTTATGGAACTACTGAACATATTTGTGGCCAAAGAGTTCTTGAACATTAACTTAATATACTATCAGATTGTCTTCTTTTGACGTTATATTGATAACACTTTACGGTAAGGGTACATGAATTATCATGAATTCATGTATAAATTCATGCATGAATTATGCATTCATTCATGCATTAATATCTCATGAATCATCTGGAACTAACACGAGTTCAACGTTTTTCATTCATGACTTCATGGATGAACAACACCTTAATTAAAACATTAACTAAGATGAGCACATCATCATGAATTATGATTTATTACACATGATCATGATGTTTTCTTTGTTTTTTGTCTAGGTCAGTGACCTTGTCACCACTTTAGTTAGGGGCCACACACGATGAAGTCATTGATAGATAATGCTTAGTTAATGATGCTACTGTATTGGACAGACCCCAAAATAGACCAATCACAGCTCATAGCACACACATTCTGTTAATCAAATACAGTAGTCATCATTAACTAAGCATTATCTATCAATGACTTCATCATGTGTGTGGCCCCTCAACTAAAGTGGTGACAAGGTCACTGACCTAGACAAAGAAAACATCATGATCATGTGTAATAAATCATAATTCATGATGATGTACTCATCTTAGTTAATGTTTTAATTAAGGTGTTGTTCATCCATGAAGTCATGAATGAAAAACGTTGAACTCGTGTTAGTTCCTGATGATTCGTGAGATATTAATGCATGAATGAATGCATAATTCATGCATGAATTTATACATGAATTCATGATAATTCATGTACCCTTACCGTAAAGTGTTACCGTTATATTAGCCACAGTAAAGTCCATATTTGACCCAAGAAACATATTTGTGGCCAAAGAGTTCTTGAACATTAACTTAATATGCAATCAGATTGTCTTCTTTTGGTGTTATAGTATCCACAGTAAAGTGTGTCCGTATTTGACCCAAGGAACATATTTCTGGCCAAAGAGTTCTTGAACATAAACTTAATATGCAATCAGATTGTCTTCTTTTGATGTTATATTAGCCACAGTAAAGTCCATATTTCAAGCAAGGAACATTTTTCTGGCCAAAGAATGATCAATATTGAACTTTCTATACATACTCATAGACTCCTACTGATGCTTTAAAAGTCATTTAGAAGACAATATCTGAGCTTTTTAACTTTTTTCTGTTCAAAGGGTCTTCAAAAAATTTATAAACTCCTTCTGATGTTAAATCAGTCATACATAGGTTTTTTTATGGAACTACTAAACAAGTTTCTGGCCAAAGAGTTCTTGAACATGAACTTAATATACAATCAGATTGTCTTCTTTTGATGTTATATTAGCCACAGTAAAATCCATATTTGACCCAAGGAAAATATTTTTGGCCAAAGAATTCTCAATCTTGAACTTTCTATACATACTCATAGACTCCTAACTGATGCTTCATGTCATTTAGAAGACCATATCTGACCTTTTGAACTTTTATTTGTACAAAGGGACTTACATTTTTTTATAAACTTATAGACTCCTTCTCATGTTAAATCAGTCATATAGAGGTTCTTTATGGAACTACTGAACATATTTGTGGCCAAACAGTTCTTGAACATTAATTTAATATGCAATCAGATTGTCTTCTTTTGATGTTATATTAGCCACAGTATAGTCCTTATTTGACCAAAGGAATATATTTCTGGCCAAAGAGTTCTTGAACATTAGCTTAATATGCAATTAGATTGTCTTCTTTTGATGTTATATTAGCCACAGTAAAATCCATATTTGACCCAAGGGAAATATTTTTGGCCAAAGAATTCTCATTCTTGAACTTTCTATACGTACTCATAGACTCCTACTGATGCTTCAAAAGTCATTTAGAAGACAATATCTGACCTTTTTAAGTTTTTTCTGTTCAAAGGGTCTTCAAAAAATGTATAAACTTATAGACTCCTTCTGATGTTAAATCAGTCATACATAGGTTTTTGATGGAACCACTGAAAATATTTGTGGCCAAGGAGTTCTTGAACATTAATTTAATATACTATCAGATTGTCTTCTTTTGATGTTATATTAGCCACAGTAAAGTCCATTTTTGACCCAAGGAACATATTTGTGGCCAAAGAGTTCTTGATTATTAAACTTAGTATGCAATTAGATTGTCATCTTTTGATGTTATATTAGCCACAGTAAAGTCCATATTTAACCAAAGGAACATATTTTTGGCCAAATAATACTCAATTTTGAACTTTCTATACATACTCATAGACTCCTACTGATGCTTCAAAAGTAATTTAGCAGACCATATCTGACCTTTTTAACTTTTTTCTGTTCAAAGGGTCTTCAAGAAATGTATAAACTTATAAACTTCTTCTGATGGTAAATCAGTCATACATAGGTTTTTTTATGGAACTACTAAACATATTTTTGGCCAAAGAGTTCTTGAACATGAACTTAATATACAATAATATTGTCTTCTTTTGATGTTATATCCGCCACAGTAAAGTCCATATTTGACCCAAGGAATATATTTCTGGCCAAAGAATACTCATTCTTGGACTTTCTATACTCATAGACTCCTACTAATGCTTCAAAAGTCATTTAGAAGACAATATGTGGCCTTTTTAACTGTTTTCTGTTCAAACGGTCTTCAAAAAATTTATAAACTTATAAACTCCTTCTGATGTTAAATCAGTCATACATAGTTTTTTTTTTAATGGAACTACTGAACATATTTCTGGCCAAAGAGTTCTTGAAGATAAACTTATACAATCAGATTGTTTTCTTTTGATGTAATATTAGCCACATTAAAGTCCATATTTGACCCAAGGAAAATATTTTTGGCCAAAGAATTCTCAATCTTGAACTTTCGATACATACTCATAGACTCCTACTGAGGCTTCATAAGTCATTTAGAAGACCATATCTGACCTTTTGAACTTTTATTTGTTCAAAGGGAATTAATTTTTTTTGTGAAAACTTATAGACTCCTTCTGATGTTAAATCAGTCATACATAAAATTTTTATGGACCTACTGAACATATTTTTGGCCAAAGAGTTCTTGAACATTAACTTAATATACTATCAGATTGTCTTCTTTTGATGTTATATTAGCCACAGTAAAGTCCATATTTGACCCAAGGAACATATTTGTGGCCAAAAAGTCCTCAATTTTGAACTTTATACACATACTGATTGGGTTTTTCTGATATTACATCAACTGGAGAGTAGTCCATATTTGACACTGAACATATATCTAGCCAAACAGTCCTCGATTATGATCATTCATTACCTCAATACATTATCATAACTTCTTCTGATGTTACGTCAGTCATAAACAAGTACAAAATTGACCTACTGAACATATTTCTGCAGAGAGCAGTGCCTTATTTAACATCAGAAAGAGTCTCTAAAAATATATAGTATATTGCCTTTTGACAAACCTTTGGCCAGAAATATTTTCAGTAGGTCAATTACAGACTTCTGTATGGCTGAGGTAACATCAGAAGTAGTCAGTGAGAATGTATAGAAAGTTCAATATCAAGGATTCGTTGTCAGGAAATATTTTCAGCAGGAAATATTTTCAGCAGAAATATGGACTACAGTATGGCTGAATTAACATCAGAAAGATTCTATTAGTACGTTGCATTTTGACAACCCTTTGGCCAGAATATGTTCAGTAGGTCAATTACGGAGTTCTGTATGGCTGACATAACATCAGTGGTCAATGAGAATGTGTAGAAAGTTTCCAATGTAAGGGACTCTTTGGCCATAAATATGCTCAGCAGTTTAAATATGGACACATCTCTGGCTGATTTAACATCAGAAGGAGTCTATGAGTTTGTATGGTAAAAAAACAAAACAATTGAGGACCCTTTGAACAAAAAATATGTTCAAAAAATATACTACTGTATGGTGGGGGTAGCATCAGATTAAGTCATCATATGTTCAAGATCAAGTACTCTTTGGCCAAAAACATTTTCTTACAGCTACTGTCTAGCTGATGTGTCATCAGAAACAGTCAATCTGTTTGTTTAGAAGGTTCAAGAACAAGTACTCTTTGGCTAGCCAGAAATATGTTCAGTGGTTTAAACATGGACTAGCTGATTTAACATCAGAAACAGTCCATGAGAACATATACAATGTTACATTTTAGTGACCATTGGGCCAAAAATATGTTCAATGGGTCAAATACAAGGCTGCCTGAAGAAACATCAGAGGTCGTCAATTAGAATGTGTCAAAAGTTCAATATCGAGGACTCCTCGGCCATAAATACGTTCAGCAGATCAAATATGAAGATTGCATATCTCTTTAACGCACAACGGAATGAGTTAGTTCTTGAATGCATTGCAATGCATAAAAAATGCATGTGATTTTTGTTCGATGCTTAATCCGTATTTGCTATGCATAAGGTAAGCAGATTGCATTGCACATCTCTTTAACGCACTACGGAATTAGTTCTTGAATGCATTGCAATGCAACAAAGTGCATTTGACTTTAATGTTATTCTTCAGTGCACAACGCTTGATCGTATGTGCAATGTTATGCAAGAGGAGATTGCATTGCATATCTCTTTAACGCACTACGGAATGTTAGTTCTTGAATGCATTGCAATGCATAAAAAGTGCACATGATTTTGTTATTCTTCGATGTGCCGTATCGATCCGTATGTGCAATGCTATGCAAGAGCAGATTGCATTGCACATCTCTTCAACGCATAAAGGAATGAGTTGGTTCTCGAATGCATTGCAATGCAAAAAAGTTCATATTACTTATTCTTCAATGCAACAAAGTGCATGTGACGACTTCAATGGACAAAGCTTGATCGTATTTGCAGTGCTGAGCATAAGCAGATTGCATTGCACATCTCTTTAACGCACTAGTTAGTTCTTGTATACATGGAAATTCAACAAAGTGCATATTACTTATATGTTATTCTTCAATGCAACAAATTGCAAATGACTTATGACTTCAATGCACACAGCTTGATCGTATTTGCAATGCTATGCATATGTCAATATGAATTTTTGTCAGACTGATATAACATCAGTAGACAACATTCTGAATTTCTTCTGTTCATCCTTAAGGACTCTTTTGCAAGAAAAGGTTTCAGTAGGTCAAATAAGGATTTCTGTATTGCTGATTTATAACCAGAAGGAGTCTCTAAGTTTATAATATAAAAATAAAACCTTTTTGAGGATTTATTTCAATTGGACAAAAATGGACTACGGTATTGCTGATATAACCCCACAAGAAGTAAGTTAGTGTTAAGGACTCATTGGCAAGAAAAATGTTCAGTAGGTAAAAAACTGAGTTTTGTATAACTGATGTAACATCAGGAGTCTACAAGATTCTATAGAAATTTCAAGATTGAGTACTCTTTGGCCAGACCTATGTTCAGTAGTTCAAAGAGGGACCTCTGTATGGCTGATTTAACATCATTAGGAGTCTAAACGTTTATTTATGCAATGCTATGATTGCATATTTAATGTATTATACTGCACAATGATTTCAATTAGACTGAGTATACAGTGCAATGTGTGCACATGTGTGTTATCTCTTCAATGAACATCGGAATATGTTCCTTCTTGTAAGCATTGCAATGCAACATCACATATGTTGTATTAAATTCACTGGACAACGGATGGATATTTTTCATGCATGCAATGAAATAAAATGCAATGCAATTTAATAGAATAAATGGAATGCAATGTGATGCAATTTCAAAGCAATGCAATGCAGTGCAGTGCAAAGCAAAGCAAAGCAAAGCAAAGCAAAGCAAAGCAAAGCAAAGCAAAGCAAAGCAAAGCAAAGCAAAGCAAAGCAAAGCAAAGCAAAGCAATTGATTAAAATGCAATGCAAAGCAATGCTTAGCAGTTGAATAAAATGAAATACAATGCAAAGCAAACAAAGCAAAGCAAAGCAAAGTAATGCAAAGCAATGCAATTTCAATGCAATGCAATGAAATTGAATACAATGCAATGCAATGCAATGCAATTGAATACACACAGCAAAGCAAAGCAATGCAATGCAATGCTATGCAATAAAATGGAATACAATGCAATGCAATGCAATTGAATACAATGCAAAGCAAAGCAAAGCAAAGCAAAGCAATACAATGCAACATCGTAATAATTTCCTTCTTGTAATGAACCGTAATAGGTTCGTTCTCTTAAGCTTTGCAATGCAACACCACACATGTTGTATTAAATTCATTGGACAACAGATGGATATATATAATGCAATGCGAAGCAATGCAATGCAATGATATTGAATACAATAAATTACAATGCGAAGCAATGCAATGCAATGCAATTGAATACAATAAATTACAATGCAATGCAAAGCAATGCAAAGCAATGCAATGTAATTTCAGTGCAATGCAATGCAATGCAATGCAATGCAATGCAATGCAATGCAAAGCAATGCAAAGCAATGCAAATCAATGCAATGTAATTTCAGTGCAATGCAATGCAATGCAAAGCAAAGCAATGCAATGCAAAGCAAAGCAAAGCAAAGCAAAGCAAAGCAAAGCAAAGCAAAGCAAAGCAATGCAAAGCAATGCAATTGAATGCAATGCAAAGCAAAGCAAAGCAATACAATGCAACATCGTAATAAGTTCCTTCTTGTAATGAACCGTAATAGGTTCGTTCTCTTAAGCTTTGCAATGAAACACCACAAATGTATTAAATTCAATGGACAACAGATGGATATATATAATGCAATGCAATGCAATGCAATGCAATTGAATACAATAAATTACAATGCAATGCAAGGCAAAGTAATGCAAAGCAAAGCAATGCAATGTAATTTCAGTGCAATGCAATACAATGTAGTGCAATGCAATACAATGTAGTGCAATGCAATGCAATGCAGTGCAGTGCAATGCAACACAATGCAGTGCAATGCAATGCAAAGCAATGCAAAGCAATGCAATGTAATTTCAGTGCAATGCAATACAATGTAGTGCAATGCAACACAATGCAGTGCAATGCAAAGCAATGCAATGTAATTTCAGTGCAATGCAATGTAATTTCAGTGCAATGCAATACAATGTTGTGTAATGCAATACAATGTAGTGCAATGCAATACAATGTTGTGCAATGCAATACAATGCAGTGCAAAGCAAAGCAATGCAATGCAATGCAATGCAAAGCAAAGCAAAGCAAAGCAAAGCAAAGCAATGTAAGTTAATGTTCAAGAACTCTTTGGCCAGAAATATGTTCCTTGGGTCAAATTTGGACTTTACTGTGGCTAATATAACATCAAAAGAAGACAATCTGATTGTATATTAAGTTAATGTTCAAGAACTTTTTGGCCAGAAATATGTTCAGTAGTTCCATAAAAAAATCCTATGTATGACTGTTTTAACATCAGAAGTAGTTTATAAGTTTATACATTTTTTGAAAACTCATTTTTATTCAAACATCTAGATATATGTTGATATAGGTTTATAACATATATAAATTCTCCATATTAAATAAGTATATTGACATATATTAAAACAATGTATGTGATAATTGTTTATATAACATTGTATGTTACAACCTTATATTTCAACGTTATGTTTAATTTATATATGCCAATTTATTACATTCTTATGGTTTCCTTAATATTTCATTCCTTGTTTTCCTAATTTGAATATCTTGAACTTTTAACAAGTCTACACAATCCATCTCATACACCTCCTCCTCTTGAGGACCATCTCAAACCTTGTGCCAGTAGCACATGACATATTTTGCATTGCATGCTCGACAGAAATCCATTCGTTGTGCATACAATTTCATTCAAAAGCTAACTAATTCCGCTTGGCATTGAAAAGATGATGTTTGTATAATTTAATTCATTGTGCAGTGAAGTAAAACACATTAAATATGCTATCTTTCATAGCAATGCATAAAATAACAAACTTATTTAGTTGTGTAATGAAGAGATATAACATAAGATATAAGCTGTTGCATTGCGAAGCATACAGAACTAACTGATTTCCTTGTGCATTGAAGAAGTTTTCATATGACATATGTAATGTGGCATTGCATTGTATTGCTTTGCATTGTATTTTATTGTATTTAATTGCATTGTATTGCATTGCAGTGCTTTGCATTGCTTTATTTCATTGTATGCACGAAATATAATCCATCTGTTGTCCATTGAATTTAATACAACATTATATGGTTACATTGCAATGCTTATCAGAAGGAACTTATTACGATGTTCATTGAAGAGATAACACTTATGTGCATACATTGCATACATTAAAGATGCTATCTTTCATAGCATTGCATACAATAACTCAATGTGTTGACTTGTGTAAAGAAGAGATATAACATAACATGTAAGCTGTTGCATTGCGAAGCATACGGAACTAATTGATTCCCTTGTGCATTGAAGCAGTATCATTTGACGTAATGTGGCTTTGCTTCGCATTGTATTTTTTTGTATTCAATTGCATTGCATTGCATTCAATTGCATTGTATTCAATTGCATTGTATTCAATTGCATTGTATTCAATTGCATTGCATTGCATTGCAATGCATTGCATTGAAATTACATTGCATTGCTTTGCATTGCTTTGCATTGCATTGCTTTGCATTGTATTTTGTTGTATTCAATTGCATTGCATTGCATTTCTTTGCATTGCATTTCATTGCATTTGACGTGATGTGGCTTTGCTTTGCATTGTATTTTTTTGTATTCAATTGCATTGCATTGCATTGCTTTGCATTGCTTTGCTTTGCATTGCATTTGATTCGATTGCATTGCATTTCATTGTATTCAATTGCATTGTATTGCAATGCATTGCATTGAAATTACATTGCATTGCTTTGCATTGCTTTGCATTGCTTTGCATTGCATTGCACTGCACTGCACTGCATTGCACGAAATATATCCATCTGTTGTCCAATGAATTTAATACAACATATGTGGTTTGCATTGCAAAGCTTAAGAGAACGAACCTATTACGATTTTCATTACAAGAAGGAACTTATTACGATGTTGCATTGTATTGCATTGCATTGCATTGCTTTGCTTTGCTTTGCTTTGCTTTGCATTTATTCAATTGCATTGCATTGCAAGCAGCGAAGAATAACTAAAATCATATGCATTTTTTATGCATTGCAATGCATTCAAGAACTAAAACATTCCGTAGTGCGTTAAAGAGATAAGCAATGCAATCTCCTCTTGCATAGCATTGCACATGATTGTTTAAGCGTTGTGCACTGAAGAATAACATTAAAGTAAAATGCACTTTGTTGAATTGCAATGCATTCAAGAACTATCTAATTCCGTAGTGCGTTAAAGAGATGTGCAATGCAATCTGCTTATGCTCAGCATTGCAAAGACGATCAAGCTTTGTGCATTGAAGTCATGTCATATGCACTTTGTTGCATTGAAGAATAATACGATTTTTTTTGCATTGCAATGCATTCAAGAACTAACTCATTCCTTTATGCGTTGAAGAGATGTGCAATGCAATCTGCTCTTGCATAACATTGCACATACGATCAAGCGTTGTGCACTGAAGAATGACGTTAAAGAGATGTGCAATGCAATCTGCTTTATGCACAGCAAATACGGATCAAGCATCGAAGAATGACAAAATCACATGCATTTTTTAGCATTGCAATGCATTCAAGAACTAACTCATTCCGTAGTGCATTAAAGATATATGCAATGCAATCTCTTCTTGTAAGGGATTGCAAAGACTTCTAACCCTAACCCCATAGGCCTACGATCAAGCGTTGTGCCTTGAAAAATAACTTAAAAGTCATATGCACTTTTTTGCATTGCAATGCATTCAAGAACTAACTCATTTCGTCGTGCATTGAAGATATGTGCATTACATGGCACATATGATCAAGCGTTGTGCATTGAAGAATTATCTAAGTAATAGCAATTGTTGTTTTGCAATGCATTCAACTAACTAATTCCTTTATGCCCTGAAGAGATGTGCAATGCCACATGGTTATGCATAGCAATGCAAATACGATCAATCTTTGTGCATTGAAGTCATGAGTCATATGCAATTTGTTGCATTGAAGAATAACATATAAGTAATATGCACTTTGTTATATTCCCATGCATACAAGAACTAACTCATGTTAACTAACTCCTATGTGCATTGAAGAGTTAACTGTGTTAATTGCATTGTATTGCAGAAACGGTTAAACTTTTTCCTCATTTGCCTTCACAACAAACCATTTTCATTTGCGTATAAAGGAAAATCATTGCATTAGCTGGGTAATAACGATCTAACCTTGTTCGCTGAAGAAAAATATTTAAAGGGATAGTTCACCCAAAAATGAAAATTCTGTCATTATTTACTTACCCTCAAGTTGTTTCAAACCTGTATGAGTTTCTTTCTTCAGTTGAACACAAAAGAAGATATTTTGAAGAATGTTGGTAACCAGACAGTTACCAGACAATTTTCATTTTTGGGTGAACTATCCCTTTAAATATTTTTCTTCAGCGAACAAGGTTAGATCGTTATTACCCAGCAAATGCAATGATTTTCCTTTATACGCAAATGAAAATGGTTTGTTGTGAAGGCAAATGAGGAAAAAGTTTAACCCCATTGACTGCCATAGTATCTTTTTTTCCTACTATGGAAGTCAATGGGGTCCAGCAACTGTTTGTTCACCAACATTCTTCAAAATATCTGCTTTTGTGTTCAGCAGAAGAAAGAAACTCATACAGGTTTGAAACAACTTGAGGGTGAGTAAATTATGACAGAATTTTCATTTTTGGGTGAACTATCCCTTTAAGCTATACACCTTTTGCATTGCCATGCCTACAAGATCTAAATCATTTTGATATGCATTAAGATATGACAGTAGTTGTATTGCATCACATAAACGGATTTAACGTATTACTCTGAAAAAAGAAAAGATAACATTTGGCACATGACAATGGGATTTCGCATTGCATTGCGTACTACAATTAACTTAATTTGTGTATGAAGGATAATCATTGCATTAGCTGCTGGAAAATTTAATACAATTTAAATGTGTATACTTGACGAGAAAACATAATATTGTGAAGAACTTTAAAATGCAATGCAATAATTAACTCATTCCGTTGTGTAACGAAGAGATTAGTTTATGTGCTGCTGCATTGCATTGAACACGATCAAATGTTGTCCAGAGTTGTGCAGAGCTATGCAACTGTTACATTGTGCAATGCATTGTAAGAGTGATGACGCTTGATCCTGCATTGCTGATGTAACATCAGGAGTATTTGTTTGATCTGTATAGAAAGTTTGAGTAAACTTTGAACAGAATTGTCAAATTTGGAGTATACTGTCTAGCTAATGTAAAATACTTTTCTATTCTTACTACACATAGTAATTTAAGCTTTGAGGAACTTTGGGGCAGAAATATTTGCAATGGGTCAAAGAAAGACTGGCTGACAGCATCAGAAGTAGTCAATAAGAATGTGTAGAAAGTTCAATTTCGAGTACTCTTTGGCCAGGAAATGGTAGGTCATTGGGTCAGAAATGGACTACTGCATGGCTAATGTAAAATCTTCATATTTGACCTGCTGAACGTATTTATGGCCGAGGAGTCCTCGATATTGAACTTTTGACACATTCTAATTCTCTGGTGTTTCTTCAGGCAGCCTTGCATTTGACCCATTGAACATATGTTTTGCCCAATGGTCACTAAAATGTAACATTATATATATTATCATAGACTGTTTCTGATGTTAAATCAGCTAGACCATGTTTAAACCACTGAACATATTTCTGGCTAGCCAAAGGAGTACTTGTTCTTGAACCTTCTAAACAAACTGATTGACTGTTTCTGATAATACATCAGCCAGACAGTAGTCCATATTTGACCAAAGAAAATGTTTTTGGCCAAAGAGTACTTGATCTTGAACATTCTACATAATGACTTATTCTGATGCTACCCCCACCATACAGTAGTATATCTATTGAACATATTTTTTGTTCAAAGGGTCCTCAATTGTTTGTTTTTCTTAGCATACAAACTCATAGACTCCTGATGTTAAATCAGCCAGAGATGTGTCCATATTTAAACTGCTGAGCATATTTATGACCAAAGAGTCCCCTATATTGAACTTTCTACACATTCTCATTGACCACTGATGTCATGTCAGCCATACAGAACTCCGTAATTGACCTACTGAACATATTCTGGCCAAAGGGTTGTCAAAAGGCAACATACTACATACCCTAATAGAATCTTTCTGATGTTAATTCAGCCATACTGTAGTCCATATTTCACCTGATGAAAATATAATAAAATATTTCTGGCCAAAGGTTTGTCAAAAGATAATATACTATGTATATTTAGAGACTCTTTCTTATGTTAAATCATAAGATTAAATCACACTGCTCTCTGCAGAAATATGTTCAGTATGACAATTTTGTACTTGTTTATGACTGACGTAACATCAGAAGAAATGATCATGATCGAGGACTGTTTGGCCAGATGTATGTTCAGTAAGTCAAATATGGACTATTCTCTGGTTGATGTAACATCAGAAAACCCCAATCAGTATGTGCATAAAGTTCAAAATTGAGGACTTTTTGGCCAAAATTATGTTGCTTGGATCAAATATGCACTTTACTGTGGCTAATATAACATCAAAAGACAATTTTGATTGCATATTAAGTTAATGTTCAAGAACTCTTTGGCCAGAAATATATTCCTTGGGTCAAATAAGGACTTTACTATGGCTAATATAACATCAGAAGAAGACAATCTGATTGCATATTAAGTTATTGTTCAAGAACTCTTTGAACACAAATATGTTCCTTGGGTCAAAAATTGACTTTACTGTGAATAATATAACATCAAAAGAAGACAATCTGATTGATTTAACATGAGAAGGAGATTATAAGTTTATACATTTTTTGAAGACCCTTTGAACAAAACAAAGTTAAACAGGTCAGATATTGTCTTCTAATTGACTTTTGAAGCATCAGTGGGAGTCTATGAGTATGTATAGAAAGTTCAATATTGATCATTCTTTGGCCAGAAAAATGTTCCTTGCTTGAAATATGGACTTTGCTGTGGCTAATATAACATCAAAAGAGGACAATCTGGATAGTTCATTAAGTTAATGTTCAAGAACTCTTTGGCCACAAATATAGGTCCATAACACAAGTAGGTCCATAACATAAAACATATTTCTGGCCAAAGAGTTCTTGAACATTAACTTAATATACAATCAAATTGTCTTCTGTTGATGTTATATTAGCCACAGTAAAGTCCATATTTGACCCAAGGAAAATATTTCTGGCCAAAGAATCCTCGATCTTGAACTTTCTATACATACTCATAGACTCATACTGAAGCTTCATAAGTAATTTAGAAGACCATATCTGAACTTTTGAACTTTTTTCTGTTCAAAGGGACTACAAAAATGTATAAACTTATAGAGTATTTTTTTATGTTAAATCAGTGATATAGAGGTTCATAATGGACCTACTGAACATATTTGTGGCCAAAGAGTTCTTGAACATTAACTTAATATGCAATCAGATTGTCTTCTTTTGATGTTATATTAGCCACAGTAAAGTCCATATTTGACCCAAGGAATATATTTCTGGCCAAAAAGTTCTTGAACATTAACTTAATATGCAATCAGATTGTCTTCTTTTGATGTTATATTAGCAACAGTAAAGTCCATATTTCAAGCAAGGAACATTTTTCTGGCCAAAGAATGATCAATATTTAAATTTCGATACATACTTATAGACTCCTACTGATGCTTCAAAAGTCATTTAGAAGACAATATCTGAGCTTTTTAACTTTTTTCTGTTCAAAGGGTCTTCAAAAAATGTATAAACTTATAAACTCCTTCTGATGTTAAATCAGTCATACATAGGTTTTTTTTTATGGAACTACTGAACATATTTCTGGCCAAAGAGTTCTTGAAGATTAACTTATACAATCAGATTGTTTTCTTTTGATGTAATATTAGCCACATTAAAGTCCATATTTGACCCAAAGAAAATATTTCTGGCCAAAGAATTCTCAATCTTGAACTTTCTATACATACTCATAGACTCCTACTGATGCTTCATAAGTCATTTAGAAGACCATATCTGACCTTTTGAACTTTTATTTGTTCAAAGGGACTTACATTTTTTTTGAAAACTTATAGACTCCTTCTGACGTTAAATCAGTCATATAGAGGTTCTTTATGGAACTACTGAACATATTTGTGGCCAAAGAGTTCTTGAACATTAACTTAATATTCTATCACATTGTCTTCTTTTGATGTTATATTAGCCACAGTAAAGTCCAAATTTGACCCAAGGAAAATATTTCTGGCCAAACAATATTCAATCTTGAACTTTCTATACATACTCATAGACTCCTACTGATGCTTCAAAAGTCATTTAGAAGACAACATCTGACCTTTTTTTAACTTTTTTCTGTTCAAAGGGTCTTCAAAAAATTTATAAACTTATAAACTCCTTCTTTTTTAAATCAGTCATACATAGGTTTTTTTATGGACCTACTGAACATATTTGTGGCCAAGGAGTTCTTGAACATTAACTTAATCAGATTGTCTTCTTTTGATGTTATATTAGCCACAGTAAAGTCCATATTTCAACCAAAGGAAAAATTTTCTGGCCAAAGAATCTTCGATCTTGAACTTTCTATACATACTCATAGACTCCTACTGATACTTCATAAGTCATTTAGAAGACCATATCTGACCTTTTGAACTTTTTTCTGTTCAAAGAGTCTTCAAAAAATGTATAAACTTATAGACTCCTTCTGATGTTAAATCAGTCATATAAAGGTTCTTTTTATGGACCTACTAAACATATTTGTGGCCAAAGAGTTCTTGAACATTAACTTAATATGCAATCAAATTGTCTTTTGATGTTATATTAGCCACAGTAAAGTCCATATTTCAACCAAAGGAACATTTTTCTGGCCAAAGAATCCTCGATCTTGAACTTTCTATACATACTCATAGACTCCTACTGATGCTTCATAAGTAATTTAGAAGACCATATCTGACCTTTTGAACTTTTATTTGTTCAAAGGGACTAAAATTTTTTTTTTGAAAACTTATAGACTCCTTCTGATGTTAATTCAGTCATATAGAGGTTCTTTATGGAACTACTGAACATATTTGTGGCCAAAGAGTTCTTGAACATTAAGTTAATATACTATCAGATTGTCTTCTTTTAATGTTATATTCGCAACAGTAAAGTCCATATTTGACCCAAGGATCATATTTGTGGCCATAGAGTTCTTGAACATTAACTTAATATACTATCAGATTGTCTTCTTTTAATGTTATATTAGCCACAGTAAAGTCCATATTTGACCGAAGGGAAATATTTTTGGCCAAAGAATTCTCGATCTTGAACTTTCTATACTTACTCATAGACTCCTACTGATGCTTCAAAAGTCATTTAGAAGACAATATCTGACCTTTTTTTAACTTTTTCTGTTCAAAGAGTCTTCAAAAAATTTATAAACTTATAGATTCCTTCTGATGTTAAATCAGTCATACATAAGTTTTTATTGAACTACTGAAAATATTTGTGGCCAAGGAGTTCTTGAACATTAATTTAATATGCAATCAGATTGTCTTCTTTTGATGTTATATTAGCCACAGTATTGTCCATTTTTGACCAAAGGAACATATTTATGGCCAAAGAGTTCTTGGACATTAACTTAATATAGTAAAATATTGTCTTCTTTTGTCATATTTGTGGCCAAGAAGTTTTTGAACATTAGTTTAATATTCAATCAGATTGTGTTCTTTTGATGTTATATTAGCCACAGTAAAGTCCATATTTGACCCAAGGAAAATATTTTGGGCCAAAGAATTCTCAATCTTGAACTTTCTATACATACTCATAGACTCCTACTGATGCTTCACAAGTCATTTAGAAGACTATATCTGACCTTTTGAACTGATTGCTGGTCAAAAGGGTCTTCAAAAAAATAAATAAACTTATAGACTCCTACTGAACATATTTGTGGCCAAAGAGTTCTTGAACATTAACTTAATATACAATCAGATTGTCTTCTTTTGATGTTATATCCGCCACAGTTACGTCCATATTTGACCCAAGGAATATATTTCTGGCCAAAGAATACTCAATCTTGGACTTTCTATACATACTCATAGACTCCTACTGATGCTTCAAAAGTCATTTAGAAGACAATATCTGGCCTTTTTAACTCTTTTCTGTTCAAAGGGACTTACATTTTTTTTTGAAAACTTATAGACTCCTTCTGACGTTAAATCAGTCATATAGAGGTTCTTTATGAAACTACTGAACATATTTGTGGCCAAAGAGTTCTTGAACATTAACTTAATATTCTATCATATTGTCTTCTTTTGATGTTATATTAGCAACAGTAAAGTCCATTTTTGACCCAAGGAACATATTTATGGCCAAAGAGTTCTTGAACATTAACTTAATATAGTAAAAGATTGTCTTCTTTTGATGTTATATTTAGCTACAGTAAAGTCCATATTTGACCCAAGGAAAATATTTTTGGCCAAAGAATTCTCAATCTTGAACTTTCTATACATACTCATAGACTCCTACTGATGCTTCATAAGTCATTTAGAAGACCAAATCTGACCTTTTGAACTTTTATTTGTTCAAAGGGACTTAAATTTTTTTTGAAAACTTATAGACTCCTTCTGACGTTAAATCAGTCATATAGAGGTTCTTTATGGAACTACTGAACATATTTGTGGCCAAAGAGTTCTTGAACATTAACTTAATATTCTATCACATTGTCTTCTTTTGATGTTATATTAGCCACAGTAAAGTCCAAATTTGACCCAAGGAAAATATTTCTGGCCAAACAATATTCAATCTTGAACTTTCTATACATACTCATAGACTCCTACTGATGCTTCAAAAGTCATTTAGAAGACAATATCTGACCTTTTTTAACTTTTTTCTGTTCAAAGGGTCTTCAAAAAATGTATAAACTTGTAAACTCCTTCTTTTTTAAATCAGTCATACATAGGTTTTTTTATGGACCTACTAAACATATTTGTGGCCAAAGAGTTCTTGAACATTAACTTAATATGCAATCAAATTGTCTTTCTATGTTATATTAGCCACAGTAAAGTCCATATTTCAACCAAAGGAACATTTTTCTGGCCAAAGAATCCTCGATCTTGAACTTTCTATACATACTCATAGACTCCTACTGATGCTTCATAAGTAATTTAGAAGACCATATCTGACCTTTTGAACTTTTATTTGTTCAAAGGGACTACAATTTTTTTTTTGAAAACTTATAGACTCCTTCTGATGTTAATTCAGTCATATAGAGGTTCTTTATGGAACTACTGAAAATATTTGTGGCCAAAGAGTTCTTGAACATTAAGTTAATATACTATCAGATTGTCTTCTTTTAATGTTATATTAGCCACAGTAAAGTCCATATTTGACCCAAGGATCATATTTGTGGCCATAGAGTTCTTGAACATTAACTTAATATACTATCAGATTGTCTTCTTTTGATGTTATATTAGCCACAGTAAAGTCCATTTTTGACCCAAGGAACATATTTGTGGCCAAAGAGTTCTTGATTATTAACTTAGTATGCAATTAGATTGTCTTCTTTTGATGTTATATTAGCCACAGTAAAGTCCATATTTAATCCAAGGAACATATTTTTGGCCAAATAATACTCAATTTTGAACTTTCTATACATACTCATAGACTCCTACTGATGCTTCAAAAGTCATTTAGAAGACCATATCTGACCTTTTTTAACTTTTTTCTGTTCAAAGGGTCTTCAAAAAATGTATAAACTTATAAACTCCTTCTTTTTTAAATCAGTCATACATAGGTTTTTTTTATGGACCTACTGAACATATTTGTGGCCAAAGAGTTCTTGAACATTAACTTATACCATCAGATTGTCTTCTTTTGATGTTATATTCGCCACAGTAAAGTCAATATTTGACCCAAGGAAAATATTTCTGGCCAAGGAATCCTCGATCCTGAGCTTTCTATACATACTCATAGACTCCTACTGATGATTCATAAGTCATTTAGAAGACCACATCTGACCTTTTGAACTTTTTTCTGTTCAAAGAGTCTTCAAAAATGTATGACTTTATAGAGTATTTCTGATGTTAAATCAGTCATATAGAGGTTCTTTATGGACCTACTAAACATATTTGTGGCCAAAGAGTTCTTGAACATTAACTTAATATGCAATCAGATTGTCTTCTTTTGATGTTATATTAGCCACAGAAAAGTCCATATTTGACCCAAGTTAATATTTTTGGCCAAAGAATTCTCAATCTTGAACTTTCTATACATACTCATAGACTCCTACTGATGCTTCATAAGTCATTTAGAAGACCATATCTGACCTTTTGAACTTTTATTTGTTCAAAGGGACTTAACATTTTTTTTTGAAAACTTATAGACTCCTTCTGACGTTAAAATCAGTCATATAGAGGTTCTTTATGGAACTACTGAACATATTTGTGGCCAAAGAGTTCTTGAACATTAACTTAATATTCTATCAGATTGTCTTATTTTGATCTTATATTCGCCACCGTAAAGTCCATTTTTGACCCAAGGAACATATTTCTGGCACAAAGAGTTCTTGAACATCAACTTAATATGCAATCAGATTGTCTTCTTTTTATCTTATATTCGCCACAGTAAAGTCCATTTTTGACCCAAGGAAAATATTTTTGGCCAAAGTATTCTCAATCTTGAACTTCCTATACATACTCATAGACTCCTACTGATGCTTCATAAGTCATTTTGAAGAAAATTTCTGACCTTTTGAATTTTTATTTGTTCAAATGGACTTAAATAGTTTTTTGAAAACTTATAGACTCCTTCTGATGTTAAATCAGTCATATAGAGGTTCTTTATGGACCTACAAAACATATTTGTGGCCAAAGAGTTCTTGAACATTAACTTAATATACAATCAAATTGTCTTCTTTTGATGTTATATTAGCCACAGTAAAGTCCATTTTTGACCCAACGAACATATTTGTGGCCAAAGAGTTCTTGATTATTAACTTAGTATGCAATTAGATTGTCTTCTTTTGATGTTATATTAGCCACAGTAAAGTCCATATTTAACCCAAGGAAAATATTTTTGGCCATAGAATTCTCAATCTTGAACTTTCTATACATAGTAATAGACTCCTACTGATGCTTCAAAAGTCATTTAGAAGACAATATCTGACCTTTTGAACTTTTTTCTGTTCAAAGAGTCTTCAAAAATGTATAAACTTTAGACTCCTCCTGATTTTAAATCAGTCATATAGAGGTTCTTTATGGACCTACTGAACATATTTGTGGCAAAAGAGTGCTTGAAAATTAACTTAATATACTATCAGATTGTCTTCTTTTGATGTTATATTAGCCACAGTAAAGTCCATTTTTGACCCAACGAACATATTTGTGGCCAAAGAGTTCTTGATTATTAACTTAGTATGCAATTAGATTGTCTTCTTTTGATGTTATATTAGCCACAGTAAAGTCCATATTTAACCCAAGGAACATATTTTTGGCCAAATAATACTCAATTTTGAACTTTCTATACATACTCATAGACTCCTACTGATGCTTCAAAAGTCATTTAGCAGACCATATCTGACCTTTTGAACTTTTTTCTGTTCAAAGAGTCTTCAAAAATGTATAAACTTATAGAGTATTTTTTTATGTTAAATCAGTGATATAGAGGTTCATAATGGACCTACTTAACATATTTGTGGCCAAAGAGTTCTTGAACATTAACTTAATATGCAATCAGATTGTCTTCTTTTGATGTTATATTAGCCACAGTAAAGTCCATATGTGACCCAAGGAATATATTTCTGGCCAAAAAGTTCTTGAACATTAGCTTAATATGCAATCAGATTGTCTTCTTTTGATGTTATATTAGCAACAGTAAAGTCCATATTTCAAGCAAGGAACATTTTTCTGGCCAAAGAATTATCAATATTTAAATTTCGATACATACTCATAGACTCCTACTGATGCTTCAAAAGTCATTTAGAAGACAATATCTGAGCTTTTTAACTTTTTTCTGTTCAAAGGGTCTTCAAAAAATGTATAAACTTATAAACTCCTTCTGGTGTTAAATCAGTCATACATAGGTTTTTTTTTATGGAACTACTGAACATATTTCTGGCCAAAGAGTTCTTGAAGATTAACTTATACAATCAGATTGTTTTCTTTTGATGTAATATTAGCCACATTAAAGTCCATATTTGACCCAAAGAAAATATTTCTGGCCAAAGAATTCTCAATCTTGAACTTTCTATACATACTCATAGACTCCTACTGATGCTTCATAAGTCATTTAGAAGACCATTTCTGACCTTTTGAACTTTTATTTGTTCAAAGGGACTTAAATTTTTTTTGAAAACTTATAGACTCCTTCTGACGTTAAATCAGTCATACATAGGTTTTTTTATGGACCTACTGAACATATTTGTGGCCAAGGAGTTCTTGAACATTAACTTAATCAGATTGTCTTCTTTTGATGTTATATTAGCCACAGTAAAGTCCATATTTCAACCAAAGGAAAAATTTTCTGGCCAAAGAATCATCGATCTTGAACTTTCTATACATACTCATAGACTCCTACTGATACTTCATAAGTCATTTAGAAGACCATATCTGACCTTTTGAACTTTTTTCTGTTCAAAGAGTCTTCAAAAAATGTATAAACTTATAGACTCCTTCTGATGTTAAATCAGTCATATAAAGGTTCTTTTTATGGACCTACTAAACATATTTGTGGCCAAAGAGTTCTTGAACATTAACTTAATATGCAATGAAATTGTCTTTTGATGTTATATTAGCCACAGTAAAGTCCATATTTCAACCAAAGGAACATTTTTCTGGCCAAAGAATTCTCAATCTTGAACTTTCTATACATAGTAATAGACTCCTACTGATGCTTCAAAAGTCATTTAGAAGACAATATCTGACCTTTTGAACTTTTTTCTGTTCAAAGAGTCTTCAAAAATGTATAAACTTTAGACTCCTCCTGATTTTAAATCAGTCATATAGAGGTTCTTTATGGACCTACTGAACATATTTGTGGCAAAAGAGTGCTTGAAAATTAACTTAATATACTATCAGATTGTCTTCTTTTGATGTTATATTAGCCACAGTAAAGTCCATTTTTGACCCAACGAACATATTTGTGGCCAAAGAGTTCTTGATTATTAACTTAGTATGCAATTAGATTGTCTTCTTTTGATGTTATATTAGCCACAGTAAAGTCCATATTTAACCCAAGGAACATATTTTTGGCCAAATAATACTCAATTTTGAACTTTCTATACATACTCATAGACTCCTACTGATGCTTCAAAAGTCATTTAGCAGACCATATCTGACCTTTTGAACTTTTTTCTCTTCAAAGAGTCTTCAAAATTGTATAAACTTATAGAGTATTTTTTTATGTTAAATCAGTGATATAGAGGTTCATAATGGACCTACTGAACATATTTGTGGCCAAAGAGTTCTTGAACATTAACTTAATATGCAATCAGATTGTCTTCTTTTGATGTTATATTAGCCACAGTAAAGTCCATATTTGACCCAAGGAATATATTTCTGGCCAAAAAGTTCTTGAACATTAACTTAATATGCAATCAGATTGTCTTCTTTTGATGTTATATTAGCAACAGTAAAGTCCATATTTCAAGCAAGGAACATTTTTCTGGCCAAAGAATTATCAATATTTAAATTTCGATACATACTCATAGACTCCTACTGATGCTTCAAAAGTCATTTAGAAGACAATATCTGAGCTTTTTAACTTTTTTCTGTTCAAAGGGTCTTCAAAAAATGTATAAACTTATAAACTCCTTCTGATGTTAAATCAGTCATACATAGGTTTTTTTTTATGGAACTACTGAACATATTTCTGGCCAAAGAGTTCTTGAAGATTAACATACAATCAGATTGTTTTCTTTTGATGTAATATTAGCCACATTAAAGTCCATATTTGACCCAAAGAAAATATTTCTGGCCAAAGAATTCTCAATCTTGAACTTTCTATACATACTCATAGACTCCTACTGATGCTTCATAAGTCATTTAGAAGACCATATCTGACCTTTTGAACTTTTATTTGTTCAAAGGGACTTACATTTTTTTTGAAAACTTATAGACTCCTTCTGACGTTAAATCAGTCATATAGAGGTTCTTTATGGAACTACTGAACATATTTGTGGCCAAAGAGTTCTTGAACATTAACTTAATATTCTATCACATTGTCTTCTTTTGATGTTATATTAGCCACAGTAAAGTCCAAATTTGACCCAAGGAAAATATTTCTGGCCAAACAATATTCAATCTTGAACTTTCTATACATACTCATAGACTCCTACTGATGCTTCAAAAGTAATTTAGAAGACAATATCTGACCTTTTTTTTACTTTTTTATGTTCAAAGGGTCTTCAAAAAATTTATAAACTTATAAACTCCTTCTTTTTTAAATCAGTCATACATAGGTTTTTTTATGGACCTACTGAACATATTTGTGGCCAAGGAGTTCTTGAACATTAACTTAATCAGATTGTCTTCTTTTGATGTTATATTAGCCACAGTAAAGTCCATATTTCAACCAAAGGAAAAATTTTCTGGCCAAAGAATCTTCGATCTTGAACTTTCTATACATACTCATAAACTCCTACTGATACTTCATAAGTCATTTAGAAGACCATATCTGACCTTTTGAACTTTTTTCTGTTCAAAGAGTCTTCAAAAAATGTATAAACTTATAGACTCCTTCTGATGTTAAATCAGTCATACATAGGTTTTTTTATGGACCTACTGAACATATTTGTGGCCAAGGAGTTCTTGAACATTAACTTAATCAGATTGTCTTCTTTTGATGTTATATTAGCCACAGTAAAGTCCATATTTCAACCAAAGGAAAAATTTTCTGGCCAAAGAATCTTCGATCTTGAACTTTCTATACATACTCATAGACTCCTACTGATGCTTCATAAGTCATTTAGAAGACCATATCTGACCTTTTGAACTTTTATTTGTTCAAAGGGACTTACATTTTTTTTGAAAACTTATAGACTCCTTCTGACGTTAAATCAGTCATATAGAGGTTCTTTATGGAACTACTGAACATATTTGTGGCCAAAGAGTTCTTGAACATTAACTTAATATTCTATCACATTGTCTTCTTTTGATGTTATATTAGCCACAGTAAAGTCCAAATTTGACCCAAGGAAAATATTTCTGGCCAAACAATATTCAATCTTGAACTTTCTATACATACTCATAGACTCCTACTGATGCTTCAAAAGTAATTTAGAAGACAATATCTGACCTTTTTTTTACTTTTTTATGTTCAAAGGGTCTTCAAAAAATTTATAAACTTATAAACTCCTTCTTTTTTAAATCAGTCATACATAGGTTTTTTTATGGACCTACTGAACATATTTGTGGCCAAGGAGTTCTTGAACATTAACTTAATCAGATTGTCTTCTTTTGATGTTATATTAGCCACAGTAAAGTCCATATTTCAACCAAAGGAAAAATTTTCTGGCCAAAGAATCTTCGATCTTGAACTTTCTATACATACTCATAAACTCCTACTGATACTTCATAAGTCATTTAGAAGACCATATCTGACCTTTTGAACTTTTTTCTGTTCAAAGAGTCTTCAAAAAATGTATAAACTTATAGACTCCTTCTGATGTTAAATCAGTCATATAAAGGTTCTTTTTATGGACCTACTAAACATATTTGTGGCCAAAGAGTTCTTGAACATTAACTTAATATGCAATGAAATTGTCTTTTGATGTTATATTAGCCACAGTAAAGTCCATATTTAACCCAAGGAACATATTTTTGGCCAAATAATACTAAATTTTGAACTTTCTATACATACTCATAGACTCCTACTGATGCTTCAAAAGTCATTTAGCAGACCATATCTGACCTTTTGAACTTTTTTCTGTTCAAAGAGTCTTCAAAAAATGTATAAACTTATAGACTCCTTCTGATGTTAAATCAGTCATATAAAGGTTCTTTTTATGGACCTACTAAACATATTTGTGGCCAAAGAGTTTTTGAACATTAACTTAATATGCAATGAAATTGTCTTTTGATGTTATATTAGCCACAGTAAAGTCCATATTTCAACCAAAGGAACATTTTTCTGGCCAAAGAATCCTCGATCTTGAACTTTCTATACATACTCATAGACTCCTACTGATGCTTCATAAGTAATTTAAAAGACCATATCTGACCTTTTGAACTTTTATTTGTTCAAAGGGACTTAATTTTTTTTTTGAAAACTTATAGACTCCTTCTGATGTTAATTCAGTCATATAGAGGTTCTTTATGGAACTACTGAACATATTTGTGGCCAAAGAGTTCTTGAACATTAACTTAATATGCAATGAAATTGTCTTTTGATGTTATATTAGCCACAGTAAAGTCCATATTTCAACCATAGGAACATTTTTCTGGCCAAAGAATCCTCGATCTTGAACTTTCTATACATACTCATAGACTCCTACTGATGCTTCATAAGTAATTTAAAAGACCATATCTGACCTTTTGAACTTTTATTTGTTCAAAGGGACTTAATTTTTTTTTTTTAAACTTATAGACTCCTTCTGATGTTAATTCAGTCATATAGAGGTTCTTTATGGAACTACTGAACATATTTGTGGCCAAAGAGTTCTTGAACATTAACTTAATATACTATCAGATTGTCTTCTTTTGATGTTATATTGATAACACTTTACGGTAAGGGTACATGAATTATCATGAATTCATGTATAAATTCATGCATGAATTATGCATTCATTCATGCATTAATATCTCATGAATCATCTGGAACTAACACGAGTTCAACGTTTTTCATTCATGACTTCATGGATGAACAACACCTTAATTAAAACATTAACTAAGATGAGCACATCATCATGAATTATGATTTATTACACATGATCATGATGTTTTCTTTGTTTTTTGTCTAGGTCAGTGACCTTGTCACCACTTTAGTTAGGGGCCACACACATGATGAAGTCATTGATAGATAATGCTTAGTTAATGATGCTACTGTATTGGACAGACCCCAAAATAGACCAATCACAGCTCATAGCACACACATTCTGTTAATCAAATACAGTAGTCATCATTAACTAAGCATTATCTATCAATGACTTCATCATGTGTGTGGCCCCTCAACTAAAGTGGTGACAAGGTCACTGACCTAGACAAAGAAAACATCATGATCATGTGTAATAAATCATAATTCATGATGATGTGCTCATCTTAGTTAATGTTTTAATTAAGGTGTTGTTCATCCATGAAGTCATGAATGAAAAACGTTGAACTCGTGTTAGTTCCTGATGATTCGTGAGATATTAATGCATGAATGAATGCATAATTCATGCATGAATTTATACATGAATTCATGATAATTCATGTACCCTTACCGTAAAGTGTTACCGTTATATTAGCCACAGTAAAGTCCATATTTGACCCAAGAAACATATTTGTGGCCAAAGAGTTCTTGAACATTAACTTAATATGCAATCAGATTGTCTTCTTTTGGTGTTATAGTATCCACAGTAAAGTGTGTCCGTATTTGACCCAAGGAACATATTTCTGGCCAAAGAGTTCTTGAACATAAACTTAATATGCAATCAGATTGTCTTCTTTTGATGTTATATTAGCCACAGTAAAGTCCATATTTCAAGCAAGGAACATTTTTCTGGCCAAAGAATGATCAATATTGAACTTTCTATACATACTCATAGACTCCTACTGATGCTTTAAAAGTCATTTAGAAGACAATATCTGAGCTTTTTAACTTTTTTCTGTTCAAAGGGTCTTCAAAAAATTTATAAACTCCTTCTGATGTTAAATCAGTCATACATAGGTTTTTTTATGGAACTACTAAACAAGTTTCTGGCCAAAGAGTTCTTGAACATGAACTTAATATACAATCAGATTGTCTTCTTTTGATGTTATATTAGCCACAGTAAAATCCATATTTGACCCAAGGAAAATATTTTTGGCCAAAGAATTCTCAATCTTGAACATTCTATACATACTCATAGACTCCTAACTGATGCTTCATGTCATTTAGAAGACCATATCTGACCTTTTGAACTTTTATTTGTACAAAGGGACTTATATTTTTTTATAAACTTATAGACTCCTTCTCATGTTAAATCAGTCATATAGAGGTTCTTTATGGAACTACTGAACATATTTGTGGCCAAACAGTTCTTGAACATTAATTTAATATGCAATCAGATTGTCTTCTTTTGATGTTATATTAGCCACAGTAAAGTCCTTATTTGACCAAAGGAATATATTTCTGGCCAAAGAGTTCTTGAACATTAGCTTAATATGCAATTAGATTGTCTTCTTTTGATGTTATATTAGCCACAGTAAAATCCATATTTGACCCAAGGGAAATATTTTTGGCCAAAGAATTCTCATTCTTGAACTTTCTATACGTACTCATAGACTCCTACTGATGCTTCAAAAGTCATTTAGAAGACAATATCTGACCTTTTTAAGTTTTTTCTGTTCAAAGGGTCTTCAAAAAATGTATAAACTTATAGACTCCTTCTGATGTTAAATCAGTCATACATAGGTTTTTGATGGAACCACTGAAAATATTTGTGGCCAAGGAGTTCTTGAACATTAATTTAATATACTATCAGATTGTCTTCTTTTGATGTTATATTAGCCACAGTAAAGTCCATTTTTGACCCAAGGAACATATTTGTGGCCAAAGAGTTCTTGATTATTAAACTTAGTATGCAATTAGATTGTCATCTTTTGATGTTATATTAGCCACAGTAAAGTCCATATTTAACCAAAGGAACATATTTTTGGCCAAATAATACTCAATTTTGAACTTTCTATACATACTCATAGACTCCTACTGATGCTTCAAAAGTAATTTAGCAGACCATATCTGACCTTTTTAACTTTTTTCTGTTCAAAGGGTCTTCAAGAAATGTATAAACTTATAAACTTCTTCTGATGGTAAATCAGTCATACATAGGTTTTTTTATGGAACTACTAAACATATTTTTGGCCAAAGAGTTCTTGAACATGAACTTAATATACAATAATATTGTCTTCTTTTGATGTTATATCCGCCACAGTAAAGTCCATATTTGACCCAAGGAATATATTTCTGGCCAAAGAATACTCATTCTTGGACTTTCTATACTCATAGACTCCTACTAATGCTTCAAAAGTCATTTAGAAGACAATATCTGGCCTTTTTAACTGTTTTCTGTACAAACGGTCTTCAAAAAATTTATAAACTTATAAACTCCTTCTGATGTTAAATCAGTCATACATAGTTTTTTTTTTAATGGAACTACTGAACATATTTCTGGCCAAAGAGTTCTTGAAGATAAACTTATACAATCAGATTGTTTTCTTTTGATGTAATATTAGCCACATTAAAGTCCATATTTGACCCAAGGAAAATATTTTTGGCCAAAGAATTCTCAATCTTGAACTTTCGATACATACTCATAGACTCCTACTGAGGCTTCATAAGTCATTTAGAAGACCATATCTGACCTTTTGAACTTTTATTTGTTCAAAGGGAATTAATTTTTTTTGTGAAAACTTATAGACTCCTTCTGATGTTAAATCAGTCATACATAAAATTTTTATGGACCTACTGAACATATTTGTGGCCAAAGAGTTCTTGAACATTAACTTAATATACTATCAGATTGTCTTCTTTTGATGTTATATTAGCCACAGTAAAGTCCATATTTGACCCAAGGAACATATTTGTGGCCAAAAAGTCCTCAATTTTGAACTTTATACACATACTGATTGGGTTTTTCTGATATTACATCAACTGGAGAGTAGTCCATATTTGACACTGAACATATATCTAGCCAAACAGTCCTCGATTATGATCATTCATTACCTCAATACATTATCATAACTTCTTCTGATGTTACGTCAGTCATAAACAAGTACAAAATTGACCTACTGAACATATTTCTGCAGAGAGCAGTGCCTTATTTAACATCAGAAAGAGTCTCTAAAAATATATAGTATATTGCCTTTTGACAAACCTTTGGCCAGAAATATTTTCAGTAGGTCAATTACAGACTTCTGTATGGCTGAGGTAACATCAGAAGTAGTCAGTGAGAATGTATAGAAAGTTCAATATCAAGGATTCGTTGTCAGGAAATATTTTCAGCAGGAAATATTTTCAGCAGAAATATGGACTACAGTATGGCTGAATTAACATCAGAAAGATTCTATTAGTACGTTGCATTTTGACAACCCTTTGGCCAGAATATGTTCAGTAGGTCAATTACGGAGTTCTGTATGGCTGACATAACATCAGTGGTCAATGAGAATGTGTAGAAAGTTTCCAATGTAAGGGACTCTTTGGCCATAAATATGCTCAGCAGTTTAAATATGGACACATCTCTGGCTGATTTAACATCAGAAGGAGTCTATGAGTTTGTATGGTAAAAAAACAAAACAATTGAGGACCCTTTGAACAAAAAATATGTTCAAAAAATATTCTACTGTATGGTGGGGGTAGCATCAGATTAAGTCATCATATGTTCAAGATCAAGTACTCTTTGGCCAAAAACATTTTCTTACAGCTACTGTCTAGCTGATGTGTCATCAGAAACAGTCAATCAGTTTGTTTAGAAGGTTCAAGAACAAGTACTCTTTGGCTAGCCAGAAATATGTTCAGTGGTTTAAACATGGACTAGCTGATTTAACATCAGAAACAGTCCATGAGAACATATACAATGTTACATTTTAGTGACCATTGGGCCAAAAATATGTTCAATGGGTCAAATACAAGGCTGCCTGAAGAAACATCAGAGGTCGTCAATTAGAATGTGTCAAAAGTTCAATATCGAGGACTCCTCGGCCATAAATACGTTCAGCAGATCAAATATGAAGATTGCATATCTCTTTAACGCACAACGGAATGAGTTAGTTCTTGAATGCATTGCAATGCATAAAAAATGCATGTGATTTTTGTTCGATGCTTAATCCGTATTTGCTATGCATAAGGTAAGCAGATTGCATTGCACATCTCTTTAACGCACTACGGAATTAGTTCTTGAATGCATTGCAATGCAACAAAGTGCATTTGACTTTAATGTTATTCTTCAGTGCACAACGCTTGATCGTATGTGCAATGTTATGCAAGAGGAGATTGCATTGCATATCTCTTTAACGCACTACGGAATGTTAGTTCTTGAATGCATTGCAATGCATAAAAAGTGCACATGATTTTGTTATTCTTCGATGTGCCGTATCGATCCGTATGTGCAATGCTATGCAAGAGCAGATTGCATTGCACATCTCTTCAACGCATAAAGGAATGAGTTGGTTCTCGAATGCATTGCAATGCAAAAAAGTTCATATTACTTATTCTTCAATGCAACAAAGTGCATGTGACGACTTCAATGGACAAAGCTTGATCGTATTTGCAGTGCTGAGCATAAGCAGATTGCATTGCACATCTCTTTAACGCACTAGTTAGTTCTTGTATTCATGGAAATTCAACAAAGTGCATATTACTTATATGTTATTCTTCAATGCAACAAATTGCAAATGACTTATGACTTCAATGCACACAGCTTGATCGTATTTGCAATGCTATGCATATGTCAATATGAATTTTTGTCAGACTGATATAACATCAGTAGACAACATTCTGAATTTCTTCTGTTCATCCTTAAGGACTCTTTTGCAAGAAAAGGTTTCAGTAGGTCAAATAAGGATTTCTGTATTGCTGATTTATAACCAGAAGGAGTCTCTAAGTTTATAATATAAAAATAAAACCTTTTTGAGGATTTATTTCAATTGGACAAAAATGGACTACGGTATTGCTGATATAACCCCACAAGAAGTAAGTTAGTGTTAAGGACTCATTGGCAAGAAAAATGTTCAGTAGGTAAAAAACTGAGTTTTGTATAACTGATGTAACATCAGGAGTCTACAAGAATCTATAGAAATTTCAAGATTGAGTACTCTTTGGCCAGACCTATGTTCAGTAGTTCAAAGAGGGACCTCTGTATGGCTGATTTAACATCATTAGGAGTCTAAACGTTTATTTATGCAATGCTATGATTGCATATTTAATGTATTATACTGCACAATGATTTCAATTAGACTGAGTATACAGTGCAATGTGTGCACATGTGTGTTATCTCTTCAATGAACATCGGAATATGTTCCTTCTTGTAAGCATTGCAATGCAACATCACATATGTTGTATTAAATTCACTGGACAACGGATGGATATTTTTCATGCATGCAATGAAATAAAATGCAATGCAATTTAATAGAATAAATGGAATGCAATGTGATGCAATTTCAAAGCAATGCAATGCAGTGCAGTGCAAAGCAAAGCAAAGCAAAGCAAAGCAAAGCAAAGCAAAGCAAAGCAATTGATTAAAATGCAATGCAAAGCAATGCTTAGCAGTTGAATAAAATGAAATACAATGCAAAGCAAAGCAAAGCAAAGCAAAGCAAAGTAATGCTAAGCAATGCAATTTCAATGCAATGCAATGAAATTGAATACAATGCAATGCAATGCAATGCAATTGAATACACACAGCAAAGCAAAGCAATGCAATGCAATGCTATGCAATAAAATGGAATACAATGCAATGCAATGCAATTGAATACAATGCAAAGCAAAGCAAAGCAAAGCAAAGCAAAGCAAAGCAAAGCAATACAATGCAACATCGTAATAAGTTCCTTCTTGTAATGAACCGTAATAGGTTCGTTCTCTTAAGCTTTGCAATGCAACACCACACATGTTGTATTAAATTCATTGGACAACAGATGGATATATATAATGCAATGCGAAGCAATGCAATGCAATGATATTGAATACAATAAATTACAATGCGAAGCAATGCAATGCAATGCAATTGAATACAATAAATTACAATGCAATGCAAAGCAATGCAAAGCAATGCAATGTAATTTCAGTGCAATGCAATGCAATGCAATGCAATGCAATGCAATGCAATGCAAAGCAATGCAAAGCAATGCAAATCAATGCAATGTAATTTCAGTGCAATGCAATGCAATGCAAAGCAAAGCAATGCAATGCAAAGCAAAGCAAAGCAAAGCAAAGCAAAGCAAAGCAAAGCAAAGCAAAGCAAAGCAAAGCAATGCAAAGCAATGCAATTGAATGCAATGCAAAGCAATACAATGCAACATCGTAATAAGTTCCTTCTTGTAATGAACCGTAATAGGTTCGTTCTCTTAAGCTTTGCAATGAAACACCACAAATGTTGTATTAAATTCAATGGACAACAGATGGATATATATAATGCAATGCAATGCAATGCAATGCAATTGAATACAATAAATTACAATGCAATGCAAGGCAAAGTAATGCAAAGCAAAGCAATGCAATGTAATTTCAGTGCAATGCAATACAATGTAGTGCAATGCAATACAATGTAGTGCAATGCAATGCAATGCAGTGCAGTGCAATGCAACACAATGCAGTGCAATGCAATGCAAAGCAATGCAAAGCAATGCAATGTAATTTCAGTGCAATGCAATACAATGTAGTGCAATGCAACACAATGCAGTGCAATGCAAAGCAATGCAATGTAATTTCAGTGCAATGCAATGTAATTTCAGTGCAATGCAATACAATGTTGTGTAATGCAATACAATGTAGTGCAATGCAATACAATGTTGTGCAATGCAATACAATGCAGTGCAAAGCAAAGCAATGCAATGCAATGCAATGCAAAGCAAAGCAAAGCAAAGCAATGTAAGTTAATGTTCAAGAACTCTTTGGCCAGAAATATGTTCCTTGGGTCAAATTTGGACTTTACTGTGGCTAATATAACATCAAAAGAAGACAATCTGATTGTATATTAAGTTAATGTTCAAGAACTTTTTGGCCAGAAATATGTTCAGTAGTTCCATAAAAAAATCCTATGTATGACTGTTTTAACATCAGAAGTAGTTTATAAGTTTATACATTTTTTGAAAACTCATTTTTATTCAAACATCTAGATATATGTTGATATAGGTTTATAACATATATAAATTCTCCATATTAAATAAGTATATTGACATATATTAAAACAATGTATGTGATAATTGTTTATATAACATTGTATGTTACAACCTTATATTTCAACGTTATGTTTAATTTATATATGCCAATTTATTACATTCTTATGGTTTCCTTAATATTTCATTCCTTGTTTTCCTAATTTGAATATCTTGAACTTTTAACAAGTCTACACAATCCATCTCAAACACCTCCTCCTCTTGAGGACCATCTCAAACCTTGTGCCAGTAGCACATGACATATTTTGCATTGCATGCTCGACAGAAATCCATTCGTTGTGCATACAATTTCATTCAAAAGCTAACTAATTCCGCTTGGCATTGAAAAGATGATGTTTGTATAATTGAATTCATTGTGCAGTGAAGTAAAACACATTAAATATGCTATCTTTCATAGCAATGCATAAAATAACAAACTTATTTAGTTGTGTAATGAAGAGATATAACATAACATATAAGCTGTTGCATTGCGAAGCATACAGAACTAACTGATTTCCTTGTGCATTGAAGAAGTTTTCATATGACATATGTAATGTGGCATTGCATTGTATTGCTTTGCATTGTATTTTATTGTATTTAATTGCATTGTATTGCATTGCAGTGCTTTGCATTGCTTTATTTCATTGTATGCACGAAATATAATCCATCTGTTGTCCATTGAATTTAATACAACATTATATGGTTACATTGCAATGCTTATCAGAAGGAACTTATTACGATGTTCATTGAAGAGATAACACTTATGTGCATACATTGCATACATTAAAGATGCTATCTTTCATAGCATTGCATACAATAACTAACTCAATGTGTTGACTTGTGTAAAGAAGAGATATAACATAACATGTAAGCTGTTGCATTGCGAAGCATACGGAACTAATTGATTCCCTTGTGCATTGAAGCAGTATCATTTGACGTGATGTGGCTTTGCTTCGCATTGTATTTTTTTGTATTCAATTGCATTGCATTGCATTCAATTGCATTGTATTCAATTGCATTGTATTCAATTGCATTGTATTCAATTGCATTGCATTGCATTGCAATGCATTGCATTGAAATTACATTGCATTGCTTTGCATTGCTTTGCATTGCATTGCTTTGCATTGTATTTTGTTGTATTCAATTGCATTGCATTGCATTTCTTTGCATTGCATTTCATTGCATTTGACGTGATGTGGCTTTGCTTTGCATTGTATTTTTTTGTATTCAATTGCATTGCATTGCATTGCTTTGCATTGCTTTGCATTGCTTTGCTTTGCATTGCATTTGATTCGATTGCATTGCATTTCATTGTATTCAATTGCATTGTATTGCAATGCATTGCATTGAAATTACATTGCATTGCTTTGCATTGCTTTGCATTGCTTTGCATTGCATTGCACTGCACTGCACTGCATTGCACGAAATATATCCATCTGTTGTCCAATGAATTTAATACAACATATGTGGTTTGCATTGCAAAGCTTAAGAGAACGAACCTATTACGATTTTCATTACAAGAAGGAACTTATTACGATGTTGCATTGTATTGCATTGCATTGCATTGCTTTGCTTTGCTTTGCTTTGCTTTGCATTTATTCAATTGCATTGCATTGCAAGCAGCGAAGAATAACTAAAATCATATGCATTTTTTATGCATTGCAATGCATTCAAGAACTAAAACATTCCGTAGTGCGTTAAAGAGATAAGCAATGCAATCTCCTCTTGCATAGCATTGCACATGATTGTTTAAGCGTTGTGCACTGAAGAATAACATTAAAGTAAAATGCACTTTGTTGAATTGCAATGCATTCAAGAACTATCTAATTCCGTAGTGCGTTAAAGAGATGTGCAATGCAATCTGCTTATGCTCAGCATTGCAAAGACGATCAAGCTTTGTGCATTGAAGTCATGTCATATGCACTTTGTTGCATTGAAGAATAATACGATTTTTTTTGCATTGCAATGCATTCAAGAACTAACTCATTCCTTTATGCGTTGAAGAGATGTGCAATGCAATCTGCTCTTGCATAACATTGCACATACGATCAAGCGTTGTGCACTGAAGAATGACGTTAAAGAGATGTGCAATGCAATCTGCTTTATGCACAGCAAATACGGATCAAGCATCGAAGAATGACAAAATCACATGCATTTTTTAGCATTGCAATGCATTCAAGAACTAACTCATTCCGTAGTGCATTAAAGATATATGCAATGCAATCTCTTCTTGTAAGGGATTGCAAAGACTTCTAACCCTAACCCCATAGGCCTACGATCAAGCGTTGTGCCTTGAAAAATAACTTAAAAGTCATATGCACTTTTTTGCATTGCAATGCATTCAAGAACTAACTCATTTCGTCGTGCATTGAAGATATGTGCATTACATGGCACATATGATCAAGCGTTGTGCATTGAAGAATTATCTAAGTAATAGCAATTGTTGTTTTGCAATGCATTCAACTAACTAATTCCTTTATGCCCTGAAGAGATGTGCAATGCCACATGGTTATGCATAGCAATGCAAATACGATCAATCTTTGTGCATTGAAGTCATGAGTCATATGCAATTTGTTGCATTGAAGAATAACATATAAGTAATATGCACTTTGTTATATTCCCATGCATACAAGAACTAACTCATGTTAACTAACTCCTATGTGCATTGAAGAGTTAACTGTGTTAATTGCATTGTATTGCAGAAACGGTTAAACTTTTTCCTCATTTGCCTTCACAACAAACCATTTTCATTTGCGTATAAAGGAAAATCATTGCATTAGCTGGGTAATAACGATCTAACCTTGTTCGCTGAAGAAAAATATTTAAAGGGATAGTTCACCCAAAAATGAAAATTCTGTCATTATTTACTTACCCTCAAGTTGTTTCAAACCTGTATGAGTTTCTTTCTTCAGTTGAACACAAAAGAAGATATTTTGAAGAATGTTGGTAACCAGACAGTTACCAGACAATTTTCATTTTTGGGTGAACTATCCCTTTAAATATTTTTCTTCAGCGAACAAGGTTAGATCGTTATTACCCAGCAAATGCAATGATTTTCCTTTATACGCAAATGAAAATGGTTTGTTGTGAAGGCAAATGAGGAAAAAGTTTAACCCCATTGACTGCCATAGTATCTTTTTTTCCTACTATGGAAGTCAATGGGGTCCAGCAACTGTTTGTTCACCAACATTCTTCAAAATATCTGCTTTTGTGTTCAGCAGAAGAAAGAAACTCATACAGGTTTGAAACAACTTGAGGGTGAGTAAATTATGACAGAATTTTCATTTTTGGGTGAACTATCCCTTTAAGCTATACACCTTTTGCATTGCCATGCCTACAAGATCTAAATCATTTTGATATGCATTAAGATATGACAGTAGTTGTATTGCATCACATAAACGGATTTAACGTATTACTCTGAAAAAAGAAAAGATAACATTTGGCACATGACAATGGGATTTCGCATTGCATTGCGTACTACAATTAACTTAATTTGTGTATGAAGGATAATCATTGCATTAGCTGCTGGAAAATTTAATACAATTTAAATGTGTATACTTGACGAGAAAACATAATATTGTGAAGAACTTTAAAATGCAATGCAATAATTAACTCATTCCGTTGTGTAACGAAGAGATTAGTTTATGTGCTGCTGCATTGCATTGAACACGATCAAATGTTGTCCAGAGTTGTGCAGAGCTATGCAACTGTTACATTGTGCAATGCATTGTAAGAGTGATGACGCTTGATCCTGCATTGCTGATGTAACATCAGGAGTATTTGTTTGATCTGTATAGAAAGTTTGAGTAAACTTTGAACAGAAATATATTGTCAAATTTGGAGTATACTGTCTAGCTAATGTAAAATACTTTTCTATTCTTACTACACATAGTAATTTAAGCTTTGAGGAACTTTGGGGCAGAAATATTTGCAATGGGTCAAAGAAAGACTGGCTGACAGCATCAGAAGTAGTCAATAAGAATGTGTAGAAAGTTCAATTTCGAGTACTCTTTGGCCAGGAAATGGTAGGTCATTGGGTCAGAAATGGACTACTGCATGGCTAATGTAAAATCTTCATATTTGACCTGCTGAACGTATTTATGGCCGAGGAGTCCTCGATATTGAACTTTTGACACATTCTAATTCTCTGGTGTTTCTTCAGGCAGCCTTGCATTTGACCCATTGAACATATGTTTTGCCCAATGGTCACTAAAATGTAACATTATATATATTATCATAGACTGTTTCTGATGTTAAATCAGCTAGACCATGTTTAAACCACTGAACATATTTCTGGCTAGCCAAAGGAGTACTTGTTCTTGAACCTTCTAAACAAACTGATTGACTGTTTCTGATAATACATCAGCCAGACAGTAGTCCATATTTGACCAAAGAAAATGTTTTTGGCCAAAGAGTACTTGATCTTGAACATTCTACATAATGACTTATTCTGATGCTACCCCCACCATACAGTAGTATATCTATTGAACATATTTTTTGTTCAAAGGGTCCTCAATTGTTTGTTTTTCTTAGCATACAAACTCATAGACTCCTGATGTTAAATCAGCCAGAGATGTGTCCATATTTAAACTGCTGAGCATATTTATGACCAAAGAGTCCCCTATATTGAACTTTCTACACATTCTCATTGACCACTGATGTCATGTCAGCCATACAGAACTCCGTAATTGACCTACTGAACATATTCTGGCCAAAGGGTTGTCAAAAGGCAACATACTACATACCCTAATAGAATCTTTCTGATGTTAATTCAGCCATACTGTAGTCCATATTTCACCTGATGAAAATATAATAAAATATTTCTGGCCAAAGGTTTGTCAAAAGATAATATACTATGTATATTTAGAGACTCTTTCTTATGTTAAATCATAAGATTAAATCACACTGCTCTCTGCAGAAATATGTTCAGTATGACAATTTTGTACTTGTTTATGACTGACGTAACATCAGAAGAAATGATCATGATCGAGGACTGTTTGGCCAGATGTATGTTCAGTAAGTCAAATATGGACTATTCTCTGGTTGATGTAACATCAGAAAAACCCAATCAGTATGTGCATAAAGTTCAAAATTGAGGACTTTTTGGCCAAAATTATGTTGCTTGGATCAAATATGCACTTTACTGTGGCTAATATAACATCAAAAGACAATTTTGATTGCATATTAAGTTAATGTTCAAGAACTCTTTGGCCAGAAATATATTCCTTGGGTCAAATAAGGACTTTACTATGGCTAATATAACATCAGAAGAAGACAATCTGATTGCATATTAAGTTATTGTTCAAGAACTCTTTGAACACAAATATGTTCCTTGGGTCAAAAATTGACTTTACTGTGAATAATATAACATCAAAAGAAGACAATCTGATTGATTTAACATGAGAAGGAGATTATAAGTTTATACATTTTTTGAAGACCCTTTGAACAAAACAAAGTTAAACAGGTCAGATATTGTCTTCTAATTGACTTTTGAAGCATCAGTGGGAGTCTATGAGTATGTATAGAAAGTTCAATATTGATAATTCTTTGGCCAGAAAAATGTTCCTTGCTTGAAATATGGACTTTGCTGTGGCTAATATAAAATCAAAAGAGGACAATCTGGATAGTTCATTAAGTTAATGTTCAAGAACTCTTTGGCCACAAATATAGGTCCATAACACAAGTAGGTCCATAACATAAAACATATTTCTGGCCAAAGAGTTCTTGAACATTAACTTAATATACAATCAAATTGTCTTCTTTTGATGTTATATTAGCCACAGTAAAGTCCATATTTGACCCAAGGAAAATATTTCTGGCCAAAGAATCCTCGATCTTGAACTTTCTATACATACTCATAGACTCATACTGAAGCTTCATAAGTAATTTAGAAGACCATATCTGAACTTTTGAACTTTTTTCTGTTCAAAGGGACTACAAAAATGTATAAACTTATAGAGTATTTTTTTATGTTAAATCAGTGATATAGAGGTTCATAATGGACCTACTGAACATATTTGTGGCCAAAGAGTTCTTGAACATTAACTTAATATGCAATCAGATTGTCTTCTTTTGATGTTATATTAGCCACAGTAAAGTCCATATTTGACCCAAGGAATATATTTCTGGCCAAAAAGTTCTTGAACATTAACTTAATATGCAATCAGATTGTCTTCTTTTGATGTTATATTAGCAACAGTAAAGTCCATATTTCAAGCAAGGAACATTTTTCTGGCCAAAGAATTATCAATATTTAAATTTCGATACATACTTATAGACTCCTACTGATGCTTCAAAAGTCATTTAGAAGACAATATCTGAGCTTTTTAACTTTTTTCTGTTCAAAGGGTCTTCAAAAAATGTATAAACTTATAAACTCCTTCTGATGTTAAATCAGTCATACATAGGTTTTTTTTTATGGAACTACTGAACATATTTCTGGCCAAAGAGTTCTTGAAGATTAACTTATACAATCAGATTGTTTTCTTTTGATGTAATATTAGCCACATTAAAGTCCATATTTGACCCAAAGAAAATATTTCTGGCCAAAGAATTCTCAATCTTGAACTTTCTATACATACTCATAGACTCCTACTGATGCTTCATAAGTCATTTAGAAGACCATATCTGACCTTTTGAACTTTTATTTGTTCAAAGGGACTTAAATTTTTTTTGAAAACTTATAGACTCCTTCTGACGTTAAATCAGTCATATAGAGGTTCTTTATGGAACTACTGAACATATTTGTGGCCAAAGAGTTCTTGAACATTAACTTAATATTCTATCACATTGTCTTCTTTTGATGTTATATTAGCCACAGTAAAGTCCAAATTTGACCCAAGGAAAATATTTCTGGCCAAACAATATTCAATCTTGAACTTTCTATACATACTCATAGACTCCTACTGATGCTTCAAAAGTCATTTAGAAGACAACATCTGACCTTTTTTTAACTTTTTTCTGTTCAAAGGGTCTTCAAAAAATTTATAAACTTATAAACTCCTTCTTTTTTAAATCAGTCATACATAGGTTTTTTTATGGACCTACTGAACATATTTGTGGCCAAGGAGTTCTTGAACATTAACTTAATCAGATTGTCTTCTTTTGATGTTATATTAGCCACAGTAAAGTCCATATTTCAACCAAAGGAAAAATTTTCTGGCCAAAGAATCTTCGATCTTGAACTTTCTATACATACTCATAGACTCCTACTGATACTTCATAAGTCATTTAGAAGACCATATCTGACCTTTTGAACTTTTTTCTGTTCAAAGAGTCTTCAAAAAATGTATAAACTTATAGACTCCTTCTGATGTTAAATCAGTCATATAAAGGTTCTTTTTATGGACCTACTAAACATATTTGTGGCCAAAGAGTTCTTGAACATTAACTTAATATGCAATCAAATTGTCTTTTGATGTTATATTAGCCACAGTAAAGTCCATATTTCAACCAAAGGAACATTTTTCTGGCCAAAGAATCCTCGATCTTGAACTTTCTATACATACTCATAGACTCCTACTGATGCTTCATAAGTAATTTAGAAGACCATATCTGACCTTTTGAACTTTTATTTGTTCAAAGGGACTAAAATTTTTTTTTTGAAAACTTATAGACTCCTTCTGATGTTAATTCAGTCATATAGAGGTTCTTTATGGAACTACTGAACATATTTGTGGCCAAAGAGTTCTTGAACATTAAGTTAATATACTATCAGATTGTCTTCTTTTAATGTTATATTCGCAACAGTAAAGTCCATATTTGACCCAAGGATCATATTTGTGGCCATAGAGTTCTTGAACATTAACTTAATATACTATCAGATTGTCTTCTTTTAATGTTATATTAGCCACAGTAAAGTCCATATTTGACCGAAGGGAAATATTTTTGGCCAAAGAATTCTCGATCTTGAACTTTCTATACTTACTCATAGACTCCTACTGATGCTTCAAAAGTCATTTAGAAGACAATATCTGACCTTTTTTTAACTTTTTCTGTTCAAAGAGTCTTCAAAAAATTTATAAACTTATAGATTCCTTCTGATGTTAAATCAGTCATACATAAGTTTTTATTGAACTACTGAAAATATTTGTGGCCAAGGAGTTCTTGAACATTAACTTAATATGCAATCAGATTGTCTTCTTTTGATGTTATATTAGCCACAGTATTGTCCATTTTTGACCAAAGGAACATATTTATGGCCAAAGAGTTCTTGGACATTAACTTAATATAGTAAAATATTGTCTTCTTTTGTCATATTTGTGGCCAAGAAGTTTTTGAACATTAGTTTAATATTCAATCAGATTGTGTTCTTTTGATGTTATATTAGCCACAGTAAAGTCCATATTTGACCCAAGGAAAATATTTTGGGCCAAAGAATTCTCAATCTTGAACTTTCTATACATACTCATAGACTCCTACTGATGCTTCACAAGTCATTTAGAAGACTATATCTGACCTTTTGAACTGATTGCTGGTCAAAAGGGTCTTCAAAAAAATAAATAAACTTATAGACTCCTACTGAACATATTTGTGGCCAAAGAGTTCTTGAACATTAACTTAATATACAATCAGATTGTCTTCTTTTGATGTTATATCCGCCACAGTTACGTCCATATTTGACCCAAGGAATATATTTCTGGCCAAAGAATACTCAATCTTGGACTTTCTATACATACTCATAGACTCCTACTGATGCTTCAAAAGTCATTTAGAAGACAATATCTGGCCTTTTTAACTCTTTTCTGTTCAAAGGGACTTACATTTTTTTTTGAAAACTTATAGACTCCTTCTGACGTTAAATCAGTCATATAGAGGTTCTTTATGAAACTACTGAACATATTTGTGGCCAAAGAGTTCTTGAACATTAACTTAATATTCTATCATATTGTCTTCTTTTGATGTTATATTAGCAACAGTAAAGTCCATTTTTGACCCAAGGAACATATTTATGGCCAAAGAGTTCTTGAACATTAACTTAATATAGTAAAAGATTGTCTTCTTTTGATGTTATATTTAGCTACAGTAAAGTCCATATTTGACCCAAGGAAAATATTTTTGGCCAAAGAATTCTCAATCTTGAACTTTCTATACATACTCATAGACTCCTACTGATGCTTCATAAGTCATTTAGAAGACCAAATCTGACCTTTTGAACTTTTATTTGTTCAAAGGGACTTAAATTTTTTTTGAAAACTTATAGACTCCTTCTGACGTTAAATCAGTCATATAGAGGTTCTTTATGGAACTACTGAACATATTTGTGGCCAAAGAGTTCTTGAACATTAACTTAATATTCTATCACATTGTCTTCTTTTGATGTTATATTAGCCACAGTAAAGTCCAAATTTGACCCAAGGAAAATATTTCTGGCCAAACAATATTCAATCTTGAACTTTCTATACATACTCATAGACTCCTACTGATGCTTCAAAAGTCATTTAGAAGACAATATCTGACCTTTTTTAACTTTTTTCTGTTCAAAGGGTCTTCAAAAAATGTATAAACTTGTAAACTCCTTCTTTTTTAAATCAGTCATACATAGGTTTTTTTATGGACCTACTAAACATATTTGTGGCCAAAGAGTTCTTGAACATTAACTTAATATGCAATCAAATTGTCTTTCTATGTTATATTAGCCACAGTAAAGTCCATATTTCAACCAAAGGAACATTTTTCTGGCCAAAGAATCCTCGATCTTGAACTTTCTATACATACTCATAGACTCCTACTGATGCTTCATAAGTAATTTAGAAGACCATATCTGACCTTTTGAACTTTTATTTGTTCAAAGGGACTACAATTTTTTTTTTGAAAACTTATAGACTCCTTCTGATGTTAATTCAGTCATATAGAGGTTCTTTATGGAACTACTGAAAATATTTGTGGCCAAAGAGTTCTTGAACATTAAGTTAATATACTATCAGATTGTCTTCTTTTAATGTTATATTAGCCACAGTAAAGTCCATATTTGACCCAAGGATCATATTTGTGGCCATAGAGTTCTTGAACATTAACTTAATATACTATCAGATTGTCTTCTTTTGATGTTATATTAGCCACAGTAAAGTCCATTTTTGACCCAAGGAACATATTTGTGGCCAAAGAGTTCTTGATTATTAACTTAGTATGCAATTAGATTGTCTTCTTTTGATGTTATATTAGCCACAGTAAAGTCCATATTTAATCCAAGGAACATATTTTTGGCCAAATAATACTCAATTTTGAACTTTCTATACATACTCATAGACTCCTACTGATGCTTCAAAAGTCATTTAGAAGACCATATCTGACCTTTTTTAACTTTTTTCTGTTCAAAGGGTCTTCAAAAAATGTATAAACTTATAAACTTCTTCTTTTTTAAATCAGTCATACATAGGTTTTTTTATGGACCTACTGAACATATTTGTGGCCAAGGAGTTCTTGAACATTAACTTAATCAGATTGTCTTCTTTTGATGTTATATTAGCCACAGTAAAGTCCATATTTCAACCAAAGGAAAAATTTTCTGGCCAAAGAATCTTCGATCTTGAACTTTCTATACATACTCATAGACTCCTACTGATGCTTCATAAGTCATTTAGAAGACAATATCTGACCTTTTGAACTTTTTTCTGTTCAAAGAGTCTTCAAAAAATGTATAAACTTATAGACTCCTTCTGATGTTAAATCAGTCATATAAAGGTTCTTTTTATGGACCTACTGAACATATTTGTGGCCAAAGACTTCTTGAACATTAACTTAATTTACTATCAGATTGTCTTCTTTTGATGTTATATTTAGCCACAGTAAAGTCCATATTTGACCCAAGGAAAATATTTTTGGCCAAAGAATTCTCAATCTTGAACTTTCTATACATATTAATAGACTCCTACTGATGCTTCAAAAGTCATTTAGAAGACAATATCTGACCTTTTGAACTTTTTTCTGTTCAAAGGGACTTAAATATTTTTTGAAAACTTATAGACTCCTTCTGATGTTAAATCAGTCATATAGAGGTTCTTTATGGAACTACTGAACATATTTGTGGCCAAAGAGTTCTTGAACATTAAGTTAATATACTATCAGATTGTCTTCTTTTAATGTTATATTCGCAACAGTAAAGTCCATATTTGACCCAAGGATCATATTTGTGGCCATAGAGTTCTTGAACATTAACTTAATATACTATCAGATTGTCTTCTTTTAATGTTATATTAGCCACAGTAAAGTCCATATTTGACCAAAGGGAAATATTTTTGGCCAAAGAATTCTCGATCTTGAACTTTCTATACTTACTCATAGACTCCTACTGATGCTTCAAAAGTCATTTAGAAGACAATATCTGACCTTTTTTTAACTTTTTCTGTTCAAAGAGTCTTCAAAAAATTTATAAACTTATAGATTCCTTCTGATGTTAAATCAGTCATACATAAGTTTTTATTGAACTACTGAAAATATTTGTGGCCAAGGAGTTCTTGAACATTAACTTAATATGCAATCAGATTGTCTTCTTTTGATGTTATATTAGCCACAGTATTGTCCATTTTTGACCAAAGGAACATATTTATGGCCAAAGAGTTCTTGGACATTAACTTAATATAGTAAAATATTGTCTTCTTTTGTCATATTTGTGGCCAAGAAGTTTTTGAACATTAGTTTAATATTCAATCAGATTGTGTTCTTTTGATGTTATATTAGCCACAGTAAAGTCCATATTTGACCCAAGGAAAATATTTTGGGCCAAAGAATTCTCAATCTTGAACTTTCTATACATACTCATAGACTCCTACTGATGCTTCACAAGTCATTTAGAAGACTATATCTGACCTTTTGAACTTTTATTTGTTCAAAGGGACTTACATTTTTTTTGAAAACTTATAGACTCCTTCTGACGTTAAATCAGTCATACATAGGTTTTTTTATGGACCTACTGAACATATTTGTGGCCAAGGAGTTCTTGAACATTAACTTAATCAGATTGTCTTCTTTTGATGTTATATTAGCCACAGTAAAGTCCATATTTCAACCAAAGGAAAAATTTTCTGGCCAAAGAATCATCGATCTTGAACTTTCTATACATACTCATAGACTCCTACTGATACTTCATAAGTCATTTAGAAGACCATATCTGACCTTTTGAACTTTTTTCTGTTCAAAGAGTCTTCAAAAAATGTATAAACTTATAGACTCCTTCTGACGTTAAATCAGTCATATAGAGGTTCTTTATGGAACTACTGAACATATTTGTGGCCAAAGAGTTCTTGAACATTAACTTAATATGCAATGAAATTGTCTTTTGATGTTATATTAGCCACAGTAAAGTCCATATTTCAACCAAAGGAACATTTTTCTGGCCAAAGAATTCTCAATCTTGAACTTTCTATACATAGTAATAGACTCCTACTGATGCTTCAAAAGTCATTTAGAAGACAATATCTGACCTTTTGAACTTTTTTCTGTTCAAAGAGTCTTCAAAAATGTATAAACTTTAGACTCCTCCTGATTTTAAATCAGTCATATAGAGGTTCTTTATGGACCTACTGAACATATTTGTGGCAAAAGAGTGCTTGAAAATTAACTTAATATACTATCAGATTGTCTTCTTTTGATGTTATATTAGCCACAGTAAAGTCCATTTTTGACCCAACGAACATATTTGTGGCCAAAGAGTTCTTGATTATTAACTTAGTATGCAATTAGATTGTCTTCTTTTGATGTTATATTAGCCACAGTAAAGTCCATATTTAACCCAAGGAACATATTTTTGGCCAAATAATACTCAATTTTGAACTTTCTATACATACTCATAGACTCCTACTGATGCTTCAAAAGTCATTTAGCAGACCATATCTGACCTTTTGAACTTTTTTCTCTTCAAAGAGTCTTCAAAATTGTATAAACTTATAGAGTATTTTTTTATGTTAAATCAGTGATATAGAGGTTCATAATGGACCTACTGAACATATTTGTGGCCAAAGAGTTCTTGAACATTAACTTAATATTCTATCACATTGTCTTCTTTTGATGTTATATTAGCCACAGTAAAGTCCAAATTTGACCCAAGGAAAATATTTCTGGCCAAACAATATTCAATCTTGAACTTTCTATACATACTCATAGACTCCTACTGATGCTTCAAAAGTAATTTAGAAGACAATATCTGACCTTTTTTTAACTTTTTTATGTTCAAAGGGTCTTCAAAAAATTTATAAACTTATAAACTCCTTCTTTTTTAAATCAGTCATACATAGGTTTTTTTATGGACCTACTGAACATATTTGTGGCCAAGGAGTTCTTGAACATTAACTTAATCAGATTGTCTTCTTTTGATGTTATATTAGCCACAGTAAAGTCCATATTTCAACCAAAGGAAAAATTTTCTGGCCAAAGAATCTTCGATCTTGAACTTTCTATACATACTCATAAACTCCTACTGATGCTTCATAAGTCATTTAGAAGACCATATCTGACCTTTTGAACTTTTTTCTGTTCAAAGAGTCTTCAAAAAATGTATAAACTTATAGACTCCTTCTGATGTTAAATCAGTCATATAAAGGTTCTTTTTATGGACCTACTAAACATATTTGTGGCCAAAGAGTTCTTGAACATTAACTTAATATGCAATGAAATTGTCTTTTGATGTTATATTAGCCACAGTAAAGTCCATATTTAACCCAAGGAACATATTTTTGGCCAAATAATACTAAATTTTGAACTTTCTATACATACTCATAGACTCCTACTGATGCTTCAAAAGTCATTTAGCAGACCATATCTGACCTTTTGAACTTTTTTCTGTTCAAAGAGTCTTCAAAATTGTATAAACTTATAGAGTATTTTTTATGTTAAATCAGTGATATAGAGGTTCATAATGGACCTACTGAACATATTTGTGGCCAAAGAGTTCTTGAACATTAACTTAATATGCAATCAGATTGTCTTCTTTTGATGTTATATTAGCCACAGTAAAGTCCATATTTGAACCAAGGAATATATTTCTGGCCAAAAAGTTCTTGAACATTAGCTTAATATGCAATCAGATTGTCTTCTTTTGATGTTATATTAGCAACAGTAAAGTCCATATTTCAAGCAAGGAACATTTTTCTGGCCAAAGAATTATCAATATTTAAATTTCGATACATACTCATAGACTCCTACTGATGCTTCAAAAGTCATTTAGAAGACAATATCTGAGCTTTTTAACTTTTTTCTGTTCAAAGGGTCTTCAAAAAATGTATAAACTTATAAACTCCTTCTGATGTTAAATCAGTCATACATAGGTTTTTTTTATGGACCTACTGAACATATTTGTGGCCAAGGAGTTCTTGAACATTAACTTAATCAGATTGTCTTCTTTTGATGTTATATTAGCCACAGTAAAGTCCATATTTCAACCAAAGGAAAAATTTTCTGGCCAAAGAATCTTCGATCTTGAACTTTCTATACATACTCATAGACTCCTACTGATGCTTCATAAGTCATTTAGAAGACAATATCTGACCTTTTGAACTTTTTTCTGTTCAAAGAGTCTTCAAAAAATGTATAAACTTATAGACTCCTTCTGATGTTAAATCAGTCATATAAAGGTTCTTTTTATGGACCTACTGAACATATTTGTGGCCAAAGACTTCTTGAACATTAACTTAATTTACTATCAGATTGTCTTCTTTTGATGTTATATTTAGCCACAGTAAAGTCCATATTTGACCCAAGGAAAATATTTTTGGCCAAAGAATTCTCAATCTTGAACTTTCTATACATATTAATAGACTCCTACTGATGCTTCAAAAGTCATTTAGAAGACAATATCTGACCTTTTGAACTTTTTTCTGTTCAAAGGGACTTAAATATTTTTTGAAAACTTATAGACTCCTTCTGATGTTAAATCAGTCATATAGAGGTTCTTTATGGAACTACTGAACATATTTGTGGCCAAAGAGTTCTTGAACATTAAGTTAATATACTATCAGATTGTCTTCTTTTAATGTTATATTCGCAACAGTAAAGTCCATATTTGACCCAAGGATCATATTTGTGGCCATAGAGTTCTTGAACATTAACTTAATATACTATCAGATTGTCTTCTTTTAATGTTATATTAGCCACAGTAAAGTCCATATTTGACCGAAGGGAAATATTTTTGGCCAAAGAATTCTCGATCTTGAACTTTCTATACTTACTCATAGACTCCTACTGATGCTTCAAAAGTCATTTAGAAGACAATATCTGACCTTTTTTTAACTTTTTCTGTTCAAAGAGTCTTCAAAAAATTTATAAACTTATAGATTCCTTCTGATGTTAAATCAGTCATACATAAGTTTTTATTGAACTACTGAAAATATTTGTGGCCAAGGAGTTCTTGAACATTAACTTAATATGCAATCAGATTGTCTTCTTTTGATGTTATATTAGCCACAGTATTGTCCATTTTTGACCAAAGGAACATATTTATGGCCAAAGAGTTCTTGGACATTAACTTAATATAGTAAAATATTGTCTTCTTTTGTCATATTTGTGGCCAAGAAGTTTTTGAACATTAGTTTAATATTCAATCAGATTGTGTTCTTTTGATGTTATATTAGCCACAGTAAAGTCCATATTTGACCCAAGGAAAATATTTTGGGCCAAAGAATTCTCAATCTTGAACTTTCTATACATACTCATAGACTCCTACTGATGCTTCACAAGTCATTTAGAAGACTATATCTGACCTTTTGAACTTTTATTTGTTCAAAGGGACTTACATTTTTTTTGAAAACTTATAGACTCCTTCTGACGTTAAATCAGTCATACATAGGTTTTTTTATGGACCTACTGAACATATTTGTGGCCAAGGAGTTCTTGAACATTAACTTAATCAGATTGTCTTCTTTTGATGTTATATTAGCCACAGTAAAGTCCATATTTCAACCAAAGGAAAAATTTTCTGGCCAAAGAATCATCGATCTTGAACTTTCTATACATACTCATAGACTCCTACTGATACTTCATAAGTCATTTAGAAGACCATATCTGACCTTTTGAACTTTTTTCTGTTCAAAGAGTCTTCAAAAAATGTATAAACTTATAGACTCCTTCTGACGTTAAATCAGTCATATAGAGGTTCTTTATGGAACTACTGAACATATTTGTGGCCAAAGAGTTCTTGAACATTAACTTAATATGCAATGAAATTGTCTTTTGATGTTATATTAGCCACAGTAAAGTCCATATTTCAACCAAAGGAACATTTTTCTGGCCAAAGAATTCTCAATCTTGAACTTTCTATACATAGTAATAGACTCCTACTGATGCTTCAAAAGTCATTTAGAAGACAATATCTGACCTTTTGAACTTTTTTCTGTTCAAAGAGTCTTCAAAAATGTATAAACTTTAGACTCCTCCTGATTTTAAATCAGTCATATAGAGGTTCTTTATGGACCTACTGAACATATTTGTGGCAAAAGAGTGCTTGAAAATTAACTTAATATACTATCAGATTGTCTTCTTTTGATGTTATATTAGCCACAGTAAAGTCCATTTTTGACCCAACGAACATATTTGTGGCCAAAGAGTTCTTGATTATTAACTTAGTATGCAATTAGATTGTCTTCTTTTGATGTTATATTAGCCACAGTAAAGTCCATATTTAACCCAAGGAACATATTTTTGGCCAAATAATACTCAATTTTGAACTTTCTATACATACTCATAGACTCCTACTGATGCTTCAAAAGTCATTTAGCAGACCATATCTGACCTTTTGAACTTTTTTCTCTTCAAAGAGTCTTCAAAATTGTATAAACTTATAGAGTATTTTTTTATGTTAAATCAGTGATATAGAGGTTCATAATGGACCTACTGAACATATTTGTGGCCAAAGAGTTCTTGAACATTAACTTAATATTCTATCACATTGTCTTCTTTTGATGTTATATTAGCCACAGTAAAGTCCAAATTTGACCCAAGGAAAATATTTCTGGCCAAACAATATTCAATCTTGAACTTTCTATACATACTCATAGACTCCTACTGATGCTTCAAAAGTAATTTAGAAGACAATATCTGACCTTTTTTTAACTTTTTTATGTTCAAAGGGTCTTCAAAAAATTTATAAACTTATAAACTCCTTCTTTTTTAAATCAGTCATACATAGGTTTTTTTATGGACCTACTGAACATATTTGTGGCCAAGGAGTTCTTGAACATTAACTTAATCAGATTGTCTTCTTTTGATGTTATATTAGCCACAGTAAAGTCCATATTTCAACCAAAGGAAAAATTTTCTGGCCAAAGAATCTTCGATCTTGAACTTTCTATACATACTCATAAACTCCTACTGATACTTCATAAGTCATTTAGAAGACCATATCTGACCTTTTGAACTTTTTTCTGTTCAAAGAGTCTTCAAAAAATGTATAAACTTATAGACTCCTTCTGATGTTAAATCAGTCATATAAAGGTTCTTTTTATGGACCTACTAAACATATTTGTGGCCAAAGAGTTCTTGAACATTAACTTAATATGCAATGAAATTGTCTTTTGATGTTATATTAGCCACAGTAAAGTCCATATTTAACCCAAGGAACATATTTTTGGCCAAATAATACTAAATTTTGAACTTTCTATACATACTCATAGACTCCTACTGATGCTTCAAAAGTCATTTAGCAGACCATATCTGACCTTTTGAACTTTTTTCTGTTCAAAGAGTCTTCAAAATTGTATAAACTTATAGAGTATTTTTTATGTTAAATCAGTGATATAGAGGTTCATAATGGACCTACTGAACATATTTGTGGCCAAAGAGTTCTTGAACATTAACTTAATATGCAATCAGATTGTCTTCTTTTGATGTTATATTAGCCACAGTAAAGTCCATATTTGAACCAAGGAATATATTTCTGGCCAAAAAGTTCTTGAACATTAGCTTAATATGCAATCAGATTGTCTTCTTTTGATGTTATATTAGCAACAGTAAAGTCCATATTTCAAGCAAGGAACATTTTTCTGGCCAAAGAATTATCAATATTTAAATTTCGATACATACTCATAGACTCCTACTGATGCTTCAAAAGTCATTTAGAAGACAATATCTGAGCTTTTTAACTTTTTTCTGTTCAAAGGGTCTTCAAAAAATGTATAAACTTATAAACTCCTTCTGATGTTAAATCAGTCATACATAGGTTTTTTTTATGGACCTACTGAACATATTTCTGGCCAAAGAGTTCTTGAAGATTAACTTATACAATCAGATTGTTTTCTTTTGATGTAATATTAGCCACATTAAAGTCCATATTTGACCCAAAGAAAATATTTCTGGCCAAAGAATTCTCAATCTTGAACTTTCTATACATACTCATAGACTCCTACTGATGCTTCATAAGTAATTTAGAAGACCATATCTGACCTTTTGAACTTTTATTTGTTCAAAGGGACTTAAATTTTTTTTGAAAACTTATAGACTCCTTCTGACGTTAAATCAGTCATATAGAGGTTCTTTATGGAACTACTGAACATATTTGTGGCCAAAGAGTTCTTGAACATTAACTTAATATTCTATCACATTGTCTTCTTTTGATGTTATATTAGCCACAGTAAAGTCCAAATTTGACCCAAGTAAAATATTTCTGGCCAAACAATATTCAATCTTGAACTTTCTATACATACTCATAGACTCCTACTGATGCTTCAAAAGTCATTTAGAAGACAATATCTGACCTTTTTTTTAAACTTTTTTATGTTCAAAGGGTCTTCAAAAAATTTATAAACTTATAAACTCCTTCTTTTTTAAATCAGTCATACATAGGTTTTTTTATGGACCTACTGAACATATTTGTGGCCAAGGAGTTCTTGAACATTAACTTAATCAGATTGTCTTCTTTTGATGTTATATTAGCCACAGTAAAGTCCATATTTCAACCAAAGGAAAAATTTTCTGGCCAAAGAATCTTCGATCTTGAACTTTCTATACATACTCATAAACTCCTACTGATACTTCATAAGTCATTTAGAAGACCATATCTGACCTTTTGAACTTTTTTCTGTTCAAAGAGTCTTCAAAAAATGTATAAACTTATAGACTCCTTCTGATGTTAAATCAGTCATATAAAGGTTCTTTTTATGGACCTACTAAACATATTTGTGGCCAAAGAGTTTTTGAACATTAACTTAATATGCAATGAAATTGTCTTTTGATGTTATATTAGCCACAGTAAAGTCCATATTTCAACCAAAGGAACATTTTTCTGGCCAAAGAATCCTCGATCTTGAACTTTCTATACATACTCATAGACTCCTACTGATGCTTCATAAGTAATTTAAAAGACCATATCTGACCTTTTGAACTTTTATTTGTTCAAAGGGACTTAATTTTTTTTTTTGAAAACTTATAGACTCCTTCTGATGTTAATTCAGTCATATAGAGGTTCTTTATGGAACTACTGAACATATTTGTGGCCAAAGAGTTCTTGAACATTAACTTAATATGCAATGAAATTGTCTTTTGATGTTATATTAGCCACAGTAAAGTCCATATTTCAACCAAAGGAACATTTTTCTGGCCAAAGAATCCTCGATCTTGAACTTTCTATACATACTCATAGACTCCTACTGATGCTTCATAAGTAATTTAAAAGACCATATCTGACCTTTTGAACTTTTATTTGTTCAAAGGGACTTAATTTTTTTTTTTGAAAACTTATAGACTCCTTCTGATGTTAATTCAGTCATATAGAGGTTCTTTATGGAACTACTGAACATATTTGTGGCCAAAGAGTTCTTGAACATTAACTTAATATGCAATGAAATTGTCTTTTGATGTTATATTAGCCACAGTAAAGTCCATATTTCAACCAAAGGAACATTTTTCTGGCCAAAGAATCCTCGATCTTGAACTTTCTATACATACTCATAGACTCCTACTGATGCTTCATAAGTAATTTAAAAGACCATATCTGACCTTTTGAACTTTTATTTGTTCAAAGGGACTTAATTTTTTTTTTTTAAACTTATAGACTCCTTCTGATGTTAATTCAGTCATATAGAGGTTCTTTATGGAACTACTGAACATATTTGTGGCCAAAGAGTTCTTGAACATTAACTTAATATACTATCAGATTGTCTTCTTTTGACGTTATATTGATAACACTTTACGGTAAGGGTACATGAATTATCATGAATTCATGTATAAATTCATGCATGAATTATGCATTCATTCATGCATTAATATCTCATGAATCATCTGGAACTAACACGAGTTCAACGTTTTTCATTCATGACTTCATGGATGAACAACACCTTAATTAAAACATTAACTAAGATGAGCACATCATCATGAATTATGATTTATTACACATGATCATGATGTTTTCTTTGTTTTTTGTCTAGGTCAGTGACCTTGTCACCACTTTAGTTAGGGGCCACACACATGATGAAGTCATTGATAGATAATGCTTAGTTAATGATGCTACTGTATTGGACAGACCCCAAAATAGACCAATCACAGCTCATAGCACACACATTCTGTTAATCAAATACAGTAGTCATCATTAACTAAGCATTATCTATCAATGACTTCATCATGTGTGTGGCCCCTCAACTAAAGTGGTGACAAGGTCACTGACCTAGACAAAGAAAACATCATGATCATGTGTAATAAATCATAATTCATGATGATGTACTCATCTTAGTTAATGTTTTAATTAAGGTGTTGTTCATCCATGAAGTCATGAATGAAAAACGTTGAACTCGTGTTAGTTCCTGATGATTCGTGAGATATTAATGCATGAATGAATGCATAATTCATGCATGAATTTATACATGAATTCATGATAATTCATGTACCCTTACCGTAAAGTGTTACCGTTATATTAGCCACAGTAAAGTCCATATTTGACCCAAGAAACATATTTGTGGCCAAAGAGTTCTTGAACATTAACTTAATATGCAATCAGATTGTCTTCTTTTGGTGTTATAGTATCCACAGTAAAGTGTGTCCGTATTTGACCCAAGGAACATATTTCTGGCCAAAGAGTTCTTGAACATAAACTTAATATGCAATCAGATTGTCTTCTTTTGATGTTATATTAGCCACAGTAAAGTCCATATTTCAAGCAAGGAACATTTTTCTGGCCAAAGAATGATCAATATTGAACTTTCTATACATACTCATAGACTCCTACTGATGCTTTAAAAGTCATTTAGAAGACAATATCTGAGCTTTTTAACTTTTTTCTGTTCAAAGGGTCTTCAAAAAATTTATAAACTCCTTCTGATGTTAAATCAGTCATACATAGGTTTTTTTATGGAACTACTAAACAAGTTTCTGGCCAAAGAGTTCTTGAACATGAACTTAATATACAATCAGATTGTCTTCTTTTGATGTTATATTAGCCACAGTAAAATCCATATTTGACCCAAGGAAAATATTTTTGGCCAAAGAATTCTCAATCTTGAACATTCTATACATACTCATAGACTCCTAACTGATGCTTCATGTCATTTAGAAGACCATATCTGACCTTTTGAACTTTTATTTGTACAAAGGGACTTACATTTTTTTATAAACTTATAGACTCCTTCTCATGTTAAATCAGTCATATAGAGGTTCTTTATGGAACTACTGAACATATTTGTGGCCAAACAGTTCTTGAACATTAATTTAATATGCAATCAGATTGTCTTCTTTTGATGTTATATTAGCCACAGTAAAGTCCTTATTTGACCAAAGGAATATATTTCTGGCCAAAGAGTTCTTGAACATTAGCTTAATATGCAATTAGATTGTCTTCTTTTGATGTTATATTAGCCACAGTAAAATCCATATTTGACCCAAGGGAAATATTTTTGGCCAAAGAATTCTCATTCTTGAACTTTCTATACGTACTCATAGACTCCTACTGATGCTTCAAAAGTCATTTAGAAGACAATATCTGACCTTTTTAAGTTTTTTCTGTTCAAAGGGTCTTCAAAAAATGTATAAACTTATAGACTCCTTCTGATGTTAAATCAGTCATACATAGGTTTTTGATGGAACCACTGAAAATATTTGTGGCCAAGGAGTTCTTGAACATTAATTTAATATACTATCAGATTGTCTTCTTTTGATGTTATATTAGCCACAGTAAAGTCCATTTTTGACCCAAGGAACATATTTGTGGCCAAAGAGTTCTTGATTATTAAACTTAGTATGCAATTAGATTGTCATCTTTTGATGTTATATTAGCCACAGTAAAGTCCATATTTAACCAAAGGAACATATTTTTGGCCAAATAATACTCAATTTTGAACTTTCTATACATATAGACTCCTACTGATGCTTCAAAAGTAATTTAGCAGACCATATCTGACCTTTTTAACTTTTTTCTGTTCAAAGGGTCTTCAAGAAATGTATAAACTTATAAACTTCTTCTGATGGTAAATCAGTCATACATAGGTTTTTTTATGGAACTACTAAACATATTTTTGGCCAAAGAGTTCTTGAACATGAACTTAATATACAATAATATTGTCTTCTTTTGATGTTATATCCGCCACAGTAAAGTCCATATTTGACCCAAGGAATATATTTCTGGCCAAAGAATACTCATTCTTGGACTTTCTATACTCATAGACTCCTACTAATGCTTCAAAAGTCATTTAGAAGACAATATCTGGCCTTTTTAACTGTTTTCTGTTCAAACGGTCTTCAAAAAATGTATAAACTTATAAACTCCTTCTGATGTTAAATCAGTCATACATAGTTTTTTTTTTAATGGAACTACTGAACATATTTCTGGCCAAAGAGTTCTTGAAGATAAACTTATACAATCAGATTGTTTTCTTTTGATGTAATATTAGCCACATTAAAGTCCATATTTGACCCAAGGAAAATATTTTTGGCCAAAGAATTCTCAATCTTGAACTTTCGATACATACTCATAGACTCCTACTGAGGCTTCATAAGTCATTTAGAAGACCATATCTGACCTTTTGAACTTTTATTTGTTCAAAGGGAATTAATTTTTTTTGTGAAAACTTATAGACTCCTTCTGATGTTAAATCAGTCATACATAAAATTTTTATGGACCTACTGAACATATTTGTGGCCAAAGAGTTCTTGAACATTAACTTAATATACTATCAGATTGTCTTCTTTTGATGTTATATTAGCCACAGTAAAGTAGCCATATTTGACCCAAGGAACATATTTGTGGCCAAAAAGTCCTCAATTTTGAACTTTATACACATACTGATTGGGTTTTTCTGATATTACATCAACTGGAGAGTAGTCCATATTTGACACTGAACATATATCTAGCCAAACAGTCCTCGATTATGATCATTCATTACCTCAATACATTATCATAACTTCTTCTGATGTTACGTCAGTCATAAACAAGTACAAAATTGACCTACTGAACATATTTCTGCAGAGAGCAGTGCCTTATTTAACATCAGAAAGAGTCTCTAAAAATATATAGTATATTGCCTTTTGACAAACCTTTGGCCAGAAATATTTTCAGTAGGTCAATTACAGACTTCTGTATGGCTGAGGTAACATCAGAAGTAGTCAGTGAGAATGTATAGAAAGTTCAATATCAAGGATTCGTTGTCAGGAAATATTTTCAGCAGGAAATATTTTCAGCAGAAATATGGACTACAGTATGGCTGAATTAACATCAGAAAGATTCTATTAGTACGTTGCATTTTGACAACCCTTTGGCCAGAATATGTTCAGTAGGTCAATTACGGAGTTCTGTATGGCTGACATAACATCAGTGGTCAATGAGAATGTGTAGAAAGTTTCCAATGTAAGGGACTCTTTGGCCATAAATATGCTCAGCAGTTTAAATATGGACACATCTCTGGCTGATTTAACATCAGAAGGAGTCTATGAGTTTGTATGGTAAAAAAACAAAACAATTGAGGACCCTTTGAACAAAAAATATGTTCAAAAAATATACTACTGTATGGTGGGGGTAGCATCAGATTAAGTCATCATATGTTCAAGATCAAGTACTCTTTGGCCAAAAACATTTTCTTACAGCTACTGTCTAGCTGATGTGTCATCAGAAACAGTCAATCAGTTTGTTTAGAAGGTTCAAGAACAAGTACTCTTTGGCTAGCCAGAAATATGTTCAGTGGTTTAAACATGGACTAGCTGATTTAACATCAGAAACAGTCCATGAGAACATATACAATGTTACATTTTAGTGACCATTGGGCCAAAAATATGTTCAATGGGTCAAATACAAGGCTGCCTGAAGAAACATCAGAGGTCGTCAATTAGAATGTGTCAAAAGTTCAATATCGAGGACTCCTCGGCCATAAATACGTTCAGCAGATCAAATATGAAGATTGCATATCTCTTTAACGCACAACGGAATGAGTTAGTTCTTGAATGCATTGCAATGCATAAAAAATGCATGTGATTTTTGTTCGATGCTTAATCCGTATTTGCTATGCATAAGGTAAGCAGATTGCATTGCATATCTCTTTAACGCACTACGGAATGTTAGTTCTTGAATGCATTGCAATGCATAAAAAGTGCACAAGATTTTGTTATTCTTCGATGTGCCGTATCGATCCGTATGTGCAATGCTATGCAAGAGCAGATTGCATTGCACATCTCTTCAACGCATAAAGGAATGAGTTGGTTCTCGAATGCATTGCAATGCAAAAAAGTTCATATTACTTATTCTTCAATGCAACAAAGTGCATGTGACGACTTCAATGGACAAAGCTTGATCGTATTTGCAGTGCTGAGCATAAGCAGATTGCATTGCACATCTCTTTAACGCACTAGTTAGTTCTTGTATACATGGAAATTCAACAAAGTGCATATTACTTATATGTTATTCTTCAATGCAACAAATTGCAAATGACTTATGACTTCAATGCACACAGCTTGATCGTATTTGCAATGCTATGCATATGTCAATATGAATTTTTGTCAGACTGATATAACATCAGTAGACAACATTCTGAATTTCTTCTGTTCATCCTTAAGGACTCTTTTGCAAGAAAAGGTTTCAGTAGGTCAAATAAGGATTTCTGTATTGCTGATTTATAACCAGAAGGAGTCTCTAAGTTTATAATATAAAAATAAAACCTTTTTGAGGATTTATTTCAATTGGACAAAAATGGACTACGGTATTGCTGATATAACCCCACAAGAAGTAAGTTAGTGTTAAGGACTCATTGGCAAGAAAAATGTTCAGTAGGTAAAAAACTGAGTTTTGTATAACTGATGTAACATCAGGAGTCTACAAGAATCTATAGAAATTTCAAGATTGAGTACTCTTTGGCCAGACCTATGTTCAGTAGTTCAAAGAGGGACCTCTGTATGGCTGATTTAACATCATTAGGAGTCTAAACGTTTATTTATGCAATGCTATGATTGCATATTTAATGTATTATACTGCACAATGATTTCAATTAGACTGAGTATACAGTGCAATGTGTGCACATGTGTGTTATCTCTTCAATGAACATCGGAATATGTTCCTTCTTGTAAGCATTGCAATGCAACATCACATATGTTGTATTAAATTCACTGGACAACGGATGGATATTTTTCATGCATGCAATGAAATAAAATGCAATGCAATTTAATAGAATAAATGGAATGCAATGTGATGCAATTTCAAAGCAATGCAATGCAGTGCAGTGCAAAGCAAAGCAAAGCAAAGCAAAGCAAAGCAAAGCAATTGATTAAAATGCAATGCAAAGCAATGCTTAGCAGTTGAATAAAATGAAATACAATGCAAAGCAAAGCAAAGCAAAGCAAAGTAATGCAAACCAATGCAATTTCAATGCAATGCAATGAAATTGAATACAATGCAATGCAATGCAATGCAATTGAATACACACAGCAAAGCAAAGCAATGCAATGCAATGCTATGCAATAAAATGGAATACAATGCAATGCAATGCAATTGAATACAATGCAAAGCAAAGCAAAGCAAAGCAAAGCAAAGCAATACAATGCAACATCGTAATAAGTTCCTTCTTGTAATGAACCGTAATAGGTTCGTTCTCTTAAGCTTTGCAATGCAACACCACACATGTTGTATTAAATTCATTGGACAACAGATGGATATATATAATGCAATGCGAAGCAATGCAATGCAATGATATTGAATACAATAAATTACAATGCGAAGCAATGCAATGCAATGCAATTGAATACAATAAATTACAATGCAATGCAAAGCAATGCAATGTAATTTCAGTGCAATGCAATGCAATGCAATGCAATGCAAAGCAATGCAAAGCAATGCAAATCAATGCAATGTAATTTCAGTGCAATGCAATGCAAAGCAAAGCAATGCAATGCAAAGCAAAGCAAAGCAAAGCAAAGCAAAGCAAAGCAATGCAAAGCAATGCAATTGAATGCAATGCAAAGCAAAGCAAAGCAATACAATGCAACATCGTAATAAGTTCCTTCTTGTAATGAACCGTAATAGGTTCGTTCTCTTAAGCTTTGCAATGAAACACCACAAATGTTGTATTAAATTCAATGGACAACAGATGGATATATATAATGCAATGCAATGCAATGCAATGCAATGCAATTGAATACAATAAATTACAATGCAATGCAAGGCAAAGTAATGCAAAGCAAAGCAATGCAATGTAATTTCAGTGCAATGCAATACAATGTAGTGCAATGCAATACAATGTAGTGCAATGCAATGCAATGCAGTGCAGTGCAATGCAACACAATGCAGTGCAATGCAATGCAAAGCAATGCAAAGCAATGCAATGTAATTTCAGTGCAATGCAATACAATGTAGTGCAATGCAACACAATGCAGTGCAATGCAAAGCAATGCAATGTAATTTCAGTGCAATGCAATGTAATTTCAGTGCAATGCAATACAATGTTGTGTAATGCAATACAATGTAGTGCAATGCAATACAATGTTGTGCAATGCAATACAATGCAGTGCAAAGCAAAGCAATGCAATGCAATGCAATGCAAAGCAAAGCAAAGCAAAGCAAAGCAAAGCAATGTAAGTTAATGTTCAAGAACTCTTTGGCCAGAAATATGTTCCTTGGGTCAAATTTGGACTTTACTGTGGCTAATATAACATCAAAAGAAGACAATCTGATTGTATATTAAGTTAATGTTCAAGAACTTTTTGGCCAGAAATATGTTCAGTAGTTCCATAAAAAAATCCTATGTATGACTGTTTTAACATCAGAAGTAGTTTATAAGTTTATACATTTTTTGAAAACTCATTTTTATTCAAACATCTAGATATATGTTGATATAGGTTTATAACATATATAAATTCTCCATATTAAATAAGTATATTGACATATATTAAAACAATGTATGTGATAATTGTTTATATAACATTGTATGTTACAACCTTATATTTCAACGTTATGTTTAATTTATATATGCCAATTTATTACATTCTTATGGTTTCCTTAATATTTCATTCCTTGTTTTCCTAATTTGAATATCTTGAACTTTTAACAAGTCTACACAATCCATCTCAAACACCTCCTCCTCTTGAGGACCATCTCAAACCTTGTGCCAGTAGCACATGACATATTTTGCATTGCATGCTCGACAGAAATCCATTCGTTGTGCATACAATTTCATTCAAAAGCTAACTAATTCCGCTTGGCATTGAAAAGATGATGTTTGTATAATTGAATTCATTGTGCAGTGAAGTAAAACACATTAAATATGCTATCTTTCATAGCAATGCATAAAATAACAAACTTATTTAGTTGTGTAATGAAGAGATATAACATAACATATAAGCTGTTGCATTGCGAAGCATACAGAACTAACTGATTTCCTTGTGCATTGAAGAAGTTTTCATATGACATATGTAATGTGGCATTGCATTGTATTGCTTTGCATTGTATTTTATTGTATTTAATTGCATTGTATTGCATTGCAGTGCTTTGCATTGCTTTATTTCATTGTATGCACGAAATATAATCCATCTGTTGTCCATTGAATTTAATACAACATTATATGGTTACATTGCAATGCTTATCAGAAGGAACTTATTACGATGTTCATTGAAGAGATAACACTTATGTGCATACATTGCATACATTAAAGATGCTATCTTTCATAGCATTGCATACAATAACTAACTCAATGTGTTGACTTGTGTAAAGAAGAGATATAACATAACATGTAAGCTGTTGCATTGCGAAGCATACGGAACTAATTGATTCCCTTGTGCATTGAAGCAGTATCATTTGACGTGATGTGGCTTTGCTTCGCATTGTATTTTTTTGTATTCAATTGCATTGCATTGCATTCAATTGCATTGTATTCAATTGCATTGTATTCAATTGCATTGCATTGCATTGCAATGCATTGCATTGAAATTACATTGCATTGCTTTGCATTGCTTTGCATTGCATTGCTTTGCATTGTATTTTGTTGTATTCAATTGCATTGCATTGCATTTCTTTGCATTGCATTTCATTGCATTTGACGTGATGTGGCTTTGCTTTGCATTGTATTTTTTTGTATTCAATTGCATTGCATTGCATTGCTTTGCATTGCTTTGCTTTGCTTTGCATTGCATTTGATTCGATTCGATTGCATTGCATTTCATTGTATTCAATTGCATTGTATTGCAATGCATTGCATTGAAATTACATTGCATTGCTTTGCATTGCTTTGCATTGCTTTGCATTGCATTGCACTGCACTGCACTGCATTGCACGAAATATATCCATCTGTTGTCCAATGAATTTAATACAACATATGTGGTTTGCATTGCAAAGCTTAAGAGAACGAACCTATTACGATTTTCATTACAAGAAGGAACTTATTACGATGTTGCATTGTATTGCATTGCATTGCATTGCTTTGCTTTGCTTTGCTTTGCTTTGCTTTGCTTTGCATTTATTCAATTGCATTGCATTGCAAGCAGCGAAGAATAACTAAAATCATATGCATTTTTTATGCATTGCAATGCATTCAAGAACTAAAACATTCCGTAGTGCGTTAAAGAGATAAGCAATGCAATCTCCTCTTGCATAGCATTGCACATGATTGTTTAAGCGTTGTGCACTGAAGAATAACATTAAAGTAAAATGCACTTGCAATGCAATGCATTCAAGAACTAACTAATTCCGTAGTGCGTTAAAGAGATGTGCAATGCAATCTGCTTATGCTCAGCATTGCAAAGACGATCAAGCTTTGTGCATTGAAGTCATGTCATATGCACTTTGTTGCATTGAAGAATAATACGATTTTTTTTGCATTGCAATGCATTCAAGAACTAACTCATTCCTTTATGCGTTGAAGAGATGTGCAATGCAATCTGCTCTTGCATAACATTGCACATACGATCAAGCGTTGTGCACTGAAGAATGACGTTAAAGAGATGTGCAATGCAATCGGCTTACTTTATGCACAGCAAATACGGATCAAGCATCGAAGAATGACAAAATCACATGCATTTTTTAGCATTGCAATGCATTCAAGAACTAACTCATTCCGTAGTGCATTAAAGATATATGCAATGCAATCTCTTCTTGTAAGCGATTGCAAAGACTTCTAACCCTAACCCCATAGGCCTACGATCAAGCGTTGTGCCTTGAAAAATAACTTAAAAGTCATATGCACTTTTTTGCATTGCAATGCATTCAAGAACTAACTCATTTCGTCGTGCATTGAAGATATGTGCATTACATGGCACATATGATCAAGCGTTGTGCATTGAAGAATTATCTAAGTAATAGCAATTGTTGTTTTGCAATGCATTCAACTAACTAATTCCTTTATGCCCTGAAGAGATCTGCAATGCCACATGGTTATGCATAGCAATGCAAATACGATCAATCTTTGTGCATTGAAGTCATGAGTCATATGCAATTTGTTGCATTGAAGAATAACATATAAGTAATATGCACTTTGTTATATTCCCATGCATACAAGAACTAACTCATGTTAACTAACTCCTATGTGCATTGAAGAGTTAACTGTGTTAATTGCATTGTATTGCAGAAACGGTTAAACTTTTTCCTCATTTGCCTTCACAACAAACCATTTTCATTTGCGTATAAAGGAAAATCATTGCATTAGCTGGGTAATAACCTTGTTCGCTGAAGAAAAATATTTAAAGGGATAGTTCACCCAAAAATGAAAATTCTGTCATTATTTACTTACCCTCAAGTTGTTTCAAACCTGTATGAGTTTCTTTCTTCAGTTGAACACAAAAGAAGATATTTTGAAGAATGTTGGTAACCAGACAGTTACCAGACAATTTTCATTTTTGGGTGAACTATCCCTTTAAATATTTTTCTTCAGCGAACAAGGTTAGATCGTTATTACCCAGCAAATGCAATGATTTTCCTTTATACGCAAATGAAAATGGTTTGTTGTGAAGGCAAATGAGGAAAAAGTTTAACCCCATTGACTGCCATAGTATCTTTTTTTCCTACTATGGAAGTCAATGGGGTCCAGCAACTGTTTGTTCACCAACATTCTTCAAAATATCTGCTTTTGTGTTCAGCAGAAGAAAGAAACTCATACAGGTTTGAAACAACTTGAGGGTGAGTAAATTATGACAGAATTTTCATTTTTGGGTGAACTATCCCTTTAAGCTATACACCTTTTGCATTGCCATGCCTACAAGATCTAAATCATTTTGATATGCATTAAGATATGACAGTAGTTGTATTGCATCACATAAACGGATTTAACGTATTACTCTGAAAAAAGAAAAGATAACATTTGGCACATGACAATGGGATTTCGCATTGCATTGCGTACTACAATTAACTTAATTTGTGTATGAAGGATAATCATTGCATTAGCTGCTGGAAAATTTAATACAATTTAAATGTGTATACTTGACGAGAAAACATAATATTGTGAAGAACTTTAAAATGCAATGCAATAATTAACTCATTCCGTTGTGTAACGAAGAGATTAGTTTATGTGCTGCTGCATTGCATTGAACACGATCAAATGTTGTCCAGAGTTGTGCAGAGCTATGCAACTGTTACATTGTGCAATGCATTGTAAGAGTGATGACGCTTGATCCTGCATTGCTGATGTAACATCAGGAGTATTTGTTTGATCTGTATAGAAAGTTTGAGTAAACTTTGAACAGAAATATATTGTCAAATTTGGAGTATACTGTCTAGCTAATGTAAAATACTTTTCTATTCTTACTACACATAGTAATTTAAGCTTTGAGGAACTTTGGGGCAGAAATATTTGCAATGGGTCAAAGAAAGACTGGCTGACAGCATCAGAAGTAGTCAATAAGAATGTGTAGAAAGTTCAATTTCGAGTACTCTTTGGCCAGGAAATGGTAGGTCATTGGGTCAGAAATGGACTACTGCATGGCTAATGTAAAATCTTCATATTTGACCTGCTGAACGTATTTATGGCCGAGGAGTCCTCGATATTGAACTTTTGACACATTCTAATTCTCTGGTGTTTCTTCAGGCAGCCTTGCATTTGACCCATTGAACATATGTTTTGCCCAATGGTCACTAAAATGTAACATTATATATATTATCATAGACTGTTTCTGATGTTAAATCAGCTAGACCATGTTTAAACCACTGAACATATTTCTGGCTAGCCAAAGGATTACTTGTTCTTGAACCTTCTAAACAAACTGATTGACTGTTTCTGATAATACATCAGCCAGACAGTAGTCCATATTTGACCAAAGAAAATGTTTTTGGCCAAAGAGTACTTGATCTTGAACATTCTACATAATGACTTATTCTGATGCTACCCCCACCATACAGTAGTATATCTATTGAACATATTTTTTGTTCAAAGGGTCCTCAATTGTTTGTTTTTCTTAGCATACAAACTCATAGACTCCTGATGTTAAATCAGCCAGAGATGTGTCCATATTTAAACTGCTGAGCATATTTATGACCAAAGAGTCCCCTATATTGAACTTTCTACACATTCTCATTGACCACTGATGTCATGTCAGCCATACAGAACTCCGTAATTGACCTACTGAACATATTCTGGCCAAAGGGTTGTCAAAAGGCAACATACTACATACCCTAATAGAATCTTTCTGATGTTAATTCAGCCATACTGTAGTCCATATTTCACCTGATGAAAATATAATAAAATATTTCTGGCCAAAGGTTTGTCAAAAGATAATATACTATGTATATTTAGAGACTCTTTCTTATGTTAAATCATAAGATTAAATCACACTGCTCTCTGCAGAAATATGTTCAGTATGACAATTTTGTACTTGTTTATGACTGACGTAACATCAGAAGAAATGATCATGATCGAGGACTGTTTGGCCAGATGTATGTTCAGTAAGTCAAATATGGACTATTCTCTGGTTGATGTAACATCAGAAAAACCCAATCAGTATGTGCATAAAGTTCAAAATTGAGGACTTTTTGGCCAAAATTATGTTGCTTGGATCAAATATGCACTTTACTGTGGCTAATATAACATCAAAAGACAATTTTGATTGCATATTAAGTTAATGTTCAAGAACTCTTTGGCCAGAAATATATTCCTTGGGTCAAATAAGGACTTTACTATGGCTAATATAACATCAAAAGAAGACAATCTGATTGCATATTAAGTTATTGTTCAAGAACTCTTTGAACACAAATATGTTCCTTGGGTCAAAAATTGACTTTACTGTGAATAATATAACATCAAAAGAAGACAATCTGATTGATTTAACATGAGAAGGAGATTATAAGTTTATACATTTTTTGAAGACCCTTTGAACAAAACAAAGTTAAACAGGTCAGATATTGTCTTCTAATTGACTTTTGAAGCATCAGTGGGAGTCTATGAGTATGTATAGAAAGTTCAATATTGATAATTCTTTGGCCAGAAAAATGTTCCTTGCTTGAAATATGGACTTTGCTGTGGCTAATATAACATCAAAAGAGGACAATCTGGATAGTTCATTAAGTTAATGTTCAAGAACTCTTTGGCCACAAATATAGGTCCATAACACAAGTAGGTCCATAACATAAAACATATTTCTGGCCAAAGAGTTCTTGAACATTAACTTAATATACAATCAAATTGTCTTCTTTTGATGTTATATTAGCCACAGTAAAGTCCATATTTGACCCAAGGAAAATATTTCTGGCCAAAGAATCCTCGATCTTGAACTTTCTATACATACTCATAGACTCATACTGAAGCTTCATAAGTAATTTAGAAGACCATATCTGAACTTTTGAACTTTTTTCTGTTCAAAGGGACTACAAAAATGTATAAACTTATAGAGTATTTTTTTATGTTAAATCAGTGATATAGAGGTTCATAATGGACCTACTGAACATATTTGTGGCCAAAGAGTTCTTGAACATTAACTTAATATGCAATCAGATTGTCTTCTTTTGATGTTATATTAGCCACAGTAAAGTCCATATTTGACCCAAGGAATATATTTCTGGCCAAAAAGTTCTTGAACATTAACTTAATATGCAATCAGATTGTCTTCTTTTGATGTTATATTAGCAACAGTAAAGTCCATATTTCAAGCAAGGAACATTTTTCTGGCCAAAGAATTATCAATATTTAAATTTCGATACATACTTATAGACTCCTACTGATACTTCATAAGTCATTTAGAAGACCATATCTGACCTTTTGAACTTTTTTCTGTTCAAAGAGTCTTCAAAAAATGTATAAACTTATAGACTCCTTCTGATGTTAAATCAGTCATATAAAGGTTCTTTTTATGGACCTACTAAACATATTTGTGGCCAAAGAGTTCTTGAACATTAACTTAATATGCAATCAAATTGTCTTTTGATGTTATATTAGCCACAGTAAAGTCCATATTTCAACCAAAGGAACATTTTTCTGGCCAAAGAATCCTCGATCTTGAACTTTCTATACATACTCATAGACTCCTACTGATGCTTCATAAGTAATTTAGAAGACCATATCTGACCTTTTGAACTTTTATTTGTTCAAAGGGACTAAAATTTTTTTTTTGAAAACTTATAGACTCCTTCTGATGTTAATTCAGTCATATAGAGGTTCTTTATGGAACTACTGAACATATTTGTGGCCAAAGAGTTCTTGAACATTAAGTTAATATACTATCAGATTGTCTTCTTTTAATGTTATATTCGCAACAGTAAAGTCCATATTTGACCCAAGGATCATATTTGTGGCCATAGAGTTCTTGAACATTAACTTATACTATCAGATTGTCTTCTTTTAATGTTATATTAGCCACAGTAAAGTCCATATTTGACCGAAGGGAAATATTTTTGGCCAAAGAATTCTCGATCTTGAACTTTCTATACTTACTCATAGACTCCTACTGATGCTTCAAAAGTCATTTAGAAGACAATATCTGACCTTTTTTTAACTTTTTCTGTTCAAAGAGTCTTCAAAAAATTTATAAACTTATAGATTCCTTCTGATGTTAAATCAGTCATACATAAGTTTTTATTGAACTACTGAAAATATTTGTGGCCAAGGAGTTCTTGAACATTAACTTAATATGCAATCAGATTGTCTTCTTTTGATGTTATATTAGCCACAGTATTGTCCATTTTTGACCAAAGGAACATATTTATGGCCAAAGAGTTCTTGGACATTAACTTAATATAGTAAAATATTGTCTTCTTTTGTCATATTTGTGGCCAAGAAGTTTTTGAACATTAGTTTAATATTCAATCAGATTGTGTTCTTTTGATGTTATATTAGCCACAGTAAAGTCCATATTTGACCCAAGGAAAATATTTTGGGCCAAAGAATTCTCAATCTTGAACTTTCTATACATACTCATAGACTCCTACTGATGCTTCACAAGTCATTTAGAAGACTATATCTGACCTTTTGAACTGATTGCTGGTCAAAAGGGTCTTCAAAAAAATAAATAAACTTATAGACTCCTACTGAACATATTTGTGGCCAAAGAGTTCTTGAACATTAACTTAATATACAATCAGATTGTCTTCTTTTGATGTTATATCCGCCACAGTAACGTCCATATTTGACCCAAGGAATATATTTCTGGCCAAAGAATACTCAATCTTGGACTTTCTATACATACTCATAGACTCCTACTGATGCTTCAAAAGTCATTTAGAAGACAATATCTGGCCTTTTTAACTCTTTTCTGTTCAAAGGGACTTACATTTTTTTTTGAAAACTTATAGACTCCTTCTGACGTTAAATCAGTCATATAGAGGTTCTTTATGAAACTACTGAACATATTTGTGGCCAAAGAGTTCTTGAACATTAACTTAATATTCTATCATATTGTCTTCTTTTGATGTTATATTAGCAACAGTAAAGTCCATTTTTGACCCAAGGAACATATTTATGGCCAAAGAGTTCTTGAACATTAACTTAATATAGTAAAAGATTGTCTTCTTTTGATGTTATATTTAGCTACAGTAAAGTCCATATTTGACCCAAGGAAAATATTTTTGGCCAAAGAATTCTCAATCTTGAACTTTCTATACATACTCATAGACTCCTACTGATGCTTCATAAGTCATTTAGAAGACCAAATCTGACCTTTTGAACTTTTATTTGTTCAAAGGGACTTAAATTTTTTTTGAAAACTTATAGACTCCTTCTGACGTTAAATCAGTCATATAGAGGTTCTTTATGGAACTACTGAACATATTTGTGGCCAAAGAGTTCTTGAACATTAACTTAATATTCTATCACATTGTCTTCTTTTGATGTTATATTAGCCACAGTAAAGTCCAAATTTGACCCAAGGAAAATATTTCTGGTCAAACAATATTCAATCTTGAACTTTCTATACATACTCATAGACTCCTACTGATGCTTCAAAAGTCATTTAGAAGACAATATCTGACCTTTTTTAACTTTTTTCTGTTCAAAGGGTCTTCAAAAAATGTATAATCTTGTAAACTCCTTCTTTTTTAAATCAGTCATACATAGGTTTTTTTATGGACCTACTGAACATATTTGTGGCCAAGGAGTTCTTGAACATTAACTTAATCAGATTGTCTTCTTTTGATGTTATATTAGCCACAGTAAAGTCCATATTTCAACCAAAGGAAAAATTTTCTGGCCAAAGAATCTTCGATCTTGAACTTTCTATACATACTCATAGACTCCTATTGATGCATCATAAGTCATTTAGAAGACCATATCTGACCTTTTGAACTTTTTTCTGTTCAAAGAGTCTTCAAAAAATGTATAAACTGATAGACTCCTTCTGATGTTAAATCAGTCATATAAAGGTTCTTTTTATGGACCTACTAAACATATTTGTGGCCAAAGAGTTCTTGAACATTAACTTAATATGCAATCAAATTGTCTTTCTATGTTATATTAGCCACAGTAAAGTCCATATTTCAACCAAAGGAACATTTTTCTGGCCAAAGAATCCTCGATCTTGAACTTTCAATACATACTCATAGACTCCTACTGATGCTTCATAAGTAATTTAGAAGACCATATCTGACCTTTTGAACTTTTATTTGTTCAAAGGGACTACAAATTTTTTTTTGAAAACTTATAGACTCCTTCTGATGTTAATTCAGTCATATAGAGGTTCTTTATGGAACTACTGAAAATATTTGTGGCCAAAGAGTTCTTGAACATTAAGTTAATATACTATCAGATTGTCTTCTTTTGATGTTATATTAGCCACAGTAAAGTCCATTTTTGACCCAAGGAACATATTTGTGGCCAAAGAGTTCTTGATTATTAACTTAGTATGCAATTAGATTGTCTTCTTTTGATGTTATATTAGCCACAGTAAAGTCCATATTTAATCCAAGGAACATATTTTTGGCCAAATAATACTCAATTTTGAACTTTCTATACATACTCATAGACTCCTACTGATGCTTCAAAAGTCATTTAGAAGACCATATCTGACCTTTTTTAACTTTTTTCTGTTCAAAGGGTCTTCAAAAAATGTATAAACTTATAAACTCCTTCTTTTTTAAATCAGTCATACATAGGTTTTTTTTATGGACCTACTGAACATATTTGTGGCCAAGGAGTTCTTGAACATTAACTTAATCAGATTGTCTTCTTTTGATGTTATATTAGCCACAGTAAAGTCCATATTTCAACCAAAGGAAAAATTTTCTGGCCAATGAATCTTCGATCTTGAACTTTCTATACATACTCATAGACTCCTACTGATGCTTCATAAGTCATTTAGAAGACAATATCTGACCTTTTGAACTTTTTTCTGTTCAAAGAGTCTTCAAAAAATGTATAAACTTATAGACTCCTTCTGATGTTAAATCAGTCATATAAAGGTTCTTTTTATGGACCTACTGAACATATTTGTGGCCAAAGACTTCTTGAACATTAACTTAATTTACTATCAGATTGTCTTCTTTTGATGTTATATTTAGCCACAGTAAAGTCCATATTTGACCCAAGGAAAATATTTTTGGCCAAAGAATTCTCAATCTTGAACTTTCTATACATATTAATAGACTCCTACTGATGCTTCAAAAGTCATTTAGAAGACAATATCTGACCTTTTGAACTTTTTTCTGTTCAAAGGGACTTAAATATTTTTTGAAAACTTATAGACTCCTTCTGATGTTAAATCAGTCATATTGAGGTTCTTTATGGAACTACTAAACAAATTTGTGGCCAAAGATTTTTTTGAACATTAACTTAATATACTATCAGATTGTCTTCTTTTGATGTTATATTAGCCACAGTAAAGTCCATATTTGACCCAAGGAAAATATTTTTGGCCAAAGAATTCTCAATCTTGAACTTTCTATACATACTCATAGACTCCTACTGATGCATCATAAGTCATTTAGAAGACCATATCTGACCTTTTGAATTTTTATTTGTTCAAAGGGACTGAAATAGTTTTTTGAAAACTTATAGACTCCTTCTGATGTTAAATCAGTCATATAGAGGTTCTTTATGGAACTACTGAACATATTTGTGGCCAAAGAGTTCTTGAACATTAACTTATACCATCAGATTGTCTTCTTTTGATGTTATATTCGCCACAGTAAAGTCAATATTTGACCCAAGGAAAATATTTCTGGCCAAGGAATCCTCGATCCTGAGCTTTCTATACATACTCATAGACTCCTACTGATGATTCATAAGTCATTTAGAAGACCACATCTGACCTTTTGAACTTTTTTCTGTTCAAAGAGTCTTCAAAAATGTATGACTTTATAGAGTATTTCTGATGTTAAATCAGTCATATAGAGGTTCTTTATGGACCTACTAAACATATTTGTGGCCAAAGAGTTCTTGAACATTAACTTAATATGCAATCAGATTGTCTTCTTTTGATGTTATATTAGCCACAGAAAAGTCCATATTTGACCCAAGTTAATATTTTTGGCCAAAGAATTCTCAATCTTGAACTTTCTATACATACTCATAGACTCCTACTGATGCTTCATAAGTCATTTAGAAGACCATATCTGACCTTTTGAACTTTTATTTGTTCAAAGGGACTTAACATTTTTTTTTGAAAACTTATAGACTCCTTCTGACGTTAAATCAGTCATATAGAGGTTCTTTATGGAACTACTGAACATATTTGTGGCCAAAGAGTTCTTGAACATTAACTTAATATTCTATCAGATTGTCTTATTTTGATCTTATATTCGCCACCGTAAAGTCCATTTTTGACCCAAGGAACATATTTCTGGCACAAAGAGTTCTTGAACATCAACTTAATATGCAATCAGATTGTCTTCTTTTTATCTTATATTCGCCACAGTAAAGTCCATTTTTGACCCAAGGAAAATATTTTTGGCCAAAGTATTCTCAATCTTGAACTTCCTATACATACTCATACTCATACTCACTGATGCTTCATAAGTCATTTTGAAGAAAATTTCTGACCTTTTAAATTTTTATTTGTTCAAATGGACTTAAATAGTTTTTTGAAAACTTATAGACTCCTTCTGATGTTAAATCAGTCATATAGAGGTTCTTTATGGACCTACAAAACATATTTGTGGCCAAAGAGTTCTTGAACATTAACTTAATATACAATCAAATTGTCTTCTTTTGATGTTATATTAGCCACAGTAAAGTCCATTTTTGACCCAACGAACATATTTGTGGCCAAAGAGTTCTTGATTATTAACTTAGTATGCAATTAGATTGTCTTCTTTTGATGTTATATTAGCCACAGTAAAGTCCATATTTAACCCAAGGAAAATATTTTTGGCCATAGAATTCTCAATCTTGAACTTTCTATACATAGTAATAGACTCCTACTGATGCTTCAAAAGTCATTTAGAAGACAATATCTGACCTTTTGAACTTTTTTCTGTTCAAAGAGTCTTCAAAAATGTATAAACTTTAGACTCCTCCTGATTTTAAATCAGTCATATAGAGGTTCTTTATGGACCTACTGAACATATTTGTGGCAAAAGAGTGCTTGAAAATTAACTTAATATACTATCAGATTGTCTTCTTTTGATGTTATATTAGCCACAGTAAAGTCCATTTTTGACCCAACGAACATATTTGTGGCCAAAGAGTTCTTGATTATTAACTTAGTATGCAATTAGATTGTCTTCTTTTGATGTTATATTAGCCACAGTAAAGTCCATATTTAACCCAAGGAACATATTTTTGGCCAAATAATACTCAATTTTGAACTTTCTATACATACTCATAGACTCCTACTGATGCTTCAAAAGTCATTTAGCAGACCATATCTGACCTTTTGAACTTTTTTCTGTTCAAAGAGTCTTCAAAAATGTATAAACTTATAGAGTATTTTTTTATGTTAAATCAGTGATATAGAGGTTCATAATGGACCTACTTAACATATTTGTGGCCAAAGAGTTCTTGAACATTAACTTAATATGCAATCAGATTGTCTTCTTTTGATGTTATATTAGCCACAGTAAAGTCCATATTTGACCCAAGGAATATATTTCTGGCCAAAAAGTTCTTGAACATTAGCTTAATATGCAATCAGATTGTCTTCTTTTGATGTTATATTAGCAACAGTAAAGTCCATATTTCAAGCAAGGAACATTTTTCTGGCCAAAGAATTATCAATATTTAAATTTCGATACATACTCATAGACTCCTACTGATGCTTCAAAAGTCATTTAGAAGACAATATCTGAGCTTTTTAACTTTTTTCTGTTCAAAGGGTCTTCAAAAAATGTATAAACTTATAAACTCCTTCTGGTGTTAAATCAGTCATACATAGGTTTTTTTTTATGGAACTACTGAACATATTTCTGGCCAAAGAGTTCTTGAAGATTAACTTATACAATCAGATTGTTTTCTTTTGATGTAATATTAGCCACATTAAAGTCCATATTTGACCCAAAGAAAATATTTCTGGCCAAAGAATTCTCAATCTTGAACTTTCTATACATACTCATAGACTCCTACTGATGCTTCATAAGTCATTTAGAAGACCATTTCTGACCTTTTGAACTTTTATTTGTTCAAAGGGACTTAAATTTTTTTTGAAAACTTATAGACTCCTTCTGACGTTAAATCAGTCATACATAGGTTTTTTTATGGACCTACTGAACATATTTGTGGCCAAGGAGTTCTTGAACATTAACTTAATCAGATTGTCTTCTTTTGATGTTATATTAGCCACAGTAAAGTCCATATTTCAACCAAAGGAAACATTTTCTGGCCAAAGAATCATCGATCTTGAACTTTCTATACATACTCATAGACTCCTACTGATACTTCATAAGTCATTTAGAAGACCATATCTGACCTTTTGAACTTTTTTCTGTTCAAAGAGTCTTCAAAAAATGTATAAACTTATAGACTCCTTCTGATGTTAAATCAGTCATATAAAGGTTCTTTTTATGGACCTACTAAACATATTTGTGGCCAAAGAGTTCTTGAACATTAACTTAATATGCAATGAAATTGTCTTTTGATGTTATATTAGCCACAGTAAAGTCCATATTTCAACCAAAGGAACATTTTTCTGGCCAAAGAATTCTCAATCTTGAACTTTCTATGCATAGTAATAGACTCCTACTGATGCTTCAAAAGTCATTTAGAAGACAATATCTGACCTTTTGAACTTTTTTCTGTTCAAAGAGTCTTCAAAAATGTATAAACTTTAGACTCCTCCTGATTTTAAATCAGTCATATAGAGGTTCTTTATGGACCTACTGAACATATTTGTGGCAAAAGAGTGCTTGAAAATTAACTTAATATACTATCAGATTGTCTTCTTTTGATGTTATATTAGCCACAGTAAAGTCCATTTTTGACCCAACGAACATATTTGTGGCCAAAGAGTTCTTGATTATTAACTTAGTATGCAATTAGATTGTCTTCTTTTGATGTTATATTAGCCACAGTAAAGTCCATATTTAACCCAAGGAACATATTTTTGGCCAAATAATACTAAATTTTGAACTTTCTATACATACTCATAGACTCCTACTGATGCTTCAAAAGTCATTTAGCAGACCATATCTGACCTTTTGAACTTTTTTCTGTTCAAAGAGTCTTCAAAATTGTATAAACTTATAGAGTATTTTTTATGTTAAATCAGTGATATAGAGGTTCATAATGGACCTACTGAACATATTTGTGGCCAAAGAGTTCTTGAACATTTACTTAATATGCAATCAGATTGTCTTCTTTTGATGTTCTATTAGCCACAGTAAAGTCCATATTTGAACCAAGGAATATATTTCTGGCCAAAAAGTTCTTGAACATTAACTTAATATGCAATCAGATTGTCTTCTTTTGACGTTATATTAGCAACAGTAAAGTCCATATTTCAAGCAAGGAACATTTTTCTGGCCAAAGAATTATCAATATTTAAATTTCAATACATACTCATAGACTCCTACTGATGCTTCAAAAGTCATTTAGAAGACAATATCTGAGCTTTTTAACTTTTTTCTGTTCAAAGGGTCTTCAAAAAATGTATAAACTTATAAACTCCTTCTGATGTTAAATCAGTCATACATAGTTTTTTTTTTATGGAACTACTGAACATATTTCTGGCCAAAGAGTTCTTGAAGATTAACTTATACAATCAGATTGTTTTCTTTTGATGTAATATTAGCCACATTAAAGTCCATATTTGACCCAAAGAAAATATTTCTGGCCAAAGAATTCTCAATCTTGAACTTTCTATACATACTCAAAGACTCCTACTGATGCTTCATAAGTAATTTAGAAGACCATATCTGACCTTTTGAACTTTTATTTGTTCAAAGGGACTTAAATTTTTTTTGAAAACTTATAGACTCCTTCTGACGTTAAATCAGTCATATAGAGGTTCTTTATGGAACTACTGAACATATTTGTGGCCAAAGAGTTCTTGAACATTAACTTAATATTCTATCACATTGTCTTCTTTTGATGTTATATTAGCCACAGTAAAGTCCAAATTTGACCCAAGTAAAATATTTTTGGCCAAATAATACTCAATTTTGAACTTTCTATACATACTCATAGACTCCTACTGATGCTTCAAAAGTAATTTAGCAGACCATATCTGACCTTTTTAACTTTTTTCTGTTCAAAGGGTCTTCAAGAAATGTATAAACTTATAAACTTCTTCTGATGTTAAATCAGTCATACATAGGTTTTTTTATGGAACTACTAAACATATTTTTGGCCAAAGAGTTCTTGAACATGAACTTAATATACAATAATATTGTCTTCTTTTGATGTTATATCCGCCACAGTAAAGTCCATATTTGACCCAAGGAATGTATTTCTGGCCAAAGAATACTCATTCTTGGACTTTCTATACTCATAGACTCCTACTAATGCTTCAAAAGTCATTTAGAAGACAATATCTGGCCTTTTTAACTGTTTTCTGTTCAAACGGTCTTCAAAAAATGTATAAACTTATAAACTCCTTCTGATGTTAAATCAGTCATACATAGTTTTTTTTTTTATGGAACTACTGAACATATTTCTGGCCAAAGAGTTCTTGAAGATAAACTTATACAATCAGATTGTTTTCTTTTGATGTAATATTAGCCACATTAAAGTCCATATTTGACCCAAAGAAAATATTTCTAGCCAAAGAATTCTCAATCTTGAACTTTATATACATACTCATAGACTCCTACTGATGCTTCATAAGTCATTTAGAAGACAATATCTGAGATTTTGAACTTTTATTTGTTCAAAGGGACTTAAAAATATTTTTGAAAACTTATAGACTCCTTCTGACGTTAAATCAGTCATATAGACTGATATCTTTATGGAACTACTGAACATATTTGTGGCCAAAGAGTTCTTGAACATTAACTTAATATACAATCAGATTGTCTTCTTTTGATGTTTTCTTAGCCACAGTAAAGTCCATTTTTGACCAGGGGAACATATTTTTGGCCATAGAGTTCTTGAACATTAACTTAATATAGTATCAGATTGTCTTCTTTTTATGTTTTATTTAGCCACAGAAAAGTCCATATTTGACCCAAGGAAAATATTTTTGGCCAAAGAATTCTCAATCTTGAACTTTCGATACATACTCATAGACTCCTACTGAGGCTTCATAAGTCATTTAGAAGACCATATCTGACCTTTTGAACTTTTATTTGTTCAAAGGGAATTAATTTTTTTTGTGAAAACTTATAGACTCCTTCTGATGTTAAATCAGTCATACATACACATTTTATGGACCTACTGAACATATTTCTGGCCAAAGAGTTCTTGAACATTAACTTATTATACTATCAGATTGTCTTCTTTTGATGTTATCTTAGCCACAGTAAAGTCCAATTTTGACCCAAGGAACATATTTGTTGCCATAGAGTTCTTGAACATTAACTTAATATACTATCAGAATGTCTTCTTTTAATGTTATATTAGCCAAAGTAAAGTCCATATTTGACCCAAGGAAAATATTTCTGGCCAAAGAATCCTTGATCTTGAACTTTCTATACATACTCATAGACTCCTACTGATGCTTCATAAGTCATTTAGAAGACCATATCTGACCTTTTGAAATGTTTTCTGTTCAAAGGGTCTTCAAAAAATGTATAAACTAATAAACTCCTTCTGACGTTAAATCAGTCATACATAGTTTTTTTTTATGGACCTACTAAACATATTTGTGGCCAAAGGGTTCTTGAACATTAACTTAATATACTATCAGATTGTCTTCTTTTGATGTTATATTAGCCACAGTAAAGTCCATATTTGACCCAAGGAACATATTTGTGGCCAAAGAGTTCTTGAACATTAACTTAATATGCAATCAGATTCTCTTCTTTTGGTGTCATATTAAGTGGCTGTGGCCAGTAATTTTCTGGCCACAGTAAAGTCCATATTTGACCCACGGAACATATTTCTGGCCAAAGAGTTCTTGAACATAAACTTAATATGCAATCAGATTGTCTTCTTTTGATGTTATATTAGCCACAGTAAAGTCCATATTTGACCCAAGGAACATTTTTCTGGCCAAAGAATTATCAATATGGAACTTTCTATACATACTCATAGACTCCTACTGATGCTTTAAAAGTCATTTAGAAAACAATATGTGAGCTTTTTAACTTTTTTCTGTTTAAAGGGTCTTCAAAAAATGTATAAACTCCTTCTGATGTTAAATCAGTCATACGTAGTTTTTTTTATGGAACTACTAAACATGTTTCTGGCCAAAGAGTTCTTGAGCATGAACTTAATATACAATCAGATTGTCTTCTTTTGATGTTATATTAGCCACAGTAAAATCCATATTTGACCCAAGGAAAATATTTTTGGCCAAAGAATTCTCAATCTTGAACTTTCTATACATACTCATAGACTTCTAACTGATGCTTCATGTCATTTAGAAGACCATATCTGACCTTTTGAACTTTTATTTGTTCAAAGGGACTTACATTTTTTTATAAACTTATAGACTCCTTCTCATGTTAAATCAGTCATATAGAGGTTCTTTATGGAACTTCTGAACATATTTGTGGCCAAACAGTTCTTGAACATTAACTTAATATGCAATCAGATTGTCTTCTTTTGATGTTATATTAGCCACAGTAAAGTCCTTATTTGACCCAAGGAATATATTTCTGGCCAAAAAATTTCTTGAACATTAACTTAATATGCAATAAAATTGTCTTTTGGTGTTATATTAGCCACAGTTAAGTCCATATTTCAATCAAGGAACATTTTTCTGGCCATAGAATGATCAATAGTGAACTTTCTATACATACTCATAGTATATAGTCAATAATTCTCTACTGATGCTTCAAAAGTCATTTAGAAGACAATATCTGAGCTTTTTAACTTTTCTCTGTTCAAAGGGTCTTCAAAAAGTGTATAAACTTATAAACTCCTTCTGATGTTAATTAAATCAGTCATACATAGGCTTTTTTATGGAACTACTAAACATGTTTCTGGCCAAAGAGTTCTTGAACATGAACTTAATATACAATCAGATTGTCTTCTTTTGATGTTATATTAGCCACAGTAAAGTCCATATTTGACCCAAGTTAATATTTTTGGCCAAAGAATTCTCAATCTTGAACTTTCTATACATACTCATAGACTCCTACTGATGCTTCAAAAGTCATTTAGAAGACAATATCTGACCTTTTTAACTTTTTTCTGTTCAAAGGGTCTTCAAAAATGTATAAACTTATAGACTCCTCCTGATGTTAAATCACTCATACATAGGTTCTTTTATAGAACTACTAAACATATTTTTGGCCAAAGAGTTCTTGAACATGAACTTAATATACAATCATATTGTCTTCTTTTGATGTTATATCCGCCACTGTAAAGTCCATATTTGACCCAAGGAAAATATTTTTGGCCAAAGAATTCTCAATCTTGAACTTTCTATACATACTCATAGACTCCCACTGATGCTTCAAAAGTCATTTAGAAGACAATATCTGACCTTTTTAACTTTTTTCTGTTCAAAGGGTCTTCAGAGGGGCTTTAGCATTGGAAGGCAAGCGTAGTATGACCAATAAGTTGCCGCATGTTCTAGCAAAACATTACACGCAGAAGACAACATTCCTCCGCCCAGGCGAGCAACCACCAAGAAAAGGTGTTAACACCAATTCTCGGCCAGGACAACTGGAAGCTGCTAGGGACTGGAAGATGCTGGCTGATCTTGATCAACGGCTTATTTTTCCACCTGAGATTGCCACCACTAACCTACGACCAGACATTGTTTTGTGGTCTGGATCAGCACGCATTGTTCAACTGATAGAGTTGACAGTGCCATGGGAGGATGCTGTAGATGAGGCATATGAGAGGAAGAAACTGCGGTATGCTCATTTGGCCACTGAAGCAGAACAGCGAGGATGGAGAGTCCAGGTTTATCCACTGGAAGTGGGTTGTCGAGGTTTTGTGGCACACTCTACAACCCGGTTCCTCAGAGACGTCGGATTCAGCGGCCAAGAGTTGCGTCGCACAGTAAAGAACTTATCTGAAGCAGCAGAAAGGAGCAGCAACTGGCTGTGGTTGAGACGGAAAGATTCTAGCTGGCAAGGTACAGGCCGCCACGCTACGGTTTCGTAGAATTCTTGAAAAACTTGAAGAGTCTGTTGGTTTATTTGTATAGGTTGTATAGTATAGGTTGTATAGTATACTATACAATTTGTATAGGTTGTATAGTATAGAATGACGGGTGGTTGGGCAGATATTGTGTTTTGCGGTAGGTGGTATGCCATACGGAACCGTTGCCACTGTAACTGCTTTAACGCACCAGTGGGGCTCGACAGCCTTAGTCAATCGGGTTGGCGCGTATGGTTGGGTTGCGGAGAGATAGTGAGATTGTGGTTAGGTCTCAGCAGCAGGAGGGATGTAGAGGTCAGTAAGCTGGGCTGAGTTGAGTGGGGGACGGAGGGGGGTGACTCTGGGACGCCAGAGTCACTGTCGAGCCCTCTTGAGGTGTCGTGGGCTAGTCGACGAAACACTGAGGACGGAAGGTGCCCACTTGAAGACCCTAGAGATGTCCCCTACTCGGCTCAATCCAGACGGTTGTCGTGTTGGTCCACTAGGGAGACCACACTGTAGTTGCAGTCGTCGTGTGTGCTGACGCGCCAAGTACACTGCAGCCGTTAACGCCGGACAGAAGGGGAGTCACACCCTCATATGGAAAGAAGCGTAAATGGATGGAGAAGCATAGTTTACTGTAAAGCTACGTCTTAGTGTTGCTTATCTTGGCGAAAGCCGAGTACAAATCAGCATGAAGTTTTAACATCTACTCTCGTGTAATGGAAATCAGAAAATGTATAAACTTATAAACTCCTTCTGATTTTAAATCAGTCATACATAGGTTTTTTTTATGGAACCACTGAACATATTTTTGGCCAAAGAGTTCTTGAACATTAACTTCATATACAATCAGATTGTCTTCTTTTAATGTTATATTAGCCACAGTAAAGTCCATATTTTACCAAAGCAACATATTTATGGCCAAAGAGTTCTTGAACTTTAACGTAATATAGTATCAGATTGTCTTCTTTTTATGTTATATTTAGCCACAGTAAAGTCCATATTTGACCCAGGGAAAATATTTTTGGCCAAAGAATTCTCAATCTTGAACTTTCTATACATACTCATAGACTCCTACTGAGGCTTCATAAGTCATTTAGAAGACCATATCTGACCTTTTGAACTTTTATTTGTTCAAAGGGACTTAATTTTTTTTTTGAAAACTTATAGACTCCTTCTGATGTTAAATCAGTCATAAAGAGGTTATTTTTATGGACCTACTGAACGTATTAAATTCACTGGACAACGGATGGATATTTTTCATGCATGCAATGAAATAAAATGCAATGCAATTGAATAGAATAAATGCAATGCAATGCAACATCACATATGTTGTATTACATTCAATGGAAATTCATGCATGCAATGAAACAAAATGCAATGCAATTTAATAGAATAAATGGAATGCAATGTGATGCAATGCAATGCAATGCAATGTGATGCAATTTCAATGCAATGCAATGCAGTGCAAAGCAATGCAATGCAATGCAATGCAATGCAGTGCAGTGCAAAGCAAAGCAAAGCAAAGCAAAGCAAAGCAAAGCAATTGATTAAAACGCTATGCTAAGCAGTTGAATAAAATGCAATGCAATGCAAAGCAAAGCAAAGTAATGCAAAGCAATGCAATGCAATTTCAATGCAATGCAATGCAATTGAATACACACAGCAAAGCAAAGCAATGCAATGCAATGCAATGGAATACAATGCAATGCAATGCAATTGAATACAATGCAATGTAAAGCAAAGCAAAGCAAAGCAAAGCAAAGCAAAGCAAAGCAAAGCAATACAATGCAACATCGTAATAAGTTCCTTCTTGTAATGAACCGTAATAGGTTCATTCTCTTAAGCTTTGCAATGCAACACCACACATGTTGTATTAAATTCATTGGACAACAGATGGATATATATTATGCAATGCGAAGCAATGCAATGCAATTGAATACAATAAATTACAATGCGAAGCAATGCAGTGCAATTGAATACAATAAATTACAATGCAATGCAATGCAAAGCAATGCAAAGCAATGCAAAGCAATGCAATGTAATTTCAGTGCAATGCAATGCAATGCAATGCAAAGCAATGCAAATCAATGCAATGTAATTTCAGTGCAATGCAATGCAATGCAAAGCAATGCAAAGCAATGCAAAGCAATGCAAAGCAATGCAAAGCAATGCAAAGCTATGCAAAGCAATGCAAAGCTATGCAAAGCAATGCAATGCAATGCAAAGCAATGCAAAGCAATGCAATGCTATGCAAAGCAATGCACTGCAATTGAATGCAATGCAAAGCAAAGCAAAGCAAAGCAATACAATGCAACATCGTAATAAGTTCCTTCTTGTAATGAACCGTAATAGGTTCGTTCTCTTAAGCTTTGCAATGAAACACCACATATGTTGTATTAAATTCAATGGACAACAGATGGATATATATAATGCAATGCGAAGCAATGCAATGCAATGCAATTGAATACAATAAATTACAATGCAATGCAATGCAATGCAAAGCAATGCAATGCAATGCAATGCAATGCAATGCAAAGTAATGCAAAGCAATGCAAAGCAATGCAATGTAATTTCAGTGCAATGCAATACAATGTAATTTCAGTGCAATGCAATGCAACACAATGCAGTGCAATGCAAAGCGATGCAATGTAATTTCAGTGCAATGCAATGTAATTTCAGTGCAATGCAATACAATGTAGCAAAGCAAAGCAAAGCAAAGCAATGTAAGTTAATGTTCAAGAACTCTTTGGCCAAAACATGTTCAGTAGTTCCATAAAAAAACCTATGTATGACTGATTTAACATCAGAAGGAGTTTATACATTTTTTGAAGACCCTTTGAACAGAAAAAAGTTAAAAAGGTCAGATATTGTCTTCTAAATGACTTTTGAAGCATCAGTAGAAGTCTATGAGTATGTATAGAAAGTTCAAGATTGAGATTTCTTTAGCCAGAAATATTTTCCTTTGGTCAAATATGGACTTTACTGTGGCGAATATAACATCAAAAGAAGACAATCCGATTGCATATTAAGTTAATGTTCAAGAACTCTTTGGCCAGAAATATGTTCCTTGGGTCAAATTTGGACTTTACTGTGGCTAATATAACATCAAAAGAAGACAATCTGATTGTATATTAAGTTAATGTTCAAGAACTTTTTGGCCAAAAATATGTTCAGTAGTTCCATAAAAAAATCCTATGTATGACTGTTTTAACATCAGAAGGAGTTTATAAGTTTATACATTTTTTGAAGACTCATTTTTATTCAAACATCTAGATAATGTTGATATAGGTTTATAACATATATAAATTCTCCATATTAAATAAGTAAATTGACATATATTAAAACAATGTATGTGATAATTGTTTATATAACATTGTATGTTACAACCTTATATTTCACCGATATGTTTAATTTATATTTCATTCCTTGTTTTCCTAATTTGAACATCTTGAACTTTTAACAAGTCTACACAATCCATCTCAAACACCTCCTCCTCTTGAGGACCATCTCAAACCTTGTGCCAGTAGCACATTACATATTTTGCATTGCATGCTCGACAGAAATCCATTCGTTGTGCATACAATTTCATACAAAAGCTAATTCTATATTCTACATGAATTCTGTATTCATACAAATAACTAATTCCGCTTGGCATTGAAAAGATGATGTTTGTATAATTAAATTCATTGTGTAGTGAAGTAAAATACATTAAATATGCCATCTTTCATAGCATTGCATAAAATAACAAACTTATTTAGTTGTGTAATGAAGAGATATAACATAACATGCAATGCTTTCCATTGCATTGCATTGCTTTGCATTGTATTTTGTTGTATTCAATTGCATTGCATTGCATTTCTTTGCATTGCATTTCATTGTATGCACGAAATATAATCCATCCGTTGTCCATTGAATTTAATACATTATGTGATTACATTGCAATGCTTATCAGAAGGAACTTATTACGATGTTCATTGAAGAGATAACACTTATGTGCATACATTGCATACATTAAAGATGCTATCTTTCATAGCATTGCATACAATAACTAACTCATTTAGTTGTGAGATATATAACATAACATAAAAGCTGTTGCATTGCGAAGCATACGGAACTAATTGATTCCCTTGTGCATTGAAGCAGTATCATTTGACATGTGATGTGGCTTTGCTTTGTATGTTTTTGTATTCAATTGCATTGCATTGCATTGCTTTGCATTACTTTGCATTGCATTGTATTCAATTGCATTACATTTCATTTCATTGCATTGCATTGCTTTGCTTTGCTTTGCTTTGCTTTGCTTTGCTTTGCTTTCTTTGCTTTGCATTTTATTCAATTGCATTGCATTGCATTGCATTGCTTAGCATTGCTTTGCATTGCATTTTATTCAATTGCATTGCATTGCATTTTATTCAATTGCATTGCATTGCATTGCATTTCATTGCATGCACGAAATATATCCATCTGTTGTCCAATGAATTTAATACAACATATGCTTTGCTTTGCTTTGCATTGCATTTCTTCAATTGTATTGCATTGCAAGCAGCGAAGAATAACAAAAATCATATGCATTTTTTATGCATTGCAATGCATTCAAGAACTAAAACATTCCGTAGTGCGTTAAAGAGATAAGCAATGCAATCTCCTCTTGCATAGCATTGCACATGATTGTTTAAGCGTTGTGAACTGAAGAATAACATTAAAGTAAAATGCACTTTGTTGAATTGCAATGCATTCAAGAACTAACTAATTCCGTAGTGCGTTAAAGAGATGTGCAATGCAATCTACTTAATATAGTTTCAGATTGTCTTCTTTTGATGTTATATTAGCCACAGTAAAGTCCATATTTTACCAAAGCAACATATTTATGGCCAAAGACTTCTTGAACATTAACTTAATATAGTTTCAGATTGTCTTCTTTTTATGTTATATTTAGCAACAGTAAAGTCCATATTTGACCCAAGGAAAATATTTTTGGCCAAAGAGTTCTCAATCTTGAACTTTCTATACATACTCATAGACTCCTACTGAGGCTTCATAAGTCATTTAGAAGACCATATCTGACCTTTTGAACTTTTATTTGTTCAAAGGGACTTAATTTTTTTTTTGAAAACTTATAGACTCCTTCTGATGTTAAATCAGTCATATAGAGGTTCTTTTTATGGACCTACTGAACATATTTCTGGCCAAAAAATTCTTGAACATTAACTTAATATGCAATCAGATTGTCTTCTTTTGATGTTATATTAGCAACAGTAAAGTCCATATTTCAAGCAAGGAACATTTTTCTGGCCAAAGAATTATCAATATTTAAATTTCGATACATACTCATAGACTCCTACTGATGCTTCAAAAGTCATTTAGAAGACAATATCTGAGCTTTTTAACTTTTTTCTGTTCAAAGGGTCTTCAAAAAATGTATAAACTTATAAACTCCTTTTGATGTTAAATCAGTCATACATAGTTTTTTTTTAATGGAACTACTGAACATATTTCTGGCCAAAGAGTTCTTGAAGATAAACTTATACAATCAGATTGTTTTCTTTTGATGTAATATTAGCCACATTAAAGTCCATATTTGACCCAAAGAAAATATTTCTGGCCAAAGAATTCTCAATCTTGAACTTTCTATACATACTCATAGACTCCTACTGATGCTTCATAAGTCATTTAGAAGACCATATCTGACCTTTTGAACTTTTTTCTGTTCAAAGAGTCTTCAAAAAATGTATAAACTTATAGACTCCTTCTGATGTTAAATCAGTCATATAAAGGTTCTTTTTATGGACCTACTAAACATATTTGTGGCCAAAGAGTTCTTGAACATTAACTTAATATGCAATCAAATTGTCTTTCTATGTTATATTAGCCACAGTAAAGTCCATATTTCAACCAAAGGAACATTTTTCTGGCCAAAGAATCCTCGATCTTGAACTTTCTATACATACTCATAGACTCCTACTGATGCTTCATAAGTAATTTAGAAGACCATATCTGACCTTTTGAACTTTTATTTGTTCAAAGGGACTACAATTTTTTTTGTGAAAACTTATAGACTCCTTCTGATGTTAATTCAGTCATATAGAGGTTCTTTATGGAACTACTGAACATATTTGTGGCCAAAGAGTTCTTGAACATTAAGTTAATATACTATCAGATTGTCTTCTTTTAATGTTATATTCGCAACAGTAAAGTCCATATTTGACCCAAGGATCATATTTGTGGCCATAGAGTTCTTGAACATTAACTTAATATACTATCAGATTGTCTTCTTTTGATGTTATATTAGCCACAGTAAAGTCCATATTTAACCCAAGGAACATATTTTTGGCCAAATAATACTCAATTTTGAACTTTCTATACATACTCATAGACTCCTACTGATGCTTCAAAAGTCATTTAGAAGACCATATCTGACCTTTTTTTAACTTTTTTCTGTTCAAAGGGTCTTCAAAAAATGTATAAACTTATAAACTCCTTCTTTTTTAAATCAGTCATACATAGTTTTTTTTTATGGACCTACTGAACATATTTGTGGCCAAGGAGTTCTTGAACATTAACTTAATCAGATTGTCTTCTTTTGATGTTATATTAGCCACAGTAAAGTCCATATTTCAACCAAAGGAAAAATTTTCTGGCCAAAGAATCTTCGATCTTGAACTTTCTATACATACTCATAGACTCCTACTGATGCTTCATAAGTCATTTAGAAGACAATATCTGACCTTTTGAACTTTTTGCTGTTCAAAGAGTCTTCAAAAAATGTATAAACTTATAGACTCCTTCTGATGTTAAATCAGTCATAAAAAGGTTCTTTTTATGGACCTACTGAACATATTTGTGGCCAAAGACTTCTTGAACATTAACTTAATTTACTATCAGATTGTCTTCTTTTGATGTTATATTTAGCCACAGTAAAGTCCATATTTGACCCAAGGAAAATATTTTTGGCCAAAGAATTCTCAATCTTGAACTTTCTATACATACTCATAGACTCCTACTGATGCTTCATAAGTCATTTAGAAGACCAAATCTGACCTTTTGAACTTTTATTTGTTCAAAGGGACTTAAATATTTTTTGAAAACTTATAGACTCCTTCTGATGTTAAATCAGTCATATTGAGGTTCTTTATGGAACTACTAAACAAATTTGTGGCCAAAGAGTTCTTGAACATTAACTTAATATTCTATCAGATTGTCTTATTTTGATGTTATATTAGCCACAGTAAAGTCCATATTTGACCCAAGGAAAATATTTCTGGCCAAACAATACTCAATCTTGAACTTTCTCTGCATACTCATAGACTCTTACTGATGCTTCAAAAGTCATTTAGAAGACAATATCTGACCTTTTTTAACTTTTTTCTGTTCAAAGGGTCTTCAAGAAATGTATAAACTTATAAACTTCTTCTGATGTTAAATCAGTCATACATAGGTTTTTTTTTGGAACTACTAAACATATTTTTGGCCAAAGAGTTCTTGAACATGAACTTAATATACAATAATATTGTCTTCTTTTGATGTTATATCCGCCACAGTAAAGTCCATATTTGACCCAAGGAATATATTTCTGGCCAAAGAATACTCATTCTTGGACTTTCTATACTCATAGACTCCTACTAATGCTTCAAAAGTCATTTAGAAGACAATATCTGGCCTTTTTAACTGTTTTCTGTTCAAAGGGTTTTCAAAAAATGTATAAACTTATAAACTCCTTCTGATGTTAAATCAGTCATACATAGGTTTTTTATGGACCTACTGAACATATTTCTGGCCAAAGAGTTCTTGAACATTAACTTAATCAGATTGTCTTCTTTTGATGTTATATTAGCCACAGTAAAGTCCATATTTCAACCAAAGGAAAAATTTTCTGGCCAAAGAATCATCGATCTTGAACTTTCTATACATACTCATAGACTCCTACTGATACTTCATAAGTCATTTAGAAGACCATATCTGACCTTTTGAACTTTTTTCTGTTCAAAGAGTCTTCAAAAAATGTATAAACTTATAGACTCCTTCTGATGTTAAATCAGTCATATAAAGGTTCTTTTTATGGACCTACTAAACATATTTGTGGCCAAAGAGTTCTTGAACATTAACTTAATATGCAATGAAATTGTCTTTTGATGTTATATTAGCCACAGTAAAGTCCATATTTCAACCAAAGGAACATTTTTCTGGCCAAAGAATTCTCAATCTTGAACTTTCTATGCATAGTAATAGACTCCTACTGATGCTTCAAAAGTCATTTAGAAGACAATATCTGACCTTTTGAACTTTTTTCTGTTCAAAGAGTCTTCAAAAATGTATAAACTTTAGACTCCTCCTGATTTTAAATCAGTCATATAGAGGTTCTTTATGGACCTACTGAACATATTTGTGGCAAAAGAGTGCTTGAAAATTAACTTAATATACTATCAGATTGTCTTCTTTTGATGTTATATTAGCCACAGTAAAGTCCATTTTTGACCCAACGAACATATTTGTGGCCAAAGAGTTCTTGATTATTAACTTAGTATGCAATTAGATTGTCTTCTTTTGATGTTATATTAGCCACAGTAAAGTCCATATTTAACCCAAGGAACATATTTTTGGCCAAATAATACTAAATTTTGAACTTTCTATACATACTCATAGACTCCTACTGATGCTTCAAAAGTCATTTAGCAGACCATATCTGACCTTTTGAACTTTTTTCTGTTCAAAGAGTCTTCAAAATTGTATAAACTTATAGAGTATTTTTTATGTTAAATCAGTGATATAGAGGTTCATAATGGACCTACTGAACATATTTGTGGCCAAAGAGTTCTTGAACATTTACTTAATATGCAATCAGATTGTCTTCTTTTGATGTTCTATTAGCCACAGTAAAGTCCATATTTGAACCAAGGAATATATTTCTGGCCAAAAAGTTCTTGAACATTAACTTAATATGCAATCAGATTGTCTTCTTTTGACGTTATATTAGCAACAGTAAAGTCCATATTTCAAGCAAGGAACATTTTTCTGGCCAAAGAATTATCAATATTTAAATTTCAATACATACTCATAGACTCCTACTGATGCTTCAAAAGTCATTTAGAAGACAATATCTGAGCTTTTTAACTTTTTTCTGTTCAAAGGGTCTTCAAAAAATGTATAAACTTATAAACTCCTTCTGATGTTAAATCAGTCATACATAGTTTTTTTTTTATGGAACTACTGAACATATTTCTGGCCAAAGAGTTCTTGAAGATTAACTTATACAATCAGATTGTTTTCTTTTGATGTAATATTAGCCACATTAAAGTCCATATTTGACCCAAAGAAAATATTTCTGGCCAAAGAATTCTCAATCTTGAACTTTCTATACATACTCAAAGACTCCTACTGATGCTTCATAAGTAATTTAGAAGACCATATCTGACCTTTTGAACTTTTATTTGTTCAAAGGGACTTAAATTTTTTTTGAAAACTTATAGACTCCTTCTGACGTTAAATCAGTCATATAGAGGTTCTTTATGGAACTACTGAACATATTTGTGGCCAAAGAGTTCTTGAACATTAACTTAATATTCTATCACATTGTCTTCTTTTGATGTTATATTAGCCACAGTAAAGTCCAAATTTGACCCAAGTAAAATATTTTTGGCCAAATAATACTCAATTTTGAACTTTCTATACATACTCATAGACTCCTACTGATGCTTCAAAAGTAATTTAGCAGACCATATCTGACCTTTTTAACTTTTTTCTGTTCAAAGGGTCTTCAAGAAATGTATAAACTTATAAACTTCTTCTGATGTTAAATCAGTCATACATAGGTTTTTTTATGGAACTACTAAACATATTTTTGGCCAAAGAGTTCTTGAACATGAACTTAATATACAATAATATTGTCTTCTTTTGATGTTATATCCGCCACAGTAAAGTCCATATTTGACCCAAGGAATGTATTTCTGGCCAAAGAATACTCATTCTTGGACTTTCTATACTCATAGACTCCTACTAATGCTTCAAAAGTCATTTAGAAGACAATATCTGGCCTTTTTAACTGTTTTCTGTTCAAACGGTCTTCAAAAAATGTATAAACTTATAAACTCCTTCTGATGTTAAATCAGTCATACATAGTTTTTTTTTTTATGGAACTACTGAACATATTTCTGGCCAAAGAGTTCTTGAAGATAAACTTATACAATCAGATTGTTTTCTTTTGATGTAATATTAGCCACATTAAAGTCCATATTTGACCCAAAGAAAATATTTCTAGCCAAAGAATTCTCAATCTTGAACTTTATATACATACTCATAGACTCCTACTGATGCTTCATAAGTCATTTAGAAGACAATATCTGAGATTTTGAACTTTTATTTGTTCAAAGGGACTTAAAAATATTTTTGAAAACTTATAGACTCCTTCTGACGTTAAATCAGTCATATAGACTGATATCTTTATGGAACTACTGAACATATTTGTGGCCAAAGAGTTCTTGAACATTAACTTAATATACAATCAGATTGTCTTCTTTTGATGTTTTCTTAGCCACAGTAAAGTCCATTTTTGACCAGGGGAACATATTTTTGGCCATAGAGTTCTTGAACATTAACTTAATATAGTATCAGATTGTCTTCTTTTTATGTTTTATTTAGCCACAGAAAAGTCCATATTTGACCCAAGGAAAATATTTTTGGCCAAAGAATTCTCAATCTTGAACTTTCGATACATACTCATAGACTCCTACTGAGGCTTCATAAGTCATTTAGAAGACCATATCTGACCTTTTGAACTTTTATTTGTTCAAAGGGAATTAATTTTTTTTGTGAAAACTTATAGACTCCTTCTGATGTTAAATCAGTCATACATACACATTTTATGGACCTACTGAACATATTTCTGGCCAAAGAGTTCTTGAACATTAACTTATTATACTATCAGATTGTCTTCTTTTGATGTTATCTTAGCCACAGTAAAGTCCAATTTTGACCCAAGGAACATATTTGTTGCCATAGAGTTCTTGAACATTAACTTAATATACTATCAGAATGTCTTCTTTTAATGTTATATTAGCCAAAGTAAAGTCCATATTTGACCCAAGGAAAATATTTCTGGCCAAAGAATCCTTGATCTTGAACTTTCTATACATACTCATAGACTCCTACTGATGCTTCATAAGTCATTTAGAAGACCATATCTGACCTTTTGAAATGTTTTCTGTTCAAAGGGTCTTCAAAAAATGTATAAACTAATAAACTCCTTCTGACGTTAAATCAGTCATACATAGTTTTTTTTTATGGACCTACTAAACATATTTGTGGCCAAAGGGTTCTTGAACATTAACTTAATATACTATCAGATTGTCTTCTTTTGATGTTATATTAGCCACAGTAAAGTCCATATTTGACCCAAGGAACATATTTGTGGCCAAAGAGTTCTTGAACATTAACTTAATATGCAATCAGATTCTCTTCTTTTGGTGTCATATTAAGTGGCTGTGGCCAGTAATTTTCTGGCCACAGTAAAGTCCATATTTGACCCACGGAACATATTTCTGGCCAAAGAGTTCTTGAACATAAACTTAATATGCAATCAGATTGTCTTCTTTTGATGTTATATTAGCCACAGTAAAGTCCATATTTGACCCAAGGAACATTTTTCTGGCCAAAGAATTATCAATATGGAACTTTCTATACATACTCATAGACTCCTACTGATGCTTTAAAAGTCATTTAGAAAACAATATGTGAGCTTTTTAACTTTTTTCTGTTTAAAGGGTCTTCAAAAAATGTATAAACTCCTTCTGATGTTAAATCAGTCATACGTAGTTTTTTTTATGGAACTACTAAACATGTTTCTGGCCAAAGAGTTCTTGAGCATGAACTTAATATACAATCAGATTGTCTTCTTTTGATGTTATATTAGCCACAGTAAAATCCATATTTGACCCAAGGAAAATATTTTTGGCCAAAGAATTCTCAATCTTGAACTTTCTATACATACTCATAGACTTCTAACTGATGCTTCATGTCATTTAGAAGACCATATCTGACCTTTTGAACTTTTATTTGTTCAAAGGGACTTACATTTTTTTATAAACTTATAGACTCCTTCTCATGTTAAATCAGTCATATAGAGGTTCTTTATGGAACTTCTGAACATATTTGTGGCCAAACAGTTCTTGAACATTAACTTAATATGCAATCAGATTGTCTTCTTTTGATGTTATATTAGCCACAGTAAAGTCCTTATTTGACCCAAGGAATATATTTCTGGCCAAAAAATTTCTTGAACATTAACTTAATATGCAATAAAATTGTCTTTTGGTGTTATATTAGCCACAGTTAAGTCCATATTTCAATCAAGGAACATTTTTCTGGCCATAGAATGATCAATAGTGAACTTTCTATACATACTCATAGTATATAGTCAATAATTCTCTACTGATGCTTCAAAAGTCATTTAGAAGACAATATCTGAGCTTTTTAACTTTTCTCTGTTCAAAGGGTCTTCAAAAAGTGTATAAACTTATAAACTCCTTCTGATGTTAATTAAATCAGTCATACATAGGCTTTTTTATGGAACTACTAAACATGTTTCTGGCCAAAGAGTTCTTGAACATGAACTTAATATACAATCAGATTGTCTTCTTTTGATGTTATATTAGCCACAGTAAAGTCCATATTTGACCCAAGTTAATATTTTTGGCCAAAGAATTCTCAATCTTGAACTTTCTATACATACTCATAGACTCCTACTGATGCTTCAAAAGTCATTTAGAAGACAATATCTGACCTTTTTAACTTTTTTCTGTTCAAAGGGTCTTCAAAAATGTATAAACTTATAGACTCCTCCTGATGTTAAATCACTCATACATAGGTTCTTTTATAGAACTACTAAACATATTTTTGGCCAAAGAGTTCTTGAACATGAACTTAATATACAATCATATTGTCTTCTTTTGATGTTATATCCGCCACTGTAAAGTCCATATTTGACCCAAGGAAAATATTTCTGGCCAAAGAATTCTCAATCTTGAACTTTCTATACATACTCATAGACTCCCACTGATGCTTCAAAAGTCATTTAGAAGACAATATCTGACCTTTTTAACTTTTTTCTGTTCAAAGGGTCTTCAGAAAATGTATAAACTTATAAACTCCTTCTGATTTTAAATCAGTCATACATAGGTTTTTTTTATGGAACCACTGAACATTTTTTTGGCCAAAGAGTTCTTGAACATTAACTTAATATACAATCAGATTGTCTTCTTTTGATGTTATATTAGCCACAGTAAAGTCCATATTTTACCAAAGCAACATATTTATGGCCAAAGAGTTCTTGAACTTTAACGTAATATAGTATCAGATTGTCTTCTTTTTATGTTATATTTAGCCACAGTAAAGTCCATATTTGACCCAGGGAAAATATTTTTGGCCAAAGAATTCTCAATCTTGAACTTTCTATACATACTCATAGACTCCCACTGATGCTTCAAAAGTCATTTAGAAGACAATATCTGACCTTTTTAACTTTTTTCTGTTCAAAGGGTCTTCAGAGGGGCTTTAGCATTGGAAGGCAAGCGTAGTATGACCAATAAGTTGCCGCATGTTCTAGCAAAACATTACACGCAGAAGACAACATTCCTCCGCCCAGGCGAGCAACCACCAAGAAAAGGTGTTAACACCAATTCTCGGCCAGGACAACTGGAAGCTGCTAGGGACTGGAAGATGCTGGCTGATCTTGATCAACGGCTTATTTTTCCACCTGAGATTGCCACCACTAACCTACGACCAGACATTGTTTTGTGGTCTGGATCAGCACGTATTGTTCAACTGATAGAGTTGACAGTGCCATGGGAGGATGCTGTAGATGAGGCATATGAGAGGAAGAAACTGCGGTATGCTCATTTGGCCACTGAAGCAGAACAGCGAGGATGGAGAGTCCAGGTTTATCCACTGGAAGTGGGTTGTCGAGGTTTTGTGGCACACTCTACAACCCGGTTCCTCAGAGACGTCGGATTCAGCGGCCAAGAGTTGCGTCGCACAGTAAAGAACTTATCTGAAGCAGCAGAAAGGAGCAGCAACTGGCTGTGGTTGAGACGGAAAGATTCTAGCTGGCAAGGTACAGGCCGCCACGCTACGGTTTCGTAGAATTCTTGAAAAACTTGAAGAGTCTGTTGGTTTATTTGTATAGGTTGTATAGTATAGGTTGTATAGTATACTATACAATTTGTATAGGTTGTATAGTATAGAATGACGGGTGGTTGGGCAGATATTGTGTTTTGCGGTAGGTGGTATGCCATACGGAACCGTTGCCACTGTAACTGCTTTAACGCACCAGTGGGGCTCGACAGCCTTAGTCAATCGGGTTGGCGCGTATGGTTGGGTTGCGGAGAGATAGTGAGATTGTGGTTAGGTCTCAGCAGCAGGAGGGATGTAGAGGTCAGTAAGCTGGGCTGAGTTGAGTGGGGGACGGAGGGGGGTGACTCTGGGACGCCAGAGTCACTGTCGAGCCCTCTTGAGGTGTCGTGGGCTAGTCGACGAAACACTGAGGACGGAAGGTGCCCACTTGAAGACCCTAGAGATGTCCCCTACTCGGCTCAATCCAGACGGTTGTCGTGTTGGTCCACTAGGGAGACCACACTGTAGTTGCAGTCGTCGTGTGTGCTGACGCGCCAAGTACACTGCAGCCGTTAACGCCGGACAGAAGGGGAGTCACACCCTCATATGGAAAGAAGCGTAAATGGATGGAGAAGCATAGTTTACTGTAAAGCTACGTCTTAGTGTTGCTTATCTTGGCGAAAGCCGAGTACAAATCAGCATGAAGTTTTAACATCTACTCTCGTGTAATGGAAATCAGAAAATGTATAAACTTATAAACTCCTTCTGATTTTAAATCAGTCATACATAGGTTTTTTTTATGGAACCACTGAACATATTTTTGGCCAAAGAGTTCTTGAACATTAACTTCATATACAATCAGATTGTCTTCTTTTAATGTTATATTAGCCACAGTAAAGTCCATATTTTACCAAAGCAACATATTTATGGCCAAAGAGTTCTTGAACTTTAACGTAATATAGTATCAGATTGTCTTCTTTTTATGTTATATTTAGCCACAGTAAAGTCCATATTTGACCCAGGGAAAATATTTTTGGCCAAAGAATTCTCAATCTTGAACTTTCTATACATACTCATAGACTCCTACTGAGGCTTCATAAGTCATTTAGAAGACCATATCTGACCTTTTGAACTTTTATTTGTTCAAAGGGACTTAATTTTTTTTTTGAAAACTTATAGACTCCTTCTGATGTTAAATCAGTCATAAAGAGGTTATTTTTATGGACCTACTGAACGTATTAAATTCACTGGACAACGGATGGATATTTTTCATGCATGCAATGAAATAAAATGCAATGCAATTGAATAGAATAAATGCAATGCAATGCAACATCACATATGTTGTATTACATTCAATGGAAATTCATGCATGCAATGAAACAAAATGCAATGCAATTTAATAGAATAAATGGAATGCAATGTGATGCAATGCAATGCAATGCAATGTGATGCAATTTCAATGCAATGCAATGCAGTGCAAAGCAATGCAATGCAATGCAATGCAGTGCAGTGCAAAGCAAAGCAAAGCAAAGCAAAGCAAAGCAAAGCAATTGATTAAAACGCTATGCTAAGCAGTTGAATAAAATGCAATGCAATGCAAAGCAAAGCAAAGTAATGCAAAGCAATGCAATGCAATTTCAATGCAATGCAATGCAATTGAATACACACAGCAAAGCAAAGCAATGCAATGCAATGCAATGGAATACAATGCAATGCAATGCAATTGAATACAATGCAATGTAAAGCAAAGCAAAGCAAAGCAAAGCAAAGCAAAGCAATACAATGCAACATCGTAATAAGTTCCTTCTTGTAATGAACCGTAATAGGTTCATTCTCTTAAGCTTTGCAATGCAACACCACACATGTTGTATTAAATTCATTGGACAACAGATGGATATATATTATGCAATGCGAAGCAATGCAATGCAATTGAATACAATAAATTACAATGCGAAGCAATGCAGTGCAATTGAATACAATAAATTACAATGCAATGCAATGCAAAGCAATGCAAAGCAATGCAAAGCAATGCAATGTAATTTCAGTGCAATGCAATGCAATGCAATGCAAAGCAATGCAAATCAATGCAATGTAATTTCAGTGCAATGCAATGCAATGCAAAGCAATGCAAAGCAATGCAAAGCAATGCAAAGCAATGCAAAGCAATGCAAAGCTATGCAAAGCAATGCAAAGCTATGCAAAGCAATGCAATGCAATGCAAAGCAATGCAAAGCAATGCAATGCTATGCAAAGCAATGCACTGCAATTGAATGCAATGCAAAGCAAAGCAAAGCAAAGCAATACAATGCAACATCGTAATAAGTTCCTTCTTGTAATGAACCGTAATAGGTTCGTTCTCTTAAGCTTTGCAATGAAACACCACATATGTTGTATTAAATTCAATGGACAACAGATGGATATATATAATGCAATGCGAAGCAATGCAATGCAATGCAATTGAATACAATAAATTACAATGCAATGCAATGCAATGCAAAGCAATGCAATGCAATGCAATGCAATGCAAAGTAATGCAAAGCAATGCAAAGCAATGCAATGTAATTTCAGTGCAATGCAATACAATGTAATTTCAGTGCAATGCAATGCAACACAATGCAGTGCAATGCAAAGCGATGCAATGTAATTTCAGTGCAATGCAATGTAATTTCAGTGCAATGCAATACAATGTAGCAAAGCAAAGCAAAGCAAAGCAATGTAAGTTAATGTTCAAGAACTCTTTGGCCAAAACATGTTCAGTAGTTCCATAAAAAAACCTATGTATGACTGATTTAACATCAGAAGGAGTTTATACATTTTTTGAAGACCCTTTGAACAGAAAAAAGTTAAAAAGGTCAGATATTGTCTTCTAAATGACTTTTGAAGCATCAGTAGAAGTCTATGAGTATGTATAGAAAGTTCAAGATTGAGATTTCTTTAGCCAGAAATATTTTCCTTTGGTCAAATATGGACTTTACTGTGGCGAATATAACATCAAAAGAAGACAATCCGATTGCATATTAAGTTAATGTTCAAGAACTCTTTGGCCAGAAATATGTTCCTTGGGTCAAATTTGGACTTTACTGTGGCTAATATAACATCAAAAGAAGACAATCTGATTGTATATTAAGTTAATGTTCAAGAACTTTTTGGCCAAAAATATGTTCAGTAGTTCCATAAAAAAATCCTATGTATGACTGTTTTAACATCAGAAGGAGTTTATAAGTTTATACATTTTTTGAAGACTCATTTTTATTCAAACATCTAGATAATGTTGATATAGGTTTATAACATATATAAATTCTCCATATTAAATAAGTAAATTGACATATATTAAAACAATGTATGTGATAATTGTTTATATAACATTGTATGTTACAACCTTATATTTCACCGATATGTTTAATTTATATATGCCAATTTATTACATTCTTATGGTTTCCTTAATATTTCATTCCTTGTTTTCCTAATTTGAACATCTTGAACTTTTAACAAGTCTACACAATCCATCTCAAACACCTCCTCCTCTTGAGGACCATCTCAAACCTTGTGCCAGTAGCACATTACATATTTTGCATTGCATGCTCGACAGAAATCCATTCGTTGTGCATACAATTTCATACAAAAGCTAATTCTATATTCTACATGAATTCTGTATTCATACAAATAACTAATTCCGCTTGGCATTGAAAAGATGATGTTTGTATAATTAAATTCATTGTGTAGTGAAGTAAAATACATTAAATATGCCATCTTTCATAGCATTGCATAAAATAACAAACTTATTTAGTTGTGTAATGAAGAGATATAACATAACATGCAATGCTTTCCATTGCATTGCATTGCTTTGCATTGTATTTTGTTGTATTCAATTGCATTGCATTGCATTTCTTTGCATTGCATTTCATTGTATGCACGAAATATAATCCATCCGTTGTCCATTGAATTTAATACATTATGTGATTACATTGCAATGCTTATCAGAAGGAACTTATTACGATGTTCATTGAAGAGATAACACTTATGTGCATACATTGCATACATTAAAGATGCTATCTTTCATAGCATTGCATACAATAACTAACTCATTTAGTTGTGAGATATATAACATAACATAAAAGCTGTTGCATTGCGAAGCATACGGAACTAATTGATTCCCTTGTGCATTGAAGCAGTATCATTTGACATGTGATGTGGCTTTGCTTTGTATGTTTTTGTATTCAATTGCATTGCATTGCATTGCTTTGCATTACTTTGCATTGCATTGTATTCAATTGCATTACATTTCATTTCATTGCATTGCATTGCTTTGCTTTGCTTTGCTTTGCTTTGCTTTGCTTTGCTTTGCTTTGCTTTGCTTTCTTTGCTTTGCATTTTATTCAATTGCATTGCATTGCATTGCATTGCTTAGCATTGCTTTGCATTGCATTTTATTCAATTGCATTGCATTGCATTTTATTCAATTGCATTGCATTGCATTGCATTTCATTGCATGCACGAAATATATCCATCTGTTGTCCAATGAATTTAATACAACATATGCTTTGCTTTGCTTTGCATTGCATTTCTTCAATTGTATTGCATTGCAAGCAGCGAAGAATAACAAAAATCATATGCATTTTTTATGCATTGCAATGCATTCAAGAACTAAAACATTCCGTAGTGCGTTAAAGAGATAAGCAATGCAATCTCCTCTTGCATAGCATTGCACATGATTGTTTAAGCGTTGTGAACTGAAGAATAACATTAAAGTAAAATGCACTTTGTTGAATTGCAATGCATTCAAGAACTAACTAATTCCGTAGTGCGTTAAAGAGATGTGCAATGCAATCTACTTAATATAGTTTCAGATTGTCTTCTTTTGATGTTATATTAGCCACAGTAAAGTCCATATTTTACCAAAGCAACATATTTATGGCCAAAGACTTCTTGAACATTAACTTAATATAGTTTCAGATTGTCTTCTTTTTATGTTATATTTAGCAACAGTAAAGTCCATATTTGACCCAAGGAAAATATTTTTGGCCAAAGAGTTCTCAATCTTGAACTTTCTATACATACTCATAGACTCCTACTGAGGCTTCATAAGTCATTTAGAAGACCATATCTGACCTTTTGAACTTTTATTTGTTCAAAGGGACTTAATTTTTTTTTTGAAAACTTATAGACTCCTTCTGATGTTAAATCAGTCATATAGAGGTTCTTTTTATGGACCTACTGAACATATTTCTGGCCAAAAAATTCTTGAACATTAACTTAATATGCAATCAGATTGTCTTCTTTTGATGTTATATTAGCAACAGTAAAGTCCATATTTCAAGCAAGGAACATTTTTCTGGCCAAAGAATTATCAATATTTAAATTTCGATACATACTCATAGACTCCTACTGATGCTTCAAAAGTCATTTAGAAGACAATATCTGAGCTTTTTAACTTTTTTCTGTTCAAAGGGTCTTCAAAAAATGTATAAACTTATAAACTCCTTTTGATGTTAAATCAGTCATACATAGTTTTTTTTTAATGGAACTACTGAACATATTTCTGGCCAAAGAGTTCTTGAAGATAAACTTATACAATCAGATTGTTTTCTTTTGATGTAATATTAGCCACATTAAAGTCCATATTTGACCCAAAGAAAATATTTCTGGCCAAAGAATTCTCAATCTTGAACTTTCTATACATACTCATAGACTCCTACTGATGCTTCATAAGTCATTTAGAAGACCATATCTGACCTTTTGAACTTTTTTCTGTTCAAAGAGTCTTCAAAAAATGTATAAACTTATAGACTCCTTCTGATGTTAAATCAGTCATATAAAGGTTCTTTTTATGGACCTACTAAACATATTTGTGGCCAAAGAGTTCTTGAACATTAACTTAATATGCAATCAAATTGTCTTTCTATGTTATATTAGCCACAGTAAAGTCCATATTTCAACCAAAGGAACATTTTTCTGGCCAAAGAATCCTCGATCTTGAACTTTCTATACATACTCATAGACTCCTACTGATGCTTCATAAGTAATTTAGAAGACCATATCTGACCTTTTGAACTTTTATTTGTTCAAAGGGACTACAATTTTTTTTGTGAAAACTTATAGACTCCTTCTGATGTTAATTCAGTCATATAGAGGTTCTTTATGGAACTACTGAACATATTTGTGGCCAAAGAGTTCTTGAACATTAAGTTAATATACTATCAGATTGTCTTCTTTTAATGTTATATTCGCAACAGTAAAGTCCATATTTGACCCAAGGATCATATTTGTGGCCATAGAGTTCTTGAACATTAACTTAATATACTATCAGATTGTCTTCTTTTGATGTTATATTAGCCACAGTAAAGTCCATATTTAACCCAAGGAACATATTTTTGGCCAAATAATACTCAATTTTGAACTTTCTATACATACTCATAGACTCCTACTGATGCTTCAAAAGTCATTTAGAAGACCATATCTGACCTTTTTTTAACTTTTTTCTGTTCAAAGGGTCTTCAAAAAATGTATAAACTTATAAACTCCTTCTTTTTTAAATCAGTCATACATAGTTTTTTTTTATGGACCTACTGAACATATTTGTGGCCAAGGAGTTCTTGAACATTAACTTAATCAGATTGTCTTCTTTTGATGTTATATTAGCCACAGTAAAGTCCATATTTCAACCAAAGGAAAAATTTTCTGGCCAAAGAATCTTCGATCTTGAACTTTCTATACATACTCATAGACTCCTACTGATGCTTCATAAGTCATTTAGAAGACAATATCTGACCTTTTGAACTTTTTGCTGTTCAAAGAGTCTTCAAAAAATGTATAAACTTATAGACTCCTTCTGATGTTAAATCAGTCATAAAAAGGTTCTTTTTATGGACCTACTGAACATATTTGTGGCCAAAGACTTCTTGAACATTAACTTAATTTACTATCAGATTGTCTTCTTTTGATGTTATATTTAGCCACAGTAAAGTCCATATTTGACCCAAGGAAAATATTTTTGGCCAAAGAATTCTCAATCTTGAACTTTCTATACATACTCATAGACTCCTACTGATGCTTCATAAGTCATTTAGAAGACCAAATCTGACCTTTTGAACTTTTATTTGTTCAAAGGGACTTAAATATTTTTTGAAAACTTATAGACTCCTTCTGATGTTAAATCAGTCATATTGAGGTTCTTTATGGAACTACTAAACAAATTTGTGGCCAAAGAGTTCTTGAACATTAACTTAATATTCTATCAGATTGTCTTATTTTGATGTTATATTAGCCACAGTAAAGTCCATATTTGACCCAAGGAAAATATTTCTGGCCAAACAATACTCAATCTTGAACTTTCTCTGCATACTCATAGACTCTTACTGATGCTTCAAAAGTCATTTAGAAGACAATATCTGACCTTTTTTAACTTTTTTCTGTTCAAAGGGTCTTCAAGAAATGTATAAACTTATAAACTTCTTCTGATGTTAAATCAGTCATACATAGGTTTTTTTTTGGAACTACTAAACATATTTTTGGCCAAAGAGTTCTTGAACATGAACTTAATATACAATAATATTGTCTTCTTTTGATGTTATATTAGCCACAGTAAAGTCCATATTTGACCCAAGGAACATATTTCTGCCCAAAGAGTTCTTGAACATTAACTTAATATGCAATCAGATTGTCTTCTTTTGATGTTATATTAGCCACAGTAAAGTCCATATTTCAAGCAAGGAACATTTTTCTGGCCAAAGAATTATCAATATTGAACTTTCGATACATCCTCATTGACTCCCACTGATGCTTCAAAAGTCCTTTAGAAGACAATATCTGACCTTTTTAACTTTTTTCTGTTCAAACGGTCTTCAAAAAATTTATAAACTTATAAACTCCTTCTGATGTTAAATCAGTCATACATAGTTTTTTTTTTATGGAACTACTGAACATATTTCTGGCCAAAGAGTTCTTGAAGATAAACTTATACAATCAGATTGTTTTCTTTTGATGTAATATTAGCCACATTAAAGTCCATATTTGACCCAAAGAAAATATTTCTAGCCAAAGAATTCTCAATCTTGAACTTTCTATACATACTCATAGACTCCTAACTGATGCTTCATGTCATTTAGAAGACCATATCTGACCTTTTGAACTTTTATTTGTTCAAAGGGACTTACATTTTTTTTATAAACTTATAGACTCCTTCTCATGTTAAATCAGTCATATAGAGGTTCTTTATGGAACTTCTGAACATATTTGTGGCCAAACAGTTCTTGAACATTAACTTAATATGCAATCAGATTGTCTTCTTTTGATGTTATATTAGCCACAGTAAAGTCCTTATTTGACCCAAGGAATATATTTCTGGCCAAAAAATTTCTTGAACCTTAACTTAATATGCAATAAAATTGTCTTTTGGTGTTATATTAGCCACAGTTAAGTCCATATTTGACCCAAGTTAATATTTCTGGCCATAGAATGATCAATAGTGAACCTTCTATACATACTCATAGACTCCTACTGATGCTTCAAAAGTCATTTAGAAGACAATATCTGAGCTTTTTAACTTTTCTCTGTTCAAAGGGTCTTCAAAAAGTGTATAAACTTATAAACTCCTTCTGATGTTAATTAAATCAGTCATACATAGGTTTTTTTTATGGAACCACTGAACATATTTTTGGCCAAAGAGTTCTTGAACATTAACTTAATATACAATCAGATTGTCTTCTTTTGATGTTATATTAGCCACAGTAAAGTCCATATTTTACCAAAGCAACATATTTATGGCCAAAGAGTTCTTGAACTTTAACGTAATATAGTATCAGATTGTCTTCTTTTTATGTTATATTTAGCCACAGTAAAGTCCATATTTGACCCAGGGAAAATATTTTTGGCAAAAGAATTCTCAATCTTGAACTTTCTATACATACTCATAGACTCCTACTGAGGCTTCATAAGTCATTTAGAAGACCATATCTGACCTTTTGAACTTTTATTTGTTCAAAGGGACTTAATTTTTTTTTTGAAAACTTATAGACTCCTTCTGATGTTAAATCAGTCATAAAGAGGTTCTTTTTATGGACCTACTGAACATATTTGTGGCCAAAGAGTTCTTGAACATAAACTTAATAAGCAATCAGATTGTCTTCTTTTGATGTTATATTAGCCACAGTAAAGTCCATATTTCAAGCAAGGAACATTTTTCTGGCCAAAGAATTATCAATATTGAACTTTCTATACATACTCATAGACTCCTACTGATGCTTCAAAAGTCATTTAGAAGACAATATCTGAGCTTTTTTAACTTTTTTCTGTTCAAAGGGTCTTCAAAAAATGTATAATCTTATAAACTCCTTCTTTTTTAAATCAGTCATACATAGGTTTTTTTATGGACCTACTGAACATATTTGTGGCCAAGGAGTTCTTGAACATTAACTTAATATACAATCAGATTGTCTTCTTTTGATGTTATCTTAGCCACAGTAATGTCCATTTTTGACCCAAGGAACATATTTGTGGCCATAGAGTTCTTGAACATTAACTTAATATACTATCCAGAATGTCTTCTTTTAATGTTATATGACCCAAGGAAAATATTTCTGGCCAAAGAATCCTTGATCTTGAACTTTCTATACATACTCATAGACTCCTACTGATGCTTCATAAGTCATTTAGAAGACCATATCTGACCTTTTGAACTTTTATTTGTTCAAAGGGACTTAATTTTTTTTGTGAAAACGTATAGACTCCTTCTGATGTTAAATCAGTCATATAGAGGTTCTTTTTATGGACCTACTGAACATATTTGTGGCCAAAGAGTTCTTGAACATTAACTTAATATACTATCAGATTGTCTTCTTTTGATGTTATATTAGCCACAGTAAAGTCCATATTTGACCCAAGGAACATATTTGTGGCCAAAAAGTCCTCAATTTTGAACTTTATACACATACTGATTGGGTTTTTCTGATATTACATCAACTGGAGAGTAGTCCATATTTGACACTGAACATATATCTAGCCAAACAGTCCTCGATTATGATCATTCATTACCTCAATACATTATCATAACTTCTTCTGATGTTACGTCAGTCATAAACAAGTACAAAATTGACCTACTGAACATATTTCTGCAGAGAGCAGTGCCTTATTTAACATCAGAAAGAGTCTCTAAAAATATATAGTATATTGCCTTTTGACAAACCTTTGGCCAGAAATATTTTCAGTAGGTCAATTACAGACTTCTGTATGGCTGAGGTAACATCAGAAGTAGTCAGTGAGAATGTATAGAAAGTTCAATATCAAGGATTCGTTGTCAGGAAATATTTTCAGCAGGAAATATTTTCAGCAGAAATATGGACTACAGTATGGCTGAATTAACATCAGAAAGATTCTATTAGTACGTTGCATTTTGACAACCCTTTGGCCAGAATATGTTCAGTATGTTCAGAATATGTTGACATAACATCAGTGGTCAATGAGAATGTGTAGAAAGTTTCCAATGTAAGGGACTCTTTGGCCATAAATATGCTCAGCAGTTTAAATATGGACACATCTCTGGCTGATTTAACATCAGAAGGAGTCTATGAGTTTGTATGGTAAAAAAACAAAACAATTGAGGACCCTTTGAACAAAAAATATGTTCAAAAAATATACTACTGTATGGTGGGGGTAGCATCAGATTAAGTCATCATATGTTCAAGATCAAGTACTCTTTGGCCAAAAACATTTTCTTACAGCTACTGTCTAGCTGATGTGTCATCAGAAACAGTCAATCAGTTTGTTTAGAAGGTTCAAGAACAAGTACTCTTTGGCTAGCCAGAAATATGTTCAGTGGTTTAAACATGGACTAGCTGATTTAACATCAGAAACAGTCCATGAGAACATATACAATGTTACATTTTAGTGACCATTGGGCCAAAAATATGTTCAATGGGTCAAATACAAGGCTGCCTGAAGAAACATCAGAGGTCGTCAATTAGAATGTGTCAAAAGTTCAATATCGAGGACTCCTCGGCCATAAATACGTTCAGCAGATCAAATATGAAGATTGCATATCTCTTTAACGCACAACGGAATGAGTTAGTTCTTGAATGCATTGCAATGCATAAAAAATGCATGTGATTTTTGTTCGATGCTTAATCCGTATTTGCTATGCATAAGGTAAGCAGATTGCATTGCACATCTCTTTAACGCACTACGGAATTAGTTCTTGAATGCATTGCAATGCAACAAAGTGCATTTGACTTTAATGTTATTCTTCAGTGCACAACGCTTGATCGTATGTGCAATGTTATGCAAGAGGAGATTGCATTGCACATCTCTTCAACGCATAAAGGAATGAGTTGGTTCTCGAATGCATTGCAATGCAAAAAAGTTCATATTACTTATTCTTCAATGCAACAAAGTGCATGTGACGACTTCAATGGACAAAGCTTGATCGTATTTGCAGTGCTGAGCATAAGCAGATTGCATTGCACATCTCTTTAACGCACTAGTTAGTTCTTGTATACATGGAAATTCAACAAAGTGCATATTACTTATATGTTATTCTTCAATGCAACAAATTGCAAATGACTTATGACTTCAATGCACACAGCTTGATCGTATTTGCAATGCTATGCATATGTCAATATGAATTTTTGTCAGACTGATATAACATCAGTAGACAACATTCTGAATTTCTTCTGTTCATCCTTAAGGACTCTTTTGCAAGAAAAGGTTTCAGTAGGTCAAATAAGGATTTCTGTATTGCTGATTTATAACCAGAAGGAGTCTCTAAGTTTATAATATAAAAATAAAACCTTTTTGAGGATTTATTTCAATTGGACAAAAATGGACTACGGTATTGCTGATATAACCCCACAAGAAGTAAGTTAGTGTTAAGGACTCATTGGCAAGAAAAATGTTCAGTAGGTAAAAAACTGAGTTTTGTATAACTGTAACATCAGGAGTCTACAAGAATCTATAGAAATTTCAAGATTGAGTACTCTTTGGCCAGACCTATGTTCAGTAGTTCAAAGAGGGACCTCTGTATGGCTGATTTAACATCATTAGGAGTCTAAACGATTATTTATGCAATGCTATGATTGCATATTTAATGTATTATACTGCACAATGATTTAAATTAGCAGTGCAATGTGTGCACATGTGTATTATCTCTTCAATGAACATCGGAATAAGTTCCTTCTTGTAAGCATTGCAATGCAACATCACATATGTTGTATTAAATTCAATGGAAATTCATGCATGCAATGAAACAAAATGCAATGCAATTTAATAGAATAAATGGAATGCAATGTGATGCAATTTCAAAGCAATGCAATGCAATGCAATGCAATGTGATGCAATTTCAATGCAATGCAATGCAATTGAATACCATGCAATGCAATTGAATACACACAGCAAAGCAAAGCAATGCAAAGCAAAGCAAAGCAAAGCAAAGCAAAGCAAAGCAAAGCAAGCAAGGCAATTGAATAAAATGCAATGCAAAGCAATGCTAAGCAGTTGCTAATGCAATTGAATACAAAGCAAAGCAAAGCAATGCAATGCAATGGAATACAATGCAATGGAATGCAGTGCAATTGAATACAATGCAATGCAATGCAATTGAATACAATGCAAAGCAAAGCAAAGCAAAGCAAAGCAAAGCAAAGCAAAGCAAAGCATTACAATGCAATGCAATGCAAAGCAATGCAAATCAATGCAATGTAATTTCAGTGCAAAGCAATGCAATGCATTTGAATGCAATGCAAAGCAAAGCAAAGCAAAGCAAAGCAAAGCAAAGCAATACAATGCAACATCGTAATAAGTTCCTTCTTGTAATGAACCGTAATAGGTTCGTTCTCTTAAGCTTTGCAATGAAACACCACATATGTTGTATTAAATTCAATCACAACAGATGGATATATATAATGCAATGCAAAGCAATGCAAAGCAATGCAATGTCATTTCAGTGCAATGCAATACAATGTAGTGCAATGCAATACAATGTAGTGCAATGCAACACAATGCAGTGCAATGCAAAGCAATGCAATGTAATTTCAGTGCAATGCAATACAACGTAGTGTAATGCAATACAATGTAGTGCAATGCAATATAATGTTGTGCAATGCAATACAATGCAGTGCAAAAAGCAAAGCAATGCAATGCAAAGCAATGCAAAGCAATGAAAGCAAAGCAAAGCAAAGCAAAGCAAAGCAAAGCAAAGCAAAGCAAAGCAATGCAAGTTAATGTTCAAGAACTCTTTGGCCAAAACATGTTCAGTAGTTCCATAAAAAAACCTATGTATGACTGATTTAACATCGTAAGGAGTTTATACATTTTTTTAAGACCCTTTGAACAGAAAAAAGTTAAAAAGGTCAGATATTGTCTTCTAAATGACTTTTGAAGCATCAGTAGAAGTCTATGAGTATGTATAGAAAGTTCAAGATTGAGATTTCTTTGGCCAGAAATATTTTCCTTTGGTCAAATATGGATATTACTGTGGCGAATATATCAAAAGAAGACAATCTGATTGCATATTAAGTTAATGTTCAAGAACTCTTTGGCCAGAAATATGTTCCTTGGGTCAAATTTGGACTTTACTGTGGCTAATATAACATCAAAAGAAGACAATCTGATTGTATATTAAGTTAATGTTCAAGAACTTTTTGGCCAGAAATATGTTCAGTAGTTCCATAAAAAAATCCTATGTATGACTGTTTTAACATCAGAAGGAGTTTATAAGTTTATAAATTTTTTGAAGACTCATTTTTATTCAAACATCTAGATATATGTTGATATAGGTTTATAACATATATAAATTCTCCATATTAAATAAGTATATTGACATATATTAAAACAATGTATGTGATAATTGTTTATATAACAATTTATTACATTCTTATGGTTTCCTTAATATTTCATTCCTTGTTTTCCTAATTTGAACATCTTGAACTTTTAACAAGTCTACACAATCCATCTCAAACACCTCCTCCTCTTGAGGACCATCTCAAACCTTGTGCCAGTAGCACATGACATATTTTGCATTGCATGCTCGACAGAAATCCATTCGTTGTGCATACAATTTCATACAAAAGCTAACTAATTCCGCTTGGCATTGAAAAGATGATGTTTGTATAATTGAATTCATTGTGCAGTGAAGTAAAATACATTAAATATGCTATCTTTCATAGCATTGCATAAAATAACAAACTTATTTAGTTGTGTAATGAAGAGATATAACATAACATATAAGCTGTTGCATTGCGAGGCATACAAAACTAACTGATTTCCTTGTGCATTGAAGAAGTTTTCATATGACATATGTAATGTGGCATTGCATTGTATTGCTTTGCATTGTATTTTATTGTATTTAATTGCATTGCATTGCATTGCAGTGCTTTGCAGTGCTTTATTTCATTGTATGCACGAAATATAATCCATCCGTTGTCCATTGAATTTAAGACAACATTATGTGGTTACATTGCAATGCTTATCAGAAGGAACTTATTACGATATTCATTGAAGAGATAACACTTATGTGCATACATTGCATACATTAAAGATGCTATCTTTCATAGCATTGCATACAATAACTAACTCATTTAGTTGTGTAAAGAAGAGATATAACATAACATGTAAGCTGTTGCATTGCGAAGCATACGGAACTAATTGATTCCCTTGTGCATTGAAGCAGTATCATTTGACATGTGATGTGGCTTTGCTTTGCATTGTATTTTTTTGTATTCAATTGCATTGCATTGCATTGCATTGCATTCAATTGCATTGCATTGCATTGAAATTACATTGCATTGCTTTGCATTGCTTTGCATTGCTTTGCATTGCTTTGCATTGCTTTGCATTGTATTTTGTTGTATTCAATTGCATTGCATTGCATTTCTTTGCACTGCATTTCATTGCATTTGACGTGATGTGGCTTTGCTTTGCATTGTATTTTGTTGTATTCAATTGCATTGCATTGCATTTCTTTGCATTGCATTTCATTGCATTTGACGTGATGTGGCTTTGCTTTGCATTGTATTTTTTGTATTCAATTACATTGCATTGCATTGCATTGCATTGCTTTGCTTTGCATTGCATTTTATTCGATTGCATTGCATTGCATTGTATTCAATTGCATTGCATTGCATTGCAATGCATTGCATTGAAATTACATTGCATTGCTTTGGATTGCTTTGCATTGCTTTGCATTGCTTTGCATTGCTTTGCATTGCTTTGCATTGCTTTGCATTAGCTTTGCTTTGCATTGTATTTTGTTGTATTCAGTTGCATTGCATTGCATTGTATGCACGAAATATAATCCATCCGTTGTCCATTGAATTTAATACAACATTATGTGGTTACATTGCAATGCTTATCAGAAGGAACTTATTACGATGTTTTGAAGCAGTGAAGCAGTATCATTTGACATGTGATGTGGCTTTGCTTTGTATTTTTTTGTATTCAATTGCATTGCATTGCATTGCTTTGCATTGCTTTGCATTGCATTGTATTCAATTGCATTGCATTGCATTGCATTGCATTGCTTTGCTTTGCTTTGCTTTGCATTGCTTTGCATTGCTTTGCATTGCTTTGCATTGCTTTGCTTTCTTTGCTTTGCATTTTATTCAATTGCATTGCATTGCATTGCATTACATTGCTTAGCATTGCTTTGCATTGCTTTGCATTGCATTTTATTCAATTGCATTGCATTGCATTGCATTGCATTGTATTCAATTGCATTGCATTGCTTTGCATTGCTTTGCATTGCTTTGCATTGCTTTGCATTGCTTTGCATTGTATTTTATTGTATTGAATTGCATTGCATTGCATTGCATTGCATTGCATTGCATTTCTTTGCATTGCATTGCATTGCATTTCATTGCATGCACGAAATATATCCATCTGTTGTGAAATGAATTTAATACAACATATGTGGTGTTGCATTGCAAAGCTTAAGAGAACGAACCTATTACGATTTTCATTACAAGGAACTTATGACGATGTTGCATTGTATTGCTTTGCATTGCATTGCTTTGCTTTGCTTTGCTTTGCTTTAATTTGCATTGCTTTGCATTGCATTGTATTCAATTGCATTGCATTGTATTCATTTGCAATGCATTGCTTTGCTTTGCATTGCATTTTATTCGATTGCATTGCATTGCATTGTATTCAATTGCATTGCATTGCAATGCATTGCATTGAAATTACATTGCATTGCTTTGGATTGCTTTGCATTGCTTTGCATTGCTTTGCATTGCTTTGCATTGCTTTGCATTGCTTTGCATTGCTTTGCATTGCTTTGCATTGGCTTTGCTTTGCATTGTATTTTGTTGTATTCAGTTGCATTGCATTGCATTGTATGCACGAAATATAATCCATCCGTTGTCCATTGAATTTAATACAACATTATGTGGTTACATTGCAATGCTTATCAGAAGGAACTTATTACGATGTTTTGAAGCAGTGAAGCAGTATCATTTGACATGTGATGTGGCTTTGCTTTGTATTTTTTTGTATTCAATTGCATTGCATTGCATTGCTTTGCATTGCTTTGCATTGCATTGTATTCAATTGCATTGCATTGCATTGCATTGCATTGCATTGCTTTGCTTTGCTTTGCTTTGCATTGCTTTGCATTGCTTTGCTTTCTTTGCTTTGCATTTTATTCAATTGCATTGCATTGCATTGCATTACATTGCTTAGCATTGCTTTGCATTGCTTTGCATTGCATTTTATTCAATTGCATTGCATTGCATTGCATTGCATTGCATTGTATTCAATTGCATTGTATTCAATTGCATTGCATTGCAATGCATTGCATTGAAATTACATTACATTGCATTGCATTGCTTTGCATTGCTTTGCATTGTATTTTATTGTATTGAATTGCATTGCATTGCATTGCATTGCATTTCTTTGCATTGCATTGCATTGCATTTCATTGCATGCACGAAATATATCCATCTGTTGTGAAATGAATTTAATACAACATATGTGGTGTTGCATTGCAAAGCTTAAGAGAACGAACCTATTACGATTTTCATTACAAGGAACTTATGACGATGTTGCATTGTATTGCTTTGCATTGCATTGCTTTGCTTTGCTTTGCTTTGCTTTAATTTGCATTGCTTTGCATTGCATTGTATTCAATTGCATTGCATTGTATTCATTTGCAATGCATTGCTTTGCTTTGCTTTGCTTTGCTTTGCTTTGCTTTGCTTTGCTTTGCATTGCATTGCATTGCATTGCATTCAAGAACTAACTCATTCCTTTATGCGTTGAAGAGATATGCAATGCAATCTGCTCTTGCATAACATTGCACATACGATCAAGCGTTGTGCACTGAAGAATGACGTTAAAGAGATGTGCAATGCAATCTGCTTACTTTATGCACAGCAAATACGGATCAAGCATCGAATGACAAAAATCACATGCATTTTTTAGCATTGCAATGCATTCAAGAACTAACTCATTCCGTAGTGCGTTAAAGAGATATGCAATGCAATCTCTTCTTGTAAGGGATTGCAAAGACTTCTAACCCTAACCCCATAGGCCTACGATCAAGCGTTGTGCCTTGAAAAATAACTTAAAAGTCATATGCACTTTTTTGCATTGCAATGCATTCAAGAACTAACTCATTTCGTCGTGCATTGAAGATATGTGCATTACATGGCACATATGATCAAGCGTTGTGCATTGAAGAATTATCTAAGTAATAGCACTTGTTGCTTTGCAATGCATTCAACTAACTAATTCCTTTATGCCCTGAAGAGATGTGCAATGCCACATGCTTATGCATAGCAATGCAAATACGATCAATCTTTGTGCATTGAAGTCATGGGTCATATGCAATTTGTTGCATTGAAGAATAACATATAAGTAATATGCACTTTGTTATATTCCCATGCATACAAGAACTAACTCATGTTAACTAACTCCTATGTGCATTGAAGAGTTAACATTGTATTAATTGCATTGTGTTGCAGAAACGGTTAAACTTTTTCCTCATTTGCCTTCACAACAAACCATTTTCATTTGCGTATAAAGGAAAATCATTGCATTAGCTGGGTAATAACGATCTAACCTTGTTCGCTGAAGAAAAATATTTAAAGGGATAGTTCACCCAAAAATGAAAATTCTGTCATTATTTACTTACCCTCATGTTGTATTAAATTAATTGGACAACAGATGGATATATATAATGCAATGCGAAGCAATGCAATGCAATGCAATTGAATAAAATAAATTACAATGCAATGCAATGCAATGCAATGTAATTTCAGTGCAATGCAATGCAATGCAATGCAAAGCAATGCAAATCAATGCAATGTAATTTCAGTGCAAAGCAATGCAATGCAATTGAATGCAATGCAAAGCAAAGCAAAGCAAAGCAAAGCAAAGCAAAGCAAAGCAAAGCAATACAATGCAACATCGTAATAAGTTCCTTCTTGTAATGAACCGTAATAGGTTCGTTCTCTTAAGCTTTGCAATGAAACACCACATATGTTGTATTAAATTCAATGGACAACATATATATATATATATAATGCAATGCGAAGCAATGCAATGCAATGCAATTGAATACAATAAATTACAATGCAATGCAATGCAATGCAATGCAATGCAATGCAATGCAATGCAAAGCAATGCAATGTCATTTCAGTGCAATGCAATACAATGTAGTGCAATGCAATACAATGTAGTGCAATGCAACACAATGCAGTGCAATGCAAAGCAATGCAATGTAATTTCAGTGCAATGCAATGTAATTTCAGTGCAATGCAATACAATGTAGTGTAATGCAATACAATGTAGTGCAATGCAATACAATGTTGTGCAATGCAATACAATGCAGTGCAAAGCAAAGCAATGCAATGCAAAGCAATGCAAAGCAATGCAAAGCAATGCAAAGCAAAGCAAAGCAAAGCAAAGCAAAGCAATGCAAGTTAATGTTCAAGAACTCTTTGGCCAAAACATGTTCAGTAGTTCCATAAAAAAACCTATGTATGACTGATTTAACATCATAAGGAGTTTATACATTTTTTGAAGACCCTTTGAACAGAAAAAAGTTAAAAAGGTCAGATATTGTCTTCTAAATGACTTTTGAAGCATCAGTAGAAGTCTATGAGTATGTATAGAAAGTTCAAGATTGAGATTTCTTTGGCCAGAAATATTTTCCTTTGGTCAAATATGGATATTACTGTGGCGAATATATCAAAAGAAGACAATCTGATTGCATATTAAGTTAATGTTCAAGAACTCTTTGGCCAGAAATATGTTCCTTGGGTCAAATTTGGACTTTACTGTGGCTAATATAACATCAAAAGAAGACAATCTGATTGTATATTAAGTTAATGTTCAAGAACTTTTTGGCCAGAAATATGTTCAGTAGTTCCATAAAAAAATCCTATGTATGACTGTTTTAACATCAGAAGGAGTTTATAAGTTTATAAATTTTTTGAAGACTCATTTTTATTCAAACATCTAGATATATGTTGATATAGGTTTATAACATATATAAATTCTCCATATTAAATAAGTATATTGACATATATTAAAACAATGTATGTGATAATTGTTTATATAACAATTTATTACATTCTTATGGTTTCCTTAATATTTCATTCCTTGTTTTCCTAATTTGAACATCTTGAACTTTTAACAAGTCTACACAATCCATCTCAAACACCTCCTCCTCTTGACGACCATCTCAAACCTTGTGCCAGTAGCACATGACATATTTTGCATTGCATGCTCGACAGAAATCCATTCGTTCTGCATACAATTTCATACAAAAGCTAACTAATTCCGCTTGGCATTGAAAAGATGATGTTTGTATAATTGAATTCTGTGTGCAGTGAAGTAAAATACAGGAAATATGCTATCTTTCATAGCATTGCATAAAATAACAAACTTATTTAGTTGTGTAATGAAGAGATATAACATAACATATAAGCTGTTGCATTGCGAAGCATACAAAACTAACTGATTTCCTTGTGCATTGAAGAAGTTTTCATATGACATATGTAATGTGGCATTGCATTGTATTGCTTTGCATTGTATTTTATTGTATTTAATTGCATTGCATTGCATTGCAGTGCTTTGCAGTGCTTTATTTCATTGTATGCACGAAATATAATCCATCCGTTGTCCATTGAATTTAATACAACATTATGTGGTTACATTGCAATGCTTATCAGAAGGAACTTATTACGATGTTCATTGAAGAGATAACACTTATGTGCATACATTGCATACATTAAAGATGCTATCTTTCATAGCATTGCATACAATAACTAACTCATTTAGTTGTGTAAAGAAGAGATATAACATAACATGTAAGCTGTTGCATTGCGAAGCATACGGAACTAATTGATTCCCTTGTGCATTGAAGCAGTATCATTTGACATGTGATGTGGCTTTGCTTTGCATTGTATTTTTTTGTATTCAATTGCATTGCATTGCATTGCATTGCATTACATTGCATTGCATTGCATTGCATTGCATTGCATTCAATTGCATTGCATTGCAATGCATTGCATTGAAATTACATTGCATTGCTTTGCATTGCATTGCTTTGCATTGTATTTTTTTGTATTCAATTGCATTGCATTGCATTTCTTTGCATTGCATTTCATTGCATTTGACGTGATGTGGCTTTGCTTTGCATTGTATTTTTTTGTATTCAATTGCATTGCATTGCATTTCTTTGCATTGCATTTCATTGCATTTGACGTGATGTGGCTTTGCTTTGCATTGTATTTTTTTGTATTCAATTGCATTGCATTTTATTCGATTGCATTGCATTGCATTGCTTTGCATTGTATTTTGTTGTATTCAATTGCATTGCATTGCATTTCTTTGCATTGCATTTCATTGTATGCACGAAATATAATCCATCCGTTGTCCATTGAATTTAATACAACATTATGTGGTTACATTGCAATGCTTATCAGAAGGAACTTATTACGATGTTTTGAAGCAGGGAAGCAGTATCATTTGACATGTGATTTGGCTTTGCTTTGTATTTTTTTGTATTCAATTGCATTGCATTGCATTGCATTGCTTTGCATTGCATTGTATTCAATTGCATTTCTTTGCATTGCATTTCATTGCATTTGACGTGATGTGGCTTTGCTTTGCATTGTATTTTTTTGTATTCAATTGCATTGCATTGCATTGCATTGCTTTGCTTTGCATTGCATTGCTTTGGATTGCTTTGCATTGCTTTGCATTTGCTTTGCATTTGCTTTGCATTGTATTTTGTTGTATTCAGTTGCATTGCATTGCATTTCTTTGCATTGCATTTCATTGTATGCACGAAATATAATCCATCCGTTGTCCATTGAATTTAATACAACATTATGTGGTTACATTGCAATGCTTATCAGAAGGAACTTATTACGATGTTTTGAAGCAGTGAAGCAGTATCATTTGACATGTGATTTGGCTTTGCTTTGTATTTTTTTGTATTCAATTGCATTGCATTGCATTGCTTTGCATTGCTTTGCATTGCATTGTATTCAATTGCATTGCATTGCATTGCATTGCTTTGCTTTGCTTTGCTTTGCTTTGCTTTGCTTTGCTTCGCATTGCTTTGCTTTCTTTGCTTTGCATTTTATTCAATTGCATTGCATTGCATTGCATTACATTGCTTAGCATTGCTTTGCATTGCATTTTATTCAATTGCATTGCATTGCATTGCATTGTATTCAATTGCATTGCATTGCAATGCATTGCATTGAAATTACATTACATTGCATTGCATTGCATTGCATTGCTTTGCATTGCTTTGCTTTGCATTGCTTTGCATTGCTTTGCATTGTATTTTATTGTATTCAATTGCATTGCATTGCATTTCTTTGCATTGCATTTCATTGCATGCACGAAATATATCCATCTGTTGTCCAATGAATTTAATACAACATATGTGGTGTTGCATTGCAAAGCTTAAGAGAACGAACCTATTACGATTTTCATTACAAGGAACTTATGACGATGTTGCATTGTATTGATTTGCATTGCATTGCATTGCATTGCATTGCTTTGCTTTGCTTTGCATTGCTTTGCTTTGCTTTAATTTGCATTGCTTTGCTTTAATTTGCATTGCTTTGCATTGCATTGTATTCAATTGCATTGCATTGTATTCATTTGCAATGCATTGCATTGCTTTGCTTTGCTTTGCTTTGCATTGCATTGCACTGAAGAAAAATATTTAAAGGGATAGTTCACCCAAAAATGAAAATTCTGTCATTATTTACTTACCCTCAAGTTGTTTCAAACCTGCATGAGTTTCTTTCTTCAGTTGAACACAAAAGAAGATATTTTGAAGAATGTTGGTAACCAGACAGTTACCAGACAATTTTCATTTTTGGGTGAACTATCCCTTTAAATATTTTTCTTCAGCGAACAAGGTTAGATCGTTATTACCCAGCTAATGCAATGATTTTCCTTTATACGCAAATGAAAATGGTTTGTTGTGAAGGCAAATGAGGAAAAAGTTTAACCCCATTGACTGCCATAGTATCTTTTTTCCTACTATGGAAGTCAATGGGGTCCAGCAACTGTCTGTTCACCAACATTCTTCAAAATATCTTCTTTTGTGTTCAGCAGAAGAAAGAAACTCATACAGGTTTGAAACAACTTGAGGGTGAGTAAATTATGACAGAATTTTCTTTTTTGGTTGAACTATCCCTTTAAGCTATACACCTTTTGCATTGCCATGCCTACAAGATCTAAATCATTTTGATATGCATTAAGATATGACAGTAGTTGTATTGCATCAGATAAACGGATTTAACGTATTACTCTGAGAAAAGAAAAGATAACATTTGGCACATGACAATGGGATTTCGCATTGCATTGCGTACTACAATTAACTTAATTTGTGTATGAAGGATAATCATTGCATTAGCTGTTGGAAAATTTAATACAATTTAAATTTGTATACTTGACGAGAAAACATAATATTGTGAAGAACTTTAATATGCAATGCAATAATTAACTCATTCCGTTGTGTATCGAAGAGATTAGTTTATGTGCTGCTGCATTGCATTGAACACGATCAAATGTTGTCCAGAGTTGTGCAGAGCTATGCAACTGTTACATTGTGCAATGCATTGTAAGAGTGATGACGCTTGATCCTGCATTGCTGATGTAACATCAGGAGTATTTGTTTGATCTGTATAGAAAGTTTGAGTAAACTTTGAACAGAAATATATTGTCAAATTTGGAGTATACTGTCTAGCTAATGTAAAATACTTTTCTATTCTACTACACATAGTAATTTAAGCTTTGAGGAACTTTGGGGCAGAAATATTTGCAATGGGTCAAAGAAAGACTGGCTGACAGCATCAGAAGTAGTCAATAAGAATGTGTAGAAAGTTCAATTTCGAGTACTCTTTGGCCAGGAAATGGTAGGTCATTGGGTCAGAAATGGACTACTGCATGGCTAATGTAAAATCTTCATATTTGACCTGCTGAACATATTTATGGCCGAGGAGTCCTCGATATTAAACTTTTGACACATTCTAATTGACTACCTCTGATGTTTCTTCAGGCAGCCTTGTATTTGACCCATTGAACATATGTTTTGCCCAATGGTCACTAAAATGTAACATTATATATATTCTCCTAGACTGTTTCTGATGTTAAATCAGCTAGACCATGTTTAAACCACTGAACATATTTCTGGCTAGCCAAAGAGTACTTGTTCTTGAACCTTCTAAACAAACTGATTGACTGTTTCTGATAATACATCAGCCAGACAGTAGTCCATATTTGACCAAAGAAAATGTTTTTGGCCAAAGAGTACTTGATCTTGAACAGTCTACATAATGACTTATTCTGATGCTACCCCCACCATACAGTAGTATATCTATTGAACATATTTTTTGTTCAAAGGGTCCTCAATTGTTTGTTTTTCTTAGCATACAAACTCATAGACTCCTGATGTTAACAGCCAGAGATGTGTCCATATTTAAACTGCTGAGCATATTTATGGCCAAAGAGTCCCCTATATTGAACTTTCTACACATTCTCATTGACCACTGATGTCATGTCAGCCATACAGAACTCCGTAATTGACCTACTGAACATATTCTGGCCAAAGGGTTGTCAAAAGGCAACATACTACATACCCTAATAGAATCTTTCTGATGTTAATTCAGCCATACTGTAGTCCATATTTCACCTGATGAAAATATAATAAAATATTTCTGGCCAAAGGTTTGTCAAAAGGCAATATACTATGTATTTTTAGAGACTTTCTGATGTTAAATAAGGCACTGCTCTCTGCAGAAATATGTTCAGTATGTCAATTTTGTACTTGTTTATGACTGACGTAACATCAGAAGAAATGATCATGATCGAGGACTGTTTGGCCAGATGTATGTTCAGTAAGTCAAATATGGACTACTCTCTGGTTGATGTAACATCAGAAAAACCCAATCAGTATGTGCATAAAGTTCAAAATTGAGGACTTTTTGGCCAAAAATATGTTCCTTGGATCAAATATGGACTTTACTATTGCTAATATAACATCAAAAGAAGACAATCTGATTGCATATTAAGTTAATGTTCAAGAACTCTTTGGCCACAAATATGTTCCTTGCTTGAAATATGGACTTTGCTGTGGCTAATATAACATCAAAAGAGGACAATCTGGATAGTTCATTAAGTTAATGTTCAAGAACTCTTTGGCCACAAATACAGGTCCATAACACAAGTAGGTCCATAACATATAAAATATTTCTGGCCAAAGAGTTCTTGAACATTAACTTAATATACAATCAAATTGTCTTCTTTTGATGTTATATTACCCACAGTAAAGTCCATATTTGACCCAAGGAAAATATTTCTGGCCAAAAAATCCTCAATCTTGAACTTTCTATAGATACTCATAGACTCCTACTGATGCTTCATTAGTCATTTAGAAGATCATTTCTGACCTTTTTAACATTTTCTGTTCAAAGGGTCTTCTAAAATGTATGAACTTATAAACTCATTCTGATGTTAAATCAGCCATGCAGAGGTTCCTTATGGAATTACTGAACATATTTGTGGCCAAAGGGTTCTTGAACATGAACTTAATATACAATCAAATTGTCTTCTTTTGATGTTATATTAGCCACAGTAAAGTCCATATAGAGCAGAACAAAGTCAGAAGGAGGGACTCTTACAAAGGGACATAAAAGATAAGCTGGCAACATTACGCAGAGCTGAGCGTCTACGGAAACGCTACAAAAAGAAGGAACGTGAGAGGGCTAATTTCTATAAAGACCCATTCAAATTCGTAAAGAAGTTATTCACCAGTGAGAAGAATGGCACTTTAAAAGCATCTAGAGTTGAGCAGTTGAGAGATATTTGGAGGAAACTTATACAGATGAAAAAAGGCATGAGCATATGTCAATTCCATCAGACATACCACCTATCAACCCACCAGAATACCAAATGGAGGTCTGTGCACCTAAGTGGAAAGAGATAGAGCAGGCTGTGAGAAAGGCAAGGGCTTCATCATCTCCAGGGCCTAATGGAGTTCCGTACAGAGTGTACAAGAGTGCTTCAGGAGTTCTGCGAATTCTGAGGAAATTGTTAAAAGTGGCATGGGGAAAACAGGTTGTACATAGAGCATGGCGCAGAGCAGGTGGAGTCTTTATACCTAAAGAAAAAGATGCTACAAACATCAGTCAGTTTCGTCCTATTTCACTATTAAACGTTGAAGGTAAGATTTTCTTCAGCATTATTGCCCAGAGATTGTCCACCTACCTATTAAAGAATGGCTTCATTGACACCAGTTCAAAAAGCGGGCATTCCAGGGTTCTCAGGATGCTTAGAACACATCAATGTTATCTGGCAACGAATTCAGTCAGCTAAAAAGGAGAGGAAGGAGCTCCATGTGACATTCCTGGATTTGGCTAATGCATATGGTTCAGTGCCACATGAGCTTCTTTGGGCAGCATTTTTCAGAGTACCAATGTCAATAACAAATTTAGTGAAAGCCTGTTTTGGAGATTTGCAATTTAGTTTCTCAACTCCAAAATTCAGCACTGCATGGCAATGCTTAGAGGTTGGAATAATGGCAGGATGCACAATTTCTCCACTGGCTTTTACCATGGCAATGGAAGTAATCATTAGGGCATCAAGATGGGTAGTAGGAGGAGACCTTTGGTCAATGGAAGAGAGTAGGATCAGTTTCCTTATTAGGTCAACATATGATGTTCTCCCATCACCGCAGAACCTAAACCTCTGGGTAGGAGAGGATCCCTCTTGTCCTTTGTGTTCATCACCTGCCACATTAAGGCACATTTTGACAGGATGTAAGTTGACTCTTAGCCAAGGTCGATTTACTTGGCGCCATGACCAAGTACTGCGATGTTTGGCTTTAGCATTGGAAGGCAAGCGTAGTATGACCAATAAGTTGCCGCCTGTTCTAGCAAAACATTACATGCAGAAGACCATATTCCTCCGCCCAGGCGAGCAACCACCAAGAAAAGGTGTTAACACCAATTCTCGCCCAGGACAACTGGAAGCTGCTAGGGACTGGAAGATGCTGGCTGATCTTGATCAACGGCTTATTTTTCCACCTGAGATTGCCACCACTATCCTACGACCAGACATTGTTTTGTGGTCTGGATCAGCACGCATTGTTCAACTGATAGAGTTGACAGTGCCATGGGAGGATGCTGTAGATGAGGCATATGAGAGGAAGAAACTGCGGTATGCTCATTTGGCCACTGAAGCAGAACAGCGAGGATGGAGAGTCCAGGTTTATCCAGTGGAAGTGGGTTGTCGAGGTTTTGTGGCACACTCTACAACCCGGTTCCTCAGAGACGTCGGATTCAGCGGCCAAGAGTTGCGTCGCACAGTAAAGAACTTATCTGAAGCAGCAGAAAGGAGCAGAAACTGGCTGTGGTTGAGACGGAAAGATTCTAGCTGGCTGTGTACAGGCCGCCACGCTACGGTTTCGTAGAATTCTTGAAAAACTTGAAGAGTCTGTTGGTTTATTTGTATAGGTTGTGTAGTATAGGTTGTATAGTATACTATACAATTTGTATAGGTTGTATAGTACAGAATGACGGGTGGTTGGGCAGATATTGTGTTTTGCGGTAGGTGGTATGCCATACGGAACCGTTGCCACTGTAACTGCTTTACCAGTGGGGCTCGACAGCCTTAGTCAAACGGGTTGGCGCGTATGGTTGGGTTGCGGAGAGATTGTGGTTAGGTCTCAGCAGCAGGAGGGATGTAGAGGTCAGTAAGCTGGGCTGAGTTGAGTGAGGGACGGAGGGGGGTGACTCTGGGACGCCAGAGTCACTGTCGAGCCCTCTTGAGGTGTCGTGGGCTAGTCGACGAAACACTGAGGACGGAAGGTGCCCACTTGAAGACCCTAGAGATGTCCCCTACTCGGCTTAATCCAGACGGTTGTCGTGCTGGTCCACTAGGGAGACCACACTGTAGTTGCAGCCGTCGTGTGTGCTGACGCTTGGTTTGTATGAGTACTTGGCGTACACTGCAGCTGTTAACGCCGGACAGAAGGGGAGTCACACCCTCATATGGAAAGAAGCGTAAATGGATGGAGAAGCATAGTTTACTCTAAAGCTACGTCTTAGTGTTGCTTATCTTGGCGAAAGCCGAGTACAAATCAGCATGAAGTTTTAACATCTACTCTCGTGTAATGGAAATCATGATATATACTACTGTATGGTGGGGGTAGCATCAGAATAAGTCATTATGTAGAATGTTCAAGATCAAGTACTCTTTGGCCAAGAACATTTTCTTTGGTAAAATATGGACTACTGTCTGGCTGATGTATTATCAGAAACAGTCAATCAGTATATTTAAAAGGTTCAAGAATAAGTACTCTTTTACTCAAGCGTCATCACTCTTACAATGCATTTCACAATGTAACGGTTGCATAGCTTATATTCCATTCTACTATTCACAACGTTTGATTGTGTTCGATATAATGCAGCAGCACATAAACTAATCTCTTCGTTACACAACGGAATGAGTTAATTATTGCATTGCATTTTAAAGTTCTTCACAATATTATGTTTTCTCGTCAAGTATACAAATTTAAATTGTATACAATTTTCCAACAGCTTAATGCAATGATTATCCTTCATACACAAATTAAGTTAGTTGTAGTACGCAATGCAATGCGAAATCTTTTCATTTCTCAGAGTAATACGTTAAATCTGTTTATGTGATGCAATACAACTACTGTCATACCTTAATGCATATCGAAACGATTTAGATCTTGTAGGCATGGCAATGCAAAAAGGTAGCTTAAATATTTTTCTTCAGTGAACAAGGTTAGATCGTTATTAATCAGCTAATGCGATTATTTTCCTTTATACGCAAATGAAAATGGTTTGTTGTAGTATGCAATATATTGCGTAGGCAAATGAGGAAAAAGTTTGATCGTTTATGCAATACAATGCAATTAACACAATGTTAACTCTTCAATGCACATAGGAATGAGTTAGTTCTTAGTATGCATGGAAATTTACCAAAGTGCATATTACTTATATGTTATTCTTCAATGCAACAAATTGCATATGACATGACTTCAATGCACAAAGCTTGATCGTATTTGCAATGCTATGCATAAGCAGATTGCATTGCACATCTCTTTAACGCATAAAGGAATGAGTTAGTTCTTGAATGCATTGCAAAGCAACTTTTATTACTTAATATTATTCTTCAATGCACATTGCTTGATCGTGTGCAATGCAATCCAATATCTTCAATGCACTACGGAATGAGTTAGTTCTTGAATGCATTGCAATGCAAAAAAGTGCATATGACTTTAATGTTATTCTTCAATGCACATCGCTTGATCGTGTGCAATGTAATGCAATTGCACATATCTTCAATGCACTACGGAATGAGTTAGTTCTTGTATAAGTTGAAATTCCACAAAGTGCATATTGAAATCATAAGTCGTTTGCACTTTGTTGCATTGAAGAATAAAATATAAGTATATGTTATTCTTCAATGCAACAAAGTGCAAATGACATGATTTCAATGCACACAGCTTGATCGTATTTGAAATGCTATGCATAAGCAAATTTAATTGCACATCTCTTCAACGCATAAAGGAATTAGTTAGATCTTGAATGCATTGCAAAGCAAAGAGTGCTATTATATGTTATATGTTATATTGTTATATTATATGTTATATTATATTATATGTTATATTAGCCACAGTAAAGTCCCTATTTGACCCAAGGAACATATTTCTGGCCAAAGAATCCTCAATCTTGATTTTTCTATACATACTCATATGTCTATGTGACTGATTTAACATCAGAAGGAGTCTATAAGTTTACACATTTTTTGAAGACTCTTTGAACAGAAAAAAGTTCAAAAGGTCTTCTAAATGACTTATGAAGCATCAGTAGGAGTCTATGAGTATGTAGAGAAAGTTCAAGATCGAGGATTCTTTGGCCAGAAAACTGTTCCTTGGTTGAAATATGGACTTTACTGTGGCTAATATAACCTCAAAAGAAGACAATCTGACAATCTTGTATATTAAGTTAATGTTCAAGAACTCTTTGGCCAGAAACATGTTCAGTAGTTCCATAAAAAACCTATGTATGACTGATTTAACATCAGAAGGAGTTTATATGGGAAAATTGCATATTAAGATTGCATATTAAGTTAATGTTCAAGAACTCTTTGGCCACAAATATGTTCAGTAGGTCCATAAAGAACCTCTATATGACTGATTTAACATCAGGAGGAGTCTATAAGTTTATACATTTTTGAAGACTCTTTGAACAGAAAAAAAGTTCAATAGGTCAGATATTGTCTTCTAAATGACTTTTGAAGCATCAGTAGGAGTCTATGAGTATGTATAGAAAGTTCAAGATCGAGGATTCTTTGGCCAGAAATATTTTCCTTGGGTCAAATATGGACTTTACTGTGGCTGATATAACATCAAAAGAAGACAATCTGATAGTATATTAAGTTAATGTTCAAGAACTCTTTGGCCACAAATATGTTCAGTAGGTCCATAAAGAACCTCTGTATGACTGATTTAACATCAGGAGTCTATAAGTTTATACATTTTTGAAAACTCTTTGAACAGAAAAAAGTTCAAAAGGTCAGATATTGTCTTCTAAATGACTTTTGAAGCAGCAGTAGGAGTCTATGAGTATGTATAGAAAGTTCAGGCTCGAGGATTCCTTGGCCAGAAATATGTTCCTTGGTTGAAATATGGACTTTACTGTGGCTAATATAACATCAAAAGAAGAAAATCTTAAAAAAACATCTCAAAAAGACGTATATTAAGTTAATGTTCAAGAACTCCTTGGCCAGAAATATGTTCAGTAGGTCCATAAAAAAACCTATGTATGACTGATTTAACATGAGAAGGAGTCTAGAAGTTTATAAATTTTTTGAAGACCATTTGAACAGAAAAAAGATCAAAAGGTCAGATGTGCTCTTCTAAATGACTTATGAAGCATCAGTAGGAGTCTATGAGTATGTATAGAAAGTTCAGGCTCGAGGATTCCTTGGCCAGACAAATGTTCCTTGGGTCAAATAAGGACTTTACTGTGGCTAATATCACTTCAAAAGGAGACAATCTGATTGTATAAGTTAATGTTCAAGAACTCTTTGGCCAGAAATATGTTCAGTAGTTCCATGAAAAAACCTATGTATGACTGATTTAACATCAGAAGGAGTTTATAAGTTTATACATATTTTGAAGACTCTTTGAACAGAAAAAAGTTAAAAAGGTCACTGCTTTGCACTGCACTGTACTGCATTGTATTGCATTGTATTCAATTGTATTGCATTGCATTGAAATTGCATTGCATTGCATTGCATTGTATTCAATTGCATTGCATTGCATTGCATTGATATTGCATTGCATTGCATTGCATTGCATTAAAATTGCATTGCATTGCATTGCTTTGCATTGCATTGCTTTGCATTGCAATGCATTGCATTGCATTGCTTTGCATTGCAATGCATTGCTTTGCATTGCATTGCATTGCTTTGCTTGGCTTTTTATTCAATTGCATTGCATTGCATTGCATTGCATTTTATTTAATTGCTTAGCATTGCTTTGCATTGTTTTGCATTTGCATTGCTTTGCTTTGCTTTGCTTTGCTTTGCATTGCATTGCATTACACTGCATTGTATTGCACTGCACTGTACTGCATTGTATTGCATTGTATTCAATTGTATTGCATTGCATTGAAATTGCATTGCATTGCTTTGCATTGCTTTGCATTGCTTTGCTTTGCTTTGCTTTGCTTTGCATTTGCATTGCATTGCATTGTATTCAATTGCACTGCATTGAATTACACTGCATTGCATTGCATTGCATTGTATTTTATTGTATTCAATTGCATTGCATTGCATTGCTTTTTCATTGCATTTCATTGCATTTCATTGCATTTCATTGCATTTCATTGCATGCACGAAATATATCCATCTGTTGTCCAATGAATTTAATACAACATATGTGCTGTTGCATTTCAAAGCTTAAGAGAAAAAAACCTATTACGATTTTCATTACAAGAAGGAACTTATTACGATGTTGCATTGTATTGCTTTGCATTGCATACCATTGCATTGCTTTGCTTTGCTTTGCATTGCTTTGCATTGCATTGCATTGCATTGCATTGCATTGCATTGCTTTGCTTTGCTTTGCTTTGCTTTGCATTGCTTTGCTTTGCTTTGCTTTGCAGTGAATTGCATTGCCCTGCATTGCATTGCATTGTATTGTATTCAATTGCATTGCATTGCAATGCATTGCTTTGCTTTGCATTGCTTTGATTTGCTTTGCATTGCATTGCATTGCTTAATTGCTTAATTGCTTAATTGCTTAATTGCTTTGCATTGCTTTGCATTGCTTTGCATTGCTTTGCATTGCTTTGCATTGCTTTGCTTTGCTTTGCATTGCATTGCATTGCATTGCATTACATTGCATTGCATTGCATTGCTTTGCATTGCATTGCTTTGCATTGCTTTGCATTGCTTTGCATTGCTTTGCATTGCTTTGCATTGCTTTGCATTGCTTTGCATTGCACTGCAGTGAATTGCATATTGCACTGCATTGCTTTGCATTGTTATGGGGTGTTGCATTGCAAAGCTTAAGAGAACGAACCTATTACGATTTTCATTACAAGAAGGAACTTATTACGATGTTGCATTGCTTTGCTTTGCTTTGCTTTGCTTTGCTTTGCTTTGCATTGCATTGCATTGCATTGTATTCAATTGCATTGCATTGCATTGCATTGAAATTGCATTGCATTGCATTGCATTGCATTGCATTGCATTGAAATTGCATTGCTTTGCTTTGCTTTGCTTTGCTTTGCTTTGCTTTGCTTTGCTTAGCTTTGCTTTGATTTGCATTGCATTGCATTGCATTGCTTTGCAACACTGCATTGTATTGCACTGCACTGCACTTCATTGCATTGTATTCAATTGTATTGCATTGCATTGCATTGCATTGCATTGAAATTGCATTGCATTGCATTGCATTGCATTGCATTAAAATTGCATTGCATTGCATTGCTTTGCATTGCATTGCATTGCATTGCATTGCTTTGCTTTGCTTTGCTTTGCTTTGCATTGCTTTGCTTTGCTTTGCTTTGCATTGCTTTGCATTGCTTTGCATTGCTTTGCTTTGCTTTGCTTTGCTTTGCTTTGCTTTGCTTTGCATTGCTTTGCATTGCTTTGCATTGCATTGCTTTGATTTGCTTTGCATTGCTTTGCACTGCAGTGAATTGCATTGCACTGCATTGCATTGCATTGTATTCAATTGCATTGCATTGCATTGTATTGCACTGCACTACACTGCACTGCACTGCACTGCACTGCACTGCACTGCACTGCACTGCATTGCATTGCATTGTATTCAATTGTATTGCATTGCATTGCTTTGCATTGCATTGCATTGCATTGCATTGCTTTGCATTGCATTGCTTTGCTTGGCTTTTTATTCAATTGCATTGCATTGCATTGCATTGCATTTTATTTAATTGCTTAGCATTGCTTTGCATTGTTTTGCATTTGCATTGCTTTGCTTTGCTTTGCTTTGCTTTGCTTTGCTTTGCTTTGCTTTGCATTGCATTACACTGCATTGTATTGCACTGCACTGTACTGCATTGTATTGCATTGTATTCAATTGTATTGCATTGCATTGAAATTGCATTGCATTGCATTGCATTGCTTTGCATTGCTTTGCTTTGCTTTGCTTTGCTTTGTTTTGTATTGCTTTGCTTTGCTTTGCTTTGCATTGCATTGCATTGTATTCAATTGCACTGCATTGAATTACACTGCATTGCATTGCATTGCATTGTATTTTATTGTATTCAATTGCATTGCATTGCATTGCTTTTTCATTGCATTTCATTGCATGCACGAAATATATCCATCTGTTGTCCAATGAATTTAATACAACATATGTGCTGTTGCATTTCAAAGCTTAAGAGAAAAAAACCTATTACGATTTTCATTACAAGAAGGAACTTATTACGATGTTGCATTGTATTGCTTTGCATTGCATAGCATTGCATTGCATTGCTTTGCTTTGCTTTGCATTGCTTTGCTTTGCTTTGCTTTGCTTTGCTTTGCTTTGCTTTGCAGTGAATTGCATTGCCCTGCATTGCATTGCATTGCATTGTATTGTATTCAATTGCATTGCATTGCATTGCATTGCATTGCATTGCATTGCTTTGCATTGCTTTGATTTGCTTTGCATTGCTTTGCATTGCTTTGCATTGCTTAATTGCTTTGCATTGCTTTGCATTGCTTTGCATTGCTTTGCATTGCATTGCATTGCTTTGCTTTGCATTGCATTGCTTTGCATTGCACTGCAGTGAATTGCATATTGCACTGCATTGGTTTGCATTGTTATGGGGTGTTGCATTGCAAAGCTTAAGAGAACGAACCTATTACGATTTTCATTACAAGAAGGAACTTATTACGATGTTGCATTGTATTGCTTTGCATTGCATTGCATTGCATTGCATAGCATTGTATTCAATTGCATTGCATTGCATTGAAATTGCATTGCTTTGCTTTGCTTTGCTTTGCTTTGCTTTGCTTTGCATTGCTTTGCTTTGCAAGGCTTTGCTTTGGTTTTTATTCAATTGCATTGCATTGCATTGCATTTTATTTAATTGCTTAGCATTGCTTTGCATTGTTTTGCATTGCTTTGCTTTGATTTGCTTTGCATTGCTTTGCATTGCACTGCAGTGAATTGCAGTGAATTGTTGCATTGCACTGCATTGAATTACACTGCATTGCATTGCATTGCATTGCATTGTATTCAATTGCACTGCATTGAATTACACTGCATTGCATTGCATTGTATTTTATTGTATTCAATTGCATTGCATTGCATTGCATTGCATTGCATTGCATTGCTTTGCATTTCATTGCATGCACGAAATATATCCATCTGTTGTCCAATGAATTTAATACAACATATGTGCTGTTGCACCTATTACGATTTTCATTACAAGAAGGAACTTATTGCATTGCATTGCATTGCATTTTATTCAATTGCTTAGCATTGCTTTTCATTGCTTTGCATTGCATTGCATTGCATTGCATTGCTTTGCTTTGCTTTGCATTGCTTTGCAGTGAATTGCATTGCACTGCTTTGCATTGCATTGCTTTGATTTCATTGCATTTCATTGCATTTCATTGCATTTCATTGCATTTCATTGCATTTCATTGCATTTCATTGCATTTCATTGCATTTCATTGCATGCACGAAATATATCCATCTGTTGTCCAATGAATTTAATAAAACATATGTGGTGCTGCACTGCAAAGCTTAAGAAACGAACCTATTACGATTTTCATTACAAGAAGGAACTTATTACGATGTTGCATTGTATTGCTTTGCATTGCATTGCATTGCATTGCATTGCTTTGCTTTGCTTTGCTTTGCTTTGCTTTGCTTTGCTTTGCTTTGCATTGCATTGCATTGCATTGCATAGCATTGTATTCAATTGCATTGCATTACATTGAAATTGCATTTCATTTTTTTAATTCAATTGCATTGCATTGCATTGCATTTTATTCAATTACTTTGCATTGTATTCAATTGTATTGCATTGCATTGCATTGCATTGCATTGCATTGCATTGAAATTGCATTGCATTGCATTGCATTGCTTTGCTTTGCTTTGCTTTGCTTTGCTTTGCTTTGCATTGCTTTGCATTGCTTTGCATTGCATTGCATTGCTTTGATTTGCTTTGCTTTGCATTGCACTGCAGTGAATTGCATTGCACTGCACTGCATTGCATTGCATTGCATTGCATTGTATTCAATTGCATTGCATTGCATTGCATTGAAATTGCTTTGCGATGCTTTGCGATGCTTTGCGATGCTTTGCGATGCTTTGCGATGCTTTGCGATGCTTTGCGATGCTTTGCGATGCTTTGCTTTGCTTTGCTTTGCTTTCAATTGCATTGCATTGCATTGCATTTTATTCAATTGCTTAGCATTGCTTTTCATTGTTTTGCATTGCTTTGCATTGCTTTGCATTGCTTTGCATTGCTTTGCACTGCTTTGCTTTGCTTTGCTTTGCTTTGCTTTGCATTGCATTGCTTTGCTTTGCATTGCTTTGCTTTGCATTGCATTACACTGCATTGCATTGTATTCAAGTGTATTGCATTGAAATTGCATTGCATTGCATTGCATTGCATTGCATTGTATTGTATTGTATTGTATTGTATTCAATTGCATTGCATTGCTTTGCATTGTATTGCACTGCACTGTACTGCATTGCATTGCATTGTATTCAATTGTATTGTATTGCATTGCATTGAAATTGCATTGCATTGCATTGCATTGCATTGTATTCAATTGCATTGCATTGCATTGCATTGCTTTGCTTTGCATTGCATTATATTCAATTGCATTGCATTGCATTGCATTGCATTGCATTGCATTGCTTTGCATTGCATTGCATTGTATGTAATTTCATTGCATTGCTTTGCGTTACTTTGCGTTGCATTGCATTGTATTTAATTATTGCATTGCATTGCATTGTATTTAATTATTGCATTGCATTGCATTGCTTTGCATTGCATTGCATTGCATTGCATTGCACTGCATTGTATTGCATTGCACTGCATTGTATTGTATTCAATTGCATTGCATTGCAAGCATCGAAGAATAACAAAAATCATATGCATTTTTTATGCATTGCAATACATTCAAGAACTAAAACATTCCGTAGTGCGTTAAAGAGATAAGCAATGCAATCTCCTCTTGCATAGTATTGCACATGATTATTTAAGCGTTGTGCACTGAAGAATAACATTAAAGTCAAATGCACTTTGTTGAATTGCAATGCATTCAAGAACTAACTAATTCCGTAGTGCGTTAAAGAGATGTGCAATGCAATCTGCTTATGCTCAGCATTGCAAATACGACCATTTAACATGAGACGGAGTCTATAAGTTTATACATTTTTTGAAGACTCTTTGAACAGAAAAAAGTTCAAAAGGTCAGATATTGTCTTCTAAATGACTTTTGAAGAATCATTAGGTGTCTATGAGTATGTATAGAAAGTTCAAGATTGAGGATTCTTTGGCCAAAAATATGTTCCTTGGGTCAAATATGGACTTTACTGTGGCTAATATAACATCAAAAGAAGACAATCTGATTTCATATTAAGTTAATGTTCAAGATCTCTTTGGACACAAATATGTTCTTTGGGTCAAATATGGACTTTAATGTGGCTAATATAACATCAAAAGAAGACAATCTGATAGTATATTAAGTTAATGTTCAAGAACTCTTTGGCCACAAAAATGTTCAGTAGGTCCATAAAGAACCTCTATATGACTGATTGAACATCAGAAGCAGTCTATAAGTTTCTATATTTTTTTAAGACCCTTTGAACAGAATAAAGTTAAAAAGGTCAGATATTGTCTTCTAAATGACTTTTGAAGCATCAGTAGGAGTCTATGAGTATGTATAGAAAGTTCGAGATTGAGTATTCTTTGGCCAGAAAAATGTTCCTTGCTTGAAATATGGACTTTCCTGTGGCTAATATAACATCAAAAGAAGACAATCTGATTGTATATTAAGTTAATGTTCAAGAACTCTTTGGCCACAAATATGTTCAGTAGGTCCATAAAAAAACCTATGTATGACTGATTTAACATGAGAAGGAGTTTATAAGTTTATACAATTTTTGAAGACTAAGTTTTATTTATACATCTAGATATTTTGATATAGGTTTATAACATATACAAATTCTCCATATTAAATTAGTATATTGGCATATATTAATACAATGTATATGATAATTGTTTATATAATATTGTATGTTATAACCTTATATTTCACCGATATGTTTAATTTATATATGCCACTTTATTTAAACATGATTTCCATTACACGAGAGTAGATGTTAAAACTTCATGCTGATTTGTTCTCGGCTTTCGCCAAGATAAGCAACACTAAAGGCCTCATTATACTTCTGCGTCGAATCGACGGCGTAGCTACGCCGTCACTCCTACGGCGTCGTGGCCGTTTTATGGTTCTGCGTCAGGTTGCGTTGCATCGCGGTGCATTTCACCGCCAGAACGCTAGGTGGGTGTGTGGTTCGCGAATCTCTTTGCTAGTTTGTTTTGTTTCCGTGCGCCGGTTCCGCTTTTTCATTTCCGACAATGGCGAGCGAAAGAGAGAGAATGCTGATGTACGACCAGAGGTCTGGTATAAGATATGGAATTAGCAGCGCCATGAAACCAGCAAAGCAAAACAACATTTTCAGCATGTTATCCTCCTGAGACCCAGAAAAAAAAAGTTTTTTGAATTTAGTTTTTTTCCATGTCATCACACTGTTTATAGCACAATAAACCAATGGTAAAAAAACACATATATAAAATAATATTTTATTCATACGTTATGCTATGTCCTCTGTAGTGGACGCCAGGACTAAGTTGTTTAAAAAATAAAATGACATGAAATTATATGTATAGGCAAAAACAATGGTTTTTTTTTTTTTAATCATCAATACATTTTGGGGTTTCAGGATTTTTTCAACCAAAATTTGTATGAAGATTATTCTCAACTATGTTATGAAAGAAATAATGGAATGAATTGATATCATACACCATTTTACTTTTTGCAATATGTGGGTAAAATGGCCATAAATTAATATTCCCATTCAATGCAATGTATCTATACACTATCTAATTTGCACACTAATGTGTTCTTGGAGCAACATTTAATGAAAAAAAGAAGTGTAATAATTGGAGTAATTATTGGCAACATTTTAATAATAATATCTAATATTTCATAGGAATATTGATGTATAATTTATTTCCATATTCACTTGTTGTGTCTCCCAGAATGCCTGATAAACATGATTTTAGTCCTAATGTCCTCTACAGTGGACACGTTTGAAATCAATGCCCTGTTCTGTAACAGTAGTCTGTCTTTGTAGTGCGCTGAAGAGGAATTGTACAGATGGTCGTACTTTCGTACTTCCTCGATCAAACGTTCTTCAACTTGATCCATCATTGAACAGGTCACTTTAAAAATGGCGCTATAGCGGGAGGGGAAAACCGGAAAAGCTACACTCCGGAAATGATGTATAATCTGACCAATCACAGCCCTTGCTGTCTGCGTCGCCTCGACGCGTAGTTACAATTTTTTGGAGGTGCACGTCAGGCTACGGCGGAGGGGACGGAGAGGGGTTCGCGTCGACGCAGAGGGCTCTGCGGGGGTACGCCGTCGATTCGACGCAGAAGTATAAAACAGGCTTAAGCTTAAGCAGGTGATGAACACAAAGGACAAGAGGGATCCTCTCCTACCCAGAGGTTTAGGTTCTGCGGTGATGGGAGAACATCATATGTTGACCTAATAAGGAAACTGATCCTACTCTCTTCCATTGACCAAAGGTCTTGCCAGCCCATTTTGCGTTGTTCCACACTCTCCCATCTCATCCACTCTCCCTGCTTGGCCTGGGAAATGGCCTTTATACTCCTCATCCTCTCCTCCTGCTTTCGCACCTCGTTGACTACCAGCTTCCTCCTTTGAGCTGGGCCTGCCTTGTGCCATTTAGGAGGAGCTAACCTGAGCCCAAAACCCCCTCTTCCATGCTGTACCTGTCCCACGATATCCCCTATTTGAAGGTCAGCCTTTGCCTCTACTACAGATTTCTTTGCTGACCACTTTCTACCAGTTTTTAACACAGGGGCTGCCTCCCTTACACATTTGTCACGTGACTCTACTAATGTCATTTCCAGTCTGACCTTGGCACACTTAAACTCCTCGGTTAAAGCAGAGACTGGCAGCTGCAATATTCCTTTACTATAAAGTCCCACTCTGCTGAGGCAGCGTGGAACTCCCAACCATTTCCTGATGTATGAACTTATTAACGCTTCCAGCTTATCCACTGTTGTCAAAGAAACCTCGTACACAGTCAGTGGCCACAGCAACCTCGGCAGTAGACCAAACTGAAAGCACCAGAGTTTTAGTTTGCCTGGTAGAGCACAGCTGTTTATGCTCTTCAACCCTTCCACTGCTTGTTGTCTAACTTCTCCCACTCGAACTGTGTCCTTTAGATCTCCATCGTACCATCTCCCAAGACTTTTCACTGGCTTCTCAGAAACTGTTGGTATTGCCTCACCATTAATGAAGAATGTTTTATCTACTACCTTTCCTTTAACTATGGAGATGCTCCTTGATTTAGAGGGCTTAAATTGCATTCGTGCCCATTCAATATTATCTGTTAACTTCCCCAATAACCGATTAGTGCAGGCTACTGTTGTAGTCATGGTTGTCATGTCATCCATGTATGCTCTGATTGGTGGTAGTCGCAACCCAGAAGCCAAGCGCTCTCCTCCTACTACCCATCTTGATGCCCTAATGATTACTTCCATTGCCATGGTAAAAGCCAGTGGAGAAATTGTGCATCCTGCCATTATTCCAACCTCTAAGCATTGCCATGCAGTGCTGAATTTTGGAGTTGAGAAACTAAATTGCAAATCTCCAAAATAGGCTTTCACTAAATTTGTTATTGACATTGGTACTCTGAAAAAATCAAATGCTGCCCAAAGAAGCTCATGTGGCACTGAACCATATGCATTGGCCAAATCCAGGAATGTCACATGGAGCTCCTTCCTCTCCTTTTTAGCTGACTGAATTCGTTGCCAGATAACATTGATGTGTTCTAAGCATCCTGAGAACCCTGGAATGCCCGCTTTTTGAACTGAAGTGTCAATGAAGCCATTCTTTAATAGGTAGGTGGACAATCTCTGGGCAATAATGCTGAAGAAAATCTTACCTTCAACGTTTAATAGTGAAATAGGACGAAACTGACTGATGCTTGTAGCATCTTTTTCTTTAGGTATAAAGACTCCACCTGCTCTGCGCCATGCTCTAGGTACAACCTGTTTTTCCCATGCCACTTTTAACAATTTCCACAGAATTCGCAGAACTCCTGAAGCACTCTTGTACACTCTGTACGGAACTCCATTAGGCAATGGAGATGATGAAGCCCTTGCCTTTCTCACAGCCTGCTCTACCTCTTTCCACTTAGGTGCACAGACCTCCATTTGGTATTCTGGTGGGTTGATAGGTGGTATGTCTGATGGAATTGACATATGCTCATGCCTTTTTGCATCTGTATGCATTTCCTCCAAATATCTCTCTAGCTCAACTCTAGATGCTTTTAAAGTGCCATTCTTCTCACTGGTGAATAACTTCTTTACGAATTTGAATGGGTCTTTATAGAAATTAGCCCTCGCACGTTCCTTCTTTTTGTAGCGTTTCCGTAGACGCTCAGCTCTGCGTAATGTTGCCAGCTTATCTTTTATGTCCCTTTGTAAGAGATTGAGTCCCTCCTTCTGACTTTGTTCTGCTCTTTTCCATTGCTTCCTCAACTGTCTCCTTTCTCTAACTAACCCTTCAATTTTCTGCTGCCGTCTAGACATTCCAGGAGCAGTTTGTACTTTTTCCTTCCTTTTTTCCACACCAAACCTCTCACTTCCATATGCGTAAATGATGTCCCCAAATTTATCCAGCTTCTTTTCAACTGTACCAGTTAATCTTTCCAATGCAAAGCATAGATCTGTGTTTACCGTATCCCATGCAGTTTTCTCACAAGCTCTTGGCCATCTAACTCCAGGCCTATGCCCGTTGAGGTTCTTTTCTCTCTTATGCTGGTTAGTCTGACCGGTTTCACAAGTATGAATATGTTCATCACTAACTGTGCAAGCCCTCCTCTCCTCTATGACAGGGGTGCTGATATCCTGCGAGCTGTGGTTTGCTTCCTGTCGCTGGATTTCATTCGACTGACTTGACTGACTTCGTAAGAAGTACTGATCAATGCGAGGCCCTTGTCCCTTCTCCCTCAAGCATTTCATTTTCCCTTGATGAACCTTCAAACCCCTGACCGTTGTCGCCTTGCTCCAGCCACAGACACAAACTTGGAGTTCAATGACTTTACTAACTGCAGATCTTGAACTAGTCTTACTCTCCATACTCATATCCTTTTCCATTCCTAAGTCGTTAACCATGTTGTCCAACATCGAGTCATCTTCCGCCCCCGCTCTCGCAGACTCTAGGGGTATTTTTCTCTTTAATTTCTTAGAAGCCTTGGGCGGGTGTCTCCAGCATCCTGTAAACACGAAGCTGGATACTGCCGACAAGGGTAGCTAACCCTTACCAGCCCCATTGGGGTCTATTTCCTCCTGTCAGCTGTCTCTCCAGGCTGTCACAAGGTCTTTCCCTTGTTGCCAGCAGCACTATTCACCGCAGTCACTGGACGTATCCAGATCTTCATGATTTCCATTACACGAGAGTAGATGTTAAAACTTCATGCTGATTTGTTCTCGGCTTTCGCCAAGATAAGCAACACTAAGACGTAGCTTTACAGTAAACTATGCTTCTCCATCCATTTACGCTTCTTTCCATATGAGGGTGTGACTCCCCTTCTGTCCGGCGTTAACGGCTGCAGTGTACTTGGCGCGTCAGCACACACGACGGCTGCAACTACAGTGTGGTCTCCCTAGTGGACCAACACGACAACCGTCTGGATTGAGCCGAGTAGGGGACATCTCTAGGGTCTTCAAGTGGGCACCTTCCGTCCTCAGTGTTTCGTCGACTAGCCCACGACACCTCAAGAGGGCTCGACAGTGACTCTGGCGTCCCAGAGTCACCCCCCTCCGTCCCCCACTCAACTCAGCCCAGCTTACTGACCTCTACATCCCTCCTGCTGCTGAGACCTAACCACAATCTCACTATCTCTCCGCAACCCAACCATACGCGCCAACCCGATTGATTAAGGCTGTCGAGCCCCACTGGTGCGTTAAAGCAGTTACAGTGGCAACGGTTCCGTATGGCATACCACCTAACGCAAAACACAATATCTACCCAACCACCCGTCATTCTATACTATACAACCTATACAAATTGTATAGTATACTACATACATCCATTACATTCTTATGGTTTCCTTAATAATTCATTCCTTGTTTTCCTTATTTGAACATCTTGAACTTTTAACAAGTCTATACAATCCATCTCAAACACCTCCTCCTCTTGAGGACCATCTCAAAGCTTGTGCCAGTAGCACATGACATATTTTGCATTGCATGCTCGACAGAAATCCATTCGTTGTGCATACAATTTCATACAAAAGCTAACTAATTCCGCTTTGCATTGAAAAGATGATGTTTGCATAATTGAATTCATTGTGCAGTGAAGTAAAATACATTAAATATGCTCTTTCATAGCATTGCATAAAATAACAAACTTATTTAGTTGTGTAATGAAGAGATATAACATAACATGTAAGCTGTTGCATTGCGAAGCATACAGAACTAACTGATTCCCTTGTGCATTGAAGAAGATATAGATATGATATAGGTAATGTGTCATTGCATTGTATGGCTTTGCATTGTATTTTATTGTATTCAATTGCATTGCATTGCATTGAAATTGCATTGCATTGTATTGCATTGCAGTGCTTTGCATTGCTTTATTTCATTGCATGCACGAAATATATCCATCCGTTGTCCATTGAATTTAATACAACATGTGATGTTGCATTGCAATTCTTACAAGAAGGAACTTATTACGATGTTCATTGAAGTGCATTGATGTTAACCATTGTAGGGAATAGTGAATGAGGGTTTATAGGGTGTGATTGGGAAAACAGCCTCTAAATGTCGATTTTGAGTGCTGTTACAGTTTTTCTCTGTCGCTTTGGTGCATTTCTCACATCACTATTTACATTTGCACAACAGTTATTTCAACCTCCACAACATTTAGTCATTTGTGCACATCACAGTAGCAGTTTCTCATTCCTTCCAACAAATTGCAAATACTTTTGGACATGCATCAATTGCAATTATAAAACAGCAGAGAGTTGTATAACTCTCTGCTGTTTTATAACATTATCATTTGCTTATGTCATGTCAGTCAAAATTAACTATACTTGTGAATGCTGAATAGTCATTCCATATAAAACGAATAGTCCTCATTTCATTGCTTGAGTCATCACATACAAAAATGTTGAACTAGTTGTCAAAATCTGTCAAGCAAGCTTTTTTTTTGTTTTTTTTTTAAATGTCTCCTAAATTGAACAATTTCTCTCAGGTGAACTTCTGTGTCCAGACAGAGAGGAACGTCTGGATGTGCATGAATGATTTACAGTACTATGTATGTTCAGTTCCAATGTACTGCAATATTGTTTACAGTTGTGCACAGCTCTACCCAAAGGGAGTTTATGTTTGTTGTAAATAAGGCTGTATTTTATTCTTTTGCACAGTAGTACTGTGAACAAATTAGAATTGCAAAGTAAGAGCATATAGTACAAATGTGAACAATACATATTCAGTGTCTTATACTCACTAAATACAGTAATGTGTAACTTTACTGTAGTTTTGAAATGGCTGTGCAAATAGTATATAGTGCTGTCTGGAGCATTTTCAGGCAGTGTCACCAAGATCTGACTTTTTTGCATTGGAAAACATTTACAGAGTAAACTGTCATTATGAAAACATGACAAAGCCATTTGACTATCTTGTTCATAAACAATGGTGTCAAGACTTTTCATCTTGATGACACTGACACGTTCATTGACATGAATACTTGCTTTTGAGGAGTGAGTTATCCATTTTGAGCAAGTGACACGCTTGTGCAGGTTATCAACTAGGTTTTGCAGTTTGAACTAATTGTTTTGAGAACTGCATTAACTGTTGTGCAAAAGTAAATAGTGATGTGAGAAATGCACCAAAGCGACTGAGAAAAACTGTAATTCACACTCAGTATTTTCCTGTAGGCAATTTTTGTTTTCTACTGCATATTACTGTTTTAATGGAAAATAGTATGATATTGTCAGAATTTGGTCTTTGTTTTTTACAGCATGGGTATTGTGTTCTCCAGTTTTGCCTATCTCGTCCCTGTGTCTGTTTAATACCATGACCATGACCATGATATTGAATAGTAGAAATTGTGTATAATGTAATAATTTAATTGGTATTACTCCTCGCAGGCCCTGATTTTTGAGAAATGTGCAGAGACAGCAATGTGGGTATTGATTTGCGATCATTTGTTCTCATTTAATTTAATAAAGTTTACACTCATGCACTTCACACACTTATTATTGTGAAGTGATTTCAGAGTTTTATATAGCTATAATATCGTGCTATCCCCTGGCACACCTGTTATCCAGCAAACTCAAGAATATTTTTCCTATTATTTGGAAGAATTCTTTATTTGTTTTGAAGCCATTATCTGTGCCTTTTTGAATAAGGTATTTGGCTTCAGGCACATCCCTAGTTTACACTTTCAGAGCATAACAATGGTCTTTAATTAAAGGCACACTATTTCTTTAAATGATAAAATAGATTTGCCTGATGTAATTTGATACTGGTGGGTGTGGCCACACTTTAGGAGGCCTCCCCCATGGTGAAAGGTAGTAAAGGTAGGAATAAAATACAAAGAATAAAAATTTTAAACGTGTTTTTATTGTATATTGCTGCACTTTGGTTAAATGTATTGTTATTATTTTATAGGTCAAATTTATAATTTACTTTTTATAACAGAAATTAGTATTCAGCCAAATGTGAAGTATAGACCACAAGTATAGCCAAATCTGTACACACACTCCCAGCCTCCCTCCTTTCTTTCTCCGACTCAGTGTAGAAATGATGTATGTAGGGTGAAATCACTATCATACATGACCACCACATGAGAAGTTGTTGGGTGACACACCATTGTCTTAAATTGCTTCTGTTACATAAAACCCCATTTACTTCTACGGGACCCACAAAGATTGCACAAAATGGGACAGACTATATTAAATAACTGTAAAAGTTACAAATATGAATACAAACGTTCTGCTGCAATTGTTAGTGCATGTTTGTTAAATATTTTTTTATTAATATTTACAGGTACTCTGGTTTCCCCCACAATTCAAAGACATGCAAGTCAGGTGTATTGGAGACATCAAATTGCCTGTAGTCTGTCTATATGTGTTGTGATTGACTGGCTACTTATCCAGTGTTTTCCTGCCTTTGGCCAATTTGCCTTTTTTCCTGCCTTATTACTACTGATGCAGAAATGTTCTCTTCATTTAGACTGAAAATAAACCTTCCACATTTTTAATGATTTAAACAATAGAGCAATAGATACGCTATTTATAAAGTTAGTATATGGTAATAGCTCTGATCACAACCATGTGAACACTTCCAATATAGTGTCTATCTGCTTAAATATAACTACTTGAAAATTAAAGAAAATGGATGATTTAGTTTGACTTTATTTCACTTTCAAGACAAACAAACAAAAATACAGCATCCAAACAACATCCAAATCAGCATACAAGTTAAAAAAAACAGATGTATCTGTAAATGCATCTTGATTAAACCTTGCTCATTAAGAAGTAAGTGCCTTTCAGTTTTGATTATTGCAGATGAAGAGCGAACATTATCATCTGGTGCAGATACTAGGGGTCTCTTGGCTCTTTTTGTGTCCTGGTGGTCGTTTTCTGCATCCAAGCCTTGTGACATCAGAGGTCCTCATGATTTACAGGCAAGTCACCAGTTTGGACACCTTCAGAATTAAATTCAGCCACATCCTTGTTCTCTTCTAAAATGAAAGATCAAAATTATAGAAGTATGAATTTATGTGTAAAACTTAGGAATTTATTCATAGGGTGGAAATCTGCCCTCTTACTCCAACTAGTCTCATTTTAAACATGCTTTTAGTATCTGTGTGGTTCCCAGTTATTGAAAAGGATGAACATCACTGTAGAAATGTTGCTTTTCTTTTGAAATCCCAGTGGTGGTAAAACCAAATGCTCAAGGAATTGCTGGTATGCTACTGCATTTCAAATTTAGCCTGTGTAATTTACCCACCCTAATGTTGATTAAGCGGTATGATTTCTTTCATATGCATTACTCAAAATATTTAATTAATATTTATTTGGGTGAATTCAATCCAAATTAAAGCGCTTGTTCAGACTTAAAAGTTAAAACGCTTAAAGCACCCAAGATTGTCAGCAAAAAAGTACATGCAGCAAATAGTTTTCAATGTGCTCTGATCAAATTTGGTTGAAAACTGCCTGATATCAAAGCACTGATCAGCGACAAGACATGGAAATTATCATAATTTTTTTTGCTGAGACTCATGGGTACTTTATTAAAGTGTTAAGTTAAGTCACCATCTAATACCATTGTATTGAATTTATCCAAAAGGATATCTATTAAATTATCACATTTTGTATTCTGTACAAAATATAAATAATAACAGTGCAAGTAGCAGCACACTAGCACATAATGCTTCCTTTAACCTTAACACACTCCTGCTGTTCTTTAATACACACTGCTTCCAATTGTTCACATATCTACGAAGGCATGAAAGAGTGCATGGTCCAATCTAATCACTGCCATTAAAGTTCTACCATGTGAGACAAAGCAAACCCAGGTCATATGTTACACAATATTTATGAGCATGAAGATAAGTGATACCCGTGCAGGTGCCTTCTTCATCCTTATAGCCATCAGCACAGGTGAGGCAGCTATCGGCACCAGGTCCTTTGCAACCGGAGCATCTGGTATTGCATGCTGGGATTTATAATAACAGTAACACCTTATTTTAGTGATGTGATTAATGATCAAGCTAAAATAATACTAATAAAATAATGACAATTATTATTTCAACAAACCTTTACAGGAGAATGAACCATCTGTGTTTAAGCAATATTGGTTATCCGCGCATGGAGCTGAATCTTTGGTGCACTCATTGATGTCTGCAATGGAGAAAATGTGAAAAAAATTAGGAAAATGCAGGACCAATACAGATAAAGACAAATGAGACGTAGAATCACACATATTAAACATCTAAAAATGTACAAAGTCTTTAATAAACTGGGCTTCTTACAAGTTCTAGGGCTGCATGAGTAATCAAAATTAAACGATTATTTTATGCACAGCTTGTCAGTGCAGCAAGGCTGATCGGTAGTAAATGCTGCTCCATCTGAACACCAGAGGGCGCTCTCACGTAAACATGCCAAATATACCCCGCCGCTGTAGTAGACAACAACACATGTCATACAAGGAAATCCCTATGGGCATCATACTATCGATGTAGCTGAAAAAACTACAATTTATCTTTAAAAACAAAAATATGGATTTATTAAGTGTCTTTTGTTGGACAAGAGGTTCATAAAAGCTTCTCATGTTTGGAAAGATGTTTGACACGTGTTGCCTTTTCAAATGCACGTTATAAGCGACAAACTCACAGTGCTTTCAGATGGAGCAGCGTTTCCTACGGATCACAGAGCCGTACGCCACTGACAAGCTCCGCATAACAAATAATGGCAGCCTTTGCGATTTCATAATCGCAATAATTCAAAACGGTTTAGCGCGATTTCAATGTTAATTGCGATTAATCGTGCAAGGTTCAAACAAAGGTCACATTTCTCATTCAGCTTACGTACGCACAAATTTGTGTGAAATTGTTGTACGAACATTTTCACAAACAAATCAGGAATCACTAAAAACTTTCGGACAACAATTTGTTGTAAATTTTATGAAAACAAACAAATGTAGGAACTAATACCCCACATAGGCAAAAAGCACTTTGTGCGGCTTTATAATTGTGTTAAGCGGATAGAAGAAAGAAAAGCTGCGTTATAGCATCAGCTGCAAGGTTTCTCTGAATAACAGATTTACATGCATGTAGAGCTGGCTAATGTGAGGTCTGTAATCTGGGTCTGTATAAAAGGTGTTTAATAGTTTGTTGCTAGAGTGACGAAAGGCTGTAAAGGAAAGGTTGTGCAGAAAGCTCTTATATGGAGATGGTTTGAATGCATTAAGCAAATGACTAACCTCATGCACAGATTAGTATTTACAATTCTCCAAATTCACTAACATTACAAATACGAAATAATCCACAAAATTATTAGTGAATGAGACTCTTTGAGTGGGGAGGGTTCTTTATTTGATGACAAAGTATGGTGTTACCAATCAACACTGTACCATCGTCTACAGATGTGTGATATTATTGCAGGTGCAGTGGCAAAGACGGATAGCAAGGCAAACAATTACTTTAGGAAGAGGCTTGTCTTTCAAATAATAATACATCTGAAAGATAACATGGTAAGTAACGCATTACAGCTTTACTTGGTAAAGCCCATCACTTTGGATACAAACATCAAAAGTCACAACTGGGACTACACCTACAGCAACTCTAGAGTCTAGTCAATAAGAGCGGACAAAGCTTGTGTCAGAATCAGACACACTTGGACAGCGGAGGAGATTGTGCAACGGGAAGTTTCGAGGTTGAAGCCAAGAAAGATTTTTTTAGAAAAATCCAGGTAGATGAGCAAGGAAATAACCCTCAAATGGTGGTCAGCAGCGGAAAGCAATGGTGGTGACTGTGGAAGTAACTAGGATAGAAGAAGTGTATCTGATTGGAGTGGTAAGCCAGCAGCAGCAAGGATACTCGCTCAATCCTAGACACCCTATCAAGTCCAAGGTAATCTGTCTCTGTGGTTTGGCACAGAGGACAACAAGCCGTGTTTCCACTTGATCAGGCCTTGGAGCTAACTTCAACATTTAAAAAAATGTTCAGCTCAAAACGCACTTATTGTTTTATATGCAATGCTAAAGGCTCCTTAAGCGAGGGTTAGATTAGTTAAATCATATAGGATTATAATCATGTATTTATTTGGATGTGTGTTTTATCTGTCTCTTCCCTGTGCCTTTATTAACGGACTAATGCATCCGCATACATCACACACTCCGGTTAACTTGTATAATGAATAACTCGTATTTTCTTCTCATGAGCTCCCTCTGTTGCTCTGGCTGAAAGGATAACAGCATACTGTAGTGAGACGGGAGAGATCGCTCAAACCTCCTCAGATCACAATCATCGCATAATTTCATGGAAAATGTATAGAAATGTGACGTAAACACATGAAATTGTATCAATATTTTTCTAAATGTGTAAGCCTTAATGGAGTCGTTTTGTGCATTCCTGTGATCGCAAATAAATGGAATCAGGTGTAACTGAAAAGACCAAACGTTCGCTTCTGTCATGCTAATTTTACAATCTAGCTAGTTTTCAGTCAGCTGGTAAAGTGGTGGGGTTGTGTTACGGCGTTCTATGTAGGCGTGTTAAGGGCGGGGTTAGGGCAGCGCTGTGGGGTTACTGGCCCAACAGTGGAAACTCAGCTTGATTTTGGGCTCGGTGTTTGAGGTCCAAAGCTATTGGCCTCATCCGGCACGTTGTTAGCCTTGGCCGGACAGTAGAAAAATCACCTTTTGTCCCATCAGTGAGGCTCCAAGGGAAAAGTGGCAGTAAGTACATGTCAGCTGGTGGCAAGACAGTCTGGCGCAGTGGAGGCATGTGGAGGCATATGATCAGGGCCTACGTAAGCAGATCCCTGAGGTATATATTAAAAGCAAACAAAAGACACCCTCAAAGACAGTTCAGGCAGCTACAGAAGTAATTATAACTGAGCTTACCATTCCATGGGAAGAGGAGATAAAAACAGCCAATGAAAGGAAGAAGTTAAAATACACTGATCTTGCTACAGGGTACAGGGAAAATGGATTGAGGACTGCCATTGGGAATATCACTGCAGAAGCAAGGAAGTACGGGCAGAGAACGGTTGTGTTGGAGGAAAGGTTTGCGCCTCGTAACGGTCAAGTCATTGTTCTACATGAGACTTGTAAAGGAGGAATGTCTGGATAGGAAGGGAAGATCAGAAATACCCAGCAGGTTTTGTAACAGCTACTGGTTAATTTTTAGTTTATTTCTTAGTATTACAATTGATCATATTACTGTACAAATGTATTCAATAAATTTTTTTTTTTAAAACATATATAAATGGGTCAGAATAATAAACGGATGACAGCACACGGATGATACTCTGCATCAATGAAATATTTTAAAACAGAACTAGAAAAATGCACATTAAAATGCACAAAAATAAAATTTACTGTAGCCATGAGAAGCTTTCTTACCGATGCATGCTCCTCCTTGGTCTTCCTCCCAACCATTCCTACATTCTTTACAATCCTGATTGGTTCCTCCAGTGCAGGTAACACAAGACTCATGGCACTCTCAAAAAATAAATACAAAAATAAAATTACAAATACACAACTGCAAAAAAAGTAACAATCTCAAATATCATCAGCATAAAACAAAAATTTGCATTGATAAATGTACATCATAATGGCTTTACCATTTTCTTTAATAACACATGCACCAATTCACCGATTCTTTTTTTTTTAATTCTAAAACTATTTCCAGATTTTAAATTCCTTATTTTCAAGGTGGTCTCACTTTTAGAACCCAAAGTAAATGGTAAACTCAATTTTACAAATATTATAACTAGAACATATAATAGAAGATACGGTGGATATAAAAAATCTACACTTCAAAGACAAATAATATCAGAACTTTTGCAACTTTGCAACTAATCATCAAACTTGTGGAATAGTCACTTCAGGTGAAGACATGTATACTGTAAATGTTTTTCTTTTAAGATTTTTCTGGCATCTTCTTGGTTGCATGCAAATAAGATCCATGGGCTTACAAAGCATTAATGGGATCTCATTGTTGAATGCTACAAAAAATTCCAAGGCATTAGATGTATGAATCACAGTAAAGACGGTCATCAACAAGTGGAGAAAGTATAGTCAAAATTAAGACTAATGATTAGTCACGGGAAGTCACTATATTATTGCCAGTAGCTCATTGACTTGCATTCAGATGCATGCGAAAAAGTTTTGCGGATTTTGCTATGTTCCAAAGTTGAAGTTTGGTTAACTCTGACCTGCAAATTCATATAACATGAAGACATGTGACCAATAGAAGATTGCTATGCATACAGCATTACCTCCTAGCTAAATTAAAATACTTACTTTTTGCAGTAAAGTGGAGTAGATTGTATATTTTTACATTCTGGATTATTTGTTATATGTAGATTTCTTTTTTTGTAAAGGCGCCACAGAGTTTGACGTCATATCACAACTGTTGCAGAGCCCGTAAAATGTTTACATGCTCTCCTCGCACAGCAGATGACTGACTCTCCTAGCGCAATAGGCAACTCACTTCAAGCAGCGAACAGAAATTAAGTTGACAATTCAAGTCAACACTTGCATGACAAAAGGTGCATACCACCACCTACTATATTGAAGTGTGTAAAATCATGGCTGCGTCGGTTTTTAGCGTGTGATGTTCTGTGGATAAAACCAGCTTAACATTGGTCAACGGGTTAATTTATTTTTTTGCACTTATGCCAGTCTTTTAACCCTTATGCGACCTTATGGACATTGTCTTTTTCTGTTGATAATTTTGCCTGTGTGTCAATGCCTGCTTTCAATTTTGGCACAAGTGTGTATTTTTGTTGGAATTTTACTATTTCACCCCCATTTCCTTTAATAAATTATGTTCACTAGGTACACAAAACCGTTACACTTGGACCTTAAGGACAAAAGGGTCCCCATTTAAAAACATTAAAAGGGCTATTTAACTATAAAATGGTGCGGTCTTTCTTAATAGACTAATTTGTGAATAAATTTACATTTTTCCAATTTTTTTTTACCAGGTACAGACATTTTCTCAGGTTTGGCCTATAAAGCAAATACTCGCTTTATTCCCGTTTTCTGCTTCTGTTATATTGTGTGTTGGTATGGATGTCAGAGTGTGGCTTGTATGCGTGTAATAAAACAAATTGTGTGTGTAATATTTGAGAGAGAAAAAGTCTACTGTACTGCAAATATCTTTTGCCGGGTTTTCTCAGAAATGTGTCACTTTGGGTTTCAGTGGCCTTGCATAGGTTGCCATTTTTGACATTAAAGGTACAAAAGGTATGATTATGATCTATCTTAGTTTAATTTTTTCATTAAACAAGCTATTTTAGTAGGGTTATGAATACTTTTTTTATAGCCACTGCATATGAGGGTAATCAAGTTGTTTATTTTGTGTACCTTTGCACAAGGAGAATGTATCATTCCTCAGTTCACTAAAATATCCATCACTGCAGTCCAGACAAAACTCTCCTTCATATCCTTTATCACAATTGCACTTTCCATTTCCAGCCCTTGTTCCGTCTCCATCACATTTGCCGTTACCATGGCACGGTCTGTCAGCTCCTCCAACGCAAGCTTAAAATAATGCAAAATAAGAGACAATTTTACAAGATAAGCAACAATTTTACAAGATAAGCTTTCATCATCTCAAAATGGGAGCATTAAAGTCTCCCACAACATAAATCTATGAATGAAAACTCTTCTAGCTCTACAAAGCATGAGTTAAGAACTTTTGCATGCAGAAACTCTAAAATATGGTTTCCCTCCCCTTTCTTTCAGCTTATAGCTAGCTACCTGTATCAAGTTTAATGGACCACAGATTTGAAAGTTACTCTTTTGTCTCTCTTCAGTACTGAGATTACAGTAATCCAAGAACATGTTTAGTGTATTCACTGCCGTTCAAAAGTTTAGGATCGGTAAGAATTTAAATGTTTTTAAAATAAGTCTCTTCGGCTCAATATATTTAATAAAAATAAAAAACAGACAATTAGTAATACTAATACTGTGAAATATGGCAATTTAAAATAACTTTTCTGTTTGGATATATTTAAAATGTAATTTATTTCTGTGATGGTAAAGCTGAATTTTCAGCGTCATTACTCCAGTCTTCAGGTGTCACATCAAAAATCATTCTAATATGATAATTTGCTGCTCAAGAAACATTTATTATTATTATTATCATCATCATCAATGTTGAAAACAGTTAAATGTTGAAAACAGGATTATTTGATGAATAGAAATGTTGAAAGAACAGCATTTGTCTGAAATGGAAAGCTTTTGTAACACTACCTTTCAAAAGTTTGGGTCAATAAGAATAAAAAAAGAAAAAGAAAAAAAGAAATTAATACTTTTATTCAGCAAGGATACATTCATTTCATCAAAAGGGACAGTAAAGACATTCATAATGTTACAAAAGCTTTCTATTTCAAATAAACGCTGTTCTTTTGAAATTTATACTCAAAGAATCCTGAAAAAAGGGTACATAACTGTTGTCTACATTGATAATAATCAGAAATGTTTATTGAGCAGCACATCATCATATTAGACTGATTTCTGAAGGATCATGTGACACTGAAGAGTGGAGTAATGAATCTGAAAATTCAGCTTTGCCATCACAGGTATAAATTACATTTTAAAATATATTGAAATATAAAACAGTTATTTTAAATTGTAATAATATTTCAAAATATTACTGTTTTGTATTTTTAATCAAATAAATGCAGCCTTGGTGAGCAGAAGAAACTTACCGATCCCAAACTTTTGAACAGCAGTGTACAATTTACACTTGTGTTGGCCAAACATTTGTATTTACAATTGCGTTAAATGTGTTTGTAGCCTAACACAGTCAGGCTTCATTCACTTACTGTTGCAGTCAGGACCAAATGAGCCTTTAGGGCAGCACACTTTGATAGTCTCTACACAAAACCATTTAAACAGATCTGGGTGTTTTGTTTTCCTGCAATAGAAATACAGACAATTCTGTTAAGACTTCATTTCATAATTCGATTCAATTAGATGCTTTCAAAAACGAGACCGAAGTTCAAAGTTCGTCATCCATTGTCAGCGTGCCGTACTGTATCGTAAATTACATTAACAGAGTCTGTGCAGACTGTCATTATGCAGACAAAATATGGTGATTTTTTTTTAACCTGAACTGCAATTATGATAACACACAATTAGAATCAGGTCTTTATGAGAAAATGTGTGTTAAATATTAAATTTATGCTTCTCAATCAGAAGGCTGCATCCTAGTAAGGCTCCATTTCTGGGTTCCAACATCCCTAGGAGACATTGAAGCCCGTCTCAATTCTAAAGATCCTTGGAAGACAATCTTGGTTTCACATTATTCAGAGAGAAGGACTTGGCTTGCTGACACTGAATGAAGGATGTGAAAAAGGCTCCTACAAATCACCCACAATCCTTTCCACACATTACAATTCACAAAAAAAAAAAAGAATTATAGGAAAAATGAATCAGCAATTAGGAAGTTTCATTATAGTATTATAGAAAGTCAGTTAATTTTGACCAGGAACTTTTTTATTTTTAAACAAATTAAAAATTGAGTTCATCAGAGGGGCTCAAGTCCCCAGGACTTTTGTCACACTTGAACCACAAATACACAAACAAATTGAATGGATTGGTCAATTTGGAGTGGTCAATTTGACCCTCTCCTCACCCTCAAAAATGATTTTATAATGTCTACATGTGCATTTGAATGCATGATATTGAAAAGAACTGACCGTGGACCCAGCGGAACATCTCATTTGCTCCAAATAGAGCTATAAGGCCATCTAGTGGCAAGAGTCATGAAATGTTTTTTTTTCATTTTTTTTTTTCACAAGAGACACCCAATGTAAAATATTTTAAGTTGAATTTATAAACTGGGTTATGCATGAAAATGTGATTTATTTTGAATTTGTTGAAGGAATGTGCTTAAATTACTATTTATTAATTATTTATTTATTAAATCTAGTTATTTAAAGGTAAATAAAGTAAAAAATTAAATAAAAATCTCCCAAAAATTGCATTAAAAAATTGAAAAAATATTATCAAAGTGAAATAAAATAAGCTTTCTGGACAAACACATTTAAGTATAATTTTAGGGCTTCGGGTCCCCGTGAGGGAAAGATTTGTTACAAAGTGCGAGGGAAGGATGAAAGTTAAAAATGTTTCACATAAAATAAATAAATAAATTTGTAAAAAAAATAATATTTTAATAGGTTTTTTTTGTACCGTGACTGCAGAGGAAGAAAAGCTTTATGGCATAGTCATCCACCCTTACTAGACAGTCTCATTCAATACTGAGGAGGACAGTCTTTTGGGTTTGGGCCTAGAAGCCTTAGAAAGACTTGATGACGGCTGCACAAATTAATTTTAAATGCCATAAACAATTCAAAAATTTAAATGCAGGCTCCTAATTTCTGGTCTGTCCCACAAAATGCAAGACAGCTGGTCACCATACCCAAGTATACGATGATGCTGCTGCTTTGTCTTTCAGAGAGGTAGACGTATACTTGACACAACAGCTGTAGCATCACAAAACAGCTGTAGTGCAAACGGCACGCTGTATACCTCAGCCTTCAGAATGAAGTCTTCAGTTATTATGCCACAAATTCTCCATCGGAGTTCCTGACCTCTTGAACCACCATGTCTCAAAGTGTTCCTCGTTTTCCTCCAACATGTGGTTGCACTCAAAACTGCTGCTGTAACAGGCGCCCTCCAAGATCTCCATCAGCCTAATCTCACTGAAAACACAAATTTTAGTCAATGACAGTTACAGTAGTGCATTCTCATTAGTGCACACAAGTAAATGTTGTTTTGTCAAATGTTATTCTTCTCACCTCGACTCATATTTGGAGAGTTTTCGCTCTTCCCATGCTGTGTTTCCACCACCAAAATTTTGATTTGCTGTTTTTTCAAAACCCTGCAAAAATGCATAGGTTACATCTGCACTTAACTAAAAATTAATGAAGCATCTCTGATGCCAGACTTTCTACGTACTAACACTTTTCTGAACAGTATAGATTATTTAGTCATTTTAAAACAAACTTTTATTAATGAAATGTGTCTCTTTAAAGATGCTATCTTTATTTTAGATATATATGGAGATAGTAGGCTACATACCTTGTCAAAATTGTCGACTAATTGTCTGCATGTTGAGCATAATGCGTTAAAGTCCTTTGTATAGGTAGATCCATGTGATAGAAACAAAATAACAAACATCAAGAAAAAAATACTATATGAGAGTAACATGGTTTCATCAAGTGAGTGGTGCTCATATGCTGTCCAGTAATAAAACGCTGTTTTTATGGGCTTGTCTCCAGCTAGTTAAGATGCCCTGAATTAACATCTAGTGCCTGAAATTATGACACGTTAATAATAAAGATGTGTAGAATGTAACTTTTACATATTTCCATGCCGCCACACCAGCTAAACATTCGATTCAGATTTCCGCGTCAGCCCTTCGGTAACATTGTGTCTTTATCTAATTGGAGAGTTTTCCAGCCCATCAACGTACGAGCCAATGAACTGCCTCCACGCTCAAGCGGAGCCGACTGGGTCAAGCACGCAGCACTGCAAACCACGCCCCTACAAGTTACGCCCCGTCCAACGAAACAACCAATTAGGGAATCGCTGATGTCGTCACTTATACCGCCTTCTTCTACTTCCATTTCACACACTTTTTTCCCCTTTCACTTTCGCCGTCTAGCGTTAAGGCTGTATGACTGTCTCAGGCAAGTCTTGAATTGGAATCACATTAGGCTACTTATCATTACCATAGACAGTATAAGAAGATCATTACTTGACTTACTACTACATTACTATATATATATATATATATATTTTTTTTTTTTAATTTTTAAAAAAAAAAAATTTTATTGACAAATAACTCAAAATACAGACTTCAGCATACATCAAGGATGCTTCTCGTGACAAAAATCACATGGCATGAAACAAGTTAAACAAAGCATAAAAAATATAAAAATAAAAATAAAAAACACTAAATATTTCTTCCTTTTTCCTTTGACAAGTTCAATGTTCATAGAATTTGGTAAACATATTGGGGGCATTAATTACAATTTAAAGAATTCTTCCATAAAGTTTAACATTTCATTCTTTTTATTTTTAATTAACTTTAATGACTTACTCAATGATTCAATCTCTATTAAGAATAAGCTACATTTAGGTATGGATTTTGCAAATTTTTGTTTATGGATATAATATTTACCGTGCAAAATGTAGAAATTCACCACATATTCATACAGTTTGCTTCTGTGTGTGTAAGAACATATAACATCTTTTAAAGATAATTTATAATTCACTTTTCTTGGGGCAAAAAGAAAATGGCTAACATCAGACCAAAATTTTTGACATAAATCACATTTATAAAACAGATGAGCCAAGTCTTCCTCATTTACATTACAAAAAGAACATTTGTTGTCAATGTCCATGAATTTGGATAACAAAACTTTACACGGGTAGATTTTATGAAGTATTTTAAAGTGTACCTCTTTAACTTTATTCAGCATACAAAATTTATATGGATTTAACCATGCCTCTTTCCACTGAATATCAACAATTTGTGCATACTACATTACTATAGGGATGTTCGCCGGAGTCAAATGTGACGTCACGATATGGGCGTGGCCGCGAACTGGTTGGCAAAAAGAACCAAACTCAATGCAGATGGCCTGTGAAGAGAATGAAGATGAAATTCTCTAGTCGTGCATTGTGTACGTAATTAGATTTTTTGATCCAGCCACTTTTTATTTTACCCTTTTGTCTTGTTTCAGCCCCAAACCCCATCTCTGCAATACAAATTAATAAAGGCTGGTTTGGTTTCTAAAGTACTTCTTCCAGATCCGTGTATTAATGTTCATGGGTAGCCTGAATGGGTTCCGTTCAGACCTTAACATTAGGTATTTTACTGTAAGGTGTCAACAAGATCCAATATTATCTGAAGACATTTTCACCTGGCTATACCCAATGTTTAGATCTGTTTGGGTATTTATGCAAATTAGTACATACGTAATTATTTTATGCACCGTTTGTCTATGTTAACAACAAATGTTAATAACTGTTAACAACAAATGTTAATAATGTTAATAACAAATGTTAATAACAAACTATTTAAAAAAAAACTTGTAATACATTTTTTGTTTGTCTTGATGCAATCAACTCAGTACTTATCATGGTGATATCTGGGTTTAAATGTGTACCCTATTCTAGACGCCTAATTGCAGAAATCCACAGCTATCTTCTTGATTCAAGCTGTTTAGGTATGCGGTAGAAGGTTACTCTTATCGAACCTCTTAACACAGCCGATCACACAGCACGATACAAGCATTTGTCTTCTGTGTTTGCGCTGCGCAGCAAGCCATTACTTTTCTTTTTGCCAACCAGAGCGCATGTAACCGCGTCGTGACGTCACGGCGAAGATCCCATTATTAATGTATCCTAAATTAGAGATTGTGCATGTCCACTTTGAGAGACATAATCTAAAAAAAAAAAAAAAAAATCCAGAAATCACAATGTATGATTTTTTAACTATTTATTTGTAAGATACAGCTGCAAATAAGTATTTGAACACCTGAGAAAATCAATGTTTATATTTGGTACAGTAGCCTTTGTTTGCAATTACAGAGGTCAAACGTTTCCTGTAGTTTTTCACCATGTTTGCACCCACTCCTCCACACAGATCTCTAGATCAGTCAGGTTTCTGGGCTGTCACTGAGAAACACGGAGTTTGAGCTCCCTCCAAAGATTCTCTTTTGGGTTTAGGTCTGGAGACTGGCTAGGCCACGCCAGAACCTTGATATGCTTCTTACAGAGCCACTCCTTGGTTATCCTGGCTGTGTGCTTCGGGTCATTGTCATGTTGGAAGACCCAGCCTCGACCCATCTTCAATGCTCTAACTGAGGGAAGGAGGTTGTTCCCCAAAATCTCGCAATGCATGGCCCCGGTCATCCTCTCCTTAATACAGTGCAGTCGCCCTGTCCCATGTGCAGAAAAACACCCCCAAAGCATGATGCTACCACCCCCATGCTTCACAGTAGGGATGGTGTTCTTGGGATGGTACTCATCATTCTTCTTCCTCCAAACACGGTTAGTGGAATTATGACCAAAAAGTTATATTTTGGTCTCATTTGACCACATGACTTTCTCCCATGACTCCTCTGGATAATCAAAATGGTCATTGGCAAACTTAAGACGGGCCTTGACATGTGCTGGTTTAAGCAGGGGAACCTTCCATGCCATGCATGATTTCAAACCATGACGTCTTAGTGTATTACCAACAGTAACCTTGGAAATGGTGGTCCCAGCTCTTTTCAGGTCATTGACCAGCTCCTCCCGTGTAGTTCTGGGCTGATTTCTCACCTTTATAGGATCATTGAGACCCCACGAGGTGAGATTTTGCATGAAGCCCCAGTCCGAGGGAGATTGACAGTCATGTTTAGCTTCTTCCATTTTCTAATGATCAACAGTGGACCTTTTTTCACCAAGCTGCTTGGCAATTTCCCCGTAGCCCTCTCCAGCCTTGTGGAGGTGTATAATTTTGTCTCTAGTGTCTTTGGACAGCTCTTTGGTCTTGGCCATGTTAGTAGTTGGATTCTTACTGATTGTATGGGGTGGACAGGGGTCTTTATGCAGCTAACGACCTCAAACAGGTGCATCTCTAATTTAGGATAATAAATGGAGTGGAGGTGGACATTTTAAAGGCAGACTAACAGGTCTTTGAGGGTCAGAATTCTAGCTGATAGACAGGTGTTCAAATACTTATTTGCAGCTGTATCTTACAAATAAATAGTTAAAAAATCATACATTGTGATTTCTGGATTTTTTTTTTTAGATTATGTCTCTCACAGTGGACATGCACCTACTATGACAATTTCAGACCCCTCCATGATTTCTAAGTGGGAGAACTTGCAAAATAGCAGGGTGTTCAAATACTTATTTTCTTCACTGTATTAGAGGTGAGTTGACTATAAAATACAACCAAATTATGTATTCAACTTGCCAAGTTCAACAATACATATGAAAATCAGATATCTGAACATCTGACCTACATCTAAACACATATATTCGATTCCCCTTGAAATTTCAAGCTTCAAGGCGAGGGTGGCACTTTTGTTCACAAAGATTGCTTTTTAATGTATTATATGAAGCAGACGTGCCTGTATACTATAACTTTATGGTAAGAGATTGCGCAAACACAGAAACATTCAGGAGAAACTTTGCCCTGTGAGTTGTATAAACAACACAGCTTTGCTACTGAAAGCTAGCGGTGGTTGCCAATTTTAGTCGATGCCATAGGAAGCCCCTGTTTCATATTGTGAAATTACATGTTCAATGAAAATGGTTGTTATTGCATAAACATTTTCAGCAAATGACGGTTACATACCTTTAGATCCAGACCAGAATACTCTGTCCATGGTCCAGGAACCAGTCAGGTGGTGTCCCACAGCCTTGGTAATTTTACAAATCAGTGTCAATAACATAAAAGATGTAAAATACTGTATGCAACCAAAGTACTTCTGAACAGATTTTTAGAGCTGTTTTAGAATTGAAAAAAGAAAACAGATATATATTGAACAACCGATCATGATGGAAAAATAGTGATTACTTGTATTTAAAAGTCAGGGAAAATTACTGCCAAAAATGCATGTCTGATAAACAGTACAAGTCAGGGGAACATGACCGCGTAAAACAAGTGTGTAAACACTGTGGACAAGCCAGGGGAACATCCCTCCCAACCAAGAGATATCTTCTTTCAGTAACCTTAGGATGATTCGATAAGGCTCATGTCCAAAGCCTTGTGCCTACATCGAAAAAGGGAGTCAAGGAGGAAAATGTTTATCTTTTGTGCCTTCATAACCTATGAGCAGCCCAAGCAATGAGTTTGACAGCAGCAATAAATGTTTGCAAATATTTATATCCATCAAATATTTATATCCACACACAGAAGACCAATCTGTGGAGCCCATATATCATATGCAGGTGACACAACCAATGGATTCTCATCATAACCTGGAAAGTTGACAAACAAAACAAACAAGACGAAAACAGTCACTGATAGTTCTTACAGTTGAAAGTGATTTTGTGTTTATTATATTAATAAATAGGTTTTCCCTCAAACATACGGAATAGACACATTCATGTAAATACATAACATTACACAATATAAACTGAAAACCGAACATGGAGCCTTTTTTCAAACTTGGCCATCAAAGTCTGTTGGAGCATCTTTAACCTCACTCTCTGAAATAAATTTACCTAATTTATCTCAAAATAAATATTATAGTGTGTTGGCCATTGTAAAAGATGATCCCTACTCACCTGCAAGAAACACCCTTTTTGTGTAAATCAATAATGACAACAGGTGGATGATTACCAGAGTTTACACATGAAAAATTATAATCATGTGCTGTTAATGCATCAAAGTGAAGATAGCCAAAAAGAACAGTGTCATGGTTTGGATATTTCCTCTGGTTTGTTTTGCTCCATTAGGCATATGGTCTGCCAACTGCAGTGTGATTCAGTGTAAACACATTTGTAATAGTCACATTTAAAAATGTCACTATTTTATTTGATTCGCTATCCTTACAATATGTGCAAAACAAAGTGACTAGAAAGATTCATTGAAATGTTACTGCTACAATAACACAACAATATAAGCAATTCAAATAAAAGAGAATGGTTTCAATTCAAGTAGCAAAGTCAAATCCAGTCAAATTAGGTTTATTTTATTATATGAAAGCATGACCGGTACATGATTGAAACCAAAAATAATATCAAACAAAAATGACCCGTATCAATAAAAAATGACATGTGTACTTTACAAAAAAAGGCAGAGGTGCAGTGTTAATTACATAGTCATCAAAATTGTGCAGCCCATCACCCCGTTCTTGATATAATGATAGAAATGTCCACATTGTTTACAATATGTTGAGAAGTCTATAAGAAAAAGAAAGTTAGAGTCATGCATATGGCTTTTCAATTAAAATACTTTTCAGATGTCATGCAATCCTAATGATATATAGGCTAATCTTCGCTTTTGTTAAATTACTCCAGCAGAGGGACATTTTTAATGTAAATGATTAATATGACTTTAAATATCTTGAAACATTTATCCATGAGTTATTTTATTGTTGGTGGCATATATGTTTATAATGATGAATTTAAACTGATTTATTTCAATAAAGAATGATCCCAAATGATCTTGGGATAAAATAGCTTCTCTTCCCTGCAAACGATACCATGAAGAATGTGAATATTTCATCAAATCAAAAACAAAACAAAAGGTATAGCAGGTATCCATATTCATTTCAGTATCAGCAGATGAGAAATGTCATTAAAGGCAGCAACTTTTAAAGTTTAAAAACGATAAAAGTTACGTAAACGATTAAAGCTCCTTGTGCTTCCGAGGTTTGATTGGTTTGAACAACCATAAATGATGCAAAACATAGGCATTTTGAGTTTGTGATAGTCAAGTCAAGTCACCTTTATTTATATAGCGCTTTTCACAATACAGATTGTATCAAAGCTCCCAATGATAACATGAAAACAATACAACAGAGTTTGTTTCTAGAAGAACATTGCGTCATCATCCACCTTAAGTAAGGCAGATCAGTAATATTGTTGAATATTTAAATGTCCCCAACTAAGCAAGCCAAAAGCCAAGACAACAATGGCAAGGAACCAAAACTCCATCCAGTGACAGAATGGAGAAAAAAACCTTGGGAGATACCAGGCTCAGTCCGGGGGCCAGTTTTCCTCTGGCCAACGAACGAACAGTGTATGTTTCAGGCAGCATTACAGGTCAGAGGTCAGATTGGATCGGAACATTTAGAGTATTTATCCATTTCCATCTGGTTGGAAGTCGAAGTCATCACATCATATGGAGACGAGTTTGTTGAGGATCAGTGCCGATGGCTGTCGTGTCGATGAGGCCTTCACATGGCTGATGACAAAGATTACCACCAAATGTGGCCTTCATTGTTAATCTTGTAATAATAAACAAAAATGGGCTGAAGGAAAAAACAACTTTTTGTTCAGATAGGCTAGATATGAACAATTGTATATTTGGGTTGAAAAATAGTAAAGTAAAATGCACCAGGTCTCTATGTGAAGGTTTTATGCAATTTATATGATGATCTCATACCTGTTCCCTTTTCTGTTTATATTATTTACCACCCCCCTTTTTTTTTACTTATATTATTATCTTATATATCATACTGTAGGCCTATATTTTACTATTGCCATGTTTATTATTTGCAATGTGATTGGCATTTAATTATAATTAAAAAAAGATAGTGCTTTCTATGTAGAAAATCAGCAGAGTCATGTGCAAACAAGCTATTGAACAAAAACTCGGCTTTATGGTTTATAATTTAACCACCTCTTATTCGCCATTGCGTTCAAGAAATCAGCAGACGTGTCTATGATTGGCTAAATTGAGCAAAGCTGCAAAAACACGCACTCTCACTTCAAACGGTTTTACTTACTAGAAACAATATTATTGTATATTTAGCCTAATTATATTTTAAATTAGGTAACAGCTCCAAAAATGCGTTTTCTATATGGGTGTGTGCAATTTACGTTGTTGAACAAAACTACAATTACTGTAGACTTATGTTTACCACAGACCTCATTTTAAATTGAAAAAAGAAGAAGAAAAAAACATTAGGCTATAAAAACCCCAAATCTCGAGGGAACCAAAGGCAAATTAGCCTTTCGGGATTTTTACTTTATTTACATCTGTCTAATGAAATTGTCTAACCTTAATATGCACTGAATTGAATACAAAAGGTGAATACCAACTTTTTGAATAATAATATTGAATACATTACCAACATACCGGATCAATCACAGAAAACTTTCCGTCTGCTAAGCCCCGCCCATTTCAGATTTAGCTTTGCTGTCAAAATTCTATTCTACCCACTCATTTCTAAGCTCAGACGTTTTGCGCATGCGCTGAAGGACGTGTACACGAGATATGATGGCGCGGAAGGAAGCTGTGAATGAGCATCGTCTTCTAATTTTTATGATCGGTGTTGTATTTTTACATTTGTTTACCTGTCCCTACACTAAAGTTGAAGAAAGTTTTAATTTACAAGCAATTCATGATGTTCTGTATCACGGATTTGAATTTGAAAAGGTAAGTTATGCTCATATCAAAAGCAACGCTTTTTCTGGGTTGTGATAAGTTGTGTTTTAGTGCGTGAAAATCAAGACGCTGGTGATTTTTGATTAACATGTGATTAGATGGATTTTGAACAGTTTAGTAAGTTCCGTGAAAAGTACTATGGAGGAAGGCTAGCATGCTACCGTACTATCAGATTGTGATATGCTCTAGATTGATTAATATTCAATACATATGTGTAACGTTACGTTATTTGAAAATAAAAATATTTGAAAAGAAAATCATGGTATTACAGTGGAACATGTACAGAGACTTGTTTGTATACACGTCCAAAGAACTATTGTAGTGTAGTACATTTACAATTCTGTGTTGTCCTACATGACGACTAAAGTTATGTCCAAAATGACACAAACTTCTACTTTCCTCATGTGGGTCTAATAAGTAAATTTGGACATGTATATAATACAAACAAGTACTACAACATTCTACACTTTTTTTCTTTCTTTCTCAGTGTGATGTTGAACTCACTACTCTATTTATACTACAAAATGGGGTAGAATAGTGCATAAGTACATGAATCGGGATGTGCGTCAAGTCTCTGTTAATTCCTTGTTATTATGGTTTCTCCAGTATGATCATCATGAGTTTCCTGGTGTGGTTCCACGGACGTTTCTTGGACCCCTGTTCATATCAGCACTCAGTGCACCAATGAAAGGTTTGCTTGCCCTTCTGCAAGCACCAAAGTTTTACACTCAATGCCTAGGTATATCTGATATCACAATTTGTTGCTTAACATTATTTTTTGTTTTTTTGTTTCTGTTTCATCAAATTTGTTGTTCTCTGTTCCGCAGTGAGAGGAGTTCTTGGACTATGTGTGATTCTGTCACTATGGCAAATGCAAAGAGAGGTCCGGAGGCAGTTTGGGTCAATGGTGGCCAGTCTGTTCTGTTTCATCTGCGCTACTCAGTTCCATCTGATGTTTTACAGTTCCAGAACCCTCCCAAATGTGATCGTTTTGCCTTTAGGTACACTCCGCATAGAACACAGCCAGTAAATAGGGCTCTTTGGTAGAGTTTGGCCAATCTCATGGAGCAATATTTAGAGTTTTCTAGGAGCCATTTCATTCTTTTGTTAAAAAAAAATAAAATAAAGCAACATGACTTAATATAACACAGTTGTGTTTACTACTAACTGAGTGAATTTTCATTGTCCTTTGTTTGTTAAAGGGATAGTTCACCCAAAAATGAAAATTAGCCCATGATTTACTCACCCTCAAGTCATCCTAGGTGTATATGACATTCTTCTTTCAGATGAATACAATCGGAGTTATATTAAAACATTTCCTGGCTCTTCCAAGCTTTATAATGGCAGTGAATGGCTGTGTCCATAAAAGTGCATCTATCCATCATAAAAGTTCATGTATCCATCTTAAAGTGCATTTATCCATCATAAAAGTGCTGCACACGGCTCCGCGGGGTTAGGCCTTCTGAAGTGAAGCGATGAGTTTGTGAAAGAAAAATATCTATATTTAAAACTTAATAAAGTAAATTAACTAGCTTCCAACCAAACGAACATACAGATTCGACTTAAGTCTAAGCGCAACTTATGCGAGTAATGCGGCGTACTGCTGATATTTACACTATGCCATGATGACACACTACGCTACTTCTGATGTCATAAGTTGTGCTTTAGGCATAAGTAGACTGCGTTTGCCGGAAGCTAGAATTTTACTTTGTAACATGTTAAATATGAATATTTTTCTTACACAAACACATCACTTCACTTCAGAAGGCCTTTAGTAACCCCCCCGGAGCCGTGTGGAGCACTTTTATGATGGATAGATGTCTTTAAAACAGAAACAGCCATTCACTGCCGTTAGAAAGCTTGGAAGAGCCAGGACATTTTTTAATATAACTCTGATTGTATTCGTCTGAAAGAAGAAAGTCATATACACCTAGGATGACTTGAGGGTAATTTTCATTTTTGGGTGAACTAACCCTTTAAGGTAATCGACTGAGCTTATCAATTCATTAATTATCAATTAATGTGTGGCGATAATGAGCACTGCTTATATAGTCATCTGAATCAGAATATTTATATTCTTAATTCTAGAAATGTGGTTGTCAATCCCAAACCTTTGCAGTATGTGGCTAAAACAACACCATAAGAATCATATTTATAAAAATTACATTGTAACATCCTTTTCTATTAACATGTGTGCATTATTCTGCACTTTAAGTATACAAAAATTGTTTTATTGAATAGTTCTGCTGGCGTTCACATCTTGGCTGGCCCAGAGACACGGTTCCTTCATTTGGCTCTCTGCTTTGGCCATCATCGTGTTCCGCTCTGAATTGTGTCTCCTCTTTGGCCTGATGTTGTTGATGTCACTCCTGAGCAGGAAACTCCATTTTCTACAGATGCTTTACCATGCCATACCTGCTGGTGTTTTATCGTTGGGTCAGTGATGCATAAATCCTGTTTATTCTATCAATATTTTGTCTACTTTTTAGTAGACTATACGCTCAATTTAGATTTTTCTGTGTTCGGATGTTGTATTTCTCAGCAAACGTGGACACAGACTAAAGCGTGTTTTCTTTTGTAGGTCTCACTGTCATGGTTGACACAGTTTTCTGGAATAAGCTGATCTGGCCTGAGGGTCAGGTACTGTGGTACAACACAGTTATGAATAAAAGCTCCAACTGGGGAATATCCTTTTGCAAACTTGCAGCATGGAGCAACGTGAGATTGTCTCCATTTACCCACAATGTTCACTTTTGGGCCTAGTGAAAAATAAATATACTAAAATGCATTTGAAATGCATTTATTTAATGCTAAGTATACTACAAATACATTTACATATTCATGTACTTAATATAAATACCTTGCAATTGTACTTTTGGTATACTAAATTGGTATTCATAAAGTCTGCTAAATAGGAACAACTAACTTTGTACTTAATGCACTTAAGCAACTTAAGCTATACTTGTATGTATATATGTATATTAGACTGTGCTAAAGTGGAACTATTGCAAGTATACTTTAGGTACACGTTAAATATCTTGCATTTAAAGACTGATATTATACAGAGATCATACTATCCTTAGTATGTGCAATTGTGCAATAAATAAGTACTCCAAATAAAGTTTAATTACAATATTTATATCAGTAAGTCTCAAGCGACATGTCAGTAAATATGTTAATGGATTTGTAGTATACTTGGTATGAAATAAATGCTTTTTGGTATAGTTTTTTTTCACTAGGGTAATATTTCACAAAAAAAGTAGTTCTGCATGATTCGGTCTCCTGTTATTTTTTTTTAAAATCTTTCCTTGATTTCTGTGCCTCAAACTTCCCCTTTTCTGTGGTATTTTTACTCCGCTCTCCCTCGAGCTCTCGGCAGCACAATGTTTTTTATCCCACTTGGACTCTTGGACAGACGGACAAGAAAACTGCTCATCGTAACCGTAGGCTTCATTCTGCTGTACTCTCTTCTGCCCCACAAGGAGCTCCGCTTTATCATCTACACCTTCCCTGTGTTCAACATGATTGCTGCCTGCGGTTGTTCCTTCATGTAAGCTGAACATGTTTTGATAGTAGTTATTAAAGGGGTCATGAACTGGAGAATACATTTTCTTGATAATTACACATTTAAGTGGTTACTCTACAATAAAACATACTCCAATTTTCAGAACCCTCCAGTTTAAAATTTTTATTATTCTTTTCTACCCCTCTGAAACACATGGATATGAAATCAGGAGATTATTCTCAACATGTTTTTTTCTAAATATCTTTTATTGAAAGATGGCAGTGCCAAACATTTTGTCCTCTGAGGCAACACTGCTAAGTATATTTATTTTTGCCACGCACAACAACTGATGATGTAAACTTATAATTTTTACTAATATTGTACCTTTTTCGTAGTACAAAAAACTTAGCATTTTTATACGCTAACCTTGAGAAACAGTAAAAATCTAAAACTGCATTTCATGACCCCATTAAACTGCATTTGTTTCACAGTCATTCAATTCCGTTTTACTTATAGTGCTTTGTACATCACATATAGTATCAAAGCAGCTTCACAGAGAAAAGAATAATGAAAAGTTTCTTTCTTGCACTTATGACATTCGTATGGCTTCACACAACCACCACTTTGAGTTTAGCTCGCATTTAGAATCAATAAAGTGTTATCATGATGATCCGGTGACAGTGCTATTTTGATTTAGAAACTGATTTCAAAAGGATCATTGTAGATGGAGCAGATCCAATCATGCTGTCATTAAAAACTTGGAGATTCCTTTTCTGATCATGCACAAAAAAAGTGAGATCCGTAAAAAAAACCTGTTGCATTACTGGTAATTAAACTAATTACTAATCTTACTACCGAAATTGAAATTGAATTTGATTAAAAAAAAATCAAAAGCCTATGCACCTTGTAAAGATGACAATAAAAAAGACGTTTTGTTCGTTTGGTAACACATTACAATAAGGCTTCATTTATTAACATTAGTTAACTGATAACTAATCTTAGCTAATGTTAATATCAACATTTACTGATACATTATTAAAATCAAAAGTTGTATTTGTTCATATTAGTTAATGCACTGAACTAACATGAACAAACAATGAACGGTTACATTTTTATTAACTAATGTTAACAACGATGAACAAGTACTGTAACAAATGTATTGCTCATTGTTAGTTAAAGGGCACCTATTATGGCATTTAAAATGTTTCTAATATTGGTTTGGGAGTCCCCAACAACAGTTTTACAAGCATGCAATGACAAAAACACCGCCTTTGCGTGAGGCTAATCTGCGGTGATTGGTCAACAACCAGTCAGTTGGTTAACACGGAGTACAGTGTACAATGCTTTTATCAATAACATTGTGTCATAATAATGATTATAGAGCACCGCTTTGTAGTAAAAAATTCTAAATAAGAGAAGGAGTTTAAGTTGAGTTATGTTAGCGACCACAGCCCAAAGTTCAGTGGTAAAAGCACATTCAGTCTTTGTTTGCGTTAGCCCAACGCATAAACATATTGATAATGCAGTACTACGAGGTATTGCTCTATTCTTTATGACAACTCCAAGAACAATGACAAACACTTCACATATTTCAATACAATTGACATTGAAGACTAACTTATAGAAGCTGCGCTGTGCGTACACAACACACAAAATAATTATTGAGCATGCTGCATAAAACATAAAAGCAACAATTATTAATATTAATAATACTTACAGGTTGTGATTCGGAGGAGGAAGCTGATCCAAATAAACTTGGTACTCCTTCCTTCAATATCAGCCGGCTCGCGAATCCATATTTGATAGCATTTATGATTGTGAAGCAATCATCTTCAAAATGACGCGAACAAAGCACAAGGTTCAGGCTATACTTCTGTGGTATAGTTATGAACTGTAGCCACTTAGTCTTCAAATGCTCCTCCCTGGGCAGATTTCGTACTTCAGAACACAGCGTCTCGTCGCCATGATCGATGTTTTCAAGTTTTCCCTGGTGTCTACAAGCACAATAAGTGGGCGTATCTTATTTAAATAACTTGTCAACTTGCCCTTTAATTTTTGTTAATACATTAATGTTAACCATTGAGACCTTATTGTAAAGTGTTACTGTTAGTTGTTGTTTTTTTGTCAAAGCAATTGAAATTATCCATCAGTGTTTCTTACATTCATCAGTGTTTTTTTGTATTTCAGGAAATGGACAATTTTCAGTTAACACAACTCCTAGTAATATATATATATATGTTATAATATATTATAATATGTTTTTACTTTTACTTGATATTCTTTTTAGGTTAGGCTGTTTTGCTCTTATTTGTCATGCGCTGCTTATTCAGCTTATTTTCAATAAATATGCCTTTATTGGCAAATGTTGATAGTGACATTTCATGCATTACAGGATAGTCTAAGATACAATGAATATGTATATAATGCCAAGACAGCATTTTGCAAATAAATGCTGTATTTATCAGGGGCTTTAGTATAAGATTTGCATTATTATTATCAGATTTGAATAATATTAGGTCCTGCAAATGAATTGTTCATATATACTGTATGTATAGCTCATATACTGTTTATACCACCACCCTCTGGCTACTTACTTAACATATCAACAATAGAAATGTATGAGGAAAAGTCAAATTTGGCCTTGAAACCCAGGAAACTTTTTACAGGAAGAGCAGAGCTCTGGTAGAGATAGAGGAGCAGAGCACCGAGAAGAGAGACCAGATCATTGGCTGCAATCTTATTTTTTTTCCCTTTCCTTGACCATGATTAAAACCAAATCTGAGCTGCCTTGCTGTATAACACTTACTGTTATAATTAGCAACCCTCTTCTTTTGGAATGGAAAAGCAAATGTATTCCTTAATATTCAACCCCACAGTATTTCATTTAAACAAATGTTTATACTTTCTCTTTTGTTTTGTTACAGTTTGAAGAACTACCACAAGTCATGGATGTATAAAATTGGCTCCATAGTTGTGGTAGGACATTTGATGTTAAATGGACTATACACAAGTGTTTCTCTGTATGTTTCTCATCACAACTACCCAGGAGGGAAAGCAATGCAGGAGCTACATAGATTAATACCAGCAACAGCAAGTACGTTGATTTTGATTGCTCATTTAATATTGAAATAATATTGCAATCTCATTAAATTGCATACTTGCCACACAGATGTGTCATTACACATTGATGTACTTGCTGCACAAACGGGAGTCTCACGGTTTCTGGAGCTAAATAGTAACTGGAGGTGTGTGACCATCAAACTATCGTAGATAATTTAATAATTATGTGCAGTGAGTGATTTGTTAATGTTTTTCCTTTAATTTCCTAGATATGACAAAAATGAGGATTTGACCCTTGAAGATCCAGTTATGAAAACCTATACACACCTGTTAATGGAAGCAAATGCAACCAAGATATTGCTGCTCAAAGACTCTCACAACCCTTTGGTCTTCATCCCAGGATACCAAAGCCTTGCATTTGATATGTTCCACTTTCCACCTCTCAAAATCATGCTAAACGACAAACTTGCGCTTCTAGAAAGACATTTAAATAATGAACCTAGATAACGAAAGCTTGGGAGTGAAATTGACAAATAAACCAAATAAAATGTTTACAAAAGTGGTTATCTGAATTCTGTTGCTAGTCTGTTTTACTGAGAGGGGAACATTTCTGAGTTTATTGTAAGTGCAGTTTAACACTCTTCACTGTGGCTTAGTTTCATACACACATTTTTATCTGCCCTAAAAAAGGGTTTTCTGATATTTGAGGCTGCACAAGCAGGTTTTTGCAATGCCAGTTATCTTCTAATTTTTTTTTAAATATGTATTTACTCCCAGTGGTTTGTCTCAACCGTATCTTTGGCATTAATGATCATTTAAATTCATAAAAGATTCATAAATACACTTGTAGGGATAATTCCCCATTTACATTGGTGTCATTCCAAACATGCATTAATTTCTTCTGCGGAAAACAAAATATATTTTTAAGAATGCTAGTAACAAAACCATTTGGAGACATTTAAGTCCATAAAAAAAAAAAAAAAAAACTTTTAATGTTTCACAGAAGAATGAAAGTCATACAGACAGTCAGCCTGTCCTCTTCAAAAAGGCCAAAAATGATACCCCTTTCCATCCCCTATTACATTGACACATTTTTTCCAGTTTGGATTAGAATTAGAATAGACTTAGCAAGATCATCCAGATTTGGAAAATATATGCATCCGGTGATGACTAAATGCAAGAAAATAAAAAAGACCTGAAACAATAACAAATTTAAAAGCAACATGGTTTCAAAGTGTAAAGTTTTATTTACAAATTACCACAAAAAAAAAAAAAAAAAAGTTATTTCCAGTTTGAATTTTTCCTCTATCAAATTATATTTTGGAAAGTTATAAAATGTACAGTACACTTCCTTGATGTCCCATAATTTAACCCTTTAGATTTATATAAAAAAAGATTTGTGCTTGAGACAAATTTTCAAATAGATTTCAACCTGAAAGTACAGCATTATGTACATTTAACAAATACAAACAAAATGATCATCAGCAAAAAATATATATAATAAAATAAAAACTAATTCTAACAGTACCATGAGCCACAAAAATCACAATAAAAGAATTAAATAAAATACATTTAAAACATCTGTCACAGCATTTATTTTGGGCCATGTATTTATATAAAAACAGTATTCAGCATGTAGTTTCAATTTTATAAAATCATTCAAATCAGAAGACTACGACTTGCTTTTGCACATCAATTAATATTTACAGCATGTTGACCTGAAGTAGTTTGTATAAGGCACAAGGAGAGAGAAGACAAAGATAAATTTTATAAAATAAAAAGAATCAGTACAGCAACAAACAATAACTACCCCTATAACTAAATAACCCTCCCTCCCTGAAAACACTTTTCACCAGGAATAAGACTCCAGTTATCAAGTGTACTCAACAGTAGTACTCAAAGCAGTCTTTTATTCAGTTAAATATTCAGATGCTCTTGTGTATTGAATATGAACCGCAATAAATGAATTGTGGTTAATTAGGCCTTCTCAGAAAAAAGTTACTCGAGTGGTCATCAGAGTTCATCAGAGTCTAAGAAACATCCTTGCAAATATAAATACATGATCATCAGTACTGAAAATATATCAAAGGAAGGTTGACCTTTAAAAATAGAAGTCCTTCAAGATTTTCTAGCAATGGTCTGGACTGATTCAGAGCACAGTTGACACTTGATGTGCTAAAAAGTGTGTCTGCTGGTACAATGCTGGGTGGACAACCCACATAGCGTACAGCTACTTTGGCAAGGTCAGGCCACAGTAACTTCTTCAGGTTCCAATAATCCAGAGGATCACAACTCTGGTCAAGAATGTCTTCCTCCAAATACTCCAGCACAGCAAGCTCCAATGATTTTGGTCTCTCCTCTTGCTTGATTTTTTGTCTAATGTCATCCATAAGAGCCCAGAGGTTCTCTTTGTTCGAGGCCAAGCTGTTTGATGAAGCTGGTATTTCTCTACATCCATTTGACAGTGGTGGCTTAGTCTCCACAGAATTAGATGCAGACACCTCAAGCTCTTGTATGAGGTCATGCTTACACTGCTCTGCTTCTTCCTCAGTAAAGAGGGAGGTCTTATACCTCGGGTCCAACATGGTTGCCCATATGTACCTGGGGTCATGAAGTGTAGGGGACATTCTAGTCACCATTGCTTCCTTTAAAGACTTCAGCATATTATCAATACCCATTGTCTCATCAAAAAGCATATCTATCTTTCGGTTGAGTATGTGAATAAGTGGAATGACCTGACCTAGCGTTGCAGTGCGATTGCTCATTTCCCTGCAGGCTACCTCAAAAGGCTTAAGAGCATTGCAGACCGATTGCATGACTTCCCACTGGTCACAGCTTATCAGTTCCCTGAAATTGCACTCTATTGACATCTCATCAATGGCTTTCTTTTGCTCTACCAATCGCTCAAGCATGAAGTATGATGTTTTCCACTTAGAGGGAACATCCTGAACCAGCTGGTTTTCAGGTAACTGATAAGCTTTTTGTAGCTCTGCCAACTTCTCCTTTGCTTTAGCAGAACGATGAACTCTTTCACAGATTTTTCGGGCAATACTAAGCAAGTTCTGAACCATCCTCTGACTTTTTATGGCTTCGTTAACAATGAGGTCTATGTTATGACCAAAACACTGCATGGTGGTGTGGTCACTGCTCTCTAATATGCTTCCAATAGTTTGATTATCTGTTACAGTAAATCCAATTTTAAGGCCTGATGAACCAATCCAGGTGTCCCAAAGGTATTCAAGCTGCTTCTGTATATTCAGCATATTGTAGTCACAGTCAATTGAGGAAACACCAAGGAGGGCTGAGCAGTGGAAATCTTGACCCTGAGGCAGAACTTGAGACTCAAATGTTACCCAGTGGGCTGTAAGAATTAAGTACTCTTGAGTTTGGCTGCTCACCCAAACGCTTGTTGTGAAATGGATGATTCCACCTTCGGCCTCCTTTAGGTGGGTCAGAACTACTTCTTTCACGCTTTCATACATTTCTGGGATTGCAGTGCTGGTGAAGTAGGATGAGGAAGGTAAAGAATACTGTGGTTGGAGGTATTCCAGTAACCGGTTCAGGCCAAGATTTTCCACTACAGTTGATGGCTGAAGATCCAGTGCAAGCATTTCTGCAATGAGTTTGGTAATTTTTTTGGCAGCTGGGTGGCATTCACTGAACTTTTCTGCATTCTCCCCGTAAGTAGAAATGTCCATGAGCTCCTGCTTAACTTGAATTTCAGCAGATGACACATCACCTGAGATATTACTATTATTTTCAAGCACATGCCCATGAAATCTCTGCATGTGCCTAAATAAGCAACTAGTGCCTAAATTGGTTGTCTTTTTGCCCCTGCTAATTGTGCGGCTACAGTGCAAACAGACCACCTTTGTTGGGTCCGCAGTGGAAATAGAAAAGTGATTCCATAGCTTTGAAGTCTTTTTGCTGAAAACAGGCAGAGTGTGGGGTTTGTTCTCAACAACAGGGCTGTCCGTTGCATTTGTCGTTATGTCATCCTCTGCAGCAGGAGTTGAATGAGGTGACCGAGGCGAGGAAACTTTGTCACATGTGCTTTTTGGGGTTTTGAGAACATCAGGATGCCGTCGCATCAAATGTCTCATTAAACAGCTTGTGCCAAAGTCCCCTCGTTTACCACGGCTTATCACACAGGGACAATATCGACACAAAGCTTTGAGTTGGTCAACAGGAGAGACAATGAAATGATGCCATACTTCTGATTTCACCCGTTTCATTATTTTCTTGTTTTGTTGAAAAACTGAGCTCTGATCTTGGGATACGCTGTGCCCCTCAGGGTGTTCCTCTGGAGAGGATGACAGAGGTATATTTTCCCCTTTCAGTCTAAAAGATGCATCAAGTGAGGACTCTTGTCCAGATTGATATGTAGAATCATTTGCCTCATCATCAAGAGTCATGTGCTCACTGTCATCATTGGGCACTTCATCTGATATGGTATCAGGGCGATGTGAGATACAGAGGAGTTCCTTTTTTACATCTGTTGAGTCCTGTGTGCGTGATAGAAATGTTGGCGGAGTGGTGTAAGGCGGAGGAATGCTAGAGCCCTGTCCATTTTCTTCAATGACTATGTCTCGATGGGCCCGCCACATGTGGCGAATAAGGCAGCTCGTTCCCAAGTCTTTCCCATTTTTGCCACGACTGAACTCATTCATGCAGTGAATACACACTGCTTTTGAGCTGTCAGCGGGGGATAAATAAAAGTGTTTCCACACTGCTGAGCGCCGCCGAGAACTTGAACTCTTAGGGGCTGATCCAGGGCATTCAGTCAACAAGTCTGTGGCATCATCATTATGGTTGTTAAAGGAATGTGGGGAAGAAACTGCACTAGAGTCACTCTTTTCTGCTTTTGGTTTGACCTTTTGTAAAGAGTCTTTGGACACTATGTCTGTGGCCTCAGCTAGACTGGAGGACAGTGGAGCGTGGTTGTCTGTAGGTTGCTTGATGCTTACAGACAGGTCTCCATTGTTTGGTGATATATTGGGAGGTATTAAAGATGAGGAATTGGACAAATTATTTAATGATTCACCATCTTGCAGAAGAACAGTGGGATGAGCCCTTCGGACATGCCTCATTAAACAACTAGTACTGAGGTCTTTCTCATTTTTACCCCTGCTGAACTCTTTCATACAGTACATACAGATTGCTTTGGTACTATCACGCGGCGATATGAAAAAATGGTTCCATGCAGGAGATTTTTTTCTAGGGTTAAGGGGACTTCTTATGGATGATAGAAGGCTTTGTGTGACAGCATCCATTGCAACGTCATAAAGAGTACTTGAGTACCCACTGAACAAGTTACCATAATCGTCGTCATAACTTCTAGTGGCAAAGGGGCCAAAGGCCCCATCAAATGATAACTTTTCATCATCCTGAGAGATTTCACCGGTTTCATTTGGTTCAGCTTTAATACATACACTTGTTTCAATTTCTGAATTATTTATTTCAATGTTCTGGCTCTTATTTGACATAGCTGGAGACGTTTGAGAGTCATGCTTATCACAAATTTCTGCAGCTGAATCCTCTGTTGAAAGGCCATCAACCTCAGAAGATCCATCTTCCTCTGCGCCATCAAATGAAAAAGACACCAAAGAAGAGTCTTTTGCCAGTGTCTCAGAGGGACAAGTATGGGGTTTTGCTTCCAATTTCTCTTGAGGAGTAATTCTGTATGATTTGAACACATAACCATCTTTCCCTTCGATTTTTAAACAGGTTCCTTTGGCCTCTATTCTCTTGTTATCTTTGGAGCCATTATGCTCGTGGCTTGCATCCTCAGTCTTCTGTGAGAGGCTGTCCTCTCCGTCCATTATTGCAGAAAGAATTTCTGCAGTGAAAGAAAACCTCTCTCTATTCAAAGCAGCTTTTTAACTGTTCAAGTGTCATGGGTGTGGCTCTTCCTTCCATCCAGATGTTTACCTTAACATGTTATATCTGAGCCCAGATGCAACAGACATATTGATCTCCATTTAGGACAGTGTAAATCACTTGTGTTCATTTGTAGAACCTGCAAAATTAGACAAGAGATAGAAAAACATTAGGATAACAAAAAATACAATTAAGAGTATAAAGTACTTAGAGTACTTAGAGTAGTAAAACATGCTATTAACATGCTATACACATTAACAAAAACATACAAATAAATAACTCTTTTAAAGTTTTTATGAATAGTTCAAAAAGAACTATTGATGGACAGCAATACCGGTGCATAAATATTTGGGATACATATATATATATATATATATATATATATATATATATATATATATATATATATATATATTCACAATGATCATATTGCTTTGCACATCAATGAGATACGATTGTGTTCCAGTGTTAGGGTAAGTGTAGCCTACCTAATAAAAATATAAATCTAGTTTTTTTTTATAGATATAAACCATGTCAATAAGAAAAATTATTTGTTAACATGCAAATTGAAAATGTAATAATTACATTGAAAATGTAATAATTAGTTGATGTACATTTTAGATTATTCCTAAAATATCTTAATTTTATAAAGACTGGCATGGGCTTAAATACTGACTCGGTACTTCCGCCTACGTCAAGCGTGATCTTTTCAATGTAATTGCGTATTACGTGATGTCACGAACGCGCATCACAGAACAGAGCAAGGCGAGCATTTTACAGCTGTTGTGTAAAAACTCACATTTAATAAATGAACCATGATGAGCAATACATTTGTTACTGTATTTATTCATCTTTGTTCATAATAAAGCTGTTCGCTGTTTGTTCATATTACTTCACAGTGCATTAGGCTAACTAATGTTAACAAATACAACTTTTGATTGTAATAAGGCTACTACTAGTAAATAGTGAAATTAACAAAGATTAATAAATGCCATTTATTCATAAATATTAAGTGGTGCAGTTTAGTGTTATCAATTTGTTATACATCGATTCAGATCTCTTTTGAAGAGACAGATGTTGGACAGATCAGTTGTTTTAACCATTCATTAAAGTGAATCGGTTCAAATGAGTCACTAGTTCGCAAATCAGACGTGCCATTAGCTGACACACACGGCACGCGTTGTGTGATTATCCCAGCAGATTAGGACATCGCACAAGATTTGAAACACAGAAAACATTTTAATCACTGGATAGGTTTTTTTGTTTATTGAAAATGTGATTTATGAAAGCTGAAAGTGCGGAACGCTTTTCAGAAAGGATAGGGCAATTTTAGTACAATTCACACCCAGCGGTAATTCAGGAAAAAATCTCTGAAAATGCTTCACGTGAAACTTTGGTCTTTTGATCTTTTACTATCGTGTCACCAATTCTCAATAGATTTTGATTCATATGCACAGTGGAGGGAGAGCAAGGCAGTTTGAATACAGTGAGTGCGCGCGCGCGACTGGCTCTCTCTCTCTCTCTATATGCTCGTTCTTAGTAACAAGCGCCCTGTCTCGACATAAAAAAGTGGTAGCTAACGTTAATTGAATCAAGCAAACAAATAGCTGTTGTTTTTGCTCCCCAAAAGCTCGACTTAGATCGAATTTCACATAAGATTCCTTCACGTTATGAGTTTCCATCAGACTCACGTGGTAGCCAGGTGTCTCATCCAATGGCGATTCTGACGCAAGTGCTAAGATTCCGATTGGCCAAGATAAAAAGTGCTAAGATTCCGATTGGCCCAGAGAAATGTCAATTATAAGAATTATCCAATAATGTTTCGCAATCCTAGCCTGCATGGCATGCAGATGAAGGGCAGCCTAGGGGGGCATCCTAGTGGGCCCCCCACGCCGGGAGTCTGGAGCCTTAAGTTGGCTTGTCTCCCAAGTAATGCCTGGTCAAAGGTGGAAGTTTAACCGGGTGTATCTCGGGAAGGAAGCCGAGTTGGGGCTCCAGACTCTGGGGTTTCGCGATGTTTCCCACTGGGTGACCCCTCCATGTTGGGTCCCGAGTTTTGCCCGGTCAAAGCTGGACAGGAAGTGGCGGTATCTCGGGAACGGACAGTCCCAGGGGCTCAGGACTGTGGGGAATGTAGGGTCCCTCTGGGACCTCTCCAGTGCCCGGAATATCAAGCCTTAACTCGGCTTGGTTCCCGAATTATGCCCGGCTAACATAAGGGACTATAGGACAAAACAGGCTCATTTGAATGAATGTGTGTAATTTGTAGGCCTACCTAAATATAGTTTTATATTAAGGTAGTGAGTAAGGTAAGGTTAAAAGGTTAGTAAGGTAAAAGCACACAAAGAAATAGAAAATGTATCAAAGTTTGCAATTAGAGTGATTCCATATTAAACATAAGCTGGGCTTAAATGCTTCCACAGTGAGTAATGGTGAAAAAACACTTTCCTTTAAAAATGTAATATATGCTTACAAATACATGCATGGAGGTTAAATATACTGTGGACTAAGTATCATAGTAATTTTTATTGTGCCCACATTGAGAAATGTTACGTTTTTTTTCATTCAAGGTTAGCTTGTGTTGAGTATAATTTGCATGCATTTTGTGGCACTGTACCATTTAAGCCCATCTTAAAAAAAAGTTAATTTATGAAAATAATCTCTACAAAACAATTTATGATGTATTTATTTGTAAATCAATGTAAAATGAATCAAAAAACATTTATTGTTTGCAACACATGCCTAATTCTTTGGCAGTCTAGCCTTCTGTAAGGCTAATGGTTAGACCTAGAGATTCGCTTTGAACGCAAGCTTATAAAACTCATCTGTGGGGTCATTTTGTTAAGAGTTTACACAACACAAGGCAGCTTGATTTCAATCTTTGAATTAAATTGAAAAAAGTAAAAATAAATACAATAGAATAAAGATACAAATACAGAGAAAAGTTTTTTTGAAAAAAAGAAAGAAAAAAGAATGACACATATGTCTGCTGTCACTTTAAGAGCTAGTGCATCCATTGCGGTTTTCATCATACTGTCACACTGTTAAATGCGTTTTATGCTTATTTAGGACATAACCGACTGTGTTTACGAGCATACAAACCAAGACCAATTTACTAACCAATTTTGTGTGTTTTTTCCCGTGAAAGCAATATAATCCGTAAAAAAAACTTTTGTTACAACTCGTGAGCTGTTTGTGAGGCGGCTTTACGGTGCGTATTCACTACAGCGGCAAAACTCTGCAAAGTGTCGCTGGCAACGCTATAACGTCTCCTCTTTGGGGTGTGTCTGTTGTGAGTGTGTTTAATCTATGTTTTTTTTCAACACACAGTATGACCATCAGAGATGCACGCTATTACATTCGGAAATAGACAAGCTTTGTTTCCATAAATGCCCCAAGCTAAGATATGTCAATTTTACAAACTTTTATAAACCCAGCCAGTAATCACAATGAACACTTTTAAAATTAAATATTTTACATATATATGACAACTGCAAAGCGTCTAATTTGTAAACAATGATTTACGCACTAAATACAGCATAAACTCCGGCACAAATTGCATATTTTTTAAACTCTTAAGCTAGAGGTCACATCAAGTACCTCACATCAATTGGCTGCCAACCTTGTTTTTCGCTTGATATTTGCATAAAGTCGAGAACTGCCCAACATTTGGAAACTCTCAACGCTTTCTCCGGTCTGCTGTCAATCCCAAAATGCACTGCGCGAGCGTGAAGCTCAACTTCCATAGGAATGAATTGAAAACGCTCGCTCCATGCTAATGGACACACACTGTTACTCGTATGCACGCAGAGAAAAACATCTCGCAGAGAACGCAAGAGTACTGAATGTTAAAATCGCTTTAATGTTTAAACTGGTAAGACTTAAAGATGTGCTAATGATAAACTGCATGACAAAAGCGAATGTTTGGTCTTTACTCAAAGACTTAAGAGTCCAGCATTGATATTTCAGGGCCTGAATTTCGTTTTTTAAACTGGGGGGGAATTCCCCCCTTACTTGGGTCACATGGGGGGGGGGGGGGGGGGGAGAATAACTTTTGATGCATCGCTCTAATTGAATCATCTTCATTTATTAATATCTACAGATTTGTATGCATGAATTGTGCATTTCCAGTTCTCAAAACAGTTAATAACAAAAAAAAAAAAAAACTTTATACAAAATTAGGGCTGTCACTTTTGAAAAAAATCCTGTTCGATTTTTGAGACCTAAGTGTTCATTGAATCGATTGTAAAATCGATTTTCCATGTCTAAAGACGTTTCCATTTTCAACACCAAATATAGGCAAATCCTAACAGGCATTAGGACAAGCGTAAAGAGGACGCTTGAGACGTGCACAAGTCGGAAATATTTCTGATGATTTATTGGCGTGAAGTTTGAAGATGGGGGGAGGGGGGTATGGGTACGACCGCTTGATTGTTACTGTCTTATGATTCTAGGTGGTCTTGGAAATGATTGGCTGGAGTTTTTCGAGTCCTGCCCGTTCCACAGATGATTCAATTGCTTAATTTTCATTTCAGTGCTTCTAACTCAGTGGCTGTAAGTGGGTTATGAATAGGATTTCAAGTGATTTTGAAAAAATAGACAAAAAAAGAGAATCACATACCCCACCTTTAAATACAGCGTATTGCGCAGAATCTGCACATTTCTGGCTTGCTTGAACACACATCACTAAGCAACAAATAACGGCGCGCTTGTTCACTTGCATTGAAGTAATAGCGAATATTAAAAAGCATTTTATTAACAAAAAAGACTGTTATTTTACAACATCCTACATGTTCTGTGTTCTGTATTGATCTGTCCACCTAAAACACATTTTTGGTTAAAAAAGAAAAAAAGGACGTTAAAATCGAATCTCTATTTTCGTTTTCGCAACTTGTGTTGGTTGGTCCGATCGATTGTGCAATCGATTTTCGAACGTAAAGTGACAGCACTACACAAAATACACCATGCTCTTCTACAAACTGACATTAAACCTAGGCTATATATTAATGTCTCTCTATTTCAGTGTCGTTGATGCGTTTAGTTCAGTTCAATTCTTTGCTTTAAAAAAAAACGTCATACAGAATACGCCATGCTCTCCTTCAATTTGATATTAATAACCCAGGAGTCTTGTATTTATCATTTCACATAAAAAGAAAACACATTTCTGAGCATTTCTAATAATTTTCCACAAAATGATGCGATAATTGCAATCTGAGGAGGTTTAATTGATCTGAAGGCACAGGGAGGGAAGAGACAGACAAAACATGAAACCAAATAAATACACAATTATAATCATACTTGATTTGTCAACGTTATTTAAGCAGTCTCTGGTATTTTCCATAAACATAATATGTGTAGTTATAATGGCAATGATTAGCATAAATAGCCTTTAGCATTGCATATATAAGTATACTTCTGCCTTATACAGTGATCAGAATCCCCATTGGATCGCAACGAAGTTATTTCAAACACTCGCTGGTGTCTGAAAGTGCATTTTGAGCTGTTTAAAATGTCTTAAATGTTGAAGTTAGCTTGTAGCATAATATAATAACAACATGGGAAATGAGCAGCGGAGTTGACCGTCTCCTGACTCAGGTCACTTCCACCTTTGGTGGTATTCGGCGGACCAAAAAACTGAGGAAGGCCCTATTAAAACTGCGTGTTTATTAGGCTGCTGCCCCTTTAAAGGCAGGGTAGGCCGTTTTTTTCTTAAAGGGCACCTATTATGGATTTTTGAAAATTACCTTTCATGTAGTGTGTAACATAGATCTAGTGAACAAAAACATCCTGCAAAGTTTTAAATATGAAAGTTCACCGTATACAAAGTTATTGTCTCTCGAAAGTAAGAGTCGACTCTGAGTTGCTGATATGAATCGATAGACGACCGATACTTTTTCTCTATCTAGATGACGTCAACTTGACAGGTTATTTGAATAAGATACGCCCACTTATTGCGCTCGTAGACGCCAGGGAAACCTTGAAAACATCATGTCGACGAGACGCTGTGTTCTGAAGAGCAACGCAAAAGCAAACTTTTTTCATCTGCCCAGGGAGGAGCATTTGAAGACTAAGTGGCTACAGTTCATATATACAACTATACTACAGAAGTATACGTTAGCCTGAACCTTGTGCTTTGTTCGCGTCATTTTGAAGATGATTGCTTCACAAACATAAATGCTGTAAAATGTGGATTCGCGAGCCGGCTGATATTGAATACAGGTTCAGTGTTTATTTGGACTAGCTTCCTCCTCCAAATCACAACCTGTAAGTATTATTAATATTAATAATTGTTTCTTTTATGTTTTATGTAGCATGCTCAATTTATTTTGTGTGTTGTGTACGCACAGCGAAGCTTCTATAGTCTTCAATGTCAATTGTATTGAAATATGTGAAGTGTTTGTCGTTGTTATTGGAGTTGTCAAAGAATAGAGCAATACCTCGTAGTACTGCATTATCAATATGTTTATGCGTTGGGCTAACGCAAACAAAGACTGAATGTGCTTTACCACTTTTTACTACAAAGCGGTGCACTATAATCATTATTATAACACAATGTAATTGATAAAAGCATTGTACACTGTACTCCGTGTTGACCAATAGAAGTATTATCTCTGTAAACACATTGTACTCACACATTGTCAATCACAACTGACTGGGTCATCTGACCAATCACCGCAGATTAGCGTCACGCAAAGGCGGGGTTGGAAAAATGAGTCGTTGAACGATTCATATGGGAGTCAATTAGCAAATCAGGTAAAAATAAATCGGGGGGGGTCTTAGGTGATTCTTATGGGGGGGAATTTTTAATTTGAGGGGGGAGTTTAGACTTTTTTTATATTTTTATTACATTTATCTCCTAAATGTATTTAGGAGATAAATGTAATTTTCAATTTAGCAAAACAAGGAAGCTTGATTTCAATCTTTGAATTAAATCTAAAAAAATTGCACAAATAAATACAATAGAATAAAGATACCTATAAAGAGAAAAGTTTTTGCTACGGTCTGACACTAGTATTCAGAAATAGTTCTATAGAGACTGAATAAAATAATTAAATGTAAAAAAACACTAGGTAGTATTTTAGTCCTGAGTAAATTAAATATATAGGCTATTAATCCTGATTCCTTAAAATGAAAGCTATGTTTTGACAACCAAATTAATGACGGACTATATGGCTGCTGTCACTGTAAGAGCTAGTGCACGGATCAAGTAGCCACCAACATTTTACGGTCACGTGTGATGTATGCTTATTTAAGACTTAACCGACTGTGTTTAGAGGATACTCACCAAGACCGAAATTGACATGATTTTCGCATGTTTTTTTTTTACTGTTAAAGCGATATAATCCACAAAAAATAACGTTTGTTACCCGCAAGCTGTTTGTGAGGCGGCTTGTATGTGTGACGAAAAAAAAACATCTCTCAGACAGCGCAAGTACCGAATAGTTCAAGATCGCGTGAATGTTTAAACTGGTAAGACTTAAAAAGACGTGCAAATGGTAAACTTTAGTTACTCATGATGCAATGCTGGCCCGATTATGCAAGTGACAATTCTGTCTATTCCGACCTCCGAAACGCGAGTGTATTATCGTCGCCTCCATCTCGAGAGACGAGAGAGAGACGCAGCACCACTGAATCACTCGCGCTGTTTGTGAAATTGCGTCTCGCAGAAAGTTTTAAAATTACTGATTTTATTTTATAATCTGTGTGGATTAATTTACTAATACAACCTACAAGCTAAAGTGAATTTCCCGCAGTATAAGTGGGAGACCTGATGATTAAATTATTAAAATTATTTGCAATAGGGATGTTCGCCGGAGTCAAATGTGACGTCACAATATGGGCGTGGCCGCGAACTGGTTGGCAGAAAGAACCAAACTCTGCAGATGGCCTGTGAAGAGAATGAAGATGAAATTATCTAGTCGTGCATTGTGTACGTAATTTGATTTTTTGATCCAGCCACTTTTTATTTGACCCTTTTGTCTTGTTTCAGCCCCAAACCCCATCTCTGCAATACAAATTAATAAAGGCTGATTTGGTTTCTAAAGTACTTCTTCCAGCCTCCATGTATTAATGTTCATGGGTAGCCTGAATGGGTTCCGTTCAGACCTTAACATTAGGTATTTTACTGTAAGGTGTCAAGATTCAACAAGACATTTTCACCTGGCTATACCCAATGTTTAGATCTGTTTAGGTATTTATGCAAATTAGCACATACGTAATTAGATTATGCACCGTTTGTCTATGTTAACAACAAATGTTAATAATGTTAATAACTGTTAACAACAAATGTTAATAACAAACAATTTCAAAAAAACTTGTAATACATTTTTTTGTTTGTCTTGATGTAATCAACTCAGTACTTATCATGGTGATATCTGGGTTTAAATGTGTACCCTATTCTAGACGCCTAATTGCAGAAATCCACAGCTATCTTCTTGATTCAAGCTGTTTAGGTACGCGGTAGAAGGTTACTCTTATCGAGCCTGTTAACAGAGCCGATCACACAGCACGATACAACCATTTGTCTTCTGTGTTTGCGCTGCGCAGCAAGCCATTACTTTTCTTTTTGCCAACCAGAGCGCATCGTGACGTCACGGCGAAGATCCCTATACCCGCAATCCCATGGTAGCGAGGGAGAGGGGGGGGGGAGGGGGGGGGAGAGCCATGGTAGCGAGGGAGAGTGACAGTCGCCCAGCCAATCATTTCATTCGTTCTGAATGGAAATAAGTAGCTGTGTTCATTGCAGCCCTGAGAGGACTACAGACACTCGGTTTTTATACTCTCCTTTTCAGAGTACTTACATTTTAATTATGTATTGGTATATAAAGACAGTTTAAACAAATTTGGGAAAAAGTTTTTTAGAAAAAAATCTGCCTACTCTGCCTTTAAGACCTGGCGCACACACGGATCCAAAATACTGTTACACATTCTTCCTGAACCATTTACGTTAATACTCATCAAGATCACATAACGTTACCTAATTTCTAGCTAATTTTGGCTCCTGTATATCAGAGGCGCTTTATTATGTGTGTGCGCTTCGGATGTGAGCGTGTATGTAAATGTCGGAGAGGAGAGCAAGAAAGCGTATCGGTGTATATGGTATCGTTGTATCGATACTGCAGAAAGAAGTATTGGAATCGTTTTTAGATATTTCAGTATCGACACATTGAAATATTGATTTTTTTTATAACACTAGTTTATAATGGTCATAGTTCGCTAAGTTTAGGGGCTGTGCTACAAGAACCTGTAAGATTTACAAAACATAAATTTCTCCCAGAATATGAAAGACATGAAAGTGCTGGATACTATTGGGAAATATCAGCAGTCTTAGAAAGCCTCTCGTCTAGTCAGATTCGAGGATCGGAACTAACAGTTACAGTTACATACATATAAAATTAGCCCAACGAGCGTATTGTCAGGTTTATGTTGTTATGTGGACCCTTATTTTGACATTCTGTTTGGTTTTAGTTCCTGTTTTCCCACTCTGTTTAGTTTCAGTGGTTACTGATTATGTCCTCGTTTATTTCTCATATTACTTTTACATGCCAACTTTCCTTTGTTTTACCCCTATATATAGCACTGTGTTTAGTTGTTCTTGGACAGTTCACGTTTATGCAGTGTGGTTTGTGCTATTAACCTCCATGTTCATTCAGAGTGTTTGGATTATTAATAAGCCTGTTTTGTTTTTTAATCATTCGTGGTTGCTGACCACATCAAAAAAAAAAAAATATATATATATTTTTTAAATTGTAATAAATAATATCTAGTTGTTGAGTTACTCAAAATCACAAGGAAAATTCCTTCACCACAGCTGCCCTAAATGAACCTGCATAAGGCTGCTATGGATGCCTAAACAACATCAGTAACGTTAATGATTTATGTTACTACACAGAGGAGAAAGCAATACTGTGATAATAACCACATAACGTTACCTAATTTCTTGAATTGCAACAGTGTTTAATGTTTAAAGAACTTGTAATCCTTGACTTTAAGAGGAACCCAATAGCTATATTTTCTCTGAATAAACGATTACTATTCGAAATAATGTAAGGATCTAATAAATAACGTTTACATATCCTGTCAGTTGTCACGATACTAAGGTATAAATAAACGAATAACCAAAATTGTGCACTTGGGCAACCATATACTGTAATAATAATGACAATTCAATTATATGTACATATAGTTTTAATAAAAAAAGATATGTTAAATGTATCTAAGGCGTTTCTATCGAGGAAGTTGCAGTGCAAGCTCGAGCTAACGACGTTACTCACACGCTCTCGCGACCTGACGAGATGTAACGTTATGTGCTAGCTCTAGCAACACATGCTAGCGGCTAGTGCATTAGCTCGCAGACAAAACAACAGGAAAACACTTCTCTCCTGCCATAACGATATAACCGACACTATTTATTTCCTTGTATTTCCTTATTATTTATTTAGTAAAATGTCTGCTTGGTGATTTAAAACACCTACACTGAACAAATTAAAGACCTAGAATGAGGATATTTGACTTAGTGACAACTCAATGGTGTGGCTACGTTAGGCCACACAGGACATAACCTGATGAGGCAGAACCGGATCCTGGTCGCACAAAACAGAGAAGCTCGTCGAACTACCCGGATCACTGGATCTAACGTTAAACCAGAATCATACACACGTCTGAGACGAAATAAAACACTCGATTGCGTATCGCTTACCTTTGTGTCCTGAGGTTTACTTAAGTGAGTTTCGGCTGTGAAATGGTTAAGTAAAGCGTATGGTTGATCCAGTGTTGTAATTGAGTTGGCTGCTTTGTCTCCTGTGCCGTAAACAGTGCGCAGTAGTAGCGCCACACGGCGTCAGACGGAAGAAACTGGGGATCTATGGCGTCATAGAGGCTTTTGATGTGGTGGGTGGGGTTTACAAAATAAAATTAAACTACATTCAGTCTATCTATTCCATAGCTAATGAAAGGTCATCATCTTTTTAATACAAGTACGAAGCGCTTGCTTCGTTTCTGCATCCTCCGTTTGGCATGCTCATGCATAGATTAAACAATGAAAACACAGACAACGAAAACTACAAAACGACAAGAGTAGAGCATGTTCACTCAAGCAAACATACGGGGTTTCTTGACCCGAGGGTCTCTCTCAGGGGCAGTCATGCACCAGAAGGGGTGGGCAAAACACCCTTTGATATTTAAATGTGTTAAGGACAGTGGTTTTTAAAACCTGTATTTTCTGTATTTTTAATTAAGAGATAACCTATATTGTCCTTAACCAGCTTTCTATCCATGTATATTTCCTGTTTATGATAGTGATAACAAATGTACAAATAAATATAAATAGGTTTGGATTTGGGGATTGTGTTGTTGTTGTTGTTGAAACAATTAAAATGCATAACATTACAAACAATAATGGCTACAATATAAATAAATAGTGCAAATAAAAAAGAGTAGTATAAACTAATTGAATAAAACGATGTTACACATGTTTTATCATCACCCTTCCTTGCGCTTTCTTTCTTTGGAAAGTTAGGACACTTTAAACAATTTATGGAAACAGAACCAAATAAATAAAGTACATTCCCCAAATGAAATATCATGTTCATAACAATGAAGTAATGTTGCCCAGCCTTGTACGTCATGACGTAGCGCGTTGCGGGTAGAACGTCCATTCGTAGTGAACCATCCGCATTGTTGTTGGTTGGAGGCGCAGAATCGTATCGACTCGCCGCTCGTTGCAGGTTAGGAAACGACACTGCCTTTGAATGGCACTTAAGCCAAGTGTTTTCCTGGTGATTATTGGTCCAGTATTATAGTCCTGGCGGCCGCTGTGGTTAAGGTTCTGGCGCATTCCAGATTTATCCATGCAGAACTTAATCAGTGGGCTTTGGATGAGAACATTGTGTACGGAATCACTGCAGGCCATCTCGCCATCGCGTTAGAAAGCTGTTCCTCTCTTTATCCATCAGAGGTAATATGATCCTAAAATATCGGTCAATGTTTTGCGATTTGCAGGGGTGCACCGGTTTTAATTATGCATCGGGTTATAAAGCGATAAAGTTTGAATGTGCATCGTTATGGTGTCTCAAAACATAAGGAAATGCCTGCCTAGACAACATTCAAAGGGATAACGTTAGACGATCCCTAAACGCGGTCCTGATGTTCAAAAAAAGAAGCTTCTAATCGAATAAAGTACAAGCAATGCATAATGACCAACATGTTTGTAGTCGTACGTCTCTAAACTCTCACCTATGATTCCCGAAAATGCTTTGATTTGAAGCATTAGTAATCAATGTTCTCTTGTAGTACCTTAATAATGCCTTGGTAAAACTGGAGTATAATTAGAAATACATTGCACTGCCGTGGTATGTATTAAATGTATCATGGTATTGCTATCATTGTACCTTGACAACCCAGTAAGTTTGAATAACTTTCTCCTTGATGATACGGACAAGTTATTTAGAAGCAGTCAAGTAAATTAGTGTGGTTTGACTTATATTGACTAATTCTGCTGCATTGTTTTGTGTTAGGAATAACAGTAGTTCTCTCTTTTCAGCATTGTAAGGATCCCCAATGAAAAGAAAATCTCTGCCTAACAAAGTGTACACCCCACAGCGGCTGCCTTGTCCCAACAAACATTCCCCAAACCACGAGACGCTGACTTGTGCCCAGGCCCAGATGATGGTAGAATTAGAAGTCGATGGCCGGCTGCACCGGATCAGCATCTTTGACAAGCTCGACATCATAACGGATGAGGATCCTATGGCGCAGGAAATTATAGAGTGCACCAGCAATAAGGAGAACGCTGAAAAACACTTGCAGGTTTTGGTAAGTTCTCCAAGCCTCATTAACAACCAGCAGAAAAAGAACGCTGCTGTCACAGCGCAAAAGGCTTCGGTGCAAGATTGCACACTTCCCGAGCCCAAATTCCGCACCGTGGATTACAATCTCCCAGCAATCCCACACAGACCTTCTACATACTACAAGTATGAGGAGAAAACTTCAGAAGAGCTGAACGAGGAGGTGGAATATGATATGGACGAAGAAGACTATGCCTGGCTTGAGCTGGTCAACGACAAAAGAAAGTGCGAAGGCCTTAACCAGGTTTACCCCAATGCCTTCGAATTCCTTCTTGACCGTTTTGAAAAAGAATCATTCGTAGAGAGTCAGGGCCAACAGAACCTCCAGTCCTTAATTGATGAAGATGCTGTTTGCTGCATATGTATGGATGGAGATTGCATGGACAGCAATGCCATCCTTTTCTGTGATATGTGCAACCTAGCAGTTCATCAAGATTGTTATGGTGTTCCGTATATTCCAGAGGGCCAGTGGCTTTGCCGACATTGTCTTCAGTCTCCTACACAACCCGCTAACTGCATCCTCTGCCCTAACAAGGGAGGAGCGGTCAAAAAGACGGAAGATGACCGATGGGGACACGTGGTTTGTGCTTTATGGGTTCCCGAGGTTGGATTCTCCAATACGGTCTTCATTGAGCCTATCGATGGTGTCTCAAACATCCCGCCTGCTCGGTGGAAGCTTACCTGCTACCTCTGTAAAGAAAAGGGAGTTGGGGCTTGTATCCAGTGCCACAAAGCCAACTGCTACACCGCTTTCCATGTCAGCTGTGCGCAGAAGGCCGGTCTCTTTATGAAGATGGAGCCCATTAAAGAGTTGACTGACTCAGGTTTACCAACCTTATCAGTAAAAAAGACAGCTTACTGTGGGGCACACACCCCAAACGGCTCTGTTAAAAGACCTCTTACAATATATAGTGACATTAAGACAAATTACAGACTTTGTCAGTCGGTGGACAAAAAGAGCAGCAGGACAGGATTAAAAAAGCAGAAGACACTTAAAAACAATGAGGTAGATGTTGTAGCCCAAGTTCCCCTTGTGTCTGTACCTGGCTTTTCATCTGAAAGGTATGTTCGAATCTGTTGATTTTGAGATATCAGACCCTTTTAAAGGGATAGCTCACTAAAAAATGTAAATTAGACCATGATTTGCTCACCCTCAAGTCATCCTAGGTGTATATGACATTCTTCTTTCAGACAAATACAATCAGAATTATATAAAAAAATTTCCTGGTTCTTCCAAGCTTTATAATGGCTGTTTCTGTTTTGAAGTCCATAAAAGTGCATTATACACCTAGGATAGCTTTAGGGTGAGTAAATCATGGGCTAATTTTAATTTTTGGGTGAACTATCCCTTTAAGCCATTTCACTGTTATGCTCTCTTAAGCATTAGCTACTAGATGAGATAGATTGCAAGATTGTTTAAAATATTTCACTTCATTGTACACTGTCATTCTCCTACAGGTTAAACACAATCCTCAATCAAGTTTCTTTACAGAAGAAGGCAGCATTTGGCGAACTTGTCTTGAAGTATTGGACCCTTAAAAGACAGTCAAGGAATGGAGTGCCACTCAACAGACGCCTCCAAACTAGCTTACATTCCCAGAAAAATACACTACCGGTAAATAATGCCTAAGCACATTTTTGAATATTAATAATTATAGGTGTAACAATATATTGTGTCCCAATATATCGCAAAACAAAAATGCATCAATAGTATCCACTATTGACAATATGTATTGTATAGTTCACCCAAAATAAAAATTACTGTGTGAGGAAAAAGTTTGCAAAGTTTTAGTGTCAGACAGTACAACAGTAAACTATATATAATGTATAATAATGAATAATCATGAATATGTTTATGCTGGTGTCACCATTGTCCCGTGCATTGGGTTACTAGCACCAAGTCAAGCCTATTAATTTACACCCACAATGGAATATAAAATTAAGCATTTTAATCAGCATTAAATTTTGTTAACCTTTTACCATATGTCTTGGAGTATCGCGAAAATATCATATCGGGATACATATCGAATTGTGAAATGAGGGTATCGTTACACCCCTGTTGATAATAGTTTATTTCAAACTTTAAACAATTGTAACGACAGAAACAGTCACAGGAGGAGACTCGAGCATTGAAGGAGCAGCTGAAAGAGTGGCAACGGTTGAGACAGGACCTTGAGCGAACACGACTCCTGCTGGAGCTTATTAGGAAGAGAGAGAAACTCAAGAGAGAGGAGGTGTGAGAACACTATGCTTTAAGTCAAGATAAGCATTTATATTGCAAATTTTTACTCTTTGCATGTTCTTGGATGATGACTCGTGTGATTCTGTTGCAGATAAAGCTTCAGCAGACTTTAATGGAGTTCCAACTCACTCCTTTCACTGTCCTTCTGAGGGCTGTGCTTGATCAGTTACAGGAGAAAGACCAGGCACACATTTTTGCAGAGCCTGTCAGCATTAAAGAGGTTGGTCTGCAGTTTCCTTAACATTAAAAGAAGTCGGAAGGCATTTCACTATAATAGATTTTATTGTTACTTAAGTGTCTAAATTTTAAAGAAATGTATTTGAAGAAACATAGCCCAAGCACACTTTTCAAGCAAAACATGCTTGGAGAATTTTATAAGCTAAATCAGGGTGAACAATATACGATCAAACTGTTATTTTGGGACCAAAATTATTTAAACACTTTGACCTGACCAAGTGTTCTTTCTTTAAATGCTTAACAAAATTAAGCATTGCTTGGTAATTGGTTGACCTAAATTGGTATTATCTAATTGGGTACTTAAATTGAATGGTCGACAGCTATTCAACCTAATTCATTTGTGAGACAGTCTAACAGAAAGATGGCCAAAACCAGCGAAATATCAACTGATTGATAATGGAGTTCTTGTCATATTTTATTACCATTTTCTTAATTATATTGAATAAACTGATATGTGGAAAATGTTGAGGGTGTCTGAATAAATTTTGGGTTGACTGTATATCAGGTTGAAGGGGACAAATATGAATTAAAGAGTCTACAACCCATAAATTAAGCTAAATGAATGTATTGAAAGTCAGATTTTCTTTTCCAACACATCAAAATGAGAAAATTACAAAATATTTAAAAATGACAAATATTTTTATTTGACTTGAACGATTGTGTGAGGTCAGAGACACATTTAAGAAAAGTCAGTGGGTCATGATCCAGTTACAATTAATAATACAGTGAGTGAACCATACACCATAGTGAGTGAAGGTATCAATCTAGCCACATTGAGGACCATTGAAAGAATGTCCAAACTCTTGAAACAGTAGAGGCTTGGTGAACAGCACTTTTCATTTAATCTTGCTGCACTTATTTATTAGAATAAATTAATTATAAGTTTATTTAATGTATTTAAAATTAATTAATAAAAAGTCAGTTTGAACTTGAGCAGCCTTGCATTATTGCAGCCATTGAACAACAAAAATGACCCCATAGCACCTCATAGCGTCCAACCAGCTGTATTACCAGTATATTCAGTTTGAATGATGAATGTTTATGTACAGACAAAGATGAAAATAATAGTGATGTGAATCGAAAAGTAATTAATCGGACATGTTTCTGTAACTAATGATGAGTAATCACACCCAACATTAAAATTTGTATTCATGAATATATTTTCACATAAGTACTTTTTTTTTAAAGCGCATATTTAATAAATATTGGGAATGAAGGTCAGTATCACCTATACCGATGCTGTTAAGAACAATTAAAATGAATGAATGCTAACATTGTATTTTATGATATGCAGCACAAACACCTTGTTGAAATCTAGAAAATGTAGTTTAGCGTTTTGTCTTGGATAAATTTTTTACCTGCTATTTTATCAGTGTTGTGTAGTCCTTTTATAGCCATTGTCTGTGATTGTTTAAAAAAATTAAGTCAAGAAGATAAGTTCTAGCTCTTGCAAAACCGACCTATTCTCTTTCTGACATACTCCAAGCACTTGCACAACTTCTGACACGAAAGACAAATTGTTTTACAACATTCACTTTGTTGCATCAAGTAGAGTATTTACAGCCTCATGCTGATAAAATAAATATTTTTATATTTATATATGTATATATATAATTAATTATATTTAATTTAGTATTTTAGCAAACCAGGAGTTTTTCATGATCAGTTTAGTGTCCTTTCTTAATTAAACCAACCTTTCAACCATTGTTGATTAAAGCTGAATGAGTAGTTGAGTATTTTTGTTTGATAAATATTAATATAGCCAATATTAACACATTGGAGACAATGTAAAAAAAATAACAAATAAAAAAAATCTTTTGCCATACAGTCTGACACTGTTCCTGTTCTTTTCTCCCTTATAATATCCCTCTGTCACCCGTTTCTCTCCTCTTTTGTTGCTTTTTTTTGGGTGTTTTTAACACTCTGAAACACACAATAACAACACTGCGTGATGAATTTGATCATTAGTAGTGGTGGACCGATACCACTTTTTCCTTTACTGATCTGGTTCGGATAACTTTGATTTTTGAGCACTTACAAAATTTAATGAAGTTTCTTCTATTGATCTAGACTTGAAATTACAGGTAAATAGAAGAAGGTTGAGCATCTTTATCACTGATCTGAATTTCACCCTTACTTTGTTTGTTTCTCACAGGTGCCTGACTATATGGACCACATAATACACCCAATGGATTTTTCCACCATGAGCAAACGCATTGATGCACAATGCTACAAATATCTGGATGATTTTGAAGCAGACTTCAATCTCATTATTGAAAACTGCATGAAGTACAATGGCAAGGATTCATTCTTCTACAGGGCTGCTGTTAAATTGAGAGATCAGGGTGGAGCTGTGCTCAGGAAAACTCGTCGAGATGTTCAGACAATCGGCTTCGATTTTGAAACTGGCATGCACCTGCTTGAACAACCCAAGATTGAGCCATCCGCACCTTTCTCCTGGGAAGATGGTAAGTCAAGTCAATTCAAATATATTTATATAGAGCTTTTCACAATACAGATTGTATCAAAGCAGCTTCACAGCATCAATCAAAACAACATAACAATGTTTGTTTATTACTGGAAAAAAGACATCCACGTTTGGTAGGGCTGATCAATGGTATTAATGATTGGTTATTTAATTTGAATATCTCCAACTGAGCAAGCCAAAGGCAACAGTGGCAAGGAACCGAAAAACTCCATCAAGTGACCTAATGGTGTCCTAAAACTCCATCAGGTGGCCCAATGGAGAAAAAAAAAAACCTTGGGAGAATCCAGGCTCAGTCGGGGGCCAGTTCTCTTCTGGCGTTTATGAACTAGAGGCCGGATTTACAGTAACTGTAAGAGAAAAAATTTATATGAATGCCTGGCTGAATAGATGCGTCTTTAGTCTAGTTTTAAATTGGAAGAGCGAGTCTGAGCAACGAACAATATCAGGAAGGCTATTCCAGAGCTTCGGAGCTAAATATGAAAATGCTCTCCCTTCTTTGGTGGATCTGGATATCCAAGGTATGACCAGAAGCCTCGAATTTAGTGATCTTAAAGAGCGCGATGGATGATAGGGCGATAGAAGATCCGTTAAATAGACTGGAGCTAAACCATTTAGAGCTTTATAAGTCAGAAGCAATACCTTGTAATTAATACGGAACTTTATAGGTAACCAATGAAGTGATGATAAAATCGGTGTTATATGATCATATTTTCTTGATCTAGTAAGAACTCTAGCAGCTGCATTTTGGACTAACTGTAGCTTGTTTATTGAAGATGCAGGACAACCAGCTAATAAAGCATTACAGTAATCTAGTCTCGAGGTCATGAATGCATGAACTAACTTTTCTGCATCAGAGACTGATAGCATATTACGTAGCTTAGCAATGTTTCTAAGGTGGAAAATGGCTGTTTTTGTAACATATGAAATATGCTTTTCAAAAGACAGGTTGCAGTCTAATATAACACCCAGGTCTTTTACTGTAGCGGATAAAGTAACAGGGCATCTTACTATGTTAAAGTTGTGCTGTGACAGGTTTTGTGGACGGTTTTTAGAACCAATAAGTATTACCTCTGTCTTGTTTGGATTTAATAAAAGAAAATTACGCGTCATCCAATCTTTTATATCTTTAACACAATCTGTCAATTTGGATAATTTAGCGTATTCATCTGGCCGTGATGAAATATATATTTGAGTGTCATCAGCATAACAATGGAAACTAATTCCATGTTTCCTTGTAATATTACAAAGTTGCAGCATATATATTGAGAATAATAGAGGACCTAAAACAGATCCCTGCGGCACTCCATAGTTTGCCGGAGTTACGATCGATTTTTCTCCATTTAAATAGACAGAATGGTAGCGGTCAGTTAAGTTTGACCTGAACCAGCTTAATGCTTGTCCTTGAACACCAGTATAATTCTGTAGTCGATCTAAGAGTATTGTGTGATCTATAGTATCGAACGCAGCACTAAGATGAAGTAAAACTAGTATTGAGATACAGCCTTGGTCCGAAGCTAAAAGTAAATCATTTGTGATTCTAACAAGCGCAGTTTCAGTGTTATGATGTGGCCTGAATCCAGACTGAAACTTTTCATAGATGTCATTTTCTTGCAAGAAAGAGCCCAGTTGAGCGGACACAACTTTTTCTAGTATTTTAGACATAAATGGAAGATTTGAAATGGGTCTGTAGTTTGCTAGGTTATTTGGATCTAATTGTGGTTTCTTAATAAGAGGTTTTTAACTGCCAGCTTGAACGTTCTTGGAACATGACCTAAAGATAAAGATGAGTTAATAATATTGAGAAGAGGCTCTTCCACTATAGGTAACACTTCTTTCAGTAGTTTAGTTGGTATAGGATCTAATAAACGTTGTTGTTTTAGATGAAGCGATAAGTTTATTTAACTCTTTTTGTTCTATAGTTGTAAAGCATTGTAATTGTTCTTGCAGGGTGATAATTGTGGCTGAATTATAAGGCGCGAGCAAAGATTGAACGTTTACATTGTGGTTCTGATGCTTTCAATTTTCTCGGTGAAGAAGTTCATGAAATCATTACTACTAAACTGTAACAAGGTATTTTGTTCAGACGACGTCTGTTGATTTGTTAGTCTAGCCACGGTATTAAATAAAAACCTTGTATTGTTTTGGTTGTTTCCTATTAATTTGCTGAGGTGCTCAGCCCTGGCCGTTTTTAGGGCCTTTTTATAACGTGACATACTGTCTTTCCACGCGATTCTACAGACCTCTAAATTAGTTTTTTTCCATTTACGCTCTAAATTACGGGTTTCTCTCTTTAAAACATACGTAGTGTTATTGTACCATGGTGCTATACTTTTCTCTCTGACCTTTTTTAATCTAATGGGTGCAACAATATCCAATGTTCTAGAGAGAATGGTGCTCATAGTGCTAGTTAGTTCGTCTAGTTCATCTGTTTGTTTGGGTTCAGGCAGCAGCTGAGACAGATCAGATAAGCTATTTGAGAAATTATCTATGGTGGATGGAAGGATTGTTCTACCTGGTCGATAACGTGGCGCAGCATGACATATTACAGCAGTTCATAATATGCAAGTTACCATGTAATGGTCAGTGACATCATCACTTTGTGGAATGATATCTATATCGGTTGGATCGGTTTCATATGATATAATTAAATCGAGTGTATGATTAAGACGATGAGTTGGTCTGGTGACGTTTTGCTTGACCCCGAAGGAGTTTAATAAATCTGTAAACGCAGCCCCTAACCTATCATTTGAATTATCTACTACGTGTATGTTAAAATCTCCAACAATTAATGCTTTATCGACGTTGACCAATAGATCTGAGAGAAAGTCTGCAAACTCTTTTAGGAAATTGGCGTAAGGCCCTGGAGGTCTATATATGGTAGCCAAGGCTAGAGATAATTGGGATTTTTTTCTTACATCTAAGAGCGTAACATTTAGCACAAGTACTTCAAACGAATTAAATCTATGACCAGTTTTCTGAGTAACATTAAGGATATCTCTGTAGATTGTTGCAACACCGTCGCCACGACCGATCAGACGGGGCTCATGCTTATAACAGTATCCTGGCGGAGTAGACTCATTTAGACCGAAATAATCATTTGGTTTAAGCCAGGTTTCAGTAAGACACAGTACATCGAAATTATTATCTGTGACCATTTCATTTACAATAACCGCCTTAGGTGTGAGCGATCTAATGTTTAGAAGACCTAGCTTTAGAAATTGTTTTTGTTCACTAATAGCGAGATTTTTTGTTTTAATAACAGTTAGATTTTTTCTAGATCCCGCAGTAGATTTATTATTTGATCTCAGTTAACGAGGAGTAGACACAGTTTCTATGCAATGTTCTACACTAGTATTAATATCAATTAAATTGGTGCAGCAGAGACTGTGATTTGGATTTTTGGTTACTAGTCAAACGGTATTTAACATCTTGGAGATGTTATCCGACAGAAGATCTGCTCCGATTCTACTTGGGTGTAAGCCATCAGCGCGGAAGAGCCTCGGTCGCTCCCAAAACAGATTCCAATTATTTACAAAGAGCAGTTTCTGCTCATTGCACCATGACATTAACCATTCATTTAGCGCGAATAATCTACTGAACTTTTCATGCCCTTGTCGGTACGTGGGAAGCGGTCCAGACGCAATGATCGATGTTTCAGGCGATGTGCTGCGTGCCGTCTCGATCAGGCTCCTGAATTCTTTCTTCAGAACCTCCGTCTGTCGCAGCCTAATGTCGTTAACTCCCGCGTGCAGCACAACAGCTCCGACGCGCTCGTCACCGTTCAAGATCTCAGGTATCTGCGCAGCGATATCGAGAACACGAGCACCAGGAAAGCAATGACTGTGCACGGAGTAGACGAGGTCAGCGTCAGTGGGTTACTAACGTTAATCACTGATCCGCGTGCATCGGCGCGTGATGTTTCAAGAGCTAAACGCCGGTCTCTCAGCTCAGCTTGTCTCTCTAAAAGGTCACGGATCTGCTTCTCTACAGCTTGTAATTCAGACTGTACCGCGAGCATCTCAGATTTGTTCTCATCTACACCAAAAGGTAGATAACATACATCTGATATATTAGCCATTTTAACAGATGGACAGTCAGTTAGCAATGATGCAACCAGTGATGCTATTAATATTAATACTAATTTATGACTGAAGTCTTGTGTATAATCCGTCTTTTTAGTGGTACGGGTGTAATGTAGACACACGATAGACGAGAAAATGTTCGTTTGTAAGTGAGTGTAATGAAGACTCGCTCAGCCGTGACCCACAGGTGTAACGGACCGGTGTTGGGTCACAAACGGCTTGAGACGCGTCTGCTCAACAGTCCGAGTTGTAATTATGAGTTAAATGATGGTTCAAAACAGAATAAAAGAAAGAAATACGGAAAAACAGAAAGAAATACGAAGCTAATACGAGGCTTAGACAGCCACGACGCAAACAAACTCACAGCAGGCAGCGAGGCAGACAGAAGCAATCTATCTCAAATCAGACTCAAATCTCAAATAAATGCACAAACTTACTGGTATACTGATTTTGTCCACCAGTCACAGTGACATTTTGTGCTTGTGGCAATTCATTGTAGCCACAATGTTTTTGCAATATCAAAATGACGTGAACCTACATATGATGTAAAATGCACCTTATTCGATGGTGTAAAATAATTTTCTGTATTTATATGTAAAACAAATTGTAAATCAAACATGCACCCACTGTTTTTCCTTTGTTTAAAAAAAAATATATATATATAGCAAAAGAAGTGTATTTCATTCAAGCTCATGGGCCCTATATTCGTGTCCCAATCCACTTTTGCTAGTTTAACGACGGGGAAAATTATCGGCGCTCCCAGCACATGGTCTAAAAGGGTTGTCCCTATTCTTTTAATGAGTAATGGGTGTGTTTTGGGCATAACGTGCAATAAACCAATCAGTCTTATCTCCCATTCCCTTTAAAAGACAGTTGCGCTTGGCGCTATTTACATGGCGGAATTTGCAAGCGGAAAAACCGAACGCTTCTCTTGCGAGGAAATGGATCTGCCTGTGCGCAAGGTTAAAGCGTGCAAGCAGACCATCTACGGGACAAAGTGTATGCGCGTTGTGGACCCGCATTTTTTTTTTTTTGCCGTAGTCTATTTCAGTTGCCTCAAAATAGCAACGCGCCAACAATGCGCCTGAACACACCTCGGTTTCAGACCAAATGCATTTGCTATTTAAACAACGGCGCAGGACGTGAAAATGAAAACTGCGTTGGGCTGAAACTAGCAAAAAACACTTGCGTCGTGCCTGGCGCCGCATTGCGCCAAGTGTATGATAGGGTCCCATGTCTTTGTGTCTAAGCAATGGCATCTCTTGATAAATATCACTCCTAAATGTACTGAATGGTACTTGTCAATTTACTGCTTCCTTGAAACTAAGAATCGCTAATGGAATTTTTAAATCAGAATAGAAGTGGAATCAGAACCATTAAATTCCTTGCAGTTCCCATCCCTACGTTTTAACAAATCAATCAATAAACAATTCTTCTTCTTTCAGTGGACCGCTTATTGGTTCCAGCCAATCGGGAGCAGATGTCATTTGAAGAGCAGCTGAGGGAGCTACTAGAAAAGTTGGATCTAACTACAGCAATGAAATGTAGCCCGTCACGGAACAGGCGACTGAAGTTGCTCAAGAAAATCATTAGTGATGTGAGGATGGAGCTGAGTTTGAGGAAAGCTGTTCCTGCTCCTGAACTGAAGAATGCTGAGGAACAAGCTGGCCATATCCTTCAAAAAGGTTTGTTTGAAAAATACTGGTTTGAAGTTTTCTTGCTATTAACCAGTTGAACATTTGTCAAAGCCTTGTGGGCAACACTTTTACTTATCACTATTGTCCCAAGTTAGAGTCCCAACTGTCCTGTCCAATAAAAGCTAAAAAGGCCCCAAAATACATTAATATAAACAAACAAACAACTACTTGTTTGTCTCCAGATGTGATAATGCTTTTCTAATCAATTAGACTAGATTTTTACCTGGTTAGACAATGGTTCCCAACCATTGGAAGTTTACACTTGAGAACACTGCATGTTTTTTATGAATCCTATATCAAACATACCTTATTAAAGGAGAACTCCGGGCAATTTTTTAGTTAATCTTGATCGTTATACCTTTGTGAGTACTGTCGATAGAAAAAAAAACGAACCGGATTGGTGCTTGCGACAGCGAATGCCCAGAGCTCCCACTCAGCTAAAACGGCAGCTATGGGGGCATAACATAAAGAGCGTTTTTGTGCCTCTTAACAGACACAAAATGCAATTAATATGTCTGTCCAACGTGAACAGGGGCCTTACCTGTGAACAAGATGCGTTTAGCAACTTAGCCATGGTTTAAATTCACCTTAATAGTGTTTTAGACGGCAAGCTGTAGTCTCGCGCTGAAGTCTCGCTCCTCCCACCTGGACACTATATACCTTTCCCGGCTACAACTTCAGCGCGAGACTACAGCTTGCCGTCTAAAACACTATTTAGGTGAATTTAAACCATGGCTAAGTTGCTAAACGCAACTCGTTCACATAAGGCCCTTGTTCATGTTAGACAGACATTTTAATTGCATTTTGTGTCTGTTAAGAGGCACAAAAAAACTCTTTATGTTATGCCCCCATAGCTGCCATTTTAGCTGAGTGGGAGCTCTGGGCATTCGCTGTCGCAGCTCCGCGTCGCAAGCACCAATCCGGTTCGTTTTTTTTTTCTATAGACAGTCACAAAGGTCTAACGATCAAGATTAACTTAAAAATTTCCCGGAGTTCTCCTTTAAACTCATTAGTAGATTAGTAGAGACTCCCAAGACCTTACCAACCATTATATATGGGGTATATAAGCATTTTAAGTTAACTTTTAGCACGATGAGTGAACTTTAAATGACCTGAGCCTATTGGACTTGAGGGAGAGAAAAGCTCAGGATAGATGAGGTTTGAAAAGAGATAATTCTGTCCCCTTGTTTCGTTATCTCTAGTCCATGTTTGTAAAATTTGTTTTAATCTAATTGGTTTCATTGTTTTATTAACATTGCTGTGAATGTTATTGACTCACTGATATTGATGTTATTGAATGTTATAGTCTTAACAGGAAATCAAGTTGAAGTGCGTGCATCAGTAAAAGTAATAGTTCAACCAAAAAAGAACATTTCCTGGTTATTTACTCACCTCAAGACGAGAGGGTTGAGCTCAGAGCCTCGCGTGTGACATGAGCACATTGGGATAGTTACTTGTGACGTAGACTACGTTTTGCACCATTCCCTTGCAGTAGATGGAGAAAAAACCTCTAATGTTTTCCTTCAAAATGAAAATTCTGTCATCATTTACTCACCCTCAAGTTGTTTTAAACCTGAATGAATTTCTTTCTCCTGTTGAACACGAAATAAGATATTTTGAAGAATATTGGTTATGGAAGTAAAATAATGAAAATTTTAAATCTTGTTGAATTGCACTAATTGAAAAAAAAAACTAAAAAACACATTGCATGAACTGTAATTGCATTGGAATGGATTGTATTTTTAGGGCTTGCATTTTTATGGGCTGAAATTCAACATGGTTGAATATTTAGTGACAGCTTGCTCCATTTCGGTTAATCCATTTTTATGAATGAATGACTCTCTCACCCGTTGCTCTAGTTTTCGTCAACAGCCACTTGCACCCCCTGCTGGAGATTATTAATCAGTAATCTACTGCTATTCCTGCAGTTCCAGGATGTCAAATGTCAAATTTGCTGTCTTTAATAGAGTTGAAGAGAATTTGTAAGGCGAAATAAAATGTACTGAAAATTGCCGGGCGAATATTATTGGTTGTGTTTTTAAACAGAACATTTTAGGAGCAAAATCTGAAAGGTGATCATTATGGATCATTGAATTTTTAATAATGAAAATATGTGTGAAATTTTTTTTAATTGAAATATTCACAGCTTAAATTGTCAACCATGTGAATTTCAGCCCATAAAAATGCAAGCCCTAAAAATACAATGCATTAAAAATGCAAGCACAGTTAATGCAATGCATATTTTTTTCAATTAGTGCAATTCAACAAGCTTTTTTGTTTAAATATTTTTTGTCATCATTTTACTTTCATAATTGGTAACCAGACAGTTGATGGACCCCATTGACTTCCATTGTAGGAAAAAAATACTATGGAAGTCAGTGGGGTCCATCAACCGTTTGGTTACTGACATTCTTCAAAATATCTTCTTTTGGGTTCAGCAGAAGAAAGAAATCCATACAGGTTTGAAGCAACTTGAGGGTGGGTAAATTATGACAGAATTTGCATTTTAAGTGAACTATTTCTTTAATTTCTCTTCGAGTGAGGAAGGAAAGTCATATATATCTTGGATGGCCTAGGGGTGAGTAAATAATTAGAACATTTAAATTTTTAATTTCAACTTTTGGTGGTCTATGAGGTAAAAAAAAAAAAAAAAAACTTGTAACGCCTTAAGCAAATGCCTAACAATTCTCTAAAACCACTCTTTATATATATATATATATATATATAATGTATGTATATATATATTTATAGAATTTTTCTTTTCATATTGCAATATGTTCATCACAGAAAAGGTTTTTGCCGGTATTGTGCGGCCCTACTATGGAACACTCTTTGGAAAACATTTAGAACATCATTTGCAACATCATGTTTCTGGTGTGCCAATGGCTGCTTCAACCCTAATCAAACATACCTGAACAAGCTATTAAGGTATTCAGGATTAATAGAAAATCACAAGCAGATGAGTTTGATCAGAGTTAAAACTAAACTTTGCATGACTGATCAGGAGCAGGATGGTTGAGAAACCCTGCTCTAGCTTACGCATGGCATAGTGCCGTAAACGCACATAAGGAACTGGATAGCATCGTCCTGTCAACCACCTAAAATACAGCTCGCATTTTTCTGAGAAAATGTAAAAATGCCATGTTTTGGGAGTTTATACAATGTGTGATAGTGTCTCCTTGTTTCATGGCAGGTGATAAATCTGTCCCACCTAAGCTTGAGCCACCTGTTTCACTGCTGCCCCTCATGAACGCGGGAAGTCACTCTGAGCCACCCACCCTGAAACCTATAGAACCCTGCCCCGGTAAACACAGATGCCGCAAGGATAGCGTTTCCCAATCACTCAATGGACACTCCCATCTACAGATAGAGGACAGCGATGTCAGTGTAGTAGCTACGTCAACTCTGGCCGAGCCATCAAGCCCAGTAAACCGACGGACTTCTGTGCTTTTCCGCAAATCAAAAAGCACAAGCCCTCATAAGCCTGTGGATGATGGTGAAACTCCCAAGGGCAGTTCTCGGTTAGGTACAAAAACATTCCTGTCAGTTGTCATACCACGCCTGGAGACGCTGCTCCACACCAGGAAGAGGCCACGGAGTGCCAGTGGAGACAGTTGCGAGGATCAATCGCCCATCAAACGCCGTGACACAGGTAGAATTTGCAGGAAAAGAGTCAAAATGGGCAAGACCATTGTGATTGATATAAATGCAAATTAAAGGGATAGTTCATCCAAAAATGAAAATTTGCCCCATGATTTACTCACCCTCAAGTCATCCTAGGTGTATATGACATTTTTCTTTCAGACCAATAAAATCAGAGTTATATTAAAACATGTCCTGGCTCTTCCAAGCTTTATAATGGCAGTGAATGGCAGTTTCTGTTTTGAAGTCCATAAAAGTGCATCTATCCATCATAAAAGTGCATCTATCCATCATAAAAGTGCTCCTCACACTCCGGGGGTTAATAAAATCCTTCTGAAGCAAAGCCATGCGTTTGTGTAAGAAAAATTACCATATTTAAAACTTTACAGACTGGAATCTCTAACTTCTGCTAACTGTCGTACGCACGTTCAGAAGAGACTGGCGTTCCAGCTTATGACGTAGGACGCTCTGGTGAGAATATGCTAGTTCTCGCGAGAACCAGGTTTGTTGACATCGAAGGACATCCATGTGAAGAATTGAATTGTTTGAGCTAAATTTTTTCTTTAAACACCCTCGTTTTAGACTTCTTATTTGCGACTGGTGTTTAGTTTTGCTCTCTCCTCTGCGCTTCCACGTTCGTCACCGGAACTTTCGCTACGCCTGCGTCCTACGTCATAAGCTGGAACGCCAGTTTCTTGTGAACGAGAGCGCGTACGGCAGTTAGCAGAAGTTAGAGATTCCAGTTAGTAAAGTTTTAAATATGGATATTTTTCTTACACAAACGCATGGCTTTGTTTTAGAAGGCCTTTATTAACCCCCCAGAGCTGTGTGGAGCACTTTTATGATGGATGGATGCACTTTTATGGACTTAAAAACAGAAATAGCCATTCACTGCCATTATAAAGCTTGGAAGAGCTAGGAATTTTTGTCATATAACTCCCATTGTATTTGTCTGAAAGAAGAATGTCATATACACCTAGGATGACATGAGGGTGAGAAAATCATGGGCTAATTAAAATGTTTGGGTGAACTATCCATTTAATAGCATTAGCACTTTTGTTAAAGTGCTTCCTCTCACACTTCCTTGTGTCTGCCAGGGCTGTCAAACGGGTTTGGCCTGAATCAGGAGGAGGAGTTGTCTTCTAGCAGGCAGTTGGAGCCTCGTCGCAGGTGCGCTTCTGAATCAAGCATGTCTTCCAGCAACAGGTGGGTAGTTGAGAGAGTACTTTTGAGTACTGTTTACTGTTGTGACAGTGACATATTCCATTTCCTTTCAATAGCATTGTGCTTAAATAAGCACAATGCTATTGAAAGGAAATGGAATATGTCACTGTAGTATATGTCACATGTAGTATATATATTATATATATATATATATATATATATATATATATATATATATATATATATATATATATATATATATATATATATATATATATATCTTTTTTTTTAATTTTTTTTTATTTTTTTTTTACATGAACTAGTGTAGACAAAAGAATTGGTATTATACTTTCCAAGGGATTACTCAACAGCAGTTGTTTAATTGGTTCATGAATACCTGAAAATATACAACCTGCAGACTGCCATCTTGGCTCATGGGCGCTCTGTCACAAGTCAAACATTCCCAGAACAGTCACATTCAGTCACATGTTTTTGAGATCCCTTTTTGAGAAAAATAATCTGCCATTTACAATACATAACAATAATATAAAGTGTTCTCTACTAATATTAAATATTGAGTTTTCAATATTTGGGTTTCTCTTAGTCTTTGATTCAAAATATTCACAAAAACTAAACCTTCAATTGAAGTAAGATTAGACTAAATGTGGACTACATGAAATACGTTTTTTTTTTATGTTGCCCCCCCCCCCCCACCTGGGAAAACTTGTTAGGACACATGGTATCATAAACACCATAGTAGATATCAACACCTGCCAGGAAGCATAACTGGGCTGTGGTAGGATCTTCCAGCAGGACAATAGTCCAAAGCACATCTTAAAATCAACAAAGAAAAGGTTCACTGACCACACAATTAAGGTTTTACCATGGACATAGCAGTCCCCTAGCCCAAACCCCATAGAAAACCTGTGGGATGAAGAAGAGAGTCAAGAACCATAAAATCTCTGACGGATCCAGAAATATCCTATATGGAGGAATGGGCTCAAAATCCTTGCCATGTGTTCATCAACGTAATGTGTTATAACAGGGAATTGAGAGCTGTTTTTTTTCAATTAAGGTTGCTCAAAGTGTTAAATGAAAGGTTACCAATAATTGTACATACACACACACACACATACATTATATATATATAAGAAATATATTTACTTTTAATAGTCCAAATGCACATACCTGTATCCCTGCACTATTCTTATTTTTATGTGTTTTTTGTTGTAATTTTTTTTTGCTCATCTCCCACATCACTCTCCATCATGTTTTCTCATCTGTCTTTAGCAGTATTGCACTTAATCTTCCGAAGTGTGGGAAGGGAAAGCCGGCCCTCATCCGGAGGAACACAGTGGAGGACAAGAGTGAGATTATTGCTTGCATCGAGAGTAGAAATTTCGCCAAAGCTGCTAGAATAGCTGCTGGTAAGGTATCCTCATCTCTATTATTTTTACTGATGTGTTTGCCACCTGTGTTTAACACCTGTGCAAATTGTCCTTTGCAATCAATGAAAAATGTAATCACAGCTGTGCACATTTATGAGTGTGATATTGTTTTTATTCAACAATTCTATAAACAAGTTAGTATTGTATTAGCAAGTCAGTTCTTTTATTTATCATTGCCACTAAAAATAGAGTGGCTCAGGGATGACATCAGAACCTGGGAGACTAATGCACCAGTGGTCTCTTTGAGATTTTCTTATGCAGTTTTAGAATGTTTTTTTTTTTTTTTTTTTTTTTTTCTGAGTAAAGTAAAGCCTGTGGTTTACATAACTTGCCGAAACTTTGATGTTTTGTTCTACAACGTAAACTACACACACTCACTCTAGTTCCTTGTCTAGTTAATTATTAGAAATGTCCGCAATGTGCCTTTAAAAAAAAAAAAAACATTTATCTTTGTTTTATGTAACATTATGATTCTAATTGTCTATCGTTGCTTTTTGATAGTGTTTAAAAGTCTTGACATTTCAGTGTAAATACTACGCGATATTATCTAAAATTTAGATTTTTTTTCTGCCAATCACTAAGACCTAATGGATATTTAAATAGTCTTAACTGTGTAGTAATTGCCAGTATCATGGTTGAATGTTTGCGCCATCATAATTTTTTTTGTTGATATTCCTGCTTTCATAGAAGTTGGCAACAGCAGTATTTGGATGCCCACTAGTGCTGCCACAGTTATGCTGGAACCTCTCAAACTAGTTTGGGCTAAATGTAGTGGATACCCCTCCTACCCTGCCCTGGTGAGTCTGAGTGTGCATGTGTAGAAACTAGCTATTTCTCTCTCTCTTCCTTTGTTCTTCCTCCCTTATTCACATCCTGTAAGCTTTCTTATTTTCTATCTACAGATACTCATGAAACCCATCTACAGAAATTTGCTTTTAAAAATGTTTCATGTTATGTCATGTAAATTGTGTCATGTTATGTTTTATTTATTATTTATAATACTGAAAATTGTCAAAGTTTTGACATTACAGACACAAGTAAAACGTGTGACATTGTTTCTCTTCCATCACGTATAGCATTAATTAATAATTAAACAGCCTTTACACAAGTGAGAATAAACACTTATTTTTATCAAAGCACTAATAACTTAACCTAATAAGAATGGAAACTAAAGTACATTTTTACTACAGTTATGCTTCCATAAGCTTTAGTGAATTTTTGTCCTGTTGAACTTGTTTGGATTTCTCCATGAGTCTCTCTCCACACACACACACACGCGCACACACACACACACACACACAGAGAGTATGTCTGTCTCAACTGTAAGCTCAATTTTATTGCTATCAATATAGCATCTATCATTAGTCACTGTTTACATAAAACAGATAATTGCACACTTTTTATCCATGTTGTTTGTTTTTGTTAGTGGATTTTAAAGAAATGGTTTCTGTTAAAAAAATGTCTTTCACAATTTTGGATGACCTTTTTTGTGGGATGAAATTTTGGGTCATTCCTAATGCATCTCCCATGCTTTCTATAATATTTCAAAATATAACAATTTGAGACTTGGGCTTATAGGCAGCTGTCATGTAATCAATAGTTCTTAATAGTTCTGGATTACATTCTCATTTGGCTGGACTCTGTGAGTGCAGTTTTTTTTTTGCGTGTCTCTTTAAATGCAAAATGAGCTGGTGCTCCCGGCCCCCTTTCAAGAAGAGGGCGGTGCTTCAAGAGCTCATCAAAACAGGACAATATCACGCACTGAAAATGTCATAAACTGTCATTAGCGGTGTTCCGTTCAAACCGGATTTGGACAAAGATGCCTACAGAGCCAGAGAATAAATGGAGATAGAACAGGTATAGTTTAGTTTAATTACAGTTATAAACTATGTGGTCATCTTGCTTTAATCCACTATTAGTACAAGCCTGTTTTAATGGACCCCGTCCAAATGATGGCCAAAACTTTACTGATGATTTTTATGAAGTTTATTGTACATCACAAAAAAGATGAAGCGTCCGTTTTCACTCCAGAAAATCACCATAGAGCTGAATACACTGTACAAGAAGTGCACAATAAAGTCCATATTCGAAATCTCTATTTCTCTCTTGCATTATCCTCAACATACACAGCGAATTACACATAAGCACTCATTACAACTAACAGTAGACACATTTATACAGACCTCATGCCTTTTGGTGTTTAATAAACTGTTAAACTTTATATCCGTAAAACAACTCCTATGAACTGTAAAAAAGTGCACGCTCTCCTTTCATTACTGCTGTCACGGTGGTCACCAGTATCGATCCAGAGACTATAAGCTGTAACACGAACAGTTGGTACTGATCCATCCTCGAGTAACAACTTCCAACTAAGCAAAATTTGTTTTGTATTGTCCTTTTATTGACCCTTGTTCACAAAGCAGTCTGGTGTAAAATGATTTGCGCAGACATAATCGAATGGGGGCACACTCCCTTCAAAAATAAAACAAATCCACTGTGTCTTCAGTGGCTCTGATGTCGGGAGTAAATTAAGACTGTTATGTTCACTCACCAACGACAATACACCTGAGTTGCTTTTGAGTCATTCTTGTCACTACATCTACTTCAGCCTAGAGAAAATGTCTACAACTCGCTCAGGTCGAGGGGTTATGCTAATATGGCAGAGTCCGTCAGCAGTCGTGGGTGGTCTTATTCAACTGGCTAGCTACCTACGTAGAAACCGGCTGCAAATTGAAAGTCGCTGGATGACACAGTTTCAGACTCAGACAGTCCATAACAAACTGGCTATTTGTTTTGTTTTCAGTTTTTCTGAGCTGGCAGACAAGCCAGAAACCTGACTAAATGCATAAAAAAGCTGAAAAAGTGAACATTTCATCCGTTGTCCCCTTTAAACCACGACACTTATTTATCAGTTATCGGACAGTGTGCTTCAGCATATTTTTGGCATGTGAATGAATGAATGAGGCATTTATATAGCGATTTTCATATGTACTACTGTACACCCAAAGCGCTTTACAATCATGTCGGGGTCTCTCCTCAACCTCCACCAGTGTGTAGCGTCCACTTGGATGATGCGACGGCAGCCAGAGTACAACGGCGCCAGTGCGCTCACAACACACCAGCTATAGGTGGAGAAGAAAGTGATAGAGCCAATTCAATGGATGGGGATTAATTTGGAGGCCATGATTGGAAAGGGCCATTGGAGGGAATGTGGCCAGGACACCAGGGTTACACCCCTACTTTTTACGCCCCTACATCCAGGTACTGACCAGACTGAACCCTGCTTCGCTTCAGTGGGTAACCAGCCTTGGGCTAGAAGGTGATATGGCTACTGAACATGTCCCTTCACTCTTGGGGTCTCTGGCCCAAAAAAGCTTGAGAACCACTGCGCTAGAGTCATGCTAGTGAAGAAGTCTCAAACCCCAGAATGCACTTGTAAACACTACATTCAGATTCACCAATCGGAATGAATTCAGTTAGATTGAAACAAATGTGCATGTAAACAATGAATGGCAACTGCAGAAAGCAAAAGCTGAATCCCGGATATTTTGGACGATCTCGATGGATGGCCAGACATGTCTGGGGAAAAGAGGATGGTAACACCTACTACTCAGCCCTCTCCACAGAACAAGAGCCTGCTAGCTTAGCTTCCAAAAAAAGATGGCTGACACTATGTGTACATTCTGTGAGTGGGATCCCACTCTCTATGGGCGGGTTGAGAACATGCGGGACGGCCCCTACTACTGGCTGTAGTCTTTAGCCTCTGGCCGAAAAATACTCCGATGATGCAAAATGACGATTTTTTCGTTGTCTGAGGATTTTTTCCAGACAAACAATTCATAAATCTCTCGTCTCAGGGGGATATGAGGGTTGAAAGCACAGTAATTTTAAAATACTACTTTGTAGTTTGAAAAAATTTGAAGAAAATTTGTTTTCTACTAATACAAAGCTTAATGCTAAATCCTGAAGTATCCCTTAAATAAGAATCAGTATATATTTATTCATACAGTGAAAACTAAGCAGTTTTTTATTTTTACTTAAGATAATTCACGTTCTGTTGTTAAATAAACCTAATGTACGCCTTCCTGAAACCCTAAACCCCGTGGTTTACACTGTTAAAATAACACCTCTTATGCTACAGTACAACACTGATGTTCACTTTCAGAAGTTGTAGGGATGTTTTCTTGTCAAAAAAAGAATGTTAAACGCTTATGTAGGTTATATAATGTTATATATTGTTATATATTTTAAAGATAATTTAAGTTTATTTTACACACTTTAAGCATTATCGTATCGCATATCCAATATCACATTATTTAATGAGTTATCGCATATCGCATTTTTCTTCAATCTCATGCAGCCCTATTAAACAAGTTGTTTTTGAAAGGAGGAATCTAATAGGAGGAAGCTGATGGCTCACATCAGAAATTCTCATCTTCTGAATGAGTGATACTTGTCTGCTCAGTTACCTGCCCTCCATCAGCAATATCTGTTTATTTTGTGGAGAAGTAATTATCCAGCGTAATGGGACGCTTATCCACTTTGTCCGATCATTTAGTTTTCCCTGTAGTCATACTGACGATAAACTAAGTAGTAACCTATTGCTCTTATTTTGTTCTGCTGCCCCCATCAATGCAGATAAATACATATTAATGCATATTAAACCATTTTTAAATCTTAAAGGTGCTATATGTAACTATTTGAGGCCTCTAGCGCTGATGTTTCAGATTGCAACCAATATTTACAAGAGCGCTCGTGCTCGTGCTCGAACTCAAGAGCAAGCACTCAGGGTACCGGCCACACTGAGACTTTCAACACACCGGAGAAAGCATCACACAAGATGCTGGAAACTCAAGTAAACTCCCACTGCAACGTTACAATAATAGGCTACTTTGATCAGCTTGACGTTGAACTAATGCTCCATGCTCGTGCCATGATAATGTTACATTGACTGCATTTAGCTGACATGTGGTGTTATCTAGCATACGGCATTTCACTAACTATTCGTTTATCTTTCACAATGAACAATGTCAACATTAGGTGAATGTATGATATGATAACGAAAACGGTTAGTGAACAAGACTGAACAATTTCAGTGTAACAGTAAGACCGTAGGAAGAAAGTTAACATTACTGTACTGAACATGTCTGGAAATGTGTTTATTATAAACAATATGATAGTAGTGGGATGAGTAACTTTGACAGTAGATCTAGTACATAAAATAAAAGTTACATCCTAAAGCACCTACTTTTTGTTATCCTGGAACAGTCTTTTGTATTCACTTTGTATTCATACAGTCTTTTGTATTTGTCTCATGTATGTTGTAGTAAGTAGAAGTTGATCTAAATCACATTTGGCTGACGAGCTTCAGCAGATAATTTTTGTTTTGTTTTTTATATTTATGTGTAGTTTGTGTTGGAGTGTGTTGTGCTGGAGGCAGGTCATTTTTTGGTGTTATCAGACTCCATGTCGTTAGCTGTACCGTCGCATAGACTGTATAAAGGAGAGAGGCTCGGGAGCGCGCATGCACGTCACATCCGATGGATTTTGCGGTAAATCCGATCTGGAGCCTTCACATAGAAATAGGAATACTGGCCTTCAGAGGTAATAGCAAAACCCGACAAGTGGATTATTGTAATGTGTAATCACAACCCCTTCACACACAGGCAATAAAAAAAAAATTCATTTTAGTAGAAAACCTACATATAGCACTTTTAAACATGACTACAATAAATTGATGGTGAAATCAACCCCCCTTAATGTCGCCCATTCCAGAAACCTTTAGAAAAATGGTTTTAGTTTTAGGCTCTTATTATCTTTGCATTTTTCCATATAGGCGCATCCACTATACTGCACTTTAAAGGGGTCATGACATGAGAAACCAAATTTGCCTTGATCTTTTGGTATTTAAGAGGTCTTTGTACCATTAAAACCTCCTGCAAGTTTCATAGCTTAAGACATCCTCTCCATTATAAACGAACCATTTATTTAATCAAGCTCTAAATACAGCTCGGTCTAGATCCTTTGAACTTAGTGACGTCACGGTATGAAGTGACGTACCAGTCGTTTGCATATGACCACCTCCAGCGCAGGACAACTACGGCTCTTTTCGCATCATCGCATCGTTGTCGCGCGGCTCGCGCCCACAGGTGTTCAGTCGACGTGCAGCGCGTGGGTCTCTTTACAAGATGACTGCGATGCCACGCAGATGGGCTGTCCTGGCTGTGGACAAATAACATGTTTGAAGGTTTGAATACGCTGCCGAACGATCCAGACGTCAGGAAAGCAGTTGGATGCAGTTTATTTGCAGCATATGCAGCGCGCCAAAGCTTTATTTGATCGGTGAGTGATGTAGAGGAGTGTGACAGGACGCATGTTACTGAAAGAACGAGCAGAGAGAGAACGAGCAGAGAGAGAGAGAGCGCGCGCGCGCCTTCAAACTGTCTTGCTCTCTCTCCCTCCCTCGCGCATATGAATCAAAATCAATTGAGAATTGACTCAATGGTAAAAGATCGGAAGACCGAAGTTTCACGTGGTGGAGCATTGTGTAGCCTACATGGGATAAAAAAAATGATTAACGTTAATAATGTATGCATAAGCAGCACTGACATAGCCAATCATAACAGTGGGTGTTAACACTGAACTCTTAAAGGGGAAACACCTCCAAAACAGACTGTTTGAATCAGAGGTTGAGAAATAGGATGGGAAAAGGTCATAAATCACTAGTTTTTTGTAAAAAAAAATGTAAAAATGTATAGTAATGCTATAATTGCACATAAGGGAACATAATAAAAAAAATAAAAAAAACATGTCATGACCCCTTTAAATTAAACGTCATTCTGTTAGCGTGGTACTAAATTAGCTTTCACACTCTTTGGATTAATCTAGATAAATTCAATTGTTTGCACAAAGTATAGTAAATTAATAAAAAAAGTAAGCGGCCATGTATAGTGGTTAAAGTTAGGCTACTACATTTTGAATTTCCTACCCGATATAATTACTACTAGGACCAGCCGTGTGAACGATTTATCCGTCACAGACTGCATGACTTTGCCACTTCATGTGGAACTTTTTTGTTCTGTGACCAACCGACTAATTCAAATTTTGCCCTTCACCAAAAACGCTTGGTCAACTATTAGGGGGCAGCCCTAGTCATTTTACTGTTTCCAGGATTGTCATCATGTTCTTTAACGTTACGGTTTCATTACAGATCATAGACCCTCATATGCCACGTGTGGGGTGCCAGCACAATGGAGTCTCTATCCCAATGCCCCCGCTGGATGTGCTACGGATCGGAGAACAGTTGCAGTACAAGTCTGAAGAGAAACTTTACCTTGTTCTCTTCTTTGACAACAAACGTAGCTGGTGAGATTTTTAGAGGTTATTTACTAGTCTTTGCGAAGTCAAGCATCACTATTACTAAAGCTTATATTTAGGGATTTGAGCAAAATTCTAATATTAATGGAGAACTCTGGTCAATTTTAACATTGAGCTCCTTTTTTTGTACATTTGGAGTGCTGTCAGTACAGAGAACAACGACAAAAATCTGTGTTGCCTACACCGTGTTATCGTCTTTTTAAAATGTGCACCCTGTTGACTTCAATGGGGCAAGTTTTAAACCTGCTTTTAGCCTCTTAACATCCTTGATTTGTCATTACAAGTGCACAGCCATGTGAGTGGTGTTATTAAGAGTGAACACGGTCAATCTGACTGCAGTAGATGTGAAAGATATGAATAAAAATGATGTTAATTCAGCCAGCTCACATACCCGTATTTTCTTCCTGTTTTCGGTCGAAGTCCACAGTAGTCGATTGTCGAGTTTGCGCGCGCGATCATCAAACTCAAAAACCTCCTCCGTGTGTTCAACATCTGATTCCGATGAACTATCCATTTGAGCTGATATTCTCAAACACCAAACAGCACTGTCATCGGCTGACAGCTGACAGTCAAGTCTCTACTGTTGCTTAGTTACCAATGATCGCGCACGTGAACTCCACAATCGACTACTGTGGACTTCGACCGAAAACAGGAAATAAATACAGGTATGTGAGCTGGCTGAATTAACATAATTTTTATTAATATCTTTCACATCTACTGCAGTCAGATTGAACGTGTTCACTCTTAATAACACCACTCACATGGCTGTGCACTTGTAATGACATATCAAGGATGTTAAGAGGCTCAAAGCAGGTTTAAAACTTGCCCCATTGAAGTCAACCTTTTAAAAAGACTATAACACGGTGTAGGCAACGCCGATTTTTGTCGTTGTTCTCAGCACTCCAAATGTACAAAAAAATGAGCTCAATGTTAAAATTGACCGGAGTTCTCCTTTAAGTATTGCACATCCGCAGTTAACTTGTCCTTGTTCTACAGACAACAATGTAAAATTGTGCGGTTGTTCTCAGTAATTGGAAAGTTTTACTCAAAGAAATGAACAGCACTAATGATAAATATTACTTAATTAAATTTCAGAATTCACAATTCCAATTTTGATACCACAGCAAGAACTCCTAGCCTAATTAATTGAATGTTCAAACATTATTAAAGGCAATTTAACAAGGAAACAATTAAATGAGGACAAATAACATAAGAACAAAGTTACTTTACTTTAAACAAACATTACATTTTATTTCCATCCTAACCCATTACATATGTGACCCTGGACCACAAAAGCACTCTTATGTGTCCATTGTTTAAAATTGAGATTTGTACATCAATGGAAAGCTTATTTATTCATCTTACAGGTGATGTATGGTTTGTTAGGATAGAACAATATTTGGCCAAGATACAACTATTTGAAATCGGGAATCTGAGGGTTAAAAAAAAAAATCTAAATATTGAGAAAATTGCCTTTAAAAGGCGATTTCCATTTCCATTTTTTGTTGGCGATTGTGCTGCATCCACTTACAAAAATAAATCTTTGATATATTTAAGGTAGGAAATTTACTAAATATCTTCATGGATCATGATCTTTACTTAATATCCTAATGATTTTTGGCATAAAAGAAAAATCAATCATTTTGACCCATGCAGTGTTTTGTGGGCTATTGCCACAAGTATACCTGTGCGACTGAAGACTGGTTTTGTGATCCAGGGTCACATATTACTTATTTAGCTGACAGCAGATGAAGGAAGCACATTTGGATTAATTAAATGTGGTCAAAATCTGTGCCAGACTACCTCTAAATGTGGTTTCAGTTACTTTACCACAGTAAAAGCCAGATATATAAACTGTGACACTAATCATTATCAGAATCATTAATCATTAACAGAGTGATCCAATCACTGAAAACACAAGCATCACATAAATATAAACAAAATGTGCAAATCTTGTTGCACCCAATTTTTTTTTTTTATTTATTTATTTTTTTTTTTACTTTTTAAACAAAATCAGTTTAAGAGGGACAGTAATTAGTTTTTTCCCCCCCATTATTCATAGAGAATAAAAAAAATAAAAAAATAAACTAAAAGGCTGAACATGCAACTTCATTAAAGCACAAAATAATAAAAAGGCAGGAGCACCAACTTGTGTCTGGGGAAGTTTTATAAAATAGGATTGTGTGTGCTGTTTCCTTTTTCCAGGCAGTGGCTTTCTAAATCCAAGATGGTTCCTCTCGGTATTGACAAAACCATAGACAAGATTAAGATGATGGAGGGACGCACCTCAGCCATCCGCAAAGCTGTTCAGACCGCCTTCAACCGCGCCATGAACCATCTGACTCATGTCCAAGATGAACCTGTTAGTGACCTCAGTGACATTGACTAAGACTGGCAAATGCAGGCACATTTCAAAGCCTTAGTAACTGTCATTCCTGACTGGCACCTGCTGTGTGACTTCTGTGGTTTCTGCTACTCTCTATCTTCCACTCCAGTCTCCTTTCCACAGAAGTCAATTCTGTAAATAATGTAAATCACTTAACACTAACTTAAATCTGAAGATTTACAATAATGGGTACTGTACATACATTTTTATAGTATTTATACATTTTAGTGAATTATACAGTGCATAATTACTCATTGATGCTGGAACAAATGAACAAAATGAATTGTATGAAAAAATAGAGAAAAATTGTGTGATCAGGGCTGAAACATAATGTGAGAGTGCTTGCTTTTTATGTTTAAATTATTGAAGTTTTTACACAGGCTTTTATTTGGCATTAATGTTTTTATAATCTAAGAATGTTTTTACAACAGTTTTGACATATTTTGATGTATTTATATAACTATATATAACTGTATTTGTCTGTTTTTAACATTAGAGGGTCTTGTTGTTTTGAAACCACAAGTGCGTTATTCTTAAATTCTAATGAAACCAAAAGAAATGCTGCCCGACTTCTTTTGTTTGTGTTGAGTGAATGGTTTTGCTTCAACTGTATGTTTTTATTTTTTAAGTTTTGTATTTTTTGTGTGCGTGGGAACTCCATAATTGCTGTAGGATGTTGTACTTGTGTTAATTTATTGGGGGTGGGGGGAATGGAATTCAGTGAATTCTATTTGCTAGTTAAATCTCTTCTTTTTTTTTTAAACTGAACTTTAGGATTTTTTATTTTTTATGATTCTTACTTTTATATGGGAGTCCTAGTAGATATGACTGTTTACAGGGACTTCATTTATTTATGTTTATTCTGGGTTACAGTGGGTAGATTTTGAAATACTTTTTTTTCTATACCACGTCATTTATTTGGTAAAAGAACTGTTAATGATATTGTCCTTTTAATTTTTTTAAAAATAAATTCATAAATAAGCCTTTTAAGTCTTGTTCATTTAAACAATTGCTTTATACCATAGCACTTATTGTTATTTGCATGGCACTTTAAGATACCATGTGCTATATAATATAGGGTTCATAGATAATTGGAAAAGTTTTTGAGGCAAACCTGACATGTTTAAAATAGATGGCATTCATCCCTCCTAAAGTAGTAATATGGCACATCCCTCCTAAAGTAGTAATATGGCACATAGTCTTAAAGTTGAACCTTGACTAACTGAGGCCAAGGTCAGGAAGCAGACTGGCTAATCAGATGAACAAATGATAAAGCTTTGGTTGCTGAATATACAACCCCTTTCTTCAAAAGCACTTATTGTAAATTATATGATTTCAGATCATAACCTAGATGTGCTGTGTTTGACAGAAACCTGGTTAAAACCAGACGAATACATTACTTTAAATATGTCCACCCCCCAAGATTACTGTTATAAACATGAACCTCGTCTGAAAGGCAAAGTGGGAGGAGTTGCTGTAATTTATAGTAATATCTTCAGAATTACTGAGAAGTCTTGTTTCAAATATATTTATTTTGAAGTGACAGTGCTTTCTGTAACTATCTAGTGTAAGTGATAAATCCCTTTGTGCTAGCTACTGTATACAGGCCACCAAAGCACTGATAGAAAATCAGCAAATTCTTTGATGAAGTCTATAGTGTTAAACTGGCTGCAGATAAAATCCTAATTGTTGGTGATTTTAATGTACATGTAGATAATGAAAAAGATGCATTGAGATTGGCATTTAGAGACATTCTTAACTCTTTTAGAGTTAGACAACACGTCAGGTCGCACTCATTGTCGTAAATCATACTTTAGATATAATATTGTCACATGGAATCATGTTGATGCGGGGGTGGGCGATATGGCAAAAATCTATCACAATTTTTTTTCAAGAAAATCACGATTCATGATTTTATCACGATTTCTTTTGTGCATATTGGTTTTACTATTTTGCAATTGACTAGGCATTGCAGCCAAAGTAATGTCCCTATTTTAAAAACAAAGCTTTATAAAGTCACAAAATATCAAATAAATAAAGAATGGCAGACATTTAGGCCAAAGTGGCGAAGATACAAATCTATAGTTAAAAAGTTGAGTATGAGTTTCCACCAAGTTACATTACATTACATTAAGTTAGCTTACCATACTAATCTAGCTAACATTTATTTGTGTGTTTATTTTGACACTAAAATCTGTCTTGATGAATTTGTCACCTGATTGATACCGTTTGTTAAACTATAAGCACCAAACCATTCAGGTCAGAGGTTTAAATCCAGTGTGACACATACCCAAGACCAGAAATAGTGGCAAGAAAAGATGCTTCAGTTGATTTTTATTTTTGTTCCACATGTACCTTTATGAATGACTTAGTTTAAATGGAAAAAAAAATGACAGCATTCATACACAAGTCTTATAATTATTTTCAGCTGATTTTCCCTTGAACTACAGACATTAGCCCATGTGTGTCTTCTCAGTGGCACAAAGGGATCAGTGACAAACACCTGACCCAGATATTATGGGTTTGAATCTCATGTTATACAACTTCAGAAAAGTGTGTAATGTTATGTAATTTGGAGCCAATTGGTGCAGTTCTACCTTTAACAACTCAAGTCTCCATAAAATTAGAACAAACCACTGTGTATGACTACCATGCTGTGTAAAAAAGGTTACAGCATTGAAGATTTTCTAATAATTCAATATGTAGCAACTGTTTAACAATGGGAATTTTGCAAAGTTGAATAAGTTTCCAAATTAAATCCAAATATGTCAAACATGTCCAAAAGGTGCTTGGCCTCGCAATCACTGCTTGCAGTTATATTTCATTTTTGTAAGGTATTTGTTTAGTGTAAATATGTACTGCCATGGTATAAGCAAAGTCCCATTATGTTACTATCTGGTACAATTGCACTTCTACTTTGTTTTGAAGTACTTACAGGTGAAACTCGAAAAATTTGAATATTGTGCAAAAGTTATAATTTTGATGATTATGGCTTACAGATGTAACCATAATCAAATTCATGAAATTTATATAATATGAAAACCCCAAATTCAAAATCTCAGAAAATTAGAATATTACATGAAATAAAAAAAATAAAAATAAAAAAAGGATTTTAAATACAGAAATGTCGGCCCTCTGAAAAGTATAATCATGCATATGTATATAGTTATTTATACTAGTTTCACCTTTTAGTTTGAATACTGGAATATATGAACTTAGCACGATATTGAAATTTTTCAAGTTTCACCTGTATAACCTAACAGATTAATGGATGTCAAATGTCAACACATTGTCATGTCTTGCCAATGTTTCAAAGCCTATTCTGTCACTAGAGGACACTGTAACTCTATGAAAGAAAAATGGAAAAAAGAAAGCAAGTCTACATTTTCACTGAGACAAACAATGTCATCATGACACTTCTTCACATGGAGTGAAATTAGGCAGCTCCTGAATAATTAGATTTTCTGAGGATATTTGTGCATCACTTATCTTTATATCTACCTGATTCCATTTTCAGATTTTTTAAGCTTAAAGTTCAGTTCAGTTCAGTTCATTTATTTATAAAGCACATTTAAAAACACTCACATGACTGCCCAAAGTGCTGTACAGGTATATGCTAAAAATCAAGGAGACAACAACTAAGAAACTACATGTATAGATATAGAACAAAAGACAATGAAGTCAAATAAATAACGTACAGAGTATAGATGTTAACAAGTATTAAAAGCTAATGAGAACAAGTAGGTTTTCAGCAGAGATTTAAAAACAGACAGAGAAGAAGCTACTCTAAGTTGTAGAGTAGCTTAAACTACTAAACTACAAAAGCTTAAAGAGCTTTTGCATATGGAGTTTTACTTAAAACACCAGATAAACACTGAAACTATGGTGAATTCAAACTCCTTTATTGATGTTGTGTTGAAACTGACATTGTTGAAAGTGTTTAGAAAGCTGTTGATTGTGTTGATAGACTGATGGTGGTGCATTCTATCTTCAATGCAAATAAGTTGCTGTCTCTGTTTGGTGTCTAATTGCTTCGAGAGGTAAACAACACGCTCGAGTGGATGGAGAGAAAGGTGAAGCGTGAATATCAATCTCTCACATCAGTGTCATCAAATGACTTTTACAGAGTTGAAGTGCCCTAATTAGCTGCTGGCCCCCAGTGGCCCTCCTCTGATGGCACAGGTCTCTGAGATGTACTAATGGATATCAGCATGTGCGCTTAGGTCTGAATAATGCATTATTCTGCATATGCCGGGTTCTCGCTTACTTCAGCATGGAGATGATGTTTTATGTAGGTATTATGTGTCAAAAGCATAACAGGGACTGGTTTCACTGACCATTAGGAATGTATGACCTTATAAAATGAATACTGTGGCAAATGCATGAAAGTTAGTGTAGTTGGCATAGTATTTTTATTATTATTTCTTGAAAAAAGACAGAAAACATGCATAAAAAACAAAACAAATAGGAAATGATCGGGAGGACCTCTGTCAAGTCAAGTCACCTTTATTTTTATAGCGCTTTATACAATACAGATTGTTTCAAAGCAGCTTTACAGTGATCAACAGGAAATGAATCATTCAATGATGCAGAGTTCAATTCAGGTGTAAAGCAGCTTTAAAATAGAAACTAATGTCATTGCTCAGCTGAAATCAGTTCAGTGTTGATTCAGTTCCATTGTAAAGATCGTAAATTTAGTTCAAAGCTCAGTTCAGTTCCCTTTTTTATAGTGTTAATGCAGTCAGATCAATAATATTGTTGAATATTAAATGTTCCCAACTAAGAAACCAATCAAACTATTTCATCCAATTAATCAGGATATGGATGAGACAAACAGCCTAATATTCTTCTTGAATAAATGAATGAATGAATGAATGAATGAATGAATGAGTGAAGGACATTGTCGACCCACAGCTCCGAGATGAACAAGCACGTTTCCAGCAGAATAGATCATGCACAGACCAGATCTGCATCATAGTCGAACAGTCGCTGAAGAATTCCTCCTTGTATATCAACTTTATCGACTACGAGAAGACGTTTGACAGCTTGGATCTAGAGACCCTTTGGAAGCTCCTTCAACACTACGGCATCCTAGTAATGTTGGTTAACCTGATTAGAAAATCTTATGATGTAGAGTCTTGTAGAGTCATCCATGAAGGGCAGCTCACCAACAGCTTCCAGTGTGAAAACAGGAGTTAGACAAGGATGCCTGTTCTCATCATTGCTGATTCATTTGCCATTGACTGGATTATGAAGGAATCCACTAGAGAGCCAAGTGGATCCAGCTTAAGGACCTGGACTTTTCTGACCAGCTTGTACTTCCATCTATAAAGAGCAGATGCAAGAGAAGACTGATGTAGTGACTTCATCTTGGATTCGCTTCAATGTTAACAGAGATAAGACCAAGATCCTCTAGATAAAACCCATAAGCAAGGATCCAGTCATGCTGAATGGAAGTTCCCAGAAAGAACTCCAGTCCTTCACCTACCTGGGCAGCATCATTGACCAACAGGGCAGAACAGATGCAGATGTCAAGGGAAGGATTGGCAATCCAAGGATGGATTGCCAGCTCAAGAACATCTGGAGCTCCAGAGACATGTCCTTGAAAACAAAGATCACACCAACTCCCTGCTGAAGAAGCAAATCAGGAAGAGAAGATGGGGCTGGATAGGGCACACTCTTCATAAACCACCAACCAACATGAGGTAGGCATTGAAGTGAAACTCCCAAAGAAAGCGGAGAAGAGGCCATCTAAGAAACACCTGGTGATGTGACCTTGAGGCAGACAAGAAGGGCTACACCTGCAACCAGTTGGAAAGAATGGCCAAGTACAGAGGACTCTGAAGGTCTGCGGTTGGAGGCCCAGACCCTGGCAAGGGTGACAGGCATAAGTAAGTAAGTGACATTTTACGATGTAACAAGTACATTGGATGTTGTGGGAAAGTATTCCTGGTCCCGGTTGATCTACTTTATGCAGCCTAACAATCCTTTAACAGATTGGAATGTATAGAAATGTGATAGTGTGTTATGTGTATGGTTGGTTAAAAAGATGTGCTTTTAATCTAGTTTTAAACTGACAGAGTGTTTAAACCAACGCTAGGAAGACTGTTCCAGAGTTTGGTCGCTAAATAGGAAAATGATCTACCACCTATGGGACGATATTGATATTCTAGATATAATCCACCCAGTAGAGCATTACAATAATCTATCCTTGAGTTCATGAACACTGGAACTAACTTGTATGCGTTTATCATTGATATGTCTTAATTTAGATATACTTTTAAGATGGAAAAATTTGGTTTTACAAATGCTACAAATTTGTCTTTCAAGTTAAAGATTGCCATCAAATAGCACACTCAGGTTCCTAACTGACGATTTAAAGCACATTAATAACACTACATAGACAAATAAACAATATTAAAACCTTGATATTCACCACAGGGGGACTTTAACTGATTTGAATTATAGATTTTAACACTGCAGTACGAAACAGCATTGGGCTAAATCTGGTGTGAGAATGATAAATGAAAAAAAGAAGCATTTTTTAGTCAAGTCAAATCAAGTTACCTTTATTCATATAGCACTTTTTACAATACAGATTGTTTCAAAGCAGCTTTACAGTGATAATAGGAAAATAATGCAACAAAGATTGTTTTGCCTTTACAGCAGTTCTAGAAGAAAATAGTGTCATTGTCCAGTTTATGGAAGTTCAGTGTCGAATCATTTCCGTCGTAAAAATCATTAGTTATAAATTTAGTTAATTTATCTATACAGCAGCTCTGGAGAAAACAATGATGTCATCGTCCAGCTCAGTTTAGTTCTCAGACAATGGTGTCAATGCAGTCATATCAATAATATTGTTGAATATTAAGTGTCCCCAACTTAGCAAGCCAGAGGAACCCAATGGCAAGGAACCCAAACTCCATCAGGTGGCAGAATGGAGAAAAAAACCTTGGGTGTAACAAGGCTCAATCGGGGGGCCAGTTCTCCTCGAACTGTTTATGATTATGATTCAGGCAGCATTACAGGTCAGAAGTCAGACTGGGATCGGAACATTCAAATTATTTAATCCAGTTTCATCTGGATGAAGATCGGATTCCTCACACCGGTATGGAGACGGGTCTTGTTGAAGATCTGTGATACTGGCTGTCGAGTCTAGGTGACACAATCTCTGCACTTCTGGTCTGCATTGTGGTCGCAGGTCCTCCATCTGATCTGGATATGGCCCAGACCCGGGTGACAACAGTAACCTCAGGATGAACTACATGTTTAATAGATTAATATTAGCGTAGATACCATTCTTCTTATGAAGTACATTGGGCAAAGAAAGTGTTCCCGGTTTCCATGTGACCTAGTTTATGCAGTCTAACAAACATTTAAAGTCCCCCTGCAATCAATAATTTTATCCCTTAAAACTCATCTTTGATCACCAAAATTGAAAAGTTTTTTTTTCTGTGAAAATTTTTCTTCATGCCTTAAAATAGCTTCAATGTAACTCTACACTCTTGCCTTATTTAGTATATGCGGATCCATGAATATGTTAATTAGCCCCACTTCCACTCACTCGCGCCAGCTCAGAGATCCAACTTACTGAGGTAAACACTGCACAATGGTATCACTCTTTACAACGTCGGACACAGCTAATAATGTGTTGCTAATGCTACACAAGCCATGTTCCCATTTGCCATCTCAGAGTCAGACAGCTGCCTTCTAACCAGCATCCTTAGAAATGCTTTGAACATAATCATAACATTGTGACATACATCATGCACCCGCTATATTGCAAAATCTACGCTATATTCCAAAATCTAAATTTTTCATATCAACAGAAAAAATACCGGGATAACCTGGCTTCTCTTGAGACTTCCTTGCTTCACAACATAACATTTGATGATATGATAAAGCCCGCCTGCACATTGACGTAATAGGTTACAAGGTAGTTTGTGATGTAAGAAACACCTGTGATTTCAGTTGCGTTTTTGAGACTGTCTTTTTTTTTCACTGCAGTTTTAAAGAGAAAATACTCAGCAATGGTGTTGACATGAATTTGTACATGGTTTGTCTTAAAGCACATTAAAAACACCACATAGAGACAGCATTAAAAACTTGATTTTCACCACAGGGGGACTGGTTTGAATTATAGAAATTGATAATGTGTTATGTGTATGCCAGGTTAAACAGATGTGTTTTATAGCCTAGATTTAAACTGACATAGTTGTCTGCTTCCCAGAACAATGCTAGGAAGGCTGTTCCAGAGTTTAGGCGCTAAATAGGAAAATGATCCACTGCCTGTGGTTGATTTTGATATTCTAGGTATTATCAGATTATTTGTCAGAATTAGATGCATCTTGCACACAAGATTTTAAAATGTATACAATGTAGTGTATACCAATTTAGTGTTGACAGAACTGGGCTAATATGGTCATACATGCAACAGTCCTAGTAATTGAGCCTGGCGGTACTCAATACTGATCTTGTAATTGATATGGCATCTCTTAATTTACTGCTACAAACTGATAACTGTCAGATAAGTATGATTTAAACCATGCTAATGCAATTCCACTAATGTCAACATAATTTTTGAGTCTATTCAAAAGAATGTTGTGGTCGATAGTCGTCAAGACAAGTCACCTTCATTTATATAGCGCTTTTAAAATGATAGATTATTTCAAAGCAGCTTTAATGTGATAATAGGAAATTAAACTAACAGAGAATGTTTGGCTTTACCGCAGCTCTAGAATAAAGTTATTATCCAGCTAAAGTTAGTTTTGATTGATTCACTTCCGTTGCAAAGATCATTCGTTTAGGTACTAACTTAGGGGCCGCTAACACGACACAGTTCTAACAGAAAGCCCTTAACGCTCATTTACAAAAAACAGTGCCTGCTGGCTCAAGAACGCAAACCTTGAAATAGGTTCCAAGGTGCAAGTCTTGAAAAATTATGAAAAAAAAGGTTATCTCTGCACAAAGTAAAAAAAACGCAAACCTGTGAAAACGCTGATGGCGTATGGCAAGCCGTTTTAACTTTTATTCATTTTCAGGATATGAATCCTTGATATCAACAATTCAATTTTCACTAGTTAAAATGATAATTATTGATATCAGGAATAATATTTCTACTAGTAACAATGGCAATTTTTGATATCAATATTTACATTTTCACTAGTGAAATGTCACCATAGGCTGCCATTCAAAATCAATTGTTGATATCAAGAATTTAATTCTTACTAGTTGAAATTCCAATTTCACTTATCAGAAATACAATTCTTACTAGTAAAAACCTTTATTTTTTATATCAAGAATTGAATTGTCACTAGTTGAAATGTCTATTCTTGATATCAACAATTGAATTGCCACTAGTAACAATGTTAATTTTTGATATCAATAATTACATTTTCACTAGTGACAATGGTAATTTATGATATCATGAATGTGATTGTTACTAGTAAGAAAGCCATTTTAGATATCTGAAATAATATTGATATCAGAAATACATTTTCAGATATCAAGAATAAACATTTTTACTAGTAGCAATTCAACTGTTGATATCAGGAATTCGCATTTTTACTAGTAACAATGTAATTCTTGATATCAGGAATATAATTCTTGATATCAACAATTGAATTCTTGATATCAAAAATGTAATTCTTGATATCAAAAATGTAATTCTTGATATCAAAAATGTAATTCTTGATATCAACAATTGATTTTGAATGGCAGCCTATGGTGACATTTCACTAGTGAAAATACAATTGTTGATATCAAGAATGCAATTGTTGATATCAAGAATGCAATTGTTGATATCAAGAATGCAATTGTTGATATCAAGAATTAAATTGTTGATATCAAGAATGCAATTGTTGATATCAAGAATTCAATCGTTGATATCAAAAATGTAATTGTTGATATCAATAATTATAATTTTAACTAGTGAAAATTGAATTGTTGATATCAAGGATTCATATCCTGAAAATGAATAAAAGTTAAAACGGCTTGCCATAGATGGCGTGCACATGCGTATTACGTGTTTAGTCTATAGGTATGCATGTTCGATTATATATGTGCGCAGACGTGTAGTCTTTCTTTACAAATTGACCTCAACAAATTACTTGTCTGGCCTTAAAAATGTATAATACAGAATTTTTTTCGCTTCCGCATAGTCATGTGAACTGGAATTATTTTGACAGCGTTTTATCTGTACATAGGTAAAGGGAAGGAGAAGGGGGCCTTCAGAGGGGAGAGACTAGTTTACACTTCAGGACTGCGTTGTTGTCGGGTCCTTCATCAGATCTGGATACGGCCTGGATCCGGCGGACTGCAGTAAACCTCGGGATAAGCAGAGACTCATATTAGCGTAGATGCCATCCTTCTAATGATGTAATGAGTACATCAGGATTTTATACAATGTTTAATAGGATAGTAACAAATGCAGCACTAAGATTCAGTAACTAATAGAGAGATACAGTACAACCATGATTGGATGATAAGAGCAAATCATTGTAACTCTAATGAGAGAAGTCCCAGTACTATGATACGGTCTAAAGCATGACTGGGGAATCTTCGCAGAGACCATTTCTTTCAAAAAGGAACATAGTCTGTGAGGGTACTGCTTTTTACAGATCGGCCTGTAAATTTACTAATTCTCTAGGATGAAGTAGAATTTTTTTTAATAAGAGGTTTAAAAATAGCCAGATAAGAAGGTTTCGGTATGTACTACCGTATACTGAAAGAGATGCTTCTAGAGGTCATCATTATTTCATCTTTGTCATTAGAATTAATGACAAAGATGAAATAATGATGACCTCTAGAAGCATCTCTTTCAGTAGCTTAGTCATTATAGGTTCTAACATACATGTTGTTGCTTTTGATGATTTAACAAGTTTAGACAACACTTCCTCTACTATAGAATGAAAGAATTAATGGATTTTTTTCTCAGGGACACTGCAATGCACTGTCTGATCCGATACTGTAGTAGTAAATAAGTTAATAAAGTCATTCATTTACTGCACCATTAATTTAACCACTGTATCAAATCTAGGGTCGTGTTTGTTTTCTTCTAAGAGAGTCGAAAAATAAGTTTTTAAGGCCTTTATGTATGCAATAATGCGGAATGTATGCAATCTTTCCACGTAACGCGAAATACCTCTACCTTTGTTCTCTTCCAGCTATGCTCCATTTTTCGGGACTGCTCTTTTGAAGGCCCGAGTGTGCTCATTGTACCACGGCATTGAACAATATTACTTAATTTTCTTTAAGAGCAACTGTGTCTAAAGTACTGGAAAAGAGAGAGTCAATAATTCTGTTGCAACATCGAGTTATTCTAAGCTATCTGGTATGGCTGGAAACTGAACAGGAAGATTATTAAAGGCACACTATGCATGAATTTTACCTTAATCTAACAGCTTCAAAGTAATTTCGGTGGTAAACAAACTCATAATAGGGCGAATCATCCTGGTAGTAAAGCTTGGGGGGGTCGCCGCTGGAAATACCAGCAATTCCTGGTAGTAAAGCTTGGGGGGGTCGCCGCTGGAAATACCAGCAATGCAAGTCTGAGAGGGGCGCCCCTGACATGCTTTATGGCAACGACGTCACACACAACAACAACATGAAGCACGAAGACACCTCATTTCAGATGATGGAAAAAGCAAAGAAAACGCGGTAGGAAGAAAGTAGGAAAAGGAAGGCTTTCACTCGTTGGCGCAAGTTAAAAAGTAGCACTGGATACAACAGCGATGCTGACCTTGCGATCTTGTTGATGGACTAGTAAGTAAATATCTTACTTGTAAACTTGTTTGCGTTCTATGTTGTATGTTGTTGCGCAACTTGCGCTTGCTTGTAGTAGCCTATGTCATTGTTTTTACGATGCTGTTCATTCATTCATTGGTGAAATTTATGATCATATTAGACCAGTCCAATAATTTCCACATATGTTTAGCTAGATTTCGATTATCAGAGCTGTTAGCAGACTTGCTAATAAACACTTGTTTCTCTTACGTTTTTTATTTATATTTTTGCGTTATGTTTTATTGCCTAGCTTGCCGCACAACGCTGTTGACGTTGATTCCTGCGATTATCATGAGAACAGTTGTCAATATCTCACATAATTATCATAATTACAATTTGCAAACTATTATGATAAATTGCAATAATCATGTCTAATGACATCATAACGGCCAATGTTATGAAACAATGCTAAGTAAATTTAACTTTATTGATGTCATCAGGCATTTTGTAATGTTTACATAAAAACATAAATGAAATTATACATTAGGCCTAGACTATAGGCTATTTAGCCTACTTGTGATTTAGCTGCAATCATGTAAAAACGTTATAAGCTGCCAAACGCGATAGGCTACTTTATTATTATAAAGTAGTCTAACACTTATATTATATTATATTATTTATAAGACATATATTATCCGATTTTGAACATCATCATTAGTTCAGTAGACTGCAGTATATGCAATAGCCCAATATTTTTATGAAATCGTGAAACATTACCTGGTCAATATCTTCGGTGTCTTGTGCCTGTTCCATGACCAACGCTACTATCCTACCGAACAGGGATGGAAATTAGCACCCGCCACCAGCCAAATGCGGGTGATTTTGTGTTGTTGTGGGTAAACTCGCCTCACCTACCGGCCACCGTGGCAGGTAAATAAAAATAACATCATGCAACGTTCGTCTGTTAGGACAAATTAGTTTGAATAAACGAGCAGACACTGATTAGCAAGATCTAGCAGTGAATGTGCTTTCCATTAAATTAATCACACACACAGTAAACAAATCCTTAACAAAAAAACAAAACAAAAAAACAGGGCTATTCTGGTGGGGGTGATGCTGGTGAAGCGTTCATGTAAGGGTGGCGCTGCTAATAAAGCTCCTAAAATCTGTCACAAAGAACAGGCAAAAGTAATGATTATGAATATGTAAAATATAGCAAGGAGATATTTTAATTATTTATTAATAAACAAGTATTTTCTTTGTCCGTGTCAGTTGCAAATATGAAGTTGACGATGCTGATCGTGATCTTTGCAGTAGTGAACGCGCCAGAGAGAATATGCACATTTCATACGAATTGCATAAGCAGAGAGCAGTCTGTGTCTGTTTTCTTTCGTTTTGAATTGTTCTGTTTAAAAGTAGACATGACGTCTGTCTGTGAGGCTAGGCTACCTTATACGCTGAGTTTCGGTTAATTTATGAGACGAGTTTCAGTTCACCGCCGGCGCCTCCGTTTCGTGATTATCTACCGTCTGCTAGGCTATATTTAATTATTATTTATTAAATCCAGGCAATTGGTTGATGAAACATTGATTAAAATTAAGATACAATTAATACAAAACGAAATTCACTTTAAAGAAAGGTTTTGTGCTTTCTGTTTGATGTCTCTGTGAAAGTTTTAAAGCATCTTTTAGTGCCGCTTTCACAGTGGTCACGTCTGTAACATTGTTTTTTCCTCATATGCGAACTGAAATGAATATCAGTTCATGGTTTGTCTGTGTAGGCTATAAGAGAGAAAGAGAAAATGCAAGTATTTCATTGAGACTTGAGATTAAATAAACTGCTTAAGTATTGTAGATCTTGTAGTATTAATTTTCACATGCAGTTACACATAGTCGGTTAAAAACAAGAAAGTGGCTGGTAAAAACATTGAGTGGCTGGTAGATTTTGAAATCCACCAGTCACAGTGGCCGGTGGACAAAAAAGTTAATTTCGATCCCTGCTACTGAACAGGTACCGGTGTACAGGGTGGGGGGTGTATTTACGAAAGTGCAAGTATTGCACAGCTACTCTAGGGGTCGCTGTTTGACAAAAACACAATTTCTGCATAGTATGCCTTTAATAAAGCAATCTTTAGTGGCAGAAGTGATAGCTCTACCATATTTGTAACAGGGAGTCGGTTTTGCAGCCTTGGCTAAATGGAGTATACACAAGACTATAGATAATGATCTGAGATGTCATTGCTTTGCTGCATAATTTCGATGCCATCAATATTGATTCCATGTGATAATCAAATCAAACTGATTTCTGTGTGAATGAGGTTTGCTAAATAAAGAAAAAAAGACAAGCATTTGGCTGAACTCATGTGTGACGTGTGATTCATGTTTACTCACTGCAGTTCCGCTAATGCAGACAACAAAAAAAGTTTCCGACTTGACATCTGCGTTTTCAGCTCCTCACCAACTGCAAGTGGCAAATCTCACCAATCGGTTACATCCAGCTAAAGTTTAATACGCCTAAAGACATGTATTCAGCTGAATACACAAGTGTGTTCACAAGAGACAAACAGAAACAAAACTGTGTTTTGACACCACCAGTACATTTAAAACCAATGAACAACTACAGAAATCATGTTAAATTCAGATTTTTCTTACAACCAAACTTAATAAATTATGACTAGCACAAACTATTATGGGCAGATATTGGCTGTGACCGAATGCTGAAAAACGTTGCCTCCATTGGCAGCACAAAGATGTAGGACATCCAAATTCAGTTATTGCAAGTAGTGCTCATTGCATCCTGTGGTGGACATCCAACCCCGCCCACATCCAAGTGTGACGTCAGAAGCAACGCTCGTATCCAATATGTCACCTTGTGACTCCCCTTCCCCGTTCCGCACCGGAAACCCCATTTGTTGTATGTAGTTTAACGATTTAAAGGGTTTTTAGGCATACGCTTCTCACTTATTGTGTCACTCCTGTCTACTGAAATCATCTGAATGATTTTTGAAGGCAGCATTGATGTATCCTTCGCAGCCTATATCCCAGTACCACTTTATAATAAGGTTACATTAATTAGCATTGGTTATGCTAATGCATTAACAAAAGAAAAAGAAAAAAAAGAGCAATACATTTGTTACAGTATTAGTTAATGTTTGTTAATGTAAGTAAAATAAAAATAAAACTGTGTGTTCATTGATAGTTCATGTTCATGTTACCTCAGGTCCATTGAATAATAAAGTAAAATAGGAAAGGTTGAAATTAACAATACCTTGAAATGTATAAATGCGATATGATATGTTAGTTCATGGTAACTAATGTAGTTACCTAATGTTAACCTTCTTGTAAAGTGTTGTGCATTCTAGTGACAGGATATGACATGACAGAGCTAAAAAAAAAAAAAAGGCATCTGAAAGTTATGGAAGTGGCCAGTTCCCTTTCAAGGGAACTCGAGCTGTGTCGAAACGCTGTTGGAACGCCTCTGCGTGATTGCATCATGAAGCACATATGAAACCAGTCCAATGGCGGGACAGAACATCATGTGACGTCATCGACCAGGAAACTAAAGCACACCTTAACCAAACAGAGTCAGCTTCGGTGTCTTCAGCAAGCGCTCTATGTGAAACTATGTCACTGGTGTTTTTTTTCTGTCTTGGAATTTGCTAGGCAAGAGTTTTCACCCATAAATATATATATATATATATATATGTATATGAAAAAAACAACTTTATAATTGCAAGCGAACAACATTGCAATAGTGTGTTCATCCCTACCCAATCTACATCACGGGTGGGGATACACATGTATTGTGTGCCACTTCATGTGAAGCAAACAGCCTTTTGAATCATGTCCCTCCCTGCCCTCACTACATTACGAGCGAGTATACACGCAGTTAAAGTGTTTGTTTGGGGGTGGTGCATGCACGTCAGTGTGGGCTGACAGTTTCATTCATAATTAAAGCTGCAAGCAGAGATGAAAGGGCCCTCGCACCCTTTCCACCGCCACCCGGTGGCTTTAGGAGGACAGAACACAGTGGGCAATGTGCATTTAAATAGGTAAATATAGGAGGAGTATGTCAAAGTCAGTTACAAAAATGTCCTTTATAATGGGGATAATAGAATGCGTTAACACTCATATAAGTTTTGCTAACATGTTTTAGCATGTTTCTAGCATGTTTAGAACTCAATGGCATATTTACTATGTTGCTTGTATTGCATCACAGTGTCAAACATGTACCTTCCTGTTGCCAGTAGGTGGCGCTATTACTATAACTGAATATTCTCATGTAGATTTGTTCAGGCCATAACTCTTATCAAACGTGTGAAGTTTGGGGCAGATTTGATATTCCATGCTTGAGTTACAGCAAATTCCTATTTAATTGCAGTAATAGCATGCTTTAGCACTTAGCTAAGTTTGCTAGCATGTTTTAACATGTTTCTAGTATGTTGCTAGCATGTTTAGCACTTGCTGGCACTTTTTTAAATATTATTAGGAGTCCACAACAGTATTAAACATGTCACTTCCTGTTGCCAGCAGGTGGCGCTATGACTGTAACTGAATTTGAGCATGGACATGTGTTCAGGACAGGACTCTTATCAAACGTGGGAAGTTTGGGGCAGATTGGACATTGTTTGCCTGAGTTACAGCAACTTCCTGTTTCATGGCGAAACATAGAAATTTGTCAGGCCGCCAAGGACACACCCTTTGACGAAAATCAAGATCTTCGCAATTTAACGTCGCAAAGGCCTTAAGATTAAACTCACCAAATTTGAAGATGATCAGATTAAAACTGTAGGCGGAGTTCGTTAAAGTACGAGGGCTGAAAATGGCAAAAACTGCAAAAAAATCTGAGAGGAAGTTCAAAATGGCTGACTTCCTGTTGTGTTTAGGGCTACGCTCCAAGAGACTTTTTTGTAGGTATTGGGCCATTACATATATATATAGAATTTCGTACACGTACGTGAAACACAGCGCACTCCGTTGAACATTTATAGGTGGCGCTATCGAACCATTTTTAGCCTGCCCAAATCTGAAACGCATATCAGATGTAAATTTTCGCCAGTTCTGACGCGTGTGCAAATTTTCGTGAGTTTTCGTGCATGTTTAGGCCCTTAAAAAATGCAATTAATCGAAGAAGAAGAAGAAGAAGAATTAAAGCTGCAAGCAGCGATGAAGCGGGCCCTCGCACCCGTGCCGCCGCCACCCGGCCGTTTTAGGAAGACAGAGCACAGTGGGCAGTATGTAATGATAATAAATACAGGAGGACTATGTCAAAGTATTTGTATTTGCCACACTTCCTGCTACCAGCAGGTGGCGCTATTGCTATAACCAAATATGAGCATTGGCATGTGTTCAGGACAGGACTCTTATCAAACATGTGAAGTTTGGGGCAGATCGGACATTGTATGCCTGAGTTACTGCAGACTGTCTGTGGTTGTAACACAAAAAATACAAACACAAAAGTAATTGTATTTGCCACACTTCCTGCTACCAGCAGGTGGCGCTATTACAATAATCTAATATGAGCATGGTCATGTGTTCACGACAGGACTTTTATCAAACATGTGAAGTCTGGGGCAGATCGGACATTGTATGGCTGAGTTACTGCAGGCTGTCTGTGGTTGCCTAGCAACACCGGAACTGCATTCAACATTTACACAGACATTATCTGATGATGCATATTTCACCCAGAGGCTGAAATTGGATTTGCACTTCTACATTTTTGTCAGGCCGCCGAGGTCACATCCTTCGACGAAAACTCTAGATCTTCGCAATTTAACGTCGCAAAGGCCTTAAGATTAGACTGACAAAATATGATGTGGAACGTCTCGGTTACGTATGTAACCCTCGTTCCCCGAGTGGGGAACGGAGACGTTCCGTCGGATGACGACGATTGGGGTTTCGCTTAGAAGCCTATCAACTTCGAGCTTTACAAAACGAGCCAATGGCAAGAAAATGCCATGGGTCTGCGGAATTTGCATAGCGTAACTCCGCCCCACCTCGTGGGTATAAAAGGAGGACGCCGGCAAAATGCAGGCAAAATGCAGGCTATGTTTCCTCGCTGAGGAGCCAAGACTGAACTTAGGCGTTACCCAGCGGTACAGCGGAAAGTGGCAGACAGACGGAACCCACTCGGGGAACGAGGGTTACATACGTAACCGAGACGTTCCCCATCGTTGTCACTCCGAGTTCCGTCGGATGACGACGATTGGGGTTACCAGTCTAATCACGCCACCTTCAAGCTGTCTTCCAGTGCCCTGCGTAAATCTGAGATCCCTGTCGTGAGACTAGCACGGACGAAGGACTCCTATTTAGCACAGGAATACCAAGGTTCACTGGGAAGCATATCTCATATCTCAGAGGAAATATGCAAATAATGCCAGCCCAGAAGGGGGGGACTTAGAGAATACACATATGACCCGGAGGGATGCATATGGAGAACACTGGGGTGTCTAGCCGCAGGTGGAATATTTCAACCCCAGGGGTGGCAAGGTGGCTTGCCAAGGGAAAGACACACGCTCAGAGAGGCTTACAGTGGAAATACACATGTGGGGGTCGCTAAGGAGGGACCATGCACACGGAAGGCACCTAGCCAACGCGCAGGCAATAGACACTGGCGTCGACGTCAGCAGTGCTGGAGGAACTCAGGGCTTACGGGGAAGCTCACCTGAGGAAATATCGCACGTATCCAGTCCGTGGAGTGGAATGGCGAGCAAGCGAAGACACCTGAGCGGGTCCGGTACTAGCTGGTTGAAGCGAGTACATGAGAGGACACAGGCTCCACTCGGAGATTATAGAATCTGGCGAATGTGTTCGGTGTCGCTCAGCCTGCAGATGTCTGTTAGCGAGGCGCCATGCGCTAGAGCCCAAGAGGACGCCACACTCCGGGTGGAGTGGGCAGTCACATCAAGGGGGCACGGTCGACCTTGCTGCTGGTATGCCAAAGCAATGGCGTCCACTATCCAGTGAGACAGCCTTTGCTTTGAGAGAGCCTTTCCCTTCAGCTTCCCACCATAACAGACAAAGAGCTGGTCTGAGGTCCTGAAACACTGCGTTCTGTCTACATAGGTGCGGAGAGCACGTACTGGACAGAGCAGTGCCAAGGCTGGGTCTGCCTCCTCCAGGGGCAGCGCTTGCAGATTCACCACCAGTTCGGAGAACCAGGTCCGGGTGGGCCAGTGCCGCGCGACCAGAATGACCTGCTCCTCGTCCTCCCTGACCTTGCGCAAGGTCTGCGCAAGAAGGCTCACTGGGGGGAACGCATATTTGCAACCCCGCGGCCAGCTGTGCGCCAGTGCATCCGTGCCGAGCGTGCCCTCGGTCAGGGAATAAAACAGGGCGCAATGGGTCGAGTCGTGAGAGGCAAACAGATCTATCTGTGCGTCCCCGAACTGGTCCTAAATGAGCTGAACCGACTGGGGATGGAGTCGCCATTCTCCAGGGAGGGGCTGAAGCCGTGACAGCTCGTTGGCTGCACAGTTCAGGGCTTCGGGAATATAAATGGCTCGAAGCGACCTCAGATGCTTCTGACTCCATATGAGGAGGTGGCGGGCGAGTTGCGACATACGGCGGGAGCGTAGACCACCTTGATGGTTGATGTACGCTACAGTGGCGGTATTGTCTGATCTGACTAGTACGTGTTGACCCTTGAGCAGCGCTCGAAAGCGGTGCAGATCAAGACGTACTGCCAGCAACTCGAGGCAATTGACATGCCAAAGACGGTGGGGTCCTGTCCAGGAGCCCGCGGCCGCATGTCCATTGCACATGGCGCCCCAGCCCGTGGTGGAGGCATCTGTTGACACAACAACATGCCGGGAAGCTCGTTCCAGGGGGACACCGGCCCGTAGGAAACTGAGGTTCGACCATGGGGTGAAGGTCTGACGGCAGGTCGGAGTAACTGGTACTCGGAGCGTGCCTTGCTGCCATGCCCACCTCGGGACTCGGTCGCGAAGCCAGAGCTGAAGCGGTCTCATATGAAGCAATCCGAGCGGCGTCGCCGCGGCTGCAGATGCCATATGCCCCAGGAGCCTCTGAAAAAGTTTCAGTGGAACCGCATTCTTGCCCTCGAACTGTCGAAGACAAGTCAGCAGTGACTGTGCGCGCTCTCTCGTAAGCTGCGCGGACATGGCGACCGAGTCGATGTCCATACCGAGAAAAGAGATCCTCTGCACGGGGCAAAGTTTGCTCTTCTCCCAGTTGACCCGAAGGCCCAAACGGGCTAAGTGCCGGAGCACTAGGTCCCTGTGTTCGCAAACCTGGTCTCGAGAGTGAGCTAGGATAAGCCAGTCGTCGAGATAGTTCAGGATGCGAACCCCGTGTTCCCGAAGGGGGACAAGGGCTGCCTCGACGACCTTCGTGAAGACGCGAGGAGACAGGGCTAGCCCGAATGGGAGAACCGCGTACTGGTATGCCTGCCCCTCGAAAGCAAACCGTAGAAACGGTCTGTGTCGAGGAATAATGGAGACATGAAAGTAGGCGTCCTTCAGGTCGATCGCTGCAAACCAATCCTGGGGCCGCACACATTCGAAAATGCGTTTGGCAGTGAGCATCTTGAACGGCATCCTGTGAAGGGAGCGGTTCAGCACGCGCAGGTCCAGGATAGGCCGTAACCCACCGGTTTTCATCGGAACAATGAAGTAGGGGCTGTAGAAGCCGGACCTCATTTCGGCTGGAGGGACAGTCTCGATCGCACCCTTCGCCAGTAGGGTAGCAACCTCTGCTCTCATGATGGGGGCATTGCCACCGACCAGAGTGGAGCGGACTCCCCTGAAGCGGGGAGGAGACAGCGCAAATTGAATCGCGTAGCCGAGCCTGATAGTTCGGGCGACCCAGCGGGACAGATGGGGAGCTCTAACCAGGCTCCCAAGAACTGCACCCCGCTGGTGATCACGTGAACCACAGACGTTCCGTCGGTGGGGCAGCGAGGCGGAATGACCGGCCCGGACGTGGACGGCATAGCGGCCCGGTGTGGGAGCACGGTCATTAGCCGCGCCCTGACAGAGGAGGCCAGGGAAGGACGAACGTTCCACGGGGGCCTGCTCTGCCAAGGGACTGGCGACAGAGGTGGCTGAGGGCGATACGGTCCGGGGACGGCACGCACTGTCAGCCCACTCTGGGACAGAGGCTGAGGGGCGGCGCACCGTGTCGTCCGAGAACTCTGTGAGCTCAGGGGTGAACATGTCATTTCTTTCTTTAACCACATTAGGGTGGGTGAGCAGCGGGGGGTGGAGAACAAAAGATTCTCCCCCGGCCCTCCACCGGGGGAAGGAGTGGTCCTGCAACCATCTCCCGAGAAATGACCATCAACCCTGAGCAGCCCGTCTCAGGAGCGCCGCTTGGCCCGGCGTTTAGCGGGGGGCGGGGCTGGAGAGGGCTGGGGCGCCTTCTTACGGCTTCCTCCGTGACCGGCCCCGGGTGGAGGCTGCTGCTTGGGCCGGGCGGGAGGGGCGGGAGCCGCAGGAGGGCGCACTCGGCGGCGAACAGACTGAGGAACCTGCCCGGTCGGCTGGGTGGAGGCAGCAGCGGGCCGGCGGGGCAAGATGTGCTTGATGGCCTCAGTCTGTTTCTGAGCAGTCGAGAACTGTTGGGCAAAATCCTCGACTGCACCGCCGAAAAGGCCGTCCTGGGACATGGGGGTGTCGAGCAGACGGGACCGCTCAGCATCCCGCATGTCAGCCAGGTTCAGCCAGAGGTGTCTCTCCTGGACCACGGCAGTGGACATCACCAAACCCAGGGAGCGTGCGGTCACCTTCGTCGCCCGAAGGGCAAGGTCGGTGGCGGCGCGCAGCTCATTGAAGAGCCCTGGGTCTGTCCTGCCCTCGTGCATGTCCTTAAGCATCTGGGCCTGATAGACCTGCAGAGTGGCCATGGCATGCAGAGAAGCAGCTGCCTGTCCCGCCACTCTGTAAGACTTCGCCACCAGGGTAGACGAAAATCTACAGGCTTTGGATGGGTGCTTAGGCTCGCCACGAGAAGAAGCACTCTGAGGACACAGTTGCATCGCAACAGAGCGTTCAACCGGGGGGAGCCCAGTGTACCCACGGGCAGCAGCCCCATCGAGGGGAGGAAAGGCGGATGAAATCAGCGAGCGATCCCGAGAAGACATAGGAGTCCTCCAGGATTTCGAGATCTCATCATGCACGTCCGGGAAAAAAGGTTTACCCAAAAACCAATCATCCAGCTCGGGAGAGGGCGGAGGATTCCACTCTAACCCGATGCTCGCGGCCGCCCGGGAAAGCATGGCCGTCATCTCTGGATCAGACTCGAGCAAAGCCGTATGCACACCGGATGGTGGCAACTGTGACGAGTCATCACTTCCAGATGACTCCGACCCGCCTTGTGATGCTGCGATAGACATCGCATCATCCTCTGTAGTGCCGAAAGAAACACGCGGGGCATCCGAGGATAGACCCGCGGGAATCCCCTGCACGCTAGCGGGCACCGTCATTGAAGAGGGGGGCGTGGCGCACGGACGCATAGTCGGCGCTTTCTGCCATACCGTAACCCTCAGGTCACCCTGGCCACCAGCCGAAGTAGTGCCTCTCGTGGAGACATTAGATCGGGGTGTGGATGAGGGGACTCTCGCTCGAGAGAGCTCATAGAGTCTCGACCTTAATGACGCGATGGTCGTGTTCCCGCAGAGAGAACATGAGTCATCCACGAGCGCTGCTCTAGCGTGATCAATGCCCAAACACACTAGACAGCGCTCGTGCCCATCAGAGGCTGACACCAGTCTACCGCAACCAGAAGTGCACGGGCGAGACATCTTTAAAAAGACGTGCCACGCGCAAGCTCTTTTAGTGAGAAAAAACTCAGTGTTGAAGCGCCCAGGGAGAAACACACTCTCTGGCAAACCAGTGCACAGATCAGCAGGAAGCGTGCACTCGCTGGAGAAACGCCGTCACACCAACACTGAAGAGTCTCGTCTCGTCTGCAAGCTGCAGGAATGGCTTTAGGAGTGAAGAAATAACTTGGCTCCGAAGCGAAAACATAGCCTGCATTTTGCCAGCGTCCTCCTTTTATACCCACGAGGTAGGGCGGAGTTACGCTATGCAAATTCCGCAGACCCATGGGATTTTCTTGCCATTGGCTCGTTTTGTAAAGCTCGAAGTTGATAGGCTTCTAAGCGAAACCCCAATCGTCGTCATCCGACGGAACTCGGAGTGACAACGATGGGGAACTGATTAAATCTCTAGGAGGAGTTCGTTGAAGTACAACATCAGGAAATTACGAAAAATGCAGAAAATCTAGGAGGAAGTTCAAAATAGCTCACTTCCTGTTGTGTTTAGGGCTATGCTCCAAGAGACTTTTTTGTCATTGGGTCATTACATGTATGTACCAAATTTCATACCTGTACGTGAAACGTAGAGCCGGGGCAAAATGTGGGGGCAATATTTTTCCTGAATTTGCCCCACCCAATTTTGAAAACCATATCACATGTAAATTTTCACCACTTCTGAAGCGTGTGCAAAGTTTCATGAGTTCTTGAGCATGTTTAGGCCCTCTAAAAAGCAATTCTTTTAAGAGAAGAAGAAGAAGAATAATAATAAACAGAGCAAAAACAATAGGGTCCTCTCACCATCGGTGCTCGGGCCCTAATAAACGGAGCAAAAACAATAGCTCTCACCATCGGTGCTCGGGCCCTAAATATAGCTGCGAGCAGCAATTGCGGGCCCAAGCCGGTGGCACCGCAACCCTGGTTCCTTTAGTTACCTAAGAATTGAGTGCACATAATTATGAACACATATTATTTGAACATAATTATTTGAAGGTTGACTTTTTTTCTATTAAAAACACTTCTTTTATTGGTCGGATGAAATATGCTAATTGTTTGAGATAGGAATTTGGGGTTTTCATGAGCTGTATGCCAAAATCATCAGTATTAAAACAATAAAAGACCTGAAATATTTCAGTTGGTGTGCAATGAATCTAATATGAAAGTTTAATTTTTATCATTACATTATGGAAAATAATGAACTTTATCACAATATGGTAATTTTTTTAGAAGGACCTGTATATATATATATATATATATATATATATATATATATATATAAAAAGCCGGTGGCACTGCCACCCCGGTGCCTTTAGGTTTATTGTGCACAACGGGCAATAACGTAACCCCGCTTTGACTGTCGAGAAGATGTGTGCTGTAGAGCTTGAATCAGTGAGAGAGGAAAGACGAACGAAAGGGTGTCATATTTTACAAGGGTGTAGATTATTGTCCATGCCCCTTTTAGCAAGAAAAAAGAACATTTTACTTGCCCGACCAAACAATTAGCCTAATTAGAACGTCAATGACAAAAAAAATTACTTGGAAAAAACTAAAACGAGAGATTATTCAGATTTTATTACATTTATTGTAAGTTGCGATGGATAGTGGATAATAAATGTATTACTGATGGTAACAAATTTGTGCTGCTGAGGCTCGCGCAGCCTCTCGAGGAGAAATGTAAACAAATGAGCGCAGCACACAAAAAAGAAACTCAGTTAACAATATACTGCCTATAAAAATATGGAGTTTTTATATTTTTAACATATGATACAGTTAAGCAACCTCACATGACAAGTGCTCTTTCCTGAATACCATCACGATTGAAATGTGACATTGATTTGATACAACAGTTCAATAAACAGTTACAATTAAGTCACTTACATTTTAGACGCAAGATTGTTCTGTTTCAGCAGCAAAAATAGTAAAACAAAGATCACAGCAGAACCATCACACATCTCACAGAAATGTGTTTTCTCATTACGGAATAATTAAGCATTTTGAACTTCAGAATCAAAAGATTTTTTTCTTTTCGCAAAGGGCGCGGGTTCACTCAAAGATTCAATGATCAATCCATAAACATCTGTCTCATTGATGAATGACTCATTCGTTTGAACGAACCATTTGAACGAATGAATCAATGACTCACTCATTAAGACGGTCGCCTGGCGACACCGAATGGCGGTTTAGTGTTATGTTTAAAAGTATAATTATTTCCTGTGTGTGTGTGTGTGTCCCAGCAAAGATCAGCAGCAGTAGTCAAATCAATTTCATTAATCACGAGAGTGAAGAGCTGACTGAATAGATGAAGGAATATTTTGTGTAAAAGCGCTTATTTAAGCGAATCTGTCATTATACTTTTTTGTTGTTGTGTTTTCCATGAAGAATAATAGGCTATTGAACTCACAATTCAAGCATTCGGCCTCAGAAAAGGCGCTAATTTGAAAATTAATCTAACGGCTGCACGGGAATTCATAACGATTCATAACATACACGTCGAGGAGCGAGCAGAACAGAGCAAACGTTTTTTAGTTCATTCCTACTTCCATTGGAACTCCCTCGAGCGCTCTGCGCGCGCCACTATTATCAATGTCTGTGCGGCTGTCTGTATTTAAAAGCTCTCGCTGGTGTCACACGTCGATTAACCGGTGGGGACAATCTCCTCAGTAACATACCTAATGTATTTATTTATAAATATAATTTTGGACACAAGAGGGCAGTATAGCCCTATGTATGATTTTAGACTAAACTATCACCCGAAGAGCCCCTCCCCCCTCACACATACACATACACAGACACACACACACACACACACACACACACACACACACACACACACACACACACACACACACACACAGACAGACACAGAGAGAGAAGGAGAGAAAATTCCACATATCCACATTCAAACCACAATATCTGACTTTCTGTTGGTTGGAGCTAATGATTGTAAATTAGAAAGTTGTTCGGCTTGATGAGAACAATATCTACGGCGAGTTTTGTAACTGTAGGTAAAACTAACTATGTTATAACACACTTTATGTGTCCTTTTTTAGTCATAAATTCGTTTCAACGCCACGGCCAAACCGTTCGAGATATAAAAAATCCGTTCACAATTTAGCATCCTCAATGTCTTGACTTCACGCACAACGAGTTTGATAGCTATTGAATGAATTACCTTGGAGGAGTACTTCGATTTCCAAAGGATGAGTTTCCAAACAACCCATAATAACTGACTTCCTGTTAGGCTGACGTAAAACTTAGAGCACGAAAGTTGTTCGGCCCGATGAGATCTATAAGTGTACCGAGTTTCATATTATTACATGCAAGCGTGTTTGATATATGGACAAGTGTTCGAATCCCGTTCCAGGGGGCGCTGTTGAGCCCCCCTGCCACGCCCGGGTACCAGGTTCGGCCCGGCCCTGATGGCCGCGGGTTCTGACCCGTGTGCAAAGTTTCAAAAGTTTTCAAATAAGGGCAAATAAGAGGGTGATTTCAAAGCATTTTGAAAGTGACACACTTCCTGCTGCCAATTGGTGGCGCTATAACTTTGACTCACAATAGTCACATTCATGTGATCGGCCTCTTACAACAAACACACTGCTGAAGTTTCATCAAGATCAGTTAATGTATGCTGAAGTTATAACACACTTCCTGTTTTACGTTTCTCACCATAATTTTGTTTCCTCGCCATGGCCAAACCGTTCGAGATATCAAAAATCCGTTCGCAGTTTAGCATCCTCAATGTCTTGACTTCGTGCACACCGAGTTTGGTGGCGAATAATTGAATTCCCTAGGAGAAGTGTTTCAAAATCCTTAGCATATGTTTCCAGACAACCCTAAATAGCCGACTTCCTGTTGGGCTGGCGTAAAATGTAAAAGTACGAAGGATATATGAACCGATGAGATCTATATGTGTACCGAGTTTCATATTATTACATGCAAGCGTGTTTGATTTATGGACCAAAGATTTTTTACCACTTCCAGGGGGCGCTGTCGAGCCGCCCTGCCACGCCCGGGTACCAGCTTCGGTTCTGACCCGTGTGCAAAGTTTCAAGAGTTTTTGAGCACGTTAAGGCCCCCAAAAGTGCCCAAAAGGTAGTAAAATAATAATAAATATAGCTGCAAGGAGCGATTGCGGGCCCAAGCCGGACGCACAGCAACCCCGGTTCCTTTAGTTACCTAAAGGCACCGGGGTGGCGGTGCCGCCGGCCTTGGCCCTTCATCGCTGCTTGCAGCTATATTTATTATTATTTTACTACCTTTTGGGCACTTTTGGGGGCCTTAACGTGCTCAAAAACTCTTGAATAAGAATATTACTTGCCTTACCTGATTAGAACAATGAAAAAATCTAGGGAATCACTAAACTGAGAGAATTATTCTGATTTGATGATACACTGAAAATATTCTTCAACAAATCCTTTAAATTTAATGATATTCAGAACAGAACAAGAATTTTAAAAATATATAAACAAGAAATAACCAAAATAATTTAAAGTGAAAGTAAGCGGTGTTGGGCTCACGTAACTCTCACATTAGATTCAAACTGTTTCAACATTTGCGATGTATTTGGATGCTAAACTATTTATAGCACATTCATTTTAAATTCATTCATCTTGAATCACCAAACATACAATATAAATTTTATTGAAAGCAAACAATACATTTAAAAGATATGTTCTATGGATATTTTGTCATTTTAAAAATATCCATAAAGTGCTATGCAAAAAAACAAGGCCTTAGAGATTTATTTATCCTTTTAATGCAGGACTAATTTTAAACTCAAACTAAGTCCACGGCGAGGAGCAAGCAGAACAAAGCGAATTTTTTTTAGTTAATTCCTACTTCCACAGGAATTCATTGAAAACGCTTGCTCTGCTCCGCAGCATTACTAATGTCCGTGTGGACGCCCGTATTGATCTGAAATATAGCACTTTAATTTTAAATTCATTTAGGTTCAATTACCAAACATACAATCTTAATTTAATTTAAAGCAAACAATACATTTAAAAGATATGGGTTATATGAATATTAAAAAAAAGAATATATATATTTATATGTATACACAAAAAAAGACAAGACCTTAACAGAATCATTTTGTCTTTGTGCGGTTTTCTTTCAAATTGTTTGCAATCCCCTAATGTGTGCATTTGTGAGCAACAAACACAAGGCTCATCTTCATTTCCTTCTATTGCAGCATAGGTCTGTTTGGATTTTTCAGGAGCACTCACAGATGTTACAGTGCTGGCCACAACATTTCTTTTAATCTTGGTACCCACTTGTGGCCTTTGCTGATGCTGACTAAGAAGTGTTGTACTTAAACTATAGTCTTGTAAGTCACTGAAAAACGGGTCTAACAAGATCTTGATATGATGCTCGATGCAACCATATCACTGAATCCAGCCCTATATCCAGTTATCTCCATAATATCATGGGCTTTACTTCTCCAGCGCTCTCGTAGTTTATATGGAAGTTTTGCAAGGATTGCTCTCATGTTCACAGGCATGTCGAGCTCTTGCACATATTCCAGCTCGTTCATCACATTGCAACAACCATGCAGAAATAGGGAATAACTCTGCAGTGCACTTGTGTCCTCAGTTCTTATCGTTGGCCAAGAAAGGGCCTTGTTGATATACGCAGTCGCAGCTTTGTACGGATTTCCAAAATGTTCCTGTAACAAAGTCTTTGCTACTGTGTAGCCATGATCCGGGTCCATATGTTGGCAACTGTGCACCAGCTCACGAGGTTGGCCTCTAGTAAACTGTTCCAGGTAATACAAACTGTCAGCTTGAGTTGCTTTCATTTCCACTCCTTGTTCAAATGATTTAATAAAGGCTCTGTATTGCAGAGGATCGCCATCAAATACAGGAATGTCACGTGATGGTAAAGTCATTGACTGCTGCTGCTTTACCAAGGATGCTGTGATTTCAGTTTGTCTATTCATGATGGTAAGAAATTCGCCAGGTAACTGTAGACTGGTTGTTGATTGAGTTATGTTCTCATTGTGTGTATAATGCTCCCTTTGCAGTTTGGTTCCACTGGGTTTACGTTGTTCAACCACAAGGGGTGTTGTTGTCACAGTTTTCTTTGGTCTGACATCCACAGGTCTGGTTTCCATTAATGCCACCTTTGGTTTGTTCCATTGCTGCGATTGAATGTTATTGTCATTTTTAATTATTTGAATTTCAACATCATTTTCAGGTATAAACTCTTTGACAATGGGATTCAATTATTTTACCAATCCTTCCTCCTTTGATCTCCCTTTATAACATGAGCTCATTCCAGTTAACTTTGTTTGTGAAGTAGACTCCAGCATAGAGTTATATATTTCCATCTGATAATCACATTCTGCCAACTCGGTCTTCATTGCAAGCAGCTCCTTCCTTCTTCTCAGCTTCTCCTCCTCTTCTTCTATAGCATGTCTTTCTTCCATGGCTTTCATATGTGCCAATACAGAGGCCCTTTTTGCGGCTGCTTTTACCTTAGCAGACGAAATGGTGCTGGATTTAGCGCTTTTTTGTGACTGTCCACTGCTAACATTTGACACACTGTCATGAGGACTTATATCATCATCAATACAATCATCATTTTTGTTTGTTTCAGTTTGAGTGAGCCACTTATTCACACTAGAAATACACTCATTATTGGGAATCATTTTGGCTTTAAACCATATTTCATGCTTCTCTTTTTCATCACATGGCAATAACTCCAACAAGGACTCATGTAAATATTTGACATCATCACATACCCTTTTTAACACATCAACAGTACTTAATACATTGGTGTTATCACCTTTAGACATTAACCCATGAATCTCATGTCTTATGTTTCCCATTTTGTTTAACTTTAACTTTCGTTCATTTTGCAATTTACCAATTTTTTCAATCAAGGCCTTTTCTGTTAACTTAACAGTACGTTTTTGAGTTTCCACACCACACGCCATCTGTTCAGTCTCAGTATTGTTTTCCGTTTCCACAGTGCGTGATTCCATTACGCGTAGCCAGTCAATAACGTGCGTCGCAATGAGAGTTCACTAGAGGTAGCGCAACGTCAAGTAAAGTCACTTATGTGCCTCAAACGAAAAAAGGCAACACCCAAATTTACCATCCAAACGCCGCAAATCACAAATACCAATGCATTGGATTTAATGTGTGCACACAATTGGGCATCAAAAAGGTGTAGCGCTACACATACCTCGTTGGGCGCCTTTGCTGTAATTCACCATCGTCCAACCCGACACATGAAGAGTCTCCGTGATGCTCCAGCTTGGCTCCTCAGCTGCTGCGGGCCACTGCCCTCGATCAGCTCCTCCGGCTGCGGTGGTCCACCGCCCTCGGTCGGCTCCTCGGCTGCCACGGTCCACAGCCCTCGATACCCAGCTCAGTAGCGCTAGCCCAGCTAGCAGACACCCCACATTGTCGTGCCACACTGTCGTCCAACGACGTCTTCACCGCTCCGTTCCCAAGGCATCAAAGTTCCACAAAGTCCAAAAAAGAGCAAGTTTTTGTCAGTATAATAGCCAGTCTAATACTGTGCTAGAGTTGTTGTCCCATAGCTACTTGTTATGACACGCCAGGCGGCTAATGTTAAACCTGTTGTTATGTGTAAGTTAGATCCAGAGACATCGTCTTCATTGCAATATTACCATTTTTATTGTCCTCCACACAGATGCACAGTACACAAGGTCCACAAGCACGAGGATTCCGAGAACTTAACACGACAACAGCATTTGTCAAACTCCGCCGTAGCGGTCAAAAACTTGTTTGCCCTTCCGGGGTCAACACCTCCCAACTACCTGTTGACCCCTCACATATATATATGAACCTACAGCACCATCTAGTGGCCCAAATAAAAGATACACACATTTGGCTCCTACACCCAGGCTTCCATCTCCTGAGAGATATGATGGTAATACCAGGGGCAATTGAGTCTTTATCACTCAATGCTCTCTAGCCTTCCAACTTCAACCCAGTAGTTTTTCTACAGACAGCAGTCATGTGGCTTATATCATCACCTTACTTACTGAAAGAGCTTTGGAATGGGCTACAGCTCTCTTGGAAAATTGTTCACCATTCACTTCTAACTCTGAGCAATTCCTATCAGAGATGAGGAGGGTATTCCATCATCCAGGAGGAGGAGTCGGAAATGACCAACGATTACTTCAACTCACTCAAGGAACGCGCAGTGTAACTCTTTGCACAGAGGAACCCATGCAGCTTGGGAAGAACCGCTTACCACAATCTGAACGGGACAAGCGTATGCGGAAGTGGCGCTTTCTGTACTGTGGAGAACTGGGGCATTTTCGTACTCATTGCCCAGAACTTGTGGAAAAAGAGATTTCTCGTCCAGAGAGAGGCGGGCTGAGACGAGAGAAATAATCGACCCCCGATCCTCAACTGGACTTTCAATGGTGCTGCATTTCTCCTGGGGCAATGGTTGGCACAAGGGTTCTGCATTTGTCGATTCAGGTGCTGCTGGCAATTTCATGGACAGTACTCTGGCTAGGAGCTGGAAGATACCACTAATAACTCTCCAGGTAGCTCACGATAACATCTTTAGACAACAGACCTCTGGGGTCCGGCCAGGTAACACACCATACCATTCCCATTTCAGTTGAAATAGACTCTCATCAAGAATCACAAAGTCTTTTCTTCTTATTGACACACCTGAGTTTTCAGTTATTCTTGGTTACCCTTGGCTAGTTTCTCACAATCCTCAGATTGACTGGACAACTAGCAGTTTCACCAGATGGGGATGTGCATGTCTAACGGCTGGATCTCCTTTCATCTCCTGATTCTTTTTTGGGGCCTAAACGACAACTCTGCATCCAACATGAGTCAAACACTCCAAGAACCAAGGTACTAGTCGTTCCTCAAATTAAACTGCTCTAGTTGTTCCTCCTCTTGACCTATCTCAAGTTCCCCGTCGATCTCCAGGATGTATTTAGTAAGTCCTGGGTCGATACTCTTCCTCCTCATCGACCCTATGATTGCGCCATTGAATTGTTGCCAGGATCTTGCCCTCCAAGAGGTAGACTTTTCTCGTTGACAGCTCCAGAGAGGTTGGCAATGGATGAGTATATTCAAAAGACACTAGAGAATGGATTTATTCGGCCTTCCACGTCACCGGCAGGGGCTGGTTTTTTCTTTGTGGGTAAGAAGGATGGAGGTCTTCGCCCATTCATTGACTATCGTGGCCTAAACAACACCACAATAAAGAACCAATATCCACTACCACTTATGGCCACAGCCTTCGAACTCCTCCAGGGCGCTACCATCTTCACTAAGTTGGACCTCCGGAACGCTTACCATCTGGTGAGAATTCGGAAGGGGGACGAATGATAGAGGGCTTTCAACACCCCTACTGGCCATTACGAATATCAGGTGATGCCCTTCGGGTTAGCAAATGCCCCGGCCGTCTTCCAAGCCCTTATCAATGATGTCCTGAGAGAGATGTTGAACCAATGTGTGTTTGTATACCTCGATGATATCTTAATATTTTCCCAGACTTACGAAGACCACGTTCAACATGTCTGGCAGGTTCTGTCTCATCTGCTCTCGAACAACCTCTTCATCAAGCTGGAGAAAAGTGAGTTCCATGTCACTACAGTCTCTTTCTTGGGTTTTATCCTTTCATGTGGCAGTGTACAGATGGATACCAGCAAGGTTTGTGCGGTCCTGGAGTGGTCCCAGCCTGATTTATTGAAACAAGTCCAATGCTTCCTGAGTTTTGCCAACTTTTATAGGAGATTTATTCGAGGCTTCAGTTCCATTGTCAAGCGTTTGTTTGACTGTGCGTTTCCCCACACTTGAAAGAGATAGGTTCTCACTATTTGAACTTGTCAACTGGATTCCACTCAATGATTAGGCCTTGTGAATTATTTCCATCCATTTATTAGAATTCATATAGGTAAAAAACCTTTAAAGACATAAACATACAGCACATACAGTGTTAAATCACAAGAAAAACAATAAAGTGCATAAGTTGGCAGGTTTAACATGACTTAATTTAACTGTTGCACAGTGCTACCAAAACATCAGTACTGGTCAAGTCAAGGACCATTTAAACACCTAAATATATTGCACATAGGTTTGAGCTTTGGTAAATATTAAACATTCAATTAAAAGTGGCAAGTGTTATACAGCTCAAAAACAATAATATCACATCCGTAATTTATTCTACATTTTAAAGTACAAAATAAATGCATTAATAGCTTTATTAATAGCATGAAGTAAATGCTTTTAACCATTTTTATAAATTAATTACTATTTTAATAATTAAACAATCTACACACAACTATATAGTCAAATCACTTAAGTTATTATTTCTACTTATGTCAAATGGGTTTAAGCAGTATCTCATATGATTAAATATTAAATGATTAAAGCTATTCAATATTTCAAACTGCGCTACCAGATTAAACCAGGCAAAATAAGGAAACCTAAGTAGATTCATTCAAATATACACGAATAGGCATATATTAACACACTACACCAATAAACACCATATATTAAAATACGCTACTCAATTAAAATTGCTCATTAAAATACGGCCCGATTTACAGAGCTTCACACGCTGGTAACAGCAACTAGCAAGCATAAAGTTCAGTGTTTCTTGCTTCAGCAGAGCTTCAATCTTACCGGCTGTCATTTCAGAGTTCTTTGGTGAGTACCCAATCCCGCAGAGTGTTCAAAACAGACATCAGGCTCTAATTCTCGAGCCAGCGCTGCTGTCTGCTGTAGCGTCAGCTCCCGGTGCACACCAACAACCGCAATGGTGCGTTGCCTTATCCAGCCTGAGCACGCGCAACTGATTACAGATTAGCTTCACCTGGTACTAATGAGGGAATGCGGGGTGATGCGCGGTTTGCCGCAACATCCATTGCAGAACCTCTCACAGCTCTCACCAGGAGGTCCAGTACACCCTTTCAGTAGACCGAGAAGGCTAACCAGGCGTTCGATCGACTCAAACAGCTATTTACTTCAACTCCCAGATTGACTCTACCAGATCCTGAGTTACCGTTTATTATTGAGGTGGACACATCAGACGTGGGTGTGGGGGCTGTTCATACCCAAAGAGCGACTAGGGACAATAAACTCCATCCTTGTGCCTTCTTTTCACGTCGGCTGACAGCAGCAGGGAAGAACTATGATATGATTGGGAATCGGGATTTGCTGGCAGTTAAGCTGGCTTTGGAGGAATGGAGGCACTGGCTGGAGGGGGCTAAACACCCATTTCTGATATGGACAGACCACAAGAACCTCACTTAAATCCAGGGAGCCAAAAGGTTGAATCCTCGCCAAGCTCGGTGGGCCCTTTTCTTTAATCGTTTCGACTTTGTCCTCTCTTACAGACCCGGTTCCAAGAATATAAAGCCTGATGCTCTGTCAAGGCAGTTCGAGTCACAGGAAGAGGAGGACAGGTCGGAACACATCATACCAAGGTTCAGAGTTCTGGCAGACATCCAGTGGGACTTGGAGATTGCAGTACAGAAGGCTCAACATCGCCAACCTGACCCAGGTAATGGCCCATCTGGTCTCCTCTTTGTGCCAAACACCGTCAGATCCAAAGTACTACAGTAAGGTCACGCCCCACCTTCATCTGGACATCCGGGAGTCCTTAGAACCCTGAGGTGAATCAAATCTGAGTTCTGATGGCCCAACATGGGAACCGATGTCCGGAGATTTGTTGCTGCATGTTCCACTTGTGCCCAGAATAAGGAACCTAGAGCCCTCCCTCAAGGTAAACTACATCCCCTCCCTATCCCGAGATGACCCTGGTCCCACATATCCATGGATTTTGTTAATGGCCTACCCAATTCTCAAGGTAACACAGTGATTCTTGTAGTAGTCGACAGATTTTCTAAGGCATGTCATCTCATTCCCACCTCTAAAATTCCTAAAGCAGGCCAGACTGCAGAACTTCTCATGCAACATGTCTTTAGAATTCATGGTTTTCCTCAGGATATGGCGTCTGATCGGTGTTTCCAGTTTACCTCAAGATTCTGGAAGGCTTTTGGAACTCTAATCGGTTCCACCATCAGCTTGTCATCAGGGTTCCATTCCCAATTAAATGGTCAGACAGAGAGAGTGAACCAGGAGATTGAGAAGACCCTCAGGTGTCTTGTCTCGAACAACCCGAGTACATGGAGTTCCCTGCTGGTCTGGGCGGAATTTGATCATAACACTCTCAATCACTCATCATTGGGTCTCCATTTGAATGCCAGTTTGGGTTCCCCCCCCCTCTTTGTTTTCTGAACAGGACCTCCAAGCACAGGTTCCGGCAGCGACCCAGTTAGTCAGGAGGTGCCGGGGGATCTGGCGGAAAGCTCGGGCAGCCCTGTTAAAGTTGTCCCAGGAACAACAGAAACAGGCCAATCAACGTTGCCGCCGGATAGGTCCGTCATTCCGTCCTGGACAGAGAGTGTGGCTTTCAACTAAGAATCTTCCATTGCGCCTCGAGTCACGGAAACTAGGGCCTTTCAAGATTCTTAAGAAAATAAACCCAGTCTCTTATCAACTTCTTTTGCCCAAGTCCATGCGCATACACCCCACATTCCATTCCTCATGCCTCAAAACCTGTCATCTACTCTCCTTTGTCTCCTGTAGGTAGACTACCTCCAGTTCCTCGGATGGTGGATGGGCAACTGGTTTACTCCATGCAGAGACTATTGAAAATGCGCAAAGTACGGGGAGAGGTCCAATATTTGGTTGATTGGCAAGGCTAAGGTCCAGAAGAGCGCTCGTGGGTACCAACTAGAGACATTTTGGACCCCGACCTCATCAGGGACTTCCACAGACAACAGTCGAACCGCACTAAAAGGAACGTCAGGAGCCGTTCATCAAGAGAGGCCTCCTGTAAGACTTTATCCGGCAATACGTCCTCCCACCACTAAGGGGTCACACTCCTGCCATGACCAGCGGTATGGCTCCCAGTCACTATTTTGCCTGCAATCCCCCTCCCAGTTGCCAGGGGGAAACCATTGGCAAGAACTCTCAGTTGTAGTTAGCAATCATTGTTGATGATACTCACCTGTGTAGAGCCCTATCCAAGTTTGCCTTTTGTCATTGCTTTTTGTTCAGTTTTGAGCCTACCTGTACCTGTGTATCCCATGAGTTTATTCTGAGCCATTGTGCTTGTTTTGTTTGCCTTTTTATGACCATTGGAAGCTTTGCTTCTTGTTTAATTATTTGTACTTTGTGTTTTGGCTCATAGTAAAAGTTACTTGGAGTTTATACTGATCGTCTCCTTTGTTACTCCTCTGTACAGCCCTGCACGGGCCTCAAATCAGAATTATCAGCCCGAGTCCGACCCGAGCCTGTAAAAAAATAAAATAAATAAAAAACAGCCTGCCTAACATAGGCCCTATGTCACAGCCTGACTATGTTGCTGTCATTAAAACAGATCTGTTATGTTCTCAATGGCAAACTAGTTATCGGTAAGTTTATTTTCATTTCTTTATTAAGTTAATTTGGACACATTTTTTTTTTTTATAGCCTAACGACCAAGCAGCCGATAGCGAGTTAAACATGTTTGATCCATTTAGCCTCTCAAATCAACACTTTACTTGGCTACAATACAATCCATAGATATAAAACAATTTAAGAATATCACACAGACAGTTAACGTTCGTTTAAACGTTTATTATAATTTTTGGAAAGCTGAGGCAAACTGCACTGTTGCAACAAAAGTCGCAACAGTGCTCGCAAACGAGATAAATACAATAAACAAATCAAATAAATTACATTAAATTAAATTAAAAACAAACATTGCAGGTTATCTTACCTCAAAGTCAAGTCAAATTAAGTCTTCGCTACAGAACATGGCCATTCTTATTTCCAATAGTTTCCAACAGACTAATACAAATAAAGTCCAATCAAACAAAAACCAACAAGACAGCCTCCTAACATAAGAACAGTCTCTACAGAGCATCGTGAAGAAAAAGCACAGCATCCACGGTGGAAGGTTTTAATCCAGTCGCACTTTTTCCAGCTGTGCTGAAGTCACGCTCGCTACTTCTGCTGCTGGCGGACACTAGAACGAGCCGGTCGTGCGAGTCTTGGATCGCGCCGCCGGGAAACCTGTGTGCGTGAGCAGACTATCATGTGTCAGTCACATGTCAGTGTGATAGGTTATAAAACGTCTTTCTATGTTTGCTTTTCAATCGTCATCTTCTCATAATATATTTTAATTAATGTCTAAAATAGGCTATAAGAAAGATAAGCCTAAGACAGGCCCGAGGCCCGGCCTGGGTGTGAACTATGACGTGAAAATTGGCCCGAAGCCCGGCACTATGGGCGTAAATAAGTCGGGGCCCGTCGGGCTTGGGCTGAAATGCAGGGCTCTACTCCTCTGCACTTGGGTCTTAGCATCCTCAACCGTGAGTTAGCTCACTCAGGAGGTACACCAGCTCTGTGTCCAGGAGACTGGTATTCAAATCCCGCCAAAGACAACATTCCAGGTCTTAGTCCATAGTCCCTGGTTCCCTGGTATTCCCTGGTTATATCATTACACCACCAGTTAAAAAGCACTGCATTACACCTCAGCTCAACCTATTTAGAGCAAAGTATCATTGGATGAGGGCTGCCCTCCCTCCAAAACCATCAGGGGCCATGATCCACAGTCCATCGCCACAAACAGAGAATATTTAATTTATTGAATCTTGCCTAAGCAAGAAAAAAAAGTGATAAGCCTCATTTGAGAGGGAAAAAGGCAGAAATTTTAATAGTTAAAAAGATACAAAAATCATATTCCATTCAGGTTACATCACAGGAAATAGCAAGTATTCAAAAGGACATAATCGTGCTTGAGCCTCTCAAACTGACAGAGGCAAGTAATAAGTACCAAGACTCTCATTAGACAATACATACACTGAATTTATAGGAGGTGGCCAGCACAATGAAAACAAAAAAGATAAACAAAACCAATAGAAATTCTCACAAAAGTAACAACACAAACTCTGGAATTAACAATACATTTAACTAAATTTAGAGCCATGGATGAATTTTAGTTAATGCAAAAATAATTCTATTAAACAAAAGTCACATTAATCAGGACATCACATTTTCCTATGTACCTCTAATACACAGGTGTCAAACTCAGTTCCTGGAGGGAACAGAGGGAACTCTGTCCTACAGAGTTTAGCTACAACCAGCTCCAAAAACAGTTTCTAGTAATCCTGAAGACCTTGATTAGCTGGATCATCTGAAACATCTGGTGTGTTTAATTAGAGTTTAAGCTAAACTCTGCAGGGTTGTGTCTGTTCTAGTTCTGCACGCCGGGATCTGGCAGAAAAAAAACAGTCTCTTTGTGAGGTGAAAGACGGCCTATCCCTGCTCAAGAAAGACCCATTGTACCGAGGAGGCCTTATTGAGGCCTATCCCAGGGTATTTATAAATCATGCCTCTGTATCAAGCTGCACTACTCTTCTCGCCCCAGAACGCAGAAAGGGGGCGGGCCTTGGCCTAATGACTCCCATGGGATACCTGAAGGCTCGGTGGAGCCACAGACTTATGAGAATGCTCAAGGGGTGATGACCAAAAGATGTCAGACGGTTCTGTTGGCCGGACATAAGATCTACCTGAAGCTCCAGTTTCAGTCTAGACTCCAAAACAAAACCCCCTTTTTTTTGAGAGAGAGAGAGACCAACTACTCTACCCTGAGGAGGCTAATAGCCCGAGGGCTAACACAGGTGTGTGTTGAAAAAACAAGCGGAAGCATAAACATTCCCATTCTTCTTTCTAGAATTACGTTCTGACACTTAACTCTCCGCAGATAACATATTTCTTATGAATGAGTGGCGGATTCAAATGCTCTCACCATGAGAGGAAGCCTAAGCTATAAACATAGTTTACAACTAGAATGAGCGGTGGCACACCTCGCTTCATCTTACATATGACAACAAGGGAACCCATCACATACTCCCAAAAGAAGCCCATACAACTGGTGCTTCTCTCTATCGTTCTAGCCACCTAACAGGGGAACCTCAGGGCCCTAATAACCAAAACATTTTGCCTTACCTTATGACATTGACATGTAGAGAGATTCATTTTAGCGTTAGTTGCACACAAAAAATTATCTTACAGAAGACCAACTCAGCTCACCTGCGGTGCACGAAGTGAAGACTCACCAAACAGTTATTTGTGAACATGGGATGTACAGCCTGAAAGAGGCTAGAAGAGGGGAGGGGGCTGCGATATAATCACGCCCTCAGGGAAGGTGATCCATCACCGATGCTTTGGGTATGGGCGGCACCGACAAATACCCATGTTCCTTATCCCCTTAACATCAGCGAAAATAGCCCGCGTATTCCCACATATTCGGATACGGGCCGAATATGTGTTGTAAGGACTGAGCGGAACGACGAATAATCTAAATAACTAAATGTATTTCTTCCCATCAACCCTGGGACTTCAACAAACACACACACATACACAAACTGCTAACACTGGCCGAAGTGTCAGGTTACAAGTTTACGACCCAAAAAGAATGTGCATGCAGGATCTCTCTCTCTCTGTCCACGCTACACACACCCATAAGGACTTTGCTGGAATTTCCAGTCAAAAAAGACATTTAACAATACATATTTGATATGTTTTATGTGTGTTTGATGGCCTACGTCCGATTGCAAGATCTGGGAATGTTTGTAGTTAAAAGGAACCACAAATGCCTATATTACGTATATTTGAGACGCAAACCTGAATTCCTCTCATTGTTACATGTCGTGTTTGAGGTCATTTGAAAACTCTTTGTCTGACGTAGCCAGATATATGTATTGGGTTACCGTAAAAAGTATGATTGCCTATATAACATCTCTCCTGTTATGTTTAAGAATCTGTGAAAAGGAAAGGCAGGTTCTGCCTCTGTCGTAATTTATGTAGATAAAGCTGTCAAACCAAACAAAGACAACTTTCCCGCTCAAGATTTCCTGAACAATGATTGGACAATCCGCTTCAGAGGAGGCGGAAACATCAGGTCTTCAAAAGGACTGGCCCTCTCCTCACCCCTCCTCTTGCCTCTCACCCCCGGCGTCAGGATGTGATTTCTTAGTGATCTCCTCCGGAGATCTTTCATCTTTTTCTTTCTTTGTTTAATTCTAAGTTCTTTTAAGTATCCTATCGAGTTCATTTTCCCCGACGAGGAATGAATTTAGTCTGAATTGTTTCTTTGGTAAATTTACCTCAAAGACCTTCAAACATGCGTTTGAAAGTCCGCGCTCTGAACCACCAACAAACCACATGGACCACCACGCGCAACCGTTCAACGAACGAGCAGGCGCGCGCCCCAAGGACACACACACACGCACGCCTTCTCCTCAGCAGACTAAGAGACAGTGCAAGTATTTTATTTCTCATCCAGATTTATTATGCTGTACGGTTGTTGCCTCAAAAGGGGCGATTTTGTGATTCCTTGTTGTCAGGTCTGAGGTTCCGTTGTCCAGGTGAACTTTGCCAAACGGTTGACTCTTACGGATCTCCGTTTCTCTCACTCTCTCTCTCTCTCCCTCTCTCTCTCTCTCTTGTCTTACTATCTCACTCTCGCCAGAATGTGATTTCTTCGGGAGATCCCTTTGGGGATCTCTTTCTTTTGTTTTGCTTCTAGTTTAGTAAGATCTTCGGGTCTTTATAAAACTCCCTCGTGCATAACTGCACCTTGCTAAAAATTCTCTCTCTGTCTCTATGCATTTCTCGTTCATCGATGCCTTATTGTGTTTTGTCGTTTATTATGTTTGTAACGTTTGTGTGTTTCATTGTTTATTATGTTTGTAAATACATATATCCCATGTAATTTTAGTAAATGCATAGGCTAGTTATTTCTTATTAAATTTCATGATACTCATTTGATGGATTGACTGTCTGCTCATACTTCGGGTCCCTGAAATGCCTATCCAAAAGCTACGAGCTTTACAAATTAAAGATACTTTAAAGAGTATGGGTTTATAGGGCGGGAAGACTAATTCTTGTGGCCACAGAATTGATTTTCCTAAACTCTATAAATTAATTGAGCTAATTAATGTTACCTATTTGTAAAACGTGATCTGTGTAGCTAATCGCAATCAACTTGCGGTTGGCTGCCATACGCATGCAAGCATGCAGTCTTGTATGCAGGTAAAGTAACGTATCATCCCTTATCGGGAGATGTATTAACATGTAAGACTGATCTGATACAAACCTGTATGAATAATTATTAATTATTAATTATTAATTATGATATGCAAATTCCCCGTAATCAGATCCACCCCATAGTCTTTACATAATATTGGTGGAGAATGCGGGCACATTTCAAACTTGTTTTACGAGCATTCCAGTCAATCTGTGTATGAGTATTGTTATTTAATATTTATGCGCGCGGATGTTGAAATTGTAAGACAAGCCGCAGACGCGCGCACCTCGAAGAGTGAGTGAACTCACTGCCTGACTGACTAAAGGCACAAGCCGTCTCAGTTCAGCACAACTAAAAAGAAACTGCGGTTTCATTGTATTAAAATTTGTCCTACAAAAGATGAAGAAGCCTCTTTTGAATTATGACACTTTTAATGTTAAACTCCCCTGGCGGAACGAGATTCTTCGGCCACGGTGAAGACAAGATTTAGTGAAACGATGCTCTTTCACTATTCTTAAACAGGCCTGATATTAATTATAATCGTTAGATTATCGATAACTCCTGGTTAAAACATTGACGTAGCTACTCAATTGTAAAACCTAACGCATATTTGATCATAAGTGCTATTTGATAATATGTTATGGGAGTCGAAAAAACAGACGAATAATCCCTGTTTTATTCACGCACAGCGCAGCGAAGCAATCCTGCCAAACGTGTTTGTTAGAATATAGCACAGAAACAATCCAAAACCTAAAAACATTTTAATCATAAGTGCTATTTGATAAATGTTATTTGGATCCAACTGACAGACGTATAATTCCTGTTTCCTTCTACACAGCGCAGAAAAAAATTCCTGCAAGAAGTGTTTGTTAAAATATAGCACCAAAAGAAAAATCCAAAACCTAAAAACATTTTAACCATAAAATGCTATTTGATAAATGTTATTTGGATCCGAAAAACAGACGTATAATTCCTGTGTCCATATTTATGTGTGTAGCGAAAGAAATCCCGCCACACGTTGTCTTTGTGTGTTTATATGCAGTAAACTGGCACAAACAAACCCTCCGAGGTTTAAAATTTATAAGCAAACACATGTGAATCATGGTAATAATTGTTTTATGTGGGAATCGAAAAACAGATGCCTAATTCCTGTTGCCCTATTTGTGTGTAGCGAAAGAAATCCTGCCACACGTTGTTTGTGTGTGTTTATATGCAGTAAACTGGCACAAAACCCGCCGAGGTTTAAAATTTATAATTGTGATTTTTGCAGAAAATTAACGTATGGAACTGTTTTAAAACTGAATTACATACTAAAACAGAGGTTGTAATTCCGCTGACAAAACACGAGAGGGCAACCTACATGTGTTGCGGTGTCCAAATCATACCAGCCTCTGACGTCATTCAGCGTGAACGCAATTACGCCACCCTGTGGACGTTTTGTAGATCGTCATTCTCAACTACCTCTTTTCTGTTTTTTTTGTTCTTTTTCATTTTCCCTGCGATTATGAATTCTGAATTGTCTAACTTTCAATACATATTCCAGTTAAAGCCTTGCTTGTGCTGGCATTTGTTTGACGTTAGACAATTCTCCTGCTGACTGTTTTATGCTTACTTTGAGTTTGTTTCAAACTAGATTTGAATTAAGAAATTTAAAGTTAAGTTTCAGTTTAGTCATTGATATCCACTTAGAGGGAAAACGCCCCTTGTGGCAGACATGCTAAAGTCAGCTTATTATTTTACTCCTTTCATTCTGTGAATTGGTCTATTTCCATCTTTTTTTTTTAAATTTATTTATTTTGTTATCACTGATAACATTACAGCAATCATGAGTCGCATGAGATATAGTTCTGATCTTTGATTTCCTTACACTTATTTAAATTGAATTTAAACCAGTTTGAATTGAAATTTGAATTAAGTGCCTATCCAACCAAACAGGTTAACCACTGGAGAAAGTACGCCCCCCCTTGTGGCACAAACCAGCCACTACAGCCTGTCTTCTGCAGGGTTTCATCCTACTTTATTACTTTGATTGTTAATTTTTATTAATAATGAAAGTAATAATAAATAAAAAAATAAAAAAATTATTTTAAATTTATTTTTGAAGAATTTTTTTTTTTAAAGTTGATTTGACAATTACATTGTCATAAATCCCTTTTATTTTTATTTTTATCAGTGTTTAGTGAAGCCTCTTGCCTTGGTATCTCTGCATGCATAATTACTCAATTTGGTTTAAACAAGGAAACCTTAATTCACCTTAAGTTTCATCTGTTTCTCCTCTTCTGTGTTTATGGTGTAGAAATCCCTAGCGCGCGGTGGTGAGTTGACAGTCACATCTACTTGGCTTCCAGCTGCGGATTGTCTGACCAGCGTTGAATGACACAGGCCATGCGTGAGTCGCGGACTCCTCTGTCTCTATACACGGGCAGCACACAATTTGGCACTCCAAAGGTCGCAATTGTTTGAGAGGGCGCCCGTGGTACGGAGTGTGGAGCCCGGCGACTCTGCGACCAAGTGTTCGGAAACGCTGGAAAGACCAATCACGTGCTGATTCCAACCGGAGTGATTTCAGTTCCAACCTGGGCAGACTAAAAATGAGGTAATAATAAAAAAATAAAAAACATCTACTTAGTATAGGCCCCAGAATATTACATATATCCCCGGCCATTTAAGGGGTGTGGCCCACCTTCCCTTCTCCAAGCCACACACCCCCTTTCCTAGGTTTGCCGCCGACAGCCGGCTTAGACGACCTTACTCTCTTTAACACTCCCTTGTGTCATTATTTGCTCCATCTTCATTAGACCTATTCAATTTTATTTTACTCTAATCTTTTCTATCTTGCTATTTCTCTGTTCTGTTGTGATTTGTTCCTTTCAGTTCACCCAGAGACAGAACCTACGAGAGACACCAAGGAAAGCTAGATAACAGAACGACGACCAAGCAGCTGGCGTCATCACATGACCCCATAAGGCTACTGCCTGCCAAATTCTTTATTTAGATCCACGCAAAATTGACCCACCTAATCATCTAACTGTCTGCATCAGTTAGCCAAATTACGGCTCACATAGCCGCATAGTATTATAGCTCGTTAAACGTAGAAAGAACTTGCACTGGTCTTTTCGTGTGTGTTGTGTTCCTTTCGCCCACAGGGAAGCCAGTCACCAGTGACTCAGAGCCCCGAGCCAAGAGCAGCTGGACGCAGACGTGGACCAGCTTGACGGCGCACAAACTAAGCCTAAGCACCCACGACAAGGCCGGGCCAGACACGTCCAAAACCTCGCTTGCCAGCTCATCGCACAAGCACGTCTCCGTGAAAGGAGCCGCCTCGCCCTGGAGCACGAAGTTGCAACGCTAAGGATGCAAGCCGAGGACGACAATGACCCCGAGCTACAGAAGGAAGTGGAAAGACTTCAAACTGCCCTGCCTGATCTTCATCGGCACACAGACCGAAGAGAGCATTCAGAGAAAAGAACCAGAGAGGAACTCAATGAGAAACTCAGACAAAAGTGAAGCCTTTTGCAAAGAGCAGAGACTGAACTTAAAGAGACTCGAAAGCACGGCCTGCGAAAGAAACTCGCAAGCGGCCCATGCTACCATCCACAAGATCGTACAGCAGAGAGACGATCTCAAAGACTAACTTGACACTCTTCACACAGAGTGAAACACTCTTATAGACTGCAGAATGACCGGGAAGGGGAAACACACACCACAAAGTTTCCCTGACCAGCTGGTCCGCACCTGTCAGTCTACAACCCAGAGCTAAAAAGGTGGGGTGAAAGCCCACTGTTCAAAACATCACCAGCCAGCCCACAAGAACCCCCGTCAGCAGCGAGGGGAGAAGAGCCTTTCCAGGAGAGCCCCTGCTACTTACAACGGCAGGGCTCCCAAAAGACTTAACAAGCTGGCGAGAAACCTCCCTACGTTCACTCCGAACCCTTCAGGAGGCCACAACGTGCACGCCTACCTACAAGACATTGACTTTCACTTAAAAACTGTTACCAACGTCACCGCGTGGGACAGATTATCCGAAATCTGCACCCCACAGTGAGTCATCACCTAGGCATCCTGGCCTGCCCACATAGCATGACTACTCAACGGCTATGAGAAGCTTACAACAAGTAAAAGACTGTATCCGAAAAGACTTTGACAACCCCCACGATATACTCGGTCTCTGAACACTGTTCAAAACATCACCAGCCGAGACCCTGGAGTCGCTGAAAAGCTTCTGCACAAAGACTTTCCTGACATCCTATGCCTGAGCGTAAGACCTACAACAGGCACACAGAGCAAACTGTCACAAAGTGACAGCAGCACAGCCTGAGCGAGGAAGCACAGTTTCCCACAGCTGGGTCCAAAACCCCAAAAGACCAAAAGGGGGGGTGGGCCCAGAAACTCTACCTACCCATCACTCTAGACAATGAGGTGAGCCTTGAAACCCTGGTAGACACCGGCTCAGACTTCACTTTAATGTCAGCCCAACTCGTTGAAAGACTCAGTGCTAAAGCTAAGAGCGAAGATCTCACACCCCGAAGAACTCCTAAAAACCCCACTGACTTTGAACTGTAAACCAGAAGACACTGCACGAACACAGTGCAAGACTCTGCTAAAAGGGTCCCTGATCAGCATAGGACATAGAACTTTTAAAAGTAGATGAAAAGTTGTGCTCAAAGAGACGCAAGACTCTGCAGTAGAAAAATTAGAACTTTACTGATTTAAAGAAAATCTGGAATGGCTCACCTGTAAGCCTCACTGGCCAACAGACTACGCACGACTCTTTCGAACCAAGCACTTGCTACATGCTGGTTGAAATGACACAGCTAAACCTTAGCTTCTATGACAATGACTTGTTACAGGAAATACTAACTCCAAATAGGGCAGTCATCACCCTGACGCCAGATAGTAAGCAAACCCCCCCCTGAGCTGGGTAAACTAGCATGACCGAGAGCCCCTTCGTTTAAACTACTGTCATCCTAAAAGTGTGCTTTTGATCGTTGCGATCCAACCAGAACACAACGTGCAATACGCATCTTTGATCGCTGGTCTGTCTAAATGCAGATAAAACGATAGCTGGAATTGACATCTCTACTCTAAGTAAAATAGCCTTAGATTTCCAACTAAAAGTAAAAGTAGCATGTTCAGCAGTAAAAGCGTAAGTCTGTTTGACAAAGAAACCTCATCTCAGCAGCTTGTAAACTGTACCGATATCTATTATGCTTTGATTAACAGGAAATCCAAATGGTAGTATGACTAAACCTGTGTCTAACAAAGAAAGCTCAGGACAGAGTTATATCTAGGTAGACCTGGGTGTCTACAAATGTAAAGGCCTTACAAATTATTGTTAAATTGATGTAATTCACCTAAATTTTTGCTGCATCTACAAGCAGAGAGCTACCTAGCGATCAAAACTGTTTATTCGCTGAAAAGTCAGCATTCGTGCACGAGAGGGACGTAACCATATATGCTTAGACAAGTTTGACTTACAGCAAATCTATTTCCTTACTCTGTAAACAAATAGAATAAGTTGCGTAAAATAAAGAAAAGAGTTAGCTAATCAGCTAATGCCAAAACTCATCTGCATTTTACTTAATGTAACACCAAGTCCTAGAAAGACTCAAAATATAGGTGCATCCTGTTAACCCGTTTAAACATGCATAATTCATGTAAAATGTACAGACATTCTTTAGGGACTGCTGAATTGTCTGACATGCTCTGGTTCCCATGACAACGCCTTGTCACAGGAAGTGCTAACTTGTGATGTCACTTTGTAAACAAACCAGCCTAGGTCCCTAAGCTAACCTAGCATCCCTCCAGCTTACGCTAAGCTAAACTAACATAGCATCCAGCTAGCTTATGCTACGCTAACCTAGCCTAGCCTCCATCCAGCTTAGGCTAAGCTACATAATAACTTCTACAGTTAGCAGTTAGCATAATTTACTTGAGCCCTTAATCACCGCTTGTGTTCACACAATGCAAACTATTCTAGAATGTTTTCTTTAACACCAGTTAGGGGTCCTAATTATTCACTTTCCGTGTTTACAATTCTTTGCAGCTAAAGTTCACTTTCACTAGTGTAGGCATCGTCCTTGCTAACCGTCGAAGGCTAACTTTGCAGATGCCCTGTTAATTAAACTTACGTTTAACTACATGTAAACTGTGTAGCTAGAGAATAATTCATATAGCAATAGGAATTTTCATCGGCAAGTGACTAAACCGATCATTCCCGGTGTTTTGATCACTTTATTCCCTTTTGCTTTAATATTTTTTTTTTCTTTTTTTTCTCTCGTTAATTCTTTCATTTCTTTGACTTTGATAATAATAGCCGTCAGCTATTCCCTTGGCTATTCAGTTATCTATTATTTAATTTAATTTCCTCTCTTGTTCAAAGGTGGTTCCATTTCCCATAGGGCCCAGAAAGGAAACAGAGACACCCTTATTTGTTATTTCGGCTTAGTTTCAACCAGTGCACTCATTTTTGTGACCCTGCAGCACAAGTAATTTCAACAATTTACTAGGGCACAACTATAATCCTGAGGATTGATAATAAGCAGAATTTAAATAAGACAGCTGTCCGTTTTCCTCTTATCCTTCACTTCGTCAAGCCGTAGTGACCCCCCCAGTTAAGTCCAGAGAAATCATTTAGTCATAAGAACCATCTTGCATAATTTATTTTATCTCGGCTATGCCCTCTCCAGGAAATACTCTCAGAACCACACAAGTCTTAGCCTCCTAACACTCACACCTAAGCTTATAAGGACACAAGAGACACTTAGCTTTGTGCTAAATATCTAGCGAACCCATTAAGCAGTAGTTCTGAACTTTTAGGGCCATGCATTAGTCACTCACCACAAGTGTGCCAAAATGTCACAGAGCCCCTGCTTAGCCTGACCTCAACAGCCCAGAGTGGAACCCCTCTCGACCTGCCACTGGTCAGCACAAGTCTAAACACACATCAGACGAAAACAGTGCTGCCATGTCCGAGACAGCCAAGAGCCTGAAGTTGCTTAAAGAGCTTCTTCACAAAAGACTTTACAAAGACAACAAGAGGAACGAACACGACATCCTATGCCTCAGCATAAAACCTGCAACAGGCACACAGAACACTGCTTGTCAACAACAGACCACAGAGCTAACACAGCTGACAGAGCTGACAACTTCCCACGACTGGGACCAAAATCCCAAAAGACCAAGAAAGCTGCTTTATCTGTCTCCGCAAAGAACTACACAAGACCGGTCCTAACCGCCCGTCGATCACCACACCAGCCCCGACGCCAAAACTCCTCGGGCGCATGATCAAACAGGGTATGGCCCGGAAACTCTTTGAAAGACTCTGAGAAACAAAATCGAACTCTTACATCTCAAACATGCGAGCTGACTGTCCAGTCATACAGCCAGAACAACATCCGGCAAACAGGTAGCTCAAATTCACCTGACAATTGGTTCTTTTAGTCTGAAACACCCTGTGTACATCTCACAAATGGACACTTACCCCTTCTGATTGGCAAAGATCTGCTAGAGCGCTTTGAGCCTTTACTAGACTTCAAACACCTGACAGTCTGGGCCCAAGTTCAAGAACCCCTCCCCCCCTCCAGTCACACGGGTTACCAAAGCCAGACTGGCCGGTCATAGAGGTAACGAGAACTACAACAAAGCCAGACTCTAAGGTCACAGAGTTCATAGAACTCCAGCAGCCATCCAGGGGTACACAGCCTCAACACCAAGTCAAGGTTCAAGTTCGCTACCATGCACCTTCCAGCTCGCCAAAGACCATAACAACTTCATGAACATTGGGAGTCACCACCACTTCGACCCCTCCAACCACCCTTAGCACGCTGTCTAGACCCACCGACAACCGGTGCCCCAAACACCCGCTATACACCTGACACATGCTGCGTGCACAAGACAACATTCAGCGTTCTGCACCGGATGCCATCACTGCGCCACAGCTTGTGGTGCCACAGTGCAAAAGGGGGGTCATGCCAATATATATGCTCATGACGCAGCATCAGAGACACTTGCAAGACACCGAAGCAAGTGGCATACCGGCATCCTCAAAGCGAAGTCCCAGCCAACCAAGGACGACACTCAAAAAAAAAAAAAAAAAAAACTTTTTTTTTTCTCCTCCCTTCCTCTCTTTCTCTCTCTTTCACTTTTACCAGGATGCTGCTGTGCTTCGCCATCCTGTACCTCCAGCCAACCAGAGAGCAGCCGCAATCGGACATCTCACCAAATCCGGCATCAGTCATCGTCCTAAAGGAACAACCGGGACTCCTCATCACCAATGGCCGGACCCACACTCAGAAAGTGTACGTGCCACCTGATCCTCGCAACGTCTACAGAGCACACTACCCCAGCGCAACGACACAATACAGCTGGGTAGGTGTCCGATGGACAGAGGACTCCCTCACTCACGCTGAGGCTGATGTTGAACACATGCTCAACCAACTTGAGAAAATGACTGTCACGCTAGCGGAGCCAGGTGGCCACAACCGCCGCTCCCAACGGTTTCTACGAGCTTTGCTCGGAGCCGCCACGGCCGTCGGAACTATGTTTAACATTTGTATGCCCAGTGTGAATGCAGTAAACCTAGCCACCGTGAGGCGGCATGTAACCGAAATTCAGGCTGAGATTCCACAGATAAAAGAGCAACTCACGACACAGAGTGCATCCCTGCAGACCATCGACAAGACACTAAAGGGAATTGTGGTAACTTTCAACACTCACAGCGTTCTGCCGACCCCAACAGTGAACTCCATGAAAAAGCTGTTACTGTCTCCCAGAATGACGGTGCTCAAACTCAGCTGGTAACAGCCCTGAGGACAAACCCGCTGCGGGGAGTGAACCCCTCCATCGACAGCCTCGCCATGGGTAGAATTCCACCGCACCTGATACCCTTAGGCCTCATGCAAACCGTGGTGGTGTCCGCCATCACCACGCCAACTGACTCTTTACAAATACACCTTGCCTACTCTCTGGGTAGTGCCATCCCACTCTGCGTTGACCACAAGCAGAGAAAAGGGGGGGCTTTCTCTTGAACTTGCCCATCCTAGAGTCAAGCCGAAGCTCAAGAACATTGTCAATGTCAGATTTTGAAAAGCAACACTCACTTCAAGATATGCACGCTGGACGTGGATGCCTCACACGACAGCGACACAAAGCTGCCCCAGCTCCGAATCCGCACATGTGCACATTGACCAAAGACGTTCAGTATCTCTGCCCCTAACAAACCTTTCCTCAGAGACAACACTGACGGAATCTGCGGGCTGCAGATCAGCGGCACACGCTGCCCTGCTAAAGCCAAGCCTCGCACTCAGGTCATCGAGACCCACGCAGAGATTGTAGGTGAAAGGGGGACTCCTTAACACTCCTGTGCGCACAGCTGCACTCACTGACGACCAAAATGACACTGACACCTGTGTCACCTTGCTCGACCAGAGCATGTAATCCAAGCATCAAAGGTGCCATCCTTCACCTCGACGACCTGGCATCGTATCCTCTTCCAAGCGAAGAGCACCAATCAGAACTGACCTTGTTCCCATCGACATAGCCCTCCAAGCTGTGTCTCAACTGCCCGCCTTAACTGCCTCACCTGTTGTCCAATCCTGGACTGCAGCTGATCCTGCGCTGGGTACCTCTACGGTAATCAACCACACCCTGACACTTGACTTTCAATCAGGAGGCTCAACGAGATGCGAAAATCTACAGCCAAGCTCACGGGACCCTCAGGAAGAGGGTACCACGCCGGAGGCTGCGTCGAACCTCATCAAGCTGAGCCCTCAGCCTCAGCACTAGCAGCCACCTGCTACCCGAGCATCATGATTCACCTGTCATCCGTCAATTGTGATGATTATTGTCCGATGATGTCCACACAGGGACTTCATCAGACAAAAAGGGGGACTGTAAGGACTGAGCGGAACGACGAATCATCTAAATAACTAAATGTATTTCTTCCCATCAACCCTGGGACTTCAACAAACACACACACATACACAAACTGCTAACACTGGCCGAAGTGTCAGGTTACAAGTTTACGACCCAAAAAGAATGTGCATGCAGGATCTCTCTCTCTCTGTCCACGCTACACACACCCATAAGGACTTTGCTGGAATTTCCAGTCAAAAAAGACATTTAACAATACATATTTGATATGTTTTATGTGTGTTTGATGGCCTACGTCCGATTGCAAGATCTGGGAATGTTTGTAGTTAAAAGGAACCACAAATGCCTATATTACGTATATTTGAGACGCAAACCTGAATTCCTCTCATTGTTACATGTCGTGTTTGAGGTCATTTGAAAACTCTTTGTCTGACGCAGCCAGATATATGTATTGGGTTACCGTAAAAAGTATGATTGCCTATATAACATCTCTCCTGTTATGTTTAAGAATCTGTGAAAAGGAAAGGCAGGTTCTGCCTCTGTCGTAATTTATGTAGATAAAGCTGTCAAACCAAACAAAGACAACTTTCCCGCTCAAGATTTCCTGAACAATGATTGGACAATCCGCTTCAGAGGAGGCGGAAACATCAGGTCTTCAAAAGGACTGGCCCTCTCCTCACCCCTCCTCTTGCCTCTCACCCCCGGCGTCAGGATGTGATTTCTTAGTGATCTCCTCCGAAGATCTTTCATCTTTTTCTTTCTTTGTTTAATTCTAAGTTCTTTTAAGTATCCTATCGAGTTCATTTTCCCCGACGAGGAATGAATTTAGTCTGAATTGTTTCTTTGGTAAATTTACCTCAAAGACCTTCAAACATGCGTTTGAAAGTCCGCGCTCTGAACCACCAACAAACCACATGGACCACCACGCGCAACCGTTCAACGAACGAGCAGGCGCGCGCCCCAAGGACACACACACACGCACGCCTTCTCCTCAGCAGACTAAGAGACAGTGCAAGTATTTTATTTCTCATCCAGATTTATTATGCTGTACGGTTGTTGCCTCAAAAGGGGCGATTTTGTGATTCCTTGTTGTCAGGTCTGAGGTTCCGTTGTCCAGGTGAACTTTGCCAAACGGTTGACCCTTACGGATCTCCGTTTCTCTCACTCTCTCTCTCTCTCCCTCTCTCTCTCTCTCTTGTCTTACTATCTCACTCTCGCCAGAATGTGATTTCTTCGGGAGATCCCTTTGGGGATCTCTTTCTTTTGTTTTGCTTCTAGTTTAGTAAGATCTTCGGGTCTTTATAAAACTCCCTCGTGCATAACTGCACCTTGCTAAAAATTCTCTCTCTGTCTCTATGCATTTCTCGTTCATCGATGCCTTATTGTGTTTTGTCGTTTATTATGTTTGTAACGTTTGTGTGTTTCATTGTTTATTATGTTTGTAAATACATATATCCCATGTAATTTTAGTAAATGCATAGGCTAGTTGTTTCTTATTAAATTTCATGATACTCATTTGATGGATTGACTGTCTGCTCATACTTCGGGTCCCTGAAATGCCTATCCAAAAGCTACGAGCTTTACAAATTAAAGATACTTTAAAGAGTATGGGTTTATAGGGCGGGAAGACTAATTCTTGTGGCCACAGAATTGATTTTCCTAAACTCTATAAATTAATTGAGCTAATTAATGTTACCTATTTGTAAAACGTGATCTGTGTAGCTAATCGCAATCAACTTGCGGTTGGCTGCCATACGCATGCAAGCATGCAGTCTTGTATGCAGGTAAAGTAACGTATCATCCCTTATCGGGAGATGTATTAACATGTAAGACTGATCTGATACAAACCTGTATGAATAATTATTAATTATTAATTATGAATTATGATATGCAAATTCCCCGTAATCAGATCCACCCCATAGTCTTTACAGTGTTATTCCATGCCCTCTCAATCTCCGTATGGAGATCAGGAAGAAATGGAAGGCTCACCTGAGCTGGTGCCATATGGCCAGGGAAACCGATCGTCAAGCCTTCTGCGAGCGACCTCTCCCCTAACACGCTACCAAGGCAACCGCAGCCTGCCCGCAGCTCTAGCCATCACATCCACCAGCTCAGCATATATGGGGCAGAGTGGCTGAGAGTGTTCAGAATCTGAATATCAAGTTATGTCAAGTCAAGTCATCTTCATTTATATAGCTCTTTTAAGAATGTAGATTGAATCAAAGCAGTATATAAGTATATAAAGTATATAAACATATAATTTAAGGTAACAGAGATTGTTTTGGCTTCATAGCGGTTCTTGAATAATGTTATTTCCAGCTAAAGTTCGTTTTGATTGATTCACTTCTGGCGAAATGATAATTTGTTATTAAATTAGGGGCCACTAAGACGACTCCGTTCTCTCTAAACAGACTTTAAACGCGAACCTGTGATAAACGCTGATGGCATTCACATGCGCATTAAGAATTGATTCTATATAGTTATGTGCGTTTGAATATATGTGTGCAGGTTTGTAATTCCCTACAAACCATGCAATAACAAACTACATGTCTTGTTTATAAATTTGATACAGAATTTTGTTTTATTTTATCACTTCAGGTTAGGTACACAAACCGAATTTTCCACAACGCTTTATCTGTAGAGTGGGAAAGGGATCCTCCATAGGGATAGGCTAGTTGGCACTTCTGCAATGCAATGTCACAGGGTCCAGGCGAAGCCTATCACCACCCTCATCAGCCATCTCCTGCTCATCCTGAAGAGCACTCGCTGGGCTAGGCGGAGGAGAGAAATCTTCCACCTACAGCTCACCCTCAGGTTATCCCCCTCTCAAGGTGATCGGCGAGATGGAGATGGGGTTGTCAATCGATGAAGAAACTATGAAAGATGCTTTTACTACTATGTTGTTGTTACCGACATATCGTGTATACAGTCACTTCGATCTTCAAAGTACCAGGTTTTAGAGACCAAATATGCCACACATCCGATTCTGGTTAATCATAGTGTGAACCGTCTGGAAAATTCACCCATTAGCGTTTGCATGGAACATAGAGTAAAGTAAAATCATGAGATAGAACATTAGGTACATTGTTCATACAATTCTCAAGTGGATATATAATAGAATATATATGCTCAACAAGATTAATTTCTCCTCCCTAGTCAGAATTCAGATAGTCAACACCTCTCTAGACATTCCTCTGGGAGGTCATAAAACCTGTTATCAGTGTTAAGGTTTCCTGTAAGGAGACACATTACATTTACAATGCATAATATAGTATTTATAATTCACTTGATGCTACGATCAAATCAGACTCCGCTGTGATCATGGGCAAACAGACACATAAAAACATATCGAATATGTCTTTAGAGAACTGTCTTTAAATGGGTAAATTCGTAACAGTTCATGTATGTGTGTGTGTGGTGGGTGTCTGTGTCTCTGAGAGAGAGTTTCCTTATCTCTTTAAAGTGAAAGGAGGGGTTTGGGGAATTCCTTTGAAAACCCACAGGGTTTGCTAGGAGTTCTCTGTTGATTCTCCGTGGGCCCATAAAAAGTGTCAAAGATGGTCTCATGCAGACGAGCTGGTGCCAGACCTGCAATTTGGATGGTCACGTGTCCTAATTTACATTCAGGAGGTCAAAGTCTAAAAGCTTTTGGGTTTTTTAGCAAGAATGTTGCATCATCTGTATGAACCATGATTTACCCAAATATGCTACAATACACTGGCTTCAATGTAAGTAAATGATGGCAGAATTTCTTTGTGAACTATCCCTTAAAACTAATGTTACATTATGGAATCATATTGAAAAGATTGATCAACAATTTTGTTCATCTATTTTCTCCTAAGAAAATCCTTGCCTAAAAGGCATTTAGAACAATGTATTTTTCATTATTAAACATTTATATGATCCATTCATTGACTTATGCAAAAACATAAGCTCTGAGTACCACTGAGTCAACAAATTCAAAAAATGACCTTGTCCATGGTTATGAGTAAAACCAGAGTGATGCCTTCACCTGCCGAGAGATAGATGACACTCTGGTGACCAGCAGCTTGAAACCAGTGGTCTGCCCTCTGTTGCCATGGTGAGGGGTAGAAATACACCATGTGGCGTTCTCTTGCTCATTATCATCATGACACACCGAATCAGAGGGGGGCAACAACATGTCTGATGGGAGCACAGTGGGTGAACAGAGAGTTCAAAGTGTGGTGCTCTCTTACAAGACCTCACAAATAGATCTGATCTTGTGAATGGATCTCCTCATAAGGAGTTTTCCAAAGGAGAATTCATTTCCAAAACTCATTATCAATATTTGCAAAGTGTGGCATGCAGCAACGCCATCGCTCCATGCCATTAAGCTTTCATGAAAGTAAAAGTTAATTAGGTATGATGACTAAACTCCAGGGATTGTAATTAGCCGAACTGCGTGACTGCTCACCAGTAATTAAATGTCATTCCCCGTCAGTTCAGTGGGCCTGAAAAAGCCCTGTGGAAAATGTCAAATGCAACAAACTCACCTATGCCCCCAAGACTACCTCTGGGCAAAAAACAAAAGTCCCTTTAAAACAATATAAGAATGGCAACTGTAAGCAAGGTCATCTTATGAATTTTAATTGTGTTTTAATTAACAATTAGTGTTTTAAATAAGATGAATGAGGGTTTCTAATAGGACAAGGTATAATCTCTGTAAAGTCTGTAAATCTTATGAAACTTTACTTCTCGGGTTACTTTACCATGTTTTACTAATGTTTAGATATTTTTACTGGAAAAGAAAAAAAACTATAGGATTTTTTTTTTTTTTTTTGCAGTGTGGCTGCTTGACAGAATATACTTTCCTGTGGTCCATGTCTACTGTTCAAATGCATGACCTGCTGTCATGTCATTACATAATGAACACACACCTGGTGTCCTCTAGAGTGTGAACTGATGAGATCGTGATTTTGACTGTCATAGAAAGTGAGTGTAAATGTGTGTTTAATTTTCCCCCAATCATTTCATTTTTCTATATTCATTCCTCGCGTCTGCGGCTGCTGAAAATAATTCCTGCGGTCCAACATGCTGCAAGAAAGACTGTACGCACTTACCCAGATGTCAACTTAAGACAACATTATGAGATTGCTGGATAATAAGGATACACTTGTCAGAGCTTTTGCAGCACCCTGTCAACAATATTTGAATAGTCTATTTGTCTGGGGGTTTTTTTTATAGGGGGTTGGGGGACCTCCGACTGTTTCTTTGAAACGGGCCTGCAAACTAGCCTTTGTAGTCAACCATATTCTTAACATTTATCTTTTACTTAATTAAAAAAATTAATTAATTATCATTTGGATGAGCAGCAGCCTGGAATATTTCACTTGTTCCAAGCAAACAGTTTGAGACAGGATTTCATTATGTTTCCAATACAGATAAAAAAATTTAACTAGTAGCATTAAACTGTAAAGACAATGTTTTACCTTTTTAAGAATTTAATTATATTTGTATACATGAAACCAATTCACTTACACATTTAAGGTATAAATACAGATTAAAATTTTTATTTGTAGCTGTGTATAGGTTACTCTTAGTAAAGAACTGTGTAAAAAGTGTTAATGAGAAACAATATGACGTTGGTTATTATGAGATATAAAATAATAGAAGCTCGTGTAGCGGCACATCTGAGAAAGGATAAGAGAGGAGAGGAAAGGTTAGGAAGCTGTTAATGCTGAAGGCCAGCAGTGGTGGGGGGAATTGATAGCTGGCACATGTTCAGTTGAGCATTTCCCATCTCTCCAGAATGTCAGCACACTGTTAAGATAAATCGACAGATGGTGGTGCAGAAAAACCCGAAGAGTAAAGAACTTTTTAAAAAATGATAGAAGAGGAATTGAAAGGGATAGAGAATTGCAGTTGGTGGCTTTCACGTTGACATAAAAAACACAAATAAACAATGTTTTTATATTTGTTGGTGTCCAAAGCACTTTCGGTGCTTGTGCCCTATTGTTCTCCAATAATTGTATTTTAATAATTAAAATTTTCAGGGGCTTTTGTGGCCCTTAACATGCTCAAAACTCTTAAAACTTTGCACATATGTTGAAATCATTGGCCATTAGGGTCGTGCAAATGCTGGTTCAAAATCTTTTTTTTTAAAAGATGCTATTTTGCATATGCATATTATACTGGTAATATGATCTTGATGGCATATCTTGATGGATGTGGGAAAAAAATGTGATTGGGCATCATAAAAACAATTGCCTTTTTTTTTAACAAAAATCACTAAGAAAGGTTTATATCTACCAAAGACCTGGTTCAATTTAAGCTTCCAATTTTAGCATGAATATTAATAATGGTTTTAAGCAGTTTTCTTTTTATTTGGTTGACTTTTTTGTTAACTTCTTATACTTATCCCTATTTATATTATACTGTATTCAACAAAAAGCAAATTACTTTTTGGAATATATGTGCATAACACATTATGTGTTAAAGTATTCAACAGTGGCATGACTACATGACAGAAGTGTTTGCACAGTTGTAAAGAAAATTGGATTACCGAACAGTCGTCCCTTGGGTAAGAAGAAAGGCCCAGAAAATGTTATTCCACAGAGAAGGTTTACTGGCACAAAACAATCTGAGAGGCATAACAAGCCCTGTAGTGTTGGGATGCAGTGATGACTAGAGAGCTAAAGTCAACCTAGCATTCCTCAGAGAGAAGAGGTGTCAAATGAGACCTGGGTCCTTTAGCATGGCAGGAGTTTTGCAACAAGACCAGACCTCTTCTGTGGTCACCACCACATATTGAGATGACTGATGAAAAGAAATACTGCCAATTCAATTTAATCATTGCTGACATGGTACACAGATTATGTGGAGTTTAAAGGTGAAGAAAGTGTTCCTTGGAAACATTCATTTTGAGTGAGGGGACAGGATAGTCCGGGTTAGGGGGCGATTTTCACCATAGAAAATAGTTAATGAGAGAACAAAAGACAGATTTCAGCTGCAGCTTTAGCGTCTTTTTATAATCTAGGGGTGGGACGCTTCATATTTTAGAGAGCATTTGATTGGAGCAAAAACTGACGAGAAGCTGAACTGAAATGCAGAATGATGCCATTAAAATCATTGATCTGTACTGGCGGAAATAAGAGGCTGTAAAATTTTTATGCATATATCTTCTAAATGTGAATTGTGTCCTTGTTGAGTACCTTATAGATAACTTCCTTAAGGTTAACATATTCATACTAAAAGGCAAAAAAACATGATTTTGATTTTCATGGGGATTTTTTTTCCTCTGTGGTCTCAAACTCAGCTCCTGGAGAGCGATTGCCCAGCAGACCTAATTCCAACCCTAATTAAACAAACCTGATCCAGCAAATCAAGGTCTTCGGGATTACTAGGCCGTTTCTCAATATGCTTTCTTGACTATACTTGTGTTCTTGTGGTCATCAGTCGCTGCCCAAGTACTGTTCCAATTTAAAGTTCACATCTAGACAAGTACATTTCAAATCCCCAGATGTGTTCTTGATCCGCCCCTTTTATCAAGGATGCATCGAGAGGTAACTTGTGCGGACTTGAGACAGCCAGGTATCCCAGAATGCATCTCGCACTAACCAGCAAGCATCAATAGCAGAGGCGAAAACCCGCGTAATACTGTTATTGTGTCACGAAATGTAGTTTTAAGAGTTCTCTTACGAGAGGATCTCTCGTATTGCGTAAGCTAGCTTACACTACGGGTAAGTTCCCCTTCAGGGACTACCGCTGCGTGTAATCGCAGTGGGAACGTCTCCAGCGTAGTGCGTCTGAAGCATGAATGAAATCAGTCAAAGGAGAGAATGAGCGTCACAGCGAGTGACGTCATCGACCAGGAAACTATAAAGCACCCCCGAATCATAAGCACGCCAGCTTCTGTTACTTCAGCAGCGATCTGTGTGTGTTTGAACTGTCTATATATATATATATATCGCGGGGCAATTGTCTAGAAATGTTGGCAGTGTTTCAGGCCCTGAAACATTTCCTCCCAGACCTAAGGGGCCACCATGTTCTTGTCCGGACAGACAACACATCGGTGGTCTCTTATATCAACCATCAGGGGGGTCTGCGTTCTCGCCCGCTTTACAAACTGGCACGTCAGATCCTTCTATGGTCCCAGGGGAAAATTCTCTCTCTCAGAGCTATTTATCTCCCAGGGTATTTGAATCAGGGGGCAGACATCCTGTCGAGGCAGGGGCCGAGGCCCGGGGAGTGGAGTCTTCACCCCGAGGTGGTGGAGCTCCTATGGGAACATTTCGGTCGTGCCGAGGTTGACCTATTTGCGTCCCGAGAGACATCACACTGTCCACTGTGGTTTTCTCTCAGCCAGCCAGCCCCACTGGGGTTGGACGCGATGGTACATCCGTGGCCGAGGTCACGTCTGTACGCTTTTCCCCCTATTGCTCTGCTCCCGGGAGTTCTGGAGAGGGTTCGCCAGGACGGGCTCAGTCTCCTGCTAATAGCCCCGTTCTGGCCGGCCCGAGTATGTTTTGCGGCCCGAGTGTCTCTCCTCGACGGCTCTCCCCTGGAGATACCGATCAGGAGAGATCTACTTTCTCAGGCGAGTGGGTCGATCCTTCACCCCCGCCCAGAACTATGGAGGCTGTGGGCTTGGCCTCTGAGGGGGCCCAGCTCATAGATTGTGGTCTCTCGACTGAGGTCGTTGAGACCATCCTCCAATCCAGAGCTCCCTCCACGAGGAAGTTATATGCCGCGAGGTGGAAACTTTTCACCTCTTGGTGTGGAGAGCGCCAGCAGAACCCAGTTAACTGCCCGGTTGGTACAGTGCTGGATTTCCTGCAAGACCGTCTCTCCACAGGGTTATCCCACTCCACACTGAAGGTGTATGTGGCGGCCTTAGCTGCTTACCACGCCCCTTCAAGTGGAGGTTCCCTCGGGAGACACCCACTTATATCTCGCTTCCTTCGTGGCACCTTGAGGCTGAGGCCTGCAGTTCGCACGAGGGTACCAGCTTGGGACCTGGCCGTCGTCTTAGAGGGTCTCTCCCTAGCTCCTTTCGAGCCCCTTGAGGAAGTTTCGGAAAAGTTTCTTACTTCTTTGTTTTGGGTCACCCAGGAAGAGGTGTCCTGCATCTAAGCAAAGGATGAGCAAGTGGGTGGTCAAGGCCATCTCGCTCGCTTATGGTTCGGCCCATCAGCCTTCACCTTTGGCTGTAAGGGCTCATTCCACTAGGAGTATGGCTGCCTCTACAGCTCTTCTTTCAGGAGCTTCTCTTCAGGACGTTTGTGATGCGGCAGGCTGGTCCTCACCGCACACTTTCGTCAGGTTTTATTCCCTTGACCTTAGCTCCACTCCCGGTGCTCAAGTTCACTCGTCAGTCTGTGTCTCCTAATGACACACGACGGGGATTTGGTCGTATGGGGATGTGGGTATTGCATTCCCACTGCGATTACACGCAGCGGTAGTCCCTGAAGGGGAACGTCCCGGGTTACGTATGTAACCCTAGTTCCCCGAAGGGACGGACGCTGCGTGTCCTGCCATTCTCCGGCATCCCCTTGGATCGCTTGCTTCAGTAACATCAGAAGCTGGCGTGCTTATGATTCGGGGGTGCTTTATAGTTTCCTGGTCGATGACGTCACTCGCTGTGACGCTCATTCTCTCCTTTGACTGTTTCAATGTGGCTTGCCATCCAGGGGTCAATCGCACTAAGTTTTTAGTCAAGCAACGATTCTGGTGGCCTCTCATGGCTCGCGATGTTCACAGTTTTGTCTTGGCTTGCTCAGTTTGCGCCACGGGTAAGACTTCCAATCGGCCCCCAGATGGGTTACTTCAACCGCTGCCGGTGCCTTCGAGACCCTGGTCCCATATCGCTCTAGATTTCATCACCGCCCTCCCACCCTCCCAGAGTCACACGGTAGTTTTGACCGTGGTGGACCGATTCTCGAAGGCGGCCCATTTCATTCCCTTGCCCAAATTACCCTCAGCCAAGGAGACAGCGTTGATTGTCGTTAACCACGTCTTTCGGCTACATGGCCTCCCGACAGACGTGGTTTCTGACAGAGGACCCCAATTTGTGTCCAAATTTTGGCGAGAGTTTTGTAAATTCCTGGGTGCGACTGTCAGTCTGTCCTCTGGGTTCCATCCCCAGAGCAACGGTCAAACTGAGCGAGCCAACCAAGATTTGGAGAGAACGTTGCGATGTTTAGTGTCCAAGAATCCTTCCTCTTGGAGTCAGCAACTGTCTATGGTGGAGTACGCCCACAACACGTTGCCAGTGTCATCCACGGGCCTATCACCATTTGAGTGTAGTGTAGGATACCAGCCACCTATTTTTCCTAGTCTGGAATCCTAAGTCGCGGCCCCCTCCGCACACGCCTTCGTCCAGAGGTGTCGCCGCACTTGGACTAGAGCCCGTGAGACTCTACTCCAAGTGGGGGCGCGCACCAAGGCCCAAGCCGATCGCCACCGGCGTAAGCCTCCCGTATACGTAGTCGGTTCCAAAGTGTGGCTTTCTACCAAGGACATTCCTCTCCGCTCCGTTTCTAATAAGCTTGCACCTAAATTCATTGGCCCGGTGACAGTCTTCCTCCAGTGTACAGGAGGATTCACCCCGTCTTTCATGTATCCAAAATTAAACCCGTTTTCTTTGCTCGCATTAATCCGCCAGTCCCGGTAGGGAACCTACTTATTCGGTCAATCGTGTTCTGAACTCGAGACGGAGGGGTCCATTTTTGGATTTCAGTACTTGGTGGACTGGGAAGGTTACGGTTCGGAGGAGAGAAGTTGGGTACCAGCCAGAGACATCCTGGATCACTCCCTTATCGATGATTACAATCGGCAGGTAAGGGAGTCTGGGAATGCCAGGAGGCGTTCCTAGGGAAGGGGGTACTGTCACGGTTCATAAATCCTATGTTTCCTTGTCTCGTGTTTCTGTTGTTGTGTGTGTGTGTGCTGATTAGGTGGGCGTGTCAGCCCATTAGCAATCATCAGCTATCACTCATCACTCCCGTCAACAGCTGCAGCTCATCTCATGATGTGTATATATACTCATCACTTTCCTCATCTCCTTTGTCAGATCGTTGTGTGTGTTCCAGTCAAGCGTCTCGAGTCCTGTGCCTTCCTTGTTCCTGTTTGTTCCTGTGGATAACGTTGGATTATTCTCTTCACTGGACACTATTCACCGCACTGCTGCACTTCACCAGACCCATCTGACCACCGGGGTCCCTGCGCCACTAACCTGTCTTCTCTGGACTCATTACCATATACTTCATTATAATAAATATTCACTTGCATCTTGCTTCCTGTTCTCATTTACCTGACAGTTTCAGTCCCTTAGAAAGCCTATGAAGGAGTGATCCAGCTCTCAAATTTAATAAAAAATATCTTAATTCGCGTTCCGAAGATGAACGAAAGTCTTACGGGGTTGGAACAACATGAGGGTGAGTAATTACTGACAGAATTTTCATTTTTGGGTGAACTAACCCTTTAAGGTATGTTTAAAAGTGTTTCTCTTGTCTGTCGTTTTTTACTGGGGTATGCTAAGTGAATGTTTGTTTTAATAGTGTGTGAAGAAGCCGACGCTGATTGAGTCACATGCGCCATTGTTTTCCTGTGTGACCATGTATGGGCAAGCGAACTACGGCAAAGTAATGCGAAACTACTTCCGTGTTTAAGTGTCGGCTGGATACTGTGACTGCAGTGGGATGTTTACCTCCAACTTAGTGTCCCCCCTTTCACTGTGAACGCTACGACAGGTATGTCTTGAATTATGTTCTGCCCGTATTTTTTTTCCCTTGGACTGTTCTAATTAGTGTGTGTATATGAGTGTATTTTTGTCTTGTATCTCTGATATCTGAAGACGTGCCCCTTTATTGACCACCTTTTTTATATCTGGCCATTTTGTCCTTGAATGCGTGACTGCATTTAAAACCTGATTTGTACTGACTGACGTATGATCAAACAAATATTTTTAATGGTGTGGTTATTGTGTTTTCAGACCTGAGCAGTTACCTCTGAGTTGCTGTTCTCCATACTGTGTGATTGTGCATGCTGCTTATAGTAGCCTATAGAAAGTTTATAATATGTATTTTTATTTATCTAATTATATATATAGATAAATAATCTATATTATATAGAGGGGGGTTAGGTTTTTTTTTTTTTTTTTTTTTGTACGCCCAATTCCCCCTTTTTTTCCCCTAACCAGCCTCGGTTTAAGTGGAGCCAGGGTAGCTCGGGTATAAGAGACTTCACTGGAAAGCGGGTTCCCTTTCGAAAGGGAACTCAACACTGCGTTGATTACGCATCGGGGAACGCCTCAGGCGTGACAGGTGTCTGAAATCACAATCAAATCACGGCAATCACATTGACCGGCGACAGCCCGTGAATCATTAGCGCATGATTAATGAGCGACCTGCTAGTATATAAGGGCGCCTTGCAAACATGACAGATCATCTTATCGTCTTCAGGGACTGTTTGTCTGTTTTCACTACTCAGAGATCAGGTAAAATGAAATGTGCAGAGAAGGCTAAGACCTTTAAGAAATGTGCAGACCCGTGTCCTAGATATTTGACACCTGGTGATACACATGATCTGTGCGTGTTTTGTCTGGGTGAAGAGCATGCACGGGAGGTTCTCGAGGGAGCCCTCTGTGCAAATTGTGAGCGTTTTTCTTTGAAAACGCTCCGCTCTCGTCTGACCCTCTTCTCGAGTGAAGAGGGCTCAGCATTTGGACCTCGTGGTTCGGGTCCCGCTCGTGCTGAGGCAGAGCGGCGACTTGCATCATGGGGCTCCCAGATGGAGCTCGTCGATCACCTTGAGAGGGCTGTAAACCTCTCAGATGACTCGACGGCTGACGAGGGTGAGCTGCAGGTTGATGAGGAAGCTGTTTCTCCTAATGTATCTGCAGCTAGTGCTCTTCAGGACGCGCAGGAGATGGCTGAGGGGGTTCTTGATCAGGTTGATCCTGAACCTTCTCAGCCACCCTGCCCCGTGTATGTTGAACTGCTGGATGTTATGGAGCGCGCTGCCTGCAGGCTACAGCTGCCATGGCAGCGCGCTAGAGGAGAGACCGCTCGTGGCAGGCTCGACGATCGGTTTCTCCCCGGCCATAAACCACCAGCTCAGGTGAGCCTTCCATTCCTTCCCGACTTGCACACTGAGGTCGAGAAGGCATGGAAGAACCCATACTCGGCTTGTATTCACCAACATCAGCGGGCTAGTTTCGCTGATGTTGAGGGGATCCGAGAGTAAGGGTATGTGTCGATGCCGCCCATTGATGAGACGTTCGCGAACTATCTCGTGTCTGGGCGGGCGTCGACACTGAAAGCTCCTACCCTGCCATCCAAGCCGCTAAAAGCAACAGCGCGCCTAAATGGCAGAGCATACACGGCAGCAGGTCACGCTGGTGCTGCCCTGCACACCATGGCGGTGTTGCAAGCATACCAGGCTGACCTGCTGGGGGATCTCGATCAGGGGGCAGGTTTGTCCCCTGAGGCGGTGGCTGAGTTGCGCCTGACCACAGATCTTGCTCTCCGGGCCACCAAACAGACTGCTGCCGCGATCGGTCGTTCGATGGCGGCGATGGTGGCCACGGAGAGACATCTGTGGCTAAATCTAGCCGGCATCGGGGAGAAAGAGAAGGCCTTTCTCCTCGATTCGCCGGTCTCGCCTTCTGAACTTTTCGGCACCTCCGTAGAGGCGGTGGTGGGGAAGTTCAGGGAGGCGAAGGCGCGCTCAGCAGCATTTAAATCCTGTATACCGCTGAGATCCACGTCCACACCCAGGCAAGCGGGAGGTCCTGGCCCTTCGTGGTCTGAGGACCATAGACAGGGCCAGCGAGCCAGCGTCGCCTCTCGTGCGCCCCCTCCGCGTCGGAGCAGGACGCAGAGAAGGCGCGACTCCCGCAATAGGAAGGATCTGAGGGAGGTTATCCAGCGCAAACGCACACAGCGTTAGTGATGGATGACCTCCTCAGAGGGCTATTAATTTGGCCCTCTCCTCTCCTCTCTTTACCGACTCCCCAGCGTGATCACACCAGGCCTGGGGATGGGCCTATGATGAGAACTATGTTCTGATGGCCCGCCTAGGCTTGGGTTAGTGAGAACGCCTCTCCCAGGCTTGTGAAGTGGTGGACCCCAGGTTCATATGGAACTGTCTGGCGAGTCTTCACTCCGCACGCCGCAGGTGAGCTGTTTGGTCTCTTAAGAGTCATTTTCTGAATAAAATGTTTTGAAATGTATCTCTCTACAGACCTCGTTCCCTGTATAGAGCAATGGGGTTATGTCGGGATAATAAGGTAAGAGAAGTTTTTCTGGATTATTAGGGCCCTGAAGTTCCCCTTTAGGTGGTTAGAACGATTTTAGAAGCTCCAGCGGTTTGGGCTTCTCTTTTGTATATATATATTTATATATATGTAATGGCCAGTTGGCTGTTAGCCACCTCAGGGTAGAGTAGTTGGTCTCTCTCTCATAGAGTTATTTGAAGTTTGACTGACGCTAGAACTTCAGATAGATCTTAGTCCGGTCAAACAGTTGGGACCGTCTGACTTCTTTCCTGAGTACATCGCCCCCCTGAGCTCTGTCTTGGCAGTGGGCTGAGCGATTCTGCAGCCCTTGTTCGGAATAATAATAACTATTTTTTCTGCAAGGCTGTGGCTCCTCCGAGCCCTCAGGTAGATCTATGCTTACAGGCTGGCCCTCACCAGGGCCGCCTCAGTAGCTGGCCTAGGCTGTGCCAGGGATAGTAGGCGCTCTGTTAAATAACAATTCTGCCTCTGACCCTTCACTTAACATGAAAAATATGTTGGTTTCAGTGTCCCTGTACGACAGCCTCCTCCCTTGGGAGTCGTTAGGCCAAGGCCCGCCCCCTTCTCTGCATTCTGGGGTAGATGAATGTAGCATGGTGTAGAGGTATGGTTTATAAAGACCCTGGGTAGGCCTCAATCAGGCCTCCTAGTACAATGTGTCTTTATTGAGCAGGGCTAGGCCGTCTTTCGCATCACGAAGAGACTGGTTCTGTCTGCCCGACCCTGCCGTGCAGAACGAGCCTACGGATCTTGGCCGCCAGTTTAGGCTTCACTTACCTCGCTGAGCTACTGCTCGAGCGTTGGGTTGTAGTTGCTTGGCTCATCAAGCCCCGCTCCCCTAAGGATGGGCACAGATTATTTTCTGTCACCCCTAGAGCCGCTGGCAGGCCCGCACCCTGGTAAACCGCAGGGTGAGGTGGGAGTATTCCCCTGTGTTTCAGGGTAGGTCTGAGTCCTCACTTTCAGTTCTGTATTATCCTACCTCGCACCACTATGGCTCGGGTCGAGCGGGAAGTTCTATAAGATGCCTTCACTTCTTGTTGAAAGTACGCTCCCTTGAAGCCAGAGCATTGCCATGAGCTGACGCCCCTGCGCTCAGATGGTAGGCCCCTGACTCGGGGGCCTCCGTTTAGGCAGAGTGGCGTATGTTGTACTCCCCTTGTTTTTTAGGGTGCTAGCTCTCTTGCTGAGTACACTGCCGTGGGCAATGTGATTAGGCACCATGATGCTGTAGGCGCTGTGTATACAGCTTATCTGCCATCCAAGGCTGCGCCATCAGGTAGTAGGCCCCAGCAGGCCTCCTTGACTGGGCAGCCCCCTGTGGGCACTGTAGGCCAGCCTACCTCTAATCGAGGTTGGCCTTGGTGGTTCGGCAGTTGACTCACCGACAGGTAGTAGGCCTTAATCAGGCCTCCTTGGGAGGTGAGTCCCAACGTTATGGGACATACTTTATAGCCGCTATCAGGTAGCTAGCCGTATTAGGCCTCCTGTGTGTGGGCCCAATAGTTATGTTGGTGTAGTATTTCCCAACAGTGTCTCTTTGTAGCAGAATGTACTTGCTATCAGCTAGTAGGCCCAAACAGGCCTCCCTGATAGGCGAGTCCCCAGCTGGCTGACCCTGTAAGGCCGCCTCAGTACGATCACCCAGTTTCAGCGACCAGTTGCTATCAGGTAGTAGGCCTCACCAGGCCTCCCTGAAGTTGAATTCCCATATTATGGTTTTCAGGTAGAAGGCCTCACCAGGCCTCCCTGAAGGAGAATTCCCACATACTGTGGTTATCGGGTAGAAGGCCTCACCAGGCCTCCTTGAAGCTGAGCTCCCACATTTCCTGTGGTTATCAGATAGTAGGCCTCACAGGCCTCCTTGATGGTGAGCTCCCCCATTCCCTGTGGTTATCAGGTAGTAGGCCTCACCAGGCCTCCCTGAAGGTTATTCCCACATTCTATGGTTTCCAGATAGAAGGCCTCACCAGGCCTCTCTGAAGTTGAATTCTCACATACTGGGTTTTATCGGGTAGAAGGCCTCACCAGGCCTCCTTGAAGGTGAGCTCCCACTTTTTCCTGTGGTTATCAGACAGTAGGCCTCACTGGCCTCCTTGAAGGTGAGCTCCCACATTCCCTGTGGTTATCAGGTAGTAGGCCTCACCAGGCCTCCCTGAAGTTGAATTCCCACATTCTGTGGTTTCCAGGTAGTAGGCCTCACCAGGCCTCCCTGAAGCTGAATTCCCACATACTGTGGTTTCCAGGTAGAAGGCCTCACCAGGCCTCCCTGCAGTTGAACTCTCACATACTGTGAATCCCACATACTATGATTTCCAGGTGGAAGGCCTCACCAGGCCTCCCTAAAGGTGAGCTCCCACATTCTCTGTGATTATCTGGTAGTAGGCCGATCCAGGCCTCCTTGGAGGTGAGCTCCCACATTCACTGTGGTTATCAGGTAGCAGGCCTTACCAGGCCTCCCTGAGGGTGAGTTCCCCACGTACTATCGCTATCAGGCAGTAGGCCTCTTTAGGCCTCCCTGAAGGAAAGCTGACCACATACTGTGGCTTCAGGTAGTAGGCCTCACCAGGCCTCCCTGTGAGTGGTTTCCTGGCGGTGCTGGGTTCAGGAAGCTAGTGGCCTCTTGCTATCAGCTCAGCTGTTCTTAGCAGGCAGCTGCTGAAGGCGAGCTTGCGCCTTGGCTCATCTAAAGTGTTCATTCTCTGCTACTGGATCCCTCCCGGAACCTCTTTCCTGCCTACAGCCTGGTTTTGCCTACCAGGTGGACCATGTGCTCCCCTCATCGAGGGTCACTATGAGCATGTGTTCTCCTGAGTCTGGTCAGACGGTCGTAGGCCTCTCGTGAGGCCTCCCAGTTAGATCAGTCCCTAGGCCTTCACAGGCCTCCTCAATGTTTTGAAACATAAACACTGGGTAGATCTGTGGATCGAGTAGAGAAACTCCCCTCGCTGGCAAGGGTTGAATAGCACTACGCTGAGTCATACTCTCCGGGATATCCCGTCTCTGAGATCCGGGCCGAGTGGTTCGCTGCCAGCTTGCAGTCCCTCGGGCTGGATGCCTTACCTAGGCAAATGTCCAGAGGCTCTGTCTTCAGACAGACAGGATGTGGCCAGACTAAGTGTCTATGTATCTGACGTCGGGTCAGGCCGTCCTGGTGGCATTTCGGGGTGAGTACGTTCCCCTGAATAGTGACTGGCTGGGGTTCCTTCGGGTTCCCTAGCCACATTCCCTAGAAGGGACCCCTTCTAAATTGAAAGCTGTGGTTCCAGGCCCTGAGCAGGCCCAGGTAGGCCTTTCATGTAATCATGTTTGGAGGTTTCCTGTTGGCTTAGCTTGGGCTATGACCGTAGGGAGTGCTGTCACTGACAGCCCAGTGTGACCTGTGGGTGAGTGGTTCTAGCGTTTCATTTGAATCTGCTGGTTCTGACAGTTGTCACTGCCACCTGGCATGCACTCCCCTCAGCATGGCGGCGTGGGTATATCGTTCCCCAATGCGTAATCAACGCAGTGTTGAGTTCCCTTTCGAAAGGGAACGTCTCTGGTTACGTATGTAACCTTAGTTCCCTGAGAACAGGGAACGAGACACTGCGTTCCTTGCCATGCCTCGGGGCCTGCCTGCCATACAGTCCCTTCAGACGATAAGGTGATCTGTCATGTTTGCAAGGCGCCCTTATATACTAGCAGGTCGCTCGTTAATCATGCGCTAATGATTCACGGGCTGTCGCCGGTCAATGTGATTGCCGTGATTTGATTGTGATTTCAGACACCTGTCACGCCTGAGGCGTTCCCCGATGCGTAATCAACGCAGTGTCTCGTTCCCTGTTCTCAGGGAACTAAGGTTACATACGTAACCAGAGACGTTTTCTTTTCTTTAAATTGCCTTTTTTTTTCTCTCTCGCTTAAAGAAATTGTCAGTGCTGTGCAGTGTGAACCTTAATGTCTTTTAATTATATTTATTAGAGTGCCGTGAGTGTGCAGTGTGTAGTGTCTTTGTTCACGGGTGGTAGTGCGAACTTGGTGTTCCCTCAACTGCTCAACTGGCTCCCGTGTGGATGGCTTGGTATTTTCTAGTATTATGTTTATTTGTTTGATTTATTCTTTTTTTTTTAGACCAACCAACACCTCAACTATCTCTTAATAAAGATTGTATTTTTATACTAAGAACCTGTGTCTGTACATTTTATTGAAGTAGAGTTTCCCTTGCGCTGACATTTGCACTAATTAGTTTAGCTCAAGGGGTGGTGTAGTCAGTTGTACAATTTGGGGTGCCACATAAGTTTGACTGAATTGTTTGCTTTATTTCTTATTTTATAGCTTCTTATACCTTTTACTTATACTTTTATAATGATTATTGATCATTAAAACTGACATTTAACAAAAAGAGAAATGTTTGTTTTATGTCATATTTTATTTTATTACAGTAAAGATAATCAGAGTACATATGAAGAGTTCAGATGCAAAAGCCTCTAAGTGCCATTTGAAATTTTGTTCTAGAATGATGATTTTTATCAAGCTTGTATATTTAAGTTCAGCAATTTCACTTAAATGGCAATGAAGATGACCTATTAATTGTCATTTAAGTGAAATTACTGAACTTAAATATACAAGCTTGATAAAAATTATCATTCTAGAAGAAAATTTCAAATGGCAATTAGAGGCTTTTGCATCTGAACTCTTCATATGCACATATTGCCAGAACATATTAATATGTTTAATATTTTAAAAATCCGAACTACCAAGGAAGTCCAAACTTTGCATACTTGGTATTGAGAAACACCTATAGAAACTTCCAGGCAGGTGAGTTGGAGCTGGTTAGAGCTAAACTCTGCAGGACAATGGCCTCCAGGAGCTAGAGGAGTTTGAGACCACTGTCGTACAATCTCTTACACATTTTAGTTACAGCAGCTTCGGAGTGTATCATCTCATGCCATAGAAAAACAGATACCTTACATTGAGACAGCACCTGGTTACATTTGCTGAGACAAGCTTTTGGAGATTGGGGTAAAGGGGCTGTGGTTTTAAGATGACCCTTTCCTAATATCTCCCAGAATCCATCAACTGTCACAAATATGACATAGTGGAATGCAGGTGACAAGCCAAGCTCCCAAAGTATGATCAGGAGACTTGTGCTTCTCAATTTCCTATCTCACACGCCTACTTTACAGCTTTCTTGGGAGCAGTGGCTAAAGGTGTCAAATGACCCTTCAACTCTCTTAACACGTTTGTCGTGTGATAGAAAGATATCACATTGGGTACAAAAATGAAGGGGGCAAAGAATCCAGTTCTAGTTGAGACCAAAGCTTCATTAACTCCTAACCACCAGACCTTGTGTTAAACACCTTTTATTAAACACATCATAAGCTCCAATTAACAGGTTGTTTTAGGATGTTTTAAGAGGATGAGAAGGGTGACTTGTTCGGGAGGACAAGAGAGAGACTATATAGGGCACCATCCATCAAACTGACAGTTTTATTGCCGCCCTATGATTGGTTCCCGCCCTAAGCCCCGCCCCTTTTACCCCTCCCACCCACTTCCGGTCTGACCATCTGGAGCGTGGGAATTTTCCCACGCTAGCCCCGCCCCTTCCCACCCCCACAACCCCCACTTCCGGTCTGACCATCCGGAGCGTGGGAATTCTCCCACGCTAGCTCCGCCCCTTCCCACCCCCCACCACCCCCACTTCCGGAGAGATCATGTGACCGCGGGAATTCTCCAACGGTACGGAACCCCGGCCATCCGACCCGGTACGGAACCCCTCCCATCCGACCCGGTTCCGGACAGGACACCTGCTGTACACCTGTTACGGGCACCTGTCTTGTTCAATGTAAAAATGTTCAAAATAATGGAAAAACATTCAAAACAATACATTTGAATCTTTTTAAGAAGGATGACAGAAAACAGATAGGTTTAGTGTTTTTTATTAAAGAAAGGGTTTTCACGTTTACATTTGAAATCTTTTTACTTTCACACATTTGTAAAAATTGTTAAATAGGGTTTTCTCAAATTGCATCAAGCAAATAGTTATATTTTCCATCATACATTTAAAAAAGTTGTACTTTTCACATAACACAGTGCTTAAAACCATTAAGACCGTTTATATCACTAAGACCAGTACAGGTATTTTACCTTCACACATTATTTTGTAAAATGTTCCATTTTATATAAACCAGCTGTTTATATAGTTATCTTAATGTTTTAATATGAAAGCATCTAAAACAACGTGTATTAAAATTATATCATGCAAATAGATCTAATTACTATATTTGAAGAAGTATTTTTTCACAATTACCTAGTGTTTAAAGCCATTAAGACCAGTACAGGTATTTACCTTCACACATTATTTTGTAAAATGTTCTTAAAGTTATCAAAATGTTTTAGTATGAAAACATCTAAAACAACATGTATTAACATGATATCAAGCAAATAGTTCTATTTTCTAACATATATTTGAAGAAAAGTTGTACTTTTCACATAACACATAGTGCTTAAAACCATTAAGTCAATTTATATCATTAAAACACATTACATGTCTTTACTTTATTGAGTAAAATGTTCCATTTTACATAAGTGTGAGAAATGTTTTTCTATATCTCAGCTCTGTCCAGAGTTAATGTTTAGTCTACACACATTCCATGTTTGCATGTAAGTTAAACATCTGTTACATTAAGGAAGAAGCTGAAGAGCCCTCTCCCTCTCTAGTTATGTGTGTGTGTGTCCTATAGAAGATGTGCAGTATGTATGGTAGAAGGTCTGCTGGATCTCTAGGTTCCAGAGGAGACCTAACTTTTCTTTACCATTTATGGGATTGTTATATGGAATGAAGGAATGTATGTTTCTATTGGTTAGATGTATGTTACTCCTCTTGATATTTCACTATATATTACGGGACCCCGAAAGTACAAACTAAGCTATCTTTCTAGCTTCACCAGCGCTGGGTTTTTCTACTTTGTTCATTCACAACTTAATAAAAGGACGGTGAGAAAAAGGCACTTCGTGTTCGGAAATCTTTTCATTTCTGACAATTGGTTGCTCGTCCGGGATTCTCCAGGTAAGAAGAACTTTTTGATAAAGATCTTCCTATCTGCTGAGACATATTTTGATGCGTGCCGTAGCTAAAGGTTGCCAGATTTGGTGACAATCCTCGTGTTTTAATTAATGCGGGAAGACCGACAAAGGAGACCTGATCAGTCTGTCTTTGTGGTACCTCGTAAGTTTAATAATTGCGGGAAGGTTATCCTCGTGTTTCTAATAAGAGATGCGGGAAGAACACAAAAAGAGATCTAAGCTTCCTCTTTTGCTGTTATTTTTGTGGTGTACCTCGTGTATTAATGCGGGACGAACGTAAGAAAAAGTGATAAATTTTCTTCGTTTTTTGTGATATCCTTACTTTTGTAAGAAGGAAATATTGTTGCAAGACATTTCATAAAAAAAACTCCGTCGTTCTTTTGGGTTTGTGAATGAATAGATGCCTTTTTTCTTTTTTTTCTATTCTTCTAAAACACCTTACTAACACTTGAAACTGCTATTTTTTTTCCTCCCCCTTTTGTTTTCTATTTTGATTATCTGAAATTAGTTTATTCTGAATTAGAGGAGAAATTTTTGTGTGGCTTAAAATGGGAAATAAAATAAGTCCGCCGTTAATCGATGAAACTCCGAAAGATTTTATGATTCGGAATGATCAAGCCTTTTTTACTGAACCGTATCTATCAAATCTAGCTGGCTGGTCCGCTGATAAAACAAAGCTGGATCCGTTCCCGCGTGATGGTTCTTTTAAAGATGCTGACATGTCTTCATCGAAAGACATGATTTTTGGAAACTGGGGAGATTCAAATTGGGATTTTGATTATATGAAACGATCCTATAAAACTTGGGAAACGATGAAAAAATACTGGAATCGCGGACCGGAGATAAATAAAAATATAGAGATAAATAAAGATCGAAAGCTTTCTCCCCCTCCAGCTGCACAGTCTGAGAGAGGGGAACATGTGCCTGCCATTTCTGTCTCAGTCTCACACCCTGTGAGTGTGAGGAAGAAACAGGCAGCCCAAAACTCAGTCTCACAGCCTGTTGTGAAGCTGACACAGAGAGAACACTCAGACACACAGACTGAGACGGGAAAAAGTTTCTCTCACACTGCAGTCGTCAGCGTCCCCCACCCTCCTAGATATGAGTCTATTCAGACTTCTGCGGTGTCTAAACCAGTAACAAATAAACTGTATCCTGATTTAAAGACTTCACAATTCATTCGTATCACTACGAATAATTTTTTAACGATGTCGATTGATGACCTTGGCAAACGTTTACGTGAGCTTTCCTCTGCTGGAGCCTTTGCTTCCTCCAAAGGAAAAACTCTGATGATGTTACAGGTGGATGTTGCGGCTCAAAACCGTCCTTCCTTTAACAAGAAAAAGCCTATAACATGTTATTGCTGTGGCCGCTCTGGGCATACAGCCAAGTTTTGCAGACAGAGAACCGAGATGCAGCAGTCTAATAGGTATGAGATGCGTAGGCGCTCTGATGGCTACGGGCCAAAGCCCCCTCATTCGTTTTCTCCTAGCCAGAGGCAGGGAGTGACAGGGGCAGAAAGATTCCCAACAGAATGGAGACGCCTGACGCTGCCCGCAGAGCCAAGAGCCTGAGTTTTCACTACTTTCGATTCAATATCCAAATAAATCACATGTTGTGATTAAATGTTGACCATAAACCTTATACCTTTTTAATCGACAGCGGAGCTTCCATCTCTTCGTTAAGTTATGTACTCGGGCTCAATTACAGGAAAAACACTTAACTCTGTCGGGATAAATAACGTTCCTGTGAAATGCGAATTGACGCCAAAGTTACCAATTACTTCTAAGGATGTGCCGTCATTATTTAAAATGCATGATTTTGCAATCATACCGCATTCGCCATTCTGCCTACTAGGTAGATATCTGATGCATAAGCTTGGTATAAAATTGAATTTTGAATCTGACTCTCTGACACTTCTGTTTCCTGCAGCTTTTTCCATTACTACCGACACAGGAAGTGCTCTTGTTGAAGATTCGTCTGCAACTGTGCCGACACTGGAAATTTCGGGTGTCAACCCTCAATTGTGGGCGGAACACAAGGATGACGTAGGGTTAATAGATGTCCAGCCCTAGGGCGAACCTGATAACTACTAGGCCTGTGTTTCAAAAACAATACCCGCTTTCAAAGGAAAAAGAGGAGGGAATTAAGCCTCTCATTCATAAATTTCTGGAACAAGGCATTCTGGTTCGAACTCATTCACCCTATAACACACCAATCAGTCCAATTAAGAAAGCTTTTTCCGTTTAACGCAAGACCTGAGAAAAATTAATGATTTGATTAAACCACTTGCTCCTATTGTACCCGAAGTTCAGGCGATAATAAATTCAATTCCTTCAGAACATGAATTTTATTCCGTTATTGATTTAAGCTCCGCCTTTTTCAGTATTCCTGTTGATCATGAAACTCAGCCACTGTTTGCATTTTGTTTTCAGAATTGTCAATACATGTGGACAAGACTCCCTCAAGGGTTCAGAGATTCTCCGGCTGTCTTCTCCGCTGTAGTGCACGATACACTGAAAGATGTCAAACTCCCTCCAGAAACCTGCCTGCTCCAATATGCTGATGACATTCTGGTCACTGGTGCCTCTGAGGACATGTGTGCTGCTGCCTCAATAATTGTGTGCAACATTCTAGCTGAGGCTGGTTTCAAGGCATCTAAAGAAAAACTCCAATGGGTGCAGAGAAAAGTCAATTACCTCGGACATGAACTGTCAAAAGGCAAAGTTTGTCTGTCTGCGGACAGAATCAAAGCCATCGCTACATTTAAGCATCCATACACACGGAAGCAAATGCAAAGCTTCCTGGGACTGGTCAATTACTGCCGCCTGTGGGTGCCTAATTGTTCCATGTATGACAAAATCCTGCGAGAAGCTACGCTGGGTGACAAAGAGGACATTACATGGACAAGTGAGATGAATCAAGCATTCAGACATTTGAAATCATCACTCTTAAGGCCGTCTGTCGTCGGCCTAACTTGTTACACACAAGACTTTCATTTGTACGTGTACGAAAGTGGAGGCACATCCGCGGCAATCCTGGCCCAAGAGCATGGGGGCACTTTCCGTCCAGTATCTTATTTATCTAAAACCCTTGATTCAGTGGCTAGGGGACTCCCGGCCTGTTTGCGTGCATTGGCTGCCACAGCGATTATGATACAGGATGCTGAAAAGGTTTATCACATACACTCATTGTACATGTCTCTCATCAGGTAGGAGCCATTATGCACAATATTTCTACGCAACACATGACTGCCCAACGCCGTTCAGGCTATGAGGCTATATTGTTAGCAACTGCTAATGTAACGTTGAAAGTAACTTCTGTTATTCATGGCCCTACTGTACATTTGCACAGGTTGCAGACACAGGGTGAATTTGAGAGTGACGAGCACGACTGCCTGACCAGGATCCAAATTACAACTGCCTGCAGGCCAGACGTGTCCACGTCTGTCCTGGAGGAGGGAATGCATTGGTATATCGATGGATCCTGCTTTAAGCCGAATGATAGTACATATTTGTGTGGTTACGCTATTGTTGAATTACCCGATAAAGTAATTGAAGCGTATTGGATAAAGTAAAGTCGCAGAACTGATTGCTCTAACAAGAGTTTGTTAATTGGCAAAAGGTCAGTGCATCAACATATATACTGACTCCAAATATGCGTACGGTGTAGTCCATGATTTTGCTAAATGGTGGGAGGAAAGAAATTTCAAAACCTCAGACGGAAAACCAATTTCGCATCATAACATTGTGGCCGAGCTGATTAGTGCAGCACAGCAACCATTGAAGCTTGCTGTTATTAAAGTAGCTGGTCATAAAACAGGTGAATCTGACGAGGCCAAAGGAAACAGATTTGCGGATGAAGTAGCGAAATGGGCAGCAAAAGAAGCAATACGTAGTCTGCATGTAAATGAACAAAGCAATGAAGTGCTGATGATGAATTCATCATTGATTAATGATTTGGACATTAAAATTTTCAAGCGAATCCTACTCAAGATAATTTGAATCATTGGGCAGCCAATGAAGTAAAACCTGATCAAGCTGGTATCTTAAGAGATAAACAAGGTAGAATCACGCTACCAGGATCCACCGTTGTAATGCTTTGTAGGCATTATCATGGTGTATCACATTTGTCAAAAGAGAAAGTAATACAAAATTTAAATCAATTATACTGCATAGCAAATGTTCGAAGAAATACTTTGTTGATATTGGATGCTTGCCTGGTGTGTGCGCAAACAAACAGGCACAAGGCAATCAGACATGATGCTTTACCGCATACTGAACTTCCTTTCCAATATTTACAGATCGATTTTACACACATGCCCCCATGTGGAAATCACAAGTATTTGCTCGTGATCATTGATCGATTTACTAAGTGGCCTGAGGCATTTCCGTGTGGCAAAGAAGACGCGAAGACAGTAGTGAAGGTTCTTGCAAAAGAAATTATACCGCGTTTCGGTATTCCAACTGTTATAGCAAGCGACAATGGAACTCCACTTGCTTCTAAAGTCACGCAATTATTAGCTAAAGAACTTAGTATTAATTGGCACTTCCATATCCCCTATGCATCCTCAGTCGTCTTCGAACGTAGAACGTTTGAACCGAACGATAAAAGAACGTCTTAATAAAGCGTGTCTAGATACAGGCAGAAATTGGGTTGATTTGTTGCCTGCCGTACTGACTGAAATGAGAATGTCTCCGTCAGCCACTACAAAAATGTCTCCCTTTGAAATTCTCATGGGTAGACCTTTCCCGACCCCTTGGGTCAGAGGTCGCGCTGGCAATCTTTCCACAGGTGACACGGAGGTGATCATCGCAGATTATGTGGATTCCCTAGTTAGAACGTTAAATGGCATAAATGGTGATGTCTCTCTCCCTCTTCCCTCAGAAAAGCCAACTCATCCTTTCATTCCAGGACAATCGGTGCTGATAAGGTGTCTGAAACCCACGAAACTTGGGGAACCCAACTATCTGGGGCCTGCTACAGTCATCGCTGTGACGAGGACAGGTGTTCTGACTGACCTCCAGCCGCAGTGGATCCATGCTAGCAGAGTGAAGGCGGCCCCGTCCCCAGGGAACGCATAAGCCTATGCGGAGGTGGACATCCAGCACTGATCGAAAGGAGAACGAGGAAGAGAAGTAGACGAAGAACGAGATTGCTGATTGAAATTAGCAATAAGTACCATTGAGTCCATTACACTATGTCTACACAGTCGCTGTTATACCTGATTGTGCTAACAAACGTACTCATTCATACATATGCACTTATTAGCAGTGGTAATGAAACTTGGCTGAGACATGAAGACGAACCACATGCGTTTGCCTCCAATATGTGGTGGAGGTTAGCCAACTGCTAAGTCTACAGGAGGAAAAAAGAGTGACTTATGTTTGTACAAAAATGCCACAAAGTGCTTCCGGACCTCATGTAAGTGTTAAATCACCAACGACAGATGAAGAACTGTTCTGTCCTTTATTCATCAGTACTGTGGGATCGATTACACCTCAAAATTCAACGGGGAATTGGACTTGTCCTGATAACAGGAGACTGACAGTTGCAGTACAAGTACACGCTAAAGTAGTAACTGTAGGTCCCATTCCTGACTCATTGTTATGTATAGAAAGAAAAGTAGGAGCCGCAACATTGGGTTTAATTCCTGAGAGTAAATGATAATGATTTTGAAGGAAAATGGTTAATTGAAGTATGCTATCATGTATAACTCTGTTATAATGGACATGCTGAGAATAATGTAATGTGATAATTATGTTATAGGATAACTGTCATTATCAAAGGGGGCACTGTGAGAAATGTTTTTCTATATCTCAGCTCTGTCCAGAGTTAATGTTTAGTCTACACACATTCCATGTTTGCATGTAAGTTAAACATCTGTTACATTAAGGAAGAAGCTGAAGAGCCCTCTCCCTCTCTAGTTATGTGTGTGTGTGTCCTATAGAAGATGTGCAGTATGTATGGTAGAAGGTCTGCTGGATCTCTAGGTTCCAGAGGAGACCTAACTTTTCTTTACCATTTATGGGATTGTTATATGGAATGAAGGAATGTATGTTTCTATTGGTTAGATGTATGTTACTCCTCTTGATATTTCACTATATATTACGGGACCCCGAAAGTACAAACTAAGCTATCTTTCTAGCTTCACCAGCGCTGGGTTTTTCTACTTTGTTCATTCACAACTTAATAAAAGGACGGTGAGAAAAAGGCACTTCGTGTTCGGAAATCTTTTCATTTCTGACAATAAGACAACTGTTTTCAATCACAATAATAACTAAAACAGCCTGTATTAAAATTATATCAAGTAAATAGTTATGTTTTCTTAATAAACCATCTAAATCCGCATGTATTAAAATGACATCAGACAAATAGGTCTATTTTCTATCATACATTTCACATAACACGTATAGTGCTTAAAACTATTAAGCCCATTTATATAATATCATTAGTGTTCATACACTTAAAACATTAATGAAAAAGTTTAAAGAGTGTTTTCTTAAAGTTATCAAAATGTTTTAGTATTAAAACATCTAAAACACCATTTTAAAAATGTTAAAAGGTCAATGTTCAGTCATTTACAGAAAAGTATACAAGTTAAGTGTTTTTTCATTACAAAAAGATACATTTACACATTATTTGCAAAATGTTACATTTTACATAAAACATCTGTTTTAAAAAGTTTTTTCTTAAAGTTATCAAAATGTTTTAGTATGAAAACATCTAAAACAACATGTATTAAAATGATATCAAGCAAATAGTTCTATTTTCTATCATACATTTCACATAACATGTATAGTGCTTAAAACTATTAAGCCCATTTATATAATATCATTAGTGTTCATACACTTAAAACATTAAAGAAAAAGTTTAAAGAGTGTTTTCTTAAAGTTATCAAAATGTTTTAGCATTAAAACATCTAAAACATCATTTTTAAAAATGTTAAAAGGTCAATGTTCAGTCATTTACAGAAAAGTATACAAGTTAAGGGTTTTTTCATTACAAAAAGATACATTTAACTTTCATTATTTGTAAAATGTTACATTTTACATAAAACACGTCATGATATTAAAACTACATCATGTTAAAAATCATAGTATCAAAAAATAGCCTTACGTTTTTACAAATCCGATTGCTGAAAAAGAACCAGCACCTCCAAAACTTAGAGGTTTTATTCCAAAAGTCCTCGTGAGGAGCTCCGCGAAACACGTCCGCACTCTTACATCCCAAAAGTTAGAATGGGATACCTGATGTCCTGACATCAGACAGACCTAGACTCCACCCCTAGACCCACCCACAACACGTGGTCAGATGACGTGCTCGTGGGAAAATAGAATACAAAGTTCCCACGATCCGTGTACGCGCACACACGCACGCGCATATACACACACACACCTGGAGCGTGGGAGAATTTCACACGGCCTACATCCAGCCCCACACACACACAAACCCCCTCCCCATAGTGTGACGGGATAAAGGAGGGCTGTTTAAAAATCAGTCTCTAAAATTCACAAGTTGGACCGTCTGACAGAGTGGATTATAAGAAACACGAAACCTGCACGAGACCACGGCACGGATTTTGTGTGTTGTTTAACAACGGGGACAAGATACATACTTCTTGCGGATCATATCAATAAACAACCTGAGGATTATGTCATATCATTTGCCAGCCCATTTGCAGTGATTTTGGAAAGGGCGCTCGCGGCCTATTTCTGAGGATTTACAGTGTTGGAATATATTTTTTCTAAAATCACTTGGCTTTTTTAAACGGTAGCCTACGACGCATTTGGATCTGTTAAGGGATACGCACCATAGGATTACCGTCTGCAACGAACTCACAGAAAAGCATCGATCGGCTGAATACATTTTGTGATTATTTATCCTTTTTCTATGTAAAGTATACTTTTGAATTGCCAGTGTATAAAATGTGCAATATAAATAAACTTACCATGCATTGCTTTGCCTATGTCACAGGAGAACTTATATTTATTTTACAACTCTATGCTCTCTAACAGGGTAGATTTGGCACACACACACACACGAAACGACGTGCTTTTAACTTTTAAAAAGTGAAGCGTTGTATTGGGTAACGGATCAACTCTTTAAAGAAGAGTTTTGTTTTCCACATACAATTAAAAACTTTTAAAAACAATATAGGCTAGGTTATGTATAAAGTTAAAATGCAATGGTTTAGTATTCGTACATTTTACAACGTTATCTGAAGAAAGTTAGAATGTGATCCTTCACATAGGCTACAGATTTAAAACCGTTCAAAACAACATCCCAATGTGCATTCATTTAAAACAAGTTTTAAAAATAAAACAAAAAAGAATACATCAAATAAAAGTTCGAGTTCTCTAACATTACAATAGGCCTATGCTACTAAAGTTTAGTTTTAAGTTCCGTATGATAGGCCTACATCACTCATCGACGGTAGAAATTTCATGATGCAGCCTATAGATCAGTGTGTGAAACCGTGTCTCCGTCCATCTAACACTAGATTTATTTATAATTAGGCCTACACTAAATAACATTTATAAAAATAATAGTTGTCTAAAAAAATTAAAATAAAAAAATTAACTATCTTACTGATTTATTCACTCGTCGATAGGATAATCCACCTCGCTCAATGGTGAAATCTGATCATTGTTTGAGAATGCGTTTTTGAAGTAAAAAAATATGAATCTGTTCAAAACTATGTGCTTTAAACTTTTTTTTAAAAAAGTGAAATGTAAGCGATAGGCAAACAGACATGCTACACTTTCACATACAACTTTAATAACTTTTTAAATGATACGGACCTTTAAAATACAAAGGTTTATAGGCTAGTATTTAAAACGTTATTAGGCCTATCAGAACAATTTAAAACAGGTTAGAATGTTTTCCTTCACATAACCTACAGATTTTAAAACCAGTTAAAAACAAAAAAGTCAACGTTAAATCTTTTAAAACAAGTTATAGAATGTCTTTCACGAACAACTTTTAAAGATAGGTCTACCAGAAAAATGGTAAATTATGTTTTAAACAATGCTTTAACATATCAACAGTTAAAAAATACATAAAACGAATAGTTTTTAAGCAAAACTTTTTAACATTTCAATTCACTACTAAACTTTTGTTTAGTTTTTAGCTAAAATATATCTTTCCGCAAAGCATCCTCGCGGCTCGCGCTCCGAAAGCAAAACATGAATGAGAAATAGACGGTCTCTGAGTCTCCGCCCACCTAGGCTACAAAATTCTACAGGCTATTAATTCATTCACTAGATCTTTCTTAGCCTAATATTTTCAAACTGTCCTCTAGCACAGCGCTCCGACACACGCACACACATAGAGCGCCTAAACTTTTACGACATCAGAGAGAGAGAGAGCATCCCTTTTTTACCATGCTATGCCTAGAAAAACGAGAAATGATCTCTCGTGAACTCTGAATGGTATTGCGAGCTTTGGGGTGATACTGTAGGCCATACTTGTCGGTTTTCTCAACAAGAAATTGATGAATGCTAAAGTCGACATCAAAATGTACCCTATACTTTGTTAGCCCATATTAGTCTTGTGGTGAACAATTAATCAGTGCGTGTTAATACACAGGGAAAACGGTATGCCATGGTAATCTTTTATCAAAATCTGAAAAGTTACGTCTGGAAATGGCATTCCTTTTCTGATGACGTCAGTTTGACGGCTTGGGTTGAAAACGCTTAACCACTCCCATCAAACCCTGCTATGAGCAGAGATGGAGAGGCGGAGCTCTAGAGTAAACCCCTCCCCTCTGTTCAATACCCCCCTTTCACAGGGAAATCGTCACAACACTGGAGAAAAGTTGTTTTGCAACTTCCGGTTATGGGGACTTTAAAAACATTAATACAACTCTTTGCTTTACAAAAACTGTTATTACACTAAAACAAGACACAAAATAAGATATTTAATTTACCCCTACAGCTAGTCATATAGTTAATTATTTTTTATTCTGTAGTTTTACAGACCTAAAACCATGATGCTTCAAAGTATAGATTAGAAGTAGTCAAAGACACAAACGATTTTGAACATTTATATACATTTGTGTGTTGCAAAAGCAGAAGTCTACCTTCTTTAAATAAAGATTTACCTCTATTTATGCTTTAATTTCTTTAAAACAATCAGGTGACCTGTGTTATTTCTGTGATTACTTAAGAATTTAAGTGATAGTCTTTCTGTTTGAGAATGCTTGACTATCTATGACTATCCCTCTATCTATGATGCTGAATCACACAAAGTATAAACACGAAAAGTAAGTGCATGCTGTTTTACACTTAAACTATTACCTCAGAATCACTTGAGTTAAATTAAAGCTTGAGTTAAGTTAAAACCAAACGTATCTTCATACCTGTTGTGCCAGACACAAATTGTTCTAAGAAATCTTTTTTGTTTTATAAATACACTTTTCTTATTTCTACAAATATCGGGGCTATATGAAGTTAATACACAATGAAACGAGAATAATGCTACCAAATATGTCTGACACAATGTTTTAAGAAAAGGCACTGTTTTAAAATACAGATGTTTTTTCTTTTGACAAACCTACAATTCCTATTATCTCACCCCGGTGGTGTTTAACATCCAAGAGTTGAAGAAGCAGTTCTTTATGCAAAAAAGCAAATTAATTTAAAAACAACAACAATACAAATAGTTTAAGTTGACATAAACAAAACATCCCCTGATCATCCCTTAAGTTATAGTAAACATTTACAATGTGTAATTCTGTCAGTTTGACATGACGTACCTGCACCATATTATTGTAAAGCAAACACATTTGAGGGTTAACTACGGAAAAGCCGCATCAGTTTTGAATGTTTGTAAGTGGCATTTTATATTTTAGCCGATTACGATGTTTACATATTGTTTATATTTATTTTTGGACAGTTTGCAAAACTATAGTATACGAGCGTGGTCAAAAGTGTTAAAGAATATGATGTGTAATACTGTTATGAACTCAGCCACGACCACAAAAGAAAGATTTTTTTAAAAACAATTTTTTCAATTTATTTCAACAATACATTGAGAGATATATCCATTGAAACGTTATACAGTATATGCACAAATTGAAACGTTATTCGGTATATTCATACATTGAAGCGTTATACAGTATATTCATAGGCTTACAATCATTTCATTTTTTAGATTTGTTACACGTCTGGTATCCTCCGCACAGACGTTATTGGAATCACACGCGGCATCAATTACTTTATGCATCAAGTCACCCATCTGGCGTCTAAAATAATCTTTAAACATACAGTCTATGGTAACTCTTAAACGACACTCTTTGGTCATGGCGCACTCGTACACCGTAGGGTTGTGCGCAGCATCATTCAGAACTCAACGGACAGTCAATCTCCATCATGTTTTTTGATTTTTAGAACAAAACTTCGTGGATGGTATAAACTTTGTCCCCTATTCGATGCTGAAAGATTCGGATAGTTCCTGGAATGTCGTGCGATTGAGTCTTTGCAGCACCATCGTCCAAGTCTTGTGCATTAACACTCTCAAGTTTGGGTTTATGGGTCAGATCCTCCAAAGTGTTATTAGTCAAAGAAGTGCAAGTCGTGTCATGCTCAGGCATACAGGAGTGTTGAAGCGGTCTTTGGTTGTCCATGTAACAATCAGACAATGTTCCTTCAACCTTTGATCGATGTGATGTTGCAGTACCACAGGTGTCCACACTGGTATTTGCTCGGGTCCGGTGGTTAGGTCAGCTGTGTCAGGAGGTCAACTGAGGTCTGTGTATCTGGAAGATTATCAGGTTGGATATAGGTCTACCCCTCCGGAGGGGGTGTATAGGGGGTGTAGCCGTCATGACGTCGTAAACAGTGGGTGTAACCGTTTGTTTTTGACATACACAGCGGACATGATGCCTGAAAGAAGTTTATTATTTTCACTCCAATTACAATTTTTTATTAGACTTTACAAGGTCAAAACATACGCATGAGCGGATTGTTCGCAATAAGAGCCGTAACAAGCATTTAGAAAGTAAATAGGATGTAATTTCATTTTGTGCAGGCCTAAAGTTAAGTTATACAATATTAATATGTTAAAGTTCAGTTATAGACCTTTAGCGCATTCAAATGTGTTGAGTTAAATTTAAATGTGATATAAGTCTCACATAATAAAACATGTCATTACCGAATTCAGGGGTGTTTAATAACGTTAATAGTTTTTAAACAGCAGATGATTTAAGTTGACTGATTTTTTCAAACAAAGTGACACAAGTATTTCTCTAGTTTGTTGTATAGGCCTACACACATTTTGAGGGTCACTTATAGAAAGATGTTTTCTTGTCTTTGTTTCGTGAAATCTTTTAATTGAATAACATAGATTTCAACGTACAAACGCACATTCGCAACTCTTGTAAATGTTTTCTTTTTGCTGTAGATTAGATGATGCAGGCATCATGTCCGCTGTGTATGTCAAAAACAAACGGTTACACCCACTGTTTACGACGTCATGACGGCTACACCCCCTATACACCCCCTCCGGAGGGGTAGACCTATATCCAACCTGATAATCTTCCAGATACACAGACCTCAGTTGACCTCCTGACACAGCTGACCTAACCACCGGACCCGAGCAAATACCAGTGTGGACACCTGTGGTACTGCAACATCACATCGATCAAAGGTTGAAGGAACATTGTCTGATTGTTACATGGACAACCAAAGACCGCTTCAACACTCCTGTATGCCTGAGCATGACACGACTTGCACTTCTTTGACTAATAACACTTTGGAGGATCTGACCCATAAACCCAAACTTGAGAGTGTTAATGCACAAGACTTGGACGATGGTGCTGCAAAGACTCAATCGCACGACATTCCAGGAACTATCCGAATCTTTCAACATCGAATAGGGGACAAAGTTTATACCATCCACGAAGTTTTGTTCTAAAAATCAAAAAACATGATGGAGATTGACTGTCCGTTGAGTTCTGAATGATGCTGCGCACAACCCTACGGTGTACGAGTGCGCCATGACCAAAGAGTGTCGTTTAAGAGTTACCATAGACTGTATGTTTAAAGATTATTTTAGACGCCAGATGGGTGACTTGATGCATAAAGTAATTGATGCCGCGTGTGATTCCAATAACGTCTGTGCGGAGGATACCAGACGTGTAACAAATCTAAAAAATGAAATGATTGTAAGCCTATGAATATACTGTATAACGCTTCAATGTATGAATATACCGAATAACGTTTCAATTTGTGCATATACTGTATAACGTTTCAATGGATATATCTCTCAATGTATTGTTGAAATAAATTGAAAAAATTGTTTTTAAAAAAATCTTTCTTTTGTGGTCGTGGCTGAGTTCATAACAGTATTACACATCATATTCTTTAACACTTTTGACCACGCTCGTATACTATAGTTTTGCAAACTGTCCAAAAATAAATATAAACAATATGTAAACATCGTAATCGGCTAAAATATAAAATGCCACTTACAAACATTCAAAACTGATGCGGCTTTTCCGTAGTTAACCCTCAAATGTGTTTGCTTTACAATAATATGGTGCAGGTACGTCATGTCAAACTGACAGAATTACACATTGTAAATGTTTACTATAACTTAAGGGATGATCAGGGGATGTTTTGTTTATGTCAACTTAAACTATTTGTATTGTTGTTGTTTTTAAATTAATTTGCTTTTTTGCATAAAGAACTGCTTCTTCAACTCTTGGATGTTAAACACCACCGGGGTGAGATAATAGGAATTGTAGGTTTGTCAAAAGAAAAAACATCTGTATTTTAAAACAGTGCCTTTTCTTAAAACATTGTGTCAGACATATTTGGTAGCATTATTCTCGTTTCATTGTGTATTAACTTCATATAGCCCCGATATTTGTAGAAATAAGAAAAGTGTATTTATAAAACAAAAAAGATTTCTTAGAACAATTTGTGTCTGGCACAACAGGTATGAAGATACGTTTGGTTTTAACTTAACTCAAGCTTTAATTTAACTCAAGTGATTCTGAGGTAATAGTTTAAGTGTAAAACAGCATGCACTTACTTTTCGTGTTTATACTTTGTGTGATTCAGCATCATAGATAGAGGGATAGTCATAGATAGTCAAGCATTCTCAAACAGAAAGACTATCACTTAAATTCTTAAGTAATCACAGAAATAACACAGGTCACCTGATTGTTTTAAAGAAATTAAAGCATAAATAGAGGTAAATCTTTATTTAAAGAAGGTAGACTTCTGCTTTTGCAACACACAAATGTATATAAATGTTCAAAATCGTTTGTGTCTTTGACTACTTCTAATCTATACTTTGAAGCATCATGGTTTTAGGTCTGTAAAACTACAGAATAAAAAATAATTAACTATATGACTAGCTGTAGGGGTAAATTAAATATCTTATTTTGTGTCTTGTTTTAGTGTAATAACAGTTTTTGTAAAGCAAAGAGTTGTATTAATGTTTTTAAAGTCCCCATAACCGGAAGTTGCAAAACAACTTTTCTCCAGTGTTGTGACGATTTCCCTGTGAAAGGGGGGTATTGAACAGAGGGGAGGGGTTTACTCTAGAGCTCCGCCTCTCCATCTCTGCTCATAGCAGGGTTTGATGGGAGTGGTTAAGCGTTTTCAACCCAAGCCGTCAAACTGACGTCATCAGAAAAGGAATGCCATTTCCAGACGTAACTTTTCAGATTTTGATAAAAGATTACCATGGCATACCGTTTTCCCTGTGTATTAACACGCACTGATTAATTGTTCACCACAAGACTAATATGGGCTAACAAAGTATAGGGTACATTTTGATGTCGACTTTAGCATTCATCAATTTCTTGTTGAGAAAACCGACAAGTATGGCCTACAGTATCACCCCAAAGCTCGCAATACCATTCAGAGTTCACGAGAGATCATTTCTCGTTTTTCTAGGCATAGCATGGTAAAAAAGGGATGCTCTCTCTCTCTCTGATGTCGTAAAAGTTTAGGCGCTCTATGTGTGTGCGTGTGTCGGAGCGCTGTGCTAGAGGACAGTTTGAAAATATTAGGCTAAGAAAGATCTAGTGAATGAATTAATAGCCTGTAGAATTTTGTAGCCTAGGTGGGCGGAGACTCAGAGACCGTCTATTTCTCATTCATGTTTTGCTTTCGGAGCGCGAGCCGCGAGGATGCTTTGCGGAAAGATATATTTTAGCTAAAAACTAAACAAAAGTTTAGTAGTGAATTGAAATGTTAAAAAGTTTTGCTTAAAAACTATTCGTTTTATGTATTTTTTAACTGTTGATATGTTAAAGCATTGTTTAAAACATAATTTACCATTTTTCTGGTAGACCTATCTTTAAAAGTTGTTCGTGAAAGACATTCTATAACTTGTTTTAAAAGATTTAACGTTGACTTTTTTGTTTTTAACTGGTTTTAAAATCTGTAGGTTATGTGAAGGAAAACATTCTAACCTGTTTTAAATTGTTCTGATAGGCCTAATAACGTTTTAAATACTAGCCTATAAACCTTTGTATTTTAAAGGTCCGTATCATTTAAAAAGTTATTAAAGTTGTATGTGAAAGTGTAGCATGTCTGTTTGCCTATCGCTTACATTTCACTTTTTTAAAAAAAAGTTTAAAGCACATAGTTTTGAACAGATTCATATTTTTTTACTTCAAAAACGCATTCTCAAACAATGATCAGATTTCACCATTGAGCGAGGTGGATTATCCTATCGACGAGTGAATAAATCAGTAAGATAGTTAATTTTTTTATTTTAATTTTTTTAGACAACTATTATTTTTATAAATGTTATTTAGTGTAGGCCTAATTATAAATAAATCTAGTGTTAGATGGACGGAGACACGGTTTCACACACTGATCTATAGGCTGCATCATGAAATTTCTACCGTCGATGAGTGATGTAGGCCTATCATACGGAACTTAAAACTAAACTTTAGTAGCATAGGCCTATTGTAATGTTAGAGAACTCGAACTTTTATTTGATGTATTCTTTTTTGTTTTATTTTTAAAACTTGTTTTAAATGAATGCACATTGGGATGTTGTTTTGAACGGTTTTAAATCTGTAGCCTATGTGAAGGATCACATTCTAACTTTCTTCAGATAACGTTGTAAAATGTACGAATACTAAACCATTGCATTTTAACTTTATACATAACCTAGCCTATATTGTTTTTAAAAGTTTTTAATTGTATGTGGAAAACAAAACTCTTCTTTAAAGAGTTGATCCGTTACCCAATACAACGCTTCACTTTTTAAAAGTTAAAAGCACGTCGTTTCGTGTGTGTGTGTGTGCCAAATCTACCCTGTTAGAGAGCATAGAGTTGTAAAATAAATATAAGTTCTCCTGTGACATAGGCAAAGCAATGCATGGTAAGTTTATTTATATTGCACATTTTATACACTGGCAATTCAAAAGTATACTTTACATAGAAAAAGGATAAATAATCACAAAATGTATTCAGCCGATCGATGCTTTTCTGTGAGTTCGTTGCAGACGGTAATCCTATGGTGCGTATCCCTTAACAGATCCAAATGCGTCGTAGGCTACCGTTTAAAAAAGCCAAGTGATTTTAGAAAAAATATATTCCAACACTGTAAATCCTCAGAAATAGGCCGCGAGCGCCCTTTCCAAAATCACTGCAAATGGGCTGGCAAATGATATGACATAATCCTCAGGTTGTTTATTGATATGATCCGCAAGAAGTATGTATCTTGTCCCCGTTGTTAAACAACACACAAAATCCGTGCCGTGGTCTCGTGCAGGTTTCGTGTTTCTTATAATCCACTCTGTCAGACGGTCCAACTTGTGAATTTTAGAGACTGATTTTTAAACAGCCCTCCTTTATCCCGTCACACTATGGGGAGGGGGTTTGTGTGTGTGTGGGGCTGGATGTAGGCCGTGTGAAATTCTCCCACGCTCCAGGTGTGTGTGTGTATATGCGCGTGCGTGTGTGCGCGTACACGGATCGTGGGAACTTTGTATTCTATTTTCCCACGAGCACGTCATCTGACCACGTGTTGTGGGTGGGTCTAGGGGTGGAGTCTAGGTCTGTCTGATGTCAGGACATCAGGTATCCCATTCTAACTTTTGGGATGTAAGAGTGCGGACGTGTTTCGCGGAGCTCCTCACGAGGACTTTTGGAATAAAACCTCTAAGTTTTGGAGGTGCTGGTTCTTTTTCAGCAATCGGATTTGTAAAAACGTAAGGCTATTTTTTGATACTATGATTTTTAACATGATGTAGTTTTAATATCATGACGTGTTTTATGTAAAATGTAACATTTTACAAATAATGAAAGTTAAATGTATCTTTTTGTAATGAAAAAACCCTTAACTTGTATACTTTTCTGTAAATGACTGAACATTGACCTTTTAACATTTTTAAAAATGATGTTTTAGATGTTTTAATGCTAAAACATTTTGATAACTTTAAGAAAACACTCTTTAAACTTTTTCTTTAATGTTTTAAGTGTATGAACACTAATGATATTATATAAATGGGCTTAATAGTTTTAAGCACTATACATGTTATGTGAAATGTATGATAGAAAATAGAACTATTTGCTTGATATCATTTTAATACATGTTGTTTTAGATGTTTTCATACTAAAACATTTTGATAACTTTAAGAAAAAACTTTTTAAAACAGATGTTTTATGTAAAATGTAACATTTTGCAAATAATGTGTAAATGTATCTTTTTGTAATGAAAAAACACTTAACTTGTATACTTTTCTGTAAATGACTGAACATTGACCTTTTAACATTTTTAAAATGGTGTTTTAGATGTTTTAATACTAAAACATTTTGATAACTTTAAGAAAACACTCTTTAAACTTTTTCATTAATGTTTTAAGTGTATGAACACTAATGATATTATATAAATGGGCTTAATAGTTTTAAGCACTATACGTGTTATGTGAAATGTATGATAGAAAATAGACCTATTTGTCTGATGTCATTTTAATACATGCGGATTTAGATGGTTTATTAAGAAAACATAACTATTTACTTGATATAATTTTAATACAGGCTGTTTTAGTTATTATTGTGATTGAAAACAGTTGTCTTATGTAAAATGGAACATTTTACTCAATAAAGTAAAGACATGTAATGTGTTTTAATGATATAAATTGACTTAATGGTTTTAAGCACTATGTGTTATGTGAAAAGTACAACTTTTCTTCAAATATATGTTAGAAAATAGAACTATTTGCTTGATATCATGTTAATACGTGTTGTTTTAGATGTTTTCATACTAAAACATTTTGATAACTTTAAGAACATTTTACAAAATAATGTGTGAAGGTAAATACCTGTACTGGTCTTAATGGCTTTAAACACTAGGTAATTGTGAAAAAATACTTCTTCAAATATAGTAATTAGATCTATTTGCATGATATAATTTTAATACACGTTGTTTTAGATGCTTTCATACTAAAACATTAAGATAACTTTAAGAAAACACCTTTTAAACAGCTGGTTTATATAAAATGGAACATTTTACAAAATAATGTGTGAAGGTAAAATACCTGTACTGGTCTTAGTGATATAAACGGTCTTAATGGTTTTAAGCACTGTGTTATGTGAAAAGTACAACTTTTTTAAATGTATGATGGAAAATATAACTATTTGCTTGATGCAATTTGAGAAAACCCTATTTAACAATTTTTACAAATGTGTGAAAGTAAAAAGATTTCAAATGTAAACGTGAAAACCCTTTCTTTAATAAAAAACACTAAACCTATCTGTTTTCTGTCATCCTTCTTAAAAAGATTCAAATGTATTGTTTTGAATGTTTTTCCATTATTTTGAACATTTTTACATTGAACAAGACAGGTGCCCGTAACAGGTGTACAGCAGGTGTCCTGTCCGGAACCGGGTCGGATGGGAGGGGTTCCGTACCGGGTCGGATGGGCGGGGTTCCGTACCGTTGGAGAATTCCCGCGGTCACATGATCTCTCCGGAAGTGGGGGTGGTGGGGGGTGGGAAGGGGCGGAGCTAGCGTGGGAGAATTCCCACGCTCCGGATGGTCAGACCGGAAGTGGGGGTTGTGGGGGTGGGAAGGGGCGGGGCTAGCGTGGGAAAATTCCCACGCTCCAGATGGTCAGACCGGAAGTGGGTGGGAGGGGTAAAAGGGGCGGGGCTTAGGGCGGGAACCAATCATAGGGCGGCAATAAAACTGTCAGTTTGATGGATGGTGCCCTATATAGTCTCTCTGACAAGAATGAAGATGAATATCATCACAGAATGACAAGGGCAATTCTGTATACCTTCCATGTGGAGAAAAATAAGGAAAGGACATTATAAAATGGTAAGTAACAGTATGGGGCAGTATGGGGATTAAGGAAAGGACAGTATGGGGGTAAGTACAGCGTAGTGAATTGTGGATAGGCCTGAATCCATGCTTGGAAATTAATGGGATCTGGTAAAGAGACTTGATCCACCATCTTGGTATGGTTCTAAGGGGCTGTTTCCATGAGACCGTTTTCAACCAAAATGTAAAACTTTTAATGCTTTTTTTTATGTTTAACTATATCAAGTGCTGTGAGAAAAGGCTATAAATCTCCACCTCACATGCAACATCCTCATCCTCATATGCAACAGACACACTTGCCACCTAGCACAGAAACCTTCTTTATGTGTACAGATGTGACGTAATGACGCAAAGACATGCTCTAATTTCCTGAAGAAATCCACCAGTACCACTAGAATTAAAAACATTATTACAAGCTTACCATTTTGAATTGAGCTAAGGCAAGCAGATACACTCTTTTGAACACTGGCAGGTTATGTACTTGCTCAAAAATTTATTTTTAACCCAAAAAAGTTGCAGAATGCAGATTTAAGTGACACGTGATCAAAAATCACTACGTCATCTGTTAATAGAGTAACATTGGGTTACGTCAATTGAAAAAGAAAGTGATTTTAGAGGTGGAGCAAGTTATCAGATTTTGATTAAAGGTGCCAACATTTTTCTTTAGAATAGACTCGCTTTCATTTCATGTTGACTTTAAAGGTCCCGTTCTTCGTGATCCCATGTTTCAAACTTTAGTTAGTGTGTAATGTTGTTGTTAGAGTATAAATAATATCTGTAAAATTATAAAGCTCAAAGTTCAATGCCAAGCGAGATAACATTTAACAGAAGTCTCCTACAGCGAACGGCTCGATTGGACTACATCCCTCTACTTCCTTCTTTAATGACGTCAGTAGAACAGTTCTCTGACGAACGTCCGCCCACAGGTCCCTCAACTCCCTCAACTTGCGCACTTCTTATAACTTACTGTGTTTACTCAGCTCTTACGGTGATTTTCTGAAGTAAAACTGATGCTTCATCTTTTGTGTGATGTACAATAAACTTTATTAAACTCATCAGTATATGTTTGATCATCATTCGGACCTGGTCCGACACAGCAGACTTGTAGGCTATTAATAAATAATGGATACATACAAGCAGATGACAAATATGTTATAATAACGTAATTAAACTACTAAACTATACCTGTTCCATCTCTATAGAGCCCTCTGACTCTGTAGGCATTATTGTCCGACTCAAAATGAACACCGTTACTGAGAGTTTCTGATGTTATCATTGTGAGATGAAATTGTCCTAAGAGTCTGAGACTGAGTGCGAGCTCTTGAAGCTCCGCCCCCTGTGTCGTGCAGCAGCAGCTTATTTGCATGTAAAGGGCACACACTAAAACAGCACGTTTTTCTGAGTCCTCAAAAATGACAATTTAAATATTCTGTAAAAAATTATCTGTTGGGTATTTTGAGCTGAAACTTCACATACACACTCTGGGGACATCAGAGACTTATTTTACATCTAGTGAAAAGGGGCATAGAACGGGACCTTTAAGCATAGCATTTTTTCAGTCATTGACCCCAATAATTTCCATTAGTCTATCTACAAACCTAAACAATTCTGATCATCTTAGCACGCTCTTCTGTAGCTTTCCCAATTCCAATCATTTACAGGCACTATTGATCAATCAATACTCTAAATCAGGACTTTCTATATTCATTGAACAATATAAGCCAGAAGTGACAGGTAAGATGGTGCATTAAGCTTTACCAGAGGATAAAAGACGATAAAATCCGCAAAGACCAAAATCTTCAACAATCCTCAGGCAAGAGGATTATGGAAAGAGAAAGAAACAAGGATCCATAGAGGTGTCAGCCGGGGTCACTAATCTCAATAAAATGGTGATAATTCATCTGCTGATAAACAGGATATTTGCGTGTCATGTTTCACCTTGTAACTGGTTTTGGGACACAGTCACAAATTCAGCAGAAAGAAATAATTCCATCCATGAGGGTGCATAAATTAGCTATTATTACTGCATATCCCAAGGAGAATCGCTCAGGCTTTCCTAAATTTGAATAGAAGTCTCAGTTGTGCAAGACTGATGATCAGTCCAGGGATAAACTTCCTTTTTATTCCTGTCAATGAGCATTTGATTATAATCGATAAAAGTTCGGGATCTTACATGTTCATGATTGTTATATCGTAAGAGTGTGAAAATTTTGTCTTTGGCATTAATTTTGGTTACACTTTATTTCGATAGTCACTTTAGACGTTCTATTAATTTTAAGTAACTTTTCAACTACATGTCAACTAACTCTCATTAGAGTATTAGTATCTTATAGTAGACTGTCAGCAGACTGGTAGGTTATGATTAGGTGTTAGGGTTCGGGTTAGGAGAATAAGTTGACTTGTACTCGCCAAGTTACTTATAGTCAGTTGAATATCTGTTGGGGGACCAACAAAATAAAGTGTTTGCAGATATTAAGCAGACAGTCTACTAATACTCTAATGACAGTTAGTTGACATGTAGTTGAAAAGTTACTTATAGTTAGTAGAATGTCTAAAGTGGACTATCGAAATAAAGTGTTACCTTAATTTTATTTTAAAGTCTATATATAAAGGCCTATATTTCTTTTTTTACCTTCATTTATTCCATATTTGGAATAAAATCTCAAAATAACCAACGTAATGTTATCTGAGCTATTATCTAACAATTATCTGAGCAAATTGCTTATCCTTGGAGTTAAGCAAACCACAAACCCTCAGTAGTAAATTGAGGTGCATAATTCAACACGTTGTTACAGATATGAATGGTTTTTTTGTTGTTGTTGTTTTTTTGAGGTGTGCTCAGAGGTGTAAAGTACTTGAGTAATTTTACTTGATTACTGTACTTAAGTATTATTTTGGGGGATTTTTACTTTACTTGAGTACAATTAAAAATCAATACTTTTACTTTTACTTAATTCCATTTTTTAAGAAAAAAAAGTACTTTTTACTCCTTACAATTTAATTTACAGTCAAAAAGTACTTATTTTTTGGAGATCACTTCATTCTATTTTCCCTTGCTATTACCAAACCAATTGAATTGCCTGATGCCCAGTTTAATTTAAATGTTATTTATTCTGCCAATGAGATTCGTTTTCACATTCCATGAAATTGTGCGCGTTCGTGACGTCACGTAATACCAGTAACGTGCGGTGAAGTCTTGTCATGGGTAGGCTGTGACCTATCAATGTGGCATATTCACAGGGGTGTAATTTGCCGCTGCAATCTGTGGCGTGGTTACAGTGTATCTCGTGGCTCACGCAGTCTTCACATGCACGCGCGCTTACATCCGTTTCGGAGACTCTCTTTGTTCATTCCGGTGAAATCACAAAACAAAAATGCACACAAACGTGTCCCTGCTTAATAAAATACAACCACTGATGAACATTTTCGGTTTTGATGAAAAAAAAAAAAACCTATTCGATTGCGGATTAGAACCCAGAACCTCTGACATGCTCGGCAAAAGTTCTACCACTGGACCATTAAAGGACGGATCTATATATTTATTCACGTGATTCATTCATTTATACACACATACGCGCGCGCACACACACACCTGTCCCACCCACTTTTTAAAACAAAGTTAAGCCACTGTATATTCATTCAGGTAATTTAGCAACCCAAGTTAATATCAGGCATCATCACATCGCTGCCTGCATACAGAGCAAAGTCAGAATCGCGGATTAAGTGAGAGCGAGTGGATCACGTGATATGAAGCAGTCTCGGTCTCTGCCTCAATGTTGATCATTCAAGACAGCATGAGAACTGACTGCGCATGTGCAAATCTCCGTAAACTACGTTCTATGGACCAAAGAGGCACTGCGAACCTCTGCCTCAATGGCCATGGCCTTGAATTTCCCGCATGAAACAATGGTTTTTAGGAGCAAACTATGGCAAAAGGAGTATTATATGAGTATTCCTGATTTTTTTTTGTTACAAAAATTAATATTTGGAATAAAACAAATGCAATTAATAATGTGGTGAATTAATAAAGCTCTTGGAATTAATAAATGTAATGTCAACATTTCCTTTGGTGAGGCACTGCCTACCCTGCCTACCCTGACCGCACGTCCCTGTGTAATACGCAATTACGTTAAAAAGGTCACGTGTCGGCGGAAGTACCGAGTCAGTGTTTACGAATGTGAGGAAGGAGGACCATATACACATATTCAAATGTCTTTGTGTCAGTTTATCGTTTAAATGGCCATTTCGTGTGCGTATCCTGCGTGTTTTAATATTAAAAAGGCTAAAAGAACATTTTCATCAGGACAGAAGCGTGACCTTTTCAACGTAATTGCGTATTACGTGAGTCACGAACGCGCATCACAGAACAGAGCAAGGCGAGCATTTGTGCTTATAAAACTCAAACTTTTTTATTTATTTTTGAAATGACCGATCGCTTCGCGAGATAAAACCCTTATTCATCGTCTGGTGTCGTTTAAAGCCCTGTAAGGACCACCCATTGGCCCAACGACGGAATCCAACGGCATGGGTGAAGGTATAATGCGTGTATGTCTTTCCAGCGCTCCAGTGAAGTTCACTTAATTTATTGGAATTTAGTTTAAATATTACTTTAGCTCTACGCTTAATCTGACTCCAATTTCAAATAATCACCTAATTTAGATTCGGTTTCGCATTGGAAAATCATAAATGTTGATTATTAATTAATTTAGATCTTTTCTTATTCTGAGTTTCTTGCATTTTCATTTATTAATTCATTATGGACCCAATGCCGCACAGAGATCACGTTGGCCAGATCGTGTTTCTCACGGACACAAACCTTGTCAGTTCTGAATTTAGTCAGAGGGTGCAGGGTTAGCTAATACCTCTTAGGACGGTTGCCTACTGCTCACTCGTACAAAGAGTGTAGTTTACTTTAGCCATTTCCATACAACTTGCTAAGTCAGTGATAGACAGTAATCAAAAAGGTCTCCAGATGACGTGCCTACTGCTCCATTCATACATGCGCCTTTCAGTTTGACCTACCCTGCAAGATTTGCGGTAGCACCAGACTCCTATAATCTACTAAAATAATGATTTCAGAATACTTCAGAATAAATCAAGATTTAACATTTATTTGTCAGGTAAAAATGTATCACGTCAATTACACAAGTAAATGATTAAAAAAAAACAATTCAGAAATAATAAATGCATGACATCAATTACTCAAAGATGATTCTAAAAGTAAGCAATGCATTCCTGACAGAGACATACAGTAGTGTGTGAGAGCTTTCCAACGGGAAAGCACTGACACAGCACTGCATGGGGGTTTTTCCTGGTTACAGTTCCCAAAGACTGCTCTGTTACCTAGCCTTAAATACCCAGACCAGAACAAAAGGGTTGTGCCAATATTTTTCAGAGTTTGTTTTGGGTCAGTTCCTGTACCCCAGGGGGTAACACCTGGTCTCGGGGGAGAGGAGAGATATCTTGAAGAAACATCACCCAAAGAGGAACACAGGATTCTCCTAGTTCTCAATCTTTCTCATATTACCAATGATTGCAATGAAATTAAGACCATTTTACCAATCGCACTGAGACACTCAAAATGATACCAAACACGAAAAGGAAAAACAATAGATTCCCAAGATACATCATATATGATATATAGGCATTCTTAGTGAACTTTTGGTGACTTGACTCAGGGGGAGAGGAGATGAGGGAGAGGGGGATGCAGAGATAAGGTAGGAGAAACGTTTGGACAAGACAATGTCCTGTGCTCTGTCTTTGCGATCTTCTGTCCAGGGTGTGTTTTATTGCTTTATGGTGAGTTTTATCTCAGCTTTTGTCTTAGCAGGAAAATCAGTTCTTACAGCCCTTTGAAGCTGCACTGAAACTGTCATTTGGACCTTGAACCGTTTGGGTCCTGTTGAAGTCCATTATATGGAGAAAAATCCTGGAGTGTTTTCATCAAAAACCTTCATTTCTTTTCGACTGAAGAAAGAAAGACATGGACATCTTGGATGACATGGGGGGAGTAAATTATCAGCAAAGGTTTTTTTTAAAAGTGAACTAATCCTTTAAGTTAAATGCGAGGTTTTACAACTTTGAGTAGCATGTTGCATACTGGCATTAGATAGTAGTCTTACAGTTTGATAACTAAATACAGTTCTAAAGCAGGATAAAACCTTGTGTGTGGTTCATTCACTTTATGTTTTAAGAGATTAAAAGCTTAAACGGGAATCTCTAGTTTTCATTCTTGCTGTTACTTTTACTTCTTTAATACTCAAGTACAATTTTAATGTGGTACTTTTTTACTTTTACTCAAGTACGATTCTGGGCAGATACTTTTACTTGTAATTGAGTAAAATTTTCCCTCAGTACTTGTACTTCCACTTGAGTAACAATTTGGAGTACTTTATACACCTCTGGGTGTGCTACTACTGTAATTGCCATTACTGCTATACGAAACTAGACTTCACTTAATAGACAATAAACCCAAGCCATATCCAAGAATCAAAACTTAATAGAGATTTGGTTGTGGGCTCTTTTGACTCGGGGAAAGCACCAGTCACATAGATAAGTGTAAAAATCTACTTTGCAACTGTCTTGTGCTGCCCAGCATTTGGCATCCATACAGTAAAGATTTATTCCGCAGGATTTCATTTGCTTAGAGTTGTTTGCAGTCTCTCTTCCATCTTAAGATAAAAACAAGCTTATAAAGATTATCCCATGGCTTGCATGCCATTATCAGTAATCAGTGCATATTGACTGGTTTGTCCTTTCACATTTCAAGTTCAGGTCTTAGTTAATCAACATTTCCCAAAGAAAAACTCAACTTTGAGCCACCCATGCAGGCAAAATCAATTTGGAATAAGAACAGGGCAAAAAAGGCTTGCTATTCTTTACCATTTCACCAATGAATATGTTGAATAAAAATAAGTTAGGGTGGCTCAGTGAGTAGCACTGTTGCCTCACAGCAAGAAGGTCCCCGGTTCAAGAAGGTCACATGCAGTATAGGTGAATTGGAAAAGCTTAATTGGTCGTTGGTGCACTGTAAAAAATTTACTGTACAATTTACAGTAACTTACTGGCAATTTTGGTTGCCAGGAAACCTGTAAATTTGACAAGATTACTGTAAATCATGAACTACAAATATACTGTAAAAAATACAGCGCACCTGTAAAAGCAGAAAAACAAGAGCAGCTGTGAATTTACAGTTCTTTACTGCATTATGTACAGTATGAATTAAAACCTGAGTAAACTCATTAAATTTGAGGAAACCAATTATCTTAAATTAGTCAATTGACATTTCATATTTATACTGTGATCTTATTTCATTTGAGTCTAAAATATAAAATTAATTTAAATGAGTTAACAAAACATCTATTTAACTCAATCCTCTTGCAGATAATTGTTAGTTAACAACAGCATACACCTGAGTGGAAGAACTTAACAAAAAGATCATCAATACATCAGCAACTACGCAGTCACTGCCTTTAAATAAAGCAACACACACATATCATCAGTGTTTCTCTGCTAATCCTGGACTGAAGCACAGGCTCTTCAGCTCAATGGTGACACACAAAACTCAACAGAAACACTTTAAATCCCAACAGAACATTAAACACTAAAAGATCTCCACTATATCAATATGTGCAAAAACACATAAAATCACACTTCATTTCAGCATTTACTCTCCTGAGCAGTCATTCACATAAATATATATTCACATTTCACATTTATGTAAACATAAATACATTCACAGAAAATAACTTATTTTGTTTAGTAAATTTGACTTAGATTTTACAGTAAACTACTGACTTCCAGCCACAGCCATATATTTAATCAACTGAAAAGAAAAGAAGACAATAAATATCTAAAGATCTCAGCAGAGGAGGAATAAATAACTCATTACCAGCCTCACTTGTCAATGTCTTTTTGAGAATTAACTGAGGTTTAGATGATGATTTATGGTTTAGTTTGTAGTCACCATGATGGTGATAAGTTTTTGCTTTAGTTGGGATCTTACCCTTGACAGGCTGCTTTACCTGTGTATTTATAAGGCACAATAGTTAAAGCAAAAAAGCCAAAACAAATAAATCTGGTGATTATGGCTCAGTATTGATGAAGTCATCAATAGAGCCTATAAATCAGTAACACCACATTTCATCCAGAGTTCAGTTCTCTAACATGTTGTTCTTTCTATATGAAAGATTATTAAAGTCCAGTGATTTTCCATTAGGCAATCTAACAGCATTATATAATTTGACTGATTTAATATGCATAACATTATTAAGTCACACACAGACATCAACAATCAGCGTATGAAATTCAACAACGGTGACACTCAAATGAAAAGCTTCATGTCGCAATGCTTGCTGGGTATCACCTTAATGCAGAACTCCCAGCATGCATTGCAGCTAGGAATGGGAATTGATAAGAATTGAACGATTCCGGTTCCATTATCGATTTTGCTTATCGATACGATTCCTTATCGATTCTCTTATCGATTCTCATTGGGTGAGGGAATAAGTAAAAATTTTTTTGTTTGTTTGTATTAACTCGCTTTAATGCACACTTTTAGCTGTGCATTTACTGAATGAGCACTGTGCTACTGTTCGTCCGACTGTTTGTACTGTATATACAGTGAAGAAAATAAGTATTTGAACACCCTGCTATTTTGCAAGTTCTCCCACTTAGAAATCATGGAGGGGTCTGAAATTGTCATCGTAGGTGCATGTCCACTGTGAGAGACATAATCTAAAAAAAAAATCCAGAAATCACAACTCCTTAATACAGTGCAGTTGCCCTGTCCCATATGCAGAAAAACACCCCCAAAGCATGATGCTACCACCCCCATGCTTCACAGTAGGGATGGTGTTCTTGGGATGGTACTCATCATTCTTCTTCCTCCAAACACAGTTAGTGGAATTATGACCAAAAAGTTATATTTTGGTCTCATCTGACCACATGACTTTCTCCCATGACTCCTCTGGATCATCCAAATGGTCATTGGCAAACTTAAGACGGGCCTTGACATGTGCTGGTTTAAGCAGGGGAACCTTCCGTGCCATGCATGATTTCAAACCATGACGTCTTAGTGTATTACCAACAGTAACCTTGGAAACGGTGGTCCCAGCTCTTTTCAGGTCATTGACCAGCTCCTCCCGTGTAGTTCTGGGCTGATTTCTCACCTTTCTTAGGATAATTGAAACCCCACGAGGTGAGATCTTGCATGGAGCCCCAATCCGAGGGAGATTGACAGTCATGTTTAGCTTCTTCCATTTTCTAATGATTGCTCCAACAGTGGACCTTTTTTCACCAAGCTGCTTGGCAATTTCCCCGTAGCCCTTTCCAGCCTTGTGGAGGTGTCTCTAGTGTCTTTGGACAGCTCTTTGGTCTTGGCCATGTTAGTAGTTGGATTCTTACTGATTGTATGGGGTGGACAGGGGTCTTTATGCAGCTAACGACCTCAAACAGGTGCATCTAATTTAGGATAATAAATGGAGTGGAGGTGGACATTTTAAACGCAGACTAACAGGTCTTTGAGGGTCAGCATTCTAGCTGATAGACAGGTGTTCAAATATTTATTTACAGCTGTATCTTACAAATAAATAGTTAAAAAATCATACATTGTGATTTCTGGATTTTTTTTTTTAGATTATGTCTCTCACAGTGGACATGCACCTACGATGACAATTTCAGACCCCTCCATGATTTCTAAGTGGGAGAACTTGCAAAATAGCAGGGTGTTCAAATACTTATTTTCTTCACTGTATATTTTTTTATCCTAAACTGTTTTAATTATTCTTATTTCTTTGATTATTTTAATTTCTTTATTCTAAACTGTTTTAATTATTCTTATTTATTTTACGTAAAGCACTTTGAATTACCATTGTGTATGAAATGTGCTATACAAATAAACTTGCCTTAATATCTGATCAGAAGACACAGCACAGAGTATTAGGGGTGTGAACCTACACTGGTCTCACGGTTCGGTTCCGATTAGCATGTCATCGGCTGCGTTTACACTTGGCATTAACATGCGATCACCGTGATGCGATCAAGCAGATCGGATCATTAGCCAATCAGGACACGGTGCGTTTACATTTGTTCATATTAAGTAGCCTCGGTCTCTGGATAACCGATCGGATTTCTGTTTTTGCATAATATTTAAATTAGGTCAGTAGCCAAATTAAGAGTAGCCTAAAGATGATACAAATTAAACAACGTCCCAATGTACTTTCCTATGCAATCTCCAGTCTTATATCAAATTACGTTTTTTGAATGAAGGAATATTTCAGAGCTGATCATACAAAAATAACTGGGTTGATCATGTTAAACAAGTCACATCATCGGGGTTTAAGGTTATAGCGTGCAATGGCTATATTAACAGAAATGGGAGATTAATAAACATACTGAAACAAAAACATTCAACATTTAAAACATTAAAAAATAAAAAGTGTATTTCCATTATTCCTCTGGCAAAGCAGCGCACGATCTTCATTAAGATCTCATAACTCACAGCTGTGATTGTACAGGCGATCGCCTCGTTCAGATAATGTTGCACAATTAAAATGAAAAAAATGACACGCACAGTGTTTTAAATATTGAAGTTTATTTGTAAGGTTCAAATGTGTTTAATTTATTGTCTAAACTGCGTCTGGTCATTATTTTCTGACAGCACGTGGGGAGACTGGGCGGGGATTTAAATGACGTGCACCTGTGAATGCAGACACGATGGCACAATGCGTCCTCGACTACCTCTGAACCAGGACACGCTGATCGGATAACATTCCGATCAGAAACGCATTTACACTTGTCTTTTCAATGTGTATGTGGACAACATCCAGATACAGGTCGCATGTTAATGCCAAGTGTAAACGCAGCCATCGATTCAGTTTAATTCGATATCTCGATGCATTACGAAGCACCGCATCATTAATTTTCAATTTTACTTCAAAAGTGATGTGTGCATGCGCACGCGCCGTGTGTGCGTGTTTGCCTGTTCGGGAAGTCGCAGTGACAGAAACAGTGACATTCCAGTTTAAGTTTCAAGGGAGTCAAGCCTGTTTATGCCATTAAGAAAATGAAATTCTGTCAAATAAATGTTGTTTTAAAGAAATGTTCATTTAAAAGCAGCGCTCAATCGTGTATTATGTTACCATTAGAGATGCCGTCGCGAGTCCGCTGTTGAAGGTGACGATCATCCATTTATAATCACGCGTAACAACACAGAATAATTGTTATTTGACCATCGGGTGCGGATACTTAAATCAGAGAAAATTATTGGGTCGGGTGGATGATTTTTTGATCAGGTTGGATGATCAGGGTGACGCTGGAGCTCATCCGCTTTATCGAAAGCAGTCAAAGGCGTTAACAGCTCGGGTAAAAATGGCTAACGTGGTTTATCAAGTTAGTGTTATTATCTCCTGCATGCAAATTCTATTTGTGCGTGACATGAGCGCACACAGCGCGTGTCTTCTCCAGGTCGTGCTTACAAGGTTGTTCATAAAAGCCAAAATGTGCCCAGATGTAGGCTTTTAAAGTAGTTGGAGCATTTTTAATTACTCACATTCGCCTCAAATGCTGTGTGTTTCTGCATATTGGAGGTAGTTCCCCCCTTTGACGAAATGGAAATTTTACAAGTGTTGCAAGTGACCGTATTGTCGTCTTTTCGCGTGCAATATAACCAAACTTTAGAGCGCTTCTGCCTCGATGCCATGTTTGCTGCGTTCTGAACCAAAACAATGCTGCACGTGTGTGACGTCATGACACATTTGCAGCGAGCGGAACCGATAAGCGGAATCGTTAAGCAGGCATGCTAACGTTTCCAAGGAATTGGTTCACTGGGCACCGGTTCTGAAGAAGAACCGGTTCTCGATTTCCATCCCTAATTGCAGCATGCATAAATTATACAACTGAATTTTCTTTTATTCCTACCATGTTCTTTTATTTTGTTGTTATTTTTTTATGTGACTTCTTAGTTGCTTGATTTGTGATGTTCAAATTTGATCTGTTTATTTATATTATGTTTGTCACCATAGTTGAGGTTCATATGCTGATTCTTGATACATGTGTGTTCCATTTACTTCAAAGGTTTTGTGTGACCTAATATGTCTAACTCATTATCTCACACACTATTCACACTATTATAAATTCATAACTGAACATCATTCTGTAAAATCGATTATTATAATCAATAAGGTGAAATCTATAACAACACTGTAACCAAATTCTGCAGTTTTCACAGCATTATTACTGTAAAATGGGCAAAAGCTTACTGTTGAACATGTATACAGTATGTTGCTGTAGATCTGCAAAGCATCATGGTCAATTTTCAATGGCAGGTAAATTCTACAGTAAAAATATTTTTTCTGTGAATCAGAATACAGCAATTTCTCGAGAATTTTTTTTTTTCTCAGCAACGGAAGCTACAAGATTCCACACTTTCAACGGAATTTTACTTCAGAAAGGTAACTTTGCTCATTTATTTCCACAGTTTACTCTCGTAAACCTGTTTGTTCAACTTTAAGTGTGAACTGAGAGAGAGATAACGAGCGGCACACTCCATAGTTAAACCGTGTCGTGTTGTGTGCATTTTATTACCCAAAAAAAAAATATATATGGCGCCTATTTGCGCATGATTTCAATAGATTTTCTTATTTGGCAACATTTGATAAACTCATCGTTTTAAAAGGATAGCATTGTTGAATAAAAATTAAATTGGAATTGTGTAATGTCTGTTGGTGCGCTAGCCGGAAATATGATCACATGGATGTTTCTCTTGCCAGGCAAACTGTCACCGCGTCAGGCAGTGAAGCCAACCGACTCCCGTCCCGATTCAGTCAAAAGAAAACGCAGCTACAGGTAAGACTTACTCATTTTTCATAGGATCGTGATTTTTCTGATCTTCATAGCAGGTCAAACAAGGTCAAATTTTAACCGAACATTTGAATAAAACTTGAACAGGATGGATTTATATGTTCAGAAAAGTGTTGTTGTATACAAAAACAAAATGTTGACAGAAAAATGTTTACCTATTGAAGAAAAAAAATGCTATGCTATTTTTATGAATTTTGAAATTTAAAGGTGCTCTTGGTAACTTTTTTAACTTAATAAAACTGTCTAGAAATCATTTGGATGGTTAAACAACCTGTTCTGATGAAATTGGTGACTTTCCCCGCTCCCCCCAGCGTTCACAGGCGGAAAACCAGCCTTGCAACATTGGGACTACCGTCCCGGCAAGATGAAAATTTGAAGTCTCGTGAGAAGCGAGACGAGAGCGAGAACGAGCGAGAAACACAAACTGCTTTACGACAATTCGATATAAACACACACGCCCCCCTCAATACTAGCTAGAATTATTACAAGCGACGATGGATAATGAGGTGAGAGAGGAAAAAACTTTTGGACCTGCGAGGGACAACACTAGAATCAACATTGGTCATGCGTTCACTGAGTGGCGAGAGCTTATAGTTAAAGAACATGAAGAATCCAAAACAGATGCTGGCCTTGCGTTTCTGCTAATGCAATTGTAAGTACATATTTGTTTTCTTTATTCCTTATTCTTGTTAGTGTTTATAAATGTGTTCAATCCATGACCGTCTGTGGCGAGCCAACGTGTTTGTTTTGATTACGGTAGATTGCTATATCTTTTGTATTGGGTAAAAATCTAATTTATTACGCTAACATTTGATGTTGTAGTCAAGGAAAATTGTGCGTACATTTTTTATAGTTAGGTCAACTAACTCCTCTATGATCTACAATTGTTCAATAATAACAGGTAAAACACAGTCATTGTAACCTAGAAGTTATTTATTCTACTTTATAAAATAATGCAACTGGAACATTGTCTGCACGATTAACATTATAAACTATAATATTGACGAGCTACCTACCACACAAACATTGAATTGAATTAGCATATCCATTGTAAAACAGTAGCAAATAGGCTACTATAAAGACGCTGACTTGTAAACGTGGGCTACGCGATCTTTTGGGGTTTGAAAAAAATAATAATAATGTACCTGGGATGAAGACATTTCACACGCAACACTGGTAGTCTGGCCAAGACGTGAGGACGCATTCTGCAGAGTTCGGGGTATCGCTTGTCAACAAATGCACGCGTGTATGGGTGTAACCATGACAGATTTTACGACAGTAGAAGACAATACTGTTTCCCAACTGTAGGGGGACCCAGAGCAACATTTCAAAAGTTACCGAATGCTGCTTTAAAGTGTGAAAAGTTGTCAATAAAAGACATTTTTGTGACAAAAACAGTGTCTTCATTTTACAGTACACAACATGTATGCAGTAATCCCTATTACAGTAGTAAAATATGTGTGGTGATGAAACACAGTACTTTGATTATTACTGTAAAAACGTTTATAGTAGTTTTTAAAGTTAATGTGATTACATTTACAGTAAGCATACTGTAAAATGAACTACAGCAACTTACTAGCTAATTGCTGCCAGCAAGTTACTGTAAATTTCACAGTTATCTTTTTACAGTGAACCTCATATTTAAAGGAGAATTCCGGTATTTAACACTTTGAGTCTATTTTCTAGTTTGTTTTAGATGAACTAGAGTGGTGGACACAGAAATTTTGAAGATGGGTCCTGTCTCGACTTTGTGACATTTTTAGAATCGCCTTAGACTGCTTTAGAGTGGCTGTTTATGGGCATGCACAAACATGTCCTTAAAACAACCCTTAACGTTCGTTTTCAAAACTGTGCAACTCACAGAGTGGTTAGTGGTGTTCGTTGATGTTCCAAAACAAGTAGCGTAGCGAAATACAGTTTCTGTCGTGTTTTATTTGGCATTTTGTAAAATCGCATTGATTTCTGTTGGAGGACTCCTTGCTCGTTGATATTACTGCGCTACCGGAAACGGAAAAGGGGGCTGTTTACATTTGGTTGTAGTCTTTTCGCTCGTTCTCATACTCTCTATGCGCTAGACACCGTGTTCCGCTGTACGGCAAAGTGGTTGTCGCCATCAAGTGGTCGGGAGTGTGCTAACGCTTCAGACTCAAATATCGAGCGGAAGTTTATACGCGGTTGTGAGGTATCTGAACAAATAGTTCCACTATAGCATAGCTGTCAACCCTCCCGTTTTTTCCAGGTTTCTCACGTATTTTAGCTCTTTTCCCGCTGTCTTCCCGTTTTAGTATTTTCCCGTAAAATATCCCGTATTTTTACGCTCTGATTGTGTGAGACGTACATGCTCGGGCAAATTCGGCTTGAAGTCGTTCATCCTCGGATGAGGCGTTGCGCGCGCTGTTACAAAAAAAGCCTTGCACACAGCCAAGCGAAATGGGGTCTTGCCGGTCTTGCGCACCCAACTCGTCATTTTTGCCGGCGGACATGTCGAGGATAAACAAGGCTTTTCTCCGTGTCAGTGCGCGCTCTGATCGGTAAAGGGGCACAGACCTCTCCCGAATCATCTCCAGCAGTAGCAGCCTCCGAAGCACCACTAACTTCGCCTCCGTTTCCCTCATAAGCTGATATTAATATTTAAACATTCTCTATGAAAAAAAAAAGTTTGTAAAAAATATTTTAATAACACGTTTTGGCGGTTATAGAGCTCTAATGACGGTGTTCAACTATAACTGTCGGTCTCACGGTTATATAATAACCGCACACGGCACACACACACACACTGTAAATGCTGCAATTATATTGTTGATATAATTTGTTTATTTTTCTATATTAACTTTCATAATTTAGAATTTAATTGTTTGTCATTTATACATTTATACATTATTTATTTTATTATAAGTTGCAGTACCTTTATTTTGAAGGATTGGATCAAGTTTATGCGCAAATGCGGATTTCACGTCAGATTCATGCGGCTCAACTTCAGAGGTTCATGAAAGCAAGCGGCAAGCACATACTTTATGTATTCTCAGATAAAGCTTTATTGTTACGAAGGACGTTTGTAAGGAAGATTCAAATTTCCCTTTCTCGCAGCATGCAGCCAACGAGGTATTTTGTTTTATTTCTCTGTATTTTGTGTCAGTGAAATGCCATTACATCTGTTGCACGCGCTATTGTGCATAGCTTTCGCTTTGTGTCAAGCTGATGTCATTTCTGTATTTTTTCTGTTTATACTGTTTAGTTTTCACGGTGGATTTGGAGAAAAGTCTTCAATTAAACCAGTAGCAAGATAACCACTTGTGTCTGCGTATGCTTTGGAGGAGGGATTAACAGTGAAAACTCGCACTGTTCAACGGCACGAGTGGGTGACGCAGCAAATTCGTAGCACCAGCGGGCTGATCACGAAGTATCCGCGTGCACCGCATGAAGCAGCGAAGGATTAACAGATGAGCCGTCGCACCACACACACATAACGAAGCAAGAAGACGCACACAGTTACAAGGTTAAACGGTGTGAGTCATAAAGAACTTGAACACTTAAGAGTGGCTTAAGAAGAAGATTTCGGCAAAGCTTGCTAAAAGATTTTCATTGTAAATGAAAGTAATGTTACTGTATAGTGTATAGTAAATGTTTTGACTTATTTTCTCAAGTAATTTAATTTAAGCTTGCTATTTAAAGTTACATTTAAAGGTTCATTGAAATTTCTATATTTTTTTTAATTTAAAGTGTTTTGTAAATAATAAGAGAAGATTATTTGCCATTTGATATCAAAGTCTTCTAAGTGTTTGAAGGGTAATATTCAAGCTGATATAAGCTGTTTTGCACATTTTAATTTTCTGTGCAATATTGTTACTGAAAAGCAACACATTTGCTTTGTTTAAGTTTTAGAGTATTTACATTCAATTGACATTTACATTTGGGCAAGTGTTGAAGGTTGATTTAGATGTTTTGTTATCTATGCATATTTTCTACTTACAAAATTGGGTCAATTTAAAGTGATTCAAAATGTCAGAGCCAAGTCAGGTAAGGGACAATGATAGGGATAGTGCAAATTCTCAAGACCAATCTGAAGAAGGTCAAGTGGGAGGTGCTGAAGCACACCAAGAAGATGCACAAAAGTCAAGACGAAGTATAAGAACAAGAACTCTAACAGAGAAGGGAAGAGAAATGCAAGTTGCAAAAATTAAATCACTTCAACAAAGGTTTAACTACATTTATGACAAATGGAGAACACATGTTAAATCTTCTAAGCGGACATTATCACAATCAACAGAGACTTTGTCTGATGACCTGCTTAATGATCTCATTAGCGATGTTCTAGGTCTTTCTGCAGATGTCCAGCGCGTTTATGAAGAACTACGCAAAATTACAACTCCAGATCAAGACACGCGTCGAAGAGTGGATCTGTGTGTAGAGATTTCTAATTTTGTTGTATCCAAAGCCTCAAGTCAACTGGATGGAAGGATTCCAGAAGAAGAAGAAGACTGGCCAGAAGCAGGCTCTCTCTTCAATTCAAGTACCTGTAAATCAGGTTCTGTCACTTCCATCTTGAAAGGTGCCTCAGAGCATTCAAGTAGATCTTCTGTAAAGCGACAAGAAGCTGCTGCTGATGCTGCTGCAAGCCAAGCTGTTCTGAAAGTGTTACAAGAACAAAATAAAGAACAACTGGAAATTCAGCTCCTAGAAGCACAAGTTAAAAAGAAGATAGCTGATCAAGAGGCAGCGGTCGTAAAGCGTCGTTTAGAGCAAGAAGCAGAAGAGGTGAAACGAAGAATACAAAGAGAGGAAGCGGAAGCCAAAATTAAAGCTCAACTGGAAGAAGAACATGCAGCTCTACAAAAGACTCTTGAGGAGAAACGGAGAAAGATACAACATTTGGAAGCAGTGAAAGGTCTAAATGGAGCACGAGCAAGAATGCAGGTGTATGATCAAGAGACGGCCATAGAAGAAGATCAAAAAGATTTACTGAAAATGTCTCCTGTTTCACAAGCTGTGACCTCCTCCTCAAATGAAAGTACAGCAGAGCTTGTGAAGGTGCTGGTAGGTGCTTTAAGTGCAAACAGAATTCCACTTCCTGAACCATCCGTATTCAGTGGGGATCCATTGAAATACAATGACTGGAAACTCTCCTTTGAAACACTGATCGACCAGAAGAGCATCCAAGACAAGGAGAAGATATACTACCTCCGTAGGTATGTGAGTGGACAAGCTAAGAAAGCGCTTGATGGATATTTCCTACTCGGAACTGAATCTGCCTATGTTGCTGCATGGGAGATTTTAGAAGAGCGATATGGAAACCCATTTACGATTGCAAAATCATACAGAGACAAGCTTCAGGCATGGCCAAAGATGGGATCTAGGGACAGCTTTGAGCTTCGAGAGTTTGTTGATTTTCTCCGTAGTTGTGAGGCTGCTATGGTCCATATCAAGGCTTTAGAAATCTTGAATGACTGTAATGAAAACAGGAAGATTCTTTCAAAGCTACCTGATTGGCTAGCAGTGAGATGGAACCGGAAGGTTATCGACATAGAAGAGGAGAGTAATCAATTTCCTACTTTCAGTCAATTTGTTAAGTTTCTGACAAGAGAGGTGAAAATTGCCTGTAATCCTGTCACGTCACTACAAGCACTTAAACTAGGTGAGGTTGAGAAGCCAAACTTTCCAAAACGTCAAAGCTTTGGAGCAAAAACACTGACCACATGTTCCAATGAAAAGTCTGTCATAACATGCATTTTCTGCCAGAAGATTGGGCATACTTTGCACAAATGCAGGAAGCTCATGGAGAAAGCAGTTTCAGACAGAATTAAGTTTGTTCAAGCTGAAAAGCTATGCTTTGGTTGTCTCAAGTCTGGTCACTTCTCAAAGAACTGCAACAGTAGGAGTGTTTGCGACATGTGTCATAAGATGCATCCAACCTGTCTTCACGACGAGCGAACCAAAGAAAACCAAAAACTACTACAAGAAAAAACAAGAACAAGTCAAGAAAGGTACCAAGAAAGACCTCAATCTAAACAACATAAAGAAACAACAACAGCTGTTACTTCAAATAGAGTAATACTTGATGAAGCTAACGCACAAACAGCAGCGATTATTCCTGTCTGGATTTCATTCATAACTCAACCAACACAAGAAGTTCTTGTATATGCTCTGTTGGATTCTCAAAGCGACACAACATTAATTTTAAGCTGAAGCATTGGAAGCAAGCAAAGAACAAGTTAAGCTGAAGCTCTCTACTATGACATCAAGAACCACAGTGGTAAGCTCTCAAAGAATAAAGAACCTACAAGTCCGAGGCTTTTATTCTAGTAAAAGGATCTCTTTACCACCTGTCTACACTCGAGAGTTCATTCCAGCGAACAGAACTCACATACCAACTAATGAAACTGCAAAAGCTTGGCCCCATCTAGAACACCTCCAAGAAGAGATAGCACATCTGCAGGATTGCGAAGTAGGTCTGCTCATTGGGTACAACTGCTCACAAGCCCTACTTCCAAGAGAAGTAGTTTCTGGCCAAGAATATCAGCCTTATGCACAGCGTACGGACCTTGGATGGAGCATTGTTGGTAACTGGAATCCCTATGTAGACTATGGCGACGCTATCGGAATCAGTCATCGCATAGTAGTAAGGCAAGTGATACCAGAAATGGAATCTTCTGTGAATCTCAAAACTGAATTACATTATGTGAGTCGAACTAAAGTTAAAGAAATTACTCCTACAGAGATAATAAAGATTCTTGAATCAGACTTCTCAGAAAAAGCTGGAGAAGATGATCCTGTGTCCCAAGAGGATCTCAAGTTCTTGTCAATTTTGAGAGAAAACATCACACAAAAGAACAATGGTCACTTTGAAATGCCATTGCCATTCAAAAGGGAAAAACCAAAACTTCCTAATAACAAGACTTGTGCTATACATCGTCTGAAATGTCTTGAAAAGAGTGTAGCGACAATGACTTTTGTTTTGGGGAAATTGTTAACTCAAATGGGGAATACTATTCATGAGATAATGAATATGTATTATCGCATACACGAATTTGATTATCCCAAATAGGGACGAGGCTAACCTCACCGTATATGAATAATTAACACGATTGCTCGTAGTAATTATTCCTATAGGTAAGATTCGGTCAATTATCAGAGTAAATTTTGATGTGATTAAAATCTATCAAGCAATCTGTCCGTCCGGCGGACTGGAGCGAGACTTAATTCTTTATCACAATTTATCGGCCTGTAAACAGCGATCATATCATTTCTGTGGCCACAAAAGAATGATATTTCGTGTAAGGCACGTTTAAAATATTTCAATAGTTAAATCAGGTAGAGCAGGTAACTTATATCGACATTTTCAGAAGCTTCAAAGTATGGAACCATGAGACAGACTGGAACCATGAGACAGACTTGATTCAAAATGATTATGAAATTTAATAAACACAACTAAAGATTACATAAACTATTAAATCACGCAGGAGTAAATATGCATAGCAAAACAAAACAATTAACAAAAATGATTGCAATACGAAATATTGGAGAGAGAAAGAGAGAGAGAGAGTGAGAGTGTGAGAGAGAGAGAGAGAGAGAGAGAGTGTGAGAGAGAGAGAGAGAGAGAGAGAGAGTGAGAGTGAGAGAGAACACAGTTCAAACAGTTCCAACACGAGACCCAAAGGCTTAGTAAGCTCTAAACAACCTTAAAACAGCACTTGAATTTAGATTGTACGTTAATTACTTGCGTTTTAGGCCCCTTTTTGTGCGGTTGCGTTCATAAAGGCAGCTTGGTCGCAGTGTCTGGAAGTCTTCCGGTAGGAGGCAGATGTTTGCGAGTGCTTCAGCTGCGGTCCGTACGAGATGGTTAATTTTAAACTCGTTTCGTTCGTGAATACACTGAACGAAGGCAAATGATCAAACTGAGGTAGATCGAAAAAGAAAGAAACTTAGATTAAAACAAAGTAGAAAAACGACGAATAAGAAGAAGAAACTCCGGCTGGAGTTCAGGAAAGTTGTAACTCTCTCTGGCGTGAAAACTTGCAACGAACGGACGGGACGCTCCATATTTTGAAGGAGCCAGAGGCACGCCTTCCTTGCGTGCCTGATCCAATCGTTTGGGAGGAGGCGTGGCGGCAACCTTCTATGTTTGCAAAATACACGTCCTCCGGGCAATGTGCAGAGAAGATAAAACTAAGTCAAAATACACTTCTAAACTGGTATTTAATAAAAGAATGCCTAATGTTGCACTTTGGGTCAAGAATTCAGTACCATTAGATTTCTCTGATCACAATAATACCACGCATGGTATAATTGTAAGCTAGCGAGACAGATATACATGTTTCTTCGGGATTAGCGCATATCAGGGTTGATTACATACCATAAAGATTATGATTATAGGATTGGTTACATGGGGATAATAAAACACAACAAGAAAAACTTTTCATACATTTAAATCATGAACGATTGTCACAAAATGATTGTCTCTGTGTGTGTGTGTGTGTGTGCAGAGTTCGTTGAGCGTTCAACAGTGGGGGAAAGAACTCGTGCTCCATTCCCCCCCCCTCTTCCTTTCCGGGGAATCCTATATGTATGTGCATGTATGTGTGTACTCTTTTGAGTTGATGAGTTTAACATCAGGATAGTGGTTGATTGTTTGTTGAGACAATGTCCATCTTGTGAGGTGTCATGCCTCCGGCCATGCGAGGATCTCGAGGGTCTCGAGGTTCCCCACGGGATCTCTAGATCGATTGGCGGCCTTTGTCACGTGTCAATGTGACAGAACACTTCTTTATCTTAGTTAGAAGATCATTAACTTATTTAAAAGTCCCAAGACATGTTCTCTGTGTTCTGGTCTCTGAATGGAAGAATGGAGGCTTTGTTTGTATAATTAGAATCTAGTTAATTTCATCAACTGGCAGAATTTGATCTGATTGTTGTTACAAGAGATTAAAGAAAGATCAGAGTTACTATGAAGACTATGTAAAATTCATGGATGAAGTCATTTCACGTGGCGATGCAGAGAAGGTGCCTGAGAAAGAAATTGACAACAGTCCAGTTTGGTATATTCCACATCATGGAGTTTATCATCCACAGAAACCAGGGAAAATACGTGTAGTATTTGACTGTTCTGCCAAGTTTCAGGAGACATCCCTCAATGACCATCTGCTCACTGGTCCTGACCTTACCAATACATTGGTAGGTGTCCTATGCCGCTTTCGTAAAGGTTCTATCGCAGTCATGTGTGACATTGAAAGAATGTTCCACCAGTTTCACGTGAAAAAGGAGGATCAAGATTACCTGCGATTTCTGTGGTGGGAGAATGGCGACCTGGAAATCACACCATCAATCTACAGAATGAAGGTCCACTTGTTTGGAGCTGCCTCGTCTCCTGGTTGTTCCAACTTTGGTCTGAAACATCTGGCAACACAAGGGCATGGTCAATACAGTGAGGACACCATACGCTTCATTCAAAGAAATTTCTATGTAGACGATGGTCTGACAAGTGTTCAAACTGAGATAGAAGCTATCCAGCTTATCAAAGAATCAAGAGAACTTTGTTCCACTGGCAGGTTAAGACTCCACAAGTTTGTTTCTAACAGTGAGAGTGTGATGGCAACCATCCCAGAAGAAGAACGCGGCACAGTCAAAGATCTGGATATGGCTTTGAGTTTACCTCAAATGGAGAGAGCTCTTGGAGTGGAGTGGTGCATTACATCTGACTCATTCAAATTCAGAGTACAAGTAAAACCCAATCCACTAACAAGAGGTGGTGTGCTTTCTACCGTAGCCTCTATGTATGACCCTCTGGGGTTCATGGCACCGTTTGTTCTTTTGGGGAAACAAATACTCCAGCAAATGTGCAGAGAGAAGGTCGGCTGGGATGAGGAAGTTCCAGAGAACTTAAGACCTAAGTGGGAGTCCTGGATTAGAGACTTGCCAAATTTAGCTGAAATGGAAATCAAGAGAAGTTTCTTACCTTCAAGTTTCGGCAAGGCCAAAATGTATGAGCTCCACCATTTTGCGGATGCAAGTGTCTCTGGATATGGTGAATGTACTTACCTGCGAGCAATTAATGAGTCTGACAACGTTCATTGCTGTTTAGTAATGGGAAAGTCAAGAGTTTCACCAAGTAAAGTTACAACCATCCCGAGACTGGAACTCTCAGCAGCGGTTGTTGCAGTTCAAACCAGCAACATGATTCGAAATGAACTAGAAATCCAAGATCTAAAGGAGTTCTTTTGGACGGATTCTACAGTTGTTCTAAGCTACATAAACAACGATGCTAGACGGTTTCACGTGTTCGTAGCCAATTGTATACAGAGAATCAAGTCCAGTACAAAGCCTGAACAATGGGCTTATGTTGCCTCTGAGGAAAATCCTGCAGATCATGCCTCTTGAGGTTTGACAGCAGAGCAACTTAAGACCTCAAATTGGTTCACAGGACCACAGTTTCTTTGGAAAAAGGAAATACCTGTAAGAGAATGCAAGGTGAGAGAAATTGAGGCAGATGATCCTGAACTTTGCAAGGCTCTTGTGTGTAACACTAAGGCGAAGGAGAGCAGATCATTACTGGATCGCCTACAGAAATTCTCTGATTGGTCAAGAGGAGTTAGGGCAGTTGCTAGACTGAAACGAAAAATCAAAGAATTCAAAGGCGTGAAGCAAAGAACCAATGAAAGTACAAGCCTAGAAGAAAGGAAAGAAGCAGAACTTGTCATCATCAAGCTTGTTCAAAAGGAAGCATTCTCAGATGAGATAAGGAGCTTGAAGCTAAAGAAAGAAATTGCCAAGACCAAAGATAGTAGGCTGTACAAGTTAAATCCATTCTTAGATGAAGAAGGTATCCTAAGGGTTGGAGGACGCCTAAGTCAAGCCACGTTACACCCACACATTAAGCATCCCGCAATACTCCCAAAGAACAGTCACATGTCAGCTTTACTTAATAAGCACTTTCACGAAAAGGTACATCATCAAGGCCGTGGAATGACATTAAACGAACTGAGAGCTAATGGATGGTGGATCCTTGGGTGCAGCAGTGTAGTCTCATCACACATCTTCAAATGTGTCAAATGCAGAAAGTATAGAAGACCTGCAGAAGAACAAAAAATGGGTGACTTACCGCAAGATAGAATGGAATCATCTCCACCATTCACTTACGCCGGTATTGACTGCTTTGGTCCAATATATGTCAAAGAAGGAAGGAAGGAATTCAAAAGATATGGTCTTTTACTCACTTGTCTATGTTCAAGGGCAATACACATAGAAATGATTGATGACATGACGACTGACTCATTTATCAACGCTTTAAGAGCATTCATTGCCATAAGAGGAAATGTTCGTCTGCTGAGATGTGATCATGGAACCAATTTTGTTGGAGCAAGGAGAGAGTTTGCTGAACTCATGAAAGGAATGGATCAAGAAAGAGTGAAGGCTCTAGGATGTGAATTTCTTATGAACCCTCCAGCAGCAAGTCATATGGGTGGTGTCTGGGAGAGACAAATAAGAACCATAAGAAGTGTTCTTACTGCTATTCTTGACAAGTCAGCGCAAAGGCTTGACAGTACCTCTGTAAGGACATTCCTGTACGAGGTTATGGCCATCGTTAACAGCAGACCACTCACCACTGAACATTTGAATGACCCATCTGGACCTGAACCTTTAACTCCGAACCATATCCTTACAATGAAGTCCACAATCATTCTGCCCCCACCTGGACAATTTACAAGAGAAGATCTGTATCTTCGAAAGAGGTGGCGTAGAGTACAGTATTTGGCTAATGAATTCTGGACTCGATGGAAGAAAGAATATCTTTTGAACTTACAGCCAAGACAAAGGTGGCACAAGAACAGAAGGAACGTAAAGATCAATGACATTGTCCTCTTACAAGATGATCTGACATCATGGAACAAATGGAAGCTGGCCAGAATCACAGAAGTCTACCCAGGATCAGATGGTAGGGTGAGAAAATTAAGATTGCTAGTTAGTGACACCACATTTGACAAAAAAGGGAAACCCACAACTAGAACTGTGTTCCTTGAAAGGCCTGTACAGAAGGTTGTTACTCTGCTTGAGTCAGATTAAGGGGTATAATGCTTTCTTGAAGTTATAGCCTAATTGGTTAATAAAATAACTTTTTCATTGAAAAGTTGAAGTGGATACTAGCAACCATTGTGTTTAGAGAAATCCCACATTAAAGTTTGTGTGATTTGGTGGGAGTGTAAATGCTGCAATTATATTGTTGATATAATTTGTTTATTTTTCTATATTAACTTTCATAATTTAGAATTTAATTGTTTGTCATTTATACATTTATACATTATTTATTTTATTTTAAGTTGCAGTACCTTTATTTTGAAGGATTGGATCAAGTTTATGCGCAAATGCGGATTTCACGTCAGATTCATGCGGCTCAACTTCAGAGGTTCATGAAAGCAAGCGGCAAGCACATACTTTATGTATTCTCAGATAAAGCTTTATTGTTACGAAGGACGTTTGTAAGGAAGATTCAAATTTCCCTTTCTCGCAGCATGCAGCCAACGAGGTATTTTGTTTTATTTCTCTGTATTTTGTGTCAGTGAAATGCCATTACATCTGTTGCACGTGCTATTGTGCATAGCTTTCGCTTTGTGTCAAGCTGATGTCATTTCTGTATTTTTTCTGTTTATACTGTTTAGTTTTCACGGTGGATTTGGAGAAAAGTCTTCAATTAAACCAGTAGCAAGATAACCACTTGTGTCTGCGTATGCTTTGGAGGAGGGATTAACACACACACACACACACACACACACTCTGTCTCTTTCTCTCTCTCTCTCTCACACACACACACACACACTTTCTCTCTCACACACTAATTATAAAGTCTAAAGTCTTTAGACTGTTTATGATTAGTGCTTTTTTTTAAAGTTTATGGGTAAGAATCGTGTAAAAAAAAATCCCTTATTCTGAGGATGGATTCTGGGAAATCTCCCTTATTTTCAATGTTCAATGTTGACAGCTATGCTATAGCAAATAACACGGATATATACATTGCGCCGATATATTTGTTTTTAATCATCAACGAACACCACTAACCACTCGGTGAGTTGCACAGTTTTGAAAACGAACGTTAAGGGTTGTTTTAAGGACATGTTTGTGCATGCCCATAGACAGCCACTCTAAAGCAGTCTCCAATGGGGGAGGAGCCAACAGTATAAAAGAGTGGCTGAATATTCACTCGGGGTCTCTTGTTAGGCCGATGCGTGAGTGTGCAGTTGTGGTGCCATGAACAAGTCAAATAGTATCTTGCTGTAGTGAAACCGTGTATTGTGGATACGTGTTTACAGTTTTTTTGTTTATTTTGTTTAGTTAATTATTTTTTTTTTGCCGGTTGAAGAGTTGATTATTACTGTACAGTTTGGGACTCGCTTGTAAATAAGGTTCACCTCTATGTAAATAAACCATCATGTTGCACCATAGTGCATTTGCGAGTTGGGCCATCATTTTTATTTTTTTCCATCTTGGACCTTACCACGTCCAGGAAGTGGGCCATCAAAACCCACTTCCCTACAGTTGGTAGTGGGGAAGCACACAGCTTTTTGACCGTGTTAAGCCATGTACTACATGGGATACCATGCTGACCATGCTCATAGGATTATTACGTGTTGAATTGAGTTTAATGATGCCTAACCATGCTTCACTGATAAAGAGCAATGTTCAAGGACATTATGAAATATGGACAATGTTTGTGCGCTGTCTACAAGGTATGGATTTATGCTTTGAACCACAAAGAATGAGACACCATAAGAAGCTAATGGAAGCAACGTTTATTAATTGAGCACAACAAATAAAAGACTTTGGTTGCATCTTACATCCGTGTTCATGGAGTTTATGCGTGTTCATTAATTGCTCACTCCTATTACCAATACTACAGCAGCGGCTTAATGGAAAGCTGTTACATTAAGTAAAAAAACTCTGTTTCACTAAGCAGGTGAGCATATTTAATAGACTTGCTTCCAATGGACTGTGAGCATAAGCTGCACGTGGATGCCACTTCAGAGAGGAGGCTTCATTGAGCATGAGTTCTTCAGCACGTCAAGGATTCACTTCATGGATATCGGATTTCATTGTGGAAATGTGTCCACTGTTCCAGTTGGATTCGTAGTGGATTTGCTTCTCTGTTCCAGTTGTATTCGCACTGGATTTGCTGTTCCTGTTGGATTGCTTCTTGCTGGGACAAAGATTGATTCGGCAGTGGATAAAAAAGGTATTGTTGCAACAACAAATGTTTAATGGCCACTGACTCTGTGTGCACACAAAATTATGCGTAAATCCAATGCATTGGTTGCCAAAAGTTACACATTTATTCTTTGTACTGCATTGGTTTTGAGTACTGTGTGTAATATGGAAGAGCAGTGTTTGGCCGTGGAGGGATCCGCTGTGACAAAACAACAACTTTGTAATGAAAATGAAAATGCAAAGCCTGAAATGCCAAAAAGGACAATTAAACTCTCAGCAAAGGCTTTAGTGGAAAATCTTGATTCATTACAAAAATTGAGAAAGGCAAAGCTGAACAAAGCACACAAAATGATTGAGACTATTAAAAGGTTGATGCAAGGCAACAAAGAAAATGAGTCTGAAGTATGAAACATGTATGAAAATGTCAATGATTTGTGTTTAGGGGCCAAGGAAACGCATGATTCATTGTTGAGAAACATGATATATGGTTCACGGCAAAACTGATTCCAATTAATGAGTTTACTGAACATCTGAATGTATGGCTGTCTACACCTTTAACATCTGAAGGGGTTGATGTAAATGTTAATGATGATATAGTTCCTGAGGACAGTGTTTCAAATGTATCAAAGGTTACCACTGCATTTAGTAACTGTAGTTCAAGCAGTCGAAGTTCTTCCACTTCATTAGCACGCATACAGGCAGAGGCAGAGAGAGCTGCACTTGTGGCACGTGCCACTGCATTAAAAACGAAACATGCAATTGAAACACAGCAGGAGGAATTGCGAAAAAAAATGGAACAAGTGGAATTAGATGCTGAAATTGCAGCATCCACTGCAAGAATTGCTGTTTTGGGGACGATCGACAGTCATAGAAAATGTTCACGTACTGGCAGTTCACATTCTAAAGGAAAAAGATCAACAAAGGCTCAGATTTCAAGCGATGTGCCAGGAAATGAAGTTTTTCATTCCACAAGACCAAAGGTGTTAAATCCACAAGTTACTGAATATGTGCCAATGAGTGAAATACCAATGGATACAGCTAGATTTATCAGTAGCGTTCCAATACAACCAGCTGGTGCTTCCTGTAACATCACAAACCGATCAACATTAATGCAGCCTAAAAGAGTGTTGAACATTCAAGAAAGCAGTACTTACCAGCAACAAGACTCACATTCTTTTGCTCAACTTTCCAGAGGCAATATGGCAATATCTCAAGCTGTGAACTGTCTTCCATCTCAAGGTGAACCCCTGTATGAGATTCTGAAAAGGAGTTAACATATCTGGTACATCAAGTTCAACCTCAAACGCTTCCCAAAAGAGAGATTCCAGTCTTTGATGGTAACCCACTTCAGTATGTGCCATTCATTAGAGCTTTTGAGCACAGTGTTGAAGAAAAGACACGCAATAAAAGGGACTGCTTGTATTTTCTTGTATTCACGACAGGACAACCCAGAGTACTGGTTCAAAGTTGTCAACATCTTGATCCAGAAGTAGGTTATTTAGTAGCCAAGAAACTTCTGAAGGAGCAATTTGGTGATGAATTCCAGATTGCAGCTGCATACATGGAAAAGGCTTTAAGTTGGCCATCATTAAGGACTGAGGATGCACAAGGTCTTCATGCATATTCTTTGTTTTTGCGTGCATGTTGTAACATCGTTGATACTATCGCCTATATGCAAGAACTAAACATGCCAAGTAATATGAGAACTGTGGTAATGAAACTCCCTTTCAAATTGAGAGAACGTTGGAGAGAAAGAGCTTGTGAGATAATGGAGTTGAATCAAGGTAAAGCAAAATTCTCACACATTGTGAACGACAGGCAAAGATGGCATCAGATCCTGTGTTTGGATGCATTCAGGATAAGCAACCAAGTGCAGTTAGCAGGACATTCAAGGGAAACAGTTTTGCTACAAATGTTACAAATGGTAATTCAGTTCCAAGGGGATATGTAACATCACAATTAAGAAACCATTCCTTATGTAGCGGGCACTCCCTCTTTACACGAGGAGCAAAGACAGGAACACTACCTCTAGCTTAAACATGACTACGCCACCCTGGTTATCAGGGAAATATTTTTTATTGATCTAAGATTTTACACAAAACACACAGGAACGTGATTGTCAAGAAGGGCTAGAGACATGGATACCAATAATACAAAAACTTTATTTAAATACTCACAATAATTTTAAATGATATAAAACTGGGTCATCCACATTCACAATACCAAAGGAGACCACGAGATAAAGGAGGCCGAGGCTTAACGGCAGATGCACAAACTCAATAAACAAGGTTTCTATCACTCTCAGCACCTCGTGTACAAGTATCCGCACACACACTGCAATACAGTCAAGAAATAACCACACAGCACTCTGTGACGAGCCCTCCACCACCGCGTAAAGACCTACTAGTGGCCTGCCCCAAAGCCTCGGCTCCTGCAACGAGAGCAAAAAATATTACAACAGGTCTCAAGATCAACAATGACACTCACTCCACACATGCACAAATAATAAACATTTAAATTAGTAAACTAGAAAGAAATACTAAAAAAAGGTTTAGTGCCAGCACTGGGTATTCCCTCACTGATCTTCTACCAGCACCTTTGAAGTCAATCTCAAATCAAACAAATACAACACTCAAAGTAAACCTCACATCAGAACAGTCAGTAGTACAAACAATGAAAAATAAATATAGGAAAAATAAATAAATACCAAAAAGAAACACCAAAAACAAAACAAATATACAAACACTTGGAACCCAGCTAACAGGGAACGTTCCCATAACTTTCACTAACGTTATGTAAAAGTTATGTAAATGTTAGTAAATAACCTTCCTAAAATAATGTTTTTGGAACGTTCTTATAATGTATATAGAGTTCAAATACATTCTTGTAACGTTGAGAGAAAAACGTTCTGAGAAAAAAGTTTTAAGAACGTTCTTGTAATGTTATTTGTTTTTGACTGATGTTCTCATACTGTTGAGTGAAAACGTTCTTATAACAATGTTCACTGAACGTTCTTGTGATGTTCTCATACTGTTGAGTGAAAACGTTCTCATAATGTTCACGGAACGTTCTTGTGATGTTCTCATACTGTTGAGTGAAAACGTTCTTATAACAATGTTCACTGAACGTTCTTGTGATGTTCTCATACTGTTGAGTGAAAACGTTCTTATAACAATGTTCACTGAACGTTCTTGTGATGTTCTCATACTGTTGAGTGAAAACGTTCTTAGAACAATGTTCATGGAACGTTCTTGTGATGTTCTCATAATGTTGAGTGAAAAAGTTCTCATAACAATGTTCACGGAACGTTCTTGTGATGTTCTCATACTGTTGAGTGAAAACGTTCTTATAACAATGTTCATGAAACGTTCTTGTGATGTTCTCATACTGTTGAGTGAAAACGTTCTTATAACAATGTTCATGGAACGTTCTTGTGATGTTCTCATACTGTTGAGTGAAAACGTTCTTATAACAATGTTCACTGAACGTTCTTGTGATGTTCTCATACTGTTGAGTGAAAACGTTCTTATAACAACGTTCATGGAACGTCCTTGGGATGTTATTTTTTTTCACTGATGTTCTCATAATATTGAGTGAAAATGTTCTTATAAGAATGTTTATGGAACGTCCTTGTGATGTTATTTTTACTTGACTGATGTTCTCATACTATTGAGAGACAACGTTCATAGAACAACATTCTCAGATACAAAAATGTGTTCTTTGAATGTTTTCTAACATTCCCATTAAGTTATGAAAACGTTATTTCTGAATGTTTTCTGAACGTTCCAAACATCCGGGGCTTTTTTTAAGTATTAAAGAACGTTTTTTTCTTTGTTTATGTGAACTTTAGAAGAACATTCCATTCTATAATTTTGGTAATGTTATTAAAATGTAATTCTTTTAATGTTTTCTAAACGTTCAAAACATCCAGGACCAGTTTTTTAAAAATGTTTTAAGAACGTTTTGTCTAAACATTTATACATAACTTTTAAAGAACGTTAGTGAACATTATGGGAACGCTCTCTTAAGTTAAAAAAACTAGCAGGGAACATTCTGGAAAGCTCTCTTTAAAATATACTGTAAAATAAAACCTAAAAATAAAGGGAAAGATCTTGAAAGTTCTCTTTAGGTTATAAAAAAGAACCTACAGAGAACGTTCCTAGAACGTTCTTATTTGGTTCCCAAAACAATAACCAAATGGGAACCATATGGGAGCATTAGGGGGAAAGTTCTGTTTTTTTGGGGTTCTTTGTTAGCTGGGATTGAACCTAATGCATTACACTAATCAATCAGGACTTTGAATTTCCATTTTGTAACAGCAATTCTTCTGATTCTGAATTAAATTCTCTCATTGTCTTTCTATCACTCACAACTCTGCGCATGTGCTCCATTCCATGCCATCTTTACACCAAACATCCAGCGTCTCCAGGCAACCATTAACCATTAATCCAGCTAACAAAACTAAGTTGTCAGAACGTTTTGCTAACATTCCCATTAGGTTAGGAAAACATTATTTCGGAATGTTTTTTAAACATTGAAAACGTCCAGTTTTTTTAATTGAGAACGTTCCCTGCAGGTTATTTTTAGGTTTTATTTTATAACCCAAAGAAAACCTTCTCAGAACGTTCCCTGCGGGTTATTTTTAGGTTTTATTTTACAGTATATTTTAAAGAGAGCTTTCCAGAACATTCCCTGCAAGTTATAGTTTTTTTATAACCAAAGGAGAGTGTTCCCATAACTTTCACTAAAGTTCTTTAAAAGTTGTGTAAATGTTTAGACAAAACGTTCTTAAAACATTTTTAAAAAATTGGATGTTTTGAACGTTTCGAATTTTTAAAAAAATATATGTTTTTATAACATTTCCAAAATGAGAACACTTTAATACTTTAAAACAAAAAACAAACAAAAAAATGGTTGTTTGGAACATTCATAAAACATTCAGAAATAACGTTTTCATAACTTAATGGGAATGTTAGAAAACATTCAAAGAACAAATTGTTGTATCTGAGAATGTTGTTCTATGAACGTTGTCTCTCAATAGTATGAGAACATCAGTCAAGTAAAAATAACATCACAAGGACGTTCCATAAACATTCTTATAAGAACATTTTCACTCAACATTATGAGAACATCACAAGGACATTCAGTGAACGTTGTTCTAAGAATGTTTTCACTCAACATTATGAGAACATCACAAGGACATTCAGTGAACGTTGTTCTAAGAACGTTTTCACTCAATATTATGAGAACATCAGTCAACTTTACGAGAATGTAACGTATTTTAACTCTAAACATTATAAGAACGTTCCAGAAACATTATTTCAAAGTTTTTTTTACTAACATTTACAATAACATTAGTAAAAATTATCGGAACGCTCCCTGCTGGGTTTCTATTGTGTTGTTTTCCACATGTCTTGTTAGATTTGACTTGTCTAGTTGTTTGAGTTTGTGTTCTTTTTTCCCTTGTGGTGTGGTTGTGTTTTTGGTTTAGAAAATGTAATTTTTCCTCTTTATGATTCCATTGTTTGGACTGTGTACTACCCAGAGACTCGTACAAAATGTTGTGTACTACACAGTAAAATGTGAATCTTCCCAGCTAACAGGGAACGTTCCCATAACATTCATAACGTTCTTTAAAAGTTGTGTAAATGTTAGTACAAAACGTTATTTAAATAATGTTTTCGGAACGTTCATATAACGTTATTAACGTTCTTGTAACGTTGATTGAAAACATTCTTAGAACAAGGTTCTTGGAATGTCTTTATGACGTTATTTGTGATTGATGAAAGTTCTCATCACGTTGATAGAAATCGTTCTTAGAACAAGGTTCTTGGAACGTCTTTATGACGTTATTTGTTATTGATGAAAGTTCTCATCACGTTGATAGAAAACTTTCTTAGAACAACATTCTCAGAACGTCCTTATAATGTTATTAGCATTTTCTGAATGTTATATTTAGGCTATCATAAAACGTTCTGGGAACACGTGTACGTTAAGTACACTTGTTAACAAATGTGAGCTTCTTAACATTAGTTTACAATCACTAGATTTGTATAATATGCCCATAATATATAGTATAATATAATACCTATACAAACATTTTAAACATCACAATAGTTGGTAACACTTTATTTGAAGGGGTGTGCATAAGACTGACATGACACTGTCATAAACATGACATAACACCTGTCATGAACATGAATGAGTCTTTATGAATGTTTATGACTGTTGTCATTAAGTGTCATTCGGTAAATTATGACACTTTTAATGCAAAGTTGACATTGTTTAAAACGTCTTTGTTATGACAACTTGACATTAACCAAGACAAAAATGTCTTTGTTATGACAACTTGACATTACCCAAGACAAAAATGTCTTGATTATGACACCTTGACATTAACAAAGACAGAAATGTCTTTGTTATGACAACTTGACATTAACCAAGAAATCATAACCTGTCAACCTGTCACAAATATGTCATAACAGGTCTAATTATCAAACTTAAAGCATTTTACAGTGTAATAACCCTTAATGACATCTTTATAACTAGTACAATGTGTTCCACTTTACTTGAGGACAAGTAAAATATTCATGACACAGTTATAATGGTGTCATGACGGCCAAAGTTGTGACAGGTTGACAGGTTTTGATTTCTTGGTTAATGTCAAGTTGTCATAACAAAGACATTTCTGTCTTTGTTAATGTCAAGTTGTCATAATCAAGACATTTTTGTCTTGGGTAATGTTGTCAAGTTGTCATAACAAAAACATTTTAAACAATGTCAACTTTGCATTAAAAGTGTCATAATTTACCGAATGACACTTAATGACAACAGTCATAAACATTCATAAAGACTCCTTCATGTTCATGACAGGTGTTATGTCATGTTTATGACAGTGTCATGTCAGTCTTATGCACACCCCTTCAAATAAAGTGTTACCCAATAGTTTATAACACTGCCCCAATAAACCAGCACTTACCCAGCTAACAAAAATAAGTTGTCAGAACGTTTTGCTAACATTCCCATTAGGTTAGGAAACCGTTATTTCTGAATGTTTTTTTATAACGTTGGAATCGTCCAGTTTTTTTAATGTATTAAGAAATTTTTTTCTTGGTTAATGTGAACGTTAAAGGAACATTTTGGTTTAGAAAATGAGCACGTTTTGGGAAGGTTTTATTTGGGTTATAAATAAAACCTAAAAATAATCTGCAGGGAAAGATCAAAGGTTCTCTTTAGGTTATATATAAAAAAAAAAGAACCTACAGAGAACGTTCCTAGAATGTTCTTATTTGGTTCCCAAATAACCAAATGGGAACCATATGGGAACATTAGGGGGAAAGTTCTGTGTTTGTTGGGTTCTTTGTTAGCTGGGATTGAACCTAATGCATTTCACAAATCAATCAGGACTTTGAATTTTTTTACAGTATATTTTAAAGAGAGCTTTCCAGAATGTTCCCTGCACGTTATAGCTTTTTTTAATAACCAAAAGAGAGTGTTCCCATAACATCCACTAACATTCTTGAAAAGTTATGTATAAATATTATGTATGTTTAGACAAAACGTTCTTAATACATTAAAAAAACTGGACGTTTCCAACGTTTAAAAAACATTCCGAAATAACGTTTTAATAACATTTTCAAAATGAGTGAATGGAATGTTCCTTTAACGTTCACATTAACCAAGAAAAAACATTCTTAATACATTAAAAAAACTGGACGTTTCCAACGTTTAAAAAACATTCAGAAATAACGTTTTAATAACATTTTCAAAATTAGTGAATGGAATGTTCCTTTAACGTTCACATTAACCAAGAAAAAACGTTCTTAATACATTAAAAAAACTGGACGTTTCCAACGTTTAAAAAACATTCAGAAATAACGTTTTAATAACATTTTCAAAATGAGTGAATGGAATGTTCCTTTAACGTTCACATTAACCAAGAAAAAACGTTCTTGATACATTAAAAAAACTGGACGTTTCCAACGTTTAAAAAACATTCAGAAATAACGTTTTAATAACATTTTCAAAATGAGTGAATGGAATGTTCCTTTAACGTTCACATTAACCAAGAAAAAACGTTCTTGATACATAAAAAAAACTGGACGTTTTCAATGTTTAAAAAACATTCCGAAATAACGTTTTCCTAACCTAATGGGAATGTTAGCAAAACGTTCTGATAACTTATTTTGTTAGCTGGGAAGATATAGTGTGGAAGACAACCAGCAATCACGGTGGCGCGTGCTGGAGACGAGCAGGCCTCACACAAGACGCCTAGGCTGTGCACACATACACATGTGTTGGGAAGAGAGTTTGTTATCGAGATAAACTTTATATATAAAGCAGCAGCGTCAAATCAGCGTTGCCCACCAGGCGTCGCAGCACAAATTTTCCTCCAAAAAAATACACACATGAGCAGACTTGCAATGTATAAAACAATGAGCGCTGTACAAAGTGGACATTTCACGTACCTTTAATTCATAAACCTGCCGCCCATCCACACCACGCATACACAGGACACGGGACACAACATACCCCGACGCACGGGAATGCAAGAGGGTCAATACAAAGGGAGAGCCGCCGCCACTCAAAGCTCACTCCGCGAGCTATCCCCGTAGCTATAAATCACACAGTCGTTACGACAGATCACATACCTGTGGACTAACCAATCAGCCAACGCACCCATAAGGTTACCTCAAAGCATCCTGGGGCGGTCCCAGGGGCAATGACGCGACACTCAACCGGCAAGCACACACAAGTAGTGACTACTTGTTCTTTTTATACCATCCCACCGTGTTCGTGATTGGTCCCGCACTACCCCAAGCACATTAATTTGATTATGGGGCCACAATACGTCCCACTACACTTATACAAGACCAGTGATAACACAACTTGCTTGTTCTGTCAAGACAATCATGTTTTAAAAAGGTGTTATACTTTTAAACATAAGTCACAACAAGAAAAGCTTGACTTTTTAAGAGAAACAGGAGTTTGTTTCAGCTGTTTGAAGTTTGGACATATTAGTAGGGAATGTGACGACTGCCTTGTGTGTTAAGTTTGTAACCAGACACATCCTTCAGTGTTGCACATATACATCGCAAGCCAGTTGTGGAGGACAAGGGGCAAAGGAGTAGCATAGTGTCTGCACAAACCTGTGGACATACACGGGCCGGTTATGAAAAATGCTTTCTGTCCAAATGATTATTCCAGTGCAAGTAAAATCAGCCAAAGGAGACAAGATAATTGAAAAGTATGCGTTTTTGGATCCTGGGAGTTCAGCTACATTTTGCTCTGAGCAGCTGATGGATGAACTGAACATCAGAGGTAAAAGGGTTAGCATTTTTCTGTGCACTATGGGACAAGAGCAGTCTGTATCTTGTAATGTGGTAACTGGTTTGGAGATAAGTGGAATCAACAAAAATAATTTATTTTCCCTTCCGGAAGTATATACTCAGAAGAAAATGCCTGTCAACTCAGATAACATTATAACACAGGAGGAAATATCAAAATGGCCATATCTGGACAGAGTGAAACTTACACATATTGAGGCTAATGTTGATTTACTCATTGGAGCCAATGCGTCCCAAGTGATGGAGCCATGGGAGGTAATAAATGGCTATGGTAATGGACCCTATGCCATTAGAACCCTACTGGGGTGGGTTGTTAATGGACTTTCAGAGAGGAGCAGTGACTGCAGGAATGATACTGGCACACCGTTTGTTACTGTCAACAGGATTTCTATTGGAAGGCTTGAGGAATTGCTTCAACATCAGTATAATTGTGGCTTCAATGAAAACATGGTGGATAAGAAAGGGATGTCCAGAGAGGATCTGAAGTTTATGGAGATAATGGACAAGTCAGTAAGGTACAGGATGGACCTTACAATCTTAAGTTACCATTTCAAACTAATGATGTGGTATTGCCTAACAACTTGTGTTTCGCCAAGCAAAGGTGCAATGGTTTGAAAAATAAATTTGAAAGGAACAAACTGTTTCATGAGAAATATACAAGTTTCCTCTCTGATGTTCTTGAGAAAGGTTATGCTGAGAAGGTGCCAGAAGAACAGTTAAATCGTGTTGATGGTAAGGTTTGGTACGTTCCTCATCATGGAGTGTTCCATCCAAAAAAGGGAACGTTGAGAGTTGTATTTGATTGTGGAGCAACATTTAAGGATACATCACTCAACAAACAACTGTTGCAAGGTCCCAACCTTACAAATTCACTTCTGGGAGTTCTGATACGATTCAGGCAGGAGCCCATAGCCTTGATGGCTGACATTCAAGCTATGTTTCATCAGGTTAAGGTGTCTAAAGAAGATGTTGACTTTCTTCGGTTTCTATGGTGGTCTGATGGAGACTTGAAACCGGAAGTTTCTACTTACCGAATGACAGTTCATCTGTTCGGAGCTGTATCCTCTCCAAGTCTCCTGTTATGCATTAAGACAAACTGCAACGGACAATCAACCACTCTTTTCAACAAAAGTGATCAAAACCATCTTTGAAAGTTTCTATGTGGATGATTGTTTGAAGAGTGTCTCTTCGGAAGAGGCAGCTGTCATCATGGTACAGGATCTTACTGCTCTTTGTCAAAAGGGTGGGTTTTGTTTGATCAAGTGGATCAGTAACAGTCGCAAGGTATTGCAATCAGTTCCAGAGGAATCCAGAAGCAAAGAAATCCAGTGTTTGGATTTAGCTCGGGATAAGTTACCTGTGGAAAGAACTTTGGGTCTTCAGTGGTGTACAGAGGTTGATAAGTTTCAATTTAGAATGCAGTTGAAAACCCAACAATGTACAAGGAGAGGAATATTGTCTACTGTCTGTTCTGTATATGATCCTATGGGATTTCTCGCTCCTATTATGCTACCTGCCAAGTTACTCCTGCAGGAGATGTGTAGACAGAATCTGAGTTGGGATGAGAATATACCCCCAATATTTCAAACACAGTGGAATAGTTGGACTTCTGATTTGGATAAGTTGTCAGAGTTCCGAGTGGACCGATGTCTAAAACCCGCAGAATTTGGACAAATCATTCATGCCTGTTTACATAATTTTTCAGATGCCTGTGAAAGAGGATATAGCATAGTTACTTATGTCAAGCTGATCAACAGGGAGGACAAAGTGCATGTGACATTTCTACTCAGTAAGGCCAGAGTAGTGCCCCTTAAACCGATAACCATTCCTCGTCTGGAACTAACAGCAGCTGTACTCGCTGCTAAAGTGGACCAAATGCTGAGAAAGGAGTTAAGACTTCAATTGGAGAATTCAACTTTTGGACTGACAGCCAGACTGTGCTTAAGTACATCAAAAATGAGGACAAGCACTTTCAGACTTTTGTTGCAAATAGGGTCTCTTACATAAGAGATAGGACACAACCACAGCAATGGAGATATGTTTCCACTAAGGAAAACCCTGCAGATGATGCCTCACGTGGAATGCAGATTAAAACATTTGGGCAAAGCAAAAGATGGATTGAAGGTCCAAGTTTCTTTTGGACATCAGAAGATTATCAACCACTTCCAACAGAAGAACACAACATTCAAGAGGATGATCCTAAGATCAAAGGAGAGCATAAGGTAAATGCTTTTATTCTGCAAGGTACATCAAATTCCACCAATTACTTTATCACCTACTTCTCAGAGTGGAAAAGACTGAAAGTGGCGATTGCTTGGATTCTCAAATTGAGAAAAGTGCTAAATAGGCTACATCTCAAAAGGAAGGAACTACTGGCATTGGAAAGAGATTGCAATGTTACTAAATCTGCCGTAGATGTGCAAATAAATTTGTTTAAAGTAACTCAAGGTGGACAATCTTTGTCACTGGAGGATCTCTTTGAAGCTGAAATGGCTATTGTTCACTTCAGTCAACAACAACAATTTCAAGATGAAATTTAACAACTGAAGAGTGGTTCTAATGGAGTCAAGATGAGTAGCAGTCTATATAGACTGGACCCTGTATTGGACAATGAACTCATAAGGGTAGGAGGAAGACTCAGGAAGGCAGCTATGCCTATTGAATCCAAGCACCCCATCATATTGTCTAAGAATCAGCACATTTCACATCTTCTACTTCGTCACATTCATGGACAATTGGGCCATTGTGGTAGGAATCATATGTTATCCAAGTTAAGACAAATATACTGGATTACAAACGCTAATGCTGCTGCAAGAAAAGTAATTTCCAAATGTGTTGTATGTAGGCGTTATAGAGGGATGACAGGTGAGCAAAAGATGTCAGACCTTCCCCTTGAACGAATTACTCCTGATCTTCCACCCTTTACAAACACTGGAGTGGATTATTTTGGTCCTATCGAAGTCAGACAAGGACGTAGTAATGTGAAGCGATAAGGAGTAATCTTCACTTGTATGGCATCCAGAGCAGTGCATTTGGAAGTAGCTTACTCCTCGGACACTGATGGATGTATAAATGCTTTAAGGAGATTTGTTGCTCGAAGAGGTCAAGTAGCTCACATTAGGTCTGACAATGGAACAAATTTCATTGGTGCCAACAGAGAGTTGAAAGAGGCTTTTTCTGTGTGGAATAACAATCAAATTGAAAAGGAGTTACTTCAAGTAGGGGTTCAGTGGAGCTTTAATCCACCAGCTGGCTCCCATTATGGAGGTGCGTGGGAGCGCATCATTCGCATGGTGAGAAATATTCTTTGTTCTGTACTTCGCCAACAGACGCTGGATGATGAATCATTCCATACTATTCTGTGTGAAGTAGAGTCCATTTTAAACGATCGTCCAATTACCAAGCTTTCCAGTGATTCCAATGATCTTGAGGCCCTCACCCCTAATCATCTTCTTCTTATGCAAGGCAAGCCTGCTTTACCACCTGGACTTTTTGAAAAGACCGATCTGTATGTAAAAAGAAGATGGAGGCAAGTTCAGTATTTAGCTGATCTTTTCTGGAAACGATGGATACAGGAGTATCTACCTCTGTTACAAAAACGTCAAAAGTGGACAAAGGAACGACAAAGTTTTGTTCCTGGTGACATTGTTCTTTTACTGGATCCTACTGCACCTCGTGGATCATGGCCACTTGGTAGAGTACTGGAAACTTTTCCAGATGATAAAGGTCTAGTACGTACTGTAAAGATTAAAACCAAAGGTAGTGTTCTGGAACGACCTGTTAGAAAGCTTTGTCTTTTGTTGGAGTTAAATGATTGAGGTGACAATGGTTCTGTGATTACAAGTTTAATAATGTCATGAATTTATGACGAAATGTCTGTACAGGTTGCTTTAATTGTTATGGCTCCTTTATGTATGTTTTCTGTAATTGTTATGTCTTCCTGCCATAAGCAATTAAGGGGCCGGTGTGTAGGAGCCATTTCAATGCAATTATATATTTGTCCACTGGGGGAGCTCTGACATTTGTGTATTAGGAGCACATGGGTAATTAGACAACAGGTGCATTGGTAGTAGGGGAAGCTCACAGTTTTTTGACCGTGTTAAGCCATGGTCTACATGGGATACCATGCTGACCGTGCTCATAGGATTATTACGTGTTAAATTGAGTTTAATGATGCTTAACCATGCTTCACTGATAAAGAGCGATGTTCAAGGACATTATGGAATATGGACAATGTTTGTGCGCTGTATCTACAAGGTATGGATTTATGCTTTGAACCACAAAGAATGAGACACCATAAGAAGCTAATGGAAGCAACGTTTATTAATTCGAGCACAACAAATAAAAGACTTTGGTTGCATCTTACATCCGTGTTCATGGAGTTTATACGTGTTCATTACTTGCTCACTCCTATTACCAATACTACAGCAGCGGCTTAATGGAAAGCTGTTACAAATTTATTGGCAAATTACCAATCAATGTCCTCAAATGAAATTAGTTATCTCAGGTTTTGATTCAATGCATTATTAATAACAGTAACATACTGTAAATAATACAGTAAAGAACTGTACATTTACAGCTGCTCTTGTTTTGCTGTTTTTACAGGTGTGCTGTATTTTTTACAGTATAATTGTAGTTTATGATTTACAGTACTCTTGTAAAATTTACAGGCTTACTGGCAACCTAAATTGCCAGTAAGTTGCTGTACATTTTTGAGCAATTTGTTACAGTGTGTGAATTATATAATTTTATATAATTTATATAATCAGCGGCGGTTTGTTTATCGCTCTCAATACCGGTCTGACCTCATTGTCAAGCCTTAGATGAGCTCTCCAAGGAGTGTCAGCCCGACCACTTAGTTTGCCTTTATTTACCATTTTTACAAACATTTTATACATAGTTTTTCCTCCCATGTCATCAAACACATGTCATCTCTCTGGACTCTAACAGTTGACCAGTACAGTCTTTAAAATCAGAAAATAGAGAGTCAGAAATTTTTACACACAAAAGAATCATCTCCAAAATTAAACTTAAAAATTAAAAATTAACATTAAAAGATATTTAAAACCATACTTGTTCCAAATTAAGCAGATAAGTTAAAAACTGTTTCACATCCAGGAGGGTTTACACCAAAAAGAGATTGCCTTAGATTGTGCATAAGAGGCTCTATGGCCAAGGAGTACAGCATACCAGATAATGAACATCCTTGTCTGACCCCCCTATGAACTTTAAAAGGAGCACTTAAACCATCGTTGATCTTTAAAATACTCTCAATGTCACTATACAAGACTCAAAGCATGTTTATAAGGCCAGTGCTGAACCCAAACGCATCTAATGTTTGCCACAAATACTGATGTTCAACTCTGTCAAAGGCCTTTTCTTGATCAATTGAAATTAGGCAAATTTCACAACGCAATGAATTGGAGGTCCAAAACATCACAAATTAAAATTATATTGTCAGATATCAACCTATTGGGTATACAATAAGTCTGGTCAACAAATATGCTCCATAACTTTTTTCAGTCTCATTGCCAACACCTTTGACAACAGTTTGTAGTCAGTGAAGAGCAGGCAGGCAGTTCTTGATCTCTTGTAAATCCCCTTTTTTTAAAAAATGAAAAGGTGCTAGCATCCATTTTGGCAATATTTTGATGACGTGAGTGAACCAGAGCACCTTGGGCAGAAAAAACCCAACAGGTTAGATAGAGCTGACTTTTTTCTTTTGAGAACTTTAAAATGTTCTCCTTCTCTTGTTGAGTCTGCCAAATCTTGGAGCTTCACTAGTTTTCATGATCTAGTCATGTCCCTTGTGACATTGAGAGTATACTGTAGGCACAGCTGCTTTATATTAAACTTGCCTATGCCCCACCACTGTTGTAAAGAAGTGTATTCAGATTTTTCTTTTGTGTAACCACTCCACAAAATACTTAAAAGCATCTTTAAAAGCATTACCAGAAAGCAAGGATACATTCAAATGCCAATAGGCACTTTTGCATTTCACGTCTTTAACAAATATAGCAACTTGTACAAGGCAATGATCTGAAATACCAACTGGGTGTATTGAACAATCTATAAGTATATTACTCTGATGTTTGAAACAGTAAAATCTATCAAGCCTTGCCAAAGACAAAGAATTATCTTTAACATGAATCCAAGTATATTGACGCTGAGTAGTATGAAAAAGCATCCAAACATCACATAAATCATTCATCTCAATTAAATTAACAAGACAATTCTTACTGGCTCCATGTGGTTCTGGGTGGTTTCTATCTAGAGCTGCATTCTCAGTGCAGTTAAAATCACCACCTAGGAACATGTATCCATCATCACTACAGTTACTTATTACAGTATTCAAAAAACACCCTTTCTGTGCCTACAGTTGGAGCATTGATGAAAGTAATTTTTACACTTTCAAATACAGCTTGTGTTTTTAACAAGCGACCTTCAATGACTTCTTCAGTAACAAAAGTAATGGGTAAAAAATCTCTAGAAAACAGGATACCAACTCCACCACTGTTACTATGCTTATGACTGAGAAAAACTTCCACATCCCAATCTTTCTTCCATGCAGTTTCATTTTCAACGGTGCTATGCGTTTCTTGTTAAAAAAAATACATTTCATTTCTTAACTTTAAACAAACTGATAAGGGAAACTCTCTTTGCATCCTCTCTGGCACCACTGACGTTTAAAGAACCCAACTCACACATAGCAAATGTTAATGTGCATTTTAACAAAACAGAGAGGTTAACACAAAAAAAGAAAAAGAAAAACAAAAGACACTTACCATCATTAGCTATTTGTGCTCTAACTTTTATCATACATTTTTTTAGACAAAAAATTTCTTGACTGTAAAGGTCAGTTGGCTGGGGTGTTCTGTATTTTTCATGCATAGTTTAACTGAATCAAGGAACAGCTTTAAATCTGGGAAAAACTCATCAACTTTAACTGACCTCAAGCCTTTGGTTCTTTGTAAAAAGGACTGAATTTTGGTGAAAAAATAAGCACTCTTCACATCCATTTGTGTGTCTCCAATCCCTTCAAGACTCCTGCGTGTTCATCAACCCATCGTCTTTCTGAGAAGAACAACTCGTCTTTGACACTTTTGTAACTTGTTCAGTTTTTGATTTATTTTCTGGATTTTTTCTCAACAACACTGACTCAGCTACTCTAGTCGCGGTTTGACCAACACATTTAAATTATCTTGTGATTTTTGTTCACTCGCTACATTTTATATCAGCTCATTCTCCTGATCAATATCATTTCGGTTTTCTACCTGCACAGTTCTCTGCGGTTCGCCAGGTAAAGAGGCTCTGCTTTCGGCCCGAACGGTCGGCGGGTTCGCTGCGTTAACAGCCCGGGTCTCACCTGCTCTCTCTGGGCACGAGCGAATCACATGCCCTACAGTCCCACACCTAAAGCATTTCATCGTCTCTGATGTTACATGCACAGTGTACTCAAAGTCATCAACCTTAAACTTAAACACTAAGTTCAATTATTCGCTCTTTTTGAGAATCATGTGTACATACATGTCTCCCAAAAGACACAACGTGTTTAAGATGAGGAGATTTACAGCTAATCGGAATCATCTTTATCGGAGACACTAGTTTAGTTAGACACTAGACACTAGACACAGAAGAACAAGGCCATCTGGACCAATAATCTAGTGAAATGTCAGCAATCACACAGAAGAAGAGGAAGTGTGCCTATAGAAAAATCTTTACTAGAAGAAAAGTGCAACTAGGCATTCTCTGTCCAGCAAATAAATGCCTGCAAGCAGCAATACTGAGCCTTCTCCTAATTACCATTATTTTAATTGAGTTTGACTGAGAGTGCTAATAATGCCAAGATAATCTTCTTCATCTGACTAATTCTAATTTCCATTAGCCGGTGATAATTCTCATTAAATTAACTTTCTACTGGAGAAATAGCAAATAATGGGAATGAGACAAGTGTGTGTTTTTCATGTCAGTGGGTCTGTTCTATTTTCAGATGTGTTGCAGAAATTGAATTATTATTATTTATTTTTTAAGAATAACTGGTGTAGTAATCCAGTTTAGCAGAGAAATGCAGAATGAGAGTGTGGAGCAGGCTCGCAGGGCAACTGAGGCAGTGCCCCCTTAAAAAGAAAGCATTGACAGACACATTTATTAACACTACAAAACAATTATTACAAAAATGAGAAAAGGACAGTTTATAAAGTATTGAAGTGACGTGAAGGCCAAGTATGGTAACCCATACTCTAAATTTGTCCTCTGCATTTAACCTATCCAACTTAGTGCAACACACACCTGAAGCAGTGGGCAGCCATTCACTTCAGTGCCCGGAGAGGAATTGGGGGTTAGGTGCCTTGCTCAAGGGCACCTGAGTCGTTTCCTGCCAGTATCGAGAATTGAACCCGCGGCCGTGTTACCAGTCCAACTCTCTACTAATCTACCAGTCTAACTAATCTCTAATGCCGGGTTCAGACTGCACGATTTTCAAAGTAGTACTGTTCTTTTCACACTGCATGACTATCTTGGCCAGCATTCAGTCGCTGCTGTGTTCACACTGAACGATGGATCGGCGACAGGAGGTTTCACACCGCATGACTTTACAAGAGGAAGAATCGCCGACAACTGTTTGGCACGCAAACTACGTTTCACAACCAAACACACGCGAGAAGTGATAAGAAAATAACGCAAGATAACGCAAGCGTGCGTGAAACCCAAATTGTTATTAAAAATTATAGCCTGCAAGAAGCTTCCTAACCCAATCTGTGAGCTGATTTGCAGCGAAAAGGAGAGAAAAAAAAAAAGATTATGCAGGAGGAAATGGTTGGGGAGACGAGATCACCTTGCTGAGCTCTGAGCAAGGATTGTGTGTTCTACAAAGAGAGTTGGGGGTAAAGAAATAATTTTGCAATGTGCTGCTGGTCAAGCAATATGTAGGCTACTTTGTTTCTGTTTGATATAATTGTAAATATATCTATTAAAACACTGATATTCTGGTCTATAACTCCTCCCCGAACTCCCCGCTGCTCTGTATCTTGCTCTCTCATTGGCTGTCGGTCATCGCCGATGTAGTTTTCAGTCAGAACACTTTTCACACAGCAGGATTTTGAATCGCCGACAGGTCCAGATATTTAGCATGCCAAATATCTCATGGGCATCGGCGACTCTCTCAGATTCTCTCAGATCGCGTCTTTGCTCTTTCACACTGCATGATTGTCACTCACGTGAACGAGCACCGATTTGCCTGTGATTTCGGGCATTTGTCGGCGATTTCTCAAAACCTGTCGGCGAGCCAAAATCGGGGCTAAAATCGTGCAGTCTGAACTCGGCATAACTATTCTGTTCTTGGAGATCTACATACCTGAAGAGTTCAGATTCAAACTTGATCCAACAGACCTGTGCAATTATCAGGTGCTCCTCAAAATCTAAAATAGTTGGTTCAGTTGTGTTTGATCAGGGTTGGAGCTGAATTTTGCAGGAAGGTACATCTAAAGGAACAGGATTGGGCACCCCTGTTCTAACCATTGTGCCACAACTGCCCCTATTCAATAGCCCCTATTTCTATTGATTCAACAGTGATGGCAAAAGTTTTCAAAGGAATTGAAAGAGTGACATGAATGTGAATGTGGTAACTTACTTACAGGTGAGAAGTGAGTCACATGAGGAGGAAAGAAATATCTCCACTGGCTCATTACTCAGGCAAAAAACATACAGAATAAGTTTAAAAACTTAACACTTACACTGGTATATTTGTGTGTTTCTGTATTCTGTTATACCTGTGTAAAAGATTTTAAGTGAATAATAATTCACACTAAGTGATCTTATGGATAATTCAGAAGGCACAGAATATAGGCCTCAAGTTAAGCAAGTAAAAATTATAACTCCAGCACAACTCTGATGAAATCGGAACCACATACTACCATACTACTCTTGATTTTTAAGAGTTTTGGGGTAATAACTAAGCAAATATTTAATTACTACAATATTAGTTTCTTGCTAGAAATGACATCAAAACTAAGAAAAAATTTATCAAAATAAGTTTACGTATGTAAACTTACTCGGTTAAGTATTATGTGTTACTTATTATGTGGTATGTCTCACTTATGAGTCGGCCAGTCAGCCTTCACCTTTGGCTGTATGTCACCCAAGGAGTATGGCCAGTATCACCCAATCAGAATCTGACGCTGTTTGGTTAAAGAGAAGAGGAGTGTGTTTTGGCTGTATGCAAAAGGGCCACATCAGCCGGAATTGTGTGGAACGATTAACATGTGAAATTTGCAATAAATACCATCCAACAGTGTTGCACATAAAACGACAAATGGTTCCCTCTGAGCATGGAGCAGAAGCACCAGAACCCCTGCCAGTTTCACTCACAATATGTGGCCATACAGGGGCCGGAAAGGATCGTGGCATGCTGTCAGTACTCCCTGTAAATATCAAGGCAGTGAAAGGTCATCGTATCATTCAAACATATGCGTTCTTGGATCCAGGTAGCACCGGTACGTTTTGTTCTGAACGGCTGATGCACGAACTGAACCTCACTGGAAAACGAACACAAGTCCTGCTTCGAACAATGGGTCAATCGAAAACGAGTTCAGCATTTTCACTGTTTAATCTTGAGGTGGCCGGGCTGGAGAGTAACACATTCTATCCTCTGCCAGAAGTCATCACACAGAAACAAATGCCTGTCACTAGGGACGACATGATAACATCTGAAGACCTAATAAAGTGGCCGTATTTAACAGAGGTTTACATGCCATCCATTCAGTCTGAGATTGACCTGTTGATTGGTGTTAATGCCCCCAAGTTACTGGAACCCTGGGAGGTCATCAACAGCCAAGACAATGGTCCATACGCTGTCAGAACTGTTCTCAGCTGGGTGGTTAATGGTCAATTAGATGACAATGATGAGCAGGAAGTCTCATCGGTAACAGTGAATAGAATATCAGTGACCAAGCTGAAGGAACTGCTCAAGAACCATTATAACCATGATTTCTGTGAGAACCCAACCAACAAACAGGAAATGTCCAGAGAAGATCTAAAGTTTCTCAGCATTATGGACACATCTGCCGTAATGCAGGAAGGAAAGTACTGTCTGAACCTACCTTTTAAAAGGAAGGATGTCGGTTTACCAAATAATCTTGTTGTGGCCAAACAAAGAATACAAAGCCTTAGAAAGCGATTTAAATTCAACCAGCACTTTCACCAGGAGTACGTAGAGTACATGAACAACGTCATCTCATGCTGCTATGCAGAGCGGGTACCTGAACTTCTTTTACATGGTAACGAGGGAAGAATTTGGTATATCCCTCACCATGGAGTCCATCACCCTAGAAAAGGAGCACTACGTGTGGTGTTTGATTGTGCTGCAACATTTAAGGGAGTGTCTCTGAACAGTAAGTTATTGCCAGGGCCCAATCTCACGAGCACACCTCTGGGCATCCTCATTAGGTTCAGACAGGAACCAATAGCCATCATGGGAGATATTAGAGCCATGTTTTATCAGGTGCGTGTGCCTGAAGATGACAGAGACTTCCTCCGCTTTCTCTGGTGGCCAGAAAGAGACACTACACAAGAACCAGACAGGATGATGGTGCAGTTTGTTTGGAGCAGTGTCATCTCCAAGCTGTGCAGCCTATGCCTTAAAGAGAACTGCCAAAGACAATCAGAATGAATTTCCAGCAGAGGTCACAGAAACTGTTAGACACAACTTTTATGTTGATGATTGCCTACCGAGTTCGGTAACACTTTATTTGAAGGGGTGTGCATAAGACTGACATGACACTTTCATAAACATGACATAACACCTGTCATGAACATGAAGGAGTCTTTATGAATGTTTATGACTGTCATGTCATTAAGTGTCATTCGGTAAATTATGACACTTTTAATGCAAAGTTGACATTGTTTAAAGTGTCTTTGTTATGACAACTTGACATTACCCAAGACAAAAATGTCTTGATTATGACAACTTGACATTAACAAAGACAGAAATGTCTTTGTTATGACAACTTGACATTAACCAAGAAATCATAACCTGTCAACCTGTCACAACTTTGGCCGTCATGACACCATTATAACTGTGTCATGAATATTTTACTTGTCCTCAAGTAAAGTGGAACACATTGTACTAGTTATAAAGATGTCATTAAGGGTTATTGCACTGTCAAATGCTTTAAGTTTGATAATTAGACCTATTATGACATATTTGTGACAGGTTGACAGGTTATGATTTCTTGGTTAATGTCAAGTTGTCAGAACAAAGACATTTCTGTCTTTGTTAATGTCAAGTTGTCATAATCAAGACATTTTTTTGTCTTTGGTAATGTCAAGTTGTCATAACAAAGACATTTTTTGTCAACAAGATGATCTTGTTGCTCTGTGTGAAATGGGAGGCTTCACGTTGGAAAAATGGATAAGCAACAGTCGCATTGTTCTGCAAGCCATCTCAGAAGAGCAAAGAGCTAAGGATTTAAAGATGTTAGATCTGGATATTGATAAGCTTCCAATGGAAAGAGCTCTGGGTCTCCAGTGGTGTGTGGAAAGTGATGCTTTCAAGTTTAAGATGGTTCTGAAACATCAGGCCCTGACCAGGTGTGGAATGCTGTCCATCAACAGTTCTGTTTTTGACCCGTTGGGGTTCCCGACGCCAGTGACATTGCAGGCAAAAGATTATGCAGCAGGAACTGTGTAAAAGAGGCTACAGCTGGGATGATGCATTGCCTCAGGACATTTTACACCAATGGAAAAGGTGGCTGGAGGGGCTGACCCTGCTGGCTGCATTTAATGTGGACCGGTGCATAAAACCTGTCGGGTTTGGAGCCATAAATCATGCACAATTACACAATTTTTCAGATGCCAGTGAAGTAGGCTATGGGACTGCTACGTACATTCGTATGACAAACCAGGAAGACATCATCCATGTTGCCTTTATCCTTGGCAATTCTGTGTTTTGGATTGATAGCACATCTGTGTTGAAGTACATTAATAATGAGGACAGGCGCTTTCACACATTTGTGGCTAACAGAGTTGCAACCATCAGAGAGTTGTCTGAGCCCACTCAATGGAAACATATCAGCACAAAGGAAAACCCAGCGGATTATGTGTCTAGAGGACTGAAGGTCTCAGAATTCCTGAAAACCAGTGCGTGGTTGGAAGGACCAGCATTTTTGCATTTTGCATTTATTGCACACTTTTCAGACTGGAGGAGACTTAAAAGGGCAGTGGCCTGGTACTTGAGGTTGAAGAGTGTGTTGAAAGAGAAATGTAAATGTAGAAAACAGTTGGACATTCCAGTGAAAAAGAATCCAGTTGTGCACAAAATGAATACAAGAGGTCGCCAGAGGACCACTAATGACCCAAAGAGCAGCAGTCTGTCCACGGCAGAGGTACAGAGTGCAGAGTTCTTTATAATTTTGTACTGCCAGCAACAAAGGTTCAAGTTTGAGATTGAAGCTCTATCGCAGAACACCAGGGTGAGTCGTCAGAGTTCCATCTATGTGTTGGATCCTGTTTTGGAGGATGGGCTTTTGAGAGTTGGAGGCAAACTTCACAGAAGTGCAATGCCAGAGGAATCTAAACATCCAATAATCCTGGCCAAAGAACAACACATCTCTGAATTAATCCTCAGATGCTTTCATCAAACTCTCGGACATTCTGGACGAGCTCACACTCTGTCGGCTGTAAGAAGAAAGTTTTGGATTACAAAGGGAAATGCTGCTGTGAGGAGGATTATTGGACAGTGCAGTATCTGCAGGCGATACAATGGACGTCTATTAATGCAAAAAATGGCTAACTTACCTGCTGCAAGGATTCTCCCAGACCATCCCCCCTTTACCAACACAGGGGTTGATTACTTTGGACCAATTGAAATCAAAAGAGGAAGAACATGCTGCAGAAGATATGGTGTTATATTTACCTGCCTGGCGAGTCGAGCCATTCATTTGGAGGTAGCAGCTACTCTTGACACAGATTCCTGCATAAATGCGTTAAGACGATTTATCAGCCGAAGAGGACAGGTGAAACATTTGTGGTCTGACAATGGAACAAACTTTGTTGGAGCTGAGAGAGAACTGAAAGAAGCTCTTGTCAAACTGGACCAGGACACAATAAATTTGTTCTTGGCGCAGGTAGAAATTAATTGGACTTTTAACACACCTGCTGCCTCCCATTTTGGTGGTGTTTGGGAGAGAATGATCTGCCTGGTGAGAAGGGTGCTGAATTCAGTGCTGCGTCAACAAACACTGGATGATGATGGGTTAAATACAGTGTTGTGGGAAGCTGAAGCCATTTTGAACGATCGCCCCATTACAAAGCTCTCAGACGATCCAAATGACTTGGAGCCTTTAACACCAAACCATCTGCTCCTGCTTAGAGGAAAGCCATATTTTCCTCCTGGGATTTTTTAGCCAGAGGATCAGTATGGAAGGAGGCGATGGAAACAGGTACAATACTTGGCTGACCTGTTCTGGAAGAGATGGGTTTGAGAATATTTACCCTTGCTTCAAGAAAGACAGAAATGGAACGAGAAGAGGAAAAATCTTGCTGTTGGAGATGTTGTGGCCATTATGGATCCATCGGCCCCTCGAGGATCTTGGCCTCTTGGAAAAGTTTTGGAAGTTTTTCCAGATAGTCACGACCTTGTGAGATCTGTGAAGTTGAAAACTAAATCCAATATTATTGAGAGACCAATTTCTAAGCTTTGCATGGTATATGGAGTCTAATTACTGTGTATAAGACACATATGAGGAACTCATTTGGTCTCCTTTATGGTTATTATTGAAAAAAAACAAATTTGTCATGTTTGTTTATCACGCCAATTAGGGGCCGGTGTGTAGGAGCCAAATTTTTTTCAAATCTTTTATTTTGGCCACTAGATGGTGCTGTAGGTTCATATATATATATATATATGTGAGATGTGAGGGGTCAACAGGTAGTTGGGAGGTGTTGACCCCGGAAGGGCAAACAAGTTTTTGACCGCTACGGCGGAGTTTGACAAATGCTGTTGTCGTGTTAAGTTCTCGGGAATCCTCGTGCTTGTGGACCTTGTGTACTGTGCATCTGTGTGGAGGACAATAAAAATTGTAATATTGCAACGAAGACTATGTCTCTGGATCTAACTTACACGTAACAACAGGTTTAACATTAGCCGCCTGGCATGTCATAACAAGTAGTTACGGGACAACAACTCTAGCACAGTATTAGACTGGCTATTATACTGGGCTTGAGAAGATGAACTGCCGCAATTGGTTGGGGTTTGGGAAAGGTGGGTAGTAACGAGGTGGCGTGGGTAATTCAGGAGCCTCCTGGGACGGAGGATCTTGAGGCAAAGCTATAATATTCAAACACTGAAGAATCTCTGTGAGCATCCGTTCATGATGTTGAATTGCGGTAGCTTGATTAGTGAGGTCAGATAATATTCTCTCCACATTTGATGGAGGCCCTTGATCCTCTGTTGAGTCCATTTCTTGGTTCAGTTTTGGTGTAATGATATAGAACCAGGGACTATGGACTAAGACCTGGAATGTTGTCTTTGACGGGATTTGAACACTGGTCTCCTGGACACAGAGCTGGTGTACCTCCTGAGTGAGCTAACTCACGGTTGAGGATGCTAAGACCCAAGTGCAGAGGAGTAACAAAAAATCTCAAGGAGATGATCAGGATAAACTCCAAATATTTTTTTACTATGAGCCAAAACACAAATTACAAATAATTAAACAAGAAGCAAAGCTTCCAATGGTCACAAAAAAGGCAAACAAAACAAGTACAATGTCTCAGAATAAACTGTGTAAACGGGATACACAGGTAGGCTCAAAACTGAACAAAAAGCAATGACAAAAGGCAAACTTAAATAGGGCTCTACACAGGTGAGCATCATCAACAATGATTGCTAACTACAACTGAGACTTATTGCCAATGGTTTCCCCCTGGCAACTGGGAGGGGGATTGCAGGCAAAAGACCTCCTGCGCCTCCTAGTGACTGGGAGCCATACCGCTGGTCATGGCAGGAATGTGACTCCTAGTGGTGGGAGGACCTATTGCCTGATAACGTCTTACAGGTGGTTTCATCTAAACTCATCAGCAATGTGTTAGGCAAATTAGGTATGTGTCCTTATTCTTAAAAACCATGAAAATGCATAAGCAAGGTAACAGTAAATGCAATCCAGACTATACTGAAAACAAATTGACTTGCACTGAGGATAAATATGCACAAATATGTTTTCAGTAATGAGTTACTCTCAGCTAAAAACATGAAACCATCTGAATTCACAGAATTTGTAACTGCTTTTAGCATTTACAGAGACATTTTGTGCCAGGTTTATCCAGATCGAAGGGAAGAGTTAGATCTCTATCTAGCTATGATAGCGGACTCCAACCAAAGATACAGGGGCACCTAATTTTATGAATACCACAAGTCATTCTCCGCTAAATCTGCTTCCTTCATTACACTGTATAACTCAAGACAAGACTGGTCGTCCATCATTTCGGCAGCCAAAAAACATTGGCTTGTGCTATTTGTAGCGTTCATGGTCACAGCATTTGCTAGCCGTGATCCGCCTGCTGTCCATGGTGGTGAAAATGTAAGAATCTTTCCAAACAGCAGAGGTCGCCCGGTTGCAGAATTCAACGGTGTTCCTCTATCATTTTCCTTTCCTATGAGTCTGTTTGTTCACATCCTAATTGTAAATTTGCTCATATCTGTAGTGTTTACAAGGATCCGCAATCAGATTGTCCATGCCGGAACAAACTTGTAACCCGTGGGAGAGTCCCAATTCGGAAAAACTTCTGAACAAATCAATGAACTACTCCTATTCACATTACAAACCTTTCACGGCACTGTAAAGTATCTGGTCAGGTTTTGGGGAATATGTATTTAATAATGAATAATTAATAATTATTCATACGGGTTTGAACCAGATAACCATACATTCTAAATCGCCCAGAGAGGGGGATAATATGTTACCTTCATCTGCATTCATAGATATACATAGACAATTAATCACAAAGGATTATCATTAATTGCATATGTACACACATTTTACAGACAGGTTAAAATTTGCTTAATTGCATATCAATACTCAATCACAACGGGTTATAATTAAATGTTAATATATCAATGATATCTATCATAGATCAATTCTAAGGATACCCTTTTGGAATTAATTCTAGTATCGAACAATCTGTCTGTCCAGCAAACTGATCATGCGATCTTCGTCAATTCTTATAAAGCAAACCTTAGGGACTCGCAGGAAGGGCAATCTTTCTGGCCATGAAAGACAACCTTCCCGTTTTACAAAGGTACTAGTTAAAGTATTCTTATAATTTTCAAGATTGTAGCTTTAGATCGAAACATTTAAGGGACTTAATATACGAGCAAACAAGACAGATTCAATGTATGAATATAATTAATTTAATAAAGGAAAAACTATGTGTATAGGTTATACCGGTTACTAAGCATTACAAAGAATACATGTATTTACACACGATAAACAACAAAACACAAACGAGAATGCATAGGGAAAGGGAGAGAGAGAAATGAGAGAGAGAGAGAGTTGGGCAGATCCTGAAGGATCAACAGAATGGCAAAATCACCTGGACATTTAACCTTTAAGAGACAAGAAGAATCAACAAATCTTAAACCGCGTGATCAAACGGATACTTGCACAGGTATAACTCTTTGCGTGGTTGATATGAAGAAGGCGTGTCTGTCTCGGTCTTGGGAGCGTCACGTGTTCACTCACGAGCGAAGCGCGGCTCGTTTGAATGTCCGTTTGAGGTGAAGTTTGCCGGTTGCTTTCAGCTAAGATGAACAAAGGAGAATTCGAAAAAGGGAAAAACAAAACTTAAAACAAAGAAAAAAGGGATCGCACGAAGACGAGGGGTTACATGAACCCCCTTTGTTTTGTCACAACACTGTTTGTGTAGCAGACTTCAAGTGGTAACCTCAGGACACCATGGGAACACGACCACACAACGACTGGAGTGATAGATACTTGGAGTTTATTCACCTTAAACAGAGTAGGGAGGCACAATTAGGGACATACCAGAAGGCCTACTCTCTCATTCCTCCGCTTCCCCGTCTGCATATACCATGCTTCTGAGCGCGAACGCTTAAAAAAGAAGCGATATCTAGCGTTTAACAATGTAAATGATGGTGCTGAATTACCCCACATAACAGGACAGCATACTTAGGAAACATAAATGGAAAGTAAATAACATATTTGTGAAAGTTAACATACAAACATGCTTTAAATCCACAGAACTGCACATATGAATGTAATATAGACTCTGATTGTTGAACTACTGTGTGTATAATAAAGTTCCCTTTTTTTTTTTTACACAACCAGTCTCATTGTATGAAAATATACCACAAGGCATTTAATATGAAATTAGCCCTAGTATATACTGGAGATACACAACTATCCAGTTAAACTCCCACTTTACATAATAACAGTCAAATAAATTATCACAAATTGAAAAACATACCTTAAACAGAGTAGGGAGGCACAATTAGGGACATACCAGAAGGCCTACTCTCTCATTCCTGCATTAAAAGACGCACGTGAAAACGAGGCTCTAAATTTAACACGGTTAAAAGAGCAACTTACAAAAGAAAATAATCGAATCACACTGATACACATTATGATATAACCTCTTAACAGTGTTTTGACATCATAAATAAAGTGATTTCATTACAAAAAAAAAACAGTTAATACAAGACAATTAGGAGAGAGAAAAACTACCTCCGCTTCCCCGTCTGCATATACCATGCTTCTGAGCGCGAACGCTTAAAGGAGAAGCGATATAATTTCCTTTGGTGTCCCACTAATTAAGGCCCCACATACAACAATTAATAGGAACTCTCGACCGGAACCATTGCAAATAGTACATTGCAAACAAGTTTTGCTGAAGTTAACAGTTTATTACATTTCTTATTACACATAAAAAATAAAATAAAAACAAAATTCAAATGCCTAAATTGACCGGCTACATACTTCCCCCTTAACTTCACAAAACTTGAGCTTACACTTTTGTCCGTTGAATAAGGGAGCATATAAGGCAATTAATTTGTCACTTGACAACACCATTCTGTCATACAACACTCATGTTTCCCGACACTCACGAGAAAAAGAACATAAGAAAGTTGATCAGGCTCTCAAATATTCTTTTGCTCAAGAGGTGCCTTAAACACCACTCAATGTGACTTAGAATTACACTTTTTTTTTGTTGCCTTACATTCTCATTACTAGGCCCACAAAACCTCTTAGAACAAAAAGGACTTAGAAACATCTTTAACTGCGTTGTGAGTTGTTCTCTGAGTCATATTTTGAATCAGTCTGTTTACAGGTCTAACTAGCCTACCAACCCGTGTTCGTACCTGGGTCACTATTTCAGACACATTAGGGGGTGCGCTAGAGATGGACATGGTGCTGGTGGATCTCAACTGCTCTCTAGCACCGGGCATTGTATCAGCCGTACATACTCTGTCCTTAGAGTCTTTTGGACTTGATGGGATGACTCGTGAGTCGAACTGAAGGCAATCAATTTCAGATCCTGCATCCAGGTCGTCTGACTTACTCTCAGGCTTTCCAGGATCCATTACACTCTCCTGTTCTCCTGCATCTAATTGCCAATCCACCGAATCATCTGTGTCAGATAATGAAGCCACCCACTCAGCAGTACGCTCTGTTTCAGGAAGGTCTCTCCCCAGTGCAGAATTCGGTGTCAAAACTTCATCTGACTGCTCCTGGCTGGTTAGTGAGTCATCGTGGAAAGACTCATCTTCATTCTCTCCTTCCTCAAGAGGCAGAAAGTTGGCTTGCAACATAAGGTTACGGTGTACTACCTTCTCCTGACCCGTACTGATTTTCTTAACACGATAAATGTGGCATCTGGGGTCTTTAGAAACCACCACATAAGGTTCAGATTCCCACTTATCAGCCAGTTTTCTCCGTCCTCGCTCACCCTTGTTGGCTAACAGCACTCTGTCTCCTTCCTCAATGTCGCATCCCTTTACTCTCCTATTATAGAATTCAGCCTGTCGTTGCTGACTTGCACTAGCATTAGCCTGAGCAAGGTTAAGAGCCTCCTTGAGATCATCTCTCATTTTTGCAACGTAGCTGCCATAATCTGTGATGTCGTCATCTCTTCCAACACTATGGAACATGACATCTATTGGCAGACGAGGGATCCTTCCATACATCAGATAAAATGGTGCGTAACCCGTTGATTCATGAGCAGTGCAGTTATAGGTGAACGTCAGCGTTTGTAACATCTGAGGCCACTTTTGCTTCACTCTTGGGGGTAAGGCTCGTATCATACTGCCTAGTGTGCGATTAAACCGCTCAGTGTGGCCGTTCCCCATAGGATGGTAAGCCGTCGTCCTCGATCTCTTGACACCTGCAACCTGCATCAACTCCTGGATCAGTTCACTCTCGAAGTTTGCACCCTGATCCGAATGGATCCTCTCTGGGAAGCCATAGATGCAGAAATATCTGTCCCACAGTTGGCGAGCTACTTGCTTGGCTGATTGGTTCCTGCATGCAAAGGCGTGTGCCATCTTAGTGAAATGGTCTGTAATCACCAACACATCAACACTTCCACCTCTGCAATCCTCTGCAGACCAAAAGTCTATACACACCAGCTCTAGAGGCCTGGTTGTTTTAACACTCTCGAGCGGGGCTCTTGCTTCTGGCTCAGGTGTCTTACTAACTACGCAGCGCTTACAGCACCTGACATGCTCTCTGACATCTCGCTCCATGCCTACCCAAAAGAATCTTTCCCTGGTCAAGTGAAGTGTTCTGGCCTGGCCCTGGTGACCAGCATCGTCATGTACTCCCTGCAGGACTTGTTGGGTGAGTGAAGCTGGGACGACGTACTGCCAACGCTTCTTTCCTGTTAGCTGGTCTTTGCACACACGATACAAAACCCCATCCAACATTTTCAATCTCTCCCACTGTTTAAGAGTCTTCAGGATCTTTAACGAATCTTTTGTCCTCTCACGTCTTGATGGCCTCCTGCCACGGGAGACATAGGAAAGAACTCGAGCCAAAACAGGATCTTCTGATTGTTTATCCTGAAGCTCTTTCAGTGTAAATATAGGCAGCACACTTTGACCAGCTGGAACCAAATTGTGCACATCCTGAGCCAGCCAATAATGCACTTTTCCCTTTGGCCCTGCATTCCACTCTACTTGGTTCATCATTATGGCCGACACTTCATCTGAGGAGAACGAGAAACCATTTTGCCCTTGGTCAGAGAATGGAGGTTCGACACTCTGACACTTAGCACTGATTCTGAAAGCGTGTTGTACTACGTCTTCTTTGAAGTGATTGGCCTCCTCCAACAGTCTCATGTAAGGTTCTGTTACCAACCTCCGACTTGCACGTCCTTGGACAAAAGGTTGTCGACTCATGGCATCTGCCACCACGTTCTTTCTCCCGGGGATGTACTGGATACTAAAGTCATATGGTGCCAACTTGGCAACCCACCTCTGCTCACACGCATCGAGCTTTGGCTTCGTCAGGATGTAGGTTAGCGGATTATTATCTGTCCAGACGGTGAAGGAATGGCCTTTCAGCCAGTGGCTGAATTTGTCACAGACAGACCACTTTAAAGCCAAGAACTCCAAGCGGTGAGCAGGGTAATTGCTTTGTGCACGTGAAAGGGCCTTACTAGCGAAAGCGACAGGACGTGCTCTAGATTCACCTTCTGAGACTTGAGAAAGTACAGCGCCCAATCCATCCAGAGAGGCGTCTGTTGACAGGATGAAAGGGCGGTTGAAATCTGGGTGTGCAAGAACTACTGACTCCAAAAGGGCTGACTTTAGCTGACTAAAGGAGTCACGCTGTTCCCTCTTCCAATCACTTGGGTTCAGCTTCCTGAAGACAGATGGCTTTGTTCCTCTATTCTTTAGTCCCCTCGGTGCAGCGGTCAGTGCGAACAAGGGTTTAGCTATGCTAGAGCAGTTCTGTATGAATCGCTGATAAAACATGACCATACCCAGGAACGACTTTATCTTTTTTTGAGACGGCGTAACCCCATCTTCCATCATAAGGTCAGTTTCGGTTATCGCTGTAATGGCTTGTACTTTGTCAGGGTCAGCCATTACCCCTCTCTCATCAATCACATGTCCTAGGAACCGTACACTCCGACGTAACAGGTGGCACTTTTTCGGGGCAAGTTTTAGACCATGAGTTCTCAGGCGGCTGAAGACCAGCTCAAGCCTCTCCATCATCACACTCTCATTTGGTGCAAATACTAGAAGGTCATCTAAGTAACAGAGTATGGTAAGAAAGTTCTGGTCCCCAAATATGCTCATCATGAGACGCATAAAACTTGCAGGACTGTTGCACAAACCTTGAGGGAGCCGATTGAACTCATAGAGTCCCATTGGTGTTGTAAACGCAGTGAATGTTTTATCTTCCTCCGCCATCTCTATATTGTAGAATCCTGAGGTAAGATCCATAGCACTGAATATGGCATTGCCGCCAAGCGCAGCTAGACAATCTGCCTGGTGTGGCAAAGGATGGGCATCTTTAGTGGTGCGGGCATTCAGCCATCGATAGTCGACACAAATGCGTAGATCTCCACTTTTCTTCCAGACGAGCACCAGCGGGGAGGCCCACTCACTAGAGGACTTACGAATTATCTCAAGTTCCTCCATTTCTGAAAGAACATGTCTGAGCTTGTGGTAATGGGCTGGTGGCACACGTCGGTAAGGCAGTCTAAAGGGGCGACTATCTGCAAGGTGTATTCGGTGAGAGAAATCCTTCGCTCTACCGCAGTCGAGTTTACTCTTTGAGAACACATCCTCATATTTGCATATCAGCTGCACAAGTTGTTCCTTCCAATGCGGCGACACCTCACAGGACTCGACATCGAGATCGGTCAGGCCGATTTCTCTCAATCTGTTGCAGAGACTTATATCAGAGAGCCCACCGCTCCCGACTGGAACACCTGTGGTTTGGTTCAAAACTTTCACCTCGCAACCGGTTAGATGCTCGGGACCGTTGTCCAAGTCCTCCAAAGCCACACAGGGGAACACGTCAGCCAACTTGGTATTCTTACGCAATGTTATGGGCTTGTCTGTAGCATTCATCACCTTGACTGGCACCCATCTGTCATCGCTCATGGATGCTACCACTCGCCCAACGACGATGTTCTTATGGTGCTGAGACTTTGCAGGTTCAACAAGGACAGCACTTCCCTCAGAAACGGGTGCGGAAGCAGGTAGCCGTCCCCAGACAAGGTGCTCCTGCTGAGGACACAGCACTACGGCTTGGGTGAGCTTAGCCGTTCCTATCTTGCTGGGCATTTCAATACCTTTCCACCTGTGGAGGCCAGACAACATATCCAAAAACTGCATAATATCTTCATTCCCTGAACTCTCAGGTCGATTTAGAACACTCCAATATCCGTGCATACTCTTCATCTGGCTGATGATGTACTTGATAACGTTGGTGCCCAAGATCATTTCGTCTCGCTGACCAGGAACGACAAGAGTGGGAACACTAACCGCATGTCCATACACTTCCATTTCGAGCTGGTAAATACTCTCAGGCTGAATGCTGACGCCACCGCAACCAACAAGAACAATGTCAGGGCGCATTTCACTGGGCGCAAGCACAAGTCCTGCACTCTTCAACTTACGTTCGGCCTCCACATTCATGGTACAGGCCATGGATCCACTGTCAAGCAGTGCACGTAATGTAACTTGGGCCCCTGAAACAACAACATCAGTGTAAAAAAGGCTGTCAGCTCTTTCCAACTTCATCACATTTTGATATAGGACACTTTTATCAGGAATTGCTTTGCAGCTTTCTTCGTACATCAAAAGATCATCTTTGCTGCTGAGGGTTCCGCTTTTCCCGCTCACATAGTCCCCTCCCCAATGCGAGCAGGATAGTTTTCCTGAGTGTGAGACACCATATTCGGCTGGGAAGCTGGTTCTGTAACGTTAGGACAGTCTTTACGCTGGTGTCCAACCCTCATGCAGATAAGGCACCGCCTCTCTCGCATGCAGTGTGAGCGAGTGGAGTGTGCTGTGTCCCCACATATGCGACAAGGCGGAATGCGAGCTCCATGTGTTTGGAAGGGCCTTGAAGGACTATGTGCCGGCCGACTAGTCCGTTCAAGCACTCTCTCTAACATGCTGAGGACACGTTCTAATGCATCAGGATTGACTGCGTCACCTGTCTTAGGATGGCTACTTTGAGTGCATGCTGCGGCATTGATAGCAGTGATTTCACTTTCCACAACCTCAACGCTAGGAACTACGGTAGCGGTCGATGCTTGAAGGGTGCGAGGCATAACTGTACTGGGAACTCTGCAAGACTGGCTTTCCCTCTGATGTTCATCAATAGCCTCCTGTATCTCTTCGACTGACCATTTGCTCATAGGCTTGCATTTAAACACACTGGACAGTTCTGGGTCAGGGCAGTTTCGTATGAACATCATGGCCACTTCTGCACTCATGTTCTCCATGTTACCACCACTACGTTCTAAGTGACCATTGGCTCGTTCAGCTGCGGAGTTCAATCTCACCCAAAAGTCTACTGGGCTTTCCTTAGCTTTAGGCTGTGTTGCGTAAAAATCTGCCAATGGCAAAAGTGACACAGGGTGATCACTAAAGTAGTGTCTCAACATGTCATAAATTTTCTCAACACTAGCCGGACTAGAAGAAGCTGTGCTCTTTAGTCCCACTTTGATTATATTTTTAGCCCTTCCTAGGAGGTGACTCATCACTGTGTCGGCTTTCTCCGCTTCGGGGCAACTACTTTTCTGCAAGTACAGTTCCATAACATCTATCCACTCTTGGACTGTATACTTGTCACTCTTGTCTCCTTTGAACATGGGTGGTTCTTTGATGTCAGACCTCACTATAAAGTTGACTTTGGGGGATTCAGGTTGGAGCACATTCTTGGTTAGCTCTGCTGGACTTGTGGGTAACGGGTTGACTACACTCTGACTGGCTTGCAAATGGCTGATTATGGACTGACCAATCTGACTACCCAGCTCTCCTATTAACTCTCGTAGCTGCTGTGTGACATTGGGGCTGGGATCAGATGGAGTGGAACATGTTGGCTGTCCTAACTCTGGATGGGGATTTACTTCTGGCTCTGACAAGGTACTTGGGAATAACAGTTTTGGTAGGGCCCCGGTATCCTCTCTTACACTATACAGACCTCTACCCCTCCCAGTTAATGGAGTAAATATATCAAAAGTGTCTCGACCTCTTCCGGCCATTTTGAATGGTAAAACAAAATTGAAAACCAAATGAATAAACACAAATTTGTGAAATATGTAAATATACAGTGGTTACCAATATGCGAAACGCTCAATGAAATTTTTTTTCAAAATAAATAAATAAAACTCAGTGTCTTCAAAGGGATGTGAATGTGAACGTCATCGTCCAATGTGTGTAAACGTCCAATATGCGTACACATGTGAAGTGTACGACACAATATTAAATGATGTGAAACTTCACAGTGGGACGTGTTGAACGCGTGTGTGTGCAAATGTCCGAGTGATGTCACTTGAATATCCGCTGCGAAGATCCTCTGGCCACGCGGAACAGCATATACACGTTACAGCACACTGCTTGACCCCGGCGATCGGCTGCGGCTGACCAAGTGGATCCGGGTCACGGCACCAGTTTTATGTAGCAGACTTCAAGTGGTAACCTCAGGACACCATGGGAACACGACCACACAACGACTGGAGTGATAGATACTTGGAGTTTATTCACCTTAAACAGAGTAGGGAGGCACAATTAGGGACATACCAGAAGGCCTACTCTCTCATTCCTCCGCTTCCCCGTCTGCATATACCATGCTTCTGAGCGCGAACGCTTAAAAAAGAAGCGATATCTAGCGTTTAACAATGTAAATGATGGTGCTGAATTACCCCACATAACAGGACAGCATACTTAGGAAACATAAATGGAAAGTAAATAACATATTTGTGAAAGTTAACATACAAACATGCTTTAAATCCACAGAACTGCACATATGAATGTAATATAGACTCTGATTGTTGAACTACTGTGTGTATAATAAAGTTCCCTTTTTTTTTTTTACACAACCAGTCTCATTGTATGAAAATATACCACAAGGCATTTAATATGAAATTAGCCCTAGTATATACTGGAGATACACAACTATCCAGTTAAACTCCCACTTTACATAATAACAGTCAAATAAATTATCACAAATTGAAAAACATACCTTAAACAGAGTAGGGAGGCACAATTAGGGACATACCAGAAGGCCTACTCTCTCATTCCTGCATTAAAAGACGCACGTGAAAACGAGGCTCTAAATTTAACACGGTTAAAAGAGCAACTTACAAAAGAAAATAATCGAATCACACTGATACACATTATGATATAACCTCTTAACAGTGTTTTGACATCATAAATAAAGTGATTTCATTACAAAAAAAAACAATTAATACAAGACAATTAGGAGAGAGAAAAACTACCTCCGCTTCCCCGTCTGCATATACCATGCTTCTGAGCGCGAACGCTTAAAGGAGAAGCGATATAATTTCCTTTGGTGTCCCACTAATTAAGGCCCCACATACAACAATTAATAGGAACTCTCGACCGGAACCATTGCAAATAGTACATTGCAAACAAGTTTTGCTGAAGTTAACAGTTTATTACATTTCTTATTACACATAAAAAATAAAATAAAAACAAAATTCAAATGCCTAAATTGACCGGCTACATTTGCATGTTTTTTGATCGGATTTGGCCAGGATCATTCCAAAGAGGATAAAACATAGTAACGATACATTTGATCATAAACTCATAAATACTGTATATCTAGCTAGGTCAGAACAAGGGGAATACAAAAAATATCAAGAACGACATGTAAAAATGGTAGGAATAGAAAGTTGCATTTCAATTCATAATTACAAGTATTTATAATTCACTTGATACTACGATATGACCATAGATATTCCGATATGACTTGGTTAAGCAGACACATAAAGAAACATTTCAAATATATCTTCGTAAATGTCTTTAAATGAGGAAATCGTCCGAAAGGTTCGATGTGTGTGTGTGTGAGGCTGCGTCTTGGACATCTGGAATTCCTTTCTCTGGAGAAAGGGGTGGTGAGGTGATAACGATCTCCTTGAGGCTCGCTTATCGCAATTCGTGTACACATTGGCATGCCATAAAGGTGTCAATGGGCAATTTGAATCAGACTCTTTGGTGCCATACTGGTGAGTTATGGAACAAGAGTCAAAGACTAAAAGGTTTTGGATTTTACGACGGCTTAGTCACCGTATGCTACAGCACGCTACCTTTTTTCTCACCCGATCCATCATTCGTTGACTATTTAATCACCGTGTTGTTCCAAGGGTTTCAGGTGGGTATCCTTTAAAAAAAAGAAAAAAAGAAGAAAAATTGGTTCAGCACTACTAGAAAAGAGGTTAGTAAAGCATACGTCATTGGCCCTTTCGCTTCTCCTCCCATCTCTCCTATTTCGCATAAATTCTATAGGCGTTGCAACTCTGAAATATTCCGGCAATTCAGTTATTACATTAACTCTGTTAATTAATACTATTCAGTTAAATAAGTTAGCTGGTTAAGGCGCTTGGTTAGCTAAAGCCCTCATAACAGACGCTTTTAAAACTATGCCAATTTATCGAAAAGACTGCCGGTGGCCCTGTATGAAAACTGCTACTTTTGTTTGCTTATTACTCAAAGGCATAGCTTAATCTTCTAGCAATTCCACAGATAAACGGTTGCCTTTTAATTTTCCTTATTGCAAACATTAATAATCTCCCTATTATTCTACCTCACGGAGCACCTCTCTCTAAGGCCTGGTTCAGGACTCATCTAGCTACTGTCCTCAAAAGCTGCAGTCTATCTCCCTTCCAGCATGCTGGTCACTCCTTCAGGAACGGGGCAGCCACTTCAGCGGCTAAACGTGGTGTTTCTACTTCAGCCATCAAGATCCTGGGCAGATGGTCTTCCTCTGCTTTTGAATCTTATATAAGACCCGAACAGAAAGCTATCTTCGAAGCTCAGCAAGCTCTCCAGTAACGATTCAGGTAAATCCCTATGCAACTACTGGTGGTGGTGTAAAAAAAAAAAAAGAGAAAAAGATGGCCGGTGGCACTGTATGAAAGAAAAACAAAAGATGGCCGGTGGCACTGTATGAAAGAAAAACAAAAGATGGCCGGTGGCACTGTATGAAATAAAAACAAGAGATGGACGTTGGCCCTGTATGAAAGAAAACAAAAGATGGCCGGTGGCCCAGTATGAAAGAAAAAGAAAAGATGGCCGGTTGCCCAGTATGAAAAAAACAAACAAAAGATTGCCGGTGGCCCAGTATGAAAGAAAAACAAAAGATGGCAACTGGCCCTATATGAAAGAAAACAAAAGATGGTTGGTGGCCCAGTATGAAAGGAAATAAAAGATGGCTGGTGGCCCAGCATGAAAGAAAAAGAAAAGATGGCCAGTGGCCCAACATGAAAGAAAAAGAAAAGATGGGCGGTGGCCCAGTATGAAAGGAAACAAAAGATGGCCGGTGGCCCAGTAAGAAAGAAAAACAAAAGATGGCCGGTGGCCCAGTATGAAAGGAAACAAAAGAAGCTCGGTGGCCCAGCATGAAAGAAAAAGAAAAGATGGCCGGTGGCCCAGCATGAAAGAAAAAGAAAGATGGCCAGTGGCCCTGCATGAAAGAACAGTGGAGTGTTGGAGTTTACAACACTAAGGTCATGGGTTGTTTTCCAGGGAGGGCAAGAACTGATGGTGGTGTGGATGTGTATCTTGAAGTGTAGTGTGGGTCACTTTGGATAAAAGTGTCAGCCAAATGCATAAATGTATAATAATACAGTCCGCTGGATCCAGGCCGTATCCAGATCTGACAAAGGACCTGCGCTTGGACGCAATGCCACGCAGTCCTGAAGTGTCAACTAGTCCCTCCCCGTGAAGGCCTTCTTCCCTTTTACTTCGGTTTACTGAAGTCAGCCGGATCCGGGCCGTATCCAGATCAGATGGTGGACCTGTGCCTGGACCCATCCTCAACACATCCCTGAAGTGCCAGCCTCATCAGCCCTGTGAAGGCCTCATCGACACGACAGCCATCGGCACTGATCCTCAACAAACTCGTCTCCATACCGACGTTATGACTCCAAATTCCAACCAGATGGAACTGGATAATATTCTGAATGTTGTAATCAAATCTGACCTCTGACCTGTAATGCTACCTGAATCATAATCATACACTGTACGTTCATTGGCCAGAGGAGAACTGGCCCCGACTGAGCCTGGTTTCTCCCAAGGTTTTTTTCTCCATTCTGTCAACTGTTGCCTTGGCTTTTGGCTTGTTTAGTTGGGGACATTTAAATTTTCCAAAATATTGTTAAACTGCCTTACTTAAAGTTGCCGTCTGCAACTTTTTTTTGATCATATTCAGCGAATTCGACACTATATTCCGACAGAACAACATAAATAAAGTGGTTTTAGAAAAAAACCCGAGCTTCTAACTCCACCTGGAGCGTGTTATTTGTTTTGCAAAAATCCACCGCTCCCGGTTCATTGTGTCCAATCAGCGCAGGGGGGTGTGAGATAGGACTGTCAATCACAAGTCGTGCATGCACACGTCAATCACATGCACACGCCTGAAGTTCGCGAAGTAGCGAAGAGTGATGGCGCACTGACGAGCACGAACTCTGTGGGAGGGTATTCGTTGATAGTGGGGGAGGGGCATGAGAGTTGTAAACATTCAAAATTTTGCCTAAGTCCACTCAATCAGCCAGAGTTGCCGACGGCAGCTTTAAGGTGGATGATGATGTAATTTTCTTCTAGAAACAACCTTTGTTGTATTATTTTCATGTTATCACTGTGAAGCTGCTTTGATACAATCTGTATTAATAAAGGTGACTTGACTTGTTAATAAATGTATGTTTGTTACGTTATGCTTTAACTAAGGTATTAAGGTAAGCTTTACCCTTACGAAAAATAAGTTTATTTTTCTTTTAAACTAAAACTTTCTTTTCTTTTAAACTAAAAATAAGAAAGTATACTTTCAGTCAACTTTTTTATGTACTTCTCAGAAATATACTTCAAATTGCACTTAAGTATACTTGATTAAACTGACAGAAAAGTCTAAGTATATTTGGCCTATACTTGTTGATCGAGATATAAAAGTATAATTAAGTTTTCTTGGCTTGTACTTGTGTTTACTATTTTGATTGAGTAGCTTATTTAATACTTTTTAAAAACATAATTATACTTGTTGATCGAGATATAAAAGTATAATTAAGTTTTCTTGGCTTGTACTTGTGTTTACTATTTTGATTGAGTAGCTTATTTAATACTTTTTAAAAACATAATATTACACACTTTCTTATAAACTAACATGTTCAAGTTTATATAGTAACAAGCTTTCTGGTGCTTTCTGGTGCTTATTTTATTTACTCTATAAGCTATTCAGCTTATAGAGTAAATAAAATAAGCATGGAACTGAACCTGATCTTGTACACAGCGATAATAATTACCCTTACGAAAAATGTTTATTCTATTAGTATACTTCTTTTCAACAAAAAATGAGAAAGCATACTTTCAGTCTACATTTTATATACTTCTCAGAAATATACTTAAAATTACACTTAGGTGTACTTGACTGACTTTTACTTAGAGAAAAGTCCAAGTATATTTGGCCTGTACTTGTACTCAATCTTTTGTATTGAGAAATACTTAAAAGGATAATTAAGTATTCAAAGTATACTTGGTTTATAGTTGTGTTAACTCTTTTGATCGAGTAGCTTATTAAATATAATTCTTTTACATAGTTTGTCATATACATTCTTATGAAACTTACATTTTTTGAAAATATTGATTAAAATATTTATATAAAACATATGTTTCTAATTTTGCGTATCTGAATTTGTGTGTAGGCTAGTCCACTGGTAGTGTACAGGAATTTACTTTAATTCTACTTTACTATTTCCCCACCATTGACTGAATTTTTTCAGCTATCCATGTTTTCACTGTTATACGGTAGGGGGCACTATGACATCTAGTACAGAATCTCCAGATCAAAACACAGGAGAAGAAGGAGCTGAAACAAGTGAAAGAAGATTGCTCACACAAATGTAAAATAACGTGATCATCAAACATTAAACAGCGTGTAAATCAAAACTGCGTAATCTTTCCAAATTAAATGAAGCGTAAACCATGAAGAGAAAACACAGCTTTGGGGGTGTTGGACTCGATCTACTCCATCTGTGTTATGATCATCGTTCTGAATCTGATCAAGGCGTAGTCTTTGACATAAATTAGATTTTCTCAACTTTTTTGTTTAAAATGTTGCCTTTCTTTGTGAAACTTACCAACACTAAAGTGTTGATCAAAAAGGATGCATGAAGCTAATAAAATGTTTTTTAAATTAAAGTACAGTTAAAGGTATTTTTTCAAGTAGGCTCCTGATAAATAACATATTGAAAATATTAGTATAGGCCTACTGCAAGTCCAAATATAATATATAAATAGTAAACTATAAGTATAATGTTAAGGTCACTTAAAAGACACTTGTAATATAAAACTACTAAACTAGTAGTTTACCTAAAGTATACTTCAAAGTGTACTTTCATAAACTAAACATTTTCTACAAGTATTAAAATAGTAAACTAGGCTACTAGTATAACCATAAGTTCACTTGCAGTACAAATGAGAAATGTAATTATGAACTAGGTGTGCACTCAAAGTTTACTACTGTTACACTTATAGTACATATACTTAAACATATACTTTTATATACTAAAAGTGGGCCAATTTAGTCCCAAGCAGTATTAAAATAGTACACTTACAAGTTTACTACTAGTACATATTATACTAGTACATTAGTATACTTACTACATAATGGATACTTAAAAATATACTTGAACATTACTTAAGTGTACTTCATAAAATTAACTTGAAGTATACTTCTTTTTTGTACGTTTTTTTTTCTTTTGGTGGGGAAGGAACAGTATTTTTTTTTTTTTTTTGAGGTTGGTTTGACTTGATTTGGCCTCCGCATTACTGATGTCTGGAGAAATGTTCTTTTAACATTGATTTTTTTCAATATTATTGTTATGATAAACTTGCTAGTGATTTATTTCATGATTAAGATGATTCTAGTTAATTTTTTTCCTTTTGAATAAAACTATTCATTTGATAAATTGGACAACACGCCTTTGTCTTTTCATTCCACCACCGAACCTGTGTTCCTCCTTGTATTTCCTTGGGTGCAAATCCCAAGGTGGCGTAGTCAGTGTTATTTGAATTTAATTATACCGAAAATACCACTCTGGTCACACAGGCAACTGCCTAATAGTTGTTAAACCTGCTGTCTATAGACTGATTTGTTGACATTGTTTTTAAAGGGGTCATGACATGGGTTTTTGTTTTGTTTTATTATGTTCCCTTAGGTGCAATTATAGTATTACTATAGTTTTTTGTAAATTTTTTGTTTTTTTAAATGTAGTGATTTCTGACATTTTCCCACCCTGTTTCTCACCTCTGATTCAAACCGTCTGTTTTGGGGTGTTTCCCCTTTAAGACTTCAGTGTTAACGCCTATACTGTCATGATTGGCTAACGTCAGTGCTGGTTATGCATAAATTATTAACGTTAATCATTTTGTATCACATGTAGACTACACAATGCTCCACCACGTGAAACTTCGGTCTTCCAATCTTTTACCATCGTGTCAATTCTCAATTGATTTTGATTCATATGCGCGAGGGAGGAGAGAGAGAGAGAGAGAGAGAGAGAGAGAGAGAGAGAGAGAGAGAGAGAGAGAGAGAGAGCAAGACAGTTTGAAGGAGCGCGCGTGGCCGGGGCTCTCTCTCTCTCTGCTCGTTCTTTCAGTAACATGCCCTGTCACACTCATCTGATCACTCACCGTTCAAATAAAGCTTTGGCGCGCTGCATATGCTGCAAATAAACTGCATCCAACTGCTTTCCCTGACGTCTGGATCGTTCGGCAGCGTATTCAAACATGTTGTATCTTGTAAACAGACCCACTCGCTGCACGACAACGCATGCGATGATGCGAAATGAGGCGTAGTTGTCCTGCGCTGGAGGCGGTCATATGCAAACAACTGGTACGTCACTTCGCACCGTGACGTCACTTCTTACCATGGATCCAGAACGAGCTGTATTTAGAGCTTGATTAAATAAATGCTTCGTTTATAATGGGGAGGACGTCTTAAGCTATGAAACTTGCAGGAAGTTTTAATAGTACATAGATCTCTTATATACCAAAAGATCAAGGCAAATTTGGTTTCTCATGTCATGACCCCTTTAAGGCCAAATTGTCATCTGTGATCCTGAAGAACTTTAGAGAAGTGCTGTCAATTGACAGCATGCTGCCTAGTGATGCTACAATTACTAATGTATGTTTTAACTCACATGCTGTTTCCTGACAAATAAAAGGTCTGCTATTATCATATTGCTCAGAGGTTATTCGTTCATTGCTGAGAAGAATTAATGAAGTTGTTTCATACAGGGACCCCATGTCACTACTTGACGTGTGAAGGTTTCTTTCCTTTGTTGACATATTTAATTTCTCGTCCATTTTTTTAAACCAACTGTAACGGGGCCTTTAGCCCGTCATGTAGGGGAATATGGATTATGGCTGCTCTGGAAGTTTGGACAACAAACGGATCTTGGTCCCCGCTCCCCAAACGTTTTTAGCCTCGTTACACGCTAATGTGTGTGTATGTGGTTTCTTACTTTATTGTTTGGAAAATCTAAAGCTCGACAAGGGTAGGCTTCAGGTATAATAATGTCGCACGGTGGCTTCCTGAAGAAAAATTGCATATATTAAAACACAGTGTGTTATGCTCCTCCCTCCCCAGATCTAATAAAGTAAGTGAGACTACCCCCACTCCCTAGCAGCTCTCAATGAAAATGTATAAGCACAAAAACAATTAAAACAATTTATTTTTCTTGTGATTGGTTGTCTTTTTGTCTAAAGAATGAATAAAATAAAATAAAATAAATTCACAGTCTTTGAGTTGTCTTTTTTTGAATTCACACCAATTTTTCAACACTGAAGTTGTAAAACTCTTTCACTTGTGATATAACAAATCCCTTATGGAACTTCAAAATGAAACAATTTTCAATGTGTCAATTTGTATACCAACAAATTATCACTTTCCTCAAAAGATCACTTTCAAACAATCACATTTGAAACCAACAAACATAAACATACCATCAAATTTTACCCTTGAATAAGCACTTTTAAATGTTCACTCACAGTTCACAGTTTATCAGTTCAGTCACTGGAAAATCAGGAAAAAAACAGTTCACGGAACGATGAATTCGAGTGCGTTGTCTGGACGTGGGGTGCGTTGCAATAAACTGAAGATCCCGTATTGAAGTGTGCAAGTTCAAGTATGCACTCGACTTTGTCTCAACCGTTCCACAGATAAACTGTCTCAAAAAGAAAATTAACTTGAAGATGAATCAAACTGAGATGTCACTTGAATGGCAGGGTAACGACAATCTTCACTCTGGAATCAGCGGAAAAGTTATATCTCTTCATTAAGTGCGTACTGCGTACTAACAGCTTCAGCGAGCTCACTCTCACGTGCTCTGACTCGTGCGGGAAACTCAATTACACGTGAACCGTCTCGTTTGTCCACTAACTCGACGATACTTATCTATCAAAACACGAGAAGTGCATAAAAACTGCAAAAAAAACGTGTAACAAGTCTCTGTATGACAAAAATCAAACGGAGCTTGCACTTAAAACGTACTCACAGCTTCCGTGGTCTTCACAATGTGTCACCGCGTCATTCTCACAGTAAACGCATACCACTGGAACAAAACTGTCTTCTACAAAATCAAACGTAGGTCACTGCTCACACTTTCACTTAGTGCTGTCTGCGGTTGCTCTTTACTCTACTTAAGCCTCGATAATCTTCAATTGAAACGACTTTAACGAACAAGCTTCTCAATCGTGACACTGCACTCTCTTCTGCGTCAGTCACACACTCATCACCACCCGCGCTTCTTCGTCTCTCTACGCTGCACTCACAGCACGCGCAAAAAGTAGACCACTCACCAAAATAAAAGTACCCCCCGTTACATTCCCCCTTCTAAACCCTGCCACTTCATTGACATCTCTGGCAGATTCATCTCTGAAACACAAAACAACATGTTAGAAAAACATGACATATAGCTTCATAGGCTTCTCAAAGTTATAGAAGACTCTGAACTCTTATGTTAAAATATAGTCACTTCTATACTTCACAGGTAAAACACCCTTGTTCTGCCTCTGAGAACGTCTAAGCTCAGGAATACTTTCTCTTTCAGCTTCTGAGATATCAGCATCATCTGAGTCATCTTGTACCCTCAACCCTGATTCAGCTATCACATTCTGATTCTCATCACTGTCATTCTGCTCTACCTCCTGTGACTCCCCTTGACCCACTCTTGTGTGTGCATGGTAAGTAGAGTGTTGTTGAATTTCAGGAAAGCATACAAGATCTGACATGTCTGTATCTGTCTCTGTTTTGTCTCCCACATTACGCTGGCGTGTACGCGGTGTTGTGGACGAGGGGAATGAGCAGTGCCTAAGCTGATCTCGGTGTACAACCTTTGTAGGACCCCCCTTTTCTGGCTTGATTGTAAACACAGGTATGTCTGCATAGTTTTGTTTCAACACTATGTATGGTGTGTCTTCCCATTTATCCTGAATTTTGTTTCTGCCCCTGTGTCTGTGATTACGCAGAAGCACCCGATCTCCAGGCCTCACAAGAGCTCCAAATGACTTGCGGTCATAGATCCTCTTTCTCTTTCTGGAAGCCTCTTGAGATGCTGCGTTTGCAATCTCCACAGCTGTTTTCAGCCTCACATGATGACCTTTCACCCAATCATCCAGGTTATCAACCTCATCTTCTTCTAGATCCTTTTCTCCAAGGACATCCATTGGTAAACGTGCATCTCTTCCGAACATTAGGTAGAATGGGGAATAACCAGTGGATGAATGCACATTGCTGTTGTAAGCCATTACCAGCTCTGGCAGGTGAGTCTTCCAATCTCTCTTTTTCTCTGGTGGCAAGGTTCTTAACAAGTCATGCATGGTACGGTTGAATCTCTCACATTGAGAGTTCCCCTGCGGATAGTATGGGGTGGTACGGCTTTTTCCTATGCCATAGACTTTGCAAAGCTCCTTGATCACGTTAGCTTCAAAACACCTCCCCTGGTCCGAGTGCAGACGAGCTGGACAGCCGTAATAACCAAACCAGTGCTTAAGCAACGCTTTTGCTGTCGTGTTTGCGGTCTGATTCTTCGTAGGAACAGCAACTGTGAATCTGGTGAACATATCCGTGAGCACAAGCACGTTTTCGTACCCTCCAGAAGATTGTTCAAGCTGCGTATAATCCATGGCTAGGACCTCTAATGGAGCTGAAACATTACTGCAGATCATAGGAGCTCGAAGTCTGGGAAAAACATCTTTGGCTAGTGTACATCTCTTGCACTGCTTGATCCAGCATGGAACATCTGCAGACATTGTAGGCCAGTAATAATTTCTCCTCATTCGAGTTACTGTACTTCTCTCTCCAAAATGACCTCCGTGTTCATGTTGTCCCTCATACACTTCACGCTGCAGAGGCTCAGGAACAACCATCTCTCCATCCCTCGGATCCAAGATGCGTCTGAACAGTACTCCTTGACGCAGCTTCAGACGGTCAAATTCTTTGGCAAGCTTCTTCAGTTTCGGCTCCATATCACTGTGATCCATTCTACTTGGTCTCCTTTTCTCAGATACTGCTTTATAAACGGGGCTGATCACAGGATCATTCCTCTGTTGCTTTCTTATCTCACTCCAACTATACCCATTGATTTCTCCTCTTATTGAAGCCTGCACCACAGCTGTACCATCAGGTTGCTCTTGGTCGATCCCTTTTCCTGGCCATAAGCATGCTCTCACTTCATCAGCTCCTAGCCGAATAAAGTCCTTCCCATCATCATCCTTCTCTGGTTCCTCCTGAGAGGGAATCCTTGACAGGGCATCGGCATTCGTGTTGTGTCGACCAGGTTTGTAGCACACTTCAAAGTCGTACTCGGCCAATTGCGCTACCCAGCGCTGCTCTACTGCGCCAAGATTAGCTGAACAGAGGTACCTCAGTGGGTTGTGGTCCGTAATCACCGTAAACTTTGAATACATAAGGTACTCCTTAAACTTTTCAGTGATCGCCCACTTTAATGCAAGCAGCTCCAACTTGAAAGCACTATAGTTTTTGTCATTCTTTTCCGAACCTCTCAATCCTCTGCTGGCGTATGCCACAACACGCTCAATCCCTTCCCGTTTCTGGTTGAGGACTGCTCCCAGTCCATGAAGACTTCCATCTGTGGTAAGTATAAAGGGTTCACTGAAGTCGGGATAAGCCAGAACGGGTGGTGACGTCAAACATCCTTTCAACTCATCCAATGCGGACTGACATTCTTGGCTCCAAGTAAACGGTACTGGATTCTTGCTTGTCTTTCCTCCAGTTACCAGTGCATGCAGTGGTTTGGCAATTTGAGCAAACCTTGGGACAAATCTTCGGTAATAGCTCATAAACCCAAGCACTTGCCTGACCTCTCTCACATTTTTAGGAACTGGCCACATATCCAGGGCTTTAACTTTCTCATCATTCACTTTTATGCCCTCTGCAGAGATCTGGTGTCCTAAAAACTTTACTTCAGGCTTCAGAAGAAAGCACTTGCTTGGCTTTAACTTCAGACCATATTGTTTTAGCCGGTTGAAGACAAGTTCTAACCTCTCACAGTGGCTTTCAAAATCTCTGGAGAAGATAATGACATCGTCTAGATAGACAAGAAGAACGTCAAAGGCCAAGTCACCAAGCACCACACCCATAAGGCGCTGAAAGGTGGCCGGAGCATTGCACAGCCCGAACGGCATCCTGGTCCACTCAAACAGCCCAAAGGGAGTAGTAACGGCTGTCTTCTCCTGATCCGTTTTACTCACAGCCACCTGGAAATACCCAGCAGTCAAATCCAGTGTAGAGAACAGCTTGGCGTTGCCCAACGCATCCAAGGACTCGTCCACTCGTGGGAGCGGGTATGCATCCTTATACGTTACTTCGTTGAGTTTTTGATAATCACAGCAGAAGCGCACACTGCCATCCTTCTTCATGACAATAACTGCAGGTGATGCCCAGGGGCTACTGCTTTCTTTAAGGACTCCCTGGGACACCAGACCCTGGACATGCCTTTTGACCTCTTGAAATATCTGTGGCGGTACTCTACGATGGCGCTGCTTTATTGGTGGCGCTTCACCTGTCGGAATATTGTGCACCACAGCCGTGGTGTAGCCATAGTCTTGGTCATCCTTAGAGAAAACATCTCTGTGCTTTGATAGCAACTCGATGAGCCTTTCACATTGTCCTGGTGTGAGTCCTTCATAATTCACTTCAACAGGAACTGGTAGTGGCGTGAGTGAGTTGGTATCCACTTGAACTTTGTCTTGCACCAACTCTTTGACATGGAGCACTCCATCATCTTCCTCAAATTCAAGCACGTCCTTTGTGATTACTTCCTTTGGCTTATAGACAGAAGCAACTCTGAATCTGGGAACAAGTCTAACGGCTTTTCCACTCAAGTTCACTACACGCACAGGAACCTTTCCATCCTCTGTTTTAGCAAGAACATGAGCCACTAAAAGTCCGTTTGGCAAATTTACTCCAGCGACTGGCGCAACCAGCACCTGACTGTTCACCCTAGGAGACACTCCAGCGGCCTTCCAGCACCTTCTCACAGAGAAGGAATAGTGACAGCCTGTTTTCCAGCAATCTTGACATATCCAATCCTTCCATCAGGTCCTAAATGTCCAGCTTCTTTCTCTACTCTAGCAAGCACTCTCCGGACCTGAGCCTCATCTCGCCTGTTATACTTATCCATCTTCTCCATCCCCTCAGCTGAGATAAACAAAGACTGAACTTCACTGAGTACATTCATCCCGATGATTCCAGACACCCCTTTCATTTCTTTCACATCAGGGCTTGTGTCAGTCAGAACGAATATGCACTTTCCAGGAAATACTTTCCCCAGGCATTCTACATCCGCCTGCAAGCATCCCAAGACAGGAATGTCCAATCCATTGGCCGCTGTAAGCTTAACCCAGCACGCAGAGGATAACTTCAACTTCTGCTCCCCAAAGTGCTGTCGGAAGTGTGACTCGGATATGGTGGATACCTCTGACCCTGTATCCAAGAGGCACTTGGTTTTTACACCTGCTATCTTCACCTCGATAGCCAAGCAATCCCCAAAAGCACTGTCTTTCAGTTTTTCAGCAGTCTCGTTGGCCAACCATTCCGCTGTGTGGCATCTAATTAATGATGGTCCTGGGCCTCTCTGCACTGCACCTCCAGTTGCTGTCTCAGGAGCCTCAACTGACTCCACCGTATGCTGTGATGGAACTGGTCCCCTTCTTAACTGGCCACCTTGCGGACAATAACGACTGGTATGCCCGGGTTCACCACATGAATAACAAATATAACGCCCTTCACTGTCTCTTAAGGGTTGACTCTTTGGACGGCTTTGCTGTGGTTTATTTCTCTCTTTCCTGTAGACGGCTTGATATAGTTTCCTCTTGACGAGCAGCTATTTTCTGAATCGCCTCATGCAATTTCTCTAAAGACAGAGTGGAGGGAACATCCTGTGCTGCAGCAGCATTCACTACTCCTCTGGCACGAGTACTGGGCCTGGCATTACTAGAAGGCTGTGCTTCCTCCTCTTCTGACCAGATAATTGCCGCTTGCATCACCTCCACGAAACTCAATTCTTGCTCCGCCTTGATTCTGCGCTTCATCTCTCGACGCAAGAAGTCATCTTTTAGGCCTAACACCAGTTGCTCCTTCAGGACATTTTCAGCATCTGCTACTCTAGCTGGCTCTCGGCGCTGAACACGACTCAGTCTTTCCCGAAGGTCATATGCATAGGAGCGTATTGTTTCTCCTTCATGCTGAGCACGGTCATAGAAGTCTTTCAGCCTGGTACCAATGGGCACTTTATCCCCATAAGTGTCAAGGAGAATAGTGAAGATGTTATCAACAGACTCCTCTTTCCCATCCATCATGAACTTCACTGTGGCTTTGGCCTCATCTTTTAGGTGTTGTTTCACCAGCTCTACCCGATCCTCGGTGGGCACTCTCACGCTAATGTGTGTGTATGTGGTTTCTTACTTTATTGTTTGGAAAATCTAAAGATCGACAAGGGTAGGCTTCAGGTATAATAATGTCGCACGGTGGCTTCCTGAAGAAAAATTGCATATATTAAAACACAGTGTGTTATGCTCCTCCCTCCCCAGATCTAATAAAGTAAGTGAGACTACCCCCACTCCCTAGCAGCTCTCAATGAAAATGTATAAGCACAAAAACAATTAAAACAATTTATTTTTCTTGTGATTGGTTGTCTTTTTGTCTAAAGAATGAATAAAATAAAATAAAATAAATTCACAGTCTTTGAGTTGTCTTTTTTTGAATTCACACCAATTTTTCAACACTGAAGTTGTAAAACTCTTTCACTTGTGATATAACAAATCCCTTATGGAACTTCAAAATGAAACAATTTTCAATGTGTCAATTTGTATACCAACAAATTATCACTTTCCTCAAAAGATCCCTTTCAAACAATCACATTTGAAACCAACAAACATAAACATACCATCAAATTTCACCCTTGAATAAGCACTTTTAAATGTTCACTCACAGTTCACAGTTTATCAGTTCAGTCACTGGAAAATCAGGAAAATACCAGTTCACGGAACGATGAATTCGAGTGCGTTGTCTGGACGTGGGGTGCGTTGCAATAAACTGAAGATCCAGTATTGAAGTGTGCAAGTTCAAGTATGCACTCGACTTTGTCTCAACCGTTCCACAGATAAACTGTCTCAAAAAGAAAATTAACTTGAAGATGAATCAAACTGAGATGTCACTTGAATGGCAGGGTAACGACAATCTTCACTCAGGAATCAGCGGAAAAGTTATATCTCTTCATTAAGTGCGTACTGCGTACTAACTGCTTCAGCGAGCTCACTCTCACGTGCTCTGACTCGTGCGGGAAACTCAATTACACGTAAACCGTCTCGTTTAGCCACTAACTCGACGATACTTATCTATCAAAACACGAGAAGTGCATAAAAACTGCAAAAAAAAACGTGTAACAAGTCTCTGTATGACAAAAATCAAACGGAGTTTGCACTTAAAACGTACTCACAGCTTCCGTGGTCTTCACAATGTGTCACCGCGTCATTCTCACAGTAAACGCATACCACTGGAACAAAACTGTCTTCTACAAAATCAAACGTAGGTCACTGCTCACACTTTCACTTAGTGCTGTCTGCGGTTGCTCTTTACTCTACTTAAGCCTCGATAATCTTTAATTGAAACGACTTTATCGAACAAGCTTCTCAATCGCGACACTGCACTCTCTTCTGCGTCAGTCACACACTCATCAAAACCGCGCTTCTTCGCCTCTCTACGCTGCACTCACAGCACGTGCAAAAAGTAGACCACTCACCAAAATAAAAGTACCCCCCGTTACACAACAATGAATTAATTTTGAAAAGGATTTGTCAAACTTTTGATTGCAGACTTTTCTCGTCAAGTCTGAGTTTAGTCTGAGATGTTATTAGAGTGATCTCTTCTGAAACACTAACAGGGTTATCTTCTTATTAGGAAGAAACATCTAAAAAGCTGAAGATTTTGTTTATCTTCTACATAATACAGTACAGGAGAAAAAACTGAGGCATTAAAGACATCTTATTTGTGATTTTTCTTTCCTATGGGAGAGATGTTGGTGCAGACAAAGAGCCACAGATAGTTTAATTTAGGCGTCCTAATGAGGTTGCTAATTCAGATGCCAAGGGAGAGGATAGATTGGCTCTTGTGGTATTTCTGGAATTGACTTTGCTAATTGGTGGTGGAAAATATTTGGTTTATGTAGTTTAAAGGTCAACCGCTGTCAAAAAAATTAGTTTTGAAGTGAAACGTTAAATGAGTTCTGGTTTCTAAAATGGAAATCGACTAAATGCCATCGGCACATAGCTTGATTCTGTTCAGATGCCAAAAACATTTCTAAACTCCTACATCACTGACTGGAAATTTAGATCATCATATTGCTTTTGTCATACTATCACTCATATAAACCACCTCCAATTGTTCACTTAAAAAAGTAGTAAAACACCTCTCCTCAAGTATCATTCATGTCGGTAGCATAAACAGTGCAGGATGAGTTATGCTCAACAATAGTTAGAGTTAGAAGTTTGTTCAGATCTCTAACCTTAATTTGAGCAATGGTAACTGTGATGCTTGCCTTAACAAGCTCTACTAATAAGAACCATTGCTTCCTTTTCTTCAGCCTTGAATAGGACATTTACGTTAGGTCTAGAACACAACATGCCAGTAAATCACTTTTAATTAGGATAAATGCCAGACTATATTGCACCAACTGGTTTTGCTTCCTTATAACTGGCAGCTCATTAGTGGGCTTGTGAGGACAGACTTTCACTCCTGGTAATTAACAGCAACTTTGTCAGCAGTGACTGACCTATCTTAGTCATCTAAACCTTAAGCTGAAACTGACTTGCAGGATTTTCATTAGTTATGAGGGTTTAGGAGTTGAGGAGATGACTCGCAGTGAGGCACAAGGCTCAAAAGAATGCTCTCAGGTGACATCCCATCCGTCTAGCCCTTCCAAGGCCTGCAGGGAGATCAATGATGCTGAGATGGCCAAACAAGCTATCTGGATCTACATTAGTATTCTTAGGTAGCACAGGGCATTTAGCAGCTTTCCAGCACAGATGCCATATCGATAGATTAATAAGACAAGAGACACAAGGACCCTAGAGTCCACGGTCAGAGAGTGATTGAAACGGGCTCAATCCCACACACACAGTCGAGACCATATCCCTAAGTCAGTTCTGTTTTAAATCACATATGTCAACTGGACGCTCAATACTAATTTTTATGATGAACAAGATGCCATGCATTTTCATGTCACATGGAAAAGTTTTGATAGACCAAAAACCAGTGAATCAAACAGATGTTTTTGACATTTAATGTTATTATAAGTTGCGATTTCTAAGGCAAACATCACTTTATCACTTTTGTAAGGACTGAGCGGAATGACGGATCATCTAAATAACTAAATGTATTTCTTCCCATAAACCCTGGGACTTCAACACACACACACACATACACAAACTGCTGGCACTGGCCGAGGTGTCCTGTTGCAAGTTTACGACCCAAAAGAATGTGCATGCAGGATCTCTCTCTCTGTCCACACTACACACACCCATTAGGACTTTCAAGGAATTTCCAGTCAAAAAGACATTTAACAATACATATTTGATATGTTTTATGTGTGTTTGATGGCCTACGTCCGATTGCAAGATCTGGGAATGTTTGTAGTTTAAAAGGAACCACAAATGCCTATTTTACGTATATTTGAGACGTAAACCTGAATTCCTCTCATTGTTACATGTCGTGTTTGAGGTCATTTGAAAACTCTTTGTCTGACGCAGCCAGATATATGTATTGGGTTACCGTAAAAAGTATGATTGCCTGTATAACATCTCTCCTGTTATGTTTAAGAATCTGTGGAAAGGAAAGACAGGTTCTGCCTCTGTCGTAATTTATGTAGATAAAGCTGTCAAACCAAACAAAGACAACTTTCCCGCTCAAGATTTCCTGAACAATGATTGGACAATCCGCTTCAGAGGAGGCGGAAACATCAGGTCTTCAAAAGGACTGGCCCTCTTCTCACCCCTTCTCTTGCCTCTGACCTCCTTGCCTACGTCTGCCTTAATCATGTAGTCTCTGATACGATTTCCCCTAGGGAAATCCTTTCTTTCTTTTGTTTGTTTAAAAGTTTTGTTTTCTTTAAGTTTTCCAACCTAATTCATCTCACAGGAGAGGAGATGAATTCAGCCGAATTTGGTAATGTTACCTCAAAGACTTTAAATTTCTGTTCAAAGCGTGCGCGTTACGTGGCGTTCGGCGCGCGTGCTTTGAACAGAAATTTAAAGTGTGACACGGAACAAAGAAGATCCGCTCCTGCACGCGGCCGGGACAGGCCGTTTTAGGAACACAGAGAGACCAAGAAACTTTGCAAGTATCTTTCAGCTTCTAGGAAGCATTAAGATGATGTTTTTGGTGTTGTTTCAGAGAGGTTACTGTCTGGGTGAAGTTTACCAATGCGCTCTCTCTCTCTCTCCCCCTCTCTCTCTCTCTCTCTTGTCTTACTCTCTCACTCTTGCCAGAATGTGATTCCTTCGTGAGTTCCCTTTGGGGATCTCTTTCTTTTGTTTTGTTTCTAGTTTAGTTTATGTTTTTCAGTCTTAGATAAGTCTCCGTGTTTAATTCCAATCGACGATTGAAAAGAACACCGCGTGACATGTCTCTTCAGCAAATCCATCTACAAGGGACCTTTAAACGAGCGCGCGCTCGCTTTGAAGGAGAAACGCGTGCATGTGACCGCATGACGCGCAGGACCGAGAGACACACACATGCTTCTTCACCAGCCATGCAAAGAGTTTACCTACCTATGCAAGTATCCGTGTTTGATCACGCTTTTAAGATGTGTTGAAGTCTTGTTGTCAAAGTCCCGTGTCTATGTGAATTTGCTATTTAGTAAGATCCTCGGGTCTTTATAAAACTCCCTCATGCATAACTGCAACTTTCAAAAAATTCTCTCTCTCTCTCTGTCTCTATGCATTTCTCGTTCATCGATGCCTTATTGTGTTTTGTTGTTTATTATGTTTGTAACGTTTGTGTGTTTCGTTGTTTATTATGTTTGTAAATACATATATCCCATGTAATTTTAGTAAATGCATAGGCTAGTTATTTCTTATTAAATTTCTTGATACTCATTTGATGGATTGACTGTATCTGCTCATACTTCGGGTCCCGGAAATGTCTAGATCAAAAGCTACGAGCTTTACAAATTTTAAGATACTTTAAAGAGTATTTGTTTATAGGGCGGGAAGACTAATTCTTGTGGCCACAGAATTAATTTTCCTAAACTCTATAAATTAATTCAGCTAATTAATTTTACCTGTTTGTGAAATGTGGTCCGTGTAAATAATTGCAATCAACTTGTGGTTGATCGCAAGGATTCACATGCATGCAGGTAACAGGACATATCATCCCTTATCGGGAGATGTATTAACATGTAAGACTGTTCTGATACAAACCTGTATGAATAATTATTAATTATGAATTATTAATTATGATATGCAAATTCCCCGTAATCAGATCCACCCCTGAGTCTTTACACTTTTGGTAAAAACCTTAAATATAAAATTTTTCTGTGTGACTTGTACTATACTGTTTAAGGATGTTCTGCTAGATAGCGGCGCCGATTGTTATTGGCCGATAATCATTTTATATAGTTGACCGGCAGTCTCTATAAAGGCCGATCAGAAGAGTCGATCAGATGACACAAAACGTCTCGGTTACGTATGTAACCCTCGTTCCCCGAGTGGGGAACGGAGACGTTCCGTCGGATGACGACGATTGGGGTTTCGCTTAGAAGCCTATCAACTTCGAGTATTACAAAACGAGCCAATGGCAAGGGAAATGCCATGGGTCTGCGGAATTTGCATGGCGCATCTCCGCCCCACCTCATGGGTATAAAAGGAGGACGCCGGCAATATGCAGTTCATGTTTTCCCGCTGAGGAGCCGAGAATGAATTCAGGCGTTTCCCAGTGGTACAGCGGAAAGTGGCAGGCAGACGGAACGAGGGGAACGAGGGATACAAACGTAACCGAGACGTTCCACATCGTTGTCACTCCGAGTTCCATCGGATGACGACGATTGGGGTTTCCAGTCTAATCACGCCACCTTCACAGCTGTCTTCCAGTGCCCTGCGTAAATCTGAGATCCCTGTCATGAGACTAGCACGGACGAAGGACTCCTATTTAGCACAGGAATATCAAGGTACACTGGGAAGCATATCTCAGAGGAAATATGCAATTAATGCCAGCCCAGAGGGGGGGGACTTAGAGAATACACATATGACCCAGAGGGATGCATATGGAGAACACTGGGGTGTCCAGCCGCAGGTGGAATATTTCAACCCCAGGGGTAGCAAGATGGCTTGCCAAGGGAAAGACACACGCTCAGAGAGGCTTACAGTGGAAATACACATGTAGGGGCCGCTCAAGGGAGGGACCATGCACACGGAAGGCACCTAGTCAACGCACAGGCAATAGACACTGGCGTCGACGTCAGCAGTGCTGGAGGAACTCAGGGCTTATGGGGAAGCTCACCTGAGGAAATATCGCACGTATCCAGTCCGTGGAGTGCAATGGCGAGCAAGCGAAGACACCTGAGCGAGTCCGGTACTAGCTGGTTGAAGCGAGCACTTGGAGATCGAAGAATCTGGCGAATGTGTTCGGTGTCGCTCAGCCTGCAGCTCTGCAGATGTCTGTTAGCGAGGCGCCATGCGCTAGAGCCCAAGAGGACGCCACACTCCGGGTGGAGTGGGTAGTCACCAAGGGGGCACGGTCGACCTTGCTGTTGGTATGCCAAAGCAATGGCGTCCACTATCCAGTGAGACAACCTCTGCTTGAAGAGAGCCTTTCCCTTCAGCTTTCCACCATAACAGACAAAGAGCTGGTCTGAGGTCCTGAAACACTGCGATCTGTCTATATAGGTGTGAAGCGCACGTACTGGACAAAGCAGTGCCAAGGCTGGGTCTGCCTCCTCCAGGGGCAGCGCTTGCAGGTTCACCACCTGGTCCCGGAAGGAAGAGGTGGGAACCTTGGGCACATATCCAGGCCGGGGTCTCAGGAACACGTGAGAGTAAGCCGGCCCGAATTCCAGGCACGCTTCGTCAACGGAGAATGCTCCACTGACTGCAAAGGCTCAAAGGGAGCACTTTGCAGGGCAGTTAGAACCACTGCGAGGTCCCAAGAGGGAACGAGAGGAGGGCAAGGAGGATACAGTCTCCGGACCTGACGATCAGGTCGTGCTTCCCCACAGACTTACCTTCTACCGTATCATGGTGTGTGGCAATAGCGGCAACATATACCTTGAGGGTGGAGGGAGACAGCATTCGCTCCAACCCTTCTTGAAGGAAGGAAAGCACAACACCGATCGAGCATCTCCGGGGGTCTTCTCCGCGAGAAGAGCACCAGTTAACGAAGAGGTTCCACTTCAACGCATAGGCATGTCGGGTAGACGACGCTCTAGCGAAAGTAGCCACCACCGCTGGTGGTAGAGTACTCAAACCTGACTTGTCCGGTCCAGGGGCCACACGTGGAGGTTCCATAGATCGGGACGAGGGTACCAAACGGTGCCCCGTCCATGAGAAAAGTTCGGAGAACCAGGTACGGGTGGGCCAGTGCGGCAAGACCAGAATGACCAGCTCCTCGTCCTCCCTGATCTTGCGCAGACCTTGCTCACTGGGGGCTCACTGGGGGAAACGCATATTTGCGACCCCGCGGCCAGCTGTGCGCCAGTGCATCCGTGCCGAGCATGCCCTCGGTCTGGGAATAAAACAGGGCGCAATGGGTCGAGTCGTGAGAGGCAAACAGATCTATCTGTGTGTCCCCGAACTGGTCCCAAATCAGCTGAACCGACTGGGGATGGAGTCGCCATTCTCCAGGGAGGGGCTGAAACCGTGAAGCTCGTCGGCTGCACAGTTCAGGGCTCCGGGAATGTAAATGGCTCGAAGCGACCTCAGATGCTTCTGACTCCATATGAGGAGGTGGCGAGCAAGTTGCGACATACGGCGGGATCGTAGGCCACCTTGATGGTTGATGTACGCTACAGTGGCGGTATTGTCTGATCTGACTAGTACGTGTTGACCCTTGAGACTGCTCGAAAGCGGTGCAGAGCAAGACGTACTGCCAGCAACTCGAGGCAATTGACATGCCACAGGCGGTGGGGTCCTGTCCAGGAGCACGCGGCCGCATGTCCATTGCACATGGCACCCCAACCCGTGGTTGAGGCATCTGTTGAACAACAACAAGCCTGGAAACTCGTTCCAAGGGCCCTCAGGCCCGTAGAAAACTGAGGTTTGACCACAGGGTGAAGGTCTGATGGCAACTCGGAGTAACTGGTACTTGGAGCTTGCCTAGTTGCCATGCCCACCTCGGGACTCGATCGCGAAGCCAGAGCTGAAGTGGTCTCATATGAAGCAAACCGAGCGGCGTTGCTGCGGCTGCGGATGCCATATGCCCCAGGAGCCTCTGAAAGTATTTCAGTGGAACCACACTCTTACCCTCGAATTGTCTTAGGCAAGTCAGCAGTGACTGCGCGCACTAGCTTGTAAGCTGCGCACACATGGCGATCGAGTCCACACTGAGTAAAGTTTGCTCTTCTCCCAGTTGACCCGAAGGCCCAAACGGGCTAGGTGCTGGAGCACAAGTTCCCTGTGTTCGCAAACCTGGACTCGAGAGTGAGCTAGGGACAGCCAGTCATCGAGATAGGTCAGGATGCGAACCCCGTGTTGCCGTAGCGGCACAAGGGCTACCTCGACAACCTACGTAGAGATGCGAGGAGACAGGGCTAACCCGAATGGGAGAACCGCATACTAGTATGCCCACTCCTAGAAAGTAACCGTAAAAAATGGTCTTTGCCGAGGAAAAAAAAGGAGACATAAAAGTAGGCGTCCTTCAGGTCGATCGCTGCAACCTAATCCTGTGGCCGCACACATTCGAAAATGCGTTTGGCCATGCGCAGCTTGAACGGAAACGTGTGAAGGAAACGGTTCAAGATGCGCAGGTCCAGGAAAGGTCATAACCCACCGCTCTTCTTGGGTACAATGAAGTAGGGGCTGAGAAGCCGGACTTCACTTTGGCTGGAGGGGTGGTCTCGATCGTACCTTCGCCAGTAGGGTAACGACCTCCGCACACACGACAGGGGCATAACCACCCACCATGGTAGCGGACTCCCCGGAAGCGGGGAGGAGACCATGCGAACTGAATCGCATAGCCGAGCCTGATGGTTCCAGTGAGCCAGCGGGACAGACTGGAAAGTTCCAAAACTGAACCAGCGGGGCATATAAAACCACAGACGTACCCACGATGGGGCAGCGAGGCGGAATGACCAGCCCGGACGTGGACGGCATAGCGGCCCAGAGTGGGGGCACGGTCATAATCGCATCCTGACAGAGGAGGTCAGGGAAGGACCAGCGTTCCACGGGGGCCTGGTCTGTCAGGGGTCTGGCGACAGAGGGAGACGAGAGCGGCGAGGCTTATAAGCGGCGCGCACTGCCATCCATGCCCTCTGGGGCTCAGAGATGGGAAGTCAGTTCTTATTTAATTTTATTTTATTTTAAAAGGATTCTCCCCCGGCCCTCCACCGGGGGAAGGAGTGGCCCTGCAACCACATCCTGGAAGAACTGCAACCCATTTGTGAGGCGCCCGTAGCGGGAGCGCCGCATGGCCTGGCGTTAGTAGGCTGCGGGGTTGGTACGGGCTGAGGCGCCTTCCTGCGACCACCTCCACGGCGTGGCCAGGGTGAAGCTGCTGCTGGGGCCGGGCGGGAGGGGGCGGAGTCGCAGGAGGGCGCATTCGGCGGCGAGCGGACTGAGGCGCTTCTGGGCGGCGCTTCTGGGCGGCCGAGAACTGTTGGGCAGAGCTCTCGACCGCGCCGCCGAAAAGGCCAGTCTAGGATATGGGGGAGTTGAGGAAATGGGTTCACTCAGCCGTGCACATCAATCAGGTTAAGCCAAAGATGTCTGACCACAAATGTGGACATCACCTGACTCAGGGAGCGTGCGGTCACCTTTGTCGCTCGTAGAGCAAGGTCGGTGGCGACACGCAGCTCTAGTATGAGCCCTGAATCAGCCCTACCATCGTGCACGATGCATGCAGTGAGTTGGCAGCCAGCCCCGCAGCTCTATAGGTGTTTGCCACCGGAGTAGACAAAACCTACAGGCATTGGGAGGGGGGTGCTTAGGGCCGCCACGCCAGGTGGAGGCGCTGTGGGGTCACAGACATGTCGCCACAGAACTCTCCACATGGGGGAACCCCAGTGCACCCTGGGCCGCGGTCTCACTAGGGCAGAGAAGGTGGAAGAGGCCGTTGAGCGGTCACGAAAGTCAAAAGAGACTCCCACGAGCTCATGACCTCTTCATGCACGTCCGGGAAGAAAGGAATTTGGTTTAACACCCCCAAAAACCAAACATCAGCCATGAGTACTCGGGACATGGCAGATGTCCACACAAGCCTGATACTCACGGCAGCCCGGGAAAGCATAGCTGTCAACTCTGGATCAGACTCGACAGACTGACGCACCCGGAGGTGGCAGCAAAGCCGAACCGTCATCTCCAGAGGACTCCAGCTCACCTTGTGATGCGGCGATAGACATGATTTCATCTGCCGGGGCGCCGGATGAGCTGCAGGAGCCGCTGGCATCCTACTGGACACGGGCAGTCAGCGAACTCATCCGGACACCGCACGGGTTGCAATGTGTAAGAGGGGGGTGTGGACCGAGGATAAATCGTCGGGTTTTGTTCCACACCATCAGCCTCAGGTCACCCTGGCCACCAGCCAAAATATTCCCTCACGTGGAGAAAATAGATTGGGGTGTGGATGAGGGGACTCTCGCTCTGTAGATCTCATTGAGTCTTGACCATAACACTGCGATGGTCACGTTCGTAGAACACACCCGCGATCAGACTATCGCACTCAGAAATACACGGGCAGAGCGTCTTTAAAAAGATGTGCTGCGTGCAATACACGGGCAGAGCGTTTTTAAAAAGACGTGCCGCGTGCAAGCTCTTTTTGTGAATGAAAGCTCTTTTTATGAGAGAAAAGCTCGCAGCAGTGCTGAAGCGCCCAGGGAGAAACTTACGCGCTGTTGCAGAACACTGCACAGATCAGCAGGCAGGAAAGTGAAACTCGCTGGAACACGCCATCACACCAACACCGACTGGAAGCTGCTCATCTAGAAGATTCTCGAAGATAATCAGAGAATAGACTACGGAGTGAAGAGGACCTCTCCGAAGCAAAAATATGAACTGCATATTGCCGGCGTCCTCCTTTTATACCCACGAGGTGGGGCGGAGATGTGGCATGCGAATTCCGCAGACCCATGGCATTTCCCTTGCCATTGGCTCGTTTTGTAATACTCGAAGTTGATAGGCTTCTAAGCGAAACCCCAATCATCGTCATCCGACGGAACTCGGAGTGACAACGATGGGGAACTATTTTATTCTAGCAAGACAATTTTTCTATGCGCAGCTAAAATTGCTTCAGTACATTCACTAGTCTCGTCTGGCAGTTCTACCAGTTGTCTGAAAAGACAAAGCAATGGTCTAGGTGCACAAGATGGCTCCTGTGAGCTTTGGTGATGTGAGTGTGTGAATGTTTACTTCCACTCATACACTTTCGGTCTTAGTGAATTTGTTCGCATTTGCTGTAAGGAAAATTTTACATATGAAACTTGGCTAGATATAATGACTATTTTTTAAATTAAGAGAAGACGGTGGTTTATCAGAGATGAAAGAAAACATCCTTCTTATATCACTGTGTTTCTAGCTGTGTGGTAATTTTTCCAGATACACTGAGGTTATCTTTCATTCTTTCTCCTGTTGATTCTGCGGTTCAGGTTCAGCGGTTGGTGAAAATCCACTGGGATATTTTCATTCATACAAAACCCAAAAGTGTGTAATTTACATTGCCTGATTTTTTTTTCTGATTGCTGGTGGACTAAATGGCTCAAAAACTGCCTTCTCTTTGTAGATTGTCTCAATAACTGATACAACTCAGAATAGGTTTACCAACTATTCCAACAGGAAAATGTCCTATTATTTAGGCTTCACCTTCACATACCTCTGCCCATGCCTGCGTGAGACTGACCACCCCCATCTTCATGTGCACCCCCAACCTTAAAGTAATACTATGTAGCTTTTCAACCTTCATAATATATTTCCAAGACCCTTGTGATGGTACATCGACTTACAATAGGTTAAATGACACGTCTGCCATAGCCTATATGTGTCTGCTTAACCAAGTTATATCGGAATATCCATGGTCATATCGTTGTATCAAGTGAATTATAAATACTTGTAATTATGAATTGAAATGCAACTTTCTATTCCTATCATTTTCACATGTCGTTCGTAATAACGTTGTCCTCCTCTTTGTCTGACTGAACCAGATATGTGTATTAGGTTATGATAAAATGTGTCTTGTTATGTTTAATCATCTTTGGGGGAAAAATGACGAAGTCCGGCCCCGGTCATAACATATGCAGATAAGCTGTCAGACCAAACAAAGATAGATTTTTCCCGCTTCCAGATCTCTGAGGGGATTGGACCTTCTTCCAAAAGAAGGCGGAAACGTCAGGTCTTCAAAAGGACTGAACACCAGTTTATCGCTCTCTTATCCTCCTCTTCCCTCTTCATCATGTAACTCCCTCGTCTTCGTGCGATCTCTCGTTTGTCTTTTGTTTGTTCTAGTTAGTTTTTGTTTTCATTCTTAGATAATTCTCCGTGTTAATTTCCACGCGAGTGAAACAAACTTAGCCTGAATTATCTCCTTGGCAACTTTGCTTTCGAGGAACACTTAAACTTGCCGCGACTTCGTCTGCACCGGAAAAGAACGAATCAAGGACGTTCAGCTCCGAAGGACTGAAACGCACCCACATTCTTTCTCAGCCACACGAGAGCCAGTGCAAGTATTTGATTTCTTATCGAGATCTTTATCTGTGATTTTGCTATCCTTCCGGATCTGCATAACTCTCTCTCTCCCTTTCATTTCTCTCTCTCCCTTTCTCTATGCATTTCCCGTTCGTGTTTTGTTGTTTATCGTGTGTAAATACATGTATTCGGTGTAACTGTAGTCACCTATATACCCGTTAGTTTACTTTATTAAATTCATTATATTCATACATTGAAACTGTCTACCTGCTCATAATTTACAAGTCACTGAGATCTTCGATCATTAGCTACGAGCTTTAAGATTGTGAATACTTTAAAACAGTATTTTGTTTAGAGAACAGGAAAGTCTAATTTCTCGTGGCCAAGAGAAATAGTCTGAATTGAAAAAATTAAATGTCCGCAACACTGCTATTTACTCCCATATTTAATAAAAAGGCAACGTTTCGACCCTACTGGGTCTTCTTCAGGCCTGAAGAAGACCCAGTAGGGTCGAAACGTTGCCTTTTTATTAAATATGGGAGTAAATAGCAGTGTTGCGGACATTTAATTTTTTCAATTCAGTAGTTCTTTTTGTCCTGCACCTGCCAGAAGGTGGGATGTGCACACAACAACTTGATCAACACAAGAGAAATAGTCTGCCTTTCTAATTATACAAATAATTTCTTAAGGGTTGATATAGATTTTACGGTCAGTTCGCTGGCGAGCAGACTATTGGATGATAAATTAGCCCTTGGGAATTATCATGAGAATCGAACGATTCTGAACGGTTGATATATTGATATTTAATTACAAAGCGTTGTGGTTGAATATTAATATACATAACTGCTCTATTTCTGCTCTATTTCGGATGCACAGCTAATCACGATCCGTTGTGTTTGGTTGTCCATATAGTTATTGGCAACGTATTCCCTTTTCGGGAAATTTTTATTTCTGTACGTGATAACTCATAACCCGTATGATCAGTTATTGATATTGAAATATCAATTATGGATCATACAATTCCCCATTATTGAGCTTTGAGTTCGTTACACCAGTTTGCATCCAGCCTCTCACAGAGAATTCAGATGCCCCAACACCTGTGATGAGACAACTAAACGCCTGTGAAGAGACGACTCAACGCCGGCGATATGTTATGCCCTAAATTAATACATGATTAACTAACTGTATTTTTTCTATGTACATTTCTGAAATGCACTTTCTGTAAAGCTGCTTTGAAACAATGTGTATTGTGAAAAGCGCTATACAAATAAATTTGAATTGAATTGAATATAATTTTCCCATCTCATGATTTTCCTTTTATGTGGTTCGGCCTGTTTTCTTGTAAACTCTAATGGGTTAATATTTCAAACTTTGCAAACTATGGATAACCAAATTCATGTGTGGCACGTTTGGTCTCTATAAAGTACAAACTTTGTCCCCCATTTGTTAATTTACATTACATTTTGCTAACTTTGTGATGCATTAGTATTATAAGAATCGTGAAGATTCTTCTCTTAAACACCCAATGAAATTACATATTCAAATGCCTCCGAACACAATGGGTCGTAAAAGTTTCCCTCCAAAGGGAACTGTTCTTTTTGGCTCAAACACCTCCAGAGGGTGTAACGTCTTCACGCTTTAAAAATCACTGATCACAAGATCAGCCCTCTCTTGGTCTCTTACGCTCTCTTCCTCTCTTCCCAGGAAACAAATTTAGGTTCTGGGAACGTTAGTGTTTGGTTCCCAGAACGTTCCTAGAACTTTCCCTTAAGGTTAGGGGAACGTTCCCGGAACGTTCTCCTTACGTTATAAAAATGGAACCTAAAAATAACCTACATGGAACGTTCCTATAACGTTCTTGTTTGGTTCCCAAAAAAATAACCACATGGGACCATTTGGGAACGTTAGGGGAACGTTCTGTGTTTGCTGGGTTGGTCCTTCCTGAGAAATCCTAATGTGAAGATGATGCTGAAATGGAAGCTTTAGCGTCAAGTTCTGCCAGGAAGACTCAATTGTTACGTCACTTATTACCTTCTCATCTATCCAATCGCGTCTAATACTTGCGGTATAAAAGACCGGTACTTAAACATGTTTGAGTTCGCAGATGCTGACGCTTTCATTTACCTCCATCCTCCCCACCACCTCCAAGATGGTTCCTTCCCCCTCATCCTCCCCACCACCACCAGGATGGTCCCATCCTATACCTCCCAGGGGGTCGGCTGCGCCCCTGCCTTCGTCTTCAGGAAGGAAATGCAGAATCCGGACCCCCGGATTGTGAGCTATGGACGGGGCCTACGCCAAAGAACTTTATTGCTTGCTGGGCTATCAATAAATGTATTTATTGTTACAGTATTTATTCTCCCGAGTCTTTCTGGTAGAACTAGAAGTCCCCCAAAGACCCCAAGTTTATGCCAGACTGCGGCCTTGTCTTTCCATTCACCAAAGATCCTATGACTCCCACTGGTTCTCTCTCATCAAGAACACATCAGCAAAGATCAACTGGAGCCTCAACAAATTGCATCAGGACAGTTTAATTCAAATGGGCGAGACATGCAAGTATCAAACTTAGGGCCCTATTTTAACGATCTGAAATGCAAGTATCAAGCTTGAAGCGCAAGTAACTTTGTGGGCGGGTCTTGGGCGCTGTTGCTATTTTACCGGATAAATGACTCTTGCGCCCGACGCAAGTTTAAAAGGGGTTGGTCTTTCAGTAGCTATAATAGGGTTGGTCTATAATAGCTTCATTATTCATAGGTGTGGTTTGGGTGTAACGTGAAATAAACCAATCAGAGCGTCATCCAACATACCCTTTAAGGGCAGGTGCGCATGTTGCATGGCGGATTGTTATTAATACGGCGGATTTACCAGGCGCGCGCCAGGAGCGGTTCACAGCCGAGGAGACCGACGTTCTTTTCAACCTAATTTTCTGTTTGTATTTTTTTCTTTATCAATTACTGTTTGATATTGATTTTTCATTTTGACAAATGTAAATAAAGAAATGTCACAAATATACTTTCGGGTGTTTTGGACTCGTTCTCTCTGAATCACGAATATATGCATGGTTATATTTTTTAAATGTAGTCGAACATTAGACCGATATTAATTTGCTTTACCTCACTATAGATGACGCAGCAGCTCTTCTGCCAAATAAGCTCTCCTGTCCCGTGCTGCTGCTGGGGCATTTGGGTTAAGTGGCATCGGCACATGCAGTTCACCATCATCACGTCTCCTTAAGTCCTCTAATGTTTCCTCATCTATGTCAACAACACAACCTTGATTTTTGGAAATGTTGTGTAAAACACAACATGCCACAAATAATGCTGCAAATTTTTGAGGACTGTACTGTAAAGTGCCTCCTGACCAATTCAAACACCTGAAGCGCATTTTCAGTATGCCGAACGTTCGTTCAATTACACAGCGTGTTTGTGTGTTTTCGATTAAACCGTATTTCACTCATTGTTGCTGGCATCAAAAATGGTGTCATCAGCCATGTCATTACTACAATTAACCTGAAAAATTTGGGTAAATGTGTAAGCTAGATTTAGGCCTACATTTTTTTACATCTTCATGGACACGGACACCACAATGATTTCCCTCATGTGTTAACATTTTTCCTTGTTATAATGTATGATTTGCAAAAATAAAAACTGCTGCATCTGTGTTGATGAGAGAATCAAAGTGTATGCGCGTTGTGCACCCGCTACATTATGGCCAAGCATGCGCGCTTAAAATAGCATTATGAACAACGCGCCACTGACTTTAGACAAGGTTTTTTCTGGTCAGTGGCGGAATTGTTTTCTGGAACTGCAAAATAGCACTAGGGAATGTTTGCGCCGAAACACGCCTCTTTTTTTGCGCCGACCCGCCCAGACTAAACTGACACTTGGCTCAGGCTGTTGATCTGCTGAACTTCAAACAATGCTATAACTTCTTGCTTTCCTGTATTCTGCTTCAGCTCTCTTTCCCTTGGTAAACTGAATGCATGTATATATGTGTATGTCAGAGTAGTTTAAATGTTTAGTCTAGTTAATAAAGTCTTGTTCATATCACAAGTAAAATTTTCCGTGTCTCAAGGTCACATCCGAAGTCACTAATCATTTTGATTTTGTCTACTTGCTCTTAGTAGTACTTAGTAAGAAAGACATTTCCCATGCCCTGGAAATGTACATTTCTATTAATCAATTAATAACCAATATTGAGGGTTCACAGGATGAACTGAATAATTTGTTGTAATGTTAATGTAGCTACATCAAGTTAATCAAAGATTAACTGATCCAAATATTCATAATCAATTATAAGAAGTTATGATTGGTTATTAATATTTCATAGAGCTAATTCGCTACAAGTAACAGCTGTGCTTTCTTCAGCACAGTGATAGTCTCTTTGCTAAATACGTCAGTACAAACAGGTTGTCTTTATGTGCTTGAAATTATGAAACATTTGTACTGTTAATAACTAATTATAACATTTAAGAAACATATTATATCCTATATCATACATGCAGTACCAAATCTGATCACATATACCTCTAAATACAAGTGTATTACTGAATATAAAATTACATACATTATGATATATTAGTAAATATATTCTCACATATTTTTCAATATATGAAAAGTTGCAATTCCAAATATATGTTAAATCATTTAATATATTGCTTATTTATATAGAGTGAAAGATATTTTCTTTGTGGATGATATATGGGCAGTAATCTAGTAATCTAGGCCAATTGATCTAGACGTGAAACCATCAGGCCAGAGACAAGGTTGATGACTTCAATGTTGGGCCAACCTCTGTATCCACTAGAACTTGAGCCTTATAGCCCCTCCCCAAAAAATCTTCAGGGCAAACTTGGCTTGAATTGAATTGGGACTCAGGGATGGTGGATATATCATGGTTAGTCTCTGGTGAGGTGGTCATAATATGGCAGAGGCTCAGGCTTGGCGGTCCTACTATAACAGAGGCTCAGGCTTGGCTGCCATAATATGACAGAGGACCAGGCAGGGCTGCCATGACGTGAAGAGGCTCAGGCTTGGTGGCCATGATGTGAAGAGGCTCAAGCTTGGCGGTCATGGCGTAAAGAGGCTCAGGCTTGGCGGCCATGACGGTGGTCGTGACATTAATTTATCCTGACATGATTGTAGGGACTTGGAAACACTCTGATGTGGAGGGTACTGTGGGATTGCGGGGCTCCTCATCCACAAAACTCACAGTAAATGATGAGAGCAACAATAGAGCATAGTCAATGAATAAATGAATAAATATTTTTTTCTCCCTGGCAATTGAGACCGAACCGGTTTGTTTAGGCCCATCCAAAAAAATTCCTTTAATGCCATGTCATTAAAATCAACAAGGTGACAAAGGTCACAGAACTCCTCGACATAGTCCTCGATGTCATGATTTCCTTGAAGGAGAAGGAAATCCGCTCCGCGGCTTCGTCTGCCCCGAGCAGCTTCAATTGTGGGAATCACAGTTAGTGGAGGGGTATGAGACGGCTTCGGCCATTTCTCAGCCCTTATCCACCAGCTTTAGTTCTCACGCTTGAGATCCGGAAGCCCACTCCGCGGTTTCTTCTGCCCCGAGCGAGGGTTTGATGCTGGACTTATCTTCTTCTAAGAAAGTTGATGTGCTCCTGGTCTCTTCGGCGATGCTGTCAGCTCGGTCGTCGAGAGATTTCTGGTGGCAAAGAAGCAAGCAGCGACTTTTCAAAAATTCATCCCGTCGCCATAAATCGTCAAGGGGCCATGTACGTCTGGCTCCTCATACAGGCAGACACACAGAGAGAATGTTGCTAATCAAGCCCCTCCACAAGGATCTCAGGGCTCGAGGCAACACTCTCAACCGAAGCCCGCGAGCCAGAAAACGGATTTGAGGACCATTATTCTGACAAAACGGGCTTCGGGACAGAGGTCCGCCCACTCCCGGGGTGGAGCGAAATCCACCCGCTCCTCCGTGGAGCCCTCAGTAAATCGATTTGTTAACCCCGCCGCCTACGGTGCTTCGGGGCACTACAATTTCTGACAAATACAATCCTCAACTTCCGCTCGTCAAGCTAGTGGTCGTGGGGAATTCGTTCTCCATAGAGAGGCCTAAAAAATTGTTAGGTTAGTTCCTGCCGGGAATCCGCTTCAGGACACCAAAGCTAATCTTCAAAATACACTGAACACCAACCTCGAGAGTAAATTTCCTGCACGCCTGGGAAGTGCTACCCAGTATATCTCAGTGGCTAGTGCGTACCATTCACAAAGGCTACAGTCTTCAGTTCGGGTCACGCCTACCGAAATTCAAGGGAATTCTAGAAACAGTGGTAGCCCCAAATGCGTGCAGGTCATGGAGCAGGAAATCCAGGCTCTTCTGGCGAAGGAGGCCATAGATCTCATTCCTCCCGCAGAGAGAGACACCAGGTTCTACAGTCGGTATTTTATAGTTCCAAAAAAGAATGGAGGGTTACATCGCATTAGATGTTTGACAGTTAAACCAATCTCTGAGGAGATTCAAGTTCAAGATACTGACGATTCCCATTATTGTGAGCCAAATCAAGTTTGAGGACTGGTTTGTCACGATAGATCTAAAGAATGCGTATTTCCATATCTCCATCCTACCGGAACACAGGAAGTTCCTGAGGTTCGCTTTCGGGGGGAAAGCAATTTGATAATGTTCCTCCTCTGTTATTATGCCAATGTTTTATTGAGAACATTGTATAATCTGTAATCTCAAAAACATTCCCAAAACATCCTCAAAATGATACAGTTAAAACGTTATATCTTAGTTTACATTTAACCTTATAGGAACATTATTTGAAATGTAATCTCGTTTATAGACCATCAGGGGGGTTTGAGATTGTGCCCTCTGTGCAGACTGGCGCATCATACACTCACATTTTTCCCGGGTTTCTCCAGTTTTTTAGCCCTATCTCCCGGACCCCTCCCGGTTTGTTATTTCTTCTGGGAAACTCCCATAATTTGCATGGCCCAAAACTCCTTTATGAATAATCGGAACAACATGTTTGTCTAATGTTGACCAGTTGCCAGAAATGTATTGTATTCACACAATCCACACACCATATACAATTTCAACCCGTTTGTCACCTCAACCTGGCAACCCAGTTGCGTAGTTGCGAAAAGTTTAACCCGAAAGCGAGCCGATAGACATGGCAGGTGAAGAACTTTGTCCCCGCAAAGAACGGTGTCCCCCCCAAACCCCCTCAGTACAACACTGCATGGATGGAATGTGTTTTTGTTTGGTTGGTAATGTATTTGCAGTCGGTGCGTTTCGGTTCGCGAGACACAAATAACTTTTGTGTAATTAATTTATCAAGCGCATACGTAAATGGAGAAAACGACAGTACTCTTGGAAAAATGAGCATGTTAAAATGTTTTAAGGGGCACTTGTTGCATATGTGTATAATAACTTATTCCAGTTCCCCTTCAGGGACTACCGCTGCGTGTAATCGCAGTGGGAACGCCCCCCAGCGTAGCGCGTCTGAATAATGAATGAAATCAGTCAATGGAGAGAATGAGCGTACGGCGAGTGACGTCATCGACCAGGAAGCTATAAATATCCCCTGAATACACAAGCCGCCAGCTTCTGTTACTTCAGCAAGCGCTCTGTGTGTGTCTGCAATCTTTCGATTGTGTTTGTCTGTTCTAGTCAAGAGTTTATCACTATATATATATATTTATATATAAAAAAAACAATATGAGCGAGCAGTATAGAAAGTGTGCTCCCCCTGTACTCGATACATCACGGGTGGGGATTCACACGAGTTATGTGTTGCTTGTTTAGGAATGCAGCATGCCCAGTCGGCTCTCGAGGGGGTCAATTGTGTGCATTGCGAGCGTTTTCCTATTAGAACTCTGCGCTCGCGGCGATCGCTCTTCGAGGAGAGCGGTATGCTGCGAGCTCCCCAAGGCTCGGGTCCCGCTTCTGTTGAGGCAGAGCGGCGGCGCTTGTCTTGGGGTTCGCAGATGGATCTCACCAGCAACGTTGAGACGGGCCCCGCCCTATCTCAGCCATCTCCGGCAGGATCCAGTGCCTCTCACCCGGCTCTGGAAGCACGCGCTGCGGCGGTTTCTTCTGCCCGGGTGGAGGCACATGATGATGTTGAACTGAGATTATCCAGTTCCGAGGAGCTGGATGTCGATAGTGTTGCATCAGAAGAAACGAGTTTGTCATATTATACTGCTAATGAGGAAGGGCTGATGGATGTTTTATCTCGGGCTGTTGAAAAGCTCAGCATCGAGTGGGCAGCTAATAGGCAGGAGTCTAGAAATAAAAGCAAACTAGACGATAGATTTCTGTCTGCACGACCTCAGCCCGCTCGTCGGTGCCTACACTGTAAAAAATTGTCCTGTTAAATAACAGTAAAGAGCTGGCAGCAGAGACGCCAGCAGTATACTGTAATTTTTATGGTATTCATACGTAAAATGACTTTACGGTAGTAGTCTGTAAATGAGAAAAATGGTATATTTCTGTATTTCTATAATTTACAGTAAAGAGCTGGCAGCAAAGATGCCAGCAATATACAGTCATTTTTTCTAGTAGCAAGAAGAGAAGAGTTTTCTAGTAGCAAACAGAAACAGCCTAGTGTCTGCTTTAGACTATGGCAATAAACTTAAAGACTATTTAAGGAACATTAAAGGAACACTCCACTTTTTTTGGAAATAGGCTGAGCTAAATAGTTGAGTTTTACCGTTTCCGAATTCATTCAGCCGATCTCCGGGTCTGGTGGTACACTTTTAGCATAGCTTAGCATAGATCATTGAATCTGATTAGACCATTAGCATCTCTCTAAAAAAAATGACCAACGAGTTTAGATATTTTTCCTATTTAAAACTTGACTCTTCTGTAGTTATATCGTGTACTAAGATCGACGGTAAATGAAACGTTGCGATTCTCTAGGCCGATATGGCTAGGAACTATACTCTCTTTCCTGCGTAACAATCAAGGAACTTTGCTGCAGTACCATGGGTGCAGTACCAGACACAGTTATAATGGTGTCATGATGGCCAAAGTTGTGACTGGTTGACAGGTTATGATTTCTTGGTTAATGTCAAGTTGTCATAACAAAGACATTTCTGTCTTTGTTAATGTCAAGTTGTCATAATCAAGACATTTTTGTCTTAGGTAATGTCAAGTTGTCATAACAAAGACATTTTAAACAATGTCAACTTTGCATTAAAAGTGTCATAATTTACCGAATGACACTTAATGACAACAGTCATAAACATTCATAAAGACTCCTTCATGTTCATGACAGGTGTTATGTCATGTTTATGACAGTGTCATGACAGTCTTATGCACACCCCTTCAAATAAAGTGTTACCAAGAACATTTACCAAAACAAAAGTAGTAGCCTCAATGTAAAAGACTGACGTATCAAACTTCTGACCGTGCTCCAAATTCCCCAGTCAACACTCAGTTTCTAAAAAATACTGTTTCCTGTAATTTAAACAGTGGTGTAAAGTAACGAATTACAAATACTCTCATTACTGTAATTGAGTAGTTTTTTTTAGGAATTGTACTTTTTTAAGTAGTTTAAAAACAGTGTACTTTTACTTGAGTACATTTTAAAGTGCTGTATCTGTACTTTTACTGCGCTATTTTCCCTGAACTTGCCGTCGCTACATTTATATTAATATTTATTTTTATAATAAGTCATGTGACTCCATGCGTGATTCCCGTCAAATCAAATCGCGCGCGGAAAACTTTGCATCAACAGACTTCGAGACTCCTGGCGGCAATTTATTTTAATCATGGAAGAAGAGCCGGAGGGAGGAAGAGTGGTAATGCGCAAGTTTGTTCATGTATGGGTTTATCATGAGTGGGAATGTTTGACAACACCAAAATTATTCTGCCAAAAATAGCAAAAAAAAAAAGCACTGTGATCGACACAGATCGAATAAATTTTACCGGACAATGCATGGTGTTTTTGATGACGCGATCATATCAACCATGATAGCAACCAGCCTAGAGTAAAGGCACTCACGCTTTATAATTGTTGCTGGTTACTGTATGATGACTGAAATCATGAACTTGCCTAAACAATTACTAAAAATAAACTGCAGAATGTTACATTTTCTAATACACGCACAAATGGTATGTATTCTGTTAGCACTGCACGAGCTTGCGGTGCCATCTGCTCGAAAAACTTAATTTAGTTTGTTTACCGGGTTTCAAAGTGCATTAGGCATTGACCTATCATCACTGCTAGATTTTTGTCCCTTACATCAATTTCGTTTAGCATATAAACGCATTAACCTCCTTTCTGTTGACTTAAATTGTTAATGTACAATGCTTTGCAACCTTTTTCAATTAATCTGCAAGAAAACCTCTACAGAATGGTTGTCATAAATGTTACCAGATTATTGGTTGCTTTCTCAAATATTACATGGCTGTATTTTTTGTGCTAGCAGTCAAAAATAAAACTCTTGGAGAAATATTGAAATACTATTTCTTTTTTTTTATGAATCTGTGATAAAAGAGTAAGCTACAGTTTCAAATTGCAGGGTATAAGGTGGACTAACATTCATAGCATAATAGGCTACTCACTACTCACTACTCTTGAGTACTTTTAAAAGGGCTACTTTTTACTCCTACTTTGAGTAGTATTTAGGACAGGTACTTTTACTCTACTCTCACTACATTTTTTGACAAGTAACAGTACTTTTACTTGAGTATGCTTTTTCAGTACTCTTTCCACCACTGAATTTAAAACATCAGCATACTGTTTAGGGCCTCTGTCCTGTTGCTCCAAGTTAAGCAGCCCACAATGCATTGCTTACTACAGTACTAAACTGTTTAACATGAAAACAGTATTTTAGTGTTGAAAATTGGCTGTAAATTTACAGCAATTGCTTACAGTGTACCATTTTTTCCAGATCTCCACGCTGAGGTTTCAAAAACCTGGGTTAGACCTGTTTCTAGCAGAATTTACACTAACCAGTCTAATGCTTATGGTAACATCGTTAGTGCTAAATCTGCTGGGTATGTGACGATGCCGAAGGCGGAGGAGACGCTCGCTAGCTATCTCTCTCCTGCTGGGGGGGGGAATTTCTGCTGATATGATCAATGAGCTGAGGCAGACCGCTGATCTCACTCTTCGGGCCACCAGGGAGACGGCTAAATCTATTGGTCGGTCTATGGCAGCCATGGTGGCCACAGAAAGACATTTATGGTTGAGTCAAACTTCTATGAAGGAAAAAGATAAATCTCTTCTTTTAAATGCTCCAGTTTCGCCTGCGGGTCTCTTCGGTGACGCTCTTATTTCTGTCACTGAGAGGTTCCAGGAAGAGAAAAAACAGGCGGCTGCTTTTCATAAATTTATTCCCCTAAAAGTACGTGTCGCTGGGACTGCTGAACGAAAAGGGCAGTCCCAGCCGCCGAGTTCCTTTTCTAGTAGAGCGCAGCAGAAGCAGAGTGTCGCGTCTCGTGCCCCCCCGCAGAGAAACTGGAGGGACGAGGCGGGGCGCTCTCCGGCGCGGCCTTCTCGGGGCAGGGCTGATCTGAGGACAGTCATTGTGGCCAGGAAGGCCGCGTCGAAAAAATCCTGACGTGCTGAACGTCAGGACTCTGAGGGTGGTCCCCATCGGGAAAGACTTGAGTTCACCACACAAAAACATGGTGCCCTGTCTTTCTCGATGCCCTCAGGGGTCTGTTCTACTAATCCTGCCTATACAGGGCGTAGAGAGACTCGGCGAGTGCTTTCCCGAGGGACGCTCGCCCCCTCCGAGGAGGGTTGTGGAGTGCTCAGACCAGTTGTTTCCTGCCAGTATGTTACAGGGCGCTGTGTCTGTCACTCAGGATGTTCATCCAGAGGCCAGCCTCGAGAGGCTGGTTCCCTTAGTAGAGTTCCTGGCGGAATGGGAAATGCTTCCCAATGTTTCTCAGTGGGTCCTGAATATTATAAAGAACGGGTACGCTATTCAGTTCAGAAAGCGTCCACCTCATTTCAGAGGGGTTCTGCCTACACTGGTGGGCCCCGAGCAGGCTCTGGTATTAGAACAGGAGGTAAAAACTCTGCTACTAAAGGGAGCTATAGAACGAGTTCCTCCACCCAGCAGGGAGTTAGGATACCACAGCCGGTACTTCATCGTTCCGAAAAAAGATGGAGGGTTGCGTCCCATTTTAGATCTGCATCTTTTAAATCGCACTGTAGGCAAGCTCAAGTTCAAGATGCTCACTCTCAAACAGATCGTGTCACAAATCAGATCCGAGGACTGGTTTGTCACGATAGATCTAAAGGATGCTTACTTCCATTTATCTATCCTCCCTCATCACAGAAAGTTCCTGAGGTTCGCTTTCGGGGGCGAAGCATACCAATATCGGGTTCTTCCGTTCGGCCTAGCATTATCACCCCGCACGTTCACGAAGTGTATGGATGCAGCCATAGCCCCGCTGAGGCTGCAGGGCATCCGTATTCTGAACTATATAGACGATTGGTTAATTCTAGCTCAATCGGAACATCAGGCGGTTCGGCATCGAGATGTCGTTCTTGCTCACATCAAGAGTTTGGGGTTGAGGCTCAACGCCAAGAAGAGTGTCCTTTCTCCATTACAGATAACCACTTTTCTCGGTGTAGTGTGGGATTCGACGACGATGCAGGCACAATTGTCACCTGCTCGTATTGCTTCGATTCTCGCCGCAGTAGAACAGGTCAAGCTAGGCCAGTCACTCACTGTAAAACAGTTCCAGAGGATGTTAGGTCTCATGGCAGCTGCGTCCAACGTGATACCTTTTGGCCTCTTGCACATGAGACCGTTACAGTGGTGGCTCAGAACCAAGGGGTTCTCCCCGAGGGGAAATCCGCTTCGCAGGATCGTGAGTTCGCGACGGTGTCATCGCGCCCTGATCATGTGGAAAGATCCTTGGTTTCTGTCCCAAGGTCCTGTGTTGGGGGCTCATTGTCGTCGCGTGATGCTAACGACAGATGCCTCCCTCACGGGTTGGGGGGCGATCATGAGTGGTCGCCCAGCTCAGGGTCTGTGGGGGGATCATCACCGTCTATGGCACATAAATTGTCTAGAGATGTTGGCAGTGTTTCAGGCCCCGAAACATTTCCTCCCAGACCTAAGGGGCCACCATGTTCTTGTCCGGACAGACAACACATCGGTGGTCTCTTATATCAACCATCAGGGGGGTCTGCATTCTCGCCCGCTTTACAAACTGGCACGTCAGATCCTTCTATGGTCCCAGGGGAAAATTCTCTCTCTCAGAGCTATTTATCTCCCAGGATAATTAAATCAGGGGGCAGACATCCTGTCGAGGCAGGGGCCGAGGCCCGGGGAGTGGAGTCTTCACCCCGAGGTGGTGGAGCGCCTATGGGAACATTTCGGTCGTGCCGAGGTAGACCTATTTGCGTCCCGAGAAACATCACACTGTCCACTGTGGTTCTCTCTCAGCCAGCCAGCCCCACTGGGGTTGGACGCGATGGTACATCCGTGGCCGAGGTCACGTCTGTACGCTTTTCCCCCTATTGCTCTGCTCCCGGGAGTTCTGGAGAGGGTTCGCCAGGACGGGCTCAGTCTCCTGCTAATAGCCCCGTTCTGGCCGGCCCGAGTATGGTTTGCGGCCCGAGTGTCTCTCCTCTCCTCAGGCGAGTGGGTCGATCCTTCACCCCCGTCCAGAACTATGGAGGCTGTGGGCTTGGCCTCTGAGGGGGCCCAGCTCATAGATTGTGGTCTCTCGACTGAGGTCGTTGAGACCATCCTCCAATCCAGAGCTCCTTCCACGAGGAAGTTATATGCCGTGAGGTGGAAACTTTTCACCTCTTGGTGTGGAGAGCGCCAGCAGAACCCAGTTAACTGCCCGGTTGGTACAGTGCTGGATTTCCTGCAGGACCGTCTCTCCACAGGGTTATCCCACTCTACACTGAAGGTGTATGTGGCGGCCTTAGCTGCTTACCACGCCCCTTCAAGTGGAGGTTCCCTCGGGAGACACCCACTTATATCTCGCTTCCTTCGTGGCACCTTGAGGCTGAGGCCTGCAGTTCGCACGAGGGTACCAGCTTGGGACCTGGCCGTCGTCTTAGAGGGTCTCTCCCTAGCTCCTTTCGAGCCCATTGAGGAAGTTTCGGAAAAGTTTCTTACTCTAAAGACTATCCTTCTTCTCGCTGTCTCATCTCTAAAAAGAATTGGAGATATTCAAGCACTTTCAGTGGCTCCCTCGTGCCTGGAATTTGCGCCTGGTATGGTTAAGGCCTTTCTCTGTCCGAGACCAGGTTATGTTCCTAAGGTACCAACTACCTTTGATAGACCTATAGTTCTGCAGGCTTTCTGTCCTCCGCCTTTTATGACGTCAGACCAGGAGAAACTTAATTTGCTGTGCCCCGTTAGGGCTTTAGATGTGTATGTCCACAGAGCTGCCCTGTGGAGGAAATCGGAACAACTGTTCGTTTGTTTTGGGTCACCCAGGAAAGGGTGTCCTGCATCTAAGCAAAGGATGAGCAAGTGGGTGGTTGAGGCCGTCTCGCTTGCTTACGGTTCAGCCCATCAGCCTTCACCTTTGGCTGTAAGGGCTCATTCCACTAGGAGTATGGCTGCCTCTACAGCTCTTCTTTCAGGAGCTTCTCTTCAGGACGTTTGTGATGCGGCAGGCTGGTCCTCACCGCACACTTTCGTCAGATTTTATTCCCTTGACCTTAGCCCCACTCCCGGGGCTCAGGTTCTCTCGTCGGTTTGTGTCTCCTGATGACACACGACGGGGATTTGGTCGTATGGGGATGTGGGTATTGCGTTCCCACTGCGATTACACGCAGCGGTAGTCCCTGAAGGGGAACGTCCCGGGTTACGTATGTAACCCTAGTTCCCCGAAGGGACGGACGCTGCATGTCCTGCCATACTCTCGGCATCCCCTTGGGTCGCTTGCTTCAGTAACTTTAGAAGCTGGCGGCTTGTGTGCTCAGGGGATATTTATAGCATCCTGGTCGATGACGTCACTCGCCGTACGCTCATTCTCTCCATTGACTGATTTCATTCATGCTTCAGACGCGTCACGCTGAGGGCGTTCCCACTGCGATTACACGCAGCGTCCGTCCCTTCGGGGAACTAGGGTTACATACGTAACCCGGGACTTTTAATCTGTTCCTCGAGATAATGCTGTTTTATACTACAATTGGTTAAAGTGCCCCTGTAATCAATCATTTTATTCCTTAAAACTCACCTTTGATCACCAAAATAAAATATTTAAACGTTTTTTTCCTTGAAAAAAAGTAATTCCTTAAAATAGCTTAAATGTAACACTACACCCTTGCCTCAATTAGTATACGCAGATCTATGAATATTCAAATTAGCCCCGCCTCCACTCACTCACACATGCTTAAAGATCCACACGTTCCAAAGATCCATTGACGATCACACATTAACCTGATTGGTCGCAAGGTAGTTTGTGACGTCAGAAACACCAGTGATTTCAAACCCCGTTTTTTAAACTGTCTTTGGTTCACTGCAGTTTTAAGAAGAAAATACTCAGCAATGGTGTTGACTTATGAGTTTGCACATGGTTTGTCTTAAGGCGAGACACGGCAGGCAAAAACATAGTTTTTTTTTCACTGGTCAATTTTGAGATTTTGGGATATTTGTCTTCAATAACATGTCTTCTGTCAGACTTGTGGTGAAAAAAAGTCCGAAATACACATTTAGGTCTTTATTTTACGACACTTTTCTGTTTGCGTCTGTAGATTTCTCATAAATTCATCAAAAGTTGGCGATCTAAATAATCGGTCTGCTCCGCGATCGCGATCTGCACCCTGTCATCACACACACCGTTGGAAAGCTCTCTATCTCCTGTACAATGCTGTCGGATCCAAATATGGTAATTTCCTTTTTAGCAGCAACCAATCGTGAAAGTAAAAGGGCGCAAATGCGCAGTCTCATTGGCTGATGCTAAATCTTTAAAGCCCGTTTTCTCAAAATGACCTTTCTCTCATACTCCAAGTCCGAAATCTCCACTTCAGTAGCACATATATACACCAGACTTTCCAGTCTTGTACCTAGTTATATTATGAAGACATTTACAGAGGGATTTGTAAATATATTGTTCCTAGCCTGATTTATATAACATTTTATTCCAAAAAACATGGCAAAAATCATTTTTTTAAGGCTATTGACAGTATATTCTGATTTACAGGATAACAAAAGTAGATATCCATAAATCCCTCTGTAATTTTTTTCCCAACTAATATGTGAACACAATGAAAAAAGAATTTTGAACCTGGCTTTATCCAATACTCAGATTTCATTTTTTGAAATATATGCAAATTAGCGCATATTTAATTAGATAATGCCTCATTTGCATATTTAAACATTAAATTACAGAAAACTTGTAATACATTTTTTTCTCATCTTAATGTAGGTAATCAACTGGGAAAGTTTCATGGTGATATCTGCTAGTTAAAAAAAATACCCTATTCACCTGTAGTGTCTCGCCTTAATAAAATAATAAAAAAGCATAATAAAAACACCACATAGACAAATACACAGTAACACATTAGAATACTGTTTCTTACTTACTGCATAACTAATAGGTAATTCTTTATGAACACTTAAGTCACCTCTGTTAACTACTAAGGAAGATGTGTTAACTAATCAGTATGTAATGGGATTTTATGATTGTATTAAGTATCAGTGTCACATGCCTATCCTGTCTTTGTGTTGCACATGGGTGTTTTGTAATTTTGGGTCATGTGCTCTTGTCATTGTCTGATCCCGCCCCCTCGTTACCTGATTATTGTTTGAGTTCATCCACCTGTCCCCTCTTGATTTGTTCCTTTCTTAAGTCTCCTCTTGTTTGCAGTCTTTGTCGGATCGTTGTCTAATGTTTCCGTTCCCCGTGATCCTCTGTTCAGGTTCAGTTGTTGGTTTATTTTTATTCATTGTGTTTTTCCCCCTCGTGGGTTTTGTTTTATGTTTGTTTATTTTTGTAATAAATTATAATTTTCTCCTGCATTTGAGTCCTCACACCTTTTTCCTTGCCCAATCCGTGACATAACGATCCGACCAACATGAAGACTCAGCAGAGAAGAGGGGCCAAGCCAGAGACTGTTCACGTCCCGTCTGCCCAGCCAGAGACTGTTCACGTCACATCTGCCCAGCGAGAGACTGTTCACGTCACGTCTGCCCAGCGAGAGACTGTTCACGTCACGTCTACCCAGCGAGAGACTGTTCACGTCACGTCTGCCCAGTCAGAGACTGTTCACGCTCTGTCTGCCCAGTCAGAAACTGAGCACGTCCAGTCTGCCCAGTCTGAGACAGATCCAGAGATGCCCATTTGTGTGGCCGCCAAGGCACTTATGGACTATTTGGAACGTCTGGCACGGATCCTGGATATGCCGGTATTTGCTATTCCCGAGCCGGAGTCAGGGTCTGCCATTCCAGGGCCGGAGCCTGTTCCAGAGCCAGTGCCTGTTCCAGAGTCAGAGCCAGTGCCTGTTCCAGAGCCGGAGCCAGTGTTTGTTCCGGAGCCAGGGCCTGTCCCAGAACCAGAGTCAGTGCCTGTTCCAGAGCCGGAACCAGTGTCTGTTCCTGAATCCGAGTTAGCGTCTGTTTCTGTGTTTGTGTCTGTCCTAGTGGCCGTTGCTGTTCTGGTGACTGTTCCTGAGCCAGAGTCTGATCCAGAGCCGGAGCCAGTGCCAGTGCCTGCTGTTCCAGAGCCGGAGCCAGTGCCTGCTGTTCCAGAGCCGGAGCCAGGTCCTGAGCCAGCATCTCCGCCCTGGCCGCCCGAGGGCTCTTCACCGCTGGTGTCTGTTCCTGAGCCGGCATCTCCGCCCTGGCCACCCGAGGGCTCTTCACCGCCCTGGCAGTTTTAGTCATTCTTTAGCACTAATAAGAAAAATAAGTGCAGACATTTACCCATAGGCTATATCTTGATCTGCAAATAAGCAAACTTTTTATTTCATTAGCAAAACTTATCAAAATCTACATTAAACCTTATTATTATACTTAGTTTCCTATACATTTTACACTTCTCTTGCATCATTCAAGTTCCAGCAATATCGCGGTAGCCTACATTTGGTGATGCAAGAGCGCAGGCATTTTGTTGCACACTTGAAGTACAAGACCGTAGACAAGCGTCTACGGTGTCATTTGGGGGGTTCACAAATGGTCACCATAACTGCTGTAGGTACTACAATTTGCATCCTCTTTTAGAGGCTTCTCAGCGTTGCCGATTTGGTTGTATTTTTCGGCGAAATACAGGTTTGTGAATGTTTTATTTAATCTATAAAATCATTACTGCTGTCAATCATTACATACAAGGACGTCCATTAGCCTACCTACTTAACGAGTCAGTCTTTTTTGTATGATGCCTTGCATAAAACAAATTATTTTATTTTTAAATACTAAATCTATTTAAATCAGATGTTTAAAAACTTTCTCAGAGCTGTGCACTGTTTGTCTATGGGCAGGTTATGGAGTCAGTCTCACAGCATCTTTCGGCAATGATTGAAACGCAGGGCGGCGGTCTGAAGTTAAGCAATTTCCCCCGGCGAACACGACCCCAGCTCCCGCAAGAGATCCAGCACAACTACCGTGGAAACAGGAGAACAGAGACCGATTGATTACACTTGAATTGCTTTTAAGGGTTTAAATTTTAATTCTAAAATGTATGTTAAACAAGTTTAAATGTTGGCAGTGTTGTGCATGTTAAAAATAAATACATGGGTATAAATACGGAAGTAGATGCACGCACCAACTTGCCTTTAGCTTCGGAGCTGAGCTTCATGTTCAGGTCTTCTGAAGAGTGTTATACAACGAGCGAGTGTGTCTGTACTTCTTCTGGAAGTCTCTCCAGGTGTTGGTGTTTACAGCGCGAGTGCAGCAGTTTCGTGAGCTTTCAAGCTCTCAACTGCTGTTCTCACAGTACCCAAAGCTCTGTTTGTGTTTGTTTATCTGACGGTCGGTTGAGGGCGGAGAAAGTGAGTGCTTCACTGGTAAACCATCCCTGTAGCAGTGTTGCCGCAGTGTTCACCCAGGGCTCCCCCAGAGGACAGGACACCGATTGCAACGATTGCAGCATCGGAGGGTGAGCTGGCCTCTGGAGATGATGACTCGACTGCATTACCTCTGAGAGTGTAACGGAGCCCGAGCTGGATCCAGAATGGTCAGCTATGCTGAAATGGGTCGCTGAGGCTCTTGGGCTCGAGTGGAACCCTCCACCGTGTCCTGCTCAGTCTCGATTGTATGATTGGTATCTCGGGGCAGGTCGTGCTGGTTCTCAGCCCGCCACCCCAATGCCCTCCTTTCCCGAAGTGCATGGAGAGCTTACTAGGTGGTGGACGGCATCTTTTACTGCCGAAAACTGCCTGAGACCCCGGCATGGATATGTGCCCAAGGTTCTTAACTCTCCCTAAAGGTGGGACCAGGTAGTGAGCCTGCAAGCACTGGCTTTCTCTGTCCGTCCGTTTCATTGCGGTTATATGTGCACAGAACGCAAGCCTTAGGACCTCTGACCAGCTCTTGTCTGTTAAGGAAATCAGCAGAAAGGGAAGGCTGTTTCCAGTCGAGGTTGGCCCACTGAAATGGTGAAAATCCCAAGATGCACGTGTCCATCTAGGTGAGCTCCTCTGAAGTGAGTGTGTGCTCCCGCCTAGGCATTGACACAGAGTGCTTCGCTGACAGATATTCTAGAGTTGGGGGGCTGGGCGACACCTAAAGTAGAACCGCTGCTTACCGTGGACTCCCTTCTCATGAAGCCAGTTCACTGTAAGCCCGGTTCGAAGTGTTGGCTTGCTGCGCCATTCCCCTCCTATGGACTGGATACGTGCACATTTCTTGCTCCAGTAGAGTTCCCTCTTAAACAAACCCTGTTGAGTTCCTCCACACCCTCCAGCGACGGAGGCGGTGGAGCGTCCGAAGTCAGGCCTACCACTCGTATGCACTGTGTAACTTGTGCTAGGCTAGGTCCATATGTTGCGATACCTACGGTGATCCCATATGTGTATTCTTTCACAATTCTTTCACTTTCTTTTAGAGCTTCTGCCGTCACTGTCTGGTTAATAGCTCCCCCGTTATAGGCTGGAGCCTCCCCAGTGACATTCCATATGTTGTACTGCCCGTCAATTCGCCCAGTCCATATGTGTATTCTCCACATGTTACCTCCCAGTGGGCAGGATGTGGCTTCCACAGAGTCCCTTCCTTCCATGTACAGGGAATGTTTTCCCAGTGGTCCTGTAAGAACAGCAGTGACTTCCCTGGGCTAGAGCCCTGTCCCTTCTCTGCCTTAAATCACGGGGGGATCAGGAGGCTTCTGTCTAGGCCAGGGGTGCCCAGTCCTGCTCTTGCCGATCGACTGTCCTGCACAGTTCATCTCCAATCCTAATCAAACACACCTGAAACAACCAATTAAGGTCAGGTGTGTTTGATTAGGGTTGGATATTAACTGTGCAGGACAGTCGATCGGCAGGAGCATGATTGGGCACCCCTGGTCTAGGCACTAGAAGGTGGCAGCACTAGTGGCATGTTCAATAGATCCCCATTCAGTCGACATCTGATGTTCTCGACTGAAAGGGAACGTCCTGGTTGCGTATGCAACCCACCATTCCCTGAAGGAGGGAACGGAGGACGTAGTCCCTTCGCCACTATTGCTGGACCACCGCTGACTCCAGGTTTTGCTCGGCTCCTCAGCAAAAAGTGCAGTGGCTCGTTCTAAAGATACTCGAAGACGATTGGCTCCCTAGCGTGATCCCCCATTCAGTCGACATTGACTGCGTCCTCCATTCCCTCCTTCAGGGAACAGTGGGTTGCATACTGTTTCAGGCTCTAAGTAATTCCTGAAGAATTATCTAATAATTCTTTATTAATAACTAATAAGTTTCCTATAAGTAATAAGTAATATTTTCACTTTAGAATACCGTTTCAGGTTACAAGTAGCCTAATTCCTGGATAATTATTTGATAATTACTAATAAGTTCTCTATATTCTCAGTTTCCCACAGTCGTTGCCTCAAATACATTAATTTACTCAATGGTATTCTATGCTGAGGAAAACAGACACACACAGTACTTTATATAAAATATAAAAACTAATCTGAGGTTAGTTATGGCAAGGCACTTGAGTGGGGTTCCTTTCTGAAGTTGATTTCTTACAGAACACACTCACAAAACCACACAGCCAAAAAAAAAAACTTTTTAACATTTATATATGTATTTTCTAAAATTGTATGAACAGCTTCAGAGTCAGTGGAATGGTTATATTACTTATTGAATGGGTCGCACCCCCCTGGTGCACGAGAGAGGAAAAAACTCACTTGCAACTTTAGGCCGGCGGCCTCGCCGTCAGGAAGTATTGCGTGATATCAGGTATCGCGATGTAACGAATTGCTTGACGGCATTGCACACGTACACGCGCCCATTCAAGCACCGGCTAGCTATAAGCAAAGGGCAACGATAGTTAGAGTTATGGCTGAGCCTGTAAAAAAGAAGCTGAAAGCTAGGAAATCTTTGTCAGAGGACCAACGAAAGAGGAAACGGGAGACTGACTGAGCAAGAAGTCAGACTCGAGTAAATATCGGACCGGCTTTTTCAGAATGGCGAGAACTGAGAGAAACAGAAGCCTGCAAAACGGATGCTGACCTGGCCTTCTTGCTGTTGCACTTGTAAGTATCTTAGGAATAAACTGTGTTTAATATTTAAATTTCAAGTAATTGTGACCTCAGGATGTTTGCTATTGTCTGTAAAGGTTTTTATTATGATCGCTGTCTGTTACGGGCTTACTAGTACGCTAGATACTATAACTTTGATGTTAGCATTGTCATTAGCAAACACGTTTGATTTCTGTAGTTGTTTGGCCGTTCCTCTGTCTGTTTTATTTGTGTAACTTAGTCCGCAAATAAATAGATATCAAATTCTTCAAATCAAGACACAGAAATTCTTCAAATCAGGACAAAGAGAATTCTAGCCTCGTCTAAATGGCTAGCGGAGATTTTTGCTTGATCTAGCTAGATGGATGCTGCCCTTCTATGTGTCTAATTTAGCTTGCACGTTGCATCCAGGTGTTACTTTGCCTTTATGTGGTGCCGGTGTAGCTTTTTTGCAGTGCGCTACATAGTGTAGAAGCCGATGGCTCACAGATCGCATTCTGTATTGTATTGATCCATAATATGCTACAAATCCTCGTCAACTACATTGAAGGCCAGACTCAGAATGTTTTCCGTGACAAAAATATTTTATCACAAAACAGTTGACGTACTTTACAGATGTAAGTTGAATTATGATGGCCTAAGTCAACGCGTCTGATAATAGGCAATAAACATGTTGCACATGTAGCGGGTACAGGATCACCGTATCAGCTGACAGTTAAGCGTTCCCAGTAATCTGTGGAATGGTGGAATAAACACAGTACAACCATGTGCGTGTGATCAGCTCCGGTCTTGCTGGGTTATGACTTTACTTCAAAATGTTCACATTAGAACAAACACAAATGTGCAAAACAAAATACATTGTCACAATAAATTGTTTATGCAGAATTTCACTGTTTCAGTCTCTTTCTTGCAATTACACAACGTTTTCATGAAGATCTGTCCATCAGCCAATCACTATATTTCCCATTTGCATATTCACAATGTTGTTCAGTGTTTAATGAAAACACATATTCAAACAAGGCATTCCTGTGTATTTTTCCCATTTTAGACTACTCACATGAATTTTTAAAGTACAATCCACATATTATTAACTGATATAACGACACATTTAAACATGTTCACCTTCAATTAACTCTGTAATGTAACATACATACTATCCAATTGCGGGTGGAAATCGCGATTTCATTTTGTGATTACCCATGTAAATCTTTATCAAAACGAATCAATTTGTAACCATTAATATTCACTAACATATATTCTTCAAACATCCATGGAGATTGACATATTAAACAATCAACTAACCTGTGGAATGGTGGAATAAACACAGTACAACCACAAATCAGCTCCGGTCTTGCTGGGTTATGACGAGCAACGCAGCAGACACTTCGCAACACACTGCACTCACATAGCGCCCTCCACTGGTCTGGCAGAACCACCATCCACTCAATGTATTTTTACATACAGAGACAATACCACGTTCATCAATTGTGACGAACCACCAATTGGGGCATCACACACATATCATGATCGAGCTAGAAAAAACGTTCTGATGTATTCTTAGACAAGCAAAGGTAAACCGTCATTCTGCCAGATGAACTTATAGACCTTGCTAATATAACTTTAGACAAATTAGCCTCCGATATATATATATATATATATATATATATATATATACTATATTATGCTTATGCCCACTCTCCCAAAAAACAAACAAACACGAAAGCAGTAGTTTGCCTCGTTCATATCGTTCGTTCCTGGTAAAATTACTAGTATGCATGACAACACAATAAAAATACAAATAAAAAATGTCCATCAGTTGGAAAGAAAATATTGCTTTACTTACCTATAAAGTTTACTTACCTATAAACCTATACCAGACATAACTGGTTTTGAAATAGCCGGTTCATGCTCAGCTGGGTTGACAGCTGGGTTGCTCGTGGCGAGGGGGGAGGAACAACAGTTCGTTTTTTAGGACAGTGTGTTTGAAAGCATTTTCTACCAGACGCTAGGGGGAGCTTCGTAGAGAAAAAACACACAAGGCTTGCCTAGTGTCCCTTTAACACAATCATAAAATTCTATTACATACTGATTAGTTAACATATCTTCCTTATTAGTTAACAGTAGTGAAGAAGTAGTTAATAAACAATTACCTATTAATTCTTCATTAATTCCTTATTAGTGTAGTGTGTACACAAGACTGAAATTTTAGGCTATACTACTGTCACGGTTTATGAATTCTCTGCCTTCTTCATGTCTTGTGATTGTGTGTGTGTGTGTGTGTGTATGTTTGTGTGAGTAGCATGTGTGGGTGTGGCCTCTGATTACCGCTGATCACCAGCGCCAGCTGAATTCACTTCCATCTGTTATTTATTCTCTGGTGTCTCTTGTTGTCAGATCGTTTTGGTATGTTCCTGTGTTGGTTCGTGGTCGTCTTCGTGGTCGTCTTCGTTTCCTGGATTTGTTCATCGTGTCGGCACTGTCGTTTCACTCTCATCATTCCCGTATACTGGATTACCACCACTGATCATCACCACCACCCAGTTGCCTGTTGAAGTCCTTGCGTCACTCGCCCAGTTCTGTTTCCTCTGTGTTCTCTGTCTGACCTGTGTTTCTGTTTATTTCTAATAAACACACCTTGCTGCATTTTGCCTCCAGTCGTTTCCTAACAACTACACACTAAGGGCCAGATTTACAACTTAAATCTGTAACAATAAAGACATCTGACATCTGACTTATATTATAAACTAAGAATCACACCTCCTGCAAATCATCTGAAAAGACATTTTCTATACTGTTCACATGACAAGGGAGAACAAACTAGGTTGAAAGAACTCAAAACAATAAAAATAAACTAAAACAAAATAATAACATAAACAAACCAAAAAGAGGGACTTAGCTCATCTGAAGTGTTATTAAACGATTATACAGTTTTTTTGCCTGGGCATTCTCAACCTTTATAAGACAGTTTTGAAACAGCAAAAGTTAATTTTTAAATGCAGACCATGTGGGGGAGGATTTAGCAAATCGACATTTATGTATATAATATTTTGTAGCTATAATTTGATTATTGACCAAAAAATCATCATTTTTATTTTGTAGAATTACACCCATCTGAATATTTTGATATGAAAAGAAATCTATGTTTATAGATCTGGAGGACAATATGCTGTAAAGAGATTTCCATAAATTCTGAGCCATTTGACATTCATAAAACAGGTGTTCAGTTGTAAACATCAATGTTGCAGATATGACAATTGTCTACCTCAAACTTGAATCTTTTCTTTACAAACTCATTAGAGGGATATATATTATTTATTGTTTTAAAATGTACTTCCTTAAATTTAGGAGGAATTGGATATCTTAGGAATTTTGTTCTAATTGAAGATATTTCATATTTGTTATAACCAAGAAAGAAGAGAGTGCTCCTTGTTCTACCCGGGTACAAGAAGTTAACAAGAGTTTGCTTAAGGAATTTATTATTACATTTTGTATCTACCAGGTCCACATAATCGATTTTAATTTTGTGTAGTCTTGGTGATGCAATGTTCATAAAATTATTCTTTATTGCTTGAATAAGGACCTTTGGAATGTTCTGTGTTACTTTGTTGTAATCCACAATTGAGCAGTTAATATTATATTTAGAAGTAAATTCCTCCAGTTCAAGAATATTACCATTTTCATCCAATATATGAACAATTGACCATATTTGCTTTTCCCACCAGTCTTTCAGAAACATAGATTTCCTTCTACACAATATAACTCTGTTGTTCCATAATGGAACATTGTGGGGACTGAAGTTATGTTTGAACATTAGTTTCCACTGTAACAATACCTGTTGATGAAAAGTTGAAAGTTTTATAGGCAATTTAGATATTTCAAAGTAGCATGTTATTAAAAATTGAATACCTCCCACTTTATCAAAGATATATGCCGGTAAGGAGAACCATATCTCTTCACCGTTCCTCAAAAAAGATTGGAGCCATTTAACTTGCATGGAAGAGGGGGTTTTGGGCTCTGGACTGCTGCCCAGTCATTGTCCCCTTCCCAGCCGTAAGCCTTTGGCACCTGAGAGACTGAGAAGAGTCAACCGTACTGAGAGTACTTCCCTGCTGTCCAGTCAATGCCCCTTCAGCCTTCAAGGTACGCGCCGCCGTTGAGAAGTGGCGTTCCCCTGCAGCCCGTTGGATCCTGAGAAAGAAGTTTTAAATTAGGAATTACAAATTGTTTTAAGTCAATAAAGCCGCTTAACCTTTTACTCTCTTTGTCTGTTTGGTTTCTGGTCTGCTCCTCAGTGGTACTGACGTTCTCAAGGGAGTGGGTAGACCGAGTCGACCCTCCCGACCTGTGACATAAACTTCTCCAGATGTCTATCAATTGGTTATTATTAGCAAAAGCTTCCAAAATTGTGTTTCTATGTTCATTCAATAACTTGGAAGGCCATCTATCCATCCACTCATCAGGAGATAAATTGAAATCCCCTCCAACAATAATATGATCTGTGGGGAATTTTGCTTTTAGTTCTATGATAACTTCTGATATTTGATGTCACAGATTTCTATTTTTGGTATCGTTGTTATAACCATATATGTTAATCAGAAAAACAAGATTAGCATCAATTTCCAAAACACAGGCTACCCAGTGTCCCTCCTTGTCTGCTTTTCCACCCAGAATCTTACCAGGGCATCTGTTGAAACATATGGCAACTCCAGCCGACCGATTTGTCCCATGACTGAAGAGAATTTTATCTCCCCATTGTTGTGACCAAAACTTAACATCAGATATATCTGAGTGAGTCTCTTGAAGAAAGGTGCAATGTGCTTGTTGTGCTTAAGCTTTTCGCTTAACTGAGTCTTTAAGTCCCCTTGTATTAAAGGAAATAAAAGAAAGGTCAACATTTAACTGAAATACAGAACACATGAACAAATGACCTCTTTGTGAAAAAAAAAAAAAAAAAAAAAAAGTAGGGAGGTGGAGTAAAACGTTGAGGTAGAAGTCCCATCACCCGAACTGATCCACTATGTATTCGTTTTAAGCACTAGTTTCATCCCTTAACTTAAGTGTCCCCCATAATACGCTTGCCTTCGATGAATCCAAACGGGCCCCTGAAGCCTGCAGCCTTTCCTTCCTTTCTAGCCTGGTCAATTTTGGGCCAGAGAGCCTGTCTGGAACGCCAGTCCTCTTGAGTCAAATCTTCAGTAAAACGAATCCCCTCTTCTTTGCAGATTGGTGAAGTTTTTGTTCGCCTCCAGATGTCATCTCTCACAGCACGTCGCACAAATAAAATGATTATTTGTCGTTGCCGGTTGTCCATCATTCTACCCACTCTGTGGACAACGTCGACTGCTTCATCCAACTTTACCGCCAGGTCCGGTGCAATCCTGCGAAGATGCTCCACCACCTCCTCTCTTATGTTTTCATTAACCGTTTCTTTTTTCCCTTTGATGCGCAAACACCACCGTCTTTTGCATCTGTCATTATTCAGTACTCGACCCCTCATGTCTTCATTTTCTTTAGTCAGTGTCTCCACTTTCTTTTCCAGGTGTTTTATTTTCGTTTTACACTCTTTTAGCTCTTCTGCGTTGAACTCCACCGATTTAGCAATAGAGGCTAGCATGGAGCTGTGGTGTTGCAACTGCGTGCTAAATTCTTCCATACGGTCGTCTACACGTTGACCGAGAAAGTTGATAGCATTTAGTATGGTTTTGGTGTTTGTTTCTTCTTGAGACAAACCTTTCGTTTTCTTCTCCAGGTGTGTTTTTTCGGGGGTCTATATTTTAAAGGGTCAGCCAGGTCTGGTTCGGGTCCCAATCCATTACTTTGGGTCCCTGGTCTGTTGAACATTCTGTGTAATATCTGAACTGATTGAAGAACACCCGGTCATGATCAGAGTCTGTCAGCGTTGTGTCTGTGTTTTGACACAATGACTTTACCAATTGACTTATTGGCTCTTCCATACTGCACGTTACACTTTCTCCCATTTTTATTATAATATTATGAATAAACCATTTTGTTATATCTAACATTTTCAGAGATGATAGCAAATAAATAATGTCAGCGGAAAATTTTTTTGTTTGCAACTTAACGTTTATTGACTTGTTAATAGTAATTTGCTGTGGAATATGTGCCGATCGGGATCAGTGACCTTTTGTGCAGGTTACATTATGATAATAGGTGGTGACAAATGTAAAAAAAATTTTTTTAATCATTAAATCATTCTTTCAACATCACACATTCATTTATCAATGATAGGCTACACCTTGGTTTAGAAGAGTGTTCATTGATGCCAGTAACTGGTAGCAGCCAGGGCCGTAGCTAGAGGATTGGGTGCCCCCTGAAAAAATATTTATGTGGGCCCCCACCACCCTCCACCAATATCTTATACTCTACAATAGGTGAGCATGGAGGCCCACATATAACAGAAGATGGTGCTTTTGTTGTAAAACCTTTATTTTAAAAGTTAAATGTTTATATAAAAATTACAACTAACAAAAAGCAAGAAATTGTTAAATAATAATAACACCAATTTAAAAAAAGTAACAGCAAAATATTTTGACCACGTAATCATTCGGTCGATTGTGGTTCACACCGATAATGAAAAGTGACAGTACCCGGCAGGCTGTAGCCGGAAGTTTTCTTATTCCCAGTGAAATAACAATAGGCCTACAACCTGTCTTTAAAGGAGAACTCCGGGCAATTTTTAAGTTAATCTTGATCGTTAGACCTTTGTGAGTACTGTCTATAGAAAAAAAAACGAACCGGATTGGTGCTTGCGACGCGGAGCTGCGACCGCGAATGCCCAGAGCTCCCACTCAGCTAAAACGGCTGCTCTGGGGGCATGTACATAAAGAGCGTTTTTGAGCCTCTTAACAGACACATAATGCAATTAAAATATCTGTCCAACATGAACAGGGGCCTTACCTGTAAACAAGATGCGTTTAGCAACTTGGCCATGGTTTAAATTCACCTAAATAGTGTTTTAGACGGCAAGCTGTAGTCTCGCGCTGAAGTCTCGCTCCTCCCACCTGGACTCACGTGGGAACTCAGTTGTAGCCGGGATTGGTAAATAGTGTCCAGGTGGGAGGAGCGAGACTTCAGCGCGAGACTACAGCTTGCCGTCTAAAACACTATTTAAACCATGGCTAAGTTGCTAAACGCAACTCGTTCACAGGTAAGGCCCCTGTTCATGTTGGACAGACATTTTAATTGCATTATGTGTCTGTTAAGAGGCACAAAAACGCTCTTTATGTACATGCCCCCAGAGCTGCCGTTTTAGCTGAGTGGGAGCTCTGGGCATTAGCGGTCGCAGCTCCGCTTCGCAAGCACCAATCCGGTTAGTTTTTTTTTCTATAGTCAGTACTCACAAAGGTCTAACGATCAAGATTAACTTAAAAATTGCCCGGAGTTCTCCTTTAAGGACGTCTTGATCGACTGGTATACAACAACCCTCCTGGTCTCCCTCTCCTTCTTATCATGGTGTTTCTGGTACCCTGATTTATGTTTTCTTTTCCCCAACATTTTTTCAGTCAGTCAGTCTCCTGCTCTTCCACCAAGTTCATCGTTAACTTCAGGTAGCAGCCGCCTCAACTCTGATTGGTTCTGTTCACGAGCTGGGGTGGGACTTAAAATTTTATTGGATCCGTCCATGTTTATCACTGACTGAATATATAATAAATACTTAAGTTCGGTCTAAACCATTTTTATGGAGGTAAGAGAAGAAGATATTTGGAAAAATATTTAACCAAATTGGATGTTTTTGTGGTTTTCATTTAAATCTCAGGCATACAACTAATATAAATATTAGAATTATTCATACAACAGGGGCCTATGTAGTATAACTGCTGGATTATAGGGGCAGCGGGGGCCCCTATAATTGCCACCACCTTTCACCCCACTAGCTTCGGCCCTGATTTAGTATTTTATCTAAATTAATAACTTCATCAAGTTCATTGTCGAAATATATCACTGTTTAATTGCCTATTCACCTTTGCGAAAAAAAAAAAAAAGTTTTTATTTGGTCAGAAATTCAATAATGTTTCATAAGATAAAACCAGTCACATATAAGTAAAATCAAGAATTACTAACTTTCACAATAATTTAGCCCAGCTCATTAATGGTCATCTCATATAGGTGAAGGCTCGGACTGGAGGATCAGGTTCAATTCTTTCTTCATAGAATGGTTTAATATTAAAATGGAACATTCCTACTTAATCCATCTCATAGGTGGAGTTTCAGGGATGCACGAATCATAACAGTGGGAAATGTATAAAATGTTTCATTGTTGATACACAAAACAATATATAGGGGTTGTCATGATGATGATTTATGAGGGAAAGCGAGACTGTTCCAGTGCAAAACCTAGGCTAATAGTAGCCTACAATGCAAGTTTTAAGTTTAAGTGTTTCTATAATGATTAAAGTGTTTTAAGATTGTAATCAGACATTAATTCAGCCATAACCATCTACCTATACATTTTTATTCACATGCTCTTGCAATGTTTAAAGCACTCTTTCCCACCAAACTGAATATAAATGATTGATTGACTTCCCATACTACTGCAGTAGTTCATTCTGTTCACACTAGATGGCAGTAGTGTCTAAAATCAATACAAGTTCCATTATGCCAGTCAGTCCTTAGATTAGTAGGATTATATACAGGAGATACTCATTACTGATAATGTATAGCTTCATAGACACAAAACATATTCATCATAACATATGTGCTTTCTACATATTTAAAACATGCAAATGCACACACAAAATGCACCAGACACTTTTACAATTGCTGCTCTCTTTTTTATTTGCATACTGTTTGCATGTTTAAATGTAAATCTATTTAAATTATGTGCCTAATGTTTGTATTGTGATTTATATATATATATATATATATATATATATATTTTTTTTTTTTATGTGTTACTTTGGGTTTTTTATACCATGGGTCTGAGGGAAATGAATCCATCCTTTCAATCCTCTGTGTCCTGTACATATAGTTGAATTGACATTAAACTTGAACAGAATACTTTTTCAGTTTAACCTATAGAGACAGACTGTATCTTACATTTCCCACTTCAAAGACCAAATTATCTAAGCTATGTTATCCAAATTATTATTATATTTGAACATTTGTCTCTTTTTATAGATGATTTTTTTTTTTTTTTTTTACAAGAATTAGAATATCACAACCAACAGTGATGCTGGCTTAAAACAATGCTTACATAAAACAACAGAGAACTTCCTCAAGTCCCCTGAACTGAGCAACCTATAAAAGAGCAACCTCAGAACAATAAAAATTACATATGGGCCTAGGAAACCAGCTAAACATGAACAGCTTTCAAACTCTGTGTGTTAAGATTTAACATGTTAAGATTAACTTACGGAGAAATGAACAAAATGTTAATGTGAAATATGAAGGTTAGAGTATAAGTGTCACAAACTGCTCAGAGACACGAAGGTTGAGATCCATGTAGTTTTAATTAAGGGGCAATCCAGACACGTAATCCATTATACAGGCAATAGGTCAAAACACAGGTAGGCAGTCCAAACAAAAAAAACAAAAAAACAAACAAGGGTCAGAGGCAAAAGAGTAATCCACAGAACAGGCAAGAAACCCAAAAACCAAGAGACATGAAACCAGGGGAAACGCTCAGAAATGCAGTGCAACAACATAAAAAACATTGTAGTGAGTGAATGAGTGACCGTGGTTAAATAGGCTGAGACTAACAGGGTAATGAGACACGGGTGAACGTTATCAGTGATGATGAGTCCAGGCAGTGAGTTATGGGAAATGTAGTTTGTGAGGGAGTGATGATAGTCTGGTGTGGAGGGCCCTCTGGTGGCTCTCAAGGGGACTTTAGCTGCATGGTGACGATTACAATAAGAAGGATTTCCATCTGTAGGCTTGTTTATATTATGTTTTGCAAACATTATTATTATTTTATCTTTCTTACCTTTGACAGAATTCCAGGTTTCCAGTATTTTCCAGAACTCCAGTATTTTAATGCCAAAGTCAGTCAACATTTGGCTGACTGCGAATTAGCCCTAAAATAATTTCTTATGCTGTTCTCTTTATTGGCTGGAAATGATGACACAAGCAGCTCTATTTGTGTTTGTCAAAAGCGTCTGCACAGCAAATGCAGCACAGGTGTGTGGAGTGGTTGTGTGGACAATGTTGTCCGTTTTTAACACAGACATGTTAATGAATGCAGTGTGCTCTGCTGCTCTCCCTTTGCTCTCTGGGTAATAATCAACTATCATTAGTCAAAATAACAGTTAGGGCTCTTTAGTAATTGAGATTAAAACAGAAGCAACAGAAAAAGCTTTACTGTCAATTACAAGAGGTTTAAGGATCCTTTATATAAAAAAACAAAACAAACAAAAAACACTTGTCTGTTTTACAGTTTTCAGCAATGCATTTTTTCTTTCAGTTAACAAGATTATTTTCACATATTATTTTTTGTGATATTATGGTTGCTCTGCTTAATGTTTCTGAGGATTACTCTATCAAATTAATGAATTGCATGAATTTACTTATTTGATTAATTTACCAATGTATTAAATATGTAGGCTAATTTGTAGAAGCGCACAATATCAGTATATCATACAGCATTAGCACTTTCAAAATATTGTGTAAATAAACCAGCTTTAACTGATGATTTTACAAACATAAAAATAATTCTCTTGGACAATTTTTAGTGGTGCATGTCTGATTTAGCCATTGTACCTTAACTAATCCTAACCCTGCAACAATGTATCAATTTAAATTGCAAATTAAGCGTTTTAAAAATAGTTTTTATTAAAAAAAAATTTTTGTGTGTTTTTTATTCTAATCTATTAAAAACTGCATTACTGTGTATGAATACTGGTATATAATTTATTTATAATTTATTTAGTTTATTTATTTGTTTAGAGCTTTTCAAAATATTTGTGCACATTTATCAGTTTAGAGCTGGGCGATAGTCAAGTCACCTTTATCTTGATTTTATACTGTAGAATTGGTTTCAAAGCAGCTTCACAGTGAACAAGAAAGTAACAGAATGAGGGTTCGAATTATGATTTCATCTTTGTGGGGGTCTCTTAAAAAAAAAAAGTAGCCTGCTCATAGGCTTTTTGCTTTTTAGTGCAGCTCACCAGAGAAGCTGTAACATACTAGATAGCTAGTAGTTTAGCCTGCAAGGCGGGAACTTCGAGATTGTAAAATCTGACAAAGGTGGAAGGGGAAGACCATCCTGCTGCCAGGAAATGCATAATCTCAGGGCCCTGACCGGACACAGGAGATTAGAGTCAGATTCGCTATCGGATGCAGGCAGAGCCGATAAAGAAATAACTTGTGCCCTGAACGGGGTACCAATCGCTTTTGGGACATAACCATGTCTAGGTTTGAGAACGACTAAGGAGTCATTGGGCCCAAACTCAAGACAGGAAGCGCTAGTTGACAACGCGTGAAGGTCTCCCACACGTTTTACTGATGCGAGCGCAAGCCGGAGGAGCACCGAGGAGCACCGAGTGGCGTGTTTCCCTGATTCTCTGAAGCACCTTTGGTAGCAGAGAAACCGGAGGGAATGCATAAAGCGGGCGGCTGGGCCAGGTCTGGGCTAGCGCGTCGTCGCTCTTTGAGAAAAATATTGGGCAATGGGTGTTCTCTTCTGAGGCGAAGAGGTCCACCTCTGCTCTGCCGAATATTCGCCACAGCTTTTGGATTGTAAGAGTGTGCAGGGACCATTCCCCGGGGGGAATGGGGTTCCTGGACAGACTGTCTGGACCGTCGTTCAGATGGCCCGGCACGTGCGTCACTCTGAGCGAGAGCAGGTGACACTGCGACCAAACTAATATGCGTTCTGTCAGTCTGAAAAGATTTCTGGATCTGACTCCGCCCTGACGGTTTAGATAGGAGACCACGGCTATATTGTCCGAACGGATCAGCACGTGGTGACCGTGAACGCGCGGGAGAAAGCGCGTGAGCGCGTTCTCGACCGCCAACATCTCCAACAGTTTATGTGAAGGAGGCTCTCTTGAGCTGACCAGGGGCCGAAGGCCGGTGAGCCCTCGCAGACCGCACCCCAACCCGTGTTGGATGCGTCTGTCGAGATGACTTTTCGGCGAGAAAAAAGTCCCCATGGAAACGCCCCGCTGAAACCATTCTGTCACGGTCCATGGCTGCAGAGCTATAATACAGGTCTGCGTTACCTTTATCAGCTGGCGGCCCGCGAGTTACAGCCTACGACACCATTATTTATACTCTCTGACCACGCCCGCTTCGGCGGGCTATGACGCAATGAGAGCATGTCGACTCTCATTGGACGAGAGTTCAATTGCGTCTCCTCATAGGCTTAAGCAGTTCCCTGTGAGCGAGCCAATGAGCTGCTAGCTAGCCCGCTCATGCTCTGCTGCAGTTGAACTGCGTTGACAATGGATACAAAATTATGGGATAATTTTTTGGCTTCAATTTCTCAGAAAAGATGAATCTTTCCTGTAGCGTAAGCTAGCTTACGCAATACGAGAGAACCTCTCGTAAGAGAACCACAACACAGCGCTGAATGAATGATGATCTGCTTTTATGTAATTTTCCTTTTTTATTCAAAATATTCACAAATGTATTCGCTTTAACATGAAACACTGATATTCCGATTGTCAAATATGTGCAAGTGGATGTGTTTTGTTGTTTAAACACCTTTTTAACGATCGCGTTATTTGAGCTGTCTGTGCGATGTAACTTAGATCACGTGATGGCAGTAACTTAGATCATGTGATGCACTGACCGTTCTAATCACACCGGTGTGATCGGATCGTACGTGCGAAAGGCATAAATCTGACTCGACATATTGAAGGGAAAAGTGCTTTATTTGTCCTTTACAGTAATGGTGCTGATGATTTTTAGAGACCCCCACAGGTGTATGATTTTACTGCTTTCATGGGAGCTCATCCTCTCTCTATGGGAGCTCAGCTCCCACTGGCTCCCACCGTGTCCCGCGTAATTCGAACCCTGAACAGAATTATTGACGCAAAATTCATTTAATATTATGAGACGGATTAAAATTCTACGTATTACTGAATATTACTGAATATTAAGTGATAAGATTGGATAGTTTATATTTTACAACGACATACTGTAAACACTCAAACAGTTGAGGTTTGCTATACAATATATACTGTGTTAGTCAAGTCATCTTCATTTATATAGCGCCTTTAACAATGTAGATTGTTTCAAAGCAGCTTTACAGAGATAAACATATAATTTAAGGTAACAGAGATTGTTTTGGGTTTATAGCGGTTCTTGAATAATGTTATTTTCCAGCTAAAGTAAGTTTTGATTGGTTCACTTCCGGTAACATGATCATTTGTTATTAAATTAGAGGCCGCTAAGACAACGCCGTTCTCTCTAAACAGACTTTAAACCCAAACCTGTGATAAACTCTGATGAATAAAAATTTTTATACAGAATTTTATTTTATAAATTCGGGGTAGGTACGCGAACCGAATTTCCCCACAACGCTATATCTGTAGAGTGGTAAAGGGATCCTCCATAGGGAGAGGCTAGTTGGCACTTCAGCACTGCATTGTCATCGGATCCAGGCGAAGCTCCTTTGTCAGATCTGGATACGGCCTGGAATCGGCAGGCTGCGGGAAAACCTCTGGATAAACAAAGACACAAAAATTAGCGTAGATGCCATTCTTCATATGATGTAACGAGTACATCAGGATTTAAGGGAAGTGTTCCCAGTTCCGGCTGACCTAATCTATGCAGCCTAACATTGAATTATAGAAGTCTATAATGTATTATGTGTATGCTAGGTCAAAGAGATGTGTCTTTAATCTAGCTTGGAACTGACAGAGTGTGTCTGCTTCCCGGACAATGGTAGGAAGACTGTTCCAAATTATTAGGTAATTATTAATTAATATACCATTAATAACCAGGTATTATTAACTGGACGGAATTTTGAGATCGCAATAGACGTGAAGGACTATAATACGCTAAGAGCTCGCTCAAGTACTGCAGAGCTAAACCATTTAGTGCTTTGTAAGTAATCAGCAATATTTAAAAATGTATACCAATTTTAATAGGCAGCCAATGCAGTGTTGACAGAACCGGGCTAATATGGTCATACTTCATGGTTCTGGTAAGAACTAGAGCTGCTGCGTTTTGAACTAGATGTAGTTTGTTTATTAAGTGTGCAGGGCAACCACCCAGTAGAGCATTACAATAATCTAGCCATGAGGTCATGAACACATTAACTAATTGTTCCGCATTTGTCAATGAGAGCATATGGCGTAATTTAGATACATTTTTAAAATGGAAAAATGCGGTTTTACAGATACTAGACACGCGACTTTCAAATGAAAGATTGGTATCAAAGAGCACAGCCAGGTTCCTTACTGATGACAAAAACTTAACAGAGCAGCCATCAAGTATTAGACAGTATTCTAGGTTATTACGTGTGGACATTTTTTTGTTCAATAATCAGAATCTCTGTTTTTTCAGAATTTAGGAGTGGGAAATTACTAGTCATCCAATTTTTTTGATCAGCTATACATTCCGTTAATTTTGTGAATTGGTAAGTTTTGTTAGGTTTTGAAAAAATTTTGAGCTGAGTATCATCGGCATAACAGTGAAAACTTACTCGGTTACTAACGTAACCTCGGTTCTCTCTAGAGAGGGAACGAGTATTGCGTAAGTTTAGCTTACGCTACGGGAAAGATTCATCTTCTCGAGATATTGAAGCCAAAAAAATATCCTTAATTTTGTATTCATTGTCAACGCAGTGCAGCAGCTAGCAGACTTAGAGCAGGCAGTCTTGCGTGCTCATTGGCTGCCCTGCGGGCATCTGCTGCAGCCTACCAGTGAGCCCCGCGTGACGCGCCCGCGCCTTCATAGCGTCATAGCCCGCCAGAATGGGCGTGGCTTAGCGTATAAATACAGGGGCTGTAGGCTGAATTCCCTGATTTTCGTCGACTGAAGCGAAGTCGCTCGTGGCGCGAGCACGGTCGGTTACGCAATACTCGTTCCCTCTCAAGAGAAAACCGAGGTTACGTTAGTAACTGAGTACGTTCTCTTACGAGATGTTCTCTCGTATTGCGTAAGTTTAGCTTACGCTACGGGAACTTTTTGTCAACGCCGTGCGCGCCAAGCAACCACCCATGAGTCGCCGAGGTTTCTCGGGGAACCCAAATAAGTGGAAAAATAAGGTGGCCAGCCACGCGGGCCATCACTTGTACATAAGCACCCATAGGGAATACAGAGCAGAGCACTGGTCTGTATAAGCATATAGCACATACCCTACTAGTGCAGCTCAACCAGGAGAGCTGAGTCACGTGAGAGTGGTCTGAGCATGATATATCTGGGCAGAACGCACAACTCGCTTAGACTGACAGAAGTTTAGCCTGCAGGGCGGGATCTTCTAGGTTATAGAACCTGACAAAGGTAGACGGGGAGCTCCAGCCCGCCGCTACACATATGTCGTGGATAGAAATCCCGCTGGACCACGCCCACGATGAGACCATGCCTCTAGTGGAATGAGCCCTGATGCCCAGAGGGCATTGCAGACCTTTTGACGCGTAAGCGGCCGCTATAGCGTCCACTATCCATCTGGACAGAATCTGTTTCGAGGCAGCGACACCTTTAGTGCGCCCACCAAACGAAACAAACAGCTGCTCCGTGCGCCTGAAGGAGGCGGAGCGCGTAGTATAAAACCTCAGCGCCCTACTGGGCAAAGGAGATTCACGTCTGTCTCACTGTCTGACGCTGACAGAGCCGACAGTGAAATGACTTGCGCTCTGAAAGGAGTGCCCATCACTTTTGGAACGTGGCCATGTCTAGGTTTGAGGATGACTTTAGAGTCATTCGGCCCGAACTCAAGACACGTCGCGCTGATTGACAGCACGTGCAGGTCCCCCACACGTTTGACTGATGACAGCGCGGTCAGAAAAACGTTTTTTAGTGATAGGTATTTTAACTCCACGGAGTCTAGTGGCTCAAATGGGAAGGCTTTCAGGGCCCCGAGGGCCAAGGAAAGATCCCACATAGGAACCGACGGGGGGCGCGGCGGACTCATCCTTCTAGCTCCCCTAAGGAAGCGGATGACCAGCTCATGTCTTCCCAGTGACTGGCCGTGCGTCGATTCTGCGAACGCCGCCACGGCCGCCACATAAACCTTGAGCGTGGATGGGGACCTCCCCTTATCCATCAGCTCTTGTAGGAAAGTGAGCAGATGCGCAACCTCACACGTCTGCGGGTCCAGATCTCTGTCGGTGCACCACTTGGAGAACACCGACCATTTAGACGTGTAGAGCCTTCTCGTGGAAGGAGCTCTAGACTGCGTGATCGTGTTCATCACTCTTTCTGGCAGGGCAACGAGTACCCGTTGATCAACCATGTATGCAGAGACCAGCGCTCTGGATGGGGATGCCAGATCGAGCCGCGAGCCTGAGAGAGGAGATCTGCCCTCACCGGAATAGGCCACGGAGCTGCATGTGACAGCCGTGCTAGTTCCGGGAGCCAATTCTGATTCTCCCAGTGCGGAGCTATGAGGAGCACCGAGTGGCGCGTTTCCCTGAGTCTCTTGATCACCTGTGGTAACAGGGAGTCCAGAGGGAAAGCATGTAGTTGGAGGCTGGGCCAGACCTGAGCCAGCGCATCCTCGTTCTTCGAAAAGAACATCGGGCAATGAGCGTTGTCTTTTGACGCAAATAGGTCGACTTCCGCTATGCAGAATAGGCGCCACAGTTTCTGGACTGTTTGGGGGTGCAGGGACCATTCCCCTGGGGGAACATTGTCCCTGGACCGTTTGTCTGGGCCGTCGTTCAAATGGCCAGGCACATGCGCCGCCCTCAGCGAGCGCAGGTGCATCTGGGACCAAACAAGGATGCGTTCCGTCAGATTGCAGAGGTTTCTGGATCTGACACCGCCCTGACGGTTTACATAGGAGACCACAGACATGTTGTCCGCCACTGGCCAAAGGCCGGTCTGCCTTCGAACAGCGCGCCCCAACCCGAGTTGGACGCGTCTGTCGAAATGACTTTTCGATAAGAGATGGTTCCCATCATCACTCCCTGCTGGTACCAGTCGGCTACTAACCAGGGCTGCAGAGCCGCTATGCAGGTCTGAGTCACTCTGATTTTCTGGCCACCAGAAACCCAGGCTCGGCGAGACGCGCGAGCATTCAACCAGCGTTGGAGTGGGCGCATGCGCAGTAGGCCCAGCTGGAGCACCGCTGCCGCTGAAGCCATACAACCCAGCATCCTTTGAAACGTTTTCAAAGGGAGAACGCTGCCCTTCTGGAAAGATGCGGCTAGGCGGCGAACACGGCGCGCGCTGTGTCGACAAACGAGCCGTCATGGCCACAGAATTCAGTTCTATTCCTAAAAAGGAAATTGACTGACTGGGCTTTAATGAGCTCTTGGTCCAGTTGACCGTGAGACCCAAGCTTTCCAGGTGGCTGAGAAGCACTGTTCTGTGAGACATCAGTTCCGTCTCTGACTGTGCCAATATTAGCCAATCGTTCAGATAGTTCATTATTCGCAGCCCCTGAGTTCTCAGGGGGGCGAGCGCCGCATCCATGCACTTCGTAAATGTACGGGGCGCTAGGGACAGACCGAACGGCAGGACGGTGTATTGATATACCTGACCGTCGAAGGTGAATCTCAAAAATTGCCTGTGACGGGGTAATATCTGAATCTGAAAATAGGCATCCTTCAGATCTAGAGAAATAAACCAGTCCCTCGGGCGAACGTGCGCGAGGATTTTTCTGGTCGTGAGCATTTAGAGCGGCCTTTTTGCAAGCACCTTGTTCAAATGTCTCAGATCTAGGATATGTCTCAGATCTCCTTCTTGGGTACGAGAAAATATCGGCTGTAAAAGCCTGACTCGCTCAGAGAAGGCGGTACTTTTTCTATAGCCCCTTTGCACAGCAGTTTCGTTATTTCTGCGTGAAGTAGGTGTGCTACTTCCGCACTCACTATCGTCGCGGTCCGGGCTCGAAAGCGCGGGGGACGGCGAATGAATTAAAGTGTATAGCCCTGCTTTATTGTGCTCAAAACACATTCTGAAATCCCTGGGATATTTTCCCACGCAGCTACTGTGAGCCGCTAGGGGGCGAATGGCCTCCGGGTTCAGATCGCCGCCATTTGCGGGCTTGTGAAACTGAGCCGGAGCTGAAAGCGCTGAAAGCCGAGACCGTCTGATTTACGTGAGGCGTCCCGATCATAAGGGATGGGGAACATTTTATTCTCACTTTTTGACGTGCGAGCAGTGCTTTGGGCGGAAAAGCTTTCTGTAAGCGTGAGCGCATGTGCGCTGGCACGAGACTTACAAGTGTATTTGACGCCCGAGCATAACGGATGGGGAACGTCTTATCAATGCCCTGCGTTTTGTGATAACATTTAAACGCGCGGGCGGCGCCCGGGGGGAGGTGTGTGTTAGTAAGCGTGAGCGCTCTCCGGCAGGCACGAGACTTACATTCATAACCTGTTTTATTGACCGTGTAACAGAGCGGGCAGATAGTGGGCACAGACCTGTGGACACATTTCTTATATTCAACACTCGAGCGGCTTTTCTGCGCTTTATGAGAGTGTGCTCTGTGAGTGACACGAGATTTGATGTGCTTGTGTGTAGGGGTGAACACTGGGGCGTGGGCACTTTCACTACACTTAAAACACCAACGGCGTGAGCCGAATAACCAGACATTATACTCTTTTGAGATTTCTCTGGGTCGCCGTGAAAACGGCTTATGTGTGCAGGTGAGAGGGTAAATGGACCGGCTCGTTGGCTGCTAAATGGACCACTACAGTAGCCTGTTTGAAGGGGACTGACAGGGAAATAAACTTTGACGGCGGTCCGGCCGCAGCGGGACACGCTGCGTTCTCTCTCATAGTTTGATATGAGTCTTTAGTGATAGAGCGGGCAGAAAAATAGGCGTGGGCACGAACTCGTGGACACATTTCCTATGTTCAACACTCGAGCGGTTTCCCGCTTTAAGAGAGTGGGCTCTGTGAATAACACGGGAAGTGTGTAGGGGTGAACACTGAGATGTGGGCACCTTTCTACACTAAAAACACCATCGGCGTGAGCCGGATCTGAATACGGCGGCTCGCTGAGGAGAGCCGCATAAATTTTATGTGCTGCGGGAGCCGGGATCGAACACGGGTCTCTAGCGCAAAAGCTTAGGGTTTAGCCACTGAGCCACAGGGGAGACAATGTAAGCTTTAGTTGGCGCGAGCAGATAAGAGAGAGAGCGTCATCACACTTTTCGTGTGTGTGTCGGCACTGTTTGCAGGCGTGCGTGTTATAACAGGCTCACTACTGCAGAATAGACATTACCAGCCGCTCGGACTAGGAGGAGTTGGAAAATGTAAAAAAAAAAAAAGAAAAAAAAAGAGGGGGTTTGTCAGGCCTCGGCGGGACAAAAAACCACACTCCTTCCTTCTTTCGCCGGCATAAATTTTCTCTGCTGCGAGAGCCGGGATCGAACACGGGTCTCTGGCGCAAAAGCTTAGAGTTTAGCCACTGAGCCACGGGGAAAACAACATAAGTTTAAGTAGCGCGAGCAGATAACAAAGAGCGCACGGGGCGCGGTAGCTTCCTTGTAACGTAAAGGAAGCTAGCCGCGGTTAGAACAGCAGTCCATTGTGGCGTGTCCCTCATTATCAGACGCGACGGCAGTGAGGCTCGTGAGTGGCAGCTGCGCGTCGGTGAAGGGAGGCGGGGAAGGTGAAAAAGCAAGGCTCGAGGGAGGCTTTCCGGCAAGCGCGTTGCTGTGACTACAGGCTCCAGCTGCCTTTGGGAACGGCGCTTATCACTGCGCGGTCCCACAAAGGGCGGAGTGACTGCTTCTGCGGGGGCGCGGTAGCTTCCTTGTAACGTTAAGGAAGCTAGCCGCGGTTAGAACAGCAGTCCCTTGTGGCGTGTCCCTCAACCTCATCCTCAGACGCGACGGCAGTGAGGCTCGTGAGCGGCAGCTGCGCGTCGGTGAAGGGAGGCGGGGAAGGTGAAAAAGCGAGGCTTGAGGGAGGCTTTCCGGCGAGCGCGTTGCTGTGACTACAGGCTCCGGCTGCCTTTGGGAACGGCGCTTATCACTGCGCGGTCCCACAAAGGGCGGAGTGACTGCTTCTGCGGGGGCGCGGTAGCTTCCTTGTAACGTTAAGGAAGCTAGCCGCGGTTAGAACAGCAGTCCCTTGTGGCGTGTCCCTCAACCTCATCCTCAGACGCGACGGCAGTGAGGCTCGTGAGCGGCAGCTGCGCGTCGGTGAAGGGAGGCGGGGAAGGCGAGAGCGAGGCTCGAGGGAGGTTCTCCGGCGAGCGCGTTGCTGTGGCCACAGGTTCCGGCTGTCTCTGGGAACGGCGCTTCGTGCGCGGTCCCACAAGGGGCGGAGTGACTGCTTCCGGGTTGAAGGCTTCGAGTCGAGCCCGCGGGGCCGACAGCGGAAGCGCTTCACAGAACTCGATGCCCCCGGCCACAGGAAGTGCGAGGCATCTTGAAAAAGACGCTCGCTGCTCTTTTAGGAGTTAGAGAATACAACAACAATGTAAAAAGGATACGTCGCTGGATAGCGTAGCTTGCACGGACGACTGAAGGTGGCGAAGACGGCCGGCTTCCTCAGCGCTGTCCTAAGCTGGCTGTTCGCTGTTCGACGGCGGCGGTAGCTTCTCTCAGATCCAGCGATGCGAAGAGCTTCGCTGAAGAGACGAAAATCAGGGAATTTAGCCTACAGCCCCTGTATTTATACGCTAAGCCACGCCCATTCTGGCGGGCTATGACGCAGGCGCCTTCATTGGGCGTGACGTCATGCGGGGCTCACTGGTAGGCTGCAGCAGATGCCCGCAGGGCAGCCAATGAGCACGCAAGACTGCCTGCTCTAGGTCTGCTAGCTGCTGCACTGCGTTGACAATGAATACAAAATTAAGGAGAATTTTTTGGCTTCAATATCTCGAGAAGATGAATCTTTCCCGTAGCGTAAGCTAAACTTACGCAATACGAGAGAACCTCTCGTAAGAGAACTAATGCCATGTTTCCTAATGATATCTCTTAATGGTAGCATGTACAGAGTGAACAGCAGCAGTCCCAGTACTGAGCCTTGTGGTACACCATACTGAACTTTCATCGATAAGACATTTCTTAATTTACTGCGACAAACTGATAACGGTCAGATAAGTATGATATATAATAGATAATGTTAGATAATCATAGCCAGCTTAAAGGTTTTTGGTTAAGTATTCTAGAGACAAAGACAAATGAATGATATTAAGAAGAGGATCTATGACATCTGGAAGCATCTCTTTCAGTCGGTAGAGGGTCTAACATACAAGTTATCGATTTAGATAAATTAACGAGTTTGCAAAATTCTTCCTCTCTTATAGCATGACTCAAATTTTTCCTCAGGGAGACTACAATGCACTCCCTGATGCGATACTGTAGTAGACGGTTGCGTAGTTATAATTTTGTCCCTGAAATTATCAATCTTATAAGTGAAGAAGTTCATAATGTCATTACTGCTGTGTTGCTTGGGAACTTGTGGGCTTGAAACTTTCTTTTTCATTAGTTTAGCCACTGTTTCAAATAAATACCTAGGATTGTGTTTATTTTCTTCTAATAGGGTTGAACATTAAGCAGATCTAGCAGCTTTTAAGGCCTCTCTGTAAGCAATCGTGCTCTCTTTTTTCAAATGCGAAATACCTCTAGTTATGTTTTCTTCCAGTTGCGTTCCATTTTTCTGGCTGCTCTCTTAAGGGCTTAAGTGTGCTCATTGTACTATTTTGGACTATTTTCTTTAATCTTCTTTAAGCGCAATGGAACAGCTGTGTCTAAAGTGCTGGAAAAGAGAAAGTTAAAGGTCCCGTTCTTCGCGATTCCAATTTTCAAACTTTAGTTAGTGTGTAATGTTGCTGTTAGAGCATAAATAATACCTGTAAAATTATAAAGCTCAAAGTTCAAAGCCTAGCGAGATATTTTATTTAGAAGTCCCCTTTCAAAGCCTACAGCGAACGCCCGGTTTGGACTACATCCCTCTACTTCCTTTTTTAATGACGTAACTAGAACAGTTTTTTGACTAATCTCTGCCCACAGGAATACACAAAAAAAGGGGGCGTGGTCTTGTTGCGGTCCCACAGAGAAGAGGAAGAGTTTCGTTTGTAGAGTGTGTTTGTCGCCATGTCGTCGAGACGCTGTTATTTTCATGCTGAAGTCAATTCACCTTTGTTTGGCCTCCCCAGCGCATGCATCGCCAATTTATGGTAAGAGGTGTGACCTTTCCGGGCAACGTGCGCAGCAAGCTGCTGTCGAATCACAACACAGGAACCGCTGGCACAATCAGAACTACTTACGTATTTCTGAAGGAGGGACATCGGCCCGTTTTTTGGACAGTGAAAACAGTGGTATACAGATAAGTAAATTGTGTGAAAAATACTGTTTTTTTTTACACACGAAACATGAACATGTTTCCTTTCGAGAGGTCTCTCTTATTGCCTAAGTAGCTTACGCTATGGGAAAACTACTTTTCTCAAGAAATATTGAAGACTTTATGCAAAACGCATTGCAACTGCACAGCATATAGCAGTGAGCGAGGCAGCTCGGTCATTGGCTGTGCTGCGGCAACTGCACAAACCTATGACGGGGCGACTCTGACGCGCCGACCAATGAGCGCACGTCAGAGCCCGCCAAGATGGGTGTGGCCAAGGGTTATATATTGGGCGCTCCGTCATCTGAGTTCTTTAGATTTAATCTCCTTCAGCAAAGACCTTCTCTTCGCTGGATCATCTGGGAACTGGAGCTTTTTCGCCGCCGTCGACAAGCACAACAGCGGGACTGCGACAAGGACGCCGGCGCCTTCGAACGCCTTCGAACGCCTTTCTGCTGAGCCATCTGGCGTGCAACGCATATCCTTTTACTACTGTGTTCGCCCCCGCGACGCCCCATTTAGTAAAAGAGCAAAATTCAAGGCGTTGTTTCAAATGCCTTCCTGTGCTTCGTGTCGAGGCCTTCTCCCGGACGGGAATCGTCACATCATCTGCCTGGGCCAGGACCACGCAGAAGCTGCTCTCACTAAGGGCGAATGCCCTGAATGTGACGCTCTGGGCCTCACAGAACTACGCGCTCGCTTCGCCGCGAACGAGCCCGCTACACTCTCGCTCCCATCTCCTCTGCTTGAGCCGCGCAAGAGAAAGAAGCGCCGCTCGCAGAGGCAGCCGGCAGCACTTCACTCTATGGCGGTGTTACAAGTCTTTCAGGCCAAACTTCTCCGTTCCATGGATGAGTCTGGCCCTGAACCCGAGGCTTTTAAGGACCTACGCAGCGGTACCGACATAGCCCTGTGAGCCACGAAGGCCACCGCCCAGTCCATCGGCCGTGCCATGGCTAACCTGACCATCCTCGAGCGCCATCAGTGGCTGACTTTAACGGACATGAAGGACGCAGATAAGGCTCCGTTCCTCGACACGCCTATCGCCCCCAGCAGCCTGTTCGGACCGGAGGTGAAGGGGTTTGCTGAGCGCTTCACAGAAGCACAAAAGGCATCTCAGGCTATGCGCCACTTCTTGCGCTCCAGCTCGTCACAGAGCCGCCAAAAGAAACTGCCCCAGCGAGTCAGAAAAACACCCCCCTTCGACGCCGCTCGCGCTCTGCTAACCGCAAGCAACCACCTGAGTGATGGGGACCTCTGCCCAATATTGTGCTGAACCCGGAGCCTCGAAAGTCTTCCTAGCTGCAGGAAGAAAAAGAGAGAGCTCGTGTCTCGCGGAAGCTGGACCACTCTCTCTAAAAAAACGCAAACATTACCCAGTCCCCTTAAAGGTGGCTGGAAATGTCTATACAGCAGTCAATGGGCCAGCCACAGAGCTCGCTCACCTGCAAACAAATTCCGTTTTACGGCGACACACAGAAATCACAAAAAGAGTCATTTTCTGCCTGTGTCACTAATGGGTCATAATGTCCACACTGAAGAGCACACCCCCACATCCCAAAACTGTCCAAACAGTGCCAAATGTTTCCCCAGCTCAAGCTGGACGTATCATAAATGTAGATTGCGTGCCTGCTGCCACGTATGCACCACTACACACAAGCACTGTTCACACAGTTATAAAAGCTTCCCCAGCAAAAGCGGGAAGCACTATAAAAGGTAGAGCGCGTGCCTGCTGTTATGCACGCACCCCTATACACAGACACTGTATTCATGGCCAAAAACTCCCCAACACAAGCGGGAAGCTTTATAAAGGTGGCGCGCGTGTCTACTACAGTTTATGCACCCCGCCGCAAAAGCACTGCCCATATAGTTTCAAACACATCTCCAGCCCAGGCTTTATAGATGTAGTGCGAGTGCCTGTGATCTCACACACACCCTTACACTCAATACTCAGCAAAGCTGCTCAGCGCGTGCCCACGCCTCTGAGAGCAGTAAGCTCAGCGTTGATAGCGCAAGGCGATTCGCCGGCCGGGTCCCTGCGTCACAGCGGCCCGCCCCTAGCCTGCATTCAGCCCTTGACTATGTGAGCGAAGGCTTGGGAAAATATTTCCGGCATGTCAAAATGGGTATTGAGCATATAATAAAACACGGTTACTCGCTTCAATTCGCTCACAGACCGCCCCGTTTCTCGGCTGCGGTCGAGACGAAAGTGAGAAAAGATGTTTCACATGTTCTACGCACCGAAGTGCTCAAACTAATAGAGAAAGGCAGAGTGAGGCAGGTTTTTACAGCCGCTATTTTCTCGTCCCAAAAAAGGATGGCGGTCTCCGCCCCATCCTAGATCTCAGACATCTGAACAAAGCTTTGATGATTCGCTCGTTCAGAATGTTAACGACCAAACATATCCTCGCGCAAGTTCGCCCGGGGGATTGGTTTCTCTCAGTGGATCTGAAAGATGCATACTTTCATATAGCGCCTCATCACGGGCCATTTCTGAGATTCGCTTTCGAGGGACAGTCCTACCAGTACACAGTACTACCTTTCGGCCTATCACTGGCTCCCCGTACATTCACGAAATGTATGGACGCAGCACTTTCCCCCCTGAGTTATCGGGAGTGCGAATACTGAATTATCTCGACGATTGGCTAGTCCTAGCACAATCAGAGAGTCAGTTAATGACAAACAGATCTTGGATTATCAGCCATCTAGAATGTCTGGGTCTACGAATAAACTTTGCAAAGAGCATACTATCCCCCAGTCAGAATATTTCTTTCCTGGGAATAGTACTAGCCTGGGAATAGTACTAGACTGCTAGAAAAGTACTAGCAGTTTCAGAGGATGCTCAGTCTCATGGCAATACTCCAGCTAGGATTGTTGCACATGCGTCCTCTCCAACGCTGGCTCAAGAGCCGTGTTCCTACTCACGCGTCGCGCTCTGGCCACTTTTTAATCAGAGCGAATCATGGCTGTATAAAAGCCCTGACGCCCTGGAAAGCCGTCGACTGGTACCAGTCCGGTGTGAGTCTGGGTGTGAGCACAAGGAGAAAAAGGATCACGACAGATGCCTCCAAAATAGGATGGGGGGCCCTCTACGAAGGCAGGCCTGTTTCCGGCTTCTGGTCGAACCCGGAAAAGCGCCTACATATAAACCATCTGGAGATGAAAGCAGTCGCTTTGGCACTCAGAGCTCTGCTCCCATACCTGAAAGACGAACATGTCCTGGTCCGAACGGACAACATGAGAGTGGTGTCTTACATAAATCGCCAGGGTGGACTCAGGCCGAGCTCCTTGCACTCGATGGCCAGGAGACTCATCTTATGGTCCCAGCACAATTTGCCCTCGCTGAGAGCAGCACATGTGACAGGCGTTCTAAATCAGGGAGCGGACATGCTGTCCAGAGACAAAGTTCTCCCAGGAGAATGGTCTCTCCATCCTCTGACGATTCAGTGGTTATGGCACACCTTTGGCGAGGCAGAGGTCGACCTCTTTGCCTCCAAGGAGAATACACACTGCCCTCTCTTCTTCTTAAAAAGCATGGACGAGCTCGCCCAGGACTGGCCGAACCGCCCCCTGTACGCTTTTCCCCCGATCGCGATGCTACCTCAGGTCATCAATCGGATCAGAGAGAAAAAAAAATGTGCAGTGCTCCTGGTAGCCCCACTCTGGACAACCCAGATGTGGTTTCCAGAGCTGATGCAGATGCTGCAATCAGCCCCACGGCCGATTCCACTGAGGACAGACCTCCTCAGTCAGGCCAACGGGATGATATTTCATCCCCGCCCAGATCTGTGGGCCCTCAACGCATGGCCCCTCAACAGGTTACCAAAAACCTCCCGAGTGGAGTGTTAAAAACCATCACCGAGGCACGACCGCCCCCAACGAGGCGCTTATACGCTCAGACATGGAAGGTGTTCAGTGACTGGTGTAATACCAAAAGCCTGAATCCTGAAACGTGCGAGATACCGAGTGTACTCGCCTTTTTACAAGAGCACCCCCTCCACGCTCAAAGTATACGTGGCAGACATAACACCATCACACGATCCTGTAAATGGATGTCCATTGGGAGATACAACCTAATTGTTCGTTTCCTGAGAGGCGCTAGCAGGATGAATCCTCCACGCCCCCCCCTCCGTGCCGATCTGGGACCTGTCAACGGTCCTGAACGCACTTAAAGGCGCCCTGTTCGAACCACTCCGAACCGTGCACCTTAAACAGCTCTCGCTCAAAACTGCGCTCTTGCTGGCACTCGCCTCAGTCAAGAGAGTGGGCGACCTGTGCTGCGCTATCATCTCCAGCAGACGAAAGTGACGCTAATCTACTCTGCCCGGTCAGGGCTCTCAGAATAATATCTGGAGCGTTCTGCCCTGTTCAGACAGACAGAACAGCTATTTTTTATGCTTTGGCGGCCGTACTAAAGGTCTCGCCGTATATTAAAATCACCAACAATTAGTACTTATCTGCAGCCAATACTAATTCTGATAGAAAGTCAGCAAATTCTTTGATAAAATCTTGATGGTGCCCTGGTGGCCTGTAAACAGTAGCCAGCAGAATTCTCAAACGTGATTTATCGTTTACACTATATATTTTTTAAATTAAGCACCAACACTTCAAAATAAGTATATTTAAAACTACTCTTCTTAGTGGTTTTGAAAATATTACTATAAATTACAGCAACACCTCCCCCTTTGCATTTCAGATGAGGTTCATGTTTATAAATGTAATCTTGTGGGGTTGACTCATTTAAAGTAATGTAATCGTTTAGTTTTAGCCAGGTTTCTGAAACAATCTGAAATCATATCAGCAACCCAAGCTTTATCATTTGCTCATCTGTATTGTATGTTTTTTATTTGTTGAAATTACAAATTACATTTTTAATGTATTAATTATTTTTATATAATTATTATACAGTTATTGTGAGTGTACTGTACAACTTTCACAGTAGTGGCTGTAATGAAGCGCACAATGTAGGAGGAGAAAGAGAGAAAGCCTTTAATAAATACAAAACCACGGGAGATTACCAGGAAATGAGCAAATAACACAACCAGATAAACTAAATACGATACCGGACAAAGAAATTAGGAAAACGCAGGCCTTAAATACATAGAGACATATAATTAATTATTAATATGATTGATTATTTGATATGCTGCGATACATGGGTTTTTAACAACTTATACCTGTTAGGTACCGTGTTGATTATAAAATCCTTATGCTGGCCTATAAATCTCTGCACAATCTGGCACCTCAGTACTTGACTGATTTATTAATCCCTTACACACCATGTCGCAATCTGCGCTCCTCGCAGAATGGTCTTTTGGTTGTTCCGAAGACACGGCTTCATACGTGGGGTGACCGAGCATTTTCTGTCTATGCTCCTAAGCTCTGGAATTCTCTTCCGGCCGACATCAGGGAAGCAAAAACTTTAGTGACTTTTAAATCTCTTCTTAAAACTTTTTATTTTAGGATTGCTTTTACATGATCTTAATTTATGTGTTTATTTTTGTATTTACACTGTTTTATTCCTCTGCTGCTATGCTTGTCTGTAAAGCGCTTTGAGAAAGCTACTTTTAAAGGCGCTATACAAAATAAATATATTATTATTATTATTATAACTATTTTGGTGTAGTGACGAGCATAATTACCATTTGGTGATATGCATCATTGATGATACATACTGTATAAACAACAGGGTTTTAGATTTTATTATTCAAACTAATAATATAATTGCCACAATAATGGAAGGATGAGGACACTAGAAATACAGTTAACAGACTTCAATTATACACGCTGTGCAATATCCAAACTCATAGAAGGCTTCGAAATCCACACAGAATAGAAAACAGGAAATAACTGGAACTGAAATAGTCCCTTGAATAACTTGAACTCGAAGAATCAGACTGGAGAATCCTGAAGCACCGGCGCTGCTTAGAAATACACACAGGAGAGTGAATAGTGATAAATTATGTAATAAGAATACTTTTTTCAAGTTTCTTTTTCCAATAAGTAATGCAAGTCTGTCCCCATGTTAAGTGAAATCGTGAGTAGGCCTACATGCAGACACGTTGTGTGCGCTGTGTGAACATGATGCTTATTGTAGTTCTTGACTCTTGTGAGCAGGCATTTACTCATTTCACTTGCAGAAAAACAGTAATCCTCAAAATGTAAGGAAACTCAGAATGCAAAAAGGACTTTAACATCACATTTGTTTCATTTTTGAAGATGCTGCGTCTCAATTGTCCTACTTATACTATGCCTTACCCTCAATCGGTCCTTGGGGTCTATACGACCCCGATCAACGTTTCCTTAGTAAAAAAAATTGGTTCCCTTCATCTCAGTGGAATAAGATTTTGTGACTTTTCCTACATTATCTATCTATACACACACAAAAAAACTGGGATTGATTCGGTTGTTCTGAAGGTATGTAACATTTTTTTTTACAAATCTGGTCTTCGGGGTCAATATGACCCCACATTGAAATGAATGGAAAATGCGAAAAAAAAATAATATATTTTTTCTTAATTTGTCAAAAAGAGTCAATAAATCCAGCATAAATTTGAAAATTTTCACACAGAAATGAAGGCCTACTACTAGAGCATAAATGAGATGTAGAAAAAACATGCTCACTCACACACACACAAACACACACACAAACAAACACACACATGTATGACTGCCACAGAGAGCATTTTTATAGAATTTGGCACAAATGCAGAACAAAGATATAAAAGGGTGAGACCTAATGATGCACATGGACACACAGACACAGACACACACACACACACACACACACACACACACACACACACACACACACACAGACAGACATATGCATTCTCTCTCTATCTCGCTCTCACACAGACACACACATACACACACACACACACACGTATGACTGCCACAAAGATAATTTGTATCAAATTTATTTGGCTAATGAAATCAGCCACACATGCAGAACATGTGTGAGTGAGACCTAATGCATGCACATACACACTCACATGCAGAGAGAGCAAGAGAGAGATGAGACAGAGATCAAATACAACTGACCTTTTCAACTTTAGAAAGTTTACGTTGAGATGTAAGAGCTGGAACTGTGTTTTGAAAACACAAAAGCTATAAAAGAGGGTCTTTGGTTTCCTGCACACAGTTCATTCTGTGCTGGGCTGCTGGCAGTATAATTTTTGCATATTGCTGGTTTTATTTACATAATATTTATTTCATTTTTTTTTTTTTCGTTCTAAAATTAATTAGTTTATTTTTTTACACTTTGTTCATTAAAATCAATAATATGCAACTAAAATCTTACTCCAAGTCTTGTCCTTTAGGTGTGTCTTATGTGGCATTTTTCTGTCAAATTTCCGTGACATTTTGTAAAAAAAAGGCATTTCAAAATGCATCAAAAACCTTAAAAAAAATCTACTATTTGAAAGAATATTTATTTTAAATGTCTTTTCTAATGTTTAAATGTATATAAATTCACAAAATGTATCACAAACGTTGTGATCGAGCAGTTAGCCACATCCATTAAAATGAATGGCTCTCTATTGCCTCCGCTGGTCAAAACTATTTATTTCTTAAACTGTAATAATTTTAGGTTTATCTCTAACCAGCAGATGGCAAACTTCTACACCTGACACCTAAATCAATATCCAGAAACAAATTAAATTAAATTAAAATCATAATTTAAGTGATTTTTTCATAAAAATTTAATATTTAATATGCAAGCTAATAGTGTAGTTGAGGAATTGTGTGGTAAATGGGTACAAAAGTACTTCATATCTCCCAAAACACAGCATTAATGAATAGATGAGAAGTAAACAAAAAAAAAAGATATATTATTTGTATGATTAAAAATTTATATTTTTTGTACAATTACTCTTGTTATTGTTGGGGTCATATTGACCCCAAAGACCAGAAGTGTAAACAGGAAACGAAGACCATTTGAAAAAGTAAGTACTCTTTTAGCTTTGGGACATACTAACACGTCATACAATTGCGTCTTTAACGGTTGCTCTTTGTCGCATCCTGTCACAGTAAAGTGGCCTAGTCAATTCACATTTCATTGAATTTTATTTCCTACTGTATCAGACAGAAATGCAGTAGCGTTAATGTACGTTGATCTGCAGTCGTGAAATTTTCATCCAAAGAACTCTCCTGATATTAATGCATAATGATGCATTTAAAAGTTAATGGCCAAACGGGTCTTTATAAAACTTCACATTGTTATTGCAGATAAAATATAGAATTTTTTTTTATCAGGTTAAACTTTGATTAGTCATTCAACCTTTATCTAAACTTCTCACCGTCGGTTGCACATAACCGCCATGTTTTGTAGGTTTTTAACACTTTTTACTCGTGTTTGTAGTCCTCCTCCAAAGCGTATAGTGGGTTGTGGGGAATATTATTCTTTATAGAGTGCACGGACCCACACTTCGAAAATCCACCACAAATAGTAGACCATCCGGGGAGTTCTGGCATACTGTTTTTAACATACTATTCTTTAGGACACACTTATTTTAATCTCACAAACCGTTTGACCTACCCATATCTGTGCGTGTTATATTGACGCTAAAGGGTACCATGCGCGTTGGATTTAGACGAAATGTCAAAAGTGTCAGATATGACGCCATAGGATGAGAATGCGTTGGTCTTTTCATGCGTCTGTCATGTGACTAATGAAAGAAAGACTCGGAAGGTAAAGTAATTATTTATGTTCCCTGTAAATTATTTTGAACTGCATTATAATGATTTCTTAATTCAGAATATGATCAAGATTGTGTAAGTGGACGTGTTCAAGGAATTTGTCTGTTAAAAATATAATATTTAAAGCCACTTAAATGAACGAAATGACTCAAAAAAAGATTAGTTCATTTTGATGAATGAGATCGAACAAGAGAGTCAGTAAAATTATCTGAACTTCCCATCACTAATACTGTTTAGGATGGATAGTATGGACATTAAGGCGCAGGGAAAGTATTGAACTTTCTTTTCATGTGTCCTATTCTTCTGTAATCCAGAATGGCAGCACAACTGAAAGGTTTGTTCCAGCTGCGCCCTCTACTGTACAGGTGTTTGTCCTTTTATTTCAGCCAGGAAAGCAAGTATGAGAGAGAGGGAATGGAGATCAGGACATGACCCAGGCTGGACTCAGACGGAAGTCTCATGGGTCAGCAAGTCGTGATCATGTGCACAGCTGACTAAACCACAGCTCTCATGGGCTCTAGATAGTTCTTCAACCGTATTCATGCAGTATTAATACAGTGTTGAGGCTTGTACCAACAAACTCAGTCACAGGTTTACAAGATAATAAAATAAATTAATTAATAATCAATCCAACTCATTTTCAGTGGTAACACACTGTTTGCAAATATGTGTCTATGAGCAAAGTACATTTGTATTCTTTTTGTGCACACATATATAAAAATTTAAGTGATTTTATTTAAGCGCAAAATTAAAAATCCTTAGAATTTCTTAAAGCAGCATGTCTAATGGTTGAGCAATTATGTACTCTTCTTTCACACGTGTTAGGCACAGGCACTATATGACTAGGCACTATATGACTGTGCGCTACATCTTATGCAATTTTCATGAGAGTGCTAAATCAAAGAGCAGCATTCATACTAGTGTGGATAGGGGTGCTTGTGCTATATTTATATGCACAACTGTGGGTGTATAGGAGGTTCACATAAAAGCTGCAAAACTATTGTTTGCTATTTTTAAGAGAAATAAGTCCCAGTGAATGTATTTACAGTTTGGGGATCCCACCAGCAGGTGCTATAGAAGTGCATGTCTTACAATCTGGAATTACAGTGTTACGTAACTGTCCCTGACAATCACGGTTAATACTGTCTATGATGCGGTGGATCAATATTATGAATTAAAGGGGTCATGACATGGTTTTTGTTTTTGCTTTATTATGTTCCCTTTGGTGTATTACTATAGTTTTTTGGTTTAGTGATTTATGACCCTTTCCCACTCTGTTTCTCATCCTCTGGTTCAAACAGTCTGTTTTGGGGGTGTTTCCCCTTTAAGAGTTCAGTGTTAACGCCTACTTGTTATGATCGGATAACGTCAGTGTTTAGGCTATGCATAAAAAGTAGTTTTAAGATGAAATACATTACTTACAGTTTGCGGCATCATTGTTGTGGCCAGAATAGTGGGAAATGCCTGATCTTTAAGCAAAGGTTTTCTGGCAGAGCCAGCATCATACTGTGATTTGTTCTCAAAATAGTCATCCTTGAAATGTATGAACACACGCTTAAATTAACACTGCTGTGACTGGGACGTCCATTTTTCCCTGCCGTCAGCGTATTCAAACATGTTGTTTGTCCACAGCCAGGAACAGCACATCTGCGTGGCATCGCAATCTACTTGTAAACAGACCCACTCTATGCACGTCGACTGAACATATGTGGGCGCGAGCCGCGCAACAACGATGCGATGATGCGAAATGAGGCGTAGTTGTCCTGCGCTAGAGGCGGTCATATGCAAACGACTGGTACGTCACTTCGTACCGTGACGTCACTTCATACCATGGATCCACAACGAGCTGTATTTAGAGCTTGATTGAATAAATTGTTTGTTTATAATGGGGAGGACGTCTTAAGCTATGAAACTTGCAGGAAGTTTTAATGGTACAAAGACCTCTTAAATACCAAAAGATCAAGGAAAATTTGGTTTCTCATGTCATGACCCCTTTAACTTACATTATGATATATTATATGATTAATTATTTATCTTACTTATTCAACAGAGACTATGATCACTTTATGATATTCAGACAACCACCATAAAAATACAGGTGGGAAAGAGAAAGCCACATGATGTATCATGCTCGGTTACTAACGTAACCTCGGTTCTCTCTAGAAGAGGGAACGAGTACTGCGTAATATCTTATGCTAGGGGGAAAACCTCTTTTCCACGAGATATTGAAGCCAAAAATGATCCTTAATTTTGAATTAATGTAAAACGCGTTGCGGCAGCATGCAGACATAGGCAAGGCGGCTCGCATGCCTATTGGCTGTCCTGCGGCAACTGCAGCAGCCTATCGAGAGAGGCCCTTTCGTGATGTCAGATCCAATGGGGGCACGGCAAGATACGCAGTACTCGTTCCCTCTTCTAGAGAGAACCGAGGTTACGTTAGTAACCGAGTATGTTCTCTTACAAGCGGTTCTCTCGTACTGCGTAATATCTTACGCTAGGGGAACACAGTGTAAAACGCTGTGCGTGCTGGGATCCAACACCAAAGTCCCAAGGGCAGGTGCCCGGGTTTCATATAGTGCATAATCACCAGGGACTCACAGAGAGTCCAGGGAAGATAGGCTAGAAGCGTCATTCCCTAATAAGTAGCATCCCAAGTGAGCTAATCACATAAACAGTGCTCCACACAGCCAGGGTGAAAAGGTTCAACCTGAACTGGGTAACAGTATGGGTCTTACTATAGCCCATGGAGTTATTCTATCGATCAGCGAGCGGTGCTCAAGCAGTTTCAGTATTCTGAGCCAAAACAACGGGGCAGACAGTACTGTTTAGACCGAAAGTAGCTTAGCCTGCAAGGCTACCGAAAGTAGCTTAGCCTGCAAACCTATAGGTTATATAGGTTTTATAACCTATAAACCTCTAGGTTATAAAACCTTATAAATTTAGACGGGGAGGCCCAGCCTGCCGCCATACAGATATCCTGTAAGAAAATCCCACTAGACCAAGCCCACGACAAGGTCACGCCTCTCGTGGAGTGCGCTCTGACACCCAAATGGCACTGTAAGCCTTTAGAAGTGTAGGCCAGCGCTATGGCATCAACTATCCACCTGGATAGACTCTTGTTTCGATGCAGCTAGTCCCTTAGGACGTCTGCTGAACGAAAACGAAGAGCTGCTGAGTCTGTCTGAAAACAGACATGCGAGATACATGAGCTTTTAACGCCCTGACTGGGCAAAGGAAGCTCACGTCCTTTTCCTCATTGTGAACCGGCAGGGCGGACAGGGAAATAACCTGGGCCCTGAACGGTGTGTTGAGGGATTTAGGCACGTATCCGTGTCTTGGTTTGAGTATGAGTTTCGAGTCATTTGGCCCAAATTCCATACATGTCGCGCTTACTGAGAGCGCATGTAAATCCTTTAAGGAAGCGGACGACCAGATCGTTCTTTCCCAGTGACTGGCCAGTAACTGGTTTTGTAAACACTGTTATGGCCGCCACATAAACTTTGAGCGTGGATGGGGTCCTGCCCTTATCCAGTAGCTCTTGAAGGAAGGAGAGAACTTCTGTAACCCCACAGTCTGGGGGTGAAAAGTCTCAAGCTTTGCACCAGCCAGAAAACACAGACCATTTTGAGGAATAGAGTCGTCTAGTGGACGGGGCTCTAGCCTGCGTGATCATGTTTAACACTCCCTCCGGGAGGTTAGCGGGTACCCATTGATGGCCCATGCATGTAGGGACCACAGCTCCGGGCGAGGATGCCAAATCGAGCACTTGGCCTGAGAGAGGAGGTCTTTCCTCATTGGTATTGGCCATGGTGCAGTGCTCGTCAGCTGCATCAGAACTGGGAATCAAGCCTGGTTTTTCCAGAGCGGAGCCACAAGTAGCACTGAGCATCCATTTTCCCTGATCCGTTCCAATACCTGAGGCAGGAGCGAGACAGGAGGAAAAGCGTAGAGTGGGCAGCGGGGCCAGACGTGGCCCAGCGCATCCCTGCTCTTGGAGAAATACTTTGGACAGTGAGCGTTTTCTTTGGACGCAAACAGGTCTACCTGCACTCTGCCGAATGTCTCCCACAGGAATAGGACTGTCTGCGGGTGCAGAGACCATTCTCCTGCTTGAACATTGTTTCTGGACAGTCTGTCTGGTCCCAAATTCAGGTGACCAGGCACGTGAGCAGTTCTCAATGAGCGCAGATTGTGCTGAGCCCAGACCAGGAGGCGTTCCGTCAGCCTGTAAAGGTTTCGGGACCTGACGCCACCTTGGCGATTTATATAGGCCACCACTGACATGTTGTCCAAGCGGACCAGGACGTGGTGACCTTTTATCTGTGGACAAAAACGCCTCAGTGCTTTGTCGACTGCCATCATCTCGATGATTATGTTAGGAATCTCTCCCGTTCTGACCACTGGCCAAAGAAAGGTCTGCCCTCGAGCAGCGCTCCGCATCCCGAGGTGGAGGCGTCCGTGGACACCACCTTCACACTCGAGGAAGTCCCCAGGTCTAGACCTGACTGATACCAGTCGATTGCTCTCCAAGGTTTCAGAGCTGAGACGCATTTCTGATCGATCTTGAGGCGAAACAGATCGGAGGCCCATGCCCGAGATGGTACTCGTGCTTTTAGCCATAACTGCAGTGGGCGCATGCGAAGCAGACCCAACTGGAGTACTGATGATGCTGAGGCCATGAGACCCATCCATTTTCTGAAACCTCTTGAGCGGGACTATAGTGACGCAGCGGAAGGATTTCGTGAAACGCTGAATGGTGCAACTGGTGTCAGTCGCACTGTCATAGACAGCGAGTCCAGTTCTGTGCCCAGAAAGGATATTTTCTGACTGTGATCCCACAAGGGGCCGTTGTCCATCAGTGAGCGACTCAAGCGAAGCTGGCGGGCAAACCGGCGAGCTTTCGCAGGCTGGAGAAGACTTGGGGGCCCGCTGAGTACGGCACTTCTTACGGCGCGGCACTATGGCGGGCGGAAGTGCAGGAGAAAAAAGCCAGACGAGCCCTCAGAGTCGTCATTGGCAACAGCTCACAGTGATGGCAGCCGCCATCAGTGAGTGCGAGAGCAGCGTGATCCTCACCCAGGCAGGAAACGCAGATAACATGGCGGTCCCCGTCGCTGAGTGCGGCTCGGCACGAGCCACAGGAACGAGGCATCTTAAAAAAGACGCTTGCTCTTTTAGAGAAAGTGTGAGTCGCGGCGGCAAACACACACTTGGCAGAGTAAAAGGATATAGACGCCGGAAAGCGTAGCAGGTACGGCGACTGAAGGCGCAGAGATGAAGGCCAGTGTCCTCAGATGCAAAGGCTCGTCCCGCAGAAGGCTTTTCTCAAACGGCGCGGCTTCTTCACTCCGGGATCCAGCGATGCGTGAGCTTTGCTGAAGAGATGAAAAATCAGATTATATCAGCCCATCGAGCTGTATTTATAGGCCCAGTCCACGCCCATTTTGGCGAGACGTGATATAGTGGCCGCGAAGCGGAAAGGGCCTCTCTCGATAGGCTGCTGCAGTTGCCGCAGGACAGCCAATAGGCACGCGAGCCGTCTTGCTTATGTCTGCATACTGCCGCAACGTGTTTTACATTAATTCAAAATTAAGGATAATTTTTGGCTTCAATATCTCGTGGAAAAGAGGTTTTACCCCTGGCGTAAGATATTACGCATTACTCGTTCCCTCTTCTAGAGAGAACTACAAATACATCACTGATAACAAAAAAACAAAAAAAAACTAAGAAGATAAATAATTATTTAAATGGAAAACCAAAATGTCAACAGTTAAGGCCCTGACATAGGCCATTCTTCATTTAGGGGTAAAACGAAGTTCGAAATACATGACCAGCCATACTATTATCGAACATCTGATTCATTCATTAGTGTCATTCATCTTAAAATTAAAGATTAATCATGAGACGAGTGTCATTAAATTGACACTTGTTTAAGTAAATTGTAATTTCCTTGCTTTACACCGGTCTTAATGTAAAAAGATGACTGTAGAAAAGAATAGTAGTATTTACTTAAATGCATTTATGGTGGGATTATTAAATTTACTATTTACTTTAATTTACTATAATTTATTATTAAATAATTTAATTAAATACATTTGGTAATCTCACCATAAGTGCATTTAATTAAATAGCCTACTACTATTCTTTTCTACAGTCATCTTTTTAATTTAAATGCATTTATGACGCAATTACTACATTTTCATGTCAATTGTTGTTCATTTTGACACAAAAACTATGCGCTGTCACTTTAATTCAGCATTTGCAGCACAGCAAAAATAGACTCGTTGCGGAAACAATCTCTGCACTGCTGTATACGCACCGCTCCTGGAACGGATCGCATCCGTGTGCAGTGTGAAAGCTCTAACCTGTTAACATGAAAAAAAAAAAATAAATACTCACCGCATACGCACTCCAAACGGAGTATGTTTGAAACAGGTGTCAGGACTCGGGAGCTATCAACTCTCTGCCAAAAGACTCGCCCTCCTCTCTGATTGGCCCCAAAACTGATGGTATTAAACAAACCAATCAAACTAACAATGGCAGCGAGTATTACCCAATCAAGGGTAGAATAGGACGAGTCTTCACAGAATGCGGGCGGGTGGAATGATTTGCATGGGATGATGTGTTGCTGTTTATTCCACAAATATGGGAAGATTTAAGGGACTGGTGGCAACCCTACTCAGTTGTAATATAGATCTAAAGATCTGGAATTGAGCGTCAGCCTCAGTTCTGGCAGGCCAGGTAGTCAAGACCCTGCTATTGCTATTTGCTAACAACACCATCCCATCAGCTGATCTGCTCCAGCTGAGCTGCATTAGCTGGGTAACTCCCCTCGCTGCTCAATGGCCAAAGCTCAAACAAGGCGCCCTATTTAAAGCTCATTCAGCTTGCTCATACATGCTTGCTGCTCGCTTCTGCTGGCCGCCACCTCCCCAGCTCCTCCTTAGGCATAACGTGGCATTTGCTTATGTCATGTTGCTGCTCTGTTCACGGGGGATATTTTAGCTCTCACAGTCCTAAACTGTGTGAGCGTTCCCTAATGCTGCTGCTGCTGTCCTCTGACTCCCTGCTATTTCATGGTGCTCATGAAAGGTCAGAGGACTCCCTGAACAGAGCCATACCGCCAAATTTCAATTCAGGAACATCAACTTGTTTGCAATCCATGCAATAAAAATTCTTAATTTTTTTTTTTTGTCTGTGTGTTCTTGACTTAATGGACCTGACAGAACTGATGTTATACTGTGTAGTGTAAATCACCATCTAACTCAGCCAGTTAAGAGCTACATTTAGCCTTAGATGTTATATGAATATGGTCTCCCTGAAGCACAAGTTTTATCAGCTGACAGTTAGCAGTATTAACAATGAGCTTTTTTTGCAGTTCTATCACCAAAGCAGAATATTTTTACCTGAATTATGAGGACACAAAAAGAGGTCCACATCTTCTCAAGCACATATATCTTCCTAAACCATTGTCAAACTTATGCTATGTACTGTATCTGCTTAAACGTATGGGAAAGCCTCCAGGAACGGCTACAGAACAAATAAGCTTAAAATGACAAAAAGACAAACTAAAAAATGGCTAATTAAAGGATTAGTTCACTTAAAAAAATTTTTTTTGCAGATAATTTACTCACCCCCATGTCATCCAAGATGTCCATGTCTTTCTTCAGTCGAAAAGAAATTAAGGTTTTTGATAAAAACATTCCAGGATTTTTCTCCATATAATGGACTTCAACGGAACCCAAATGGTTCAAGGTCCAAATGACAGTTTCAGTGCAGCTTCAAAGGGCTTTAAACGATACCAGACAATGAATAATGGTCTTTTCTAGAGAAACGACTGGTCATTTAAAAAAGAAATAAAAAAGTTTAAGTTTTATAAGCACAAATGCTCGCCTTGCTCTGTTCTGTGATGCGCGTTCGTGACATCACGTAATACGCAATTACGTTGAAAAGGTCACGCTTCTGTCCTGACGAAAATTTTCTTTTAGCCTTTTTTAACCCCTTAACGCCTGAATTTATATAGCTGTATATAAAAAAATGTTTTATGTGTGTTTTTGCCTTTAAGTAGATGGTAAATAATGTTGAGATTATCAATTTCACTTTTGCACAACAAATTAATCGAAATTTTGGTATGTTGCAAATTTGCAACACCGGGCATTTGGGGTAAATTTGGTATGTTGCAAATTTGCAACAACGGGCATAATGGTCAATAATAAGATAACAAAAAACACAGTAAAATAACAGTGAAATTTTTTTTATTTATTCACCCTTTTTTTTTTTACTTATCCCCTTAACGCCCACTGTCATAAATATGCGACTAACCGTTTGACTCAATCAACCAGCCGAGATAACGTCTGCATTCCCCCAATCCCGGTTAGTGCATATTCGCTACGGACCTAGGAACCTTCGACAAGCACTTGTTTCTAGTGGGACCGCAAAGTGACGGACTTATTTCCTGTTTACACAGGAGGATTACTCCGGTCCCGAAGTTATGGATATGAGTCGGGAAAGTTTGATCCTGAGGTGTATATAAGGTAAGTTGTGCTAAGATAAAAAATACTCACCTGCTTATTGTGTGCTTATGGATCTGCATAAAAATAAATAGCTTTTGTATTCATATCACAGCATGGTGTCTGTATACAGACTATTGAAAATAACTAAGCAAAATACAAAGGATTACCTAGATAAGCTGTCACGAAAATAGTTTTTCTATATAGCACTGGTTAGCGGTCAGAATTGGCCTTATGGACCACTGTCGCAAATATGCTACAAAGCAAAATATTACAATAACTTCAAAAATACTTGTCACACATATTTCACCTCATTACGTCGAGTGTATAAGCACACAATAAGCAGGTGAGTATTTTTTATCTTAGCACAACTTACCTTATATACACCTCAGGATCAAACTTTCCCGACTCATTTCCATAACTTCGCGACCGGAGTAATCCTCGTGCGTAAACAGGAAATAAGTCCGTCACTTTGCGGTCCAACTAGAAACAAGTGCTTGTCGAAGGTTCCTAGGTCCGTAGCGAATATGCACTAACCGGCATTGGGTGAATGCAGACGTTATCTCGGCTGGTTGATTGAGTCAAACGGTTTGTTGCATATTTGCGACAGTGGGCGTTAAGGGGTTAATATTAAAACACCCAGGATACGCACACGAAATGGGCATTTTAAATGATAAACTGACACAAAGACATTTGAATATGTGTATATGGTCCTCACATTTGTTAACACTGACTGGTACTTCCGCCTATGCGTGACCTTTTCAACGTAATTGCGCATTACGTGACGTCACGACGGTAAAACGAGCCAATGCACATTGGCATGCGAGATTTGCATCTCACACGTCACCCGGGTATAAAAACGAAAGTGGATGCACGCACTAGTTGTCTTTCGCTTTGGAGCCGATCGGGCTCATGCCGATGTCTCTGATGAGTGTTGTTATATTACAATGAGCGAGTGGAATCCTCCACTATGTCCCCCTCAGTCTCGGTTGGATGATTGGTTTCTCGGGCTGGCCGCGCTGGTTCTCAGCCCACCGCCCCAGTGCCTTTCTTTCCCAAAGTGCATGGAGAGTTTACTAGGTTGTGGACGTTTGTTGCCAGAAACTGCCTAGATAGCTCCTCCCCCCTCACTGCCCTTGACGGAGGAGCGGTGAAGGGTTACGAGGCTATACCTCCAGTGGCCCTGTTGCCCGGCGTCTCTACGAAGGTCGCGGAGGTGGCCATTGCTCCCATGAGAGAGCATGGTGTTTGTACTACTATCCTCAACTATCTCGACGACTGGCTGACACTAGCTCACTCTCGAGAGCAGTTGTGCGATCATAGCAACTTGTTGCTCCAACATATCAGCCAGTTGGGTCTTCGGGTCAACTGGGAAAAGAACAAACTCGCAGGCGTGCAGAGGATCTCTTTTCTCTGTATATAACAGACGGCACGCCTCACAGAGGAATGTGTCTGGTCAGTGCTGAACTGCCTGAATACAGTCAAGAGCAGAACAGTGGTCCCCACTGAAATTTTTTCAGAGGCTCCTGGGGCATATGGCAGCCGAAGTAATGCCGTTTAGCCGAACCCTGTTGAGTTCCTCCACACCCCTTCGGCATTGGACATGGCAGACCGTCCCCTGCTAGGCCTGCCACTCGTATGCACTGGTGGAACTTGTGCTAGGCTGGGTCCGACTACGTCGAACGTGAGCGACTGAAAGGGAACGTCTCGGCTACGTATGTAACCCTCCTTCCCTGACGGAGGGAACGGAGACGTAGTCCCGTCGTTAATATTGCTGGACCACCGCTGACTCCGGGCTCCGCTTGGCTCCTCAGTGAAAAACAACTGGTGTGACCATCCACTTCAGTATTTATACCCGTGCTGTGGGGCGGAGTGTGTTATGCAAATCTCACACACCAATGTGCATTGGCTCATTTTTGCAGTACTCGAAGATGACAGGGAATCCTAATCACTCGACACGTCGACTACGTCTCCATTCCCTCCTTCAGGGAACAAGGGTTACATAATCGTAACTGAGATGTTTCTCAGCATGATAATGTCCAAATGTAATTTTTTATTTAAAATAATTTTACATATCTTTCTTATTTGGCATGCAATAACTCGGGAAGCAAAAAAAGGTCGGAGGACATTCAGTAAAACTTTCTATGTTTATACTTATGAGTAAGTATTACTATTCCATAAATATATTTATTAAGACCTATGCTGCATAATAAGAACACAGTCACATTTATATTATTTTTATAATTACTTATGCCATACATTTGCTTTTTCAATGCACATGCTCATAATCCATCATACACTGATTGTCACGAGTGGTGTATGCAGAGGAAGAAGGAGGCTGAGTCAAAAAGATCCAATTCCAACATTTACTAAATAACTCCAAAATCAAACAAGTACAGGCGGGCAGAGGACACAAACAACAGGTAACATTTACAAGAACCGACAAGGACCGACTGAAACAGAGAGAACTAAATACAGATACAAACGACCACTAACGAGGTGAGGACAGGTGACACAGATGATAATGACAATGAACAATGAAGATTGAGGGAGTGAGTTCAGGTGTGGAGACAAGAGGGATTCTGGGAAGTGTAGTTAAGACGAAGACAGACAGGTGCAGACGAAGACTGTGACATTACTCCCCCCTCCCGGTAGGCGTGACCTCACGCCGTAGAACAGGGGTGGGAGGGTGGGCATCCTGGAGTCCGTAACGGGAAGGCGGACCGGGTGCAGGAGGACGGACTCTAGGATGGATCAGGCGGCCATGGCAGAGCAGGACGTGGGCGTGGGCGTGGCCATGGCGGAGCAGGATGTGGGCGTGGCCAGGGCGGAGCAGGACGTGGGCGTGGCCAGGGCGGAGCAGGACGTGGCGGAGCAGACAAACCCTCGGGCATCCAGGGTGGTGAGGACCCCTTCGGGCGGCCATGGCGGAGAGACCCCTTCTGGCGGCAGTGGCGGATCTAGAGATTTTTTCCTGGGGTGGCAAAGGGGTGGCATGAGGTTTCATGGACATTATTCATAATTTAAAATACTACGGTTTTCATTGAATGTGTTCTGTTCTCACTAAATTACACCGAGTGGGAGTCAAATCAGATGTAGCTGGGTTTTTGGATGGTGTGGGTCTTAATTTGTGAATTGTGGACCCTGTGTAATTATTATTAACAGTCTGTGTAGGCTAAACAGTCTTGTCTCAAAAAATATTAAACATATAGGCTCAGACATAAATAGTGATTCTAGGGCTGTCAATCTTCCTCTATAATACTATTCGAATTCCATTCCTTATTTTATTTAATATTCGAATATTAAATGCTCAAATTCATCCTATTATTAATATTTACGACATTACACTGGTTTATGGATCGCCAATGCCACTATAGCATGTGGTTGTTGTTACACGTTCTGTCCACTAGAGGGACATCTAATAAACATGTTATTCGTGCTAAATATGGTTGATGCGCTTTCGATGGTTTTCAGCTAATATCTCCGCGAAAACACCACCAAAAAGTCTGAAACTTATATCGTTCTTTTCAGTTCGACTAGACGGTTCCAACGAGCTCGCCGAAACCGTTGAGTTTTTTTTTTTTTTTTTTTTTTCGCTTCACGGGCGCTTTTTACGACGTTAAACATTTACCATTTTTGACAGTATTGTTATGATGTTACAACGTGGATTGGAACCAAGAGTTGTCATCCAGTCTGTTTGGTAGAGAGAGAGACGAGGAAAACAAACAAGCATGCAAATGGAAATTATCGCGGCTGGAAAAATGGTCGATCTCATTTTTTTATAGTGCGATTAATTTGATTGACTATCGCGACAGGCCTAAGCAGTAGTTTAAACACACACACACAGAGCTAGACTAACGTTAGACCCTTATCTGACCTGACGATCATAGAAAAATTCAATGAGACAACAAAGTATTGCGGATATAAATAACGTAACAATGTGGTTGTTGCAGGGTTAACTGTCTGCTATGGACTTTTTCAAACTAATTACCTCTAAACTCACTGCTAACTGCTTATCAGCCTCTCTTCTCCAAGACACTGCGTACTGCAGACAGATACACTGTGCAGAGCCTGCCCAGGCCTAGCCTCCCCTTACTCTCCCAGGTGGCGGCGTGACTGCTGAAATTTCGCGGGGGTCGCTGCCGTGCTGATGATGGGTGAAACCATTGTGAGGGGAGGGGATTCTAAATCGGCGATTTCTGTTTTAGAGGAGGTTGGTGCGGGTCTCCTTGGCCTTCAACGTGTAGGCTATGAACATAAAATACACTTAAAAAATATGATCTGATTTATAAATGGGGTGGCAACAGGGGTGGCAAGACTGATCCCAGGGGTGGCAGCTGCCACCCTTTGCCACCCCGTAGATCCGCCACTGTCTGGCGGCCATGGCGGTGAGGACCCTTCGGGCGGCCACGGCGGAGAGACCCCTTCGGACGGCCAGGGCGGAGAGACCCCTTCGGGCAGCCAGGGCGGAGAGACCCCTTCGGGCGGCCAGGGCGGTGAAGACCCTTCGGGCGGCCAGGGCGGTGAAGACCCTTCGGGTGGCCGTGGGCCTTTGGACGGCCCCAGCGAGGACACATGGCTCCCCCCAAAAAAATACTTGGGGAGAGTGACCGGATTCGTAACAGGCTGAGGGACTTGGACTGGCTGGGCAGACGTGACGTGAACAGTCTCTGGCTGGGCAGACGTGACGTGAACAGTCTCTGGCTGGGCAGACGTGACGTGAACAGTCTCTGGCTGGGCAGACGGGTCGTGGCTGACGTGAAGCTCTGGCTGGACGCGGCTGACCTGAAGCTCTGGCTGGACGCGGCTGACCTGAAGCTCTGGCTGGACGCGGCTGACCTGAAGCTCTGGCTGGACGCGGCTGACCTGAAGCTCTGGCTGGACGCGGCTGACCTGAAGCTCTGGCTGGACGCGGCTGACCTGAAGCTCTGGCTGGACGCGGCTGACCTGAAGCTCTGGCTGGACGCGGCTGACCTGAAGCTCTGGCTGGACGCGGCTGACCTGAAGCTCTGGCTGGACGCGGCTGACCTGAAGCTCTGGCTGGACGCGGCTGACCTGAAGCTCTGGCTGGACGCGGCTGACCTGAAGCTCTGGCTGGACGCGGCTGACCTGAAGCTCTGGCTGGACGCGGCTGACCTGAAGCTCTGGCTGGACGCGGCTGACCTGAAGCTCTGGCTGGACGCGGCTGACCTGAAGCTCTGGCTGGACGCGGCTGACCTGAAGCTCTGGCTGGACGTGGCTGACCTGAAGCTCTGGCTGGACGTGGCTGACCTGAAGCTCTGGCTGGACGTGGTTGACCTGAAGCTCTGGCTGGACGTGGCTGACGTGAAGCTCTGGCTGGACGTGGCTGGACAGAACCAGCGGTGAAGGCTTGGCTGGACAGAACCAGCGGTGAAAAGGTCTCTTCTGGACCAATGAGAGGAGGGAGATCGGTGAAGTCATCAAACCCGTACTTAAACTTGACTGTGCAGATGTTCATGTTTAACTGGACTCGGAACAGGACTATATCGCCCATATTCTCCCCTGTGACCTCCACGGTTCCCACGGAACACAGCCAGGCGGGTTCCCACAAAGGCTTGCTCCCAGATCTCCATCTTCCTCTTTTCCTTACTTTACGGTCAGTTCTTCTGTCACGAGTGGTGTATGCAGAGGAAGAAGGAGGCTGAGTCAAAAAGATCCAATTCCAACATTTACTAAATAACTCCAAAATCAAACGGGTACAGGCGGCCAGAGGACACAAACACCAGGTAACTTTTACAAGAACCGACAAGGACCGACTGAAAAAGAGAGAACTAAATACAGATACAAACGACCACTAACGAGGTGAGGACAGGTGACACAGATGATAATGACAATGAACAATGAAGATTGAGAGAGTGAGTTCAGGTGTGGAGACAAGAGGGATTCTGGGAAGTGTAGTGAAGACGAAGACAGACAGGTGCAGACGAAGACTGTGACACTGATATAGAAATGATCAAATATAAAATAGGGTTACACTTTATTTTAAGGTCATTGCTACAGTGTCATTATATATTTAAATACTGAGTAATATTAGGCAATGCCATGTACTAACTATAGGATTAGTGTAGGATTAGGGTTTGGTTGAAGGTTAGTTGCATGTAATTATGTATAATTTACTGTTTACTATGGTAAGTACATGTAACATTTTAAGTGTTACCTAAAATAGTTCCACAGACACTTGTTTAGTGTACCAATTAGTTATCATTTATGTCTTGTGAAAGCATGTTTGTTTTTAGTTAGCACCTGTGGAGTTTTATGTATCAAAACTCAATGAGGAATATCTTGTGATAGACGTGCAATGGATTACGTTGTATATGTTGCAATGCAATGGATTATGTTGTACGTTATATTTTGGACTTATTTTAATAGTGAAAATCTGCTATAAATAATGAGGTGCCATTTTCCACAATCGGAGCATGTTTCATGAATGAGCGAAAACGTAAGCGAAAGAAAATCAAACTTGTGCAGAGAATGGCCGCCATGCAACTGTGTTGTTGTTTCTTGGTAGGTGACATCAGATCCAGGTCACGGGCCGCAGAAACCCCAGTGGTCCAAAAGTCCTTCGCAACACAGACGGGGTGAATTTATGAATGAAAGCATAAAAAGTTCTGTCACAAATCGATGTTCTTACGTATCCTCGCGCTTTTTTAAGTAGATATTCTTAAATCCTTGTCTGGTGCTCCGAGCACTGCTCGCGGGTCACGTCTGAAATAAACCAGAAAAGATTTAGATGTGAAAGAATAACACCCACCTATTACATATTCGTCATGGACCAATGGTAGTACAAAGGTGTTTAGCAGCCGGAGCTTTTCTGGTTTAGCTTTTCTGGAAAGTTCGCTTTGGCAAGCTGTTTTGAACTTCCAAAACATACTCCAAATGAAGTTCGTTTTGGCCTGATTTTATTCGAAATGGCGTCACATAAGTTTGTTTTTACTTTGTCAATTTACTGTTTTAAATTATGAGATGACTTGTGAGATGAAATGTCCCATTAAATTTTAAAAATCCAGTTTTTGTAGTAAAGAATGTACCAGTATAACCAATTAAAAGGTTTTACTGTATCCTTTTTGCAGTCTCTACAGTGTAGTCAGAAGTTAAAGGCATACTATGCAGGAATTTAACCTTAATATAACAGCTTCAAAGTAATTTCGGTGGTAAACAAACTCATAATAGGGCGAATCATCCTGGTAGTAAAGCTTGGGGGTGTCGCCGCTGGAAATACCAGCAATGCAAGTCTGAGAGGGGCGCCCCTGACAAATCTCGCGAGAATCGCGACTTGCTTTCCGGCAACGACGTCACACACAACAACAACATATGAAGCAGGAAGACACTTGCGCTCATTTCAGATGATGGAAAAAGCAAAGAAAACGCGGTAGGAAGAAAGTAGGAAAAGGAAGGCTTTCACTCATTGGCGCAAGTTAAAAAGTAGCACTGGATGCAACAGCGATGCTGACCTGGCGATCTTGTTGATGGAGTAGTAAGTAAATATCTTACTTGTAAACTTGTTTGCGTTCTATGTTGTAGCGCAACTTGCGCTTGCTTGTAGTATGTCATTGTTTTTATGATGCTGTTCATTCATTCATTGGTGATAATTAGACCAGTCCAATAATTTCCACATATGTTTAGCTAGATTTCGATGATCATATTTTGCGTTATACTGTATGTTTTATTGCCTAGCTTGCCGCGTTGATTCCTGCGATTATGATGAGAAAAGTTGTCAATATCTCACATAATTATCTAGTGTAAACGAGCACAATTTGCAAACTATTATGATAAATGGCAATAATCATGTCTAATGACATCATAACGGCCAATGTTATGAAATAATGCGACGTACATTTAACTTTATTGATGTCATCAGGCATTTTGTAATGTTTACATTACAATCAAAAAACACAAATGAAATTATACATTAGGCCTAGACTATAGGCTATTTACTTGTGATTTAGCTGCAATCATGTAAAAACGTTATAATCTGCCAAACGCGATAGGCTACTTTATTATTATAAAGTAGTCTAACACTTATATTATATTATAAGACATATTATCCGATTTTGAACATCATCATTAGTTCAGTAGACTATGCAGTATATGCAATAGCCCAATATTTTTATGAAATCGTGAAACATTACCTGGTCAATATCTTCGGTGTCTTGTGCCTGTTCCATGACCAACGCTACTATCCTACCGAACAGGGATGGAAATTAGCACCCGCCACCAGCCAAATGCGGGTGATTTTGTGTTGTTGCGGGTAAACTCGCCTCACCTACCGGCCACCGTGGCGGGTAAATAAAAATAACATCATGCAACGTTCGTCTGTTAGGACAAATTAGTTTGAATAAACGAGCAGACACTGATTAGCAAGACAACTAGCAGTGAATATGCTTTCCATTAAATTAATCACACACACAGTAAACAAATCCTTAACAAAAAAAAAAAAAAAAAAAAAAAAAAAACCAGGGCTATTCTGGTGGGTGCGGTGATGCTGTGGTGACGCGTTCATGTAAGGGTGGCGCTGCCAATAAAGCTCCTAAAATCTGTCACAAAAAACAGGCAAAAGTAATGATTATGAATATGTAAACTATAGCAAGGAGATATTTTTATTATTTATTAATAAACAAGTATTTTCTTTGTCCGTGTCAGTTGCAAAGATGAAGTTGACGATGCTGATCGTGATCTTCGCAGTAGTGAACGCGCCAGAGAGAAATGCACATTTCATACGAATTGCATAAGCAGAGAGCAGTCTGTGTCTGTTTTCTTTCGTTTTGAATTGTTCTGTTTAAAAGTAGACATGTCTGTCTGTGAGGCTAGGCTACCTTATACGCTGAGTTTCGGTTCATTTATGAGACGAGCTCCAGCGCCGGCGCCTCCGTTTCGTGATGATCTACCAATTAATACAAAACAAAATTAACTTTAAAGAAAGGTTTTGTGCTTTCTGTCTCTGTGAAAGTTTTAAAGCATCTTTTAGTGCCGCTTTCACAGTGGTCACGTCTGTAACATTGTTTTTTCCTCATATGGGAACTGAAATGAATATCAGTTCATGGTTTGTGTGTGTAGGCTATACGAGAGAAAGAGAAAATACCAGTATTTCATTGAGACTTGAGATTAAATAAACTGCTTAAGTATTGTAGATATTGTAGTATTAATTTTCACATGCAGTTACACATTGTCGGTTAAAAACAAGAAAGTGGCTGGTAAAAACATTGAGTGGCTGGTAGATTTTGAAATCCACCAGTCACAGTGGCCGGTGGACAAAAAAGTTAATTTCCATCCCTGCTACCGAACAGGTACCGGTGTACAGGGTGGGGGGTGTATTTACGACAGTGCAAGTATTGCACAGCGACTCTAGGGGTCGCTGTTTGACAAAAACACAATTTCTGCATAGTATGCCTTTAATAACAAAGCTTTGTTTGTGTCATAAGGAATACAGCCAGCCCACCACTGCACATGTGTTTTACATTGACAAATCTAACACACCAGAGATATAGATGATAGAGATGCGCGGTTGGCGGTTATAGCCGCGGACTCCGCGGATAAACCTCGGATCGGGCGGATGACGTGACTAAAAAAAATATTATAATTAAATTCGGGCGGGTAGCGGGCGGTTGAACCAAATTATGTGCCAAAATGCGTTTTCTATTAGGCTACAATGAAAATATTGTACAGTAGCCTATCAGATAAGGTCAGTGTGAAGAGGTTCAGTGTGTATGGAAGGAAGAAGACTGGGTCGGCGTGACTGGGACTCGTTTATTCAGAAAAACAAAAAGAAACGAGGCGCACAGTAGCGCATTCGCCGCCATAAACAAAACACGCGATCCAACACTTGCTTCTCTCGGTTGCAGTAGCCGCGTGCGAAGTCCCAGTCCAACTCTCTCTCTCGCTCTCTCATTCCCGCCGGTTATATGCGGTCTCTCCACGCCAATTACTGCAATCAGACACAGGCGTTCATCATCTGCACTTGACCTACTTGCTCACCGCACGGCTCAGTCCTTTCTCTCCCGCTACAGACTTCGCAAAATCACGCCCCCCTCGCTACAGTCAGGTTTGCCGAAGTGCGTTTAATTTATTTATTTTTGTCCCTGCGTGCCGATCGGAGACGGAGTTCACTGCTGATATTCTGAGAGCTTTCTAGTCTCGCGGCTGTCATCAGCAGCGCCTTGTATCGCCCAATCAGCGGATGGCGGGCGGGTGCGGTTTTGAAAATTGGTCAAAAACGTTGGTGCGGATGGATGGCGGATGGATGATGAGTTTTGTGATGCGGTTGCGGATAAAATAATAGCCCATCCGCGCATCTCTAATAGACGACACTGTTTAGTCTCAGCAAAGTAAGATCATTTGCTGAACATCACAAGCATCTTCAACAGCTCACATACACTGGGATTGTGCTGAATAATGAGTATCAGGGCTGACTGTGTCTCTTTCATGAGGTTTATTACAGAAGCTCTTGCAAGAGTCAGTGCCAGCTCATACTCCATTACACTCCCACATTAATGCCATTCATCTGCATCCTGTTACACAAGCAACTCACGGCTACACAGACAAATGGTGTTTCAATGAAGTGGAGATCTTAGCAGAGCGAGGTGTGAATAATGCTCCTGAATGTTTGGAAGAGACAATATGTTATTGTTCAAGCTTTAGGTTTTTTGGAATTTTTTTTGGAATCATGGCACATTTTCATTGTTACATTATATACTATATAAAGGGAAGGCTCCAAAAAGTGAACAAGTTGCATGCATTACAGGGTTCAATTGAATTATATATATATACAGGTGATATATAATTATAAAGCATATTTGTTATATTAAAATATTTGTTATACCTGGAGGTCTTCAAACAGGGCACTCCCAAGTCAGTCATCAAGGGGAAACCTAGTGGTGGCCCTGATCCTCAGTGCTTAAAGCCTTAGGCTATGTTTACACGGAAATGATCTGAAGTGAAAACGCAAAAGTGGCGTTGCATTATCACTTTTTATTCTGCATTTAGACAAGCTTTATAGGGAAATCTTTGTGCAGAAGTGTGTGAAATTCGATGTAGTATGCACTCCAGGCGCTAGGTGGCAATGTGAAGCACTGCCACACAACAACACTAATATCTGAGAATATTTTGTAATATACTGAATATTCAGAATAACTGCTGAAAAGACTCTAGTACGTTTATCAGAGCTTCTAGGGCAACTTGAAGGTCCGACATTTGGAAATAATCCGACATGTTGGTTGTTATTTTCCTGTACTGGTGCACGCCTGTGACGTAAACGCGCACGCGACGAGAGCAGCCGTGAGCAGATTTGCGTTTTTACCCTTTAGACGGGAACGCGACGGTGGAGCGTTTTTAAGATTTCCACTCTGGAGGGTGGTTTCACTTTTTTTTCTGTCGCCGTGTAAACGAAAGGCACATCTGATAAAATATTTTGACGTTGTCTCCCACGAGCGTTCTCGTGTAAACAGGGCCTTTAGTCTGAGAAATGTCAAAGGGATATTACTTGGAAGAGGAAAGTGTGTTAAAATCTGTGAGCTGGAAAAATGAGGACCTCATTAAACAAACAAGAATGCGCACTAAGAAAATGAAAATGTGCAGGGCATTATTTTTCTTTATGCCTCAGAGGGGCAGCACTATTATATGGCCCACTGAATTTATTAAATGATCAACTCTTATGACCTGGATACTCATGCTCTACAGTAATATACAGTATATTGTAATTATGTTCTCTTGGCAACTGTCTCTAAAACAACTTGCATAAAAGTGATTGTTGACATCTATATTTATGGTTTATAAAAACATCCTGGATTCCTATTTTCCAGTCTTATTAATCGCTTTTGTGGACAGTGATTTGGACATTCCTTTGAACATCTTATGCAAACAAAAGATGCAGTGCATGATATACTGCAGTCCAAAGACAAACTCTCCAGTGCTGTCTCCACAGTTTAATTCTATACAGTAGTGATTATAGACAACATGATTTGTAGTTGTATTATAAAGCGTGATCATAACCTATAAACATTTACAATTTACATTGTTTTATTCTTACCTGCTCTGAAGAAAACTTTTTTCAATGTAACTATAACCCAATATAGTTTAGTTACATTACACACGCACACACACACACACACACACACACACACACACACACACACACACACACGTCAGAGTCTAACTATATGTGCCACAGGTTCATCTTCAGGTTTCTTTGTCTTCAGAGAAAGCCGTACTGTGTGTGTGTGTGCAAGCTCTCTCTGTTTGTCACTCTTTGTTAGGAGTTAAATTCTGACTGGTAGTGTGGAGAAAAAATTCATTGTGTTTCTTAAAAGAGAAAATTGAGCATCACTCGAGGTAAATGTTGTGTACATCCATGTTTCCTGCCAATGCCAGAATACCATACACCAGTTTTGCTTCGTTTGTTTGGGGGAAGTGCATGCTGCTTTTGCGTTTGCAGCAGGGTGAGTGCGAGAACTGTGAAGTGTTCACTGTTAAAGAACTGTGCCCTCATTTGCTTATTTCCAAGGGGCAGGACCCATGTGATCATGGGGCTTGTATGTCAATCTGGCTGAGGAGCAAGAGACGGATCCGTCCCTATCGCTCGCTCACTCTCTGTCCAGATCGGGATGTCCTTTTGCCTGACTCTGAAGCATGCCCAGGCACTTCTTTGGCTCGGGCGGAGGACAATGACGTCTCTGCTTCTTTGGCCGCATATCAGGCTGAATGTCTGAGCTTGCAAGGGGATGGGGGGTTGGGGCATGGGAATCAGTGGAAAGTCTATGGGAAGTGGGGGAATGTAGGGTGTTTGGGGCAGCGCACTCAAGAGGAACTGGGGTGTGGGGCACGGGCTTAGGGTCAATCTTGTTTTGTGATGCAAGGGGGTTGGGCTTTCTCTTTTCAAAAGAGAAAGCCAGGTTACCTCTCTACAGGGCCAGGTCTCTATGCAAGGCTACCTTCCTGCCTCTAGGCGGCATCTGCACCCTATACACTACCTCTCCCACCTTCTCTAGAACCAAGCAGGGGCCCACCCAGTGGCAGTCAAGATTCGGGGAGTTTTTTTTTTCGGGCTGTACACCAAAACTGACTCGCCAGCCGGGAAGTCCCTTCCCTTGCTCCTAACATCAAAGTTCCTCTTCTGTCTCATTCCAGTCTTTTCCAATTGATCCCTGACAAACACATGGGCTGTTTCCATCTGATCCTGCAACTTCCTTGCATACTCTGGTCCAGCAGGTACAGCCAGCATGTCTGGGGGCTGGGAGCACTCAGGAGACAATGGAACTTCCCAATAGCCACTTCTCAAGTCAAAGGTGGAGAACCAGCAACCAAGTCAAGGGACTAGTCCACTTTAGGCAGGGGATATCAATCTTTTTACTAAAACCCTAAAACCCCACCCCTTAAAGTGATATAAGATAACAGATATAACCAAATCTTATTAGATTTACACTGTTGAACATCATCACATTAACTAGTGTCTTCCAGCATTTATAATGACATTATATACACTATGACGTTTATACACTAATTATACACTCACCGGCCACTTTATTAGGTACCCCATGCTAGTAACGGGTTGGACCCCCTTTTGCCTTCAGAACTGCCTCAATTCTTCGTGGCATAGATTCAACAAGGTGCTGGAAGCATTCCTCAGGGAGTTTGGTCCATATTGACATGATGGCATCACACAGTTGCCGCAGATTTGTCGGCTGCACATCCATGATGCGAATCTCCCGTTCCACCACATCCCAAAGATGCTCTATTGGATTGAGATCTGGTGACTGTGGAGGCCATTTGAGTACAGCGAACTCATTGTCATGTTCAAGAAACCAGTCTGAGATGATTCCAGCTTTATGACATGGCGCATTATCCTGCTGAAAGTAGCCATCAGAAGTTGGGTACATTGTGGTCATAAAGGGATGGACATGGTCAGCAACAATACTCAGGTAGGCTGTGGCGTTGCAACGATGCTCAATTGGTACCAAGGGGCCCAAAGAGTGGCAAGAAAATATTCCCCACACCATGACACCACCACCACCAGCCTGAACCGTTGATACAAGGCAGGATGGATCCATGCTTTCATGTTGTAGACGCCAAATTCTGACCCTACCATCCGAATGTCGCAGCAGAAATCGAGACTCATCAGACCAGGCAACGTTTTTCCAATCTTCTATTGTCCAATTTCGATGAGCTTGTGCAAATTGTAGCCTCAGTTTCCTGTTCTTAGCTGAAAGGAGTGGCACCCGGTGTGGTCTTCTGCTGCTGTAGCCCATCTGCCTCAAAGTTCGACGTACTGTGCGTTCAGAGATGCTCTTCTGCCCACCTTGGTTGTAACGGGTGGTTATTTGAGTCACTGTTGCCCTTCTATCAGCTCGAACCAGTCTGGCCATTCTCCTCTGACCTCTGGCATCAACAAGGCATTTCCGCCCACAGAACTGCCGCTCACTGGATGTTTTTTCTTTTTCGGACCATTCTCTGTAAACCCTAGAGATGGTTGTGCGTGAAAATCCCAGTAGATTAGCAGTTTCTGAAATACTCAGACCAGCCCTTCTGGCACCAACAATCATGCCACGTTCAAAGTCACTCAAATCACCTTTCTTCCCCATACTGATGCTCGGTTTGAACTGCAGGAGATTGTCTTGACCATGTCTACATGCCTAAATGCACTGAGTTGCCGCCATGTGATTGGCTGCTTAGAAATTAAGTGTTAACGAGCAGTTGGACAGGTGTACCTAATAAAGTGGCCGGTGAGTGTATTATACACTAATATATAGTTTATATTTTATACTTTATTATATAAAGAAATGGACCATGGGTGAACATATTTAGACAGTTTGTGAACCCTGTTTTGTTTTCAGTGTACAAGAGTGCTTCAGGAGTTCTGCGAATTCTGTGGAAATTGTTAAAAGTGGCATGGGAAAAACAGGTTGTACCTAGAGCATGGCGCAGAGCAGGTGGAGTCTTTATACCTAAAGAAAAAGATGCTACAAGCATCAGTCAGTTTCGTCCTATTTCACTATTAAACGTTGAAGGTAAGATTTTCTTCAGCATTATTGCCCAGAGATTGTCCACCTACCTATTAAAGAATGGCTTCATTGACACTTCAGTTCAAAAAGCGGGCATTCCAGGGTTCTCAGGATGCTTAGAACACATCAATGTTATTTGGCAACGAATTCAGTCAGCTAAAAAGGAGAGGAAGGAGCTCCATGTGACATTCCTGGATTTGGCTAATGCATATGGTTCAGTGCCACATGAGCTTCTTTGGGCAGCATTTGATTTTTTCAGAGTATCAATGTCAATAACAAATTTAGTGAAAGCCTATTTTGGAGATTTGCAATTTAGTTTCTCAACTCCAAAATTCAGCACTGCATGGCAATGCTTAGAGGTTGGAATAATGGCAGGATGCACCATTTCTCCACTGGCTTTTACCATGGCAATGGAAGTAATCATTAGGGCATCAAGATGGGTAGTAGGAGGAGAGCACTTGGCTTCTGGGATGCGACTACCACCAATCAGAGCATACATGGATGACATGACAACCATGACTACAACTGTAGCCTGCACTAATCGGTTATTGGGGAAGTTAACAGATAATATTGAATGGACACGAATGCAATTTAAGCCCTCTAAATCAAGGAGCATCTCGATAGTTAAAGGAAAGGTAGTAGATAAAACATTCTTCATTAATGGTGAGGCAATACCAACAGTTTCTGAGAAGCCAGTGAAGAGTCTTGGGAGATGGTACGATGGAGATCTAAAGGACACAGTTCGAGTGGGAGAAGTTAGACGACAAGCAGTGGAAGGGTTGAAGAGCATAAACAGCTGTGCTCTGCCAGGCAAACTAAAACTCTGGTGCTTTCAGTTTGGTCTACTGCCGAGGTTGCTGTGGCCACTGACTGTGTACGAGGTTTCTTTGACAACAGTGGATAAGCTGGAAGCGTTAATAAGTTCATACATCAGGAAATGGTTGGGAGTTCCACGCTGCCTCAGCAGAGTGGGACTTTATAGTAAAGGAACATTGCAGCTGCCAGTCTCTGCTTTAACCGAGGAGTTTAAGTGTGCCAAGGTCAGGCTGGAAATGACATTAGTAGAGTCACGTGACAAATGTGTAAGGGAGGCAGCCCCTGTGTTAAAAACTGGTAGAAAGTGGTCAGCAAAGAAATCTGTAGTAGAGGCAAAGGCTGACCTTCAAATTGGGGATATCGTGGGACAGGTACAGCATGGAAGAGGGGGTTTTGGGCTCAGTTTAGCTCCTCCTAAATGGCACAAGGCAGTCCCAGCTCAAAGGAGGAAGCTGGTAGTCAGCGAGGTGCGAAAGCAGGAGGAGAGGATGAGGTGTATAAAGGCCATTTCCCAAGCTAAGCAGGGAGAGTGGATGAGATGGGAGAGTGTGGAACAACGCAAGATGGGCTGGCAAGACCTTTGGTCAATGGAAGAGAGTAGGATCAGTTTCCTTATTAGGTCAACATATGATGTTCTCCCATCACCGCAGAACCTAAACCTCTGGGTAGGAGAGGATCCCTCTTGTCCTTTGTGTTCATCACCTGCCACATTAAGGCACATTTTGACAGGATGTAAGGTGGCTCTTAGCCAAGGGCGGTTTACTTGGCGCCATGACCAAGTACTGCGATGTTTGGCTTTATCATTATGCAAGCGTAGTATGACCAATAAGTTGCCGCCTGTTCTAGCAAAACATTACACGCAGAAGACAATATTCCTCTGCCCAGGCGAGCAACCACCAAGAAAAGGTGTTAACACCAATTCTCGGCCAGGACAACTGGAAGCTGCTAGGGACTGGAAGATGCTGGCTGATCTTGATCAACGGCTTATTTTTCCACCTGAGATTGCCACCACTAACCTATGACCAGACATTGTTTTGTGGTCTGGATCAGCACGCATTGTTCAACTGATAGAGTTAACAGTGCCATGGGAGGATGCTGTAGATGAGGCATATGAGAGGAAGAAACTGCGGTATGCTCATCTGGCCACTGAAGCAGAACAGCGAGGATGGAGAGTCCAGGTTTATCCAGTGGAAGTGGGTTGTCGAGGTTTTGTGGCACACTCTACAACCCGGTTCCTCAGAGACGTCGGATTCAGCGGCCAAGAGTTGCGTCGCACAATAAAGAACTTATCTGAAGCAGCAGAAAGGAGCAGCAACTGGGTGTGGTTGAGACGGAAAGATTCTAGCTGGCTGCGTACAGGCCGCCACGCTACGGTTTCGTAGAATTCTTGAAAAACTTGAAGAGTCTGTTGGTTTATTTGTATAGGTTGTATAGTATTTACAGTCATTACGTTCCTGTGTATATTGCGTGAATGACGGGTGGTTGGGCAGATATTGTGTTTGCGGTAGGTGGTATGCCATACGGAACCGTTGCCACTGTAACTGCTTTAACGCACCAGTGGGGCTCGACAGCCTTAGTCAAACGGGGGGGGGGGGGGGGGGTGACTCTGGGACGCCAGAGTCACTGTCGAGCCCTCTTGAGGTGTCGTGGGCTAGTCGACGAAACACTGAGGACGGAAGGTGCCCATTTGAAGACCCTAGAGATGTCCCCTACTCGGCTCAATCCAGACGGTTGTCGTGCTGGTCCACTAGGGAGACCACACTGTAGTTGCAGCCGTCGTGTGTGCTGACGCGGCAAGTACACTGCAGCCGTTAACGCCGGACAGAAGGGGAGTCACACCCTCATATGGAAAGAAGCGTAAATGGATGGAGAAGCATAGTTTACTGTAAAGCTACGTCTTAGTGTTGATTATCTTGGCGAAAGCCGAGTACAAATCAGCATGAAGTTTTAACATCTACTCTCGTGTAATGGAAATCATTTTCAGAGTTTAATATAACTTTCAAGAAGTCTAGTACAAACATTACTGTCACTCATTAAGGCAGTTTCTAAGTGACAAGAACAGTCCTCCGTATGCTATACCAACGCATTCTCATCCTATGGCATCATATTTGACATTTTTGACATTTCGTCTAAATCCAACGCGCATGGTACCCTTTAGCGTCAATATAACACGCACAGATATGGGTAGGTTTAGGTCTGGTGTAGGGTTAGGGTTAGACCGCTAGGAGGCGCCTTCTGACCCATATATATCTGTGTCTCATATTGACGCTAAAGGGTGCCTTGCGCGTTGAATGTAGACGAAATATCACGAGCGTCAGTATATGACGCCTTGGGATGAGAACGGGCTGGCTATACTGTCCTATTTAACAATGCTCATTCCAACCTTCATGGACTTCGAACGTTGATCCTGGGAAATTGCCTAAAAATTGCTAGAGTGCCTTCTGTGTGAACCCAAACATGGCCAGGGATTGATGCTGGGATTGATACCGGGATGGGGACCTAGTAACATTACCGGGATCAGTCCTAGTAGAGCCCTGCATTTCAGCCCGAGCCCGACGGGCCCCGACTTATTTACGCCTTCGGGCTTCGGGCCAATTTTCCATCATAGTTCACACGCGGGCCGGGCCTCGGGCCTGTCTTAGGCTTATCTTTTTTCTAGCCTAATTTAGACATTAATTAAAATATATTATGAGAAGATGACGATTGAAAAGCAAACATAGAAAGACGTTTTATAACCTATCACACTGACATGTGACTGACACATGACAGTCTGCTCACGCACACGCACACGCACACGCACACGCACACGCACACAAGTTTCCCGGCGGCGCGATCCAAGACTCGCGCGACCGGCTCGTTCTAGTGTCCGCCAGCAGCAGAAGTAGCGAGCGTGACTTCAGCGCAGCTGGAAAAAGTGCGACTGGATTAAAACCTTCCACTGTGGATGCTGTGCTTTTTCTTCACGATGCTCTGTGGAGACTGTTCTTATGTTAGGAGGCTGTCTTGTTGGTTTTCGTTTGATTGGTGTCAGGTTCTTTCCATAAAATTTTCAGGAGACATTCATGGAGTCAACAAATGTAATTTTATTGACTGTAACAACTAAGTGCTGACCACACATTGCGCAAAAACAAAGGGGGAAAAAACAACAACTAACTAATAAATAAATGGGATGACAACAACAGTACATTACTGAGTTCTGGGTCTCAGCTGTTACTCAGGGATCCCTCACCAGAACTAACTCAGCCACAGACATTGAAGCTCTTTTAAGAATCCGGACCAAACCATTTTGATAATTACAGGGGTATCACAAGACTTTTAATTCTATTACATCAAACATAAAAGGGGATATATATATATATATATATATATATATATATATATATAGCAATACACAGCCACGAATGAACATACGAATAACCTTTACCATAAAACAATAAAGAAAATACACTAAAACATTCATACATAAAACACCTCCTTTAAACAAATGTGAATTAACACACGACCCCCAACCCATATTGTCCTGAGAACTACATTTACCATAGTTCCCCATGATATATATAAAGGACACCAGGAAGAGGCCGCACCCTTTTCATTCCAAACCGTTCCAGTCATGGATCCCGGCGAAACCATAGGTAAGATATACATATAACAAACTTAAATAAACCTTTAAACCAGTGGTGGAAAGAGTACTGACAAATTGTACTTAAGTAAAAGTATTGCTACTTAAGTAATAATTTACTTAAGTACAAGTAGAAGTACTGAAATAAAATATGACTCAAGTAAGAGTAAATAAGTAGCTTGCTTAAAAACTACTCAAGTAACTACGTTACAAAGTACTTTAGTATTTTTCTATTTTTACCCAAAATGGGGAGATGATAGCGAAATGGAGCACTAAACACTCTCATGTCATCTGTTTCATTCATACTGGAAGCCCAGTACTGATGCATAGAAGCCTATTAAACTTTTGACATTTCAGGAGATGCCTTATATGGATATAATAACATGCAAATAGTGATGTTTTAACTGATGAAACATGAAGACAAACACATTATAGCTATAATATATCTGTGTTCATCAAACTATCTCAGGTATTTTCAAAAGAATGATGTATGTCTTTAAAGGGATAGTTCACTCAAAAATGAAAATTAGCCCATGATTTACTCTCCCTCAAGTCATCCTAGAATATGACTTTCTTCTTTCAGTCGAATACAATCAGAGTTATATTAAAAAATGGCCTGGCTCTTCCAAACTTTATAATGGCAGTGAATGACTGGAGAAAATTTGAAGCCCAAAAAAGTGCATCCATCCATGATAAAAGTGCTCCACATATAGACTACGTTTACAAGCTGTCAATATTCGTGTTATGGTCGGGTTAAGGACACTATTCGGGTTTCTGAAACATTTTGAATAACCCGTTTACATGGGTGAGCACTGAGCAGAGAGAGCTACTCCTGTATACATGGAATTTGTAATCGATTGGCAATATCCCGACGTAAACGGCGACGCACGGTTAGCATCTGGACGTACGGACAACCTTAAAGCTGCCGTCGGCAACTTTTTTTTGATCATATTCAGCGAATTCGACACTATATTCTGACAGAACAACATAAATAAAGTGGTTTTAGAAAAAAACCCGAGCTTCTAACTCCACCTGGAGCGTGTTATTTGTTTTGCAAAGATCCACCGCTCCCGGTTCATTGTGTCCAATCAGCGCAGGGGGGTGTGAGATATGACTGTCAATCACAAGTCGTGCATGCACTCGTCAATCACATGCGTGTGCCTGAAGTTCGCGCAGTAGCGAATAGTGATGGCGCAATAACTAGCACGAACTCGGTGGGAGGGTATTCGTTGATAGTGGGGGAGGGGCATGAGAGTTGTAAACATTCAACATTTTTCCTAAGTCCACTCAATCAGCCAGAGTTGCCGACGGCAGCTTTAAGACGCAATATGCGTCAGTTCCGATTCTTCTTCCTGTATCCAAAGACAACAACAACAGCAGCAGCACGCGGATAATGGATAGTTCGGGGCAGATAGCGATTGCCTTTGAAATAGATCGAAATTAATTTCCTCCTCGCTCCAAAAGTATGGTGCTGTGCTGCGTCTCGCCATGTTTACCTCTACTTCTTGTTTACTTCCGGTATACTGCACGCGGGTTTTTGTATGCGCCAGACGGAAGTTCCTCTACTCAAAAGACCAAGATTCCTTGCGAATAGAACATGCGCAGAACACAAATCAATGTTCCTTTTGATGGGGATATGCCGATACGCGTTTACATGACCAAATATTCGGGTTAGAAAAGGGGTACCCCAGGTATAATATTCGGGTTTTTAAAAACCGGTATATGAGCATATTCGGGTTATTGCCGGTGTTTACATGGCCGTGCGCGACCGGGTTATTGCTAATATTCCGGTTTTGAACGGGTTATTGGCTGCATGTAAACGTATACCTATATGTATACGCTATATGCTTAGTCATAGACTAGCCTAATAGCTTTCTCTGTTATCAAGAGCAATTTTTTATCACTCATTTTGAAAAGTAAGTCCAGGTAAGATCATTTGATTTGAATCATTTCATAATTGAAAGCAAAGAAGGTTAAGTGAGAGGTCCGGTATAAAAAAAGGTGAGATTTGTGAATAAAACAGTTTAATAAAAAATTAAGTGGGGTATGGTTAACATGTTAAATTAAATTATCTTTTTTTCGTTGTACCGAAAATGTGCTGGGAGCCCACTGTTGCTATAGAAACGAACTACACTTTTACATGCATCTGATTGACAGATAAATCATGCGATCTTATTTCAATGTTTTTTCTGCTTTGTACTAAGTTTGCTTCGTATATTTAGTTTTACTGTATTGTTACCTAATTGTTACCAAGCTTTACCATTAATTGAATTGTGTGCATGTATTTTAGACACTTACATTGTTCTTGCTCCGTCTATAACTGCATCCATGTTATGAGCTGAGCTTTTTTATTTACTTCAGCCTTTAACTGCTCGGTGCTCTGGTATTATCAATGGGATGACCCATTTCAGTAGTTGCCATAATTAAATATGAGCAGAATACTCACTTGTTACATTCACTGAAATATTGAAACGTTAGCGCTACTGATTCAAAACACGAGCGCCAGTGAATTAATGTCAAAGCGCGGTTTGAACGCCCCGCCCCCCAGCCGAACTGGAAGTTTTGATTGGTTTTGCACCCGAGTCAGACCTGTCTGTTATTGGCTGAACTGCTTCAGATATGTCTGTTATTGGCTGAAGCGCAGGGCTCCACCGCAGTAGTTTGAAAAGCGTCTGTCAAATGACAGCTTACCCTGTTGCTCTGTCGGCACCTTTGTCAAAGTACTTTGTACTTTTTATAAAAAATAAATGTAGAGAAGTTGAATACTTTATTTTTATTTTACTCAAGTAAGAGTAAAAGTACCACAATTTAATTATACTCAAGAAAGTAGAAAAAATCGAAAAATCTACTCAAGTACTGTAACGAAAGTATTTGTAATTAGTTACTTTCCACCACTGCTTTAAACCCATATTTTGGTTGTGGTTTTTCATTTATTCTAGCGTGCACTCTAGAAATAAATGGTTATAGATCTTGTTGCTCCTTGATAGTTAAACCACTAAAAGAGACAATATACCTTCTCCAATTCCAATGTCTGGGTAAATTATATTTAAACCGACAAATTACATAGAAATTCATAAATAGACCAAACAAAGAACATTAATTCCTTAGATAAAAAAAAATATACATTTTTTTTACATACAAAAATAAATAAAAATAAACTAGAACCAATTCAAATGTCCATTCAGGTACGGCCTTAGCCATCACATTTCCCCCTACCTATGCATTCTCGCACGGTGAGCGAGAAAGAAAATCGGCTGCTATATTTTCGACCCCCGGCCGATGCTTCACGGTAAAGCGAAAGGGTTGTATAGATAAAAACCATCGGGTCAAATGAGAATTTGTATCTTTCATTCTATTCAACCATTTCAAAGCTTTATGGTCCGTTTCGATAACAAAATCTCGGCCAAGCAAATAATATTTCAATGAGTCGAGAGCCCATTTCAACGCCAAACATTCTTTCTCCACCACAGAATATCTAGTTTCTCTGGGAAATAATTTCCGACTCAAATACACCACAGGATGCATTCCCCCGGGTTCTTCCTGCATCAGGACAGCCCCCAACCCTAAGTCGGACGCATCTGTCTGAAGAACAAATGATTTTTCAAATGATCGTAAAATGGGTTCATTGCTCAACACCCCTTTCAGCTCACAAAATGCTTCTTCAGCGAGTGCGGTCCACTGCACTTTGTTAGTATTCGTCTTCTTAATCAAATCAGTTAATGGTGCTGCGATGGTCGAGAAATGGGGAATGAATTTCCGATACCAACCGACTAAACCAAGAAATGATCTAATTAGTTTTTTTGTAGCTGGAAGTGGACAGGATTGAATAGCCTGGATTTTCTGCACTTGAGGCTTAATAACTCCATTTCCCAATACGTACCCTAAGTACTCGGTCTCAGTTTTAACTAATGAACATTTTGCTGGATTAATGGTTAAACCGGCATTTTTAATTCGTTGGAAAACCGCTCGAAGATGTTGAAGGTGATTCTCCCAGGATGTACTAAATATCACAACATCGTCTAAGTAAGCCGCTGCAAATTCTCCTAAACCATCCAATACCGTATCCATCAATCTTTGAAAAGTCGGGGGTGCTTCATGCAACCCGAACGGTAACACCCGAAAATGCATTTGCCCCCTCGGTGTACGGAAAGCGGTCAGCTCTCGCGACTCCAAGTCCAGAGGCACTTGCCAGTAACCTTTACTTAAATCGATGGTACTAATAAACCTAGCCTTTCCGAGTTTTTCAATTAACTCCTCAATACGAGGCATCGGATACGAATCAAATTTGGAGACAGAATTTAAATAGCGGAAATCGATACAGAACCTGAGGGTATTATCCTTTTTTGGCACCAATACCACCGGATTGCACCATTCACTCTTTGACGATTCCACTATACCCATTTGCTGCATCAACCTTACTTCCTCTTCAAAAGCTGTCAGCAAACGTTCAGGGATGCGGTAACTCATGCGTTTCGGACGCGCATTTTCTTTAAGCATTATGTTATGCTTTGTAATTGTGGTATAGCCTGGCTGATTTTTAAACAACTCCGGATCACACAATTGCTGAATTTGAGATCGCCGTTCTTCCGAAAGATGACTTAAGTCAATAGGCAGCAACGATTGACTACCAGGTAAATATTGCTCTTCTGCCTCCTCCTCATCTTTCACAAGTCGGATCAAATTAACAACTGCGCTCTCACTCTGCGAGCACCATTTCTTCAACAAATTAATATGCAACACCCGATGTGATCGTACCTGGCCTGGGGTCCCTATCTCATAAGTAATTGTTCCTATTTTTTTAGTCACTTCAAACGGCCCTTGCCATTTACCCAAAAGTTTATTTTCGGATGTAGGAAGCATCACAAGGACCTTTTGACCTGGCTCGAAAGACAGCGACTTCACCTTCCTATCATACCATGTCTTTTGCCTTTTCTGGGTTTCTTTCAAATGGGCAGAAGCAAATTCGGTCATTTGTTGCAATTTTTGTCTCATGGCTAACACATAATCGATAACATTTGTTTTGGTTGGCGTTAGAGGTCTGCACTCTATTCCGCGGGACCCGCGGTTCGCGACGCAAAACAGTGCGGCGCGGGACAAATTTTGAAAGGTCATTGCGGGAGCGGGCGGGATGATGAGGTGCACTTGCGGGTGCGGGCGGGAGGGATGATACGCTGCACTCCCGCAAATTAAATATGGCTTTCATAGGCGCAGAACAGCCAAACCTACCACACAGAGGCAAAATGTCTGCACCACATGACTCAGATGGATTGTTTAGTGCTACAGATATTAGTTCATTATTAAAGAAAGGAACATGCAAAACTACAAAACCAAACAAAGAAAAGTCTGATATTTGGAAATGTTTTTTAGGAGCCTAGTAGGCCAATGCGACAGCAATGGAAAGCACCTTCCTTTTGCAAGCTGTTAAATGCAGCAAAAAACTCACGTAAGTCTGTAACTTCAGGTCTGAAGTGTCATGTGTGCACCGTTTTGAAAGGCAAACTTCCCTGACGTTTACGGCAAGTCAGTCGAAAGTGTCAAGTGCACTAAAAGATGTAACAACAGAAAAATTTGCATTCCAGCTTCCAGCACACCATCGGAGAGGGCTTTCAGTATTTGCGGTCGCTCGCATACTGGAGCAGAGAAGGATTAATCTGAAGCCCTCATCAGTGAACGACATGCTATTCCTAAAAATAAAAAAAACTAGACTGTCTTACTTCGTTCCAACGGACTTACAATGTCCATTCCCAGCCTCTGAAAGGGAACCTCAATGACTGGTAAGGGGATTAACGGTGCCTTACTGTGATGGATCTGCCATGTGCCTTAGCAAATCCCAACCAAAAAAAATTTGTCCATCGCCACAAAACAGGGAGCAAAGTAGCCTTCAATTGTGATGTTTTATTAAATCTTGCTGACACAAGATAAAAAGTGATCAAGCCTCATTAGAGAGGAAAAAGGTGGAAAAATTGTAACAGTTAAAAACAAGGTCCAAAAATTGTACTCCATTCAGATTACATCACAGTAGTCAAAAAGGACATAATTGGGCTTGAGCCTCTCAAACTGACAGAGGACCAATTTCAACACCACCTTTCCCAGGGTACAATAAGTAACCCCCTACACAAAACATACACCGAATTTATAAGAGGTGGCCAGCACCATAAAAACAAAGTAGGGGAAACATAACCATACACATTTTCACAACATCAACAACCCAACCCTGAAATGAAGACAATACATTTAACTAAATTTAGAGCCATGGATAAATTTTAGTTAATGCAAAAGAATCCTATTAAACAAACATCACATTGATCAAGACTTTAGAATTCCCATAAAACAGATCAACTTCCTGTTTGAATCTCTTTGTCACTAGGCTGGTCCATACCACAACACATCAGGTACTAAACATTTCAAATCATCTTAATTACAAAATGAACTAACAATTTGAACTATGTTTTTATAAATCACATTTTAGCCAAAGAGGAATTAACTGGTTTTAATGTTTTAACCCTAAGCCAAATAACTAAGCCCGTGCACTGACTCAGTACAATGACAAATAAAGATCTTAAACCAAACCATAGTGATGTCCTTTTATTTATAGATCGAATGCAAATGTGAATAGATAAAACTTGTGTGGCTTAAATACTGGCCATCACACTTACGGGGTTTGCGAATGTCGCTGCACTGACATTCAGGGCAAGCTTTACAAAATTCAGCGATGTCCTTAGACATTCCCACCCAGTAAAAATGCTTCCTAATCCTAGAATGCGTCTTTCGCCTACCCAAATGTCTGGCCCACGAAATGGAATGCCCCAGCGTCATCACGGTATTATGTACGCTAACAGGTAATACCACCTGTAGTTTATCCCCCATTTTACGATACAGCAAGTCATTCATTAGACAAAAAGATTTCCCTTGAAATATGAATACAGTCGACCCTGCTTGAGCTGCCTCTACCACCTGGGAATACAATTTAGAGACTCCAGCATCCCCTTTCTGCAACTGCCTTAAATCTTCAGGTATTGGAATCTGATCAGCATTCAACAGTTTGTCAGATTCTTTTAGGTCTCTTGCCTGCACTACGGTTCTCCTAATTTTTTCCAGTTTTCGTTCCCTCCTAGACTTCTTTTCTTTACATTGATTCACAGACAATTCAGAATCAAAAAAAGATAACGACAACAATGAGTTTTCCTCTTCCTCACATGCATTCTGTTTGCTTTGAGCTCGCGTCAGAACTACATTACAAGTATCCCAATGAGGTAATAAATCCATCAGCGCAGGAAAATCATGACCTAAAATAACTGGGTATGGTAAATTCTGTGCAAGTCCTACCCTCATCACATAAGTTTGCCCCGCTATACCCATATATACATCAGTGACAGAATACTGACGCTCCTCCCCGTGAACACATCTCACTATTACAGGAGCATCACCACTAGCACCTACTTCAGGTACAAGTTCTGACTCCACTAAGGTTTGCGTGCAACCTGTATCTATTAAGGCCGTGACTTTCTTCCCATTTAACTCAACAGTTCTTATCACTTGCTTTGGTACAGGAATGTTCGCAGGTTCAGGTATGGCTTCTCGAGGTACATAACACATATTAGTAAGGGTTTTTGTCAACTGCGGACACATTGGCTTTTTATGACCCAATTGACCACATTTATAACACCTGATAGTCTCTAAACCAGAAACACCAGAGTTCTCAGTTCGTTTTACACTTGCCTCAGTTGCCAACCTACTTCCCTGAGATATTGAAGTCGACCGTCGAGAAGATCCCTCTCGCGCTGTCTTCCAGCGAGTGAAACTCCAGGGCTCAGCTCTACGTCGTGCCGCCACGAAAACATCAGCTAGACACGCCGCCTCCTCAGCTGTAGACGGGCCATGCTCTCTCCACGTCTGTAGCTCCGAGCTAAGCATCCGCAGAAATTGTTCAGGGACAATTATCTCTCCAATCCCCTGGTTCGTTCTCTCTCCCGGTCTCACCCACTTCTGATACAAGTCTTTCAATCGAACATATAGCTCTTTAGGGGTCTCTTCTTCCAGCACCTCCATAGCACGAAATCTCTGTCGATACGTTTCATGATTGATGGAATACTTCTTCAAAATAGCCTCCTTTACCTGCGCGTAGTCACTTGCGTCTGCAACATCCATAGCCACATATGCACTGCACGCCTTACCCGTCAGCAATGGAATGAGTCTAATGGCCCAATCTTCCATTGGCCATCTGCACACCTCAGCAATCCGTTCAAACGTGGTTAAATAATGCTCGATGTCATCCGCTTCACTCAATTGTTGCATCTTTGGTTCTTTTAGCGCATAACCATGGCTCACATGAAGCTCTGGGCGATTCCTCTGCCTCAGCGGCTCTCCCATCTCGCACATCCTCCAACGGAGTTCGCTGACCTCATCCTGTAGTAGACGGAACTGATGCTGGAGCGATTTCCATCTCGTCTCTTGTCGAGCTGCTTCTTGTATCTGACGGCCATCTCTCTCTTGCTGATCCTGCATGAACCGTTGAAACATCCGCTTCAGCTCCAGTACATCACCTTCCGACTCCTCTTTAGCCCCAACTGTTGCATCCTCTATCAGCCTTTCACCCTCCTCTGGTGCGCTCTCGACGTCAGTAGGAACAACAGCGCGTACTGCTCTCTTAGGCGCCATTCTTTCCACACTTGACTCTTTACAGACAGTCTGTGTGATATTCTTAAATTGTTTTATATCTATGGATTTTATTGTAGCCAAGTGTTGATTTGAGAGGCTAAATGGATCAAACATGTTTAACTCGCTGTCAGGTGCTTGGTCGTTAGGCTATAAAAAAAAATGTCCAAATTACCTTAATAAAGAAATGAAAATAAACTTACCGATAACTAGTTTGCCATTGAGAACATAACAGATCTGTTTTAATGACAGCAACATAGTCAGGCTGTGACATAGGGCCTATGTTAGGCAGGCTGTTTTTTTGTTTTGTTTTGTTTTTTTAACGGGATCGGGTCGGACTCGGGCTGATAATTCTGATGAGCTGTCGGACACGGGCTGGGCTAGGGCCTGAGCGTCTCGGGCCAGGGCCGGGCTAGGGCCTATATTTGAGGCCCGTGCAGGGCTCTAAGTCCTAGAACGCACCCTGTGTGAAAAAAAGCCAGGACAAATGCCGTAAGGGGTGTGTTGTAGTGATGACGCACAGGCCTTTCTACAACTCATGCTACAGCATATGGGGAACGAGCCACTCGGCAAACCCCAACTGGGGAGTATGGACTCGTCTTCGTGTAGAAATGACGAAGAGGAGTTATTAGCAGAACTGACATCTGACGGGAGTTTTCACATCCTTATGTCACGTGTCTTTACGGGATCTTTAAGGGATGTGTGTGAACTCACTCACAGATTCACAGAAAATCACTGGCAGTGGGAATGAACCAAAATCAAATGATCCCGGGACAAACCCCGGGACACATTATCCGTGTATTTTCCGGAATCTCTGTGTGAAAGGGGCTTTACCTCTCATCTCCACTCAAGCTCAACAATCAAGTTAAGTCACCCTCATTTATATTGCGTTTTTAACTATACAGATCATTTCAAAGTATCTTTACAGTGATAAAAGGAAATAAATGTAATAGAGATTGTTTTGGCGTGACAGCAGCTCTAGAATAAAGTTATTGTCCACCTAGTAAGTAAGTTTTTGAATGATTCACTTCGGTTGCAAAGATCATTAGTTATTAACTTAGGGGCCGCTTACACAACACCGTTTTAACTGAAAACAAAAAAAAAACTTTTAATGCATTCTGGCCGTCCATCAAAAAGAAATACTCTGTTAACAATCATCATAATCGCCATAATTGAACTGTCTGTTTTACATTTTCTTACATGGATTGGTCACCTCATTGAATGTCTAATAAATACCTGATTGGATTAGCTCATCTCGGTCTCTCACTCAGTCTGGTTATATTCTGACAGTACCTCACTACTGATGAGGATTGCAACTACTATTTTTTAAAAAAATTTTTTATAGAAAACCCTGATATCTGTTTAGATTTTATAAATCAAATTTACTTTTATTAATTATTTTTTAAATAACCCCCATCAATCCCAAGTCCACCTAATTTTATTTTAATTCTTTTTTAATTAAAAAGACCTCAACAACTTCCCTGTCTGCCCAGCTATGATGGTTCTATGATAATTACATTTTTATGTGAAAGTTTTCAATAAACTAGAGAACCCGATAATTAAAATGGTGTGTATACTATTAATATGATAAACTTTTTTCCTGCAGATGGAGCATGTTATATATATAACATTTTTAAGATTCCCTTTTTCTTGTCCTGTAAGTGTTCTTCTGGAGTGTGGTCATGTATGACAGTCATTTTATTCCAGTCTTAATTTGTAAGCGGATAAACTGACAGTTTTAAATTCCTCTCCAGTCTCCCCTTCTTTAAATTCAAAGTCATTACTACAAAATGCATAACTCCTTTGTGTCCTTACTCCCAGAAAAAGTGTAAAATCAGGTAGGTAGATTAAGTCTTACAAGATTTTACAGAAAGAGCTCCCTAGTTTTTAGAGATTTTGCTTAAAAGTGTGTTCCCTCTTTTGTCAAGTATATTTATATAGCGCTTTTCACAATATAGATTGCATCAAAGTAGCTTCACAGTATGAATCAAAACAACATAACAATGTTAGTTTCTTAGTGGAAAAACATCCACGTTTGGTAGAGCTGATCAATGGTATTAATGATTGGTTAATTAATTTGAATATCCCCAACTGAGCAAGCCAAAGGCAACAGTGGCAAGGAACCGAAAAACGAATGGTGTCCTAAAACTCCATCAGGTGACCCAATGGAGAAAAAAAAACCTTGGGAGAACCCAGGCTCAGTCGGGGGCCAGTTCTCCTCTGGCGTTTATGAACTAGAGGCCGGATTTACAGTAACTGTAAGATAAAAATGTATATGAATGTCTCTAAACAGACTTTAAACGCGAACCTGTGATAAAAGCTGATGGCGTTCACATGCGCATTAATAATTGATTCTACAGTTATGTGTGTTTGGATATATGTGCGCAGGTTTGTAATTCCTTACAAACCATGCCTAAACAAACTACTTGTCTATAAATTTGATACAGAATTTTGTTTTATTTGATCACTTCGGAGTAGGTACGCAAAATGAAATTCACAACGCTTTATCTGTAGAGTGGGAAAGGGATCCTCCATGGGGAGAGGGCACTTCAGCACTGCATTGTCATCGGGTCCAGGCGAAGCTCCTCGTCAGACCTGTATGTAAAACCTCGGGATAAACAAAGACACTCAAATTAGCATAGATGCCATTCTTCTTATGATGTAACGAGTACATCAGGATATAAGGGAAGTGTTCCCAGTTCCGGCTGACCTAATCTATGCAGCCTAACATTTAATTATAGAAGTCTATAATGTATTATGTGTATGCTAGGGCAAAGAGATGTGTCTTTAATCGTGCTTTGAACTGACAGAGTGTGCCTGCTTCCCTGACAATGGTAGGAAGACTATTCCAAAGTTTTGGTGCTAAATAGAAAAAGGATGGGCCACATTACCCATATGACGTAATTTGGATATATTTTTAAGATGGAAAAATGCGGTTTTACAGATACTAGATACGTGACTTTCAAATGAAAGATTGGCATCAAAGAGCACACCCAGGTTCCTAACCGACGACGACAACTTAACAGAGCAGCCATCAAGTGTTAGACAGTATTCTCGGTTATTATGTGTGGACGTTTTTTGTCCAATAATCAGAATCTCTGTTTTTTCAGAATTTAGTAGTAGGAAATGACTAGTCATAAATTTTTTTTTATATCAGCTATGCATTCCGTTAATTTTGTGAGTTGGTAGGTTTCGGTAGGTTTTGAAGAAATATAGAGCTGAGTATCATCGGCATAACAGTAAAAGCTAATTCCATGTTTCCTAATGATATCTCCTAATGGCAGCATGTACAGAGTAAACAGCAACGGTCCTAGTTCTGAGCCTTGCGGTACGCCATACTGAACTTGTGATCGATAAGACATCTCTTTATTTACTGCTACAAACTGATAACGGTCAGATAAGTATGATTTAAACCATGCTAGTGCAATTCCACTAATGCCAACATAGTTTTCTAGTCTATTTAAAAGAATGTTGTGGTCAATTGTGTCAAATGCAGCACTAAGATCAAGTAACACTAACAGGGAGATACAACCACGATCGGATGATAAAAGCTCGGTACTATGGTACGACGGTCTAAATCCGGACTGAAAATCCTCGCAGATATCATTTCTTTCGAGAAAGGAACACAGGTGTGAGGATACTGTTTTTTCTAATATCTTTGACAGGAAAGGTAGATTCGAGATCGGCCTGTAATTGACAAATTTTGTATGATCAAGTTGCGGTTTTTTAACAAGCGGTTTTATCATAGCCAGCTTAAAGGTTTTTGGTACGTATCCTAGAGACAAAGACGAATTAATGATATTAAGAAGAGGATCTATCACATCTGGAAGCATCTCCTTCAGTAGCTTAGTTGGTATAGGGTCTAACATACAAGTTGTCGATTTAGATGAATTAACGAGTTTGCAAAATTCTTCCTCACCTACACTCTAAAAATGCAGGGTTAAAAAATAACCCAACCTTAACCACGCCGCTGGGTCACTATAGGACAGAACACGCGCTGGGTTGGTTTGACCCAAGTGCTGGGTTTTTCCATTTAACCCATATTGTTGGGTCATTCATTTGACCCAACCAGTGGGTGAAATTGACCATCTTGCTGGGTTAAGTCTTACTCATGTGCTGGGTTATTTCATATCTCATTGCCTTATTAAAATTAGTAACAAATTTTTGTTATATTACGAATGTAAAATAATTATTGTCTCTGTCATGCAATAAACCAGAGAGGCCACATATGTGATTTCAATCATTTATTTATAATTTTTTACATTTTTAATACATCTCTTTAATATTTTTTTTGTATACAATTATTACAATTATACAATGTATATTCATTCTAAGGTAAAAAAAAAACATAACGGTTCATTAAGTAAGGTCTTTATACACCACTGAAAACATATTTATGTATATGATATTGCATTTCTGTTAACAGATCCTCCTAAATATTACACAATGCACCTTAAAAAGTCATTAAGCAACTCATTTGAACTCTTATACGATTATGATTTCATTTATTAAGATGTGTTGATTTATTAAGAATAGCAACAAACATTTAAAATGCGACTAAATATCACGGGGGCCTGAAAAACTGTTTTCCTCAAATTTGACAGAGGACGACTCTTTTCCAGTAATTTGATACACTGCTTCATGTATTTAACATGAAAAACAAAATAAAACTTTGAAACAAAGATCACTAGCCTCCAGCAAAGACTTGGTCTCGATGGCGTGGCCTGGAACAATGACAAAGGTCTGACGTGTCCCCCTCGTCGCATCCCTGATGATCCAGTCATTTTGTAAATATCCATGTTGGTCCTGTTGATTACACACAATCACTTAGAGTGTTGCAATATAACTGACATGCAAGGTTAAACTTTTTTTGTTAAAGTATTTATATTTTTTTTATTGCATTACCAAATATGGCCAAATGTGAAAAACAAACAAAATGTCTATTTACACATCTAAATAGACATTTAGCAGTCTAAAATAGTGTGGGATTCAGGATAAGACAAAAACACAATTTGGAAAATGGATTCATGATGTACTCGCTCATTATAAACATTTTGCAAATTTTTAACACAAAAAAGTTATGGACTGCAGCTTTAAAAATTAACAAAAATCTATTTAAAAAAATGCAATTTTATGTTGCAAACAGAGATTGCACCTTTAAATATTCTAAACCTAAATTACTTTCATAGTTATCAAGCATATCAAACGTCTACCCTTATTGAAGTATAAACACTAAAGCAAAACTTACAGGTTGCATGTCAAGGACCTCTGTGCCTGGTGGGTCTGAAGCCCTTTCCTCCTCTCCTGTAACTTTAGATGGATGGGGGAAGCAGAGTTTGCAGGACCTTCAAAGCTGTCTCCCCTTTAGCAGCTAAACAATATGCGCATAATACATAAAGTTGCATTAACATTTAAATAGTATGATGTATGTAACAATTCATATTTCTAAAGTAGCATTTCTGACTTTTCTGCCCTGGTGTTTAAAATGGCGCTGTTGTCAAAATAGCAAAAACTATTATTTGGCCTCAAACATCGCGCACACTTGGTCCATGACAATTGTCTTAATACTAAATTATTCTTAGTAAGCCTACCTCAGGTCTTAACAACTTATGGGTTCAGGGCGAGAACATGCTTAATATGAAGTCTATTTATTTCTCTTTGCCTCAGTCGCAGTTTGTAAAGATTGCACGTCATTCAAGTTTCTTTGTTCTTTTTGGTTTTTTTTGTTGCAAAAATGATTCTGGTTCCGACATAGACATTACAGAAGAAACACGCAGACTGTGCTACCCCCGTCGCTTCTTCTGATGAGAATTTCTTAAATGTACCTGCAGACTTTCCACACACCTGAGTCACTAGACTTTTTTCCCACAGTTTTTACGTGCGAGCCGAACTAAACTAGCCTACATGCGCGCTTACGGTTTCATTCAAAACGCTTTCCTCACTTTTAATTACTAAACGTCCACAATAAATACGACATTTACGTGACGAAATTACAATTCAAACTGCATATTTCATTAAGGCTGCTGATATAACGTTAGGTGGTTTACAACTAACGCGGCATTTTGTCAAAAAAATCTAACCGGCTAGCTGTTACTATTGAATGTTTTACAGAATAAATACGTTACCCCTCACACTTCCATATAAAAGACTGTATGCTGAACAGTGAAATTATTAATGTTAAAAATATTGGTAAACATTCATAGCCTATATAACTTACCACAAAACACTGCACGCTTCGAGTGACGTCCTCCTCGAGTCAGAAGTGAATCCAGAAAGTTCCGCAAAGAATAAACCAGTTGCTGGGTCAAAATAACCCAACCAGCTGTTTATTTGTGAATTACCCCCTTACAACTCATTTGACCCCGCATGAGCAACCCAATAATGTGTTTACAGTGCCCCAAACAACCCAGCATTTTGACCCAGCACAATCAACCCAACAATTTGTTTACAGAAACAACCCAGCATTTTTTTGAGTGTATAGCAACAAATTAATAAAAATTTTCCTCAGGGAGCCTACAATGCATTTCCTGATCCGATACTGTAGTAGACGGTTGCATAGTTAAAATTTTGTCCCTTATATTATCAATCTTATAAGTGAAGAAGTTCATAAAGTCATTACTGCTGTGTTGCTTGGACACTTCTGGGCTTGAAGCTTTCTTTTTCGTTAGTTTAGCCACTGTTTCAAATAATTACCTAGGATTATGTTTATTTTCTTCTAATAGGGTTGAAAAATAAGCAGATCTAGCAGCTTTTAAGGCTTCTCTGTAAGTAATTGAGCTCTCTTTCCATGAAAACCGAAATACCTCTAGTTTTGTTTTCTTCCATTTGCACTCCATTTTTCTGGCTGCTCTCTTAAGGGCCTGAGTGTGCCCGTTGTACCACGGCGTTGGACTATTTTCTTTAGGCTATGTTTACACGGAAACGATCAGAAGAGAAAACGCAAAAGTGGCGTTGCGTTGTCACTTTTTATTCTGCGTTTAGACGAGCGTTATGAGGGGGAAATCTACGTGCATATGGTGACGCAAAAGTGTGTGGAATTCGATGTAGTGTGCAGTCCAGGCGCTAAGTGGCAATGTGAAGCACTGCCACACAACAACACCAATATCTGAGAATATTTTGTACAACTGCTGAAAAGACTCTTGTACGTTTATCAGCGCTGCTACGGCAACTTGAAGGTCCGACGTATGGAAATAATCCGACATGTTGGTTGTTATTTTCCTGTACTGGCGAATGCCTGTGACGTAAACGCGCTCGCGACAAGAGCAGATTTGCGTTTTTACCAGTTTTTACCTTTTACACGGGAATGCGACGGTGGAGCGTTTTTAAGATTTCCACTCTGGAGGGTGGTTTCATTTTTTTGCATTTTTAAGCCCCAAAAACGCTGTCGTAAATGAAAGGCACATCCGATAAAATATTTTTACGTTTTCACTCGGAATCGTTCTCGTGTAAACAGGGCCTTCCCAGTAAACAATTACCGTCTTTCAACGTTGAAATAAGGTTGAAAATAAGTCGGTCTGGCTTGAAATGGTTTACGACGTGATTTCAACTAAGTAGTTTCTGCCGGACTGTTTGACTACGTGTTTTCAACTGCTAATCTAAGACAGGATAAGTCTGTTGTATACATTGCTATGCAAATATTTAGACACTGATGTACTGTATGCAAAAATAGCGGAGAAAAATAAACTACCAAACCATCAATATTATCTCAAATAAATTTAAAGAGGTTTAAATTTGACGTCTTTTCAATTTTCATTTTCAACCTTCAGTGGATCGTAATAAGACGTTGATTTACAATAGATGTACGTCTATTCAACGTCTAATGGACGACTTTTTGCTAGCTGGGTTAATCTTCTTTAAGCGCAACGGAGCAATTGCGTCTTAAGTGCTGGAAAAGAGAGAGTTAAAAGTTTCTGTTGCAATATCAAGTTCTTCTAAGCTATCCAGGATGCGGAGACGATGAAACTGATTAGGAAGATTATTGATAAAGCAATCTTTAGTGGCAGAAGTTATAGGTCTAACATATTTATAACACGGAGTCGGCTTTGCAGCCTTGGCTAAATGGAATTTACATGAGACTAGATAATGATCTGAGATGTCATCGCTCTGCTGCAGAATTTCAACGGCATCAGCATCTATTCCATGTGATAGTATTAGATCTAGAGTATGATTACAACAATGAGTAGGTCCTGACACGTGTTGTCTAACTCCAATTGAGTTTACAATGTCTTTAAATGCCAATTCCAATGCATCATTTTCATTATCTACGTGTATATTAAAATAACAAATTATTAGTACTTTATCTGCAGCCAATACTAATTCTGATAGAAAGTCTGCAAATTCTTTGATAAAATCTTTATGGTGCCCTGGTGGCCTGTATACAGTAGCCAGCAGAATTTTCAAACGTGATTTATCGTTTACACTATGTATTTTTACATTAAGCACCAACACTTCAAAAGAAGTATATTTAAAACTAGATTTCTTAGTGGTTTTGAAAATATCACTATAAATTACAGCAACACCTCCCCATTTGCCTTTCAGATGAGGTTCATGTTTATAACAGTAATCTTGTGGGGTTGACTCATTTAAAGTAATGTAATTGTTTGGTTTTAGCCAGGTTTCTGTCAAACACAGCACATCTAGATTATAACCGGAAATCATATCATTAACTATGAGCGATTTTGAAGTAAGGGATTGAATATTCAGCAACCCAAGCTTTATCATTTGCTCCTCTGTATTATATCTGTTTTTTATTTGTTGAACATCAATTAAATGTTTAACCTGACGGTTTTTTGGATTTCCAAATTCGGGGAACAGACAGTCTCTATATGATGATATCTAGGTGAAAGAGGCTCTATGTGATGGGATTTATCTGACCTTGGTGATCTGAAGCCGCTAGCAGACGGTCAGTTTAGCCAGTCTGTCTGCTTCCTGACCTGAGCCCCAGATTGTCATGTTTTATCTCTAAGACTATGAGCCAAATAGGAGGGAGGAGGAGGGATGAATACCATCTCTTTTCAACAGGTCAGGCTTGCCCCAAAAACTTTTCCAATTTTCTATAAATTCTACATTATTATGCGGACACCACTTCGACAGCCAGACATTGAGTGAACACAATCTACTATCATCACTCCGGCAAACAGGAAGGGGGCCAAAGCAAATTGCAGTGCCTGACATCGTACTTGCGAGTTCACACACCTCTTTAATATTAGTTTTGGTGATCTCCGACTGGCGTAGTCGAACATCATTAGTGCCACCATGAATAAATAGATTTTATTAATAAATAAATAGAATAAATAGATAAAAAGAAAAAATGCCAACATGAATAAATAGATTTTATTAATAAATAAAAAGAATAAATAGATAAATAGAAAAAAATGCTTCAAGCAATTAGTGCACGGACTGTCATGCAGTCTGAGGCTGAGACTATAACAGTACCAACTCAGAACTATACTAGTCTAATATTTCACTTAATTATACTTAAATGATAAGTAAAGGTAAATGGTAAGGTCACACTTAAACCAAATTACAGGTGAAATGTATATTTTCTGTGCCTCTTCCGGGCTTACTTAAAAAAATTAATTCAATCAATCAATCAATCATTAAATGTGACTTCATAGATCTGCAGCTCTTTATGAGCAGATATGTACTTTACTTAATGGTGCTAATTTTGTTTGTCTGTAATCTCAGTCTGAGTCAAGTATTAGACATGTTTTTGATACAATGGTTTTATGCTTAAAAATGCTGAAGGTTAAGATATCAATTAACGTGAATAACAGGAGGAAAATAAAGTCAAACCTCCTCCTACACTGTCTCACTTCATTAAAAATCTTACCGATCCAAAACGTTTGAATGGAAGTGGTCATCTGATCATACATGGATTTTTAATGTTTTTAAAATAAGTCTCTTCTGCTCACCAAGGCTGTATTTATTTGATTTTATATATATACTGTATATATATATATAAACAGTAATATTGTTAAATGTTATGTTAATTTAACATAACTGTTTAGCTATTTTAATATATTCTAAAATGTAATTTATTCCTGTAATTACAGCTGAATTTTCAGCATCATTACTCCAGTCTTCAGTGTCACAAGATCTTTCAGAAATCATTCAAATATGCGGAATTGATGCTCAAAACATTATTATTATCAATGTTAAAAACAGTTGTACAATTTTTTTTCCAGAATTCTTTGAAGTTCAAAAGAACAGCATTTATTTGAAATAGAATCTTTTGTAACATTATAAATGTCTTTAGCATCAAATCATCATATTAGAATGATTTCTGAAAAATCATGTGACAGTGAAGACTGGAGTAATGATGCTGAAAATTCAGCTTTAATCACAGGAATAAATTAAAATTTACTATATATTCACATAGACAAAAAAAGCTTTTTTTAAATTGTAGTAATATTTCACAATATTACTGTTTTATTTTTTATTTTTAATGAAATAAATGCAGCCTTGGTGAGCAGAAGAGACTTCTTTTAAAAACATAAAAAATCGTACAGATCCAAAACTTTTGACTGGTAGTGTCATGGGAGGTGGATCTGTTTAATGAGAACAAATCACAGTTGGATATCTCTAGGGGCATGCAACTAAACATATTTTATACAATTTAGAGAATGAAGCATTTCACCATGTTTAATTTTCCATGGTTTATCATTGCTTACTGTTTTATCACCGTTTCTTTTTTTCCTTAATGTCTTTCCTCTGTTGGCAACCCTTTCTTTCATTTTTTTTTTCCTTCTTTCACTGTCATGTCTAAAGCGTGGCGTTGTCCTCTGTAAACGCAAGGACAATAACTTCCAGCGGCTGTTATTAATTTTCACCAGCTGACTCTAATCAGCATGTAATTAATAGCTGGTGTGGTAGCGTACAGAAGCCGCAGTGGCAGCAGTGGCATTAACCTGGACTCAAGCTCTTCTGATATTCTCTCTTACTTTCATAAATCGGCAAACTAGAAGGCTGCTTTTAGGGAAGGCATAAATTACCATAAGGCTATATACACTTGTGTCATATTTAAGCTACATAATGACATTGTCATTACTAACAGAAAACCTTGACATCACAAATCTGGTCTGAATGATTCAACAACCTGATTTGGTTCTTTAATTCAACTCACGGACACAATGCAATGTTCTGGTCTGCGACACATTTCACTGGATAAGAAGATTACATGAATAGAATAACATTTTAGTCTTATGTAACTTCCAGCATTCAGTTCAATTATTAGTATAACACTCATAAATTCCAATGTAATTAATAAACAAGACTATGTTGTACATGTGTAGTACCTAATGTTGTACATGTGTAGTACCTTGATTCAAACATTTTAATTCATATTTTTAACTTGAATAAAACGAAGTAGGTCCCAGCTGGGAAGAATCATCAATGATGAATACTTCCACCTGTGCACCCTCCAAACATGGAACCACTCACAACTGTAGCCAATAATGGTCCTATTGGGATCGCTATAAATCTGTGATCTCTGCTTCAATAAAGAGACGATGGTTCTGGGTGCAGACGAGCTCAGGGCGAGAGGAGAAAACCGAGGGAGGCCTAGAGTGAGACTGGTTGACGAGAGAGAAAAGAAACAGTTAAAACTTCATACCTCTGTTTGAACCAACGTTGTCTTTCGTTTTTCTTTCTTCCCCTTCAAGGAGGCCTGGAGTTCAAGCGGACGGTGAAACTGCAACGGTCACAAGTTCCCCAGAACGGGAAGAATCTAAGTTCCAGTTTTGATCCCTTTTTGCCACCATCTATATATTTTTGTGTTAAATAAAAGACACTTTCTGTTGACATTAACCCTCTCTCTCGTGTGGTTGAGTTTTGGCGCAACTGAACCCTCTCCTAGCCTTGGGGACGTATCACATAACACATGTCATAAAGCAAGTTTTAGGCTACCTGACAGTACATTTTACATTACATCTTATCCTGACAACATATGGCTGTTAATTCTCTATTAAAAGTTTATTTAATATCTTGATTATACATAATTTGCATCAATTTAAGAAAATGGCTTAAATAAGCACATATTTTTCAGTGTATTTGCAAAAATATCCTTTCTTCCCTACTTTTCTTCATAAGAGAGGAAGCATGACACATCCTGCTCTGCCAGAGGTTATGAATTTTTCACATTGACAAAAAAGCTTATTTTTCTTTTCTACACTGAGATTCTGGTTAACAGACCATGAGATATAACTAAATTAAACATTTGCCTTTCTGGCTATGTAACTGTATCTTAAATGTTTCATTTTCACTTTTCAACCTTTCATTCATATCTATGTGTGTTTGGGACTTATACATATGAAGCAACCTAACTGATAACAGATGTCATTTTCTTGAGAAATTCCTTTTTGAAAGTCAGTGATAATGTTGGATATAGTCCCCCAAAAGTGCATGAACATTTAAGTCACTTAAAATGTATGAATATCATAGCATTAGATAACACAGTGGCATCAGCAAACAAATTATGCTAGAAAACTAATAACTAGAACTAATTTAATTTTTTGTTCCCTCATTTTGATTGAACTAAAACAAGAGAACGAATTATTACAACATGGCCTCAAAAAAACCAAGGGAACAAATTATTATATTGTGTACATTATTTACTTGAGCGAATTGGTAAAACGAGATAAAATACTAGTAAGTCATGGGAACAAATTGTTAATTTGTGGCCATGATATACATTTTTGTTTTTCTTACAGCATTGTTTTATCATTTATAACATAACAAACGTCTTTCTTTGAGAAGCTTAGAGTACAATATGTCCTTTGTTTTCCATGGAGCAATCGTTTGTTATTAGGATTCATTTAAAAAAAAAAAAATCTAATGTATAAGCAACAACAACAATAATGCAAATTCGAATAACGTTTTTTTTTTCCCAACATTAATATGTACTTCTATATAAATGTATCTCTCCAGTTATGCCTAATTTAGATAGCCAGGAAACAGGGCCTTCCCTTGGTGTTTCAATGAAGACATGCAATAAAAAGACCCACAAAACAATCTTTCAGTTAACCGGAATTAGGCGTGATAGAATCCTGGAAAATACAATCTATTTGTTTCATCTAAATGATTCTGATGTGTCGCCCAAATGCTTCATTTCAAGCTTGGTGCTTTTTTCCCCTCTATGTTCATATTGTCTGCAATAAATATGGCCAGAGAAATGGCAGCCCTGGCTGTGAATGTGGTCAGATGTGTGTTATTTCAGCCAGACAAAATTAATGGACATTCATGCATGAATGCCCATCTGAAGAACAAGAGTGAGGTGTATTAAACCAAAGTAGTCATGCACACCAGTGGAGACACTTCTGAATTCTCCCGTTAGGAGCTCCGTCATGCATACTTGTGTCGGCAAGTTATTCCATTTTAAATGTCAGCTACTGTATATGGTTCATTTGATACAGCTCTCAGTAGACAGCATAGTTCTAAGTGCATCTTGAAAGCATGATGATCTCATCATGTGTAAGTTCCCACAAGTACCTGCATGCATCTCACCTGTGTAGTAGCATTTTTAAAGCATGGATGGGTTCACACCACAGATAAGGTGCTATAGAGACAGTAAGTTTGTCAAGGAACATAAGGATGTAAAAACAGGTAAATTCCAAACAGAGTTTGAGTGACATAAGGGACTTAAGCAGGTGAGTAACTGGATTGCAGATCAATATGGTGATATTGACAGGAAAGTATTAGTTCTTATCTGTTGCAGGCGGTGATGATGAATGAGAGGAAAACCGGAAGACTTGAAGACGAGATGATCACAGAAGATGGATGAAGACTGAAGAATTGACAATTTGGGAGACAGTATTGCACAGGTACGTTTCTACAGGTGGGTAGTGCAGTAAGTGTTCAGTTTTTAACGACGAGACCAGACTGAATATTAAGAAACCTGTCAAGAAGTTAACAAAATAAGTTATAGTTTGCTTAAAGAGAAAAAAAAAAACTATTGAAAGCACATTAAATAGATAGTTAACCAAAGAATACAAAAATGTCATCATTTACTCACCCAATTCTTGATTCAAGTATGATCTACATTTTTCTGTGATTGTTCTGAGTCCAATCAAAGAACTGCTTTGACTTTTACTATATGAACAAAACAACCCCCCCCCCACACACACGTTTAGACATTCTAAATATTGAAATAATATTACAAAAGTAAAATATTATTTAAATTGTTTTATTCATAAATCATGCTAGAATTTGTTGCACTGACTTTACTGTCTGTTTTTTTTTTTTTTAATAAATTGGTAATACTTTATTTCGATAGTCCACTTTAGACATTCTACTAACTATAAGTAACTTTTTAACTACATGTCAACTAACTGTCATTAGAGTATTGGTTTTTTGTTCAACACAATGTGAACACCACAGCATCAACTGTGTAAGCATCTTGGCATAATATGCCTCTCATGTGTATTAATTATAAAAAATCTGTTTATGGGCCCCCTAACCTTCCAAGATCTAGGCCTATATGTGATTTATTTTTCATCTTTCCAAAATAATTAGGGATAATTAGGGGTAATCCATTTAAAACCTCATAGTGGGATTGTTTGAAATCGACTCATGTACTCCCAAGCTGATGCATAAGAAAAATCTTTTTAACATGCTCTAAAAAATGCCAGCCCCAGTGAATACCCAAGTGAGGAAGTTGGTTCTATTTTTGTTAGATGAAATGCAGGGTCCAGTCTGTCAAATGAAAGCGCAAAAAATGTAAAGAGAGGAGTAAAAATAATTGTCGAAAGGGTTATTATGCAAATAGTCCAAACAAGTACTGCATCAGACTGCATACCTTTATGCCTCAAATGGTGCTGTAACCAACCAAGTGCATAAATGTTTTAAAAGGTCAAGAGCTCTTTAACAGCATTCATGCAGTTGTTGTTTACAATAATTTATGACCCCGTTATATTTTTTCCCTTGTAAAAATTACATGTTTCAGTAGAATTTTGCTTTCATAACTATGAGCACACTTCTGATAATTTCACCAAGTAGGATATATTCCTGTATCAATATCCTTGTTCCGTACAATGTAGGAAATCTGACCCACACACACACACATACACACACACATTTAAATAGCTTTGTTAATGAGAATATATATATATATATATATATATATATATATACACTCACCGGCCACTTTATTAGGTACCCCATGCTAGTAACGGGTTGGACCCCCTTTTGCCTTCAGAACTGCCTCAATTCTTCGTGGCATAGATTCAACAAGGTGCTGGAAGCATTCCTCAGGGAGTTTGGTCCATATTGACATGATGGCATCACACAGTTGCCGCAGATTTGTCGGCTGCACATCCATGATGCGAATCTCCCGTTCCACCACATCCCAAAGATGCTCTATTGGATTGAGATCTGGTGACTGTGGAGGCCATTTGAGTACAGCGAATTCATTGTCATGTTCAAGAAACCAGTCTGAGATGATTCCAGCTTTATGACATGGCGCATTATCCTGCTGAAAGTAGCCATCAGAAGTTGGGTACATTGTGGTCATAAAGGGATGGACATGGTCAGCAACAATACTCAGGTAGGCTGTGGCGTTGCAACGATGCTCAATTGGTACCAAGGGGCCCAAAGAGTGCCAAGAAAATATTCCCCACACCATGACACCACCACCACCAGCCTGAACCGTTGATACAAGGCAGGATGGATCCATGCTTTCATGTTGTAGACGCCAAATTCTGACCCTACCATCCGAATGTCGCAGCAGAAATCGAGACTCATCAGACCAGGCAACGTTTTTCCAATCTTCTATTGTCCAATTTCGATGAGCTTGTGCAAATTGTAGCCTCAGTTTCCTGTTCTTAGCTGAAAGGAGTGGCACCCGGTGTGGTCTTCTGCTGCTGTAGCCCATCTGCCTCAAAGTTCGACGTACTGTGCGTTCAGAGATGCTCTTCTGCCCACCTTGGTTGTAACGGGTGGTTATTTGAGTCACTGTTGCCCTTCTATCAGCTCGAACCAGTCTGGCCATTCTCCTCTGACCTCTGGCATCAACAAGGCATTTCCGCCCACAGAACTGCCGCTCACTGGATGTTTTTTCTTTTTCGGACCATTCTCTGTAAACCCTAGAGATGGTTGTGCGTGAAAATCCCAGTAGATTAGCAGTTTCTGAAATACTCAGACCAGCCCTTCTGGCACCAACAATCATGCCACGTTCAAAGTCACTCAAATCACCTTTCTTCCCCATACTGATGCTCGGTTTGAACTGCAGGAGATTGTCTTGACCATGTCTACATGCCTAAATGCACTGAGTTGCCGCCATGTGATTGGCTGCTTAGAAATTAAGTGTTAACGAGCAGTTGGACAGGTGTACCTAATAAAGTGGCCGGTGAGTGTATATATATATATATATATATATACAAAACTTTTTTTATGTGTTTTTAAAATGGTCTTACAACGTACAAACAGAGTCTTTCAAAAGAGTGATTTTGTCAGGCAGCCAGACAGTGTCCCCAAACTGTATTTAGGGTGTACAGGCACACACATACATTGGCTTAAACATGTTGTCATGCATGGTAAAGATCATTCATATTGACAGATTTGCCCAGCTGGTTTCCCAATTTCCTTTGCTTTGTAACTGTGAGAATGTCCATTTGCTCTCCAGCAATCAAACATGACCCTAAAGGTGACAACAAGGACAACCACGATGGATTACTTGTCAATTTGCTTACGTAACTAAATCATGTCCTAAGAAGATGTATTGCGCCGCAAAGCAGGGTAGACAAGTTGTGTGGATATTAATTTACAGCTTGATTCATATATTTTACCAACCAACTACAAGTGGCAGTGTGTGGATTGGGTTTAATTTAGATGTATTACTGTTAAAAGAGGCTGGCAACGCAAAAGAAAAAAGAACATATTCTGCTCAGGTGTACATGTATGCCACATTTCTATAGTATAGAATACTAAGTTTTAAGAGTGAATTTTATGGAAACATATTAAAATAAAAAAAATTGGCACATTAAATTCTTCACAACAACATTTTGTTTAAAGATGGTTAGTTAGTGTTCGCTTCAAATGTGGCCTACAATTGTGTTATATGTAGTTGATACCATTTTATGTACATAAATGGACTGAGGTGAAGATATTTAGAGGTTGTGAACCCATATGGTTTTTGGTTAGACTATCCCATTTAACAAACCTCGGCTTGACCTTCATAGATTTCAAAGGATGCCGCCCCTGAATCTTCTTCTTCTTTATCTTGTTCTTCTTCTTCATCTTTAGATTCTGATAACAGAATAAATCAAATAAAAACATTGTAACAGTTAATTTATTGGTTACACTTTATTTCGATAGTCACTTTAGACGTTCTACTAATTATAAGTAACTTATCAACTACATGTCAACTAACTCTCATTAGAGTATTAGTATATTATAGTAGACTGTCAGTAGACTGGTAGGTTATGGTTAGGTGTTAGGGTTCGGGTTAGGAGAATAAGTTGACTTGTAGTCGCCAAGTTACTTATAGTCAGTAGAGGGTCTGTTGGGGGACCAACAAAATAAAGTGTTAGCAGATATTAAGCTGACAGTCTACCAATACTCTAATGACAGTTAGTTGACATGTAGTTAAAAAGTTACTTATAGTTAGAATGTCTAAAGTGGACTATCGAAATAAAGTGTTACCAGTTATTATATTGTATTATAATAATATATTATATACACTATATTATATATATAAAATTATATTAAATAATTACATTTATAGTAAATTAATACAAAACATCTAGTTAATTTATGAAATAGCATTAATTGTTAAATTTAAAAAAAAAAAATTTTTAACATTATTTTAAGGTAAATCATTATTTCGATGGTCCACTTTAGACATTCCACTAAGTCAAGTCAAGTCACCTTTATTTATATAGCGCTTTTTACAATACAAATTGTTTCAAAGCAGCTTTACAGAGATAACAGGAAAACAATGTTGTAATTGTATTGTTAAATTCAAAATTAAATGTTAAATGTCCCCAACTAAGCAAGCCAAAAGCCAATGGCGACAAAGGCGAAGAGAGGCTAAAAAGGCAACAGTGGCAAGGAACCAAAACTCCATCAGATGACAGAATGGAGAAAAAAACCTTGGGAGAACCCAGGCTCAGTCAGGGGGCCAGTCCTCCTTTGGCCAACGAACGAACAGTGTATGATTATGAGTTAGGCAGCATAATGTCAGGAGTCAGATGTGATCAGAACTTTCACAATATTTATCCAGTTCATCTGGTTGGAGGTTGGGTCATCCGGCCGGTGAGGAGATGACTGTGTTGAGGTGTTCATGGGCCTTCACAGTGTTGATGGGGCTGGCTCATCAGGGATGCGTTGTCGTCGTGTCCATATGATGGTCCTTCCTCAGATCTGGATATGGCCTGGATCCGGCGGTTCGCGGTAAACCTCGGGATAAGCAGAGAGACTAATATTAGCGTAGACGCCATCCTTCTTATGATGTACAAAGTACATCAGGAATTATGGGAAGTGTTCCCGGTTCCGGCTGATCTAAACTATGCAGCCTAACATTGAATTATAGAAATCTATAATGTGTTATGTGTATGCTAAGCCAAAGAGATGTGTTTTTAGTCTAGATTTAAACTGACAGACTGTATCTGCTTCCAGGACTGTGTTAGGAAGATTGTTCCAAAGTTTTGGTGCTAAATAGGAAAAGGATCTACCGCCAGCAGTCGATTTTGATATTCTAGGTATTATCAATTGGCCAGAATTTTGAGATCGCAATAGACGTGAAGGACTATAATGCGTTAAGAGCTCGCTCAAGTACTGGGGAGCTAAACCATTTAGTGCTTTGTAAGTAATCAGCAATATTTTAAAATTTATACGATGTTTAATAGGCAGCCAATGCAGTGTTGACAGAACCGGGCTAATATGGTCATACTTCCTGGTTCTGGTAAGAACTCTAGCGGCTGCGTTTTGAACTAGCTGTAGTTTGTTTATTAAGCGTGCAGGGCAACCACCCAGTAGAGCATTACAATAATCTAGCCTTGATGTCATGAATGCATGAACTAATTGTTCCGCATTTGTCATTGAGAGCATATGACGTAATTTAGATATATTTTTAAGATGGAAAAATGCGGTTTTACAGATACTAGACACGTGACTTTCAAATGAAAGATTGGTATCAAAGAGCACACCCAGGTTCCTAACTGATGACGAAGACTTAACAGAGCAGCCATCGATTGTTAGACAGTATTCTGGGTTATTACGTGTGGCAGTTTTTTGTCCAATGATTAGAATCTCTGTTTTTTCAGAATTTAGTAATAGGAAATTACTGGTCATCCAATTTTTTATATCAGCTATGCATTCCGTTAATTTTGAGAATTGGTAAGTTTCGTTAGGTTTTGAATAAATATACAGCTGAGTATCATCAGCATAACAGTGGAAGCTAATTCCATATTTCCTAATGATATATCCTAATGGTAGCATGTACAGAGTGAACAGCAGCGGTCCTAGTACTGAGCCTTGTGGTACGCCATACTGAACTTGTGATCGATAAGACATCTCTTAATTTACTGCTACAAACTGAAAACGGTCAGATAAGTATGATTTAAACCATGCTAGTGCAATTCCACTAATGCCAACATAGTTTTCTAGTCTATTTAAAAGAATGTTGTGGTCGATAGTATCAAATGCAGCACTAAGATCAAGTAACACTAATAGAGAGATACAACCACGATCGGATGATAAGAGCAAATCATTTGTGACTTTAATGAGAACAGTCTCAGTACTATGGTACGGTCTAAATCCGGACTGAAAATCCTCGCAGATATTATTTCTTTCTAAAAAGGAACACAGTTGTGATGATACTGCTTTTTCTAGTATCTTTGACAGAAAAGGCAGATTCGAGATTGGCCTGTAATTGACTAATTCTGTCGGATCAAGTTGCGTTTTTTTAACAAGCGGTTTAATCATAGCCAACTTAAAGGTTTTTGGTACGTATCCTAGAGACAAAGATGAATTAATGATATTTAGAAGAGGATCTATGACCTCTGGAAGCATCTCTTTCAGTAGCTTAGTCGGTATAGGGTCTAGCATACAAGTTGTCGATTTAGATGAATTAACAAGTTTGCAAAATTCTTCCTCTCCTATAGCAACAAATGAATCAAAATGTTCCTCACGGAGACTACAATGCACTCCCTGATGCGCTACTGTAGTAGACGGTTTGTAGTAGTACAACACACACGGTTTGTGTGTAGTAGGTACTGTAGTAGAAAGTTACTTACTGACTATAAGTAACTTTACAACTACGTGTCAAATAACTCTCATTAGAATATTAGTAGACTGTCAGCCTAATATCTGCTAAGACTTTTATTTTGATGCTCCCCCATCATACATTCTATTGACTATAATTAACTTTGCAACTACGTCAACTTATTCTACTTACCCTAACACCTGACCTAACCCGAACCTTACATTATACTACAACCTACTAATACTCTAATGAGTGTTAGTTGACATGTAGTTGCAAAGTAAACTGTCTAATGCAGGGGTTTTCAAAGTGGGGGCCGCAGCAAGTTGGAAGAAGAATAAAAAATATATATATTATTATGAGTATTGTTATGAAATAGCATATAGCATTTAGCATATATTTTCGCATATATGCTATCTGAACATTATACTTTTAATGCTAATCTTTTAGAGATGCAACGATTGATTGGCTGGTGACCTGAATTGGACGATTTTCACGTGATCGGCCATGACCACCGTCCGGCTGGTGAGTCTGACATATGCTGATTTTATGCCGTCCAAATTGCACTGGGGCGCCGCATTATTAACATCACGCAACATCAGCATCACATGTGCACACGGAACGCACATGTAGGAAACCTTGTGAATTACGGCCGCTTCAGATTGCAAGCGAGATCGGTACGTGAGCAGAGCGTATTTTGTCGGCGTGCATGTTAATCAATGAGTGAATTCTCGCAGCGAGCAGGAGCGTCGCGTGAGCACCAGTGAAACAGGTTTATTTTGCTTTAAAGGAGCCGTATGTAAGATTGTGGCCAAAACTGGTACTGCAATCACTTTCAAATTACTGTAGAGCGGTGTATCCCCTCCCCCCTGACTCGAGGTTGCCAGATAGGCTGCAGGATCCAACATTTTTTTATCCGTCACGTTTGTAGCTGCAGCTGTGGTAACTAGAGCAGAGCTGGCAACCCGGATGCCGCAACACTACTGACTTCGTGATTGGTAGATCAGTGGAGGGTGGAGCATCAGACCAAAACACATGACAACATCAACATCAGTTGAGGGCTGCAACTTCACTTTTTAAATGACAATATCCTGGTCGGACTACTGTTGTCAGTGATATAAGTATTTGAAATGAACATAATTTCTTAATGTCTAGTGACATATCAGGGCCATTTTATGATTAATTGAAATAAATTTCTTACATACAGCTCCATTAAGTCTATTTTTCTGCACAGCTCACGCTCAATTAAAGTGAAAGCTATGGAAGTAAAATAATGCCAAATGTTTTTGAAACAAAAAGCCTGTTGAATTGCACTACTTGAAAAAAATATGCATTGCATTAACCATGCTTGCATTTTAATGCATTGTAATTTTAGGACTTGCATTTTTTGGTAACACTTTATTTGAAGGGGTGTGCATAAGACTGACATGACACTGTCATAAACATGACATAACACCTGTCATGAACATGAAGAAGTCTTTATGAATGTTTATGACTGTTGTCATTAAGTGTCATTTGGTAAATTATGACACTTTTAATGCAAAGTTGACATTGTTTAAAATGTCTTTGTTATGACAACTTGACATTAACAAAGACAAAAAATGTCTTTGTTATGACAACTTGACATTAACCAAGACAAAAATGTCTTGATTATGACAACTTGACATTAACAAAGACAGAAATGTCTTTGTTATGACAACTTGACATTAACCAAGAAATCATAACCTGTCAACCTGTCACATATGTCATAATAGGTCTAATGATCAAACTTAAAGCATTTTACAGTGTAATAACCCTTAATGACATCTTTATAACTAGTACAATGTTTTCCACTTTACTTGAGGACAAGTAAAATATTCATGACACAGTTATAATGGTGTCATGACGGCCAAAGTTGTGACAGGTTGACAGGTTATGATTTCTTGGTTAATGTCAAGTTGTCATAACAAAGACATTTTAAACAATGTCAACTTTGCATTAAAAGTGTCATAATTTACCGAATGACACTTAATGACAACAGTCATAAATATTCATAAAGACTCCTTCATGTTCATGACAGGTGTTATGTCATGTTTATGACAGTGTCATGTCAGTCTTATGCACACCCCTTCAAATAAAGTGTTACCCATTTTTTATTGGCTCAAATTCGACATGGTTGAATATTTAAGCTGTGAATATTTCAATTCAAAACATTTCAAATACATTTTCATTATTAAAAATTCAATAACCCATATTCACCTTTCATATATCACTTCCAAAATATTCAAACTGTTTAAAAATACAACCTATGATATTCAACAGGCAATTTTCGGTCCTGTTAGTGTCGAGAATTTTGATGTGAAGAAATGTATGTACTTAAATGGTCGAGTGGCAGAACTTTTGTCAAGCGTGTCAGAGGTTCTGGGTTCTAATCCGCACTCGTATAGTTTTTTCCCCCCTCATCAAAACCGATTATATTTATCAGTGGTTGTATATCCAAGCAGGGACATGTTTGTGTGCAGTTTGTTGTTGTGATTGCACCGGAACGAATAGAGGAGAGTCTCCGCAACCGATTGAAGCACGCGTCCGAGTTAAGACTGTGCGCGAGCCACAAGATTTACTGTATCCGCGCCACTGTTGGCAGTGGCAACCAGCACTTGATTTCATAAACAACACATTTCAGCGTTAGATCGCCTCTTATTTAACAAACGAAATGAATGCTCTGCTAGTTAGTTGACGAAGACCGAGCAATTAATTAATTAATTCATAAAAACACATTTATAGAAATGTAAGTGTATTTGTGATTATTATGAGGGCTGTTTTTATGTTTAATTCAGTGTTCACTATCCCTGTGTAGCACATGCATCTTTCTCTACCGTGAACGAGATTATAATGTTATTCCACCGATGCTGATCGATGTACAGATCAATATGTTAGGCCTACATTTGAGGTAGATATATTTCTCTTGTGCCGCAGTACTATAGGGGTTTCCCTCAATACTTCAGGATTGCTGGACATATAAAACGCGCAACGTAGCTTAATACAGTGATATAAAAGACCAAACTCACACTTTATTGAGAAGGCTGTAGGCTACTATATGGCTATAGGCAAGCAGATGGACTCAGAATATGAACTTAACGCGCAAAGTTTCACACTAAACGTTTCCCAGTGATAAAACTTACTGGCATAAGGTTGGCTTGCAGTTCGCAAATTTAGGGACCGTCTCTAAAGTTACATATACATTGGTACACACGTTTCTAACTTCATTAGCATTGGGAGAGAATGACTTACAGAAAAGTGGTAGTTGTCAGTCATGAATGCACACCTTTTATATTTTTGATATGTATTCAAATAAATTGAAGTTTGCTATTGAACTAAGACACGTGTGTAATGTCGTAAGTTTAGAGACAAAACTTACAAATGTCTTGCAAATGTGCATTGTCAAGCCAACTTTATGCCAGTATATCCATAGGCATAATCTGTGGGTGGGACGCATGTCCCCACCACTTTTTGCCAGGGTCGATATTGTCCCCACCACATTTGAAACCACTTTTCGCAGCACGGATGTACATACAATAGCCGAAATAAAACATCTCCAGTTAACTAGCAGAGCATTCATTTCGTTTGTTAAATAAGAGGCGATCTAACCCTGAAATGTGTTGTTTATGAAATCAAGTGCTGGTTGCCACTGCCAACAGTGGCGCGGATACAGTAAATCTTGTGGCTCGCGCACAGTCTTAACTCGGACGCGTGCTTCAATCGGTTGCGGAGACTCTCCTATATTTGTTCCGGTGCAATCACAACAACAAACTGCACACAAACGTGTCCCTGCTTGATATACAACCACTGATAAATATAATCGGTTTTGATGAGGGGGAAAAAAACTATACGAGTGCGGATTAGAACCCTGAACCTCTGACACACTTGGCAAAAGTTCTGCCACTCGACCATTTAAGTACATACATTTCTTCACATCAAAATTCTCAGCACTAACAACCTATTAGATCTAATTAAACACGACAGATGAAATCCAATGTACTATTTAAATCGATTGCTGGACATCGTAATGTTATTGTACAGCCTACATCTGATTTATGATTTAACATTGTATTAGCAACACACACACACACACACACACACACACACACACACACACACACACACACACACACCTGTCCCACCCACTATGCCACTGAGTATATCACAGGGAAAAGCTGCGTGAAACTTTGCACGTTAAGTTCATATTCCATCTGCTTGCCTGTAGCAATATAGTCCATTAAGCTACGTTAAGCACTTTATATTCCAGCGATCCTCTGAAGTATTGAGGGAAACCCTTGTACTGAAGCACATCGCCGCAATATAAAGTTAACAAATACACTTACATTTCTATAAATTCGTTTTTATTAATGTATGGCTTCCTCTCGTCAACAACACGCACTTGCGCCGCCTGCTGGTGAGGTCGACTAACAGCAGATGGAGATTATGCTCTGTAATCTACTGCTTTTCCTGCAGTTCCTGGATGTCAATGTTTGAATTTGAACCACTGAATTTGTGGAAGCGAATTTGTAAAGCGAAATAAAATGGACCGAAAATTGTCTGTTGAATATTATAGGTTGTATTTTTAAAAGGTTTGAATATTTTTGAAGTGAAATATGAAGGGTGAATATGGATTATTGAATTTTTAATAATGAAAATATGTTTGAAATGTTTTGAATTGAAATATTCACAGCTTAAATATTCAACCATGTCATATTTCAGCCAATAAAAAATGCAAGTCCTAAAAATACAATGCATTAAAATGCAAGGATGGTTAATGCAATGCATATTTTATCAAGTAGTGCAATTCAACAGGCTTTTTGTTTCAAAAACATTTGGCATTATTTTACTTCCATAGAAAGCACACTTTTGATGGTCAAAATACATATGATTTCACACAAAAAGTGCCTAAAATGCACACAATGTGCATGTCTAGTGTATTTTAACAAGAACTAGAGTAGTCTATTTCAGATAAGAAAATGAACAAAAATATTTATAGAAAATGTACCAATTTAAACATCATCACATAATCTGATTGTCATGATACAACCAGACACAGTTAGATCCAAGTGCAGCGTGGGTTTATTTACAGGGTAGTCAGACAGGCAATGGTCACAGACAGCAGACACAGCATAGGAGACAAGGCAAGATCGTGGTCAGTAAACAGGCAGGATATCAGGGTAGGCAGCAAACAGGCAGGATACAGGAATCAGGCAAAAGATCAGGAACAGACAGGGTCACGACAGGCAGGATAAATTTCTGGGAAACGCTCAGAATGTACACAACAGTGAAAATAAGACTTCGCAAAGGGTAATAGTGTGTGTGGGGTTTTAACTGTGAGTGGAGCTGCGTGTGAAACTAGATGCAGGTGTGAGAGTGATCAATGGGAACAGGTGTGTGCGTAATCAGTCCAGGGTGTGTGCGTGAAACAGTCCAGGGTGTGTGCGTGAAACAGTCCAGGGATAACAGTACAGGAGTGGAGCGCCCTCTCGTGGCACTCGAGGCGATCATCACATAACCCCCCCCTTTAAGGAGCGGCTTCCAGACGCTCCAAAAACGATCCAGGCGGGGGGTAGAGCAAAGGAAATCCTGGGGGAGGGATGGAGGGCCAGGCCCGTGCAGGGGAACGGGACCAGGACACAGGCAAAGCGTGCCTGGGCCGTGGAGAATGGGCGGCAAGGGCGGAGCAGGACGTGATGGTGGCCAGGGCGGAGCAGGACATGATGGCGGCCAGGGCAGAGCAGGACGTGATGGCGGCCAGGGCGGAGCAGGACGTGATGGCGGCCAGGGCGGAGCCCCCTCAGGCTTCCCTGGGTGTACAGACCTCTTGGGCAGCCACAGCAGAGAAGACCCCTCAGGCGACCATGGCGGCACAACCTTCATGGTCCCTTCGTCAAACCTACTGCCCCCCCCCCCAAAAAATACTTGGAGGAACCTCCGGGGACAAAGGCTGGAACAGGAACTGGTTCAGGAACGAACATAGGCTCAGGAACTAGCAATGGCTCAGAAACTGACAATAGCTCAGGAACTGACAATGGCTCACAGACAGGCAATGACTCGGGAACAGGCAATGACTCGGGAACTGATACTGGCACAGGAACTATCAGGGTAGGCAGCAAACAGGCAGGATACAGGAATCAGGCAAAAGATCAGGAACAGACAGGGTCACGACAGGCAGGATAAATCTCTGGGAAACGCTCAGAATGTACACAACAGTGAAAACAAGACTTCGCAAAGGGTAATAGTGTGAGTGGGGTTTTAACTGTGAGTGGAGCTGCGTGTGAAACTAGATGCAGGTGTGAGAGTGATCAATGGGAAAAGGTGTGTGCGTAAATCAGTCCAGGATGTGTGCGTCAAACAGTCCAGGGTTAACAGAACAGGAGGAGCGCCCTCTCGTGGCACTCGAGCCGATCATCACATAGATGTTCACCTAGATGTTTATTTATTTATTTCTACATTTGCTGTAGTATTGTTGATGGGTTCAATAACACATCCTGCAAAAGGGGGCCTTGGCCAGAACCTATAGTGGTATTTGGTGGGCCTTGTCATGGAAAAGTTTGGGAACCCCTGCTAATGCATGTAGATAATGAAAAATATGCATTGGGATTGCCATTTAAAGACATTCTTAACTCTATTGGAGTTAGACAACACGTGTCAGGACCTACTCATTGTCATAATCATACTCTAGATCTAATATTATCACATGGAATCAATGTTGATGCTGTTGAAATTCTGCAACAGAGCGATGACATCTCAGATCATTATCTAGTCTCATGTAAACTTAATTTAGCCAAGGCTGCAAAGCCGACTCTATGTTACAAATATGTTAGACCTATCACTTCTGCCACTAAAGATTGCTTTATCAATAATCGTCCTGATCAGTTTCATCATCTCAGTATCCCAGATAGCATAGAAGAACTCAATATTGCGAAAGAAACTTTAAACTCTCTCTTTTTCAGTACTTTAGACACAGTTGCTCCTTTTCGCTTAAAGAAGATTAAAGAAAATAGTCCAACGCCATAGTACAACGAGCACACTCAGGCCCTTAAGAGAGCAGCCAGAAAAATAGAGAGCAGCCAGGAAAATGGAGCGCAACTGGAAGAAAACAAAACTAGAGGTATTTCGCATTTCATGAAAAAAGAGAGCACGATTGCTTACAGAGAGTCCTTAAAAGCTGCTAGATCTGCTTATTTTTCAACCCTATTAGAAGAAAATAAAACAAAACCCTAGGTATTTCTTTGAAACAGTGGCTAAATTAATGAAAAATAAAGCTTCTAGCCGAGACGTTTCCAAGCAGAACAGCAGTAATGACTTTATGAACTTCTTTATTTACAAGATTGATAAAGGGAGAAAATTATAACAGTCTACTACAGTATTGCATCAGGCAGTGCAGTGTAGTCTCCCTGATGAAAAATTTAATGAATTCATTGCTATAGGAGCAAAACGACTAAACTCGTTAAATCATCTAAATTGACCACATGTATGTTAGACCCTATATTACAGGCCGATCTCGAATCTACCTTTTATGTCAAAGATACTAGAAAAGGCAGTATCTTCACAACTATGTTCATTTTTAGAAAGAAATTACTTTCAGTAAAAACTTTATAATCCATCCAAAACTAATCAATGAAATCTTGTCTAAATATTCATATTTAGTCTGTAACATATCGTGTTTATGCGAGTGTGAGATGCGCGCTGTACAGCTGTAAACAACAGCACGGGCGCGTCTGTGCCTTTCATTCATCATTCACACTATCAATATCGCGATTATAACAAAGCTCTTAAGAATAAATAACTTACTACATCAGCTTGATTCGCTGCTCCTCGGAATGAAACTGCCAGGACTTCTGAGGTAAATTGTTCCAGGATTAGGACGATAGTAGCTATTATTCCTCAGAGCGCAGCAAGAGGTAAAGTCCACGATTCTTGTTCAACTTGATGTGTTTTATCCAGCTGATATGGGGGCGTTAACAGTTGTCATGACTTGCCTCAGATTATTTGCGTTTGAATAGCGTGCGCTCTCTGTGGGCGTGGTCACATTAAAAGATAATTAGCTGAAATGAGGAGGACTGACATCTCTCTCTTTTTATATAGATTACATAAACAGAGAATATTTGTTTTAGTTTTGAATTAGATAATTTAAAAGTACACACTTTAATGATTATAAAGAAATATTGCTCATGCATGTGTGACTAGTATTCGCTGAGTTTTGTTTACATTTAGAGACGTGCTCCAGAAAAAAAGTTCACGGAGACGGAGAGGCAGAAAGCACACCCTGTTTATTTTCTTTATTTTACAAAAGTACAATGTTTTATTTCGATTGGAAGTGGACCCATAAAAAATTTGACATTTAACAGTTCATTTTTTCATATTTCTTAAGTGTGTATGACAAAAAATGACTGAGTATTTTAAGTCTATATTGCTGCTATGTGAAAAAAATTCAGACCCCAGAGGGTTAAATCATACTTCTCTGACCGTTATCAGTTTGTAGCAGTAAATGAAGAGATGTCTTATCGATCAAAAGTTCAGTATGGTGTACCACAAGGCTTAGTACTAGGACCGTTGCTGTTCCCTCTGTACATGCCCTTAGGAGATATCATTAAGAAGCATGGCATTAGTTCCCTTTCGTAGTCACTCCGAGTTACGCTGAGTGATGACGAATGGGGTTTTGCTTAGAAAGCCTATCAACTTCGAGTATTACAAAATGAGCCAATGGCAAGGGAAATGCCATGGGTCTACGGAATTTGCATGTCCCCGGACATTTCCATGTCCGCGCAGCTTACGAGCGAAGGGTGGAGAAGGGTTAAAAAAAGAAGTGACATTTTCATCCCTGAGGACACAGAGCTCTTGGATTACACAGTGCGCCGCCCCCCAGCCGTGCACCCCTCGTCCTCCTCTGTCTCAGAGTCGGATGACAGTGCATGCCGTCCCCGGACCATACCGCTCTCCTGGTAGAGCAGGCCCCGGCAGAACGTTCTTCCTTCCCTGGCCTCCTCTGTCAGGACGCGGTTAATGAGACGACCACGTCCGGGCAGGTCATTCCGCCTCGCTGCACCATTGACGGGACGTCTGTGGTTCGCATGACCCCCTGGTTCAGTTCTTGGGAGCCTGGCTAGAACTTCCCAACCTGTCCCACTGGGTCGCCCGAACTATCAGGCTCGGCTACGCAATTCAGTTCGCTCGGTCTCCTCCCTGCTCCAGGGAAGTCTGCTCCACTATGGTCGGTGGCAATCCCCGCTTCATGAGAGCAGAGGTTGCCATCCTACTGGCGAAGGGTGCGATCGAGACTGTTCATCCGGCTTTTACAGCCCCTACTTCATTGTCCCAAAGAAATCCGGTGGGTTACCGCCAATCCTGGACCTGCGTGTTCTGAATCGCTCCCTTCACAGGCTGCAGTTCAAGATGCTCACAGCCAAACGCATTTTCGAGTGTGTGCGGCCCTAGGATTGGTTTGCAGCGATCGACCTGAAGGATGCCTACTTTCATGTCTCTATTCTCAGAGACATGAAATACCAGTGACAGGCATACAGGCATACCAGTATGCGATCCTCCCATTTGGGCTAGCCCTATCCCCTCTCGTCTTCACGAAGGTCATCGAGGCAGCCCTTGTTCCTCTTCGGGAACACGGGGTTCGCATCCTGAACTATCTCGACGACTGGCTGATCCTAGCTCACTCTCGACACCAGGTTTGCGAATACAGGGACCTAGTGCTCCGGCACTTAGCTCGTTTGGGCCTACGGGTCAACTGGGAGAAGGTCAAACTTTGCCCCCTGCAGAGGATCTCTTTTCTCGGTATGGACATCGACTCGGTCGCCATGTCTGCGCAGCTTACTTCACGATCGAGTCCCGAGGTGGGCATGGCAACAAGGCACGCTCCGAGTACAAGTTACTCCGACCCTCCGTCAGACCTTCACCCCATGGTCGAACCTCAGTTTTCTACGGGCTGGAGTGCCCCTGGAACGAGCTTCCCGGCATGTTGTTGCCTCAACAGATGCCTCCACCACGGGTTGGCATGTCAATTGCCTCGAGTTGCTGGCAGCACGTCTTGCTCTGCACCGCTTTCGGGTGTTGCTCAAGGGTCAACACGTACTAGTCTGATCAGACAACACCGCCACTGTAGCATATATCAACCATCAAGGGAGTCTACGCTCTCGCCGTATGTCGTAACTCGCCCGCCACCTCCTCATATGGAGTCAGAAGCATCTGAGGTCGCTTCGAGCCATTTATATCCCCGGAGCCCTGAACTGTGCAGCCGACGAGCTCTCACGGCTTCAGCCCCTCCCGGGAGAATGGCAGCTCCATCCCCAGTCGGTTCAGCTGATTTGGAACCAGTTCGGGGACGCACAGATAGATCTGTTTGCCTCTCACGACTCGACCCATTGCGCTGTGTATTATTCTCTGACCGAGGGCATGCTCGGCATGGATGCACTGGTGCACAGCTGGCTGCGGGGCTGCAAATATGCATTTCCCCCAGTGAGCCTTCTTGCGCAGACCCAAGGTCAGGGAGGACGAGGAGCAGGTCATTCTGGTCGCGCCGCACTGGCCAACCCGGACTTGGTTCTCCGAACTAGTACTCCTCGCGACAGCATCTCCCTGGCCAATTCCTCTTAGGAAGGACCTCGTTTCTCAGGGACGGGGCACCCTGTGGCACCCTCGTCCTGATCTTTGGAACCTCCATGTGTGGCTCGTGGACGGGATGAGGCAGGTTTGTGTTCCCTACCACCAGCGGTGGTGGCTACCATTACTTCCTCTAGAGCATCGTCCTCTCAACACAGATGGGTTGGAGCGAAGGCTGTCTCCCTCCACCCTCAAAGTACACGTTGCCGCTATTGCCGCACACCATGATAGAGTGGAAGGTAAGTCTGTAGGGAAGTCCTGATCGTCAGGTTCCTGAGAAGAGCGAGGAGACCTCTCAGTGTTTCTCACGGCCCTGCAGAGTGCTCCCTTTCAGCCTTTGCAATCAGTGGAGCTTAAGTTCCTGTCAATGAAGACAACGCTCCTGGTTGCTTTGGCCTCCATCAAGAGGGTAGGGGACCTGCACGCATTCTCCGTTGATGAAGCGTGCCTGGAATACGGGCCGGCTTAGTCTCACATGATCCTGAGACCCCGGTCTGGATATGTGCCCAAGGTTCCCACCACTCCCTTCCGGGACCAGGTGGTGAACCTGCAAGCGCTGCCCCTGGAGGAGGCAGACCCAGCCTTGGCACTGCTCTGTCCAGTACGTGATCTCTGCGCCTTTGTAGACAGAACGCAGTGATTCAGGACCTCAGACCAGCTCTTTGTCTGTTATGGTGGGAAGCTGAAGGGAAAGGCTCTCTCCAAGCAAAGGCTGTCTCACTGGATAATGGACGCCATAGCCTTGGCATGCCAGCAGCAAGGTCAAGCGTGGCCCCTTGGTGTGACTGCCCACTCCACCCGGAGTGTGGCATCTTCTTGGGCTCTAGCGCATGGCGCCTCGCTAACAGACATCTGCAGAGCTGCAGAATGGGCGACACCTAACACATTCGCCAAATTCTACAATCTTCGAGGTGGAGCCTGTGTCCTCTCATGTACTCGCTTCAACCAGCTAGTACCGGACCCGCTCTGGTGTCTTCGCTTGCTCGCCATTCCACTATACGGACTGGATACGTGCGATATTTTTCTCAGGTGAGCTTCCCGCAAGCCCTGAGTTCCTCCAGCACTGCTGATGTCGACGCCAGTGTCTATTGCATGTGCGTTGGCTAGGTACCTTCCGTGTGCATGGTCCCTCCCCTGAGCGACCCCCACATGTGTATTTCCATTGTAAGCCTCTCTGAGCATGTGTCTTTCCCTTGGCAAGCCACCTTGACACTCTTGGGGTTGAAATACCACCCCAGCGTTCTCCATATGCATCCCTCTGGGTCATATGTGTATTCTCTAAGTCCACCCCCTGGGGCTGGCATTAATTGCTTATTTCCTCTGAGATATGAGATATGCTCCCCAGTGTACCTTGGTATTCCTGTGCTAAATAGGAGTCCTTTGTCTGTGCTAGTCTCACAACAGGGATCTCAGATTACGCAGGGCACTGGAAGACAGCTGTGAAGGTGGCGTGATTGGACTGGAAACCATAACTCGGAGTGACTACGAAAGGGAACGTCTCGGTTATGTATGTAACCCTCGTTCCCTGAGTAGGGAACGGAGACGTTACGTCTTCCTGCCACTTCTGCTGTACCGCGGGGATCGCCTGAGCTCAGTCTTTCCTCCTCAGCGAAGAAACATATCTGCATGTTGCCGGCGTCCTCCTTTTATACCCACGAGGTGGGCCGAGTTGCGCCATGCAAATTCCCCAGACCCATGGCATTTCCCTTGCCATTGGCTTGTTTTGTAATACTTGTATAATACTTGAAGTTGTATTCTAAGCGAAACCCCATTCGTCGTCACTCAATATAACGCCTCAATTCCCTACTCAGGGAACGAGGGTTACATACGTAACCGAGACGTTTTCACCGTTATGCTGATGATACTCTGCTCTATATTTCTTCACTCCCTGATGAAACTTACCAATTCACAAAATTAACGGAATGCATAGCAGATAAAAAAACCCCACGGATGACTAGCAATTTCCTTTACTTAATTCTGAAACCAGAGATTCTAATCGTTGGACAAACAACTTCCTCACGTAAAAACCTAGAATACCGTATAACACTTAGGAACCCTACATTTTTCATAAAAAAAAAAATAAAAAAAAGATATATATATATTTTTATTAGATACTTATACAATATAAATCAATCTATTTTAGAATATAGGAAGACAAATAAAAAAGAACACATTTCTGCATTAATCTCATTACAAGGCTGTATATATAAAAATATATATATATACGGTATATTGTATATATTATAGATATGGTATATATATATTCTACATTTTATAGATTGATATGAGGTAGGAATCATTCTATAATATTATGTTTTTCTGAAAAAAAAGAAGAAAAAAAAGAAAGAAAATGTCCAAATAATTTTCTTGCTCGGTCACATGCATGCTTCTGACAAATTAATAAATACAAAGTTAAAATATAGACTTAGGATGGGGTGGCCATTAAGCAAGATGTCATTTTGAGAAAGGTCCTCACTTTGGTGCGGTGCCATGGAGCCACTGATAGGGTTGTGGCCCTGTCATATGCCAAAGTGTGATGAATGAGCTATCTATAGGTGTAGATAAGGTGATCTCTCCTCCTGATGGGGTCTTCACATTGTCACGTTAGCAGGTATCTGCTAGTTCCATGACACACCTGCTGGGAGTTAGACGCCATTCATTTGGTGCTGCCTCTATAACATGAGACATTTTTGTGTTTCCTAATGCCTCACCATATCCGATTCATTTTCTAGCATCCCTATGTCTTCTAAACTGTAAGTAGCTATTTTATCATTTTATAAAATAGAAAATTACAAAAGAAAACTTAAATGTTCCTCTTCATCAACGGCAGACAAAGTTTTTCCAATTCCCCAAATTTAATTAAAAACCATTAAATTATTTGTCATTTTATAATAAACAAATTATGCTCTAATTCTTGCCATTATTAGGGCTTTAAAAGTCAGATCAGGGTCCACTGAACATTACCCTTTTAGTTTCCGCTTCCTTAACCATATTGCCATCTTTGCCTCACCCACTATAAAGTTTATCAAATAAATATTCTTCCTCTTTGCAGCAACATATTTAAGACCAAAAAAAAAATTCACTGTGCTTAACACTTATCCACATTTTATGAACCAATCTTACAAGGTCTAAAATGATCTTCTTAATCTAAAACAGTGCAAAAAAAACATGATATATTGACTCCTCAGCATTGAAGTCTGGAAATTCATAATGTTCTTCATTGTTCTGTGGAGTCATCTCATTACCTTCTTGAAACCGTCTCAATGTAGAAGGTAAAAACGAAAAGTATTATCTTTATGAACCTCACAGACTTAATGCCAGTCCAACAGGACATCTCCTCAGGACTTTTCCAGTTGTTGCCAGTTTTAAAATCAGATACTTTTGTACAATCAGCTTTTGCCATTACAGATCTTAAGCTCATCAGACTTAGTTCCTTGACTTCTATCAGAGGATTGCTGAAAAGAGGTTCATGTTGTATCCAACTTCCAGGATCTGAAAACGTCTCTGGTTACGTATGTAACCTTAGTTCCCTGAGAGGGAACGAGCGCTGCGTGGTTACGCTATGGGAATTCCCCTGTTTGATTGCGTCGTGAAGCATGTGTATAATAAGTCCAATGGAAGAGCGAAACGTCATAGGTGGGTGACGTCAGAGACCAGGAAGCTATAAAGCACCCCTGAAAGTAGATCGCGTCAACTTCTGAAAAGCCTGAAGCAAGACGATCAGGGCATGCAGGAAGTATGGCAGGCGAACGCAGCGCTCGTTCCCTCTCAGGGAACTAAGGTTACACACGTAACCAGAGACGTTCCCTATCAAGGGAACTCCCACTGCGTGGTTACGCTATGGGAACCCCATACCCACTATGCCATAATGACAAGTGCCCGTTCTGTGTGAAGTCCTTAGCGCACACTACGAAGCAAGCAACCTAACCTCAGGAGTGGAGAGGTCTAAGTCATAAAATCTGACAAATGTATGCGGTGAGGACCAACCTGCCGCGTCACAAACGTCGTGAAGGGAAACTCCCGAAATTAAAGCCGTAGAGGCAGCCATACTCCTCGTAGAATGCGCCCAGACAGCCAAAGGTGAAGGCTGTCTGGCCGCTTCATAAGCAAGTGAGATAGCCTCAACTACCCATTTGCTTATAATCTGTTTTGATGCAGGGCAACCTTACTTAATTGAACCAAAGCAGACAAATAACTGCTCCGATCTACGCCACAGGGCAGCTCTGTGAACGTAGGCATCCAAAGCCCGAACAGGGCATAACAGATTGAGTCTTTCCTGAACTGGGGTATTAAAAGGTGGAGGGCAAAAGGCCTGCAGCACAATTGGGCCCCCAACATTAGTAGGGACCTTAGGAATGTAACCCGGTCTTGGGTGTAAAAAATGCCTTCACCATACCAGGTGCAAATTCTAGACATGAAGGAGCAACCGACAGGGCTTGCAAATCTCCAATTCTCTTGATAGAAGAAATAGCAAGAAGAAAAAACGTCTTTAGAGTAAGGAATTTTTCTGAAACTTCCTCAAGTGGCTCGAAGGGAGCCAAGGCCAGACCCTCAAGTACGATGGCCAAATCCCAGGCCGGTGCTCTAGAATGCAGTGCAGGCCTCAGCCTCAAAGTACCACGGAGAAAACGAGTAATAAGGGGATCTCTCCCAACAGAGGTAGACCCCAGAGGGGTATGATACGCAGATATAGCCGCTACGTACACCTTTAAGGTGGAAGGAGATAATCCAGCAGAAAAACGGTCTTGTAGGAAATCAAGAACTGTACCAACCGGGCAGTTAACAGGATTAAAATTACGTTCTCCACACCAGGTAGAAAATAATTTCCATTTTAATGCATTTAATGCATTTTAATTCCATTTTAATGCATGTTTTCTCGTGGAGGGAGCTCTGGATTGAAGGATGGTCTCAACGACCTCAGTCGAAAGACCAGACTCTATGAGCTGGGCCCCCTCAGGGGCCAAGCCCACAATTTCCACAATTCTGGGTGAGGGTGAAATATCGTGACCCCTGCTTGGGACAGCAGGTCCTTCCTGACAGGAATCTCCATAGGAGAGCCGTCCAGAAGGGACACTAGGTCCGAGAACCACACTCGGGCCGGCCAGTGTGGAGCTATTAATAATAGATGAGCCCCGTCCTGGCGAACACTCTCCAGAACTCCCGGGAGCATCGATACCGGGGGAAAGGCGTACAGGTGTAGCTTCGGCCACACCTGAACCATAGCATCCAGTCCGAGAGGAGCTGGGTGAGTGAGGGAGAACCACAGCTGACAATGGGTTGTATCGGATGATGCGAAAAGATCGACTTGAGCTTGACCATAATTCTCCCAAAGGAGTTCCACCACCTCGGGGTGAAGTCTCCACTCCCCGGGCCTCAGCCCCTGCCTTGACAGGATATCTGCTCCCACATTCAGATGCCCTGGAATATATACTGCCCTTAGTGACAATAATTTTCCCTGGGCCCATAGGAGGATCTGATGAGCCAGTTTGCATAATAGAAGAGACCTCAGACCCCCCTGATGGTTGATGTAGGAGACCACTGATGTGTTGTCCGTGCGGTCTGGCAGGAAGTGTTTGAGTGCCAGAAATACCGCCATCATTTCTAGCTGATTTATGTGCCAAGAAAGATGGTAGTCGACAAGAAGCCCCCAACACTGGGCCTTGGGCGAGGAACCAAGGTTTCTTCCACATGGCCAAGGCACGAAGGCATAGCCGCGTGACCTTGATCATGCGGAACGGATTTCCCCTCGGAGAAAACCCCTTGGTCCTGAGCCACCACTGCAGGGGTCTCATGTACAGAAGGCCAAAGGTGTCTATGTTGGACGCAGCTGCCATGAGACCCAACAGTCTCTGAAACTGTTTCACAGTGAGTGACTGGCCTAGTTTTACCCCCTTTACGGCTGTGAGAATCGGCGAAATACGTGCTGGAGATAACCGTGCTTGCATCGTTGTCGAATCCCACACTACACCTAAGAAAGTGGTCCTCTGAGCTGGGAGGAGCACACTTTTCTTGGCGTTGAGCCGCAACCCCAACAACCTTATATGAGACAGAACGACATCTCGATGCCGAAGTGCCATGTGCTCGGACTGAGCTAAAATCAACCAATCGTCGATATAATTTAGTACGCGAATGCCCTGGAGTCTCAGAGGAGCCAGAGCTGCATCCACGCATTTTGTGAAGGTGCGGGGTGATAAACCTAGGCCAAAGGGAAGGACCCGATACTGGTACGCTTCGCCCCCGAAAGCAAACCTCAGGAACTTCCTGTGATGTGGATGGATAGATACATGGAAATAAGCGTCCTTCAAGTCTATTGTGACAAACCAGTCCTCGAACTGAATCTGTGCAACAATCTGTTTGAGCGTAAGCATCTTGAACTTGAGTTTCTGAACTCTGCTGTTTAAATGTCGCAGATCTAGAATAGGACGCAGCCCCCCATCCTTTTTCGGAACAATGAAATAACGGCTGTAAAACACTGACTCTCTGCTGGGAGGAGGAACCCTTTCTATAGCCCCATTCTGCAGAAGCGTCAGTACTTCCTGCTCCATAACCAGAGCCTGCTCGGGTTCCACCACTGTGGGAAAGACCCCTTGAAATCTGGGTGGACGAGAACCGAATTGAATTCTGTACCCTTTTTCTATTATATGCAGGACCCACTGAGAAACATTTGGCAGTAGTTTCCACGCTGCCAGAAATTCCACTAAGGGGACCAGTCTCTCGAGACTGGCCTCTGGATTTGGTTGGACAGTCACTTCGGCGCCCTGAAGTGGCGAACCGGCAGGGAACAACCAAACTGACTGTTTTACGACCCTCCTCGGAGGATCGTATGTGGACGCTGACACCTCGGTGCCCTGAGACGGCGAACCGGCAGGGAACAACCGATGTGGCAGCGCTGCGACTTTCCTCAGAAAATCGCCCCCCCCAGAGGGCGCCAGGGAGGAGTGATTTCTCGAAACCGTTCCTCCCTTGAGGGGACCACCCTCAGAAGCCTGATGGCCTTGGCGTCAGGACTTCTTTTTAGACCAAGCTTTCCTAGAGATGACAGTCCTCAGATCTTGCCTACCCCTAGTTGGACTAGACTGCGACCGCCACCCAGGTTCACCAGATTGTGGAGGAGCCCGAGTGGCGACGCTTTGTCTTTGTTGCACTCTGTGCTGTGAGGAGCTCGTAGACGGTCGAGACTGCTCAGACTTAATAACTTTACGCCCAGCAGCCTCGGGGACATCAAACCGACGAGGAAGAAACTTCTGGAACACCGCAGATTGTTTTTTCGTTTCTTGAAATCGATCAACAACACAATTAATAGCATCGCCGAACAGACTCGAAGGCGAAAGCGGGGCGTCCAAAAGAACAGACCTGTCTTTATCCTTTATATCAGATAAATTTAACCATAAATGGCGCTCCGTGGCCACCAGGGCTGCCATAGAACGGCCCACTGACCTAGCCATCTCCTTGGTGGCCCGGAGAGATAAATCTGTTGCGCGATGCAATTCTCGAATTGCATCAGCGCTAACTTCCTCTTGGTCGTCAATATCCCTCAGCAGGTCAGCCTGATATGTAAAAACTGACATAGTGTGTAAACATGCCGCTGCCTGACCTGCTGCCGAATACGCTTTACCCACCAGCGAAGATGTTGATTTTAAAGGCTTGGTGGGTAACGTCGGGGCTTTCAGTGATGACACTGACTCAGGAGAGAGAGAGATAGCCAGCGTCTCTTCTGCCTGAGGCATTGCCAAATAACCAAAATCTTTAACACCTTTTACATTACTATATTCAGATGTCTGAGGGTTAAATATTCTGAAAGAAACCGGTTTATTCCCGCACCACTTTCACAAACAACATAATTTGGTGGGTTCATTACAATAATTTTATACCAGATCATAGAGGTTGTTGGCAACCAGGTTGTTTGTAAGTTGTTGGCAACCAGGGCCCTCTCCCTGTATGATAGCTTAGGTAACAACCACTTCCATCTGGACAATTTTCCACACACTTTTTCAAACATACCCTCCCAGTTCTTTTCCTGATATCTTTCCCTCGCTAGAAATACAACCAAAAACTTCAACCCTTAATTTCACCATTTAATTCCACCTGGGAGTACTGGAGGCTTCTCTTGCCATTTCCCCATAATGAAACCTTCACTTTTATTCCTGTTGACCCTTGCAGATGAGGTCTTTTTTGTTTTTAATAAAAACAGTGATATCATCTGCATAAGCAGATACTTTAATAGGCCTGTTTTTAAAACCTTTAACCGCAAAACCTTGTACATTTTTCCTTAATTGACATTGACATTGCAGATTTCTCTTCATGCTGATCTCAATTGCTAAATAGTAGAGTTGTCCTGATAAAGGACATCCCTATCATGTCACCGTGCACTTTGATCACACACACAGGCACTCCAAAAAGTGTCACCCACTGCAACACCACCACACAAGAGAAGGTCCTTCCACCTGGCCATCTCAGTTCCTGGGAAAAACAAATAAACAAAAGAGTTTAGAAAACCCCCCCAAAAAATAACCAAAGAAAGTATCACAAACAAAAAATAAATAAAATACAATGATCAAGGTCAATGACGACACACAGACAGACACACACACAACACACTTAGATAACAACAGCAAAATCAACATACACACAACTGAACTAAAGAAAAGAATTACAGAACAATCGAGCTGATGCAGCACATACACCCACACACTGGTTCTCATACAAATAACTGACAGGTTATAACTTTGCGATCACTCTAAAAGGAAAAGGAAGTATACGATACAAATCCTGTTAATGTGTTTGCCGGCCCATGTTGCGATCACAACGATGCGGAGAGCAACGCAAACACCGTGGTTATCGAGATGGTATCGGGTTTATATAATGCACACACTATCACTGCAGAACCGAGAAGGAGATCGTGCCGAAGACCAGAAAACGGTCCCGAGGACGAGAGAGAAGACCCACGCTTTAAAGGAAGCGAGATGTTACTAGTAATCTTTCCACTACAATTTTCCAGCCATCTTACATAACGTCTCGGTTACTTAACATAACCTCGGTTCTCTCTAGATGAGGGAACGAGATCGGAATGTCCTAAACCTGATTTGTATAGGTCCAAAGGGAAGTGGGAATCAGACTTAAATACCACAATTCAAGATCAACTTTGGTCAGGGTTGTGTAAAGACAGTTTATCTGCCACTATTAATGCACGGTATAGACTTATCCACTATAATTTCCTCCATCAGTTATATTTAACACCGGAGAAGATTCATAAGTTCAAACCTGAGCTATCTGACGCATGCTTCCGCTGTACAATAGAGGTGGGCACCTTCCTACACTATACTTGGTCATGTGTAAAAGTACTAGATTTCTGGATTGACTTCTGTAGTGTCTTAACTAAGATTACACAAATTTCATTACCGGTTGACCCAGAGTAATTTGTTTGCTGGGGAACTTCATGAAAACTGATAAAATGTTAAACAGGTTTCAAAAACATTTTCTAGAGGTGGCTCTGGCAGTGGCTAGAAAATGCCACTTTTTATTTTTTGGTCTACTTGTTTGTATGGTTTTTTGTTTTGTTTTTGTAAACTGAAAAACTGAAAATAAAGTATTCCAAAAAAAACAAAAAAAGACAGAGGAAAGGTCCCATAAGGGAACCGAAGGGGGTCGAGGAGGGTTCATCCTTCTAGCTTCCCAGAGGAAGCGGATTATAAGGTTGTCCCTACCCAGTGACTGCATGGGACACACTCGAGCATGGATGGGGACCTGCCCTTATCCAAAAGCTCCTGTAGGAAAGAGAGAACCTCTGACACCCCACTATCTTGTTGTGGACTGAGCACCAACCTGAGAACACTGACCATTTGGAAGCATAAAGCCGTCTAGTAGAGGGGGCTCTGGCTTGCGTGATCGTGTTTAACACTCCTTCTTGGAGATCAGGGTGTACCCGTTGATAGCCCACACATGCAGAGCCCAAAGCTCGGGGCGCGGGTGCCAAATCGTACCCCCGGCCTGAGAGAGGAGATATCTCCTCAAAGGGACCGGCCAAGGATCCACGCTCTATAACTGTATCAACTCCGGAAACCAAACTTGGTTCGGCCAGAACGGAGCTACGAGGAGCACAGAGCACCCGCTCTCCCTGATACGCTTGATTACCTGTGATCGCCTGACCCACGAAGGCGAATCTCAAGAACGGCCTGTGACGGGGGGGCTATTTGTATCTGAAAATAAGCGTCTTTCAGATCCGCTGATATGAACCAGTCTCGGGCGAATTTGTGTGAGAATTTATCTGGTTGTAATCATTTTGAATGATCGCTTCATGAGAGTTCTGTTCAAAAGCCTGAGATCTAGAATGGGTCTGAGACCACCATCCTTTTTGGGTACCAGGAAGTAACGGCTGTAGAAACCCGACTTGCTCTGAGCTAGAGGGACGGTTTCTACTGCCCCTTTCACACACCGTTTCGTTATCTCGGCTCAAAGTAGATGAGCTACTTTCTGATCTACCGTAGTCTCGTAGTCTTGAAAGCGCGGAGGTCGACGGGCAAACTGCAGTGAATAGCCTCGTTTTATAATGTTCAGCACCCAATCTGACAAGCCCACTAGACTTTTGCATTCATAGCTAGAGGTAGAATGATATTTGGGCTCTGGTCGCTGTAATCTAGGTACCTGAAGACCCGATAGGGCTGAACTATTGACACTGTGCTTGCAGTGCTTATATGAGGCATCGTGCTGAGACCAGCGGTGGATAGATTTAAACATAACATTCCTGTCACGTGGACGGGGGAATGATTTATGTGTGTGTGCGGTACAGAGAGCGCAGTGTTTATTAGTAAGCGTGAGCGATGAGAAGCGGGCACCTCTTTTACACTTAAAACACAGTCGGTGTGAGCCGCCTTTATTGGTAGGAGCCCTAAGTGAGTGTGAGTCACAGTGCAGGCAGCGTTTATGGGTAGGAGTGAGCACTGAACAGTGGGCACTAACCTTACATTTGAAACACAAGCGGCATGAACCGGTTTTGTTAATATGTGCCCTGCATGAGTGTGTGTCATTGAACGGGCTGTGCTTATGTGTAGGGATGAACACCATCCAGCGGAGGGTGGGCAAAGGTGCGCTGCTACGGCTTCCTCGACTGGAGGAATGGAAACGTATCCTTTGTCCTCCGCGCCGTCTACTACAGAGAGCGTCGAAGAGACAGACGTTCGTAGCCTGGCCGACAAAGGAGCCTACCAGGATTTAGATATTTCCTTGTGCAGCTCGGGAAGAAACGGAGTGGGCCTCAAGGGAGAAGTTGAGCGACGACCAGGGAGAAAATAGCCTTCGAGTCTGTTGGGCGCAGTACTCCACTCGCTGGCTCGTACTCCACTGGACTCTAGTAAGGAAGGGGTGGGGTCTCAAACGGTGCCCGACCACTCTCCACTCCCCGAAGCGAGAAGAGAACAGCTGTCCTTTTCTGTGTTGTCTCCGTCGAGCTAGTCACGTGTGATGGGAGCGGCTGAGGCCGGGCGATGGCCATCCGTGAGCGAAACAGGAGACTGAGAGAGCGATGGACGCGGGGATCCCGCCTAGCCTGGTTCTACCAGACTCTCGTACATTTCATTTGTACAGAGAGTCTGGCCTCTCTCCATTGAGAAACGTTTACTTCCTTGTAGGCGGGTTCTCTGTTAAAGTTCAAAACTATTGGATCTGCCCAGAGTCACTCAGGATCTGCCATAGCCAATCGCTAACGTGTGGTCGTGACGTATGTCATGCGCCAAAACCAGCCGGAAACATCAAGTCCGAATGATCAGAGGATTATGTTTAGAATAAGATATCTGTCAACGAGAGCTGCAGGTTTTGTTCATCGAATTTTAAGAGTTCAAGGAACAATTGACCGTTCGCAAAGACCCGCCCCCCTTAGTTACTGTCACTATGTGCGTCAAGCTACGCCGCTCTCGCACACACACCATGTTCTCACGCAGTGAAAAATACATTGCGGAGCAGAGAGGAGACTGACAACACGCTGACAGACAGGACAGAACATGTTACTTTTCGGTTACTTTTCATATTAAACATATTAAACAAAGTCTCACCTTTTAAATTTGGTCATTTTCTTAAATAAATTTAAACAATAAATACGGTTTTGTGGCTCTTTAATGTGTCGTGACAGATCGCTGTACAGCCTCAGTTAAAGCTTCTCGTGAACCGATCATCTCTTCCTTCTAGTTCATTTATAGCATCAAATAAACATGAATGAACATAAGAAGGAATGTTGTTTTAACCGCGGAAATGCGTCAGTACATTCCGTTTTTCAAGTTCAAACAAAACTCCCATGTTAATCTAACTCTCCTGACTGCTTTGTCGGACAAAATGGGGATGGCGAAGTATGATTGGTCAGATCACCTGTCAATCAAGCTCCCTGCGAATGGTCAATTCTAAATTATAAATGTATATTTGACACTAAGGACAGTGATGTATTCAGTCAACTGTCGAAGCTGGGTCTAATCATTAACAATACACCGCCTGCAGTCATTTCGGATCTGCAACAACGGACCGAATAGCTTTTCTCACGTCTTTCTCCGCTGCCATTACTGAACTCCAACTCAAACTGACACACTACATCAACGTTATTGTTCTCAGCCACTCCCTCTATTCCCTGATTGTTCCTACAAAAAATAGATTTCTGGAAACCTAAGAATATACAGCAGTCCCAGACGTAGCACTGAAGGAAAATGAAATTGAGCGGAAGTGCGTAGGAGGGCGCAGCCAGGCTAGATCCCGCCGGCATGCACTCGCGAACTGGAACCTCCTCCGGTGGTCTCTGAGAGCGAGACCCTGGAACGATGGCCTTCTTGGCACTACGTGTAGACATAAGCGGGGAATCGGCCACGCTGGAAACCGGTCCTGTACGGCCATAGACGGATCCGGTGACTGGCTAGACATGACGATTCTCAGGCCGGGCGGGCGAGAAGTGAACTGACTCTGGCTGGGCAGACGGGACGTGTAGCTGTGAAGACTCTGGACTGGACGAAACCAGCAGTGAGGGCTCTGGACTGGATGTGACCAGCGGTGAGGGCTCTGGACTGGACGTGACCAGCGGTGTGGGCTCTGGGGGTACTGTGAGCTTGTGGGGTGTTTCATCAGCCAAGGCCACAGTAAATGCCGAACCGCTCAAGCAGAGGGCCAGGTCGACATAGCCCTCTAGGGTCCAGCCGGTATAGTCCTCCGGCATCAATTGAGCAATATCATCATCCAGCCCATTCCAAAACAGGTCCATGAGCTGGCTGTCATCTAAAGCTCCCAGATGACAGCAAAACATAAAGTCCCTCACATACCTCTCGATGGGCTGGCCATCCTGAAACATGGCAGAAATGAATTTCCTTAGGGCCTGGTTGCTAGCAGCTGCTGGAATCATATTGCGGTGAGTTCTTCTGTTACAAAAGGGGTGGTTGAAGCAAGGAGAAAGCAGAATCCAAATGCAGCTACTTTATTTAAATAAACTCAAACTCAAAAACACAGTATAGGGAACAGGACGTGGGAACAGAACAATCAACCTGACATAACACTAACAAGAACTAAGAGTTTTTTTCCTAAAACGTTTGATTTTGACATCTTAATTTCAAAAGGCTATATCTTAAAAGCGATAAAAGATAGAGACTTTCTGTAAATTAGAGAAATATTAAGGATGACTCAAAGTTTATGTAGGGATTACATTTTCCCATCTAATTAGCATATCATGACGTCATATGGTGGCGGCCCTCTTGGATTATAGAATTTACATGAAAAGTCACGTTTAAATGATAAAATGCTGTAACGAAATCAGCTCTTTGAAATATTAATAATCAATAATAACTTGTGATTATTAATTATGAATATTTGGGTCAGTTAATTGGATTAACTTGATGTGGCTGAATTAATATGACAATCAATTAATCAGTTTGTCCAACGAACTCTTTGATTATTCATTTATTCTAAGAAAAAGGTACCTTCCATGGCCACAGAAGAATAATTATTTCTTAGCTTGTACAGCACTTTGAGCATGTAGCCAAATCAAAATCGTAAAGGGACTCCGTATTCGGCTCCGAAGCAAATCAGAACCAAATACATATTATGTACAAGTTTTATTAACTAAATCATAAATATAAATAAACTAAACAACGTACACATATAAATACATAAATAGGTGAGTGATAGGACGAAACCGGAAATGGAACTATTGAGAAGTTCCATGTAACTATGAGAAGAAACATCAGCATTTCATTTTCAAAGCATCAAATCAAAAGTATACATCCATGCCTGGGTAGCGTAAACTATTATCAAAGTTGTTGAAAATTGAAGTTGTTGATGATTCTGCGAGTGTCAAATGTTGAAGTCTCAATAATTTTCTTCTTCGTTGGATGAAGAAGATATGATGAACTTGCATGGTTGGTTTGACTCTGTTCTCATGGCTGGAGTGCAGACTGTGGCCTGCCAGCCCTGGTCCGGGAAGGACACGCAGAGTAAAGGGTGTGAGTTGCGACGGACTTCTTCTGCCTTAGGAGAAGTCGTTGTGCCAACACTCCTGAGGTTGTCCTTTTCAGTTGGTAAGGTTGCAGTTTCTGGATTGAAGAAAATGAGTCTGACTCCTTTTTGGGAGCATGAAAGCATGGCCGATGGTGCTCACGGCCTGCTGGGCCCTGGATGTTAGTTTTGGGGGAGTTTCATAGACCTTAATATTCATTAAATATAATGAATATGAATAATTAGTGTGTGTCTGTGTTATGATACAATCAGACATAGGTAGATCCATACACAGCGCAGATTTATTGCAGAATAGTCAGACAGGCAAGGGTCACAGACAGCAAACACGGCATAAGAGATTAGGCATGAACGTGATCCAAATACCAGGCAGGAGATCAGAGGCAGGCAGCAGACAATACAGAATCCAGGAAACAGGCAGAAGGTCACTAGGCAGGCAGCAGACAATCGAGGAAAGGTACAGCAATGGTTTTAACACAGGCAGGATAAATATCAGGGTAACGCTCAGTATGTACACAACAGTGAAACAAGACTTCGCAAATCGGAATGGTGTGAGAGGTATAAATGTGTGTGGAGCTGCGTGTGGAACTAGGTGCAGGTGTCAGAGTCATCAGTGGAAACAGGTGTGTGTCGAATCAGTGCGAGGATGTGTGCGTGAACAGTCCAGGGTGTGTGCGTAATAAGTTCAGGGAAAGGCAGTTCAGAAGAGAGTGCCCTCTCATGGAACTCGAGGGCAATCCAGCCAATCATTGTCACAGTCTGATTGGTCCAGACTCTACAATGCAGCACTTCTTTCCCCCCAAAACGTCCCTCACCTTCTGTATGCTATATTGCACAATACTGAATGCTCAGGTAAATAGTAAGTAGTAAACAAACTGTGTAAATCATTACTAATAAATGGTAGAAACAAAGCGAATTAATGTAGCGGTTGGCCTTTTGCTGTAGAGATTTTCCATTTGCTACATACAGTAGGCACTCTGATTCCATGTATGGGGCACATTTATATTATTCATATGACACACAAACACAAGTAGACAAGACCTGTTTAGTTCAAAAGCTCACTCTATGAGCAGCGCGGACAGATCTGCCTCGCGCGCGCGCCGAGTGTGCACAGCTCGGACTATTGTCATTGTCATTGCGACTCCCCACCCTGCCTCCACGTTGCCCCCTAACTGTCCTATGAATACTTCGACCTTGTCTAACATACCCAGTGGCATTAGACAAAGTCTCCACCACAATACTGTTGCCGCGATTGCGGAGAGGCACACGGTCAGAAGACAAAGTTACATGGCTAGCGCGCGCCTCATTCCCCACAACACTAACTGGACTTCGTGATAAACACTCCGACCCTGGGAAACATTGTTACCACCACTGACACTGACAAAGGACCATCTACATTGGGCAAAGGATTTACCATTTGTGCTTGGTGTAGGGCTATACTTTCACTTTCACAATCACCCTCATCTTCTGAAGGCAGATATTCCCCTTCAGAATCAGGGTCCGCGAATAGAAGACCCAACACTTCATTGCGGGTAAGCTTTATTGATGCCATTAGATAATAATAATAATAATAATAGTAAGAATCTAATGCAAATACTCGCTGACGTTGACAAATTGCTCTGATATAATGGTTCACTCGCACACTAGCTCCGCTTTTGTTCGCACTGATTCAATGCGCTCTAACTCGAAGATTTTGTGTAGAAGCATGACATTTTTTTGAGTCTGGGATGAAGTATGACATGTTTACCATCTAGTAGGGGAGGTCGAACAAAATTCGACAACCTATTTGACAAAATCGGCCGTTTTATTCAGTGCCGCATCTTGTCCAGTAAACTCGACCGTGGCACCAAGAGGGTTTAATACAAGGGACAAACGAGCTAGACAAGACAACAAGAGGGCGTGGTTACTCAGAAACACCTGGGATAACTAATAGACAAGACAGGGAACCGCTGAACATGACAAGACACAAAACCCACACCGTGACACTAGGTATGAACGGTGGCACATTATAAATTGTAACTTTCATTCAAAGCGAAACCAGCGGTGAAATAACACCGAAAACACTCCTTACCCACACTCCGCTCTCAATCAACCGATCAACCAAACTCTGCTCCTTCAAGAAGATCACAAAGGCACCTCAAAATGAAACCAAAACCAGCATTTCTGAGGTCGATTTTCCAGGATTATATTACTATTACGCTATTATTATTTCCCACAGCATTGCAAGACGATGTAAAGTACATGAATCTGACAAAACTTGGTGTATTTTATCTAGTTGATGTGGCCGTTGACAGATTTGCATGGATCGCCTCAGATAATTTGCCTTTGAATAGCGTGCGCTCTCAGTAGGCGTTTTTACATGAGGTGTGTTCGTCATTGGCTGCGGCTGGATGTAACTGATCGGCGAGAGTTGCCGCGTGCAGGCGGGGAGGAGCTGCAAACAGAGACGTGAAGTCGGACACTTTCTGGTTCCCGTAGTGACTGCTCACGTGGTGTTTGCATACTTTACCACAGCTGAAGTGAAATAAATGCAATTGTCACGAGGTGACAAAGTTGAAGCGGAACTAAGTCCCGCTGAAGTTGTGTTCCCCCCGGAACGGTGCCATTGTAACACCGGGCCGGTTTTGGTTGTGTATCTGTCACCATAACAACGTTGGCTAATGACAGATCAACATCAGGTGCGGGGGATTTACGCTGGGATCTGTGATGGGGCTGTGTAGGCAAATGGAGTACATAAAAGGAAAGTGAAGAGACAGTCGGGGTGGTGCTCCCCCGGGAGAAGTCGTTTCTTTGGTGGTGTCGCTGATTTGCGGAGGCATTTGGAGAATGTTGTGAGGCCTCGCGCGATTGTGTGAACACGAGTTGAAGACGTCAAAGGATGGAAAGTGAGTGAGTTATGGAGATTGAGTAAAGACTGGAGAACGCCATCATCATTGGAAGGGAGATAAGTAGTATGATAACGGGTCTATTTGAATGTATGCACCTGCACCGAGTTGGATATGAAGTTGTGAAGTGTATTGATCACGAGTGTAATTGTCACTTGAGAGTGGTTGGATTGAGTTATCATTGATCTCCTGTTACTCTTCTTCTGAATGTGAGCGAGCGTCGAGGTCACACCGACGCTGTGCCCGTGCCCACCGTGTCCACCATTGTCCACCGTGCCAGTAAGAAGGCACCCAAATCTCATCGCTATCTGATGAGAACTGATTCAGTACGACAGTGGAAGGATCGATCATTGGGTGAGTGCTGGCCTTATTGCACTGAGAGGGAGAGTGGATATGCAGTGCCTGAATTGATGTGTCACACAGTATTGGCTTGAAGTGAGGTTGCAGTGTGTGGGGATAAAAAATATTGACCGCCGTGTACTCCCCATTTCGTATTTTCATCCGCTGTCACTGAAGAAGGACTTCAGGTGTTGAACGTGAATATTTCATCTTTGCATGTTGGAAGAATGTGGGCACTTGTAGAACTTACTCTGTCTATTTAATAGAGAATTCCTCTGCCAATGTTCCCTTATGTGATGCCTGCCTGAAGGAGAGACACACATTGGACACATCTCCGTCTGCTTTGCAGAAACACACCCCAGCCGTAAGCTCTTGTCTCTGCATTGAGGAAAAGCATGCACGCACTTGTATAACTTACTCTGTCTATTTAATAGAGAATTCCTCTGCTGATGTCCCCTTATGTGATGCCTGCCTGAAGGAGAGACCCACATTGGACACATCTCCGTCTGCTTTACAGAAATACACCCCAGCCGTAAGCTCTTGTCTCTGCACTGAAGAGAAACCTGCACGTAATTGAATTGCTCGCTCTGTCTGTTTAGCAGAAGCCTTCCCCCGCTGAGGTCCTGCATGGGATGCCGGCTTGAAGGAGAGGCTCACATCGGAAATACTCCCTCATTTGTCTGACGGAAGCACATTCCAGTCGTAAGCTTTTGTCTCTGCACTGAAGAGAAGCGTGCACGTACCTGGATATTCACCTGCCTGGTAGAAGATTCTCCTCCTGGCCATCAGCTCCCGTACCGGCCACGCCCTGATTGTTCAACGGTTCGAGAAGGTCTGCTTATCTGGATACTCACCTGTCTGCCCAGCGAAAGATCCTCCTCGATCCCCCCCCCCGACCTGTGACACAATATTTGTCAAATACACACGTTTCAGATACGTTTCCATTTAATACTTTAATTTAATACATTTAATACTTTAATACAGCATCGGTTTGTACAAGAATAAGTTCAATGTAAGCCCATTACTATTTAAATGATGTAGAGGGGTCTGTTTTTTTAACAGTTTTATTTTGATAAACATGACACAATATAACATCGCCTACATGAAAATAGATTTTACTGTTATAAAAAAAAGATTTGAAAACCGTAGTGGAACTGAAGGTGTTCGAATAAACATGAAACACACGTGATCGTTGTCATGCGGTGAATCCGGCCGATCATGGAACAGCTGTGTCATCATCAGAGCTCATGCAGCTGCTGGCTGAGTCCTGCGGCTGCTCTCGAATCGCTCTCGCGCTACTTTGATGGCATACGTCACAGTGACGTGGCGTCGCCGCTGTATCAAGTCAGACAAAATTTCTAACCAGCATGCACTGCTTCAAGTCAGCCACCGAAGTCGAACAAGCCTATTAGCAGATAATGAGTTGCCATGAGAACGACTGACCTCTCTCTCTTTTCATACAGATTACATAAACAGAGAATTTTTGTTTTCGTTTTGAATTAGATCATTTAAAAGTAGACACTTAAATGATTATAAAAATATATTACTCATGCCTGTCTGACTAGTATTCGCTGAGTTTTAAGTTCATATTTCTTAAGTCTGTATGACCATAAATTACGGAGTATTTTAAGTCTATTTTGCTGCTATGTGAAAAAAATCAAGAAAAAAATAAATTGAGAGAGGAAAGCTGCATATACTACCTAAAGATTGATAAAACGTAGATGTAGGTTTAAAGGCTAGATTTTTTTGTTCATGTTTTAACCACAGACTGTAAAAAATTAAAGTAAAGCACCAACCGTATGTTGGTGCCTCAGTGACTACTTCACTCAGGGAAGCTGTCAATCTCAGCTGTCAATCATGATGTGACACTCCCGTTTTATAGAGTCAGATAACTAACTAAAACCAAACTTATTTAAAAAACGAAAACTTACATTATCGTAATAAAAACTACCTAAAATGACAGAAACCATCTTTGGAAACCTCCTCGTGCTGCAATTAGCAAATTGATAAGTCCTTCAAGATGGCTGAGTTCGATCGGTTTCCGGGTAACTATAGTATTAAGAAACACCCTTGGTTTTAACAGGCTGGCAATCCAAAGGAGCTAGGCAGCTCCACCACAGTATAGCCTAATAGCTAGCTAAGTATTTTAATGTGACAAACCTTTGTGGATGCGATTTCTAATAAAATTTGATGTCTTAAGACAGTTTTGTTATTGGCCCTGTTGTCTCTCGAAAATCAGAGATTGATAGGCCTTGTTAGTGAGCCTTTCCTGTATGGATTTTGCTCCTCCTCTGGTGAAGGTCTTGCTGCAACTAGGTTAGGATATGCACCCAAGGTTGCTCAAAAGAGTTTCACTGTCAAGTTTGTGTGCTTTATTTTTCATCCACCATTTAAGTCTCAGGAGAGTGAAAGGTTGCATAGGCTTTGTCTGGTTAGGGCATTAAAGGCTTACATTGACTATATGAGCCAGTGTCATACAGTAAGTCTGAGCAGCAATTTGTTTCCTCTGTGGCTGTAGCAGGAGAGCTGTTGCTATTAAGCAAAGGGTAATCTTTGCCTCTAGGCATTCATGTACACTCAGCTAGGGGTGTGGCTTCTTTCCAGAATTTGCTTAAAGTAGCATTCTTGGAGGATGTTTACGTAGCAGCAGGCTGAACCTCTCCACACACTTTTATCAGATTTTATAAACTTGATATTGACCTGACCTTGGGTTCCCAGGGTATGTCTGCTTGAGTGGGTTGTCAGTGTTTCATGTTTGTCACTCTGTGCGGTCTGTTTTTTTCGCGGACTGATAAATATTAGTTACTACTTTGTATACTGTTCCCATGGATAGCATCAGCTACTGACATAGCATCGAGTGTATCTATGAAAGGAAACATCTCAGCTCCGTAGCTCAGTCCTCACTCCTAAGTCCTGCTGATGGCCTCCTTTAAGATGAGTTGGCATGAATTGGAGTTAATCCTAGCTTCTGACAATTGTCAGAATTGAGTAGTCTCAGCTACTGATACTTCTTGTTCCGTCTTGTTCCAAACTCAGGGAACCTAGGTGGGGTGTGCAGCGGAGACAAAATCTGTAACAATTGCAAAATTATTCGTATCTTTATCTGTATTCAGATAAAACCATCAGAGGGAGGGGCTTCACCCAGATGTTTGTACAATTACTTGAGAAGACTTTATGGTTTTACAACCTATCTGTTTTCTTCATAGTTTCACTGATACAATATTCCTGAAAAAAATAACTGAAAAAAAAAAATTTGATTACGATTATAACATTTATTTAAATATCTTCTAACTTTTGGAGCTGGCTGTCTCATATAGGCAGTGAAATGTGGTGTAATTAAGGTGTAATGTGGTTGGGCTTCTGGCGACCCGAGTTCTATTCCTGGCTTGAGGACCTTTCGTGATCTGATAAATAAATATTTAATTATCTTCCAATTAAAACAATTATACTAAATTATAAATAAAATTAAAAAAACTTTCTTTTTTTATTTTCCAGAGAAGGCTAATGTCAGGACAATCATCCACAACCTCAATAGGCTAAGAGGAGTCAGACTCAGTAAACAGCTGATTAGGGAACATATTCACTTTTTTCACTTTTTTATATAAAACCTTTTACTATACATGCAACCCTGAACAAATGATAAAGAGCCTATACCTACATAAAAGCCATCTCAAAGAAAGAGTGAGACAGATAAAAATATAATATAGCTTATCATATCATACAAAGTATAAAGCATTTAAATAGACATATCAAGTAGTAGAAAATGTATAGGCTGTATCTTAGTTCATTATTAGGCTACTGTCACAGTCTTCGTCTGCACCAGTCTGTCTTCGTCTTCTTCACTACACTTCCCAGAATCCTCCTAGTGTCCACACCTGAACTCACTCCCTCAATTACCCACCTGTTCATCGTCATCATCTGTGTCACATGTCTTCACCTTATTATGTTTGATTTGTACTTGTATTTATTCCTTCAGTTCAGTCTGTCCTTTGTCGGTTGTTAGTCATATTTAGAGTGTTGTGTTTGCCATTTTGCCTGCCTGTTCCTATTTGTTGAATTTATATTTAATAAATGTTTTGCATAGGAGCTTTTTTGACTCTGCCTCCACAACGCGTGACAGAACAACCGACCAAGAAGGTAATGGAGGAGGACGCAATGGATGCGTTTCTGTTCAACCAGAATGGAAGTTCTTTGGAGGAATTAGTGGAAGTTTTCCTGCATCTGTATCAGGATGTTTACTGGGAGGAGTAGTTTTTAAAGCAAGGGTTCTGGGGAGGACTTGATGATCCACTAACCCAAATACTGCTGCTCAAAGACTAACGCCGATTTCACACCGCACGTGTTCGCAGAGCGTAAGCAGCGCAGGAGCAGTGCGTATAGTGAGCGGAAGCAGGACACGTGCGTTTTGCTTTCATACTGGCAGCGTTTGACGCGCGCGGCTGAACCACGGCGTGTTACAGACAAAGTACTTTATAATGAATAAGTTGGCATTGTTTTATTTAGTTTTTAAATACATTTAAGAGAAAAGACTTGTCAAGAAGCTTATTTTATTAATTAATAGGCTATATTAACTTTTGGTTCATCTTTGTTTTCTTTTTAAAATGATGAAGGTAATTTGATTGACTGTTTAAAACACAATAGATATCATAAATGCGCTTTAGGGTAAAACTGCTGTGTATTTTGGCCAGGATCAATGCATTGTCACTTTAATTCAGCGTAAGCCGCGCGGCAAAAATAGACCAGACGCCGAAACGATCGCCGCACTGCTGCTCCTGCTCCTGCTCTGCTCCTGCTACGCGCTGACGAGTCGCCTCTGCGTGCGGTGCGAATGCTCTAATCTGTTAACATGGGCGGCGAAAAAAATACGCGCTGCTTACGCTCTGCGAACGCGTGCGGTGTGAAACCAGCGTTAGACCGACCTTTTATTGAGTTTATGGACAGAGCTCTTTTTGTCTGTGGTTCCTCCCTCACTGTAACACCAGCAGATCCTGAGTTTCCTGCGCCAGAGACCGTCCGTCCAGAGACCGACCGTCCATGCTGCACTGGGAGACACAATGCTCATTGTGGGGACCATGGCTGTTTTGTGTGTGTGGGCAGCACACACATTCGTTCCAGTCCATGAACCCAGCTCAAAGCCCTCTTCGCCGCTGGTTCCGCCCAGCTCAAAGCCCTCTTCGCCACTGGTTCCGCCCAGCTCATAGCCCTCTTCACCGCTGGTTCCGCCCAGCACTGGGTCTTCGCCGCTGGTCCCGTCCAGCAAAGCGCCCTCACCGCTGGCCCAGCCAGAGACTGTTCACGTCCCGTCTGCCCAGCCAGAGACTGTTCATGTCCCGTCTGCCCAGCCAGAGACTGTTCACGTCCCGTCTGCCCAGCCAGAGACTGTTCCAGAGCCTGTCCCCGACTCTATTCTGGAGTCGTTGTCGGACTCCGTCACGCTCCCCAATCTTTTTTTTGGGGGGGGGCCATAGGTCCTCGCCGTGGCCGCCCAAAGGCCCACGGTCACCAGGAAAATACTCTCCGCCGTGGCCACCCGAAGGGTCTTCTCCGCCGTGGCCACCCGAAGGGTCTTCATCGCCCTGGCCGCCTGCACGTCCTGCTCCGCCCTGGAGGCTTCCCGCTCCTGTGAGGGCCTTCAGGCCCTGTTCAGCCTTCAGGGCACCCAGGGGAGGGGGGAGTTATGTCACAGTCTTCGTCTGCACCAGTCTGTCTTCATCTTCTTCACTACACTTCCCAGAATCCTCCTTGTGTCCACACCTGAACTCAATCCCTCAATTACCCACCTGTTCATCGTCATCATCTGTCACCTGTCTTCACCTTGTTATGTTTGATTTGTACTTGTATTTAGTTCCTTCAGTTCAGTCTGTCCTTTGTTGGTTGTTAGTCATATTTAGAGTGTTGTGTTTGCCATTTTGCCTGCCTGTTCCTATTTTTTGAATTTATATTTAGTAAATGTTTTGCATTGGAGCTTTTTTGACTCTGCCTCCTTCTTCATCCATCACAACGTGTGACCGCTACTAGAGATGGTTTTGTTTCTGAGAGATGCGGAGAGACTGCATCGTGCTGTTTGATTTGCGATCGTACTGTTCTTATTCCATTCATTTGTGTATCATATCGTACAATAGGGGTGCACGATTAATTGAAGAAAAAAATTATCTTGATTCAAACATAAATGCAATCTCATTTTTTAATGATGGCGATTCACTTCCGTGTATTTCCCTGCGTTCAGCCCCGACAAAACATTGCACAAAGTTTTTTAAACCAAAACGGTGATGTGTTGAACACAGTTCTGATGGCGCAAGAGTTGCAACTATGGCAGCTGAGAAGGCCATTCCTTGTTTATATCTATACCAAATGTCGACCATACACTTGCAATGAAGCTAAAAAATATAAACAACTACATTATGTTGATATCCTATATTTTTACAATAAAACTTACGACAAAGTGACAAACATGTCTTCTAATATCCTCGGTTGTTGCGTATACCAAGTAGCATCGAACACATTTGTAAATTACTTTCCTTGAACCCATTGTGCGAGTTCACTTTAATACCGCATGCTTTATATACATGTTGCTGCTGATTGGACTGCAGTTCTGACACACCTACCAAACAAGAAAAAACGTGTCTCAAACCCCGTTGCACACCGGTGCACACCGTTTCCAGGAAACATGACGTTCAACCCGGAAACCGTAGCAAAACGTTACGCACTGTTTTGAACTTGAACTTGCCCCAGGTCATCCTGGATTCAAGCGTTATATTGGTCACACTCACACAATAACAAAACACTATTAATTCACCAATCAATCATACGGCCGTTTCACACCGCAAGCGTCAGCGGCGCATGAGCACCGCATATTTTTTTCGGCTTGCATGTCTAGTTAGTTTTAACAAGAACTGGAGTAGGCAAAAAAAGAAAATGAAGACTCAAAAACATTTATAGAAGATTTAGGCTACCCATTTAAACTTGTTTTTAATTATTCAGTTTGGGTGAAAGTATGGTGTATTATAAAAAAAGATAAAGTCAACTAGCCAGAAAATATGATATATAGCCTACACCCTACCACCTAGCACAACCCAAAAACACCAGCTCAAACTATTTAGACACTTTTTGGTTACTGCACTTTATTATACTGAATGTCCTGTTTTTTTTATTTTTTTATTTTATTTTTTTACTTGAGTGCAATACATTTTGCAACGTTCCATCTTAAAAATTGTCCGTAGCTCGCAATCCGAGGGTAACGTAATCTGCATTTCCTGCCTGAAGAAGATGGCAGGGGCCATCCTGGTGGTGGTGGGAAGGATTGAGGTGAATATTGGCATCAGCGTCTGTGAACTCAGACATGTATAAGAACCGATATTTTATACTATTAGACTGATAATACTTTTATAAGTATTAGAACAGGATTGGTTAGATGAAGTAACGATTGAGTCTTCCTGGCAGACCTTACACTAAAGCTTTCATTTCATGCGTTCATGATCTCAAGGCTAGATTATTGAAATGTTGTACTGGGTGGGTTTCCTGCACGCTTAATTAACAAACAGCTGGTCCAAAACGCAGCAGCAAGTGTTCTTACTAAAACCAGGAAGTATGACCATATTACCCAGATACTGTCAACACTGCATTGACTCACTATTAAACATTGTATACATTTTAAAATATTTCTAATTACAAAGCATTTAATGGTTTAGCTCCCCAGTAATTGAGCAAGGTCTTAAAGCATTATAGTCCTTCAAGACTATATTGCGATCTAAGACAATTACTTTTTTCAATACAGTTGCAATACAGCCAAAACAATCTTTGTTGCGTTAATTTCCTAATATCACTGTAAAGCTGATTTTAAACAAGCTGAATAGTTCAAAGTACTATATAAATGAAGGTGTCTTGTCTTGACTTGACTTCAGATGGATTTTGACCACTTTTTGGAATAATGAAAAAAAAAAATGTCCCAGAGGGTTTACACTCTTTATTTAATTTATTAAGACACACTAAGTAATTGAGACTCTATACAATGTTCCAGACAAGACCATTTAGATCAAGTTGCAAATGCAGAGATGAAACATATCTTCAACCTTAAATCAATTAGTCTAAGCAGATTTGATGTATCTAATAGCACACAGTATCAGAGATTAATTGCTTGATACAAGCAAAGTCCTTTTAGGCAAGTCATGCCACTCGGCCGCCATCTTGGCAACGCCTCCGGGCAGCTATTTTGGACTAACAAGACCAGGCTCCTATCTAAATGAATGGGCAGAGAGTCAGAACTGCACATTCACTGGTCACCGGGACATAAAAAAGTCATGTATAGAAACAGCAGTAAAATATGATAAAAAAAATCGCTGAAAAAGTTTGATGACTTTGCCCCATAATAAGGTTTAAAACGCCTTTTTCCCCACAGGTTATACTTTACTACGCATGCGCAAGGGTTCTCGTCTCCGCTGTCGCAAACGTCAACTGTGCGCATGCATCAGTGGGACCAGACGATTGGCTTAAATGTTTCCCGGCTGTACTGTTAAAAAGCAGACGATTGGCTTTCCAGAAGGAGGGGCGGGGCATGTGCATACAACCGTCATCTTTGCCGTTACGGGTTTTCCCTATATAGTTGTATTGAGGAGTAAGGAAGTGGCATGTCTCTGTATAAATAGTCTCTGATACAAGGCAAGCAATGGCACCAGCCAGTGCAGATAAAAGCAAGCTGAGGAAGCAAGGCAGAGGTTATGTGAGAGATGAAGAAGAGAGAAAATAAAGATATGGAGCGAGACATAGGTTAAAGCTCCTTTTAGCCATGCCTCTGGCATCCCAGATGCAAGAAGTTCTGACAATATAAACTCAGTTATTACTTTCACAGGGACTATTTAGCAGCACAAGTATTTACTCTGTTAAACATCTAGCCCACTAGTGGAAAGTATGGATGAAGGGGTGGTGTCTCAATAAACAGCATAAAGTATTATGTAATCCTGCCAAGATTTGTGATGTGCTGTGCTTCCACGCGAATCAGTTTGTTGGGAAACCTTCGACAGTGACTGATGCCATAAGCCAAGATAAAATCCTCACTGATTTGTTCAGTCGTCAATGTTTTATTCTAAATATAAGATCCTTAACTGCTTGGTGATAAAAATAAGAAACTCAGAAACAGATGGGTCTTCGGCAGAGTTGCAGAGGTTCATTGCATGGAAGTGTCACGGAGTGACCAGGGTCGGAACCTTTTTTGCACGGGAGTTGTTGCCATGGAGGAACATTTCCGGTGCAACACCAGGCCGGTACCGGTGACTCCCGAACGGGGCGGAAATGCAGCGAGAGCTGATCGGGCAAAATCATTGGCACGTGCGAGGGGAAAACCCCAAACGGTGATTAGGGCGCAAGAAGCATAAAAGACGCGGACATGGGAAAGAGCGCCAAAAAGGGAAAGAGGAAGAAACAGCGGGAGACGCAGTACAGACGGAGGAGAAGGACTGAGGACGGGGGGGAAGCAGGATCCCCCTGAATTTTATATTTTAACTTAATTTATTGATATGTCCTAAGTGAATGTTTGATATGTTGGTTTTTTTGTCTGTCTTGAAGCTGCCGAAACATTGTAATTTCCTGAAAAGGATTAATAAAAGGATCTATCTATCCTCCCAGCTAAGTGACTAACCTTCTTGGGAATGAATATTATGTGAGGTACGATTATATCCCCATATTGCCTAAGGATTTTTTGTACACCCACTGTCTGTCACTTGGGAGGTGATTATATCCGGCCTTATCGAACCCCGAAGTGGGAGTGTTTTGCGGGGAAGGTAAGTGACGTGGAGACGAGGGTGAAATAGTTCCTGCTTATGCCAGCGCATGAAGATTCCATTTATCATCCCGAACACCGCCTTATTCAGTGCAAGGTTTTGAATGATTTGTGGTGCTGAGTTGATATTTTCACGTGTGGAGTTGAGTGTTATACAGTGTAAACACGAGTGTGGGATCCCCGCGGACCGTTTGGGTGATCGAGTGGATAAATACCCTTGCTGTAACTGCGCCAGCTTATGGAATCCAGCCTTGCGAGTATACAACTGCTGAACTGAGGATCTCTCCTGCTGTTACCTAGCCCTGTGAGTACACAATACAGAGTTAATGTTGACATCTTCGTCTGTTCTTCCGTCTGTACTGCAGTACATGGGAACTGCTGAACTGAGTATTTCTCCTGCTGTTATCCAGCCCTGTGAGTACATAATACCGAGTAAATGTTGACATCTTCGTCTGTGTTGAAGCACATCAGAGCTGTTGAACTGAGTATATCTCCTGTTGGACTGAGCCCATCTTCTGCTGTCATCCAGCCCTGTGAGTACACAATACTGGGTTAATGTTGAGATCTTCGTCTGTTCCCCCGTCTCTGCGAAGCACATCAGAGCTGCCGAACTGAGTAGATTTCCTGTTGAACTGAGCCCATCTCTTGCTGTCACCCAGCCCTGTGAGTACAAAATACAGAGTTAACGCCGACATCTTCGTCTGTTCCCCCGTCTGTGCGGAAGCACATCAGAGCTGCTGAACTGAGTAGATCTCCTGTTGAACTGAGCCCATCTCTTGCTGTCACCCAGCCCTGTGAGTACAAAATACAGAGTTAACGCCGACATCTTCGTCTGTTCCCCCGTCTGTGCGGAAGCACATCAGAGCTGCTGAACTGAGTAGATCTCCTGTTGAACTGAGCCCATCTCTTGCTGTCACCCAGCCCTGTGAGTACAAAATACAGAGTTAACGCCGACATCTTCGTCTGTTCCCCCGTCTGTGCGGAAGCACATCAGAGCTGCTGAGTAGATCTCCTGTTGAACTGAGCCCATCTCTTGCTGTCACCCAGCCCTGTGAGTACAAAATACAGAGTTAACGCCGACATCTTCGTCTGTTCCCCCGTCTGTGTGGAAGCACATCAGAGCTGCTGAACTGAGTAGATCTTCTGTTGAACCGAGCCCATCTTTTGCTGTCACCCAGCCCTGTGAGTACAAAATACAGAGTTAACGCCGACATCTTCGTCTGTTCCCCTGTCTGTGCGGAAGCACATCAGAGCTGCTGAACTGAGTAGATCTCCTGTTGAACTGAGCCCATCTCTTGCTGTCACCCAGCCCTGTGAGTACAAAATACAGAGTTAACGCCGACATCTTCGTCTGTTCCCCCGTCTGTGCTGAAACACATCAGAGTTGCTGAACTGAGTAGATCTCCTGTTGAACTGAGCCCATCTTCTATTGTCACCCAGCCCTGTGAGCACACAATACAGGGTTTATGTTGACATCTTCGTCTGTTCCCCCGTCTGTGCGACGCACATCAGAGCTGCCGAACTGAGTAGATCTCCAGTATAACTGAGCCCATCTCTTGCTGTCACCCAGCCCTGTGAGTACAAAATACAGAGTTAACGCCGACATCTTCGTCTGTTCCCCCGTCTGTGCTGAAACACATCAGAGTTGCTGAACTGAGTAGATCTCCTGTTGAACTGAGCCCATCTTCTATTGTCATCCAGCCCTGTGAGCACACAATACAGAGTTTATGTTGACATCTTCGTCTGTTCCCCCGTCTGTGCGACGCACATCAGAGCTGCCGAACTGAGTAGATCTCCTGTTGAACTGAGCCCATCTCTTGCTGTCACCCAGCCCTTACATCAGAGCTAGTGAACTGGGTCTATCTCCGGCTGCCATCCTGTCCTATGGGTACGGAATACAGAGTTAATGGTGACCCCCGCGTCTGTCCTCCGTCTGGGCCGAGACATATCAGAGCCGCTGAACTGAGTTAACCTCCTGTTGGAAACTCCTGCTGTAGCCCAGTCCTGTGGATGAGAAACAGAGCCAATGTGTGTTGGAGAGACACATGAAGAGACCGCTTGATTTTAAAAGACATTCATTTAATAAATAAAAGTTCAAATTGTATCGTCTGTTGTCTGGCCTCTTCTGTCCTGCGGGGTAGCTCCTCAAGGGGGTGTGATAGTTCGGGGGTGTTGAAGGACTGGAAATTGTTTGTTAGTGGTATTTGGTAGTGGTAAAGATCCTTACTACTATTAATATTTTTAACATTTAGGGTTAAACCCTTGCACTCCCTTCAGCAGTTAAATTTGAATCATTACAAGAGGTCGACACAATGTGTAACTCAACAATTTGTTTCTTCAACACACAGAACTCAATTGTTAATCTTACAATTGTTGTTTTATCTTACAAACCAACTTAAGCACCACACAGAAATGGAATTGAAAATGAAGTTGCAACTGCCACGTCCCATGTGAAACATTAATGTGCCCAGTATTACTGTAGTTCTTTTCAATGCACTAAAAAGCACTTGTTTCAAACTAGCCCTAAAAAAGTAAACATGAGGCAGATGCATGTTTATGTGCATGCCAAATGGGAAAGGTTTTTGGAAAGAATACAATTTAACCAAATATGGGAATGCGCATTATTAATCATTTAACGTGTCAAATGCATTAAAGAATAAGTCCCCAGCCACTGTGGCTGAAACAAACACCCATGGCAAGGTGTATGAGGCTGATCCTTGATGGCCCCCTGAGCTGCTGGTCCCTCCCTGGCTGCCAGAACTACCGGCATCTCCCTGTCTCCCTGTATCACCGGTGCCACCCGGGAGGTTGCCCATCCTGCCGTCACCTGGCCTTTACCTAATTGTCTCCAAGTTCTGATCGCTTTGAGATTATTGGCATCTGGAATCTTTTATTGTGAAACTGTTCCAGTGAAACAACTGTGTTTAGAATAGTTCACAAAGTCTGCAGGGACATTTGTGAACTGAGGAGTCTTTTTTCCCCCAACCAATTTACATTCTTTTAGTATATTTACCATTTTTGCACCGTTCTTCATCTATTCAAGTGGTATACATCGTCTGGTATACTGTCCAGAGGTTGCTGGTGCTCTATTATTCCAGACAGCAAGCCATTAAATGAATCATTGTCTTGTCTTTATTTGGTGGTACACCACCAGTAGAAAATAGCTCTCTTCTGATCTCTGCATTCTGTCTTTTCTAAAGCCAGTTTAAGGTTCTTCCTCAGAGTCTATAAAGGCAAATATCATTCAATATAAGTGATATAAAAATATGATAAATGTGCAATACTGATAATAATAAAGATTTCTCACCTGAAGTTGTTATAGTCTTCTTGTGGTCACATTTTCATTTTCATTTAATTAATTGCAAATTGTAGCTCAAAGACTTTTTTTTTTAGAAGTGTGTTTTCATACGCACTGTATTAAAAAAAGTAATTGTTTTGTCTCAAAATGCACTCCAGTAATGATGCTTTGTCACAGGCCGGGTGGAGGGCGCTACTGCCAACCGACACTCGCTCTTTCTACCGTACCTTCCCTCCTCCCTGGGGAGCTACCCCACAGCTTGAGGACAATGGACAACAGAGTAAAAGGAATCTCAAATTTATTTATTTAATTAAAAGGCAATCTCAAGGCGAAGAACAGGCCAGCCGCTCCTCCTGGGTCGACAAGTCCGGCCTGGAAGACAGCAGTGGGGGTTGAACTCAAGTCGCCAGGCAGCGAGACTTCAACATAGACTGGTGGACAGGGTGGATCAGCATGGGTTCCGTGTGCTCACCCTTTCTTCCTTGATACAGGACTGGATGCAGCAACGAAGATGTGGCTCGGTTCACTGGCTCGGTGGGACTTCAGCATAGACTGAGAACAAAGTGTAAAAGTATGGATTCAGTATGCTAACTCTTCCTTCCTGGATACAGGACTAGATGCAGCAACGGAGATGTGGCTCAGTTCACTGGCTCAGTGGGACTTCAGCATAGACTGGTAAACAGAGTGGATTAGAATAGATTCAGTATGCTCACTCTTCCTTCCTGGATACAGGACTAGATGCAACAACAGAGATGTGGCTCAGTTCACTGGCTCAGTGGGACTTCAGCATAGACTGGTAAACAGAGTGGATTAGGATAGATTCAGTATGCTCACTCTTTCTTCCTGGATACAGGACTAGATGCAGCAGCAGAGATGTGGCTCAGTTTACTGCCTCAGTGGGACTTCAGCATAGACTGGTAAACAGAGTGGATTAGTATGGATTCAGTATGCTCACTCTTTCTTCCTGGACACAGGACTGGATGCGGCAACAGAGATGTGGCTCGGTTCACTGGCTCAGCGGGACTTCAGTATAGACTGGTAAACAAAGTGAATTAGTATGAATTCAATATGCTCACTCTTCCTCTTTGGATACAGGGCTGAATGCAACAGCGGAGATATGGCTCGAATAACAACAGTGAGGAATAAGATTTCGTCTAAGCTCTGTTCGTTCAGATACCGCACAAGCCGCAGCTTCTTCACCCCACTCGTGCATCCACTGCAAAACACTCAACTGCACACGTGATTATGGTGACCAGCACTGCACTCATAAACCTCACCCATCAAATCAGCATGCGGGCCCCAGATGGCAGCCTCGGCGAACGGAATCTCTATGACAGATGTAAACAAACTCTGCACTGCAATGTCACATCCAAAGCGCTCCTCTTCTTTCCCCGAATGAATGTCTTCAGACGCGGTCACATTACAACCTCTTCAAGAAACAGAGTAAATCTTCCACCCAATAATACTATGGCAAATCCTAATATCACGTTCAGTGAAAGAAGACCGTCACTTATCTCCTTAAGCCCCGTGCCTTCCACCGCTGGCCACTTCCTCGCTGTCTCTTCACCTGACCTCCGCTGTGTCTCCTCGGCTCGCTCTCTGTCCCCGCTCTCGTCTCTTCCTCTCCATATCAACCTCTTTTATGTTCCTAATGGTCCAATCGCCCTTTGGGATCTTTCCCCACCGCACAGCTGACAATGATTGCACTCGTCAGCTCTCCTTCCTACTTCCTACTTCCATGTTTTCCCGGAACCGGCCCCGTGTCTCACCGGAAGCACTCCCCGTGCACAACTTCCGCCAATAAGGTTCCGCTTTTTGTCACCCCGTGACACTTTCTATTCCATTTCATGTTTTTATGAGCACCATCAGACCAACAGCATGTGCTTTTACATAACCTAATCAGGCTTAACCCAGTTGTTCTCATATAGGCTTACTCACCTTACTCCAGAGCTGCGTCTGAAATCGCATTCTTAATCTACTGCTAAAAAAAGTATTTTATATACAGTAATGTGTGTAATATGAATGTATTATGGACATTTTCACATGACCTACCAGTGTTAGTAGCAGCACCTCACCAGAATTCACAAATCCTCTCCCGTATGCGCACTTCAGAATATTGCCAGAAGTAGTAGTTCATCCGGGTACTTTTGGGGGTGATAAACCCATGATTGGCATACTAATAGTAGACAATAAACAATAAACTTTGTTAAGGGACTGTATTTTAACACAAGAAATCTTACATGCTTCACCTTTAAGATCTTCATAAAAGCTACTTAAATGTCATAGTTTAACTAGTACACATTAAGGCCTACTCTTGGCTTAATCTAAGCCTTTTCTGTAAAACCGGGCCGTAGATTTCATTAAGCCCCCTAGCTGTGCAAACCCTTGTGAAGTGCTACCACTCGCACCACTATTGCGACAGCCCAGACTACATGCCAACATTCATATGCTAGGACGCAGAATAACTTCTATCTAAAGTTGTCACAATAATAATCATTGGATAATGTTTTGTATTTTCTTGTTGTTACTATGCATCATCGAGCTTTGAGTACCGCACAAAAATAACTTTTGGATAAAACAGTATACAGTACCATACTGGCATTTTTGGTGCCATGAGTCTATTTTTAGTCATATTTATTCAACAATATTAGACAACAAAAGAAATGTATGACATAATTTGAAATTATTCAGTAATCATTTGAAGTTATAACATTTACCTTTTAAATATGGACCACCCAACCCATACTAACCCTCATTAGTGTCCAGCAGATGAGTATCTGATTAGTTAGTCTCCTCTCGTTCATGGCTCTCTCAGGGAGGGGACATCTGGTTAAGTCAGGGTATTGATAATGTCAGTGATGCTTGGCTGTGTGTCTTATTAATCACTCCTGGCTGAAGAGTGACCTTTTCCTGCAGGCAGTGCATGCTCTTAGATCAGTCCTGTGGCCTTCTGGGACACCTACAGACATCCTTTACCTCATGTTCACCTAATGTCATCTTCAGACTGCTCAGGCTATGTTCAAACACTTCCTGCAATGGGCACTGATCAGAAACGTCTTTTCTGGTGATATTCAAATTGTCTAAATGTCTTTATTCATAACTAATTAAATAAATGTTGGGTAAGAAAGTTCTAAGGCCACAAAGAGTTTAGGAGGAATAAACATGGGGGAATGCCAATTAAATGTATTTAGCAATTTGGAAACAACAAATGACAGAAATATTGGCATCAAACACAAAAGTAGAAACTACTTTTATAAAACATTATAGAGTGTATATATAATTTTTTTTTGCACATGCAGATGTAATTACTACACAAAATACATCCTTAACTCTTTCCCCACCAGCATTTTTTTGTAAAAAGTCGCCAGTCAGCACCAGCATTTTCTTTGATCATTTTCACAAAACTTCCATGGCCCCCAGAATATTTTGTTGTATCAATATCTGACCATACAATATATCAAAATAATAGGATTTTTTATTTTTTATTCTAGCTTCATTTGGAACCAAAAGCTGAAAAAAAAGTATTTTTTTTGTCAAAAACTACATCCGGATCATATAAAGAACGATGATCAAAACATACATCTGTCAACATCCCCAAAGCTTCAAAGTTCTGTACCTCTTCATTTTGATATTTCATGCATTATTATTAGGTGGTTTTAATGTATGATGTTTAATGTTTGATGATCGCAACTTACATGTATCTAAGCAATGCTTCAGAGAGATTGTAAGTACACCATGTGTCACTTTTGAGTGATTTATGATGTACCATAAAACAGACCACGCCCCCTTTTTGAACACCTGCTCCATGGCCTCCACCCCTCATCCCCAAGGCCCCCACCCCCTCATCCCCAAGGCCCCCACCCCCTCATCCCCCCATCCCCCCAAGGCATAAAAACAATCATACATTTGAAAGCACTTTTAAAGACAATGTATAAAAGTTAAAAATGTTAAAACATACCGTGTTTTTCGAAAACTTGTCAGATTTGTGTTTTAAATTAGGCTTGGTGTTAAACATCTAAAACAGTCCTGTTTTGTAACATACATTTTAGGATGTTAAAACATTAAAAATTTAGTGTTCAGTTATTTACAAATAAGTAAATTCGACCATTCACACAATATTAAAACATTGTATCGTTAAAACACATTTTTAAAAAGTCAATATTCAGTCATTTAAAAAACGTTTTTTAAGTAAAAGTAAAACAGTTTAAATGACATTTTCTAAAAGTTATCAAAATGTATTAAAACTGTACACCATTTGTAAACAGTTACATAAAACATCTTTTTTAAAACCTGTACGTTTTACAAACCGTTTTGTTGAAAAAGAGCATAAGTTAATCAGTTCGTTGTTTAAAAGAGAGCAGAGTGTATTTTCTTCAAAGTCATGCAAGGTAATCTCTAGGGAGCACAATGAAAACACTTCTGAACGCTCGAGAAGTCTGACAGAAATGGTGACAGGAGGGTCTGTGCAGAAGCCACACACAAACTCCTCCCACAGCACACAACATGACATGGCGTGGGAAAACACTACAGGTGTTCCCAAGCGTCACACAGACACACCCTCCAAACCCCTCCCATAGTGTGACAACAGTCACACGCGCTGTTTTAAAAAAGGAGCGCAAAACGAGACAAGATATTCGTGATTTTTAATCACCTAGAAAAAAGCCATGGCCTCAGCTTCACCAAAGACTCCAGAAAGAAATATTGATGAGATTATGGAAGATTTGACACTAGCACCGCGAAAAAAACACGGGCCATCACTAACCGGCTTTCTCCATGAAACTTCTGAACAGGTGAAATACGCGTTTCACCTGTCTGGCGGGAGGGCTTGCACGTACGATTTTGATAAAGGTAATAGGGAGGTTAGGCCGCGCTTGGTACGATTGTGATCAGAGAAATCCAGGGGTTTCGAATCTTTAATCCAAAGTGCCACATGAGCATAAAACAGCACAAAATATACGCTGTTTGATGGTGGATCGATTTGATCCACGATCGACCTCTAGGGCTGCTTCAGAAACGCGTGCACACGCAATTATCTAGACTAGATAAACCTGGTTCAAGTTAGTGAGATTGCGTGAACTTGAATTACCTTTTATGAAACCGCCTTAAGCCCCAACTGATTTGTTAGGTTAATTCAAGTCGGGTTTTGGAGCTTAATCCCCGCTTTTCTAAGCTTCTTTTATGAAACAACCCTCGGATGGCCAAACTCTGCCAGTTGATGAAATGACTGAGATTTTAATTATTAACCACCACTCTCCTCCTCTGGACTGATACACAAGAAAATGATTGTCCTATCTTGACTGAGTCACTGACTGCAATTCGCACACACATCATTTCTCTCTAATAATTAAACAAGAATGCCCTGTTTTACCGACATGTGATCGACATGGGACCACAAGGCCCGTTTGTCGAGATCTTCGGGGGAACCCCGAATTGAATGTATTCACGAACAAAACAAGTTTAAGATTAATCATCTCTCGTACGGGCCGCAGCTGAAGCAATCGCAAACATCTGCCTCCTACCGGAAGACGCTCCAGACACTCCGACCAAGCTGCCTTTATAAACGCAACTGCACAAAAAGGGGCCTAAACGCAAGTAATGTACTTTAATCTGAATTCAAGTGCTGTTTTAAGGTTGTTTAGATCTTACTAAGAAAGCCTTTGGGTCTCGTGTTGAATTGTGTTGAACTTTTTTCTCTCTCACACCCTCTCGCTCTCTCTCACACTCTCTTACACTCACTCATACCCTCTCTCTCTCTCTCTCTCTCTCTCTCTCTCTCCAATATTTTGTATTGCAATCAATTTTGTTAATTGTTTGTTTTGCTATGCATATTTACTCCTGCGTGATTTAGTGAAGTAGTTTATGTAATCTTTAGTTGTGTTTATTAAATTTCATAATCATTTGAATTAAGTCTGTCTCATGGTTCCATACTTTGAAGCCTCTGAAAATGTCGATATAAGTTACCTGCTCTACCTGATTTAACTATTGAAATCTTTGAAGTGCCTTACCCGAAATATCATTCTTTGTGGCCACAAGAATGGTATAATCGTGGTTTACAGGCCGATAAATTGTGATAAGGAATTAAGTCTCGCTCCAGTCCGCCGGACAGACATTGCTTGATAGATTTTAATCACATCAAAATTTACTCTAATAATTGACCGAATCTTACCTGTAGGAATAATTACTACGAGCAATCGTTTTAATTATTCATATACGGTGAGGTTTAGCCTCGTCCCTATTTGGGATAATCAAATTCGTGTATGCGATAATACATATTCATTATCTCATGAATAGTATTCCCCATTTGAGTTAATAATTTCCCCAAAACAAAAGTCATTGTCGCTACACACTGTCAGCCTGTCTCAAACAACCATCATGTCTCAAGACTATATCAACTCACCACTATCCCCTACTGGATCTGCCGATGGATTCGTAACAAATGGATTATCAGACGCTATGAATGGATACCCACAGAAAAGCATCGATTGGTTAAATAAATTTTGCACGGATCTTGGATATCACAATTTGGCATTCCTCACAAGCTACGGGGTTGCAGGTCACGTTACTGACGCGGCTGGCGATGCAGTAAACAGTCAGACCCCTGACACCACCTGTGACGAGCTGGACGGATGCCTTGGAGATACAGGACATAGGATTATAAAAGCTGTCACTACAGTCATTTTGGAATATTTGATTGATAAGCAAATGAAGAAAGATTGCGTGGGGTGTACAGTGGATCACCCATCCCAAACAAGACATCCGTGTTTATTCGAGCCAGATGCTTATTATTTTTAATGGATGTTTTGACGAAATCAGTCTGAAAATCCTCAAACCTGAATTGAAAACCATCTTAGCACAGACTTTGAATCTGTGTGGAGTCACAACTACATCTGCAAAGAATCCAAGGGTCTATCGAAACGATTTTGTTTGAGCTCAAAGATGAAATGTACATTGTGGAACGATTGGGGAATATCAGACAGAAATTAATCGACGAGACCTGTGAAGACCTCGTATACAACGCTGTTGACAACTGGAAACTCTCTGGTGCTGAAAACCCCGAATCTACCTCAGTGTGAAGATGGGAAACTGCTGCACCTCCTGGTTTAAAGCGCATATTAAGTGTGAAATATCAAAACTGTTGTATGAGATTATAGATGACGATACACATCCAACGAAATTAACGATTCAAATGAACACTGTGCGAAGATTATCGACCGTTTGGGATAATATGGTGAAAGCATCTGTCAGTAATGTTTCCGCGGTGTGTACGACTGTCAAAAACATTCTTGAACAAATGCCTAAATGTAAGGAATCTCTCAGAATAGGTAATATTGTATGTCTTTGTACGTTTGTAACTGACGTCTGCAGATTGTTAAGAAAAGAGAGCCAGGATGTTTGTAAAATTATTGATATTATGATTGAATACATGATGGACAAAAATTTAGAAATATGTGTAAATTTTATTTCGATGTTTGGATGACATAATCCTGTGTATTGTAACCCTGTACTTTTTTTTCTATTCTGAAATAAAAGAATAGATATCCCTGAAATAAAATGTTTTAAATGAACGTGTGCTAAAAAAAAAAAAAAAACTTTTATTGTTTGTAAAATAAAAATAAAAACTGAAACACATTTGTATCTGATTCATTATTGTCTGAAAACCACACAGTGTCGACATGGCAGTGCTAATGAAGAAAATTTACTATGACCCAGCGAATTCTGGTGCTTTGGGTGGTAAAAACAGATTAAAACAGGCTGTGTTACAACAATACAATGTAGATTATCTGATAAAGAGGTGTCTGAATGGCTGTCCGCTCAAGACACATACACGCTTCATCGTACGCCAATAAAATATTAACGAAACCGTGTTGTTGTGTATGGGATAAATAATCATTTTCAGGCGGACTTAGTGTATATGTCTTCTTTTTCAAATTATAATGATAATATTAAATTTATTCTTACGGTTATTGATTTATTCAGCAAGTACTCGTGGACTCGACGGGACCGGAAGTGGTTAAAGCTTTTATGTCTATTTTGAGAGAAGGACGGATACCCGTGAAGTTACAGACAGATAAGGGTACAGAGTTTTTCAATAAACGTTTTCAACAGATGACAAAAAAATATAACATACACCATTTTGCAACAGCCAGTGATTTAAAAGCTAGTGTGGTCGAAAGATTTAATAGAACTTTAAAAGGACGAATGTGGAGGTATTTAACATCTGTAAAGTCCAAACGCTACTGTGATATATTGCAGGACCTGACAGAGGGTTATAATACCAGTTTTTATAAATCCATTAAAATGAGGCCCGTGGATGTGAATACAGAAAATGAAAAAGTGGTGTTTAATAATTTATATGGGAAAATACGTAAAGAGGCACCCATCTTTAAATTCTCGATTGGAGATGTTGTGAGAGTCTCTAAAGCGTGAAATATTTTTGCAAAGGGGTACGAACAGAATTATACTGAAGAATACTTTACTATAGCGGCTTGCATACCCCGAAATCCTGTTGTGTACAGGATACAGGATTATGATGGTGACATGATAGAAGGATGTTTTTATGAACAAGAACTACAGAAGATTATCGTGAGTAATGATTCATCTTTCAAGGTTGAAAAAATACTGGATAAACAACGCCGTGGAAAAGTCACGTACGCATTAGTGAAGTGGTGGGGATGGCCGTCCAAATTCAATAGCTGTGTCCCTGAAAAGCAGGTGGTGGATCTGCAGACCATCTTAAAGACGTAGTGAATTCGGTGCAAGTGTCATTCATGTAAATTATGTCTGAAGAGGGGTTCTACGTCACGCTTCTGTGCAATGCATCGACTAATGTCTACCCCGAGAATCGTATATCTAATTACAGAACTAGATTGGCTAGAAGTATAAATTTGAAAGGATTGTGGGAAGTGACGTTGGTCGAATTTGAATATCCTTTGACCTGGTATACATTTAATGAGGATGATGGTGTTTTTATTATTGTCTGTGATCAATGCTTACTACAGAATGATGATGAGCAGTACAACGTCAGGGGTGATACATTTCAGAAAGCTCTAAAATTATCAACGAGTCGGAATACGTTAAAATGTGGGTATTTTGAGGATGTTCCCATTTTGCTCAGGGATATAAATGTCACTCTCCCCCAGAGGGTACGTCTCGCCTATGACCGTATAAAGAATAAGGTATTTCTGAAAGCACCTCACGGGACTTCGCTGACATTTTATGGCAAACAAGCGATCATCCTAGGTTTACATTTACATTTACATTTATTCATTTAGCAGATGCTTTTATCCAAAGTGACTTACAAATGAGAACCATAGAAGCAGTTAAACTAACAGCAGGACAACAAAATGTAAGTGCAATAACCTTTCACAGTTTAATCCAACGTAGAACCCGTACTTTTTTTTTTTTTAATAGAAAGGAAGAGAAAGTGTTAGTATTACTGGAACAAGTGCTGCCGAAACAGATGTGTCTTCAACCGTTTCTTAAAAATGACTACGGACTCAGCAGCTCTGGTTGAGTTGGGTAGGTCATTCCACCAGCAGGGAACAGTCATGGTAAAGGTCTGAGAAAGAGATCTTGTGTCTCTTTGACGTGGCACCACAAGACGACGTTCGCTTGCAGAGCGCAAATTTCTGGATGGGACATAAGTCTGAAGTAATGAGTTTAGGTAAAAGGAAGCAGAGCCAGTGGTTGTTCTGTAAGCAAGCGTCAGTGACTTGAATTTGATGCGAGCTGCAACTGGCAGCCAGTGCAATTTTGTGAGGAGAGGAGTGACGTGTGCTCTCTTCGGCTCGTTAAAGACCACTCTAGCTGCAGCATTTTGGATTAGCTGCAGAGGTTTGATCGTGCAAGCTGGAAGACCAGCCAGGAGAGCATTGCAATAGTCCAGTCTGGATAGAACAACCGCTTGAACAAGGAGTTGTGTAGCATGCTCTGATGGAAGCGCCTGATCTTCCTAATGTTATACAAAGCAAATCTGCAGGACCGGGCAGTTCTAGTAATGTGGTCTGTGAAGTTCAATTGATCATCAATAACAACTCCAAGGTTCCTGGCTGACCGTGATGGAGTTAAGGATGACGGGCCTAGCTGAATAGTGAAGTTGTGACAAAGTGTTGGATTGGCCGGGATCACAAGTAGCTCTGTCTTCGCAAGGTTAAGTTGAAGGTGGTGGTATTTCATCCAGCCAGAGATGTCTGTCAGGCATGCTGAGATGCGAGCACCTACCGTCGGATCATCAGGCTGGAATGAGAGGTAGATTTGTGTGTCATCAGCGTAGCAGTGATAGGAAAAGCCATGTTTCTGAATCACAGTTCCTAGTGATGTCTAGGGCTGGGCAAAAAAATAGATTTTTCGATTAATCGTTTTTTTAAATGTGGTCGATTCAAAATCGATTCTCAACGGCCACGAATCGATTTTTTTCATATTCAGGGCTCGAATTTCGGCGCACAATTGTATTAATTCCCGCAGGTCTCCCATGGGAAATTCACGCAAACATTTATTCACTTTTTGTTTGTATAATTTGAGTGGATACAATTTACTCATACAATCAAATCAGTAATTTTAAAACTTTCTCTGAGACGCAATTTCACAAACAGCGTGTGTGTTCAGCGGTGCTGCGTCTTCTCTCTCTGCTCAAGGCAAGCGCTGCAGGCGTTGATACACACTCGCGTTTAGGAGTCTGGACGACATGACGGAATATTCACTTGTACAATCGGGCTAGCATTGCATCGTTTATCATTTTTACGTCTTTTGAAGTTTTACCAGTTTAAACATTCAAGCGATTTAAACTATCCAGTGTCCACGCGCTCTGAGATGTTTTTCACATGTGTGCACACTGCACAGTAAAGCCAAAATCCACCTCACAAACAGCTCGCCAGTAACAAAAGTTATTTTTCGCGGATTATATCGTTAAACGGTCAAAAACACAATGTCTTGATGTCAAAACTCTGGTCTTGGTGAGTAACCTCGTAAAGACAGTCGGTTATGTCTTAAATAAGCATAAAACGCGTGTGACAGACAGTATGATGAAACAGTAATGTATCCTGCACTAGTTCTTAAAGTGAACGCAGCCATATGTGTCTGTCATTAATTTAGTTGTCAAAACAACATATCGCTTTAATGGTAAGGAATCAGGATTAATAGCCTATGTAAATTACAGTTTCCAATGAGGCAGTGTTACTGTACTGTTTTAGTTAGTTGGTAAGTGTTAGTTTTATGTAAAAGTGCCATTTATGAATGTATTCATCATGTATGAATTACTTTCTTCTGTTGAACACAAAAGTTGACTTCCATAGTATTTGGGAACCCATATTCTTTAAAATATCTTCTTTTTTTGTTCAACAGAAAACTTTTTTTATATACGTGATTAAATACATACACAAATGATGACATCATTTTTTTTTATTTTTGGGTGAACTATCACCAATAAGCCAGTATTAGTTGTCCTACATTGCTCATCAGCCTCCATTTTACAGCTAATATTGTACGATTTTATGATTCTTTTATCTTAAAAATAAAATAACCTGATCCTGTTTGATCTTGCATCAAAATAAAATAAAAAGCTTAATATACAGGTTTGTGGCTCTTAATTTCTTTTTATTAATTATCCACTTGTAAACTTATGTTCACTGTTCTTTTTTACTAATATAGTATTTGTATTAAATCTATTTTCATTGAGTTGAATCGAGAATCGAATCGAGAATCGAAATCGAAAATCAAATCGAGAATCGAAATCGAAAATCGAATCGAGAATCGAAATCGAATCGATTTGAGAGCTTGTGAATCGAAATCGAATCGAATTGGATCATCTGAATCGATACCCAGCCCTAGTGATGTCATGTAGATGGAGAAGAGAAGTGGTCTAAGCACTGAGCCCTGAGGCACTCCAGTAGGTAGATGTTGTGACTTCGACACCTCACTCCTCCACGACACCCTGAAGGACCTACCTGAGAGGTAAGACTTGAACCATTGGAGTGCGGTTCCCGAGATTCCCTTCGTCTTTAGGATTAACAGGAGGATCTGGTGGTTAACTGTGTCAAAGGCAGCAGACAGATCTAGCAGGATGAGAACTGAGGATTTGGAAGCTGCTCTTGCCAGTTTCAGAGCTTCAGAGGTTTAAAACCAGGGATTTCTATAGAAACTGTAAACAGTTCGGATGAACATCAAGACACACACATCACATATGCTCCGTTCCAGGCTGATATAAGTGGAGGATTTTACACATTATATGTCTACACAGACATAATAGAATACCAGACAGTTGGAGATGTGCATGTACCATTACTAGGTACTGTACATATAGAAGGGGAGACTAACAAAACTGTCAGCGTGAGGTATGATAAGTCACACTACGTGCGTCTAAATAAAAACAGTATTAATGAAATTACAATCGAGGTTAAAGACGACTTAAACAGAGACGTGCCATTCACCTACGGGAAAGGTTGTAACTAAACTCCACTTTAGACCCGTGAAACAACACCTGTTTTAAAAATGGCATATTTGGCCCCGTACCAATCGGACCCCGACCGTTATGTGTCATATTATCAATCTCAAACAGGACATGGTGGCATCCCCGGATACGCTGGGGGTGGAGTCATGTACGGTGCAGGATTTGCATCAGGGATTGGAGGCTTGTTTAGGGGGTTATACAGAATGGCTATTCCTTTTCTTAGAAGAGGGTTCAGCATAGCAAAATCACATTTAAAAGCAGTTGCAAAAAATATAGTGAGTGATGTTGTCACCACAGCTCTAACAAAGTCATATAACAACGATGATGGTCAGAGCGGTCATGGGCTCATGGTGATGGGGCGTAGGCTATTAAAACCCCCTGGGACGGTAATAACGTTACCGAATGATGCGGATATTCCGGATGGAGCTCCAGTGTCTTTGATTAATTTTCCGGCGTCGACAATCTTCTCTCTGGTGGATGTATCATTAGGAGATAGGTTAGTTTCCCAGTCTTCCAATACGTATCCGTATAGATTCATTTTGGAAACGCTTCTTAATTATGGGAGAGACAAATTAGAGCGTAACTTTAGCGCTGGGTTGTTCTATAAAGACTGCGCTGGATTTATGGACTCGACTGATCCAGCAGGAGGCAATACAGGCTTGACAAAGCGAGCTGCATTTACCAATGCCAGTAACGTGGTGGAGCTTCTAGCTCCGATACACAGTGATATATTCTTCCAACCGAAATTGTTATTGAACGGTGTTGATATCCGTATTCGTTGCATTCTGTTTGATGCGTGGTGATGCGATCGATTATAAACTAAAAATACTATCTGCTTCACTTTTTGTCAAAAGAGTTACAGTATCACCTGCTGTGCGTCTGGGACACGCACAAGCACTTCTTTCGACCACTGCGAAATACCCCATAGACCGAGTTTGTGTAAAGAACTACTCCATTCCAGCAGGTGCGCGAGTGTCTAACCATGAAAATCTCTTCCTCGGCACTCTACCTAAATCCATCATTTTAGCGATGACTGATAACTCTGCATTTACAGGTGCCTACGACAAAAACCCTTTCGCATTTAAACATTTCCATTTGGAATATATAAATCTCACTTCCGATGGCCTTCACATCCCAACTCGTCCTTTTCAACCACAATATAACATGGGAAATGCTGTAAGAGAGTTTTATCAGCTGGTGTCTGCGACTGGGAGACATCTGAAGAATCAGCCATTAGCCATAGACAGAGAAGATCTTCTCAACGGATACACTCTCTATGCCTTCAACCTAACACCAGATGACGAATGTGGACAACATGTGTCACTAATCAGATCAGGAAATATTAGATTAGAAGCACGCTTCAGAGAGCCCCTGGAACACACAGTGAATCTTTTCATTTATGCAACCTACGACTCTCTTCTTGAAATATCAAACCGGAGACAGGTGCTTGCCGAATACTACTGAAGGTGTGGGTTGAAATGAATACTGTACAGTTGACAGGAATCATGGATAGCATCTGCGATACCAATTTTCTAGGTGTCTTTCCTAGCGACCACCTCCCCAAAGAACCGTTGATAGATAAGCCAGTCCTGCTAATTTATAATACGGATGCATCGGGGGAGCCGGGGCAACACTGGCTAGCGATGTACATAGGTCAAGGTGGCATCGCGTGTTTTTTTGACAGCTTTGGTAATCCACCAACTGCAGAATGCTCCAAGATTTTCTACAAAATAATTCTACACAAGTTCATTATTCCACCAGACAAGTACAAGATTATACTTCTGTCACCTGTGGACAGCATTGTGTCTTTTTTCTGTATTATATATCACAAGGTTTTGAATAGGAAAATATAATGAAATTTTACCATAATGATAATCTATTAAAAAATGATTCTATGGTCTCTCTTTTTGAGAAAAAATTGAAACCCCGTGTCTGTGATAGTAAATCATTTAAGTGTATACAATGTGTGGATGCTGGTAAAATGTTCCAGAAGCATTAATTCATGATGTATTATATGTATATGAATAAATGATACGTAAACAGATTAAACGCTTCTTTTTCTTTTATTTGACATCAGAAACAATAACACAATATACATCATTTAAAAATAATAAATAAAACATGTATAAAATAGACTACACTAAAACACATGGTTATATTTGTAAAACATCAACACATATAATTGTTAATAATCCATCCAGTTTTTAGTATCTAATGTAGGTGAATTAAATACATCTACATTCGGGGTGTTTGAATGCGTGCGTCTCGTGTTACGATATCTCCGTTTTTTCAAAGACATCATCGGTGTGCCATCAAAACCATCCCCTGTTGTTTTTCTTTTAAGCGATTCAATCATATGTCTAACATGTTGGTTGGTCACAGTCGAATAAGGTATGTGCAATTCTGCAAACGCTTCCAGAAACTCGTGCCACCCCACCGGACGCCTGTTGTGGTGACGTCACGCTTTTCAACAGGTCAAACACGTGGGATCCGGGGATGATCGACCCTTTATAAACAAATTCCCCGTTATCAGTCCATGAAGACAAATGCCTGGCTTTGGACATTTTATCCATAATATATTTTACATTTTTCAAACGTCTTTGAGATACATTGTTTAGCTCTTCAGATACGATTGCGTCATCGTCAGATCTATCTGTTGTAGGTCTACTGAGAGCAATATCTGTGGCCTCAGCGGGTGGTGTTGTAAGGGTTAACGTGTTACTATCCATATCATTGTGTTTTACCACATTAAGAAATTGTTGTAAAGCGTTGGTGTAAAGTTTAGCTTTTTCGTACGTATCTAGATCATGTTTCTGAAATATCCCTCTAATAGTTGCATCCAAATTGTCCTCCACAAAAGTGTGTATATTTTCACGAGGTGTTTGCGGCGTCCTTAGTCTGTCCAGTTGATGTCTTGGCACCAAATAATTTTTTTCAGTATGCTCCATTCTCTTCAGATTTAGTTTCTACTTAACAGGCTGGTTATGAACGGTAAAGCTACACTTAGAAGTGGTAATATAAACCCGCCTTTTTGATTAATCAAACGTCTCTTTTTACCTATATTGATCTTTTTATTAGCTACATATTTTATTTCGGTCTTTCTCCTTTTTAAAGATACGTGTTGTTTTGTAGTTAGAGGGATCTTACCGTGAAGAATATTGAGAGCCAGCTCACATAGAGCCAATATTAACTCATCAGGTGCTGAATGCAGAATAACACGTCGTTGTCTGGTGTGGACTTGTATAATAGCTTTAAAAGGTCCAGATTTCTGGAAAGCCTCGAACTCATTGTTAACCTCCTTTCTGAACGTACACCACAGGATAGTCTGACAGCAAATCCGTTCTGAGGCGGTATTTTTCAGGTGTTTGCGCTTTATAATCCATCAGTAAATAGGTGTAAGGACGTTCGGTTGCATCTTGGTAGGCCTCAATAAAAAACTTTGTATTACCAGGAAACATCTGACGGCCCAAAACCCCTATCTGTTGTTTATCACAAGGGTTTTTAAATATTATTAAATAGTTAGTATTATGGCTTATAGTTCTGCTAGATTTACCCTGGAAGAATAGATTCTGTATCAATAATAAACAACTAATCTTGTTGTGGTGAATGTATTGAGTAAACAATTTAGCGATTTCTGGATTGGATGCAGCGTGATCCATAACATCGTCCAATATTAATAATGAACATTTACTGGGTGGAAATAAAGAATCATCATCCAGTTTCTTTGGAATGTTTTCAATCAAAAGTATGCAACAATTCATCGTATAAAGGTTGCCATGATGTATATATGTACACAAAATTATCAAACTTCACAGAACACATTTTGTCTGAGTTATACATTAGAGTTTTCACAAAAAAAGTCTTGCCACTGTTGCTAGGACCGCTAGAACTCCGGAAAATGGATGTTGCAGTCTGTAGTTAAAAGCTTCTGTTTCACAAAATATTCACAAAATATTCACAAAATATTCTTAAAAACCATAAGGGAGTGTGGTGTAATCTGGTAGAAGAACACGTTTGTCATAGACGATCCTGAAACTTTTCACAACTGATCTATTATGCAGTGTGAAACCCAATTTATTGCGCGTGATGGTGTCCGAGCTAGCGAGCAGGTGCGTTCTGGCACCTGTCTCAACATATGAGCGCACCAGACCTGTCAGACTCTCCAGCGTAACTATTTGTGCATTCTCAGCATGAAGTGTTATGCCTTTTGCTTTGAGACATGTATGTCCTTTTCTAGTTTTAAACCCATATGATTTTGGACCCGACGAAGAGAATACCGTTATTAGGTCGTCCGACTCTAATTCGCTTGTGAGATCGCCCAAATATGCACCTGTTCCAGGAATCCATTCCCCATTTTTCGATACAAAAACCACACTATCCGTATCTGAATAAATGATTCGTTCACCTAATTTATCCAAAAGATTGTAGAGTTCAAGTCGTGCGTACGCAGTGGTGAATGCACCGATGAACACATTAACATCGCGAGTGGGTGAGGGATCTTTTTCTGCATGAGACTATTGTATTAATGCTACCGAATTCGATACAAAAGAGAAATGTTTTATCACATATGCGTTACTAAAAAGACGCTGTGTAAACGCTTCGGGGTCTGTCAGAAGTTCCGTGGTCGGGAGATGTGTGCGTAAAGAGAACCGCCCCCAAAGCGTGTTCAAAATAAGTTTACTTATAGATCTTTTTGCGGGGTTGTGTGAGATATTAGAAACATCCAATTGAACACCCTGGTTTTCAAGATAATCATCGACATAAGCTTGTTTGTCTTCGTCTGTCACTACGTGTGAGGGGTAGCCAGAGGCTTCCTGTTTGAATTTTAGAAATGTATTTACATAATCTGTGAACAATGTGTTAGATGTCTTTTCAAAATGCCAGACTTCATCCGTTTTCAGCACTTTATAGCCGTGTTGAATAGCTCGCTGTAATTCAACGGAAACCCACGTCCCTGTAATGCATCTGCCGTTATCTGCATGTTTGCATTGAGGGTTCTGAATCTGATTCTCTGCACATGTCCTGCACAAAGAACGGTGAGTAATGTCTTGTCCTGTTATTGTCACCTGCACCTCATGCCACATGTTTACCATAGCCTTCCCCGTCGGCAATATAGGGTTTATATGTGATAAATGCAAGGAGACAGTCAGGCTGACGGAGAAGATTTCAGAATTAGAGACACGCATCCAAACTTTAATCGAGGAGAGTAAGTGTGCTCGAGCCTTAGATACTACTTTGGATGCGCCTAGCATAGTGAACCATTTACATGATTCGGTTCCAGCTGAGTTCTTGCCTGTGCAGCCAGGCAGATGGGTAACTGTGAGAGATCGCTCTAGTCGCGGATCAAAAAACCACTCTTCTGTTCCGATCACCATAACAAATCGATTTGCCCCACTCAGTGAAACACCCACTGAGAATTATGTTGATTATGCCCTGGTAATTGGCGATTCTATTACACGGAACGTGAAAATAGAGACACCAGCCACCATAGTCACATGTTTGCCGGGAGCCAGAGCGCCTGACATCAAAGCAAATTTAAAAGTGCTGGCTAATGCTAATCGTAAATTCTCTAAGATTGTTATTCACGTCGGCACAAATGATGTTCGACTTCGCCAGTCGGAGATCACCAAAATTAATATTAAAGAGGTGTTTGAACTCGCAAGTACGATGTCAGGCACTGTAATTTGCTCTGGTCCCCTTCCTGTTCGAAGGAGTGATGAGATAGTTAGTAGATTGTGTTCACTCAATGGCTGGTTGTCTAATTGGTGTCCGCAAAATAATATAGAATTCATAGACAATTGGAAAAGTTTTTGGGGCAAACCTGACCTGTTAAAAAGAGATGGTATTCATCCCTCCTGGGATGGTGCTGCTCTTCTCTCTAGTAATTTGGCTCATAGTCTTAGAGATAAAACATGACAACCTGGGGCTCAGGTCAGGAAGCAGACAGACTGGCTAAACCGACCGTCTGCTAGCGGCCTCACGTCACCAAGGTCAGATAAATCCCATCACATAGAGGCTCTTTCACCTAGATATCATCATATAGAGACTGTGTCTGTTCCCCGAATTTGGAAATCCAAAAAACTGCCAAACCTTTCTAAGGTTAAAAGTTTAATTGATGTTCAACAAATAAAAAACAGATATAATACAGATGAGCAAACGATAAAGCTTGGGTTGTTGAATATTCGATCCCTTAATTCAAAAGCGCTCATAGTTAATGATAAGATTACAGACTATAACCTAGATATGCTGTGTTTGACAGAAACCTGGCTAAAACCAAACGATTACATTACTTTAAATGAGTCCACTCCGCAAGATTATTGTTATAAACATGAGCCTCGCCCGAAAGGCAAAGGGGGAGGTGTTGCTGTCATTTATAGTAATATTTTCAAAACCACTAAGAAATCTAGTTTTAAATATACTTCTTTTGAAGTGTTGGTGCTTAATGTAAAAATATATAGTGTAAACAATAAATCACGTTTGAGAATTCTGCTGGCTACTGTTTACAGGCCACCAGGGCACCATAAAGATTTTATCAAAGAATTTGCTGACTTTCTATCAGAATTAGTATTGGCTGCCGATAAAGTCCTAATTGTTGGTGATTTTAATATACATGTAGATAATGAAAAAGATGCATTGGGATTGGCATTTAAAGACATTATAAACTCAATTGGAGTGAGACAACACGTGTCAGAACCTACTCATTGTCGTAACCATACTCTAGATCTAATATTATCTCATGGAATAGATGTTGATGCCGTTGAAATTCTGCAGCAGAGTGACGACATCTCAGATCATTATCTAGTCTTGTGTAAATTACATTTAGCCAAGGCTGCAAAGCCGACTCCGTGTTATAAATATGTTAGACCTATCACTTCTGCCACTAAAGATGGCTTTATTAATAATCTTCCTAATCAGTTTCATCATCTCAGCATCCCGGATAGCTTAGAAGAACTTGATATTGCAACAGAAACGTTTGAATCTCTATTTTCCAGCACTTTAGACATAGTTGCTCCGTTGCGCTTAAAGAAGATTAAAGAAAATAGTCCAACGCCGTGGTACAACGAGCACACCCGGGCCCTTAAGAGAGCAGCCAGAAAAATGGAGCGAAACTGGAAGAAAACAAAACTAGAGGTATTTCGGATTTCATGGAAGGAGAGCTCGATTGTTTACAGAGAGGCATTAAAAGATGCTAGAACGGATTATTTTTCAACCCTATTAGAAGAAAATAAACATAATCCTAGGTATTTATTTGAACAAGTGGCTAAACTAACGAAAAAGAAAGCTTCAAGCCCAGAAGTTTCCAAGAAACACAGCAGTAATGACTTTATGAACTTCTTCACTTATAAGATCTATAATATCAGGGACAAAATTATAACTATGCAACCGTCTACTACAGTAGCGCATCAGGGAGTGCATTGTAGTCTCCGTGAGGAACATTTTGATTCATTTGTTGCTATAGGAGAGGAAGAATTTTGCAAACTTGTTAATTCATCTAAATCGACAACTTGTATGCTAGACCCTATACCGACTAAGCTACTGAAAGAGATGCTTCCAGAGGTCATAGATCCTCTTCTAAATATCATTAATTCATCTTTGTCTCTAGGATACGTACCAAAAACCTTTAAGTTGGCTATGATTAAACCGCTTGTTAAAAAAACGCAACTTGATCCGACAGAATTAGTCAATTATAGGCCAATCTCGAATCTGCCTTTTCTGTCAAAGATACTAGAAAAAGCAGTTTCATCACAACTTTGTTCCTTTTTAGAAAGAAATAATATCTGCGAGGATTTTCAGTCCGGATTTAGACCGTACCATAGTACTGAGACTGCTCTCATTAAAGTCACAAATGATTTGCTCTTATCATCCGATCGTGGTTGTATCTCTCTATTAGTGTTACTTGATCTTAGTGCTGCATTTGATACTATCGACCACAACATTCTTTTAAATAGACTAGAAAACTATGTTGGCATTAGTGGAATTGCACTAGCATGGTTTAAATCATACTTATCTGACCGTTATCAGTTTGTAGCAGTAAATGAAGAGATGTCTTATCGATCACAAGTTCAGTATGGCATACCACAAGGCTCAGTACTAGGACCGCTGCTGTTCACTCTGTACATGCTACCATTAGGATATATCATTAGGAAATATGGAATTAGCTTCCACTGTTATGCTGATGATACTCAGCTGTATATTTCTTCAAAACCTAACGAAACTTACCAATTCTCAAAATTAACGGAATGCATAGCTGATATAAAAAATTGGATGACCAGTAATTTCCTATTACTAAATTCTGAAAAAACAGAGATTCTAATCATTGGACAAAAAACTGCCACACGTAATAACCCAGAATACTGTCTAACAATCGATGGCTGCTCTGTTAAGTCTTCGTCGTCAGTTAGGAACCTGGGTGTGCTCTTTGATACCAATCTTTCATTTGAAAGTCACGTGTCTAGTATCTGTAAAACCGCATTTTTCTATCTTAAAAATATATCTAAATTACGTCATATGCTCTCACTGACAAATGCGGAACAATTAGTTCATGCATTCATGACATCAAGGCTAGATTATTGTAATGCTCTACTGGGTGGTTGCCCTGCACGCTTAATAAACAAACTACAGCTAGTTCAAAACGCAGCCGCTAGAGTTCTTACCAGAACCAGGAAGTATGACCATATTAGCCCGGTTCTGTCAACACTGCATTGGCTGCCTATTAAACATCGTATACATTTTAAAATATTGCTGATTACTTACAAAGCACTAAATGGTTTAGCTCCCCAGTACTTGAGCGAGCTCTTAACGCATTATAGTCCTTCACGTCTATTGCGATCTCAAAATTCTGGCCAGTTGATAATACCTAGAATATCAAAATCGACTGCTGGCGGTAGATCCTTTTCCTATTTAGCACCAAAACTTTGGAACAATCTTCCTAACACGGTCCGGGAAGCAGATACAGTCTGTCAGTTTAAATCTAGACTAAAAACACATCTCTTTGGCTTAGCATACACATAACACATTATAGATTTCTATAATTCAATGTTAGGCTGCATAGTTTAGATCAGCCGGAACCGGGAACACTTCCCATAATTCCTGATGTACTTTGTACATCATAAGAAGGATGGCGTCTATGCTAATATTAGTCTCTCTGCTTATCCCGAGGTTTACCGCGAACCGCCGGATCCAGGCCATATCCAGATCTGAGGAAGGACCATCACATGGACACGACGACAACGCATCCCTGATGAGCCAGCCCCATCAACACTGTGAAGGCCCATGAACACCTCAACACAGTCATCTCCTCACCGGCCGGATGACCCAACCCAACCAGATGAACTGGATAAATATCGTGAAAGTTCTGATCACATCTGACTCCTGACATTATGCTGCCTAACTCATAATCATACACTGTTCGTTCATTGGCCAAAGGAGGACTGGCCCCCTGACTGAGCCTGGGTTCTCCCAAGGTTTTTTTCTCCATTCTGTCCCTGATGGAGTTATGGTTCCTTGCCACTGTTGCCTTTTTCGCCTCTCTTCGCTTTTGTCGCCATTGGCTTTTGGCTTGCTTAGTTGGGGACATTTAACATTTAATTTTGAATTTAACAATACTATTACAACATTGTTTTCCTGTTATCTCTGTAAAGCTGCTTTGAAACAATTTGTATTGTAAAAAGCGCTATATAAAAAAGGTGACTTGACTTGACTTGACAAAGGAAACATTAGTTTACCGGCACATCTGTAAGGTAATACAGGGTCGAATAGCCCACGTGGTGGGAGGATAGTAGCTTTGACAAGTCCAAAATAATTCTCTATAGGTTCAAAATCCTTAATTGTCCGATAGGGCAATCTTACATGACTGCACGTAGGGATACAAGGATGTGAAATCGTAATAATCAACTCTCTCATCATCGGCTGTTTTGTGGTATAATTTATATGCGTTTGTACGGCCTCCGAATAACGCATCACGTGGCCTTAACCTCTCAGGTGCCTCGTAAGAATCCATAAACTGTATGACATCCGGATCTGTTTGTTTTGCCCTTAACCATTCGCATTCCCAGATAGTGATCACACGCAATGAATACACTTTACGAAGTGTTTCTATCTTTTCATCAGATTGTCTCCTGAGTTCCCCGAAAGAGAGCCTCGACAGGGGCTGAATTTCATCCCACTTAAATCTACAGCTGTGTCCATGAAAGAAACACCCCAAGAATTCTAAAGCCGTTTTCACACCCTCATCGTTCTCGAAATACCCACCAACATGATAGGGTCCGAACTTTACTTCCCCGCTATTCAAAGCGTGTTGGATTTTTACGTTTTGCTTTTTTTGGTAATATTCCAGCCACTGTACACCCACGTCTGAGTACGTTTTGTGTTGATTAATGTACGCATGACTATGGGTGAGAGCTAAAGTGTCACGTGTCAGAAAATTAGTCTTAAACGTTTTCATACAGGTGCCTGGCAACGTTACCGATTTAAACGGATCATTGTTTGTGATTTTTAAAAACTCACCCCTGTAACTCAAACAGGCTTCACGTAGAATAATCACATCATTCCTGCAGTAAAAAGCTAGCTCCTTTTTTAAGTCAAAAACCCCAATACACTTGCGTACCAAAGATCAAATCTAGCGCGCTCGGAATGACTCATTGTCTCATACCCGTAAAATTCTTTTGCCGGATAAGGCCCCACATAATTTGCATTCTCCAACCTATTAAAGTGATGTGGGAAAAAACCCTTTTCACATACCCTTAGGTTTAACGCTGCAGGAATCTTTGCCAAAGACATTGGAATGAATTGAAAAGAGTCAATAAATCGCTGTCTAAACGTAGTATCATACATGTATAAGATACGACACCCTAGCATAATAATTTTCGGTGTTAATCCATCGCTGGTGAGATATTCAAGAAGAATAAAATTATCAAAACCTGAGGCGTTATGTCCTATGAATGTAAAGCCTGTATATTTTGGTCGTCTGAAGTGTTTAATCAGACGTTCCACGCAATCTGTACCAGCAGCCTCAAACGTTTTACCGTCATGCGTCATGGCGCATACATAATTAGCAGTGTGTCTACCATTTTCAAACATAGTTTCAAAATCGTAATAAATGTATTTCTCATCATATGTTTCGGGCTTGAGAGGTTGAATGTAGCATTCGTGACTACCAACAGATGGTAAAATCTCTTTGCAATGTACACAGCACTTCGGTGCACATGTGTGTGACTTTTTTGGACAACCTGTCACAACTTTGGCCGTCATGACACCATTATAACTGTGTCATGAATATTTTACTTGTCCTCAAGTAAAGTGGAACACATTGTACTAGTTATAAAGATGTCATTAAGGGTTATTACACTGTAAAATGCTTTAAGTTTGATAATAAGACCTGTTATGACATTTTGTGACAGGTTGACAGGTTATGATTTCTTGGTTAATGTCAAGTTGTCATAATCAAGACATTTTTGTCTTGGGTAATGTCAAGTTGTCATAACAAAGACATTTTTGTCTTTGTTAATGTCAAGTTGTCATAACAAAGACATTTTAAACGATGTCAACTGTGCATTAAAAGTGTCATAATTTACCGAATGACACTTAATGACAACAGTCATAAACATTCATAAAGACTCCTTCATGTTCATGACAGGTGTTATGTCATGTTTATGACAGTGTCATGTCAGTCTTATGCACACCCCTTCAAATAAAGTGTTACCTTTATTTTTATTGATAGCAATGTTTGTTCCTTTTAATTTCATGATAAATGCAAATCATAAGCATTATTGTCATTGTTAAGATTTTGGCATACTATGCAAAACATTTCTGATTGGGTCATCATTAAATTTTTTTACATATTTGCTAGGCATTCGAGCACATAAACAATATCAACAAACATAAGATTTAGGGCCAACATAGTAGCATACTGCTCTGATAGGACAAGAGTAGTTTATTGCAAACTTTGGCAAATCCATTATGATGATTATTTCATACTTTTATCATGTCAAGAAGCTTCAAAATCAAACTTGTTGCATGTAGAAAGCACAAAATTTTTACTGGTCAAACCATCCTGCTCCATCATCAGTCTCCTGGCTGCCATTTGGAGAACAGATTGCATTGGGATTTTTGACAGGACGCCACCATGGCAATACAGCTTTAGCAATTAACCTTGATGTCACTGTAATTACTAAGTCACTTTAGTCAAATGAATTAATTTCCCAAAAGGATGTTGAAACCAAATTATCCCCTCTCCTTCTAAAGCAAGCCAATATGGAGGCTGGTAATTAGAGAGAGGAGGAAAAAGAGGGAGCAGTTTCCATATTCCTGTCTTTCACAGGATGTTTTCCAGTAATCTGCCCCTAGTGTGTAGTGAACAAGAGTGTGTAGAATACTTAATATGTGATAGAGACTAGTATACTGATAAATCCACAGAGTTTTATCTATCTATTGAACTAAAGTATAAACGTATGCTAAATGTATTTTCACAGAGCTTTTGTGTCAGGGTCCTGTCTGTTTTGTCTTTGTTTAATGTTTCTTTGTTTGTCTTGTGCCTGAGCACATGGCTTTGTCTTTATTTGTGTTGGTCATGTGCTCCTCTCAAACACTCCCCCTTGTTTCGTTCTTGGCTGCATCCGAAAACCTAGGCAGCTGACTTGTTGCCTGGGTGCCCTGTCAGGCAATGACTTAGCAGGCAGCGTTTACGCATGAAGATATTTCATGAAACTGATTTCAGACAGACATTCGGAGGCAGCGACCTAATTTCTCAAAGAGTCTGAAGCGATTTGTTTCGAAATAGTTTGAAGGTTCAGTCCCTCTGAACTCCTCCTTTCCATTAGCCTAATCTGCTCTGATTGATCAGATGGCCCAGTCTATTGTGATTGGTCTACCGCTTACAGCTTGTGTCAATAACAAAAATCCTATAACCAACACTGAATTTCACTCAGAAGACTTCCTCAGTCCTCAGAGATTGTATACATTGTCATAGGTGCCATAACGGGGGGAGGATTAGGATGATTCTCAGGGCCCTGTTCACACCTGGGGCCCAGCAGAACCCCATAATATCTTGTATGATTTTACTGTAGTGTTTCAATTACCTCTTCAAAACATTTCTTTTAAGAACCACGCTGTAATGAAATGTCTGAAAGGCAAATGGGGAGGTGTTGCTGTAATTTATAGTAATATTTTCAAAACCACTAAGAAATCTAGTTTTAAATATACTTCTTTTGAAGTGTTGGTGCTTAATGTAAAAATATATAGTGTAAACGATAAATCACGTTTGAGAATTCTGCTGGCTACTGTATACAGGCCACCAGGGCACCATAAAGATTTTATCAAAGAATTTGCGGACTTTCTATCGGAATTAGTGTTGGCTGCAGATAAAGTACTAATTGTTGGTGATTTTAATATACATGTAGATAATGAAAAAGATGCATTGGGATTGACATTTAAAGACATTGTGAACTCAATTGGAGTTAGACAACACGTGTCCAGACCTACTTATTGTTGTAATCATACTCTAGATCTAATACTATCACATGGAATAGATGCTGATGCTGTTGAAATTCTGCAGCAGAGCGATGACATCTCAGATCATTTTCTAGTCTCATGTAAATTACATTTAGCCAAGGCTGCAAAGCCAACTCCGTGTTATAAATATGTTATACCTATAACTTATGCCACTAAAGATTGCTTTATCAATAATCTTCCTAATCAGTTTCATCATCTCAGCATCCTGGATAGCTCAGAAGAACTTGATATTGCAACAGAAACTTTTAACTCTCTCTTTTCCAGCACTTTAGACACAGTTGCTCATTTGCGCTTAAAGAAGATTAAAGAAAATAGTCCAACTCCGTGGTACAACGAGCACACTCAGGCCCTAAAGAGAGCAGCCAGAAAAATAGAGCGCAACTGAGGTATTTCGGATTTCATGGAAAGAGAGCTCGATTGCTTACAGAGAGGCCTTAAAAGCTGCTAGATCTGCTTATTTTTCAACCCTATTAGAAGAAAATAAACATAATCCTAGGTATTTATTTGAAACAGTGGCTAAACTAACGAAAAAGAAAGCTTCAAGCCCAGAAGTGTCCAAGTAACACAGCAGTAATGACTTTATGAACTTCTTCACTTATAAGATTGATAATATCAGGGACAAAGATATAACTATGCAACCGTCTACAACAATATCACATCCGGGAGTGCATTGTAGTCTCCCTGAGGAAAAATTGTATTTATTTATTGCTATAAGAGAGGAACTTTAGACCAGGTTCCAGTTGGTCAATCGCGCAGTCTATTTCAGTTATCTCAAAATAGCAATGCGCCAACAATGCACCTGACCACACCTCATTTTCAGACCAACACAAATAGGCACACAAATAGGTGCAAATGCATCTGCTATTTAAATAACATGGCGCAGGGCGTGAAAAGATAACTGCGTCGTGCTGAAACTAGCAAAAAAAACACTTGCATGGCACCTGGCGCTGCATTGCGCTGGGTGTATGTTAGGGCCCCATGTGTTACTCACCTGTTTCCTCAGTTCCTTATTGAAATAAACTCCCACTCATGCATTCATCAAGACATTCAATATTAGTGTGCCGTTACACTGAGACACTGGTTACAGTAATAGATTCCTGAGAATCACTACCAAGTCTCCTGAGAAAGAAAATAAATCTCTGAGCAATATTTTTTCTTAACTGATCTGTTTATTATCCTCTTTACTTAAGCAAGAAGATGCCTAATCTTTTTTAGTTTTATTTTTACATTTTGTATAATAGAATACTTTTTAATTCAAAGTGGTGTTTCCAAAAATGTTTAAAACCTTTCTAATCCGAACTCCAGTGATTGCTTTCTTCTAAATGTCTCATCTCTTCATGTCTCACTGTGACCTTTATAATAAGCACTGTTGCACCCAAACACAGCCATCACACCAAAGTGATCAACGACAGAGATCTTGGGTATCAATTTATCCTGACAGGCCCTAAATGGAATTACGGAGGCCGGCACTGAAATATTATATTGACTTTATTATAATGTATTAAGAGGGTGTCATGCAAGGCCTGGTAAATTAAAAATTTCTTTGAGCTATTGACAGTGATGAAGAAGAATGCTTCCAGAAAGCTATTATGGCTGGTGTGGTGGCAGTGACAGCTGTGGTTATAGCCAGGCCCGTGTGGGAATCACACTGGACAGGTGGGAGGAAACAGGCCATGAAATACTGACAAAGGGATGTCATCAAAGACCCTGTCACCATGTCTGCTCAGGCCTGCTTTTGGACACATTTGGAAATGGGTTGTAATAGTTTTTAGGAAAATGGGTCATAATCATTGTAGGTACTTTGGTACGTAGGTATCGTAGGTAATCATTGTAAGTCTTTAATCTTATTGCATACTAATGTTGCAAACATTACGCTACAAAAAAGTACCATAAATATCCAATGAGTAATCTATATGTGATCCGTCATCCGGTGAGCACTTATAGGCCAAGTCTGAAGCCATGCTACAGCTTTAAAAAGGCCAAAATGTAATTTTAATTTGACATTCACTGAATATGTCTAAAATTCTGTCAAATTGAATTCCCGCTTGCTCATATGTAACATAATTAATTTCAATGGTTTGATAACATATTTGTATGATTTCTACAGTGCGTAACATGCATTGTAACGGAAGAACACTTTTGAATCAGTTTGTGTTTTACATATTTCTAAATATTTTTGTTGTTGGATCGACTGCTTTGGATTTCGACCGAAAACAGGAAAAAAATACAGGTATGTGAGCTGGCTGAATTAACATCATTTTTATTCATATCTTTCACATCTACTGCAGTCAGATTGACCGTGTTCACTCTTAATAACACCACTCACATGGCTGTGCACTTGTAATGACATATCAAGGATGTTAAGAGGCTAAAAAACAGGTTTAAAACTTGCCCCATTGAAGTCAACAGGGTGCAAATTTTTAAAAGAAAATAACACGGTGTAGGCAACGCCGATTTTTGTCGTTGTTCTCTGTACTGACAACACTCCAAATGTACAAAACAATTAGCTCAATGTTAAAATTGACCGGAGTTCTCCTTTAAGTAGTAAAATATTTTAGTGCTGGTAATGGAATTATTTAAAGAATTCAGCCACACGAAAATAAATTGTGTCTTGCCCTCAAGCCACAATTATTGAATGGTAATTTGTGTATCTTTTTTTTTGTATATAACTTTTCAAAATATCACAAACACAGGTTTTTTTTTACATACATTTAAATGGCCTAGATGTTGCATTGTTGCATTATTATTGTTGAATTATTAAAGGTACACTATGTAACTCTAGCGGTTAAAAAACAAAGCTGCATGCATTTTGCAGAAGAACATTGTTTTGGTTGTGCTTCGTGACTGTGCGGATGAATGATGTTCTTTCTCATAACAAAAAAATAAAAAATAAAATAGAGAGTTTTTTCTACTGCTCATTAATCACTACTAGTTTTAAGAGATACAACCAGTTTAGATGGAGGATCTCGAGCTGACTAAGTGAAGACGTTACTGTAGCTATACCCAACACTAGCCCGTGCAGCAGGGCAAGGTGATCGTAAGTGGCGGAACAAAACTCTGGCCCTCTCTGACTTAGTAGACTGTCCTCACTCAATGGCTGGCTGTCTTCAGGTAGTTATAAAGCATTTAGTAGTGGTCAATTAACTATTTTTGTGAGCTCATCTAAAGTGAGGACTAGTTATGCCTTGTAAAGCATTTGCAAAGGAGATTTAAAGGCTCCTTTATCTTCTAAACAGAAAAAAAAAACAGACACAACACAGTGATACAGAACATAGAAATATTAACAGCCTTTAAATCTGCTTTGTAAATGCTTTACAAGGCATAACTAGTCCTCACTTTAGACAAGCTCTCAAAATAGTTAACTGATCACGGTAACACTTTATATTACGACCCGCAAACAACTGCGTAAGTAAACCGAAATTACGGTGTACGTTTTTGCAATTATAGTGTACTTCTGTGTAGGTATAAGGGAACAATATGTTACCTTTTGGGTTATAAAGGGGTAACAAGCGCCACTTTAATTTACAGCCCGCAGGAGTTACACTTACCCTGTAAATACACAGAACAAGGGGGTAACAAGCGCCACTTTAATTTACAGCCCGCAGGAGTTACACTTACCCTGTAAATACAGTTGAAACGGGTAACAAACACTACTGAATATGTAACAATACGAAACAACATGATTTGCACAGTACAGAGAAAGGTACTCTTATTAAGAAAACAAAACAACATTTTTTTTTTACACAGTATATTTGCCCTGACATTTAAGTGTCATTACAATACAATGTGATAAGGTATGTACTAAGTACATGTTACGTTCTAAATTAAAATCATAGCAAAACAAAATTTTTTTGGTTTAACGTTAAGTAGTTTAGTAAGAAAAGCCAATAAATTTAATTTTTATCATACTGTGCTTACATACAGCCATATATATATATATATATATATGTTTAATTTACAACCCACAGATGTCAAAATTACCCTGTAACTACATTGCACAAGAACATATTTTGCCAGAAATGTGATAAAAACTTTTATATAAAACAGACAATTTTTGCCTGGAATATATTAACAGAATAGGTACCTGTTAGTTTTAAAATAATTACATTTTAAATAATTTGCTTATATATCTGGTTGTACCCCTTATTACCCAAAACTTAACATATTGTTCCCTTATACCTACACGGAGGTACACTATAATTACAGAAACGTACACGTAATTTCGGTTTACTTACGAAGTTCTTTGCAGGTTGTATATCTGCTTGTTAGCCCTTTATTACCCAAAACTTAACATATTGTTCCCTAATACCTATACGGAAGTACACTATAATTACAGAAACATACACCGTAATTTCGGTTTACTTATGCAGTTGTTTGCGGGTCATAATATAAAGTGTTACCCTGATCACTACTAAAAATGCTTTATAACTACCTGAATTAACCCTGAATTACAGTATAAATACATGTTAATAAAGCATTTACTAACACACTAAGTAACTATTACTATATGTCTGAATAATAAGATGTTTGAATGTACATTTAAATAGTTTATTAATCATTTACTTACACTTTCTAAGTGATCTTATGATAACGCCTAAACAACTGGTTTGTAAATAATGCGATACTTCATTTAGAAATTATAAATTGGTCATTAATAATGTGTGAAAATACAATTATTAAACACATTATAGATATGCTTTTAGTCAAGTCAAGTCATCTTCATTTATATAGCGCTTTTAACAATGTAGATTGTTTCAAAGCAACTTTACAGAGATAAACATATAATTTAAGGTAACAGAGATTGTTTTATAGCGGTTCTTGAACAACGTTATTTTCCAGCTAAAGTTAGTTTTGATTGATTCACTTCCGGCAAAATGATCATCTGTTATTAAATTAGGGGCCGCTAAGACGATGCCGTTCTCTCTAAACAGACTCCAAACGTGAACCTGTGATAAACGCTGATAGCGTTCACATGCGCATCAAGAATTGATTCTATAGTTATGTGCGTTTGAATATACTGTATGTGCGCAGGTTTGTAATTCCCTACAAACCATGCCTAAACAAACTACTTGTCCTGCCTACAAATTTTGATACACACATTTGATTTGATTTTATCACTTCGGGGTAGGTAAGCGAACCGAATTTTCCACAACTCTTTATCTGTAGAGAGGGAAAGGGATCCTCCATAGGGAGAGGCTAGTTGGCACTTCAGCACGGCATTGTCATCGGGTCCAGGTGAAGCTCCTCGTCAAATCTGGATACGGCCTGGATCCAGCAGGCTGCGGGAAAACCTCGGGATAAACAAAGACACTAAAATTAGCGTAGATGCCATTCTTCTTATGATGTAATGAGTACATCAGGATTTAAAGGAAGCTTTCCCAGTTCCGGCTGACCTAATCTATGCAGCCTAATATTGAATTATAGAAGTATATAATGTATTATGTGTATGCTAGGTCAAAGAGATGTGTTTTTAGTCTAGCTTTGAACTGACAGCGTGTGTCTGCTTCCTGGACAATGGTTGGAAGACTGTTCCAAAGTTTTGGCGGTAAATAGGAAAAGGATTTACCACCAGCAGTCGATTTTGATATTCTAGGTATTAAGTCAAGTCAAGTCACCTTTATTTATATAGCGCTTTTTACAATACAAATTGTTTCAAAGCAGCTTTACAGAGATAACAGGAAAACAATGTTGTAATAGTATTGTTAAATTCAAAATTAAATGTTAAATGTCCCCAACTAAGCAAGCCAAAAGCTAATGGCGACAAAGGCGAAGAGAGGCGAAAAAGGCAACAGTGGCAAGGAACCAAAACTCCATCAGATGACAGAATGGAGAAAAAAAAAACCTTGGGAGAACCCAGGCTCAGTCAGGGGGCCAGTCCAACTTTGGCCAACGAACGAACAGTGTATAATTATGAGTTAGGCAGCATAATGTCAGGAGTCAGATGTGATCAGAACTTTCATGATATTTATCCAGTTCATCTGGTTGGGTTGGGTCATCCGGCCGGTGAGGAGATGACTGTGTTGAGGTGTTCATGGGCCTTCACAGTGTTGATGGGGCTGGCTCATCAGGGATGCGTTGTCGTCGTGTCCATGTGATGGTCCTTCCTCAGATCTGGATATGGCCTGGATCCGGCGGTTCGCGGTAAACCTCGGGATAAGCAGAGAGACTAATATTAGCGTAGACGCCATCCTTCTTATGATGTACAAAGTACATCAGGAATTATGGGAAGTGTTCCCGGTTCCGGCTGATCTAAACTATGCAGCCTAACATTGAATTATAGAAATCTATAATGTGTTATGTGTATGCTAAGTCAAAGAGATGTGTTTTTAGTCTAGATTTAAACTGACAGACTGTATCTGCTTCCCGGACTGTGTTAGGAAGATTGTTCCAAAGTTTTGGTGCTAAATAGGAAAAGGATCTACCGCCAGCAGTCGATTTTGATATTCTAGGTATTATCAATTGGCCAGAATTTTGAGATCGCAATAGACATGAAGGACTATAATGCGTTAAGAGCTCACTCAAGTACTGGGGAGCTAAACCATTTAGTGCTTTGTAAGTAATCAGCAATATTTTAAAATTTATACGATGTTTAATAGGCAGCCAATGCAGTGTTGACAGAACCGGGCTAATATGGTCATACTTCCTGGTTCTGGTAAGAACTCTAGCGGCTGCGTTTTGAACTAGCTGTAGTTTGTTTATTAAGCGTGCAGGGCAACCACCCAGTAGAGCATTACAATAATCTAGCCTTGATGTCATGAATGCATGAACTAATTGTTCCGCATTTGTCAGTGAGAGCATATGACGTAATTTAGATATATTTTTAAGATGGAAAAATGCGGTTTTACAGATACTAGACACGTGACTTTCAAATGAAAGATTGGTATCAAAGAGCACACCCAGGTTCCTAACTGACGACGAAGACTTAACAGAGCAGCCATCGATTGTTAGACAGTATTCTGGGTTATTACGTGTGGCAGTTTTTTGTCCAATGATTAGAATCTCTGTTTTTTCAGAATTTAGTAATAGGAAATTACTGGTCATCCAATTTTTTATATCAGCTATGCATTCCGTTAATTTTGAGAATTGGTACGTTTCGTTAGGTTTTGAAGAAATATAGAGCTGAGTATCATCAGCATAACAGTGGAAGCTAATTCCATATTTCCTAATGATATATCCTAATGGTAGCATGTACAGAGTGAACAGCAGCGGTCCTAGTACTGAGCCTTGTGGTACGCCATACTGAACTTGTGATCGATAAGACATCTCTTCATTTACTGCTACAAACTGAAAACGGTCAGATAAGTATGATTTAAACCATGCTAGTGCAATTCCACTAATGCCAACATAGTTTTCTAGTCTATTTAAAAGAATGTTGTGGTCTATAGTATCAAATGCAGCACTAAGATCAAGTAACACTAATAGAGAGATACAACCACGGTCGGATGATAAGAGCAAATCATTTGTGACTTTAATGAGAGCAGTCTCAGTACTATGGTACGGTCTAAATCCGGACTGAAAATCCTTGCAGATATTATTTCTTTCTAAAAAGGAACACAGTTGTGATGATACTGCTTTTTCTAGTATCTTTGACAGAAAAGGCAGATTCGAGATTGGCCTGTAATTGACTAATTCTGTCGGATCAAGTTGCGGTTTTTTAACAAGCGGTTTAATCATAGCCAACTTAAAGGTTTTTGGTACGTATCCTAGAGACAAAGATGAATTAATGATATTTAGAAGAGGATCTATGACCTCTGGAAGCATCTCTTTCAGTAGCTTAGTCGGTATAGGGTCTAGCATACAAGTTGTCGATTTAGATGAATTAACAAGTTTGCAAAATTCTTCCTCTCCTATAGCAACAAATGAATCAAAATGTTCCTCACGGAGACTACAATGCACTCCCTGATGCGCTACTGTAGTAGACGGTTGCATAGTTATAATTTTGTCCCTGATATTATAGATCTTATAAGTAAAGAAGTTCATAAAGTCATTACTGCTGTGTTTCTTGGAAACTTCTGGGCTTGAAGCTTTCTATTTCGTTAGTTTAGCCACTTGTTCAAATAAATACCTAGGATTATGTTTATTTTCTTCTAATAGGGTTGAAAAATAATCCGTTCTAGCATCTTTTAATGCCTCTCTGTAAACAATCGAGCTCTCCTTCCATGAAATCCGAAATACCTCTAGTTTTGTTTTCTTCTAGTTTCGCTCCATTTTTCTTGCTGCTCTCTTAAGGGCCCGGGTGTGCTCGTTGTACCACGGCTTTGGGCTATTTTCTTTAATCTTCTTTAAGCGCAACGGAGCAACTATGTCTAAAGTGCTGGAAAAGAGAGATTCAAACGTTTCTGTTACAATATCAAGTTCTTCTAAGCTATCCGGGATGCTGAGATGATGAAACTGATTAGGAAGATTATTAATAAAGCCATCTTTAGTGGCAGAAGTGATAGGTCTAACATATTTATAACACGGAGTCGGCTTTGCAGCCTTGGCTAAATGTAATTTACACGAGACTAGATAATGATCTGAGATGTCGTCGCTCTGCTGCAGAATTTCAACGGCATCAACATCTATTCCATGAGATAATATTAGATCTAGAGTATGGTTACTGTCACGGGTGTGGTGTATCCAGGAAGGACGAGGAGACGAGGAATCACGAGGAACAGGCTTTAATGAACAAAAAAACTCAGGACTACAACACACTCTATACATGAACGTATATAGACGCAAGAACCGACCAAGGACAGACAGAACGGAAGGAACTAAATACAGATACAAATGAAGACTAACAAGGTGAAGACAGGTGACACAGATGATGATAACGAGGAACAGGCTGGTAAGTGAGGGAGTGAGTTCAGGTGTGGAGACAAGGAGGATTCTGGGGAGTGTAGTGAAGACGAAGACAGACAGGTGCAGACGAAGACTGTGACAGTTACGACAATGAGTAGGTTCTGACACGTGTTGTCTCACTCCAACTGAGTTTATAATGTCTTTAAATGCCAATCCCAATGCATCTTTTTCATTATCTACATGTATATTAAAATCACCAACAATTAGGACTTTATCGGCAGCCAATACTAATTCTGATAGAAAGTCAGCAAATTCTTTGATAAAATCTTTATGGTGCCCTGGTGGCCTGTATACAGTAGCCAGCAGAATTCTCAAACGTGATTTATTGTTTACACTATATATTTTTACATTAAGCACCAACACTTCAAAAGAAGTATATTTAAAACTAGATTTCTTAGTGGTTTTGAAAATATTACTATAAATTACAGCAACACCTCCCCCTTTGCCTTTCGGACGAGGCTCATGTTTATAACAGTAATCTTGCGGAGTGGACTCATTTAAAGTAATGTAATCGTTTGGTTTTAGCCAGGTTTCTGTCAAACACAGCACATCTAGGTTATAGTCTGTAATCTTATCATTAACTATGAGCGCTTTTGAATTAAGGGATTGAATATTCAACAACCCAAGCTTTATCGTTTGCTCATCTGTATTATATCTGTTTTTTATTTGTTGAACATCAATTAAACTTTTAACCTTAGAAAGGTTTGGCAGTTTTTTGGATTTCCAAATTCGGGGAACAGACACAGTCTCTATATGATGATATCTAGGTGAAAGAGCCTCTATGTGATGGGATTTATCTGACCTTGGTGACGTGAGGCCGCTAGCAGACTGTCTGCTTCCTGACCTGAGCCCCAGGTTGTCATGTTTTATCTCTAAGACTATGAGCCAAATTACTAGAGAGAAGGGAGGGAGGGATACCATCTCTTTTCAACAGGTCAGGTTTGCCCCAAAAACTTTTCCAATTGTCTATGAATTCTATATTATTTTGCGGACACCAATTAGACAACCAGCCATTGAGTGAACACAATCTACTAACTATCTCATCACTCCTTCGAACAGGAAGGGGGCCAGAGCAAATTACAGTGCCTGACATCGTACTTGCGAGTTCAAACACCTCTTTAATATTAATTTTGGTGATCTCCGACTGGCGAAGTCGAACATCATTTGTGCCGACGTGAATAACAATCTTAGAGAATTTACGATTAGCATTAGCCAGCACTTTTAAATTTGCTTTGATGTCAGGCGCTCTGGCTCCCGGCAAACATGTGACTATGGTGGCTGGTGTCTCTATTTTCACGTTCCGTGTAATAGAATCGCCAATTACCAGGGCACAATCAACATAATTCTCAATGGGTGTTTCACTGAGTGGGGCAAATCGATTTGTTATGGTGATCGGAACAGAAGAGTGTTTTTTTGATCCGCGACTAGAGCGATCTCTCACAGTTACCCATCTGCCTGGCTGCACAGGCAATAACTCAGCCGGAACCGAATCATGTAAATGGTTCACTATGCTAGGCGCATCCAAAGTAGTATCTAAGGCTCGTGCACACTTACTATCCTCGATTAAAGTTTGGATGCGTGTCTCTAATTCTGAAATCTTCTCCGTCAGCCTGACTGTCTCCTTGCATTTATCACATATAAACCCTATATTGCCGACGGGGAAGGCTATGGTAAACATGTGGCATGAGGTGCAGGTGACAATAACAGGACAAGACATTACTCACCGTGTTTGTTGACTGATTCTTACTCACCTAGGCTTTTTATGAACTCAGAGGCGCGGGCGCGCACGAGAAAAATAAATAAATAAATAACTGAGCGCATGGGCGGCGCGTTAACAGGCTAACGAGATACAAGCGTGTTGTGTTAACAATAACGGAAGCTAGCGATGTTAGGTTAGTCTGAGATGTTAGGTAAACTGTTTTAGTAGTATAAACACTAGAAATGATCGTAAATGTATGGTTCAAAACAGAGAGAAATACGAGGCTTTAGATGGAGCTTACAGCCCCGGAGCAAACACACTCACACACAGCAGGCAGCGAGGCAGACAGGAGCAATTGATTCCACTGACAGATTATTATTAACTGATTATTATTTAATTATTAATTAAATTATTAATTAATAATAGTATTATTAACAGGCCGGAATTTTGAGATCGCAATAGACGTGAAGGACTTTAATCTGTTAAGAGCTCGCTCAAGTGCTGCGGAGCTAATCCATTTAGTGCTTTGTAAGTAATCAACAATATTTAAATGATACGATGTTTAATAGGCAGCCAATGCAGTGTTGACAGAACTGGGCTAATATGGTCACATTTCCTGGTTCTGGTAAGAACTCGAGCAGCTGCGTTTTGAACTAGCTGTAGTTTGTTTATTAACAATGCCCGTGCTGGGCAACCACCCAGTAGAGCATTACAATAATCTAGTTTTGATGTCATGAACGCATTAACTAATTGTATCGCATTTGTCAATGAGAGCATATGGGGTAATTTAGATATATTTTTAAGATGGAAAAATTCGGTTTTACAGATACTAGACACGTGACTTTCAAATTAAAGATTGTTATCAAAGAGCACACCCAGGTTCCTAACCGACGACTAAGACTTAACAGAGCAGCCATCAAGTGTTAGACAGTATTCTAGGTTATTACGTGTGGAAGTTTTTTGTCTAATAATTAGAATCTCTGTTTTTTCTGGATTTAGTAGTAGGATATTACTAGTCATCCAATTTTTTATATCAGCTATGCATTCCGTTAATTTTGTTTAGAATTTGGTTCGAAAAAATGACACCACAATGCAATCACTACTGCATAGACTGTCTCACTGCAGGAAACACTGTGATACATATCTGAGAATTTGAGTTAGCTACAGAAAAACAGATTATGATAACTTATGAGACCTTGAACCACAACAGCAACCACAAAATTATGAAAACTTGTGAATTGTGTGCTACTCAGACATAAGTAAAGGAGAGTAGCCGAACCAGAGGTGTGGATCTCATAAACATTGACATAAACAATAAGTTTGAACTGTCATGGTTCATGGATTCCCTGCCTCGCTCTGTGAGTATGTGTGTGTGAGTGTGTGTTGGTAGGTGTTGCTCGTGATTGCGACTGATGAGCGGATCAGCGCCAGCTGTTTCTCATCACGGCACCCTATTTATTGTGTGTGATGTTGTCCTGTCTTTGTCAGATCGTTGTTGAGGCTCACTGGGTAAACTCGTGTCTCCGTTCCAGTTCCTGTTTTCTCAGTTTTCCCGGATCGTCTGTTCCTGCCTGGATTGCCGGGAGTCTGTCCATTGCGTCCCTGCGTTGCCAGTGTGTCATCTGTGGCCTCTTCGATTCTGAACCTGTTCACTTCTCTCATTGTTAATAAACTGCTGTTTTTGCAATTGGATTCTATTCGTTCTTTCTGTGCCCTGACTGACAGAACGATCTGACCACAGATGGATTCAGCAAGAGCAGCGGAGTTGCAGGATTTTCTCGCCAACAGTGCCACACGGATGGATCGTCAAGAGGAACAAGCGACGGCTACTGGTCGAGCCGTGCAAGCACTGGTAACGCAGGTGTCCGAGCTCACCACTCAATTACATCAAATGAGATCGTCCACCCCCGCCGACCGTTCCCCAGGATCCCCCGAACATCAACCAGCACGAGCCGCGCATTCCTACCCCTGAGAGATATTCGGGTGAACCTAATTTGTGTAGAGCGTTTTTGACTAAGTGTTCTATTTTTTCTCTCTCTTCAGCCATTGACTTTCGCCACTGAACAATCTAAAGTGACCTTGGTGATGACCCTGTTGTCCGGACGCGCGGCTCTGTGGGGAACGGCGGTATGGGAGAAACAACATCACTGCTGTTCCTCGTTCCCGGCACTCGCGGAGGAGATGAGACGGGTGTTCGATCGCGCGGCGGCTCGTAAACTCCCTGAGTTGTGCCAGAACAACAATAGTCTCGGACTATTCCATCAAGTTTCGGACCCTGGCGGCCGAGTGCCACTGGAACGAGGAGGCGCAGTGGGACGTATTCCTGCATGGGTTGGCTGACCGTGTTCAAAGAGAGATTTACACCCTGGAATTACCAAGGAGTCTCAATGAACTTATCAGTTTGGCGTTGCGCGTGGACGCGCGTCTTCAACAAAGAGGGAGTCGTTCACGCCAGACTGTGGTTCCGGAGTTTCCGGAGTTCGCCAGCTCCAGAGGAGGGAACACGGTCAGCCCCTCATTCGATCAAGAACCCATGCAGGTTGGTCGAGCTCGGCTTTCCCGGGTGGAGAAGGAACGCTGGAGAGCTAGAGGACTTTGCATCTACTGTGGCATGGCTGGACACTTTCTTGTCAACTGCCCAGTAAAGACCCAGCCCGACAGTAGAACGGAGGTTACTGTTGGGCGGACCTTCGGGTATGAAATCCTCATCAGCAACTCTCCTCCTGGTAAGACTGCAATGGGCGGACCAGGCCCACACCTGCCAGGCCTTGATAGACTCTGGAGCGGAGGGCAACCTCGTGGACTATTCACTAGCGAAACATCTCCAGATTCCCATCACTACACTGCAGCACCGCATCACCGTCAACGCCCTGAACGGACAGGTACTCTCGGGCATCACCAGTTCGACCGGTGTTCTCACTCTCATTACCTCTGGTAACCACACCGAGAGAACTTCATTTCTCCTCACTAACTCTCCCTTTGCACCCGTGGTATTGGGTCATCCGTGGCTAGTACGGCATCAACCCAAGATTGAGTGGGGTCAGAATTCAGTGTCGGCTTGGAGTAATCATTGTTATGCCTCTTGTCTTGTGTCTGCGTGTCCGTCTGTTTCTTGTTCTATGTTAAAGGAGGAGTCAGTGAATCTGTCTAACGTGCCACCGGAGTATCTCGACCTGAAGGAAGTGTTCAGTAAGTCTCGGGCTGCTTCTCTTCCTCCGCATCGTCCCTATGACTGTGCCATAGATTTACTGCCAGGTACGTCTCTGCCTAAGGGCAGATTATACTCGCTCTCTGTCCCTGAGAGGGAGGTCATGGAGAAATATATTTCTGATTCTCTGACAGCCGGGATCATCCGTCCTTCTTCATCTCCCACGGGCGCAGGTTTTTTTTTTCGTGGGAAAGAAGGATGGTTCTCTGCGACCGTGTATTGACTATCGAGGGCTGAATAACATCACGGTAAAGAATACTTATCCTTTGCCGTTGATGTCTTCAGCTTTCGAGCGGTTGCAGGGAGCGTCTCTTTTCACGAAATTGGATCTGCGTAACGCTTACCACTTGGTCCGGATAAGAAGGTGGGATGAGTGGAAGACGGCATTTAATACCCCCAGGGGGCATTTTGAATATTTGGTTATGCCTTTTGGCCTGTCCAACTCCCCCGCCATTTTTCAAGCACTCGTCAATGACGTGTTGAGAGACATGGTCGATCAGTTCATTAATGTTTACCTGGATGACATATTGATATTTTCTTCGTCTCTCCAGGAACACGTTCAACACGTCAGACGAATGCTCCAGAGACTGTTAGAGAATGGGCTTTTTGTCCAGGCGGAGAAGTGCACGTTTCATGCACAGTCAGTTCCGTTCTTGGGGTATATCGTCTCGTCCGAGGGAATGCGCATGGATCCTGACAAGGTTAAGGCTGTGGTGGATTGGCCAATTCCGGATTCCCGTAAGGCCCTGCAGAGGTTTCTGGGATTCGCCAATTTTTACCGACATTTCATTCGTAATTTCAGCCAACTAGCCACTCCTCTGACCGCCTTGACCTCCACCAAAATGACGTTCAGGTGGTCTAATGCTGCGGAAGCGGCATTTTCCAACCTCAAGAGCCGCTTCGTTTCAGCTCCCATTCTCGTAGCCCCTGATCCTTCACGTCAGTTTGTGGTGGAGGTTGACGCGTCAGAGGTGGGGGTAGGTGCAGTTCTATCACAGCGGTCTTCCTCGGACGACAAGCTGCACCCTTGCGCGTTTTTTTCTCATCGCTTATCGACTGCCGAAAGTAATTATGATATTGGTAACAGAGAGTTGTTGGCAGTCAAGTTAGCATTGGAGGAATGGCGCCACTGGTTAGAGGGAGTGGGGGAACCCTTTATCGTCTGGACCGATCACAAGAACCTCGAATACACCAGGTCCGCTAAACGACTGAACTCCAGGCAGGCTTGGTGGGCACTTTTTTCGGTCGTTTTGATTTTTTACTGTCGTACCGTCCGGGTTCTAAGAACATCAAACCCGATGCGTTGTCTCGTATTTTTGATTGCTCCGAACGCCCAGCTATTCCCGAGTGCATTCTACCTGAGAGACTCGTTGTCTCCACACTCACATGGGAGGTCGAGTCGAAGGTCCGCACGGCCTTAGAAGGGGTAACACCTCCGCCCGATTGCCCACCGGGTCGGTTATTTGTACCGGAGGGGGTCCGGTCAGACATAATTCGGTGGGGTCATGGTTCCAATGTGGCTTGCCATCCAGGGGTTAATCGTACCAGTTTTTTGGTTAAGCAACGATTCTGGTGGTCCATGATGGCTCGTGATATTCAGGAATTTGTTTTGGCTTGCTCGGTTTGTGCTCGTGGCAAGACTTCCAATCGCCCCCCGGATGGGTTGCTCCAACCGCTGCCTGTCCCTTCGAGACCTTGGTCCCACATCGCACTTGACTTTGTTACGGGTCTTCCACCTCCACTGGGAAGGTTACGGTCCGGAGGAGAAAAGTTGGGTTCCGGCTAGAGACATCTTGGATCATTCCCTTATTGGTGATTACAATCAACGGGTAGGTTCTCATGGGAGCGCCAGGAGGCGCTCCTAGGAGGAGGGGTACTGTCACGGTTCATGGATTCACTGCCTCGCCCTCGCTCTGTGAGTATGTGTGTGTGTGTGTGTGTGTGTGTGTGTGTGTGTGTTGTGTAGGGTATGGGCGCGATGACAAGCTCCAGGAATCTTTAATTCTGAATCATTGACTCGTTCCTCTAAACACACATAAAGCACATTCTTCCTAAAATCCAAAAGCTTTTAGACTTTGACCTCCCGAATGTAAATTAAGACACGTGACCATCCAAATTGCGGGTCTGGCACCAGCTCGTCTGCATGAGACCACCTTTGACACTTTTTATGGGCCCATGGAGAATCAACAGAGAACTCCTAGCAAACCCTGTGGGTTTTCAAAGGAATTCCCAAACCCCTCCTTTCACTTTAAAGAGATAAGGAAACTCTCTCTCCGTCCACACGACACACACACTCAAGGATTTTTAAGGAATTTCCAGTTAAAAGGACATTTAACAATATATATTTGATATGTTTTTATGTGTGTCTGCTTGGCCATGTCACAGTGGAATGATTGTGTTTTTATCGTAGCCTCAATCGTAGCCTCATAATACGTAAATACTGTATTATGCACTTTTCAAATATAACTATGTATTCTTATGATCTTCCTATATCATTCATGGTACTCTTGCATCCATATTGATCTGAACTGGCCAAATACATAACTTAGCATTCCGTAAAATGGATATGTACATGTATAACATTTCTCCAGTAATGTTTAATCCTCCTTGGGAGGAAAATGCCCAGGTCATAATTTATGCAGGCAAATGTCTGACAAGACAAAGGAAAGTCTTGGCGCCAAAAGTTTGCCGAATACCATTGGTTAAGGTAGCTCCAGAAGGGGCGTGGTCTGTATCCTTTAAAGGACGTGCGACGCTCATCCTTCGTTCTCTTGAACTCTCTTCCCTTTTTTCCTCCGGCGTCAGGATGTGACTTCTTCGTGATCTCCTCCGGGGATCTTTTATCTTTTCTTTTATTTGTTTAATTCTAAGTTCTTTTAAGTATTCTACCGAGTTCATTTCCACAGACGAGTCATGAACTTAGCCTGAATTGTTTCTTTGGTAAATTTACCTCAAAGACCTTTAAACCTAAACCTTGAAAGTCCACGCTCTGAACCATCAGGAAACCACGTGGGACACACGGGCAACCGCGCGCAACCGCTCAACGAACGAGCACGCGCCCCAAGGACACACAAACACACACGCACGCCTTCTCCTCGGCAATCTAAGAGACCCATGGTGCAAGTATTTATTTCTTATCAAGATTTATTATGCTGTACGTTTGTTGCCTCAAAAGGGGTGATTTTGTGATTCCTGTTGTCTCTGGTCTGAGGTTCCGTTGTCCAGGTGAATTTTGCCAAACTGTCCTTACGGATCTCCAAATTCTCTCTCTCTCTCTCTTGCATAACTGCAACTCTCTCATCTGATCTCTGATCCGATCTCTCCGTGATCTCTGATCCGATCTCTCTGTGATCTCTGATCCGATCTCGTTCTCAACTTTTCCTCTCGTGTCCCTGACTCCTCTTGTCTCTACATCTGCCTTAGTCATGTAGTCTCTGATCCGATTTCCCCTCGGGAAATCCTTTCTTTCTTTTGTTTGTTTAGAAGTGTCGTTTTCTTTAAGTTTCCAACCTGATTCATCTCACAGGAGAGGGGATGAATTTAGCCGAATTTGGCAATGTTACCTCGAAGACTTTAACCTCGGTTCAAAACGCACGCGCCGAACGCCACGTGACGCGCACACACGCAACAAAGAACATCCGCTCACACATGCGGCCGAGACAGGGCCGTGCAAGAATGCAGCGACACAGAGACCAATACACTTTGCAGGTATACCTCTTTATGGAGGATCTAAGAAGCATTAAGATGATGTTTTTCGTGTTGGTACAGAAGGTTAACTGTCTGGGTGAATTTTGCCAATTCTTTCTCTGTCCCTCACTCACACGTGTTTCCTTTGTCCAGACTCCCCGCGTTTATTGTAGTTTGTGTTATTGTTTGTAAAAACATGTATTCCTGTAACGTAGTAAATACATAAGTAGTTCTGCCTTATTAAATTCATTATATTCGTTTGATTGATGTACTGCCTCTTTGCTCATTTTCCAAGTCCCTTAAGTGTCAAAGATCTTAGCTACAAGCTTACAAATTAAGGATACTTTAAAGAGTATGTGTTTATAGAACAGGAAGGGCAACCTGGTGGCCACAGGTTGGTTTTCCTGAAAACCTATAAAGTAGAATAATATTGTGGGTGTTGACGGAGATCGAACGATCAAGCTTGCGGGACAAGCAGATGGGTTGATCATAAATTAATCCCCACAAATACTATTCTGACAGTTGAGCTAATCAAATTTTACCTGTTTACAAAACGTGATCTGTGTGGCTAATTGCAATCAACTTGTGGTTAATTACAAAGATACACATGCATGCATGCAGGTAAAATAACATATCATCCCTTATCGGGAGATGTATTACCATGTAAGACTGATCTGATACAAACCTGTATGAATAATTATTAATTATGAATCATTAATTATGATATGCAAATTCCCCGTAATCAGATCCGCCCATGAGTCTTTACAGTTGGTAGGTCTGGCTCGTGATTGCGGCTGATGAGCGGATCAGCGCCAGCTGTTTCTCATCACGGCACCCTATTTATTGTGTGTGATGTTGTCCTGTCTTTGTCAGATCATTGTTGAGGCTCACTGGGTAAACTCGTGTCTCCGTTCCAGTTCCTGTTTTCTCCGTTTTCCCGGATCGTCAGTTCCTGCCTGTATTGCCTGGAGTCTGCCCATTGCGTCCCTGCGTGTCCAGTGTGTCATCTGTGGCCTCTTCGATTCTGAACCTGTTTACTTGTCTCATTGGTAATAAACTGCTGTTCTTGCAATTGGATTCTATTCGTTCTTTCTGTGCCCTGACTGACATGCACACTTTGAAAATATCTGTATTTCTGCGCCTGTGACCCTACAGAGGACAAACGGTTTGGAGAATGGATGTATATAGTATTTCTCCATTAATACTGTTGGCTTAATTGATAAATTCCTGGTGTTTGCACATTTCAATAAAGACTGTTTATCCTCCTCTGGTTTTGACATAATTATAGTAACTGTCATTTGGTTTTATAGTTAAAATAATTGATTATTTGTGGCATGAGTGTCACTACTTTTTGGGGCCACTGTACATATTGTTACATTGTACTATAATTTAAAGTACCTGCATGTAATTGCATATGTACTTGTTCACATGTACTTCCTGACTGTACCCTACCCTTAAACCTGCCCTTAAAATGGCCCGTACTCACATCCCAACCTGGCAGCAAAGTAAGTAAGACACTATGGGCCCTATCTTGCACTCAGCGCAATTGACTTTGTACACCGACGCATGTATCATTCCTATTTTGCACCCGCGCAAAGCGGACTTTTCCCTCCACAGACACACGTCGGTTAACTAAGAAATACATTTGCGCTCCCCGGGGCGGTTCAGCGCAAAGAGGAGGCGTGTTCCGGCGCAAACTTTCCCTCATGCTATTTTGCAGTTCCAGAAAACATTTGCGCCACTGACCAGAAAAAACCTAGTCTAAAGTCATTGGCGCGTTGCGCGTACATTCAGATGCTATTTTAAGCGCGCGTGCTTGGTCATAATACAGAGTGTGAACAACGCGCATACACTGTAGATGATTCTCTCATCTACACAGATGCATTTTCCTTTTTGCAAATGATACATTATTATAAGGAAAAATATTAAAACACGGGGGAAATTATTGTTGTCCAGTCAAGTCAAGTATATTTATATATACGTAGGCTATAGTGTTTTGTGATAAGTGCTTTTCACAATAGAGATATCAAAGCAGCTTCACAGTATCAATATGTTGTGTCCATGACGATCGGAAAAATAGGCATAAAGCTTAGGCTTACATATTTACCCAAATTATTATATGCATGTATAAACGAAGCTAATTTGGGTGTGTTTGTCCCATCCCCAATATCACTTCTCTTTCTTGTACGGCCCTGACGAGAACATCGATCTCCTCGGCTGTGAACCGATTCTGAAGCGCTCCTGGTAAATGCGCCGTTATAATAGTATTGCGCCATGGAACAAGCGCACCTCGTTCATCACACTCTTAAAGGGAATGTGATATGACGCTCTGATTGGTTTATTTCACGTTACGCCCAAACCACTCCTATGAATAATGAAGCTACTTCAGACCAACCCCTTTTAGATTTGCGCCAGGTGCAAGAGGCATCTATCCCGCCGGGAAAATAGCAACAGTGCCGGGATCCGCCCACAAAGTTACTTGCGCTTTGCGCTTTGACACTTGCGTTTCAGATCATGCGCTGAGTGCAAGATAGGGCCCAATAAGTTAAATGCTTAATTTTATGGTGCAAGTTCATATTTGTTAAGGACAATTAATATAAAGTGCAGCCCTGAGCTAAACATCACTGTCATTTGCACTCATCAGTCTCAGCATTTATGACTTGGAAACATCTGATTATTTATTTATATATTATTTATGAATTTTTCATTAGTTGTTAATTATTCAAATGTTAACCATTTGAGTTTAAGCATGCCTATTGGTATAGCTTCTGTAGCAAATTAGCTATATGAAATATTAATAACCAATCATAACTTGTTATAATTGATTATGAATATTTGGATCAGTTAATCTTTGATTATATTGATGTAGCTACATTAAAATTACAACCAATTACTCAGTTCATCCTGTGAACCCTCAATATTGGTTATTAATTGATTAATAGAAATGTACATTTCCGGGGCATGGGAAATGTCTTTCTTACTAAGTACTACTAAGAGCAAGTAGTCAAAATCGAAATGATTAGTGACTCCAGATATGAGCTTGAGACAAGGACAACTTTTCTTGTGATATGAACGAGACTTTATTAACTAGACTAAACATTTAAACTACTCTAACATACACATACATACAAACAGTTTACCAAGGGAAAGAGAGCTGAAGCAGGACACAGGAAAGCAAGAAGTTATAGCATTGTTTGAAGTTCAGCAGATCAACAGCCTGAGCAAACCGTCAGTTTAGTTCTAACACGCCTGTAAGAGCCAAATGCCGGTTATAATTCGTTTGTCTAACACTGGGTGGCGCATGTCTGTAAATTAGCCTCAGGTATAAAGGGAGTAATCACAAAATTGTTGGCAGGTGTTTTGACCCGGAAGGGCAAAGGGTTTTTGACCGCTAGCGCGGCGTCTTGTATTGCAATGCTGAACTGCTGATGGGAAAATAAATGGACCACTTGGATTTCAACGTCAACATTGGTCTTCATGCGTTTGTTTAGCACAGGGCAATCAAGTGAGCGTAGCACTCGTAACATAGCGCGTCAACCAGCAGGCCCGTCGGAACAGGACAGGCAAACCAAGCAATTGCTTGGGGCCCAGAGCTGGACTGGGGCCCCAAGACAACGACTGTTTAAGAATAAAATGCAACGACAAACTGTGAGCGCCCCTTTGATAGTCAATGCAGTAAAGTGCAATGACAGTGTTATCAGAATCCCCCTCAAGGGGGCCCCTCTCAGTAGTCGCTGACAGCAGCCAGCCAACCACGCGATCTCTGCTGCCGGCAAATACAAACCTCCTCGGCAGTCATCATGAAGCGGAATTATGCTTCAGGAAGCCAGAAGAGAAAGGAAGAGGAGGATAAGAAAAATACCAGATAGTGGTAAAGTGATAAATTACACTGCATAAAAATAGCTCTACTTGTCTTGTACAAATGGTGTAATTTTGCAGCAGGTAACGTTAGGCTAGCAAAAATATGTTTATGTTAGCCACCTGCCTGACGGCAAATGCTGCTTGTAACGAACAGTTAGTGCACATTTTTTTTCGAACGGACGAATATGGTTAACGTTACATAATGTAATATGTTTTTTAACGGTTTAAGGAAGACGCAGATCCGTTTATCTTATTTAATGACATGACATTGCTATAGCTTTGTGATAGGTTTTGATGAAAGTGGCATAGCATGCTATACTAACTTTTCCACCGTGATAATCTATTTACCAATGGGGGTTAGGAAAACCACACAATAAATTCCGTGCATCAAACATTGGGATGTTTTTAAGCATTGGTAGTGAAAGCAGCATCCCTTCCCTTCTAATATCAAAATATCGAAATGCTAACATATCTTTAAGTTTTCGGTAACACTTTATAAGAACCATCATTAATAGATGGTAAATTGTTAGTTATTTAATATTTAGTTAATTGTCCTTCGTTGAATTGTTTCCTTCAACGGCCCTGTCAACCAGTCTTCCCCGGGTTCAGGCACCTCAGTAGTTCGGTGTAAAACCGAACTCCTAAAACTAGTCAAAAACCCCGCATCAGTTCGGACTTTAGTTTGCAAACGTTGGAGTCTTCGGCATCCATGCATGGAATGAGGAGCAGCCAAAGAGTCTTCAGTTTTCTTAGTGGATTATTGTTTGGATTACGTGGGCTTGCAAGCAGACAGAAAGTCTAAATTGGACAATGCCAGCATAATTAGAAAATCGATGCAAGGTTTAAAAAATCACAAACCACAGTTACAAAATGCTCTGAAGGAACTGATAGAAACATGTAATGATGCAAAACGTATTCATGAATCTTTGTTGAGTTTATTGCCTGGTGATGAAAAGGAAAAACATGAAACTTGGTTTAAAGCAAAGATGATAGCCAACAATGATGTTATTTCTGAAACAAAGGGCTTGGTTGCAAGGTGTTTTGAAATTGGTAATGTTGTTTTGACAACTACGTCACCTGAAATGTTTGATGCTGGTTTAAACGCAAATGGTCATGGGAGGCTTAAAGCAAATGTGGGTTTTAAAGCTGTGCATGAAAATGATGTTAATCAAAACGACAGTGTGTCTAATATCGGTAGCAAACGGTCACATAAAAGTGATAGCAGTGGAAGATCCAGCACTTCCTCAGCCAGGATAAAGGCTGAGGCTGAGAGAGCTGCACTTGTGGCTAGAGCTGCAGCTTTGAAGGAAAGACACGCCCTTGAGGAGCAGGAACAGCAACTAAGGAGGAGAATGGAGCAGCTTGATGTAGATGCTGAGTTGGCTGCATCTGCTGCTAGATTGTCTATGCTGCAGGCCGCCGATCAGAAAGGTTGTTCAGCAGCACCCTCAAATGGTATGAATTCCTATGTGGAAAAGGAAAAAGGGAAAATGCAAGTAAGAAGTGTCTTAAATCCTACAACAAAGGAATTTCAACCTCGATTATCAAAGCTAACACAAAATATCTATGCCAAAGGACCGGTACCACCTAACAACCCGCTGTCACCAGAGGTGCTCAAAATGCAAACTGAGCGGTGGTGTAGGGACGCCTCTAAACATCAGTACGATCCATGTGAGCTACATCAAGGAGCATCAGAACCCGCTGAGTATCAGCAGCAGGTGACAACCGTGCAACAACCCGAACAGCAAAGGCTTTTCACAGACCACTCAGCCAATGGAACTTATTCACCAGATTTACTGGCCATCATGCAAAGACAAAATGACATCACCGCTGCCCTGGTTCGCCAACAACATGCATCATCTCTGCCATTAAGAGAGATTCCTGTGTTTGACGGGGACCCTCTACAGTTCAGACCGTTCACCAGAGCCTTTGAACAAGGTGTGGAAAGCAAAGCGGGAAGTGCAGACTGTCTTTATTATTTAGAGCAGTTTACCAGAGGACAGCCACAAGAGTTGGTGCGTAGCTGTCAGCATATGGCGCCTGACCATGGTTACAAAGTGGCAAAAGGTCTTCTGCAGGAATACTTTGGTAATCCATATAAGGTCTCCATAGCTTATATAAAAAAGGCATTGGCCTGGCAAGCAGTTAAGGCTGAGGATTTGAAAGCACTGCAAGACTATTCCTTGTTTTTACGTGGCTGCTATAATGTAATGGGGGAGTTCCATTTTTTGCAGGAACTGGACATGCCTGTCAATATGAGGACCATTATCTCCAAACTGCCATTTAAGATGAGAGAGCAATGGAGAACTACAGCTCATGACATCATGGAAAGGTCTCATGACCGAGCCCACATCAAAGACTTGGTTCAGTTTATCGAACGCCGCGTTAAAATCCTGTCGGACCCTCTGTTTGGCGACATACAGGATTCACATACTGCCTTGGCACCAAGGCCTCCTTCAAGGTTTAATTCACAGCCCAGGAGCTATGGAAGGGGTAACATTGTTGCTGCTGCTGTGACTGAAGAGTTGTCAGAGGACGTAAAGGAGCAGCCGTTGGGCACAGAGCACACTGAGGAAGCTAAGTGCCTTTGTTGTGATCGTCGTCATCTTGTCGAGGAGTGCAAGCAGTTTAAAGGCAAAATGCACAAGGAGAAGATTATTTTCCTAAGGCAAAAGGGAGTTTGTTTTGCATGTCTACGCGTCGGTCACATGAGCAGGGACTGTGAGGGTCGCTTGGCATGTAAAATCTGTGGACAATCTCACCCTACTGTGCTACACATTAAAAGACAAGTGACTCAGGAACAGTTAACAGCCTCACCGGGCCAGCAAAGGTCTTCTCCTCAAACATGTGGACATACAGGGGCCGGTAAGGACCAGAGTGTGCTATCCATCCTTCCTGTCAAGGTTAAGTCTGCGAAGGGAAGCCATGTAATTACAACTTATGCTTTTCTAGATCCGGGAAGTTCAGCCACATTCTGCTCTGAACACCTGATGCGGAAGTTGAACATCACTGGCAAAGGAACAAGCTTCCTGTTGCGCACAATGGGGCAGGAAAGGGTTGTTTCAGCATACTCTTTGTCAGGTCTGGAGGTGTCTAATTTGGATAGTAACGATTACTATACCCTCCCTGAGGTATTCACACAGAAAGAAATGCCAGTCACTGTGGATAATAGGATACGGTCAGAGGATCTGGCTAAGTGGCCTCATCTATCAAAGGTGCGCATCCCAAGTGTGAAGGCAGATGTTGACTTGTTAATTGGAGCTAACGCACCCAGGGTATTAGAACCCTGGGAGGTCATCAATAGCGGCCAGAACGGCCCGTACGCTATTAGGACAGTGCTCGGATGGGTGGTTAATGGCCCACTGAGTGGAAACAGTGATGCATCATTATCCTCAGCTACAGTGAACCACATCTCTCTGCAAGGGCTTGAAGACATGTTTGTCAGTCAATACAACCATGACTTCAGTGAGAAGGCTGTAAAGGAAAGGGAAATGTCTCGAGACGACATCAGATTTATGGAGATCATGGAGGATTCAGCAGTGCTGCAAGATGGAAGGTACTGTTTAAAGTTACCCTTTAAGAAAAGGGACGTTTCTCTGCCCAATAACTTGGCTGTGGTGAGGCAAAGGATGCAGGGCTTAAGAAGAAGGTTCTTGAGTAATGACAGCTTGCACCAGGAGTACGCACAGTATGTGAATGGCCTTATCGCTAACATCTATGCAGAGCCTGTGCCCCAGCAGAAGCTTCAAGGGGAGCCTGGCAGAGTGTGGTATATTCCCCACCATGCGGTCCACCACCCAAGGAAAAGAACCCTTCGGGTTGTGTTTGATTGCGGAGCCACTTTTCAGGGAGCATCCTTGAATAAGGAGCTGCTTCCGGGCCCTAACCTCACCAGCTCGCTGCTTGGGGTCCTGTTTCGGTTCAGAGAGGAACCGGTAGCATTCATGGGTGATATACAGGCTATGTTCCACCAGGTAAAGGTTGCAGAAGAAGACCGGGACTTTCTTCGTTTTCTCTGGTGGCCAAACGGAGACGTCACTAAGGACCTGGTGGAGCACAGGATGACCGTTCACTTGTTTGGTGCTGTGTCTTCTCCAAGCTGTGCAAGCTATGCGCTGAGAAAAAGTGCTGATGATCATCAGTCTGAGTTTGCTGCCGATGTATGTCAAGCTGTCAAGAAAAACTTTTATGTGGATGACTCTTTGAAAAGCTCAGCCACCGAAGGGGATGCTATCCAGATGATCCAAGATCTAACTGTACTGTGCCAGAAGGGAGGTTTTGTCTTGGAGAAGTGGACTAGCAACAGCCGTGCCGTCTTGCAGGCCATCGCAACAGAGCGAAGGGCTAAGGATTTAAAGGAATTGGATTTGGATCGGGACAAGCTGCCAGTGGAGAGAGCTCTTGGTCTACTGTGGGCCGTAGAAACCGACTTTTTTAAATTTAAGATCGAAGTAAGGCAACAGGCACATACCAGACGTGGTATGTTGTCAACCATCTGCTCAGTGTACGATCCCCTAGGCTTCCTGGCACCAGTAACATTGCCTGCAAAGGTGATGCAGCAGGAACTATGCAGAAGAGGATGTGCATGGGATGGTGCCTTGCCACCTGACATCTTAAGCCAGTGGAAGGCATGGTTGGAAGACCTGGACCAACTCAATGCATTTGAGGTACCAAGATGTGTCAAGTCAGTGGACTTCGGTGAGGTCATCCAGGCCCAGCTACATCACTTCGCTGACGCCAGTGAAGTTGGACATGGGACTGTCACATACTTGAGGATGTTGAACCAGCAACGTCACACCCGAGTATCCTTTCTGCTCGGTAAGGCTAGGGTGACACCACTGAAGGCCATAACTATTCCACGACTGGAGTTGACAGCAGCAGTCCTTGCCGTGCGTGTAGATTTAATGCTAAAGGTGGAACTAAATTTTAGATTGGAAGATTCTGTCTTTTGGACAGACAGTACTTCAGTTATAAAGTACATCACGAATGAGGATAGATGGTTTCACACATTCGTGGCTAATAGAATTTCAACCATCCGGGAGGCATCAGAACCCTGGCAATGGAGGCATGTCTGCTCCAAGGACAATCCAGCTGATGTCGCATCAAGGGGGTTGACGGTTGCACACTTTCTACAGACCAGTAGGTGGTGGGAAGGTCCTACATTTCTGTGGAAGCAGGAGGAGGACTGGCCTAATACTGCCCTGGATGGTTAATTGAATCCTGATGACCAAGAGGTGAGAAGAGAGGTTACAGCAAATGCCATCAAAGTGTGTGACTCAGTCAATCCCACTGACCAGCTTGTCAGTTACTTTTCTGACTGGAGGAAGCTCAAGAGGACAGCCGCTTGGTTTCTCCGTTTGAAGGCAGTATTGTTGGAGAAGGCTCGCTGGAGAAAACAGTTGAAGGGACCTTTGGTAGTCCAGTCAGAAGAAACCGGTCAATCCAGTACAAGGCAGATTTATGGGCAAAGGTTCATTGTGATGCCTAGGAGCAAAATCCTGACTGTAGACGACCTGTCAGAAGCAGAGGCTGCAGTGATTAGATATTGTCAGCAGAAGCAATTCGAGGAGGAGATTGCTGCATTGTCCTCTAAGAAGGCAGCGGTGAGTCGTCAGAGTCCAATATACAGACTGGACCCTGTCTTGGTTGATGGGCTATTGAGGGTTGGAGGGAGGTTGAGTAGGGGAGCGATGCCTGAGGAAGTTAAACATCCTATTATCCTCTCCAAAGAGCAGCATGTAGCAACGCTCATCCTCAAATATGTTCATCAGAGTCTGGGCCATGCTGGACGTACTCACACGTTGTCATCAGCAAGGAAGAAATTCTGGATTACCAAGGCGAATGCAGCTGTCCGAAAAATTATTACTGAGTGCAGTTTCTGTAGGCGCTACAATGGATGACTTCTGGAACAAAATGGCTGATCTTCCAGAGATGAGAATTCAGCCAGATCTACCCCCTTTTACCAACACGGGAGTGGACTTTTTTGGTACCTTGGAAGTGAGGAAAGGAAGAGGAATTTGTAAATGGTATGGAGCTATACTTACCTGTTTAGCCAGCAGAGCTGTCCATCTGGACGTTGCAGCATCTTTGGAGACGGACGCCTGTATCAATGCTCTGCGCCACTTTATAAGCAGAAGAGGGCAAGTGACTCACCTGGTGTCGGACAACGGTACAAACTTTGTTGGGGCGAACAGAGAACTGAAGGAAGCTCTTGCTGCACTGAACCATCAGCAGATTGAAGGAGTCCTCTCACAAGTTGGAATTCGTTCGAGTTTTAACACACCAGCCGGTTCCCATCATGGGGGTGTATGGGAGAGGATGATCCGCATCATAAGAAGAGTCCTTAGTTCTGTCCTACGTCAGCAGACGCTAGATGATGATGGTTTACATACAGTGTTCTGTGAAGCAGAAGCCATCTTGAATGATCGGCCACTTACCAAGCTGTCAGATGACCCAAATTATTTGGAATCACTCACACCTAACCATCTACTTTTGCTTAAAGGGAAGCCAGCTCTACCACCTGGATTGTTCGAGCCTTATGATCTCTATGTAAGAAGAAGGTGGAGACAGGTGCAATACCTCTCAGACTTGTTTTGGAAAAGATGGGTGAGGGAGTACCTGCCTCTACTTCAAGAGAGGCAAAAGTGGAACGACAAGAAGAGGAGTTTGAAGGCTGGAGATATTGTGGTCATCATGGATGCTTCGGCTCCTCGTGGTTCTTGGCCCCTCGCCAGAGTACTTGAAGTTTTTCCTGATAAGCAGGGCCTGGTACGTTCTGTGAAGTTGCAGACAAAGTCTAATATCCTTGAAAGACCTGTGACCAAACTTTGTTTAGTGCATGGGGTATAACAGTGAACATCTCATGGTATTTTTGCAACATTGTAGTTCCTTTGTTTCATTTTTTTTATTGTTGTGTCTGCTGGCCATCAACAATTAGGGGCCGGTGTGTAAGAGCCAAATGCCGGTTATAATTCCTTTGTCTAACACTGGGTGGCGCATGTCTGTAAATTAGCCTCAGGTATAAAGGGAGTAACCACAATATTGTTGGCAGGTGTTTTGACCCGGAAGGGCAAAGGGTTTTTGACCGCTAGTGCGGCGTCTTGTATTGCAATGCTGAACTGCTGATGGGAAAATAAATGGACCACTTGGATTTCAACGTCAACATTGGTCTACATGCGTTTGTTTAGCACAGGGCAATCAAGTGAGCGTAGCACTCGTAACATAGCGCGTCAACCAGTCTTCCCCGGGTTCAGGCACCTCAGTAGTTCGGTGTAAAACCGAACTCCTAAAAACGCCCTTCTTAAAAAGTGGTAAGGATACTTAACCCCCTGGGGTTGGCGGTATCGCCGGCGATACCAGCTCACTTTTTTTCTTATCAGTGCAAAAGAGACTCAAAATACTCTGTTGATTTTGATCTTACATTTAAGTGTTATACATCATTCAAAACTGTTAAATGTCTTCTTTTATTTGTGTACACACATAATAAAAACAAAATGTTGTGTTTTTCGTAAAATAAATAAAATAAACATGATGCGCGTTCTGTCGTCTCTCTCAATGCGAAGCTCATTCTGAAACGCGACAGAACATGATCTGTAATTTAGCTAATGTTTGTCACACAAACTTGAAACGCATGTCTTTACAACGCTTAGAGTCTCTATTTTTAAATGATGTAAATTATATCAAAAACAAATATTCTATGTTTAAGTAATCTTTATGAAAGCAGCGACATATACAGTTTCTCAAACGGGCCTCATTAGCGATAATGTGACCACGCCCACGCGAAACAGCTGTTCGCATACTAATGAGCCACGTGGAGGAACGCGATCAACTACCTCAACACAAAGAATCAGATTCAGCACCTTCAGTACTACTCTGCTTTTCATGAGTGGAAGTCTGTGTTTAATCTGTGTTTGTGCTGTGCTGTGCCCTTGGATTTACCTCAGAAGAGTTAGAAGAACAAGATTTGATTATGAGATTTTTAAGGTAAGACATGTTATTGTTATAGTAGCATGTTAGCAGCAGCTGCAGCATGTTATTGTTGCATAAACTTTACATTGTAGCTACTAGTTAAACTGGTGCCAGACTAAAATGTACGTTATAAAATGTGATTGGAGTTAAAAACATGAGGTCTGATGCTAAATGTATATACATGTAGCCTATGACACAATGACATCATTCAGTAAATGTTTGCACGTGCTGTTAGAGTCACGCGCTGTGGGTTTGAAAAGCTGAACAAATCAAACATTATAGGCTTCATGTTTTTACTCCAACATTTCATAACGTCGTAACGAATGGAAACGAAGTAACATGATAATCCATAGTTTTCTCTAGTGTAGTGTCACTGAACTTTTTAACGATTTATAGGCTGCCTTCTATAGGCTATTGTTATTATTTCATGCAGCCCTACATATGCCTACAAGGCACAACACACTTGGGAGTTCATATATATAGTGTATGTATGTATTTAGTAAATTTCATAATTGTAACCAGAAAAATCTAAAATAGTTTCTCCTGATATCAGCATGTTCACATGTGGTTTTTTTTCCTAAATGTTTTCTTTTACAGGGACCAGAAGACACTGATGAGTCCTGCTGACATTCACATGAGTGTAGATGAACATGGTAAAAAATCAAACACTTTGGAGATGACAGGTATGTAGCCTACTATGTTATAAAATGGCAGAAATGTGTGGGACTGTCCAATCTCTGTCTTTAGATCAGTGTTTACTAATGTGCTTTTTTGTCATTTGTTGTGTATCTTTGGATAGTGTTGTGTTGTAAATAAATCCAAACCATTTAAAAGCCATTCTTTTTTAAGTCTCTCCTCACTCTTTGTGCAAGGTTCCTGATAATGACAGCTGATAGCACCTTATAGGGCCATTAGGGGAGGGTCTTTGTCTTTCTCAGGTGTGAAACACTAAATATTCATGGGTTGATGGTTCATGGTTCACGCCTCCTCGCATAAAGCTTTCTAACACAAAACACGTCTTACACATTTTAAATCAATATATTGTCTTATCTAAATGAGTAGTCAGGATGATTTTCACATAGTTTTGAAGCAAATATTCTAGGCCACGTGATACAATTTTCAAAAGTCTTGTGAATAAATAATTAGTATGGGTTTTATTACCTTATTTCAGGGACAATGTTTTTTAGTTTTTTCACAAACCACGCATAAACGTCATTATCTCAAAACTAAAAATGTTTACATACATGCTGCTGACTTATTACTGTAGCAGAGTTTATCCTGAATACAGTGTAATCAGACTTTAGCCATGAAAATGTCACAAGTATCAGAAATAAGCACAAATGTCAGAGCATGTCAGAACACTTCCAGGACCCAGAAAACACCTCAGATATGGAGCGAATTATGTGCCAAAACCTCACACACACACAAAACTCACACCCAATGATTCACAAACAAACTCAGTGTGGTTTGTAAATACAAAACATCACTCACAAACTAATGCATATTGTTCTGCAAATAAAAAACGTACATATCAAACAAATACAGTATGTTTTACATATACATAGAAACGTATTTCTTCAATGACAAAATATCCTCCAAGTACAAACTAAAATCTTTCAAGTACAAAACAAATTTCTCCAATTACGAGACAAAAACCTTCAAGTACAAAGCAAAATTCTACAAGCACGAAACAAAAACCTTCAAGTACAAAGCAAAATTCTACAAGCATGAAACAAAAACCTTCAAGTACAAAGCAAAATTCTACAAGTACGGAAAAACTGTCACGAGACTTTTGGCACTATTTTTCCGCGTCCAGGCAGATTTTCTTCACAAATATATCCAGGGCAGGCGGATTTTCTCACAAATGCAGTTGAGCAACTTCCTCTTCTCGAACAGTAGATGGCGCTAAGATAGGGGATCAATTTCGCGCTAGTCTCTCGGGAGAAACACTGATGTGAAACGCGTGCTTGCCTTTGCCCATGGGAAAATGAGCGGTGAACAGGTGTGTTTCTGTCTTACTTTATCTATAATTAACCTTATTGAGGTTTTGGTAAATGTTTATTATATAGACAGAAATCCACATTAGCACTTAGTAGCACTCCACTCTAGGATAAGGGAATCTATAAGCTGAAAGCTCTGCCATGTTGCTTTTTAGGCTACATTTTTGTAAAAACGTTTCATTTACTGAATGAGTCTATTTCTTTCGTTCTCCATAAATTAATGAGAACATTTCATTAAATTGAAAGGAGGGTCCCACTTATTCATTAATTTAGTTGGAATTCAGTCAGCTTAACTGTTAATGTAATAAAATAATGAATGAACAAAACAAACAATATAGGCTACAATTGTTTCTTAACTTCCCTGTGACGTATTGCCCAAATTATTATTTTGGACAGACAAAAGAAACCCTCCTTAATTTATGGAGAACGAAAGGCGTTCTTCATAGGCGCGCCAAAATTCAAACGCAATCAAAAGACCGCCAAAGTACGCGCATTCAGAGACCAACGGATGAATGTTCGCCCATGTCGAGTGGAAAGAAGAAACGGATAATGAAAGTTGGAGCATTGTTCCAACTTCCAACATAAAAAAAACTTCAATATTAATAATTTCTTAGACGGACTTGATGATCTGTAACGTTAGGCTTTATTTAATTGAGTGGAGAGGTGGAATGAAGAAAACGTAAAGGCGGATGGCCGTGGCCGTACGAGGCAACTGTGCATAACGTTGCAGGTAAGTTCATTTCTTATAATTCACACATTGGTATTGCACAGAGAATAAATAAGTTAAATAATGCTGAATTGCATGAGCTATTTATAAGCTACTGATCATATCGCGCTATATAATTGAGCAGAATGTTTAACTGAATTCGTTTTTTTTTATTTCTTTTCTTTTTTTACATCACGTTATACGTTACTATTAATACTGCTTTATTGTGTGCGTCGCATTTTCATGTTCTCATTTTCATGGTCATGTTTAAGAGCTACGAGTAGGCCCAGATTATTAACGTTACACTGCAGTGCATCATTATAAGATATTTAAATGTGTGTTATGTAAAAATAATATTAAGTAAGATTCAGCTGTCAGACACATGTAGTGGAGAATATAATACAATATTTGCCTTTAGAGTCTAGAACTAATACAATAATACTCAGTAAAAATGCCAATGTAAACTTGCAGGATATTAAATCACTGTCAGTATGTGTGCTAATATTTTGAACACTGTGCCCCATCATGACATCAATACTTTTGTGGGTGCATAAGCACTATGTGGTCAGCCGTAGTTGTATCTTTTGTTTTAATACATTTTGTATTCCCCTTTTCCCCCCCATAGAGAGACAGTCCACCCTAGGACACAACATCGGTCCAGTCCAAAACTTCTGAGCAAAAGAAAATGCAGGCCAAACCCTAGGCTTGTTGAAGAAGAACAGTAATGATGGACCATCTACCCCAAAAGGTCACAAAATTATTTTTTTACTGAGACCCAAACCTAGCATCTGCATTGCTAATGTAAAGAAAAATGTCTACCTACTATAACGTTGTTGCTTCAGGATAAAATAAAACAAAATCATTATTACTCATAACTTTGCAAATTAATTACTACATTTAGATATTAAATACTTAAAATGAATCATCCAAAGTTAGGAGTACCTAATTATCTACATTAGTGTATCTCGACAGGATTAGTCATTTTTCACAGCCATATACAAGCAGTCTGTCAGAGTTGTTTATGTTGCTTTGCCTGTTTTTACTTATGTTAAAGCTTATATACAAGTCTATATCTGTTTACCTGTTTTAATACCATCTGCTATTATCCACTCTGCTATTATTTCCGAGCTTACTGTTTTGGGCAAGCTGATCTTCATTTTCTGCTAAAGAAATTTAAAATACTGATACTGAAAATCTAATATATTTTTTAACTGTTTTGGTTCCTAGAAATGCCCACACTCCTTGGTACAATGGGCAAGCTGGGGAACTGTCTTGAAGCGAAGGATCAGAGCCCACAGGAACAACTGGCATCGCCTTCCAGCACAGGACACTGGGTATGCTGTTTTTCCAAACCACTACTGTAGTAACAGCAAGTTATGACAGTAAAGACTTATTACAAAGAAATTCAAATACCAATAAAACAATTTGTCTTTTTTACAGATACAGTGATCCAGATATTTCCTGGAACCAGCTGGGGCCAACTAGGGGTAGCTATTATTCAAACGGTCACTGAGCTGCGGACATCCAAAAAGACTCAACAAACGTAAAAAATGAAAAGACTGTATCACATATACCTGTTGGTGGATTTTCCTTTTCTGGGCTTGTTTTATGTTTTGTTATAATATTGTATTTGTATATAATAGTGATGGGAAGTCCGGTTATTTTCCGCGAATCTGTTCTTTCGGACAGTTTGTTTCAATTAACCAGTTCAAAAAAACGGTTCACCAGTTCTTTTACGTCCTCACGTAATGACGTCAATTCTACCATCCCGGCGGATAAAAATAAATTCAGATAAAGGCATTTGTAATTACCCTAGAAATCTAGATGCACCCTAGCGGCAGCAAATTTTATTTTGCAGCCAGTTACGACTAGTAACTCTTCGTTGACTTGCGAGCTGGAAAAACCAAACTCTAGTCAGGCCAATCACATCCTGTATAGAGTCGGTGGGTGGGCTTAACATAATGACGACAGAGTTGCAATGGTTCCGCCTCCACGTTCGGTTCAGAGACGGGGCTGTCACGCATGCTCAGTATCTCCAGCTCATCAGTTCTCTGTATCGAACGTGTCCAAAAGAAACAGTTTTCGGTTCTGTAGTGGTAATTGAGAACCGCTGTACCTGTACGTTTGGTAATACGCGCATGCTCAGTATCAGCTGCTCGTGCTCAACACTTGTCTCAGCACTTGTCTCAGTTCAGTGAACTGTTGGAGTTACTGGAGTAACGTATTCTCCAGGATATTGTTTATTTCGAGTCAGAGGTGTCTGAAAGTGAGTAGCTGTGGATCAGCTCTGACGCTGTTTCGAACGATTCAGTCCGATTTGGTGTACTGGTTCAACCGGTTCACTAAAAAGAACTGGTTCAAAAGAACGATTCGTTCCAGAACCGGACATCACTAGTATATAATATAGTTGTGTGTTCAGTGTTCAGTAGTTTTCAAATTTTGCGCAGCTTAACAATTTTTCTTTTTAAATTAAAACTGTTTTAATAAAGTTTTAATGTTTTAACTGTTTTACTGTATTACTTCTTTTTTTGCTAACTGCACCGTTTAACATTTAAGGCTTAGGCATGTCATGTGCATTGCATTGCAAGTGTGTAAGTACACGTCCATAACCTATATTTAAAAATATGTAAGAAATTAATGAAAGCATGTTTTTCACATTTGTTTAGTTTACATCATACATCAATGCAAAATATATTGCAATTAATATACATAATATAAGAACATAACATATTCAAAATATATGTGCACACAATGTTTTTTGTATATACCATTTATATATTCCAAATACATTTATCAAAAATATATATTTTATTTTATATATATCATACATATTAAGTCTATATAAAAACATATTAGGGACACATATATATATGTCACATGTATGTAAGCAATATACTATGCATATATGTGTAGTTTGTATATTGAACATTTATTCAAATATATATGTTATGTATATTGATAATTATATATGTGACATATAAAAAACATTTAAAATATATGGGTTAGTTTTATATGTCAATATATGAAATTGTTCCATTTTCGAATAGGTTTTATATATGGGCAGATATATATGTACATATATGTTTTCACTTACTATGTGGATATATTTAATATATGTGTATTTCATATACATACATATATTACATTTCCGTATGGGTATTGAGGTTTTCTTTTGCAAAATGTTTATTACATCTAGACAAAAATCCATATTACCGCTAGTAGCACTTCATTCTCTCTAGGATAGGGGAATCTAAGCTGAAAGCTCTATCATATGTTGCTTTAAAAAAAATTAAAAAATAATAACATAAGACGCGTGTGAAATGACTAAATTAGTGATTACACTGAACGAATCTATTTCTTTCGTTCTCCATAAATTAAGGAGGGTTTCTTTTGTCTGTCCAAAATAATAATTTGGGCAATACGTCACAGGGAAGTTAAGAAACAATTGTAGCCTATATTGTTTGTTTTGTTCATTCATTATTTTATTACATTAACAGTTAAGCTGACTGAATTCCAACTAAATTAATGAATAAGTGGGACCCTCCTTTCAATTAAATGAAATGTTCTCATTAATTTATGGAGAACGAAAGAAATAGACTCATTCAGTAAATGAAACGTTTTTACAAAAATGTAGCCTAAAAAGCAACATGGCAGAGCTTTCAGCTTATAGATTCCCTTATCCTAGAGTGGAGTGCTACTAAGTGCTAATGTGGATTTCTGTCTATATAATAAACATTTACCAAAACCTCAGTAAGGTTAATTATAGATAAAGTAAGACAGAAACACACCTGTTCACCGCTCATTTTCCCATGGGCAAAGGCAAGCACGCGTTTCACATCAGTGTTTCTCCCGAGAGACTAGCGCGAAATTGATCCCCTATCTTAGCGCCATCTACTGTTCGAGAAGAGGAAGTTGCTCAACTGCATTTGTGAGAAAATCCGCCTGCCCTGGATATATTTGTGAAGAAAATCTGCCTGGACGCGGAAAAATAGTGCCAAAAGTCTCGTGACAGTTTTTCCGTACTTGTAGAATTTTGCTTTGTACTTGAAGGTTTTTGTTTCGTGCTTGTAGAATTTTGCTTTGTACTTGAAGGTTTTTGTTTCGTGCTTGTAGAATTTTGCTTTGTACTTGAAGGTTTTTGTCTCGTACTTGGAGAATTTTGTTTTGTACTTGAAAGATTTTAGTTTGTACTTGGAGGATATTTTTGTCATTGAAGAAATACGTTTCTATGTATATGTAAAACATACTGTATTTGTTTGATATGTAAGTTTTTTATTTGCAGAACAATATGCATTAGTTTGTGAGTGATGTTTTGTATTTACAAACCACACTGAGTTTGTTTGTGAATCATTGGGTGTGAGTAAAACACGTTTTGTGTGTGTGTGAGGTTTTGGCACATAATTCGCTCCATACTCAGACCCCAGAGGGTTAATGTATCAAATAATGAGACTAAGTTTGATACTTGCCTGTCTTGCCCATTTGAATTAAACTGTCCTGATGAAATTTGTTGAGGCTCCAGTTGATCTTTGCTGATGTGTTCTTGATGAGAGAGAACCAGTGGGAGTCATAGGATCTTTGGTGAATGGAAAGACGAGGCCGCAGTCTGGCACAAACTTGGGGTCTTTGGGAGACTTCTTGTTCAGCATCATCTTCACATTAGGATTTCTCAGGAAGGACCAAGAGAGCAAGAGAGTTAAGAGAGGGCTGATCTTGTGATCAGTGATTTTTAAAGCGTGAAGATGTTACACCCTCTGGAGTTGTTTGAGCCAATAAGAAGAGTTCCCTTTGTAGGGAAACTTTTACTACCCATTGTGTTCTAGGAGGCATTCGAATATGTAATTTCATTGGGTGTTTAAGAGAAGAATCTTCACGATTCTTACAATACTAATGCGTCACAAAGTTAGCAAAATGACAGATTTGTAGTTTATAGAGACCAAACGTGCCACTCATGAATTTGGTTAACCATAGTTTGCAAAGTTTGAAACATTAAACCATTAGAGTTTACAAGAAAACATAGGCCAAACCACATAAAAGGAAAATCATGAGATGGGAAAATTATATACATGTTTATACATTTCTCAAGTGGTTATATATATCGAGTATATAGGATTAACAGGGTTTATTTCTCCTTCTCAGTAAGAATTAAGTGAGAGTACTCTCTGGAAATTACTTTCGGGGTCGTAAAACTTGTTATCAGTCTTAAAATGTCCTCTAACAGGACAACAGTTTACAGGCGTCAGGTATAGCAGGTGTGGCTATAGCTCTCTTAGCATATGGATTACTTTTAACTTTCCTAAGACCAGTTAGTACCAATACATTTTTAAATTGTGTTAATTTTTATCCTCAATGTTTTTATGGGAAATTATTCCCGATCAATATCGACCTTGGATATGGGAGGCACATTTTAGCAGTGACTTTTATTTTTCCCTCCTTATACTATCAGGTGAAGAAACACTCCAAGCCACCAGCTCAGCTTCGACGTGGTGATGCGTTAATTATTTTATTCTGTCTTCTATTATCTGGAGATATTCATCCGTGTCCCGGCCCTTTTTACTCCAAAATGGAACAGGACGATTCTATCATGGCGGATTCAATACACACTTCACCTGTCTCACAGGTACGCACTTGTTGTGGCGAGTTATTGCGTGATTACACCCAACCAACTAACCTCCCTTTTTCTGGCGCGACTGGTGTTGTCGTGTTTGCTCTGGGCGTTGGCGCTGGTTTCGGGGCCGCAAGGCCTGGTGGTAGTCCGGCTGGGCTGTCGCCTGGGGGTGCCTGTCCGTGTGCTGGTCCCTGCTGTGTTGGCTGGCTGTTTTTTTTGGCCCACATCGTGGTCTTCGGGGGCTGTCTGGAACGGAGTTGAGCTCGGATGCTGGCGTGGGGATCTTTGGCTCGTCGGTGGGCACGTTGGTGTCGGCCGAGTGGAGTAGTGGAGAAGATGCCAATCCACGGAGGACTTCTGATTTTATTGATTTGAACTTACCATTAGATAATATACGTGGAGTTGGGACAAAGATAAAAAGTGCAAATAAGAGAGTGATTAATCCAGCGATCTTAAAAAAAAAGAAAATGGAAAATATTCCAAACCCTTAATCAATCTAGAATAGTTTGGGATCCTAAAGCTAAAATGAAGGGTCTCTTAGGTGGTCATCTAAACATAAGTATTAGATCGAAAAGCGATCAAGTTCATCATCTCTTACTAAACGCGAATTTAGATTTCCTTTGTTTATCAGAGACTTGGCTTCACGAAAAGGTTCCTACTGCATTAATTCAGGTGCCTGGTTTTAATGTTTTTAGAAAGGATCGAAAAGGTTCCAATGGTGGTGGAGTAATGATATATATAAAGGATAGTATTCAATGTAACGAAATCCAGTGGGTGAATTGTCAAGAATTGGAATGCATTGGTTTGAACATTGTCTTATCTCCACAAATGTCGTTTACTCTCATTGTTATCTATCGTCCCCCATCTTCTAATTGTAGTTTCTATGAAAATTTTTATACTTTACTGAAAGAATGTAATTTTAACAAGGAGGTAATACTTATGGGTGATTTCAACATTAACTGGGAAGATAAATTACCAGGAAAAATCTTAAGCAGATAACTACTTGGTTACTCACGTAACCTCAGTTCCCTGAGTTAGGGAACGAAGTATTGCGTAGCTAGACGCAGTGGGAAAACTCCTTTTCCTTATTTTACTGAAATTTATGTAAAACGCATTTGCAGCTGCACAGCTAGCACATTGAGCGTCTAGCTCGCTCATAGGCTGTGCTGCAGCAACTGCACATCCAATGGCGCGGGCGCCTCTGACGTGCGACCAATGAGATCACTCTACGTCATTACACGCCAGGGCCCGTATCAGGGCCGCATCACAAATATCTTGAATGGGAAAACCAGATGACCATGCCCACGACGAGGCCATGCCTCTAGTCGAATGGGCTATGACACTGTAGCGTTTATACGCCCATATAAATATAACTAACTATTATTCATAACGGATTATGATCAATAATTCATAATTTAATTATTTTCAGAATTTACTGTAGCAGAATCAATAGTATGATAATTTTATCAGTTCATGAACGGAAAGCATAAACAATTATTAATTCTAGGAAATATAATATCTTCCTGGCCAAGAAAGACTAATTCCCAGCTAACAGCTAAATTAAGAAATAAATCAAGGGTAAAAGCATAGGTAACTTAGATCGAAGTTCAAGACAATAAATCTGTAAGCACATAACACAAGACAATTATCTTTAAAATATAAACAAAACTTTATTGATTATTCTAAAACATGAAACTAATATCTAACAAACACACGCACACACACATTCATACCAGTTGCAGAAAGAAAGAGAGTGAGGGAAGGAAATGAGTTTTAAGAGTGAGATGATGAAATCTCAAGATCCTATGCACTTATAAGACACAACCTGAACGAACCATCAATCATTAATTTAACCCTTCTATCGTTTCTTAGGCGGGTAATTCAATTTTATATCAACTATACACCAGTTCAGCTAAGAGTCTGGAGGTACCTGCTTGTCCGTGCTTTGGGGATTCCCTTTTCGTCATAAAGGGAGTTTCCCGGGTCCGGCTGGCGGTCTCCTGTGCCTGGATCTTGGGCGGCCAGTCACGTGGTGTGTTGGCGCGGATGAATGAAAGTCTTTGTTTGAAGCTGGCTTTGCAGTTGAAACGTTAAGACGAAACTTTGCAGCAAAACTTAACTTAAGTTTTAACTTAAGAAAAGAAAGAAAAGCGTGACGAGTAGATGATGGCTTGAATGAAGCTGTTGAACCCATTCTTCTGATCTTAATTTGGGTTCTTTGTCTCTATGCGTCTACATGGTTACTACAACCATCGTCTGCTGTCTCCACCCGACATGTTGTTCTGCCGAGACCTTTTCCGAGAGAGAGCCCGCCCGACTTCTGTGTTCGGGTCTAAGATTTTAAACTCAAGTGTTTTGTCCCGCCTCCTGGAGGAATTCGGACAATAAGATACTTGTAAGGTTATTTGAGAAGGGGGTATTTTCCATCATCCCCCTCTCATCGTAAATCACGTGTCATCTGTGGTCTGCTTTACTCAGCAGCTCGAACAGAGGGTTCAGTTTAGACATAATTTCCATTTTAAGAACATAAACATTTTACACAGATTTCAATCAAGCCATCGTCTGAATTAGGGATATGTGGTCGCATTGATAGGAGACACGATGCATTTTCAACAATTACATGACTTTTATGTGATCTAAGCATAATAGACACATACAGGGGTCATAGACAAAATATAGAATTATGCAGTGAAACGATGTTTTGATTATAAGTTCGTCAAGAATTGTTTTGTGATGATTGTATGCATTTTTATATGAAAAGTCTCTGTGGTTTTTAATGGAGGTCTCAACAATGAAGTTGTTCAGAGGTCTTCAAGAAGGGGGAAGTCTGTTTTACATCTTTGTCATGGGATCAAATTACCTCGTGGCGTTAACTTGGTGGGTCCTATCCCGTGACATCTCTGAACCCATCAGTCTTTTCCAAACTATCTAATTTTGACAACGTTCTTCCTGCTGAAGTCTGTTCTGTTCATCGCTCATGTCTGTCTTGCAAAATTACCAAACGTTGACAATTAAAGTATTTTCCTGGTTGCAGACTCTCTGGAGCCTGTGGGTGATTTATGGCTCTGGGTTTGGTGATTTGAGTCTGGAATGTGAAGACTCTGTGTGGGATTATGCTTGAAGAAATCACATGGAAGATTCAGTTGTGTTTGGGTCCATTCTCGTTGTCGCTACAACACCTACAGGGCAAACCTGACCCATTGAGGTATAAGCCATAGAAATGGCTTCCACTATCCATCAGACAATCTCTGCTTAGTGACAGGATCCCTGGATCGACCGCTAAAACAGACGAAAAGCTGTTCTGATTACCTAAACAATGCAGAACGCTCCAGTTAGATTCTCAGCTCAGAGAAGATTAACCTCCCCATCTTCTGTGGAAGGGGGAAGGGCTAACAATGTCACCACTTGCGCTCTGAACGGCGTTGAGAGCACTTTGGGTACATAGCCATGCCTGGGCTTGAGAATGACTTTGGAGTTATCAGGACCAAACTCCACGCATGCCGGGCTCACAGAGAGAGCCTGTAGATCTCCCACTCGCTTGATAGATGCCAATGCCAACAGGAGAGCAGTTTTCAGCGAGAGAGGTTTAAGATCAACGACTGGAGCGGTTCAAAGGGTGGACCCCTTAATGCCCCTAGGACCATAGAGAGGTCCCAAGAGGGCACAGAAGGAGGTCTGGAGGGGTTAATCCTCCTAGCACCCTTCAAAAATCTCACGACCAGGTTGTTCCTTCCCAGTGACTGTCCAGCTACCAGAGCATGATGCACTGCAATAGCTGCCACAAACACCTTGAGTGTGGACGGGGAGCAACCCGCGTCCAACAGCTCCTGCAGGAATGAGAGAACCACTGATATCTCACATGACTCTGGGTTTTGAGCACCAGCTAGAAAAAAACACCCATTTCGAAGCATAAAGGCGCCGAGTCGACGGGGCCCTAGCTTCAGATATAGTGTTCAACACCTTCACAGGAAGGTCCCTGGATACCCGTTCAAGGGCCACACGTGGAGGGCCCATAGGTCGGGCCGCGGACGCCACAACAATCCCTTCGCCTGTGTGAGGAGGTCTTTCCTCATCAGGACAGGCCATGGAGCTGTGTCCGACATCTGGACCAGCTCTGGAAACCACGGCTTGGATTTCCAAAGAGGGGCCACCAGAAGGACTGGGCACTCGCTCTCTCTGACCCGTTTGATGACTTGTGGAATCATTGAGACGGGGGAAAAGCATACAGGGGGCGGTTGGGCCAGGCTCGGGCCAACGCATCCCTGTCCTTCGAGAAGAACATTTTGCAATGGGTGTTGTTTTCCGAGGCAAACAGGTCGATTTCGGCCCTGCCAAACACCTCCCATATCAGACTGACTGTCTGTGGGTTCAGGGACCACTCGCTGAGGGGAGTGTTGCCTCGTGAGAGCATATCTGCGCCCACATTCTGGACGCCCAGGATATGTGCAGCCCTCAGAGAGCTCAGATTGTTCTGTGCCCATAAGAGGAGATCTCTCGCCATAGCATGCAGGTCGCCTGACCTGACGCCCCCCTGGCGATTTATGTAGGCCACCACTGACATATTGTCTGTACAGACTAAGACGTGATGACCCCTGAGGCTCGATAGAAACGCATTCAGGGCCAAACCAACTGCTTTAATTTCCAGACAGTTGATGTGTAAGCTCTGCTCCGCGCTCGACCAGAGGCCGAATGCAGGCGCGCCCTCGTGTAATGCCCCCCAACCCAGGTTGGACGCATCTGTAAAGACCACTTTCCTTCTGGAGATTGTCCCCATTGTCACACCCTCTTGGTACCAGTCCTGAGCCCCCGTGGTTCACCCTGATGCGTAAGCTGCCTGACTGCCATGCATGTGTTGGCACCTGGCGTTTCAGCCAGTGCTGCAGTGGGCGCATGCGCAGTAATCCCATGCGGAGCACTGGTGACGCTGCTGCCATGAGACCCAGCAGTTTAGCATTTTCTGAAATTTCTTCAGAGGCGCGCGCTCTCGCTCTCTGAACGAGGATGCAAGCGCTCGCACTGTGAGCGCACGCTCTGGTGTGAGCCGCGCTCTCATCGTCACCGAGTCTAAAACTATGCCCAGAAAGATCACACTCTGGCAGGGGGATAGTTTTCTCTTTGAAACATTGATCGTGAGACCCAGGCAATTTAAGTGGCCGAGAATCAGATCCCTGTGAGCTATTAGTTCACCTCTCGACTGCGCTAGCACCAGCCAGTCGTCGAGGTAATTTAGCACGCGCACTCCTCTCTGTCTCAGAGGAGAGAGCGCTGCATCCACACACTTCGTGAATGTGCGGGGTGCCAAAGACAGACCGAACGGTAGAACTGTGTATTGATAAGCCTGCCCCTCGAAGGCGAATCTCAAGAATGGCCTGTGACGAGGGTTTATTTGAATGTGAAAGTAAGCATCTTTCAGATCCATTGTCACAAACCAATCCCCCGTGCGAATTTGCGCGAGGATATGTTTGATGGTTAACATTTTGAAGGGCCGTCGCATGAGAGCCTTGTTCAAATGCCTAAAATCTAGTATGGGTCTGAGACCGCCGTCTTTCTTCGGTACTGGAAAATAACGGCTGTAAAAACCCGCTTGCTTTAGCGCAGGGCGAACTAATTCTATCGCCCCTTTTGCTAATAAATTCTGTACTTTAGCATTCTGTACTGTGACCCACTTCGCTTCTCACCGAAGTCTCGATGACCGCCTGAAACTTTGGGGGTCTGCGAGCGAATTGGAGCGAGAAGCCTCGCTTTATAATATTTATGACCCAACTCGACACATCGGGGATAGCTTGCCAGGCTAAAACCCGTGTGGCTAGGGACTGACACACTGAATGGGGGTGGGGCGCCCAACATAGGGGGACCTGAAACCCTTATAATGTGATTTGTGCATACATTGAGTGTTTGACTGACTGTACAGGCATTTGCATGTGGGGAAGTCAGTGTTACAACAGAGGAGGGGCCACCTAACTGAGGGGGACCGTGAACCCATGTGTTGTGCTTGTGAAACATGCTATTTTTTTGCTTTATTTGGGTCGCCGTGAAAACGGCGTTTGTTTGTAAAGACGCGCTTAATGTTGCGGGCCTGTTTACAGAAATACAAACCCCATCCGCCTGAACTAAACAGGGGGCTGTGGGAAGTTTCGTGGGCTTCTTCGAGGGTGGTCCGGCCGGCGCGGGACACTCGCCCTATCTCTTCGTGCCGCGTGCTAGGATGACTTCGGCGGCACCGGGTCGGACGCGGCGATGGGCCGCGGGCCTTGGCGCCGGGGCATTGGGAAGCGCTTCGCAGCTCTCGACTGGTGCTGGGCATCAGCTGCAGGGCGGGACTGAGGGGCCTACTGCTTCGGTTTCGCTGACTGAGGCGCACACGGAGCTGGCTTAGGTTTGCTCGAAGCGGAGCTAGAGCGTTTGGGCAGGAAGTGTTGCATAGCCTGGGAAGCCTTCTGTGCCTCAGTGTACCTCTCCGCAAACCCCTTCACTGCTGGGCCGAAGAGACCGGCACTGGAAACCGGAGCGTTGAGGAACTTCATCTTCTCCGAATCCTTGATGTCGGTGAGGTTTAGCCAGAGGTGGCGTTTAGTCACGACCAAACTCGCCATGCTCCTCCCAATCGCTTGCGCTGTGGCCTTGGTAGCCCTCAGGGCCAGGTCCGTTGCGCTGCGGAGGTCCCGAAAAGCCTCTGGATCCGGGCCCGCCTCGTCCATAGACCGGAGGAGTTTGGCCTGGTAGACCTGCAGCACTGCCATCGTGTGCAGGGCTGAAGCAGCCTGCCCGGAGGTGGAATACGCGCGTCCGAGGAGGGCTGACGTGCTTCTGCACGGTTTGTTAGGGTGCACGGCTCTGGTTCGCCAGCTAGCGGCCGTGTTCGGGCAAAGATAGGCGGCTACGGCCTCTTCTAGAGGCGGCAACAACTTGTAGCCCTTTTCCGCCGCGCCGTCCACAGAGGAGAGGGTAGCGGTAACTGAAGCACCTCGTGTGGAGTAAGGAGTGCGCCATGCCTTGGTTAGCTCCTCGTGGACTTCAGGAAAGAAAGGAGCTGGCTTGTGATGAGGCAGAAACCAATCGTCCAGCTGACTCCGAGGCGGCTCAGTGGGCGCGGCCCACTCAAGCTCGAGGTCCGCGACGGCCTGCGTCAGGATCTGAAGCATCTCCACGTCGGAGTTAGTCCTGGTCGCAGTCGCGCTGGATGCTGGCTGAGAAGCAGTGACGGGGTCAAGCGAGGCCCGCCGAAGATTGCTAGGCCCGCCGAAGGAGATGAGGCCCGCCACATGGGGGGGGCACTGATCTCCTTCGAACAGGACCGGCGACGATCGAGCGGGAGAGAGTGAGGCACGCGGGGACGTGGCCGGCGTGCGATCACTAAAATCCATGCTCTAGGGGTTCTGTTGGCTGCGGCGCTTCTTCCTTCTAGGCTGAAGAGGGGCCGAGAGAGGAGACACGGGCGAAGCGGCGTCCTCTTCCCTGGCGAGAGCTAGCCGAGTCCGCAGAGAGGAGATGGGAAGGCTCTCGCAGGCCGAACATCCGCCGGAGGAGAAGGCCTTCTCCGCGTGATCGACACCCAGGCATAAAACGCAGCGCGCGTGGAGATCGGCCTCGTGCAGCTTGCGTGCGCACGTGACAGCTGGCTTGTGATGAGGCAGAAACCAATCGTCCAGCTGACTCCGAGGCGGCTCAGTGGGCGCGGCCCACTCAAGCTCGAGGTCCGCGACGGCCTGCGTCAGGATCTGAAGCATCTCCACGTCGGAGTTAGTCCTGGTCGCAGTCGCGCTGGATGCTGGCTGAGAAGCAGTGACGGGGTCAAGCGAGCCCGGCCACTCGTCCTCAGATGCAGCGATAGACAGGCTGTCGTGATTGCTAGGCCCGCCGAAGGAGATGAGGCCCGCCACATGGGGGGGGCACTGATCTCCTTCGAACAGGACCGGCGACGATCGAGCGGGAGAGAGTGAGGCACGCGGGGACGTGGCCGGCGTGCGATCACTAAAATCCATGCTCTAGGGGTTCTGTTGGCTGCGGCGCTTCTTCCTTCTAGGCTGAAGAGGGGCCGAGAGAGGAGACACGGGCGAAGCGGCGTCCTCTTCCCTGGCGAGAGCTAGCCGAGTCCGCAGAGAGGAGATGGGAAGGCTCTCGCAGGCCGAACATCCGCCGGAGGAGAAGGCCTTCTCCGCGTGATCGACACCCAGGCATAAAACGCAGCGCGCGTGGAGATCGGCCTCGTGCAGCTTGCGTGCGCACGTGGCGCAGTTAGAAACACGAGACATTTGAAACAACGCCTCGCGTGAGCAACAGTAACAATATCGCCGGATAGCCACAGGTGAGACGGCGTCAGGAGACAACGGCAGAGAGACGTAATCCGCTGAGTGATGCTCGCTCAAACTGAAGGGCTTGTTCGACGGCGAAGGTTCAATAAACAGACAGAGACGTATAGTTTGTCGCTGAAGGAGTAAAATCTGCTATAATGGCGATTTCAGGGGCTTATATAGGCTTAGGCCTCGCCCTATGATGGGCCCTGACGTGTAATGACGTAGAGTGATCTCATTGGTCGCACGTCAGAGGCGCCCGCGCCATTGGATGTGCAGTTGCTGCAGCACAGCCTATGAGCGAGCTAGACGCTCAATGTGCTAGCTGTGCAGCTGCAAATGCGTTTTACATAAGGTTCAGTAAAATAAGGAAAAGGAGTTTTCCCACTGCGTATAGCTACGCAATACGAAGTGACCGTTCGAAAGGGAACTGACGGTTTTGATCTGATATTTTCTAATAGACCTGAGTGAATTCTGAAATCTTGTAATATGCTAACTGGTCTGTCTGACCATAATATGATTCTGGTAACTAGCAAACTAACTAAGAAGAGGTTTAGCTCATTTGTCAAGAAATGTGAATTCTTTGGGATACCAAAGTATAAACAAGAGAATTTTAAAGGCGCTATTGAGCAGATAGAATGGGGTAATCTATTATTGGGTATTGATTATGAGGAAGATAGTGACATTTTTACAAAAATATTAGGAAATATTATAACTGATTATACCTGTAAACTTAATCATAGAAAGAAAAAGAATATGGTCCCATGGATAAATGTAGATATTCTGAATTTGATGAAAGACAGGGATCATGCTTTTAAAACCTCACTTAAAACTAAATTGAGTAGTGATAGATATCGATTTACTATGTTGAGGAACTCTGTGGTAAAGAAATTACAAAAAGCTAAAGCAGATTTTTTTTCCTCACTATGATAGAAAAAGCAAGAGGCAATCCTAGAATTATTTGGAATCAGTTAAAAAAATTAACAGGCCAACAAAATGAAGTTAAGAAAATTCTAGAACTTAAAGTAAAAGGGAAATCCGAAAAAATCCAGTTGAGATGGTAGAGATTTTTAATCATCATTTTATTGATTCTGTAGAAACTATTACTCGTTGTTTTCCGCCTGGGTATACTAATGCTTTTTAGAATAAAGCCAGTTAGTGACTCTGATGTTATGAGAACAATTAGATCTCTTAAGTCATCTAGAGCAAAAGATAAATATGGTATGGATGTTGTTATGCTCAAAGAATCTAGTTTGACACTAATTAAACCTATTAGTAAAGTTATTAATCTTTCAATTTCTCAGGGAAAATTCCCAAGTGTTTGGAAGTCAGCGATTATTGTTCCAATATTCAAGAGTGGAGACTCCCTTTCTATTGATAATTATAGGCCAATTAGTATATTACCCATCGTTTCTAAAATTATGGAGAAACTAGTTGCAGAACAGATTAGCAGTTAGTAGTAGTTAATTTTCAATGCATCCAATGCAGTTTGGTTTTAGAGCAAAATACTCAACGGAAACCGCAAATTGTTTTTTAATGGAAAATATTAAAACTCTTTTAGATAAAGGTGGTGTAGTTGGAGCAGTGTTCCTTGATTTAAAGAAAGCCTTAGACACTGTTAATCATGGAATCCTTAATTTCTCATCACATACACTTAACTGGATAGAGTCATATCTATCAGATAGATTCCAGTGTGTTAGACTATACAGAATCACCTATCTAATGATTTAGGTATATCAACTGGTGTTCCGCAAGGATCTATCTTGGGTTCAATGCTTTTTGCTATGTATATAAATGATTTTCATCTTTCATGTCCTGATACTAATATACAAATGTATGCTGATGATACAGTGATTTATATACATGGTAATAGTCTGACACAAGTTGCAAATGACCTTACGAATTCTATGGTTAATGTGTCAGCATGCACTGTAAAAAAGAAAAAGTTGAGAAAACTTACCAGTTTAAGGCAACCAGCTGCAGGACATTATTGAGTTTTCTCAACTTAGGATCATTAGTTGTACAAACTTTTTCATGGTAAAAAGTTGAATAAACTTTAAAAACAGAATTTGTCAAACAAAATGTAAGTTGGATTTTTTACAGTGTGGCTAAAAGAGAATTGCTTGCAACTAAATGTGTCCAAAACAGTATGTATGTTTTTCTCTAAGTCTAACAGTATTAATAAAGAGCCTGATGTTTACGTGTCAGGGGTGAGGCTGCAGGTAGTGCCACAATATAAATATTTGGGAATACTGACCGATTCTAAACTTACATTTAAAGCTCACGTAAAAAAGGTTTGTAAGCAGGTTAAGTTTAATCTCTATAATTTAAAACTTACTAGAGATAACATGTCACTAGAAGCAGCTAAGATGTTTATGTATTCTATGGTTTTTTCTCACATGACTTTCTGTTTAACCACCTAGTCCATTAGAGTCCTTATTCAAACGTACACTTAAGGTTTTTGATAATAAATCGGTACATTCTCATCATTGCCCAATAACTGATTTTCGCTTTACAAGAGGTGCATTAAGACAAGACTGCATCATACCACTTAGACGAAGTAAATTTAGTCAGTCTACTTTTTCTGTCAAAGCTGCACAAGAATGGAATATTATTCCGACAACTATAAGAGATCTAGACACATATGCTTTATTTAGGGTTCAATTGAAGAATTGGTTAATCAGTACTCAGATTTGTCAACATTAGAATCTTATATCTGCTAGCCATCCTATTATTGTTTGTATTTTGCTGCATTGGTTTTAATTGATCCAAAATTGTCTAAATAGATTCTATTGTATTGTGTAATTATAAAATTTTCTATTATGTATTCTTAATAATTTTTTTTCTGTAACACTTTATTTGAAGGGGTGTGCATAAGATTGACATGACACTGTCATAAACATGACATAACACCTGTCATGAACATGAAGGAGTCTTTATGAATGTTTATGACTGTTGTCATTAAGTGTCATTCGGTAAATTATGACACTTTTAATGCAAAGTTGACATTGTTTAAAATGTCTTGACAACTTGACATTACCCAAGACAAAAATGTCTTGATTATGACAACTTGACATTAACAAAGACAGAAATGTCTTTGTTATGACAACTTGACATTAACCAAGAAATCATAACCTGTCAACCTGTCACAACTTTAGCCGTCATGACACTATTATAACTGTGTCATGAATATTTTACTTGTCCTCAAGTAAAGTGGAACACATTGTACTAGTTATAAAGATGTCATTAAGGGTTATAACACTGTCAAATGCTTTAAGTTTGATAATTAGACCTGTTATGACATATTTGTGACAGGTTGACAGGTTATGATTTCTTGGTTAATGTCAAGTTGTCATAACAAAGACATTTCTGTCTTTGTTAATGTCAAGTTGTCATAATCAAGACATTTTTGTCTTGGGTAATGTCAAGTTGTCATAACAAAGACATTTTTTGTCTTTGTTAATGTCAAGTTGTCATAACAAAGACATTTTTGTCTTTGTTAATGTCAAGTTGTCATAACAAAGACATTTCAAACAATGTCAACTTTGCATTAAAAGTGTCATAATTTACCGAATGACACTTAATGACAACAGTCATAAACATTCATAAAGACTCCTTCATGTTCATGACAGGTGTTATGTCATGTTTATGACAGTGTCATGTCAGTCTTATGCACACCCCTTCAAATAAAGTGTTACCTTTTTTTCTTTAGGTTGACTTGTAACATCTTGTCCAGGGACTACGGATGAAAAATAGCCTTTGGCTAATTCTGGTACATTTACAGGAATGTTTTTATTAATGTACAATGTCCCTGTCAAACTAAATAAAAAAAAAATAATAATAAAAAAAAAAGAAGTTCTGCCAATGGGTAAGCTTAATTTGTGATGTTAGTTTTGGGGGTAGTTTCATAGGCCTTTGTTGGGAGAGTGAGTTTGAGGATTATTCATTAAAATATAACGAATAGTTAGTGCGTGTATGATTGGTCCAGACGCTACACTTCACAAAATATTTAATGATTATAATTTGTTACTTTATATAGAACTTTTCTCAGCACTCAAAGTGCTTTACATAGAAGGGGGAATCTCCTCAACCACCACCATCTATTCACCTGGATAATGCGACGGCAGCCATATTGCACCAGAACGCCCACCACATATCAGCTTATTGGTGGGGAAAGAGTGATGAAGCCAATCAGTATATATGTGGATGATTAGCAGGCCATGATGGATGAGGGCCAATAGGCAAATTTGGCCAGGATGGTTACACCCCTACTCTTTTGAAGAACATCCTGGGATTTTTTTTTTTTTTTACTTCAGAGAGTCGATTTAACATCTCATCCGAACGACGGTAGATTTAAACAGTATAGTGTCACCATCAGTTTAGTGTTTAGGACCCACACAGACCACAGGGTGAGCACCCCCTGTTGGTCTCACTAACACATCTTCCAGCAGCAACCTAGGATGACTCCCATCCAGGTACAAATCAGGCTCAAACCTGCTTAGCTTCAGTGAGCAACCAGTCTTGTGCGACAGGGTGATGTGGATGCTGGCCAATATTTGCATTGTAATTACATTTGGAAGATGATTTTATCCAAATGACTTGCCTTGCATTTCACGTATACATTGTTTATGCATTAACTGGGAATTGAACCAATTGAATTGGTGTAATTTATTTTACGGCACAAGTTTTTCACTATAACAATGACTAATACTAATTAAATCAAGCTATTGCTGGTAATGTAAATATTCAAAGAATTCAGCCACATGAAAAGATACGTGCAATTAAGCTACCATTATTTAATAGCATTATTTGTCTCTCTTTTATACATTTAAACAATTGAATTTACAGATAAAACCATATTAATTTCTTAGTGAACAGACAGGGACTTAATTAGTGTTGTGTCACAGTGTGTGTGTATATATACAGAACATATTCCCTCTCTCTCACAGACAAGTTAAGAACAGTTTAATGAGCCAGATGTAGGTACTTTATGAGTAATGCACAGAACCAAAGTCAGGCAAATCAGACCTGAAACACTCAGCACTTTATGTTTCTGAGTGTTCAGTACTGCACAGTCAGCCACTATGCATTTCGGTATAATACTCGGAGATATAGCTTCTGACCTCTACATAAGGGCCACCCAGAAAACGGTGCAATGTGTGCCTGAAAATTTCTATTTTTCAAAGCTATTTTGGAAGCTATTTTTCGTGGCCAGAGAAATAGTCTATAGTCTACAACACAAATCAGCTGAACCGACTGGGGATGGAGTCGCCATTCTCCAGGAAGATGCTGAAACCGTGAGCTCGTCGGCTGCACAATTCAGGAATTCACTGGAATGGCTGGAAGTGACCACAGATGCTTCTGACTCCATAAGAGGAGGTGGCAGGCGAGTTGCGACATACGGCGGTAGTATAGACCACCTTGTCGGTTGATGTACGCTACAGTCGCGGTATTGTCCGATCGGACTAGTATGTGCTGGTTCTTGAGCAGCGCATGGAAGCGGTGCAGAGCGAGACATACTGCCAGCAACTCGAGGCAACTGACGTGCCAAAGGCGCTGTGGCGTCCAGGAGCCCGCAGCAGCATGTCCATTGCACATGGCGCCCCAGCCTGTGGTGGAGGCATCTGTTGAGATAACAACATGCCTGGAAACTCGATCTAAGGGCACTCCGGCCCATAGAAAAGTGAGGTTCGACCACAGGGTGAAGGTCTGACGGCAGGTCGGAGTAACTAGTACTCGGAACGTGCCTTGTTAACATGCTCACCTCGGGACTCGTTCGTGATTGCGGGGTCAGAATGCTTGATAGCATCAGTCTGCTTCTGGGCGGCCGAGAACTGTCGGGCAGAGTTCTCGACCGCACCGCCGGAAAGGCCAGCCCGGGATATGGGGGAGTTAAGGAAGCGGGTTCACTCAGCCTCGCGCATATCAACCAGGTTAAGCCAGAGATGTCTGACCACGCATGTGGACATCACCTGACCCAGGGAGCGTGTGGTCACCTTCGTCACTCGTAGAGCGAGGTCTGTGGCAGCACGCATCTCTTGTATGAGCCCTGAATCAGCTTTGTGTGATTTTTGCTTTGTTTCGCTTGTAAAAAAACATAGTATTTTTCACACAATTTACTTGTATACCGCTGTTTTCACTGTCCAAAAAACAGGCCGATGACTTCCTTGTTCTATGAAGTCCCTCCTTCAGAAATACGTAAGGAATTCTGATTGTGCCAGCGGTTCCTGTGTTGTGATTCAACAGCAGCTTATCACACGTTGCCCGGAAAGGTCACGCCTCTTACCCTAATTTGGAGATGCATGCGCTGATTGTTGTTGTAAAAATGTGAATTGACTCTGGCATGAAAATAACAGCGTCTCGACGACATGGCGACAAAAAACACTCTACAAACGAAACTCTTCCTCTTCTCCGTGGGAGCGCAACAAGACCACACCCTTTGAAAGGGGACTTCTGTTAAATAAAATATCTCGCTAGGCATTGAACTTTGAGCGTTATAATTTTACAGGTATTATTTATGCTCTAACAGCAACATTACACACTAACTAAAGTTTGAAAAATGGAATCGTGAAGAACGGGACCTTTAAAAAGACGTGCAAGCGTGAGCGTGCAAGCTCTTTTTGTGAGAGAAAAGCTTGCAGCAGTGCTGAAGTGCCCAGGGAGAACACACATGCTTTTGCAAACCACTGCACAGATCAGCAGGCAGGAATGTGAAACTCGCTGGAACACGCCATCACACCAACACCGACTGGAAGCTGCTTGTCTAGAGGATTCTCGAAGATAGTCAGAGAATTGGCTGCAGGAGTGAAGAGGACCTCTTGGCTCTGAAGCAAAAACATATTTGCATGTTGCCAGTGTACTTCCTTATATACCCACAAGGTGGGGCGGAGTTACGCTATGCAAATTCCGCAAACCCATGGCATTTCCTTGCCATTGACTCGTTTTGTAATACTCGAAGGTGATAGGCTTCAAAGCAAAACCCTCATTTTGTCGTAATTCAGCGTAACTCGAAGTGACAACGAAAGGGGACATATTATACCTCACAACCCGATTGCTGTCGTGTTTACATCTTCAGGCTTAATGAGTAGGTAACTTTGATTATCGCTTGTAGACATAGATAAAAAAAAAAAAAAAAAACACTTCTGATTGTCTTAATTGAAGTAGCATGTTTGTTTGCTACCCTGAGACAGTTAAAAAAAAAAAACAGCGTTAAACAGCCTTTCTTTTCAGCAATGAAATAGAGTTGCATATGTGGAAAGAGAGTCCTTTCAGAATGGAAGATGAATACGTTTTTCAACATTTCATTAAGGTTTATTTGCCCTGTTAGCATGTTGTGGGTAAAAGAGATGGACATTATTGTGCTTTGCAGTAGATAATTACAGTACATGACAAATCACATCAGTCATTTCTTAGTTGATGCAACATGAAAAAAAGGTCTCTTTTGTTATTTTCATGGAATAATGTTTAGTGCACCTACATGTTGAATAAATTAGTCAGTTTAGTCAACTCGTTTTCAGTGTTGACATGACTCTTTTACATAATTGTATAGATTTGCCGAAGTATACCTCTTTTTTTTTGTCAAATGAGGCTGGTCTTCTCATTGATTATATGTTTTAGTTATTAATGATATTTCAGACCTGTTGAACTTCGATTTTCTAAATACATTTAAAATGCTGCAAAGCTTTCATTTCCATAATTTACAGATAAACTGTAAGCATTCTGTGTCTTTTTAATAAGCACACAGAAAATAATAAAATGTATTATTCCATTAAATAAATTAAATAAAACAACTACACTGGGCAATGTAATTATGGATGCATATGCAAATACGTTTATGGCAGAAAATGGAAGTGTGGAGCACATTGCGTAGCTTTTGGTGGGTGGTGTGCACCTGGAGATGGTGAGGCTGTCTATGAGCTGTGGTTATGTCATATCCATCTGGCCACTACCGGCCACCCACTTCACACCTTTCACACCTACGACCACAGTTCTGCAACGTCTGCCACACGGGAGACTTTCACAACCGCCCCAAACCCTCCCAAAGCAAACCCCATACTATACAAACGGCTTAAAGTCATCAGAACAGACAAAAAACATTTATAGAAAATATTAAAAGAAAACAAAAGTCAAAAATAAACCTTGCTGAAAAACTGCTTGTTCTGACCAGTTTAATATACTAGTTGGTTTGCACAATAATCCAGAAACAATGTGAATTAACACCACAACTGTAGCAGCAAACGTTGTGTAAATATAGCAAGCCGTTTTAACATTCAATCATTTAAACCTACTAGTCTCTATTTTCATGCTACTAGTTTAGACTAGCTACTAGCTTTTTTTTTAGATACTGGTATCTATTCCATTAAATACTAGTAGTTATTCATGAGCGAAAACGAGATGTTTCATCTCAAGGGGTTATCCTCAACAACAATAAATGTAAATGTATGTATGAGCTTATTCTTTATGTGTGCCTTTTCTTTAGATACTAGTGCTTATTCTTTAGGTTCTAGTACCTTTTTAAATATACTAGTACTTAGTCATTAGATGCTAGTCCTTATTTATTAGATACTAGTGCTTATTCATTAGATACTAGTACTTATTCATTAGTTACTACTTATTATTAGATACTAGTACTTATTAATTAGATACTAGTACCTATTAATTAGATACTAGTACTTATTCAGTAGATACTAGTACTTATTTCAATAGTGACTAGTAACTATTCTTTTGTTACTAGTAACAAATTTATTTTTTTGCCATTGACTTCTATGGGGATCTGTCATTTAGATATCAACTATTCAGTTCTGACTAGTATGTATTCCAATTGTGACGCGCAAATTATTCATTAGGTACTAGTACTTATTTTTTAGATACCAGTACCTATTACTAGATACTAGTATTTATTCAACAAATACTAGTACTAAGTCATTAGATACTAGTACCTATTAAATAGACACTATTACCTATTAAATAGATTCATTAGCTATTAGTACTTATTCAATAGATACTAGTATTTATTCATTAGATACTAGTGATCTAATCTAATGAATAAGTACTAGTAACTAATGAATAAGCACTAGTATCTAATAAATAAGGACTAGTATCTAATGAATAAGTACTAGTATCTTTAAAAAGGTACTAGAACCTAAAGAATAATCACTAGTAGCTGATGAATAAGTACTAGTACTTAATGGAATAGATACCAGTATCTAAAAAATAAGCACTAGCATGAAAATAGACACTAGTAGTTTTAAACGATTGAATGTTAAAACGCCTTGCCATAGTGTAGCAGGGTGGAATAACTCCACCTATTGGGAGATCATGCACATGCGTGTGGCTTATTGGCTGCCCTTGTATGGAGTATAAAAGAAGTGGGCTTTGGCGACCAGATGTGCGTCTTGGTATTGCCGTGATGTCACGTCATCTGTTGCCGCAGAAGGTTTAGGCCCTAAGTCGTCTTACTGTCTGCCGTGCGCTCGCTGCCTACTTATCACAGGTATGTTGTTCAGCCGTCTCATAAACAAGTGTTGACCGTGTTTAGCTGCTATCTGTTCTATTTCCTGTGAAATATTTATTGCATGTCATTTACAGCGGTATGTTTCTGATGGAGCGGCTGTATTCCCGCATGGTGTGCGACCATGAATGGTTTGTTTATGTTGACCATCCCGCGCGGTATGTATAATTATAGCTTTGTTGATTTAGTAATCTGTTACTCTCTTTAATATATTGTTGTTATGGTCTGCAGGTTTATCTGCAGATCTGAGGGTCCTCCCAGCCTACTTAATTGAGACTACGTTGCTGTTTTGCCTCTTCGTCTAGTTTTATAGTAACTGTGCGCACGTTGTTGCGTTGTCGTTATGCGCCTCGGTCTGGGCTGGTGCGGCTTGCTGGCTGGTCTGTCTTCACCAGCCACCTGCTTGATCTTCTGACTGTGCATCAGTATGTGTTTATTTTTTATGAATGTTTGTTGTTTTTTGTTATGGTTCATAATTCACTCATTGTAATTTAATAACTGCTGAGAGTGAATTGTGTGCTTTTAATTTGTTCTCTCTTAAGAGAAAAGTCATTTGTATGTTTCTCTTTGATGCTGTTTCTTGTTGCTGTTAAATCTAGATTGTGTTTTATAAGTTTGTTGATTTTTGTTTCTGTGTTATTTTCTTTGCAGGAACTGGGTGTTTCTGGAGAGGGGAGGTTAGCTGCTATCGTGTGTGGTGATTACACCTAGGCCTAGACCTAGTTGTGTTTTCTTGCATCCAATCTTCATGTGTGTGTGTGCGGGCTCATGTATTGGGTTACTGGGGCTCCTGTTAATTTGGCAGCTAGCCTGTATCTCCAGGTTCCACCGCTGCTGCTCAACTAGCTCAATTTAAATATAGGTTTGTTGTTGTTGTGTGTGATGCGATTGTGCACGTTACTGTCAAATTTATTCTAAGAATCTTGCTATGACGTTTTAACTATTTATTTTTCAATGTTGATGAAAATAAAAGTGTAATTTTTTTTATATGTGACCCATGTCTCCTCACCCACTCTTTTGATATGAACCTGTGCGCCCTTAGGGCTATTATTCCCCAGTATTCTGGGGTGGCGTAGTCGACCGTTGTTGCCATTATAGAGCATCTATCTTCTCCTAAAGGAGAGTGTGCCCCTCCCCGCTTTGCCACATTTGCAAAATACAAAATGTATGTCACTGCCAATACTTTTGGCCATGAGTGTATGAGTGGCATTAGTTGCAGTCTGGAGCCCTGCCCTGTTATAACACTTACTGTTCTCCCCTAATAATGCCTTTACATTTAGTACTTTTTCAACCCTTATTAGAAAACATAACTATTTTACATTCTAACAAATTGATGGCAAATTTGTATGAATTCCTGTGATGTGAATTGTAGGTAAATGTAAAAAAAATGTTATTAAAAAAGTAAGCATCATAGTTAACCCTTTAGGCGCTAGAGTTTTTTTCCTAAAACGTTCGATTTTGACATCTTAATTTCAAAAGGCTATATCTTAAAAGTGATAAAAGATAGAGACTTTCTGTAAATTACAGAAATATTAAGGATGAACCAAAGTTTATGTAGGGATTACATTTTCCCATGGTGGTGGCCATCTTGGATTATAGAATTTTCATGAAAAGTCACATGTTTAAATGATAAAATGCAGCACTTCTTTCCCCCCAAAATGTCCCTCACCTTCTGTATTCTCTATTGTACAATACTGAATGCTCAGGTAAATAGTAAGTAGTAAACAAACTGTGTAAATCATTACTAATAAATGGTAGAAACAAACCGAATGCATGTAGCGGTTGTCCTTTTGCTGTAGAGATTTTCCATTTACTACATACAGTAGGCACTCTGATTCCATGAATGGGGCACATGTATATTATTCATATGACACACAAACACAAGTAGACAAGACCTGTTTAGTTCAAAAGCTCACTCGCCATGGCAAGGCACTCATGAGTGAGATGACGAGACAAGACGAGAGACAATGTTAGTATTTTTTTTTTCTTTTTGTGGTTTTTGTTGATTTTTTTGGTTGTTTTTTTTTAGCTGACAAAGTGTTCATGTGAACACACAAAAAACACAAAAAACATGAACACACAAAAAAGAACACATATTGTACACTACTAAATGGTCAGGGAAATAGACAGTAAATCAACAGTGTAAATCATTACTAATAAATGGCAGACAAAAAAAAAAAATTTTGTAGCAGGCCTTTTGCTGTGGAGATAATGACTCCCTATCCATCCAGGTGACATTTCATGGTGCGGTACCTCTCATTGCAAGGCACAACACAAAGACCCACCCCACACTGCCTGCACATGTATTTTGTCTGACGGTGGCCTTTAGGGCGGGTCCGATCAGAACAAACTACACAATCTGGGTAACCATCAGCCAGATAAAGTGGCGCTCAGTGAGTCTCTGTGGCATGTCTACCAGTGAGGACAACTTTCGGCCATTGTTGCTCTCTTTCCTGGAGAAGCCTTCCAGTAAAGTAGTGATGACATCCTGCACAAAGACTTTCAGGGGCTTGCGAGGAGCAGCAGTGCAGACAGAGTTCACTCAGAACAAATACTTTGTAGCCATATTTGTCTGGTTTGTTTGGGTTGTACATTTTTAGGGTCGATTTCCCTTTGAACGCAATGGTCATTTCATCCAATGACAGCTGCTTAGATGGACCATACATTGCTGAAAACTGGGGGATGACCAAATTGATGATTGGGCGGATTTTGAATACCTGGCTGACCCCTGTCAACACACTCCTCATTATTGGTGAAGTGAAGGAAAGACAAAATAATCTCAAATCTATTCCTGGACATCATCTTGCCAAATCCAGGTGTTGCTGTTGGCCAATATTCAGCCCAATAATCCTCCAACTCTGACTTCTCTTCGCTAACCCATACTCATTTGCAGAGAAAAGAAGGCTTTCATTTCACTGACAGTTACGTCAGACCATTGATGAAATCTGGAGTGTGGATGGAGTTGATGGGAGGCTAAAAACTGATGGGCATAGCGATTTGTCTCATTTACAAGTAAATTCCAGAAATCATCAGAGAGAAAGAGTGATAGAAAATCTAGGGGCGAATTGGCATTGGAGAGTTCTCTTTCCCCCAGATATCCAATTGGCTGATCAAAGGGTGTGATCTTTGGTACTCGTCCTCATTGGCCAAGGACTCAAAGCCGGCATTCATATCAGCTTGAGATAGACTATGCATAATAGCCCCTCTGCCCCGTGTCACACCGCCTCTGCTCCTGCTATGAGCAGCGCGTCCAGATCAATCGCGCGAGCGCACGCCGAGTGTGCACAGCTCGGACTACTGTCATTGCGACTCCCCACCCTGCCTCCACGTTGCCCCCTAACTGTCCTATGAATACTTCGACCTTGTCTAACATACCCAGTGGCATTAGACAAAGTCTCCACCACAATACTGTCGCCGCGATTGGAGAGAGGCACACGGTCAGAAGACAATACATAAAAATCGCGGTCTCCCGTCTCTTTCCCTACAACAATAACACGCCTGCTAACTTCGCGATGAACACTCCGCCCCCGGGAAACATTGTTTCCACCATTGACATTGGGCAAAGGACCATCTAAATTAGGCAAAGGATTCACCGTTTGTGCTTGGTGTAGGGCTATACTTTCACTTTCAGAATCACCGTCATCTTCTGAAGGCAGATATTCCCCTTCAGAATCAGGGTCCGCGAATAGAAGACCCAACACTTCATTGCGGGTAAGCTTTATTGATGCCATTAGATAATAATAACAATAATAATAATAATAATCTAATGCAAATACGGTTTTGCTCACACTGATTCAACGCGCTCTAGCTTGAAGATTTTGTATAGAAGCATGACGTTTTTTTGAGTCAGGGATGAAGTATGACATGCCTGCCATCTAGTGGAGGGGAGGTCAAACGAAATTTCACACCCTATTTGACAAAATCTGCCGTTTTATTCAGTGCCGCATCTTGTCGAGTAAACTCGACTGTGGCGCCTTAAGGGTTAACACCTAAACACACAACCCTCAGTGGGGCATAGGCAGACTGTACAAAACTGTATGAATGAGATTGTACAAGTTTATACAAATTCACAACAATTCGCCAGACCTTCCAATAGCTTTGAATTGCCATGAGAGTGGGTTGACTGCTTTACACATTTGGCTCTAGTCTTCCTCCGGTCTATGAGATGTTTCTCCAATTTTATTGTCCTCCTGGTTAAAATTGTATGGTAGCAAACCTTTCCTAAACAAGTTTCATGATTTGAAGTATCAATGTTCTTTAATACATTTTATATGATTAAGTCAGGGTTGGAATCTGTCCCTAATCAAGGCACTATGTCTAGGATTTTCCTTTGACAAGAAATGTTGTTGTTTAACAACAATGATCTTTTCTATCTTTAGTGCCATCCATATGTGCAGGATCTGTACAAATGTCAGTGAATCCAGAAGTTGTATTTGTTTGTTGTTCTAGCTAACACGTTTTTAGTTAACTTTACTTAATGTCTTAACTTAATTGTAAAAATGTAGTAATTTGCATGTTTACTCAGAAAACCTCTCGGGTTACGACTGAAACCCTTGTTCCCTGAGAAGGTTACGAGACACTGCGTCGATACGACACATTTGCGGAACGCCCCCCAGCATAGCGCTTCTGAAGCATGAATGAAACTAGGCCAATCGTGATTGGTGTTGTGTCATGACGATACGTGTGACGGCATACACAGAAGCTTACCAAAGGACGTCGACACACACAAGCGTTAGCTTCTGTGATGAAGCAAGTCGCTCCCAGGCAGGGGGAGGCGTGGCGGAGGGACGCAGTGTCTTGTTCCCTTCTCAGGGAACAAGGGTTACAGTCGTAACCCGAGACGTTCCCTTTCGAGGGAACTCGAACTGCGCATCTCCTCATCCGCAGTCACGTGAGGTGGAGGATGAAAAGCCTGCAGAACCGTAGGCCGTGCCACAGTCGATGGTTATTTTAGGCAGATAGCCCGGCCTGGGATACAAGATAGCCCTAACATAGCCGTACACGGCCACCGAAAATGAGAGTGCCTGAAGATCTCCTACTCTCCTTAGAGAAGTAATGGCTAGCTAAAAGGCTACCTTGAGGGAAAGGTTCTTGGGCTCAGCCGACTCCATACCAGCCCTCGACCAGCGACCAGCCCTTTGAGAACCACTGTCTGGTCCCATGTGGGAACTCTGGTACGAGCCGCAGGTCTCATCCTCCAAGCTCCACGGAGGAAACGTACGACCAACTGATGTCTCACCAGAGGCCCATCATCCAGCGGAGCGTGGACAGCCGCTATGGCAGCCATGTACACCTCTACATAGCTCTGGCCGAGGGTGAAATATTGAGCCGTCTGCCTGCATCAGGAGGTCCCTCCTGATGGGAATCTCCCATGGAGGGCCTTCTAGGAGTGATATTATGTCAGAGAACCACACTCGGGCCGGCCACAATGGGGCTACCAGTAGTAGACTGACCCTGTTGCGACGGACCCTCTTCTAGAACTCCTGGGAGCAGAGCGATCGGGGGAAAAGCGTATCCAGCGGGGCTGGATGCGTGAGGGAGAACCACAGTGGGAAGGGTGTCGTCTCTCGAGATGCAAATAGATCCACTTCCACTGGGCCGAACCTCTGACATATCGATTCCACGACCTCAGGGTGAAGTCTCCATTCCCTGGCCTCAGCCCCTGCCTCGACAGGATGTCTGCTCCCTGATTTTGATCCCCTGGGATATATTTTGCTCTGAGAGACAACAGTCTCCCCTGGGACCACAGGAGGATCTGATACGCCAGTTTGCACAGAGGGCGGGATCTCAGACCCCCCTGATGATTTATATAACCCACCACTGACATATTGTCTGACCTCACAAGGACGTGTTGATCTATGAGGTCTGGCAGGAAACTCCTCAGAGCTCGGAAAACAGCCAAAATTTCCAGGCAATTTATGTGCCAGGAGGAATGATGATCCTGGCTGCCATAGACCTCGTAAAGCACAGCGCCCCAGCGTGTCAGCGCCCCAGCCCATGAGGGATGCGACTCTTGAAACGGCTTTCCGGCGACATGACGCTCCCAACACGGGACTTTGGGACAGAAACCAAGTTTTCTTCCAAATAGATATGGAACGAAGGCATCTGCACGTAACCCTGATCATGCGGAACGGGTTCCCCCTCGGGGAAAACCACTTGGTTTTCAACCACCACTGCAGGGCCCTCATGTGCAGCAGGCGAATGGAATGATGTTGGACACTGCTGCCATGAGCCCTAACACTCTCTGAAAATGTTTTACAGTGATGGCCTGGCCTAGCTTTATCCTGGTCACTGTGGCCAGTATGGACTCGATCCGTGCTGGAGACAATTGTGCCCGCATCATGACCGAGTCCCACACCACTCCCTGGAACGTGATTCTCTGGGCTGGTGCCAACACGCTTTTTTTCGTGTTGAGTCTCAACCCCAGGCTCTGGATGTGGGTAAGGACGATGTCTCGATGCTGAACTGCCAGCTCTTGTGACTGGGCCATAATAAGCCAGTCATCTATATAATTTAGCACCCTGATACCCTGAAGCCTCAGCAGAGCTAGAGCGGCAACCATGCATTTTATAAATGTGCGAGAGGAGAGAGCTAGGCCGAATGGAAGAACCCAATATTGGAACGCTTCGCCCCCGCTGAACCGATGCGTCCTGAAGCGCACTTGACGACGGGGAGCCAACATCGATTTCCCGGTCTCTCTGCGGAGGAGGCGACCCCGATCGCTCCGCCATGGGTGGGGCAGCCCGAAGAGACCCTACGTTTGTTAGGATCTCTTCCCCGAAGCCTTTTTCGCCTGCAGGAAGGCCCTCAGGTTGCCCTGCTTTTGTTGAGGCTTCGGTTGAGAGCCCCTTCTATGCCCCCTGGAAGCAGACTTCTTAGATTTAGAGCGGCAAGGGAGATATTTTATGAAAGCTGCAGACTGTTTTTTTGCCTCCTGAATCCTGTCGACAAAGCCACCATGGAATGGCCGATAGCGTGGGCTGTTTCCTTCGTGACTTGGAGAGACAAGTCTGCGGCCTTTCTCAACTCCGCAACATCTTCTGGAGTTGGCCCATCGCCCTCATCAATCGCTTTAAGAAGGTCGGCCTGGTATGCCTGCAGTACTGCCATAGTGTGCAGACTGGCACCAGCCCGACCCGAAGCCATATAAGGCCTGCTCACCAAAGTAGATGTATCACGGCAGGGTTTGGTGGGTAGCACCAGGGTTTGTAGGGATGACGCAGCGTCGGGGGAAAGATAATTGGCCAATGGCTCTTCCACCCGAGGCATCATCCCATAACCGTTTTCTCTCACCCCCATAATATTGCTGTAATCTAATACTGAGGGGTTGGAAATACGAGAGGAATAAGGCTTGTTCCACGATTTGCACAACTCGTTATGTAAATCAGGAAAGAACGGTAAACCCTGGCGATGAGGTTGTTCTCTACGCTGCAGGAAGCACTCATTGAACATTGAAAACCTCATTGGAACATTGGAACTGGCAGAGGAATCCTGAGAAAGTGCCTCGGCAGTCCTCATTAAAAATAGCCAGTTAAAACTTCACAATCCGGACAAGCAGCCCCCTTGAGAGCTGCCTGCACGTGCGGCGCTCCCAAACAGTGTACACACAATTGGTGTTTGTCCCCACCAGTGATCTATCGAGGGCAGGGATGCACACACCGCTTGTAACTTTGACTCACCATTTCTTTATATATATATATATATATAGTGCTTGTGTGATACTGAGACAGACAACACCAAATAAGACAGAGACATCAACAGAGCGCTTGATGAAGAACAAAAATCTGACGGTCGCCTTGTGTGTGTCGCCGTCCTTTTGTAAGCCTCCGTGTATGCCGTCACACGTTACGTCATGACGCAACACCAATCACGATTGGCCCAGTTTCATTCATGCTTCAGAGGCGCTACGCTGGGGGGCGTTCCCCAAATGTGTCGTATCGCCGCAGTTCGAGTTCCCTGAAAGGGAACCCCAGTTAAGATTAATTGAATGGTTTTAGTGCCATTTTGTCAAGGAAAATTTTTTTTGCGGCGGGGCAATTTTAAATAGACTTTTCACTTCTGCTGTTGAAGTTGAAGTTGAAGTACTTTATTGTAATTGTGTGGCACAATGAAATTACTCTTGTGACAACCCCAAAGGTGCATTTAAAAAGACAACGATCTTTGTCTTTCTCTAGTTGAATTCACTCATTTCCCAAAGTCATCTTGAATGTTGAATTGTTAATACAATAACATTTATAAATTTATTTATTATGTGAATAAAATCACATAAGCTGACTTCATAAATTGATGTTGATTTTCCTAAAATGTTTTGGTGATTAGTGTTCCCTTTGGTTGGGCTCTTGGAAATGCATTTATATTGTTGTAATTATCTTCCTATTGATGCAGCTACGTATGCAACAATAAATCACAGTTATTTGGATTCAAAGGAAGGGAAGTAATAAATATGTTGCTTTTAAAAGCTGACCTAAATTAATCATTTACTAGTCTTTTACAATTTTATTGTTAACACTTCATCATAAGCACAAATTAAGCAAATTAAACTTTTCATTGGATTGACATAATCCCTCTATATTTGTGACAATACCTTGCTATTGACCATGCTTGAGTCACACACAGACTTTCAATATTCAGCATGCAAAACACAACAATGGTATACTAAGTCAACAGTAAATCTAAAGTAAATTATCAAGCCTCTACAGTTATTTTTAGTTACTAGAACTCCTGTGTGAGTGAACTATACTAACTAAGCATTTTTTAGTACAACATACTATTCCTATTTAGTTTGTTTAAAGGCAATAGGTCTGCATGTTTTTTTAAGTAAGTCTAGCTAATTAGATTGTACAGTGTAGTATGAATTCATAAAAAAAAACAGTTACTTAAACCCAACGTAAATTAACTCGTAAATTAACTTAATGAGATTGTTCCAGTGATTGTAAATGAAAATTTATTAGTCTTTACAAGCAGTGGCATGAAATATGTAGCAATTAAGAATCAAAAGCATGACAGACTGCAAGACTATTTTGAGAAATGAAAGCTCATTATCTGTTCTTAAACATCAATGAACAGGTTAAAATTACTACTATACCCTTTGACACACACACAAATCAAAAGCTTAACAAAGCCCCTGCCGGCTGTCTACAAACACTCATGTTGAGAAGTTGTTGAGAACACAAGTTGTCAGTAAAGGCTCCCGCAGACTCTTTAACAGGGTGATTTTGCACATAACTGTGTCCTGTTGTTTCACAGCTAGGATGTATGTCCAGAGCATTGGATATGCTCAACAATGTCTCAAACTATGACAAACAATGTCTCAAGATTTCAACAATGTCTCAAACTATGCTCTAATTCATTCATTCAATGTATCAAAGCCTGCAAGCAAAATAAAAGTCTCCTGAGCTATGAATGAGCAACCTCTGGGTAATACACATTTCTTCTGGGTTTATCTAGGATCTGGCTGCTACCAGATGAAAATGATAACACCCATTCAGATTAAATTAGTCATTCCTAAATCAACATCCTCATGCATCTAAGCGTAACGATGACCTCATGTCCACATAGCTCATGGTTTGAGATTGTCCACATATTTGATTTGCACTGACAGCCAATTCAATTTTACTAAACATGAATGTTGATCTATTTGGGGAAAGCGTTGTAATTAGTTAATGAGTTGTAAGAGCAAGCTTCCTCATCTCATTTTGGTGCTTAATTAACCTTGAAGTTGGAGATTTCCCCTAGCTGGAGAGACTAACCTCTGCTTTTTTTGTGTATTTTTATTTTCATACATCTCCTATTTACTTTGGTCAAGTACAATGTCAAATGGATTGGTTACTCTTTTTATGGTCTCCTTCTCAACAACCGTTGACTCTGCCCTTGTTCGAGCCGCCTTTGGTAGTCATGGATGATTGATGCTCCAACCGTCTTGCTTAGTTTATCCAGCTGAGTGATTGAGACAGCTCTGATAGAAGCATCCAGTCACAGTGGTCATTTGTGTGTGTGTATGCAAGCATGCAGAAAATGGCCATTTAGGTTCAGGGTAAAATGCATGGGAACAAAAGGGAACGATTCTTTCATTCAACAACCAGAAGAGCCCACATCTGGAACCTTGAATGCCCAAACATTCAAACTGGTGTGCGACAGAGTGCAGTGTCCGTATTTCCTCTGGGAAGAAAGCACTTGTTCCAAAACCTATTGAATTGCATATATCAGGCATTATGTCTACTTTAGGGAATCATATGCACTACTGAACATCAAGAATGTTCCAAAAAGTTGGCAGCCATTGCGCTGCATTTTAAAACTCATTTTGGCCATATTATAAACAGTCAAAACTTTTTTTATAAACTAGATGGATGTCTTTTAATGCTATTGTGATGGATTTTTTAATGAATAGAATAGTAAACTGTATATCAAACTAATCATAACTCCAGTGTTGGGCAAGCTACCTGGAAAATGTAGTGAGCTAAGCTAACAGTTACTCTACATTAAATTCAGCTTCACTACACTGAAGCTACCACCCTGGGAAATGTAGCAAGCTAAGCTACAGCAAAATGGCAAAAGTAGCTTACTACATCTCAGCTATTTTTTTTTTTATTCATTTTTAGCATTTTTAAACATGTCAGTCAAACAGATAGGCAGTCAATTTATCAGTTCAATTGTTTATTCACAAACAAAAACATAACTATATAAAACCATATAACTATATAAAACTATAACAAAACCAGGAGTCGGGAGTGTGTGCATCTTTCTATGAAGCAAATTTCTCAAGTGTCAGGCCAAGGATTGAGATTGGTACGTGATGTCCACGTCCGGAGCAGAATGTGGTGGTAATGCACCTAAAAGCTGGTTGTAGTTGTAGGGCCCAATGATTTGTTTAAAAAAAATTCACATTCCAAATTATTATAATATTTCCATTTAAATTTTTCTGTATTCTATTTTTTCCCGTTTTAATATTTTTGGACAAAAAGCATGTCTAATTAATTGAAACCATGAAACTTATACAATTTAACAATCATCTATTAAAATATTAAAAATAATTAAATTTAGGGCACTGTGGCTTTTAAAAAAAATTTACCAATTTTTTTTCTTTTCTTAATTCCATTTTAATGGTTTAATTCCCTAGTAATAACCAATGTTTTAAAATGTAATGATTTAAGCAAAACTTTCTTCAAAGGTTAAACCAACCTTTTATTTTGATGGGTTGCCGTGTAGCACTTTGAGTCTCTTTGTGTTTTCATGATATATATAGTTTTTCTCAAATCAAGCTAACATGCTGCTGAAGTGACTCTCAGAGCGGCTTTGTAGATAAAGTTCATGCAATAATGTCCTCATATAAACTGAAAACTTCGCGAGCGTCATGCATGCCTCAGTGTGTGTTTGAGTGTTGTGGTAAATGAAACTTCATTCAGAGACACGCAGAACATGCATGATTCCTATTTAAATAGCCTACTCTTTATGCGAATATTCACATACAGTAGTCTATTTCGCGATTTTATTTAAATTTACTGACCTACTTTTCATCCAAGATATGACAATTCCGTGAATTACAGCGTTATACAGTAAATTCCGTTTTTACGCCTGGATTCCGCGATCCTGTCCGTGTTTTCCGTATCGCGGGATTGATATGGTCCTATGGTTGCCAACCGCCGTAAAACACATGAAGAAGTCATCGTCACTTATTCAGGATCAGTGATACTTAACAGTTGTCTTTCCGATTTGAGCTTGAACTTGAAAATGCTTGGGGAAATGTAGCTTGTGTGTAGCGTGGAGACGCTACCGCATTACTTGATCAAAAAAAGAGCTTCGCTACTGAAAAGCTATTTGATTCAGAAAACAGCGACACTACCACCACGCTACTGGGAAATGTAGTTAAACTAGTAGCGTCACTACTTGTAGCGACGCTACTGCCCAACACTGCATAACTCTAACATCTAACCTGACTTCTCTTTTAGGCCTAACATTCTAACACTTGAACAAAATGTATTCTGAAGATTGTGTCAAAACCAGTGGAAAATTCTGAGATGCTGGCTAGACAATATCAAAAATATACTGTCTAGAATAGTCTCATGACATATTGAGTAATCAAATGAACTTCTAATCCTTTTCAATTTTTCTAATAATTTGAGATCTAAGTTTGCTCCTACCTTGTAACAGAATGGTTTGCATATGAAGAACCAATCAAATTGTAGGGAAATTATATAATGTTTCATGTTTTTTTTGCCATGCTCCTGTTCTATAAAAACTTTTGTATTCCTTTTGCTGGTGGGATTCTCTCTGAAATTTGTCAGAGATCCTCCGGCCATGATCAAAGCATAATATTATTCGAAGGCATTGTCTGGAGTCTGTTTAGTTATTGCTGCGCAGCAAGTTAGTTAGTGGAACAAGTTATTTAGCAAAACACTAGAGACCTGTTAGGGGGGTGCAGAGCTTTGCCCCCTGGAGAATCTCGAAGGCCGACGACATCAACGGCAGTGGGTACCTGTTTTTAATGGTGATGTCGTTCAGCCCCCGATAATCAATGTAGGGGCGCAAGGAACCATCCTCCTTCTTCACGAAGAAGAACCCCGCCCCCGCCGGAGAGGAAGAGGGATGAATAATGTCGGCTGCCAGAGACTCTGATAGATATTTCTCCATGGCCGGGGGCGGACAAGGAGAACAACCGTCCCTTAGGCGGAGAAGCGCCAGGAAGAAGGTTGATGGCACAATCATAGGGACGGTGCGGAGGAAGAGATGCGGCCCGGGAGTGTCTGAAGACCGCCCTCAGATCGCGGTAGACCTCAGGAACTCTGGAAAGATCGACCGGCCTCTCCTGTAACACAGGAACAGAGGAGACAGGAGACAAGGCAGACACAAGACAATGGGCATGGCAATGTGGACTCCATGATAAGATAGTGCTCTCAGACCAGTTTATGTGAGGATTGTGAGTGGTTAACCAGGGGTGACCAAGGATCACAGGAGTGAGGGGTGAGTGACAAACAAAAAACACTATTTCTTCTCTGTGATTTCCAGAGGTGATAAGCTCTAAAGGAACAGAGGTCTGAGAAATAGTGGTCAGTTCCCTGCCATCTAAGGCGAGAGCAGTAAGGATAGGAGAGAGAGACTGAAAAGAAATGCCTCTTTTCGAGGCCCAAGAAAAATCTATAAAATTTCCTTCGGCTCCCGAATCAATGAGGGCAGAGAGTTGGTGAACAGCACCTTTATGAATGATTGAGGCTGGAAGCACGGAGCGGGAACCAGTGGGTGGGGTGGTGGAAGTAGCGCTCGCCAGTATCCCCACGTTTACTGGCGAGCGTTGGCTTTTGCCGGACAGGAAGAAGCAAAATGTCCGGGTCGACCACAGTAAAGACTTAGTCCCTTGGACAGACGTTTCTGTTTCTTCTCTGCAGACAAACGGTACCTGCCCAACTGCATAGCTTCCGGAGCGGGAGGGTGGTCTGGAGCAGCAGACATGGAGGAGGTAGGCGCGAGGTCGACTAATGACGGAGATGGGGGAAACCGAGCTCTCCTTCGAAGATCCCGACGGTTGTCCAAGCGGATGGCCAGGTCAACAAGTTCATCCAGGTGTTCAGGAAGTTCGTGAGCATATACCTCATCCTTTATGTCGTCCTCCAGCGCCTCCGTAAACCTGGACACCAGCGCTGCTTCATTCCACATACTTGAAGCTGCAAGGGTGCGGAACTCGATGGCGAAATCCGCCACTGAGCGTCTCCCCTGACGCAGAGCTGCCAACAGCCGCGACGCCTCCTTACCGATCGCTGAGCGATCGAATATCTTGACAAATTCTGCCTTGAAGCTGAGAAAGTCCTTGCAGCATGCTGCCTCTGCAGCCCAGACGGAAGTGGCCCATTCCCGGGCCCGGCCGGCGAGAAGGGAGATGACGAACGCCACTCTGGCAGTGTCTGAGGCATAAGTGAGGGGTTGCAGGACGACACATTGTAGGCTCACCGGAATAAATGGGAGGGTTGTTGATGCGTGGTTCGGGAGTGACAAGAGGGCGTTCGATGACCGGTGATACACGGTTTCGATCAATCTGCATCCGGCTAATAGTCTCCGTAAGTTCAGTGACCTGGTTGACAAACGAGTCCATGGTTTGATGAGCGGGCACCAGCTCTCCTTGATGCTGTCCCAGTAGCGCACCCTGGGCCTCCACAGCTGAGCGTAGCTGAGATTGGTCTGCTGGGTCCATCCTGGTCAGTGTGTACTGTTAGGGGGGTGCAGAGACAACAGGAACCCAAGAGCAGATCAATTGAGAAAGGATTTATTGTCCAAAAGGTTGAATAAAAAAAATAAAAAAAAATAAAATCAAATAAAAGGTAGCCGAGCCACGAAGCAAGAGGGCGAGACAAAGGCGAAATCCAATGGACAGGCTGGGGTCAAAACCAGTAGCTGGCCAACAGTTCCATGGGAGAAGCCAAGGCAATAGTCCAGGACGAGAGCAGGGGGTCAAAAACCAGGTGAGCAAGCTGAGTTGAGAAAGGGAACAGGAACTAGGCAAATAAACAACAAAACAGGATTAAATAAACAGACAAGGCTTTTAAGGTCTTTCAGACAAGGGGACAGTAGTGAAGCGGACGGAAACCAAGACACACTGACAGAGAACCAAAGAAAGAGAGAAGCAAAGACCATACTACATATCCTCAATGTTTTTGTACTCATTGAACTAAAAGTCCAAATCTTGAGTTCATCTGGTCCTGAGTACTACAACACTGCCAACTTCTAATATTAAAAACTGTCAGATTATATATATATATATAATTTTTTTTTTTTTACTTTTGTTTTGTCTAAACAAAATGTTTTAAACAAAGCATTTTCCATGGGAACATTCTTTTTATATCAGGGTTTTCAAAAGATGGTTATAATACCAATATTTACTTCAATTTGGCACCCTCATGTACAGTCAGCTACATGTCAGTTCCTCACCGAGCAATGGATAACATTAGATCTTTCATGTCTTTGGCTTCCTCTGCCTTTTATTAAAAATCATTCTTTCTCTGCCATATGGACTGGTGCATTCGGATAATCTCAATGCGCAGACACATTTAATATCACAGCCAGAGGTCAACTCTTGCAAGCATTCATGTCTGTGTATGTGTGAAAGTCTGCCAGAAAGTCGAACATTGGTTAAGGGACATTGAGACACTTTAGCAGGTGAGGAAGCCGTCTGTGAAATGGGAATTTTATAACACATCCTTCAGCACAAAAGAACTCTTAAGGGCCCTGTTCTTGTAATTGGATTATAGTTACTGATTTTCAGCTATGTTACATTACTAGGGTTGATATTATAATATTATTAGGGTGATATTTATGAAATGCATGTGTAATACATTTACAACATATTTTATATGTTAATGCTCTTTATTAGATTAGTTAAATATGTTATATATGTCCATGCCCCTTCACCATAAACTAAGTGTGTCAGATAAGAGGCAGATGGGAGTTTTACTCATAGATATCTATATAAAGGCTAGATGTCTTATGGCGGAGTCTCTATCGTCATCACCGGCGGCCATCTTGTCACAGGCAGGGTTTAATGTAAGGTGAGTTATCTGCACAAACACAAATACTCTTATCTCGCTGAAATCCGGACGGATTTACAAACGGTTTGGTTTCTTACTAACGTTATTAACGTGGCTATAATACTAGCATATAATGGATGTTTACATAATTAATACATAATTATCCATAAGTGTGCAGTGTCATAACTACATCTCTGACGTTTATAACGAACCAACCCTTTTGAAAATCGGTAGAAGATTGACCAAGTTATGGTTATTTAAAAATTACATGCACCATAAACACAATGTTACGAGTGGGCGAGCAGCCTGTGACAAGATGGCCGCTAGGGTGCTGACGTCGACTACCATTGGCCAGCAGCGTGGACGAGACATCTAGCCTTTATATAGATATCTATGGTTTTAATTACTCAAACATGTTCTGAGGGCAGAAAGGAAAATGATTGGTTTACAGATTCAACCAATGAAACTGAAGTAAGGGCAGGGTCAATACGTTTGAATGTGCGCGCGGAAGGATTGCGGAATAGTCCGAATACAAGACAGATGTTCGAGGGAGAACGCATTTATTGCAAGGTAAGTGAATTTACTATTATATTTTGTTAAAATTCAACATCCTCTAATATTTACTAAGATAATTAGTGAACATTAAAAATGCACAGAACTAATCATCGTCTAAACATTGTGGCTGTATGCATTTTGATTCGACAGTACATCAGTCAACAACAAGAAGCTGCTTATGGGGTAACTGATGTAAAAAAACAAATGCTACAAAAACAAATGTCTGTGAAATTGATATGCGAGAACAGAACTCGTTCAAATCTCCGCTATATTTCAACGGTCAAAAAGATACATCTCCCGCCCTAGCTCTACTCTCAGGGCAGGAGTACGCAAAATATTCAAATCACTGTTATAGTGTATTACGCGCTGCTCTCAGGGCAGGAGAACTCAATAGATTCAAATCACTGTTATTTTAGTGTATTACGTGCTGCTCTCGGGGCAGGAGTACTCAATAGATTCAAATCACTGTTATTTTAGTGTATTACGCGCTGCTCTCAGGGCAGGAGTACTCAATAGATTCAAATCACGGTTATATTTGTATTACGCGCTGCTCTCAGGGCAGGAGTACTCAATAGATTCAAATCACTGTTATTTTAGTGTATTACGCGCTGCTCTCAGGGCAGGAGTACTCAATAGATTCAAATCACTGTTATTTTAGTGTCTTACGCGCTGCTCTCAGGGCAGGAGTACTCAATAGATTCAAATCACTGTTATTTTAGTGTATTACGCGCTGATCTCAGGGCAGGAGTACAGATTCAAATCGCTGTTATTTTAGTGTATTACGCGCTGCTCTCAGGGCAGGAGTACAGATTCAAATCTCTGTTATATTTGTATTACGCGCTGCTCTCAGGGCAGGAGTACTCAATAGATTCAAATCACTGTTATTTTAGTGTATTACGCGCTGCTCTCAGGGCAGGAGTACTCAATAGATTCAAATCACGGTTATATTTGTATTACGCGCTGCTCTCAGGGCAGGAGTACTCAATAGATTCAAATCACTGTTATTTTAGTGTATTACGCGCTGCTCTCAGGGCAGGAGTAATTAATAGATTCAAATCGCTGTTATTTTAGTGTATTACGCGCTGCTCTCAGGGCAGGAGTACTGCAATAGATTCAAATCACTGTTATATTTTAGTGTGTTACGCGCTGCTCTCAGGGCAGGAGTACTCAATAGATTCAAATCGATGTTATTTTAGTGTGTTATGCGCTGCTCTCAGGGCAGGAGTACTGCAATAGATTCAAATCACTGTTATATTTTAGTGTGTTACGCGCTGCTCTCAGGGCAGGAGAACTCAATAGATTCAAATCGCTGTTATTTTAGTGTATTACGCGCTGCTCTCAGGGCAGGAGTACTCAATAGATTCAAATCGCTGTTATTTTAGTGTATTACGCGCTGCTCTCAGGGCAGGAGAACTCAATAGATTCAAATCGCTGTTATTTTAGTGTATTACGCGCTGCTCTCAGGGCAGGAGTACTCAATAGATTCAAATCGCTGTTATTTTAGTGTATTACGCGCTGCTCTCAGGGCAGGAGTACTCAATAGATTCAAATCACTGTTATTTTAGTGTGTTACGCGCTGCTCTCAGGGCAGGAGTACTGCAATAGATTCAAATCACTGTTATATTTTAGTGTGTTACGCGCTGCTCTCAGGGCAGGAGTACTCAATAGATTCAAATCGCTGTTATTTTAGTGTATTACGCGCTGCTCTCAGGGCAGGAGTACTCAATAGATTCAAATCGCTGTTATTTTAGTGTATTACGCGCTGCTCTCAGGGCAGGAGAACTCAATAGATTCAAATCGCTGTTATTTTAGTGTATTACGCGCTGCTCTCAGGGCAGGAGTACTCAATAGATTCAAATCGCTGTTATTTTAGTGTATTACGCGCTGCTCTCAGGGCAGGAGTACTCAATAGATTCAAATCGCTGTTGTTTTAGTGTGTTACGCGCTGCTCTCAGGGCAGGAGTACTGCAATAGATTCAAATCACTGTTATAATTTAGTGTGTTACGCGCTGCTCTCAGGGCAGGAGAACTCAATAGATTCAAATCGCTGTTATTTTAGTGTATTACGCGCTGCTCTCAGGGCAGGAGTACTCAATAGATTCAAATCGCTGTTATATTTAGTGTATTATGCGCTGCTCTCAGGGCAGGAGTACTCAATAGATTCAAATCGCTGTTATTTTAGTGTATTATGCGCTACTCTCAGGGCAGGAGTACTCAATAGATTCAAATCGCTGTTATTTTAGTGTATTACGCGCTGCTCTCAGGGCAGGAGTACTCAATAGATTCAAATCGCTGTTATTTTAGTGTATTTTAGCCTTCCAGGCACACCAAACTGACTTAAACGTGCACTTAACTGTGAGAACCAAGTAACAATATAACTGACCTTAGTGCTGTTTTAAGGGCGTTATAAATGTCTTTAGCTAATTCTATTAGTAATTCTAGAAGTAATTCTATTTGTTTACATTGCTACATTGGTAACACTTTACAATAAGTTTTTATTAATGTCCCTCGCACCAAGTTTAGCAAATATTTGAAAATGAGGATGTTCAATCATTGTTCAATATCCAAAACTGAAGACTGCAGGTGAAATACATTTTATGGTTTTATTTTTTGACTATGGGTTTACATTGAAACCAAAATCTTTTTGTAATTCATTTGCAGGAAGACCTACAATCCTGGAGAATTTAAGGAGGAACTGACAGACATTTGGCCAGGCAACCCATGCCTTGGGCCTGGTTTAATGGGAATCACATTCAAGTTCAACGACACCCGTCTAATAGAAAAAAATAAATAAATAAAGCAATTAAAAACCTCTAAGAATAATGATAAGTTAAAAGTACAGCAGTTTAATGAAAGCCTACATCTTTGCTCTGCATTTTTTGTGATATGTTTCTGTGATACATTTAATTCACTGGAAATGTTTAGTAATACTATTAAAAAGGAAAGTATAATTATACTTGAATTGATTATTTTATTGTAATATTGGACCAAAAGACAGTACAATAAAAGTATAATTAGTAAACAATCAACAATTTATAATCAACGTTTGTTCTTTCATTTTGATTTTATACAATGAATCTGTACAACAGTCATTAAATTAAATAAAAATTCCACTTTTGTAAGGATGGATTGGGGTTCAGGCTGTAGGATTGCTGAATGACTAAAGAAACATTAGCAGTAAGATGGTGGAAAACTAGATTTCTTGTCTATTACCACCCACTGCTGCTTATACCAAAGACGAAAATAAGCGCTGTTACAATAGCTAAATATGTGGCAGAGCGTTGCTATAGTGTGACGATATTGTTTTGCAATGAGTAGCCCTTCAAAGTCAATACCTAATCAAAACTAGTTAGCACATCATATGTAATTGAAAGGGTCTAATGACACTAAATATGGTTACACTTAAAATAGTTAGAAAATAGATGTGATGATAAAAACTTATACCATTAATCGTACCCACCATATATGTAAAGTGTTACCTAAGAGATAGAAAGAGAGGGAGAAAGTGTAGAGAGTAAGAGCCAGAGAATAAAAGGGCCAGAGCAACTGTTACAATCTTCTTGATGCCTTCCTTGACCATGTGTCTACAACACAAATGTTAGACGTTCAAACTGACCAATCAGAAAATTATAATTTCCCCCATTGTACTAAAGGTGTGACAATTTTTAGACCCCCAATATCCACATATTTTGACCTACAGGCCTCGATCACTATCAACAGCTCTGCCTTTAGGAATTACAAATGGTCCTTGGGGTAGGAAAGAGGGGGATTGAAACAGTAAAAGCAAATGTCTTTGTTCATTTTCAAATATCTTTAATTATTTTCAATCTTACAGACTTAAATTTACAACCCTCTCTCTGGTTTTTCTGAACATATTCAACATAAATGATTCATACAGCATTATATTTACAGTACAATCATCTGTACACATCTCCACGTTTTTTTTTTCTCCATTAGTTTTCTCGATGTGATGAGCACTAACAGGATGAGACGAAACCTAAAATGCGTTATAACCTGTGTGGTTTGATATTGCACGATCACCAAGCAGTCTTAAGTTAACTGGTAGACTGCTCCTTTATCTGTTGCTGGAAGAGTGGCACATGCACATTAATTTAAAGACATGTAAAGCTTATGATAAAGACAAAACAATCTCTAAATGATCACTAAACTTTTGCCATTTCATTCATTCTGCTTTTGTGATTAATTCATTTTTAGAACATTTTAAATTTTAGAAAACAGAATGGGGGGAAAAGTCTGGAAACTGAGTAATTTCCAAGCCTGTAAAATATTTGAATGCCATATTTTTCCAAATTGCATAGGAACCCTGATAAAATCTCTTTAAAATTAAAAGTCCTTGTTTCTCCGCAATACTCAGTGAGAAAATTAAGTATCTGCACATAGATCCACATTGGGATCTTTTGCAATCACTTTTATGCACCACAAAGTCAACTCTGTGTGATTGTGCAATTGTATCAGGTGGAACCAAACGTTCTCTATCTTTGCATCCAGGCCTTTTGTAATCATAAACTGGGTAGCATCAGAGGCGTCTTCAGTGCTCCTTGGATTCAGCCAGTTTCTGCCAACTCATTCAGGTAACTGAAGAATAAGATAAAATAATAAAGTCAATGATAAATTGAGGAGCAAACGACCGAAAATAAATGGTCTACTGATGTAACAACGAAACGATTAGAAAGAATCAAATACCCTTAAAATGTGAAGGTCTATAGATTTACTAGACTATAAAACCAGCAACAGAAATTATACCAAAATATCAATACTATACAGAATGGTTACACTTGACTTTATTTTACAGTATGTGCACTTGCGTGTACTTACCTAAGAAAGTACTGGTTAATATAAGGAAACTACATGGGTTAAAGGGATAGTTCACTTTGAAATGAATTTTTGGTATGTTTTAGCTTACCTCAAGGGCATCCAAGATGTAGGTGTCTTTGTTTCCGCAGTAGTTTCATTTTTTATATTTTTAGGTCAAACCATTCTTAAAAACGGTATAAATACTATTCATTTTCTCACAAAAACCGCTCGTTTCGTGTCTTAGGCCATCAATGTGTACTTACATTTACGAGTCATTAAATCATGTTTAATTTGGACTTCTATGTGCATGCTCTCTGAGGTGGTGACCATAGACCTGCATTATATGACTGACAGACAAGAATGGTTTGACCTAAAAATATCAAAATTGAAACTACTGCGGAAACAAAGACACCTACATCTTGGATGCCCTTGAAGTGAGCTAAAACATAGCAAAAATTAATTTCAAAGTGAACTATCCCTTTAAGGTAAGGTTTAGGCGTAGGTTCCGGGTTAGTACTACCTGGTTTTCAAATTATTAACGTACTAATAAAGGCACATCAGACGTGATGCGCCACGCTTCGCTGCGGCTAATAAATTGAAATCTATGTGATACATATTTTTTTACAAGAAAACTGAATTTTAAACTAGAATATAGTTGCTCATATATTTAAAAAAATATATATATTTCAAAAAGAATATTTCAAGAGGGTTACCAATGTGTATGCTTAGGGTAAGGGGTTGGTAATAAAAATATATAAATTACATTTTACAATTAAACAAAAATTATTCCTGAAAAAGAATAAAATTAATAAATAATTGAATAGTAAGTGCTAAAAAATATTATAAACTGCTAATACATAAAATAAAAACTATAGGGTCCTAGAAATGCAGTCCTGAAACTGCAGGAAAACCCTACTCACACCTTGGTTAAATTCAAATTCAAAGACATTTCAAGAACTTTCCAGGTCCAATACCCTCAAATTCAAGGACTTAGGCTGAATCCCAATTCTCTGTCTTACCCCTTCCCCTACCCCTTCGTCTTACCCCTAGCCCTTGTCCCTCGAAACCGAGTGGTAAGCGCTAGGGGTGAAAACATACCCCTATGAAATGAGACGCCACTAGGTTACGTCATACATCGTCATTAACTGGCGTCTGTGTCACCAGGGGCGACAAGTGTTTATCACAAACTTCCAAGATGCCGTCTGCAATGGCGCTTTTCCACTGCATGGTACGGTACGGTTCGGTTCGGTACGGCACGCTTTGGCGCTTTTCCACTGCATGGTACGGTACGGCTCGGTTCAGTACGGCTCACTTATGGCGCATTTCCACTGCATGGTACGGTACGGTACGGCTCGCTTCGGCTCGCTTTAAATGGTACCTGGTCTGTTGAGGTTCCAAGCGTACCGTACCGGTACTAAAATGTGACGTGCAAACACTGCAGATCACTGATTGGTCAGACAGAATCGTCACTACCAGCGTCATTAAGTTGGCTTGGAAAAGCCAACTTACTGAAATCCTATTTAAACTTATTATTATTCTTCTTCTTCTTCTTCTTCTTATTTTTCTTACCCAAAAAATTCTGACTCTAACTCGTCCTAGAGCTTTAACTCTACAAACTCCAAACTCGGGTCAGACCTTCAGACTGTTCTGACTCGGTGTGCTATATCTTTTCAAACTGATTTGACTTTCAGATTTCTTAAAAATTAATATTAAAAATCATAAAAATCCCATTGACTTTCATTGCAACAGTTCAAATTGAGCCAAGACTACGGTGGCCCAGTAGTGAACAACACAAAAACTCAAATCTAAACTCCCTGAAGCCCTAGATTCAATTAAACTACCATTCTATATGTACTAATGAACTTTATTCTATCTATCTATCTATCTATCTATCTATCTATCTATCTATCTATCTATCTATCTATATATCTATATATCTTTCTATCTATCTATCTATCTATCTTTCTAACTTATCTTTCTTTCTTTCTAACTAATCTTTCTTTCTTTCTACCTAATCTTTCTTTATTTCTTTCTTTCTTACTAATCTATCTTTCTTTCAAACTAATCTTTCTTTCTTTCAAACTAATCTTTCTTTCTTTCTAACTAATATTTCTTTCTTGCTAACTGATCTATCTTTCTTTCTTTCTAACTAATCTTTCTTTCTTTCTAACTAATCTATCTTTCTTCTTTCTAACTAATCTATCTTTCTTTCTAACTAATCTACCTTACTTTCTTTCTAACTAATCTATCTTTCTTTCTAACTAATCTATCTATCTTTCTTTCTTTCTAACTACTCTAACTTTCTTTCATTCTAACTTTTCTTTCTTTCTAACTAATCTATCTATCTTTCTAACTAATCTCTTTCTTTCTAACCTATCTTTCATTCTTTCTTTCTTACTTTCTTTTATTCTTTCTTTCTAACTAATCTATCTTTCTTTCTAACTAATCTATCTATCTTTCTTTCTTTCTAACTAATCTATCTATCTTTCTTTCATTCTAACTAATCTTTTCTTTCTTTCTAACTAATCTCTATCTTTCAAACTAATCTATCTTTCTTTCTAACCAATTTTTCTTTCTTTCTTTCTTTCTTTCTTTTTTTCTTTCTAACTAATCTATCTATCTTTCTTTCTAACTAATCTTTCTTTCTTTCTTTCTTACTTTCTTTTATTCTTTCTTTCTAACTAATCTATCTTTCTTTCTAACTAATCTATCTATCTTTCTTTCTTTCTAACTAATCTATCTATCTTTCTTTCATTCTAACTAATCTTTTCTTTCTTTCTAACTAATCTCTATCTTTCAAACTAATCTATCTTTCTTTCTAACCAATTTTTCTTTCTTTCTTTCTTTCTTTCTTTTTTTCTTTCTAACTAATCTATCTATCTTTCTTTCTAACTAATCTTTCTTTCTTTCTAACTAATCTTTCTTTCTTTCTAACTAATCTATCTTTCTTTCTTTCTAAATAATCTATCTTTCTTTCTAACTAATCTATCTATCTATCTTTCTTTCTAACTAATCTATCTATCTTTCTTTCTAACTACTTTATCTTTATTTCTAACTAATCTATCGTTCTTTATTCCTTTCTTTCTTTCTTACTAATCTATCTTTCTTTCTTTCTAACCAATCTATCATTCTTTCTTTCTTTCTAACTAATCTTTCTTTCTTTCTAACTAATCTATCTATCTTTCTTTCTAACTAATCTATCTTTCTTTCTTTCTAACTAATCTATCTTTTTTTTCTAACTAATCTATCTATCTTTCTTTCTAACTAATATATCTTTCTTTCTTTCTAACTAATCTATCTTTCTTTCTTTCTAACTAATCTATCTATCTATCTATCTTTCTTTCTAACTAATCTATCTCTTTCTTTCTAACTAACTAGTCTTTCTAACTAATCTATCTTTCTTTCTTTCTAACTAATCTATCTATCTATCTATCTTTCTTTCTAACTAATCTATCTCTTTCTTTCTAACTAACTAGTCTTTCTAACTAATCTATCTTTCTTTCTTTCTTTCTTTCTAACTAATCTATGTTTCTTTCTTTCTAACTAATCCATCTTTCTTTATATCTTTCTTACTAACTAATCTATCTTTCTTTCTAACCAATCTTTCTTTCTTTCTTTCTTTTTTCATTCTTTCTAACTAATCTATCTTTCTTTCTTTCTAACTAATCTATCTTTCTTTCTAACTAATCTATCTATCTTTCTTTCTAACTAATCTATCTTTCTTTCTTTCTAACTAATCTATCTATCTATCTATCTATCTATCTATCTATCTTTCTAACTAATCTATCTTTCTTTCTAACTAATCTATCTTTCTTTCTAACTAATCTATCTATCTTTCTTTCTAACTAATCTATCTATCTTTCTTTCTAACTAATCTATCTTTCTTTCTAACTAATCTATCTATCTATCTATCTATCTTTCTAACTAATCTATCTTTCTTTCTAACTAATCTATCTTTCTTTCTTTCTAACTAACTAATCTTTCTTTCTTTCTAACTAATCTATCTTTCTTTCTTTCTTTCTAACTAATCTATGTTTCTTTCTTTCTAACTAATCTATCTTTCTTTCTATCTTTCTAACTAATCTATCTTTCTTTCTAACCAATCTTTCTTTCTTTCTTTCTTACTTTCTTTCTAACTAATCTATCTTTTTTCTTTCTAACTAATCTATCTATCTTTCTTTCTAACTAATCTTTCTTTCTTTCTAACCAATCTATCTTTCTTTCTTTCTAACTAATCTTTCTTTCTTTCTTTCTAACTTATCTATCTATCTTTCTAACTAATCTATCTTTCTTTCTTTCTAACTAATCTATCTTTCTTTCTAACTAATCTATCTATCTTTCTTTCTAACTAATATATCTTTCTTTCTTTCTAACTAATCTATCTTTCTTTCTTTCTAACTAATCTATCTATCTATCTATATTTCTTTCTAACTAATCTATCTTTCTTTCTTTCTAACTAATCTTTCTAACTAATCTATCTTTCTTTCTTTCTTTCTTTCTTTCTTTCTTTCTAACTAATCTATCTTTTTTCTTTCTAACTAATCTATCTTTCTTTCTAACTAATCTTTCTTTCTTTCTAACCAATCTATCATTCTTTCTTTCTTTCTAACTAATCTTTCTTTCTTTCTTTCTAACTAATCTTTCTTTCTTTCTAACCAATCTATCATTCTTTCTTTCTTTCTAACTAATCTTTCTTTCTTTCTTTCTAACTTATCTATCTATCTTTCTTTATTTCTAACTAATCTATCATCTTTCTTTATTTCTAACTAATCTATCGTTCTTTCTTTCTTTCTAACTAATCTATCTTTCTTTCTTTCTAACTAATCTATCTTTCTTTCTTTCTAACTAATCTCTTTCTTTCTAACTAATCTATCTATCTTTCTTTCTAACTAATATATCTTTCTTTCTTTCTTTCTAACTAATCTTTCTTTCTTTCGAACTAATCTTTCTTTCTTTCTAGCAAATCTATCTAACTTTCTTTCTAACAAATCTATCTATCTTTCTTTCTAACTAATCTATCTTTATTTCTAACTTATCTATCGTTCTTTCTTCCTTTCTTACTAATCTATCTTTCTTTCTAACTTATCTATCGTTCTTTCTTCCTTTCTTACTAATCTATCTTTCTTTCTTTCTAACCAATCTATCATTCTTTCTCACGATTTAACTAATCTTTTTCTTTCTTTCTTTCTAACTAATCTATCTAACTATCTTTCTTTATTTCTAACTAATCTATCGTTCTTTCTTTCTTTCTAACTAATCTATCTTTCTTTCTTTCTAACTAATCTATCTATCTTTCTTTCTAACTAATCTATCTTTCTTTCTTTCTAACTTATCTATCTATCTTTCTTTCTTTTTTCAAACAAATCTTTCTTTCTTTCTTTCTTTTTTCAAACGAATCTTTCTTTCTTTTTTCTAACTAATCTTTCTTTCTTTCTAACTAATCTTTTTTTCTTAATTTCTTTCTAACTAATCTTTTTTCTTACTTTCTTTCTAACAAATTTTCTTTCTAACTAATCTTTCTTTCTAACTTATCTTTCTTTCTTTTTTCTAACTAATCTTTCTTTCTTACTTTTTTCTAACCAATCTTTCTTTCTAACTAATATTTTTTCTTTCTAACTAATCTTTTTTCTTTCTAACTAATCTTTTTTCTTTCTAACTAATCTTTTTTCTTTCTTTCTTTCTAACTAATATTTTTCTTTCTTTCCTTCTTTCTTTCTTTCTTTCTTTCTTTCTTTCTTTCTTTCTTTCTCTCTAACTAATCTTTCTTTCTTTCTTACTAATCTTTCTTTCTTTCCAACTAATCTTTCTTTCTTTCTTTCTACCTAATCTTTCTTTTTTTTCAAACTAATCTTCCTTTCTTTCTTTCTTTTTTTCTAAGTAATTTTTCTTTCTTTCTAACTAATCTTTCTTTCTATCTTTCTTTCTTCTTTTTTTCTAACTAATCTTTCTTTCTTTCTTTCTAACTAATCTTTCTTTCTTTCCTTCTAACTAATCTTTTTTCTTTCTTTCTAACTAATCTTTCTTTCTTTCCTTTTTCTAACTAATCTTTCTTTCTTTCTTTCTAACTAATCTTTCTTTCTTTCTTTTTTCTAATTAATCTTTCTTTCTTTCTAACTAATCTTTCTTTCTTTCTAACTAACATATCTTTCTTTCTAACTAATTTTTCTTTCTAACTAATCTATCTTTCCTTCTTTCTTTCTAACTAATCTATCTTTCTTTCTAACTAATATATCTTTCTTTCTTTCTTTCTCTTTCTTTCTAACAAATCCATCTTTCTTTCTTTCTAACTAATCCATCATTCTTTCTTTCTTACTAATCTATCTTTCTTTCTAACTAAACCATCTTTTTTTCTTTTCTTTCTTTCTTTCTTACTAATCTATCTTTCTTACTAATATATCTTTCTTTCTAACTAATATTTCTTTCTTTCCTTCTAACTAATCTATTTTTCTTTCTTTCTTTCTTACTAATCTATCTTCCTTTCTTTCTAACTAATCCATCATTCTTTCTTTCTAACTAATCTATCTTTCTTTATAACTAATCCATCTTTATTTTTTTCTTTCTATCTAATCCATCTTTCTTTCTTTCTTACTAATGTTTCTTTCCAACTAATCCATATTTCTTCCTTTCTTTCTTACTAATCTTTTTTTCTAACTGATCCATCTTTCTTTCTTTTTTTCTTTTGTTCTTTCTTTCTTTCTTTCTTTCATTCTTTCTTCTTTCTAACTAATCCATATTTCTGTCTTTCTAACTAATCCATCTTTCTTTCTATCTTTCTTACTAATCTTTCTTTCTAACTGATCCATCTTTCATTCTAACTAATCCATCTTTCTTTCTCTCCTCCTTTCTTTCTTTCTTTCTTTCATTCTTTCTTCTTTCTAACTAATCCATATTTCTTTCTTTCTAACTAATCCATCTTTCTTTCTGTCTTTCTTTCTTTCTAACTGATCCATCTTTAATTCTAAATAATCCATCTTTCTTTCCTTCTTTCTTTCTTACTAATCTTTCTGTCTTTCTTACTAATCTTTCTTTCTAACTGATCCATCTTTCATTCTAACTAAGCTATCTTTCTTTCTTTCTAACTAATCTATGTTTCTTTCTAACTAATCTATCTATCTTTCTTTCTAACTAATCTATCTTTCTTTCTAACTAATCTATCTTTCTTTCTAACTAATCTATCTTTCTTTCTAACTAATCTATCTTTCTTTCCTTCTAACTAATGTTTCTTTCTTTCTTTCTAACTAATCTATCTTTCTTTCCTTCTAACAAATCTATCTTGCTTTCCTTCTAACAAATCTATCTTTCTTTCTTTATTTCTTTCTTTCTTTCTTTCTTTCTTTCTTTCTTTCTTTCTTTCTTTCTTTCTAACTAATCTATCTTTCTTTCTTTCTAACCAATCTTTCTTTCTTTCTTTCTTTCTTTATTTCCAACTAATCTATTTTTTTTTTCTTTCTAACTAATCTATCTTTCTTTCTTTCTAACTAATCTATCTTTTTCTTTCTAACTAATCTTTCTTTCTTTCTAACTAATCTATCTTTCTTTCTTTCTAACTAATCTTTCTTTCTTTCTTTCTAACTAATCTATCTTTCTTTCTTTCTAACTAATCTATCTATCTTTCTTTCTAACTACTCTATCTTTCTTTCATTCTAACTAATCTTTCTGTCTTTCTAACTAATCTATCTTTCTTTCTAACCAATCTTACTTACTTTCTTTCTTACTTTCTTTTTTCTTTCTTTCTAACTAATCTATCTTTTTTCTTTCTAACTAATCTATCTCTTTCTTTCTAACTAATCTTTCTTTCTTTCTTTCTAACTAATCTATCTTTCTTTCTTTCTTTCTTTCTAAATAATCTATCTTTCTTTCTAACTAATCTATCTATCTTTCTTTCTTTGTAACTAATCTTTCTAACTAATCTATCTATCTTTCTTTCTAACTAATCTATCTTTCTTTCTTTCTTTCTAACTAATCTATCTATCTTTCTTTCTAACTAATCTATCTTTCTTTCTAACTAATCTATCTTTCTTTCTAACTAATCTATCGTTCTTTCTTTCTTTCTTTCTTTCTTTCTTACTAACCAATCTATCATTCTTTCTTTCTTTCTAACTAATCTATCTTTCTTTCATTCTAACAAATGTATCTTTTTTCTTTCTAACTAATCTATCTATCTTTATTTCTAACTAATCTGTCGTTCTTTATTTCTTTCTAACTAATCTATCTTTCTTTCTTTCTAACTAATCTATCTTTCTTTCTAACTAATTGATCTATCTTTCTAACTAATCTATCTTTCTTTCTTTCTAACTAATCTATCTTTCTTTCTTTCTAACTAATCTATCTTTCTTTCTAACTAATCTATCTATCTTTCTTTCTAACTAATATATCTTTCTTTCTTTCTAACTAATCTATCTTTCTTTCTAACTAACTAATCTTTCTAACTAATCTTTCTTTCTTTCTTTCTTTCTAACTAATCTGTTTCTTTCTTTCTAACTAATCCATCTTTCTTTCTATCTTTCTTTCTAACTAATCTATCTTTCTTTCTAACCAATCTTTCTTTCTTTCTTTCTTTTTTCATTCTTTCTAACTAATCTATCTTTTTTCTTTCTAACTAATCTATCTATCTTTCCAACTAATCTTTCTTTCTAACAAATCTCTTTCTTTGTTTTTTAACTAATCTATCTTTCTTTCTAACTAATTTATCTTTCTTTCTAACTAATATATCTTTCTTTCTAACTAATCTATCTTTCTTTCTTTCTAACTAATCTATCTTTCTTTCTTTCTTACTAATCTTTTTTTCTTTCTTTTTTCTAACTAATCTATCTTTCTTTCTTTCTAACTAATCTTTTTTTCTTTCTTTCTAACTAATCTATCTTTCTTTCTTTCTAACTTATCTATATTTCTTTCTTTCTTTCTTTCTTTCATTCTTTCTTTCTAACTAATCTATCTTTCTTTCTTACTAATCTTTTTTTCTTTCTTTCTTTCTAACTAATCTATCTTTCTAACTAATCTTTCTTTCTTTCTTTTTAATTAACTTTCTTTCTTTCTTTCTAACTAATCTATCTATCTTTCTATCTTTCTTTCTACCTAATCTATCTTTCTTTCTTTCTTTTAATTAACTTTCTTTCTTTCTTTCTTTCTTTCTTTCTTTCTTTCTTTCTTTCTAACTAATCTATCTTTCTTTCTTTCTAACTAATCTATCTTTCTTTTTCTTTCTAACTAATCTCTTTCTTTCTTTCTTTATAACTAATCTATCTTTCTTTCTCACTAATCTTTTTTTCTTTCTTTCTTTCTAACTAATCTATCTATCTTTCTATCTTTCTTACTAATCAATCTTTCTTTCTTACTTACTAATTTATCTTTCTTTTTTTCTTACTAATCTATCTTTCTTTCCTTTTTTCTTTCTAACTAATCTATCTTTCTTTCTTTCTTACTAATCTTTTTTCTTTCTTTTTTTCTAACTAATCTATCTTTCTTTCTTTCTTTCTAACTAATCTTTTTTTCTTTCTTTCTAACTAATCTATCTATCTTTCTTTCTTTCTTTCTAACTAATCTATCTATCTTTCTATCTTTCTTTCTACCTAATCTATCTTTCTTTCTTTCTTTTTAATTAACTTTCTTTCTTTCTTTCTTTCTTTCTAACTAATCTATCTTTCTTTCTTTCTAACTAATCTATCTTTCTTTTTCTTTCTAACTAATCTCTTTTTTTCTTTCTTTCTAACTAATCTATCTTTCTTTCCTTTTTTCTTTCTAACTAATCTATCTTTCTTTCTTTCTTACTAATCTTTTTTTCTTTCTTTTTTCTAACTAATATATCTTTCTTTCTTTCTAACTTATCTATATTTCTTTCTTTCTTTCTTTCTTACTAATCTATCTTTCTTTCTAACTAATCTATTTTTTCTTTCATTCTAACTAATCTATCTTTTTTCTTTCTAACTAATCTATCTTTCTTTCATTCTAACTAATCTATCTTTCTTTCTAACTAATCTATCTTTCTTTCTTTCTAACTACTCTATCTTTCTTTCATTCTAACTAATCTATCTTTCTTTCTAACTAATCTATCTTTCTTTCTAACTAATCTATCTTTCTTTCTAACTAATCTTTCTTTCTTTCTAACTACTCTATCTTTCTTTCATTCTAACTAATCTATCTTTCTTTCTAACTAATCTATCTTTCTTTCTAACTAATATATCTTTCTTTCTTTCTAACTTATCTATCTTTCTTTCTTTCTTTCTTTCTTTCTAACTAATCTATCTTTCTTTCTTTCTTACTAATCTTTTTTTCTTTCTTTCTTTTTAACTAATCTATCTTTCTTTCTTTCTTACTAAACTATAAACTAATTAAACTTTAAACTTCTTTAAACTTCTTCAAACTTATTGGTCCAAACTTTCACAAGCCAACTTAAAGTTTGTCTCGACGAACTTTTTCTAGTTGTATTTGCGACACGAGACGAGACACTAAACCCGCTAGATTTAAATAGCCAGTAGACAACAGCCAACGCTGTAGCGTCTGTTTTTAAAGTACTTGCTTGAAAAAAGAAGATGAAAACTTTGCAATGGCTGAAGCGTGGTCAGCGAGGTGCAGATGTTCCTCTCGTTGGTTGCCGAGGAGTCGCGCAACTATAACGATCAGTCCCACCCACTTGAAGCGGTACTAACTGCAGTGGAAAAGCAACCGAGCTAAAGCGAACCGAACCGTGCCGTACCGAGTCGAGTTGTACCACGCAGTGGAAAAGCAAAGCGAGCCGAACCGTTCCGCGCCGAGTCGAACCGTACCGAGCCGAACCGAACCGTACCATGCAGTGGAAAAGCGCCACAAGTGTGTTTATTGTCTGCAACAAATCGCAGAAATCAAGGGAGAAGAGAAATGTAGATGAACTGCTGCGCTTGTGACAGGGCGCATGTTTACCTGAACGAGCAGAGAGAGAGAGGGAGCCCCGGTCGCGCGCGCCCTCTCTCTCTCTCTTCGGAGCCAAGCGAAAGGCTTCACCGTCTCTAAAGTAAGCGCTGTATTGGTCTCTCTCCCTCGCACATATTAATCAAAATAAATCGACACGATGGTAAGGTCGGAAAACTAAAGTTTCATGTGGGGCATTCGGAGATTTTTTTCCCTGACGTACATGAACGCTAAACAAGTGATATGTTGATGTGCATTTTAGCATTGCTAATAATCCTGTGTTTTCGTCTCGTTTGGGATCCGTTTGAAGCTGAATGCATCACCTGCAATGCTGGCACGTACGTGTCAGTGTCAAATAATGTACACATAATGAATGGCGACTGTAGAAAGTAAAAGCTGAATCCCGGACATTTTGGGTGATCTCGAAATGTGGGACTGATTGTGCAAATCAGCAATGTAACGTTAGCATAGCCTAGCGTAGCAAACTAGCGATTTTTAAAAACATTAAAAACGTTTCAATAAACAACATAGTTGCAAATATATATGTACATAACTGTGTAGAGCACAAAACAAGACTGTCATAATTTTTTAATCAATCATTTAAGCCAAAAATACTTAAATGTATGGGACTCTCTGGATGATATCCCCGCCATTGTTGCCGGTTGCGCAGTGCATTCTGGGTACCCCTTGGTTTCAAGTAAGCTCGCGAAAATTCTTGGTTTTAAGGGGTATCTACCCCTTCCCCTTAGCCCTACCCCTAGATCAAAATGAGAATTGGGATAGCCCTTACTCTCACGTGAACGTGCAAAACTAAGGGGAAGGGGTAAGGGGAAGGGGTAAAACAGAGAATTGGGATTCAGCCTTAATCTGGGGACAAATTTGTTGTGTCCAACAACAAACATTGAGGTACCATCGTAGTAGTTTTGTGCGCGTGTGAATGTTATGTCAGCAACCAGGGCCTTAAATTTTTTTTTCAGATCCACCAACTTTCAAGGATTTCAAGGACCCATGGGAACCTTCATAGTGAACTAAAAATAAACCTATACTGAGTACTCCTGCCCTGAGAGCAGCGCGTAATACGCTAAAATAACAGCGATTTGAATCTATTGAGTTCTCATGCCCTGAGAGCAGCGCGTAATACACTAAAATAACAGCGATTTGAATCTATTGAGTACTCCTGCCCTGAGAGCAGCGCATAACACACTAAAATAGCAGCGATTTGAATCTATTGAGTACTCCTGCCCTGAGAGCAGCGCATAACACACTAAAATAACAGCGATTTGAATCTATTGAGTACTCCTGCCCTGAGAGCAGCGCGTAACACTAAAATAACAGTGATTTGAATCTATTGAGTACTCCTGCCCTGAGAGCAGCGCGTAATACACTAAAATAACAGCGATTTGAATCTATTGATTACTCCTGCCCTGAGAGCAGCGCGTAATACACTAAAATAACAGCGATTTGAATCTGTACTCCTGCCCTGAGAGCAGCGCGTAATACACTAAAATAACAGCGATTTGAATCTATTGAGTACTCCTGCCCTGAGAGCAGCGCGTAATACACAAAAATAACAGCGATTTGAATCTATTGAGTACTCCTGCCCTGAGAGCAGCGCGTAATACACTAAAATAACAGCGATTTGAATCTATTGAGTACTCCTGCCATGAGAGCAGCGCGTAACACACTAAAATAGCAGCGATTTGAATCTATTGCAGTACTCCTGCCCTGAGAGCAGCGCATAACACACTAAAATAGCAGCGATTTGAATCTATTGAGTACTCCTGCCCTGAGAGCAGCGCGTAATACACTAAAATAACAGCGATTTGAATCTATTGATTACTCCTGCCCTGAGAGCAGCGCGTAATACACTAAAATAACAGCGATTTGAATCTGTACTCCTGCCCTGAGAGCAGCGCGTAATACACTAAAATAACAGCGATTTGAATCTATTGAGTACTCCTGCCCTGAGAGCAGCGCGTAATACACAAAAATAACAGCGATTTGAATCTATTGAGTACTCCTGCCCTGAGAGCAGCGCGTAATACACTAAAATAACAGCGATTTGAATCTATTGAGTACTCCTGCCATGAGAGCAGCGCGTAACACACTAAAATAGCAGCGATTTGAATCTATTGCAGTACTCCTGCCCTGAGAGCAGCGCATAACACACTAAAATAGCAGCGATTTGAATCTATTGAGTACTCCTGCCCTGAGAGCAGCGCGTAATACACTAAAATAACAGCGATTTGAATCTATTGATTACTCCTGCCCTGAGAGCAGTGCGTAATACACTAAAATAACAGCGATTTCGATTTGAATCTATTGAGTACTCCTGCCCTGAGAGCAGCGCGTAATACACTAAAATAGCAGCGATTTGAATCTTTTGCAGTACTCCTGCCCTGAGAGCAGCGCATAACACACTAAAATAACAGCGATTTGAATCTATTGATTACTCCTGCCCTGAGAGCAGCGCGTAATACACTAAAATAACAGCGATTTGAATCTGTACTCCTGCCCTGAGAGCAGCGCGTAATACACTAAAATAACAGCGATTTGAATCTATTGAGTACTCCTGCCCTGAGAGCAGCGCGTAATACACTAAAATAACAGCGATTTGAATCTATTGAGTACTCCTGCCCTGAGAGCAGCGCGTAATACACTAAAATAACAGCGATTTGAATCTATTGAGTACTCCTGCCATGAGAGCAGCGCGTAACACACTAAAATAGCAGCGATTTGAATCTATTGCAGTACTCCTGCCCTGAGAGCAGCGCATAACACACTAAAATAGCAGCGATTTGAATCTATTGAGTACTCCTGCCCTGAGAGCAGCGCGTAATACACTAAAATAACAGCGATTTGAATCTATTGAGTACTCCTGCCCTGAGAGCAGCGCGTAATACACTAAAATAACAGCGATTTGAATCTATTGAGTACTCCTGCCATGAGAGCAGCGCGTAACACACTAAAATAGCAGCGATTTGAATCTATTGCAGTACTCCTGCCCTGAGAGCAGCGCATAACACACTAAAATAGCAGCGATTTGTATCTATTGAGTACTCCTGCCCTGAGAGCAGCGCGTAATACACTAAAATAACAGCGATTTGAATCTATTGATTACGCCTGCCCTGAGAGTAGCGCGTAATACACTAAAATAACAGCGATTTCGATTTGAATCTATTGAGTACTCCTGCCCTGAGAGCAGCGCGTAATACACTAAAATAGCAGCGATTTGAATCTATTGCAGTACTCCTGCCCTGAGAGCAGCGCATAACACACTAAAATAGCAGCGATTTGAATCTATTGAGTACTCCTGCCCTGAGAGCAGCGCGTATTACACTAAAATAACAGCGATTTGAATCTATTGAGTACTCCTGCCCTGAGAGCAGCGTGTAACACTAAAATAACAGTGATTTGAATCTATTGAGTACTCCTGCCCTGAGAGCAGCGTGTAATACACTAAAATAACAGCGATTTGAATCTATTGAGTACTCCTGCCCTGAGAGCAGCGCGTAATACACTAAATATAACAGCGATTTGAATCTATTGAGTTCTCCTGCCCTGAGAGCAGCGCGTAATACACTAAAATAACAGCGATTTGAATCTATTGAGTACTCCTGCCCTGAGATCAGCGCGTAATACACTAAAATAACAGTGATTTGAATCTATTGAGTAATCCTGCCCTGAGAGCAGCGCGTAAGACACTAAAATAACAGTGATTTGAATCTATTGAGTACTCCTGCCCTGAGAGCAGCGCGTAATACAAATATAACCGTGATTTGAATCTATTGAGTACTCCTGCCCTGAGAGCAGCGCGTAATACACTAAAATAACAGTGATTTGAATCTATTGAGTACTCCTGCCCTGAGAGCAGCGCGTAATACAAATATAACCGTGATTTGAATCTATTGAGTACTCCTGCCCTGAGAGCAGCGCGTAATACACTATAACAGTGATTTGAATATTTTGTGTACTCCTGCCCTGAGAGCAGCGCTAGGGCGGGAGATGTATCGTTTTGACCGTTGAAATATAGCGGAGATTTGAACGAGTTCTGTTCTCGCATATCAATTTCACAGACTGCGAGGTAGCATTAGAAAAGCATGTTTTTTTACATCAGTTACCCCATAAGCAGCTTTGTTGTTGTTGACTGATGTACTGTCGAATCAAAATGCATACAGCCACAATGTTTAGACGATGATTAGTTCTGTTCATTTTTAATGTTCACTAATTATCTTAGTAAACATTAGAGGATGTTGAATTTTAACAAAATATAATAGTAAATTCACTTACCTTGCAATAAATGCGTTCTCCCTCGAACATCTGTCTTGTATTCGGACTATTCCGCGTGCACATTCAAACGTATTGACCGCCCTTGCTTCAGTTTCATTGGTTGAATCTGTAAACCAATCATTTTCCTTTCTGCCCTCAGAACATGTTTGAGTAAGTAAAACTCCCATCTGCAGATAAGAGACACCAGAGGAGACCCTCGGGCTAGGACCGAAGTTGAGAAACACTGCTCTAATGTGATTGTAAGGGTAAAACATGTGGAAACCATACAAGGTGACTTGTGTGTGACAATGAATGAGGGGCAAACAAGTATTTTGGTCAAATGTATACTTCACACCAAAGAACAACCACTACAACCTTGATGAGCAGTTTTTTGGAACATATGACTATCATCTCCGGTAGACTACATGCATGTTAATACACGTATAAATGTAACACAAGCAGTGTACATTGTAAATGGAAAGACAAGACAATTATAGTACAACACAAACACACGCGTTTAATCAGCTAATTATAAATCCTATGATGTAATAATTTACATCCTAAAAGAAAAAGAAAATTCTTTGACTAGCGTTATATTATATGATCAAATTAACTGTGGATGGAACGGACAAAAACACACAAAATTGTAAACATTTCCTGGGAAACGTTTCGTCATAAACATATTCTTAAATGAGCTGAAAAGCGAATGTAAGAAGAAAAAAAAAATGTGTCAGATTTATGTGTGTCAGGTCTTAAAGAGACAGCAGTCTAATAGATCTGCTGCACTCTGAATCATTCATTTTAATCGAACAATAACAAAGGCTGAGTATAGAATGTTAACTAAGTAAAAACAGGGGTTCAACAGACTATAGAAATTGATAAACAGTCTCCACAGCTACCGGTACTTCAAATAAAGTCTTCCGAACACTTGGCAGAACACACAGAACAAGACATACAAAATGTATAATTAACATGGTCAAATAAAATAAATTTACATTGATTAGACTAACCTAATTATAACATTTCCTTATATATACAGTACTGTGCAAAAGTTTTAGGCAGGTAAGATTTAAGTTTTTAAAAGAAGTCTCTTCTGCTCACCAAGGCTGCAATTATTTGATAAAAAATACAACAAAAAAAAAAAACAGTAATATTGTGAAATATTATTACAATTTAAAACAGCGGTTTTCTATGTGAATATATAGTGAAGTGTAATTTATTCCTGTGATCAAAGCTGAATTTATCATCATCATTACTCCAGTCTTCAGTGTCACATGATCCTTCAAAAATCATTCTAATATGATGATTTGATGCTCAAGAAACATTTATGATTATTATCAGTGTTGAAAACAGTTTTTACATTTTTATTTCATGATGCTATGATGAATAGAAACTAAAAAAGAACAGCATTTATCTGAAATCTAAAGCTTTTGTAACATTAAACTCTACCCTTCAAAAGTTTGGGGTCAGTAAGAATTTAAATTTTATTTTTGGGGGAAAGAAATATAATAAAATCAATACTTTTATTCATCAAGGATGAGTTAAACTGATCAAAAGTTACAGTAAGGACATTTATAATGTTAGAAAATATTCTATTTTAAATAAACGCTGTTCTTTTGAACTTTCTATTCATCAAAGAATTTTGAAAAAAAAAAATTGTACACAACTGTTTTCAACATTGAAAATAATAATGAATGTTTTTTGAGCATCAAATCATCATATTAGAATGATTTCTGAAGGATCATGTGACACTGAAGACTGGAGTAATGATGATGAAAATTCAGCTTTGATCACAGGAATAAATTACACTTTACTGTATATTCACATAGAAAACCGCTGTTTTAAATTGTAATAATATTTCACAATATTACTGTTTTTTATTTATTTTTTATCAAATAATTGCAGCCTTGGTGAGCAGAAGAGACTTCTTTTAAAAACTTAAAAAATCTTACCTGCCTAAAACTTTTGCACAGTACTGTATATATGTATACACTAAATAGTCCTGTGTGTCAGTCAGTAAGGGTTGTCGACAGATAAGTGCTAACACAAACGAGACCCGACAGACACTGAGTGATGGTGAGGAACTAATATACACATGGTGATAACTTAAATGATGAACAGCTGTGATGATTAGTGTCCATGGTTACTGATGAGTGGTGGGAAAATCAAACTAAGGAACACATGTGATGATTGAAAGTTCATGAAAACGATATGAGCCACAAAAACAAAATGTCTTACCTCAAGTCTCAAGTCTCGTTTATTTATATAGCCCTTTCAACTACAACGTAGACCAAAGGACTGTACATCTAAAAGCAAGAAAAAAACATACAAGGAGAAAAAAAAATAAACCACAATATGCAATGACAGAATCAAGAATTAAAACAAACAGAATACAAATACGTTTTCACACGAATTTTAAAAACATCAACTGATGGTGCAGTTCTAATATCAGGGGGAAGAGCATTCCACAGTCTAGGGCCAACGACTGAAAAAGCTCGATCTCCATTAGTTGTAAGATGAGTTCTTGGAACAAAGAGCAGTAAACAATTAAAAGACCTTTGAGATCTACTAGAGTTCATAAGCACCAAATCCTTATCCGGGGCCAACTCGTGAACAGCTTTATAAACATATAACAAAATCTTATACTGTATCCGACATTTCACAGGGAGCCAATGCAGCCTTTTCAAAACAGGAGTAATATGCTCCCTTTTCTTAATACCAGCAAGGAGCCTCGCTGCAGCGTTTTGAACCAACTGCAATCTTGAAATAAGAGATTGACTAATTCCTACATGTAGAGCATTGCAGTAATCCAAGCGTGTGGAGATGAATGCGTGAATCACTGTTTCAAGATCAGGAACAGACAAAAAAGATTTCATTTTCGCTATAGTCCTTAACAGATAAAAACAATTTTTCACCACATTTTTAACCTGATGGTCAAACATAAGAGCAGAGTCAAAAATGACACCTAGATTTCTTATTTTAGGCTGAACGTATTTTTCCCATATGCCTAGAAAATCGGTAAAACCACTGTCAGCCTTCTTCATCCCAAACACCATGACTTCAGACTTGCTGGCATTTAACTGCAAGCAGTTTTGCTGTAACCAATTAGTCACCTCCTTTAAACATGCAACCAGGGATAAATTAGGGCTTGATCCTCCAGCTCCAATCGGTAAATAAATCTGAATATCATCGGCATATAGATGATAAAATATACCATATTTCTTGAATATTTGACCTAGAGGCAACAAAAACAAAGGAAAAAGAATAGGTCCCAAAATTGAACCTTGAGGTACTCCACAATCCAGAGAAACTGACCCAGAGGAAAAATCCCCAACCCCGATAGAAATTGAATGCCCCCTTAAATATGAGGAAAACCAATTTAAAACCGTCCCTCTCAGCCCTACAACGTGTTCCAAACGATTCCTAAGAATATTGTGATCAATTAAATCGAAAGCTGCTCTAAGATCCAACATGATCAGCGCCCCAGTATTGCCTGAGTCTGCAATAAGTAATAGATAATTAGAGACTCGCAGTAAAGCTGATTCAGTGCAGTGTCCTGCCCGAAAACCAGACTGAAAGACATCTAACACCTCGTTTCTAGCCAAAAACTTAACTGAGATAAAACTACCTTTTCTAAAATTTTAGAGATACAAGGCAGCTTTGAAATGGGCCGATAATTATTAAAATCCAACGGGTCAAGAGTATGCTTTTTAAGAAGGGGCTGAATAACCGCCTGCTTAAAACTTAAAGGAAAAATGCCTGTATAAACACTGCAATTAACAATAGCAGTAATACAAGGCCCAGTATAATCGAATGTCTCAGCCAAAAAATCAAAAGGCAAAACATCCCAACTAGGAGCTGGGCGTTTCAACTTCCCAATAATAAGGCTAATATCCTTGATTGAGACCAAATCAAATTTATCAAACGTGCTGACATTTTTTAAAGTGTCTCCTGTCAAACCATTCCAGTCATGAAAACCAGATCTAATTGTGTTAACCTTATCTAAAAAACATTTAAAAACTTCTCACAACACTCAGTGGATGGTAGTATTGAGACAGTATTTGAGTGTAAAAACCTATTAATAGATTGAAACAAGATTTTAGGTGATTTTGAATGCAGTGATATAATTTTAGAAAAAAAGGCTGATTTAGCGTCCTTTACAGCCTTCTGGTATCCCATACGTAAATCACGTAAAATCTGTTGCGAGATCATAAGTTTATCCTTTTTCCAAGTCCGTTCTGCTCGCCTGCACTGCTGTCTAAGAGCCCGAGTTTGTTCATTTAACTACGGCTGATGATTAACCTTACTATGCTTGATCTTATATGGAGCAACAGAGTCTAAAACTCCAGAACACACAGAATTAAAAGCCCTAAGTAACTCATCTGGATCTGCCTAATAGCTACAGACTCAGACCATGATACATCAGAAAAAGTGATAAAAATATCACCAAACGCCTGAGGTGTAGACTGATTGATTGCACGAGAGTGCATATAAGAATGCTGATGCTCCACCTTCTCAATTTGCACATTTACATTAAAAGTAACAGGCAAATGATCTGAAATACAGGCATCATTAACAACAACATTGCAGATAGACAGCCCTAAAGAAAAAGCAAGGTCCAAAGTATGTCCTTTTTCATGTGTGGGACCAAATACATGTTGTATAAAATTAATTGAGTCCATCAAATCAGAAAACTCCTGCTCCAAAGGCTTCCCAGAGCAACAAATATGAATGTTAAAATCCCCAACAAGTAAAATATGATCAGACAATAATAAAATAGTAGATAAGAACTCAGAAATAAAAACTTGGCTATACTTTGGAGGTCGATAAACAACTACTTCCAAAACAGACTTATAAAACTCAAGTCTTAATAACTGAACCTCAAAGCTCGAGTAACATGCAGTCGATAAACGGTGACATTTATACTGCTGCTTACAAACAGTAGCTAAACCCCCACCACGACCGATCAGTCTCGGGGTATTAATTAACATAATTGATTTCCATTACACGAGAGTAGATGTTAAAACTTCATGCTGATTTGTACTCGGCTTTCGCCAAGATAAGCAACACTAAGACGTAGCTTTACAGTAAACTATGCTTCTCCATCCATTTACGCTTCTTTCCATATGAGGGTGTGACTCCCCTTCTGTCCGGCGTTAACGGCTGCAGTGTACTTGGCGCGTCAGCACACACGACGGCTGCAACTACAGTGTGGTCTCCCTAGTGGACCAACACGACAACCGTCTGGATTGAGCCGAGTAGGGGACATCTCTAGGGTCTTCAAGTGGGCACCTTCCGTCCTCAGTGTTTCGTCGACTAGCCCACGACACCTCAAGAGGGCTCGACAGTGACTCTGGCGTCCCAGAGTCACCCCCCTCCGTCCCCCACTCAACTCAGCCCAGCTTACTGACCTCTACATCCCTCCTGCTGCTGAGACCTAACCACAATCTCACTATCTCTCCGCAACCCAACCATACGCGCCAACCCGATTGATTAAGGCTGTCGAGCCCCACTGGTGCGTTAAAGCAGTTACAGTGGCAACGGTTCCGTATGGCATACCACCTAACGCAAAACACAATATCTACCCAACCACCCGTCATTCTATACTATACAACCTATACAAATTGTATAGTATACTATACAACCTATACTATAGAACCTATACAAATAAACCAACAGACTCTTCAAGTTTTTCAAGAATTCTACGAAACCGTAGCGTGGCGGCCTGTACCTTGCCAGCTAGAATCTTTCCGTCTCAACCACAGCCAGTTGCTGCTCCTTTCTGCTGCTTCAGATAAGTTCTTTACTGTGCGACGCAACTCTTGGCCGCTGAATCCGACGTCCCTGAGGAACCGGGTTGTAGAGTGTGCCACAAAACCTCGACAACCCACTTCCACTGGATAAACCTGGACTCTCCATCCTCGCTGTTCTGCTTCAGTGGCCAAATGAGCATACCGCAGTTTCTTCCTCTCATATGCCTCATCTACAGCATCCTCCCATGGCACTGTCAACTCTATCAGTTGAACAATGCGTGCTGATCCAGACCACAAAACAATGTCTGGTCGTAGGTTAGTGGTGGCAATCTCAGGTGGAAAAATAAGCCGTTGATCAAGATCAGCCAGCATCTTCCAGTCCCTAGCAGCTTCCAGTTGTCCTGGCCGAGAATTGGTGTTAACACCTTTTCTTGGTGGTTGCTCGCCTGGGCGGAGGAATGTTGTCTTCTGCGTGTAATGTTTTGCTAGAACATGCGGCAACTTATTGGTCATACTACGCTTGCCTTCCAATGCTAAAGCCAAACATCTCAGTACTTGGTCATGGCGCCAAGTAAACCGACCTTGGCTAAGAGCCACCTTACATCCTGTCAAAATGTGCCTTAATGTGGCAGGTGATGAACACAAAGGACAAGAGGGATCCTCTCCTACCCAGAGGTTTAGGTTCTGCGGTGATGGGAGAACATCATATGTTGACCTAATAAGGAAACTGATCCTACTCTCTTCCATTGACCAAAGGTCTTGCCAGCCCATTTTGCGTTGTTCCACACTCTCCCATCTCATCCACTCTCCCTGCTTGGCCTGGGAAATGGCCTTTATACTCCTCATCCTCTCCTCCTGCTTTCGCACCTCGTTGACTACCAGCTTCCTCCTTTGAGCTGGGCCTGCCTTGTGCCATTTAGGAGGAGCTAACCTGAGCCCAAAACCCCCTCTTCCATGCTGTACCTGTCCCACGATATCCCCTATTTGAAGGTCAGCCTTTGCCTCTACTACAGATTTCTTTGCTGACCACTTTCTACCAGTTTTTAACACAGGGGCCGCCTCCCTTACACATTTGTCACGTGACTCTACTAATGTCATTTCCAGTCTGACCTTGGCACACTTAAACTCCTCGGTTAAAGCAGAGACTGGCAGCTGCAATATTCCTTTACTATAAAGTCCCACTCTGCTGAGGCAGCGTGGAACTCCCAACCATTTCCTGATGTATGAACTTATTAACGCTTCCAGCTTATCCACTGTTGTCAAAGAAACCTCGTACACAGTCAGTGGCCACAGCAACCTCGGCAGTAGACCAAACTGAAAGCACCAGAGTTTTAGTTTGCCTGGTAGAGCACAGCTGTTTATGCTCTTCAACCCCTCCACTGCTTGTTGTCTAACTTCTCCCACTCGAACTGTGTCCTTTAGATCTCCATCGTACCATCTCCCAAGACGGTTTACTGGCTTCTCAGAAACTGTTGGTATTGCCTCACCATTAATGAAGAATGTTTTATCTACTACCTTTCCTTTAACTATGGAGATGCTCCTTGATTTAGAGGGCTTAAATTGCATTCGTGCCCATTCAATATTATCTGTTAACTTCCCCAATAACCGATTAGTGCAGGCTACTGTTGTAGTCATGGTTGTCATGTCATCCATGTATGCTCTGATTGGTGGTAGTCGCAACCCAGAAGCCAAGCGCTCTCCTCCTACTACGTATATAATCAGGTGGACAAATTTCCTCACAAGGACTACACTCATCCCGATTTATCCATGTCTCTGTAATAAATAGGAAGTCCAAGACATTCTGCAATATAAAATAATTTAAGATGAATGACTTGTTTGAAATCGAGCGCGCATTTACAAGCGACATCTGTAAAGTCTGTACAACCATGGGGGCCGCTGTAGTCCTAAGACCGATCAAGTTGCTCAAATCTCTGGGAGAAATTACCGTCACGGGCGGGTGACGTCATGACCAGGAAATAATAAAAGAGCATCCGGTGCAAACCGGCATTAGCTTCTGTTGCCTCAGCAAGCGATCTGTGTCTCTGTCTGTTATATTTACTGTTGTCTGTGATATATATATATTTGGGATATTATGGCGAAACAACTTTACAAACTCTGTGCTTCTCCCTGCCCGCGTTATTTAACGGGTGGGGATACACACAAGCTTTGTGTAGTTTGTTTGGGAGTGGAGCATGCGGTGTCAGCCTTCGAGGGGGCTGACTGCCAGCATTGCGAGAAGCTTCCGCTTCGCATGCTCCGCTCCCGCCTGTCGCTTTTCGACAAAGAATAAAGCTTTGACTATAAAGCTTCTCATATCGTGCGCAACAAAAAGAGAGTGTTTCGTCTCGCGCACCTCCTCAAAAACACTGGAAGCAGACGCAACACTCTCAGCCGAAGCCTTCTAAGTCGAAGCCGGATCTGAGGACCGTTCTTCAGGCTAAGAAGGCTTCGGCACAAAAGAAGAGGCCCTGACGCCACGGGCGTCAGACCTGTGAGGACAGCCCCAACCGAAGTGAATCGGTGTACACCTCAGTATACGGTGCCCGTTTCACTTCGGTGTCCTCAGGGGGCCAATCTGGCAACCCCGCCACCCTTGGTGCTTCGGGGCGCAGTGGTCTCCAGCGAAAGTCTGACGCAACGTCAACTTGACGTTGCGTCAGACATGAACTCTTTGAGGGGGGTTCAAAAACAGTCAGTTCGGGTAGTTCCTGCCAGTATGCTTCAGGTCCCCGAGCTGAGTGTCTCAGTTACACCAGAGGCCAGCCTCGAGAGGCTGGTTCCCTTAGTAGATTTTCTGACAGAGTGGAAAAAACTGCCAAATATTTTTCAGTGGGTCCTGCAGATAATAGAGAGAGGATACAGAATCCAGTTCGGTTCTCGTCCTCCACGTTACAACGGGGTGTTACTTTAGTGCATCCCGAGCAGGCTCTGGTGATGGAGCAAGAAGTGAAAGCTCTATTAGCAAAGGAGGCTAATAGAGCAGGTGTATCCACCCGACAGGGAATCGGGTTTTTACAGCCGTTATTTCATTGTTCCAAAAAAGGATGGGTGGTTGCGTCCCATTTTAGATCTTCGTCTTTTGAATCGTACAGTTCAGAAACTCAAGTTCAAGATGCTGACACTCAAACAGATTGTGACTCAAATCAGATCCGAGGACTGGTTTGTCACGATAGATCTGAAAGACGCATACTTCCATGTCTCCATCCTCCCTCAACACAGGAGGTTCCTAAGGTTTTCTTTCGGGGCAAAGAATACCAGTATCGGGTACTTCCATTCGGTCTAGCTTTATCACCCCGCACGTTCACGAAGTGCGTAGATGCAGCCCTGGCCCCGCTCAGGCTGCAGGGCATACGCATTCTGAACTACATAGACGACTGGCTGATTCTAGCGGAGTCAGAACAGTTAGCGGTTCGGCACCGAGGTGTCGTTCTCGCACATATGCAGAAATTGGGGTTGAGGCTCAACGCCAAGAAGAGTGTTCTTTCTCCAGTACAGAGAACCACTTTCCTTGGTGTGGTATGGGATTCAGTCACGATGAGAGCCACTCTGTCGCCCGCTCGTGTAGCTACTATTCTTACTGCCACAAAAGAGCTAAAGCTAGGCCAGTCACGCACTGTGAAACAGTTCGAGAGACTGTTAGGCCTCTTGGCAGCAGCCTCCAACGTGATACCTTTTGGCCTGCTGTACATGAGACCTTTGCAGTGGTGGCTCAGGACCAGAGGGTTCTCCCCAAGGGGAAACCCACTCCGTGTGATCAAGATAACGCGGCGGTGTCTCCGCGCCTTGGTTATATGGAGGAAACACTGGTTCCTGTCCCAGGGTCCGGTGTTGGGAGCTCTTTGCCATCGAGTTGCTATCTCGACAGATGCTTCCCTCACTGGCTGGTGAGAGGTAATGGAAGGCCGTTCAGCTCAGGGTCTGTGGAGGAGTCATCATCTCTCCTGGCACATAAATTGCCTGGAGATGATGGCTGTCTTCAAGGCATTGAGACACTTCCTCCCAGACCTGAGGGGCCATCATGTGCTGGTCCGGACAGACAACACATCGGTGGTCTCTTATTTAAATCGTCAGGGGGGTCTGCACTCGCGTCCACTATGCAAACTGGCGCACCAGATCCTCCTGTGGTCCCTAGGGAAAGTGCTCTCCCTGAGGGTGGTATATATTCCAGGGGACCAGAATGTAGGAGCAGACACCCTGTCGAGGCAGGGGCTGAGGCCAGGGGATTGGAGACTCCACCCCGAGGCGGTGGAGCAGATTTGGAAGTTTTATGGCCAGGCAGAAGTGGATCTGTTTGCGTCTCAGCACACGACGCACTGTCCTCTTTGGTTCTCCCTCACTCAACCAGCCCCCCTGGGGCTGGATGCTATGGTTCAGACGTGGCCGAGGCTACGTCTGTACGCATTTCCCCCTGTTGCTCTGCTCCCAGGAGTTCTGGAGAGAATTCGCCAGGATGGAATAAGGCTACTGCTAGTAGCACCACGCTGGCCGAGCCGAATTTGGTTTACGGCCCTCATTCACCTTCTCGACGGTCCTCCCCTGGAGATCCCCGTCAGGAGAGACCTTCTGTCTCAGGCAGGGGGCACCACATTTCACCCCCGGCCAGACATTTGGAAACTGTGGGTTTGGCCCCTGAGGGGGCCCAACTCATAGAGAGTGGCCTATCAGCTGAAGCAGCTGAGACCATTCTTAGCTCCAGAGCTCCTGCTACGAGGAAACTTTACGTACTTAAATGGAAAGTTTTACTTCCTGGTGTCACCAATGCCAGTGGGACCCGGTTAACTGTTCGGTCAACACAGTAATCGAGTTTCTTCAAGAGCGTTTCACGTCAGGTCTGTGTCCTTCCACGCTCAAGGTGTACGTGGCGGCTATTGCAGCTTACCACGCCCTGGTGGGTGGTACTTCTCTGGGTCGAGACCCCCTGATTACTCGTTTCCTCCGTGGCACACTGAGGCTGAGGCCTGCAACTCGCACTAGGGTGCCGGCTTGGGATCTGGGGATAGTTCTGGAAGGCCTGTCTGGGGTTCTCTTTGAACCTTTAGATTCGGTCTCAGAGAAATTTCTCACTTTTAAAACTGTTTTTCTGCTAGCTATTTCGTCCCTCAAAAGAGTCGGTGACCTTCAGGCCCTTTAGGTTTCCCCCACCTGCCTTGAATTTGCACCGGGGATGGTCAAGGCGTTCTTGTATCCTAAACAAGGTTATGTTCCTAAGGTGCCTACCATTATTCCGAGGCCTATTGTGCTTCAGGCTTTCTGTCCTCCTCCGTTTACTTCACCGGACCAGGAAAGGTTGAACCTCTTGTGCCCAGTGCGAGCACTGGACACTTATGTTCATCGGACTTCTGTGTTCAGGAAGTCTGATCAGCTGTTGGTCTGCTTTGGATCACCCAAGAGGGGTTTTCCTGCTTCCAAGCAGACAGTGAGCAAGTGGATAGTCGAGGCTATTTCTCTAGCTTATGAGTCCTCTGGCCTGCCTTGCCCTTTGGCAGTCAGGGCTCATTCTACTAGGAGTATGGCTGCTTCTAAAGCTTTAGTATCTGGAGTTTCTCTTCAAGACGTTTGAGATGCGGCGGGTTGGTCCTCTCCTCTCACATTCGTCAGATTTTATAGCCTGGACCTGGAGGCTGCCCCAGGATCCCAGGTGCTTAATGCTTAGTGTGGTGTGACAACAGGCTGACACTCAGGCATTTGAAAGTCTGGCGGTTTGGGTATTCTCGTTCCCAAAGCGTCCTGATGACGCATCGCGAGTTCCCTTCGATAAAGGGAACGTCTCAGGTTACGTCTGTAACCATAGTTCCCTGAGAAGGGAACGAGACGATGCGTCACCCTGCCATACTTCCTGCATCCCTGTGATCGGCTTGCTTCGGCAATTTTGAAGCTAATGCCGGTTTGCACCGGATGCTCTTTTATTATTTCCTGGTCATGACGTCACCCGCCCGTGACGGTCATTTCTCCCATTGGACTAGTTGACATAGATGCTTCAGACGCATTCACGCTGGAAGCGTTCCCAAACCGTCCTGATGACGCATCGTCTCGTTCCCTTCTCAGGGAACTATGGTTACAGACGTAACCTGAGACGTTACTACTTTATAACAAATGTCAATTTCGCTGGAAGTGAATCTATCAAAATGAACTTTAGCTGGAAATAACATTATTCATGAACCGCTATAAAGCTAAAACAATCTCTTTTACCTTAAATTATATGTTTATCTCTGTAAAGCTGCTTTGAAACAATCTTTGAAACATTGTTAAAAGCGCTACATAAATGATGATGACTTGACTTGACCAACAGCTTTATAGAGCATTCCGTCTCCCTCCATTTTTGAATATGTATCCAACAATACTTTACATATCTGGTGGTATTAAACACACCTCAATTTTTATTAAGGCAAGACTGGCTACATACAAAAATAGTATTATAGCCTAGTGAGACAAATTATATATAGTGAGACTAATTAAGCTCAATATATAAGAGAAAATTGTAAATGTCTTAACCATGCCAGCTAAATGAACAGTAATTTCAAAAGAGCCCCTCTATATGTAAAACTGTGGTCAGCCTCCATCTTAAACCAGCCTGTAGAACTCATCAGGCTTTTGAGGTCCTTTCAACACTTTTATTTAGCTGAAGAAAATGGATCAGCCAGAGACTCAGAACCTGTATCTAAAGGTGTCACCTTTATAGGCTGAAGACACAGAACAAGGAGTGTCTTTTGAAAGGTTATATTTATCCCTTTCTGTTGAGGAGGAGATTTGCGTTTTGCGCTTGCAATTTGCGTTTCTCAATTCCAGTGCTGTGACTGGCTACTGGCATCAGAAGGGGCACACACAGTGTTGCCCACCCTTCTTTTCCCTGTGAAACTAATTTGCACAATATAAAGCACGCAGAAAAGCATCTTTATAGTTTTAATATGCATAACTCACTTCCCAAACCAGCACCATTCAAGAAAGCAGGTTATGCAATGTAAGTTTACAGATAAATAAGTGGATAACCAGTGATGGTTATAAATACGCCGTTACTAACGGCATTACTTTTTCCAGTAACAAGTAATCTAATTGATTACTCTTCTCATCTTAATAACGCCGTTACTGTTACTGCCAAAAAATGCGGCGCGTTACTATAACTGATGAAGCTGTTTTTTTTTCATCAGACCAACTAGATCTCTGAGCGAGAGGCAAATACTTGTTTTACTGTTCTTCCTTGGTTAGTGGGCAGAGCACGAGACAAGCGCATAAATGCTGATGATTGGCTGAGGTAGAGTAAAATGTCATTGTAAGCCAATCAGAGGTAGAGTTGGGCGGGTGTTCGAAAGCACGCATAGTATTGATGGGCATTCGCTCTTTTGACTCAGCTCACTGAAAAGAGCCGGCTCTTTTGGCTCACAAACGGCTCTTTAAATGACTTTGACTATAATATTTCCATTTTTATTACATAATTATTTAATTTCTATAGGCTAAATTTGTAAAAATAGAGTCGGCTCTTCAGATATGCGAGCCAGCTCGCGAACGACCCATCAAAAGCTCATTCGCGAACGAGTCGATCCATCATCACTAACGCTCATTCGCGAACGACCCATCATCACTAACGAGCTAAATTTAATTTTGCCCAGTTGTGGCCTGTTGAGGGGCAATAAATATCAAAAGTTCCAAAACATCTATTGTGTTATTTGCATTTATCCACTATATAAACATAATACAGGTCCTTCAAAAAAAATTAGCAGATTGTGATAAAGTTAAACTTTAAACTTTCATATATTTTAGATTCATTGCACACCAACTGAAATATTTCAGCTCTTTTATTGTTTTAATACTGATGATTATGGCATACAGCTCATGAAAACCCAAAATTCCTATAAAAAAAAAAGTGCATATTTCATCCGACCAATAAAAAAAAAAAGTCAACCTTCAAATAATTATGTTCAGTGATGCACTCAATACTTGGTCGGGAATCCTTTTGCAGAAATGACTGCTTCAATGCGGTGTGGCATGGAGGCAATCAGCCTGTGGCACTGCTGAGGTGTTATGGAGGCCCAGGATGCTTCGATAGCGGCCTTAAGCTCATCCAGAGTGTTGGGTCTTGCGTCTCTCAACGTTCTCTTCACAATATCCCACAGATTCTCTATGGGGTTCAGGTCAGGAGGGTTGGCAGGCCAATTGAGCACAGTAAACCATTTACCAGTGGTTTTGGCATTGTGAGCAGGTGCCAGGTCGTGCTGAAAAATGAAATCTTCATCTCCATAAAGCTTTTCAGCAGATGGATGCATGAAGTGCTCCAAAATCTCCTGATAGCTAGCTGCATTGACCCTGCCCTTGATAAAACACAGTGGACCTACACCAGCAGCTGACATGGCACCCCAGACCATCACTGACTGTGGGTACTTGACACTGAACTTCAGGCATTTTGGCATTTCCTTCTCCCCAGTCTTCCTCCAGACTCTGGCACCTTGATTTCTGAATGACATGCAAAATTTGCTTTCATCCGAAAAAAGTACTTTGGACCACTGAGCAACAGTCCAGTGCTGCTTCTCTGTAGCCCAGGTCAGGCGCTTCTGCCGCTGTTTCTGGTTCAAAAGTGGCTTGACCTGGGGAATGCGGCACCTGTAGCCCATTTCCTGCACACGCCTGTGCACGGTGGCTCTGGATGTTTCTACTCCAGACTCAGTCCACTGCTTCCGCAGGTCCCCCAAGGTCTGGAGTCTGGAGTCGGCAGTCTTACCCATGATTGCGGTTTTGAGTAATGAAACAGGCTGGGAGTTTTTAAAAGCCTCAGGAATCTTTTGCAGGTGTTTAGAGTTAATTTGTTGATTCAGATGATTAGGTTAATAGCTCGTTTAGAGAACCTTTTCATGATATGCAAATTTTTTGAGATAGGAATTTTGGGTTTTCATGAGCTGTATGCCAAAATCATCAGTATTAAAACAATAAAAGACCTGAAATATTTCAGTTGGTGTGCAATGAATCTAAAATATATGAAAGTGTAATTTTTATCATTACATTATGGAAAATAATTAACTTCATCACAATATGCTAATTTTTTAGAAGAACCTGTATACATGGCATTTGATTGGAGGCTAGTCTCACTTTGTCTCACATTTTTTTTTTGTGATGTGTGTACAATGTTTCATGTTTCTGTTAATAATGTATTGTATTAAGTGTCCATTTCTTGATAAACCATTCCATAATTGAACATGCACATGTATTTTAAGTTCCGTTAAAGAGGGGTAGAGGTGGGGTCACATTTGAGCATTTTAAATTTAATTTTACTTGAAAGTAACGCAATAGTTACTTTCTTAAGTAACTAGTTACTTTTAAAATTTTTAACTGAGTAACTAATTTAGTTACTTTTTGGAAGAAGTAACTAGTAACTGTAACTAAGTAACTTGCCCAACACTGTGGATAACTACAACTATCAGTTCCAAAAACAGAGGTAACTTTCGGGGTATTTAAGCAGCCAGATCAACTTACTCTCCGCTTTTGTGTTTCAGAGTTATTTTACTTCAGACGTATTCATGGCATAATGAGGCTCCATTTAGCATAACAGATTTCACACAATATAATATTATATAGCTATATATTATAACATAACATAAGGCAGTGTGCATAGAACAATTTTTCATATTGTACTTCCTCTAAGAGTCTCATATCATATTAGAATCCTTAGACACAAATTGTATTCATTTAATTAATTTGAAGTCAGTTTATTTAGACCTTACAGTATGCTGTGTCAGTCAAGATTTATTTGTTTATATCCATATTTAATGCAGAGAGAACTCATGTGTGTTACATGTGTGTCCTGAGTTTCCCCCCGTCACTGTGTATTTGGTTCAGTCCTGTGTCCCAGTTTTCCCGCTCCTCGTTTGTGTTCAGTGTATTTACCTGTGTCTAGTTCATTTGCCCCAGCTGTGTCTTGTTCCCCTATTCTGTTCTCTGTGTATGTAAACCTTGGCCATTTCTCAATATGCGTTCTTGTCTGTACTTGTGTTCTTGTGAAACGTCATCAGTCGCTGCCCAAGTACTGTCCCAATTCAAAGTTCACATCTAGCCAAGTCCAGTTCAAATCCCCAGATGTGTTCTTGATCCGCCCCTTTTACCGAGGATGCATCGAGAGGTGACTTGTGCGAACTTGAGACAGCCATGTATCCCAGAATGCATCTCGCACCAACCAGCAACAGAGGAGAAAACCAGCGTAATATCAAAATACTACTGTTATTGTGTCATGAAATGTAATTTTAAGAGTGTTTCAGGCGAGAATGTTGTTGTTTAAAGCACCGGGTGTTCAATGCGCATTAACCCCGACTGGAACAGCTTTTCCTCGGCTAGTGCTTCTGACGTGTGGCGCTGGCTCTGGTGTCTCTAGTCTAGTGGATAAACATGACGTAGGCTATATTCGTCTTGTGTCGATCTTTGGTCTCACTCTCACAATCGTTTTAGCTGAGGGCAAAGTGAAGTTTCATAACTTTATATATTTAGGCTATTTAACTTTAACTTTGTAGTTGTTTGCTTAATTTCTCATTGTAAGTTAGCTTCTTACTTATACCTTCTTACTTATACCTTTTATACTGGATATTATTGATCAGTAAAAATGACATTTAACAAAAAGAGACAAGGTTGTGTAATTTTATTTTATATAGGCTACTACATATATTTTTTATATTTATTTTAACACTCTCTTCACTATATGTAAAATAAAATGACACAACCCTGTCTCTCTTTGACAAATGTCAATAAAAATCAAGAATGTTTCATATTTTTAAAATGAAATAAAAAAGAAGCAGGTTTGTGTTTTAATATTTCATGTTGTTATAAATATGCAGTGAAGATAATTAATGTACGCGTTGCCTGAACCACAATTGTGTGGCCATTTAGGCTAATATGTTAAAGTTTTTTTTATTTTTTTATGAAAAGAGGCAGAGAGGTGTTTTATAAAATATTTCGTTTTATTGTTGACGAAAAGAGGCAGAGTTGTAGCATATTTCGTTTGATTGTTGCCTAAAATATATACAATTTCATATGCTATTTCATCACTAAATTCACTTCTGAGAACATTTGATGCGAGAAATCAACTGTGAAGATTTCAAATATTGGCATTTTTACGAAAATGTATGGCGAGTCGTAAATGTTTGGGTTCTGCAGACGGCGTCACCCTTCTGTATGAGGGTATTGCGCAATACCCGCAAGAACATATCGTCTCAAACTGTCAGCAGCGTTCTATGTGCTCGTCACCTTGTAAGTTAATTCTTCCAAGAACAACTAGCAAGAGCGTTCTCCCAAAGAACACAAGTCCGTTCTTTGCATTCTTGGTTTTGAGAAACGGCTCCAGTGTTCTCCCTCACTCCTTGTCGGTTCTCGTTGATGTGTAACGTTTGCGCATGGTGTGTTTAAATCCTTTGCTCGTCTGCCTACCTGTACCTGTTATGATTTATATAGTAAAGATTATTGAAGTTGGATCTGTTGACTGCTGCCTCTTCATCTGCCTGCACCACACACGTAACAATGTGTGGGTTTGCAGGAGAAGTAGGGAAATCTTATTATAATCTTTTTATAACATTTATTTTTCTCAAGAGCTTTTATTTATTAACCATAATACATGGTAATCACAACCATGGACATAGCACCCCTGGGAACGTGCCTTGATTGCCACAATTTTCCCAGTCCTAATTGGACAAATATCCTTTGCAAAGTTCATCTGCAAAAGAAAACATTGCCAAAACATATATTCTACTCTTAAAAATTCTGAATATTTCCTTCTTCCCCATGTGACAGTTGTTTAGACATCCGAGAAAGGCATGAGTGGCTGGGAAAGTCAATGGTCAAACCTCCCTCAGATTGAAAGAAAAACCTTGTTTTACAAGTTTATGCAAAGTATGAATAAGCCTTGGCAGGGATATTCCTCCGGGAAAAGATAGCATTATCACATCCCTCGAAAGCATCAAAATGCAAAGAATTATTTACTTTGCACTAGTCAGGCCCCAAGACAATGAGTGCTTTGACAGCAAAGATGTGTTTGGATTTGTGATTGCTTTGGACAGCCTTGTGGGGTTCAAGAGCTCCTTGGGCATAAGGACGAAATAAAATAAAATAAAACCACAATGAAATTTAAGGATCAAGGGAGAATCATGTAGATGCACACACACACTTTTTTTTTCTTTTTTTTACCCACAGGAAGTCCCTTATATCATCAATCTCGTCTTTCAGAGCAAGACCCCCCTGAGTCTGCACTGCTGTTTCTGGCTCTCTCTTTACCTGCAGCAGGTCTCCAGACACCCCCGTCTCCAACCAGGCTACTGGACCGGCCCATGCCACATTAATGCAGCACACTCCCCATTATACAACTCAGAAGTCAGTTTCCAACTCTCTACAAACTACATCCTGCAGTAGAAATGGAAAGTAAAAAAAAAGTTCTGTAAAAAATTATTACTCATTTGGGATCATCCCTTGTTAATGGTTGAAACATCCAGACATCATCTACCGAAAAGTAGGGATGGGTCAGGAGGGCTCAAACTTCATCTAGTCAACCATTTCTTATCGTGTTATGAAGGAAATACTGTAGGCCTGCTTTAAACAGCATTTGTAAGTTGGCATATCACAGCACAGTGTCAGAAATACTTGCACATCTAAAAGAATATCCATTTCAGACAGGGTTATTGGTACTTTTGGATAAATTGCCAGCTGTAAGCACTGGTCATTATGCACTATTTGTTGTTGTGCTGTTTTGTTCTAAGGACTAAGGACTAAGATGGTTTGTGCAAAGAAAATGTACATTTAGCAGTGTTCATGTCAAAAACACAGATAAATCATTGTAACTGTGGACAGAGCTCAATTTTGGACACTTTTTTTCCACGAGCTGTTGATGCCATACGACTAATTACCCTGGAGCCATAAGAAAATTAAATCCTGGCTACGTTAATTGGCTGATGGCTCTGTGAGAAGGTATACAGTTCAAAGCCCTTCTAGTGACCATCCTGACTGGTAACACATTTGAAATAATCTAATAAAATATTAGATTAATTATAATATTTAATGATTTATCATACATAGCCTTCAACGAACTGCAGAACTGTATGGAATATCCCATTCAGGAATAACTGGACCATGCTAACAAGTCAAACACTAACCACTTGTTGAGACAGTGTCATGTTTGTTCAAAAAGCAGTTTTGCAACTCCATACTGCGAAAGCAAATGGACACAAATGTTAGCAGGACATGTTAAATCTTTTGTAGAATGAATTTGTTGTGAAGTGCTGAAACTAGAAAGCTGTGACAGACAACTAATTATTTTAGACATCACATAGGAAAACGTCTCGGGTTACGTCTGTAACCCTCGTTCCCTGAGAAGGGAACTAACGCTGCGTTGAGAATCGACACTATGGGGAATGCCTTCGGCATGACGCGTCTGAAGTCAATAATTCAATCTTGATTGGCGTACAGACGTAACCCGAGACGTTCCCCTCCGAGGGAACTCCGCTGCGTCGAGAATCGACACTATGGGGAACGAAATGCCCACTGCGCCACACTGAGAGAATACGCCCTGGTGTGAAGCATCTGGCACACTCACGGACGATAGAAATGAGAAGGCAGATCCAACCTAGATTGTCATAAGGTTTGATGTAAGAAGGGTAGGTCTGGAGCCGGTGGCTCAACGGACCCCATGGATGGGAACCCCAGACAGTAAAGGAATATTAGATGAGAGGTGAAGGCCAAAGGGTGAAGGCCAAAGCGCACCACGTACATCATTTATGAGAGGTTTCCGCAGATAACCAACTGTCTAATTGATAAAAGGGGGATAGCTCCTAGCCCTTGATACATATCTAGATAGATTTGACTCCTTACAGCCTGAGGCCTAACATAGGGCCCTCAAGGCTATGACCTTGACCATCCGACACATGCGATGGAGGATGGATTACCTGAAGAATCATGATATTGCCTACAGGCACCTCAGTGTCAAGGCAGAAATAAAGTAGAGTGGCTCCCACGTCATCACGTAAGAGGGGGCAGCACCACCACTCTTCCAGGGAGCAGGAAGCAGACTCAAATAGATTCTTATATAATGAATTTCCGAAGAATCATGATACTGCCTACAGGCACCTCAGTGCCAGGGCAGAAATAAGGTAGAGTGGCTCCCACACCATTAAGTAAGGGGGGCAACACTCAACAGATTCTTATATATTCTCATATATCACATCCACAGGACATGGCGGGTGCCAGGGATAACCCGTCAGCCTAATGCCAATAGGCTGGATGACAGGATTCATCCTCCAATCTACAGGAACATGGAGTTTTATTGGGAATGTCCGTACATGCTCACCCTTAGAGGCTTGCGGAGGGCTCTGAGGCCGCCACAGAGGCCCTAAACGTGAATGGGCGATCCCGTTAGAGAACAGAATGGAACACCAGTACTGAAGCCAGCGGGCAGTAATTAACTGGGTTCAATGCTGTCACTAACCAATATCTAGTTCCTAGTAGAGTGGGGTTCTAGAATGGATGACCTAACCACCTCGGTGGAAAGGGCATCTATTACCGGTTAGACCCCCTCAGGGGCCAGACCCATAGTCTCCATAACTCCGGCCGTGGAAGACATATTGTACCAACGGCCTGTGAAAGAAAATGTCTCCTAATAGGGACTTGCCAGGGAGGACTCACCAAGAGACAAAAAAGGTCCGAAAAACAAATTCGGGCCAGCCAGTACGGAGCTACAAGGAGTAGGCTCACACCGTACCTCCTGACCCTTTCTAGAACCCCAGGGAGCAGAACGATCGGGCACATATTTTATGGCCTCCTTGGCTAAGAGGGACTGGACTACTTGTTCCATCACCTGATCCTGATCAGGAGATACCAGTGTATGAATAACACCACTGAATCTAGGTGGTCTATACTGGAACTGGATTCTATATCCTTTCTCAACTGTATTCAGGACCCACTGAGATATGATTTGAAGGCCCTTCCAGGCGTCTAAATAATCTACTAGGGGGATCAGTCTCTCAGGACTGACCTCAGGAGTCGTAATATTTTCGGTGACCTGAAGCACTTTTCTGGCAGGAACTAACCAAATAATTTTCTCTACAGGCCTCATGAGAGGTAGCAAATGAGTTAGATGTTACAGGAACACTGTGTTTAATACATTCGCTGGAAGTCGATGCGTCCCGAGGCGCACTTGGCGGCGGGAAGCAACATCGATTCCCTGAAGGCTCCGCGGGGTGTCCTTTTCCCCGATCCCCAAGGGATTTAGCCATAAATGTCTCTCTGAGACGACTAGTGCTGCATAGGGCTCTCCAGATGGAAGGCTCTTTCGGTTTCGTTCTTGACACCCTGAAGCGGAAGACCGGCAGGGAATAATTGAAAACCGTTTCCGATGAGCGGACGCGAACACTGCCAGGCCGCAAGCCTGTGGGGCGGACAGTGCAGCATATGTTCGCTGGAAAACGATGCGTCCCGAAGTGCACTTGGCGGCGGAAAGCCGACATCGATTTCCTGAGGGCTCCCCGGAGGGGAGGCTCTTTAGGATTTGTTCTCGACACCCTGAAGCGGAAGACCGGCAGGGAATAATCGAGAACCGTTTCCGATGAGCGGACGTGAACACCGCCTGGCCGCAAGCCTTGTGGCGGACATTGAAGCGTGCATTCGTTGAAAACCGATGTGTCCCGAAGCGCACTTGACGCTGGAAACATCGATTTCCTGAGGGCTGCACAGAGCCCTGCTATTTTCGTCTCGTTTTCGATACCCTGAAGCGGAGGACCGGCAGGGAAAATCGACTTTCGACGTTTGTTGCTCATTTTAATTCCTCAAAATTAAATGGAGCCATATTTAACACTTGAATAAGTGAAAAATGATCTGGATGGTAGACTGAATTAAAATATCTCACTTTTTAAAGACAGATATTTCACCATTTAAATTTCATAGAATTAAATGCAGCCATAATCCTAGACCCACCGCCATGCTTTCCCTAACAAATTCGAACAAAATTTGAGGGAAATGTCTAAGCTATCAGGGGTGATACAATGTCGGGGAGAAATATTTCGCAAAATATTCCTCTACTCGAGGCATCACCTCATAACCATTCTCATTAGATGTAAATGTATACATGGGGGAACATAAATGAGATGAACCTGATTCTTCCCACGATCTCAATACCTCAGTAAGGAGATCAGAGAAAAAGGGAAGGCTCTGACATGAAGATTGTGACTAGATCTGCAGGAAGCACTCATTCATTTTTTTTTTTAATTTTTTTTTTTAGTCGCTTCCTGCTTATTAACTGGCCATAAAACATTTGATTTACATTGAACATTTGGTTACAACCTCCAGCAACTCCTCAATAACAGGAATATGGGGTGGCGAATCCCCATATCCACATGATTCTGTGTAGAGAATATCTAACTCAGAGCCATATTAATCAAACACCGGGTCTTTAACACGGTCGGAAGAAGCCGCAGTGCGGGCTTCCGAGCCGTGCGCGAGACCAGTGAAGCTGGTACATAAACTCTGAGAAAGGGTCGCAACCGTCTCAGTATTATATGCCAGCCCCACGTGCGAATCCCATGCATACAGGCGGCGCGCTGACTCGATAGACGCGAGACCTGATGCACTGGAAACGCGAGCCTGATCTATTTGATCGAACAGGCTCAAATGGGAGCGGAGCTTTTTTTCATAGGTGATGATTACAGCTCAACCATGTTTAAAGTCAGAATTCAGCGTTTGTTTTCCTCTGCAAAATCTCTCATTCTGGTTCGACAGGAAATAAGTGATGCAGAGACAGCACAGCAAGTGATAAGCCATACATTTATCTGTTGACTGTGTCCTGCACCTGGTCAGCAGAGTCAATATTTACACCTGCATAACTTTATTTTGTATGTAACAGCTGTCTATCGGAAAATTTACAAGAACTTGTGAAGATTTTCTCTCTCTCTGCCCTGTGCCTTTTTTCTTTACTTTACCTTTGTACCAACAGTTTAGGAAGGGACATTTTCTGTTCGAAAAAGACAGCACCCCTGTGCACAAAGCATGGTGTACAAAGAAATGGTTTGTTAAGTCTGGTTACTGGTTTACAGGGGGAACAACTTGACTGGCCAGCACAAAAATCTGTGGATGAATTGTGGAGGATTCTTTATAATAATGGCATATAAATAATGGAATAGCAGTATTTCAAACTAAATGTATTTCATCAATTAAAAGGAAATGTCTTCTAGTTGGTGCATATCATAGTGCCATACGTACACTATTATTTCCAGTATTAAATCAATTAAAAATAACAACAACCATTTTGCTAACAACTCATTTCATAAAGTATTTTTTAACACTATATACACAGGATTAATTAGAATCTAAAACCATAAACCATAAAATAGTTTACTGTGTAAAACAATGCAGTTTTTCGTAGTCAGAATTTGATCTGCAATGTCTGATCTGTGGGCAACGGAAAATGTACAAAGACATTTCACATCGCATAAAAGAAATATGTTCATCAATTAAAAAAACATATTCATTTGGGCATTTCTTTCTGAACTCATGAAGCTTCTTACGGAAATGACACGTACAAGGTTATATCAACCAGATACTGTACATATAAGCAAATGAACTTGCACATGCAGACACAATTTCTATCTTTCTTTCTTTCGAACTACATAACATCATTCAGTATAATTAAAACTGATAATTTTAACCAATATTTGTATGTGCAATATACATTTTTATATGCCCAATATAGTATCCCACCATTAGTTTAGCAACCTCTAGTGTTGATTCTATTGGAATCAGCTATAATCGAGTCTGTGAAGAGTTTTTTAATTTCCTTTATTTGTGAGCTTCCATTTAGTTTAAGATGCTTCCTTAAGGCAGGCAAGGCAGCTCACTAGTTTTTGTCTGCACTTTCTTGCTCTCTCTCTCTCTCTCTCTCTGGAGCTGAATCTAGTTTAAGCACAGACCTCTGGCCTGCCTGCGGTTCTCTATGATTTGTGGGACTCACATGGGAGGAAAGCAGGATTCCTATAGGTTAAAATCTGCAAACAATGACTCGTGTTGGCTTGATGGATGAACTACATCCTTCCCCATTTGTCTGAGCTTTAACCACCGTCCCTTTATCAATTGTTATCCAAAGTTTGCTAACTTTGAATCTTTGAATCTTGCTGGGTGAATGGAAAAAGTGAGAAACAAGATGGAAAGAGATATGCGATGGAGGTTAGACCAGAGCATAAGTTTGTATAAGAGGACTCTTCAAAGACTCTCAGGTCCTAATTAAGAGTAGGACGCTTCCTCTTCCCGTGACATTTCACCGGACATTCTTGATAAATGTCACACCCGTGGTTACGCCAGCAGCAAATGGATGCTTCGCCAAGCGCTTAATAACCTTTATAAATATGCCTGCCAGGAATTCAAATTCTCGCACCCACATCCATAAAAAATGTGCCTTGTAAACAAGGTGTGTGTGTGTGTGTGTGTGTGTTTGTTGGGTGTTGAGTGTCCTGCACATCAAATTGAATCTGACGCCCCTGTCAGGGATGTGGTTGCATTGTATAGGAATAGTGGTATCACTGTAAAATAAGGTTAATTAGTTAACATTAGTTACTATCTAACATGAACTAACCATGAACAATCCATTTTTTTTACTGTATTTGTTAATCTTTGTTAACGTTAGTTAATAAAAATACAGCTGTTTATTGTTAGTTCATGTTAGTTCACAGTGCATTAACTAATGTTAACAGGATTTTAATAAAGTATTAGTAAATGTTGAAATTAACATTAACAAAGATTAACAAATGCTGTTTAAGTACAGTTCATTATTAGTTAATGTTAACTAAAGTTAACAAACGAACCTTATTGTAAAGTGCTACCGGAATAGCTAAATTGGACCTTTCTCATGTGAAGAATTTAAAAAGTCCAAATATCTATTCTTTAAATCAAACAATTTTGTTGTTTGCGAGTTGGCTATGAATAAATAATAATAGCATCTCCTATCTGTATACAATGTATTGCTTACATGTTTTTCAGGAACAAGACCTCAAAAATACAGACAAATCAATTTAGGCAATTTTCCAGAATGAGAAGATGTAAAATTACCAGTAAATTACCGTTCTAATGCTATGTTCGAACAGAGCATTAGATTACCCTTATGATATGAGCATGTGTATCCATACAGCATTCTGTATGTCAGGATGGGCTGAAGTAAGAAGTCTTTGGGCCAACCATGAAGCTCTAACAGGAATGAGATCTTTTTAAAAAAAAAATACTTTTGACTAAACTTGTTAGGATGTCTGACTGTTGCGCTGCATTTACATATTTTTCAGTGCCTTGCGCTCAAGACCTTGCCTACTTTTTCTTTCTTTAGAACTGCAGCTCTGCAGTTACTTTTGTGCGTTGTCTTGGTTTCAAGAGCAAAAACGATTTCTGTGTGATCATCCTCTTACGCCCGTCTATCAGAAGTCAAATAAGAAGAAAATGGCACAGATTGAATGACATCACAGAGTATACTGTTATTTTAGTACTGATGTGATGTAACCTAGAACGGACAGAAAGGACAGTTGCTTGTGTGAACTGAATATATGGTATATTTACCAGATGTAAGTCGATCTGGTAATTTTAAAGCAATTTACCAGTTTTAATGTGTGAAAGGGGCTATATGAGAGATTACCCTAACCTTAATTAGAATATGCTATAATGTTGTCACATGACCTCATTTTGTTGTTGGCATACTTTTGTGTAAATCTGTGCAAATACAGTTGATATAACTTCTTGTTTATTAGTCACACTAGATATGGAAAGTTAAGCTGATTGTTTTCAGATACAGTATTTATGTAGTGAACTCTGGATATAATAAGTATTTTGGCAAATGTAGACCATTCAGGTATTTCATGAATACAGAAAATCTATATATAGTGGTTATCTTATGGCACTATTTATATCTGATCATTCTTAAAAAGTACTTATATTATTGTAACCTATAAACGATGCTTAATGAAATGATATTTCTTACTTTAATAAAACAAGTTAATTTAGATTTCACCATATAAATCACATAACAAAACAGGTTTTTATACTGGACTGAATAAGGCAGGAACAGAAATAGTATTAAGTATGCAATTAATTTACATTACACTCCAGTCAATGTTGAATGTTTGTGTCAAGCCATTTATCATTAGAGAGAAATACATAATTGAAGGTACTGTTTGTGATAATTATGTTCTATGAATGTCTTTAAAAATACTTAATATCAGTTGTGATTACATTAAGGCCTGCACATTTTGGGCGATTGTTTTGGTTGCCTTGGAAATGGGGATTGTAGTAATTGTGTACTCATTAACTGTGACACTTTGCAGGTAATGCTAGATTGTATGAGCTTTTTGTGCTTAGAAAAAATAAAACAAAGATATGACATTTAGAATAAGAACTTAACTTATAGTATTTGGGTGAATCTCTGAAAAATATTAACATTAAAAAACAAATTATTTAGCATATAATAAAATAAAGATGTTGTCTTTTTTTTTTGTTGCATTGTGGCATTTTTGTATTACACGAATTACACCCACCCACTACATAATACACAACACATATTTCCCATTACTGTGATGTGTCCATTTTTTCTTATCTCATTAAATTTTCATTACTGTAAAAAAAAGTGTTTTTATTAAAGGAAGTAGAACAGATGTATGAATACTTTTTAATGTCACCATTGAAATATTAATATTATTTTTTAATATTTACTTAAAAAGAATTGTATGAATATCAGCAAATACAACTTTTCCATGAGTACAGTTGCAGTGAAGAAAGAAGATGTTATGGGAAATATAAAATATAAAAAATTGAGAAAATATAATTTATATAATTTATTATTTTAAATTTAAATAAAATATGATCCATGCAGAGCAGTTTAATCATTTAGCATGACCTCTTTAATATTTATGTGCAGTAATTCTGGATAACCTTGTACAAATATACAGTGAAAAATGTTTAGGATATCTTGTCTTTGATATGGAAATGAAAAAAAGAGAAAAGCAAATCATGGTTTATGGATTTTTATTATGAACAACAACTATCTGATTAAATAAAGCATCTAAATAAACTCATCCATGTTTGTTAAGTCTTTTTTTTATTTTTTTTTATCAGACCCACTCCAGACATGTGGCTGACTGACACTCTGTTTGTATGTGTGAGGATGTGTTTCAAGGTTGTTTCAAGTTACACAACGTGCACTGCCACACGGTGGCTAATTGTCTCTCCTGAGGAATAATTAGGTGACAAAAGTGTGTTAATAGTGGCTTCACTGAACACACACACCACAAATTGTATGCTTTGTGTTCAGCATGATATATATTTAGTGCGCGATCATTTGTTATGCATGGAAATTTGACATAAAACTGAAACAATCACTGCATTCCTGTACAAAGATGAAATGAGGTCGTTAGAGAAAGGAAATGGTTCAGTTTATTAAATTAATAAATGCAATTATTTTACTGTGAAGTACATTTAGAGAATTTGAAAAATAATTTAACACCATTCAAACCACAGTACAGCAACAAAGGCATTTACATGCCAAGAATATCTCAATGCTACCTATATGAAGGACTAGAAGTGCCGCTTCAAGTAAAATGAAGGAATCAATCAAATCAATTTATTTTTGAAAAATAAAACAAATGTTATAAATGTAATAGTTATTATTTAGTAAAATGCAATAGTTACATGTAACAATACAATAACTGATGAGCTCACAAAAATAGTTAACTGACAACTAAATGTTTTATAACGACCTGAATTAATCACAAATTACGAATACATGTTAATAAAACACACAGAGTAACTATTACTATGTCTAAATAACAATATGTATAAATATAAATAATTATTTACTTACACTTTATAAATGATATTATGAACCACTGACAACTCCTAAATAACTGGTTTGTAAATAATGCAATCCATAATTTAGAAATTATAAATGTATCATTAATAAAATATGAAAATACAATTATTAAGCGCTTATAGACATGATTATAAATCAAGAATAAAGCATTTATAGCTGTTTTTATAAACTGCTTAATCATGTCTTCTAATGCTTTATAAACAATGAATGAACTGTTTACTAATGCTTAACTAATTATTCATAGCATGCAGTTATTATAAAGTGTAACCAAAAGTCCTTCAGTCAATCCAGACATCTTTACTGTGGGCGTGTTGATGTAAAGATAACAATCCGGCCAATTAGATCGGTAATGCATTTGAGTAATGACCACATGCACTGCTGGGACATGCTTAAGTGAAACCAAGTGCAAAATTAAGGTTTGATTACATCAAATTTGTTATTAATGCTCTGTCCTGAGGGTCTACCACTTGGTCAGAGCCACATAGAAAACACTGGTCTTAATAAGATCTCTATTTTTGACAGCACTATGCTAGGCAATAATATCCGGAAATGAGACTTGCAGAATTGACTGGACCTGCAGTCAGAACAGAAAATATATATTTATGTTCCTTTTTAGAATAATCTACTTACAAATATACATGTCTTTATTTTTGAGGGGGGAAAAAAGGCTGGGGGGTGAATACATTTTGGAAACGTAAAGCTGTGTACAAATAATATAGTGTAAATAGATTCTTATGAAACATATACATTAATGTTATTGTTATTTATAACAATATATTTATATATAATGTTATTTTCTTTCATTTTTGGGAATTTTGTTTAATAGCATAGTACAAGTATGCAAAATAAGTGCTTTTATTTAAAGCATTTTAATCTTATTTAAAATAATTATTTGTGATCTGTCTCACTTTCCCAGCTGACCAAATTCAAGTTATTGAATTGTGACCAAAATTGAATTTTATGACCAAAACCAGTTATTCACCTCTCTCAGTACAGGTTAATGTTGGTTAATGTCCAAGTCTGAACCTCAAGCCAAGACTCAAACTCGGGTTGCTGTGTGCCCAGCTGCGGCATTTGCAGCACGTAGTCCACAAGCCTATTGCTCCGACTACTATCCGGACCCTCGACCATCATTTTAAAGGGGCAACTTTTTACTGTCTACCAAGTAGCTCTTGTTGGCTGATGGTTGCCCATTCCTTACCGGTCCAGCAAACAACAGAGTGGGTTGTTAGCTGCGATAAAGCCCACTTTTATACTCTGTCCCAATGCTCCTCACAAACTGTTATAGGAAGCGTGTTAACATAGACCCCCACCATGTCCATGCTATCACCTCCAAATACAGATAACTAAGGCCTAATCCTTCTTTAATCTAAGCCCTGTCTGTGAAACCAACCCATAAAGCACATACTAATGCCTTATTCTGCATGGTCCTATTCTATATCCCTTAATCCTACACAATACCTAAATTTATCAACCACCTTACTAACTATTAATAAGCAGTAATTAGGAGTTTATCGAGTTTATGATTTTGCCATGTTGAGTCAACAAAATATTTATCATGAAAAAGAAGGATCATGAAGATTGCATTTTGCTTATTTTTACTACTAAATTGATGGAGCTATTCGCTCAGATATAAGATACTAATCTCACAGCTGCTCAACATATGGGAGGTCAAATATGTGGCACTCACAATGTCTCCACGTTTGGCTAGTACGTTCTGACAACCAGAGTGTCTTTTCATCTCTCTTACTGCAGATGTCCCAAGGGGAGGACAGGAGGCCCACCATTCCACGCTTTCCATTGCCCTTCATGATGGATGTGTTGCATGAGCATTGGACTCGTCCCCCGGGCCTGTCTCTGCCTCTGTTCTGGGTTAAACGGCACCCTACATCACAACCATCTATACATTCACAAGCTGAGTGTGTTTACTGGAGTGTAAAAGCACAGCCATCCATTTCCTGTCAACATCTCAAGATAAAAGAGGAGGACAAGAAGAAATATCTTAGACAGCACTTTTGAGATGCGTTGAAAATGATATCACAACCTGAGCAATGTTGGATTTTTTAAAGAACACGTTTTCATCATTCTTGTGATTCTGTTGAATCATTTTCATGTGTGTGTGGTACAGAAGAGAGCTCAGGTATAACAGTATGTGGTGCTCAAAAAGCTGAAATCTAAGGCTGCATTCTCATTCACATCCAATCCATCACCTCTAGACAAGTTACACTACCGGTATATGCAATTTGCTAAAAGAGATTAAATGCTGTACAAATATTCACATTGCATTTTCCAATGCAAAGTATATATATATATATATATATATTTATATATATATATATATATATATATATATATATATATATATATATATATATTTGAATTCATTGTTTGCAGTGTGACAGTATTGGGACATACTATCTAGGGCTAGGTGATATGGCAAAAAAAAAAAAAAAAGATCAAATATGATTTTGAAATATGATCACAAACACCATGATGTAAGTTTTTAACTGTGCAAACAGACCTTCTGTCCCGGTTCACAAAGAACGCATTTTGGCATGTTACTGTCGTACTTTGTGTCAAGTCTTTTGTAGCATCTCATGCTTGACATGTGTTCTAAAAATAATTCAAAATAATTTCTTTTAAAAAAAATAATAAAAAATTGTGTTCCACAAAAATGTTTTCTGTGTAAAGTGGCCCTTAATCTCGCTTTTAAGAAAACCAAACCACTTCCATACAATTGTTTGTAACACAGTTGTTGTGGGAAGAAGGAAGCGGGAACAGGCGGATATTTAAAGGGATAGTTCACTTTGAAATTAATTTTTGATATGTTTTAGCTTACCTCCAGTGCATCCAAGATGTAGGTGTCTTTGTTTCCACAGTATCTTCAATTTTGATAATTTTAGGTAAAACCGTTGTTGTCTGTCAGTCATACAATGGAGGTGAAGGGGGTCCACCTCAAAGAGCAGTCAAAATTAAACATTATTTAATGACTCGTAAATGTAAGTACACATTGATGCCCTAAGACACGAAACGAGGGGGGTTTTGTGAGAAAACTAACAGTATTCATATCTTTTTTACCTCGTGTAAGCATATCCACGTCCAACTGATCTGAGAGCAGGGCGCTTCGGTCTGCGCATGCGTACGGCGTTCGCCGGAATGCCCCGGAAGCGAATTTTTTTTTTGCAGGGTGGTAGGGGAAGACTCATTAATATTCATTCCCTGATTGGTCTTAACCCCAGTGACGGGTAGGTTTAGGGCGGGGTTAGGGGTAGGTCATAGGCCATCAGACCAATCAGGGATGAATTCCCCAATGAATATTAATGAGTCTTCCCCTACCACCCTGCAAAAAAAAAATTCGCGCCCCGGAAGGGCTCCCTCGCGCGTGTTTACGTCACTCATTGACTACGTTTACATGCAGCCAATTTTCGGGTTAAGGTCACTATTCGGGTTTCTGAAACATTAGGAATAACCCGTTTACATGCGTGAGCAGAGAGAGTTTCTCCTGTATACATGGAATTGCAATATCCCGATGTAAACAGCGACGCACGGTTAGCGTCTGGACGTACGGACAACCTTAAGACGCAATATGCGTCATTTCCGATTCTTCTTCTTTCCGATTCTTCCGATACTTCTCTGAATAGTTCGGGGCAGATAGCGATCGCCCTTGTTTGCGCTTTGATGCTGGTAACGTTACTGACCTCGCTCCAAACGTATGCTGTGCTTCGTCTCGCCATGTTTACTTCCGGTATACTGCACGCGGGTTTTTTGTATGCACTGAGAAGTTCCTCTACTCAAAAGACCAAGATTCCTTGCGAATAGAACATGCGCAGTGGGGACAATCACTATGGGGATATCCCGATACGCGTTTACATGACCAAAAATTCGGGTTAGAAAAGGGGTACCCCAGGTATAATATCCCGGTTTTTAAAATCCGGGATATGAGCATATTCGGGTTTTTGCCGGTGTTTACATGGCCGTTCGCGACCGGGTTATTGCTAATATCCCGGTTTTGAACGGGTTATTGGCTGCATGTAAACGCAGTCATTGTTTACGCAGAGATTTCGGAAGTTTTACCTTACACTGTGAAGATCTAAACATTTTTAAACATCCCGGATAAGCACAATTTCGTACCATTTTAATTAGCCGTCTTAAACTACAATGTCAGTTCAGCGTAAACAATGAATGACGTAAACACTCGCGAGGGAGCCCTTCCGGGGCATTCCGGCGAACGCCGTACGCATGCGCAGACCGAAGCGCCCTGCTCTCAGATCAGTTGGACGTGGAAATGCTTACACGAGGTAAAAAAGATATAAATACTGTTCGTTTTCTCACAAAAACCACTCGTTTCGTGTCTTAGGGCATCAATGTGTACTTACATTTACGAGTCATTAAATAATGTTTAATTTTGACTGCTCTTTGAGGTGGACCCCCTTCACCTCCATTGTATGACTGACAGACAACAACGGTTTTACCTAAAATTATCAAAATTGAAGATACTGTGGAAACAAAGACACCTACATCTTGGATGCACTGGAGGTAAGCTAAAACATATCAAAAATTAATTTCAAAGTGAACTATCCCTTTAAAGACTTTACTAATAAAATAAACAAACACAAAACGAAAGTAAAAGACAGCAGCCCCTCAGGGACAACTGCTGTCCCATATAACAGTCCCACTTTATATTAAGTGGCTTTAAGTACTATGTACTTTCATCGGAAAATAAGTACAATGTACTTATTGTGTTAAGGTTGTACTGTAAAACACTGTTGCTGCTATTGAGATGTGGGAAAGGTTAGGGACAGGTGTGGTGGTATGGGTAGCTTTAAGGGTGGGTTAAGGTGTAAGGGAAGGGTGAACTGTGTAATTACAAATGTAAATATAGCTGCAAGCAGCCATTACCGGGGCCAAGCGCAAGAAGCGGCAACAGATGCCATCATGGGTGGGAGTGGCAGACCAACTGCAGCAATGAGCAATTAAAGACATTTTAAGAGAACTTTGTATAAATGGCTAAAAAATCATATATACAGTAACTTTTAAGATCATTTAATGGTTTATCACTTTTGACAAATAGGTGGCGCTCTTACGAAATTGATGTGATGTGGTCAGAGTGAGGTGACAATGACACATACAAAGTTTGGTGTCAAAATGTCAAGGCATTGCAGAGATAAAGACTGAATAGTCATTTTGGCATCCTACCTCAAATTTGCTGCTGTGCTACACGAAGACGGTTTTGTCTATCGACACGAAATCCATAACTTTTAGTCGGCACAGTCTGGAGATGATACGATTCGATTTTGGTGAAAATCGGACAAACGGTCTAGGAGGAGTTCGAAAAAGTAGGTTTTGACTGAAAATCAAGATGGCGGACAGGAAGTTCGGCCAAATAAGGGAAACCTGGTATCTATGTTCTCAGCTTGACCCAAGGAATCTATTAAGACAAGTGGCATTTCAATAGGCAGATTTATTCAAAAGTTATTAGCCTTTTTGGAAAAACATTTATAACTTTTGACCACTAGGTGGCGCTGTTTAGAAACTTCTCAGGCTCCTTCAGGGCATCGTACTGATGACCCATACCGAGTTTCGTAACAATTCGTTCATGCGTTCAGAAAATACAGCATTTTAGCACATAATTCAAAATGGCCGACAGACAAAATGGCAGATATGGGATAATTGGATATCAGTCGACTCGGCATGATGCCCTGAATCTAACGAGGCCACTTTTATGATTTTTGGACAAACCGTTCAGGAGTTATGAGCAAAAATAGCCATTTTTCATATCTCCGGACCAGTAGGTGGCGCTGCGCCGAAACGCTGCATGTTGCCTCAGGTCATGCATGTGATGACTTGTACCAAGTTTGGTCTGAATACGATAAAGCGTTGCGGAGATACAGCCTTAAGTTTGTTTTCGCAAGCGCTACGTAAAATTAGTTTGCATGTTTATCAAAAACGATTTGACGAATCAACTTGAATTCCATAACTTTTTGTCCCCACTGTCTGAAGATGATCTGGTGCAATTTTGGTGAAAATCGGAGCATCGCCCTAGGAGGAGTTCGAAAAAGTACGTTTTTCTGAAAATTCAAAATGGCGGAAAAATTTGCATGACGGAAAATGACGTCATAGGGTGCAATCGAATCGTCATGAGCTCTGGAATCAGAGGAAAAAAGAATTTTGTTGATAGGCCTTACGGATCAAAAGTTATTAGCATAAATGTGAGTGAAACTTTGGACAGGTGGTGGCGCTAGAGGGAATAAGTTAGAGACACCAAAATTGGTGTACTTAATGTTGGGACTGTCCTGTATCAGAATATCAAACCAAAACAACTTTCCCGGACACGGTTCTATGGGCTGCCATAGACACCCAGTCGGAAGAAGAAGAAGAAGAGGAATAATAATAAATATAGCTGCAAGCAGCCATTACCTGGGCCAAGCGCAAGAAGCGGCAACAGATGCCATCATGGGTGGGAGTGGCAGACCAACTGCAGCAATGAGCAATTAAAGACATTTTAAGAGAACTTTGTATAAATGGCTAAAAAATCATATATACAGTAACTTTTAAGATCATTTAATGGTTTATCACTTTTGACAAATAGGTGGCGCTCTTACGAAATTGATGTGATGTGGTCAGAGTGAGGTGACAATGACACATACAAAGTTTGGTGTCAAAATGTCAAGGCATTGCAGAGATAAAGACTGAATAGTCATTTTGGCATCCTACCTCAAATTTGCTGCTGTGCTACACGAAGACGGTTTTGTCTATCGACACGAAATCCATAACTTTTAGTCGGCACTGTCTGGAGATGATACGATTCGATTTTGGTGAAAATCGGACAAACGGTCTAGGAGGAGTTCGAAAAAGTAGGTTTTGACTGAAAATCAAGATGGCGGACAGGAAGTTCGGCCAAATAAGGGAAACCTGGTATCTATGTTCTCAGCTTGACCCTAAGGAATCTATTAAGACAAGTGGCATTTCAATAGGCAGATTTATTCAAAAGTTATTAGCCTTTTTGGAAAAACATTTATAACTTTTGACCACTAGGTGGCGCTGTTTCGAAACTTCTCAGGCTCCTTCAGGGCATTGTACTGATGACCCATACCGAGTTTCGTAACAATTCGTTCATGCGTTCAGAAAATACAGCATTTTAGCACATAATTCAAAATGGCCGACAGACAAAATGGCAGATATGGGATAATTGGATATCAGTCGACTCGGCATGACGCCCTGAATCTAACGAGGCCACTTTTATGATTTTTGGACAAACCGTTCAGTAGTTATGAGCAAAAATAGCCATTTTTCATATCTCCGGACCAGTAGGTGGCGCTGCGCCGAAACGCTGCATGTTGCCTCAGGTCATGCATGTGATGACTTGTACCAAGTTTGGTCTGAATACGATAAAGCGTTGCGGAGATACAGCCTTAAGTTTGTTTTCGCAAGCGCTACGTAAAATTAGTTTGCATGTTTATCAAAAACGATTTGACGAATCAACTTGAATTCCATAACTTTTTGTCCCCACTGTCTGAAGATGATCTGGTGCAATTTTGGTGAAAATCGGAGCATCGCCCTAGGAGGAGTTCGAAAAAGTAGGTTTTTCTGAAAATTCAAAATGGCGGAAAAATTTGCATGACGGAAAATGACGTCATAGGGTGCAATCGAATCGTCATGAGCTCTGGAATCAGAGGAAAAAAGAATTTTGTTGATAGGCCTTACGGATCAAAAGTTATTAGCATAAATGTGAGTGAAACTTTGGACAGGTGGTGGCGCTAGAGGGAATAAGTTAGAGACACCAAAATTGGTGTACTTAATGTTGGGACTGTCCTCTATCAGAATGTCAAACCAAAACAACTTTCCCGGACACGGTTCTATGGGCTGCCATAGACCCCCAGTCGGAAGAAGAAGAATAATAATAATAAGAACCGGAACAGATACAATAGGTGCCTCCGCACCTTCGGTGCTTGGCCCCTAATTATACATAAACTAATTAGATGCTAGTATTTTTAAATATAAGTCCATTGTATCAAATTACTAATTTCAATGTGAGTACATAGTACTTAGTAAACTTTACATTACTATGTAAAGTTTATGTTTAAATGTTTAAATGGTCTTTCACCTAAGCCCTTATGTTTTTTTTTTTTTTTTGAAAGAGATTGTATGGGTGCAGCAGATCCACAAGTCAAGTCACATTTATTTATATAGCGCTTTTTGCAATACAGATTGTTTCAAAGCAGCTCTATAGATAACAGGAGATAACAGGAAAATAATACAACAAAGTTTGTTTCCAGAAGAAAATATAGTGACAATATAGTCAGCATAAGTAAGTTCAGTGAGGTTTCATTTTTGTTGTAAAAAAGGTATTAATTTAGTTAATTTATATATATATATATATATATATATATATATATATATATATATATAGCCGCTCTGGAGAAAAACGTGATATCATCGTCCAGCTCAGGTCAGTTCTCATATAATGGTGTCAATGCAGGCAGATCAATAATATTGTTGAATATTGAGAGCTAGACCGGCTAGGGCATCACTTGACCGGCTTCTAGTGGAAATTGTAAAATGCTATTTTGTAAAACATATTTTGCTCAGACTGTCCTCTCAGTGAAAATTCTGGAATTCATTATCTGATTATTTAAAATCTGCTGCAAGTTTTAATATAAAAAGGTTAATTCAGCAACAAACTTGTACTCATGTTTAGTCTTTTTCTTTCTCTGTTTTGTTTGCTGTTGTAACTGTAATTTACAAAAGCCCTTCCAGGGACAAGTGTTGCAAATTAGTTTAAGCTACAAGCACTAAGATACACGCATTGGATAGCTGTTGTCACAGTTTATCTATGTTTATTGTATCTGTCCCTATACAAATAAAACATAGAATAAATAAATAAAGACAATTAGCCCCAAAATCATACACAGATGCATACTATGAAATCTCACCAGAAATACACCATTCATGCACATTTGACAGAATCTCAGCATAGCTTAGGACTCGTTATATGAGTCAAGACCGCTGTCCACCTAATTTTAAAATTGTTCCATCCTTTTGGGGAAGACCCACCAGGTAGCATTGCTCTTGATGCACTGAATGCACTTTGCTGCAGGAAACATTAGGAGGCAATTAGGGTCGTGGTGTGGTCAGTGGTGATGTTGAGCCCTGTTTAAATCAGGAGAGGATGGGGGGTCCAAATTACATGCTAATATGGGCCAGGCGGTGTCATGAGTTTGTAATTGGAGCACAGCTGCTACTGGGAGCAACAGAAGAAATGCAGAGAGAGACTCCAGCAGGTCAGGGTGATCCGAGCCGGTTTGTCTCTGTCAGAGGACACGCTCGGAAATTCATGCAGTTTGTTCTGAGTTGTATCCTGCCGCTTAGAGAAACCTAAAGTGAGGTCTTGAATAGTTTATTCAAAAATTAAACTTGTGTCATTGACTCCGGTCATTCTTGACCCTTATTCTTTGTCCTCTGGAACAAAAAATTTGAATTTTTACATTAGGTGAATGATCTGGCCACTCTTTTTCATACATTCAAAGGAAATCAGGACTAGGGTAGTCAAGCCTTAAATAAATCACTAAAAGTGATCTATATGACTTGTGTGCTGCAGTGTTATTTTAGTATCATTGAGATACTATTATATATATATATATATTTAAACTGTACTGTACTTTATATAGAACGCCAAAAATGCATACTACTTTACTCTATTTAATTCAAGTGTGAACTAGTGAAATTATGTTTTATTTACAATGTTCGAGAGAACCATTACCATTACCATTACCATTACCATTACCACACTTTGGACAGTCAGACAATCTATCCATACTACTCACCCCAGCATATACCCCCCTCAGAAGAAAAGTTCAAGTCACCTCAAAGACTGTTAAGACGTGTCCTGAGGGAGCCTCATTACAGCTGCAGGATTGTTTTGATAGACCCAACTGGGACATCTTTGAGGATGACGACCTGGAGGCTTATACCACCACGGTACTTTCCTACATCAACACATGTGTTGACAACATTACAATGCAAACAGTTTCGAATGTACCTTAACCAAAATCCCTGGTACACGGGAGTGGTTCGTAATCTCCTCAAAGAGCGCAACACCGCCTTCAGGTCCGGCGACAGAGCACTGCACAGCTCTACAAGAGCCAGCCTGAAGAGAGGCATCAGAGATGCCAAAGCAGCTCACAAGAGGTGGATTGAGGATCACTTTAACAACAACTACCCACGGAGGGCCTGCAGGGCATCCCGCAGCTCACCAATTACAGAAGCAACAACACTACTGCAAACGACTACAGCAATGTGAGGATGCTCTTTATAGCAGCTCTACAATAAAGTTATTGTCCAGCTCGAAAACGCAAACCTTGGGGAACCCGATGAACCCAAACCTATCTTTTTATTTATTTTTATTTAAGGTGTAATAATGAGTTAAATCTTAAATATCGTGAGAAATATTAAAGGTGCCCTAGAATGGTTTTTATTTTTATTGTATAATGTTTTCTGGGTTGCCCTTATAATGTTAGTATGTTTTTTAGATCAAAAATAGTCATAATTTAGAAATAAAAGGCATTTTTCCTAGCCTGATTTTAGCCCTGAGCCCAAACGCTCTGTTTCAAGGGGCGTGTCTGCTGTGTGTAACCGGCCTCTGCTGTGATTGGCTGACATGCTTGTGTCATCGGGTGAAATAAATAGGAACCTTAAAACCAGGATTTGTTGCACGGGGGAGCGACCGGTTCCGGTGGCATGTCATGGCCGCCAGCATTGACGAGCGCTAGCTGTGGACACTAATCAGGCCGTTATCGGTGAGCACATGCGGGAAGAGGCATATATAAGGAGAAGTTTGAAGACAGAGGTGAGGTTGGGGTGGTTCGGAGGTTGTGGTGGTTCTTGGTGCCTGGGTTCCCACGTTGGGTTCTCCATGGCGTTCTTGTCAGCGGACGGCAGAAAGCAGCAACTGCAGTGAATGCAAGTATGGGGATGTTTACACATTGAAGACGGGTGAGTGCCCGACATATGGAACTGAGAGAACAGAGTGATTAAGTGCAGCGCTGAAGATCCATGCTGTTACCAAGGAGAGAAGTTAAGTACACTTTTTCATCAACGTACGAAAGGGTGATGTTATGAAGAATTACCAAGAACATTCTGAATACTGATCGGCGCTGGCTGGCAGTGTGTGTTTTTCTCGTTGTGAGTCTCCGAAACCAAGGAAGGAACTGGGCTTTATAGGAACGCTCTTGAAACCTGATACCCCCGTGTGGAAAGCCATCTGTGGATTGTCTGACCCTGCAAAGATGGAGTGAGGGCCTGTTGTGCACGAGAGGTGATGTGGCATTGCAGTGTCTGAAAGTGTGAAGTGAGCACGTGTAAAGAGTTATAGTATTGATGCATGCACGAGTGTGGGAGAACAAACTATTACCATCACTCTGTAATCTTTGTTTGGGGAAGCCCAATCAGTGGGGCATCAAAATTAATCTGATCTGTCGATTGTAAAGTTGTGTCCAGGTTTCCAACCCCCCTGATGCTACATTGGAGAAAAGAGAAGACTCAGTTATTAACTGCTGGATTCTGTACTCCCCATTGTTCTATGAACAGAGAGAATTTGTTGTCTGCTGCTGCATTCTGCCATTGCTGTCCTGTGGTAAGAGAAGACTCAGTTATTAACTGCTGGATTCTGTACTCACCATTGTTCTATGAACAGAGAGAACCTATCGCCCGCCGCTGAAGCTATGAGCTGTTACTGACCCTCTGATGTCCAGAGCTGGAGGAACCATTGAGCCGGCGAGTGAATGTGACGTTATGAGCTGTTACTGACCCTCTGATGTTCAGAGCTGGAGGAACCATTGAGCCAGTGAGCGAATGTGAAGTTATGAGCTGTTACTGACCCTCTGATGTCCAGAGCTGGAGGAACCATTGAGCCGGTGAGCGAATGTGAAGTTAGGAGCTGCTACTGACCCTCTGATGTCCAGAGCTGGAGGAACCATTGAGCCCGCGAGTGAATGTGAAGTTATGAGCTGTTACTGACCCTCTGATGTCTTGAGCTGGTGGAACCATTGAGCCGGCGAGTGAATGTGATGTTATGAGCTGTTACTGACCCTCTGATGTTCAGAGCTGGAGGACCTATTGAGCCGGTGAGCGAATGTGAAGTTATGTGAATTTCGCGCGCGATATTCGCTGACGTTTAACGCCTCGTGACTAAACAAAGGGCGCCAATGTGAGTGTGCACACCGACGCAAAATATGCCACGCTTAAAAGCGTCATTTTTAAAAAAACGCCTCGGGTTTGTTTTTTTGGTTTGACGCGCCGTGTCAAAAACTATCCGACCAATGAGATTGCCGCTTTTGCTCACGTGTCTGGAGCTTCTGAAGTTACAGTAAAACACAACTTGGGGGCGCTCAAACACAAAATGGTCTTGCCGAGCACACGATATACGCCAAGTAGCGTCTACACTGCCGGGAAGAAATAGACGAGGAAGATGCAAGGCAAGATGAATGTAGAGCTGCTGTTCTCGTTGGTGTCCGAACATAAAGAACTATATGACAAACGCGACAGCGACTACAAAAATCTTGATAAAAGAGAACTGTTATGGAGTGGTATTGCAGAGGGTATTTCTGTTTTACATGAAGCGCCATCTAATGTCAGGGAATGAATTTGCATGTTCACTCGGCTCATCGTCACAAAACACGTGTGAACACAAAAAACGCGCTGAAAAATGCTGGCGAATAACGCACGCTGATATTCGTCCTGGTGTGTACGGGCCTTAATGCTGTAGGATGTTTTGAATGGTTGTCTAGGTATTTATTTTATGTTTATTAAGGTGCACTGATGTCATTGTATTGTAGTTCATTTCCACAGCCACCTTGCATGTCCGTGTTTGAACATGCTTCTCATGTATGAAAATGATCTGTAGCCTCACACAACAGCCGGAAAAATTTTGAGAAAAGCTTGACGTGAATCAGCAACTAAACATTATTTAAGGGCATTTATTAATTAGGATATTTAAATAGGATCTACTGTTGTAAACTGTGACATTAATTTGAACATGGCCTTTGTAAAAATTTAAGCAAAAAATAAATATGAAAAAAAAAAAAAAACGGAAACAACAACAACTAGTATTAGTTGCTTAGTCGCCTAGCCTAGTCTCACTCATCCCTAATAATGGGATGTTGTGAGTGTCAGGGTTGTCCGCTGACAGTTCTGTAAGTCTAGTCTTTGTTTAATGTGTCTTTGTTTATGTTTTGTTTGAGCACATGGCTGTCTTTATTTGTGTTGGCCATGTGCTCCTCTTGTCCCACCTCCTTGTTTCCAATTATCACGCCCTCTTGTTTAGTCGTTGATTAGCCCTCTTTGTCTGAGTGTACTCACCTGTTCTTCATGTTCTCAGCTCCCTTTATGTTGTGTTCTCTTTCCCTCATGTTTTGCCAGTTCGATGTTATTGAGTGTGTTGTGCTACCTGTTACTTATTGTTCAATGTTCCAGTTGTTGATTTCGTCATATGTTGTTCCTGTCTACGTTTCCTGTTGTGTGGCTCAACTAGTCCAAGTCAAGTTGGTCTTTGTCCTTCGTCCCTTGCCTTCTGTTGGACTGTTCACCTCCTCTCCCACCATCTCTTGTCCTGCCTGCTGTGTGTCTCAATAAACAGTTTAAACTCATTCTGCGCTTGAGTCCTCCCTCATAGATCCGTGACAGTGAGGCTATCGTGACTGGTTGATAGCTCATTATTTACTGCCCCGGTCAAAAGAGCCATTCCCCAAGAATCTGTACTACAGTATTTCAATATCGAGCTCTGACTTCTTTAAGCAGGTATACCGGGTGGTGCGTCATGTAAATAAATAAATAAAAAATACGTTGGGGGTTTATAATAAGCAAGACGCTCGCGTTTGTCAGTTTACTCTCATTGCACTTGGCAACACAGCTAAAAGTATTTCTAATATGTTGGACCTTTTATTGAAAGTAGCCTAGATTTGATTTAGTCTAGATAGTTTTAATAGATAAATAAATGACGGACAGTTACATAAGCATTACCAAAATATTATCATGTAATCTTTATGGTACACCTCAAACAAGGGAATTTATAATAATTTACAGTGTTAATTAGCGAGTCCACAAATGGCTTGGGTAAATAGAGTAATTCACAGTTGTACACCCCTGCAGTATTCAATGTCTGCTTAAATCCCACATTTCTCCTGTAAGTGTATTTTGTTTACTGTATATATATATATATATATATATATATATATATATATATACAGTAGTCAACATTTGAAATGGATCAAAACCTTTCATCAAAGATATACATGGATTTTTAACAATACCCGTTCTTTTCTCAGGACAACTTAGATGAACTTTTTTGATCCACTTCAAATGTTGACTACTATATATATTACACAAACATGCAGATAATTTTTTTTGTTTTTTTTGTTGAAAATACCATCATTACCAACCACTACACTATTACACCAATTGTCCTGAAATGTCTAAAAAACAGATCTATAACTTGTGCTCCTAACTCAATGTGGACAAATTTTGGTTTTAATGATCATATATTATCTCGCCTATATGGACAATTATGTCCCCATCTCAACCAATCACTTTATCTCTTTGCCTTAGATCTCTGTCTGTCTATACTCTTGTATTTATTCCAGTCATTTCCATATGCAATCATGACATGACATTGATTCAGATTACTAGATTATTATTGATTCTGTTAAAAGCAACATATTTTAGCTTTTAATGCAACCTGGCTTGTCACAGCTGTAGCGGGAAAGAGGACAGAGAAAATCAGAGAAAATGTTGAAGACAGAGAAATTCAAATCATTATGTTAGCCAGTTCAGTATGTTTGTGAATACAAAGAGCTTGGCAGAAAGCTATAGATTACCTGTAGAGATGTCTTTCATAGTTCTCCATAACACTGTCTATTAGATATATCTTTGTAGATATATTTATTTTATTTATTTAGTATTAAATACTGGAGAAACAAAACAAAACCGATCAAGACATTCTCTCTGCTCTGCTCAGATGTAGATGTCCCTCCCCTGCATTTTCTGTGAAGACATGTGAGCATGCTGACTGTATTTTTCATACAGTACTTTTTTCTGGTTTCTTAAATTGCATAAAAATGTAAAACTATAAATATAATCTGTAATTAAACAGTAACAAAACTGATAAAATGATCAAATGGTCGAATGACTGGCAGGACCAAAAAAAACTGTAACATTAAAGGTTGTATCAGTCATTTCAGGCCCAAAAAAGGCAGAAACATAAATGATCACATTCACCTAATCTTTCCTAACGATCCGCTAGCTGCCATGCCGTCCAAAAAACGCGTCTCTGTAGGCAGCCTAGGCTCTGAAATCTGCACACAAAACAAATAGGTACAACTCCCACTCAAAACCAAAACAAACAGTGTTTCAACCAATCACCGATAGGGGCGGGTGTTGTGAGGTTTTGAGCTCGTTCACGGCTGGACACGAAGTCAGAGCAACACCAATTGTCGGTGATTGGTTGAAACACTGTTTGTTTTGGTTTTGAGTGGTGGTGTACCCATTTGTTTTGGTTTTTTGGACGGCATGCTTATGGGGCGGGCAGCTAGCGGATCGTTAGGAAAGATTAAGTGAATGTGATCATTTATGTTTCAGCCTTTTTTGGGCCTGAAATGACTGATACAACCTTTAAAGTAAAACATCCTAAATTAAATAAATTGAAAAACACAGCCAAACAAAAACTGTAAAATTAAAGTAAAATATTTTATTAAAAATAAACCGAAACAACACATTTCACAGCTATTTCCTGAATTATTACCATCGAATACCATCATTGTAAAAATAAAATCGTAAAAAGAGGGTCAAGTGACTGGCAAATAACTACGGCTGCCAAACAAAAAAACATAAAATGAAAGTAAAATATGCTTATTTAAAACAAAGTGCAAAAAACTTTAACAGAAATTTGATGTCACCATGATGGAGATCATTGTTTGCTTTATGGGCTCATGACCCTTAAATTGTTAACCTTAGTTTTTTTGGCTGCTTTAACTGTGTTTTTGATACATATTTGTTATGGCAATAAGTGTAGGATGAAATGGCATCAGATGATGTTGGCCACTTATTGGCAATGTTATAGTCATCATATGGTGACTTGATTCACTGATATGACCTTGAGTCAAATCTCTGAATATATTAGCTGAGTCATAATCTATATAAAACATTTAATTGTAGAGCATGATTAATGTCACAATTTGTGTTGATCAGTATTATAACAATCTGATATTCTGAAAAAACAACAACAACAACAAAAAAACATATTATACAGAAAATGTTTTGAGCTGATTTTGTTTAGGAGTATAGAGACATAAATAATCAACATATGAATCTCAACAATGGTGACAATCAACAAATTTATTTTGTGACTTTAGTAGCTTTTTGTGCAGAGTTAATCAGAATTTTTTTTCATTGTCACGATTTATACGCTGATTCTATATGATTCTGTCAAAACATTTCCTGTATATGACTTAATAAAATATTTCAGAGTATCAGAGCATTGCAGGATTTTCTGCAGCAGTTTTGACATGCTAAATTAACTTATAGTTAAGTAGTTAACAACTTAATCAGATATTAGACTTCAGGTGGTATTGGTAATCAATAAATCAGGCCACTACATGATGACTATCATCAATAAAAGTGAATAAGATCATCTGATCTGAGTTTTTCTTGGATTCCTACCATAACAAATTTTGGATTGTAATAAGTGACGATCCTGAGATCTTGAGAGATCTGTTAGTGTTTAATGTTCTGTTGGGTTTTAAAGTGTTTCTGCATTATCTGTTTTGTGGGTCACCATTGTGTTGAAGAGTAGAGCCTGTGCTTCAGTCAAAGATGAGCAGAGAAGAGAAACACTGATGTTATATTGCATGTTGCTTTATTTAACTGTCAGTAACTGTGCATGAGATTTTCTTTTTACAATGTCTAATATATGTGAAAAAACTGGGTAACACTTTATTTGAAGGGGTGTGCATAAGACTGACATGACACTGTTATAAACATGACATAACACCTGTCATGAACATGAAGGAGTCTTTATGAATGTTTATGACTGTTGTCATTAAGTGTCATTCGGTAAATTATGACACTTTTAATGCAAAGTTGACATTGTTTAAAATGTCTTTGTTATGACAACTTGACATTACCCAAGACAAAAATGTCTTGATTATGACAACTTGACATTAACAAAGACAGAAATGTCTTTGTTATGACAACTTGACATTAACCAAGAAATCATAACCTGTCAACCTGTCACAACTTTGGCCGTCATGACACCATTATAACTGTGTCATGAATATTTGACTTGTCCTCAAGTAAAGTGGAACACATTGTACTAGTTATAAAGATGTCATTAAGGGTTATTACACTGTCAAATGCTTTAAGTTTGATAATTAGACCTGTTATGACATATTTGTGACAGGTTATGATTTCTTGGTTAATGTCAAGTTGTCATAACAAAGACATTTCTGTCTTTGTTAATGTCAAGTTGTCATAATCGAGACATTTTTGTCTTGGGTAATGTCAAGTTGTCATAACAAAGACATTTTTTGTCTTTGTTAATGTCAAGTTGTCATAACAAAGACATTTTTGTCTTTGTTAATGTCAAGTTGTCATAACAAAGACATTTTAAACAATGTCAACTTTGCATTAAAAGTGTCATAATTTACCGAATGACACTTAATGACAACAGTCATAAACATTCATAAAGACTCCTTCATGTTCATGACAGGTGTTATGTCATGTTTATGACAGTGTCATGTCAGTTTTATGCGCACCCCTTCAAATAAAGTGTTACCAAAAACTGTGTCTGTTAAAAAATGTAATGAAGATTTTTGTAAAATTCTTCAGCTATTTATTTAAATTAGGATATTTTACTTGATTTTTACAGTTTTTGTTTGGGAGCCATAGCTGACAGTCATTGACTGTTTTTTTTTTTTGATTAATTTTTTTACAGTGCAGAGTTTCAATGTTACCAACTATGCCATTCGGTTGAACATTCTGTCCCCCATTTTTTAATATCTTTGGAAATGCCTTGGTTAGGCCTATAACCTCGGTTCCCTAAAGGAGAAACGAGATGCTGCGTCTTGAGTTTTACAACACTATGGGAACACCTCTGCGTGATTGCGTCCCAGAGCACGTGTGAAATCAGTCCAACTTCATAGGCAGGTGGCGTCACAACCAGGAAGGTATAAAGCACCCCTGAACCAAACAATATCAGCTTCTGATAGGCTGAAGCAAGTTGGTCACAGGCGCGTCGGAAGTATTGCGGGGAAATGCAACATCTTGTTCCCTCTACAGGGAAGCGTGATCACGGTCGTAACCGAAGATTTCCCTTTCAAGGGAACTCGTGCTGCGTAGTAAAATTTATGACACTATGGGAACGTTAATACCCACTATGCCATGCTGACCAGTGCCTGTCCAGTGTTAATTCTTGTTAGGGCAGTAATTTTAGTAATTTTAGTACTGTACAGTAACTTAAACTTATTTTGTTTCAGTTACGTGACAAGGCAACATGTCTGATTTTCATTTAGTTTTTTTTTTCTTTTTCTAATTTTTTACTTTATTTCAGGTTTATTCCAATTAAGGAAAACATACTTCAACACTAAGAGTTTTTAGTTAATATATTTTTTATTTGTATTATTTGATTACAGTAAGTTCTATTTGAGACTGTCTCCTGTAAAAATTAGACTAGACAGTAATTTTTTAATTAGACAGTAAATAGCAAATAGGCCAGCACTATCAACATTTCCAACATCTCTCGCCTGTGCTGAACAGACTGCCAGACCAAATACTGGATTTCAAGCACAGGGTCAGAGCTCATGTAACTCGTGTCTGCCGACACTGGCCGGCCATCCATGTCTGTCTTGCCCCACTGCCCTGATAAATGAAATAGCCAAAGAAGAAATGAAAGGAGAGGTGGGATGAAGTTGAGACAGCACAGCAAACTAGTATGAAGCCCACATCTCTGCTTTTTATGTTCAACAAGAGAGTTTTATGTGGAGGGCCTGTATAACATATGGAGTCCTTGGTGTAATGTACATAGTGTTGTATTAAGCAGGGGTTTTAAAAATGGGGTCAGAGGCTACGTTTCAGTTTGTTGACATAAATTCTCTCTGTCCTTAGTTTGTCTGTCTTGACCAAAATACTTAGTTTGTTTGGTTCAGTTTGGTTATTGTCAATGTTAGTTATGTTTATGTTTCCTGCTACCTTCCTGAGTATTTCAGTTTCCTATTAAATAACTATTTTGTGAGATTTCCTGTTTCAAGTCTCTTTGGAATCTAAGACTTGTGACTGAATGATTAAAAATGGACTTATCTCTGGCTACAGTCCCTTTCTCGATAATAAATCCGTAAATCTTCCTCCTCCGATGTACCAGCCTTATTTTGCTACTCCCATCTTCTCCGATGGTTTCGTCCAGTCCACTGGATTCATCGGTGCCACTGGTGTTGCCCTGCTCTTCGGCTTCGTGCCCTGTCTCTGCCTCAGTCGCACAATTGTGCAGCCCCACCTTTGGCTTTCGGGCCGTGGATGTCACCCTGGTCCTTTGGCTTCTCTGCTGCACCGGATAGCCCATGCACCCTGGTTCTGCTTCCGTCAGTTAGTCCCCGGGATCCACCTAGCCCTTCAGTCAAGGCTCCACCCTGGTTCTTCCCACGTCGGCTCCACCTTGGTGTCTGCTCCTGCAGGTCCCTGTTCATCACCAGCTCAACGCCCACCTCCAAAGCCCCCCCTCCCTCTCTCCCTCCGCAGTTGTATGTTCAGTTATGGCGCGAGGGCGCACCTTCCGGGAGGGGAGAGTACTAAATGTTAATGGACTGTCAGTTTGTTGTCATCAGTTTTCTTTGTTCTTAGTTTAGTTTAGGTCAAGTTGTCTTGACCTAATTTCTCAGTGTGTTTGTTTAGTCATTTCGGTCACCTGTTGTCATTTTAATTAGCTAATTTCCCTGGGGTATAAATTAATGCTTGGTTAAGGTCAAGTTCGGTTATCGTCAATGTTAGTTGTGTTTATTCTACCTGCTAAGTTCCTAGGTATTTGAGTTCCCTATTAAAGGGCTATTTTGTGAGATTTCCAGTTTTAAGTCTCTTTGGATTCTAAGACTCGTTACACATGGCTTTAGAATTACGGCAGGATTTCTGCAACTTTTTGTCGTTTTGTCTCCCTTCTTCCTCTTGACATTAAAGCTGCCGTCGGCAACATTTTTTTTTATCATATTCAGTGAAATCGACACTATAATCCGACAGAACAACATAAATAAAGTGGTTTTAGAAAAAACCCCTGAGCTTCTAACTCCACCTGGAGCATGTTATTTGTTTTGCAAAAATCCACCGCTCCTGGATCATCGGGTCTAATCAGCGCGGGGGGTGTAATATCTGACTGTCAATCACAGGTCGTACACTCGCCACCCCTCGCGCACGTTACAATCGGATCGGCATTTTGAAAGGTGGAGAGATTTACGTGATTTAATTGGGTTCAAGCTGGATGCAGATCTTGCAACATTTCTTATCGACAGGTAATTGTGTTTTAATCAACCAGTTACTTTATTTCTTAGTGTTATGTTAGTAATCTAAGTATGTTTGCCCAAATGTGTTGGTATGGATAGCTAACGTTATCACTTGTTGGGCAGGTTCGTTAGCTTTGTTTGCACTGAAATCCGTGTGAACGTAATGTTAGGTGTATAAACGTGTCCAGATGAAGGGATAAAGTTCGGCTTTTTGGAAGAATGTTGATGGATGCTGAGGAGATGGGCGCGTTCACATAAAATCTGGTGCACACGCACTGACGAGCACGAACTCTGTGGGAGGGTATTCGTTGATAGTGGGGGAGGGGCATGAGAGTTGTAAACATTCAAAATTTTGCCTAAGTCCACTCAATCTGCCAGACTTGCCGACTGCAGCTTTAATTAAAGTAGGTTTCTTAGGCCTCGTTTACACTGTCAGTGAAATGTGACCCAATTCCGATTTTTTGCTCATATGTGACACAGATCGGATGTGTTCTATGACAGTGTAAACAGGATAAAAACGCATGCATTCGGATATTTCGAGATCGGTTTCAGGCCTCGTTCATATGTGGAAATAAATCAGATATAAATCAGATATGTGTCAATGCGACTGTCATGTAAACGGGCAGATCGGATTTTCTGAGACATTAGGCAACGTCTCTGCGGTTTAATGGGGAGAGCAACCCCGACACGCATCTGCGAAACGTCATGATGTCGTATGAGAGGAATATGGACACACGTTGACACAACATATCAAAGATTGGCTTGCTCATCCTAAAATTACAGACTCACTGCTCCTCGTTAAAGCCCGCCACAATCTCATGAAAGTGCGTATCTATAGCACAAATTTGATTTCTCGTGCCATTTACGCCAAAAATAGTTTTTGCATGCATATGATATAAATGAATGAGGCATTTATATAGTGCTTTCAATAATAAATTGTAATTTCAATAATATGCACTTTATGGCGTGTAATACGCACACACTCCACACTCATAATCCTACCGCAGGGGTTTACAGTGCGTAGCCTATCATGCACGAAAAAAAAAAAAATTCTCTCTCGCCTCGCACACAATACCTGAAGCATATTCGCTTTTGGTCCTTTTTGTCCTCCTCTTCCTCAAAATCATGCTGATGTTTGGCGAACTTCGCATATAACGCAAAGCTAGCATCAAGCATATAACGTGTTCGTCCATCTGTGCAAGAACCCCCTTTAAAAGCATGCGCAATGTTTCAGATAGTATGTCAAGTGTAAACACATTAATCGGATATGGGGTCACAATTTAAAGAACGTGTAAACAGACGGTAAAAAAAAAAAATCAGATATAGGCAACAAATCAGAATTGGCCATCAAGACCTGCAGTGTAAACGAGGCCCTAGAGCTCATGCATCTGCTTTTGTTATATCACTAATGTGCAAGAATTGTTCCATCAGTCTGGTCATATTTCTGTGCACTCTGCAGTGCATAGGATGAAGAGTGCAGTGCCTTTCATTAGTTCATAGAGCAGAGATTACAGCTCAATGCAGCCACATGAATAATGCATACATGTGCTGTGCATGGTAGCCTATGCCCTCTGATTTCACTGTTCATTCCAACATGGAAAAATATGTCATATGCTCTCACAGGCGAGCCCGATCTCATGAAAGTGCGTATCAATACCACGAATGTTATTTCTCGTGCCATTTATACGGCAAAAATAGTTTTTGCGTGTATATGATACGCAGTTTTCGCGTGCATATGATACGCAATTTTTGGTGTGTAATACGCATGCAACCCCCTTCCCCCCTCCCCCTAACCCTACCCAAGCGGTTTTCAGTGCGTAGCATTTACACGCAAAAACCATTTTTGGCGTATAAATGACACGAGAAATAACTTTCGATGTATTGATACGCACTTTCATGAGACTGCGTTGCACAGGCAGAGACCTATAAAAAAAAATAATAATCAAATCTCTTCAAATTCAAAATGAACATCTACAGTATACTCTGATCTCTACACCTTTCAATATAACAGTTTGTAGCACAAAAAAAACAAAAATGATGTAAGGTAGCTGGTGGATAGAAAGGGCCTTGTTAGTCCTGCAACAACATCACATTTTAGGGTTAGGTCCAGGCTAGGAGAGTGCAGTAAAGCCATTATCCATTATCTGTACCTGTTGCAATGGAATTGTATCTGTATCTTTTCAGGTAGATCCAGAAGATAGACTTTTCATTTAGAAGTTGGTCAAAACTACATGAACATTTGCAATTGCTGTTTTCAAGTCAAAAACACCAAAACCATAAATAAAAAAAAAACACCATTTCACCTGCGATGAAAATTATTGTAAAATTAAGGGGCTAGAAAATCAAATTCAATATGATTAATTTTCTCGCTATTTAACAAAAATAATGTGTGTTTGAAAATATGAGTATCTGTAGTAGCTAATGCAGGATGAGTGATGAGCCTGAGTGATGCTGAGAAAGATAGATGCAAACCAACAACAATTAGTGAAGTTTAATATTGCTTTTGGCATGCAAATGGTAAGGAGACTGCAACATTGAGAATTGTCACTCAACTTCATACTTTACAGACTCTTGCACTGCAGTGTAAACTAGTCTAGCAGGATTTTAGGAGCAAACGGAAAAGAGATCATGTTGAATAACAGATCATCACTGCTATTTATTTGTCAGCTGTAAATCAGACAGCGTATCTGTTACGATCTCAGATTCTGCAACCTCCCTTGCTAGCCAACCAAGACCGCTTTCACCCAAGTTCTGATTTTCTCCGTTGCACTACATTCCCCAGAAGCCCTCTAATCCCACTCATTTTACTCAGCTGCAACCCCTAATGACTCTCATCACCTCGCCCAGCTGCAGTCTATCACTCAGACTATTTAACCGCACCTCGAACAGCTCTTGGTGCGAAGTTTTGTTTTACGTTGGTGAACACTTCTGAGCATTATAAACCCCGGATTGCTTGACTGATTACTGACCTGTTTTGCCTCTGTCTTCTGCCTGTTATCTGCCAGCCCTGACCCTCTGCCTGGAATTCCAACCTTGCCTGTTATCCGCCTGCCCTGATCCTCTGCCTGGTATTGGACTACGATTTAGCCCTGCCTTTTCCATTGTGTTTGCTCTGGTTTACCTCTGTCTGTTTTCTGATTTTTCTGATTACCTGCCGCCCTGGAGCTCCTTCGTACCGCAAAGTACTTCACCAAGCTTGACCTGCGCTGCGCTTACAATCTTATCTGCATCAGGGAGGGGGAAGAGTGGAAGACGGCCTTCTCCACCAACACGGGGCACTATGAATATCGGGTTATGCCGTTCGGCTTGGCGAACAGTCCTTCCGTTTTCCAGTCTTTCATCAATAACATCTTCAGAGACATGCTCCGCCGTACTGTCATAGTGTACATCGACGACATCCTGATTTACTCCGACACCCTCTCTGACCATGTTCAGAACGTCCGGGCCATGCTCCAAAGACTCCTCCATGAACGAAATGAACGAAATGGAGGTTTGGTGGAACTCGCACTTCTCCAGCTTGGCGTATAGGTGAACGCCAAGCTGGAGAAGTGTGAGTTCCACCAAACCTCCATTTCGTTCATTTCGTTCATCAGCCCAGATGGGGTTGCTATGGATGAGAGTAAGGTCAAAGCGGTCCGTGACTGGCCCCGGCCCACGACCCTGAGGGAGCTGCAGCGTTTCCTTGGGTTTGCTAACTTTTATCGGCGGTTCATAAGGAATTTCAGTGCTGTGGCTAACCCTCTCACCTCCCTGGTCAAGAAGGGAACCCATCGTCTCCCGTGGAACGACTCTGCCTCCCAGGCCTTCAACTTACTCAAGCGACGTTTCACCACTGCGCCTATCCTGCACCATCCTGACCCCGGGCTACCATTCGTAGTGGAGGTGGACGCCTCTAACACCGCCCTGGGGGCCATCCTCTCCCAACGTCAAGGTTCGCCCCCCAAGCTGTACCCCTGCGCTTTCTACTCCCTTTCAGTGCGTCCTAGGCTTCCAACCGCCTCTCTTCTCGTGGTCAGGTGAACCCACTGATGTCCCCGCTGTGAACGACTGGCTTCAGTGCAGTGAGGAAACCTGGAACCAGGCCCACACCCACCTCCAGCGAGCGGTCCGCCGTCAGAGAGTCCAGGCTAACCGCCGTCGTCGGCCAGGGCCGGAGTACCAACTGGGCTAGTGGGACTTACGTCTTCGGCTCCCCTGTAAGAAGCTCAGCCCTAGGTTCGTAGGCCCATTCAGGATCACTCAGCAGATCACCCCTGTCTCTTACCATCTAGACCTGCCTAAACAGTATCGCATCGCCCCAACCTTCCATGTCTCACTTCTCAAGCCTGCCGATAGTCCTAACGAAAGCGAGGAGGGAAGTTCCCATGACCAGACTCCTCAGCCCATTCTAGTGGAAGGTGAGGAGGCCTATCAGGTTCGAGAACTCGTGGACTCCAGACGTCGGGGCAGGTCCTTGCAGTACCTCGTGCATTGGGAGGGGTATGGCCCTGAGGAACGCTCATGGGTTAAGGCTTCGGACATCCTGGATCCCAATCTGATCACGGACTTCCACCTGGCCCATCCCACCAAACCGGCCCCTCGATCTCGTGGAAGACCCCGACGCCGTCAGGCTCCTCGCGCCAGGAGTCGCTCGCAGGGAGGGGGCTCTGTTACGATCCCAGATTCTGCAACCTCCCTTGCTAGCCAACCAAGACCGCTTTCACCCGAGTTCTGATTTTCTCCGTTGCACTACATTCCCCAGAAGCCCTCTAATCCCACTCATTTTACTCAGCTGCAACCCCTAATGACTCTCATCACCTCGCCCAGCTGCAGTCTATCACTCAGACTATTTAACCGCACCTCGAACAGCTCTCAGTGCGAAGTTTTGTTTTACGTTGGTGAACACTTCTGCGCATTATAAACCCCGGATTGCTTGACTGATTACTGACCTGTTTTGCCTCTGTTTTCTGCCTGTTATCTGCCAGCCCTGACCCTCTGCCTGGAATTCCGACCTTGCCTGTTATCCGCCTGCCCTGATCCTCTGCCTGGTATTGGACTACGATTTAGCCCTGCCTGTTCCACTGTGTTTGCTCTGGTTTACCTCTGTCTGTTTTCTGATTGTTTATCAATAAACCCTCGCTGCAAATGGATCTATCTCAGACTGGTGTCTCACAATAGTATCAGTCCTTTCTGCTGTATACCCTAATGTAAGATTCCCACAGTTTTGTTCCTTGTGTTCTTCAGCTCGGCAACATAGTCATTGAATCCATACACAACAAACACAAACGGTCACAGGTCTGTCAGTAACCTGTTATCGGTATGTAAATCAACTTTTCACTCTGTTTACTTTCTATTATTCACATTTAATGCCCTTGATTTTTTTTTGTTGTTGCAGTATTAATGAAGAAAGATGAAGGATGTTAGTTTTAGAAAACAGTAAATGCTGTTTCCTGGTCTGCTGTAACTGTTAATGTTCTCATATTGTCCTTTTAACCCTAGGCGCCTGGAAGCTGATTGTGTTGACTTTAACTTGCAATTAATTAGTTTTAATCACATTGCGAGGGGTGGGGTGCAAAGTGATTGGAAGATATTTGCATTTACAGTACAGGACAAAATGTCATCTACAGATTAGGTGGTGACCCGCATGTGGCAGCTGGCAAAACAAACTGATGAGGGTAATTTATCATGCGTTCGTCTGTAGCGTGGCCGGTAAGGGTCCACACACGTTTTTGTTAACGCTGTCAGTCATCTGTCATGCCATGGTGAGTTTGGCTGGGACAAACCAAGAAGAAGGTCACACACAGGTTATGCACAAACAAGGAAGTCAGTGGAAAATGTCAGGCAGAACCGAGTTAGCATCATGATCAATGGATAGATAGCATTATGCAATTTTTAAGAAAAAAGTCAACAAAAGAAAAGATTCCCTGATGTAATTAATTAAGTATAGACATAACAGTTGAAGAAAGCACCTGAATAGGTCACTATATACAAATAGATTTGTTCTTTTTCTTGACTTATATAATATAGCACACAAATAATAGGAACTATATACAGTGAAGAAAATAAGTATTTGAATACCCTTTTGAATAATGAGTATTTGAATATTTTGCAAGTTCTCTAACTTAGAAATAATGGAGGGGTCAGAAATTGTCACCGTAGGTGCATGTCCACTGTGAGAGACATAATCAAAAAAAAAAAATCCAGAAATCACAATGTATGATTTAACTATTTATTTGTATGATACAGCTGCAAATAAGTATTTAAACACCTGAGAAAATCAATGTTAATATTTGGTACAGTAGCCTTTGTTTGCAATTACAGAGGTCAAACGTTTCCTGTAGTTTTTCACCAGGTTTGCACACACTGCAGGAGGGATTTTGGCCCACTCCTCCACACAGATCTTCTCTAGATCAGTCAGGTTTCTGGGCTGTCACTGAGAAACACAGAGTTTGAGCTCCCTCCAAAGATTCTCTTTTGGGTTTAGGTCTGGTGACTGGCTAGGCCACGCCAGAACCTTGATATGCTTCTTACAGAGCCACTCCTTGGTTGTCCTGGCTGTGTGCTTCGGGTCATTGTCATGGTGGAAGACCCAGCCTCGACCCATCTTCAATGCTCTAACTGAGGGAAGGAGGTTGTTCCCCAAAATCTCGCAATACATGGCCCCGGTCATCCTCTCCTTAATACAGTGCAGTCGCCCTGTCCCATGTGCAGAAAAACACCCCCAAAGCATGATGCTACCACCCCCATGCTTCACAGTAGGGATGGTGTTCTTGGGATGGTACTCATCATTCTTCTTTCTCCAAACACGGTTAGTGCACTTATGACCAAAAAGTTCTATTTTGGTCTCATCTGACCACATGACTTTCTCCCATGACTCCTCTGGATCATCCAAATGGTCATTGGCAAACTTAAGACGGGCCTTGACATGTGCTGGTTTAAGCAGGGGAACCTTCCGTGCCATGCATGATTTCAAACCATGACGTCTTAGTGTATTACCAACAGTAACCTTGGAAACGGTGGTCCCCGCTCTTTTCAGGTCATTGACCAGCTCCTCCCGTGTAGTTTTGGGCTGATTTCTCACCTTTCTTAGGATCATTGAGACCCCACGAGGTGAGATCTTGCATGAAGCCCCAGTCCGAGGGAGATTGACAGTCATGTTTAGCTTCTTCCATTTTCTAATGATTGCTCCAACAGTGGACCTTTTTTCACCAAGCTGCTTGGCAATTTCCCCGTAGCCCTTTCCAGCCTTGTGGAGGTGTACAATTTTGTCTCTGGTGTCTTTGGACAGCTCTTTGGTCTTGGCCATGTTAGTAGTTGGATTCTGACTGATTGTATAGGGTGGACAGGTGTCTTTATGCAGCTAACGATCAAACAGGAGCATCTAATTTAGGATAATAAATGGAGTGGAGATGGACATTTTAAAATCAGACTAACAGGTCTTTAAGGGTCAGAAATCTAGCTGATAGACAGGTGTTCAAATACTTATTTGCAGCTGTATCTTACAAATAAATAGTTAAAAAATCTTTTTTTTTTAAATTAGATTATGTCTCTCACAGTGGACATGTACCTACGATGACAATTTCAGACCCCTCCATGATTTCTAAGTGGGAGAACTTGCAAAATAGCAGGGTGTTCAAATACTTTATAATTTAATTATAATTTTAACTTTTACTATTTAATAATTTACTAAATAATTTTCTTATATATATATATATATATATATATATATATATTTATATATATATATATATATATATATATAGATATATATATATATATAGTTCCTATTATTTGTGTGCTATATTATATAAGTCAAGAAAAAGAACAAATCTATTTTTTATATAGTGACCTATTCAGGTGCTTTCTTCAACTGTTATGTCTATGTTATGTTACTGTTATGGCTTATGGCTTATGCTTATGGTTATGGCTTTCTCCATAATCCATAACAAAACTTAATTTTGTGGCAAATATGTGTATATATATATATATACACATATTTGCCACAAAATTAAGTTTTATTATGGATTATGGACTTATTAGTTATTATGGAAAAGCACATTTCTCTTCCTCGCGCTGTCTCTCCCACTCAAACACACACACATACAGTACGGACACACACTTGCTTGTCAGCGCTGCTCAGACAGTAACAAGTAGATGCTGGTGCTGAAAACTGTTGAGAGATGCACAGACTGAGGTAATTCACACATGCTTAATCTCTCTCTCTCCAATAACTGCATTAATATCTTCATTAGACTGCTATCAGTGGCTGAAGCCTCCATTCTAAAATGACGTTTGGAATTAGACTTGGGATTAGATGCGTAAGAAATTAGTCCCACACACAAGAGCGTTTCAAAGCTAAAAACCAGACAAACATCTTGAAATACAAGACAATACATACATATACACATTGCACATATTGCTTTGTCCTTGGTCATGGTCACTTGAACTATTGTAGAAAAAATTACAAACTGTAACTATGAGAGTAAAGAGGAATATATAGTGAACATTGTCTGCCTGCTTGGTTTATTCAGCCTGGTAAACACAATGTTTCCCAGCGGTCGGATACAAACTTTTTAACACTCGTTCCTAGAAATTACGAGTGTTCATCACATCATCAGCCAATCAATTTGGAGTTTTCTCTTTGAGTTTTTTCCATTTTTAGTGTGCAAAAATCATCAAACTGTCCATGAATGGTAAGATTGGCATGCTGCCTGAAGATGAGACTACAGAGACTATAGTAAAAGCAATTTCAAGTGTTTTAAAGGCATCATTCAGTTTCCATTTGACCATTAGCAGTGTATACAGGGGATTGTACATTTATCTTCTTTGTTCAACCTTCATAGGCTGTATTCTCACATACACATACTACTATGCTATTACAGGGTTTGCATACTCAACAACCCGGCGCATGTCATCAGCAGTCTTTGGATTTGATTCAAGAGGTATTTTATGCTTTGACCAATTAGCTGCCTCAACACCCTACGGCTAAGAAAGGTGTCCCTGCTGGGGCGTTATCCAGACATGCTCCATTAGACCAGCCAAGTATAAACAGTAGAACAAACAGTAACAGTTGGAATCATGGGTCTGTTTCTGAAAAAGACCCACTGTTAAATGAGCAGAAACTGATCACTACCATTAACGTGTTGATTATATTGTTTTTCAAAGAACGAGTGGCACTGGGGTGATTCTCTTTAATACAAAAGCAAACCTGTTCTTACTCCAAAGGCGTTGTATAAAACTGAAGCATAGTCAATCATTTTTTTGCAGGCTAAAATGTCTCATTACGTGTGTTTTAATTAAACAAAAGCAAAACTGATTGAACATTTAAATGCATGCATCTGTACAAGTGGATTTGATGATGCAGTATATCAATATCATTTATACTTTCATAGATATGTTTAACCCCACATCACATTAACTGAGGCCCTGTTTACAATCAGTATTAAAATGCCATTTGCTCGATTGGATCACAAGTAGATGAGAGATACACATTCCTGACTCTTTTGTTCACTTCAGTCCTTCCAGGGGAGGGTCTATGGGTGGATAAAGTATTGGCTTTTTCAGATCTAATGGACGAAATAAGCGTGCACAATTTACATATGAACGTGCGAGGAGACAAAAACATAAGGATAGCAGAATTAGGCTATTTTCTGCTCTGATAGTCGCAAGACCATGCCGAATGCAGTGAGTGTGTGTCAGAAATCAGGAATGGTGAGAGAAGGACCATCGACTTCACCTGAGTTGGACATGATCGAGTCACCTCTGCCACGGACCTTTGGGCCATCAGACGCTCTCCGGCCCTCCACCCCTACGGCTTCGGCTAACTCTCCCCTCCCTCAGGCTTCACCTCTGCCTCAGTCGCTCCAGCTCCACCTAAGCTCTACGGATCCCTGCTTACATCTCAGGGGGTCGTCGCTGTGGCTCCATCATATGTGACGAGTGACGTTGAAGAAACGTCAGTAGACCATAATCGATTATGGCGTATTACTGCATTGATGCAGAATCATCCACATCCGTATCGATGCAACAATTAATTTCAACACCCTTACGAACCACCATCTGCTCCACATTGAGCCAAAAACTACCAAATGTCAATGTAAAAAGAATACGGGGTGACAAGACTAGGCCAAAAGGAAGAACCCGATACTGGTATGCTTTGCCCCCGAAAGCAACCTGAGGAAGGATGGAATATCTAAATATGCATCCAAAAGACCTATAGTGACAATCCAGTCCTCGAGTCTGTTTATGTCACGATTCGCCTCAGCGCAAAGATCTAGAATTGGACGCAACCCTTAAGCCCCTTTCACACAGCGCGATGATCCCGGAAAATTGCCGGCAAATTGCCAGAACGCCTGTTTGCAAAACACTGGCAGTGTGACTGAACCGAAATCAAACAATCCCGGGACAAATGCCGGGTCACATTATCCGTGTATTTTCCGGAATCTTTATTTGCTTTATTTAGATAGGGACAGATACAAATAACATAGATACACTTTAACAGTGATCTGATGCATGTATCAATGTTTTTAGCCAAAGCTAATTTACAACATTTGTCCCTAGAAGGGCTTTTTAGTAAAATGCAATACATGCAATACAATATGTAAGCAATGCGATAAGATAATCTCTGTGTGAAAGGGGCTCTAGTCTCCTTAGGAATGAAAAAATACCAGATGTAAACTCAGACTCTCTGTCGGGGGGAGGAACACATTCTATGGCCCCCTTCCCTAGCAAAGCTATTACCTCCTGTTCCATAACCAGAGCTGCTTCAGACCTACCACTGTGGACAGGACCCCCCTGTGTGCAAGACCCATTGAGATATACACTCACCGGCCACTTTATTAGGTACACCTGTCCAACTGCTCCTTAACACTTAATTTCTAAGCAGCCAATCACATGGCGGCAACTCAGTGCATTTAGGCATGTAGACATGGTCAAGACAATCTCCTGCAGTTCAAACCGAGCATCAGTATGGGGAAGAAAGGTGATTTGAGTGACTTTGAACGTGGCATGATTGTTGGTGCCAGAAGGGCTGGTCTGAGTATTTCAGAAACTGCTAATCTACTGGGATTTTCACGCACAACCATCTCTAGGGTTTACAGAGAATGGTCCGAAAAAGAAAAAACATCCAGTGAGCGGCAGTTCTGTGGGCGGAAATGCCTTGTTGATGCCAGAGGTCAGAGGAGAATGGCCAGACTGGTTCGAGCTGATAGAAGGGCAACAGTGACTCAAATAACCACCCGTTACAACCAAGGTGGGCAGAAGAGCATCTCTGAACGCACAGTACGTCAAACTTTGAGGCAGATGGGCTACAGCAGCAGAAGACCACACCGGGTGCCACTCCTTTCAGCTAAGAACAGGAAACTGAGGCTACAATTTGCACAAGCTCATCGAAATTGGACAATAGAAGATTGGAAAAACGTTGCCTGGTCTGATGAGTCTCGATTTCTGCTGCGACATTCGGATGGTAGGGTCAGAATTTGGCGTCTACAACATGAAAGCATGGATCCATCCTGCCTTGTATCAACGGTTCAGGCTGGTGGTGGTGGTGTCATGGTGTGGGGAATATTTTCTTGGCACTCTTTGGGCCCCTTGGTACCAATTGAGCATCGTTGCAACGCCACAGCCTACCTGAGTATTGTTGCTGACCATGTCCATCCCTTTATGACCACAATGTACCCAACTTCTGATGGCTACTTTCAGCAGGATAATGCGCCATGTCATAAAGCTGGAATCATCTCAGACTGGTTTCTTGAACATGACAATGAGTTCGCTGTACTCAAATGGCCTCCACAGTCACCAGATCTCAATCCAATAGAGCATCTTTGGGATGTGGTGGAACGGGAGATTCGCATCATGGATGTGCAGCCGACAAATCTGCGGCAACTGTGTTATGCCATCATGTCAATATGGACCAAACTCCCTGAGGAATGCTTCCAGCACCTTGTTGAATCTATGCCACGAAGAATTGAGGCAGTTCTGAAGGCAAAAGGGGGTCCAACCCGTTACTAGCATGGGGTACCTAATAAAGTGGCCGGTGAGTGTATTTGGCAGTAGTTTCCACTCTGGTCTCTGGCATTACTTGAGCAACCAATTCGGTTCCCTGAAACAGTGAACCGGCAGAGAACTGAACTGATTGCTCTCAGACCCTCCTCAGAGGGCTTGAGCATCCCAGTGCCGCTACGTATCCTGGCCTCTTGAGACTGGTCTCTGGTCTCAAGCAACCAATTCAGTGCCTTGAAGTGGCTAACCAGCCGGTAACAACCAAACTGATTACTCTAAGACCCTCCTCAGATAAATTTGCACCGTAAAGTGAGGAGTTAACCACTACCCCCCTCAGGGGACAGCCCTCTGGCGCTCTTCGCCGAAGCCGAATATTGCAGAAAAAAAAATCTGCAATGTCAGATTTTTCCAATATCTTGCAGCTCTAACCTCTGGATATTCAGATGAACCAAAAATTATCTGTCTCCGTGAGAAAACAAAACCCCTCAAGATTATAGTTCATTGTAGCTCTTACATTTTATGACGTAGCTGACAACTAGTTGTCCAGTTCCGGTTCTGCTCATTCAGCACAGGTTTGTCTATAAGGTAGTCTGCAGTGCTTACATTGTGCATGCGTCAATTGTTATAGAATGCGTTTGTAATAATCAAAATAGTGCATGAACATAACTGTATTAAGCGACGTTGTCAAGTCAAGTCACCTTTATTTATATAGCGTTTTTTACAATACAGATTGTTTCAAAGCAGCTTTACGGAGACAACAGGAAAATAATGCAACAAACTTTGTTTCTAGGAGAAAATAGTGTCACAGTCCATCTTTAGTAAGGTCAGTGAAGGTTCAATTTTGTTGTAAAAAAGTTATTAATTGAGTTCATTTATATGTATAGCCCCTCTGGAGAAAACCGTAATGTCATCGTCCAGCTCAGTTCAGTTCTCTTACGAGAGGTTCTCTCGTATTGCGTAAGTTTAGCTTACGCTACGGGAAAGATTCATCTTCTCGAGATATTGAAGCCAAAAAATTATCCTTAATTTTGTATTCATTGTCAACGCAGTGCAGCAGCTAGCAGACCTAGAGCAGGCAGTCTTGCGTGCTCATTGGCTGCCCTGCGGGCAACTGCTGCAGCCTATCAGTGAGCCCCGCGTGACGTACGTCCAATGAAGGGCGCCCGCGCCTTCATAGCGTCATAGCCCGCCAGAATGGGCGTGGCTTAGCGTATAAAAGAAGGGGCTCTAGGCTGCATTCCCTGATTTCTGTCTCTTCAGCGAAGCTCTTCGCATCGCTGGATCTGAGAGAAGCCACCGCCGCCGTCGAACAGCGAACAGCCAGCTTAGGACAGCGCTGAGGAAGCCGGCCGTCTTCGCCACCTTCAGCCATCCGTGCGAGCTACGCTATCCGGCGACGTATCCTTTTTGCAAATTGTGTATTTTCTGTGTATACTCCTAAAAGAGCAGCGAGCGTCTTTGTCAAGATGCCTCGCATTTCCTGTGGCTCGTGCAGGGCCCCGCTCAGCGTCGGAGACCGCCACATGATCTGCGCTCTCTGCCTGGGCCAGGAACATGCACAACTCGCCGGGGGCTGCGAGTTCTGTGAAGGGGACCGCGCAAAGAAGCGCCGTTCCCAGAGACAGCCGGAACCTGTGGCCACAGCGACGCGCTCGCCGGAGAACCTCCCTAGCCTCGCTCTCGCCTTCCCCGCCTCCCTTCACCGACGCGCAGCTGCCGCTCACGAGCCTCACTGCCGTCGCGTCTGAGGTTGAGGGACACGCCACAAGGGACTGCTGTTCTAACCGCGGCTAGCTTCCTTTACGTTACAAGGAAGTTACCGCGCCCCCGCAGAAGCAGTCACTCCGCCCTTTGTGGGACCGCGCAGTGATAAGCGCCGTTCCCAAAGGCAGCCGGAGCCTGTAGCTCCACAGCGACGCGCTCGCCGGAGAACCTCCTTCGAGCCTCGCTCTCGCCTTCCCCGCCTCCCTTCACCGACGCGCAGCTGCCGCTCACGAGCCTCACTGCCGTCGCGTCTGAGGATGAGGGACACGCCACAATGGACTGCTGTTCTCACCGCGGCTAGCTTCCTTTACGTTACAAGGAAGCTACCGCGCCCCGCGCGCCCTTTGTTGTCTGCTCGCGCTACTTAAGCTTACGTTGTTTACCCCGTGGCTCAGTGGCTAAACTCTAAGCTTTTCGCGCCAGAGACCCGAGTTCGATCCCGGCTCTCGCAGCAGATAAAATTTATGCAGCTCTCCTCTGAGCTCGCGACCAGCTCTCTTACGTACAGAAAGCGAGCGCGCGCCCCGAGCATGCGTCACCGGCGAAAGAAGGAAAGAGTGTGGTTTTTGTCCCGCCGAGGCCTGACAAACCCCCTCTTTTACCGAAACATTTTCCATCTCCTCCTAGTTCGAGCGGCTGGTAATGTCTATACTGCAGTGAGCCTGTTATAACACGCACGCCTGCAACAGTGCCGACACACACACGAAAACTGTGATGACGCTCTCTCTCTCTTATCTGCTCGCGCCAACTAAAACTTACGTTGTTTCCCCTGTGGCTCAATGGCTAAACCCTAAGCTTTTCGCGCTGGAGACCCGTGTTCGATCCCGGCTCCCGCAGCAGATAAAATTTATACAGCTCTCCTCAGCGAGCCGCCGTATTCAGATCCGGCTCACGCCGATGGTGGTTTTAGTGTAGAAAGGTGCCCACATCTCAGTGTTCACCCCTACACACAAGCACAAAACTTCCCGTGTTATTCACAGAGCCCACTCCCTTAAAGCGGGAAACCGCTCGAGTGTTGAACGTAGGAATTGTGTCCACGAGTTCGTGCCCACGCCTATTTTTCTGCCGCTCTATCACTAAAGACTCATATCAAACTATGAGAGAGAAAGACGCGCGTGTCCCGCTGCGGCCGGACCGCCGTCAAAGTTTATTTCCCTGTCAGTCCCCTTCAAACAGGCTACTGCAGTGGTCCATTTAGCAGCCAACGAGCCGGTTCATTTACCCTCTCGCCTGCACACATACGCCGTTTTCACGGCGACCCAGAGAAATCTCAAAAGAGTATAATGTCTGGTTATCCGGCTCACGCCGTTGGTGTTTTAAGTGTAGTGAAAGTGCCCACGCCCCAGTGTTCACCCCTACACACAAGCACGTCAAATCTCGTGTCACTCTCAGAGCACACTCTCATAAAGCGCAGAAAAGCCGCTCGAGTGTTGAATATAAGAAATGTGTCCACAGGGCTGTGCCCACTATCTGCCCGCTCTGTTACACGATCAATAAAACAGGTTATGAATGTAAGTCTCGTGCCCGCCGAAGAGCGCTCACGCTTACTAAACACACACCTCCCCCCGGGCGGCGCCCGCGTGTTTAAATGTTATGATAAGACGCTCCCCATCCGTTATGATCGGGGCGTCAAATACACTTGTAAGTCTCGTGCCCGCGCTCACGCTTACAGAAAGCTTTTCCGCCCAAAGCGCTGCTCGCGCGTCAAAAAGTGAGAATAAAACGCTCCCCATCCATAATGATTGGGACAACTCACATAAATCAGACGGTCTCCCCTCTAACACCCTAATGGCAAAACATTCTAAGGCATACCTTATGTTTTAAATCACAGACTGAAGTCCGTCCCATGATACATTCTAGACAGCATGTAATGTAGAGTGCCATCATTACCATTAGCACATCAGAGACAGAACTGGATATTAATGGACACCATCCTCATTGCATTGACATCTCAGCACATCCTTGATCCCCCTGAACTCCTGATAAAATCACGCTATGCTCAGAGCAGACCCATTGTTTTCTGGGATTATGGGGGATTACACAAAGAAGGCAATGAAAGAGAAGGTTTGAGAGCGATGACCTCACCAACAGATCAGGATGAGCCGGATATGTTGTATTCATTCCAAAGGAAGGATTTAATTAGATTGGTAATCCAATGCAGTGGGGTTTGTGGAAAAAATGCAATCTTGAAATTTGTGGGATTTCATCATGACAATTTAACCTACTGCCTCCTTAGACAGAACTCAATGTCTATGGGACCTAAATGGTAACACTTTCAATGAAGACCATGCTTAAGATAAATTATAGATCCATTTATACGTTTTTATAAGTATTACTATTTTATAAATACATTTATAAAGACCCATACTGCGTTATAAAACAGTAATATTTACATTTATATTATATTTTATAATTCCTTATGTCATGCATTTGCTTTTTCAATGTGCATTACTATTTTATAAATACATTTATAAAGACCCATACTGCGTTATAAAACAGTAATAGTTTCATTTATATTATATTTTATAATTCCTTATGTCATGTATTTGCTTTTTCAATGTGCATACTCATAATCCATTATACACTGATATAATATAAGTTAGTATAAGTCAGTCTTATGGTTCCATTAATGTATTCATAAAGATGCAACCTGCATTACTAGGTTATTATATTATAGTTACAACTTTAGTAATTCAGATTTATTTATGTCAAATAACTGAATATCCTTTTATTAATAGCAGTGTTGTGTTTTTATAAACACTTTTTGTGAGTGATAATACAGTTACTAGGTGCTGTCTGCCTCGCTGCCTGCTGTGAGTTTGTTTGATTTGAGGTTGTAAGCTCCGTCTAAGCCTCGTATTAGCTTCATATCTCTTTCTGTTTTGAACCATCATTTACTATAATTTCTAGTTGTTTGTATTACTAAATACAGCTTACCCAACATCTCAGATTAACCTTACATCGCTAGCTTCCGTTATTGTTAGCACAACACGCTAGTAACTCGCTAGCCTGTTAACGCGCCACCCGTGCGCTCAGTCATTTATTTATTGACTCTTGCGCGCCCACGCATTTGAGTTCATTAAAATCCCAGGTGAGTAAGAATCAGTCAACAAACACTGTGAGTAATGTCTTGTCCTGTTATTGTCACCTGTGTCACGTGTTTAAAAGTGACAAATTTAAAAGTGCTAGGTAATGCTAATCGTAAATTCTCTAAGATCATTATTCATGTCGGCACTAATGATGTTCGACTCCGCCAGTCTGAGATCACCAAAATTAATATTAAAGAGGTGTGTGAACTCGCAAGTACGATGTCAGGCACTGTAATTTGCACTGGCCCCCTTCTTGTTCACAGGAGTGATGAGATAGTTAGCAGATTGTGTTCACTCAATCGCTGGTTGTCTGAGTGGTGTCCGCATAATAATGTAGAATTCATAGACAATTGGAAACGTGTTTGGGGCAAGCCTGACCTGTTGAAAAGAGATGGTATTCATCCCTCCTGGGCTGGTGCTGCCCTTCTCTCTAGTAATAAACCGACCGTCTGCTAGCGGCCTTGGGTCACAAGATCAGATAAATCCCATCACATAGAGCCTCTTTCACCTAGATATTATCATATAGAGACTGTGTCTGTTTCCCAAATTTGGAAATCCAAAAAACGTCAGGTTAAAAATTTAATTGATGTTCAACAAATAAAAAACAGATATAATACAGAGGAGCAAATGATAAAGCTTGGGTTGCTGAATATTCGATCCCTTACTTCAAAATCGCTCATAGTTAATGATATGATTTCAGATTATAATCTAGATGTGCTATGTTTGACAGAAACCTGGCTAAAACCAAACGATTACATTACTTTGAATGAGCCAACCCCACAAAATTACTGTTATAAACATGAACCTCGTCTGAAAGGCAAAGGGGGAGGTGTTGCTTTAATTTATAGTTATATTTTCAAAACCACTAAGAAATCTAGTTTTAAATATACTTCTTTTGAATTGTTGGTGCTTAATGTTAAACTATATAGTGCAGAGGTTCTCAAACTTTTTACACCAAGTACTCAGAAAATATTTGGCTCTCCAAGTACCACCATAATGACCAATATGAAAATACAGTAGCGTAGTAGGCCTAACTATTCAGCTACAGTTATCCACAGCTCAAAAATAAGGCAGTTTAATTTCTAATAAGAATATTTATTATTGTCAGCCACTTTAAACATTGTAAAAACACAGTTTGAACATTAACACGGCACTGTGCAGCTTACCAACAGGTTAAATAAAAAACGTAAATAATGATTCAATTCAAATGTATTGCACCTAAAAGTAAAATAAACACTGTAGTCTACTGTACTTAAAATATTAAGGGGAAAAAAAGTACTGTACTTAATAAAAAAAAAAACAAGCTGTGTATTCATATTTAACCTTTTTAAACTTTTTTAAATATTCTGGCTGACCCCCGTGAGTTTTTCAAGGGGACCATTATATGATTCCATGGTGACGGACGCGTCATTGGTTGTCACGTGACACACCGCAGCCACAATAGCGCTGAATGACTGATGATCTGCTTTTATTTCTTTTTTTTTTGGTCAAAATATTCACAAATTTGTTAGCTATGGCATGAAATATCGTCAAATATATGCAAGTGGAAGTGATTGCGTTAATTGAGCTATATGCGCCGCCATGTTAGTTTGTGTCACGGTTCAGAGAATCGGATCTGTTGGATTTACAGCTCGTGAATTCATCCTTTCTCCCGAAATACATGAAAGTAAGCGGCCGGTGAGAAGAATAGAGTTAACTTTAAAGTTACTGACACAATGTGTATCTGGTATGAATAAAACGTGTCATCTAATTATAATGAAATTATTAATATTATTTCCGCTTCCATAGACATCAGTGTGTATTGTACAAATTCTAAATGTATTTTTTTTTATTACTTATGTGAATTTAAATGTCTGAAACCTAAAATAAACATTATGTGGTTAAAAACACTGAATAATTGTGATATTTGACAGCGTCTGAGTGGCGCGTCCGTCTCTGGCTCAGCGCGAGCCAACTGCGTGAAAGCACATTTGAATTTAGCAGTTGATCACGTGATGCACTGGCTGTTCTACTCACACCAGTGTAATCCTATGGTGTAATCGTATTGTTCATAGACTGGGTACCAAGACTGATCACACCGGTTTGATTTTACGTGCGAAATTCAGTGATTCCTCTGCGTACCACTAGAGGGAGCCTGCGTACCATAGTGGTACGCGTACCACACTTTGAGAACCACTGATATAGTGTAAACGATAAATCAAGTTTGAGAATTCTGCTGGCTACTGTATACAGGCCTCCAGTGCACCATAAAGATTTTATCAAAGAATTAGTGGACTTTCTATCAGAATTAGTATTGGCTGCAGATAAAGTACTAATTGTTGGTGATTTTAATATACATGTAGATAATGAAAAAGATGCATTGGGATTGGCATGTAAAGACATTGTTAACTCAATTGGAGTTAGACAACACGTGTCAGGACCTACTCATTGTCGTAATCATACTCTAGATCTAATACTATCATGTGGAATAGATGTTGATGCCGTTGAAATTCTGCAGCAGAGCAATGACATCTCAGATCATTATCTAGTCTCATGTAAATTACATTCAGCCAAGGCTGCAAAGCCAACTATGTGTTATAAATATGTAAGACCTATATATCTTCTGCCACTAAAGATTGCTTTATCAATAATCTTCCTAATCAGTTTCGTCATCTCAGCATCCCGGATAGCTTAGAAGAAAACTAAAAGCTATCCGCAACAGATAGCAACAGAAACTTTTAACTCTCTCTTTTCCAGCACTTTAGACACAGTTGCTCTGTTGCGCTTAAAGAAGGTTAAAGAAAATAGTCCAACGCCGTGGTTCAACGAGCACACTCAGGGCCCAAAATGGAGCGCAACTGGAAGAAATCAAAACTAGAGGTATTTTGCATTTCATGGAAAGAGACCTTTTGAACCTGTTGATTGCTTATAGAGAGGCCTTAAAAGCTGCTAGATCTTCTTATTTTTCAACCATATTAGAAGAAAATAAACAATCCTATGTATTTATTTGAAACAGTGGCTAAACTAACGAAAAAGAAAGGTTCAAGCCCAGACGTTTCCAAGCAGCACAGCAGTAAGGACTTTATGAACTTCTTCACTTATAAGATTGATAATATTAGGGACAAAGTTATAACTATGCAACCGTCTACTACAGTATCGCATCAGGGAGTGAATTGTAGTCTCCCTGAGCTAAAATTAATTTGATTCATTTGTTGCTATAGGAGAGGAAGCATTTTGCAAACTCGTTAATTAATCTAAATCGAGAACTTGTATGTTAGACCCTATACCGACTAAGCTACTGAAAGAGATTCTTCCAGATGTCATAGATTCTCTTCTTAATATCATTAATTCGTCTTTGTCTCTAGGATACATACCAAAAACCTTTAAGCTGGCTATGATAAAACCACTTGTTAAAAAAACGCAACTTGATCACACAAAATTAGTCAATTACAGGACGATCTCGAATCTGCTTTTTCTGTCAAAGATATTAGAAAAAGCAGTGTCCTCACAACTGTGTCCTTTTCTTGATATTAGCCCGGCTCTGTCAACACTACATTTACTGCCTATTAAACATTGTATACATTTTAAAATATTGTTGATTACTTACAAAGCTCTAAAGGGTTTAGCTGGTTTAGCTCCCTCGAAAATGGCGAGCTCTTAACGCATTATAGTCCTTCACGTTTATTACGATCTCAAAATTCTGGCCAGTTAATAATACCTAGATCATCAAAATCGACTGCTGGTGGTAGATCCTTTTCCTATTTAGCACCAAACCTTTGGAACAGTCTTCCTACTGTAACGGGGACAACAGAATAAGTAGTTAGTGTATTTTACCCAACAGAGGTTAAATAAGGCCTAGGTTCGGCTCTAGGAGGATTTAAAAGTAGAAATTAGGGCCAAATTAAATTCAAGCAATTAACAGCCGGCAATTTTATTACAAAGACTACAATCTACATTGTTAAAAGCACTATATAAATGAAGATGACTTGACTTAAGTCTCTCAGGCAGTTAAGCAAAGGCTGAATAGAAACTTTATCATTTGTTTTGATGGGCAAATAGATTTGTACATCATCCGCATAACAATGATAAGAAATATTGTGTTTTTTAAAAAATGGACCCCAAAGGTAACATGAACAACGAAAACAGCATGGGTCCCATTATGGACCCTTGGGGAACACCACAAGTAAAAGGAGCAACGGATGAAGAAAATTCACCAAGGTGAACAGAAAAAACTCCTATTTGTCAAGTGCAATTGGAACCATTTAAGGGCAGTTGCCTTTATGCTAATGTAGCGTTTATACGCCCGTATAAATATAACTAATTATTATTCATAACGGATTATGATCAATAATTAATAATTTAATTATTTTCAGAATTTACTGTAGCAGAATCAATAGTATGATCATTTTATCAGTTCATCCAATGAACGGAAAGCATAAACAATTATTAATTCTAGGAAATATAATATCTTCCTGGCCAAGAAAGACTAATTCCCAGCTTACAGCTAAATTAAGAAATAAATCAAGGGTAAAAGCATAGGTACTTAGATCGAAGTTCAAGACAATAAATCTGTAAGCACATAACACAAGTAATGCTTCTCTTTTCAAATACAAATACTTTATTGATTATCCTAAAACATAAAACTAATATCTAACACAAACACACGCACACGCATTCATACAAGTTGCAGAAAGAAAGAGAGTGAGGAAAGAATGAGTTTTAAGAGTGAGATAGTGAAATCCCAAGTTTCTATATGCACTTAGAAGACATGACCTGAACGAACCATCAATCATTAATTTAACCCTTCTATCGTTCCTTTTAGGCGGGTTATTCGATTTTATATCAAGGCACCAGTTCAGCTAAGAGTCTGGAGGTACTTGCTTGTCCGTGCGGCTTTGGGGACTCCCTTGTGTCTGTGTAGAGGGGGTTTCCCCGGGTCCGTTGTTTGGCTGGCGGTCTTCTCGTGCCTGCTAGATCTTAGATCACGTGGTGTGTTGGCGGATGGATGAAAGTCTTTGAAGTTGGAAGGGCTTTGCAGTCGAAACATTTAAACAAAACTTTGCAGCAAAACTTAACTTAGAACCGAGACTTTTAACGGAAAAGAAAACAAAGGAAAAGAAAGGAAAGTGAGACGAGTTAGATGGCTTGAATGAAGCGGTTTTAAACCCTGATCTTAATTTGGGTCATTTTCTCTGCTCGTCTACATTGCTCGTCCGTCTGTTACTTTTTCATGGCTCTCCCTAGAGCATCCTGTTCAGCTCTCTCAGTATTTTTCCTAAGAACTCCGAAGAAGAACTTTCGGAAAAAGAACTACAAGAAGAACATCTCTGAAGAAGTCGAAAAGAACTAGCACTCGAACTCTTTGTTCGGGTCTAAGATTTTATCTCAAATGTTTGTCCCGCCTCCTGGAGGAATTCTGACAATAAGATACTTGTAAGGTTATTTGAGAAGGGGGTATTTTCCATCATCCCCCTCGCATCGTAAATCATGTGTTATCTGTGGTCTGCTTTACTCTGCAGCTGAGCAGAGGCTTTAGTTTAGACATAATTTCCATTTTAAGACCATAAACATTTTACACAGATTTCAATCAAGCCATCATTTTAATTAGGGATATGTGGTCGCATTGATAGGAGACAAAATGCATTTTCATTCAACCAGGTAATAGTTACAACAATTACATGACTTTTATGTGATCTAAGCATAATAGACACATACAGGGGTCATAGACCCAATATATATAATTATGTAGTTGAACGATTTTTGATTATAAGTTCATCAAGAATTGTTTTGGGATGAGTTTTATGGATTTTGATATGTAAAGTCTCGGTAACACTTTATAATAACTGCACACTATTAATCATTGGTTAAGCATTAGTAAACAATTAATTCATCATTTATAAAGCATTAATAGACATTAATAAGCAATTTATAAATACAGCTATAAATGCTTTATTCTTGATTTAAAAGCATATCTATAATGTGTTTAATAATTGTATTTTCATACTTTATTAATGATTAATTTATGATTTCTAAATTAAGTATTACATTATTTATAAACCATTTATTTAAGAGTTGTCAGTGGTTCATAAGATCACTTAGAAAGTGTAAGTAAATGATTAATAAACTATTTAAATGTACATTCATACATCTTATTATTCAGACATATAGTAATAGTTACTTAGTGTGTTAATAAATGCTTTATTAACATGTATTTATACTGTAATTCAGGGTTAATTCGGGTAGTTATAAAGCATTTAGTAGTGGTCAGTTAACTATTTGTGTGAGCTCATCTAAAGTGAGGACTATTCATGCCTTGTAAAGCATTTACAGAGGATATTTGTGTTGTTTCACTGTGTTGTGTTTGTTTCATTTTTCTGTTTAGAAGACAAATGAGCCTTTAAATCTCATTTGTAAATGCTTTACAAGACATAACTAGTCCTCACTTTAGATGAGCTCACAAAAACAGTTAACTAACCACTACTAAATGCTTTATAACTACCCGAATTTACTCCATTTACTTACACGTTCTAAGTGATCTTATGAATCACTGACAACTCTTAAATAACTGGTTTGTAAATAATGTAATACTTCATTTAGAAATTATTTATTGATCATTAACAAAGTATGAAAATACAGTTATTAAACACATTATATATATGCTTATAAAACAAGAAAAAAGCATTTATAGCTGTATTTATAAACTGCTTATTAATGTCTATTAATGCTTTATAAATGATGAATTAACTGTTTACTCATGCTTAACTAATGATTAATAGCGTGCAGTTATTATAAAGTGTTACCAAAGTCTCTTGTCTCTGTGGGTTTTAATGGATCTCAACACTGAGGTCATTCAACGGTCTTCAAGAAGGGGGAAGTCTGTTTTACATCTCTGTCATGGGATCAGATGACCTCGTGGCGTTAACTTGGTGCCATCCCGTGACATCTCTTGGTCCTTAAGAAAGAAGGGGTCTGTTAGTCGCAGGTGACCCCTGCTAGGGCCCTGAGCAGTACCATTTCTGAACAGATCTGTCTTGCAAAATTACCAAACGTTGACAATTAAAGCATTTTTCTGGTTGCAGACTCTCTGGAGCCTGTGGGTGATTTATGGCTCTGGGTTTGGTGATTTGAGTCTGGAATGTGAAGACTCTGTGTGGGATTATGCTTGACTGAATCACATGGAAGATTCAGTTGTGTTTGGGTCCATTCTCGTTGTCGCTACACTAACACACTGTTCAAGTCGGGATAAAATAATGGAGTGGTTGACCGTGTTAAAGGCAGCAGTCAAATTCAAAAGCACTAAGACAGCAGTTTTACCCGAGTCAACAGCTAGAAGAAGATCGTTAAAAACTCTTAAAAGAGCAGTTTCGGTACTGTGCCGGGGCTTAAACCCAGACTGGAATTTTTCGTAAATACTACAATCATCTAAAAACTATTCAAGTTGAAAACCACTCTTTTCAAGATTTTCGATAAAAAGGGAAGATAAATAGGTCTAAAAGTAGCTAAAATTGAAGGATCTAGATTATTCTTTTTTTAACAGCGGTTGCACAAATAAGTTGGCTACATTTAATTTTGAGGAATTAAATGGTAAAATACGGTGCTGCAGCTGTCCACCTCCGAGGAGATGGATGTTCTGAGCATCGAGTTAAGGGAAATTGAAGATTCGCCATCTCAATCCCCTGTGTACAAGGAGTTTTGTGGAATAATTCTAACCTGTGTGGAATAATATGTGACAATCGGGTCCAGTCGGGTTTGTGTCTTCCCGCCGGGTTCAGGTCCAGTTTTCAAATAATAGACGGGTCCAGGTCGGGTCCGGGTAAGTACATTTATGGCATTTTTCGGATCTGCACGGGTCCGGGTCCAGCTTTTGAAATAATAGACGGGTCCGGGTCGGTTCGGTGTAGCACATTACGGGTCTCTTCCGGTTCGGGCACGAATTTTTGCTACCTGAGAGGCCATCATGAACTTGTCCGGTCAGACAACACATCGGCGGCCTCTTACATAAATCACCAGGGGGGTCTGCGATCACGTCCACTATGCAAACTGGTGCACCAGATTCTCTTGTGGTCCCTAGGGAAGAGTTTGTGGTCCTTGCTTGTGGTCCCTGAGAGCAGTTTATTCCCAGGGCATCAGATTGTAGGAGCTGATATCCTGTTGAGGCTGAGGCCCGGGGAATGGAAACATCACCACGAGGTGGTGAAATATATATGGGAGGTATTTCGGCCAAGTGTAAGTGGATCTTTTGAGTCTCAATGAGGATATGACGCTCTGTCCACTTTGGTTTTCATCACACACCCATCTCCCTTGGGACTGGACATTGTGGTATAGGCTGTGGTAGTGGCCTAAGCTACGTCTGTACAATTTTCCCCGAATTTTACTCTGCTCCCAGGAGTTCTGGAGAAGGTCCGCTGGGACGAAATGAGTCTACTACTAGTAGCGCCGTACTGCCCCAGGTTCACAGGTGCTCTTGTCTTAGTTGTGCTCTCATTATTCACACAGACAGGGTCTTGTTCGTATGGCGTTTGGGCATTCTTGTTCCCAAAGCGTCATCAGCGCAAGTTCCCTCGAAAAGGTATTTTCACTTTGCCATATTCCCTGCATTCCTGTGATCGACTTGCTTTGGCTAAATCGAAGCTGACGCCGGTCAGACCGGATGGGCTTTTATCCTTTCCTGTTCATGACATCACCCACCTGTGACGTTCACTCTCGCCATTAGACTAGTTGACACAAGTGCTTCAGACACAATCACGCAGGGGCGTTCTCAAAGCGTCATTGACGCAGCGCCTCGATTCCCTTCTCAGGGAACTAGGGTTACAGTCGTAACCTGAGACGTTTTGTACAGCTAAAAATAACTAGAAGTGTATGGTAGCCAGACACTTTCAATTTACAAAGGGGCGTATGCGCTTTTACATGAAAATTAGGTGGATACTATTAAATACAACACATTGCTACAAGTTGAATTAACACTAAGAAATAAGCCTCACGTATAAATGTCTAAGAATCTGAGCATAACAAACATAACTAGACATCAGCAACTCAAGGAAAATATGAGGTCATCCATAAATAATGTATATAAATTCCACTTGTCTGTGAAACATTCTATGTTTATTACATCTGGACGGAGAACTCTGACCTAAAAGTTAACACATTATGTAGTTGCTTCATGAGACTGCAGTTATAAATTATTTATATTGTAATAAAAAGTGGGAAAATTAACTGAAAATATTAAGAGACAATGACAAGGCAATGAATAATAATACAAATTTTTTTAGGGCTGAAGCCTCATAAGTCCACCCTTTGTGCCACCCATGGTTAAGTACCCAATTTTATTGATGATCGTTTTTTTAGACCCTATATTTGTGCCTATTCTTAAAGTTCCTCATATAAACATTGGGTAAATATGTGCTAAATATTAAGGGGACATTATATTGGCATATGAATAATCTCTTTGAAGTGCAGCTCTTTGTGTAGGTCAAAGAGCAATTCTTCATGCAGCCTGTTCTCACGTAAATGCGTCTCTATGACACGCATGGTGCATTGTCGTGTAATTGATACGCGAAAATGAGTTTTTACGTGCATATGAGACGCAGTTTTTTACGTGCATTTGATACGCAGTTCATTTGCGTGTAATACACACGCACCCCACACCACTAATCCTTCCCAAGCGTATAATACACACGCACCCCACACACACCTAAACCTACCCTAACCAACCAATGCGTATCCTATGCACGTAAAAACTCAATTTAGCGTATAAATTACACGACAATACACATGCGTGCAATAAAGACGCATTTAGTGAGATCGGGTTGCTTCATGTGTCATGCCAATACCCAGGTTGCATTTGTGAGGTCTGCACACATCTTCACCTCGACAGGTGCTCGTCCTGCTGGGAGCTTCTCTTGATGTGGTAACCTGTTACTGAAAATCGTTTCAGTGTGCTTCCATTAGCAAGGTGTGAGGCACTGTGGGAAATATTACAATCCCTTATCTCTCAACAGTCTCTTAAAATAAGTCTGGGAAAACTTCTCAACCTCAAAAGACAATTGGCTCCATCACCATTCAACTACAGATTAGTACAGTCTGTTGGGTGGTATTTACACCTGGTCACTTAGCTATCCATTCATGAAAAGATGCATTTGAGACAGACAATAATCTTGTACACGAGAAGAAGAAGCCACAAGTGAGAGAGCTACCATAGATGAAACAACTGTGAAACTCAAATGGCCATATGGGACAAAGATTACATTCAACTGAATTTTTTTTCAACAGAATGTTCAAGAGGGACCATCAAAATAAAGTGTAACCAAGATATGTTACAAAAGGTTAACAGTATGGGAAATTATAGAGATATAGGAAAAAACTACAAACTGATTAAATTACTAATTAAAACAATATTCCCAAAACAATTGTGCCACAGTGCATTTTGAATTGAAAGTAATTTTAGTGAAATCAAAGCTTCAGTCCCATTCATTGTAACTGCATGAAAAATAGTAAATAATTTCTCCTTTTATGCTCCATGGAAGAGAAAGTAATAAAGGATTTAAAAGGACATGACACGAGTAAACGAGAATTGCTGTTAGTTGATTTTGGAACAGAAAATAAATCGAATAAAGTGAATAGGCTACAATAAGACTTATTTTACAAACATTGTACATTTTTCCTTGAAATTAATAAAATAACAATGAACAGAACCACTAAGGAATGGGAATCATTAAGTGGAATGGGAAGCAGTATCATTTAATTTCTCACAATTCTTATCCTGAGACATGATTTAAGGAGGATTCTTAGGTCAGATTGCTTTCAAGATTGCATTTCCAGTTCTGTATGCAACCTCTCCGTGGATTCCCAGAAATAGAGGCCCTAGAGGTGGAAAGATACAAGGTAGGAAGCTCTGGGTCGTATGGACGCTCATGGGATTCACTGGGCTCTGTTCCGTTTGTCACAGGAGAACCGGTACTATCACTGGCACATGATTAATGAAGCAGGTGCTCTACCTAAAGGGCAGGTTACTCAAACCCCATTCCAGACCAAGAATTGCCTATTCCGCATAGTAGAGGATTTCAATTGCCATGCCCTAATCAGGAGAACTCCCCGATGGCTTTGCGGGAAGCTGAAAAGGTATTAATTTCGCTCTCTTTTGGAGAATTTGACCATCCGGTCAATTGAAGTTAGGGGGAAGTGTATTAGCACTTTAATGGCCTTTAAGAATGATAGGTTAGAGAGAAGACTTCACAGCAGCTTTAGACCTGAAGACAAGCTCAATAAAAGATGTTCCCCTGACACTCTAAACAATCTCAGAGTTCTTGGCAAATGACTTCTTTCAGAGACGACCTCACGTCTCGCTTGTGGAGTTCTGTTACTAGCATGCAAATTAAAACCCTGATATATCAGAATTGCGCTTGCCTAATCACCTATTTGAGCATTCTGTCAGATTTGCTAGACATATACTACATTTTTAATGTTAAAGACCTTTCATTGCTTTAAACCCTCTGGTGCTCCTCATTTTTGTGTAGCACTTGCTATCTTCACGGTCAGAAGTGACCGGACACCTGAAAATGAAATTTCCTTCACCCCAGTAAATCCAATGTAATTCATTTTTGTTCAATAATATTTTGTATTTTGTATTTTTTTTATTTTGAGAGGATGTGATGGTACTTATTAATATTTATGCAATAATTATGGTTCGTTTTTGCCATTGAAAATAATTTTAAAAAAAATCTAATTAAAAAACCAAAAATTCAACTAATGATGTATTTCAGATTAATATAGAGACTACGCCTTTTAAATCCAATTTAATTTTTGAACTCAGATTCAAAGTGAGAGAAAATAAAATAAAACATGTAATTTCATGGTGTTACCACTAGATGCCTGAATAGCTCTTTATGGAGAGGCTTGTGAATTCTGGACAAAATTACTTGCTTAAGATGTGGATTTGAATGTATCTTTTAGAAATTCCCAAATAATACTTTTTGTCAATATAAAAATTAAAAAAATTAAAAAAAACCTTGTGAAGTGTACACATTTTTGCATTATTATTACTATAGTGAAACCTGAATACAGAGAAAGCATTTTGTTACACGTAACATAAAAATGAAAAAAATTTTTTTACAAAAATAAACAGGAATGCTTTATCACAGCTTAATCCATCTGGATCTGATCTCGTTTCAACCTCTTATTTCAGTCTGCTGACTCAATTATGCTGTATGGTAATAGCCCTACCAGTTCATTTGTGTTTATAATTGTGTGTGGGTGGGTCTGTTTTTCACTATTGATGTTATAGAGTTTAACCCCTTCATTGCTGAGCACTATTTTTTTCTGAATTGTGACCGATTTGTAGAGAATTTTTGTGTTTTTGTCAATTTCCCATTAATTTCCTATGGTCGGTCATTTTTGACCGAAGAGCAAAGTGTGACTATTTTTTATGACCACTTAGCCAGCTCGAATCATGCCCTCAATTTTATTTTGTGTTCACATTCCAAATGCCATAAAAGTCACCAAGTTTCGTACCATTCCGATGAAACTGATTTTTTAAAAATTCTAAACAGAAAATTTTCCAGTCAGAAATGACCGAAGAGTACCATAGGGTGAGATAATTTGAACACATAATGCTCATTATTGCTTAGGACTGAAGGACTGAAATTACATACTCAGAAGCAAATAAGTCAATCTGTTATTGTCTCGAGTAAACAATGTTCAGCAATACCCAAATTCTCCATGTAATTTACACTGAGAAAAGTTAAACAACCGTATAATTTATTTAAAGTGCGTTATTGCATTGTTCTGATTGAAAATTGTGGTTTTTGGTTTAGACCTGTTTTGTTCCGTTTAACTAAAACCAAGAACACATGCTGGCTTGTGTTACTGACTGCAGACTACAAATTGTTTCTCTTCTAAATTTGATTTATTTTCTTTTAATTAACGTAATTCTCTAAAATTACATTAAATTCTCTAAAAGATATTCACCATATATAATCAATCAAGTAGCCTAGTACCTGGCAGTGACTGCTTTTCCAAAAAAAGAGCGTGAAAATGTAATTGTGTGGATTTATGATAACAAATTCTAGCTCTGAAAATGATCTTTAGCAAGAATAAAATAAATAAATAAATTAGTATCACTGTCATTTCCATCACATTCTGTAATGTTTTGCACAATAAATAATTTGAGATGTAGTGGAAATGACACTGTCATGGAAATGTTCATGACTTTCAGAAATTAGGACCACAATGGAAATAAGTTTGTTTTAACTTTATTGTGTTATCCTTGACAAATGAGTGTACTTTTCACTACTAATTTGTCTAATAAATCAAATCAAATCAAAATAACTGAACAAATGTATATGCATGTATATCCAAACAGTGTTTGCAGACAAATAAACTATAGTGAAAGTGTGAAAAGTGTTTTAATAGAGTTTATTTTATAAACTGTACAGGGCCAAAAGTGCCTTTATAGTCGAATAAACCCAGATGTCTTTAAAGGAACAACACAGCAAGGTTATTATGAATAAGGTCAAATCAGCACAAACGCTCTTATCAGATCATTTAAATGTATAGAATAGCCAGCACTGTGCTCTCGCACTTCATGAGGCCAAGCAATGACTCCGTATTCAATACAAATCCTGTGCCCCTCGGGGCCTGTAAGATGCTCTCGCTCGCTGCGAGACACGCATTGTTAGACTAATGAAAAGATAGGATTTGATTAAAACATTTCAAACATCATTTGGACCCTGATGCGAAGCAAAGACGCACCCCCGTCGTGGGCACTTAACTCCTGTGGTTCAGCAGTCGTGTAGACTCCCTGAGCTCAGTCCACAAATCACACTGATGGGTGTATCGCGCTAGGAGGTTTCTCCGTTGCCCCTATAGCTCCGATAGTCGTTAAAAATTCATTAGACAATGTTTTTGCTGCCTCTTGCAGGATGTTACCCCAGTAGCTTACAACACAACTGGTTTTTATTACAACGGTTCATGGGGACACTCAAACTGTGTCACAATGAGAGTATAAGTGAGAAAGAAATATCAACAGGATCTCAAAAAGCTCTAAGGTTTACTGATATGAATCATAATAATTAGTCAGTCACAAACAAAAACATGGCTCTGAGGAACAAAAATATAGTATGTCAAAATTGACTAATTGTGTCTAATTTTCACAACCCATGATTACTAGACATGTTCTGTTTAAACGCATTGTACTGTACTCTGAGTTTGACATGCACATCACGTCAGAATATTATAACAATCCAGCAACAGTAAAATGGATGAATTTAAATTAGAATATTTACTTAAAAAATTACTTGCCTTAATATAATTAAACATTTTTCTAAATGTCATATTCATTTGTTAACAAACAAGTATTCATTACTTCAATGAGCTCATTGTTTCTGCCTTAAATGTTTTGTTTAAATTAATACATTTTTAGCTAACTGTGATATTGTTTATGTACATTTCTGAAATATATAACTTAGACAACTTATATATTAACTTACCTCTGATAACAGATCACTCTAAATTGCAATGTGGACTCGATGTGCTTTGAAATTATATGTATTGTGAAAAGCGCTATACAAATATATGTGAATTGAATCGAATTGAATTGAATTAATTATAATGGCAAGTCTGATCACCACATTAATAACAGTAGTTTACACTATCAAGGGTTACAATATTATTAGTTTAGTTTTTTTCAAGCATTATACAACCTGCTGTTTTGGCACTGAAAGCTCATTTTCATTTAATTTGCACTTACACTTATCTAAAGGATTATTAGGAACACCTGTTCAATTTCTCATTAATGCAATTATCTAATCCAGGGGTTCCCAACCTTTTTTGTGCCAGGGACCAGCAAATTCATAAAAAAAATTCTAGGGACCAGTTGTCAATTTTAATGCCTCAATTTTAAGATGTATCGTTTGGATTCGGAACATATCACTGTGTAAAACAGTAACAGCCTATAATTTCTTTACATATAATGAACTAGGTGGCAACAAAGGCTACTTATATGAATATACCAATCTTTTTAAACTTTCAGACCGGTTCACAAAATGTTTCCCTTTTCTCCCATACAATTAGGTCTACTTCAAAAGCAACTCACACAGCACTCACTCATAGCAGGTGGCAGAAATGGCAAATTGTATTTTACATTGAATTTTACATTGAATTTACTTCTATTGGCATGTACCAAGTTTTCACATACAAGGAATTTGCTTTGGTGTTTTGGTGCAAAATAGGGATGTTAACGTTTAATCGACGATAAGCAGGTTCATGCGCGTGCGTGCTGCTCAACCGCGAAACATGTAAAGAGAGCGCGCCGGTTCATTACACTATCATGACTATAAGTTTGCGTGTGCATTCGCAGCCTTTTGTTTTGTGCAAATGTAAGTTGTAATATTGTGTTTATTTTGTGTAGGCCTATCTATATCTGATTTATCTCACGACATATAGGATGCATTTGGTTAAAAATTAATGTAGTAAAGTGTATGGTGATACTCTTCAGCTTCAGCGCTCGCAGCTCAAACGACACTGCACGACTAATAATGACTGTTGGTAGCCTACTGTCATATTATATAACATTATAAAGAGAACAATGTTTTAATAAAACATTGTGAATTATTTGGGTTTAGTTGCTGTGTCGCGTTGCTCCAGGAAGAGCGCGTCCACAACATGAGTCATTCTGAATGGCACGTAGTTCAAATTCACTTGTGCATTCTCGTAATTTTGTGCAGTTATAATTTGTAATGTTATGTTTATTTTGTATATATCTGATTAATATCATATAGGATACGTTTCTTTGAGTTGAATAAAGTGCTAGCAAAGTGCTCCAGTTTACCGGTAGCCTATCTTTTTTTGCAGTCCATTCAGATACGACGCGTTGCTAAGCAATCGGAATGAACGCGCTCAAAGAAACACATTTTTATCTATTTACTGTTTATGTTTTGGATTAAATAACATAACATGACATGTCATAGCACTTAAAAAAATATATATATTATTCAAAAAAAAAAAAAAAAAAATTATTCAGGGAATATTTCAAGGCCCGGTACTAACGGGTCCACGGACCGGCACCGGTCCGGGGACCGGGGGTTGGGGATCACTGATCTAATCAACCAATCACATGGCAGTTGCTTCAATGCATTTAGGGGTGTGGTCCTGGTCAAGACAATCTCCTGAACTCCAAACTGAATCTCAGAATGGGAAAGAAAGGTGATTTAAGCAATTTTAAGCGTGGCATGGTTGTTGATGCCAGACGGGCCAGTCTGAGTATTTCACAATCTGCTCAGTTACTGGGATTTTCACGCACAACCATTTCTAGGGTTTACAAAGAATGGTGTGAAAAGGGAAAAACATCCAGTATGCGGCAGTCCTGTGGGCGAAAATGCCTTGTTGATGCTAGAGGTCAGAGGAGAATGGGCCGACTGATTCAAGCTGATAGAAGAGCAACTTTGACTGAAATAACCACTCGTTACAACCGAGGTATGCAGCAAAGCATTTGTGAAGCCACAACACGCACAACCTTGGGGCGGATGGGCTACAACAGCAGAAGACCCCACCGGGTACCACTCATCTCCACTACAAAAAGGAAAAAGAGGCTACAATTTGCAAGAGCTCACCAAAATTGGACAGTTGAAGACTGGAAAAATGTTGCCTGGTCTGACGAGTCTCGATTTCTGTTGAGACATTCAGATCGTAGAGTCAGAATTTGGCGTAAACAGAATGAGAACATGAATCCATCATGCCTTGTTACCACTGTGCAGGCTGGTGGTGGTGGTGTAATGGTGTGGGGGATGTTTTCTTGGCACACTTTAGGCCCCTTAGTGCCAATTGGGCATCATTTAAATGCCACGGCCTACCTGAGCATTGTTTCTGACCATGTCCATCCCTTTATGGCCACCATGTACCCATCCTCTGATGGCTACTTCCAGCAGGATAATGCACCATGTCACAAAGCTCGAATCATTTCAAATTGGTTTCTTGAACATGACAATGAGTTCGCTGTACTAAAATGGCCCCCGCAGTCACCAGATCTCAACCCAATAGAGCATCTTTGGGATGTGGTGGAACGGGAGCTTCGTGCCCTTGATGTGCATCCCACAAATCTCCATCAACTGCAAGATGCTATCCTATCAATATAGGCCAACATTTCTAAAGAATGCTTTCAGCACCTTGTTGAATCAATGCCACGTAGAATTAAGGCAGTTCTGAAGGCGAAAGGGGATCAAACACAGTATTAGTATGGTGTTCCTAATAATCGTTTAGGTGCGTGTATACATTTACATAACTTTTTTACAGTTACAATAAAATTTATTAATGAGGTTCTAAAAAGAATCATGATGGATAATGTGAATTACTGCAGAAACAAAAGTAAAAGCCCAGACATATCACAATAATGAGAGTTTATGGGAAAATAATATTACAATGGAAAAAACATGGCTGCGCCATGTTCTTGAAAGACTCCATAAAATGTACCCTTCCTCTTTGTTAGTCTCCTTGCAATGCAAAGGGGAATGCAAAACTGCTCTAGATTTATTCAAATCTCATCACTTAACACTTTTAATCATGTGGTTTTAAGAGCACATAAATGTGGGCTTGAGGGCAGTTTTGATTAAAATCCAGTGTTGGGAGAGAGGGTCTGGTGAGCGTTGATTCAGGTCAGTGTGGGTGTGCTTGTCCACTGTCTCGTGTGCATTCAGACCTGATTCAGTCCACTCTCATCATGCCCTGCAGTAATGCAAGCTGACACGATGTAAATGAGTTTTAAAGGTACTCGCACTGGGTGGTCATTGCTCTCGTTTAGCGGTCAGATTGACCAGCACTCCAGCTGCTGGTGTGTCTGTTGCTCCAGCCTAAACTACAACATTAAGGCTTTATTACAACCGAACGTCTCTCCTAGGAGAGAATGGGAAAGAGGGAATTGAAATAGAAGAGGGAGAGAATTGCTGTGGTGATGGAAAGGAAACAGTTTTGGGCAGTAGCTGAACTACATAAAAAAAAGGGATTTTTTGAAGTTGTAAATTAAATAAAGGTTATTGAATTTTACAAGAAAATGTTTCATGTTTAATTGAACGTGTTACATACGGTTTCCTTGTAACTGTGAAATTTACTAACAAGTTCTGAGTGATTCAAGAGCATGCCAAACCTGTAGGTGGCAGTGTAAAGAGAAGTTCAAGCCCACGTTAGCCAATCAGAATCCCCAAAATAGCAACAACTGGGGCACGTTCAAGTTCAAAACGGTGCAGAACGTTTTGCTACGGTTTCTGGGTTGAACGTCATGTTACCTTGAAACGGCGTGCACCGCTGTGCAACGGGGTTTGAGATACGTTTCTGTTGTTTGGTGGGTGTGTCAGAACTGCAGTCCAATCAGCATTAAAGTGAACTGGCACAAAGGGTTCAAGGAAAGTAATTTACAAGTGTGTTCGATGCAGCTCAGTATAAACAACTGAGGATATTAGAAGACATGTTTGTCGTAAGTTTTATTGTAAAAATATAGGATATCAACATAATGATGTAGTTGTTTATATTTTTAGCATTGCAAGTGTATGACATTTGGTATAGAAATAAACAATGGTAATTAAGTGCTTTTCCTAAAAATGAGAATGAAAATACAGGGTATTAAAACAGTATGAACTACAAATAAAGTCAGTATGTGAGGCTAAATAGATGTGTTTTAGTCTGAATTAGGTAAGATGTGTGCTTCCATTTCAGTTTCAGCAATCCCTTCACTCGATTGGGATGTTCTCTTGTGTTCTGGGCGGCAAGGGCAGTAACTGTAACATCGGGTAGAACGTCTAAAGTGACTATCGAAATAAAGTGTAACCTTTTGTAGTATTAAAGGTGCCATGTGGAATGTCTGCCAAAAAATAAATTCATACTCCACATATTCCATACCAGATGGGGGCAGTATACCTCCAGAAAGTTGGTCTACTCTAGTCTGTTTTTTAGTTTCGGGTTGTTAATCTTCTAAAACCGTCAAATCGTCCGCTTTGTCCCGCCAAAGCCTATTTTGATCGGCGAGTGATGTAGAATATAATGACTGCTGCGCTTGACAGGGCTTATAACGAGCAGAGAGAGAGAGAGAGAGCGCCCCGGCCGCGCGCGCGCACTCTCACGTCTTCAAACAACACGAGCGCAGTCCTCCTGCTCTCTCTCTCCCTCGCGCATATTAATCAAATGAATTGACACGATAGTAAGACCGCAGTTCATTTGGAGATTTTTAGAGATTAGAGACTCAATGAACAACATCTCAACACTAAATTATAAAGGCCGGTCTCATATAGACGTGATTGACATCAGGTTCAAGTACGCCCACAAGCCGTGCAAGTTATTCGTGTACTGCAGTTTGGCTGGTGGTTATGTATGTTGCCCGCATACCGCCTCCCATGGCCGAAACTGGTATTATGACACCGACCGGGCCGGGGCTAGTAATTTAGCATGCTAATTCAGGTTTATATCTCGGCAGCACTATAACTTGTAATTTTTTAATGACATCATTGCATTTATTTCTTCTCATTCTTTTGATACGTGTAGCTCATTTTTTGGATATTGTTACCTAAATTTTTACATATGGCACCTTTAAACACATATTTATACCGACTTCATCAGGCTCCGAAAATTCTTCACAAAAAAACACAAAGAATGGCCTTCTCTGCTGCCATAGTTGCAACTCTTGCGTCATCTGGAAGGCAGATGAGAATGAGGATTCAGTTCCAACAAAAAGTTTTAATGACGACACAATGAATAAGCAAACAGGCAGTGCCACACGCACGCACGCACGCACGCACGCACGCACGCACGCACACACACACACACACATGCACACACGCAATGTAGACCAAACAGAGAATGAATGTGAGGGACCAACTTATATAGCAAACACAAACGAGGATGAGAACACAGCTGACACAAATGAACTAATAATGAGGAGTGGGAAAACTGACTCAGGCCCCGTTTACTTGGTTATTTTGAAAAACTGAGACATTTCCCTTTGTTTGTCCCCTTCGTTTAAACGCAAACGGAGAATTCGCCTCTGAAAACGATTCCTTCTATCCGGCCAGAGTGGAAATTTTGGAAAACTTTGTTTGCATGTAAACTGAGTTTTAGGCAGCCAACGTCACAGTATGCGACAGACCTTGCACCTGCGTCAAAAGTGAGACCTGTGTTTACATTTTCATTTGGCTATGGTGATCATGGATTCAGAGCAGTTGATTTATGTTGGTTCAAACCCTTTTTCGTCTGTTTGCATTTGCAAATACAGCTGGGGCATGTTCAAGTTCAAAACGGTGCGCAACGTTTTGCTGCGGTCTCCGGGTTGAACGTCATGTTTCTTGGAAACGGCGTGCAACGGGGTTTGAGATATGTTTTCTCTTGTTTGGTGGGTGTGTCCAACAAGGTACTTTGAACCTGTGACAGTCTCATTTTGTGTTCCACGGAAGTAAAATGGAAGGATTTGGAATGACATCAAAGTGAGTGAGTGATGACAGATTCCATGGTATTGGTATTTCCTCTTACCATGCTCTATATCAAGGTATCCCAAAAGAATAGATTAATAAGTTAGATGAATGTGTAAATAAGTCTTGTAGAGAGATGCTTTTTCTTTGACCGCATGCATCATTTGTTGTTTTGTTTTGTTTGATGTTGTCCATCTCCATATATTGTCTACCATTGCGTTATAAATATGAATTATTACAAATAGCCATGAGATAAAGTTCCAAGTTAGCTTGGCTACCAAGATTTTCTGTATAGTTTGCCCAATACTGGAGCCACTATTGTCTGAATTTGTACGCATTTCGTTGCCAGTATGTTCTGCAGTGAATAAAAGCCCCAGGCAGATACATGCCAAAGCCATCTACACCACTTTGTCCCTGCTGTCCTGGCTACATGTCGGCAGCCCGTCCCAGAGCCGAACACAGCCATGAGCAGATGTGAAACCACACTCAGAGGAGTATTCATTTATTCTGAGTCCTGATAAGGTCTCCTGGAGCCCTGGAAGCCATTTCCAAAATGTCCTAGTATTTACTGGGTCATTTAATACAGATGCAATCACGTTTCTGCTGTTTCGAAAGATTTTTATGTTCAAGTCGTCATGAAATCAAAAAGTACACTACTCATTGTTCCTGATTTGATTGTGCACAATACATCAATGCATGTTATTCCAAGTTTAAAAATGTTTATTGTCAAACTTTTTCTGAAATATAATAACATCAATCGGATACTACTTTTCTTTGAAGCTTGATGTCACCTAGACTACACGGGCTATTGGTTAATGTTAACCAATAACCAATTAGCTATTTAGCTAGTTATGCTAATCTTGAAGGTCAAGTCACCTTTATTTATACAGCGTTTTTTACAATACAAATAGTTTCAAAGCAGCTTTACAGAGTCCAGTTTAAGTAAGTACAGTGATGGGTCATTTCTGTTGTAAAAAAGTTATTAATTTAGTTAATTTATATATCTAACCGCTCTGGAGAAAACCATGATGTCATTGTCCAGCTCAGTTCAGTTCTCATATAATGGTGTCAATGCAGGCAGATTAATAATACTGTTGAATATTAAATGTCCCCAACTGAGCAAGCCAAAGGCAAAAAGGCAATGCTTAATTATCTAAAATCTTGCAGAAATTGTAATGCGGGTTATGCATGCTGGTGTGTCAATGCAATGAAGTTGGCTGCAATGGCAGCAAATGAAGGTTCTGTAGATTTAAAAAAAAACACTACCATTAGAATAACATCAAGATGCTGTTGACCATGCTCCAGACTAAAAGCCTCCTTGTAAGCGGATGCCAACTGTGTTTGAGAATCAGAGTAGTCCTTCACAATCCAATCCAAATTCACATTTTAGTCTGACTCCAATCTGTAACAGATTTTGTTTTGGTTGCTAAATACATTTTTCAGTAATCTCTCACATTGTGGAAATAAAATGGGTTGCTGTGTGTCAGTGTTTGAGGCATATCATTGGCCGTTGATCTGGCTGATTGTTTTTACAGTAGTGTGTGAAATTTACATTAATGTTAGACATACTCAAGAAAATTAAAACTTCTCATGTTAGAATATTTAACATGAGCATATGCTAACATTTATAGAATGTTTTTTTTAATTATTATTTTTTATTGTAATCCTGCAGTCATCCGTGCTAATGATTCCAAGTGTAACAAGTACAGAAAGTATACTGTTAAATATATGTAGGCCTATTGTTTATTATAATTGTTATTTTGCATATAACTGATGTGGCTGCCTGACTGAAATGTGAGTGTTTTCTCCTTAAATGGATGTGATGTCATGAACGAACATCATTTCCTGTTCTGTCTACTCTTCCCTTTTTGCATTAATGCATTGAAGAGGTGAGTTATTTCTGGCTCCTGTTAACCTTATTTAATCTTATGTCTATATTTTCACTCCAATTTGTTTATAATGTTATTTTACCTATCTCTGTGATTTTGTCATTGAGGTATATTTTTGTCTTTGGCCTAAATGAAAATGAAGCACATGGTGACAAGTGTACATGAGAAAATGGGCAATTCACTTATAGAGGCTGTTTTTATTTGTTATATCAGGTATGGTTTTCTGTTAATACTATTTCCATGTATAATGTGATTTGACTACTTGATTTGTTTAATAAATGCTGTTGTTCATTGTTTATTCATGCCAACGTTATTTAACTGTACTGTTACTGATATAATGTTTTGCTAGAAATAATGTTAGCTGGGCTTGACTTTATCAATCATAATTTGATTTATTTTGTCTCCGCATTTAGCTTGAGTCTCTTTATATCACACAAATTTGAATTATCGTCATGTCTATAGCACAAACTGATGGAGTGAGTTAACCTATATAAACAATGAGTGTTATGAAAATTCAAATTTTGAATGACCAAAAACTGTAAAGTTGGCTGAGAAAGGAAAAACACTGTTGCATTCAGGTGCATTATTTGTTTTCATTTAATGTGGGATGCCTATTGAAGGGGAAAAAAAGGGAAGCCAGACAGTTTTATTGGTTGAAAATATTAGTGATGGAAGGCATGCTCTATAGGAAGCAGCTGCGACAGCCATATTACGTATTGATCTCTCATATGCAGCGAAGTGGGAGCGCTTAATTAGATTTATATTGTAAACAGAGACTCACAATACATAATTTTACTCTGCAGATAATGTTATCAATCAAAGTAAATAATATTTGGTTATGGTAGTGGCTGGTCTGTCACAAGAGAGATTTACTTGCGCTGTTAACGGGACTGGCCGAGAGACGTCCATTTCTTGCTTCAGTTTCCTACAGGATTTTGTTTTTACAGTGACCAAGGTAAACATGAAAACAGGGTCCTTATTTTCTCCAAGGATTTAAAAAAATGGCTTTGTAAAGACTCATAAGCAAACCATCTCAGATTATTCAACACTACAGACTTTGATTTGATGTAAAACAGAGATATGTCACAATCTGTGTTGTTCCTTATAGTATATATACTGTACACACTGAATGTTTGTTAACGCTGAAAATTCTACTTATTTAAAAAAAAGAAAGAAAGTGTAATGTTAGAAACTTAACTGTTGTAGCTTTCCTTATTTAACTCCTTATTGACTCAAAATGAATAGGATTTTTAATTCTGAAATCAAACTGTTGCACTTTATAAAGGTTAAGCAAACACTGTCTCTAGGTTACAATGGAGAGATTGTTTATAAAGATTTGATAGATATCTATATTCTCCTTTTCTTTTGGCCAAATTAATGTTAAAAGTAATGGGAATGTTTTATAAATCTGTCTGATCTTACAAAATATAGTACAGAACATTATTAGAAGTGTGCAGAACACTCACACCTACCCACACAACATAATTAACATATGACCTACTTTGCCTCCCCGTGGAGCACGTTGCCTTTTTGGGGGCTGGAGGGGTCAACATAAGTTTATTAATATCCAGTTTGGCAAGAAGCAGGAGAGTGCAAGGGGCACATCTGAAGTGAATTGGATTGTGGGAAGGGGTATGGAGGACATTAAAGGAACAACAATGAGGGTCAGGATATCACTTCAAGAGAACATATTGTTCAAAATAAGTTTCACCCAGTCATACAAGAAACTTACATTTAGAAGCTGCTGTTTTTTGTTTTTCGAATGCAAGTTTACATGCTTGATTAGTCATCCTTAAAAACAAGTTTAAACTCATATTCTAGATAAACACAGTAGCTTCAAAATTCATGCCATTAAATTCATTAAATTAAAGGGAGAGTTCACCCACAAATTCTGTCATTAGTTCCCTATCAGGAACTCGAGCTGCATGGAAAACGCTGCGGGAACGCTTCTTGCGTTGTGCTTCATGAAGCCAGTATGAAATCAGTCCCAAGGCGAGACGGAACGTGATAGGTGGGTGACGTCATCGACCAGGAAACTATAAAGCACCCCAAAATCACAGCCGCGATAGCTTCTGTTGTCTTCAGCAAGCGCTCTATGTGTGAATCTGTCCCAGTGTTTTTGTCTGTCTTTAGTGATTGCTAGGCAGGAGTTTTCACTTAAAAAAAAAAGGGGGGGGGGGTAGGCCCCAAGCAGGCTCTGGTAACGGAACAGGAGGTGAAAATGCTCTTGCAAAAGGAGGCTATAGAACGGGTTCCTCCTCCCTGCAAGGAGTCAGGTTTTTACAGCCGATGTTTCATCGTTCCAAATGGGGGGGTTGCGTCCAACCTTAGATCTGTGCCCGTTTAATCGCTAGCTCGATTTCTAGATGCTGTCTCTCAAGCAGAGTGTGTTACAAATCAGATCCGAGGACTGATTTGTCACGATAGATCTAAAGGACGTGTATTTCCACATTTCCGTCCTTCTGCAACATAGGAAGTTCCTGAGGTTCGCTTCTGGGGCCGAAGCATACCAATATCGTGTTCTTCTGTTCGGTCTAGCTTCACAAGTGAAACTGGACCAGTTGCTCACTGTAAAACGGTTTCAGAGACTGTTGGTTCTGATGGCAGCAGCGTCCAACGTTATACCTTGTGGCCTGCTGTACATGAGGCTATTGCAGTGGTGCCTCAGGACCAAGGGGTTCTCCCCGAGGCGTTACCTCCGTGCTCTAGTCGTGTGGAAAGAACCTTGGTTCCGGTCCTAAGGACTTGTTTTGGGAGCTCTTTGTCGTCGTATAATGCTAACGACAGATGCTTCCCTCACAGGTGGCGGGGCGATCATGAGTGGTCGTCCAGCCCAGGGTCTGTGGTAGGACCATCATCTATCATGGCATTGAATTGTCTAGTAGTTTCGGCAGTGTTTCACTGAAACACTTCCTCCCAGACCTGAGAGGCCATCATGTTCTTGTCCGGTCAGACAACACATCGGTGGTCTCCTATACATATATATTACCAGGGAGGTCTGCGTTCGCGCCCGTTTTACAAGCCGGCTCACCAGATCCTTCTATGGTCCCAGGGAAACCTTCTTTCATTGAGGGCGATTTACATCCCAGGGTATCTAAATCAGGGGGCGGACATCCTGTCGAGGCAGGGGCCGAGGCCCGGGGAATGGAGACTCCTTTGGAAACATTTCGGTCGTGCCGAGGTAGACCTGTTTACATCTCGGGAGACATCACACTGTCTACTGTGGTTCTCTCTAAGCCATCCAGCCCCTCTGGGGTTGGACGCTATGGTACAGGCGTGGCCGAGGTCACGTCTGTACGCATTTCCCCTGATTGCTCTGCTCCCAGGAGTTCTGGAGAGGGTTCGCCGGGACGGGGTCAGTCTACTGTTGGTAGCCCCATGCTGGCCGGCTCGAGTTTGGTTTTTCGGACCTAATATCTCTCCTCGTCGGCTCTCCTCTGGAGATTCCGATCAGGACGGACCTTCTCTCTCAGGCGAGCGGGTCGATCTTTCGCCCCCGCCCAGAGTTATGGAAATTGTGGGCTTGGCCTCTGAGGGGGCCCAGCTCATAGAAGCTGGTCTCTCGACTGAGGTCGTTGAGACCATCCTTCACTCCAGAGCTCCGGCCACTAGGAAATTATATGTTCTGAAGTGAAAGCTTTTCACTTCTTGGTGTGGGGAACACCTGATGGACCCAGTTAACTGCCCTGTGGGTGCAGTGCTGGAATTCCTGCAGGAGCGTTTCTCCGCTGGGTTATCCCACTCCACACTGAAGGTGTACGTGGGGGCCTTATCTGCTTTCCATGTCCCTTTAAGTGGATCTTCTCTGGGGAGACACCATTCATATCTCGTTTCCTTCGTGGCACTTTGAGGCTGAGGCCAGCAGTTTGCACGAGGGTGCCGACCTGGGACCTGGCCATTGTTCTAGAGGGCCTCTCCCTTGCTCCTTTCGAGCCCATTGAGGAAGTATCTGAGAAGTTCATTACTCTCAAGACTATATTTTTGCTTGCTATCTTTCTTGAAGAGAATTGGGGATATTCAAGCTCTCTCGGTTTCTCCCTCGTGCTTGGAATTTTCGCCCGGCATGGCTTTCCACCATCCAAGACCGGGCTATGTTCCTAAGGTTCCAACTAATGTTGTTAGGCCTATTGTTCTGCAGGCTTTCTGTCCTCCTCCTTTTCTGACGTCGGACCAAGAGAAACTTAACCTCCTCTGCCCGGTTAGGGCTTTAGACGCCTATGTCCACAGAGCTGCCCTGTGGAGAAAATCTGAACAGTTGTTTGTCTGATTTGGGCCACCCAAGAAGGGGTGTCCTGTGTCTAAACAGAGGATGAGCAAGTGGGTGGTCAAGGCCATCTCACTTGCTTACGAGTCGGCCGGTCAGCCTTCACCTTTGGCTGTTCGAGCTCACTCCACTAGGAGTATGGCTGCTTCCAAAGCTCTTCTGTCAGGAGTTTCACTTCAGGACGTTTGTGATGCGGCAGGCTGGTCCTCACCGCACACATTCGCCAAATTCTACCATCTTGACTTTGGCTCCACTCCAGGGGCGCAGGTGCTTTCGTCAGCTTGTGCGCCTTGATTTCACACGACGGACACTTGCTCGCATGGCGACGTGGGTATTTGCGTTCCCGCAGCGTTTTCCACGCAGCTCGAGTTCCTGATAGGGAACGTCTCCGGTTACGTATGTAACCTTAGTTCCCTGAAGGAACGAGACGCTGCGTGTCTTTGCCATACTCCCTGCATGCCCGAGATCACTTGCCTCAGACTTTTTCAGAAGCTATCGCGGCTGTGATTTTGGGGTGCTTTATAGTTTCCTGGTCGATGACGTCACCCGCCTATCACGTTCCGTCTCGCCTTGGGACTGATTTCATACTGGCTTCATGAAGCACAACGCAAGAAGCGTTCCCGCAGCGTTTTCCACGCAGCGTCTCGTTCCTTCAGGGAACTAAGGTTACATACGTAACCGGAGACGTTACTCACCCTCATACCGTTCCAAACCCGTAAGACTTTTGTTCATCTGCAGAACACAAATGAAGATATTTTTAATGAAATCTGAGAGCTTACTGTTCCTCCATTGACAGCCTACACAGCTACCACTTTCAAGCCCAGAACGATTGTTGTTTGCAGAAAAAAAACTTAATCCGAAAAATACAAAATATTAATCTCTCATGTCAGCACAACACGCTTGCGTCTTGGGGCCTGTACAATAAACCCGCTTTAGGTGGCTAGCCAGGTATGCTTTAGTTTAGTTTGTGCCATCCCTTGTTTTTAGGCACCAAAAGGAAACGTTATGTACCGGTACTGTTGCAAATTTTTTTCTAGATCTGCTGTATCTACTTCAAATTAAAGGTCACAAATGATTTGATTTGACAAAAACGTCTGGCTTTTAGCAATGCTTATAATAATAATTTTGTATGATTTTGATACATTATTATACCCTTAATCCATTACACATGTACAATTTTAATTTATCACTTATTATTAAGCACTTAGTTTAAATGAATATAAATATATAAAGGTAATACATAAGTTTTAGAATCCGTAGATAAAGCAATACAAATAACTACATGTGAGCTTAAATGTTAAATTCTCTCCTATACGTATGTAAACTAACTTCACAACTTTTACTTGGACTGATATTGCAAGATTTTTTTCTTTTAGTTGTCCTCTTTCATAGAAAGCTCTTTTCTTCTTGCTGTGTAAACAAATTTAAATTCTTAATAGTTTTCAATTTCGTAATTCTGCAGAGGAGAGAAGTGAATCTTGCTTCTAAGGCGAGAAATGAATCGCAGTTTCACTCTTTCTCAGCATGTGATTGGCTGTTCGCCACTGATGTCACACCTTAACTCCCAAACTCAGGATCAAAGCCTGAGTTGACAGAGAAGTTGATGATTAGTATAATGGTACCAACAAATCCTGGTTGATTTGGTTTTGTCAACTTGAAACTAATCCTGTAGACCTGAGTTTGTTCAACTACCATGATGGTAGTTTGTTCAACTGCCATCATGGTACAGGCCCCTGGTGCTCTTGTGAGGTAGTTGTGCCACAACTGCAGTCACATTTAGAGAAACATAATCTTTTTGAACTGCTTCAATCTGGTTTTCGTTCATATCACAGCACAGAAACAGCACTTTTAAAAGTGCTAAATTATCTCTTTCTGGCTTCTGATTCTGGTGCCCATAGTATCCTGGTTCTTCTTGATCTCAGTGCAACATTTGACACCGTGTGCCACTCTACACATCTTTCTCGACTGTCAGCAATAGGTATCACTGGTGCGGCTCTTCAGTGGTTAACTTCATATCTTTCGGATAGATAGCAATTTGTTAGGATAGGTGAGAATCGATCCCGTACCGTCACTATTTCTCATGTGTACCTCAAGGTTCTGTACTTGGTCCTCTTTTATTTCTCATTTATGTGCTGCCAATAGGACAGATCATCAGACGGCATATAATTTTTATAGTTAGGCTGATGATATTCAAATTTACTTCACGGTTAAACCCAACTCAGTTTGTCCACCCACTTCTGTTGTCTCTTGCCTTCAGGAACTTAAAACATGGATGTCTGATAACTTCTTACAGCTTAATGCTGGGAAAACTGAAATCCTGTTGATTGGCCCTAAATCAAGTTTACCCAGGCATGACATTTTTATTGATATTGATGGTGTCCAGATTAGGCCTTCAAAAACTGTGTGAAATCTGGGAGTTTTGTTCGATTCCTCGTTATATTTTCACTCACAGATCAGTCAGATTGTTAAATCTTGCTTCTTTCACTTGCGGAATATTGTTCGTATACGCCACTCTCTTAACTTTGGAGATGCGGAAACTGTTACCCACGCTTTTATAACCTCCAGATTGGACTCATGTAACTCCTTATATAGCGGCCTACACACTAAAGCTATACATCGCCTTCAAATGGTACAAAACTCTGCTGCTCGAGCCCTTACATTTAACAAAAAATCCGCACATATCACTCCTATGCTTTACCAACTTCACTGGCTTCCTGTGGTCAATTGCATCCAGTTTAAACTGTTAGTCTTAGTTTATAAAGCCTGTCATGGCACCGCACCTAAATACCTCGCTGAGTTAGTGCAACCATATGTTCCTGCTCGGACCCTTAGATCTAGCAATGACAATTTGCTTGTCGTACCCAAGTATAAACTCTCTACAGTGGGTGGTAGGGCTTTTAGTGTTGTAGGCCCTAAGCTATAGAATTAGCTGCCCTCTGATCTTCACATAGCACACATTGTGTTTATCGTGCAATTTATGCGCGAAAATTAGTTTTTACGTGCGCAGTTTTCACATGCACATGATACACACTTTGTTGCGTGTAATACACACACGCACCCCACACCACTAATTCTACCCAAACGTATAATACATATGCACCCTACACCACTACTAAACCTACCCATGCGTATCATATGCATGTAAAAACAAATTTTCGCGTATAGATTGCGTGCTATAGAGACGCATTTAGTGTGACCGGGTTGCATATATTCACCATGCTCAGAAAATAATTAATTATCTTTCATTCTATTTCTCTGTCCTCCACTTTTTCATTTTTTATGTTACATGCTTTCTTTATCAAGATTTTTTTTTATTTATTATTATATAACTTCTAATGTTAATTATTTGTAATTATTGATTGTCTCCATCTGCATTTCTGCTTGACTAATTGTTATAATAAGCAGATTGCTTGTCTCTTTGTCTGTCAACTGTTTGTATTATTTTGTGAAGCGACCTTGGGTTCTTGAATGGCGCTATAAAAACAAACATATTCATATTATTATTATTGTGAACGCTTGTTATAGAGTAGTATTTTGTAAATAAAGTGGTAAGATCTTTTTCTTTTTCTTTTTGTACAAACAAAGCACTCATGTCGCTTCATAAAATGTATGTTAAACCACTGGGGTCACATTGTATTACTTTAATGATGTCTTTACTACCTTTCTGAGGCTTGAAAGTGGTAGTTGCTTAGACTGTCAATGGAGAGACAGAAAGCTCTCAGATTTCATTAAAAAGGTCTTCATTTGTGTTCCAAAGAGTTTTCATTCATTGTTTGTTACCATAGTTTCTAATTAATTACGCACCTGTTTCTTGTTCTGTTGATGGTCATCTCAGTGTATATAAGACCTCAGTTTTCTCAGTTCTTTGTTCATCGTTGTTAATGGTAGTTGTGTTGTGTACTTAGAATCACTCTGTGTTCATTAAAATATAATTTTTTTCTGTCGCTCTGCATCACACATCTTCTAATGTCCTCATGACATTAACTGTGCCTGTGCTATTTGGATTTTTTTTTTTAAAGAACAAACAATCTGAAAATATGATTTCTATCAAAACGATTGATCTTTAAATAATGTACATTTAATATTTTAACCAATATATTAAGATGGTATAATGATAATAAGACATTATGGGACATTAAAATGTGCTGCATAATAGGAATGGCCCAGCAAATATTGCTGGAAAAAGCATCAGTCAAATCCTCCATACACTCAAGCACCGATGATATTATTTTCATTGTTGAGACACGTAAATCACCAGATTATTGAAAGAAAAGTTATTGGTTGGATCATCACTGACTCACAATCAGAGATCTTTTGTAGGATATGTTTGTATTTCATGTATTTGTGAGAACTTTGAACAACATACTGTATGTACGAATTGTAGAATCTATTGAATGTGCTGTTCAATTAAATGTCTGAAATGAAAACAAATATTGTATATATGAATGCATCTGTGTCTTGTTTCTGTTGTATTACTCACCAGAAGTCCTAGAATGGTAAGGACATGTTTATGCATGGGTGTCTCATGTCCATTCATTTAAAAATATCTCCTAGCATAAGTACAGTAGTGGTACCATGGCAAAGTCAAGATACTGTATGTTAATACCATGTATTTGATATCACAGTATTTACATGTGCTATGTGCTATTAAGGATTCGGAGTGCCACTGAAAGAAATAAAACTCAAATGATTAACATTTGTTAATGCATTAGGTCTCATGAACTAACAGGCAACAATACTTTTACAGCATTTATTAATTTAGGTTAATATTAATTTCTACACATCCTAATATTTTTTTAACATTTCAAGTTTTAGAAATTAACATTATCTAAACACGAATTAACAATGAACAATGGTATATCTGTATATTTATATATTGGTATATAATGGTATATTTGTAAAACTTCAAACTTTCTATTCAGGATTTCTTAAGCCAACATCAAAGTTAATATTAACCTAGATTAATAAATGCTGTAAGATAAAAGTTGATTTGACTTAATAGAAATTTAAATGAATAGAAATGTTTCGTTTGTCAATGTAGTTGAAAATGTAACAATAAAAAATAAACTAATCATTATGAAACTTTAAATGTAAATAAAAAAACAATTCTAAATACATTTGAATAAAACTACTTTGAACTAATAAGATAGTTTGTTACAATTCAATTTGAAAATGTAGTTAAATGGAAAAATATAAATGTATTTTAATTAAGTTAAATATTTTTAATTCATAATTTATTAATAATTGATTGATATTTTTTAAGTGGTTCTCTTAGTCGCACATATGCCATGGTATAAATCTAAGAAACATGGTAATACCATGGTACTTTTTGTTATTGCTGTATAGAGCAACATATGCTGTGTAAATCATGTGTCACTTTCCAGGGCTTAACTGAGTTTTTTTTCTTCTTCCCCTTTACAAGCTAAATGTAAAATAAAAAATAAATAAAAAAACATCTAATTTAAGTATTACTGTGTTCATGAAACATTCAAGGGGGAATTCACTAAGAATTCTGTCTGTGTTTTTTTTGCAAGGGAATAATGCAAAACATGTAATACCACAACACGCCCCAAAAATTCAATTTGCATACCAATTCCCATCTTGCAGGCCAGTTCTATGGAGGACCAAATTACTCAAAATGAAATAATGAAATAAATAATGAATTCACTAAAACAATTCAATTTATGTTTGTTCTGAAATATGTAAATAATTATTCAATAATTAATTTACTTAATTATTAATTAATTAAATCAATCAATCAATAAGTCAATGATTACTATTACGGTTTTTAAATGTAAAATTTTTCATAATAAAATGTACTTTTAAAAAAAGCCATTTTTCACAATAATATGCTGAATTTACAAATGATGCCTATTTGATGAATCATGTATCTCCAAAGCACGATTTCCCAAAATATTTTTTTCATAAGAATAGAGGACATTTCACAAATGCCAATCAACAACCAGTGGACGGTGCTTGGTGCTAATTGGTTAATCCTTTCAGATGAATTACTTAGGTCTGGCGAGTGGTGAGGTGAATTGAAAGGTTGGAAACGAACAGGCTGTAGGACTTGGTAAGTTACCTTGCTCAAGAAGGGAATGTTTTGCTTGGTGATGCTCTGTTATCTGGATTAGATGAAATAAAAGTATCTGCTAGTGGTGACAAGTGCGTCAGAGGATCTAGAAATTGATGAGTACACATGGAACACTTTACAAGCGATTGAACACAGAGTTCTTGTAGATGAGTATCAGAGGACGAGAATACGAGACAACATGCTTGGAAGACCATGGATGTTCAAGTAGATTAAATCCAGAGATATGTGAATTCGGCATTTAGAGCTAAATAAAATTGCCAATTTGCTTGGTGTGTCCATAAGCACGATTCAAAGAATGGAGCTCACTGGACTACGGTAAGATACTTAGTAGTATATTATATAACGTATACTTTGACTAGCGCTTTTCCGTCAATGTCCTCACTGTAGCCCGAGACATTCACGCAGAATATCAGATATTTTCTCAGTTATTTGTCATGCTTGCAGATGCGTAGTACATGAGAAAACTGTGAACTTGGTGTTCTTTGACTAATGTCACCAACCACATGAAGGGCCCTATCATAAATCTGGCACAATGGCTCAAACCTGTTTTCACGTCCTGTGCCACGTTGTTTAAATAGCAAATGCATTTGTGCCAATTTGTGCGCCTATAACACACCTGGTCTGAAAACGTTTCGGTTACGTATGGTAACCCTCGTTCCCTGAGGAGGGAACTCCTACGTCTCGTCGGAGGAGTTTCCAACGAATTGGGATCACGCTAGGGAGACCAATTGCCTTCGAGTGAATTAAAACGAGCCAATGAATATTGGCATGCAAGATTTGCATTCCGCGACCCGCCTGCCAGTGCGGGTATAAAGCCGGAAGCAAACGCATGAACAAACGTACGGTGTTCAGTCCTCCGCGAAGGTACAGCAAACATGGCGACGGGACAAGACGTCTCCGTTCCCTCCTCAGGGAACGAGGGTTACTATACGTAACCGAGATGTTCCCTTTCGTTCGGGAACTCCTACGTCTCGTCGGAGGAGTTTCCAACGAATTGGGATCCCTAATAAAATGCTATGGTGCTGACCCCTTACAGCGCCCAGTTTAGCTCACCGCATAGCAGTTTCTTACCTTATATGGCGGGAGCTAGCTAGGAAGAATCACACTGCTGTTCCGCAAGACCCGCTCAGTGGATTTTGGATAACATGGGGGAAGCGTGCCCAACCTGTAGGAGGGAACCCCTGCCTGCCCGAAGGGAGGCACTGGAATACATGTATGTACTCAGCAAGGACGACAGAACGGGTCTGTCGAGGGGAAGACACAGAGCTAACCCGGAGGGTAGCTGTAACGTGGAGAAATGGGTCGCCGAAGGGACCACTGTTAAGGCCACCCAGTCTAATAGCAACTCCTACGAGAGGTAATAGACCTGGCACTGGGCAATCCGCCTCGCCTGGTGCCGGAGGGGTGATGGAGGAGCTCACGAGGTTAACCGTATGTTGGGGAACCAACGGAGCAAAAAGACGCACGTATCCGGCCCATGGGGCGGGAATGGCGTAGCAAGCCGACATACCTAATTCCTTGCGCTACTGGCCATAGCGAGTACACGGGAGGAAACAGGTTCAACACGGAGGCTATAAAACCTAGCGAACGTGTTAGGTGTCGCCCAGCCCGCAGCTCTACAGATGTCTGTCAGCGAGGCGCCTCGCGCCAAGGTCCAGGAGGAAGCAACACTCCTAGTAGAGTGTGCCCTCAACCTGGGTGGGCAAGGCATGTCCTGGGACTCATAGGCCCGGACGATAGCATCCACTAACCAGTGGGCTAACCTCTGCTTGGAGACAGCCTTCCCCTTCTGCTGGCCTCCATAACAAACAAAGAGCTGATCTGAGGTCCTGAAGCTTTGCGTTCTGTCCACGTAGATCCGCAGAGAGCGGACGGGACAGAGAAAAGCTAGGGCTGGGTCTGCCTCCTCCGGGGGCAGCGCTTGCAGGTTCACTACCTGATCTACAAAGGGAGTGGTAGGAACCTTGGGCACATATCCGAGCCGGGGTCTCAACACAACGTGAGAAAGGCCCGGTCCGAACTCTAGGCACGATTCGTCGACCGAAAATGCCTGCAGATCCCCTACCCTCTTAAAGGAAGCCAATGCTAACAGGAGAGCTGTCTTTATAGACAGAATGTTTAACTCAACTGTGGGCAAGGGTTCAAACGGGGGATTCTGGAGTGCTCTGAGCACCAAAGTTAAATCCCAAGAGGGTACGGGGTGCAGATTACGAGGCGGGTTTAGCCTCCTGGCACCCCTGAGGAATCTGACGACCAGGTCGTGCTTTCCCAATTACTTACCTTCTACTGCATCGTGATGAGCGGCTATTGCGGCAACATACACTTTGAGGGTGGAGGAAGACAGCCTTTGCTCCAACCCGTCTTGCAGGAAGGAAAGCACGACTCTGATCGGGCAAGTTCGGGGGTCTTCCTGGCGGGAAGAACACCAGTCGACGAACAGGTTCCACTTCAACGCATAGAGGCGCCTCGTAGAGGGGGCTCTAGCAGAAGTGATGGTGTCTACCACAGCCTGTGGTAGGCCACCTAGAACCTCCGCGTCCCGTCCAGGGACCAGACATGGAGTCTCCAGAGATCTGGACGCGGGTGCCACAAGGTGCCCCGTCTCTGAGAAAGGAGGTCCTTCCTCAGAGGAATCGGCCATGGAGGGGCTGTCGCGAGGAGCATGAGTTCCGCAAACCAAGTCCGGTTGGGCCAATACGGCGCAACGAGCAGGACCTGCTCCTCGTCCTTCCTGACCTTGCACAAAGTCTGTGCAAGAAGGCTCACTGGGGGAAACGCATGTTTGCGAAGACCCTGGGGCCAGCTGTGCGCGAGTGCATCTGTACCGAGAGAACCTTCGGTCAGAGAGTAAAACCACTGGCAATGGGTCTGGAGAGGCAAACAGATCTACCTGAGCGGCTCCGAATATTCCCCATATCAGCTGGACCGCCTGGGGATGGAGTCGCCATTCTCTCGGAAGAGGTGGCTGCCGTGAGAGCTCGTCGGCTGCACGGTTGAGCACACCAGGGATGTGAATGGCCCGAAACGACCTCAGATGCTTCTGACTCCACAGGAGGAGATGGCGGGCGAGTCGCGACATACGACGGGAGCGTAGACCACCCTGGTGGTTGATGTACGCAACGGTCGTAGTGCTGTCCGTACGGACCAGTACGTGCTTGTGAAGAAGCAGCCCCCTGAAGCGGCACAAGGCTAAGTGCAGTGCTTGCAACTCTAGGCAGTTGATGTGCCAATGCAGTTGAGGCCCCTTCCACAGACCTGAAACTGCATGCCCGTTGTACGTGGCCCCCCAACCGCTGGCAGAGGCATCTGTGGAAACCACAGCATGCCTGGACACCTGGACTAGGGGAACTCCGGTCCGTAGAAAGGCAGGGTCCGACCAGGGGCTGAAGGTTTGGCGACAGTGCGAGGTAATGTTGACCCGGAACGTGCCGCTCTGCCACGCCCATCTCGGGACTCGGTCGTGAAGCCAGCGCTGAAGCGGTCTCATATGAAGCAGGCCGAGCGGCGTTACTGCGGCTGCGGCTGCCATATGTCCCAGGAGCCTCTGAAACTGTTTCAGTGGAACCACAGACCTGCCTTGAAAGGACTTGAGGCAGTTGAACACTGACTGGACGCGGTCCTCTGTGAGGCGCGCAGTCTGAGCGACCGAGTCCAACTCCATACCGAGATAAGAGATCCTCTGCATGGGGCAGAGTTTGCTCTTGTCCCAGTTGACCTGAAGACCCCAAGCGGTTCGCACAACAGGTCTCGCGAGTGAGCTAAAATGAGCCAGTTGTCGAGATAGTTGAGAATGCGAAAGCCATGTTCTCTCATGGGAACAATGGCCGCCTCGACGACTTTAGTGAAGACGCGGGGCGACAGGGCCAGACCGAAGGGTAGGACTCTGTACTGATAAGCTCGACCCTCGAACGCAAACCGAAGAAAGGGTCTGTGTCGAGGAAGAATCGAGACATGAAAGTACGCGTCCTTCAGGTCGATCGCTGCAAACCAATCCTGGGGACGGATGCATTCGAAGATGCGTTTCTGCGTGAGCATTTTGAACGGGAGCTTGTGCAGGGCCCGATTCAAAACTCGCAGGTCCAGGATCGGCCGTAACCCACCGCCTTTCTTGGGTACAATGAAGTAAGGGCTGTAGAACCCAGACTTCATCTCGGCTGGAGGGACCGGCTCGATCGCGTCCTTCGCCAGCAGGACATCGATCTCTGTCCTCAAGACAGGGGCATCGATTGGAGCACACCTGGGTTGGTACCACTCTCCTGCATGTCACAGAGCGCCCTGGCCTGATGGACTTGAAGGAGCATCATGGCATGCAGGGCAGAAGCAGCTTCTCCACCCGCACTGTAAGCCTTACCAGTCAGACTGGAGGAGAACCTACAGGCGTGAGAGGGGAACGTAGGAACACCCCGGCAAGTGGAGGCGGTATTAGGACACAGTTGCATAGCAATGGACCGTTCAACAGGGGGGATGCCCTCGTATCCCTTCACTGCCCCGCCATCGAGAGTGGTGAGGGAGGACGAGGGAGTTGATCTGTATCTGGCCGCGAGAGGGGCCGTCCACGATCTCGTCACCTCGTCATGCACCTCCGGAAAGAAAGGCACCGGAGCGGGAGCCGCCCCGAGAAACCAATCGTCGAGCCGCGAAGGTTCGGGACACTTTACTCATTAAGAGAATAGGGACAACCCTTTTGGACCATGCGCCGGGAGCGCCGAACATTTTTCCCATCGTTAAACTAGCAAAAGTGGATTTGGACACACCATAAGTGCACTTGCACCGTAGCCTGGGAAAACCCAGACAACTTCCGGCAAATTTAGATTTGCTCTGAAAGTTAATCTGGCAAAGAGCTCATTCAAGCCCATTTCCAGTCCGCAGAAATCGCGGCACCAATCAGAAACGTTGGGGCGGGCTTTACACGATGACGACAGCGCAGCCAGCAACTGTGAAGCAGATTTTGTACATTAAAAAGATGGATGCCGCCGTGGAACATCACTCGTTCGAATCAGCTATAGCGTCTGTTTTAACCAATTTAAAATATCCTTTTCGTTATAAACCCGAGCAAAGAACAACACTCAAAGCCTTCATGTCTAAAAAATATGTTATCGCTGTCTTACCGACTGGATTCGGCAAAAGTGTGATATACCAGTGTGGCGAACAGGACGATCGAGCCGAGGAAGTGAGAGAACGGCGTGAGTGAGGCCGGTCTCGCATCTCTCACGGAGGAGCGGAAGCATAAAAGGAGGAGCGACGACGGTGAAGATCGAGAGGACAGGCCTGAATTTTATTTGATGTTTTGTTTTATTATGTGTGGTGGAGTCAGTCGACCGTGAGGGACTTTCCGCCTCCTCCTTCCCATAACAACTAGCCCCGTTGGTCAATACTAAACGAATGGGTGGGTCTTAGCCATAGACTGTCTTAGCGAGAGCCCTCTGCATACGTCATCTCCTTCATCGCTCTGATTGATTTTTAGGTCTATCCAATTGCGCAAAGAGGCATTTGAGGGACGTCCGTTGGTGACGCCCCTTTGGAAATGATTTGTCTATGGAGCTTTGCCAGACCCTAACTCAGAAGGGTCTGGTTTTAACCAGGCTACTTGCACCGTCCACTGCCTGTTGATTTGCATTTGTGAAAGGTCCTCCATTATAATGTAAAACATCTTTGGGAAAACCGTGGTTTGTAAATACATGATTCGTTAAATAGGCGTCATTTGTAAATTCAGCATATTATTATGAAAAAGCACATTTTATTATGGAATTATTTTAAAACAGTAAAATCATGTGAAAGAAGATATTGTGAAATATATCAAACTACAAATGTTATATTTTCATGGAATTTTGCTAAATAAATAGATACATTTATTGATTGATTGATTTCATGATTTAATTTATAATTAATTAAATTATTTTATTATATCAGAATAAACTGGTACATTTAATTGTTGTTTTTTTTAATTCATTATTTATTTAATTTTCAGTCATTTGATCCTCCATAGTTCTAGGTTGTGGAAGTTGCAGATGACTACCACTATCTAGTGTACAATTCTGAGACTCTACAGAACCACTCCACCTTTTCAATCCAGACGCCTAACTTGTCTCTATTGAATGCACAAAGTGTGCTTGTCTACACAGCATTTCTTTATATATGCTAGGTTATAACACTCTTCTCCATATTACTGCTGCCATAGATCTTATTCACAGCAGCGAAAGAATGAAAGGGAGGCTGTGAGGGACAGACATGCATCTCTTCAATGGGCTGTACTGTTATTTAATGTGTTTTTGGATTGTTCTGCTCATGAAACACTGGAAAAATATCTTTCCAAGAAATTTCAGTAGACAAAAAACTCCCGACAATATAAGCTATGAAAAATTGTAAGGAGCTTTTTACAGCGGATTCGATTGGAAACACGGCAAGTCTATCCCTCACAGCCTCACTTTCATACCTGTCATGGCGCTTCTCTGAATAAGGTCTATGATCAACATAACATTTATACAGACATTTAATTTTAAAAAGAATTACAGAAAAAAATAATTGTGTAACTAAATGCTATTTAAGATATCAAAATAACACTGTTTTTTTTTATTTATCTGAATGAGGTGGAATCTAAAATAAGTCAAATTTGTATAGTAAAAGGTGTTTTTGAGCTGAAAAGAATGAAAATGAAATTATTATTATTATTATTATCACTATTTCATTGCATTCAGCTTCTGGTTAAACTGGATTGCAAGGGCTTAGTGAATAGAAAAATAAAATATATAAAAAAATGTGCTTAAAGATTATGCTCTTTTTAGTGAATTCACCCCTCAGTCTCATTTCCTCCTAAATATAAATCGATTCATCACACGTGCCTCCAAATGTACATATCTCTGTCAAACCTGGTATAGTTCATTTTAAAAGGAAAAAGAAACTGCCAAAAACCTCATGATATTACAATTTTGTTTTAGCAACTTGATATTTTCACTTTTTTAATTTATTCTTAAAATAGTTCATAATAAAAAAGTATTTAATGTAAATGAATCTAAGACTTTCTGAACTGTCTCTGGAGGTGTCAAGACTTGGAGGTGAGCACTGTGCAAACAAACACAAGCACAAAAATCAATCTCAGAAAAGCCGAATACAAGAGCTTTTCTCCGACCCTTTACAATACAAAAGCTAAAAGTAGATTCCATGTTTGCTTTTCTGCAATTAATCAATTCTTTCCTTTTCATTATGTCCGTTTTCTTCCTTTTACTTTATGTTCTCGTAGTCCTGTTTTCGAACCTGTAAAAGGAAAATTGCTACTTGAGTTTGAACTTTATAAGACTGGACTGCGTTATGGAGCAGAGCATTACCCACATTCTACATCTGTCATTTCCACAACGTTATTCATGTTAAATAAGATTCTCTACAAAGGTACAACATATAAAACTGTTAAATATATAACTCGTAGGCCTTTTCAAAATACATATAATGACATCTCACTCCTGGTAATCAGAAATGACAATTTTATGTTCTTTTTTAATATTTTCTGACGATAAGCAATGGGATACTCTTCCATTTAACCTTCTATGTTGTCCAAAATGTTGCTACTGAAAAATGCTAATTAAATTTCTTGATGTGTTTATGTGTACAGTATCTATATCCTTGTTGTCCTTGGAATACAGTGCTTGGTTCAGTTCAAGGAAATCTGTAAAGTATTAAAGGTTCTCCTTGGATTGTGATAAATGGGAATGTTCGACCCAGTCGTTTCAATGTTCAACGTCAGTGTTTCCATTTGTAGACCACAGCGTCATAGCAAAGTCTTTCTATAGCTATATCAATCTCTCTCTCTCTACATTTAGGTTTATATATTTATTTTTTTCTTTGCCAAAATTGTTACTTTTGAGTCTTTCCCTCAGTCCGTGCTCACGTAGTCAATGTTTTTTTGTTTGTTGTGTATAATTTTTCCTCTTTGGTCTGTAAAAAATTAGCGCCAAAAATGTACTCCAGCAGAAAGCCGTTTCACAGAGCAGTTCACAGTCTGGGTCGGAACCGCTGGTGGAGTCCCATAAAGCCTGTGTCTGATTTAGTCTCAGACAGGATAGGCACCTCATTGTCCCGTGCTGCACTCTGAAAGTCCTCAAGGCTCCTAATGTCTGTGAGGCGCTTTGTGAACGTACAGTGTGTTCTCCGTGGCACAAGGGGGTGCTGCCCATTTACAAAGCAGAGACTCAGACAGGTGTTAAGCCGATGAGATATAGCAAGTATCTACAGCAGGTGGGCGAAGCTGCAAGAGGCCTCGTCTCGTAGCACTCCAGGAACCCCTCCCACTGTTAGGACACCTAGATCAACCAGAAACACACAGGGAGACAAGATTAATAATGCAATTCTAAGGATGTAGGGATGCTATGAAAAGTGGCACATTCAGACACATTCAATACTATGTAGGCATAGCAGGATTACTTTTGGGTGATTCTATAATTGCAGGATTGTGGCAAGCAGGACGAGGCCGGGGGCCCCGGGGGTGCTCTCTCAGAAAATATTTTTATCTATAAAGTTCTTACGCCAAGAGTTATTTTGTAAAACGTCAAAATTGTTACTGCAATATCAATATATATATATATATATAATGATTTCATTAGTGCCATGTGCTCTTAGCATTTATCTCTAGCAAAAATAATCTGAATCCATAATAATCTGCAATCCCTGACAGACTAAAGTTTTCAGAAGCTGCTGCATATGTTGGCCAATATAACTGTAAAATTGTTGGCCGGTTTTTCCTAACAGAATTCCCAAACAAGGTTGTGGAACCTTGAAAAAAATTCTTGAATACAAATATATATTCTGTAATGTTCTTTTGTTCTACCCACTGTGTGAACCTATGAAAGTAAATATCATCACAGATATCTCAGTGTTTATTTTTAAAAGCAATTCTATAAAATGGAAATGGTCTTAATGGGAATATTTCATAATATGAAATATACTTCATAGAAAATATATTTTATTATATTACAGTATAATAATAGTGTCTTAATCATTATTACCCTTATCATTAAAACCCTTTTAATGCCACAGAAGAGATCTCAGAAATATCAAATGAATACTCAAACAATAAGCCAAAAGTCTCAAACATGTCTCATCAACATGTATCTGTGCTATTCCCACCATATAAGTCGTAAAGCCCTTACAATATGACAACAGTTGTTTAACATGATACAATGTGTAAAGAATGTGTTTTTATTTATTTATCTAAATGCATCTGAACAAAAATAAAACCATTTCATTTGGATATATATATATATATAATGATTTCATTAGTGCCATGTGCTCTTAGCATTTATCTCTAGCAAAAATAATCTGAATCCATAATAATCTGTTTCCCTAACAGACTAAACTATTTAGAGAAACTAGTGGTTTACATCTGGCTGGTCACTGGTCCAGTCTGATCAGAGAGCAAGTGCTCAACAGAGACACTTAAACCAGCTGTTGTTTTTTTCCAAGAGGGAGGTAAAATTTAACCATTTTAGACTAGACAAGTGGCTATAGGCTGGGTGCAAGTTCGATTCATTTTAATCTGTGACGAAAGTCAAAGATATTACAATTCTGTTGTAATCAAGTTAACATTTGAAAACTGTTGCATTCCTCAGCACCTGCCAAAGAAAATGCTCAGAGATCTCACCACCATCTGCTAAATGGTCTACTGCCAGGCTGGAAAAAGGCACCAAATCATGCCAGCATGGGCTGCTGCTTAATTTACAATAATGAACTGTTGACTCTTGCATGGGGGAGCAGATATTCATGGATTTAGCAGGTGCTGGATAAAACATTACTGAGTCTGAATACGGAATAACAGGGATAATCAGGATGAAAATGAACTCAGGAAAGTGATAAAGTGACCCAAGAGTGCGGAGGCTAAAGACAAGAGCATGCTATTGTTAAACCATTTGTGCCCAAATTTTTCTTAATGGTTTCATGCATATAGTCGTGTTAATAGTGTCCTATGTGAACATGTTCTGCATTTATTTTCCCCAGGTTTTTCTTTTTTTTCTTGAAAATCGTATTTGAATGTGCGGCAACTATAGTTGCCGGTGGGCAAATATGTTGTATGCACCCCTCAATGTCAAATATGAATAGAAGGAGAACATCTATCTCAAAATCACTGCTTTCAACAGATCAATCTGTATACATAAACAAATATATTGTGTATAAAAGTCGAAGAACATTTGATGCGAACCCAAAAAAGCTGCATCTAGCTTATAATGTAAGATTTTTGCCCATCCTTTGGAAAATGCAGTTTTAAAAGTAATAAATTATCACTTTAACCAGTAGATGGCTGCAGAGCTCAACTATTTGCTATTTGCTATTTGACTAAATAAAAGACATCTTTTCACACTTTTTTCCAATTGTATTCATATCTACATATTATGAAATCATAATTATAACAATAAAAAGTTACTTTTTGTCAGTTTAGGCATTGTTTGTACTGGGAAAAAAATCTGTTTTTCAATAATGTTATATTATGATTAGAATCAAATGATTTTTGTCAATGGACAAAATTCATCCTCAAAATCAGAAAGAACACACAGACAGAACTGAAGTGGCACACTTCACAATTTTTTGAATGACAAGAATTCTTTCACAATTTTTTTTAATTATATGAAAAACAGATGTTTGATATAAATGATAAACTGTAAAGACTCCAACTTTTCTCTTTGTAACATACTGATAAGGTTTGATTCTAATCATAATGTAACATTTTTGAAAAACTGACTTTTTTCAGCACAAAAACGGCTAAACTTTGAGAAAAAGTAACTTTTATTGTTATAATTATGATTTCATAATTTGTAGATATGAATCTAACTGTAAAAACCTTCAGTACTTTTACTGGTATCTACTGGTTAAAGTGATATTTTTTGTACTTTTAATAAACTGCATGAAATGAAGCCGCTAACTCCTGCATTAGAATCCCATTTTGCTCTAAGCAAAGTTTTAGCAATTGGCTTACATGTGAATGACCATATGCAGATGTTAACAAAACATGTGAATGTCCATGTGCAGATGTTAAAAAAAGATTAACTAGTGAATATGTTTACAAAGATTAACTAGTGAATATGTTTACAAAGATTAACTAGTGAATATGTTTTAAAGCCTATGGCAAGGCTTTAGAGCAGGGATGGGCAAACTCAGTTTTGGAGGGCCACTATCCTGCAGAGTTTATCTCCAACCCTTATTAAATACTATTAATATTTATTATTTATTAATACCCTAGTAATCTTAAAGACATTGATTAGCTAGTTTAGGTATGTTTGATTATGGTTGGATCTAAACTGTGCTGGACAGTGGCCCTCCAGGACTGAATTTGCCCATTCTTCGTCTAATTTGCTCATTTTAGAGAACTTTAGGCAAGATTTTGCTTGTCCATACAGTATGCTTTTGACTTAGGGTATGTTTACATGACAACAATGTACTTAAAACGGAAGTTTTTCCTTTGTGTTTTTTGCGTACAGATGACAAAACGTTTCCCATTCACACGGATCTGCGAAAACAGTTGAACATGCTGTATTATTCATGCCAGGCCAGTAGTTGGCGAAGTAACTTTGTAGAGAAAAAAAACGACATGCCTATGACTGAACATTTCAGTTTTCGCAAATTTCCTTACAAGGAGACGATAATCAGTTTAAAAAACGTGCACAGTAGTCGTTGTTTTCAGTTACTTCAGCCTTTCTTCTTCAAAATGTCACATTTAAATAAAAGTTGTCTTGACATTTCTTTAAAACAATTTTAGAAATTGTTAGAAAATTTCACAAATTATTACAAAGTAAATACACTAATCCTACACCATTTTCATTGTATATATTTGATATATTGTATATAATATACTGGACAGCTGCTATTAAGATGAATGAAAATGCAAACAGTAGATCATTCTCTATGCGGTGGCATGTCACTTGGTGGTGCTATAATTGAACAAAACATGAAATTGTCTCTAACTACAGTACCATTGGTCAGATTGAAAATCAAACGTTGTATTTGTTAACATTAGTTAATGCACTGTGATCTAACATGAACAAACAATGAACAGCTGTATTTTTATTAACTAACGTTAACAAAGATTAACAAATACAGTAACACATTTTTTTAAACTAATGTTAACAAATGAAATCTTAATTTAAAGTGTTGCAAATTATTTAAATATTCAATATTTTTTACCTTGCCCTATTTATTTACAGCATTTATTGAGGATTCGACTTGGGTGTTCATGTGGTAAACAAGCTCTGAGCTGCATCTGGACCTTAAATGACATTTACCATCTCTGAATTTGCAAAACTCTTCATACCATCCAAGTTTTGGGGAGGTTAAAGTCAGAACACACAAAATGGCTAAATATTATCCAGATATAAAGTTTAGATGATTGGAAAGTGATAAATATTTGCTGAACCCAGCAGTATCCATCAGAAGTTATAATGTCGGTGTAGTGTGAAGGGTTTGAGCTTGCTAAACTCCCTCTGGCAGAATATATAGCTTTGCCCCTTGAGGGAAATTCATGCAAGCTATAGCCTAACTGGATTTATCTTAATCATGCTTTTCATGTTGCATTTTCCCAATAAACAGCTTGGGAATTGCCGTATCACAGCTCCATATGAATAAATTAATCACATAAAATAACTGAGGGATTGTGTAATATGTAGTTTCCTTAATAATTATATACGGACTGATTCCCTATTGAGGAACTTACTGTACATTTTAACTTGTATGTCTCACAGTCTGTTTTCAGAAGCTGCTGCATATGTTGGCTAATGTAACTGTAAAATTGTTGGCCGGTTTTTCCTAACAGCATTCCCAAACAAGGTTGTGGAACCTTGAAAAAACTGGTGGAAACAATTAATAGTAGCATTTTGGCAAAAAAAAAAAAAAAAGGTGTTTTGTCAAATTTTGTATTTTGTAATGTTCTTTTGTTCTACCCACTGTGTGATCCTATGAAAGTAAATATCATCACACATATCTCAGTGTTTATTTTTAAAAGCAATTCTATCAAATGGAAATGGTCTTAATGGGAATATTTCATAATATGAAATATACTTCATAAGTAAAACATATATATTATTATATTACAGTATAATATTAGTGTCTTAATCATTATTACCCTTATCATTAAAACCCTTTTAATGCCACATTGTCTCTGCTTTTTTGTTTCAGAAGAGATCTCAGAAATTTCAAATGAATACTCAAACAATAAGCCTCAAACATGTCTCATCAACATACTGTATCTGTGCTATTCCCACCATATAAGTTGTAAAGCTCTTACAATATGACAACAGTTGTTTAACATGATACAATAACAATGTGTTTTTATTTATTTATCTAAATACATCTGAACAAAAACAAAACCATTTCCTCTGTATATATATATGTATATACTAGGGCTGTCAAATGATTAATCGCGATTAATCACATCCAAAATAAAAGATTGTGTTTACATAATAAATGTACTGTACTGTGTATAATTATTTTATATATATAAATACATACACATGTTGTATATATTTAAGAAATATTTGCATGTATATACTATATATAGATTTATATATAATTTATATTATATATAAATATAAATATTTTATACATAAATAAAAAGATTTTCTTAAAAATATAAATGCACGTGTATGTATTTATATATAAAATAATTATACACAGTACACACACATTTATTATCTAAACACAAACTTTTATTTTGGATGCGATTAATCTTAATCATTTGACAGCCCTAATATATACATATACTGGTCGTGTAATATCTTCAGGTCGGGCTCCCTGAAGAGACCAGCTCAATTAAAAAAAAATAAAAATAAAGTAATAATAACAATAAACTAAGAGGTTACCTTAATTCTGTATAAATATGATGTTTTGTGTGGTGAAGCCTTAAAATAAGAGCTACTCAATAGTAGCATGTCTCTTAACAAATTGCTCGGGCTGATACTTGGAAAAGACTCTTTTGGCAGCTGGAAATGGGAGGTTGGCAAAGTAACAAAGAAACCTTGTAATGGCTGCCTGGATTGTCTGGGTGAAATAACCAGCTTGGGCAGTGACAGATACAGAAGAGTGGCACCAACTCTACAGAAACCAACCGTCCAATTAGGTCATTTGACATTTTTTTTTAGCAAATTCTTTTTTTTTTTTTTTTTTTTTTTTTTTTTGGTGTTCATAAATACTGCATGGTGTTGAAACATGCCCCAGTCATGAGTAAACGGTGGTCAATGTTTCTCTCTCTGGGAAGGATTCAAAATGGAGGTTCTTGTTCTCCAGTGCTGACTTGGCTCCTTCAGACAGGAGCTGGCAGTGGGCGCTAATGGTTTGCAGAGGCCAAATGCTTGCTTGGAGGAGCAGCTGTCATCTCTATGGCGATGTTGTCCAAGCTCAGGCAGGGATGTGTCCTGTGGTGCCACGCTGGCGCATGGGGATCAATTACGCAGACCCCAACACCCACAGCAGCAATGCCTTGGCATGTGGCATCCGTGACCTCCCCATGTTTTTTTTTACCCTCAGTATATTCACTTTCCTTTTTCGCTTCAAACACACTTCAGCGTAATGGAATAGTTCAATAGTTCAGAAGATGTTACAAAAAAAGTCATTATGAACTCTTCCTCATTTTGTTCCTTACTTGTATAATGTTTTTTTCACGGGACACAAATGTAGAAATTATGAAGAATATTTATGTATCTCTTAGAACTAAAGTTCTTGGTGACCAAGTAACAACAGTGCATGGTAACCAAGCCTGTAATGCTCCAAAAAGAAAAGAAAATCAACACAGAAGTGTCATGAAAGTAGTCCAGCAACATCATCTCTACCAAAGCTCTTAAATCAATTGACATTGGTTCTTGCGTGTCCTTTATGATGACTTACAGGGTTTTGAAATACCTGTACATGTGGGAGAGCAAATGACAGAATTTCATTTTTGGTTGAATTATTCCTTTCACTCCCCGTTTACCGACGAATCTCACCAAACGGCAGCACTTCAAACCATGGGACGCCCCTACATTTTCAAAGCCAGGCATCACTGATGAGCAAGCGTTTTCTCTGTTTGCATGTGAAAGATTGCTGATTACTGCAATCAGTATTTCTCTCTCATCTCAAACTCCACCGATACTACAGATTCAAGGACCCCTTTCCATGTTTAAATTCTACACAATCAACCTAATAGCTAATAGAATAGTTGATTAAGAGCCCTCTCGTTCTGATGGTATAATCAGAGAATTAAGGAGTAGTGTTGTGAAACCTAACAAAAGAGGAAACATAATGAGCTCAATTAACAGAATTCAGAAGACCTTCCACATTTCAGAGGAAATGCTTAATATTGAATCCTAATATGCTGACAACCCTGGTATGGTGACAGCTAACAGCTAAATTCATTCCTTTTTAGAATCTCACCAACCAGCTAGTCAGATGTTGTACAAGTCGACCATCCAGACCCATCTTATTCTTTTCAGAGCTGCATATGTTGCTCGGATTAAAAAAAGACTGGAAATGACTTGAAAACGTTAAACGAACTTCATGCTAATGTGGTCATTGTCTTTTTTTAGCCCTTCATCCTTATATAATACTTCTGTTCACTCATCACCCTCCTTTGACTAATTTCAATTGTTCCTCTAACTAAACAGTGTGAGATGTCATCAGATAAGGTAAAGCTTCATCAATGCCTGTATAATGACATTGAGCCGCCCGCCAGAGATGACCGGCAATGCACAAGAGACGTCTACTGCTCGTTTAATCTGTTGTTGAAATAGAGGTGATGACAATCATATGAATCACTCAGGAGGGAAAGAAAAGAATGAGCAAATCACAAACATGATAGCGGTAATGACTGTTTATTCGAACAGGATAGGCCTACAGGGACTCTTGGGTTGATTAGTGATCATTCTCTTATTGAATAGCAGAAACTAATTTTAGCCGGAGCATACTGGAAATTATTTGATGAGTTCCTTTGTCTCTTGATAATAGCTGGTCAATTAAAAACAAAACGCAAAACATGAATGCCACACCACAGTTTAAGTATGTGCCACTTGCCAGACCACATCTCCAACATGTTACGTGATCGAAACATATCTGTTCATTTACGCAAAGGCCTTTCTTTTGTTCTGTATACAAAGTCCATTGCCACCAAGTCACATCTCATCTCGCCCAATGAGTACCACATTTTCAAGAAACTGTGCCAAATTTAACAATAGTTCATCTATGAGAAATGTACCTTAAGACCCCTGTGTTCTGTTCCATTCTTGCTCTCCATTTTTTAATGCAAAAATTTTACAAGACCTTACCGAAATACATTCCTTCAGACTCACTTTCTTTCCTGTTCCCAGTGGATGAGTGATGCCTGGCAGTACCCTCCCAGGATGGTACAAGGTCACTTTCAAAAACCTCCATACACTGTCTAATATCTACCCAACATAACTAATACAGCATATTCTTACAATGCCCCAATCTGAGATGATTTGTTAATAATATCTTAAAATATCTGATTCACAAAAAACAGTACTTTACAATGTTCAGCGAGTGAAAACATATCTTTGCTAAACTTATAATTATATTTTACTCACCAGTGTGTGTGTGTTAGAGCCTAAGTATGTATTAGCCAATGGCTAATGATAGACATTATTTAGTCACCCAGAGTGAAGATTTATACACATATGCAAGTGATTTACTCGCATTGTAGTGGGTTGCAAACTGAACTGAACATATAGGGCAGACACACACACACCTGAACACAATGACACAATCAAATGAATTACTATGACAGCAAAGGCGGAAATGCTGCAAAACACAAACAGAGTCCTGATAGTGTGACAGAACACCACCTCTTGGAAGGTGCTTCCTTGCGCCACATAGAGAAGGCAACGAGGATGAGGAAATGGTGAAGGGATGGTAAATGGGCTGGCCAAGGGTTTGCGAAACAGGCAAAGGATACAGGAGGACAGTGCTGAAGGTGGTGGTGAGAGCCAGGGAGGAGCCTTGAGCAGGGAGGAGACATGAGTAGAAGCATGATGGACGGTGCCCAGGCCACAGCCAGAACTGCTGCCGCCAGAGGCAATGACGGTGAAGTCGGAGCCCACCGCATAGTCAAAGGGCAGAGGTGATGGAGCGACGTTGAAGACCCCTACGGCCACCACTGAGCCACAGTGACGACCTCCCTCGATGAAGGTGTGAGTCTGGAGGTTAGAGGGCGAGCTGGAGCGACCGAGGATGGTGGTGGAGCCTGAGGGTGGGCTGAGTGGGCAGGGTGCGCAAGTTCACAGCACAGATGTCTGTGGTCTGAACCAGGTGGAGCGGACTGACTGAGGGAGCTCGGCAAGGCTAAAAGGCAGATGGTCCCACACTCGAATCGTAGGCGGAAGGAGCGACAGCACGGGGGTCAGGGTGACAGGTTGAGGAGGAGCAAAATCTGAAGAGGTTGTGGCCGGAATCGTTGGTTCCTCTTGCCCAGGCAGAGACGGTTCCCAGCTGACATGAGGTGGATCCACACCACTGAGAGGAGTGGACACAGAGGAAATGGTGGGAGATGGTGACAAGAAGGTGGCAGGAAGGGCTGATGACAAGACTGGAAAGTACAAAATAGTCCAATGATAAAGGCTAAGTCCTCTGTAGTGGTTGTGAGATGTGGTGGGAGTGGGAGGATGGGTGGGACTGACGGGACAAATGAAGATTGTCTTAACTGAAGGTCTGAACCTGGTGCTGCCAGAGTCTCAGTGGCGGGAGGATAGGCAGGGCTCTTTTCCTTGGCCTCCCATTCCACGATGGCTCCCTCGGCAGTGGATGGAACAGCTGGCATGTGCACCTGGTCAGACTTGCGCATCTCAGGCTCCATGCCGATGTTGGGCTCACACACCCCCGATGGCGTTGGCTCGCACCTTGTGGTGGAGAAGGGCTTGATGTCTGCGGTGGGCTCAAACTGCTTTAACTTAACTAAATTCCTCCCGGTGTTTCTCGAGGGAGCATTCGGGCCTGCTCAAGGCATACAGGGAAGTCCATGATAAACTTTTTTTAAAAACTACATAAAACGCAATAAATCGCCACGTCTATTTTCACTTTTGGGTCGGTTCTTCTGTCACGGGTTTTGACAGAAAAAATGCAGGAAGAGGACAGCCTTTAATAATCCAGAAGATAAATCCAATGACATTCCATACAAGGCACACATAGAAGAGACCTGACAAACACACACAATACTTACCTATTTTGTGGTTATAACTATTAAGAGTACGGTATGATGATTTATAATACACAATGAACATAATTTTATCCACACAGTTATAATGGATTATATATTATATATACTATAGTTTCATATCTTTTACTTTCCCAAGTCTCATATCTTGACATTGTTTACTTAAGACCTGCACAGTAGCATACTACATATTATGAGTGGTCTTTTACTGCTTAAAGTCTTAAAAGCCTTAAAGCCTTCTTTTAAACATCTAAAAAGATTTATGATGTGGTCTTAATATTTATAAGTGGTCTTTGTTTGCTTTAAGTAAAGTAACAAAAGCTACTGTAAGTATTCTAGCCATAATATATCATGAAGTGGTAAAATCAAAGTCGTGTGTAAAAGTACAAAAGAAAGATACATTTACAATGCAAATCATGTTTTAAAGTTATAACCACAAATAGGTAAGTATTATAATGCATTGTAAATATTGTCATGATTATTTATCAGATGATACAACACATTATAAAGTTGTTTATAAGGCATTATGCATGTATTATAATGCGTTAAGAATACCAATGTAATGTATTATAAATACAGGCTTCATAGAAAGTGTTACCAAATAATCTAGTGAAACTTATAATACATTTAGTCAAAAATTGCAATCAGAGGGAAAAATGTACAAATAATATAACAAATGTCAGACTTTAATAGCTGATGACAGCAGACAGGAGCTGAGGTGTTGTGTGTCCACATTTTCATTTCCTCCTATTTCTTCTACGTCTCGTCTACACACCTGCCGTGATCACCCATCTGTTCTCATAATTAGCCCTAAGCGTGATCTAATTACCATTGATAAACATCCCAGAGTTCTTCTTGTGGACAGCAGTCAGCTTATAACTGATCTACATGTCTTATGATAAAGTCTGAAGAGCTCTATAGAGCCAAGTGATACAGTTAAAGTCAACATGAACCAACATTTGCTGTCTAGTGCTGGGGATTTAGATTCATACCAGTAAATCTTCTGAAACCGTTCACTAAATTTCATTCAAATTTTGTTGATATTCGTTCAGTGATTTGTTCAATTAACCTTCCTGCAAGTTACATAACTATGTCAGTAGTTGGGGACAAGTGAGTGTGTTATAGGTGAGTCATTGAATAATTTACTCAAATTATTTGATATATAAATAAACATGTGAATGTTAAAAGTTCAAATCTACTAAGTGTCATGGTCAGTTCATGTTAGGTTTCATAGTCATGTTCTATTTAGTTTCTAGGTCATGGTTTACATCGTCATATATCATACTTGTGGTAGCCAATCAGCAGTAGGGGGCATGTACACTCATGATGGGGTAGTGAGCAAGAGCAAGATTTGAAGAAAGACTTCAGAAAAAGAGATGGCTGAGAGACATTACAAAAGAGAAAAGGTCAGAGCAATATCACTAAAAAAAAACAAGGGTTATCAGACTGTAAAAAAAAATGCTGTAAAAAACGGCCAAATTCTAACAGTAACATACTGTTCACCTTTTTATTTAGCCCACTACTATTGACTGTTATTTTTTTTATATATTTTTTTGCTGTAGTAATGTCCTGTGTGATTTTAATTTCCAACCTATTTTAAGGTTTCCTTTTTGACCTAGAGTTGTTGCCAAAATAACAACATATTTTAGTGTTTGCAAATTGAAATAATTACAGAAATGTACTGTATGTATTACAGTAAATGGCTGTAAAGTAATTTACACTATTTATACCATAGAAGATGTACAGTATGTTGCTGGCATCTCTGCTGCCAGTATTTTACTGTAAAATAAATTTTTTTTTTTTTTTTACTTTTTTTTTTTTACGGTAATAAGCTGTAATGCAATTTCACAGTATCCATACCATATAATTAAAGTAGATTTTTGGCAACTCTGCTGCCAGTATTGTACCGTTATTTTACAGAGAAATTGCTTACTGTACCTTTAATTACTAAAGCAAATACAGACCAGTAAAATAAAGTGTGACTTAAAAGATATGAAATCATTAAAAAAATCTAACGCTTATGATTTTTTGGCCTGTTTTTTTATATTTGGTAGGTGAATGCTCTAATTCTCTGAGTACACCTTCCATTGACATGAAATCAGAACTGATATACATTTTTCTACGCAGATGGTGCTATTATGTGTAATTCATCTGTACACATTATAAAGAAAAAAAAATATGATAATTTAGTCTTTATTAAGACATGCATAATGGCTTTATAATCTTTAATTAGTTTATAATATGCACTGCCTCTCAAGACAGAGAGCTGACTATTCTTTTTTGCTGACTTCCACTCTGGAATGAAAGCTCATTTTTCACATCCTAATCAAATCCCAATGGATAACATCAAGCCTCGCTCCATTTTTTCTCTCTCTCTCATTGAACATCCAATTTCACTCTAAAATACTGTATGTGACATTATGGAATTGAGAGTTGCGAACATAGTTTCATGTCACTTTAAGAGCAGTGTTTATGAGAACATGTAAGTCTCACCGTTGTAGTTTTCACTCTGCCGCTGGGCTGTGTACAAGTCCAGCCTGATTTATTTACTAACAGGTCACAGCCTTCATCCTCTAGACAGGGTACCATGTCACACCACTGCCTGGTCTTCACAATACGAGCTGTGGATCAAGACCAGAGAAAAGGTTAAGATGATATGATCAGGAAGACAAGCACAAACACAACAATAATACACACCCCCAAAAGCTTCTGGACAATGTATGAATGTCTTTGTATTAGATGACAAAATATGAAACCCACTGTAATTTATTTGAAATAAAGACAGCACAAGCACATGTTTCAAGAAAAAAAAAAAACTGCTTGTTAGGTTGGAAAAAGTATTGTGACACAATGGAACATATCCATGTCAAGTCAATCCAAGGGCTAACTGAGTTCAAATATCCAATATAAATCACATTGACAGCAGTTGGTAATCACACAACACCAAATATATAACAAAATATCTGAACCTTTCAGACTGCGTCACTGTTGATTCACTTTTAGTTATTTAGCTTCAAGCATGTGTCAAAAGATTTCACTTTTCAACCCATCCGAGATGTCCCTGCTAGTCAAGTATAAAAGAGGTAACTGTAACACACTAAACTAGTGTTGTGGATGATATAAAATAAGACATCACCTTATGGAAGCATCTTATTGTCACAGTTATCTTCTGCACCTTCTGTCTTCGTCTGCACTACACTTCCCAGAATCCTCCTTGTCTCTACACCTGAACTCCCTCCCTCAATCACCCACCTGTTTTTCGTCATCATCATCCGTGTCACCTGTCCTCACCTCATTGTTAATTGGTATCTGTATTTAGTTTCCTTCTGTTCAGTTAGTCTTTGTCGGTTCTCGTCTATGGTTATCTATGTTAATGTCAATATCACGTTGTGAGTTTCATCTGCCTGTTTGCCTGCCTGTACCTGTTTTGAGTTTATTATTAGTAAATGTTTGCATTGGAGCCTTTTTGACTCAGCCTCTTCTTCAACCCCCACCACAACCCGTGACACTTATGCTACATGAGCAATAGAAAGGTCCATTTTTTTTTTTTTTTGAAAGGATGGTCATCAGTTTAAAGAAAGGTTCGTCACAGATTTCTCAAGTAGATGTATTTGAGGTTCATCATGGATAATCACTTTTATATAAAAGTATGTCACTTTAACACACCTGCATTAGCATTAGTCCCTTGGGAGAGACTGTCACAATATAGAGCTGTCTCTTATTTATTTATTTAGACGATACAATCATAAAGCCATTGCTTTAGAAATTTATATTTCAAACTTTACATGCCCTTCGAAATGTATGTTATGTATGCAAATAGGTTTACATAACATAACTATAAAAATCATGTATAATTTAATTTCGATCCAAAGCAAAACATGTAAGGTTACAGTTTCAGGAAATATATTAATAAACAGTATGTTTATGAAATGTCATGCCTGATATCTTTTAGATCCTGAAATAATAAATAATATATTAGTTATATAATAATTATATATACTGTAATTTCAGAAATGTTGTCTGTCTTTTGAGTATTAGAAAATGATTAGTGTACATGTGGAAATCTTGATCTTACTTCAAAAAAGCTGTGCTTGAACATATGCTCATTCCTTCCCGTGTATAATATAGAAACATCTTTCTTTTTTCCCCTTTCTGCAGGCTTAAAGATGCAAGATAATTAATTCAGTCAAGGTGTTGTCCTCTGTTCCATTTGATTGACAGTACATCATAACATTACATCATGTGCATACACAAATGCAATTGCCCTCCACTACAGATATCAACATCAGTTATCTTCAGACATCTCAAAATGTCTGATCCATTTCCTGAAAGAAGAAATCACAACTGTCAAGGCTGCATAAACTCCTATTCAGTGTTGGGCAAGCTACTTGGAAAATGTAGTGAGCTAAGCTAGAAGTTACTCTACATTAAATTTAGCTTCACTACACTGAAGCTAATGTAGCAAGCTAAGCTACAGCAAAATGGCAAAAGTAGCTTACTACATCCATTTTTTTGTTATTCATTTTTATCATTTTTAAACATCATGTCAGTCAAAGGCAGGCATCATTTATCAGTTCAATTGTTTATTTACAAACGGTTCCAAAAAAAAAACATAACTATATAAAACCATATAACTATATAAAACTAAAACAAAACCAGGTGTCAAGAGTGTGTACATCTTTCCATTAAGCAAATTTCTCAAGTGTCAGCCCAAAGATTGAGATTGGTACGTGATGTCCATGTCCATGTCACAGAATGTGGTGGTAATGCATTTTAATTTTTCTGTTTTTTTCCGTTTTAATATTTTTGGACTCCCATTGTAATGGTTAAATTAAATTTTAGTAATCAAAAAGCATGTCTAATTAATTGAAACCATGAAACCTATACAATTTAACAATCATCTATTAAAATATTAAAATTAATTAAATTTAGGGCACTATGACATTTATTTTTATACCAAATTTTGTTTTTGTTTTCTTGATTCATTTTAATGGTTTAATTACATTGTAATAATAACCAATGATTTAAAATGTAATGATTTAAGCAAAACTTTCTTCAAAAACCAAACCAACCTTTTATTTTGACGGGCTGCCGTGTAGACCTTTGAGTCTCTGTGTGTTTTTATGATATGACGATAGTTTTTCTCAAATCAAGCTGAAATGCTGCTGAAGTGACTCTCAGAGCGGCTGTGTAGATAAAGTTCATGCAATAATGTCCTCATAAACTGAAAACATCGCGAGCGTCATGCATGCCTCAGTGTGTTTGAGTGTTGTGGTAAATGAAACTTCATCAAATGGTTCATTCAGAGACACGCAGAACATGCATGATTCCTATTTAAGTACTCTTTATGTGAATATTCGCATACACTAGTCTATATCACGATTTTATTTAAATTTACTGACCTACTTTTCATCCAAGATATGACAATTGCGTGAATTTCCGCGTTATACAGTAAATTCCGTTTTTAATGCTTGGATTCCGCGATTCTGTCCGTGTTTTCCGGCTCGCGGGAATGAAATATGGCCCTGGTTCCCAACCGTCGTAAAACACATGAAGAAGTCATCGTCTTGTCTTATTCAGGAGCAGTGATGCTTAGCAGTTGTATTTCCGATTTGAGCTTGAACTTTAGAAATGCTTGGGGAAATGTAGCTTGTGTGTAGTGTGTGGACGCTACCGCATTACTTGATCAAAAAACAGTTTCGCTTCTGAAAAGCTATTTGATTCAGAAAACAGCGACACTACCACCACGCTACTGAGAAATGTAGTTAAACTAGTAGCGTCCCTACTTGTAGCGACGCTACTGCCCAACACTGCTCCTATTGTGCTATTGTGTTTTACAATATTTATTCTTATATGGCTCTTGCCATAATGCATTTGTGAGAGCAATATTTAGAGGCAGGAAGAGAACTAGAGTAATCAGAGCACAGGATAATTACCTGCTGATTTGCATTTTTGCCACTGAAGACTCTTTTGCAAATTTCAGATGCCACGGGGAGACAAAAGGTGGCGCAATCAGGCCTAATTGTAGGTTTAATGGAGGAATTCAATGCAACAGTAATAAGACAGCTGAGCAGCTTAAAACGCTTGCTTCTGTGATTTTCAAATCTAGCTATGAATAGCCGAATTATCATTTTACACATCTACAGAGTACATTAGACTAACAAGCAACCAAAACAGCAAACAAAAGCAATTTGCATGAGTCATGGGAAAAACACATACAATGATTCAGAAATGGAGCATGATGCCATTTAAAGCCTAACTTTCTTTTTCAGAATTTTCATGGATCACAAAAGAAGAAACTTTGAATAATGCACAGGTCACTCTTTTCCACACAATTACAATAAATGGGGCCTGGAGCTTTTGGAGCTTGACCTTTATCCCACAATGCAATGTGCTCAAACCTCCTTGTCCAGTGTGTCACGGCTTTGCCTGGCTCCTCCTCCTGGCTGTGTGCTGTGTCTGTCGCCTACAGGTGAGCTGGGCGCAGGTGTTTGGAGTTGTGCTAATTAGTTCCTGGTCTGGGCCTTTAAAGACTTCAGATGAGACCATGGGAGAGTACCTGCTTCCATTTTCATCTCTCCCGCACCGTTTAGGATTTTGTTTTTCTTATTTGTTGCACTGATTGTTTACATTTTTATTTTCTGTAAAGCCAACTTCATTACTGGCTGTTTAACATCTATTCTGTTAAATTCTTTTCATTTAATAAATCTAGTATATCACTATTCCACGTGTGGCCTTTCCCTGCTCTGTTGCTTGCTTTGAGCCAGGCACGTAACAGATTTGGGGATCTCGTTCGGGATTTTGAACCATCGATCGGTAAATATGCGTTTTTTTTGTTTGACATTTCTCAATTGGGTTTGAGTAGTTATATTGTAGGCCGTTTTTATTAATGTGCCAAATTTGTAAACTGTATTCAGATCCTACGGTGATCCGACGCAGTAAGGTTGATTGAGTAGCCTATTTAACGCATGATAAATTATTGGGAAGGACACGCGCGGATTAGGTTTAGAGAGGTGTAGCCTTTTTTTTTTCTTCTTCTCTTTCTTTTTTTTTGCAGTACGGCGGTGCAGGAGACACTTGGTTCGTTTGTGCCTGGGGTTGTTTAAATGCAGCCAGGTTAGAGTATTGGAAGGGTCTTATTGTTGGTTGGGTGCGGGCCTTCCCTGTGGTTGCGAGACAAAAGAGAGAAAAAAAAAACCTAATTGATGGTGTAGCCAGTGGAGCTTTAACAACCCCTGTTAAGTGCTTAATGCTTGTTTGTTATTTTAGTTATTTGTTTTTGTGCTATACCCTGGGCGGAGGGCACAGTCGTGGATACCTACTTTAACGACATTTTGTCGGGGAAGTTAGGTACCGCTGATATCGTGTATTAAAAATCTCTGTTCTTGGGGTATGCATGAAGTGGATCGATGTGTGCAGGGCAGCTCCGTTTGCTTTTGTCTTGTAGCTGCAGTGTGGTGGCCACACTTAACTTAGTGATTAAAAGAAAAATTTTTTTTTTTTAGGGGTTAAAGTAAAAAGGGCAGAGTAAATAAATGGATACTTTTGATACATTTTTCGCTGCTCCATCAGATCAGGTTTTAGATACGTTGACTAAGGAGCAGTTGTGTGACGTTAGTGAACATTATAATTTTGAATTGGGCTTGAAAAAAAATGCGAAATTGGCGCAGATAAGGCAGGCTGTTAGAACTAAATTGGCTGAAAGAAAAATTCTCCCATCAATAGTTTCAATGGATGAGTTGGATCCTGAAGGTGCTTCAACGCCATTGGCAACATTGGGTGAGTCTCGCAGTAATTTTGGTCTTCCCTTTGAACAACAAAAAGAGTTGTTAGAAATGCAACAAAGAGAGAGAGAAGCTGAGCGTGAAGCCGAACGTAGAGAGAGAGAAGTGTGGCCTTTCCCTACTCTGTTGCTTGCTTTGAGCCAGGCACGTAACAAGTGTAATGAATGAACTGAAACAATCAGCTTTTTTTTTTTTTTTTTATCTTGAGGAATTATTTGATTGGACTATCAAAAGTTGAAATATAAAATGTTCTATGGAATGACACACAGAAACTGTCCCTACTACATGAGAATTGTCATTGGAACACATTTTCTGTGAAATCTTTGCCTGACAGCCATTTTGAGTGTTTGGGTTTGATGTCTTTAAGCCTGGAACACACCAAGCTCGGCCAACTAAGTTTTCTCAGTGTGTTCCACACCGTCGGCTGAAATTGGTCCTTGTCTGCTTTTTTTCGGCCGATTCGTTATGTTAAATCAGCGTCAGGTCGTCTGTGAAAGAGGGAACTCTGATTGGCTGTTCAGCTTTGTGAACGAGTCAGTGCACGATAAAGCACGAGCAAAGAAGTCAAAACGGTACAGATAGAAGGCTGTTCTAATGTTACGTCATCTTACCTGAGTGTTCCTTGGCGAATATTTCAATATTAACATGAGCGGAGTGGAATAAAGAAAGTGTTTAGCAGGATTGATATTCAAAACGGTAAACACGCACTGCTTTGTTTACGGTATGTGTATCTGCAGCCTGTAGCATCGGTCTTCCTTTTTGAATGACGAATAGACGAATATATCTGCAGAAATAGACAGTTGTCTTATTTACACGCAGAACTAGCTAACAGTCTGCAATAGTTCTCTCAGTGTGTTCAAGTGCAGCTTTTTACAATCGGCTTTCATCAGCGCTAGTTTGTCAGCATTGGCTTGGTGTGTTCCAGGCTTTAGAGGGGCTGAGATTTTAGGTAACACTTTATTGTAACACAACATAGTTAGACTTTACATGTAACAGTAAATTATGCATAATTACAAGCAAACTAACCCTAATCATAACCTACATGTGAATTAATATCACTCAGTAAATGTGTAGTATTTGTGTAGTTACATTGTTGACAGCGTCATTCCAAAATAAAGTGTATCCATATTTTATAGGCGTGGGGGTAAAACACAGACTTTGCAAGAATACGTTTGTGATCCCTAGATTTCTGCACTGATTACTTTTAAAATTTTTATCTGATCTAAGCCACACTTATAGACTTCTTTAAAATCCCAACTCCCAAATTATGGTTATCCAAAAGCTAATTGGACTCGGTTAAGAAAATGAGATTGGAATTAAGGGTTTCACAGATGCCCTGCCCTTAAGATCAAGGCACACACTGACAATTCTGTTCTTCTCAAAGACTGGTTAGTGTGAAACCATGCCTCATATCCAAAGGCATTCACATGACCTTAAAACACATTGGACAAAGCAGGAAAAGGTGATGAAATAATTGGTAAAGACCTGTTAATCAATCCACTTTAAAATTTCCATTTTATGTAGAAAATTCTGTATTTTTTTACTCTCCCTAGGAGCAAGCATTCTGCAAACATAACTCTAAGAAACAACGTACAACCTTGAAAGAGGTGGGAAAGAACCATAGGAGGACAGCAAAAGACATCCAGAAAACTCCACTGTGAAAGTCTTTACTGAACAAAAATGGTCTGCACCATGGTCTGCAAAAGTAGTAGGAAACCACTGCTGCCAAATATTGAGGCATGTCTCATGTTTGTCTAAGAAAACCTGGCTGTTCTACAACACTCCTGCAAATCGTGTTTGAACATCTGAGACAAAAGTTGAACTTATTGGCAAAAAATGGGCAGTGTATGCACAACAACACCAAAGAAACCTGTGAAGCATGGAAGTATCATCATGGTTTAGAGCTACTTTGCTGCCTCAGGGTCTGGACACTTCACAGCCATTGAAGGAACATTGAATTCAAAGGAGTATCAAAACATTTAGGAGAACATTAGGACAGCACTAATGAGGTTGGGTGGTACAACAAAACAATGACCCAGAGCACACAAATAAATCAACTAAAGAATGACTGAAAAGTGCCTGAAGCCAATTGAGATGCTGTGGCATAAGCCAAAGAGGACTGTGCTAACAAGACAACACAGAAATATTGATGAACTGTGACCTATGTGTGGGGAGGGATGGTCCAAAATTGACCAGAGCACCTACAGAAAAAAAATTGATGGAAGTTTTGCTGCTAATGGAGGTTCTACAGGTTTCTAGAGTTAATGGTTCCCTTACTTTCTCCAACCTGCACTGTGAATGATTATGTATTCAATACAAATGTGAAAGTATACTGTTTGTGTGTTATTAGTTATGTCAGTAATCAATGCAGAAATTCTGATATTTTCAAAGGGTTCACAACCTGCATGGTACTGTACTGTGTGCTGGACTTCACGTTTTATTTTTAGTGTGACAAATTGATATTATCTATGTATATATCATCTAATGTCTTTCATTATTTGATCATGAATTAAAACTGCTAAGTTCACACTTGTACAGAAAGTCTAACTGGAAAATAACTGTATTTATTTCCAAGATACAACAAGTTGTGGTGTAACAATATATATATATATATTTTTTAGTAGTATATATTTATTGTCCCTTTAGGGAAATTCTTTTTCACATTTTCAGAAGACGCATTTCATCGTATACATATGTAAATTCATTCATTCACGGCACATATAGACATACATATTTCATACACAGTAGACATTTGACACATACCTACATGGGAAAAAAAACAAAACACACAAAAAAACATTATTTCACTACATACAATTTGTTTAATCTATATGGCTTTGTCTTATTTTGTGTTTGAATGGCTGAGGGGATTAGGCTTCTGGTGAAGCGAGTTTTATTACATCTTATGCTTCTGAACCTCCTGCCAGAGGGTAGGAGTGAGAAGTATCGGCTGAGTGGGTGAGTAATGTCCAGGGATATTACATGAGCGATACGTGTGATGGCTTTGGTGTTTAATTCATGTAGATTTGGAGTGGGCAAACCTATTATTTTGGTGGCAGTTTTGGTTATCTGAGTAAGTTTGTTATGGTTTTTTACAGTAAGCATGTTGAAGAAACAGTTGGAACAGTATAGTAGGATGGGTTGAACAATGCTGATATACAGTAGTAGGAGTAAATGAGGGGCAACATGAAGTCCTTTTAGTTTACGCACCGCTGACAGTCTTTGGGTTCCTTTTTTCTGTATGTCTGTTGTGTGGTGTTCAAAGGTGAGGTTATTGTCAATTGTGAGTCCAAGATATTTGAAGTGGTCTACTGTCCCTACAATTTCGTTGTTAATGATAATGAGGTGGTGAGATTGTGCCGATCCAAAAGCCATTTCTTTTGTTTTGCCGATGTTAAGTTTTAGATAATTATTTTCACACCACTGTGTAAAGTGAGAGACTATGTTGAGATATTCTTGGGTTGAATGAGTGTCTGTGAGTAGTCCAAGGATTGCAGTGTCATCGGCATACTTGAAATATGGTATTGGATGAGGGGCTGGTACAGTCGTTTGTGTCGAGAGTGTAAAGGAAAGGGCTTAAAACACAGCCCTGCGGGGCTCCTGTGTTGGAGGTCAGTATAGGTGTGGTTGTTGTTGTGCTTACCCACACAGCCTGTTGTCTGTTGGTGAGGAAGTCGTGGAGAAGATTAATCAGACGGATGGGAACATTGAGATGAAGCAGTTTCTGGATAAGTAGATGTCTCTGAATGGTGTTGAATGCAGAGGTGAAATCCGCAAACAGGATCCTGGCAGTCGTGCCTGGAGAGTCCAGGTGTTGTAGGACGAGGTGCAACAGGCATGCTGCAGCGTCTTCAGTGCCTCTCTTGGCCTTATAGGCAAATTGGAGGGGATCTAGATGTGGACGGACGTGTGGCAGGATGGTTTGTAGCAACAGATACTCCAGACACTTCATCAGGATAGGTATGAGGGCGATGGGCCGGAAGACATTGAGTTCTTTAGGACGTGGTTTTTTGGGTACTGGAATTATTGTAGCTGTTTTCCATAGGATGGGGATTTTGCATTGATGATAGACTTCACAGAAGAGTGGATGGATTATTATAGAGAGTTCAGTGGCACAGATCTTGAGCACCTTTGCTGGGATCCCATCAGGCCCTGGGGCCTTGTCTGGCTTGCATCTCCTCAGTTGCCGCCTGACGTCCTCCTTTGAAAAGGGGGCTTGATCGTTTGGGTCCAGCAGGGGGACCCTCATGTCATGTCACAATTTTTCGCAATACAAAAATGCAACAATATGTATTGTGCATAGTTCACCCAAAATGAAAATTACCTTGCGAGAAAAAAATCAAGTTTACAGAGTTTTAGTGTCAGTGCTACATTAAACTACTATAATGTTGAATATAATGTATAATAATGCAATGGGGGAATATTTGTGGCTCCTGATAATGCCAAATGTCTTGCATTACCAGTAAAAAATGGCCTACATTATTTTAAATATATCTAGTCAGTGACAGACTGCAAACATATTCGTCTAAAATAATTCTGTATTTTCAGCTTCAGAATCATGGATATTTTTATTCTGGTGTCACTGTTGTCCTGTGCATTGGGTTACCAGCACAAAGTCCAAGCCTGTTCATTTACACCCACAATGTAATATCAAGTTTTGCATTTTAATCAACAGTTAATTTTTTGTTAACATTTTACCACGTCTTGGACAATAATGGAAATTATGACAATAAAATCGTATCGTGAGTTCAGTATCGTGATATGTATCGAATCGTAACACGAGGGTATCATTACCCCTAACCACAAGAGATAATAACTGGATGCCACTCACGTGTAAAATAGGTCATGTTGCCAAAAAACAAACAAAAACAAGCATACAATTTTATTGTTGCATAATGCATACTCTTTCGCTTACTATTATATAAATAGGAGTCAATATGTAGTGTAATCCAAGGTTCTTATTTAACACCGTGGCCAGACTAACAAATAAACAGGCATCACCTGAGCAAAATATTCCATTACAATGTAGTAGTAATGATTTTATGAATTTCTTCACTGAGAAAATAGAAAACATCAGAAACACAATTGTAAATGTACAATCTTTTATGGTGTCTTATGATTCAGCCTCAATTATCGCCCCTCAAGAACAACTACACCGCTTTACAACTATAGGACAGGAAGAGCTAAATAAACTTATTATTGCATCTAAACCAACAACTTGTTTATTAGATCCAATACCCACTAAATTACTTAAAGAAGTGTTACCTGTAGTGGAAGAGCCTCTTCTCAATATTATTAATTCATCTTTATTTTTAGGTCACGTTCCAAGAATATTCAAGCTGGCAGTAATAAAACCTCTTATTAAGAAACCACAATTAGATCCAAATAACCTAGCAAATTACAGACCCATTTCAAATCTTCCATTTATGTCTAAAATACTAGAAAAAGTTGTGTCCGCTCAATTGTGCTCTTTCTTGAAAGAAAATGATATCTATGAAAAATTTCAGTCAGGATTCAGACCGTATCATAGCACAGAAACTGCGCTAGTTAAAATTACAAATGATTTACTTTTAGCTTCTGACCAAGGCTGCATCTCAATACTAGTTCTACTCGATCTAAGCGCTGCATTTGATACTATAGATCATAAAATACTCCTGGATCGACTACAAAACTACACTGGTGTTCAGGGACAGGCATTAAGCTGGTTTAGATCGTACTTATCAGACCGTTACCACTTTGTCTGTTTAAATGGGGAAAAATCAAAGATAACGTCAGTAAACTATGGAGTACCGCAAGGATCTGTGTTAGGCCCTCTACTATTCTCAATATACACTCACCGGCCACTTTATTAGGTACCCCATGCTAGTAACGGGTTGGACCCCCTTTTGCCTTCAGAACTGCCTCAATTCTTCGTGGCATAGATTCAACAAGGTGCTGGAAGCATTCCTCAGGGAGTTTGGTCCATATTGACATGATGGCATCACACAGTTGCCGCAGATTTGTCGGCTGCACATCCATGATGCGAATCTCCCGTTCCACCACATCCCAAAGATGCTCTATTGGATTGAGATCTGGTGACTGTGGAGGCCATTTGAGTACAGCGAACTCATTGTCATGTTCAAGAAACCAGTCTGAGATGATGCCAGCTTTATGACATGGCGCATTATCCTGCTGAAAGTAGCCATCAGAAGTTGGGTACATTGTGGTCATAAAGGGATGGACATGGTCAGCAACAATACTCAGGTAGGCTGTGGCGTTGCAACGATGCTCAATTGGTACCAAGGGGCCCAAAGAGTGCCAAGAAAATATTCCCCACACCATGACACCACCACCACCAGCCTGAACCGTTGATACAAGGCAGGATGGATCCATGCTTTCATGTTGTAGACGCCAAATTCTGACCCTACCATCCGAATGTCGCAGCAGAAATCGAGACTCATCAGACCAGGCAACTTTTTTTCCAATCTTCTATTGTCCAATTTCGATGAGCTTGTGCAAATTGTAGCCTCAGTTTCCTGTTCTTAGCTGAAAGGAGTGGCACCCGGTGTGGTCTTCTGCTGCTGTAGCCCATCTGCCTCAAAGTTCGACGTACTGTGCGTTCAGAGATGCTCTTCTGCCCACCTTGGTTGTAACGGGTGGTTATTTGAGTCACTGTTGCCCTTCTATCAGCTCGAACCAGTCTGGCCATTCTCCTCTGACCTCTGGCATCAACAAGGCATTTCCGCCCACAGAACTGCCGCTCACTGGATGTTTTTTCTTTTTCGGACCATTCTCTGTAAACCCTAGAGATGGTTGTGCGTGAAAATCCCAGTAGATTAGCAGTTTCTGAAATACTCAGACCAGCCCTTCTGGCACCAACAATCATGCCACGTTCAAAGTCACTCAAATCACCTTTCTTCCCCATACTGATGCTCGGTTTGAACTGCAGGAGATTGTCTTGACCATGTCTACATGCCTAAATGCACTGAGTTGCCGCCATGTGATTGGCTGCTTAGAAATTAAGTGTTAACGAGCAGTTGGACAGGTGTACCTAATAAAGTGGCCGGTGAGTGTATATGCTGCCACTTGGTAATATTATAAGAAAACATGGAATTCATTTTCACTGTTATGCTGATGACACTCAATTATATATTTCATCACGGCCAGATGAAAACACTAACTTATCTAACTTGACAGAATGTCTTAAAGATATAAAATACTGGATGACGTGTAATTTCCTGCTATTAAATTCAGATAAAACAGAGGTATTACTTATTGGTCCAAAAAACTACCCACAAAATCCCTTACAATACAACTTTAATTTAGAAGGATGCCCTGTTACTTTATCCACTACAGTAAAAGACCTGGGTGTCATACTTGACCGCAACTTGACTTTCGAAAATCATATTTCATATGTTACAAGAACAGCCTTTTTCCACCTTAGAAACATTGCAAAGCTACGTAACATGCTATCCGTTTCTGATGCAGAAAAGTTAGTTCATGCATTCATGACCTCGAGACTAGATTACTGTAATGCTTTATTAGCTGGTTGTCCTGTATCCTCAATAAACAAGCTACAGTTAGTCCAAAATGCAGCCGCTAGAGTTCTTACTAGATCAAGAAAATATGATCATATAACACCAATTTTATCATCTCGACATTGGTTACCTATTAAGTTCCGTATCAATTACAAGATATTGCTACTGACCTATAAAGCCCTAAATGGTTTAGCTCCAGTCTATTTAACGGACCTTCTATCGCCCTACAATCCGTTGCGCTCTTTAAGATCACTAAATTCGAGGCTTCTGGTAATTCCTAGGATATCTAAGTCCACTAAAGGAGGGAGGGCGTTCTCACATTTAGCTCCTAAACTCTGGAATAGCCTTCCTTATATTGTTCGAGGCTCAGACTCGCTGTCCCAGTTTAAAACTAGATTAAAGACGCATCTCTTTAACCAAGCATTCACATAATGCTTACCTTCTATACTACTGCCGAATCAGATCGAATGCATTAATATTATGAACATCAGCTATGCTAATTATTTCTCATTTGCCTTTCTGCTGTTATCTCGGGACGCAAGTCCCGAGGTAAATAGCGTTCGTCAGCTCCAGTTTGTATCCAGCCTCTCACGGAGACTTCGGATGATCCAACACCTGTGATGAGACGACTAAACGCCTGTGGAGAGACGACTCAACGCCGGCGATATGTTATGCCCTAAATTAATACATGATGAACTAACTGTATTTTCTATGTACATTTTTTAATGCACTTTCTGTAAAGCTGCTTTGAAACAATGTGTATTGTGAAAAGCGCTATACAAATAAATTTGAATTGAATTGAATTGAATATTCTGTGCAGTATTTATTAGTCCATCTCGAACATAGCTAGAACTTTAACTAACATTGTATTTTAAATACAAAATAACAGTCTAAATTTTCTTAGATGAAAACTGAACACCACTTGCTGAAATGAACATGCAATGCAACATACTACTATTAAAAAATGTACAATTTAATACAAACCAAACCAAACCAAACCAAACCAAAAAGCAGCAGGCAACATAATCTCTGTTCTTGGATGTCAGTGCCATAATTACAACATTACTTGGGAGGAAATTGATAACGGAGAACAGTGCAATCAATTTAATACAGTAATATGCCCTCCTAGGGAGTTTGGTGCCTGGCAATATGATTGAGATTGTCCGTTAGCACCAATTATTAATCCAACTGAACATAAAAGGAAAGAACACCTGCTCAAACTCACCCAGACCGCACAGCATTTAAGAAACATCACATTTCACGGTGCATGTAATCACAGTGCCCATAATCTGATATCACTGACATGCTACTGTTTCCAGTTAATTTGAGCTATTGCAACATTTTAATCAATTTCAAGCAGGGTCACAACTTCCACAAGGGGCCGTTCAAACTTCCAGACAGTTTCCGTCGGTGTGTAACCACTCTCCAGGTGTGAGTAGAAGGATTCAAGGACAACTCGAAGTTATAAAATAAAAACAACCTGGATGTAATCTGCCTCTGGGATGGGGCTAGACGCACAGTTCATCTGGAGGCGATAAGAGAAGGTATAACATCATTACACCCACACTGGGATACTCATCTTGTTGAAATGCTTTATCACACTCACGTCAACAGCCAGGAACCCTGGGTAATAAATCTTATCTAATGCTGTAGAGAAGCAAGGTCTGGCAGGAAAGAGTAGATATACAAGAGGGCAAGAGCTCGCCTAGATCTTTGCATTTTAAAATATAGGTATAGCCATCTGGTCTAAGAATAGTCAGTAAAAATCATTAGTCAGTAATTAGTTTGTAAATGGATGAACTGCCATCTGAAAGGACTGGTGTTTAGGAATTTCATGACATAAAGCTTTAATGTAAAGGAAAGAACAATCAAACATGGCATTTCTTTTATAGCTCAATTGTTCTGATTGAGGAATGAGAATTAATGAAGATATTCAGAGAATTCTGCTTAAAGGATTAAAATGATTCTGACTTATTTCCTTATAATTTACTCCCCCATGTCATCCAAAATGTCTATCTTTCTTCAGTCAAAAAGAAATTAAGGTTTTTGAGGAAAACATTCCAGGATTTTAGAATTTTTAGAATAGATTTCCAGAAAAAGTATATATATATATATATATATATATATATATTCTTTTTAACAACAAATGCACTTGCACATCTACGACTTCACACATTATGTTGGAAAGTCGCATGGCTGTTTTACCATTTATTTATTTTTTATTTTTTGTAAAGGGCGTTTGACTTAATCTTTGCACGTTCGCTTTGAAAACACTAGGTTGGAAATGTGTGGTGCATCGCAGCTAGTGCAAGAAGAGCATTTGTGGTTAAAAAGTATGGCTATATGAGACTCTCATTCGTCGGCTAGGACCATGTAGAGCACTTTGAAGCTGCAAATTTGGACCTTCAACCTTTGGAAATGGAAGCTTTAGCATTAAGTTTTGCCAGGAAGACTCAATTGCTATGTCATTTATTACCTTCTCTTCTATCCAATCGTGTTGAATACTTGCGGTATAAAAGACCGGTACTTACACATGTTTGAGTTCGCAGATGCTGACGCTTTCATTTACGTCCATCCTCCCCACCACCTCCAAGATGGTTCCTTCCCCTCCATCCTCCCCACCACCACCAGGATGGTCCCTTCCTATACCTCCCAGGGGGTCGGCTGCGCCCCTGCCTTCGTCTTCAGGCAGGAAATGCAGAGTCCGGACCCTCGGATTGCGAGCTATGGACGGGGCCCTATGCCAAAGAACTTTATTGCTTGCTGGGCTATCAATAAATGTATTTATTGTTATAGTATTTATTCTCCTGAGTCTTTCTGGTACTGATCTGGTTCATGTTGATTATATTGGTCCCGTTGAGGTCCACTAAATGGAGAAAAATCCTGGAATGTTTTCCTCAAAAACCTTAATTTCTTTTCAACTGAAGAAAGAAAGACATGAATATCTTAGATGACATGGGGGTGAGTACATTATCAGGATATTTTAATTCTGGAGTGAACTAATCCTTTAAGATCTGACTTTCTCCAGAGAAAGAGAATAAAAAAGATCAAATATATCTCCTCTAGAGTTTCAGAAGAGCTTTTGACAATTTCTTTTTGAAAAAAACAAAAAAAGCGGAAAAAACATTTTGCCAGGATAACAATCAAAAGTCAAAGATCTTACAATGACCTCTAATATCAGGAGAAACATTTGAGAAAATGTTGCTACTTAAATGAAAACTCCAAGCTATAAAATAACTCTGAGCTATAAACAAGCAATGTCGGGGCAATACAATTTTCCTCTGGGAACTTTGCAAGGATATTTATGAAAACTGTCACATCATATCCATCAGTACAGAGTGCAAGTGCAGTAATAGATTTCCATAGACAATATAGGGCTTTTCAAATGTAATTTATGCTAAACGAATTCATAAAATGCTGCTGTATTTATGACATTTCTTTTAGGAATGACACTTTTCTAATTCATAACCTAATTTCTGGTTAATAATTAATAACAGTGCGTTAGCCCCTGTATCAGCTTTGTAGTTTTATTCAAAGACACAGTGCCTCCATGCTCCAGTGGTCTGGTCCACTCTCGGGTCCCTCGGCCTTGCTGTGGTGTCAGGCATGTGCATGATCTCCATGTCCCTGGCCAGGTGCCCATTCTGTCCTCTTTCACACATTAAGATTCGCAGCAGCACCGCTGCGCAGTAATGACAGCTCAAAGACCCTTTTAAGCAAATTTAGTGTGTCTTCATTTTTGCACAGGCATTCCAACATGGCGTGCCATCCAGTTCACTCTATCCTCTCTTTGTGGGTCAATGCTTTTTCTTTCTTTTTCTCTTAATCTCTATTTTCCTTGTCCAAACCTTGGAGTCAACTTTTACTGGTTAGCATAGCACAGATAGTAGATGTCTAGTAGATGTTGTACTACACGATTTGGCTGTTAAGAGCATCTTTCTTTATTTTCCCATGGCTCTAGAGTCATTAGTCATATGACATTTAAGCTCAGGTGACTGGCTTAAAACAATTTGGAAGCAGAACTGAACGCCCATGAGCTGGCATAAGCGAAGACTGTACATTTCGTACATCGGGGGGAAGAATATATGGCTGATTTTAAAAGCTCATGTCCAGATGGAATAGTAATGGTATCCACTACCATGAGCTAACCAGCCAAGCCTGAATCTTTTGGACACCAATCACATCATGCCAAATATTTTTCTATGCCTTTAAAAATCTGTCATCTTGAAACTACTTTTCACAATCATATACAAAACTCCTTACCTACATTTTGGGTTATAAAAATATAATAAAAATGGGTTATAAATACTGATCTGGTTCATGTTGATTTTAAAGGGTTAGTTCACCAAAAATTCTGTCATTAGTTACTCACCGTCATGTCATTCCAAACCCAAACATTTGTTCATTTTTTGATTAAATCTGAGAGCTTTCTGTCTCTCCATTGACAGCTACGCAACTACCACTTTCAAGCCCCAGAAAGGTACTTAAGACATCATGGTAACACTTTGCAATAAGGTTTCATTTGTTATCATTAGTTACTGTATTAACTAACATGAATTAACCATAAGCAATACATTTGTTACAGTATTTATTAATCTTTGTTAACGTTAGCTAATAAAAATACAGCTGTTCATTGTTAATGTTAGTTCACAGTGCATTAACTAATATTAGAAATATATATAGAAATACATAATAAACACAAATACAATTTGATTTTAATAATGTATTAGTAAATGTTGAAAATAACATGAACAAAGATTAATAAATGCTGTAGACGTGTAGTTCATTAAAGTTTATGTTAACTAATGTAGTTAACTAATTTATGATTCTACAGACTCATAAAAAAAAAAAAACTCGGCATCCATCTAAACATTTTTGTAAACGGGAGCATATTAAAATATGGACAAATCAACTTGCGTATCTCCTAAGTAAGTAGTAAGTACTGTCAATTGTCAATTTCGCTCACTACTTGTTGCTTGTTCTCAACCTGGAAACCCACATGAGCGTGGAGTCTGAGGAGGAGGGGGTGGGGGAAACAAACAACCCTCTCCAATATTTTTAACTGCAGTACCCATTTTATACCACTTGCTGGCAATCCTTTTTTTTTTTTTATTTTTTTTTTTTTACAAAATATTAAACTCCAACGCATGCATGGTATTGCTTTTGTGAATGCACTTCAATAAGGTCCCATTAGTTAGTGCTAGTTAATGCATTAATTAATATGAATTAACAATGCGGAATACATTTGTTACAGTAGTTATTAATCTTTGTAAACATTGGTTAATAAAAATACAACTGTTTATTGTTATTTAATGTTAGCTGACCAGGCGCATTAATAAATGTTAACAGATACAACTTTTGAAAAAAGTTACTAGTAAAAGTATTAGTAGTATTAGTAAACGCTTCAGAAGTATTTCTTATTGTCATTTCATGTTAACTAATGTAGTTGTGAACTACTAGAACCTTATTGTGAATCTAAGAAAATGCTAAGAAAATAAATTGAGTGTCTTGCTTGTAAAAAGTCGCAGTTGCTAAAGTGTTCTGATGGTTATTTTTGGATTGCTGCTGTTGTTTAGGTGTTGTTGCTTACTGACTCAAGTAAAAAGAGCCCAGCAGCAAGTCTCTTATATTCCAACACTATATCTCACGACCAATTCGTACAAATTCATACGATTTGTCTAAACCCCAGTGATTGGTAGGTTTAGGGTTGGGGCCAGGGGTAGGTCATTTGTACAGATTCATACGAATGCAACTCCTAAAAAAGTGTGATTTAGCAAAAATCGTACGAATTTGCACAAGTGAGGTCGTATGAATTCGTACGAATTAGCCACCTCGTAAATTACGTGCGAATTGCTGTGAGATCCGGTTGGATATTCTGATCTCTAGTTATTGCTCAGGTCCCTACATTAGATTTCCTCACTCATTTTATTGTCTGGCATGTGACCTATACCACCCTTCCTATCCAATGCAAAATAATATTCTGTATAATTGTATATAATTGTAGAACTGTATAATATATATTTTTTTGTGGGATAAAATTGGTTATTTTTTACAGACCCTTGTTCTGTTTGGAGGGGACAGTGTATTTATCCTCACTGCTGTTTGGTAAATGCCAGGCTGAACCCTAATTGGCAGGCGCATTTGGCACAACGCTGTTTGCCGAGACTGTCTGTCTGTTTGGTTCCGCCGTGGGCCCGTGCGGACCGGTGCATGCAGCCCGGCATCTGTAAACCTCACCCTGAGTGATATCATGGACTCACAGATGCGTGCTGACATTTCCCCCTTGCAGCAGGAGTAGCTTCGAGCCAACAGTGGAAATGTCAACCCCTACACGGGCCACACGGAATGAAATCATTTAAAAGTCTGTCAGTGCGAACCAAAGTATCTGCAAGGAAAGTGACTCCAGTGTGAGGCCACACAAAAAGTGATGTCCTTAATTAATATTTTTTTGGCTTGTTTTCCAAATATATCTTAATATCTTTCATTGCGATAGTTTTTCTTCCATATTGTGATGTTATAGCCGAGTGAAACGGCTTCTCGGGCAAGAATTTTTTTGTCAGTTGAGAATTGATTAGATCGTTTTCGTTTGCTACTGCTGAGATCTCATTTAAGAGACAGGTTGTCCCGCCCTTGGGTTCCTTGTCCCTGTCGCCTTTGACGCCTTTTGCTTTTGGCTTGCTTAGTTGGGGACAGTTAATATTCAACAATATTATTGATCTGCCTTCATTGACACCATTATATGAGAACTTAACTGAGCTGGGCTGCGTTTCCCGAAACCTTCTTAACGCTACGTCGTTCTTAAGTTACACCTTAAGCTGTACCTTATCGTTAATACGTGTTTCCCGAAACGCTCTTAGTTAAGTATACCTTCTGTAAGTCATACGTTCGGATGGTTGGTCTGGAGCACTCTTAGCTATACCTTATCACTGTTAAAGGTCTATATGAATATAATTCTGAAGTTTTAATACACCCAGACAGTGTTCAATTAGGCTAATTCAAGTGTTTTCATGCAAAGAATAAAATTGTCATTACACTGATTGTTGTTACAATTTTAATTATATTATTATATATAATACAATTTTATAAATTTATTTTAATTAAAGAGCGCTTTTAAAGGCCAGTGAAAGCATAGGCTACTGTCAGTTAAGTCCTATTCGGACGCTAATATTGTTTATCATGGGCTCGTACGGTATTTTAAACATTTACAGGGGTAAGTCGGTTATTTTAGTGCCGTCCGAATCCATAATATCAGTGTTTTTTCTCACCCAACCCGCGTAAAAATCTCTGTCCAAATTAGTACCTACTGATTTTTTGACAAACAGGTCGTGTGGTAATTTAATTGCCGTCTGAATCCACATCTCTGAGTTTACAAGAAGAGATTCAAAATTCACTGTTTAAATCCTTTTTGATCACTGCCGAGCACCGTAGCTACATGACGTACTTTTTTATTACTGAAATGCTTGAAAGTATTTACAAGAACAGTATTTCATCGCAGCTCACCTCAGCGAACAAAAATGGGAAAGAGAAGAAAGCACATCAAAAATTTAAATGGTTATGATGGCAGCAATATATGATACAATTTTAAAATATGTAGGCAAGGCTATTATAGGCTGTTATAGTTTAGATTATTTTTTATAATATCCCATGAGTCCTAGTAAATGCAATTTCAACTATTTCTGAAGTGCTTCTTTTATAAAGAACAGCGCTTTCTCACATAAGCAGCCCCTGCACGAGAGAATAATTGATTCTCGAGTCATCGATATCAACAGATTCAGCACCATCGCCACGGACAGCACCCGGTAACGTCCGACGTAAGAAGGTATATCTTAAGCAGCTTTCTAAGGTATAGTTCGGGGAACACGCCTAGAAATGGTATACCTTCAGTTAAGTTATACCTTAAGAGTCTTCGTATCGCGCTAAGAGACAACGTTATCGGGAAACGCAGCCCTGGACGATGACATCACTGTTTTCTCCAGAGTGTCTGTATAGATAATTTAACTAAATTAATAACTTTTTTGTAGAACAGAAATGAATCATTACTGAACTTACTTAAGCTGGAATATGATGCTATTTTCTTCAAAATCTGCTGTACAGCAGAAACAAAAAGAAATTAAACTTTGTTGCATTATTTTCCTGTTATCTCTGTAAAGCTGTTTTGAAACAATCTGCATTGTAAAAAGCACTATATAAAGTCAAGTGACTTTCATATATATATATATATATATATATATATATATATAGTATATATAATTCTATAGTGATTTTAAAACAATTATATATTTATTTGAGGATTTTTTAAAAGATTTTAAGACTTGTTTTCAGAATATTTAATTCTGTTAAAAAGTTATTTCATGAAGGTTGTAAAATTACATTTATCTTTTAAACAAGAAAGAGTTATTCAGTTTTTAATTTCTCTTGTCTTAACAATGTTTAGAAAAAAAGGGAAAAAAATCATTAAATGATTCTTGGTGGCATTTTTTTTTTCTGCAGCGCAGTGCAGTCATGCTTATCTGCCTTAAGATGCTGACTACTTTACAGCTATATCCTGGATCAATTTACATGTAGTAATTCAACACCCTGCGGTAATGTCAGTGGAGCTATATGATCCCTGTTATGGGCTTTGGTAGCACTGAAATTGTTTTAAAGGAGTCTGTTATTATTAAAGGAAAGTAATATTGTCTATTTTGCAGAAGTTCCCTGTGGCATACACAGTTTTTGTGTTATTAAAGTGAGAAAAACGACATATGCAGCCAATCATTCACACACGTAGACAGAAAACTTGAATGTACATCCTCTTCATGAGGTTATACATTTAATTTTTTTAACTTTTTAATTTACTTTTTCGCCCTGATCCCAATACATTTTTATACAGTATTTTTTCACATTTTAAAAACAGCATTCAAATCAAGAAACACACAGTGAACATATAAACCGGTATATGATTTCACATAATGCGACAATAAAAAAAAAGAGAGTATTTTTCTAGTGCACATTTTTGACTTCCTGTGTTCTCTTTTCTTGCCTCATGGGCAGAGAATTTCTAAATCTACCCCTTGACCCCATGTCCATGCACATTTCACAGCTCAATTCACACATTACTGAGGTGTAAACAGCACACATTCACACATCTCTTGTACTGCAGAGTGCAGATCTGAAATACACATTTCCTCTGATTTATTACTTCCTGATATGTTTGGACCTTTGATCAGTAATTACAAATTATCTGTCTATGTTCATTATCACTCATCTGTGACAAAACCATAGCAAACTCTGCCAAATACCAAATACTCCAGCCTATTCTTAAAGAAACTAATTTGTTATCAATATTATTTAAATGATGATTACTCATTTACTAGCATAGTATTCATTATGTTTAAGACCAATCTACGTTTTTCATTAAACTAATTTAAATACTCATCTACAGTAATAAACTATCCATCAATGTAGATAATCAACTAAAAATATATTTCCTTGTAATAGTTTGTAAAAAAAAAAAAAAAAAAAAAGATTGTTTGGACCAACTAAAATAAAAATACGCTAATTTATTACAGGCAAATGTATCTCAATTTCTCAAATTATATTTATTGTTTGGTTCAGACTCTAAATTTTGATTTAACATTAATGAAAAATATATTTATTTTCCAAAGACAAAACGGTTATTTATATATATTTTTTTTTACTTGATGAATATATTTTCTTTAGATTGTAGGGTCTGGACCAATCAGACCCACACTAATTATTCATATTCATTATATTTACTGAATATAAAGGTCTATGAAACTCCCCCAAAACTAACATCACAAATGAAGTTACTATGTCGGTCGGGTGTCCTGTTACAGAGCACCTTAAGACTGATTACAGACTTTTACGACCTCAAAAGAATGTGGCCTCATGTGCAAGACAGAGACAATGGAAAGACAGAAACCATCTTCAATACAAACTTTGCTGCATTAGTCATGGAGTAACTGATCTATGAATGAACATGCGTCCCAGAAACTGTGTGAATGATTTACTGTCTTGTGTACTATCATGTATAACACTATGGTATGTTTGATTGGTATGTATGTGGTTTACAACCAACCAACTGTCAAGGTAACCTCACCTATCATGTCTCCTACCCAATTAATTGATGTACTTTGATGTACATCACCTTCCTTTAGAATGCAGTGTGGATTTGTTATATCTATCTGAGCATTACTGAACAGAAAAATGTTGAGGCAGAAGTATAATCACTGTTAAGACAGAGGGCCCTATCTTGCACTCAGCGCACGATCTGAAACGCAAGTGTCAAAGCGCAAAGCGCAAGTAACTTTGTGGGTGGATCCCGGCAGGATAAATGCCTCTTGCGCCTGGCGCAAATCTAAAAGGGGTTGGTCTGAAGTAGCTTCATTATTCATAGGTGTGGTTTGGGCGTAACGTGAAATAAACCAATCAGAGCGTCATATCACATTCCCTTTAAGAGCATGATGAACGAGGTGCGCTTGTTCCATGGCGCAATACTATTATAACGGCGCATTTACCAGGAGCGCTTCAGAATCGGTTCACAGCCGAGGAGATCGATGTTCTCGTCAGGGCCGTAAAAGAAAGAGAAGTGACATTGGGGATGGGACAAACCCACCCAAATTAGCTTTGGTTATACATGCATATAATAATTTGGGTAAATATGTAGGCCTAAGCTTTATGCCTATTTTTCCGATCGTCATGGACACAACATATTAATACTGTGAAGCTGCTTTGATACAATCTCTATTGTGAAAAGCACTATATAAATATACTTGACTTGACTAGACAACAATGATTTCCCTCGTGTTTTAATATTTTTCCTTATAATAATGTATCATTTGCAAAAAGGAAAATGCATCTGTGTAGATGAGAGAATCATCTACAGTGTATGCGCGTTGTTCACACTCTGTATTATGACCAAGCACGTGCGCTTAAAATAGCATCTGAATGTACGCGCAACGCACCAATGACTTTAGACTAGGTTTTTTCTGGTCAGTGGCGCAATTGTTTTCTGGAACTGCAAAATAGCATGAGGGAAAGTTTGCGCCGGAACACGCCTCCTCTTTGCGCTGAACCGCAGAAGAAGTCCGTCGCAACTCACACCCTTTACTCTGCGTGTCCTCCCCGGACCAGGGCTGGCAGGCCACAGTCTGCACTCCAGCCATGAGAACAGAGTCAAACCAACCATGCAAGTTCATCATATCTTCTTCATCCAACGAAGAAGAAAATGATTGAGACTTCAATATTTGACACTCGCAGAATTATCAACAACTTTGATAATAGTGTACGCTACCCAGGCATGCAAGTATACTTTTGATTTGATGCTTTGAAAATGAAACGCTGATGTTTCTTCTCATAGTTACATGGAACTGCTCAATAGTTCCGTTTCCTTCCTATCACTCACCTATTTATTTTATTTATGTGTGTACGTTGTTTAGTTTATGTGTATTTATGATTTAGTTAATAAAACTTGTACATAATATGTATTTGGTTCTGATTTGCTGCAATACGGAGTACCTTTACGATTCTGATTGAGCTACATGCTCAAAGCGCTGTACAATTACAAGCTAAGAAATAATTATTCTTCTGTGGCCAGGGAAGGCACCTTTTTCTTAGAATAAATGAATAATCAAAGAGTTCGTTGGACAAACCGATTAATTGATTGTAATATTAATTCAGCCACATCAAGTTAATACAATTAACTGACCCAAATATTCATAATTAATGATAACAAGTTATTATTGATTATTAATATTCCAAAGAGCTGATTTGTTACAAGATATAAGCAAAATGTTACTTAATGCAGGTCAATATACTAATTTGTATAGTTTTTAACCTAAAATCAAATTACTTTAAAAAATATACAGCATATCTTTTAAGTTATGTACTAACAAAAAACACCAGAAAATGTAATAAAACCCATTTTACTTCTGCAGTCAGTTAACATTAATGTGACAAATTTAAACACAAATGTTTGTTTTAATTTGTTCAATGTGGAATGTTATCCGCTTTTAGTCAAACTGAACAAAACTAGTTTTATTTTCAATTATACCAATATTTAAAAAAGCACTTTAAACACATGTCTTTTAACTTTTTTCATTAAAAGAATAATCATTTAGGTGTCTTGGAATCTTATTGCTATTGCTGCTCAACTTAATTTAAAGATACTAAATTGCATAAATGTACTGCTGCACACGTAGTCCTCTAAAGATCTCTATTAGGCATCATGCTCTGCCTCTGGCCCACCTAGCCTTGATGTTCTGAAGACGGAGAATGAACCGAAACCGGTCGGCCCCTATGGTTTTGGCCCAGTTAAGATGTTCTGTAACTGATAACCTGGGCTCAGACTCACAGACAAGCTTTATTGAGACAATAAATGAGCGTGGCATGTGGCTGTAGGGGAAGAGAGCATTATTTATGTATTTAGAGTAATGCTTCGCTAAGCCTCTCTGTCGGATCTGGGTTCTGTGATACGCCTTGCATTTCAGCATCAGGTCACAATCCTTCTTCTTGAAAATGTGCTGAGCTTCCAGATCAGAATCTACTCCTTAAATCTGACCCTATTCCCCTGGCTTCCTTTTATCTCCTCATTGGTATGGAGGACGTTTCCCTGCCGAGAAGATCAGCCCATACACCCTAAGGTGGTTTACTGGTCCTGTTTAACTGGTCTTCTTGTCAGGCTCGGTCTCCCAGTTTAAAAAATGCCCAGAATCGCTCGAATACCATCAATCCATCTTGGGGTGTGTTTCCCGTACAAACCCGCCGATTAATTATAATTGTACGATTTTTCGTTAAAGAAATCAACTAGCTAATCACGAGTGCTTCTCAAAACCGAACAGTCGCAAATTTGTCATTCAACCACATTGGTTAATGATGTCACACAAGTGCTGGAGATCGAATTAATGCCAGATAGTGGCATAATTGTAATAATTACGGACATGGCATCCTCCTTTTTTTCTCAGTTATTTGGCTTTTTTTCCAGATTCAGTCATAGGCTCCATCTTATGTACTAACGCAGGGGTTCCCAAACTTTTCCACGACAAGGCCCCCCAAATACCACTAGGTTCTGGCCAAGGCCCCCTTTTGCAGGATGTGTTATTGAACCCATCGACAAGACAAATGTGGAAATAAATAAATAAAACATCTGTGAACATCAGATTATGTGATGGTGTTTGATACCAGCCTATCAGAAATATTATATAGATACACGGATTACAATTTTCTAGGCAGATTTAAATTTTTCATTGAGTTTGCTTTTTTGATACAGCTTTTACCCGATTCAGATTTAATTTTTTCTAACCACTTTACAGCACACACAAATATTTATTTTCTATTTTATTTATAAAACACCATATAGTTTTACCCAAACTGAATAATTAAGACAAGTTTAAATTGGTCAAATTTCTATAAATATTTTTGAGTCTTCATTTTCTTTTCTGATATAGCCTAATCCAGTTCTTGTTAAAACTGCAAATTATGTGCATTTTAGGCACTTTATGTGTGAAATCATATGTATTTTGTCCATCAAAAGTGTGCTTTTACTTTAATTGAGCGTGGGCTGTGCAGCAAAATACACTTGGCGCCGAAACCCGCTTCACTGCTGCTCACGCGACGCTCCTGCTCGCTGCGTGAATGCACTGATTGATTAACATGCATGCAGACAAAATACGCTCTGCTCACGCACCGATCTCGCTTGCGATCTGAAGCGGCCGTAATTCACAAGGTTTCCTACATGTGCGTTCCGTGTGCACGTGTGATGCTGATGTTGCGCGATGTTAATCATGCGGCGCCCCAGTGCAATTTGAACGGCATAAAATCAGCATATGACAGACTGACCGGCCGGTCGGCGGTCATGGCCGATCACGTGAAAATCGTCCAATTCCGGTCACCAGCCAATCAATCGGTGCATCTCTAAAAGATTAGCATTAAAAGTATAATGGTCAGATAGGCTATGCAACACATTTTTATAATGATATTTCATAACAATACTCACAATAATATCATTTTATTTATTTTTTATTTTATTTAATTTTTTTTCATCTTCCAACTTGCCCCCCTGGCAGACCACACTTTGGAAACCCCTGTACTAGAGCACGAACACACATGCACACTCTATAAATCTCCTGACAAACTAAAATAAGTAAATTAAATATGTATATATTCAAAATGAAAGATATAAATACTGTACTGAATGTCAGCTCGCTTATTTTGCTCAAGATAAGGATTTATTAACTCCACTTTCCATACAATCAAGAAACTATGCTTCTAACCACATGTTGAGAGCTGTCGTTCCTTCCAACCACACAGCTTTGCGTTGGTGTTTGCGAATGTTTATTGGAACCATGGTTTCAGGAAACACAGACTCATTGAACTATGCTAATAACGCTAAAAATCAACGACAGAACTTCTGACCATATTTGGCTAAAAATGCTTGTGGGAAACACACCACTGTTTGGCACCTCTGCATTCCATCAACATTTGTTCAGTGCTGCAAAAAATATATAATATACAATTTTGCTTCTTAGGTAAAATTATCTGTTTTTTTGTTTTATTCATAATAACACAAAAATATTTGGTTTCACTTTATGTTGATGGTCCCTTTAATACATTCTGCTGACTATAAGTAAGGTTGCACCTACATGTCTACTAACTCTCATTATGTGTTAGTAGAGTATTAGTAGACTGGTAGGGTTAGGGTTAGAATAAGTTGACATGTAGTTGCAAAGTTACTTATAGTAGAATTGCAGTAGAATGTTGGAGGAACAATCAAAATAAAGAGTTAGCAGATATTAGGCAGACAGTCTACTAATACTCTAATGAGAGTTAGTTGACATGTACTTGCAAAGTTACTTATAGTCAACATAATGTTCAAGAGGGACCATCAAATTACCAAATATTTTATATATGCAAATAACTGTTTCTTGTTCTTGCATAAACCTCACTAAATGTTGTTAGATTTATGGTTAGGCTATATGTGTGCTTTTTTTTTTTTTTTTTTTTTTTTTTTTTTTTAAGCTATGGATGCTAATGCTTGCTGGTGCCAACCTCAAACACCACAACCCGTAAATTAATACATCACTTGACATGTCAGGATCATAGCCCACCATCAAAAGTTAATCACCATAATTGGATATGCCCCACACGCATAATGACATTTCATAATTATCTGTAGTGGCAATGAATCCTGGCACTTAGTGTTAAGCAAGCTAGCTAATGTCAGGCGATAATAAAACGGTTAGGAATTTGAACTCAAATTCTAAGGGAAACAGTTTGTGCTATTACTGGTCATGGAAAGCTAGTGTTAAACACATTTTGTTTTTTCAAATCTGTTTGAAAAATGCACCTTTCTACCACTGATATAGCACATTTTTGTACATAGGGCACAGCTTCTGGCTCTGTGGCACTTTCGACACTTCTGCTCTTTTTGGTTGGGCATCTTGACTAGACCAAAACAGCAATTGGATCAACCAATGGTCTGAGTTTGGGGCATGGTTATCTGTTATTGGGTGGACGACCATGAGCTCTATCATGCACCATCTTGGCATTGCTCTCTAAACTGTAAACAACTAATCAATATCTCATTTGTCAATGGAGTCTTAAGGACAAGTTTTTCAGAAATCTACTTTTTCCAACCAGATGAGACAATCAATTTGCTTTCCACTGAGACACCGCTCAGAGAGATGGAAGTTAGAAGTGTTTTTCTTTTTCTGTGTTCTGTCACGCTCTCTCTCTGAGCATTGTAATGCTCTCTCCATATGCCAGAGCTATCTCTTTCTCTCTGGAGAGGTCTTCTGAAATACTCAGAGGAGAATGGAAGCATTTTCCGGCTCTGTTCCACTCTGATGGCACTTTGTGTTTAAATGGAGAACAGAATGTTCCTGTCAGAGGCCCAACCCTTACCGGGACTGGCAGGTGTATTATAGCCTACCTCTCGCTACAATGTCCCTGGACAAATTTAAAGGCAACTCAGCCACTTGCACAGCAGTAGCTCCCTAGGTCAACTACCTGCATGTTTATCTCTTTGATTTTCTACGTCATCCATCCCCAACCCCCTTACACACATACACTAAAGCAAACTCAGAGATTCAGGACTGAAGCTGCTTTTCAAATCTCACAAGCTTTCAAACTCACAAGTGAAGGTCATTGCGCTCTCACTGAAAAGCAAAGGCTAAAATAACTGAATGTGCAGAGGTTAACATCTTGTGTTCGAGTAGCTATTTTAAATCTGTAGCCTGCCAAGCTACAAGCTACTCATAATTTAAAGTAGTTTGTAATCAGTTGCTGCAGCATCCTCATGTAAATTTTGCACTGTGGTATTATGTATTAAATGTGCAATACACACAAGCACCAATGGGGGCACTATAACACAGTGAACTGCATGTCTGCACTGCAGTGACAAAGCCCTTATGGAGAGTTACACAAAGTATATCAAATAGCATGACTTTGTTTGCCAAAGGCTACTCTTTTCATTAACTCACTATTGCTCAGATTTTTTATCTTTAGTACAAATAGCATATTACTTCTGTTTTCATTCGGTGTGAATACCATCTATCATTATTTGGATTTATTATGAATAAGTTGCTATTAATTGCTAATTTTACTAAATAAAATATATCACTGTTTACACAGCAAATTATGGAAGCTTGTTTCCCCCACTGAATAAACATTTTTTAATAACTTTTTATCTCGGAATTCTGTGAAAAGAGAATATATAAACGAGTTTATATCCCGCAATTCTGACTTTAGAACTCACAATTGTGAGAAAAAAAAGACAGAATTGTCGCAAAATTGTCGTAATTTATTTATTCTGTGGCAGAAACAAGCTTCCAAAGCAATTAACTAAAATACATAAATAAATAGATACAAATCAGCACCTGGCATAAAAAGTTTGAGCATCATGGTTGCAGCTTCAAACTTGAAATAACTTTATATGGAATACTAACAAAACTGAAAAAATAAATAAATAATAATAAGCATAACTGCATTGAGAAGAAAAAAAAAAGCAGTCTCAGGGACATCTGGGAACACTAATAAGTGATGACTAAAAATGCATAGGTGAGTTTTTTTTTTTAAAACAAACTGACTTTCTGAAACAAATCAAATGCGCTTTTAATTCGATTTGATTATTCCCATAACTGACTTGGTACAACTGTGAGTGCAATACAATGAGACAAATATGATAACTTTGAGACATAGGGCCCTATCTTGCACTCAGCGCACGATCTGAAACGCAAGTGTCAAAGCGCAAAGCGCAAGTTACTTTGTGGGCGGATCCCGGCGCTGTTGCTATTTTCCCGGCGGGATAAATGCCTCTTGCGCCTGGCGCAAATCTAAAAGGGGTTGGTCTGAAGTAGCTTCATTATTCATAGGTGTGGTTTGGGCGTAACGTGAAATAAACCAATCAGAGCGTCATATCACATTCCCTTTAAGAGCATGATGAACGAGGTGCGCTTGTTCCATGGCGCAATACTATTATAACAGCGCATTTACCAGGAGCGCTTCAGAATCGGCTCACAGCCGAGGAGATCGATGTTCTCGTCAGGGACGTAAAAGAAAGAGAAGTGACATTGGAGATGGGACAAACCCACCCAAATTAGCTTCGGTTATACATGCATATAATAATTTGGGTAAATATGTAGGCCTAAGCTTTATGCCTATTTTTCCGATCGTCATGGACACAACATATTAATACTGTGAAGCTGCTTTGATACAATCTCTATTGTGAAAAGCACTATATAAATATACTTGACTTGACAACAATGATTTCCCTCGTGTTTTAATATTTTTCCTTATGTATAATTTGCAAAAAGGAAAATGCATCTGTGTAGATGAGAGAATCATCTACAGTGTATGCGCGTTGTTCACACTCTGTATTATGACCAAGCACGCGCGCTTAAAATAGCATCTGAATGTACGCGCAACGCGCCAATGACTTTAGACTAGGTTTTTTCTGGTCAGTGGCGCAATTGTTTTCTGGAACTGCAAAATAGCATGAGGGAAAGTTTGCGCCGGAACACGCCTCCTCTTTGCGCTGAACCGCCCCGGGGAGCGCAAGTGTATTTCTTAGTTAACCGACGTTTGTCTGTGGAGGGAAAAGTCCGCTTTGCGCGGGTGCAAAATAGGAATGATACATGCGTCGGTGTACAAAGTCAATTGCGCCGGGTGCAAGATAGGGCCCTTAATGTTATACAACATTTTGTCAAGCTACACTGCTCTAAATGGCTCATTACTCTCCCTGAGCTTCCGAACAATTGTAAAAATTGAGGAATGATAAGCATCACTACCTTTAGTTACCTCCAAATGCTTCTGCCGACACAAATATTGCGTGGCATTAGTATGGCATCTGTTGTGCAAAAAAAAGTGGTTTATTCAGAACTCCTGACCTTTTTATTGTTACTTATACAATCTGAAGTAAAAAAGATCATTAGTTTGGAAATCACTAAAACATGTCCTCACTAAAGCTGCAGTGACAACTGGCTTGCTCTCCCCAAAGTCCAATCACCAGACCTACTATAGCTCGGGGTTGCCTCGGCAACAGAACCGTTCTTTCTGCAGAGCTGACATGAGCTCTTCCACTCAAAGGACTGCGAACCAAACGCATGCAACAGTTGCAGTTTCATGCTTCCCATACATTACAGAGGATAAGAAAATAACCTGAGTGGGCCACAGAGGCCATGTTCACAATGTGTCCATAGAGGTTGCGCTCCCTCAGCTCCTGCCTTTATGCCTCTATCAAATTCGCTTTGCCTTCTTATATACCCTTCTGTGTAATATTAAACAGTTGTAGTTTGCTCAGCATAGTTTGGAATGATATTAAAAGGCTGTGCATTGCCAATGTATTTGCTTTGAGGGAAAAAAGATGAGCAATTTACATTATATTCATGGACATAATTAAAGGGCACCTATTATGGATTTTTGAAAATTATCATTCATGTAGTGTGTAACATAGATCTAAGTGAACAAAAACATCCTACAAAGTTTTAAATATGAAAGTTCACCGTAAAGTTATTGTCTTTCAAAAGTAAGAGTCGACTCTGAGTCGCTGATATGAATCGATAGACGACCAATGCTTTTTCTCTGTCTATTTTGAAGGTGATTGCTTCACAAACATAAATGCTGTAAAATGTGGATTCGCGAGCCGGCTGATATTGAAGGAAGGTTCAGTGTTTATTTGGACTAGCTTCCTCCTCCGAATCACAACCTGTAAGTATTATTAATATTAATAATTGTTTCTTTTATGTTTTATGTAGCATGCTCAATAATTATTTTGTGTGTTGTGTACGCAATGTCAATTGTACTGAAATATGTGAAGTGTTTGTCGTTACTGGAGTTGTCATAAAGAATAGAGCAATACCTCGTAGTACTGCATTATCAATGTATGCGTTGGGCTAACGCAAACAAAGACTGAATGTGCTTCGCTAACATAACTCAACTTAAATTCCTTCTCTTATTTTGAATTTTTTACAACAAAGCGGTGCACTATAATCATTATTATAACACAAATTGATAAAAGCATTGTACACTGTACTCGGTGTTAACCAATAGAAGTATTATCTCTGTAAACACATTTTACTTATGCACACATTGTCAATCACAACTGACTGGGTCATCTGACCAATCACCACAGATTAGCGTCACGCAAAGGCGGGGTTGGAAAAATGAGTCATAGAACGATTCATATGGGAGTCACTGAGCAAATCAGGTACAAATAAATGCATATTATAAAACAACAAAAGTGTTTTTTGTCATTGCATGCTTGTAAAACTGTTGTTGGGGACTCCCAAAACAATATTAGGAACATTTTAAATGCCATAATAGGTGCCCTTTAATCAAACACCCATTTGTGTTTCAAACCTTATTCAACTGTGTATGTCATTAGTGGTTCTTAACTGTTTTTGCTTCAAGAATGCTTAATATTTCACATTAAAGGGTTATTTCACCCAAAAATTCTGTCAGTAATTACTCACCCTCATGTTGTTCCAACCCCGTAAGATAGTTAAAATACATCGTTAAAATAGTCCAAGTGACTACAGTGGCTCAATCTTAAGTTTATCAAGCGACGAGAATACTTTTTGTGCGCAAAAACAAACAAACATAACGACTTTATTTCAACTATTAATTTCCATCTCTGTTGGCCTCGTCAGTAGGGCTACGTCACACGTAGGGTCCCTATTGGCCGACACTGGTCATGTGTGTGATGCGTCTGACGTACACCACGGAAGCTATACGGTCGAGGCCGACCGAGATGGAAATGATTAGTTGAATAAAGTCGATATTTTAGTTTTTTTTGCGCACAAAAAGGATTCTCGTCGCTTGATAAACTGAAGATTGAGCCACTGTAGTCACTTGGACTATTTTTACGATGTCTTTAATAACTTTTCGGGAGAACAAGTTTCAGTCCCTCAGAAGCCTATGGAGGAGTGATCCAGCTCTCATATTTAATCAAAAATATCTTAATTTGTGTTCCGAAGATGAACGAAAGTATTACGGGGTTGGAACAACATGAGGGTGAGTAATTACTGACAGAATTTTCATTTTTGGGTGAACTAACCCTTTAAGCAGCAAACAAACACAATATCAAATGTAACCTAAACAGTCTGGTAATTTTTTCTTCTATTTTACATAGGATATGGACATGTCATGCAACTTGACCATGTTTCCATCTGCTAAAAATGGCTAATTCATCTGTGCTTATATTGAAATTATGCATGATTATGGTAAGTTGCAGCGATTAATCATATCCAAAATAAAAGTTTGTGTATGCATAATATATGTGTGTGTACTGTGTATTATTATTTTGTATATATAAATACACACACACATGCATGTATATTTAAGAAGAAATGTGTTATTTATATATAAAATATTTATATTTTATATTATATAAATTCTGTGTGTATATATATATATATATATAAATATATCAGTATATACATGCTAAATAGTTCTTAAATATGTACATGCATATGTGTGTATTTTTTTATATATATATATACAAAATAAGTATACAGTACGCACACATATATTTTGTAAACAGAAACTTTTATTTTGGATTTGATTAATCACGATTAATCGTTGCCGAGGACTAATTTTATTACTTGCATTTTGCATTGATTTCTTCAGGACAAATCTTCAACACACCACCTGAGGCTACTGTCTGAAATAACTGTAAATAATAACTTTAATATTTACATGCACATTTGCAATAATTTCATACTTAAATTCTTCATAAATTCTTTAAATACAGTGAACTTAGTCTTTTTCCCCCATGATGCATTAATAACCAAGAGAAAATTACCAGTAAAATGGGCCGCCTTTACAAAAAAGTTGTGTAAAAAGTGACTTTCACGGCTGTGACCACGTTGCACATTGTTATTATCCTGCAACCATGAAAGCAAGCTCATTAATATTAATGATTGTAATAATTGTTACAGATGACTGGGGATGTACACTGGTTCCAGACGGACGATGGTTGCCTTCGGCAGCACGTCACAGCATGGCACCGGGGTTCTTGATCTCCGGCAGAGGGACATCTCAGTGTTTATTTTTAGGAGCAGGGAATATCTTGGCTGGGTAGAGGCAGAGAGGTATTAAACTGGGGCTAATTACTTGATGCTCGGTCAGCGTGTGGTTTACCTCGATGTGACGTTGTGACAGTATGTGATTCTCCATCACTGAAGCAGAAAAAGCAGCATCTCACAAAGATTGGTACAATTAAAAACCTACAAAGCTTTGACTGACTATGCATCTACCTCGTTCATAGCTATGCTGGGGTTCATTTATTTAGATAGAAACTTCCTAAGTGAATGTATTCAGGCTAAGTGCTCCATATACGGGTGGACTTTAGAGGTGTATTACAAGGGCGTTCATCGTCTCTTCCTCAACCCTGTCCTCCTCCTCAAGTTCACCTCAAACCTGACACTGACGGAGCACACTATTAAGTTAGCACACTGAGCACTGAGTTTGTTATTATAATGGTCCCCACTTTGAGCATCTAACTTAATGTAAAAAATGGGAGTCTGCCTTCAATATTAATCCAAACCTGATTTATAAGCCTCCTGCTTGCAGCGAAAGATGTCATTTGTATTAATTTGTGTCTCCTTTTGGAACGTAGATTTGTTTCTTTTGGTCCTCTCATATACTTGTCACCTTGTTCTTAATATAGCCCAACAATGCTACACAGCAGAAAGTGCTTTTAAAGAATTGGCTGGGTAATTAAAACAATGTATTTGATTCTCAGGTGTTGGATGAAGGAATGCCAGTATAGTGATATTTGTTACTCTAGTGCAGGGGTTCTCAACCTTTTGCAAGCTGGGCCCCCCCAAAGCTGATTCATTGCAGTTGGGGCCCCAGTGCCCCCTGCTCCATACCACTGCATTTTTTACAGAAGCTTGCAGGTAGGTGATGTTAATATGAGACCTGAGCCTGCTTTGCCTTGCAAAGATCCTCAATTCTTGGCTCAATGTTTGAGAAACATAGCCTCAAATAATTCTGAAATTAGCAATAACAACTAAATGATTGATAACACCTATAATGATCAATAAACCATTGATGTCTGGATAAAAAATAACTGTGTAGTAGGACATATACAGAAATTTAATAAAGTTTTCAAACCGTCTGCGCTGCATAAATTATATATAGACTACCGGTAATCCTTATTAAAGCTACACAAGTACAAGAGCAGTGAGTAATTTTCTCTATTCCCTTTGTTCTTTGATTAACTGTACTGACAGAACGCTTTATTGGCAGCTGGCCCTTTAAGACCAGCCACTGCTGAGAGACGCAGATCTCACGAGTCACAACTCTTTATGTCCATCATAAGACTGCTCTTATGTTATGAAGATACTCGACAAACGACATTTTGGCATAATTGTTCGTTCAAGCGCGAAAGAGAACTGTATTCTGGCGCGCGGTCTGTGCATGCGCATAGGGCGCGCGTCTTTCTGTGAGTCACATTCAGGACATTCACAGGCAGCGCGAAAAATGTGTTCGTTTCAAATCGGTCAAATTAAATCTGTAAAATAGACGTAATGAGTGGCACATAATGTGAAGTAACATGGCATTTTATTTTGTTTGAAATTTAACTTGTCCAGTGGGACAACTATAATTTTCTCTTCCACTTGTCCTACAAAAAAATGGTTCGATGTTCTGCAGTTTTGGCATCCGTAGCAAATATTTTGAGGAGTTTTGACACGAGAGCCACCAAATGACGAATATGAAAAAACGAATACGACAGTTTCGGACTCAGTCAAGGGTGCAAGGACCTTAAACTTTTGAGGCTTGCGCAGCTTCTCGAGGAGAAATCAAACAAATGAGCGCCGTTTTCTAAAGTCTATGAGCGCAACACACACAAATAAACTAAATTGACATAGGCCTATTGCAGTTAAATTTTGCAGTTAAATGAATAGGCTATCAGCAACATACATGAATCCATGAATCCGACCTGACCAAGAGAGCTGACATTGACCATCACTTAATTTACCATCACCACACGATTTAAAATGTGACACTGATTTCATGACAGACAGTTCAACAAACAAGTTAATAATATTAAGTCACTTACATTTTAGACGAAATAATGACTGTTTTGGTATATTTTAGCAGCGAAAATAGATCCGATGAATCCAAACAAAGATCACAGCATATAGCGCATCTCACAGCAACACTCAATCGTGTTTTGAATGATTCAGTGTTTTGAACGAATCGGTTGAGTCAAAGATTCAATGACCCATTCACAAACATCTGTCTCATTCTTGATGAATCGGCCGTTTGAACGAATCGTTTGAATGAACGACTCAATGACTCGCTTAATAAAACCGCTTATCACCTGCATTTGCGCTCACTATCGACAAACGAACAAATTTGTTCAAAACTTTTTTTTTTAATCAGTCCAAACACATTTTAATTTTTATTCAGGAGTTATGTATATACAAAACTTAAAATTTTCATGACAGTAGTTTAGTGATAAAAAAAAAAGTCACTTTTTTTTTTTCCTCCCTCCCATCCTGACCTGTAGCCTACTCGCGCCCCCCCGGGAGAGTGTCGGCGCCCCCCCGGGGGCGCGCCCCACCGGTTGAGAACCACTGCTCTAGTGCATGAATGCATTTTAATATGCACATGATAACTGATTATATGCCTTGGATGTTTTCTCTGCACTTACATTGCATGTACTTCCTACATTTAGAAATCCGGATTAACTGATATTTGTCCCCTTTCTCCAAGTATCACTTTCAGATGGCACAACCACAGTCCATGACAATGTAAAGCATACTTAATGCAAAAATGGTTATATAGTAAATATATACATGCATATGTGTGTTATATATACAAAATAAGTATACAGTACACAAACTTTGGTAAAACTTTATAATAACTGCACGCTATTAATCATTAGTTAAGCATGAGTAAACGGTTAATTCATCATTTATAAAGCATTAATAGACATTAATAAGTAGTTTATAAATACAGGTATAAATGCTTTTTTTAGCGATCTTATGAATCACTGACAACTCTTAAATAACTGGTTTATAATGCAATACATCATTTAGAAATGATAAATTGATCATTAATAAAGTATGGAAATACAATTATTAAACACATTATAGATATGCTTTTAAATCAAGAATAAAGCATTTATATCTGTATTTATAAACTGCTTATTAATGTCTATTAATGCTTTAGAAATTATGAATTAACTGTTTACTAATGCTTAACTAATGATTAATAGCGTGAAGTTATTATAAAGTGTTACCCAAACATTTATTTTGGATGTGATTAATCTGATATCTGATAATCTGATAATCTAATCTGATATTAAGTTGCCCAGTACTAATTTTATTACTTAAATTATGCATTGATTTCTTCAGGACAAATCTTCGACACACCACCTGGCGTCACTGTCTGGCATTACTGTAAATAATAACTTTTTTCATGCAAATTTGCAATAATTTCATACTTAAATGTTTTATAAATTCTTTAATTTATGAAACAAATTGTGTTAGATAACTTTACTTTTTGATCAGACAGTCTCCTCCTGCCTACAGTGAATGGTCCATTGTCATAATAAGCTATTAGGGTAAGCTAAGGGTAACATTCTCATTTTCGTAACATTCTCATTTTCCACTAGATATTTCATGCTCAGCGCTTGTCATAGGCTATATCACAACTGTTCAGTGTTTTTAACCACATAATGTTTATTTTAGGTTTCAGACATTTAAATACATATAATTTATAGCAAAACAATACATTTATAGTTTCAAATACCCAATGGTGTCTATGGAAGCAGCAATAACAACCCATTCAAATATATTTGCAGACGGTTTTTATTCATATCAGACACACAGTGTAAATAACTATAAAGTCAACTCTATTTTTCTCCCAGTTCACCGGCCACTTACTTTCATGTATTTCTGGAGAAACTGATGAATTCACGCGCAGTAATAAATCCAACAGACCGGAATCTCTGAACTGCGGCCCAAACACGGCGCCCATCTCACGTTACAGATCAAGATAATTTATAAAGTTTTTTAAATGACATATCTGAGAATCGGAATAGAATATAGTTAATGACATAGTAAGCAAGTTTGTTAATATTTAGAAATAAAAGCACTACATTTGTCATACAGCGCTATTTTGGCTGTGGTGAATCACGTGCCAAGCGTGACGCGTCACCCTGGAAACCTGAGGTCGCGATGCCGGCTAAACATCGTGATGTCTGTCAGCCATCACCCTTCATCGGCCCAACCCTCCAGTGCATCAAAGGCTAGTATTGTCAGGATCATGGCCTCTTCATCCACCACCCGAAACATCCTGTGCAACTGTACTAACACTTACCAATATATATATATTAGGGGTGTAACGGTACACAAAAATCACAGTACTGTACGGTTTTAAAGTCACGGTTCGGTACGTTTTCGGTACAGCAAAAAGGAAGAAATGCCAGAGAAATGTCTTCCTACATATTGAAACTTTCAGGTTTATAAATGGGGGTAATTTTTGAAGGATGAATAAATAATATTTTTGGTCATCACATTAAAAATAACATTTAAATATATATTTATTTATATAATATTTGAGTTTTGAAGTGCTGGAAAAAAATGTGTAAAGTACTTGAAAGCATTTCACTATTCCAGCCAAACTGGTTACAGTTAGTGTTACTACATTAAATCCATGGTGAATGTTGCTGATCTGTGGACTTAAAGCCTATAACTAAAGTTAGTTCATTCACGGCGCAATGTTTTCCTGGTTTCCACGTCAGCGCTGTTTGATATAATAGAGATCTACGGTTAATAACGGAGTTCAACGAATTCAAATGCTTTCTTTACTGGATCTCTTAGCGCTGTGTATAACAGTGTCGCTTGATCGAGATCGGCTCGCGCTCATAGAGCTCGCGCTGCACAGATCTTGATGGTCCGAACTGATATACGGTCCGTGAAGCACAATATAATGAGTAGCGCAGTTTCGTTCCGCTTTCATTACGTTTGCCATTTTATGTTGCGCTCGCGCCAGCGCGGATTTTGTCGGCAGGAAAAATGGTCCATGGAATGGTCCGGTTTGTATGCGTACTGAACCGGAAGCCTCGAACCGAAACGGTTCAATACGAATACATGTACCGTTACACCCCTAATATATATATATATCAAACCTCTATACAAACGAGAACTGATGCTAACACTTTATTTTGCTGGTCCCTTTTGAACATTCTGTTGACTATAAGTAGCTTTGCAACTACAAACTGAACAGAAAACTAAGGGCTACATATGGGGACTAAGGAAACTAAACGAGACACAGGTGAAAACAATGGGTAACTATGGTAACAAGGGAGGGGACTAAATTTAATGGAAACACAGGAACCAGACACAACAAATGGCAAACCAAACAGAACATACACCTGACATGTATATGATATTTTTAAGTCCTACTTAAGTGGGACTACGACAACGATGTACTAACATTAGTTTCCTTTGCTTTTTTTTCGGATTTAGACGACAAAGTCATCTGTAACAAAAATATCCCTTTTTTACAAGGATCCATGAAAATGACGATATGCTTAAAACAGAGACGTTTTTCCTTTGAGTCTTCCGCGTACAGATGACACCATTGTTAAAATGATCCCCATTCACACGGATCCGCAGATACGACTAAAAATGCTGTATTTTGCTGCCAGGCCATAAGATGGCGATGAAACACTATAGACTGAACATGTATACTCATGTGCATGACGTCATCGTCTCCAGAGATTCACATTTTTATTGTTTACACGGAGACCGTTTTCAAAAACGTCCTCTTTGAAACCCGTTTTCAAAAGTTTGCTTTTTTAGCCACCAAAAATGATGTTGTCGTGTAAACGAACGGCCAAAACGCATTAAAAGTTTTACGTTTTTAGTTGAAAACGGTGTTGTGTAAACAGTAAATTAGACTTTTTGTTGTTTTACATGTAGACGACAATGCTATTGTTTTATTTATTTTTTTTAAAAACTTCCGTTTTCAGGCAGCCAAAACTTACTTAAACGCAAACTTACAAAAACGCATAAACAGCCCCTAAATTAATCTATTATATATTTAAACTATTTTAGGCCTATATTGTTATTTAATTGCAATTAGCATGCAATTAAGTATCAAAAAACACATTCAGTTTGCACCTAACTTTATATTATCTCTGTAATAAGTATGTTATAGTGTACTTCTTTTTCACAAGGGATCGTGAGACACCAAATGGATGTCCATTCCCCTTTAACGACAAGTGGGAATGCATATTTCTGTATATTTTTAAAGACATGATGTAAGACTCTCTTTCGGTCGAATGGGCTTCAGATGATTGCATCGTGCGCAAGCACTGCTTTCAAATCCACGCTCAGTAGTAAATAACACATGAGAAGCTGGAGTTACAGAAAATTACAGATTACATCAAAGGAAAGTGCGCAGGTAAAGGACAATCAGAGGCTGTCAGATGGAAGAAAAAGACTGTTGCTGCTTTTACAGCACCAAGTGCATTGAGAAGTCCACTTTTGCCATAGATCCACTACCTTCTGCTCTCTGTACCAGAGTATTCCCAAACAACCCATGGCCCTTTACTGTAAAGGTCTGCCAGAGACAGGAACTCTCTAGTCTAATTAGAGCCTCACTCTTCACATGCACATTATATCAACAGAAGCATGTCAGCAGGACCATCAACAAAGCATTTAGGTTTACATTGCAGGTAGAACAAGCCCCTTTGGGCCAGTGGACTGTCATCATCACTTTACATATCAGAAAGGAGGAAAGTGCAGTGGAAGTACTCCAAAGCTCTATGAGAAAATTAAGACCTCTGTAATTCAGTACTTAGAATTCATCTCTGGAGAGCAGAACTGCCAGAAGAAATGTACAAAATGTACGAACGATTTTAAGGCAAACATTGGACACAAAGTAAAACAAAAAAAATAAAAAATAATAAAAAATAGATGAAGTGGAAGTGGATTTGATGGATTTGCTCGAAGTCACAGTGGGCCAAATTGGAAGTTGCAGTTTCAGTCGCAATTGCCATTATGTCAATTGATTTATTTTCGAAAAAGTAGTCCAAGTATTCAATATACCTCAGTCGATTGGACTACATTCATAATATGTTGGTGTAATTTTTGGAGCCTGTCAGTGACTGGTCACTGTATTGTTTTGTTTTTTATGTGGAAAAACAGAAAGCTTTGTCATTCAGGTCCCATTGTGATCCACAGAACAATGAATGTCAGGGGCTTTGGAACGATATTAGGCTAGATTAATGATGACAAAATTGAAGATTAAACTTATAAATAACAAATTATGAAATCATACTATATTGTTTCATGTCTTTATATGTTGTAAACATGCCGGAGTGCACAAGCGGATCCAGACTTGAGATTATCTTCACTCTTTTTGTCAGAGAAAAGCAGAAGAACAAACACTTTCCAGCTCTGACTCTCCTCATCTATTTCTCTATTAGATTTATGACACATGCTCCCATTTTGAAAACACTCAATTTTTCAGCTTCATCATTCAACAGTCCGTGCCTGACAAACTTCAATATTAATGATGCTTGTTTATATCCAGATCGCTGAGTTAAATCCTTCATCTCAAAGAAGTTCCAATCTCCTCTGCTCTTTGCACTTAGGCTATAATGAAATTCTGGCCACTGTAAACTGAACTGAATATACACTCACCGGCCACTTTATTAGGTACCCCATGCTAGTAACGGGTTGGACCCCCTTTTGCCTTCAGAACTGCCTCAATTCTTCGTGGCATAGATTCAACAAGGTGCTGGAAGCATTCCTCAGGGAGTTTGGTCCATATTGACATGATGGCATCACACAGTTGCCGCAGATTTGTCGGCTGCACATCCATGATGCGAATCTCCCGTTCCACCACATCCCAAAGATGCTCTATTGGATTGAGATCTGGTGACTGTGGAGGCCATTTGAGTACAGCGAACTCATTGTCATGTTCAAGAAACCAGTCTGAGATGATTCCAGCTTTATGACATGGCGCATTATCCTGCTGAAAGTAGCCATCAGAAGTTGGGTACATTGTGGTCATAAAGGGATGGACATGGTCAGCAACAATACTCAGGTAGGCTGTGGCGTTGCAACGTTGCTCAATTGGTACCAAGGGGCCCAAAGAGTGCCAAGAAAATATTCCCCACACCATGACACCACCACCACCAGCCTGAACCGTTGATACAAGGCAGGATGGATCCATGCTTTCATGTTGTAGACGCCAAATTCTGACCCTACCATCCGAATGTCGCAGCAGAAATCGAGACTCATCAGACCAGGCAACGTTTTTCCAATCTTCTATTGTCCAATTTCGATGAGCTTGTGCAAATTGTAGCCTCACTTTCCTGTTCTTAGCTGAAAGGAGTGGCACCCGGTGTGGTCTTCTGCTGCTGTAGCCCATCTGCCTCAAAGTTCGACGTACTGTGCGTTCAGAGATGCTCTTCTGCCCACCTTGGTTGTAACGGGTGGTTATTTGAGTCACTGTTGCCCTTCTATCAGCTCGAACCAGTCTGGCCATTCTCCTCTGACCTCTGGCATCAACAAGGCATTTACGCCCACAGAACTGCCGCTCACTGGATGTTTTTTCTTTTTCGGACCATTCTCTGTAAACCCTAGAGATGGTTGTGCGTGAAAATCCCAGTAGATTAGCAGTTTCTGAAATACTCAGACCAGCCCTTCTGGCACCAACAATCATGCCACGTTCAAAGTCACTCAAATCACCTTTCTTCCCCATACTGATGCTCGGTTTGAACTGCAGGAGATTGTCTTGACCATGTCTACATGCCTAAATGCACTGAGTTGCCGCCATGTGATTGGCTGCTTAGAAATTAAGTGTTAAGGAGCAGTTGGACAGGTGTACCTAATAAAGTGGCCGGTGAGTGTATATATATATATATATATATATATATATATATATATATATATATATATATATATATATATATATATATATAAATGAATGCAAGACTGAAAATGTCACTTTGACATCCATAGTGAGTTTTAAGGACTTTTAAAATGAAGAAGTGAAGACTTAAGAAGTGTATGTACATGTGTTAGTTGTATCTCTTAAGAAACATTTTAACAACACAATTTTGATTTAATATTGACCAACCCTCAACCATGTACATAGTATTGGCATTCGTGGGGAATGAAGGAACTGAAAGAACGCAACATACTTTGACAAGAAACCTTTAATCGACACAGTTTCTGATGTAGTTTACACTGAGCTTTGTTTAATTGAATGTGCAATAATTCACAATGGACCATTGAATTATTAAAAATGAACACACCCTGAGGTGGTAAATCAACCATTCAAATCAACCAAATCAACAATTATTCTGCTAATACCACAGTTGTGTGTGTGTGTGTGTGTGTGTGTGTGTGTGTGAGAGAGAGAGAGAGAGAGAGAGAGAGAGAGAGAGAGAGAGAGAGAGAGAGAATATATGAATATCATTTAAATTACTTTTGTTGTCACCTTGCTTTTATCCACTACAAGCCTGTTGTAGCAGACCTCGTCCGAATGGTGGCCAAAACTTTACTGATGCGTTTTATGAAGTTTATTGTACATCACACAAAAGATGAATAGAAGAGGCTGAATAAATCACAGTACAAGAAGTGCGTAATAAAGTCTTATCCATAAACTGTCTCTTGCATTATCATCAAAATACACAGCAAATTACACAAAATAACTCGTTACAACTAACAGCAAACACACATATATATATATATATATATATACCGACTTTATGCCTTTTCTGGGGGTGCTTAAAAGAGAACTCCGGTCAATTTTAACATTGAGCTCGTTTTTTTGTAAATTTGGAGTGCTGTCAGTACAGAGAACAATGACAAAAATCATCATTGCCTACACCGTGTTATCTTCTTTTTAAAATTTGCACCCTGTTGACTTCAATGGGGCAAGTTTTAAACCTGCTTTTAGCCTCTTAACATCCTTGATATGTCATTACAAGTGCACAGCCATGGTGTTATTAAGAGTGAACACGGTCAATCTGACTGCAGTAGATGTGTAAGATATAAATAAAAATGATGTTAATTCAGCCAGCTCACATACCTGTATTTTCTTCCTGTTTTCGGTCGAAGTCCAAAGTAGTCGATTATCGAGTTGGGAGAATGGGATCTCATTCAGCCTGGCCGCACGCGCGAACTCGATAATCGACTGCTTTGGACTTTGACCGAAAACAGGAAGAAAATACAGGTATGTGAGCTGGCTGAATTAACATAATTTATATTAATATCTTTCTCATCTACTGCAGTCAGATTAACCGTGTTCACTCTTAACATCAGGCACATGGCTGTGCACTTGTAATGACATATCAAGGATGTTAAGAGGCTAAAAGCAGGTTTAAAACTTGCCCCATTGAAGTCAAAAGGGTGCACATTTTAAAAAGAAAATAACACGGTGTAGGCAACACCGATTTTTGTCGTTGTTCTCTGTACTGACAGCACTCCAAATGTACAAAAAAATTAGCTCAGTGTTAAAATTGACCGGAGTTCTCCTTTAATAAACTGGTAAACGTTATATCCGTAAAACACCTCCTATGAACTGTAATAAAGTGCTTGCTCTCCCTTTCATTACTGCCGTGACCAGTATCGATCCAGAGACTATAAGCTGTAACACGAACAGTTGGTACTGATCCATCCTCGAGTAACAAATTCTTAGCAAAGCCTGTGTTTTGTATTGTCCCTTTGTATTGGCCCTCGTTCACAAACCAGTCTGGAGTGAAATGATTTGCGCAGACATAAACAAATTTAGATATATTTTGCAGCGCATTACTTTAAAAAAAATAAAACAAATCCACTGCGTCCTCAGTGGCCCAGATGATGAGAGAAAGAGCTATATGGCTCTGAGCTGCTCGAGCATAGAGAAAATGGCAGAGAGTGAGAGGGCGGAAACTATGGTAATGCAGGACTGTCAGTCAGCGACCGTGGGCGGGGCCTGAGCAGTATGATGCCACACTGCTCAGAGAATCAAAATGGCATGTCTAATGAGACTGTTTTGGTTTAATGGGGATTACAAAAAAGGAGTGTGTGGATTTTGATCATTGTAGGGTGATTGTGCTCACATACTGCCAACGCAAATTTATGTCCAAACACAATATTAAAGTTAATTTTGCATAACAGGTGTCCTTTAAACTCATCGTTGTGTTAAAATGAGAAAAGCATCAAATAGACATTACAAAAAGCTTTAGAAAGAAATTTCAAAAGGGCTGATTCATTCAGGAATTAAGTAAATGGCTCTCTTTATAAATGCGCCATTAAATCATGCAGTGAGTTGTTGCTCTGCTTCATGTTTGTCATCAATCAAATGCATTAAATGTAAGATGACCTATGTAATAAAATGTAAAAAAAAAAAAATTATTATCCATAGCAATTTTTTTTTAAATTAACAGATTAAATCGACAGCCCTTTATATATATATATAGTTAATTTAAATTCAATAAAAAATATCTCTGCCCCTTTTTCTCACAAGAACACACAGTTTCCTAAGATTTCTTTCAATGCCTTTTTGTTTTTTGCTTCAGTCATCAAAGTATACAGGTAAGGTCTATAAGTCCAAGCACCATGCTGGCGGTGTACGCTAAAACTACGGTAAGTGGAAAAAACGGCATTTAATGATTGATTACAAGAGAAAAACAAAATAAATGGTACTTAATGGAACATCAATAACAATTGATGTAATCAACAGCTTGGTACCCTCCATACACCTGGCAGCACTTTATCATGAGAATGGCCTGGTTTGCTATACCGTGAGACGAGGGGTTTAGATTGTACCTACTGTGTGGGTATGACATTTATAAAAGAGGAAATCATTTGGCCAGTGCTGCCATACATCTACAAGTACCTTCCTTTTTCACTCTCATTTGCTAGAAACAGCACACAAACCCACAGCTCCAGCTCACTCTACTATAATTTCTCTAAAACACAGGGTAAATTTCTGTGCACAAATCTAAAAAACAAAACAAATTCAAAGACAGTGTAAAATATACATGGATGCCTTAATTCAGCAATAAACCTTTAACATTAAAGGTTGGACAGGACTGGTATAATAAAGAGATAATAATGTACTTATAATATAGAAAGTAGCCACCACACCATGTCTTTTAAGGGATGCTTATTATCATTTAGAATACTTTCATGAGTCTTTAGAAAATTCCACACAGGACCATTACAATGTAAAACATTTAAATTATTCAACTACTCACCTCAGTCTCGTCTTAGTTGTGAGCCAATTTCATACAAATGCTCATCAATTCGCATTCATCACTCAACACAATCTGACTGCTGAAACTGCATATATTCATGCTAATAAAAATTACTTGTAACAAAGTGTAAGTGAATGGTAGTTGGTGGCAATAGTCTTTTAAAATGAATGCTAATCTTGTAATTTCTATGTTAATGTTTCTGCCGCACGTCTGTTTTGGAGAGCTGTTCACTGTTGGGTGCATCATTTCTAAAAAGCCATCCAAAACCACATTACTTACTGATAAGCAGTCCTTAAAAGAATAAATAAATATAAAATAACACTACAATTAACATTAACAACACTACATTAACATATTCACTCTACAGAAGAGCTTGTAGAGTTTGGATGCTTAGTGACTAGTGAGGTTTGACAGTTAATTTCCATTTTTGCTGTTAGATTGCAGTCAATGCGGTGCGTTGACAATGTCCCAGGGCTCTATGCTATGCTCTATATTTTCATTCGAATAGTCAAAGTTCAGTTTTTCTATCTTTTTTGCCACCTTTAGTTTTTACTTGGGAGTGGCTACAGAAAAAAAGAGACTGCAACCGGGCCCATGCGAAAAACAAGGATAAATATCGGAAGGGCATTGAATGTAGTCACGCAATGCTGATGTTGTTAACATTAACAATTTGAGAACAAAGTATAATTTCCACGGTTGGACGTGATATGATAAGAGATCGTTAGATTTAATCATTAGACTTTTTTTCTAAATCTGTCCTGTTCAAATTTTGGGGTTTTTTGTGCTATGCAGTGCTGTCTTTTCCTTTCTGTATCGCAATCTTGTCCAGTCTCTTGCAATCAAACTCCCACATACACTAAGGTGTAACCTACAATTTACAATAATTGCCATCAACATTGACAATGACACAAGGACTTGTCATTCTGATGACACTCACATGTTCATTGACACAGACACACTCTTGAGAGATGAACTAAGGATTTTGAGCAAGAGACTGGCTTTTGCAGGTAATCCATGGTGTTTTGCTATTTGTACTAATTGTTTTGAGAAATGCACTAACCGTTTTGCAAATGTCGAGGTTGATTCGAGAAATGTACCAAAGCGACTGAGAAAACCTGTAATTCATCGACTGTTCCGTGCCGAGGCACAACCCACGTAAACTTGTTCATAATAATTATAATAAAAATAATTATAAAAATAAAATTCCGCGAATAATTGCAATTGCAGATTTCAAACAGAGATTGTGACAAAGAGGAAATACTTCAGACTGCAGCTTTAATATGTCAAAAATGTCAAAAAGACAGTCAAGCACATTTTTTCATTTATTTTCCTGAGTAAAGTTGGTGGTGTTTCTGATTAAAAGAGATCCAGAGATGAAACTGCATACCTGGACAATTCTGCCAACACTAATCAGGATAGCGGAAGACACGAGCAATGAATGTTTCTGCAATTGTTCATTTACAAATTAAGCAAGGGAGATAACTATATTAACTGTATAAAATGGCAGAGAGTAGTATTACCTCAGTGAGATCTCATTGTAAGGGACTTGTACTTGTAGTACAAGTACTTGGTTTACACTTTATTTTGATGGTCCCCTTCAGACATTCTGTTGACTACAAGATACGTTACACGTACATGTCAACTAACTCTCACTGGAGTGTATGAGTTGTAGTACACTGTTAGACTAGACTGTTCTTTTTTTTTGGGGGGGGGGGGGGGGGGGGGTGCTTTGTGCTGCTGTTCAGCAAGCTTTGTGTTATTTGCAGCATGTGACATTTTTCAACAGCAAGACAATCCCAGAATGCATTTCTGTTCACCTCCATTCATCTGATGTCTCTGGTTAATTCTGTCATCAGCTTTCTAATTGCATGTAATGCTTTCAGTGTTTCAGCTTTAATGTGCTCAGTCTACTGAAAGCATACAGGGATCGTGTATAATATAGCATTAGCTTTTATTCGTGTTATTGTGATTTCAGAAGCAAATGACTTCATGTCTCCATTCCAACAAACAACCTTAATTCCCAGAATCCTCCACACTATCACAATTATTGTTAGAGCTTTGATCTGCACAAATTTTTGACACTACAAGAGTTGAATGAGTGATGTCATTTCACAATGCTCAGAGTAACAAAAGCGTTTTTCTTTTTCCTTTTCTCTCCATATTAATACAGGTCAATATTTCCAGAATGACATATTGTTCCACATGAAGACGAAGCAGAAGGCGTGAAATTACTGATAACGGTGTCCACATTAATGCAACACCAAAGTCAACAATGGTGACAGTGTCCTCTAACTGTATAACCAGTCGATTACAAAAAAAAAATGACATGTAATTTGACGTTACATTTTTTGGACTGCTCACAATTCAGCACAAAAAAGCAAACACAAGTGGAGAGATGGCTAGAGAATTTTTTTTTTTAAAGTTTATAAGCTGTTTTCCTCATAAGGACCAAAAATATCCCCACAAGGACAAGGATTTCGGAAATTGTCATCCATTTTGTTGGCGTAAGGGTTTACCAGGCCACACACAAACGTGCACGCACACACACACACGCACGCACGCACGCACACACACACACACACACACACTCAAATGTGAATGTTCATCCCCCACAACTTAAATACATGGATGGTTGGAAGTAAAAAATTCGAATTTGTTGTTTTAATTAAACCGTTTAAGTTGCAAATATAATAATTTTGTAGAGTTCTGTTCACATTATAATGTTGATCATTACATCACCTTAAGGCGAGACACGGCAGACAAAAACATAGTTTCCCTATCAGGAACTCGAGCTGCGTGAAAACGCTGTGGGAAACCCTTGTGTTGTGCGTCGCAAAGCGAGTATGGAATCAGCCCAATGGTGAGACGGAACGTCATATGCGGGTGACGTCATCGACCAGGAAACTATAAAGCACCCCAAGATCACAGCTTCTGTTGTCTTCAGCAAACGCTCTGTGTGTGAATCTATCTCAAGTGTTTTTGTCTGTCCTTAGTGATTGCTAGGCAGGAGTTTTTCACTTTCAAAAAAAACTATATGTATATATTTATATATATATATATATATATATATATATATATATATATATATATATATATATATATATATTATTATTATGGCAAGCGAGCAGCAATACTCGTATGGTCCCCCCTGTACTCGCTATCTCACGGGTGGGGATACACACGATCTGTGTGTTGTTTGTTTGGGAGTGCAGCATGCCCAGTCAGCTCTCGAGGGGGCTGACTGTGAGCATTGCGAGCGTTTTCCTCTTAGAACGCTCCGCTCCCGCCGATCACTCTTCGAGTAGAGTGGTTCGGTTCGCGCTCCCCACGGCTCGGGTCCCGCTTCTGTCGAGGCAGAGCGGCGGCGCTTGTCGTAGGGATCGCAAATGGATCTGACAGCGGGGTTTGAGACGGGCTCTGCCTTATCTCAGCCTTTACCTGTTAGTTCCAGTGCCTTAGTCCCGGGTGTGGAAGCACGCGCTGCGGTTTCTTCCCCCCAGGCTGAGGCACCAATACTGCAGCTATCCAGTTCCGAGGAGCTGGATGTTGTCAGTATTGAGACAGGGGGTTCTGAGGACTCGTCACCTCATTCCCCAGAGCTTATGGAGGTTCTCACTCGTGTTGTTTCTAAGTTAAACTATATGGTTATGGGGCGATGCCTATAGCAGAAGATACACTAGCTAGTCATCTCTCCGCTGAGTCTGCTTCGTCCCTCAAGGCACCTGCTTTGCCCTCTAAGCCTTTAAGAAATACTTCGGCTTTGGTGAGCAAAGCTTATTCGGCGGCTGGTCAGGCTGCTGTGTGTCTGCACACTATGTCTACACTGCAGGCGTACCAGGCTGATTTATTAAAGGATGTTAGTGAGAGTGAGGAGGTTAGCACTGGCGTGGTTCGCGAACTTCGTCAGGCTGCGGATTTATCTCTGCGTGCCACCAAGGAGTCGGCCAAACTAATGGGCCGTACTATGGCCCTGGTGGCCGCAGAGAGACATTTATGGCCCAATTTATCTGGGTTAAAAGACAAAGAGAAATCTTTCCTTCTCGATGCTCCGCTGTCCCCTTCGGGGTTATTTGGTGATGCTGTTAACACAGTTATCGATAAATTCCAAGAAGAAAAGAAACAGGCCGCGGCCTTTCAGAAATTCCTCCCACTCAAAGTGCACATTTCAGGGTCTGCTGGGCGGGAGCAGATCAAGCCGTCGACAAGCTCCTCACACCGGGCGCAACAAAAGCAGAGTGTCGCGTCTCGCGTCTCGCGCTCCGCCTAAACAATGGGAGCAGACGCGGCACTCTCAGGCGAAGCCTTCGGGCAGTAAAACTGATCTGAGGACAGTTATTATGGCTAAGATGGCTTCGTCCAAGAAAAAGCCCTGACGCCAATCTACCCTTAGTAGATTTTCTGGCAGTGTGGAAAAGTCTTCCAAAAGTATCTCAGTGGGTCCTGCAGTTGATAGAGAGAGGTTATGCCATTCAGTTCAGGTCTTGTCCTCCTCGATTCAGCGGGGTCCTACTCACAGTGGTGGGCCCCGAGCAGGCTCTGGTAATGGAACAAGAGGTGAAAACACTCCTTCAAAAGGAGGCTATAGAACGGGTTCCTCCTCCCAGAATGGAGTCAGGTTATTACAGTCGATATTTCATCGTTCCAAAGAAGGATGGGGGGTTGCGTCCAACTTTAGATCTGCGCACATCTCTTTATCTCCCCGCACGTTCATAAAATGCATGGACGCAGCGCTAGTCCCACTGCGACTCCAGGGTATTCGTATTGTGAATTATATCGACGATTGGTTGATTCTGGCTCAGTCGGAGCAACAAGCGCTTCGGCATCGAGATGTCGTCCTCGCGCACATCAAAAAATTGGGGTTGAGGCTGAATGCCAAGAAAAGTGTTCTATCTCCATCACAGAAGACATCTTTTCTGGGGGTATTATGGGATTCGGTTGTGATGCGGGCCCGCCTGTCTCCTGTCCGCATCACCTCGATTTTCTCAGCAGTAAATCAAGTAAAGCTAGGCCAGTTCCTCACTGTAAAGCAGTACCAGAGACTGCTGGGTCTTATGGCGGCAGCGTCCAACGTTATACCTTGCAGCCTGTTGTACATGAGACCGTTACAGTGGTGGCTCAGAACCAAGGGGTTCTCCCCGAGGGGAAACCCCCTCCGCACGATCAAAGTTACACGGCGTTGCCTCCGTGCTCTGGTCATGTGGAGGGATCCTTGGTTTCTGTCCCAGGGTCCTGTGTTGGGTGCTCTGTGTTGTGTTACGCTAACGACAGATGCTTCCCTCACAGGCTGGGGGGCGATCATGAGTGGTCGCCCAGCCCAGGGTCTGTGGCAGGACCACCATCGATTGTGGCACATAAATTGTCTAGAGATGTTGGCGGTGTTTTGGGCTCTGAAACACTTCCTCCCAGACCTGAGAGGTCATCATGTTCTTGTCCGGTCCGATAATACATCGGTGGTCTCTTATATAAATCATCAGGGGGGTCTGCGCTCTCGCCCGTTATACAAGCTGGCTCGCCAGATCCTTCTATGGTCCCAGGGGAAGCTTCTTTCAGTGAGGGCGATTTATATTCCAGGGTACCTAAATCAGGGATCGGACATCCTGTCGAGGCAGGGGCCGAGGCCCGGGTAATGGAGACTCCACCCCGAGGTGGTGGAGCTCCTGTGGATGCAGTACGGTCATGCCGAGGTAGACCTATTTGAGTCCAGGGAGACATCACACTGTCCACTGTGGTTCTCTCTCAGTCATCCAGCCCCGCTGGGGTTGGACGCTATGGTACAGCCGTGGCCGAGGTCACGTCTGTACGCCTTTCCCCCGATTGCTCTGCTCCCAGGAGTTCTGGAGAGGGTTCGCTGGGACGGGGTCAGTCTACTGTTGGTAGCCCCGTACTGGCCGGCCCGAGTATGGTTTGCGGACCTTATATCTCTCCTCGACGGCTCTCCTCTGGAGATCCCGATCAGGAGGGACCTTCTCTCTCAGGCGAGTGGGTCGATCCTTCACCCCCACCAAGAACTGTGGAAACTATGGGCTTGGCCTCTGAGGGGGCCCAGCTCGTAGGTGCTGGTCTCTCAACTGGGGTTGTTGAGACCATCCTTCACTCCAGAGCTCCGTCCATGAGGAAGTTATATGCCCTGAAGTGGAGACTCTTCACTTCTTGGTGTAGAGAACACCAGCTAGACCCAGTTAACTGCCCAGTGGGTGCAGTGCTAGAGTTTCTGCAGGAGCGTTTCTCTACAGTTATCCCCCTCCACACTAAAGGTGTACGTGGCGGCACTTGCTGCCTACCATGTCCCTTTCAGTGGAGTATCTCTGGGGAGACACCCACTCATAACTAGATTTCTTCGTGGTACTTTGAGGCTGAGGCCTGTAGTCCGCACGAGGGTGCCGACTTGGGATTTGACCGTTGTATTAGAGGGTCTTTCCCTTGCTCCTTTCGAGCCTATTGAGGAAGTTCCTGACAAGTTTGTCACTCTGAAAACTATTTTTCTCCTCGCTATTTCATCTCTTAAAAGGATTGGAGACATTCAGGCTCTGTCGGTTTCTCCCTCGTGTTTGGAATTTTCGCCTGGGATGGTAAAGGCTTTTCTCCATCCTAGGCCAGATTATGTCCCTAAGGTTCCTACTAATGTGGTCAGACCTATAGTTCTGCAGGCCTTCTGTCCTCCTCCCTTCACGTCATCGGATCAGGAAAAACTCAATCTGAAGAAGGGGTCTCCAGAAGGGGTCTCCAGTGTCTAAGCAGAGAATGAGCAAGTGGGTGGTCGAGGCCATCTCACTTGCTTATGAGTCGGCTGGTCAGCCTTCACCTTTGGCTGTTTGGGCTCACTCTACTGGGAGTATGGCGGCTTCCAAAGCCTTATTGTCAGGAGTTTCTCTCCATGATGTCTGTGATGTGGCTGGCTGGTCCTCACTGCATACATTTGTCCGGTTTTACGACCTTGACCTTAGCTCCACTCCTGGGGCGCAGGTGCTCTCGTCTGAATGTGCTTCCTAATTCACACAGTCGCTCATTTGCTCTTATGGCGACATGGGTATTAGCGTTCCCACAGCGTTTTCACGCAGCTCGAGTTCCTGATAGGGAACGTCTCGGTTACGTATGTAACCCTAGTTCCCTTAAGGAACGAGACGCTGTGTGTTGTTGCCATACTCCCGGTATTCCCGCGAGCGACTTGCTTCAGACTTTTCAGAAGCTGTCGCGGCTATGATCTTGGGGTGCTTTATAGTTTCCTGGTCGATGACGTCACCCGCATATGACGTTCCGTCTCACCATTGGGCTGATTCCATACTCGCTTCACAACGCACAAAAAAATCTCTAATCTCTGCCTGTGTAGCAACAAACCAAACTTTCCAGTTATACACTTAGCAGTATTCTGAAGATATTTTCAGAGGGATTTGTTAATAAATCATTCCTGGCCTGATTTATGTGACATTTTAATCAAAAAATTATGGCGAAAATGTATTTTTTAAGGCTATGGACAGTATATTTTGATTTCCAAGGTAATGAAAGCATATATCCTGAAATCCCTCTGAAATTCTTTTATCATCTTGTGTGTAAACAAAATGAAAAAAATAATTTTGCACCTGGCTTTATCATATGTTCAGATCTATCTACTGAAAATATATGCAAAATTGTGCATATGTAATGAGATAATGCCTAATTTGCATAATTAAACATACACATTTTTTTATATACTTGTGTACTGAGAAAGTTTCATAGTGATATCTATTATTTTAAAATTTTACCCTATTCACCTGTAGTGTCTCGCCTTAATATATTCTGTAATTTAAACTAAAAAAATGTTACGTTAATTTTTTTTGTGTTTTTTTTGTTTTGTTTTGGTTATAGTAACTGAAATTAGGCAGTGGATTTCCAGTTCCCAGCATGCTCTGCATAGGACTGGATAAGGAGAATAAATGTTGAAATTAAGTGTTAATTGATTTGTTTTTAGTGAAGGTAAATACCTGTTAGTGTTTATTGCTGTTATGTTTGACATTTAAAAGAGTTTATGTAATGTTGAAGTTTTTGTGGTTGCCATTGTGCTGGCATAAGCGACGCCTGTGCTAATACCAGTGGCAAGTAATATCTTACTTGTTCATTAAATATACATGTTAAATAAGTTGTGTTAGCATGTGCTATGATAGTGTCACGTTTTGATGTGTTCTGTTTAGTTTTGTGATCTCGTTTCCCCCTGTCTATTGTGTTTTTGGTTTAGTCCTGTTAGTTTTCCCGCTTCTCGTTTGTGTTCAGTTTCATCACCTGTGTTTAGTTAATTATCTTGTTAGCCTCAGTTCTTTTAAGCCCTATGTTTTCCCTCAGTGTTGGTTGGTCGTCGTCAATTTATGGTTGTGTAATTTGAGTTCCCTGAAGTCCTGGCATTTGTTATTTTGGTTCCTGTATGTTTAAAGAAATCTACTTTTTAAATAAATCAACTATATTGAAGCTCCATTCGTCCTCGTCTTCAGCTACCAGCACACAAACCTGACAGAACGACCAACCAATAAAAAGGAAAAAGAAAAGAAAAGGAAAACGAAGATGGGCCGTAGGAGGACGAAGAAAGAGGTGAAACCCTTCAACATACCCATCCTTTTCCAAGAGGAACGCTCCCTGGAAGAGTATGCAGGACTTTATATGGGCCTATATGATGATGTGAGATGGGATGAGGAGGAATTGACGCAAAGTTTCTGGGGTGGATTAAAGGACCCGCTTGCCCAGCTGATTCTGGTGAAAGATCTCAATCTGTCATTTCTGGAGTTCGTTGATCACACGCTATGGGTGTGTGGATCGAACTACGTGGTAGAGGATCTTCCCCTTCAACCTATTTCAAGTCCGGTCTATCCTGAACCCGTTGTCAATCTGCCAGAACCAGAACCCATAGTCTGCCCATCCGAAGCTGAGTCCGTCACATGTCCGCCAGTGACTGAACACGCAGCACGTGAGTACATCCAAGAAGACACTGCGCTGATGGTGATGTCTGCAGCGATTCTGTGTGTGTGGGCTACACACGCATCAGTTCCAGCCCATGAACCCAGCCCAGCCGAGCCCTCAACGCTGGTTCCGTCCAACCACGTCCAGCCAGAGCTTCACGTCAGCCACGTCCAGCCAGAGCTTCACGTCAGCCACGTCCAGCCAGAGCTTCACGTCAGCCACGTCCAGCCGGAGCTTCACGTCAGCCACGTCCAGCCAGAGCTTCACGTCAGCCACGTCCAGGCAGAACTTCTTTCGACGCTGGTCCCGTCCAACCTAGAGCTTCCTTCGCCACTGGTCCCGTCCAGCCCAAAGCTTCCTTCGCCGCTGGTCCCGTCCAGCCCAGAGTTTCCTTCACCGCTGGTTCCGTCCAGCACAGATCCTGCGCCAGAGCCCGCTGATCCTGCGCCAGAGCCCGCTGATCCTGCGCCAGAGCCCGCTGATCCTGCGCCAGAGCCCGCTGATCCTGCGCCAGAGCCCGCTGATCCTGCGCCAGAGCCCGCTGATCCTGCGCCAGAGCCCGCTGATCCTGCGCCAGAGCCCGCTGATCCTGCGCCAGAGCCCGCTGATCCTGCGCCAGAGCCCACTGATCCTGCGCCAGAGCCCGCTGACGCCAAGTCTGTCCCTGTCCCTGAGCCTGTGTCGATCCCGGAGATTGTGTTTGTCCCTGAGCCGGAATCTATGTTTGTTTCTGTATTTGTTTCTGTTCTTATGACTGTGTCTGTGTTAATGTCTGTCCCTGAGCCAGTGTCTGTCCCTGTCCCTGTCCCGGAGCCTGTCCTTGACCCGGAGTCGGTGTCGGTCCCAGAGCCTGAGCCTGTGTCTATCCCTGAGTCTGAACCGAGGTCTTCACCGCCCTGGCCACCTGAAAGGCCTGATCCGCCCTGGCCGCCCGAGGGGTCTGCTCCGCCCTGGCCACCCGAAGGGTCTTCACCGCCCTGGCCACCTGAAAGGCCTGATCCGCCCTGGCCGCCCGAGGGGTCTGCTCCGCCCTGGCCACCCGAAGGGTCTTCACCGCCCTGGCCACCTGAAAGGTCTGATCCGCCCAGGCCGCCCGAAGGGTCCTCACCGCCATGGCCACCCGAAGGGTCCTCACCGCCATGGCCGCCCGAAGGGTCCTTACCGCCATGGCCGCCCGAAGGGTCACCACCGCCCTGGACGCCCGAGGGTCCGACAGCTCCGCCGTGGCCACGCCCACGTCCTGTTCCGCCCTGGTCACGCCCACGTCCTGCTCCACCCTGGTCACGCCCACGTCCTGTTCCGTCCTGGTCACGCCCTCGTCCTGCTCCGCCCTGGTCACGCCCACGTCCTGCTCCGCCCTCGTCCTGCTCCGCCCTGGTCACGCCCACGTCCTGCTCCGCCCTGGTCACGCCCACGTCCTGCTCCGCCCTGGTCACGCCCACGTCCTGCTCCGCCCTGGTCCCCTGACCAGCCTGCTCCGCCTGGACCGTCCTGGAGTCCAGGATGCCCACCCTCCCACCCCTTTGAATGTTATACGGCGCGAGGACGCGCCTTCGGGGAGGGGGGAGGTACTGTCACGTTTTGATGTGTTCTGTTTAGTTTTGTGATCTCGTTTCCCCCTGTCTATTGTGTTTTTGGTTTAGTCCTGTTAGTTTTCCCGCTTCTCGTTTGTGTTCAGTTTCATCACCTGTGTTTAGTTAATTATCTTGTTAGCCTCAGTTCTTTTAAGCCCTATGTTTTCCCTCAGTGTTGGTTGGTCGTCGTCAATTTATGGTTGTGTAATTTGAGTTCCCTGAAGTCCTGGCATTTGTTATTTTGGTTCCTGTATGTTTAAAGAAATCTACTTTTTAAATAAATCAACTATATTGAAGCTCCATTCGTCCTCGTCTTCAGCTACCTGCAGCAACCCTGACAGATAGCTGTTGATATGAACTTAAATAGATAAGATTAATTGGTCCCAGGGCTACAACTCTTTTTTTTTTGAGTAAGCAACAAGTTCCTTTAACTCAATGTAGCTTGTTGGTTGAATGTAAATTCACTCAAATTCAAATTCACTCACTGTCATAACTAAAAAAAAATGTATGCACACTGTTGCGTACATATTTTTTTGTTGTTGTTGAGCTCTGGTAGTTGGAGAGCTGAATATATTATTTTTTAGAGTGAGTGAATTGGACAGGGTTCCCTTTGCACAGAAATATACCTTAGGAAATGGTCCTCAATTTCCAACCCTAGGAGTAAAGCATTTTGGGTCTGTGCTCTGTGGATTATCCTGTGGGTGAACTGACCTCCACAGACTGAAGGACACAGCATGTGTCATCGCATATGACAATTGTGCTGAGACCTTGAGGACTCCAGCAGATTAAGCTGATTGAAATTTCATTTGTCTCTTTTCTACCTCTCTCTTTTTTTACCTCTCTCTTTCTCTTCCCCTCTGGTGGACTGTGTCCTGTTTTTGCAACATGACATCATGACTTTGCGTAAACATACACGCCACTTTCAAATCAAGTGGCGTGTTATCTATACGCATTTTCAGCTATCCGCGTGGATGTCCACGCCGCGTGTATGTCTACGCTGCGTGTATGTCCACGCCGCGTGTATGTCCACGCCGTTAAATTTCCGAGCGAAACTAAGCTAAATGAATATCTACATCTGGGGAGCGATATTTTTTTCCCTAGGATGGTAGGGGAAGAGTCATAAATGCTAATAACCCAAGTGACGGGTAGGTTTAGGGACGTCGTTGGGGTAGGTCATATATTTATATATAGTAATGTAACGTTAAGTCAATGGCGTTGATAAACACGCTGAAAAGCGATTATGCGTGTTGATAGCACGGCAAAAATGGAAATACGAATTGGCGTGTCATACATACGCTATTTCATGAGATCAGTCTGGTTTTTGAGCACTTGTATCTGGAACAATATTGAACTTGTAACGACTGAGGCAAATCAGACACAATTATTTGGTATATGTACAAAACAATCTTTAAACTTCACTCTGGGATCTGTGGTTCCCCCCCCCCTACCCCATTTTATTATACAACCAACTAATGGTCAATGTAACCTCACCTGTATCATGCCTCCAACCTAATTAATCCTCATTTAATGACTCACACTTTGATGTACATCACCTTCTCTTAGATTGCAGTGTGGATTTGTTATACCTATCTGAGCATTAATGAACAGGAAAAGGGTTAGTTAGAGGTCTAACCACACTTAGGACAAAGACTCGTAAATCTTGGCAACAGAGGAAACTCCTCCAACAGAGGTTTTATTAGAGACAGTCCACAGTGACCTCGCCCTCTTAGTTTTTCTCATCTGGCCGCAACACTGCTTTTGCTGATACTGGGGAACCCCTTCCCCCTCCACTGGGGCCCCAGCAGGCCGTGAGCACCGTCGGCCATGCTTTCACGCTCCCAAAGCGAGTCAGACTGCCTTTTCTTCAATCCAGAAAACTGCAACCTTACCATAACTGAATGGGCAACAATAAACTCTTTTGGCCTTCTCTCTTCCGTGTACTGTGCTGTCCGGCATGACCTCAGCAGGGCCCAGGGCCCCAGGCTTTGATCCAACCAGCCATGTGCTCATGCAGGAGAGAGAAGACTCTCTCACAAAAGAACCAAGGACAATCTCAGGAGTTTGGAACAACGACTCCAACCAACAATTACTCCAACCACCGACTTCATCCCTTCTCCTGGGTGCTTGGTGTGGCCTTAGCAGGGCCCAGGGCCCCAGGCCGTGACTCAACCAGTCATGTGCTCAGGGGGAGAGAGAGAACTTTCAACCAACTTCCACATTTTGACACTCACAGAATCATCAACAACTTCAATTTTCAACAACTTCAAGAACTGTGTGCCCCGGCACTAAAAGATGCAAATATCAATTCAATGAAATGCTTTGAAAATGAAATGCTGATGGTTCTTTTCATAGTTTACATGTTTTTTTTTTTTTCATAGTTAGATGGATCTTCTCCATCGTCCCATTTCCGGTTTCCAATTTCATCCTATCACTCACCTATTTATGTACACACAAAGTCCCTTTTCAATTCTGAACTTGTCACATGCTCAAAGCGCTGTACATGCTAAGAAATAATTATTCTTCTGTGGCCATGGAAGGTACCTTTTTCTTAGAATAAATGAATAATCAAAAGAGTTCGTTGGACGAAATCAAAACAAAAACAATATCAAAAACAATACATCTGGGGCCTGTTTCAGAAAGGAGGTTAAGTGAAAACTCTGAGTATGTTAACCCTGAAATGAGGGAAACTCTGGGTTTTCCGTTTCAGAATGGGAGGTATATCAAACCCGAGAAAGCAGAGTAAGTCAAGCCCGTTTCTGAAAGAGAGGTAACTTATACTCAGAGTCAGTTACCATGGTAACTTACTCTGTGAACCTAACCTGGTCGGGAGCAGGTTTTCTTCGGTAAACCCAGAGTTTATTTCGGTCTCCTCCCCTTTTTTAAAGAGGAAGCAGTGTTTAAACACCAACAATAATACTACAATTTATTTAAAACATTATTTAAGGAATATATATATATTGTTTGTCTATGGTTTAATTGACTAAATCTGTTTTGCAGCACTTTGCCAAAAAATAAAAGGATTAAAACGTTTGCTAAACTTTTATTTGATTACCACCGTTTTTGATAATATATTTGTATTAAATCATTAAAAAAAAAAATCTGAATAAAAACATTTCATAGAACTCAATTATTTGTAAACATTTTAATAAGTTATTAATGATACAAAATAAGTTGTTAATCTAATTCATAATCAATTATTGAAATTAGTTGATTAGATAGGTTTTATTGAACAAATGTTTAATTTATTTAACTGTCATTTTAACTGATGATAATAATAACCGTAATTTAATAGTGCAGTTTATATATTTAATAATTGTTTAATACCATAAACCGTGATATTTTTTGAGACAGTTATCATACTGTGAAACTCTCATACATTACAACCCTACATAGGAGAGTCGTTGAATAGAAGTACTTTTACTTGAGTAGATTTTTAGACCGGCTTCTTTTACTTGTACTTAAGTAAAATGTTTATCAAAGTAATAGTATTTTTACTTGAGTAAAATATTTTATTACTCTTTCCACCTCCGGTAGTTCTAAACAAATTCTACAGAATTAAACTGTGGCATTACACACTGAAGTGTGTCCCTACTATTTATGAAGTTTAGGCCTATTTGTCATAATTTCTGGTTTGTTGAGTGTAGGCTACTTACAACTGGGGTTCTGTTGGGACAGGAGGATCCAAAAGACAGATATTACCATCAGAATCTGTTGGGACCAACGAAAAACCCAACCCAAAGTAAAATAAATGGAAATATCAAAAATACCCTATATAAAAAATAACACATATGTAGACCTCTTACATTTTATGAAGGCTTGGATCTTCGGGAGTGACTGGCTCTGATGAAGGAATTCCCTCAGCCAGAAATGCTGCTGCACTGCTATATACTGGATGCTATTTAGTTATTTAATATGTCAAATGTTTGTAAAGTCAGGTAGCCTACACCCATGATATGCTCAAGCCTTACCTGATTGAATTATGTTTATATATTTTATTTTCAGCTGCTGCCACGTTCTTTTAATGCCTGCAGGATTGCACCTATAGCCTACATGAAAATTAAAATTAGGTTGAATAACATAGGCTACTGTTCTTCCAGTTTCACCGCTGATATTATAACAGTTTGGTAAGTTAGGCTACTCTAAAATAGTTATTAATTACTACAAATGACATCTTCAACAGTGTATTTAGATTAATGTAATAATTACTATCTTTAGAAAGTATTGGTCTACTTATTACTAATTACTAAATCCCATATCAACCTCAACCACTTGAACAATACAAGGAGAGACAAGAAACTGCACTTTTAATGCTTTCAAATTAACAATATACAATTGCATGAATTATTCTTGAATTGACCAAAGTGTGTAGAGGGAGAAGGTTACATAAAAAATATACCTTGTATTTTAAAAATGTATTTTAAATCCATTATTGTTTTATACTGAATTGTTCTATAGTCTCTACAGTATTTAATGTAATTACATCAGATTTTATTTTAAATTACAGAATTAAGAGTAATCCCTTTAATTAAATTACAATATTTAGATTACTTGGTAATAAATTACACCCAACACTGTATAACAGTAATTCCTCTTTTTGTCTGGCGCTGTTGCCATGGTGACTCGTAATATCTGCGCTCCATTGATAATGGCTTTTTATAGTTGTGGTGCACGCGCTTAACTCAGAGTCAGTCAACTCAGAGTTGATTGAACCAACTCATTTCAGCTGTTCTGTAACCGAAAACTCAGAGTTTCCCATCTCAGGGTAAGTCAACTCAGAGTTCAAGTTTTAACTCAGAGTTGGTTGAACCTCCTTATTGAAACGGGCCCCTGATCGCTTCGAAAAGTGAAAGCACGTATTCTCAACAAGCCACATGTATGGTGTACATATTAGGACTTCCTTAGATTTTATAAAAGGCTTCAGGTCACAGGAAAAATGTCAGGTGTCAGAGGCATCTGTCGAACCAGAAATATGTAATTCATAACGAGTTTAATTTAAAAGGATGCTTTTACACAGTTTACAATAAAAAGGTGCCACAAAATACACTGCTAAAATCCAGGGCCTTGACCACCAGACATTGAGGTGGACAAATTGTTAAATATATTATTGCCATATTTAATTGCAATTATAAATGCCTTGTACCAGCACAGGTGACAATTGAATTAGTTAATGTTATTATCATTATATGTACTGTATGTATGTATGTATGTATGTATTTGTAAAGAAACTTTACAAAAGCAAACATTGTATGATTGTATATATTTTAGTGCATTTTGAATGTGAAATTAATGCAGTGCCAAGCTGAAAATTGGTTAGAAGAACTAATATAAAGTAGCACATTTTCTGGGTTCATTAAAAGTTACATGTGCAGTGCTTCTTATGCCAACAGCATGTCGTTTTCATTTATTAATTGCATTTTTGAATGCCTCTTCTTTTTCATATATATATAATAATAATAATAATAATAAAAACACTCCCACCTCTAAAATCCTTCTATCCTTTGGTCATAATTAAATACAATGCTTCAGGCACCAGTGGTGTTTATAGCAGCGTATCGTATTTTGCAGAGCCTTTTTCTTTTAAACACTGTAAAATAATAATTTTAAATAAAACTTATTTTTCCAAACCGCTTGTCCTATTTAGGGTCACAAGGAAGGCTGGAGCTTATCCCAGCATTTCAGGTTTGCGGGCAGGGAAACACACTGGATGGATAATGAACAACACGTTTCTTAAGTTTTGTCTGATGCCGTTTCATCCGATTCTTTGATGCCTAAGGCGGTTTTGTCCAAAGCCTTTATATCTGAGGCTGTTTCATCTGCAGTGGGATGGCTTTGCATTTATGCTCTTGGTCTTTTACAATAAACTTATTAGAAACATTTATTACACAATCATCTGATCTTATATTGTATATGATTATAATACATAAGAAAATATCATACACATCATGTTTTGAGGTTTGATAAAAAAAAAAAAAATGTAATGTAAAAAAATGTATGTAATAGTTTTAAGGGTAGTACAGTGCTTTGAATAATAGATCCCCAAATATGATCTTACCGTCTACGCAGGCCGGCCTGGCTCTTGTTGTCCCAGCAATCTGTCCTTTCTTACATGCGCAGCGGGCCGTCTGTCTGGCAATAGTTCTGCGTGGCTGACTGCTGTCTCTGTCTAGAGTAACAATCTCACAGGTGCCTGCTGCCAGTTGACCTGCAGGACATAAAAAGAGATAGAAGGGTTCAGAGGGGAATGTTGTGAAACATCACCATAGCAGTTTTCAGACTTATTCGTGTTGTTTTTTTCATAGACTGTAAAAAACAAAAACAAAAAAAAAAAACAGAAAAATACTGGAAACTTATTACCCGAACATTATCCAGTAATTTTACGGACATTTCCATTAACCCTAAACCAACGCAATGAAGTTCAAAATTCAAAATACAGGTAAAACACCTGTAAAGTATAAATACGGAAAATTCCGTCAAATTAATACAGTACATTGTGCCCTATTTTCAAGATTTATTTTTGGTGATTTTTGCCTTTATTGTGATAGGATAGTATAAAAAGAGGACAGGAAGCGATGGGGGGAACGGGATCGGAAAAGGTCCACAAGCCGGGATTCGAAGTCGGGTCACCCGAAGCGCAACGGCGTTATATGTCGACGCTGCCCACGGGGCTATCAGTGCCGACCGTCGTGCCCTATTTTACAGATTCTTTTAGTTACAATGGGGTTCTCAGTTATGCTTAAAATAAAATAAAATAAAAATAAAACAGTCAAATGAGACAATTGTAGACATACAATAAGAGTAATGTAATGTGGGCAGCATATAGCTCAAATAATTTGAATTTAATGAGCAATGTTTTCATTTCATATTAAAATGATAAAATGATAAAATGACAAATTTTTGAGATTGTTCACATTTTATGACAATTTGTACTTTTTCTCAGTAAAAACATGAGAAAGTAGCCTGGGAAAACCCAGACAACTTCCGGCAAATTTAGATTTGCTCTGAAAGTGAGTCTGGCAAAGAGCTCATTCAAGCCCATTTCCAGTCCGCAGAAATCGAGGCACCAATCAGAAACGTTGGGGCGGGCTTTACACGATGACGACAGCGCTGGGATTTTGAAGCAGATACATTACAAAGATGGATGCCGCCGTCAAACATCACTGGAATCAGCTAGCTGTTTTAAGCGATTTAAATGTTTTTCTTTTCGTTAAAACCCGAGCAAAGAACAACACTCAAAGCCTTCATGTCTAAAAAAGATGTTATCGCTGTCTTACCGACTGGATTCGGCAAAAGTCTGATATACCAGTGTGGAGAGCAGGACGATCGAGCCGAGGGACGTGAGAGAATGGGGTGAGTGAGGCCGGTCTCGATCTCTCACGGAGGAGCGGAAGCATAAAAGGAGGAGCGACGACGGTGAAGATCGAGAGAGGACAGGCCTGAATTTTATTTGATGTTTTGTTTTATTATGTGTGGTGGCAGTCGACCGTGAGGGACTTTGTATTTGTTTTATTTGGTCATTAAAATGTGTGAATGTTCGCCGGTTTCCGCCTCCTCCTTCCCACAACAACGAGCCCCGTTCGTCAATACTAAACGAATGGGTGGGTCTTAGCCATAGCCCTCTGCACACGTCATCTCCTTCATCGCTCTGATTGGTTTTTAGGTCTATCCAATTGCGCCAAGAGGGACGTCCGTTGGTGGTTTGCCAGCTTTGCCAGACCCTAACTCAGTTTCAAACTGAGAAGGGTCTGGTTTTAACCAGGCTAATGAGAAAGAGGAGAGTGAAGTAAAACGTGACAATCGATTATTTTTTTGACCTTCCCTTTCTTTGTCATTGTGTAATGGAGATGAAAATTTGATTGCAGTGCGAAGCAGCTTCAGCAATTACATATTCAGGTAGGTAGGCAAGATAGATAGATAGATAGATAGATAGACAGACAGACAGACAGACAGACAGATCAACCCGATTTCACAGCAATTTGTGCGTGTTTACGAGGTGGCTAATTCGCATGAATTCATACGACCTCACTCGTATGGATTCGTATGATTTTTGCTAAATCTGACATATTTTTTGAGTTGCCCAATTTGTATGAATTCGTAGGAATGACCTACCCCTGACCCCGCCCCTAAACCTACCCATCACTGGGATTTAGACAAATCTTACGAATTGGTTGTGAGATAGCGTTGGACAGACAGACAGACAGACAGATGGCATCTTGTACATTTTTTCCTTAATTTAAGCAATTTCAAGCAAACCTAAAGAAATTTAAAAAGTAAACCCTGCATCCAAAAAACAAAAAAACAAACAAACCAAAAAATAAATAAATGTATTGCCCATAACTCAGGTAAAAGAAAGTAAATCAAAAACACAACTTTAAAGCATTTCCAAGCTTCAGTTAGGGGCCCTTCTGGCCCTCCGTGAAGCCCTCAGATTAACCTGTCTATATGTGAAGCTGGTCTACAGGGAATCTGCTTCCTGCTCCAGACCTGAGAGTTCTGATTGGCAGTGAGTCAGAGCTGTGATTTAAACTGACCCAGAGTCAGCGTGCTGAGGTAAAACAGGGTTAATTAACTTAACGCACAGGTCGCATTCAGGCTAATGGAGGATCTTAAGATACACAGCTGTACTGCCGCACCAAATGTGTGTCTCTGTGTGTGTGTGTGTGGTCAAAGGTTAAACAACATCAAGCTTAACAAGATGTTTGTGTTTTCATGGAATTTATTCAACCTTTAGCCTAAAGATTGCAGAGTGTGTGAGTTGGATTATGTAAAAATCCATTTGTCAGTGTGTTTGCTGTCTAGATGAGACTTCATAAGCTCTGCAGGTGATAAGAAAAACAACTTCTTGATATTTCATAATTTGGATGCTGTATCTGTTCACAAAGCATTACAAAGCATAATTCCCCGCATTTTTTTCTTTCAGATTATTGCTTTAAAATTCGGTCTGCGCGCCCGGCACGTGGTCTAAAAGGGTTGTTCTTATTCTCTTAATGAGTAATGGGTGTGTTTTGGGCGTAACATGCAAAAAAACTATCTCAGAGTGCCTCATCTCCCATTCTCTTTAAAAGCCAGTTGCTCTCACGTCATGGCAATTTCGCCTGGAAATTAAAATAAATAGAGCAAATTAGAAGCCTGAAACTTGAACTTTGAACAAACATCATTGTTATTTATTTATTTCCTCTGTTAATTGCAGAACCTTCTGGAAGCAAGTGAGCTGTGTGAAACGCAAATTTGCCGCTGTGTAAGTTTCCTTCTTTCCGCTGATTTCCATTCCCCTCAAACCATCATCTTTCTGGATGATGTCGGATAATGATATGTCATATGTGCGTAGCAGCGGGATATCCATCTTTCTCTTTAACAGTCATTTCTGCAAAGATTGCATTTGTTTGCCAGATCTGAAAATCCCCAACAGGAACTGCAAAAAAACCTTCCCCTTACATTGCTATAAGCATAGTAAGACATGAAGAGATGAGATGAAGCCCTTTTGAAATCTCCTTTTTGTCAGCAATTCATGCATTGAATAACATTGTTCTGCTTTTTGTCCTAGTTTAAACTACATTTTGTTATTCCGTGCTCCGCTGGTATTGAATTACTTGAACATTATCATTCTTTTAGAGCTGCTCTTCCATGTCTCTTTAAAGGGCTAAAATATTTCTCGATCTTTTGTGAAAGAGTTTGAGTAATATGGAAACGTACTGTAGCTTTCATTAGCTATAATTCCTATCATTGAAATGCAGTTATGATGCTTCTAAGACATCCTTTTTCTTGAGTTATCTTATGCTAGGATCAACCAACTGTGGAAAGATGCAATTATTAATGTTAAGGACCGGTGCAAATATCAGATTTAAAAGTTATTGACATTAATGTCAATTCTACACACATTTACAGATCTACGATACTTATTAGGTGTTCAGAACCATGGCTTCCCCAATTACAGGATAGATCATATTATTTCTAAAAACCAGATGCACTAATGATAAGAATAAAATGTGATCAAGACAGTTAAATATTTTGAAGCTCCTTACTCATTCATTGCTCTGCATTTCCTACTGAAGGAATGAGCCTGATATCCATTCAAGGCTTCTAAGAGGCAGAGAGAAGGTAGAAATGAAGAAAAAAACTTTATTTTGGTAAAAAAAAACAAACAAAAAAAACTAACATAATCAGTAAATCTCAGGGGAAAATATAAAGCATTTCCTTAATCTATGACTCTGGGTTCAGCATGAATATACCATACAATAGATGGTGCTGATCTACACAAACACACACGCATGTGTTTGTTTTTTCATGTTTTATGGGGACATGCATAATGATTTTTACACTGTATAAACTGTATATTCTATCCCCCAACACTACCATACTCCTAATCCTACCCATCACAGAAAACTTTCTGCATTTTTACATTTTCAAAAAACATCACTTATGATTTATAATGATGTATAAGCTGTTTTCCTCATGGGCACCAAAAAATGTCCCCACAAGGACAAATATTTCAGATATTGCTATCTTTATGGGGACGTTATCTGCATGTATCTGCATTTCCAACATGAATGGCCAAACAGTTAATCTCACCAAATCTTGCTCAAACCACCAAATCACAATAAATTATATGAAATTATAACACTGACAACTATTTTCACTCAGCAAACACTGTCACCCATAACACACTAACCTAACACCAGAAAGCAGTCATAATGTTCATATATATATATATATATATATATCATAATGATGAACTTTTATCTACACTCTAAAAAGTCTAACCATGATTTACTCAATTTTTTTGGTGAAACATTTTTACACTTAAACAAATTGAGTAAATTTTAAAGCTGTGAAATCAATGAAATATACTGTATGATTTGAGTAAATGCAAGTAAAAAAATTAAGTAAATCTGAGTAAATGCATCTGGTATATCAACAAATAAAATTGAGTAAAATAATTTAATATTTAAACATTTAAAAACCAATATTTATGAGTAATATTAGCTGTTTTTATTTATGAGAAATATTAACTTTATTTCCTCTAAAAAACCTTTGTAAAATAGTATTCCATACAACCACCAGTATACATGACATTGGCCTTTATTGTCAATGAGTACAGCAATACAGCATATTTTACACTGTTTTAACATACAAAATTGCCTACATTTAAACTCATTTAACAAACATTTTAGAAGTAAAAATTAAACATTAAACATTTAGGTAGCCTAATTCAAGAGTAATCAACAGGCCTGTTGTCCAATATCCCCCGTATCAGCGCTGGTCCTCGTGCCGGAGATGGACTCGCGCTCTGCGGGTGAACTTCGGACTCCAGACCGCCGTCTTGCGTTTCACTCATAGCCGAAAGATGCTGCGACACGACTGACTCCATAACCTGCCAATAAACAAACAGTGTAAAGTTCTGGCGACATTTTATCATGCAAATTAATTATATTCATTATCATTAGGAATAAACTCGTGTGTTTTATGCAAGGCGTTTCAATCACGCGGAAAAAACAGGCGCGAGCCGCGCGACTCTCGAATGTTTAGGTTTCACATTAGACTTTGTATGTTGTTTTGCATTAAATAAAATGATTTAAAGCACAGTAATGATTTTATAGATAAAATAAAACACACAAACCTGAATTTCGCAGAGGAAATGCACCAATTCGGCGAGACTGAGAAGAAAAGAGGAGAACTGTTCTTCTGGAGACTGGAGTTCAAACAGCCCGCGCTCACTCGACCGTTGAGCTGTCGTCACGTCAGAGGGTGGGGGAGGGGTTGTTTTAATTGAATAAACTTACTCAATTTCTTAAGTGTGTTAAATATATTAATAATATTGACTTAAATTAAGTAATTTTTGTGGTTCTTGAAACAGATCTGTTTAATTCTCAATTCTCAAATATTTTGATAGAAATTTCACAAATATATTAAGTTTATTTAAAAGAAACAATTGGTTAGTCAAATACTAAATTCTTTTAGTGAAAAAAACTTATATATAACTGTAAATTCTAGACAAAATTAACTGTTGGATTTTTAGTCAATTATTTTGGTATGTTCAACTCAAACAATCAAGTAAATGATATTCAGAGATTTTATTAAGTTAATACAGTTAATTATTACTGTGATATTTACTAAGCCCCTGAATTATTTTTTAGAGTGTATGAAGTTTACAGTAAATTATTTTTTACATAAACCAATGTCTTTAAAACAATATGAATAACACCTTTTAACTTTATTGACTTTAATATCATTTCATTTTACTGTAAATTATTGTTTATAGCCTAGTTTCTGTGGAAATGCACAAAATTTGCAATTATTCTATTTTAACTGAGTTTAAACAGTTTTGAAAGCAGCATATTAGCATTTGAAAAATGGGCTGCAAATAGTGTTTTACAGGAGTATGAATGACAAAAGAGTTCAGAGATTTTTGGAAGATGTGGTATTTGCGTTTTTTCTCAGTCGATATGAAACATTTCTCCAAACTCGTCACTGCTCTCAAAACAATTAACAGTTAGTGAGACAATTAATTTCACTTTATTCTGATGGTCCTTTTAAGACTTTCAGTTGACTATAAGTAATGCTACACCGTGTCAATGACACTCATTAGAATAGTAGGGTTCGGATAAGGAGAGGGATAAAGTATTTCTCCTTGATAACCCCATGTTGCCTTCCGGACTATACAGCGACTCTGTCAATACTATCGTCAGTAGGTTCCGGGAGGCTAAAAGACATGAGGAGGCACTTGACAAGTTCTTTCCCCGCCATGCAAGGGTCGAGGCTGTTGCCCACCTAGCCCCAACCAGGTCCAGCTCCTCAGAAACGAGAAGTTTAGAAACAGAGCACACTCAAAAAAATGCTGGGATGTTTCTGTAAACAAATTGTTGGGTTGATTGTGCTGGGTCAAAATGCTGGGTTGTTTGGGGCACTGTAAACACATTATTGGGTTGCTCATGCGGGGTCAAATGAGTTGTAAGGGGGTAATTCACAAATAAACAGCTGGTTGGGTTATTTTGACCCAGCAACTGGTTTATTCTTTGCGGAACTTTCTGGATTCACTTCTGACTCGAGGAGGACGTCACTCGGAGCGTGAAGTGTTTTATGGTAAGTTAATATGAATGTTTACCAATATTTTTAACATTAATAATTTCACTGTTCAGCATAGCCTACAGTCTTTTATATGGAACTGTGAGGGGTAACGTATTTATTCTGTAAAACATTAAATAGTAACAGCTAGTCGGTTAGATTGTTTTGACAAAATGCCGCGTTAGTTGTAGCTAAACCAGCTAACGTTATATCATGCAGCCTTAATGAAATGTGCAGTTTGAATTGTAATTTCATCACGTAAATATCGTATTTATTGTGGACGTTTAGTAATTAAAAGTGAGGAAAGCGTTTTGAATGAAACCGTAAGCGCGCATGTAGGCTAGTTTAGTTCGGCTCGCACGTAAAAACTGTGGGAAAAAAGTCTAGTGACTCGGTTGTTTGGAAAGTCTGCAGGTACATTTAAGAAATTCTCGTCAGAAGAAGCGACGGGGGTAAGTTCCAGCACAGTCTGCGTGTTTCTTCTGTAATGTCTATGTCGGAACCAGAATCGTTTTTGCAAAAAAAAAAAAAAAAAAAAAAAAAAAAGAGAAATTGTATGACGTGCAATCTTTACAAACTGAGGCAAGGAGAAATAAATCGATTTCATATTAGGCCTAAGCATGTTCTCGCCCTGAACCCATAAGTTGTTAAGACCTGAGGTAGGCTTACTAAGAATAATTTAGTATTAAGACGGTTGTCATGGACCAAGTGTGCGCGATGTTTGAGGCCAAATAATCGTTTTTGCTATTTTGACAACAGCGCCATTTTAAACACCAGGGCAGATCTAAGTCAGAAATGCTACTTTAGAAATATGAATTGTTATATACAGCATACTATTTAAATGTTAATGCAACTTTATGTATTATTCTCATATTGTTTAGCTGCTAAAGGGGAGACAGCTTTGAAGGTCCTGCAAACTCTGCTTCCCCCATCCATCTAACGTTACAGAAGAGGAGGAAAGGGCTTCAGACCCACCAGGCACAGAGGTCCTTGACATGCAACCTGTAAGTTTTGCTTTAGTGTTTATACTTCAATAAGGGTAGACGTTTGATATGCTTGATAACTATGAAAGTAATTTAGGTTTAGAATATTTAAAGGTGCAATCTCTGTTTGCAACATAAAATTAAATTTTTTTAAATAGATTTTTGTTCATTTTTAAAGCTGCAGTCCATAACTTTTTTGTGTTCAAAATGTACAAAATGTTTATAATGAGCGAGTACATCATGAATCCATTTTCCAAATTGTGTTTTTGTCTTATCCTGAATCCCACACTATTTTAGACTGCTAAATGTCTATTTAGATGTGTAAATAGACATTTTGTTTGTTTTTCACATTTGGCCATATTTGGTAATGTTTGCAATAAAAAAATATAAATACTTTCACAAAAAAAGTTTAACCTTGCATGTCAGTTATATTGCAACACTCTAAGTTATTGTGTGTAATCAACAGGACCAACATGGATATTTACAAAATGACTGGAGCATCAGGGATGCGACGAGGGGGACACGTCAGACCTTTGTCATTGTTCCAGGCCACGCCATCGAGACCGAGTCTTTGCTGGAGGCTGGTGATCTTTGTTTCAAAGTCTTATTTTGTTTTTCATGTTAAATACACGAAGCAGTGTATCAAATTAATGAAAAAGAGTCTTTAAAGAGTCAGTTTTTTCAGGCCCCCGTGATATTTAGTAACATTTTAAATGTTTGTTGCTATTCTTAATAGATCAACACATCTTAATAAATGAAATCATAATCGTAAAGAGTTCAAATGAGTTGCTTAATGACTTTTAAAGGTGCATTGTGTAATATTAAGGAGGATCTGTTAACAGAAATGCAATATCATATACATAAATATGTTTTCAGTGGTGTATATAAAGACCTTACTTAATGAACCGTTATGTTTTTTTTTTTTACCTTAGAATGAGTATACATTGTATAATTGTAATAATTGTATACAAAAAAATATTAAAGAGATGTATTAAAAATGTAAAAAAAATATATAAATAAATGATTGAAATCACATATGTGGCCTCTCTGGTTTATTGTATGACAGAGACAATAATTATTTTACATTCATAATATAACAAAAATGTGTTACTAATTTTAATAAGGCAATGAGATAGGAAATAACCCAGCACATGAGTAAGACTTAACCCAGCAAGATGGTCAATTTCACCCACTGGTTGGGTCAAATGAATGACCCAACAATATGGGTTAAATGGAAAAACCCAGCACTTGGGTCAAACCAACCCAGCGCGTGTTCTGTCCTATAGTGACCCAGCGGTGTGGTTAAGGTTGGGTTATTTTTTAACCCTGCATTTTTTAGAGTGCATGGCGAGTCGTGCTCCCCCTCGCAAAGACTGGGGACTGGCGCACCCTTCTCCACCATCAAAAAAAAGCTGGACCTGAGATCTCTGATCTCAGAAAAGAAAAAGAGGGTTTCTTGACTTTAAGCCTGTTCCCTGAAAAAGCGGGAACGAGATGCTGCGCTTCTTTGCCGTAATAGGGGCATGTTCAGGATGTTCTTCAGACAAAGTGACCAGGAAGCGCATCTGTCGCGCATCTATTTATAGCCTCTGCTATAATAGCCTCTGCAGAGGCTATTTATAGCCTCTGTCGCGCATTCCGATGACGTCATCATCAGAGGTGATTTAAGCCAAATTCTTGTCATGTTTGCCACACATGTTCACAACAGGTCAAACAAAGATGTTGTTTTTCCATAGCACTGTCAGCAAAGCATCTCGTTCCTGTTTTTTCAGGGAACAGGGTTACAGTCAAGTAACAAGTTCCCTTTCAAATGCTAGTCTCAATTTCTCAAATTCTTCAATTTCTGACAATTTTCAATGTTATATAAGCACAAACATGCAGCAAATGTTTACTGTTGTACAATCACTGAACTTTATTGATCATGGCACTAATTTACATCTGCCCAAAGAATTGCATTATAGAGAATATATTCTTATCGTATAATGAGGGGATACAAATCTATAAAAAGAGCTGCAAAATGTTTTTTCCCCCTGATATATAAATAAACGATTGGTTGTGTGAACTGTTGTAAACATTTTTGAGAATTTTGTACACAATGTTTTGAGAAAATTATGCATATGATTTGAAATTTGTATAAAATGAATGAAAACTTACAATCTGTGTTCAGATCAATCTATTACTTGTTCTGAGAGAAGATCTGAGTTTGAATAAATGTATCAGACCGATTGAGAAAAACTGTAAATGCATTTTGTGTGAAAGCAATGAAAAATTCAGCGATCACTCTAGAGCTCCCTGCACAGGAGACAAACAGGTTTCATCTCGACGCACAGCATCATCTCGACACACAGCATCATCTCGACACAACGCGAGTTCCCTAGAAAGGGAAGGCCTCAGTTACGACTGTAACCTCGGTTCCCTGAATAGGGAATGAGACGTTGTGTCACCCTGTCATACTTCCGGCGTGCCTGTGATCGACTTGCTTCGAACTATCAGATGTTGACAATGTTTGGTCTGGGTGCGCTTTATAGCTTCCTGCCATGACGTTCCACAGTGTCTTCTAGACGCAACATCTCATTGTCTCTTCAGGGAACCGAGGTTACAGTCGTAACAGAGATGATTTTGCAAAGTCTGAAGGCTCTAGTGATAAGTGACAATACAGGTGTCAGTGTCAAGGCATTTAAATAGCTCCTTCAGTCCTTAAAATACTGAAACATCTAATAAGCTTGTGTTAATGGCAGAAATGTGCTGAGTCTGAGCTCTATTTATAACTTGAGTGCTTTAGTGTTTAAAAAAAGTGAAATGCTGGATTGCTGGAAGTCACTTATGCGGATTCCTCTATAATTGCTGAGTCATTTAGAAAAAAAAAACAAGTTATTCATCCATTTACTAGAAAAAGGGAGCAGGGAGAAATGGAGGAAATGCAAGGATGTGACCTTTTAAAATATTACGACTGGTAGGTATGTCTTAAAATTCTTACTGGGACAAATTTAGGTATGAGCAGGGGTTTTACCTGCAACACATGCTAGACATGCAAATGCGCAATGCAGAGAGTGGCTCTCTCACACTGTATTTTGTGACAAATAACTAGTTGTCTAGTACAATTTCATTCACACAGCAGGGATTCTCTGAAAATACGGTTGTTAGTCCCAGACAATATTAAAAAGCTACCCTAAACGTGCATTTGGATCCATATCAAAATCAACAACTGGATATCTGCCAGGCCTTCTTTCTTTAGCAAAGAACCAGGCCTCAATTTGTATGTCCCTTACCTTGTAAATATAGTCTAAAGTGTCAACTTTTCTTCAAATTTTTTGTTTTTTTTATTTTAATTTTACGGTTTTGGTGCAAGGTAGAAAAAAAAGTCAGCAGCTAAATAGCTATAGTATAATAAGTATGAGCCTTTGGCAAGCACCAACTAATAATATTTACACTAAGTGAAAATAGCATATTTTCTTACATATGAAAATATTACACATTTCTAATAGATATCTGCTATTTACACTAAGTTTAAATAGTAATCAATTATATTTACACTAAGTGAAAATAACAAAATATTATATTTACACAGTAAAACAGTGTTTTCTTTGCAATAAGTGTTAGTTAGATTATATTTATACCTATAAATAGTGCCAGAAACTATTTGCACCTCAGTGTTGTACATTAAATGGTATGCAATAATAACAAAAGACCAGTAAATTATTACATTTATTAAAATGATTAAATAGATGCCGCCTCATTCGGACAATAAAGCCCTCCCTACACCTACCCATAACCCTAACCGATAAACACCTTATTATTAAACCCACATTTATTTCCACTTTTCGAATATTGTCCTCATTTTTATTCAAAGTAAATGCCTTTCTGATCTGATATGTGATAAGAAAAGGGAATAAAGCAAGTTTGGCAAAAGGCAGATTTGAACTTGTGTCGATTTGCATTAAAACTTTCTGTCACACACCTTTACCCCTACACTATTGCTATTGCTATAAGTCCAGCATCTTCCGTAATTTTGTCTGACCCATCCAGACGTCAGTGGGCGGAGTTAGTGTAAATAGCCTCTGCCAACAGGGACTATTTGCACTTGGTGCACCCAAATAGTCAAGTCAAGTCACATTTATTTATATAGCACTTTTTACAATACAGATTGTTTAGATTGTGTAAAGCAGCTTTACAGAGATAACAGGAAAATAATGCAAAAAAGTTTGTTTCCAGAAGAAAATAGCGTCACTGTCCAGCTTAAGTTCAGTGATGTTTCATTTTTTTATTTTTATTTTTAACGTTATTAATTTAGTTCATATACATATATATATATATATATATATATATCCGCTCTGGAGTAAACGTGATGTCATCGTCCAGCTCAGTTCAGTTCTTGTATAATAGTGTCAATGGAGGCAGATCAATATTATTTTTGAATATTAAATTAAATGTTCAATTTAATGTCCCCAACTAAGCCAATGGCAACAAAGGTGACAATGGCAAGGAACCAAAACTCAATCAAATACACATACAATCAACTTTTATGTTCTACGGGGGGAAAAAGTCAAGTTTGGGGTGAGGGTGAGTAAATTATGAAAGAATGTTTAATTTCCCATTTAGGATTTTTATTATGTTTTTAATCAAAAGGCACTCTAAATGTGAGCAAAATAGTGATGCTTGCCTTAGTGAAATCACATATCTCAGCACAGCCCTTTATAGCTGTTGTTTTTAGAGATATCCATTGAATATGGATTTTTTTCTCTATGACCTTCTCAACTCATCTGCCAAGTCAACACAACAGAATAACAAGAAAAGCATTCATCGTCATTCTTGGTACACACTTCCTTTCAGTGTATAGTTTTGATCTACACTGGTAAACAAATGTTTGATCTTCCAAGTAAATTGTGTAGATGGCCCCTTCAAACCTTGGCATTAAACATAATCTGTTGCCCACAAGGAAAATCTGGTACTGAGGATATATGCAGTTTATTCTTCTCAATTTCCAAATGTGTCTCTTGAAATCAATGCATTATTATAAAATCTTGGGCCATCAGCACATCATTAAAATGACAACATAACTCATGTTTTCATGTGTACTTTTAATACCTTTGTACCTACTTTGAATCTCTGGATCTTTTGCAGTTTTTGAATCTTTTGTATTCATTATCATAATGTTTCACAAACCAAACAGTATTATTGCAATAAAACACTTTTAATTTACTTACATCTTCTCAAACAACAATATTGGTTGATTCTGGTATAATCTACAACATCTGTTGATTATGACAATCTCCAATGACACTAGTACTTGATTACGCAGTAACTATTGAATAATCACATCATCAACAACAAGTTGTCACGTTTTGCTGATAAGAACCCAAGTGCAGACAGTACTTTCATAAAACACGGTTTATGTACAAACGAAAAACAAAGACCCCACGATGGGGCAAACGAACATAAATAAACGGATCTAGAAACTTGACGATGACGATAACTAGACTTGACAATAAATATGAACTGGAACTCAGACACAGATTACAATGCTCACAGAACCGGATGATAAGACAAACAAGCCCTGAGAAACAAACACAGGGATCTTACATAAGACACATAATCACAAGGGTCCAGGTGACACTGGTGAACATCAATACTAACGAGGGAACAAGGGGTGTGGTAAGGACACATAATCACAAGTCACAGGTGACACTGATTAAACTGTCAAGGAAACGAGGTAAAGACACAAGACAATGCAAACACATAGCCAAAAAAACAAAAAACAGGCCATGTGCTTGCACACAAAACAAGAGACAAGTACATGACACATGTAGCCTACTGATTTGACTATGACATCACCTCTATAAACACCTATAGTTTGATTATGCCTTTGACTTCAGAATGTTGTGTTGCTAAATAAGTTGGATACATGTTATTTCGATGGTTTCGATGGAGACATTCTACTAACTATAAGTAACGTTACAACTACATGTCTGCTAACTCTCATTAGAATATTAGTAGACTGTTAGGTTAGGGTTAGGTGTTACTTGACATGTAGTTGCAATGTTAATTATAGTCAGTAGAATTTCTATTGAGGGACCATCAAAATAAAGTTAATACTGGTGCTTGAGTTCCAACTTCCTCAATGTTTTAGTGACTGCGATCGTTCAGAACCTTCATGTGAACTAAAATCAATGTAAAGCCACTCAATTAAGCAAGCTGGGGCTCCAAATAGCCTTCACAAACTCTACATGTGACTCTTTGATGGTCCTGTTTTACTTCTAGCCAGCAGGGTAGTTTTAAACGATGCCCTTAACAAGTGTAATCAGTGGTGAGCCCCAGCACAGCACATCACCTCATTTCAGCAACATCCGACTGCTACCAATCGCTTGTCGGATTCAGTTTTTCTGTTTGGGCTCTTGCTGTAGGAAATGTTGCATCTGCTGCAGAAAGCATGCAGTATATGAATAACAAATTAATTTCAAACTTCTGCATTCTATAGACGTTGGGAAAAAGAGACAATGTGTTTGGCATGTGAAATAAGTATTGTCTGCATTAATGATCAGTGTTTCATTATTGCTAATGCCTATATACACTCACCGGCCACTTTATTAGGTACACCTGTCCAACTGCTCGTTAACACTTAATTTCTAAGCAGCCAATCACATGGCGGCAACTCATGGTCATGGTCAAGACAATCTCCTGCAGTTCAAACCGAGCATCAGTATGGGGAAGAAAGGTGATTTGAGTGACTTTGAACGTGGCATGATTGTTGGTGCCAGAAGGGCTGGTCTGAGTATTTCAGAAACTGCTAATCTACTGGGATTTTCACGCACAACCATCTCTAGGGTTTACAGAGAATGGTCCGAAAAAGAAAAAACATCCAGTGAGCGGCAGTTCTGTGGGCGGAAATGCCTTGTTGATGCCAGAGGTCAGAGGAGAATGGCCAGACTGGTTCGAGCTGATAGAAGGGCAACAGTGACTCAAATAACCACCCGTTACAACCAAGGTGGGCAGAAGAGCATCTCTGAACGCACAGTACGTCGAACTTTGAGGCAGATGGGCTACAGCAGCAGAAGACCACACCGGGTGCCACTCCTTTCAGCTAAGAACAGGAAACTGAGGCTACAATTTGCACAAGCTCATCGAAATTGGACAATAGAAGATTGGAAAAACGTTGCCTGGTCTGATGAGTCTCGATTTCTGCTGCGACATTCGGATGGTAGGGTCAGAATTTGGCGTCTACAACATGAAAGCATGGATCCATCCTGCCTTGTATCAACGGTTCAGGCTGGTGGTGGTGGTGTCATGGTGTGGGGAATATTTTCTTGGCACTCTTTGGGCCCCTTGGTACCAATTGAGCATCGTTGCAACGCCACAGCCTACCTGAGTATTGTTGCTGACCATGTCCATCCCTTTATGACCACAATGTACCCAACTTCTGATGGCTACTTTCAGCAGGATAATGCGCCATGTCATAAAGCTGGAATCATCTCAGACTGGTTTCTTGAACATGACAATGAGTTCGCTGTACTCAAATGGCCTCCACAGTCACCAGATCTCAATCCAATAGAGCATCTTTGGGATGTGGTGGAACGGGAGATTCGCATCATGGATGTGCAGCCGACAAATCTGCAGCAACTGTGTGATGCCATCATGTCAATATGGACCAAACTCCCTGAGGAATGCTTCCAGCACCTTGTTGAATCTATGCCACGAAGAATTGAGGCAGTTCTGAAGGCAAAAGGGGGTCCAACCCGTTACTAGCATGGGGTACCTAATAAAGTGGCCGGTGAGTGTATGTGCTATATGTGCACATATATAGGCTAATGGCTATATATGTGCTTTATTTATCATGCAATAAATAAATGAAAAAAATAAATAAAATAGGCTTACATTGAAGAAGGGGTTCAAACCAGATTAGAGACCACAACATCTTAATTAACACCTTTGCAACTTCAAAGCAATGCTTTAAAAAAACAAGTTACAACACCCTAGTGTTAGTCTGCTTCACAACATCATCCTGTGAAGTTAAAAACTCTTGAAAACTCTTGAAATCTCTTATCTCTTACTCATTTAGACAAATATCTCTTGACACCACGCAATTATAAGATTTTACAAATCAAGTCACATTTATTTATTTACTCACAATCACTGCGGATCGTATTTCCCTGCACTACACCTTGAAAACGTCATCATGGGCGGAGACAGGCATACTTACCCATGGTAGAATCACAATAATCTCCACAAAAAACGCGTTGTTTTGGTGCTCTACCAAGTTGAGTTGTTTCCCCTCTACTCCTCTGGATCGAAACAAACTGTTGCTGGTTTTGTGGTTCTGTTTATGGAAACTACATCATGTTATATCGCGCGATCGTGTCTAAGTTCACGAGATATCGTGTGTCCTCGTGACTTCAGCTGTCAGTCATGGCCGCAGCCTTTCCGCAACAAGTCCGCAACAGATCCGCAGCCGGATCTGGTAGGTATTGAAGGACGGCGGAGCACGGATCCGACACGCAGCGAAGCCGATCCACAGTTGGTGGAAATCCGCGGTAACACCTCTTCCAGCAGCAACCTAGTGTTCAGCTGAAGTCAGTTCAGTGTTGATTTAGTTCCGTTGTAAAGATCATCAATTCTTAAATTATTAAATTGAATCTATATAAAGCAGTATTGCAAAAAAATAGTAATCATCCAGATCAGTTTAGTTCTCATACAACATTGAGAATCCATAGATCCTTCGCTAGCTACAACAACATGAGTTCCCATGAATTTGTTGTTGTTGTCAATTTCGTGTGCTTTTACTGCACTGCAAGCTTGTTACAACTTACAGTTATGATTCTGTACGAGTGTCTAAGTTGTGTGCTGTGTGAGCAAATGTATCATTCGTCTTTTAATTTAGATGTATTGCAGACCAACTTCAAAGAAATCATAATCCCATATTGGAAATTGCCCTGACAATTTGACCCATTCATTATTCATTATATTGAAAACTATATAATTTTAGATATTTGTCTCTTTAATCACAAAAAAAAAAAAAAAAAAAGATTTAATACAATACTTAGCACTCTTGTTTAAATGTGCTTGATTTTTTAGTGAAGAATATTGACATTAAATAAACTGCCGTAAATTGATCAAATCGTATAGAATGTTTTATGGTGCTGTTTGTTGTGCTTTTATGCCTTAACAATCACACAACCTGGCCTCAACCCTCAGGGACTTGTGAGGGTTTTGCATGAGATAGTGTGGGATCACAGGGGCTATAATCTGTGAGCAGGTTCGGGGTCCATGAGGCCATTCATTGTGCTTCATCAGCATGCAGTGCAGAGGACATTTCGCCTTCAGAGCGTGAATGCCGCCTTGAGATGGTCTGTCTTTAATCTCAGCTGGCGGGGTCTGATGCAGGATAAAGACACCACACATCCTCTCATCCGCCACTTCCTCCAGGTCCTCTCTAGACTTCCCTCTATCTCACTACCTCTTCATTCTCGTCGAACCAACTCTTGCTGTGTTTAAATCCCTCATGATCCTAATGTGACTGACTGGTACGTTCGACTAAGTAGTTAGTGAGAATTTTGGGGGATTGTTGGGTAAGAAGCACAGAGCTATAAAGCTGTATAGTACATTTTGTGAAACCAAGCAAGACAAAAGACAATGATCTACAATGCCTGTTTAAGTTTTAAGACTACAAAACATGGCATTTAATTTTCAGTTCCTGTGGCATAATGAAGTTGCAGTGATGAGCATGGTAGCCGATGACAGATATTTCGTTGAGCGCATGAATGCAGTGATCTCATCATTGCATCTCGATTTCTCATTCTCGAATGCTCTCATCATGAGTAACAGTTCAAATATGATGCAAATAGCATTATAACTGTTTATAATGTTTTGGTGAGAGTCACTGATATAATCGCTCAGTGGGAAAGGGAGTGTTCTTTGATTCTTTGAATATATCATTTAATTACAATTTAAACACCAGATTATTTCATGCTACTAAGAGAAACAACGTGAAGTTGATCGTTTAGTCACTGGCTTTATTTACTGACACATAAACAGCAATAAATGATTTTGAGACAAAGAACGTCTGACTGTACATGAATCATTATCAGAAATCACTGATCACAGATCAGGTACTAGAAATAACATGGTTGTTTACATATTGTGTGATTACTGTCAGGTCCATCACTGTTTGCAAAGCCCAAATGCGACTCACTTGGTTGGGGCCAAAGAAGCAATTATTTAGAAGTATGTATTCATTTTCTTCTGCAGGCGTTCTTTCAAATAGGTATGTATATGACGTCATAAATGGGCACATTCTAAAAAGAGTATTTTTCAGACCCTGGTTTCAATAAAAGCTGTTTTTGGACTAACAAGGCAGTTTTGAGTTCTGATCCTTACAGGATATTTTAAAACCTGATTAAACTTTGCCATGTCATAATGTACACAATTAACATCATATAATTGCCCCTTAAAGGAATAGTTTCATTTAAAAATGAAAATTATCTCATATCTCATTATTACTCACCCTCAAGTTGTTTAAAACATCTATGAATTTCTATCTTCTGCTGAACACAAAATAAGAGATTTTGAAAAGTTTTGGTAACCAGACAGTTGATGGACCCCATTGGCTTCCATAGTATTTATTTTTTCCTTCAATGGGGTACACCAATAGCGTGGGAAAACCCAGACGAACTTCCGGCAAATTTAGATTTGCTCTGCAAGTCAGTCTAACCAAGAGCCCATTCAAGCCCATTTCCAATCTTTCTAAATCGAGGCACCAATCACAAACGTTGAGGCGGGCTTTACAGAATGACGATCGATCTGATTGGTTTTAGGTCTATCCAATTGCGCCCAGAGGCATTGAGCGACGTCCGTTGGTGACGCCCCTTTGGAAATTGGCTGTGAATAAACCTTCCCCAGACTCACTTTCAGCTACAACTGAGAAGGGACTGGTGTCAACCTGGGCTGGGTTTCCCAAAAGCATCGTAAGCTTAAACTGATCGTAGAACAACTGCCACCAAAGGTCTCTACGATCAACTTAGGCTTACGATGCTTTTGGGAAAGGCAGCCCAGGATAGTACATCAACTGTTTGGTTACCGATATTCTTCAAAATATCTTCCTTTGTGTTCAGAAAGAAATTCATACAGGTTTGAAACAACTTGAGGGTGAGTAAATGGTGAAAGAGTTTTCATTTTTAAGTCAGCTATTCCTTTAAATCCTAACTTGAACTCCATTATCCATACTTGTATGTTATACTGAGCTTCCCATCCCAGCCCTTAAGACCGCAGTAGGGGGAGCGTTATCCCAAATGGTTTGATCAAATGTACACACCTCACCCTGGAACATTTTTTAATCGTCATAGCTGATGAACAACACGTGGAATCAAAAGCTCATGCAATCTGACAGAAATTAAATATTTGTTTGTCATTTAGTGCAAACTGCACCAACATGAATATTTAGTTTTTGCCATTCACTCAAATACACTCAAAGTGACAAAGGTCAAAGTGAAAGACAGAAAAAAAAACCCTGCTGGCATCTCCACATTTATTATAGGGCCACATACCGATTTATCATTAATCCTCATGTTAATAAGTGACTTGTAGTTAAAAAATTACAAGTTCAGTCCACCTTAAGTAACCCGAGGTTAAGTATCTTGCCCAAAGGCACAAAACGCTGATATTCAATGGATCAGTCAGTTTTGTAGTGGTTTTCCCAGTATTTGAATTACTATGCTACAATATAAAATCCTTTACCTAAATATAAGTATGTGAACTGAGAAACAGTGCTTGAAAAAAAAGGTTGCACAGACATACAGGCTACATTTATCTGACTTATATAGATGAAAGCTCTTAGTGCAATAAAATCAAATGGGTTACATTTTTAAGCTCTGTGTTTGGCACAAATCTAACATAGGAACAAACGGACGAGAAGAGAAAAATCCTGGAAGAAGAAAATATTCACAAGAGCACTGGGAATTGGAAGTCAACTGAATGGCAATTTATCTTCAACAGTGATCTGGAATATACCACAAAACCCTCAATACAGTGGCTTATAAAACCAACAAGTACATTTGCTGGAGTGGTCGAGTTACAGCCCAGACCTTAATCCAATTGAGCATCTGCAGAATTACTTAAAATGGCTATTCAAAATATGGTTCCCGTCCAACTTGATGCAGCTTGAGTGATTTTGCCAGAAAGAATGGCTAAAGATTTGCATTTACATTTGGCAGATAAAAATACTAAATTTATGATAATAATTTCAAACTCAATACAAAAGAAAACATTTAGTGTGTGAGTGTGTGTGTGTGTGTGCGTGTGTGTGTGTGTGTGTGTGCTCTTGTTTATGTGATTTATGAGGACACAAATGTGTATAATCACATGCATATTACACTGTAATTACAACTTACTAAAATAATACGAAAATTTACGAAAATCAACTTACGAAAATAATAGGTTTGGGATGACATGAAGGTGAGTTACTTTTTTTAATTTTAATTTCAGGGTGAACTATTCCATTAATAAAAAAAGTATGTGTTCTATTTTATACAATCACCACATTTCCTTAACTGACCCCAGATATTCTTGGCTAGAGCAATCGGTTTCTCAAAGCAGCCCTCATCAATGATTCTGACTGAAAAAACAATGAACCGCACACTGAGCTGAAGACACAAGTCATCTCATACTTCAGCAATATCTGCAAACTCTTCCCATCTGTGCTGTCCCATTTTTGTTCCCCCAATCTGTTTATTCAGAGCTCAAACAAACAAAAATGGCCTCCCAGCACTTGCTCAAAACAGTGAGAAGGAAGCTATTTCAAAATTCTCTTTTATGGTGTAATTACTACGTAAGCCAACCACCAAAGACCTATTTATCATATTTCAGCAGCTGCTGATTTTGAAAAGATGATTAGCTTTATGTTCATATATACCCAACACTTTAGCATACTTTTAAAAAATACGACTTAATTAAGTGGACTATTAATTGCATATTCTTTAGAATTAAATAAAAATGTATTCAAGCAAATACATTTATTACATGCAATTAAGAATGCTTTTTTGACCCACTTTACCCACTTTTTTTTTTTTACTTAAGTGCATCCTTATATATAATTTCATAATTTCTTCTTTTGCTTTGGACATATGGTTAAAGTTTACTGCTGAATGTAATGACAAGCAGTTATGGTCAAATTAAATATACGTTAATGTTATTTCTGTTGAAACTTGTGTGTCGTGTCTTTAAATACATTACACATTTGTAATGATGAAGCTTCAGTTTAATAAAACTAAAATATATAAACTTTGAAGGCAGCAGCTATTTGCATTAAGTGGAAATAGCTGTATTTTCTTTGCACAAGGCGTAAATAGTATAGACAAAATAAATGTGAAAACAGAATGCTGTAATATCATTTGTGTAGGCTACAGTGAAAAAAACAAACATTATAATCATATTTTTTATGTTTATAGTCTCTAGTTTGTATATCAGTGCAGTATAAGTCAGTAGTGTTTAGTACAAGCAGTGTGGGAAATAAGCGACTTGTCAGACGTCCAAGAAGGGCAAATCATCGGAGCCCGTTTAAAAAGAGCATCTGTAACATTAACCACCTAATTGTTCCGTGTTTTAAGAACACCAGTCTTCATGATTATGACTGTGTACAGTAGTAAGACTCAGCATAAGCAAAGAAGAACAGAGTGCAAAAACCAAAAGTGAATGATAGGGACCATCGGACACTAAGAAGGATTGTGTCCAAACAACATTCTCTCTGGCGTATGTCCTTAGACCTTCAGTTCTGTTGAGGCGAGCCAGTCCAGCGTCCTATGATCAATTAAACCACATTTGCCATTAATATATGCGATATATGGAGCATTAAATTGTGTTCCACAGTTTGTAGAGGGTCTCCGCACTCGCATTGAGGACTATCCATGATGCCCCACTTCATTATTTCTGCCCTGTAGCGTCCAACACCTGTCCTTAGGCGGTTGAGGATTGTCCACTGCTTTCTGGGCTGGAACGTCTGTGGGGTCTTCAGCATAGAGGTGTAGCCGAGATAGTTCCACTGACTTCCACTGGTCCCCTTATAAATGCCTCATTCATTCGTTCGTTCGTCCCTCCATTTCGCCTTGACCCAGGCAGCCTTGCAGATGTCGGCTGGTGTAGTCCGGAGCAGTTCTTGGGAATGTGTGGCAAAAGGTTGCCGGGACTTGAGGCGCATGCGCTGTGGTGTCTCTGTGGTGATTTTGTGGAGGAGGTGGGATTCACTCGCCTGTGCCTCTCGAGCGAGAGCCAGCATTCCCATTCTTGCCTGACCTCTGCAGGGGCAATTCTTTCGAGGACGGGCAGTTGGGTGGTTCGAGTGGCTCTTAGGCATCCGGAGATAGTCCGTAGGGTGGTGTTAAGGGCAGTGTCCAGCTTAATCACATGGGGGCTACGACATCAGGCCGGAGCACAGTATTCAGCAATTGAGAACACCAGGGAACACCATGCGAAGCGTCTTTTTTGGAGGGTCCCCATGTGGTGCTAGCTAGGCGCCGTATCAGCACGGGAGGTTGTCTTTGCCTTGACCATGTCCAGGTGTTATCTAAATGACAGTGTTCTGTCAAGCTTAACGCCAAGGTATGTGGGGAAGGACTGGTGCTATAGCCGAGTGTTGTCAACCATAATGTTCATTTCGTGGGACGCCTCTTTATTGTAGAGGTGGAACATTGATGATACTGTCTTGTCAGCGCTAAGCTTGAGGTGCCAGTTCTTCAGGTACGAAGACATGATGTTCATGTTCAGAGAGGCCCTCCTCTACTGCTTCCCAGGATGGCTTGCTCAGTAAGATGGCCAGGTCATCTACATAGCCGTACTTCCTTGATTATGTAGCATGTAGATCGTGGATGTAGATGTTGAACAACATAGGTACCAGCACTGAGCCTTGTGGGACACCGTTCTTGAGCTTTCTCACCCTACTGCTTTGGCCATTGCTGGTGTGTAGTCGAAAGCTGCGGTTACTCAGCATCTGAGTCCCACAATGCGCTTGTCTGGGAGGGTTTCCAGAAGCTTCATATGTAGTCCACACAGCCAGACAGTATCATGGCTGAGAGGTCAAGTTAAACGGTGCAGGCCTTCTTTCCTGTCTGGAATCTGTCCTCTATGTCTTGCAAACAACACAGCAGCAAAGTGACAACAAGCCTCACTATTCCCCTTTAGACCACATTTCCACAAAAACTGATCACAGAGAATTTCACAAAGCCAACATCAATAAAAGATGCATTTGCTTTTTTAAATTTTTTAAATTTTTTAAATTTTTTATCCCAGACACCACTGCTAAAATGCAAAAAAGATGGTGTTGTGATCATAAAACCTGGACAGATGGAGCATCAAGATGAACTGCCCAGGTTGTCCACATGAATATTATTGTTTTGGAGAGAAGAGTAAGAAGCAGATTCAGCGTCTTTGAAGCAACTGGTACTGTAGATGTGCTGATAGACGGCATTCAACTGGAGACTATTCAAATGTTGTATTAATCTATTCTAATAAGGTTGGAAGCTGTATTAAAGGCAAATTTTGGTAAAACATTAATATAGTCATATTTTCTATTTCCCAGGTTTTCACATTATTTTCTCCAACCCCAGTAGATGCTATTTATACTAACACCACTCGACTTACTTTCCACACCACTGCTCTTGTTGTCTTATAATTTTGGTGGGTGGTTTTAGTGTAAATAGCCTCTGCCAACAAGGTGGGGCATTTGCCCTTGATGTAAATAGACATTCAAAACATAAACAAAATAATATCAAATAAATCAAACAACACTCCAGTTAAAATTACTATTAAGTACTATACATGTCCTTTAGTATCTTAGTAAACACATCAAAATATATGTACTTCTTTAAAGAATGGGAAAAGGATTAGTACAATTTTAAGATTTTATACTTTAAAATATAAATTAAATGTGAATAAATACACCAACATTTATAATTATCACCTCACGTGTGTTTTCTGTTCAACTATTTAGATCAAAACAGAAGAAAAGTTTTCAAGCAAATGGATGTCTGTCGGCACATCGAGGAAAAAAAAGGTGCTGGTCAAGCTAATACATGGAAACTTTAATAATCATGACTCCACTGTGGGTGATGGAGTATATGATATTCCAGAGAAGCACATGCATGATTTGCTACCAAGCCTTCTTGAACTGCACTCTGTTCTGTTCTATGACACTTGTTCTATGGTTTTATGGTGGATCTTTAGTTTGAAATGACTGTTCTGCTAGATTCTACACAGGACTTATGTCCAACAAGGGAATAGCAAAGTCAGTATTGACTTTGAGTACTGACATTGAGTATTGACAATACTTTTGAGCATTGACATTGATCTATAACACAGTGTTGACATGTCACCTTGGCAAGGCAAGGCAAGGCAAGTTTATTTATATAGCACATTTCATACACAATGGTAATTCAAAGTGCTATACAAAGAAAATTCAAAGAAATAAGAATAATTAAAACGGTTAAAAAATAAAGAAATTACATTGTTCAAATCTTGAACAATTATGATATAGAAAACAGTGGCAATAGGAAATCTGCCTCAAATATTCAGTCAATACTGCATGGATAAGTGTAATAAATACAATAGCTATTGTACATTATGTGGTTTTGCATCCCTTGAAATACATCAACCACATTATTGAAAGACATCACATTCTATAGTGATTGAATTTTTGAGAAAAGTAAGACAGCAATGGGGTGGAGTCATGTTATTCATTAGCCACCATATATCTGTATTACTTTGGCTTGTGATTGTATTTCATAATTATGGTTATGCACTTCAGACAGCCATTTTCTCATGAATATTTAGCCCTCATCATGAATATGCAGTGAGTTGATGAAGTGGCTCTGTTGAGGTAGATTTATGGTTGTACATGGGACATAATTAAAAGGTAGAATACAAGCTGCCAGAATCATGAAAACAAGTTACACACAATATTCCAGACCTCAGGTGGACTGGGTTGTCTACTTTGAAACAAGTTCCTCAAAAGCATGCTAGCAAATTATGGATTATGGTGATTAACTGTGTCAGTTAATTTATTTATGTCTTAAATTAGTTATTAAACTAGACACTTATGTAATGTCCCTATGAAAGAAAACAGCCGCATCTTAACATCTGATCCGGACTAATGCTGATACAGTATACCATGGTATTTAACTGAAACAATTCTTGTTTGAAATATTCTTTCTCTCAAATGTGGGCACTGGCGATGTCTTTACCTGTCTACAATTAACATTGACATGATTGCTAGAATGTGCACTCAAACATCTCTTTTACCTATAGCCAATGCTAGGTTTATTTACTGTTTGGTTTCATTTGGCATGATGCAGATTGATGTAAATTGCAGCTGGCAATTTTTGTGACAGAAATGCAATCTATAAAAAATAAAAAAACTAATTTACATAGAAAGAAGGTGCGTTTGTGTAAAAAAGTTAAGTTGATTACTTCATTGAAGACGCAGTGCAGTTTCAGCACTGGAAATTTCTGCACTGCGGCTGCTAAAATGAATAAGAAAAAAATGTGCACAGAAGTGGCACAACACAAGTGTTTAGTGAATCCCCCCATGGTCAATTTTGGTGTGTAACTTGTCCCACACTGTTTGTGATACATAGACGAATAATGCGTCAACTCACGCGGCACATTGAGGAAAAGTGTGCTATTACTTGTGGGAGACTCTTTTGATGTGCGCCAAAAATGAACCACTTAGCAAACACCCAAAACTCCATAGCATCCACATAGAAATGCACTCAGAGCACCTCAGTTCACTGGCAACCACTCACAACACCCTAGCATTGTGCCCAGCACCACTCACAATTTCTTGAGAAAATATCAAATAAAATAAAATCACCAAAGCATAAAACATTATCATCATTTTAATAATCAGATATTATGATGGAAAGCTATTTACTCTTGTATCATTGATCATTTATTCACAACCTGCAAATAATTAAGTTGACTTTTACAAGAAGGCAATTATGTTAATATGTTTAAATAGAAAAATAACAACATAAGATCAATAGGTAAATCCTATCAAGCTCAAAGCACATTGCTTGTGATTTCAATGAAACACTTTTGTACTCCAAGGTTAGAACAGGCCTGTCATACTCCTCAAAAACACATACCGAATGACATTGTTTTTCTCCTTCAGATGAGTACAACACTAGCGCTTTAACTTTCTCTACTTCACTTAGGCTTTGTGGAGTTTGATGGCTTGCGAGTTGTTCCCCCCCCCCCCCTCCCTCCTTCCCCCCCCTCTCCTTTCCCCCTTCCACCACCTTTCCCCCCTTAGACTTTGAAAATAGACTTTAAAACACTACATCAACACTTTATCTCCTGTTATCTTCGGTATGTGTATCAAGAGTGACTGAAACTAACATTTAGAAACGGATTGTTGTGTAGTTGTATGTGCTGATTCTGCAGGTGAGAAAAACAATGTATATAGAAATAGATAGTGTAATTTTAGTGATACTTAAAATTAAGTTAGTTTTCAAAACTATTCTCAGTCACAGCTGTGTTCAGGATTTAGACCACATCATAGTACTGAGACTGCTCCCATTAAAATTACAAATAATTTGCTCTTATCATCTGGTCGTGGTTGTATCTCTCTATTAGTGTTACTGCTGCATTTGATACTATTTACCACAACATTCTTTTGAAAAGACTCGAAAATTATGTTAGCAAGTGGAATTGCAATTGCATGGTTCTAATCATAAACACATCCAGTATGCGGCAGTCCTAAGGGCGAAAATGCCTTGTTGATGCTAGAGGTCAGAGGAGAATGGGCTGACTGATTCAAGCTGATAGAAGAGCTACTTTGACTGAAATAACCACTCGTTACAACCGAGGTATGCAGCAAAGCATTTGTGAAACCACAACACGTACAACCTTGAGGCGGATGGGCTACAACAGCAGAAGACTCCACCGGGTAGCACTCATCTCCACTACAAATAGGAAAAAGAGGCTACAATTTGCAAGAGCTCGCCAAAATTGGACAGTTGAAGACTTAATTTGGAGTAAACAGAATGAGAACATGGATCCATCATGCCTTGTTACCACTGTGCAGGCTGGTGGTGGTGGTGTAATGGCGTGGGGGATGTTTTCTTGGCACACTTTAGGCCCCTTAGTGCCAATTTGGCCAACATTTCTAAAGAATGCTTTCAGCACCTTGTTGAATCAATGCCACGTGGAATTAAGGCAGTTCTGAAGGCGAAAGGGGGTCAAACACAGTATTAGTATGGTGTTCCTAATAATAATTCCTAATAATCCGAGTATATAAGCTCTATATTTCTTCATGCCCCAACAAAACTTACCAATTCACAAAATTAACGGAATGCATAGCTGATATAAAAAAAAACTGTATGACTAGTAATTTCCTGCAACTTAATTTAGAAAAAAAAATTTATTCCAATTATTGGACCAAAAACCTCCACACATAATAACCTAGAATACTGTCTAACACTTGATGGCTGCTCTGTCAAGTCTTTGTCGTCGGTTAGGAACCTGGGTGTGCTCTTTGATGTCAATCTTTCATTTGAGAGACACGTTTCTAACATCTGTAAAACCGCATTCTTCCATCTTAAAAAATATATATATAATTTACGACATATGCTCTCAATGACAAATGCAGAACAGTTAGTTAATGCGTTCATGACATTAAGCCTAGACTATTGTAATACTCTACTGGGTAACGCTTTATTTTACGAAGTAAACCGAAATTACGGTGTACGTTTCTGTAATTATAGCGTACTTCCGTGTAGGTATAGGGGAACAATATGTTAAGTTTGGGGTAATAAAGGGGTAACAAGCAGATAGTATACAACCTGCAAATAACTTTGTAAGTAAACTGAAATTACGGTGTACGTTTCTGTAAATATAGTTTACCTCCGTGTAGTTATAAGGTAGGCCTAATAAAGGGGTAACAAGCTATGCAAGCAAATTATTTATAATGTAATTATTTTAACAGGTACCATTATGTTAATATATTCCAGGCAAAAATTGTACGTCTGTTGTATATAAAAGTTCTGGCAAAATATGTTCTTCTGCAATTTTACATTTAATTTTGGCATCTGTGGGTTGATTTAACATTAATTAATCTAGTAAGAAAAGCCAATAAATTCATTTTTATCATACTGTGCTTACATGCATCATTTTCAACCCACAGATGTCAAAATTACCCTGTAAAATTGCACAAGAACATATTTTGCCAGAAATGTGATGATAACTTTTATATACAACAGACGTAAAATTTTTGCCTGGAATATATTAACATAATAGGTAGCCTACCTGTTAGTTTTAAAATAATTACATTATAAATAATTTGCTTGTATATCTACTTGTTACCCCTTTATTAGCCTACCCAAAACATATTGTTCCCTTATACCTATACGGAGGTACACTATAATTACAGAAACGTACACCGTAATTTCGATTTACTTACGAAGTTATTTACAGGTTGTATATCTGCTTGTTACCCCTTTATTACCCCAAACTTAACATATTGTTCCCTTATACCTACACGGAAGTACGCTATAATTACAGAAACGTACACTGTAATTTCGGTGTACTTACGCAGTTGTTTGCGGGTCGTAAAATAAAGTGTTACCCTCTACTGCACACGTTTTCAAAAAACAAAACAAAAATGGGTTGCCAGGACGATTTAAGGAAAATAAAGTTAAACATTAACGCTGTATTATGCATGCCACACAAGTAATTTGGCGATTTCAATTCAAAAAAGACCTCAAACATGCTTGCCTAGACTAAACACGTGATACGCATGCCGTCACCGGTTTCATAGATTCATGTTTTTGAAGTTTACACAGAGATGATAACGCTATCAGTGTCAAAACTTGGTTTCAAAACCTATTTTAAAGTTTGACCTCTCAGGCCACCAAAACACACCTGTCATGTAAATGATCAGCCAGAACATATTAAAAGGTTTCTGGTTTTAGCTGAAATGGTGTTGTGTAATACGTAGGTAATTTTAACTGCTTAGGTAATTTTAATAAGGTTTTTTTTTTTTTTTTTTTTTTTTTTTTTTTTTACATGTATTACCCCATAGTTAATAAATAATGATTTTTACAATGGAAATTAATCAATCAAAAACTTAATTAAGCTGGACAATGACTTTCTTGTAGATCAACAGCCAAAACAATCTTTGTAGCATTCATTTCCTATTATCACTGTACAGCAGCTTTGAAATAATCTGTATTGGCAAAAGCGCTGTATAAATGAATGTCCCCTGACTTGACTTGATTTCATTCACCTATGGACTCTTCTGGGTTAGAACACATAAGGTAAATGTACTGTAGGTTCCTTTAAAACAACTTTTATCCACTAACAATGGCTGGCAGTGGTATACATCAAAAGGAGAACAGTCATCAAATGTCTTTTCTCAAATCACAAATTATGTATTTTGTCTGATAACATTCTGTGGAAATTACATTCTTGCTAATGCATTTTCTTTGAAGGCAGCATAAATATATCCTTCACTGCCTATGATATTCCACAATTCTGTGTATGGTGTTTGGCAGTTATTACTGGAAAAAATAACATTTATGTATGTATGTATGTATGTATTTATCTATCAATAAGCATTGTGTGTGCTGTTATTTTTGTTAGTTATTAACCAAAGCTTGAATTTGTTCTAGGTGATAAGACATGATGTTATGGTGTCTTGTAAGTCCTTAGGACGTACCTGTATGCAAAAACACTGTCTGTCACTGACTGACCGGGCAGTGATGCGGCAAGGCAGCTGTCTTAGCATTGAGAGCATCTCAAGCATGCTCTTAACTGACACTGCTGTCCCTTTGGTAAACAAGTACACCGTTAACACTTTATAAGGCTCAGCTTTCTTTGTGACAATGAGTTAACATTAGTTAATTTGTTGTGTATCATGAGCTAACAAATGAACAACGTTTTTTTCAGGCATTTATTTTTGTGTTTCTAAATAAATGGTTCTTGTTCATTTATTTTTCATTGTTAATTCATCATGTTCATGTTTATGTTAAATTAATATTTTGAATGTGTACACACTTAGGTTGTGACACTGGAATATGGTTCATATTGCAATATGGTTATTCTTTACAGCATTTTAAACCTATGTTAATGTAAATAAATTATTATTAAACATATTTATTTATAATACATTAACAACTGTTAATTACAATACTTTTACAGATTAATAAAAAAGTATTGTTCATTGGGGACTCTTAACATTCAACAATATTATTGAACTGACTGTACTGATGCTGTTGTATGATAACTGAACTGATACTTTTTTTTTTGACCTCAATTAAATTAGGTTAAATTAAATTATCTTTACAACGGAACTGTATCAACACTGAAGTGACTTCAGCTGAACAACAGCTGAAATGCATAATTTTTTTTCCAGTGTATAGCTGTAAAGCTGCTTTGAAACCATGCATCAAAATAAAACCACCTATTTTATAAAGGACTATATAAATAAAGGTGACTTGGCTTGAATTGTCATTGTTAGTTACAAATCATTACTTTTTTTTTCTTTTCTAAAGTGTGACACTGGGTCAAAAATATCTGCAATGTCAAAGAAACACCCATCTATAACACCAACAATAATCCAACTGAAATTGAGTGTCCATATTAAATGTGCAGGAGTTTTTTTTTAACACGACAGGAAGTTTAAATAAGTCGATCAGCTATCAATATGGTGCCATATATAATGCAGATGTTACATTGAGACAAACAACGGAAACATGTCTGTATTTATAAAGTAATCAATGAAGCTCAGCCTATCAATCCTTCTCATCTATCTCTCTCTTCCTGCCTATATGAAACTTTTAGCATTATAACACTTTCTCTCTATGTTTCCCCTGACTCTATCACCATATTCTTATCAATTTGTCTTAATATAAGCAAATTACAAGGGCAGTACTCCAAATAATCCAAGAGAACACATCTACAGTATGACTACGCCTTAGCAAATACCACCAATAATTATTAGTCCTTTAATTATATTCTCATTATTTTGGCCCTTCATATGATTATATATGATTGGCTGAGAGCCTTTCTCATATCATTTTTCATTTTACTAATATCACACAGAAACCATTTCACAATTTGTATCACTCCATTTGTTTCTGCCAAATCTATACACAAGAAATTGGTTGTGAGGTAGTATTTGCATTTCAGTGCTTATGTGCCCGCCAAGAATAGCTTTATCTCGGCCAGTCCTTCTGAAATGTGCCACTGGCAAACAGGCAATCATTGGGCAATCTTTGGTCTTATTAATATAGCAAATCGATTTGGCTACAGGCAAAGTTAAGTTTCATAACTTAATATTGTTATTTAACTTAAACCCTGTCCAAAAAGACTGCTTCCTTTCTACTCTTGACTGAATTTCTAATCAATTGCTTTTATAATAGCTATTATTGTTCATTTAAATATTATTGTTGTTACTATAAATAATATTTAATAAATCATTTATATTCTATAAATAAAATATACTGTATTTGGTATCGAGAAAGGGCCTAGCAATATCACACTTCTACTTTGTCCCCAAATAACGCTTACTTTATATATGAAGATATAAAGATATATCTTACCAAAGCTGTTTATGTTCCTAAGTGTGTTCCCCGAAGTGTCCCTTAGGAAGCTCCTTAACACGTTGCCTCTTACGTTCGACGTTACAAAGGCGCTGTCCCAAGTGAAGGTGCTGAATTAGTTGGCATCTGTGGCGAACAGGGCGTGGCCGAGGGACGTGAGAACGGCGCGAGGCCGGTGATGCGAATGCTAATGAGCATCACCTGCGAGCGCACCGGTCTCGCATCTCTCGGCCACGCCCTGTTCGCCACAGCATTGATTGCTCAGGAATCAATTTTCCACTTCACACGAAGGTGCATTACGGCGTTAAGAAAGACAACACGTTCTATGCAAATGAAACATTCCTCAAATTATTCCAGTAACATTTATTTTAACATAGTTTAAGTTTAAATTAAATGTGCAGGAGTTTTTTTTTTTTTAACACGACAGGAAGTTTAAATAAGTCGATCAGCTATCAATATGTTGCCATAATGCAGATGTTACATTGAGACAAACAACGGAAACATGTCTGTATTTATAAAGTAATCAATGAAGCTCAGCCTATCAATCCTTCTCATCAATCCTTCGATTTTCCACTTCACACGAAGGTGCATTACGGCGTTAAGAAAGACAACACGTTCTATGCAAATGAAACATTCCTCAAATTATTCCAGTAACATTTATTCTAACATAGTTTAAGTTATCAGTAAAATATAGACTATTAATTAAATTATCAAATTGTCAGTAATATGATCACACGATATGATTGTGATGGGTAGACGAACCGGGTATCCCTCGTTAATCATCCACCCTCCTTATCCCGTTGTGCCACTTGTGCCGCTTCTTCACATGGGTTTAACGACTCCTAAAAATTATGTAATACACTTTTATATTAATGGTAAGGTACTTTACAATCAGAATTGATTGGCAAACAGCTGCAGTTACTTCTGTTTAATGCGGTATTGATTGCCATTGGTTAATGTTTTCAATAAAAAGCAACCTATCTACTATGAACAGAGAGAGAGAGTTAGATACAGAATATTAGACGTAAAAAAGGGCACCAAGCTTCTCGTCAGAGGAACTTGAAGTTTTGCTGGACGAGGTGAGCTTGCACAAGGTGACACTGTTTTCCAGCTTTCGGAATAACTTGTGCAACAGCAACAAAAAAGAGCTATGGAGCGACATAGCAAGGAAGATGGCTGCCTCCGGATCAGGCACACCAAGGTCCTGGCAGGACGTCAGGCAAAATGTCAAAAGGGCTTAAGTTTTGCCGAATAAAAAAATGTACATCGGCCGGCGCCGTCTTTGATTCAATAAAAGGACACTTTGGATCGCTGCCATAGTTGGTCGCTTACTGGACACCACCATGCTTACCCATTTATAGATTTTAGCCATTTAGAGCCAAATTGTTTGCCAGATTTTAATTATCAAAAGTGATTGTCAATTTACCAAATAAAGTCAACTTCATAAATAGGGCTGTATCCATTGCGAACATATTTTATTATTAGTCTTAAAATGTCCATAACATAAAATCATTGTTGAGCCACAGCATTGTCAACATACCATAGTTTGACTTGTACTGCACTGCGCTGATTTCTAAAGACTGCTGCACAGTGGCGGCGACTAGCATCTTGAGCTCAAACAACGCTAAGAGAGTTTATGAATGGTCCAGACCAACCTTACGAAAGTGTGACTTACAGAAGATATACTTAGCGTATGAATGTGTTGGGAATTGTGCCTTAACGTTAAGAGAGAGGTTAAGGAATAGGTTAAGAACTACTTAGCGATAAGAACGTTTTGGGGAACCGGGCCCATATATACAGGATATAGGGACATCCCACCAAAGACACTTTGTCAGGTTTTAAAGTACTACAATTCACACTGGTCTGCTACACCCAGATCATGTCTGCTCCATAATTAACAGTCTCTCCATTGTGTCGTGCTCCCAGAAGCTTGTCTGTTTGACTAGCATTGGCCCTTAGTAAACAGGAAGACAGTTAATTATTTTGAAACTCACATCCACAAATAACTGGCTACTGGTCCCCCGCTGTTAGTAATGACACTGTTCGGTCAGTAATTAAAGACTGTTTTCATATGAAACTACCCAACATTCCCTCTGAAAGCGATGGAGAAACCCATGAGAAAACCTCAACTTCTCTTTTTTTTTATTTTCCTTTGTCTAGTCTTAAATCTCTCTCTCTCTCTCTCTCTCTCTCTCTCTCTCTCTCTCTGTATCCCCCTCTCTCTCTCTCTCTCTCTCTCGCTCTCTCTCTTTCTGTTGCCCTTTTCACACAGGGTAGACCACGACCCATGCTTTCCTTCAATTACCTTTTCATGGGTTACTGTCTCCATGGCAACTTCCCAAAAGAAACAGCAGCGGTATCCGTCTTTAAAAAAATAAAAAATAAATCTAATTATGTTTTTTTTTTTAAGGATAGGCACTTTTAATGCTGCAGGAGTGCTTTTTTAAAACCTAAAAAAAGATAATAATAATAATAACAATAATAATACACAAAAAAATTATTATTATGCAGAAAATATTTATAGCACAATTTTGCCTCAATAAAGTGCCAACAATAAAGAAAAGAAAACAATGAAAATTCAAGGTTGATGTGTAAGAATAATATTTAATTGTGTATTTATGATCCATAAAATGCTAGATATTACATTTTCCTTAGACAAAGAAAAGGCTGCCATTTTATTTGAAACGTGTTTAAAATGACATTTCATAGATTCAGAAATAAAAGACAGGATTCTCCAATGATGCATGTATATCCACTGAAGGAAGGGAGTTTATTTTCTATAAAATTGCAACAGCTGAAGACATATCCAAATGTTCTTGTTACGCTTCTAGCACCAGAGCTCCACTGCACACATACTTAGTGTTGTTCATTTTTGCATCAGTTTGTCTGTTCAGCCAGCAGTTATAGTACTGATGAGCGAGTGAAGCTTCTCAATGTATTCAAGCCATGTGTATCCAATAGTGCCAATTATTTAATTAGGATCTGGACAGCTCGTCACCAGCCGCAGCCCTCAGCTTTACACGCTGCAGCACACAGTGATGGCTTTTTGTTTCATCAATTAGTCACCACAGTTAATGTGCCCACTACAAGCTTGTGCTTTTTCCATCTTACAAAGAACATGTCCGTTTTGTATTTCACCCCTAAATCAAGTAATTTTTATTTATTTTTGAAATCTTTTTTACATCATAACATTATTTTCTAGGGATGCACCGAATCCAGGATTCGGATTCGGCCGAATAATTGGGCTTTTTAACAGGGTTCGGTTTCTGCCGAACCTTAGAATTTTTTTCTATCGAACCGAACCCGGGATTGCGTGGTCGACGTCATGCCGCCGTTGATTACGGGAAGGTGTTTACGTAGTCGTAGTGTAACCTATGAGTGTAACGCGTCGTGTCAGGAAGAAAAATAAGGATAGCTCACAGCTAACATTAAAGTTATAGCAGAGGCCAGACAGATTCACGGAGGCGATTGCCATCTCACAACTCGCACTTTATTCCCCAATTGAACTCGTTTAACTGTCTTCACACGTTCTACCGTCCACAGCATTCCGTAATAAACAAAATGCACACACAACACGCACGATACAATACAGACTGCAGACAGTTCCCTTCCGAAGGGAACTCGAACTGCGTCAAGCGCTATGGGGAACGCCTTCGCGTGAACCGGTGTCTGAAATGCTTGTCTAATCACGGCAATCCTATTGGCCTGCGACAGCCTATGACATCATCACTAGTGCGACCAGGAAGTATAAAGGGGAGCCTGGAGAACATGTCAACAGCTTTTTCGTCTTCAGGGACTGTTTTGTTTGAAAAGCTTCAACCTGAAACTTCAAAAGGTAATCATGGCTTGTTAAAAACGCTTCAAGAAGTGTGTACATCCGTGTCTAAGAGATTGATACTTGATAACACACAACTTGTGTGTTTATTGTTTGGCAGAGCATACACGATCAGTTCCTGAGGGATCTGCATGTGCCACTGAGTTTTTTCCCTGAGAAAACTCCACTCTCGTCTGCGCTCTTCTCGAGGGAAGCGCGACAGACATCTGTACCAGGCGATTCAGGTCATGCTCGCGCTGAGGCAGAGCAGAGACTGGAATCGTGGGCTTTTCAGAGGGAGTTCGCTGAGGACGTTGAGAGAGTTGTTAATCTTTCATGCTCTTCAGAGACTCGCGAGAGTGAGCTGCGAGATGAGAATGTGTTGTTAAAATAACATCCTCTGATCCAGCAAAGAGTGCTCTGCAGTGTATAAAAACTGGCTAGGCATACCCTTCCAATAGGCCTCCTCTTATGTTAGAGTCGTCAGGCTTATATAACGGGCAGCGGCCATATTTCTAAATACACATTAGGATGTCGTAGGCTTCCTCTAATTTCTAGAGTTGTCATGCTGAGGCCTCCATCCTCCAGGGTTCCGATCAGATAGATCTGGTCTCTGCATCGAGAAGAGGCCTCTCTCTTAAATTCAGAGAGTTATATTTTAGGCTTCAGCTCTGTGTTGCGCTTAGCTAAAACTGGCTGGTTTTTTTTGGGGGGGTTGGTAGGCCTCCTCTCCCTTAGGAGAGTCATTTTTCTGAGGCCTCCATGTTTATAGCTTGTTAGCTGCATGTGTCAGGCCTCCTCTCCTTTGAGAGTCATCCTGCTGAGGCCTCCATGCAAACAGCCCTCCAGGTAGAGCTTGAGAAGTGGTCCCTCCCTCTCTGAGGAGGTGTTTTAGGACCCTCGCTCCCTAGGCTCTGGTGATAGTCAAGCTAGCTATCCTATATACATGTGTCAGGCCTCCTCTCCTTTGAGAGTCATCCTGCTGAGGCCTCCATATTTGCGGTGAGTCTGGCAGGCCCCTCTTCCTAATAGAGTTATCCTGCTGAGGCCTCCAGGCGAGCCTGTTGCGGTATTCTAGCATGTGTTAGGCCTCCTCTCCTTTCGAGAGTCATCCTGCTGAGGCCTCCATGCAAACAGCCCTCCAGGTAGAGCTTGAGAAGTGGTCCCTCCCTCTCTGAGGAGGTGTTTTAGGACCCTCGCTCCATAGGCTCTGGTGATAATCAAGCTAGCTATCCTATATACATGTGTCAGGCCTCCTCTCCTTTGAGAGTCATCCTGCTGAGGCCTCCATATTTGCGGCTTGGTAGATGCCGGTGTGAGTCTGGCAGGCCCCTCTTCCTAATAGAGTTATCCTGCTGAGGCCTCCAGGCGAGCCTGTTGCTGTATTCTAGCATGTGTCAGGCCTCCTCTCCTTCGAGAGTCATCCTGCTGAGGCCTCCATGCAAACAGCATTGCAGGTAGTAGTATAGAGAAGGGGCCCTCTCGATAACAGAGTTGCTTTAGGCCCTTTGTCTGAGCTCTGAAAACTATGAACTTTTCACGTTTTAGATTAAGTTCTGGAAGAGCTACACTGGTGTAAGTGGGCAGGCCTCCTCTGCTCTTGAGTTATCCTGCTGAGGCCTCCGCTTCCCATACGAGAAGCAGGTGGTTTGCTTCAGCACTAAGCATGGTAGCCTCCCTGGTATGGGGGTTGACTCTGTCCCCTTGAAAGTAGCAGGCTAGGGCCCCTGGGCTCTGGGCCATACTCCCTTAAAGCCTAGTGGTGTTGTAGGGAAGATAGCAGCATAGGTAGCAGGCTATCTTCAAAGCCTCCCATGCACATATCTCATGGGTTCACACATTTTTTCTCTCTAGAAAGTAAGAAGCAGTATGCTCAGGCCTCTGCCCTTCAGAGCTGAATATGGTAGCGAGTTATCCAGCTAGGCTGTAAATTAGATTTTTTCCGCTGAGCCCCTTGAAAGATTAATTCAAGTTATAAGGTTGAATGTCGTTGGCCACTTATTGTGGCCTCCATTTCCTTGGGTTTAGTAGAGAATGTAAATCTGTCCTGTAAGAAATACAAGATAACTGGCCTCGACCCTGATACATTCCTCAGGGTCATGCTGATAGTACTCCCCTTGTTAGGGTCTTTATTAGAGTACTTAGCTACCCATAGCTCGTATGATATCACCCTTCACCACCCAGGCTCAGGTAGAGACAGATTGGCTACTCCCTCCCACCTGGGATGGTTGAGTATGCTCCCTTAGAGCCGAAGCACGGCCTGGGCTGACGCCCGTGACTTTCGAAGCTGTAGGCCTTACAGTAGGCCTCCCCGATAGTCCGGTAAAGTAATATTGTACTCCCCTTCCTCTAAAGGGTCGATAGCACTTCTGCTGATTACACTCCCTGTGCCTCTGCCAATGTAACAGGGCTCTAAGCTCTGTGTAGATCAAGGATCGAGTAGAGTAACTCCCCTCGTTTGCAAGGGTTATAAAGCGCTATGCTGAGTCCTACTCTCCAGTTGTACTCCCCTTACTTTAAAGGGTCGATAGGACTTCTGCTAAGTACACTGCCTGTGGGCAATGTAAATGTTAGAGCTGGAGGCGCTCCCCTTATTAGGGTCCCTTTCAGAGTGCCCAGCCTCCACAGGGCTCTGAAGCTCTGTGTAGATCAAGGATCGAGTAGAGTAACTCCCCTCGTTTGCAAGGGTTATAAAGCGCTATGCTGAGTCCTACTCTCCAGTTGTACTCCCCTTACTTTAAAGGGTCGATAGCACTTCTGCTAAGTACACTGCCTGTGGGCAATGTAAATGTTAGAGCTGGAGGCGCTCCCCTTATTAGGGTCCCTTTCAGAGTGCCCAGCCTCCACAGGGCTCTGAAGCACTGTGTAGATCCAGGATCGAGTAGAGTCACTCCCCTCATTTGCAAGGGTTAGAAAGCGCTATGCTGAGTTCTACTCTCCAGGATGCCCGTCTTAGAGACGCTGTTTGAAAGAACAAGCAATGTCCGGGCTGACACCCGTGACTATCGGAGCTGTAGGCCTTAAAGTAGGCCTCCTCGATAGACCGGTAGTGTAAGATTGTACTCCCCTTGCTTAATGGGTCGATAGCACTTCTGCTGAGTACACTGCCTGTTGGCAATGTGAACATTAGAGCTGGAGGCGCTCCCCTCATTAGGGTCCCTTTCAGAGTGCCCAGCCTCCACAGGGCTCTGAAGCACTGTGTAGATCCATGATCGAGTAGAGTCACTCCCCTCATTTGCAAGGGTTAGAAAGCGCTATGCTGAGTTCTACTCTCCAGGATGCCCGTCTCGATGATCCGGTCTGTGAGTGTTTATTGCCACTATCTGCAGTTCTCCCTAACGGATGCCTCCACAAGTGAGGCAAAATATGTAGAGACTCTGTTCAGGAAACAGACAGGTTGTTGGCAAGACTAGGTTATTAATTAGACCAGGTCAGCCTCCCTGGTGGTAGGTGGGGTTGATTTCATGTCCCCCTCAGAAGGTGACTGGACGGGACTCCTTGGAGCCCCTGGCCATATTCTCTTAAAGGAACCCCTTCCACGGAAGTTGTTGGTTCCAGAGCCTTTGAGCGGCCTTGGTAGGCCTCCGATACAATGGATACAACTCTTTGAGGCTTATAGCTTGGGCAGTGGCCGTAGGGAATACTGTCACTGACAGCCTGTATGTGACCCGAAGGGGGAGTGTTTTTGGCATTTCAGTGAAACTGACGGTTTTTTACGTTTTTGTCACAGCCATGATTTGGCATGCACTCCCCTCAGCATGGCATAGTGGGTATCTCGTTCCCCATAGCGCTTGACGCAGTTCGAGTTCCCTTCGGAAGGGAACGTCTCAGGTTACGACTGTAACCTATGTTCCCTGAGAACAGGGAACGAGACACTGCGTCTCGTCGCCATGCCTCGGGATGCCTGCTGAACTGTCCCTTCAGACGATAAGCTGTTGACATGTTCTCCAGGCTCCCCTTTATACTTCCGGGTCGCACTAGTGATGATGTCATAGGCTGTCGCAGGCCAATAGGATTGCCGTGATTAGACAAGCATTTCAGACACCGGTTCACGCGAAGGCGTTCCCCATAGCGCTTGACGCAGTGTCTCGTTCCCTGTTCTCAGGGAACATAGGTTACAGTCGTAACCTGAGACGTTCAACAGGGCCCGCGCGCAGCTCTTAAAGGGGCCACGCCTTTTTACCACTCGTTAGTGCACCGCTCGAATGCTGTGAGAAAGTGAAAATGGAACTCATGAGCAGAAAAAGTGTTGTTTGACAGTACTTCCAGTCAAAAGAATACAATTTGTACTTGTCGTGGTGGCAAGGACCCTAAACAATACACAACATTGCTGCTGTTAAAATGAATAATGTTGCTTATTCTTTTTTTTCTTTTTTTTTTAATTAAAATAAAATAAAGGGAAAAATCCACTTCTGTGGACGTTATTTACTTCATTAATGTGTTTACTGTGTTAAGTGACTGAGGATGAGAGTAGGATTCGGTATTCGGTTTCGGATTCGGCAGAATCTTAACCAATGGATTCGGTATTCGGCAGAACCCCAAAAATCTGGATTCGGTGCATCCCTATTATTTTCACAAACATTAAGCACATTTTCCACCAAATTTGTGATTTGATTTCATAACTACATTAAACATTAAATATATATTTTGATTGGTTGTGTCACGTTGCACACTATGGGCCCCATTTTAACCCTCTGGGGACGGATTGGGCGGTACCGCCCAAAATGGCATACTTTTACAAATGTGTAATTATCTTAAAAACTATTAATGATAGAGTTGTGGTCTTTTTTGCCGTCTTCCTCAGATTCCGCTGAAAACAGTGGTATATGGTATACACACTTCCTTGTTGCGTAATACCACGACGTATAAGGCCAATGAAATCGATGTTGTTAGGAATATTCCGCACGCAAAGACCAATGGAAAAATTGCCGCTCGGAGGAATATTTTTCTTACCCAATCAGAGTAAGGTTACCATGACGTATTCTAGCTAATCAGAGGACTCTGTAGCCTTGCAAGTGGGTAGTAATGAGCAATATACAAACACCGTTGAGAGTGGAGAAGGAGACAGAGCGAACGGAGCGGTGTATTAGCCATGTGTATTACAGAGCGCACAGAGATATGAGAGAGAGAGAGAGAGAGAGACAGAATAACTTCATAAACAGCATTATTATTATTATTATTATATTATAGTATTATATATTGTTTTAGCACTTTTATGATGGAAAGCAGTAAAAAATTTACGGCAGAACAAGCTCTGGAACAATTACTGGGAAATGACGTGGAGAAATTCGGAGCAGAACGCTTTTTCACAGATAAAAAACGCCTGGGGCTGTTTGTAAAAAAAGTTAATTATTTCATTGTTCTTTACACATTTAATTGAACAATTACAAATGTCTGTCAAGCAAACGGTTTGAAAAATATAGTTTTTGTTCAAAAACTGTTTTCTATTGTTGTGTGAGTTGTGATTTTCAGTAATAAATGACAAAAATCTAATTTTCTTTTTTAAAATTCTCTAGTTTATTGTAATTTATTCTCCTCATACTTCCTTTATAAACACATTACATGCATGCTTCTGTTAGCTTAGGGTCTTCTGAATCCATAGATGCCAAACACATGGTGTTCCATCTCCATATGGTTTATAAGCCCAAATGTAAAAATAGAGAAAACGGACCAAAAAGGGCTTAGTCCCCAGAGGGTTAAGGATCTAAGTGCATGGTCTAAAGCTCACGGCGCAAGTGCACTTATGGTGTGTCCGAATCCACTTTATCTAGTTTAACGAAGGGAAAAATGGTCGGCGCTCCCGGCGCATGGTCTAAAAGGGTTGTCCCTATTCTCTTAATGAATAATGGCTGTGTTTTGGGCGTAACGTGCAATAAACCAATCTGAGTCTCATCTCCCATTCGCTTTAAAAGCCAGTTGCGCTCGCGCCATGGCGGATTAGCTATTTACATAGTGGAATTTACGCTTCTCTAGCGAGGAAACGGATCTGCTCGTGCACGAGGTTAAGGCGCGCAAGCAGACCATCTACGGGACAAGCCGGATTCCTCCAGTTCTTTATGTACACAATAATAATCTTTTACATTATAACTATTGGTGAACGTTTTTTGCGTGTTCGCACCGCAGGAACTAGGAATGATTTTAGTTCAAGGAACTCCTTTTGGAGGAACTCCAAATCTAAGCCAGCACTATAGGAACTACCAGTGACGTTAGTGTACGCTGATTGGCCGAACGCACGCGGAACACCAGCAACCGACATTTAAAAAAAAAGCTGTGTAAACACACATTATTATAGCCTATATATTTACTCCTCGAACGAACTCTATGAACATGGAAAACAGTGATAGATGTGCCTCTTACCCTTTACACTAAGGAGAAAATCCAACGCACCTTTGAGGAGACCAAGTGATATATGATTATGTATTTCTGCTCAGCTAGCAACACTGGACACCAATCACACTGCATACGCTAATACCTTTTCATTACTGTTTACTTTCTGTGTATAATAGTTCTCGGGGAAACATCCTGGTGGTTAGTTAAACCTGGTGGTTTAAATCATACTTATCTGACCGTTTTCAGTTTGTAGCAGTAAATGAAGAGATGTCTTATCGATCACAAGTTCAGTATGGCGTACCACAAGGCTCAGTACTAGGACCGCTGCTGTTCACTCTGTACATGCTACCATTAGGATATATCATTAGGAAATATGGAATTAGCTTCCACTGTTATGCTGATGATACTCAGCTGTATATTTCTTCAAAACCTAACGAAACTTACCAATTCTCAAAATTAACGGAATGCATAGCTGATATAAAAAATTGGATGACCAGTAATTTCCTATTACTAAATTCTGAAAAAACAGAGATTCTAATCATTGGACAGAAAACTGCCACACGTAATAACCCAGAATACTGTCTAACAATCGATGGCTGCTCTGTTAAGTCTTCGTCGTCAGTTAGGAACCTGGGTGTGCTCTTTGATACCAATCTTTCATTTGAAAGTCACGTGTCTAGTATCTGTAAAACCGCATTTTTCCAGCCCGTTCTCATCCCAAGGCGTAATATAATGACGCTTTTGCCAAAGCGTCTATATCGAACGCGCATGGTACCCTTTAGCGTCAATATGAGACGCCGAAATATATGGGTCAGAAGGCGCCTCCTAGCGGTCTAACCCTAACCCTACACCATACCTAAACCTACCCATCTCTCTGCGTGTTATATTGACGCTAAAGGGTTCCATGCGCGTTCGATATAGACGCTTTGTCAAAGTGTCAGAATATTACGCCTTGGGATGAGAATGCGTTGATTTTTCCATCTTAAAAATATATCTAAATTACGTCATATGCTCTCACTGACAAATGCGGAACAATTAGTTCATGCATTCATGACATCAAGGCTAGATTATTGTAATGCTCTACTGGGTGGTTGCCCTGCACGCTTAATAAACAAACTACAGCTAGTTCAAAACGCAGCCGCTAGAGTTCTTACCAGAACCAGGAAGTATGACCATATTAGCCCGGTTCTGTTAACACTGCATTGGCTGCCTATTAAACATCGTATACATTTTTAAATATTGCTGATTACTTACAAAGCACTAAATGGTTTAGCTCCCCAGTACTTGAGCGAGCTCTTAACGCATTATAGTCCTTCACGTCTATTGCGATCTCAAAATTCTGGCCAGTTGATAATACCTAGAATATCAAAATCGACTGCTGGCGGTAGATCCTTTTCCTATTTAGCACCAAAACTTTGGAACAATCTTCCTAACACAGTCCGGGAAGCAGATACAGTCTGTCAGTTTAAATCTAGACTAAAAACACATCTCTTTGGCTTAGCATACACATAACACATTATAGATTTCTATAATTCAATGTTAGGCTGCATAGTTTAGATCAGCCGGAACCGGGAACACTTCCCATAATTCCTGATGTACTTTGTACATCATAAGAAGGATGGCGTCTACGCTAATATTAGTCTCTCTGCTTATCCCGAGGTTTACCGCGAACCGCCGGATCCAGGCCATATCCAGATCTGAGGAAGGACCATCACATGGACACGACGACAACGCATCCCTGATGAGCCGGCCCCATCAACACTGTGAAGGCCCATGGACACCTCAACACACTCATCTCCTCACCGGCCGGATGACCCAACCCAACCAGATGAACTGGATAAATATCGTGAAAGTTCTGATCACATCTGACTCCTGACATTATGCTGCCTAACTCATAATCATACACTGTTCGTTCATTGGCCAAAGGAGGACTGGCCCCCTGACTGAGCCTGGGTTCTCCCAAGGTTTTTTTCTCCATTCTGTCACCTGATGGAGTTTTGGTTCCTTGCCACTGTTGCCTTTTTCGCCTCTCTTCGCTTTTGTCGCCATTGGCTTTTGGCTTGCTTAGTTGGGGACATTTAACATTTAATTTTGAATTTAACAATACTATTACAACATTGTTTTCCTGTTATCTCTGTAAAGCTGCTTTGAAACAATTTGTATTGTAAAAAGCGCTATATAAATAAAGGTGACTTGACTTGACTTGACTAGTTCCTAGAATTAAGTACCTACTATCCGATGTGAAAGCCCCTATCATTATCCATATGTGTCTGGATAATGAGATTCTCATTATCCCCAATAATGATTTCAATAATGATATTCTCACTAATGTATTTTGTTACTGTCCGGACACATCATTTAAATCTGTCATTTAAACAAATGCAGCCATAGTGTTTATATACTTTGTTGTTTAAATAATACATAATTGTTTTTACATGACAGTAATGAGATTTTTTAATTATGAAGATGAGAGTTTGGGGTGAATTTTCATTGGCATGACAATGTCAGAATGCCTTTTTTATTTTACTTAATTTATTTTATTTTATACAATGTATATATATATATATATATATATATATATATATATATATATATGTATATATATACTGTACACTCTAAAATAAAAACTCTCATCATTGTAATTCATCACTGTAATGTATCTCACATTGCTTGACAGACCCCTGTGTCATAGTTCGTACAAATGTGCATATGTTTGAGCGAAATAAATGTGTGTGTCAGCCTAGTACAGATACATTTCCTGAATTTTCCTCTGGGCATCACTGCAGTATCTATCCATCTATGAATGTAAGATGTGGAAACCAACGCTGATACATTGGAATGCTGAGATACATCATACAGGTGCATGTGTGTGTGTGTGTGTGTGCGTGTGTTGTGTAATGTATGTTTAAATCACAGTTTTCTGACAGGACCTCCATGTATCTCTCCTCCCCAGCGTCATTCTAATGCAAACATGAGCGATTCGGCTGCGTAACTCTAGCATTTTCTCACATCTCATTGGTCTTAATATTATCCTTGGGCTTATGAAGCCACCAAAGGTATAATTTATTGTCTGTTCAGCAGGCAAAATTTTTGCAAACCCGGCAAAATCATTTTCTGAATAAATAACATTATTACATCTTTCCTCTTTTCTCTTTCTGCCTGTGATATAGCATATTTCTGTGATTCATATCCCAGTTGTGATAGTGTGTGAAAAATCATTTCATTATCATTAAAAATCTATGCACTGTGAATAAGTGGACTAAGGGACTGAATACAATTAAATATAATGTTATTTTAGGAACTTTCTAATGTGGGCCCATGCAAAATAAATGAACACTTAATATTTTACAAAAAATCTCTGAAACAGCAGGTGGGTCATAATAAGCCAAACTCCTGCCCAGCTACATTTATCACCGCTTTCTAAGTGTATATGTGCATATGCTATTGTATTTTCAGAATCACACATTACCGTGTTACAATACTGCGTCTGCATTAACTATATTATCATATATCATGTATAACATCCATGTCACATTCAATCAATGCAACATGCTTGACTTGTTGAAAAAACCACACAGTTGTTATCAGCTTCTTCGTGAATTATTATTTGATCAGACTACCACAAAAACTGGATAAAATACAAGTTACATATATACAAGTATAATACAAGTATAAAATATTAAAAAGTATATGCCCTTTACTGTGCTGAATGCATTAATATTCCATTCTTAAGTTGCCCATCTAAAATGAGCTAACATTGTAATATCACTGCTACATTGTTTGACAGCTCTCCACGTCTCTATTAAAATAAAGTGGCCCCTGACCTTTGAGAAACATTCTCAGATCTGTCGTAAATCCTAGCTCATTTATATCAAGCATTTATGGATTTGTCCGCAATTGACAGTCATAAACAGTAACATAAAATTATATGTAACTGATTACAAAGGGAGTTATGAAGTGCTCCTATAAACAAAAGCTGTTTGAGAGAAAGAATAATTGGCCTTGTGCCATTGGAAAGTCTGTCCTCCTCTTCCTCCAGATCTATCTATTCCATGAGGAAGTATACTGGTGTCAAATCACTGAATGCTTGCCAGCGGCAAAGTAGTTTTATGAAGGCTTCACCCACTTATTTTATGAATGAGATTTAGGTAAAGGGCAGTCTTATGTTGATCTTCCGTTGATGAGCTTGATATACATTGAAGGGTGAATTTGCAATAAAAAAGGCATTTACCTGTAAATTATCACATTCTGTGAGGAAACCTACCTGTGTAGGTTATACCTACCTGAATTGAGAAACTGAACTGGAACTTTAAAGAAAAAAAGAAATATTCTTCACTGTCTACCAGATACTAAGAGCCTGAGGACCAAGATAGTTCTCTAGTGAGCAAATGACAAGGAACACAATTATCTCTTGCACAGTAAAACACCAACATAATCTCATTTAAGTTTGCTCATAATTGCTAGAAGGATACTGATTACGTCTCATTCGAGTGTTTGATTATGCAATGAAGCTTTACAGCTGTCCTCTATGACTAGATTTGTAGGACAACATCATCCAAGACCATCATTATTTGCAAAGAAATATAAGTGTAAATGAATACATTCTCCAGAGAAAGCATTATTGCTTTTCCTTCTTTTTATTAATGGCTCACAAAAAAATATTTTGCCATGGTGTTGTTAGTTGCATGCAATTTATTCAAGGATGCAAGGCTAAAGGAATGTGACACCCTGCATTATAAGGTATTCATTAAACGGCAATGCCTTTAATTCCATTTTCAATTGAAAATAAGAATACCAATCATGATGCGATGGAAGACAAAGTGGATGTTGTTATGCTACGAGTCGGGTGATAGTAATAACTCCATGATTGCTTTTTGACACAAACTGCACAACGACAATGACTAAGACAGTCGAAGTTACAATGAATAATGCCTCTATTATTATACCGAGAGGGAGAAAATAACAGAAAAAAAAATAATAATAAAAAACCTTCATGGCACTTATATATGGGAAATTTTGATGAAACATCATGAAGACAACTGAATGCATCTATGCTTTTTCCTGAATAGTGCACACGTTGGCTTCCCATTCTTATTTGTTTTAAGCATTAGATGCCCAAAACTAAACTATATAAACTGTTATCTAACATAAAATGAACATAGCATGAATAGGAAGGTGATATTTTCAATGTAAACCAATTAGTACTGAAACATATCCATCCTTCAATCAATGAATCAGTAGGAAGCGCCTCATCAGATACTGCTTGCACAAACAACTTTATGTGTAACAAATATGTTAACTCGGCAGTTGGGGCATGAACTTATAGATTTTGGATTCTCAAGGGAAATAATGGCTTCAACACGCTTAATATGTAGAATGAATTGGAGACACCTCTTTGTAATGTATTTTTAAAGAGATGTTATCTTGCTAAAACAGGAAGAGTGGATCCAATCCAGCTTGGATTACAACTAGCAACGTTTCATCCAGGACTCAAACCTTGGGACCTTTTTTGCTGTGAGGCAACACTTCTACCCACTGAGCCACCGGGTTTCACCCAGCTTGCTGTTATCCATCCATCCATTTTCTAAAACTTTTTTCCTAGGGTTTTGTCAAGTAGGTATATTCAGTAATGTGTAGGCTATCCACTGTATACAGGGCCGATGCCCTGCAGAGTTTGATTTCCTTTACTGGCTGGTTTCAATAATATTGTTGAATATTAAGTGTCCCCGACTAAGCAAGCCAAAAGCCAAAGGCGACAGTAAGCACACGTACAGTTCAGCTTTTTATCTTGAGTCAGCTTTTCATATTCCACAAATAGTTAAGGTTTACATTTAGCTATGGGAAACTGGCTAGCTTTATGCCAATGCCGCAATAGGATTCAGTAGCAGTAGTGGATTGAGTGTGTGTTAAAAAGTGACGCCAAGCATCCATATGTGACGAGTTGGGAGTGAGACATTTTTTAAATTGAGAGTGTTTTTGTGTGCCATATGCATCAGACGCTCAGTGAATGGAGTGCGGGCGGTCAGAAGGCATCTGAGACTGAGACTAGAGGGTGCTTAGCACACTCAAGCACCCACGTCCCTACTGTAAAGGGACTTCAGCAGTCAGTAGGATGAAGCAGAGGTTATGCTGCCTATCAGCCCTTCTGGAAACTCCTATGGGCAATTTCAGGAATCGTTATTACGATGTAATGTCTATTCAAGTCAAGTCACATTTATTTATATAGTGCTTTTTACAATACAGATTGTTTCAAATCTAAAATTAAAGCAGCTTTACAGAGATAACAGGAAAATAATGCAAAAAAGTTTGTTTACAGAAGAAAATAGTGTCACAGTCCAGCTTAAGTAAGTTCAGTGATGTTCCATTATTTTATTTTTTTTTTAAGTTAGTTAATTTATATGTATATATATATATATATATATATATATATATATATATATATATATAGCCGCTCTGGAATAAACTGTGATGTCATCATCCAGCTCAGTTCAGTTCTTGTATAATAGTGTCAATGCAGGCAGATCATTATTGTTGAATATTAAATTAAATGTTAAATTGAATGTCCCCAACTAAGCAAGCCAAGCCATTGGCAACAAAGTTGGAAAAAGGTGACAGTGATTTTGGTCAAGTGATGGAGGTTCTGGCACAGAGAACTATGGAAAATGTAGTTTTGTCACATGCTCATTACCTCATACACTGACTAAATGGGGATATTCAAATTAAATAACCAATCATTAATACCATTGATCAGCCCTACCAAATGTGGATGTCTTTTTTCCAGTAATAAACAAACATTGTTAAGTTGTTTTGATTAATACTGTGAAGCTGCTTTGATACAATCTGTATTGTGAAAAGCGCTATATATCAAATATATTTGACTTAAATATATTTGACTAAATGAACAGTATTTTTAATGTTGACATATTTGTAGTTTTTATCAACAGTACTGTACAGACTAAACTGTAATTAATTGGTTGCGTTTAAGTGCACTAACTTCTTAAAGGGATAGTTCACCCAAAAATGAAAATTAGCCCATGATTTACTCACCCTCAAGTCATCCTAGGTGTATGTGACTTTCTTCTTTCAGACGGATAAAATCGGATTTATGTAAAAAAAAAAAAAAGTCCAGGCTCTTCCAAGCTTTATAATGGCAGTGAATGGCTGTTTCTGTTTTGAAGTCCATAAAAGTGCATCTATCCATCATAAAAGTGCTCCACATGGCTCTGTGGGGTTAATAAAGTTATTCTGAAGTGAAGCGATGTGTTTGTGTAAGAAAAATATCCATATTTAGAACTTTATAAAGTAAAATGACTAGCTTCCTGCCAAACGAACATACTGATTCCACTCTGACATGTGGAGCACTCTTATGATGGATAGATGTAATTTTTTAAGGAGCTTTTTTAATATAACTCAGATTGTATTTGTCTGAAATAAGCATGTCATACACACCTAGGATGACTTGAGGGTGCGTAAATCATGGGCTAATTTTAATTTTTGGGTGAACTATCCATTTAACTATAATTCTGACATTGAAGACAGCGCTTGTTGGCAAGCCTACTAATGCAGATTTGTATTGAATTAAGGTAGCAAGTGCTTAAAAAGGAGCGTTTGTGAGAGGATACATTTACTTTAATTATAGCCAGGCATTGGCCATTGAATCTACCAGGTTGTCCACTTAATAAATGTGTTAAATCACTCGTGTTTGACACATTTCTATGGCACCACTACTTAGCTATGTTCTGGCAGTCCTTGAGAAAGAGATCCTGCCTCTCAGCTTGTTTGGGGTTTGACAAAAGAGAGGATTTTCACCCCACAATGACGATGGCTCTATTCATAAGTTCTCACTGCAGGGTATTTTCCAGCATGTTAAGTGTTGAGTAGTACTGAAGTGCCACTTCAGATTGACGTGCCACTCCAGGGCAAAATTGCCAAATCTTTCCACACTATCAGTTTAAGCCCCTTCGAAAAAGGCCGCTAGATGAATAAGCCTGCCATCTGCCAGCCAGACAACAGACACTTGCTAATTACACTACTGTTCACCAGTATGTTCACTACAATTATGCAATCAGTGGATCATCACTGCAAACAAACAGCACTGGGGATTTCAGATCACCAAATCCAGATCACCAAAATCCTCCTGAACAGTTGCTTTTGGGGATCCTTCTGCCAGGTTTGGTCTGAATTTACAATATACCCTAGATGAAGTGAAGATCTTGAGTGTGTATTTAAAAATAAATTGGGGCTCAAAAGGATTGGATGGCAATTGCTATCTTTGTGGTTAAAATTTGTAGTTAAATACATTTTAAGCATGCAACCATTCAGCAAAAAATTTTGGTTCCACTTTGTTTTACATTACGTGCACTTGCATTTACTTACAGTACCTAAGAAAGTTCTGGGTAATAAAGTTTAGGTTAGGTTTAGGTTTCTGGTTTAGTACCTAGTTATTACCCAGTTGTTGTATTTACTATAATAAGTACATAGATTCAGATTCAGATTCAACTTTATTGTCATTGCACAAGGACAACCAGTACAACGAAATGCAGTTTTACATCTAACCAGTTGTGCAATCATTAAAATGCTTTTCTTTTATAGCAGTTCTTTAAAAAAAAATACATAAAAAAAAATAACACAGAATGCTGTATGATCATATTAGTCCATTATTAAAGTGCATTAGCAATAAAGTGCCATGGGTGCATAGAGTTCTGAGAAGTCAGGTGGTCTATAAGTAGAGATATCTCTAAGTAGAGATATATCATATATATATATATATATATATATATATATATATATATATATATATAGTGGATTGTTGAAGTATATTTGTAAAGTGCATAATGATCAGAGGTAATCACACTATAATCCAAGTGAAGAGGGAGAGGGGGTGGAGCAGCACAGGGACAGGGGCTGGTGTTTGGGTTCGGTGTTGAGCAGCGTTATGGTGTTGTGAAAAAAGCTGTTTCTGAGCCTGCTGGTGCGATTCATAGTATGTGGAACATTACTGTAAAATAAAGAGTTGTGCTACCAAAGTTTTATTAATATGTACATCAAATGAAACATCTGACTGCTCAATATTGTGATCGACCAATCAGAATGAAGTATTTCAGAGAGCGCAAGCACGATAACAGTAATGATATTGCACAAAATTTAGAATATTGACTATAAAGGTATAGTTGATATACTATGAGTCTGAGTGAATTACCAATCAGAGAACAATTGTATATTTTATGTCCATAATTGTCATATTTCTCATAAGACATACCACACATTTCAAGGATTTTTCCAACCAAAAAAATAGTGCCTTTGAGGACCACTTAAACATTATTTCAAAGGACTGTCCAATAAATGACTCCCTGAGCTCATCTGCATTATTACTGTGGTCAGTGGAGTTTATTCAGTGCCTCTTGGTATAAATTACCTCGCCTTATAGTCTGAGCAGCCGAAGCAAACGCACTCTCACCTCTGTGTCTCCTTTACTTCAACAGAGTTCACCCATTGCAATGAATGGACGAGAAGGCTCAAATGTAAAATGCTAATCAGACACATGCTGGCATATTGTCTCTTAATGTTAAAACATAATGCACTGGGCCCAATCATGGGTCATGATTTCTGTTCCAGACGTCTTTGTCTGGTAATTGAAGGGAAAAGAACCAGAGACTGAATGCTTGTCTTGATTGGAAATCTTAAAGGAATGGTTCACCCAAAAATAAAAAGTCTGCTATGTTGTTTTAAATCTTGATTGGATTGATTTGATTGATTGATTGATTGATTGATTGATTGATTGATTGATTGATTGATTGATTGATTGAATGATTGACTGATTGACTGATTGATTGTGCACTGTAAAAATGAATTTTGATGATTTGTTATCACAACTTTTTATATTTTGTCAAATCAACTTAGATAATTAATGTAGTTCAGATAACATAATATTTTGAGTTTCTATTTATTAAACCAATCTCCTTTGTTGAATTAACTCAAATTTTTTATTTCAATGAACTCAAAATTTTAAGGCAACTTTTTTTTTTTACTGTGTGGAACATCAACGGAGACATTTTGAATAACTTTTATGAAGCTCCATAAGATCACAGTTACAGTAACCACTTCCGTTAAGCTCCAAAAACTCAAACACTACATTCAAAGTCTTCTAAACTTTTTGTGAAGAACAGACCTAAATGTTTATCATTATTTACATTTATTTTAGATTTGTGTGGTAATTGAAAAAAAATTAAAATACAAATCTGTCTTTCTTCACACAATCTCATGTTGTTCTAAATCTTTATAATACATAATAATTATAATTTTTATCTCCATCCGAGCTCTAAAATCTTAAATTGTATCGTCACTTTTGAATTGTCATTTTCACCAAATTGCCATTGGTTCTGGAATACGACAGAAGTATTCCTTTAAGAATACCTGAGTTCTTATTTCACAAAACAGCAGCAATACCAGAAAATGGCAGTTTTTTTTTTTTCATATATATGCCATCATGTCAATATATGTGTGTTTTCATGCACAATAGTACACAATTCACTGCAAGGTCATAACACACTGCTCTTGAATTGGGTTGAGGTCAAAAGCGGTTTCAGCAAAATTGGATTGACATGTACCCTTCAAAGTATACAAGCATAGCATTAAGGCAACTTATTTGGTGTGCATGAGTGTTCTTGCTTTGATGTCAAGACCAAAAAAAAAAAAAACATTTCAAAATCTTATGTAAAGTTTTCAAAAATTCATTTATTTTTTTGTCTTTTTTGTTATTATTATAAGGACGGTTAACTTTTGCTTCACCAAAATGCGTCTTTCCTCTCAGACTGATCTTTATATTTACATCAGGAATACAAGGACAGGTTGAAAACACGCTCCAATCCCCACAGCTAAGCAGAGAAACCAGCTGACCTTCTGTCTCAACTATAAACAAACCGCTCTTGTCTTCCCTTAAGGCACAAGCAGAAGCCAGGATAGATGTCTCTTGAAAAGGACATCCTATATCTACTGTGTCAGGGTGGAAAAGGTGAAGCAGCAGTATCTAGCTGACTTGTCTGTGTGGCTCTCATTTCTCACCTTTCAGCATTCATCTACCCCTTCAACTGCATGCAGTATAAAGCAGTTTTATTTTAAACTGCTCTGCTTTGTATCGGGCCATCAAAAATGTCAATAATGCAAGGGTAATAAATGACACGTTGTTTAAACCTAGAACAGAGACAATTCTTCAGTTTAACATTTACTTTAAGCCTCTTTATATAAAAAGTACTCTTAAATCATTGATATGCTTTCAAAATTTCTCATACTTCATCTTATAATCAGTTCTTGTGAGTAACTGTAACCGTTATAATACTTTATATATAAATTCTAATATATTTTAGCCTACTTTATAATATTATTTACATATTCATATATTATTAAGCGTATCAAAAAGGCGGAGAAATTGTGTATATTATATTATATTATATTATATTATATTATGAAGCTATTTCAGTTTGTTAAAAATTACTTTTGTGGTGCAACCTAATGTAAACAGGCCAGTTAAAGCATTTTACATTTAACATTTTTTTATGTGAACTGAAATGTTACCACATGAGGTATAATTTGATTCTCTGAGAAAATATTTTAAATCATTAAAACATATAGTTAACACCCAATTCCATGTGCTAACATGTGCTTAAATACTCTTTAGAGGTAACCACGAATACACACAGTACTGCATTGTTACTCATTTGTGACAAAATATGAAGCATTACTTATATGATACTTTATAATCAACTTTATATACAAACCACAAGTTTAATTTAGATCCGCAGAAGATATCTCAGATAAACTTAGTGGGAGAAATTATTCACATTTTGACCTCAGCTTTACCCTTAAGATAGACTGTAGTGCCATCTATTGAAAAACTATATCGCTTAACTCATAAAACAGCACCATCTGATGCGATCCTTATCACATTTTACCACTTTTGAAGATGAAAAAAAAAAAAAAAAAACATCAATCAAATAAGTGAAAAGTCAGTTTTGCATTAATATCATCTAACAAATATTAGCCTATGGGTCGCAATATTTATTTATTTATTTTTTCAGTAAACGCATGATCCACTATATCCATATGGATATGACTGCGCACTGTCACAACAACAAATACAGACATGGATCCTGCAATGTTCCTTTTACAAATCACCAGGCAACCAAACTAAAGTGACCCTACAGGTGCGGGTTTACCACAGATAAATTAAAAAATGCTGCTTATTAATAATGAACACACATTTACCGTCTCGTATGAAGCGAGAGTGGATGAGAATGATGAGAAAACAGCAGATCGCCGCTCCCGCTAGAGCCCACGCAACTCTCAGCATCAGCATCCTGACTGCCTTCAGCATCCACACCACATCTCCATTCTATTGCCATACAACAACCGACACCTTTGCCGCGCTTTTCTCTCACAGAGTCAGAACAAAAGGATTTCCGTTCTTTTTTCAATAGATGCCAACTTTAGGAAAATTATATATTTGGTATTTTGGACTTTTCACCGCCCATTGCAAAAAATTAGAATTTCCCAGTTCATTTGTAGCTGTTACGTGGATCTAAGTCGAGTGATGCGCGTCCGTCCTCTCCAACATCTCTGTTTTACGCACTTGGAGAACCGCGCTGATCGCTGGAACTGTCACTCTTCTCTTCTCTTGTCGACTGGTCCTTGTCTGTGTATCAGGAGATACAACTCAGCTTTTTTTTAATTCCGGCATTCATTCGAACGATCGTTTAAAAATGTCCCAAACGCGACGCATGTGTGGTGTTTGGTGATATGCCGAGTGTGTATCTCCTCTTCCGTCTGTGCAGTTACTGGGGTTTGATTCTTCTCTTAACGAGCGCACTTTCTCTCCGCTGTGACGCATACATCGGGTCCTCACTGACACACACACACACACTCGCGTTTGAGAAGCGCTCGCCGGTGGATGCGTCACAGCGCATATTCCTGTAGTCTGACGTCAGAGTTTAAGTCTTAAGTTCATTCTTTCTGATTGTGTCCTTTGTGTGTTAAGCTTTCAGAAATGTTGTGCACCACACTGTTTAAAGACACCATGAAATCAAACTTGAAGTTGCATGGCTTATAGTCTAATCCGTATAGTGGGTCAATCTCGGAAAAATGTCCCGTTCGTGTACTGTGTGTAACGCTTGGTAACGCTTCCTTTTACAGTCCTACATGTACATACTATGTACTTATTTTAGTAATTATAATTACTGGGTAATAACTAGGTACTAACCCTAAACCTACCCCTATTCCATGTACTTACCTTATTTTAGCCAGTACTGTAAGTACAATGTAAGTACTGTACTGTAAAAGGAAGTGTTACCGACTTACTAATAATTATAATTAAATAATTATCTTTTAAGACAATATTTTTTCAATATTTTTTCCCCATCTGAATAATTGGCCAATTTAATGTTGCCATTCATCCCTGTTTTTAATATTGTACACACACACACACACACACACACACACACACACACACACACACACACACACGCACACACACACACACACACACACACACACACACACATATATATTCAATTCAATTCAATTCAATTCAAAATTGCTTTAATCGCATGACTGTAAACAATACAATATTGCCAAAGCTTGGAATAGATAGAATAATAATACAATTATAAGATAATATAATAACATAACTAATATTTAAATAAACAGTGTAACAAATTAAAACATGTGTGAACTTTTGATACAACAGTTTTAACACACACACACACACACATATATATATATATATATATATATATATATATATATATATATATATATACACACACACACACACACACACACACACACACACACACACACACACACACACTACTGAGGGTCATTGTGGTGGATAGGGAAAGACTCTGAGGTCAGACACAATATACACATAAACCTGCTGTCTCTCAGGCTGTCTCTGTATATAAATACAGCTACTAATGAAAAGGATACATGTAGTATAACCTACACATTTTGGCCCTATTTAGTGTGCAATAGGCTACAAATGATGTTTTAAGACATGTTTCCCCCATCTGAATAATTTGCAATAAGCATGTCCCCATTCATCACATCAAAAGAAAATTATTATATATATGTTATCAATAATTACTCACACACGCCTCACAGAAAAGAAGTCCCTGATTTAATTTTTAGCTGACTTTGGAAAGCCTTTCAGTGGCGTTTGAATGTGCTTGCCATGTTTTCCTCCAGCCTACTTTGGTTTCACCCACAGCCTAAAGACATGCTGGTCAGGTGAATTGGATATTTTTAAAACTGCCCATAAATGTGTAAATGTGTCTGTCCTTTTCTATTAGCCCTGTGATAGACTGTCCAAACGTCTATGGTGTTTCTAGGCCTACAGCTCATATATACAGTATGTGTGTGTATATATGTGTGGCGAGCATGACGAGGCCGAGGGCCGTGGGATGACGGAGCGAGGCCGGTGGCGAGATTGAAAATGAGCGACACCTGCGCAACGCACCGGTCTCGTAAACTTCTTCCCATAACATCTGAACCTCGTTACAATATATATATACTGTATATATATATATATATGCAAGACGCAATTATGACATGGTAGTTTACACTAAAACTTGCCTACACTTCACACTACTTTTTCTTCACAAAAAATGGCATACTTTAAGGGAACAAAGCGGAACTCAGCATAAACTCAACTTTGTGGTCGTGATTTACAACATAAACGGGAAACCTATACTGAAAATATATACATTTTTAATAAAAATGTATAAAACATTAGTAAGTTGGTAGAGTTGCATTCTGGGTATTTTTTTCACAACACTGATGCATCAAAATCTCAGTGTTGTCAATACTGCTGTCTGCGCAGCTAATTTGAAGCCAATTATCAGCATTCGCCAGTGTTTACAATGGGGCCGTCCGTTTTTAATTTCTCTGCAGCGCCTGTAACACACTCTCCCATTGTGATCCATCAATCAGCTGGATGGCAATTAAAGGAGATCTGTCCACGAATGGCTGCACGAGGCAAGCAGAACAGGTGCATCACCTTAAGGATGATGATGACATACACATTGCCAATGAACAGTCCTTGGTTGCGTTACTCAAAGAGCACCTGTCACTTATATTGACACGCTCCTGCTGTTTCAGCACAAGCGTGCCTTTGGGAACTACTTGATAGTGGTCAAAGGGTCTGAGATGTCCACAAAGATGAGAGCTGAATTTAAGAGGTTGTTTACTCACAAAGCAGGCACTTTTAAAAATCTCTTTCTGGCATGGTGTACTGTGTGTTTCTCAGTAGAACTGCAATCAGAAAAATGATGTTTAATTGATTTTTCACCCATTGAAATTTGTTAGTGAGTGAACATGCAACATACATTTTAAAGCGTCTATAGGGCCCTATGGTCAGCGCTCCCGGCCAGGGTCTAAAAGGGTTGTCCCTATTCTCTTAATGAGTAATGGGTGTGTTTTGGGTGTAACATTTAATACACCAATTGGAGTCTCATCTCTCATTCCCTTTAAAAGCCAGCTGGGCTAGCGCCATGAAGGATTTGCTATTTACATGATGGAATTTGCAAGCGGAAAAACTAAACGCTTCTCCAGAGAGGAAACAGATCTGCTCTTGCGCGAGGTTAAAATGCAAGCATACCATCTATGGGACAAGCTGTATTCCAACATATCTTTATGTACACAATAATAATCTTACTAAACATTGTAATCCTTTTATATTTTATATTTGGCATGTTTGTGTGCCCTATGTTTGTAATAAGCAGAGTGTATGCGCTTTGTGGACCCGCCTATAGGCGCATACATCTAATGGACCCTTTTAAATAACTGAAGTATTTTAATAGACTTTAGAACAGTTCTTTGTTGGTCAATGGCGCAGTCTATTTCAGTTGCCTCAAAATAGCAATGCACCAACAATACGCCTGAACACACCTCGTTTTCAGACCAGACCAGACCAGACCTTGGGCGCACAAATGGGCGTACAGTAAATGCATTTGCTATTTAAACAACGTGGCACAGGATGTGAAAATGATAACTGTGTCGGGCTGAAACTAGCAAAAAACACTTGCCTGGCGCTGCATTGCGCCGAGTGTATGATAGGGCCCTTTAAAAGTAAATATAATTTATTTTGACAATATGTTATAAGCAATTGCAAAACATGTTTGTTGCCTAGAAGCAAAATATAGTGACAGTTGAATTGGGAATGAATTGTATTATTGTAATTTATTTTTTACATTATTCATTATTATTTGTAAATGTGTATGTAACCCCTCGAGTTCTACTCGCACTGCTCCAAGATTTGAACTAGCGTTTCCATCATGGGAGACGGGCGCACTGGCAAGGATACTAAAGACCACACAGCCTCCAACATCCGTTGCTAGTGCGCTTCTTGAGTACACCATGTTCCTAAATCAACGTCTTTGTTGATCTTGGAACAATATTCCAATCAACCAATCAGATTTGAGGGACAAGTTTACAGTTTATGTCAAGTTTACCCTAGTGAAAAAAAAGTTTACTTTATTGTATTTGAAATATATTCCCTTTTTCATTGCAAATATACTAACCAAAATTCTACTGTCTTTAAATATATCAAAAGTATATTAGCAACATGCTTTTACCTATTTTCACTATGCAACTTTTAACACACTTTAAAATAATTGCACTTTAGTATATTTTATAAAAATATATTTTATAAAAATATACTTGAAGTGAAAATTCAGTTTATTTTTTAAAAGTGTATTTATTTGCACTTTATTAAAAATATAATTTAGGTATTTTTTAACTGTGTGCTGGAAATAATCATTGTAACAATGCATTGAAAGTATACTTACAAAAAACATATTTTACAATAGTATTTTGTACAAAGTATAGCTAAGTTTTATTGGTCTAATAATGTACATTTGTTATTGAAGACAAAGTTTGCAATTTGTAGTCTTTGGAATAAGCCAAAGGTATTAATGAGCCTATACTTTTTATTCAAATATAAAACACCACATATAGCACTTCGGGAGACCCGAGTTCAAGTCCCGACTCGTGGACCTTTCCTGATCCCGTCCCTCCTCTCTCTCTCCCACCTCACTTCCTGTCTAGCATGGTCGATCCTTTCCTAATAAAAGGTGAAAACGGCAAAAATATTTTTATATAAAATATATATAAATACACTTATGGTATTCGAAGAGACTCGTAATGAATTTGTAATGTACTTGTAACAAATAAAGTACTAAGTATACTTGAACTTGGTAGTACACAAAAGTACAATAAATACACTTAAAGTTATGCATTACTACAATTTAACTAATTTACAACTACAACTAAAATATAGTACAAAATTAATTGTTTCGAAATAGCACACTTCAAGTTAACTAATCATTACTTGTTTCAAACAACATATCATTCTCGAAATGTGACAACAACTGCAAAAACCATTTACTTTGGTATCTTTCAATACCAATTTTTTGGTAACACTTTACAATAAGGTTCGTTAGTTAACATTACTTAACTACATAACAATAACTAATAATGAACTGCACTTATACAGCACTTGTTAATCTTTGATAATGTTAATTTCAACATTTACTTTATTAAAATCTTGTTAACATTAGTTAAATGCACTGTGAACTAACATGAACAAACAATGAACAGCTTCATTATTATTAACTAACGTTAACGAAGATTAACAAAAACAGAAACAAATGTATTGCTCATGGTTAGGTCATTTTAGTTAATACATGAACTATTGTTTAATAAATTAACCCCATTGTAAAGTGTTACCAATTTTTGGTGTCTTCTCTAACTGCTATATCAGGTTTGTTTGGCAAATGTTCCCCATGCTGTTTTTACTTTAAAGCACACATTTTTCATTGTGTCTTGACACTTTTGAAATGATCACACCAATGATGACATAAGAGTGATGCTGAAGTCTTGAAATAGGTTTATGTGATCAGCTAAGTTGAAAAATGACAGTCTAGGAGATTTCAGTCCAGTCAATTCTGATCAACAACCAACCGATCAGAGCTCCCTAACAACTTCAGCACTATTTTTCAACAATCGAGTGTGCTTGTGACACTCCAAGGGGAAGGTAATCACTGTGTGTGTGTGTGTGTGTGTGTGTGTGTGTGTGTGTGTGTGTGTGTGTGTGTGTGTGTGTGTGTAATAATGCACCAAAAAAGTACAAACCTCCAAAAAACCAGAATAGTCTATAAAGTCACTCTATTCCCAAACTAAGCTCAACTATGGAAAACAATGGAATAGCACTGATTTGAATGAAAACAGCTTGTTGCTTTACAAGCGGTTTTGTGCATGTTATTTTATAGGATAAGCCAGAAACATAAACATGTTCAGTCAAGAAATTGTATTCTCCCTGAATAGAACTACTTCCTGCATATTTATTTCCTCACATTTATCCAGCTCAGCTATGTTTTCAACTCAAGTTTGTAGCTTTTTAATCAGCTTTAAGCAGCTCCGGTTCTAATGGGTTGTGTAGATGTTATACCAGTGCTTTTTACTCAAACAAATTAAGCATATAGCTGCTTTTATACATCCTTAATACACAAATACACTATTTTAAATATTAAAATAACACAATACATTTTCATATAATATTCAAGCTCAAATTTTAATAGCTTGATTCAACACCTAACAAGCTATAATACTGTACATGCAATTGGCTGTTGCTTAATTAGGAGGAAAAAGGAAAAAAGCAGCATGATAATAATAATAAAAAAATCTTATGGTCTCACTGAAATACTTGCAGTTGCTTAACCGTTTAGCAGGTTAAGAGTCGTGATTCCCAATAGAACAAACCTCTGGCCACATCCATCATTTCCATTTCGAAGGTGAGACAAAGATCTCACCTGTTCTCATCTCATTTGTCACCAGTTTTCATGCTGTCATACATGAGTGAATCAGTGTTTGTGTTCCACGCTTCTGCACACTGCCTGATGAATATTCATTAGCCTCTTAAACGCGCAGTCTGTCGACAGCTCATTAACTGCTCAAATAACTTCTGTGTAAAGACCGAATTGCCTGGCTTAAAAATAGACAAAGAAGACTGACGTTGTTCAATCAAGCTCTGATGAAAGACAAACTCTTCATCAAACACGAAGGTGATATACTGTACAACACAATCCAAAACACTAGAAAACGTAATTAAAACGTTATAACTGAAATTCAGTTCTGCTACAATGTTATAAAGATTGTGTTTTTTATGTCTAATTGCTTTGAGCAACAAAAAGTTAGTTAGAGAAGGGCTGTTTATCTTTTCTTCTAAATTAGAGAGAAAAGCAAAGCATGACAGAAGGTCATGAACTAAAAACTTTAAATGCTTGTTTTCTGCGATAGTTATGATAAAAGAAATAATGAGATATATTGTGGAGAGAAAAAACTTTTGAAAACATGTTAGCACCATTATAATACACCAACACAGACAAAATGAAAGCTAATAAATTCGTTATAAGACATAATGATAAAAAATAAACCTGTAACATAACAAGAGTTGCCATTTTCTGTCACATATTTTAACAAGTCCTGCTCATCTGTAAATCAGATGTAGATATAATTGTCCCAGTATCTACATTTATTATTCAAGGTTAGCAGTTGTTGCGACAGAAAATAGTTTTTCTTTCTTTGTGTGGCCTTGTTGTTGCATCATTCTTCAACTTTGAAGATGTTAACTCAATGCATCTTATAATACAAGTGCAAATACTCTTAGATTTGCATTTCTACAGTCCGGGAATTTTATTCCATAACCTCACTTACTGCTTGTCCTTATTTAACCCAAACCAAAGCAACATTCATTAGCAATGCAGTGAGCTCTGTGTGTCTAATTAAAGAAAAAAAAGTTTCTGCTTGATCTGTTCTCTCACTAGCAGAGTCCCGGTATATTTTTTGGTTTTAATATTTGAACCCATGGTAGATGGATTCAAATTACAATTAATTACTAATGGCAGACCTGTGAATTTGTCATACGTTTACACATTTTTCATTTCAAAGTTTAATTACCCATGATAAATTGACTTTTAGACACACACACACATAGACACACACACACACACATGTCTGGTTCGCTATCTTTGTGGGGACTCTCCATAGGCGTAATGGTTTTTATACTGTACAAACTATATATTCTGTCCCCTTACACTGCCCCTGTCCCTAAACCTACCCATCACAGGAGACATTCTGCATTTTTACATTTTCAAAAAACATCACTTAGTGTGATTTATACGCTGTTTTCCTCATGGGGACCGCTGGCTGGTCCCCACAATGTAGGTGATTTCAGGTTTTACTATACTTGTGGGGACATTTGGTCCCCACAATGTAATATAAACACGAGCACACACACACACACGAGCGCACACACACACACACACACACACACACACTCGGTTTTAGGCGTAATGATTTGTATACTGTACAAACTATATACTAAAATCTTGGAATCTTCCCTTTCGGTCATGGGCGTAATGATTTGTATATTGTACAAACTATATTCTAAAATCTTGGAATCTTTTCCCTTTCGAAAGTGAACTCGCACTGCGTAAAAACGCTAGGGGAAATGCCTCAGCGTGACTGATGACTCAAACAGTGTATAATCACGACTAGTAATTTCCTGCCACTAAATTCTGAAAAAACAGAGATTCTGATTATCTGACAAAAAACGTCCACACGTAACCTAGAATACTGTCTAACACTTGATGGCTGCTCTGTTAAGTCTTCGTCGTCGGTTAGGAACCTGGGTGTGCTCTTTGATACCAATCTTTCATTTGAAAGTCACGTGTCTAGTATCTGTAAAACCATTTTTCCATCTTAAAAATATAACTAAATTACGTCATATGCTCTCTTTGACAAATGCGGAACAATTAGTTCATGCGTTCATGACATCAAGGCTAGATTATTGTAATGCTCTACTGGGTGGTTGCCCTGCACGCTAAATAAACAAACTACAGCTAGTACAAAACACAGCAGCTCGAGTTCTTACCAGAACCAGGAAATATGACCATATTATGACCCCAAACTTGATCTACTTACTACACTAGTACATTCCGCTAACCCTGGCATCTTAGCAGTCTCGGAGACTTGGCTCAAAAAATCAACAAAAAACTTTAGGTGATCTAAACTGGGACATGCTCAACATTCCGGCAAATGTACTATCTAAATTAGATGCCCTTAACCTCACACAAATTGTCAATGAACCAACACGGTACAACACGAAAAACATGTCGAAGGGAACCCTTATTGACATTATCTTAACTAATATGCCCTCAAAATATACCTTGGCTGTTTTCAGTCAGGATCTCAGTGACCCCACACTGAGATCCTGACACTGAGAAAACAAACCTCATTGCATGTATTCGTAATGGGTCAGTAATCAAACCACCTTCACTCATTAGAGTGAAACGCTCACTGAAGCACTTTAGTGAACAAGCCTTCCTAATTGACTTAGCCCGGGTACCTTGGAAGAACGTTGACCTTATACCAACAATTGAGGACGCATGGTCATTTTTAAAAAATGCCTTCCTCTCTATTTTGAACAAACATGCTCCCCTCAAAAAGTTTAGAACCAAAAATAGAGACAGTCCATGGTACACTCAAGATCTTTCCACCCTAGCCCAGCACAAAAACATTCTGTGGCGCACTGCTATAGCCTCAAAAAATCCACATGACATGCAACTTTTCAGAGAAGTAAGGAACCGGTACACACAGGCAGTTAGGAACGCCAAAAGTAGTTTCTTTAAACAGAAATTTGTGGCCAGTAGTACCAACTCAAAAAAGTTCTGGGACACTGTGAAGACCATGGAGAATAAGAACTCTTCCTCCCAATTGCCTACTGCGCTGCGGCTTCACAACACTATCACTACTGTCAAAACTGCTATAGTTGAAAATTTCAATAAGCATTTTGCTATGGCTGGCCACGTGTTCAATTTGGCAACCCATGCAGCCATAAGCTCTTCTCCCCCCGCATCACCTTGTCTTAGTTCCTCTAATTTCTCTTTTATCCAAATTCAACCAGCAGATGTCATGAAAGATTTGCAAATGCTTGACCCTTATAAATCAGCTGGACTAGATAATCTAGACCCGTCCTTCTTGAAACTCTCAGCAGCAATCATTGCCACTCCTATCACTAGTCTTTTCAACCTTTCCATCGTATCCTCAGAGATCCCTAAAGATTGGAAAACAGCAGCAGTCATCCCCCTCCTTAAAGGGGGTGACACGTTGGACCCCAACTGTTATAGACCCATATCCATCTTGCCCTGTCTCTCTAAGGTTTTCAAAAGCCAGATCAACAAGCAGATGATCAAACATTTTGAATCCCACAACACACTCTTTGCCATGCAATCAGGTTTCTGAGCTGGTCATGGCTGCACCTCTGCTACACTCAAGGTCTTAAATGACATCACATCCGCCATCGATAAAAGACATTACTGTGCAGCCGTATTTATTGACCTGGCCAAGGCTTTCAACTCGGTCGATCATCGCATCCTCATTGGCAGACTTGGTAGCCTTGGTTTCTCGAAAAACTACCTTGATTGGTTCACCAACTACTTTTCTGGCAGGGTTCAACATGTTAAATCGGAGGGTCTGATGTCTGGACCTATCGATGTCTTGATGGGGGTGCCACAAGGTTCGATTCTACGACCAATACTATTCTCTGTGTATATCAACGATGTTTCTCGTGCTATTGGTATCTCTCAGGTCCACCTTTACGCAGATGACACCATCCTATACACATCGGGTCCTGCATTGGACACTGCTAATCAACCTCCAAAAGAGCTTCGACGCCATTCCGGGGACTTAAGTTGCTTCTAAACTCAAGCAAAACTAAATGCATGCTGTTTAATCGCACACTGCCTGTACCCACCAAACTGACTAGTATCTTGACTTTGGATGGATCTAGACTGGATTACGTGAACAATTATAAATATCTTGGCACCTGGTTGGATAATTCACTTTCTTTTCAGTTCCATATTAACGAGCTTCAAGCCAGAATTAAATCCAGAATTGGCTTTTTATTCCGAAACAAAGCCTCCTTCACTTATGCTGCCAAACATACACTGGTAAAAATGACTGTACTCCCAATATTGGATTTTGGCGATGTCATTTATAGATCTGCCTCTACCTCTATTTTGAAAAGGTTAGATGTGGTTTACAACAGTGCCATCCGCTTTGTCACCAATGCTCCTTTTAATACCCACCATTGTGACTTATATGCTTTAGTGGGCTGGCCCTCTTTACATACTCGACGCCTGACCCACTGGTATCATTTTATATATAAATCAATCCTATGCAAAACCCCTCTGTACTTAAACTCTCTCCTTACCTGCTCTACCTGCCTCCTTACCTGCTCTACCTGTCCGTAACCTGCGATGTAGCAGGTACATCTCCCTAGTAATCCCTAAAGCAAATACCTCTTTCGGCCGTAGCTCCTTCCTGTTTGCAGCTGCATCCGACTGGAATGAGTTACAAAAGACTCTGAAACTTGAGAACACCATCTCTCTCATTTCTTTTAAGAATCGACTATCAGAGCTTTTGCCAGTTTGCCAGTACATGTGCTTTTGTCCTAGGTACCATGTTTGCACTGTCCTGCACATTATCTTATGTGTTATATGTTATTTGTACAATATCTTGTACAATCATGCCCAGTATCATGTACTACTTATGTAGTTGCCTTGCTACTTTTTAGATAACAATTTAATGCTTTTATTATAGATTATGCTGCACTAATTGTTTATATACCAACACTGTCTATTCTATTGTCCAGAAAACTTGTATTTTATTTAAAATTTTATTCCTTGTGTATTTACAGTTTTTTACAGTCGCTAGGACCCATTTTTCAATACTTAAGTCACTTTTTCAAAACTCTTCACACAGTTCTCCTAACCAACTTTCAGCTCGGCACAGCAGTTCATTTCACATTCAAAATGCACTAAAACTACCAAATCACTTCATACATATCTCAAATGAACACATTCTTCCATAACACTAGCAAAGGTTGACAGCTAACAAACACACTTTGTCACCCACAAAACAATAACATAAAAAACACTAACAACAGGTAACTTTATACAATGTTTTCCTATGTAAATGCTTTCTTTCTTCTACCTCTCTACTGTTTAGAATTCACTGCAATATATGTTACTAGAATGAATCAGACGTCATGCAGTTATTATATTTTTATGTTTTTGGAGTAATTCCAAAGTACAAAAATTTGTATACACACCATCTACTGATACAGATACAAGAGGAATCAGCTGTGGTTGGACCAATTGTTTTTATACCATTTAATTTTTAGATTCTAAATATATTTCATTACAATATTACTGTACAAATGTGGCAAAATGCTGTCTTATTCAGTTTTGTATTATGTTATTGTTTTGAACTTAAGTTTAACAGTTTTGAAATCAGTGTGTAAGCATGTGCAAATTGGCCTGTAGGTACACAGAGTTTTGGCGGTTGTTGTGTCGAAGTGAGAAAAGAATTAATGTAATTTGAAAGATGTAGTCATTGAATGCATTTTGTGCCAAAGCACTGATAAATGATCCACAGTTTAGCCCACATATACTTCTGTTGTGCTCACTGTGTAAAGAGTTTTGAAAAAGTGACCTAAGTATTGAGAAATGTGTCCTAGCGACTGTAAAAAACTGTAAAGTGTAATTTGTATAATTTAATGTGTAACTATTTGTATGTCTTGCACTTTCGCTTTATCTTGGCCAGGTCGCCGTTTCAACTGAGAAAGTGTTCTCTACGTGCTTACCTGGTTAAATAAAGGTTAAATAAAAAAAAGTAAAAAATTTTGCCTGGTTCTGTCAACACTGCATTGGCTGCCTATTAAACATTGTATAAATTTTAAAATATCGTTGATTACTTACAAAGCACTAAATGGTTTAGCTCCGCAGTACTTGAGCGAGCTCTTAACGCATTATAGTCCTTCACGTGTATTGTGATCTCAAAATTCCGGCCAGTTAATAATACCTAGAATATCAAGCTAAAGCGTTGTGAATTTCGTTTCGCGTACCTACCCCGAAGTGATCAAATAAAACAAAATTCTGTATTAAATTTATAGACAAGACAAGTAGTTTGTTCATGGTTTTGTAGGGAATTACAAACCTGCGCACATATATTCAAAATCACATAACTATAGAATCAATTCTTAATGCGCATGTGAACGCCATCAGCGTTCATCACAGGTTTGCATTTAAAGTCTGTTTAGAGACATTAATATACATTTTTATCTTACAGTTACTGTAAATCCGGCCTTTAGTTCATAAACGCCAGAGGAGAACTGGCCCCCGACTGAGCCTGGGTTCTCCCAAGGTTTTTTTTTTCCTCCATTGGGTCACCTGATGGAGTTTTATGACACCATTAGGTCACTTGATGGAGTTTTTCGGTTCCTTGCCACTGTTGCCTTTGGCCTGCTCAGTTGGGGATATTCAAATGAATTAACCAATCATTAATAACATTGTTCAGCTCTACCAAACGTGGATGTTTTTCCACTAAGAAACGAACATTGTTATGTTGTTTTGATTGATACTGTGAAGCTGCTTTGATGCAATCTATATTGTGAAAAGCGCTATATAAATATACTTGACTTGACTTGACTTGACAACCTTGTTGGTCGGCATCAGCCATGACGTCATGTGCAACCAGGAAGTATAAAAGGGGCGCCTAGAGAACATATCATCCTCTTTTCGTCTTCAGGGACTGTTTCACTGCACTGTGAGTTAGACGATAACTATGGCAAACAAGCGCTTCAGGTTTGTCACACCTGGTGACACTCATGACCTTTGCGTGCTTTGTCTGGGTGAAGAGACTGTGAGCGTTTTTCAATAAGAATGCTCCGTTCTCGTCTGTCTTTTTTCTCGAGGGAAGAAGGACAGTTATCTTTGCCGCAATCATAGCCGCTTGTGGAAGACTTGACAAGCGCTTTCTCTCTGGCCACACCCCGCCAGCCCCGGTGAGCCTTACATTCCTTCCTGACCTCCACGTGAAGGTTGTGAAGGCATGGAAGATCCCGTACTCCTCTCGCATTCACCATAGCATGGGTATGTGTTGATGCCTCCCGTTGAGGAGACATGTGCAAGCTATCTCTCACAAGGGGAGACATCGACACTAAGAGCTCCAACCCTGCCATCTCTAGACCACTACAGACCACATCTCGTCTGAATGGCAAAGCATACGCGGTGGCAGGTCAGGCTGGTGCTGCACACAATGGCTGTGGTCAGAAAGTTCAGGAAGGCGAAGGCGCGCTCAGCGGCATATAGATCTTGTATACCGCGCCGGTCCAGGCCCACATCCAGACAGCCTGGGGGTCCTGGCCCGTCTCGTTTCGGGGATCGTAGACAGGGCCAGCGGGACTCAGTCACCACTCGTGCCCCTCCTCCTGGCAGGAGTAGGTCATTGCGGTGCCGCGATTCCAGGAGGAAGAAGCAGGGTGTCAGGGAAGTAGCTCAGGCCAGACGTGAGCGTCCTGGCATGAGCAGAGACAGGTAATCGCCTCCTTCCCTGTGCACACCCTCCTTTTCCTCTTTCCCCTTCAGTCCATAACATCAGGCCCAATGAGCCGGACCGATGATTATAATCTATTCTGACGGTCTGCCTCAGGCCTTTGTTATGTGACTACCCAAAGACCAACCGATCACTGAAGAACATCCCCTGTAGCCCCACAGTACCGGTAGCAGACTAGTGCCTCCTCAAGTTTAAACGAATGTAGATAGGCTGTTCCCCCCCAAAAAAGAGTAATAATAATTTAAAAATTAATAATAAAAAATTTCTTTACTGGGTTTTTACGCCTCTGTTCCCCTCCTGGATAGGATGGGTTTCCCTTACGGTGAGGTGAGTTTGTTACAGGGCCTTTGTCGCTTTTTGTTCACTGAGTTTCTGGCAGCCATATCTGAAGTCGGCTAGTATTGCAGTGGTGATAAGCACAGGTAGCAGGTTCCTACAGGTTAGGCTTCCTCTCACTCCAGAGAGATATCTACTGAGGCCTCCGATCTCTAGAGCTTGACAGAGTGTTTATATTCTTTATGGAGTTTCTTTTTCTAACATAGTGGTTTCTCTCAAGTAGAAAAACTAGTTTAGGACCACTTGGGTGCGAGTATGGCAGGCCTCCTCTTGTTAGAGTCTCTTTGTTAGGCCCCTGCTCCCCATAGCCAGTATAGAGGCAGTATATGTCTCTAAATTTGAGACAGTGGTAAAATCACCCCTCTTAGGATGACGTGTTACTCCCCTAGTTAGCAGGGGTGTTTTTGTTAGAGTGCTCCATCTCTCAGATAGCCGCTGAGTAAGCCTAGTACTCCCCTGGTTCCTCTGGGTCCTTATGCGGAGTACTTCACCTCTGGTTGAGTTCTAGCAGGCCCTCACAAAGCATCATGTCATCCTGCTGAGGCCTCCATATATACAGCCTATTTGCTACATTTGTCAGGCCTCCTCTCCTTCGAAAGTCATCCTGCTGAGGGCTCCATATTTGCGGCTTGGTAGATGCTGGTGTAAGTCTGGCAGCCCCCTCTTCCTAATAGAGTTATGCTGCTGAGGTCTCCAGGTGAGCCTGTAGCTCTTTTCTTGCATGTGTCAGGCCTCCTCTCCTTCAAGAGTCAGCGTTGTAGTAGTACCGAAAAGAGCCCTCTCGATAACAGAGTTGCTTTAAGGCCCTTTGTCTGAGCTCTGAAAACTATGAACTTTTCACGTTTTAGATTAACTTCTGGAAGAGCCACATTGATGTAAGTGGTGTAAGCCTCCTCTGCTCTTGAGTCATCCTGCTGAAGCCTGCGCTTCCCATACTAGTAAGAAGGTTGTTGGCTTCAGCATTAAGCATGATAGCCTCCCTGGTATGGGGGATGACTCTTGTCCCCTCGAAAGTAGCAAGCTAGGGCCCATAGGCTCTGGGCCATACTCCCTTAAAGGAACCCCACTCTGAAAGTTGGGCTGTGGTTCCCATGCGCTTGAGCTGGCAAGCTCTTGGTGTGATTCACGGAGTTCCCCCTCGCTTAGCATGGACCTCGGGCAGTGGCCGTAGGGAGTAGTGCTACTGTTAGCCTGACGTGTAAGCAGTAAGGGGTTTTAACTTTGAGTTAATGTGTTTTTGCTTGTAGCCATAATTGCTAAAGCATCCCCTCAGCATGGCAGCATGGGTAGATCGTTCCCCTAGCCCTTTTACGCAGTGCGAGTTCCCTTTTGAAAGGATGGGCAATACTGAAATCGTTTCAGGTTACGACTGTAACCTATGTTCCCTGAGAACAGGGAACGAGACACTGCGTCTCGACGCCATGCCTCCGGTCTGCTTTTACAGTCCCTTCAGATGAAGAAGTGGATGACATGTTCTCTAGGCGCCCCTTTTATACTTCCTGGTCGCGCTATATCATGACGTCATGGCTGACGCCGGCCAACAAGGTTGTCATGATTATACAGTTTGTCAGTCATCAGTCACGCTGTGCCTCGTTCCCAGTTCTCAGGGAACATAGGTTATAGTCGTAACCTGAAACGATTTCAGTATTGCCATCCTTGTAGAGACATTTTACACCCACATAGAGAGTATCTGAACCAATTGAAATTTTATGAAAAAAATATAAGAACGCAAAAACACTTGCTCTGTATGGCCTTATAATCGTCATAAGAAGTTATATTTCATCCGAAAACGACTATAATTATATGGAAGTAGGTTGCATTAATTGTATTAGGCTATATATAATCCATATACAATCATTCAATTATGCTTGTAAATTATCTAGCAAGTGTTTAAACGCATATTGTTTGAATAGATGGTGCATCTATGTCCCATATGTCTCAGGTTGTGTTATCATGCATTCAAAGGCCAATCCAGGACTCTCAAAACTGATTTCCAGTGCATGTCAACAACCCTGGACAAAAACACTGAGGCAGGCAAATAAGAGGAAATCTATACTCTATACTGTTAACACTGCACAGAATAAAGGGACAGAGCAATGAGGGTGCATTTATTGAGGACATAGAGCTACAATATCACCATGTAGACTAAATCAGAATATCTGCATACAGAAAAACAAGAAAATGCATTGATATGCATGACAACATGTCCTTATCTCCTCTACAGATGGTACAGATTGTTTACCTCGAGAAAGGTATAAATACAGCAAGTCATACAGCAAGAGAAAAAAGATGAGAACAAATAAATGTTTAATTAATGGTAGTGTAAGATAAATCCAAGGAGGATAATACCAGGAGAGAGAAATGTTAGCATTCCAATTCATCTCATTGCCAGGTGCTTGATTGGTGCAGGATCCGCCAGTATGTGATTTAAAAGCTGCCATTTTTTGATCATGGGTCCTCAGGTCAACCTATTTTTTTTTTTTTTTTTTTTTTTTTGAGAATTATCTTCACTAAATATGTCTTGCCAGTAATCACTCCTGAGCTTCAGAAAGTTAAGTCATGTTCAAGTCACGCTTTTGAAAGCCTGCCAAACACAAATCTCACACAGGAAAACTGAAATAATGAAATTAAATATTTATAAGTTACTTGCAAAACAAAAATGTTTATCAAAATAATAATAGTCATTTCAAATTTATATGTATGGCACTTTTTACATAATCGCCTCCAGCGCAAGACAACTACGCCTCATTTCGCATCATCGCATGCGTTGTCGAGCAGCGAGTGGGTCTGTTTACAAGATACAACATGTTTGAATACGCTGCCGAACGATCCAGACGTCAGGGAAAGCAGTTGGATGCAGTTTATTTGCAGCATAAGCAGCGCGCCAAAGCTTTATTTGAACGGTGAGTGATCAGATGAGTGTGACAAGGCATGTTACTGAAAGAACGAGCAGAGAGAGAGAGAGCCCCGGCCGCGCGCACGCCTTCAAACTGTCTTGCTCTCTCTCTCCCTCCCTCCCTCGCGCATATGAATAAAAAACAATTGAGAATTGACACGATGGTAAAAGATTGGAAGACCGAAGTTTCACGTGGTGGAGCATTGTGTAGTCTACATGTGATACAAAATGATTAACGTTAATAATTTATGCATAAGCAGCACTGACGTTAGCCAAACATAACAGTGGGCGTTAACATTGAACTCTTATAGGGGAAACACGTCCAAAACAGACTGTTTGAATCAGAGGGGGAGAAACAGGGTGGGAAAATTTCATAAATCACTACAGTTTAAAAGTTTTTTTGTACAAAAAACTATAGTAATACTATAATTGCACCTAAGGGAACATAATAAAACAAAACAAAAAAACATGTCATGACCCCTTTAATAGTCAATGATTTGGTAATTATTGCAGTGATTATTTTGTTTCTAGCATGTATTATGTTTGGCAACAGTTTGTCTAACCCTAATTGATGGAGTGTGTAGCTTTTCATTTCTTAAACAACCATGAAGACCATCATGGCCATATTCCAGGACAACAATGTCAAGATTAAACAGGCTCAAATTGTGAAATACAATATATTGTCCAAAAATGTATGGAAATAAATGTTGTGATGTTGTTTCCATCAAAAGGTGCATTCATTTCTGGTTAAGATCTTGTATTGACAATGCAAATGTGTTGTAAAGTCTACTCTGTAAAGCCTACTCCATCACATCTAAAGACTTTCAGTGAATTTAAAGTCTGGATTCAATTCGTGCCAATTCGTATAACATTCTAGAAACATAATAATCACTGCAATTAATGATCCAAATGGAATAAAAAGCTGTGAATATGTAAATATGTGCTGCCCGCTTAACAAAATAAACACAAAACAAAAATGACAGCGTTGAGAAACTAGCGAAAGCATCTGATCATAGTGATGTGGATATGTTTGCACCAGGTCTGCAGTTCAGTGCTCCAGTCAAGTCACTTCATGTTTATTCAAATAGCACATTATACAATAGGTTACTTTGAAGCAGCAGCATTAGGCCTACAGTATTAAACATGAAAAAACGGTGACAGTGTCACTTTCGATTAGAATTACAACTATATGTTCAATAAAGCAACTCTCCAGGGCTGGGTTTCCCAAAAGCATCGTAAGCTTAAGTTGATCGTAGAACAATTGCCACCAGTGGTCTCTACGATCAACTTAGGCCTACGATGCTTTTGGGAAACACAGTCCAGTATGTTCATGTTTTTACTAAGGGATGTCCGACCTCAACGGACTGAACAGAAGGAATGAAATTATGTTTTATTTACAAAGTTCAGGAGGACCACTTTCAGATAATTAACCTAATAATACATTAGGAGCACATTCAGTTAATCAGCTCAAGTAACAAGATAAGAGGTATACTGTATATACAGCAGACTTACCTCTGCTCCATGACAGTTTTCCAGAATCCTTCCACCACCCCATCTCCTCACTTCTAACTATTCCTTTCCCAACTTGGAATGCAGGGAGGACTCTGGGTTCAGGAGTACTCTGGGTTGAACTACCTGAAACTATAGGGGCTTTCGCACCAGGTAGTTCTATGAACTTAGTTCTAGGAACTAGCCACCAGGGTGTTTCCCCAAAAAGGGAGGAAGTGGTTTCCTGGTTGCATTCCCACCGCCAGTACGAACTCTGAAGTGACGTAAGCCGCACTTGTTGTTGTGACTTTTAATTTGACGAAGCGGCGGACCTTTATCTTGGCAGAACGCCTGAGCTCACAGTGCTTGCATTCTCTGTGTTCATTAGTTTACGATCTGTCTAACAGTCCTGTGTAATACATTACTAGTTAGAACTGTTAATAGTAATAGTAGTTAATAGTAAACAGTATATGGAAAGGTCTTAGCGCATGCCGTGTGGTTGATGTCCAGTGTTGCTAGCTGAGCAGAAATACATAATCATGTATCACTTGGTCCCTTCAAAGTTGGATTGGATTTTCTCCTCAGCGTAAAGGTTGAGAGGACCATCTATCACTGTTTTCCATGTTCGTAGAGTTAGTTTGTGGAGTAAATATAAAGGCTATAATCTGTGTGTTTACACAGCTTTTTTTAAAAAATATCGGTTGCTGGTGTTTCATGTGCGTTCGGCCAATCAGCATACTCTAACGTCACTGGTAGTTCCTATAGTGCTGGTTTAGACCAAAAGGAGTTCCTAGAACTAAAATAATTTCTAGTTCCTGCGGTGCGAACACGCCAAAATCCGGGTGCTTCTGCCAATAGTTCTAGGAACGATGAAAAGGTTCCTCCGGTGCGAAAGTCCCTTATGGCTTTGCTTTTGTTAACACGTTTGGATAGGTTTAGGGTAGAGTTTGGCAATAGAGCATTAACTTTTTAGCCAACCCCAACTCTAATTCCCAAACTGTCACAATATGTACAGCAACCAGTGTAACCAAACAAAGCTAAATTTACTTAATCTATTTGGAACTGAATCAATCACTACATATTTCTCGCCTTGCTGGATCCACAGAGCTTTCAGTTATGGTACATATTCCAAATTGGCTTGAAAATACCTAGAAATGTGTGCTAAAGTGAAAAATAAATTTTCAAGCAACAAGACTGAAAAGGTAAAATTAGGTAAAACTGCCCTTGAACCTTTGCAGAATGTTGGTGGGATGATAATGGAGTCAAACAGAAGAATAAAAGAATGCTGGCAGCTTTATTGGAAAGAAGTGCACGGCATGCTGTTTATATGCGGTGGATAACATGCTGTTGATTTTGTAATTTTCGGTATGACATTAGTCAGGCCACAGGCTGTCAGCGACTCCATCCCCTGAGCCAACTGATTGACAGGCACGCTGAATTCATACCCGCATTGCTCAGTTTCAATTACTCAATAAACATGTGGCCCTCAGTTTAAGTTGTCAGGCCCTCGCTGGAGTGCCTCTGATAAGACATCCTCTCGCAGACGTGAGCCCCAATGGGCCCCGGTGAACGAAATTCATTCACACACACAAATACATTCCAAGAGGGAATTTTGCATCTATGCTGCCCACAGCTGAGCTTGTTTGCGGATCCTAATTCACGAACAAGGAAAATAATGAGTCCAAACTGTTATTACTCATGGCCAAATGCGTCAGGACATTTGCTGTATTTTTCTTTGAAGTGTGCAGGAGGAAAATGATCAGATCTTGTTTGTCCTTTTGAGAATCTAAATTCATCCAAGTGCCTCTGGCAAATAGATTATCACTGGATTTATAACACAAGTTTACAGTATGAATCTTACACATTTTAAGAATAGGAAATGATCCAAAATTGTCCTTTAACTGCAAAAGTTTTCTTGCAGAAGCAGTGAAAATCTAAACGCATATGTCATATTTACTCCTCGATGCCTGTAATGGTTTTTCTGATTTCTTAGTGGGTCAAGGACATGATGGGTGTTCCTGTTGTCTGGGAAGTACTGCACAGTCAAAGTTGTGTACTATATATCTGCAGTCTACACCTTCCTAATGCTGTGAAGTGAATTTTATGCCTGGGCAATAGGACTCCCAGCATGGTATAAAATAATGATCTCTTTGGCTACATTTTCCCAGGGCAAAATAGTAGATGAGTCAAGAGCTTAGTAAAACCAACTGAGAATCAATTCAGGACAATGCACGAGTTGTCATAGAATGAATCTGTGTCCATGTTACACTACACTCTTAAAGCAGTACAGGCAAAAATCTGGTAAGAACCATTTTTTACCAAATTCTGGTAAGACCAACTTCTTTATATGATGACTGGCAAACTTCTCACTTGGGTGGGAAACAAACGGCTAATTGAAATAGTGATACATGACTGACCACGTTTATAATTTCAAAACACTGCTGTACAAAAAGTGCTTGGAGATGGATACAATTATCTCTGGCCTGTTTAAAAGCAGGCATCTAGTTTACCATGAATAATCTTGTTTGTTGTGTATTGCCATTTATAAATATTGTAAAAATGCATTTGGCTTAATATTTTTTGTAATTTCACAGTTTGTGGCAAATTAAGAGAGCAGCTTTTAGATGCAACAATGCATTGAGTATCTACATTTTTCATTAGCTGCGTTTACATGGACTTACGGTTTGGAACGACAGGAAGGTGAGAAATTAATGACAGAATATGAATTTTTGGGTGAACTATCCTTTCACAGACGATGTGTGGAAGGAACATTTTAGAATCACATGACAGTCATTTATGACACTATAAACAATAACGAGAGCTTGTTCTATGCGTCATCCGTCATTATGCCATCTCTTCGTCATTGCACATTGCATAACTTTCCAGTTTCAGTTTTCAATCCAATCAAGTGTTTGCAAGTCCCATCGAACGGATTAGAAAAGATTTAAACCACCCCTTTCGATCCAATTAAAATTTCAATCGGATATGGCGAATTCATTCTGATTGATATGGTTAGATGGGACTTTTTCATTCCGACTTTGCTACTAGTCCGATTACAAGCTGATTATTAGGGTCCATGTCCACAGAGTGATCTGGTATTCCTCACTCTCGAAAAGCAGTGTCCTGTGTACTCATTGATAGTTTGTTGTTACTTCCCAAAGAAAATTCACATGTAATTTCTTTCTCTTTCTTTTAAACACAGTAAACATGTTAAATGTTGGTTAGGGTGAAAGCCAACACGGCCCATCTAAAATCTCTGAAGCATTTTTGCTGCAAGATCTACATGAGGTCTTTAAAGCTACAGCGCAATTGGAGGATAAAAACAGATAGAGGAGATTGAAAGGGAATCGATGAGAAGTAACTCCTGCAATATCGTTTCTACAGCGGCATTGGAGAGCTAAGTTGATGAAACAGATCAAGGGGCTCTGCGAATGACTTTGATGAAACATCCGTGACAGTTCGAAGGATGGGCTTGAAGGATTCGATAAGTCTTGCCCCTCTCCTCCTGGTTGGACTCAAAAGAGCATGTAATCAATCATCCCCATCTAATTTTGGAGCCAAACACAGGGGGGCTAGCCGAGACCCATCCTTTAAAGCAGGGGACAAAGTTGATGGGACACATCAAGGCTGCGTCCTGGCCAGACAGACCAGATGTGTTTACTCAGCTCTGCCCACCCCCTTTTCCGGCTGTGATCATGCTGCATGCTGGGAAATCCTGCTTGGGCCATTATCAACACAAGGCCAGGTGCATCCTGGGAGATTCAAGCCAAGCCTTTATCACAGCCAGGGAGGTGGCAACCAAAGCTGGAGGATCAGAGATGCCCCAGTGAAGGGACCTAGGCAGAGGCATCTATAGGGACGCTGCAGTCTGCCACATCAAAGGTCTGTGGAGCCAAAAGGTGCTGGGCTGGAAATATCAAATCTTGTCAAGAGAAAAACTCTAATGTCCCAAGTCCATTCCAGCATGGCTTGTGGCCGAAGCGCAGACATTTGCTGAACGAGTAGCATGACTATGATGATATTATTGTTGTCAGTGGTAAAAGGTATTCAATTAGTGTCATTTCTCGCAAGAAACCTAGCAGTAATAGAACCAATAAACAAAACAAATTCAAAATCAGGTCTAGGTCATTTTTAGTCCTAATGATGTCCATCAGAGGAAAATAAGAATGAAATCGTTGAAATGACAGAAACAACATTATTTTACATAAAGAAAATGGAGCAAATGGAGCATTATGATTTTTTGTTGTTGTTTTTGTTTTTGTCAATGTGTACATTTACTACAGTCGAAAAATCAATTGTACTGAAAAAAAAAAAAAAAAAAAAAGTATAGTGTTTTCAGCCTTTGGTGCAACATTTTGTGTTCTGTAAACTGTAAAGTATTAACGGTAACAGACTTTCAGACTTTGGGGCAACATTTTATGTTCTGTAAACGGTAAAGTATTAACGGTAACACTTTACAATAAGGTTAATTAGTTAACAATTAATGTATTAATGTAACATGAACTAACAATGAACAATACATTTGTTACAGTATTCATTAATCTTTGTTAATGTTATTTAATAAAAATACAGCTGTTCATTATTTGTTAATGTTAGTTCACAGTGCATTAACTAATGTCAACAAATACAAACTTTGATTTAATGTATTATTATTAATGTATTAGTAATGTATAATGTATTAGTAAATGTTGAAATTAATATTAACTAAGATTAATGAATGCTGGAGAAGTATTGTTCATTCTTAGTTTATGTTAACTAAGGTAGTTAACTAATTTTAACTAATGAACCTTATTGTAAAGTGTTCCCGTGTTAACAATATATTATGTTATATTCGTACTGCCTTCAATTTTTCAATAATGAAATCTCCAATATCACGGTTGCACTTTATTTTAAGGGGACGTGGTTACATCGTACTTACTCAAATAAGTACTGCATAATATGAATTAACTACATGCACTTACTGTAGAATTAAAGGATTAGTTCATTTTAAAAAAAAACTTTTGCTGATAATTTACTCACTCAGTTCTAACTCACATCACTCACATTTCTTCAGTCGAAAAGAAATTAAGGTTTTTGATGAAAACATTCCAGGATTTTTCTCCATATAATGGACTTCAATGGAACCCAAACGGTTCAAGGTCCAAATGAGAGTTTCAGTGCAGCTTCAAAGGGCTTTAAATAATACCAGACCATAAATAAGGGTCTTATCTAGCGAAACGATCGGTCATTTCAAAAATAAATAAAAAAGTTTAAGTTTTATAAGCACAAATGCTCGCCTTGCTCTGTTCTGTGATGCACGTTCGTGACGTCACGTAATACGCAATTACGTTGAATAGGTCACGCTTGACCGAGTCAGTGTTTACAAATGTGAGGAAGGAGGACCATATACACATATTCAAATGTCTTTGTGTCAGTTTATCGTTTAAAATATCCATTTCGTGTGCGTATCCTGGGTGTTTTAATATTAAAGGTGGGGTATGTGATTTTCTTTTTTGTCAATTTTTTCAAAATCACTTGAAATCCAATTCATAACCCAATTACATCCACTGAGTTAGAAGCACTGAAATGAAAATTAAGCAATTTAATCATCTGCGGAACGGGCAGGACTCGAAAAACTCCAGCCAATCATTTCCAAGACCACCTAGAATCATTGGACAGTAAGTCCGTCAATCAAACGGTCGTACCATATCTCCCTCCCCCATTACCCTCACGCGAATCAGGGCCAGCGTTGGAGGAAAGAAGGTAGGACCATTTGAGTTGTGTATTTTCAAAATCTGCCGGACGTTTTGCAAATCCCATACCCCACCTTTAAAAAGGCTAAAAGAAAATTTTCGTCAGGACGTGAACGCGCATCACAGAACAGAGCAAGGCGAGCATTAGTGCTTATAAAACTTTTTTATTGATTTTTGAAATGACCGATCGTTTCGGTATAGACCCTTATTCATGGTCTGGTATTGTTTAAAGCCCTTTGAAGCTGCACTGAAACTGTCATTTGGACCTTGAACCGTTTGGGTCCTGTTGAAGTCCATTATATGGAGAAAAATCCTGGAATGTTTTCATCAAAAACCTTAATTTCTTTTTCGGAAGAAGAAAGAAAGACATAGACATCTTGGATGACATGGGGGTGAGTAAATTATCAGTAAAAGTTTTTTTTTAAAAGTGAATTAATCCTTTAAGGTTAGGGTTTGGCTTACGGTTAGTTACTTGTAATTATGCATACTGTACTTATACTACAGTAAGTACATGTATTAACGTGTAACTATGTCACCTTAAAATAAAGTGTTACCAATATCCCTATAGTGATACTTGCATATGTGTTATTTTTACTGTAATACTGTTCAAATTAGAGCATTACAGTAACGATAGTTTAACCACAATCACTGAGAATAATGACAATCACAAAAAAAAGTATGTGAATCAAGGATAAATGTGCTTAATTCTTCATGCGCAAATATAATTATATAACTTACATTTCTGAATGGAATGGCATTACATAATACATAATATAATACATTTAATGATATATATAATTATTCATTATTTTTTTGGGGGGGGGGGGGGGGGGATTTGAGTGAAATGTGACCTGGAAATGTTTTTGACAGATTTTGAGACTCACTTGCTGAGGAAAATGTAACAAATCCACTCAAAGAAAATGCAGAATAGCAACAGTTTCTCTAACAATCAAAAGTGTAGCGTGCAAAATGAAGTCGGAGGAACTACACAAAAAAGGACTTTATCGCCTGAAGGATCAAATGTGCACATTCTCTCCTCTGACTCAACCAAACCTGTCTCATTTTCATCAATATGCAAAGCACACAAGTCTGTTCTCAAGGCAAGCCATAAAATAGAGGCACAAGTGACACCGCCAAAGTAGGAAACCATCTCAGTGGAGACAGAAGTCTGCCGCTGGGTCTGTAAATGAAAGGGAAGATAATAATTGGGCCTTGGCGGCCATTTTCCATTCTACTGCACTCAGTATTCCAGTCTTTCGACAGCAGGTGATTTCTGTGATGGCAATTATCGTGACCGTTTAAGCTACTGAACTAAGCATATTAGACCTGTGCTTGTTTGCTACATTGAAATGGGGAAGGTTTGTGGTGGCTGATAAATCATTATGAAAAGACTGAAACGGTGAGGAGTGGATTGAATGTGGTGCCAAATAGAGCCGCCTGCCTAACTGTCACTGCCACTTTCTCAATAGAATCCCTTTGTTAATCCCATTGACTAAAGGCTTCTGTAGTGGAATTCGTCTATGGTGTGGATTCTCACACTGTTACAATTAAAGAAGTGGCTTGGCTTTAGTGATTCCATTTTTATATTTAAAAATTGACACAAACCCAAAAAACATAAAGTAGTGATACGTCTAACATTATGTACCGATACAAAAGAATAATAGCAGTTAGAGAGTGCAACAGTCAGGTTCCGGCAGTAAAAACTCTTTTAAATTATTTAAAATTGATTTTTTACAATAACTTAGCAACCTTTAAAGACAGGGCTGCTGTGAGTTATACGAGGTTGTTAAATGTTGAAGCTGTTATCCAGCATCAGTACAACTTAGTTTTAAAATAGTTGTGCTTAACAATGGAAATTGTGATCAAATCTACATTACCAATGACAATTCCACTAATCAGAGAGTTCTCTTTTGCTCCTCCTACTCCAATGAAGCACCACAACTTACATTATTGACTTGGTCTCCCCATGCTCTCAAAATTAAAAGTAAAAAGATGGCTTTAGTGATGGAAAGACCTACATGGAGCATTGCGACCAAAGTTTTATATATATTCAAAATGTTTTAAAAGGACTGAACATTATGAAATTATTATGAAAATATGAAGAAAAATTATACAAAAAATAACATCAAATAGTAAAATCTTTGTCTTCACTGTCATTTTTAAGTAACATCCTAACCAACAGCAATCCTAACCAACATTAGTCATGCATCTTTATCAACTGAAATATAAATGGCAAAGAAAAACCTTTATCATCTGACTTATTTCCAACATCACATGTATACAGTATACAATCTTACCACCCAACCCTGATCCACCATGACCCATTTCTACGAATAATGACTTTCCTAGCTTTCCCAAATACTCCTACCGCCCCACGTCTTCCATTGGGCTCACTTATTGGTAATTGTCTCTGCACATTAGTCTGGGATACCATAAATTGTCTTAGATTCAGGACTTTCTGTCGGGAGGCCAAGAAATGGCACTGACATATCTGCATTAAAGGACTCATATTGATTTAAAATATAAATCTCATGCTAGCAAAGTGCATTCACAAAGCCTGAAGTTTGCCGTCTTTGTTCTGCTCAAATTGGGTTTGAGGCTGCCAGTGAAGATCAGGCATGGGCAGGTAATCCCAGAATGCAAATTGCCTGGAAAAACCTATCTATTGCATCCTTGAATGGAAGTTTTGGAAAGGGTCAGGTCTCCAGCGCTCTCAAGTTTACTGTGAGTTTAATGGGATTAGAAAAGCATGCAAACTCACCATCTTTACGCTTTTGAGATTACATAAGAAGTAAGGGGGGTGGGGGTGCAGTTTTTTGTATTTGTTCGAGCACTGCCAGATTTCTGCTACATGCCAAAGGAGCAGTTTCGTTACATTATTCAGAGGCTGCAAGACTCCACTTTGGCATGCCTCAAAATTTAACTCAATTATGCCAGGCTAAGAGAGAGGGACACAATAGACTAGCTGCACTGCGTGCTTCTATGACTGCAGGCTGAAATGAAGTGACTAGCACAGATACTCGCAATACAAATCCAGATTGAATGTACACATGCCTTCACCTCTTCTGTCAAAAACAGGCTTGAGTTTATTCAAAAGTGAATAAATAAATAAATACCCTAAAATATAATATATAGAGGCACAAATGGACAAATACATTTTTTTTAGTGTCTGAAGCTTAAACTGTTATTACAATCCCTAGCTCGTTGTGCTGTATTACAGAAACCTATCTTAGCTTTTTGACTTGATTTAAAAAGGTTCATGGTTACTAAACAGATAGAATAGGATTCTTAGATAGGATGTTTTTGTTAAACAGGCCGGATAAGTTTTTTGAGAAAATTTTAGATATAAAAAATATATACATAATATATAAAAATAAAATATAAGCATTGATTTCAGATGATTGACTCCAGTGTAAGTGATCTATTCTAATTTACAAAAAAAGAAAGAAAAAAAAGAATCAGTGTCATTGTCATGATTCCTGTCTTGTGTTCTCCTTGTCTTGTGTGGACGTTTGTTATTTCCTGCTCTGTGCCATGTTTTGTAGTCCTTTGTAGTTTTTCATGTTTATTAGTCTGTCCAGGTGTTTCTAATTAGCCCCGCCCCCTTGTTATCTTGTTTAGCTTGTTTGCCTGTGTATGTAAACCTCTGTGCTTCATTTGCTGTTTGTCGGTCGTTGTTCCTTGTAGCGGTCTGCTGTTCCTTGTTCCTGTCCTGAGTTCCACGTTCTCTTGTTTACCCTGGATTACCTGTTTACTTTATTAAAGCTACACTGTGTGATTTTTACCCCCATCTAGCGGTGAAAAGGTATATGACCATCCAGTGAATATTAGTTTCTGTTCCTCTCAATTCCGATTTCGTTTTAACTCCTACGGTGGCCAATGTAGTCCAAGATTAACATGGCTTCCAGTTCGACCTCCTCGACACGGTGCCATTGAGTGTTAAAACGTGAAAGGCGAAGCTTGATGTCCCTCTTTGGCTAATGTACTTTCAAGATGGAGGGGCAACATGGCGGCCGACATTAGAACCCCTCACCCGTATGTATTTTCAATGGCATATTATACACTCACGAGAATACTTTATTACTTGAACGAAGTAAATATACATTAATGAGCACATATATTTTTGAAAGAACTAAGTGTTTTTAGCTAAGAATAAACTAAAAAAGTTACACAGTGTAGCTTTAAAGTAGTGCTTGCATGTGGATTCTCTCTCCGCTTCATTCCTGCCGCATCATTACAGTTATATTGTTCAGGTTCTGTCTTGATTCATTATTATTTTTTTTTTTATTGTGTCATTTACACGAAATTAAATTTTTGTGTTGAGATGACAACACGGATCCAAGAAAGTTACTAAAATTGTTATTATTATTATTATTGTATTATTCATGCCAGACCAGTAGTTGCCGATGTAAAGAAACACTACTATACACTAAACACGTAATTATGGCATGCGTATGATGACACAAATTCTTGTTTTTGTAGATTGCACGGAGATGATACAGGTTATTGTTTTAAAAAAAAAAATTGCACTTTGAAACCTGTTTTCAAAAGTTTTCGTTTTCATGCCCCCAAAATGTAATGACGGTTCAAACAAACAGGGCTGGACAACAAACTCAAGCTCCTCCGACATTTCTCTTTAAAAACTTAGACTTCATTTAGACTTCAAATTTGTGACTGGTGTTTTGTTTTGCTCAATCCTCTGTGCTTCCGTGCTCGTCATTACGTTGTGCGTCAAGGTCAAGTATTACTCTTTCACTGTAAACGGTTGTCTGTTGGAAGCTATTTATTTTACTTTATAAAGTTTTAAATATGAATTTTTTCTTACACGAATGCATCGCTTCGCTTCAGAAGGGCTTTATTAACCCCCAGATCTGTGTGGAGCATATTTATGGATAGATGCACTTGTATGATGGATAGATGCACTTTCATGGACTTCAAAACAGAAATGGCTATTCACTGCCATTATAAAGCTAAGAAGAGCCAGGGCATTTTTTAATATAGCTCCGATTGTATTCGTCTGAAAGAAGAATTTCATATACACTTAAGATTACTTGAGGGTGAGTAAATCATGGGCTAATTTTCATTTTTGGGTGAACTAACCCTTTAAACAGCAAATAAATCAAAACTGCCTAATGTTACTGAATGAAATGTCGACCAAGGAAGAGCTATAGGACTTTGAAGATTTGGGGGTGTTGATGGACCCGATCTGCTCTATCTATGTTTTGGTCATCGTTCTGAATCCAATCTGGATATAGTCTTTCACAAAACCATTTTTGTCAGCTTTTAACTAAAAATGTATCTTTTTCAGTCAGGGCCACTTTCGTCAACTGTGTATTTGAAGAGTTCAGATGCAAAACCCTCTAAGTGCCATCTGAAATTTTCTTCTAGAATGATCATTTTTATCAAGCTCGTATATTTAAGTTCAGTAATTTCACTTAAATGGCTATGAAAATTACCTATTAATTGTTATTTAAGTGAAATTATTGAACTTAAATAAACAAGCTTGATAAAAATTATCATTCTAGAAGAAAATTTCAGATGGCACTTAGAGGGTTTTGCATCTGAACTCTTCATTTATTATAATGATAATGCATACAGTTAGTGTTGGCGGTATTGTTGTGTTCTGGGCATTCTCCATGCAGTTATGCCTGGACAGAGCAAGGAGAGCAAGCAAGTCAAAACCCCCTGGGGTAACAGAACAGATCCAGTAATCATGCATACATAATTACACAAATTTTACATGAGTTGTAACAAGCCAAAATACACGAGGAATGACGATTACAATGTGATTTACTGCAAAGACATCCGTGAAACAGATATCAGATTATATCCCAGACCATCAGTTGATGCAAGTTTAACTGACGTGCTCTGCCTGAACTAACGCAATGCTTGATTTTTATTGAAACATACCCACATTCAAGAGTTGATTATAAAAGAATAAAGTTTGTTGTTGTTTGTAGAGGGTCTGTTCTTTATTTTGATATATTGCATGTTCAGATATTCATACAACTAATATTCGGGAGGGTCATGCAAATTTTAAGAAAATGATCAAAAATTCTGGCGGTGGCTGGCAACTTAAAAAAAAACAAAAAAACACTGGAAAGAGTTAAAAAGCAACCCGATCTCACTAAATGCGTCTTTATTGCACGCATGTGCATGTGCATTGTCGTGTAATTTATACGCTAAATTGAGTTTTTACGTGCATAGGATACGCATTGGTTGGTTACAACGCATTCTCATCCCAAGGCGTAATATTCTGACACTTTGACAAAGCGTCTATATCGAACGCGCATGGAACCCTTTAGCGTCAATATAACACGCAGAGAGATGGGTAGGTTTAGGTATGGTGTAGGGTTAGGGTTAGACCGCTAGGAGGCGCCTTCTGACCCATATATTTCGGCGTCTCATATTGACGCTAAAGGGTACCATGCGCGTTTGATATAGACGCTTTGGCAAAAGCGTCATTATATTACGCCTTGGGATGAGAACGGGCTGTTGGTTAGGGTAGGTTTAGGAGTGTGTGGGATGCGTGTGTATTATACGCTTGGGTAGGATTAGTGGTGTGGGGTGTGTGTGTATTACACGCAAATGAACTGCGTATCAAATGCACGCAAAAAACTGCGTCTCATATGCACGTAAAAACTCATTTTCGCGTATCAATTAGACGACAATGCACCATGCGTGTCATAGAGACGCATTTACGTGAGAACAGGCTGTAAAAAGACTAGGCTAAGTATGAATTACTTTTAGAGGTAAAAGTATAAATTACTTTTATGTTACTTTAGACTTATGTGATTCATTTACATTTTTTTTTCTTTTTTTCTTTTTTTTATTGTTGCCATTCCATTTCTTTTTATGGGAAAGTTCAGTCTGGATATTCTGCCTGTGCCTAATGTCTTATTTTGTGCTGAGGCGAGAAAGTCATACACGGTTGGAATAACATGAGTAAATGACGACAAAATTTCCATTTGTTGGATGAACAATTTCTTCAGACCTAAGAAAATAAAATAGCTTTTTAACTGTCAAGCCACTTACTAAATATGTTCCATTTTTGAGTTAAACGCAAAGGACGTATTTTCCCAAGGTGACGCAATTACAATTCCCATTTGTCCGTTTAGACAGATTGACAGATCTGCAAAACTTAGACTTATACTGACTGAAATATAATTGCCTTGCTTTGGCGTGTGTGTGAGCAGTAGAGCAGAAAATAGAAGCTAAATTTTGGCCCATGCACCACACCCCCTGTCCTCTACCCCCTTTAACAAAACAGAAGGGTATGTAGAACAGGCAAAGTGGAAAAAGCTTCATCTCAGCTCTTTGCTTTTAAAAATAACAGCCATTTTGGTTAAAAGGGCTGAGCAGAGAGCCAGTGATGTATAACCAAGACCTTGCATTTAATTAAGCTGGCCTCTTCCACTTTTCTGCAAGCATGCATAATCATTTCATACACCGTGATATCATCTGCCTAATGCGCTATTTTACCATACAGTTAAACCTGGGCGATAAATCTCACGCAGCTTTCTTTTAATAGATGCAGGCTGAATAATGCGTGCATTAGATTACCGGCCCAGCGTTGTGTGTGAGAGGAAATGCTTTACAATGATTAGGGCCACCTCTCCCAGTGGACACCATCTTCATGCCCCCGCTGAGCTCCTGGCCAAATTGTTTATTTCATTTCTTCTGCATCAGATAATGCATTCGATTCACAACACGCATGAATATCGGCATGTAAAATGCACCCCTGCACTGCAAATGTTTTGCCATGGGTTTGGCTTGCCTTCTAGTTTAAGTCTGAATAAGGTGTTTTATTGCATGACGCTGCATGACGAATGATATTGTCTTGTAGGTCAAGAGTCGACAACACTTATCTCTGCTTCCTTCAAGCATAGCAGCATTTGTTGTCGCAAATGGCTTTGTTTGCAAATGTGTGGTTGGCATGCCTCATCTTATTATGGTCATTACATACTAAAATCATTCAGTGACAGTTGTCATCGCCTGAAATTCTATTTCCCATTTTCTTTGCACAGTCGTTATTTTTCTAGATTCTGCCGACATGACTTAACTCAACACACTGGGCCACGATCACATCGCTCTAGCGTTCTGCTCATACGATTTCAAGAACAGCGCCACTGGATTTGTAAATGACCACTTTGACATCTGTTTTCTGTGTGGGAGGGATTAGCAAGTAATAACAGCCATATTTTGATCGCCGCCTGACTTGTGACAATAATGACAGACATCAAAACAGCCCCATTAATATTAATTAATGCCAGGTCAAACTGAACAGTGTAGTTGGGTAGTTAATTGTTTAACATGCATGGACTTTAATTAACAACAAGAAGTTACAATTATTAATATACATAAGAGATAAAAAAAGATACCTTTTTGCCTTTACCAATTCATTTTAAATGGCCCTACAGTATATATTTGTTTAAGTACAATTACCATATTCTATGTCTCTCGATTAATGTGAGCTCATACAAGACCTCATAAAAGCTGCATGCTTGATAAATATACAAGACATACCAAAAAGCTTTAACAGTTTTAAATTGTTTGAAAAAAGTCAACTTCTGACAAGTATGGTCAAAAACTTTTTGGAGATATTTTTGTATTTTTTTGTATCCCTTTCTGTATTATTTGTTGGATTATCAAGTGGTGAGGTTGTATGAATTCACACAAATTAATCATCTCGTAAAAAAATAGGTACGAATTGCCGTGAGATCTGGTTGAATATATCCCACACTCCTTCTTATATGAAAAAAAGTAAAAGTGGTCTGTGGTATCATTATGGAATTTTATAACATAGGATGTCCAAAACAAGCTCATTAACTTACAATACACAAGTTCCCAGTACCATAATAGTGGAGATGTCCAAAGTTACATTTTGTAAAAAGGGTGAAAATGTTACTGAGCACTAAAATATTCAAAGGTTGAAGATAATTTAAATAAGCAGTCACGAGTAAAGCATGGCCCCCAGTCCTGTGCTAGAGCGCTATGAAATCCAACCAGTGTCTGACTACTGACATTGACAAATTAAGTAATTAAATTTATGCAATCTTTGTGCTCGGTTAGCCTTTGAATGCTGCCAGTGAATGCGCAAACTCTGGAGAAGGCTAGTTGAGATATTAGATTGCTTCTGAACTGACAAATCATGGTTGCACTATATGCATATTTAAATTAAGATAACAGTAGATATCAATGTGCACTTGGCTGTCAAGCAATTGGAATCACTTCTATGTAGGAAAATATGCACATTGTTTAAAGTGGCAAGAAGATTAGTTTTGTATAGCATAACCAAGAGTTATATAAGAAGTGTATGAGATAAAATCAATATGAGGTGGTTTATTTGCAAAGTAAATTCAGCTGTCTTGCAGGCATGAATTATAGCTCAAATTGTGTGAGTTGTTGAGAAGAGGTAAGCAGCTGGACTGACGGTTTTCACTTGGTGAATGCATTTTTAAAACATTGACCCCTTTTTACAACCATTTTAAGTTTTGGGACTTTTAAAAGTTGTAGCACAATGGCAAGGCAGCGTCTTTGAAACAGAATGTATTATAGAGCGCTTTAATTTTCCTGGCAGTGTCGTATAACATGTTTTAACAAGATCACAGTTGTTGTAATGTAATGAATATCGCAACCCCCAAGTGCCCCTCATATAATTCACATGCATGTCAGTGATACAATAGGATCTTTTACGCGTCAGCACTCGGAGGAGGTTGGAAAGAGACAGTCTTAGCCTCGGGAAGCTAGAAATGAGGCTTAACAAAGTCATGTTTCGTGAGCATGAATGTGTGGTGGAATTACACAGCTTCAGTTGAACAAATATCTCTAGGGTTCATTTCCACTGCTGCCAGGGGTTGCAAGCCCTCGTATAATACAGAGTCATCCCATATTTAAGAAAACAGAATTGCGTTCTCTTTAAATGTAGCCTTACACACTGATAAAGCTTCAGTAGGTGCATTTGAAATAGATTTGCAAAGTGTAAAAAAAAAAAAATATATATATATATATATATATATATATATATATATATAACAAAATCACACATTATAATGGAAACCAGTTTGCATATAAGATGGATCTGAAATCTAGACTATATATTCCAGCAAAAAAATGGATACTACTTTTGACAGCGGGATCAAGTAAGACAAGGGCAGCAAACTTGCATGGTTGGAACAACAGCTCTCAAGCATAAAATTTTTTTTTTTTTTTTTTAATGAAATGTGGCACAATAAGCAAGCTAAAACTCATTACATTCAATGTCTTTCATCCCTTTTAAATATATGCACATATTCATCTATATATTTTAGCGCGTCAACAATTAGCACTGTTTTTGAGGAGTGTGCATGTGCATAAATGCGTAAGGGAACCCAGGAGTGTGACGTAGACTAGAGCAGCGGTTTTCAGGGCAATTTGAGTAAATTTTCAGTTATCTACAAATGCCGTTTGAAAGCTATATTGAAAATCATAAAAAGGTTCGACCTTTGTAGTGCGTTGGCATGGAAGTTTGTTTCCGCCACCGAATAAAAAATAAAAAAGGTAATTGCAAGTTTTTATCTCATGATTCTGACTTTTTCTCACGATTGCAAGTCATGAAGTCACAATTGCGAGTCATAAAGTCACAATTGCGTGATATAAAGTTGCAATTGCATGTTATAAAGTCAGAATGGTGAGATGTAATCTCGCAATTCTGAGGAAAAAAGTCAGTCTTTTTTCCTCAGAATTGGACTTTATAACTCACAATTCCAACTTTATATCTCACAATTCTGAAAAAAAAAATCTGAATTGCGAGATATAAACTCGCAATTGCGGGAAAAAAGTTTAAATTGGGAGTTTATATCTCGCAATTCTGACTTTATAACACGCAATTGTGAATTTATCTCACAATTCTGACTTTATATCTCACAATTCTGAGAAATAACATCATAATTGCAAGATGTAAAGTTGCAATTGTGAGATAAAAAGTCGCAATTATCTTTACAAAAATTGTATTCTGTGGCAGAAACAAGCTTCCATAGTTTTCCAATCAATACATTACAGGGAAAGGCCAAACTGCTGCATGAGCATATGACACGCAAACTACATCCAAACTACATCTCTCGGTTAAGCAGCAATTGCTGCAATTGCAACTGCAATTGCAATTGCAATCGTCATCCATCACAACTTTACTGTCGCAACACTGGTTTAAATTTGTGATGGATGACGATTATAATCAAGGTAAAGACGATTACAATGATATACAGGAGTTGCAAATTAAGCACGCAAGAGTTTGTTATTATTGTTGCGCAATAGGGATGGAAATATTTTATATTTTCTTTTTTTTTCTTCTAAATGTCATACGCGTTGCATAATCACCTGTTTTCTCAGGAGATCGTGTTGGAGAGGAAAAGTTGCTTTGTGTACCAGGGTAACGGGTATTTCTGCTTTTCTATAAGTAACACCAACTGTTAAAGAAGGAATTTTTATTTTCATTCAAGCTTAGTCTCGCATAGCCAGATCTTTGACTGACCATATAAGGTCTGGACTGTTTACCGCTGGACGTTGGACTGGACCTCCCACTAAGTCAAGAAGAGAAACTATGCTCCTGGAAAACCTACAGAAACCAGCCATTCAGAGTGTTTCCAGTTTAGTGTGCCATATCAGATGTTGAGCGTGGGCAGTCCGTGGGCCTGACGTCTGAGACTGAGACTATATTCAGCACGTCTGCTGTTTTTTTATGCAATGGTCTGAAAAGACAAAAACGCATGCAATTCATGTTGGAACATTCAAGCCAGCATTTAATCAGTCCACTTTCAGTCAGTTTCGATGCACATTTTTACTGGATTTGTTGCTATTTTAATTAAAACGCCAACAATACAAATAACATTAGAGTTGAACTGCAGTCTGTTCGTCTTAAAATATGTAGGCACAGTCCCAATTCTGCAGTGTTATTTAGTTTAATTGAATCTCGGTGTATGACAGATTAAAATTCCTTTATTTTACCACAGATACGGATAGCACTAAAGTCATGTGCGAGTGAGTGAGCATGAGTTGGCAACTCTGGCTGCTGCTCTAACAACGAGCTCTTCAAATAGCATTTGTTCTCTCTCGCCTCTCTTCACTCTGTCGTCAATACATCTCTCGGTCTGATCAGGTCTATCTCGTATCTATGTTGGTGACTGTAGTCTGATGGCATCACAGTCTAGTGTGAGCATATTGCATCAGCATCACACACACTTCCATCACTCTCCTTTAGACGTTGACCTTGTGTCTGATCTGTAGCAAGATATACAGATGAGTTACAAACCCTAGTAAGCTTTATCAAAGTGACCAAATGTGATGCAGGCAAATCCAGAATGCATTGACAAGTACTTGTGCCATATAATTCTAGACGAAGTCAAGATTTCACTTTATTTTTATTGTCCCTTTAACACATTCTGTTGACTTTAAGTAGCATTGCACCTACATGTCTACTAACTCTCATTAGAGTGTTAGTAGAGTATTAGTAGACTGGTAGGGTTAGGGTTAGAATAAGTTGACATGTAGTTGCAAAGTTACTTATAGTCGAATGTCTGTTGGAGGAGACTCACAATAAAGAGTTAGCAGATATTAAATAGTTCACTCAAAACTGAAAATTAGCTCATGATTTACTCACCCTCAAGTCATCCTAGGTCTATGACATTCTTCTTGCAGACGAATTCAATCTGAATTATATTAAAAAATGTCCTGAAAAAAATATGTATATAAAAAAATAAAAGTGCATCTATCCATCATAAAAGTGCGTCTATGTATCATAAAAGTGCGTCTATGTATCATCCGGCCAAACAAACAAACGGAAGTTGCACTTAGACTTACAGTCAGGTCCATAAATATTGGGACATCGACACAATTCTAATATTTTTGGCTCTATACACCACCACAATGGATTTGAAATAAAACTAACAAGATGTGATTTAACTGCAGACTTTCAGCTTTAATTTGAGGGTATTTACATCCAAATCAGGTGAACGGTGTAGGAATTACAACAGTTTGTATACGTGCCTCCCACTTTTTAAGGGACCAAAAGTAATGGGACAGATTAACAATCAAACTTTCACTTTTTAATACTTGGTTGCAAATCCTTTGCAGTCAATTACAGCCTGAAGTCTGGAATGCATAGACATCACCAGACACTGGGTTTCATCCCTGGTAATGCTCTCCCAGGCCTCTGTCTTCAGTTCCTGCTTGTTCTTGGGGCATTCTCCCTTCAGTTTTGTCTTCAGCAAGTGAAATCCATGCTCAATCGGATTCAGGTCAGGTGATTGACTTGGCCATTGCATAACATTCCGCTTCTTTCCCTTAAAATACTCTTTGGTTGCTTTCACAGTATGCTTCGGGTCATTGTCCATATGCACCGTGAAGCGCTGTCCAATGAGTTCTGAAGCATTTGGCTGAATTTGAGCAGATAATATTGCCAGAAACACTTCAGAATTCATCCTGCTTCTTTTGTCAGGAGTCACATCATCAATAAATACAAGAGAACCAGTTCCATTGGCAGCCATGCATGCCCACAACATGACACTACCACCACCATGCTTCACTGATGAGGTGGTATGCTTTGGATCATGAGCAGTTCCTTTCCTTCTCCATACTCTTCTCTTCCCATCACTCTGGTACAAGTTGATCTTTCTCTCATCTGTCCATAGGATGTTGTTCCAGAACTGTGAAGGCTTTTTTAGATGTTGTTTGGCAAACTTTAATCTGGCCTTCCTGTTTTTTAGGCTCACCAATGGTTTACATCTTGTGGTGAACCCTCTGTATTCACTCTGGTGAAGTCTTCTCTTGATTGTTGACTTTGACACTCATACACCTTCCTCCTGGAGAGTGTTCTTGATCTGGCCAACTGTTGTGAAGGGTGTTTTCAGTCATCCACCACAGTTGTTTTCCGTGGTCTTCTGGTCTTTTGGTGTTGCTGAGCTCACCCATGCGTTCTTTCTTTTTAAGAATGTTCCAAACAGTTGATATGGCCACACCTAATGTTTTTGCTATCTCTCTGATGGGTTTGTTTTGATTTTTCAGCCTAATGATGGCTTGCTTCACTGATAGTGACAGCTCTTTGGATCTCATATTGAGAGTTGACAGCAACAGATTCCAAATGCAAGTAGCACACTTGAAATGAACTCTTGACCTTTAATCTGCTCCTTGTAAATGGGATAATGAGGGAATAACACGGGAATAACACACACCTGGCCATGGAACAGCTGAGCAGCCAATTGTCCCATTACTTTTGGTCCCTTAAAAAGTGGGAGGCACGTATACAAACTGTTGTAATTCCTACACCGTTCACCTGATTTGGATGCAAATACCCTCAAATTAAAGCTGAAAGTCTGCAGTTAAAGCAAATATTGTTCGTTTCATTTCAAATCCATTGTGGTGGTGTACTGTATAGAGCCAAAAATATTAGAATTGTGTTGATGTCCCAATATTTATGGACCTGACTGTAAGTCAAATCCGAATGTTCGTTTGGCCGGAAGCTAGTTATTTTACATTATAAAGTTTTAAATATGCATCGCTTCGCTTTATAAGGCCTTTATTAACCCCCCAGAGCTGTGTGGAGCACTTTTATGATGGATAGATGCACTTTTATGGACTTTCTCAAAACAGAAACAGCCATCCACTGCCACTATAAAGCTTGGAAAAGCCAGGACATTTTTTAATATAACTCCGATTGAATCCGTCTGAAAGAAGAATGTCATATACACCTAGGATGACTTGAGGGTGAGTAAATCATGAGCTAATTTTCATTTTTGGGTGTACTATCCCTTTAAGCAGACAGTCTACTAATACTGTAATGAGAGTTAGTTGACATGCAGTTGCAACGTTACTTATAGACAACAAAATGTGTTAAAGGAACCATCAAAATAAAGTGATACCGAAGTCAAATCTAATTGAAAACATTTAGCCAAATAATTGCTTGTGCTATGTGTTTCTGTGCTTATTGAAGTGTCATGTTATTAGCTCAGAAACATGCTGCAGTCAAACTCTATTTGGAAACAACTGGAGTATCAGACTCCTTCTCCTTCTCAGTACTTCTCTGAGTCTACACTTTATTCCACATCGACTGCTAGACTGGTTATTAGTCTGCAGTGAAGTCTTCAGTGAAAGCTTCGGGAAAAGGGTTCATTAAGGGTGTATGGTGGCTACAATGGAGGCAATCTTGGGTACACTACTGAAGCCTGAAATGACAAATTGGACACCATATGATCTTAAGGACTTCACGGACGTGCACAAGTGAAGGCCACAAGACCACAATTCATACTGAGTCTGCCTTTTGGAACAGGGCCTTAGTGGAGTCATTTTTACCAACACAAGATCAAACAGGCAATTAGTTAATAGTGAGAATTAGACCTTAAACTAAAGTGTTACTAATATGATTGCTTCATTACAATATTTCATTACCATGTTTTTTATTTTATTCGTATTTTGGTTTAGGTGGGACAATGTATAGTCGGGCATCTATAGCTTGTCTGTGTGTGTGTGTGTGTCTGTGTGTGTGGGTTGGTTTATGTGATTTATGAGGACTCAAATTTGTATAATGACATGCGTATTACACTGGTATTACAACTTATGGGTGGTTTATGAGGACACTTCAAAAGTCCTCATAAATCAAATGGCTTAAAAAACATAAAAAACAATGTTTTATTAAAAATGTTGAAATGCAGCATGTCTCCTGTGATGGGTAGGTTTAGGGACAGGGGCAGTGTAAGGGGACAGAATATATAGTTTGTACAGTATAAAAACCATTACGCCTATGGAGAGTCCTCATAATGCTGTTGCACCAACATGTGTGTGTGTGTGTGTGTGTGAGTGTGCGTGTGTATACATAAAGAAACAAGTCTTCGGAGTATTAAAGTAGACACAGTGGCATGGTTACTTGAGTCAGTGCTTGCTAGATGAGCTGTTGAACAGATGCAGTCGGTTCTCAGACAGTATACTGTACATCAGGCTGTTGTTTGTTGTGAAGTTAATGTGATAAAGGATTTTTAAAAAGGTAACATGAAAGCAACAAACACGAGCTGTAACTGACGAAGATAGGCTTTGAATGTATAATCATGTTGTTTGCCGTATGTAAACAGATGTTGCCAATTAGTAATCAGTGAATACATCAAGTAATGATCAATGAACACAATTCTCCACTGAGACGTGCTGCACACTAATGTACGGTTTTAGAAATGCACACGCAACTGCTGCTTGCAATCAATCAGGTAACATTTTTAAATTAGAGAGGAGAAAAATATTGTTTTGGGATTTTTTTTTTTATAAAGCTGCTTTACAAGCACTATACAAATAAAATGTACTCAACCTGATCAGTATATATTAATATTGTTAAACATTAGTGTCTTTTATCATTGTCTAGTATCATCATATATATATCTGCCAAATAGTCCTTCATTAGCATAACCATAGGCCATTTATGCACAATACAAAATAATATAGAATTGTAAAATGAGGTCACAGGTGGCAGTATATTATTATACAAAAATGCAATATTTTATCCATTTGTCATTTTTCTTATACCTCCAACTGCTGTGAAGTGCGCGTTCTTGTTTCTGATTTTCAAAGATTTTATTTGACTGAATATCAGAAATGTTGAAACACTAGCACACTAGCGCTCCCATTTATATACAGTTGCATTCCGTGATCCATCAAGGCAGGAAAGCTTTTGAATCATGTTTCTGAGATGTCTTGTCAGGCTCAACCATGCATTACAGTCTGGCATCCTGTTAAGGTTTTGGCAAAAGACACATCTGCATGATTGAATACAGCACACTTCCACACAACTACCTCTTCTCTAACACGCATTTGTTGAGCGACCCCAATCTTTTCTTCTTCAACGAGTAACTCACTCTACGACTTCACGATAAATGCAGCTGTCCTTTTATAAAGTAACATTTGTTTGTGGGAATCTTTTCTGACTGTGTAAAGGCCCATTCACACCGAGAATGATAACTATATTAGCGTTCACAGCAGCAGACGATGGCGTTCTGTTTATTCAAAGTACACGCTGTGTTTTATGTCTTTATGTTCTGATTGGCTGCCAATGTTTGATCGTTCATAAGCTGGAAAAAAAAAATATTCTGTAAGTGATTCAAATGATTATTATTACACTCTTACACTTGTGGTGTGAACTATATTTACAATGATTTTCAGAACTATATCTTTATCGTTATTGTTATAGTTATCGTCCTTTGTGTGAACGGGCCTTTAGGCAGTTGTAGTTTTTTTCAACAAATGTTCAGTGTTTTCATCAGGCTAAACATTATATGAGCTGTTTTATTTCATTTTTTTTTTTTTTTTTTTTTGCAATAGTAGTAACAGTTAATTTATTAAATCAATTTAAATCAAGTACAAAATAATTAAACAACATTAATTAAAAACTGTGGGTTGAATTTATTATAAATATTCATGTTTGGTTCTTGTTATGGGACCAAATGTTGGTAGTTGTTAATTTACTTACAAAAAAATAATAATAATTTTGGCAAAAGAGCTGAGTGGTTGAACTTATGAACACAGTCAACACAACACAACATTTTGTGAATACTGAGAAAATATAATGAGGTTATTTCCTAATCTTTCTGTGCTGTAGGAAGGTTTCAAATTAAGCGTAATTGCATTTTTTGTAATTAAATTTCCAATTCCCAAAATCATGTGGCAATAGGAGTTGTGTTACTAATAAAAAAAAGGTTGAGTCAATAATAAATAATATGTTTACTGCAATTTGTCAAAATTATGACATTGTATGATTTACATTTTTGGATAGGAATGCCTCTAAAGCTTTGCAAAAGCAACGGGACACCAGAGTGTGCGCCATTTGGGGAGAGTTCCATTTCCGTTGCATGTTATTCCCACGTCAGTTTATAGCGGGGCGGCACATTTTTATCCATCTTTCTCAGTCTCATTGTCTCCTTCTCTCTCTTCCTTCTTTTTTATCCTTCATTCATTTCTCAAGAGTGTTTCCACCCCAGACGTTTCCTGTCACAGCCCGTGAGCGACCCCGTGTTGATGGAGCCCTCTAGGAATTCAAAACGCCAGGGTGGCATTTTCTTTCAAGTGATTGGTTCCCTGTAAAGAAGTGGAGTCATTTTAACAGCCCGCCGCAAGTATGTTAGTAGTCTTCCCTGTCTCTCTCCGCCCCTCAAGCAGCGTGTGTGTGTTTGAGGTTACAGCTGATCATTAAAATTCACACCCTCATCGTTACATCAACCAAGAATGAAGCCAGATTGTTAGCAGCGTGCACGTCCCCTTAAATGAAGAAGACCCTTGTGTGAAATGTCAAAATTGATGTTTTATGCATGCTAGTGCACCCATTAAAACTAATACCAGATTTAAATTAATTTATGGTCTAACACGCACATTTAAACTGCAATTAGTGATCATATTTATGAGAGCCTGGAGGAGATGTCTGCCGATCGGGTTCACATTAATAAACACTAAGCGTGTTTTTTTTTGGGGGGGGGGGGGTTATATACATTTTCAGATTTCTCACGGATCAGCATTAAGCAAAAAATCTCACATGAACACAGGGGAAGTTCTACATGCTAAACTGTACATTCAGACTTGATGCTAAACTGCTTATTTCTTGACACATAAGCTCAATTGGTAACACTTTACAATGAGGTCTCATTAGTTTAATGTATTAACCAACATAAACTAATAATGAGCAATACATTTATTAGTTAACATTAGTTAATTTATTAACCAACAATGAACAATACATTTCTTAGTTAACATTATTTAATGTATTAACTAACATGGATTAACAATGAGCAATACATTTGTTAAAGTATTTATTAATCTTTGTTAATGCTAGTTTTATGTTGTTTATTGTTTGTTCATGTTAGTTCACAGTGCATTAACCAATGTTAACAAATACAACCTTTGATTTTAATTACTTATTAGTAAATGTTGAAATTAATATTATTATCTAAGATTAATAAATGCTGTAGATGTATTGTTCATTCTTAGTTCATTTTAACTAAGGTAGATAACTAATGTTAACTAATGAACCTTATTGTAAAGTGTTGCCGCTCAATTTAACCGAATTTATCTCACATTAGAAGGCAGATTAAGTGGCTTTCAGACCAGTCTCCAAAAATTACAAAGCACAATTTTCACTGCACTGCACTAAAATGTGCAATCGTACTCCCTTCACAAATCATGCTTCATAAAACTAAAGGTCTAGAATTTGTATGCAGATGCCATTTTGACATTTTGTATACAATGCAATTGTCACACCTGGTGGCTTTTTGCTTCAGAACGATCAGGCTTGAATATAAACGAAGTAGTATTTAATAGAAATAAAGACACAAACAGAGATAATCCAATAAACAATAGAGAGAACATCCAGGTAGCAATGTTAACACAAGACAAATAACAGAAGCTAACAAAGGGTACGTTTACACGACGATATACTTAAAACGGAGAAGTTTTCCTTTGAGTTTTCAGCGTACAGACATTGTCAAAACGATCCCCATTCACATGGATCCGTGAAAACGACTAAAAACGCTGTATTCTGCTGCCAGGCCATTAGATGGCAATGAAGCACATTAGACTGAACATGTAATACACATGTGCATGACATCATCATCTTCAGAGGTTCACGTTTTTGTTGTTTACACAGAGACAAAAATTTGCGTTTTCAGGCACCCAAAATGCTGATGTTGTGTAAATGAACGGCAAAAACGCATAAAAAGAAAACGGTGTCGTGTAAACAGCTCCTGAGTGTATAAATACACAGTGGCAATGAGGGACAGGTGAGATGAAACAATGAATAACTATGGCAACCAAGAAAACAGGAACTAAATACACCGGTACTGAACACGGGCAAAGCAAGACAAAAGAATAAGTACCATGAATTAGAAGTGAACACTAAAACCAACAGTGAAACATTCCACTGCTGTTATCCAATCAAATTAGCAGACTGGAACTAACTGGTATATGTAAAAACAAATCCATTCATTTCATAAATGATGGAAACCATATTCAGTAGTATGAAACAGCTCTGGTATGATATAGACCCAGCCTTTCAACAATGTGCTGCACACAATTCAACTTTGCAAATATATATTTTCCTGCACAAAAACCTTGTAGGTCCTCGGAGCTGATTCAATATTCATCCATAAAGATTCCTTCATTTTCGTAAGAGTTTCATGATGTGCTCACTAGGCCAGACAAAAAAACTTGACAAGTTCCACAAGCCCACATGTTTACCCTTTGATGCAGACAGTGGTTAAATTCCTCATGCGTTGGAAATGGCCTTCGGCTAGCTTTAAAATAGACAAGGATATTATAATGACTGCATGCTTATTGCACCATATAAATACACCATTTATTTTTCTCACTCTCTCTTTTTGGTTATTTTTGCTTTGGTAACCAAAACTTACAGCAACATCCAAAGGCTGTCTATAATTATCAAAACCGGCTTCTGTTTATGCCCGTAAATGGTCTTGATGATAACCAAGAGAAAAGTGTGCATGTGTGCATTTGTGAATGTTTGAGCAACGTGTCAGACTACATGGGCTGTTTTCGAGGGGGATGTGTGAATGCGCTGCAGTGCATTGTGGGATGCCTTCGGTGGGCAGGGCTATGGCAATGCGGGTCGGGCCTAGCAGGTATGATTCATCAGGGCACGTAACTGACCCTGTGGGATGTGTGATGGAGGAGGAGACCATTGTGCGCTATTCGCTTTCTTTGTCTGCTTCCTTTTGGTGCGTTTTACTGGTTTCCTGTTTTAGCTTACTTTCTATTAGTATTTTTCTCTCTTGATCTCTCTCTCTCTCTTTACAGTAACACAGCCAGTGAATATCAGCACGCACGCACACACACGCACACACACACACACACACACACACACACACACACACATAGAGCACCATATGCTCTCTGCACCATCTGACTTTAATGATGGTCAGGCTGTCTGAACATTTGCAGAAATAAACAATCATAGAAACACACTACATCCATGATTATTACTCTGAATTAATATTAAATGGGGACATATCCATTAATATCCAACAATATTATTGATCTGCCTGCATTGACACCATTATATGAGAACTGAACTGAGCTGGACGATGACATCATGGTTTTCTCCAGAGCAGCTGTATAGATAAATGAACTAAATTATTAACTTTTTTACAACACAAATGAACCATGACTGAACTTACTTAAGCTGGACTAAGATGCTATTTTCTTCTAGATCTCCATTATTTGATATGTATATAAAATATGAATGTCAATATCATGTATTTATAAAATATGAGTATTATTAATACTATAAACATTAAATAATACAGTTTAATAGTTATTTATAAGGGAAAAAATACAACAACACTAAATCAATTACTACATTTTTATACGTACAGAAAAAAATGAATGATGTTTGCCCATGCAGAACTCTACTCTTCTATGATGCTGGGTGGTTTTTACAGTGTTGCTATGTGGTTTTAGGGTCCTGCAAAGATGTTGCTTACTAGACCAAGTCAAAAGAGTCGACCCACGAGTCTCAATGATATCTCGATCTCTACTTATGTAGATGTTTTCCACCAGTGGTTTCATCATAAGTCTGACTGCTTAAACAACTCGCAATCAACATCATTGATCTTCACGGTATAAAGAGTACGGAACGAGTTACGCACCAAAGGTTAATATTGTGAGCAATATTAGTATGTGTAAGGAATAGTGATATTTGATTTAGCAAAGTACCATTGGTTAATAAATTAAATCATATATTTTATATTCATTACAGTTTTTTTCAACTGCTTGCATACATTTTCAAAACGTCGCCTCTTTTTTTCCAACACTTTACGCACAAATCCAAAAATTGCACACACGAAATGCAAAATGCCTCACATCTCTTGCACAATGAAGCACTGCATTCAAAATATCACAAACACGTCTCAGAAGCAAACATTTGTCTTACGTTGCAAACACCTTTGCCATAATATTATATTTTTTGGATATATCACATACACACAGTTATTCAAAACCTAAAGCTCTTCTTTCATGAGCTCCTATGTACACTTCTGTACAAGATTGAAAGTATTTGGCAGAGATATGTTGAAATATTCACGGTAAACATGAAAGCAGGATTGAAACCAAACTATATATATTTTTTTTTTTTACTCTAAGCATTTGTGGTTGTGAATGCAGTATTACACAGTCCGCAAAACACATAACTTGACCTTTGGTCTATTTATAGGCCTATTCTAAAGCCATGATTAGTTGGTGTTAAGTAAAGCAATGAGTGTGTGCACATGTTTGGAGTTAGTGTGAGGCACTTTTGAATTTTGGCATTTTGATAGGTTGTGTTTGAAAAAGGAAATCAAGGTACTTCCTGTTAGATTTTTGTGTGTTACATAGAGAATTGTGTGTTGTGGTTTGCAAAACAGTGTCACAGGCCAAGAATTAGCGTATGGTTTTGCAGATTTTGTGTGTGGCTCTGGGTGTTTTGAGTGTCAGGTTTTAGAAATTGTGAGACAAGTAAGGATTTTGTGTGTAAGCAGTTAACAAAAAAAAAAAACTGTAACACTTGTTATTCTAAAGGTGTCAAATATAGCAATTATTCTGTTTCTACGGCAATTGAAATGCAAGTTTGAACAATGCATCTGTGCATCTCTAGCAAAGAATAAACGTGTGTCGAGTATAGCATCCAGAGGAGGGAGCCAGCGGACAGAACAAAGCCATATCATTCATTAAACAGTCATTACAAACAGTCCTTGTCATCATATCATATCGCATGATATTAATTTGTACAGCTGCGGTACAGCGCGAGTACCATTCTGCTGTTTCCCTATCTCCGTTGCTCTCCGAAACAAACCCAATCTCCTGTACAACCATGACATTTGTAGGGGAATACTTTGACTTGTTTTGTTAGAAGATGCTAATATAAAGAGGCAAGCGACTGCATGACTCACTAGTGGGATTGCAGACCTAATTTCTGTTGTGTTTGTGCACGCGTCACACAAGACTAGCTATAAATAAACAAATCAACCATCAGAACTTGGTTTTGTGTCCCTGCATTTATGTTTTCAATCTCCTTTGCGAGCTGCGAGGTGCCAGTCTGGGGTCTTGACAGCGACTCAGACGTAGATGTCGTTCGGTGGGCAGCCCATCTAGATGAAGATTAATATCACAGACAACAAGCGGGTCGGGGCAGAGATGCACAAGCAGATTTGCACAGAGAGAGACACAGAAAAAACAAGCCCCCCCCCCCCAAAAGAAACGACTGCTAACCCACAACAAACATCCAGAACATTGATTGTAGCCAAGCGGAGAATACATCATCACAGGAAGATCAATTGAGTGAATGCAGAAACATCTATGCTCATATTTCCATATATTTCCATATTTCCTCGGAAATGGAAAGGCTCTGGAGGTAAAGTGGCACAGACTAAACATCCTCTCAGATGTACTGCCACCCAGACAGGCCTGGGACATGAAAATAATTAGACATTTCTAGACATAGATTCAGGTGTGTGAGTGTACACTTGTCCATTTAATTCATTGTACCTGTGTGTGTGTGTGTGTGTGTGTGTGTGTGTGTGTGTGTGTGTGTCTGTGTGTTTGTTCTAGTGCAGTCATGTAAACTACAGTGCTAAGAGAGTCAGTGAAAGTTTCATTCAGACTATTATTAGCTAAAATAATGAATCAACTGACCTTTTATTGGATATGTAGTTGTTTAACAGGAAAGGCCTTTTCTTGTAAATTTAAATGAGTGACATTTGTGATAACCCAACGCTATTTCACTACCAATGAGTGAGTATACGAGTTGTCTAAACCCCAGTGATGTGTAGGTTTAGGGGCGGGGTCAGGGGTAGGTCATTCGCAAGAATTCATACGAATCGGGCAACTCGTAAAATATGAACGATTTAGCTAAATTCGTATGAATTCGTACGAATTAGCCACCTCGTAAATTACGAAAGAATTGCAGTGACAATCTAACAATCTACTTATTGTTTCACACAACTTTCCTTTTGAGTTTCAGCTTAAAATGTATTTTAGTGTATAAACACCATGGCCAGAGCTGAATTCTCTCTAAGGTTTCAAAATATCAGTCATGTTGGGATTGCATACATTGCCTTTGCATATCTGTGTGTTTGAGGAATGCAGAGTTGACTGCTTGTGCATTCATTTTCCTGTATCTTTGCAATTAGAAGAAGGGATTTCAGATTTTTTTTTCTTTTTTTTTCTTATTACTTAACAATCCTATCATAAGATCCAGAAGATAGATGCTAATACACATCGTCCCTTTCCTTGAGGCGCAAGTTAAAAATGTATTATGGTCATGTCTAGGACATGCTTACATTTCCGTTTCCATGAGTCTCCATGACTTTGTTTGCATGCATGTGTGTATTTGTGAGTGACACCGACACAGCATACATTATATTATCCTTAAGGTCACATCAATAAAGTGTTACACATCCTCACACACGTATCGAAAACGCATCCCACACACCGCAAACTCACCGCAGTACACGATCAGAAGCGCCGTCAACAGCAGCACAGCCCAGAAAGTTGTCGACATCCTCGGCCAGTTAATCGCATCCTTACGCTTAATCGATCTGACCGCAGGAGCCATGGAAAACGCGTGTCGTGAAATCGGCGATAAATTCAGCGTTACAAACCCTCCCGTCCTCTGAGGAAACGTCTCTCTCCACGAGTGATTCTTAAAAAAGACATTTTGAAAATGGACCGCTCATTTCCAAAAGCACCTTCGGCAGTCTTTAAGTCCAGGAAAATCGGGAAATGAATTAGTTGACGCACGATCGATTCAGTGTTCGGTATCCTGGGAAACGGATAATCCAAATCAGGCGCTTGAATTCTGATTTTCTCATAAATATTAAAACTGTCGACGCCTCGTCAAACCTCCGTGTAGAGAAACGAATAATATACACGGTAAAGATTAAATGATGTATGTCGCAACACCGTGAGAAAACTAGCGAAAGAACTGCTCAGTTGGTCTGTGAGGACGTGCTTGATTCCTATCAGACTCCCAGAGAAAAGATCCCATCGCAAACCGTCTGGATTTGCCAAATTTTCTCTAAAGAGCGAATCGAAGTCTCGATCGAAAGACGATGAGGAACATAAAGAGCTGTGAGCAGATGAAATGGAAAGATCTAGAGAGCTCTGAAGCTGCGCAGACCGACACATGAACTGAAACTTCGTGCGCCTCAACTTTTACTTGCACTGCATGCGAGCGACGACGCGAAAACTAGCACTCTCCTGTTATAATTAAGGAACCGGTTTAAGCGTGCAGTGCAGACAGCTTCCTTGATTACACCTGAACCTTCTACTTTTAACGCGTCGCGTCAAGATGGAGTCTTGACTTTGGCATTCAGATCATTTTAATTTTTTCTTTCCTTTATCTATTACTTGTTATATTATATATCCACCTGTCTCATATGCTGCATTTATTCGTGACGTGCGGCTAACAGGTTGTGTGTGTGTGTGTGTGTGCGTGCGTGTGTGTGTGTGTGTGTGTTTAAATAAAACTGTTACAACATTCTGAAGAAACAGCTAAGCTTAGAGCAGAAACTCAGAGCAGAGGACAGGTCAAAGCTTCAAAGGAGCATTTCAGCACCACATGATGTGGACAGCTGCCACTCAAAATATTGTCATTAGAAAGTGATCATATTAGGAATCTCAGTCTCTTGCAATGCTTTAAAAAAGAAAATGTGTTATTTTTACAAGATGGAGCTATGTTTACCTGATCTAACACTTGTTCTAATTATCATGACACCAATAAATTACCTTATATTTATATTTATATCTAAATACTATCCTATCCAAAACTATCTGATTCTATATCAGGTTGATTTTTTTTCTTTTTCTGTTGCATTATTTTCATGTTTTGCTGTATTCTTTTCCTGTTATCACTGTAAAGTTGCTTTGAAATAATCTGTATTGTAAAAAGCGCTAATGTAAATGCAAAATTTGACTTAAATAAAATCTGTTAATTTAGACGTTATCACATGAAGCTCATTTTAGGGTACCAAAAAATCACTATAGAGTGTTTAGTTACATTTGAAGTGAAAATAACAAACAATCAATGCACTGACTGTATCTTAAATCACAAATAAAAAATATATACACTATAAAAGTGGTAACCTTAAAGAGGTATTTCTGCCTGAATTAAACCATATACAAATTAGTTTTGTGGTAACACTTTACAATAAGGTTCATTAGTTAACATGAACTAAGAATTAACAATACTTCTACAGCATTTATTAATCTTAGTTAATATTAATTTCAACATTTACTAATACATTATTAAAAATCAAAAGTTGTATTTGTTAACATTAGTTAATGCACTGTGAACTAACATGAACAAACAATGAACATCTGTATTATATGTAACTAACATTAACAAAGATTAATAAATACTGTAACAAATGGATTGCTCATGGTTAGTTCATCTTAGTTAAATACATTAACTAATGTTAACTTATTGCAAAGTGTTTTCTTAATATGACCATGTTCTAATAGGAATCACAATAGCGAGAGCTGTCCGCTTTGTGTGGTGCTGAAATGCTCTGAAAGCTGTTTACCTGTTCTAGTTATTCTATGCTCATAGAAGCATTAGTGTGTGTGTGTGTGTGTGTGTGTGTGTGTGTGTGTGTGTGTGTGTGTGTGTGTGTGTGTTAAAATTCCACAGAATAATCCAATAAGAATGAACAAACTTGTATTAGATACAATCCTCATTGGTGCAGCTGCATTAACAATTCTATACATGCAGCATTGGGATCTCTAAACACAACATAAAATCAGTATCAACGGAATATGAAGGTTAAATGAAACAATTGCTGTCCTTTGTATTTAAATAATGCTAAGAGTACCCACTCAAACTCTCTCAAAGAAAAGCACTGCATACGAATAATTTCCTAGTGGAGGCATGAGCTGAATTTACAATTACATTGTCATAGATCCATTGCTTATTTCCCATTAGGCAATGGCACACTATGCAGGTGCTTTGAGGAGTTTCACCCTTCCCAAGTCTCTTCAAAGTGTGAGTTTCCATTCCGCTGTCTCTTTCAGGTGTCTGCACAGCTCTGGCTCTCTGTGGTTGTGCAGTGCACTGCTTAGCAGGAACGCCTCTTTATGTAGTCGCTTGTGATCGACTGAGCACTGACCTTTCACATCACTCTTCTTTTGATCTTTCCACACTCTACTTTCCCTGTATCAGAATCGAGATTTGTCTTTGAACTCAAGCATGGAGCCTTTTCTCTTTTATTTTCTGTAATTTTCCAAAATCACAAAGACACAAAGCTAGATTACTGTGAGCAAAGCTGAGAGCGCAGTAAGGAAGTTTGGACATATTTTCATGCACAGTGTGCATTGAAATTATTGTTTACCAAAAAAAAAAAAAAAAAAAAAAAAATAGAAATGCACTTATTATTTAATCACTTTCATATCATTCCAAACCTATGATTTTCTTTGTTTACTAGAACATAAAATGAGACGTTCAGCAGAAACACAATGCACTTTTTCATAAAACTAAAAAATGACAAAGGCTCCACAGAGACAGTGATACTTTTATGACTAATATTACTTTTTGTGTTACAGAGAAGAAGAAAAAAATCATGCAGCTTCACAATGCATGAATTTTCATTTCCGGAAAAACTCTTTAATCAAAATATAAGAATGAGAATCCTCTCTGCATCTTAAAAAAAAACAAAAAAACTTTCTGTTAACACTGTCTATGAAGCCCATGCTTATAAATAAGTATAAATGGAGCTATAATTCATTATAAGTAAGAATTACTATTCTATAAATATGTTTATGAAGACTCATTAAGACCTATACTGCATTATACGAACAGTTATAGTTACATTTATAGTATTTATATAATTACTTAAAAGTCATGCATTTGCTTTTTTAATGTGCATACTCATAATTCATTATATAATTATGAATTAGTCAGTCGTATGGTTATTTATTATTTATATTTATAAAGTATTTATAAAGATGCAACCTGCATTGCTATAATGTTATTATATTATAATGGCTTTTAGTAATTCAGATTTGTTTCTGTCAAACTGATGAATATATTGTTATATATACACTCACCTAAACGATTATTAGGAACACCATACTAATACTGTGTTTGACCCCCTTTCGCCTTCAGAACTGCCTTAATTCTACGTGGCATTGATTCAACAAGGTGCTGAAAGCATTCTTTAGAAATGTTAGCCCATATGGATAGGATAGCATCTTGCAGTTGATGGAGATTTGTGGGATGCACATCAAGGGCACGAAGCTCCCGTTCCACCACATCCCAAAGATGCAGGGCTATCAACTTTAGTCGTTTAGTCGACTAATCGGTCGATGCCGTCTTGGTCGACTGACATTCTTATTGGTCGACCAGTTGCATTTTTTTTTTTTTTTTTTTTTTTACCAATAGAAATAATTTTTCAATTATTTACTCCTTGATATTTATTCCTTTATAAGCAGTTATATATTACTGTATTCTAAATATAATTAGCCTATGGCTTATCCCCAACTTTAAATGCTTTAATTTAGGCTATTTTGTAACAGCGCCACAGTTTAGCGCACACACAAAGAACACTCGGTTCGCACCTGTGGCTGGCTTCGCTGCTGCTTCGTGCTCAGTAAGGGATAGCCTATAGGTAGTTTAGCTGTATTCATTCAGTTTTTGTTTTTATTTGTACACTTGACGCATTTGAAAATAGCCTAAATAATGTAACAAAACAAAATAAACCTATATGCGGTCCTACAATACAGCCTATTATTATTAGGATTGTTTTTTAGGCTCTTTGGGTTTTTTTGTGTGTTTGTTTTAAAACGCCTAGATCGGCTGGACAAAAGTTAACCCATAGCTTTGAAAGTAAAGAAGAATATACAGCCTGTATAAACGAGAGCTTTTGTTAGGATTTTTCATTGTGGCAGATAGCAGTTATATTTTTGTAGCGTGTGGTGTGGTCAGGTGCGCGATTGTGACTGTTAGGCTACTATAGACCTAGGAGGACAGTGCTCCTCACTTTTTCCAGTTAAAAAAAAAATCACTTAATTTTCAAAGAATTGTATTATTATGATAGTTTTATGTATTTTTGATGTTTTTTCGTTGTTGTTTTATAAATGCTCTATGACAATTGTTAAAAAATGTTCAATCAAAACATCGTCTTTTTTTTTTTTTTTTTTTTTTTTTGTCGACTAATCGTTGCGCAGGACAAGACTTTGGTCGACTAAGGATTTCTTTGGTTGACTACAGCCCTACAAAGATGCTCTATTGGGTTGATATCTGGTGACTGTGGGGGTCATTTTAGTACAGTGAACTCATTGTCATGTTCAAGAAACCAATTTGAAATGATTTGAGCTTTGTGACAAGGTGCATTATCCTGCTAGAAGTAGCCATCAGAGGATGGGTACATGGTGGCCATAAAGGGATGGATATGGTCAGAAACAATGCTCAGGTAGGCATTTAAACGTGGCATTTAAACGATGCCCAATTGGCACTAAGGGGCCTAAAGTGTGCCAAGAAAACATCCCCCACACCATTACACCACCACCACCAGCCTGCACAGTGGTAACAAGGCATGATGGATCCATGTTCTCATTCTGTTTACGCCAAATTCTGACTCTACGATCTGAATGTCTCAACAGAAATCGAGACTCGTCAGACCAGGCAACATTTTTCCAGTCTTCAACTGTCCAATTTTGGTGAGCTCTTGCAAATTGTAGCCTCTTTTTCCTATTTGTAGTGGATATGAGTGGTACCCGGTGGGGTCTTCTGCTGTTGTAGCCCATCCGCCTCAAGGTTGTGCGTGTTGTGGCTTCACAAATGCTTTGCTGCATACCTCGGTTGTAACGAGTGGTTATTTCAGTCAAAGTAGCTCTTCTATCAGCTTGAATCAGTCGGCCCATTCTCCTCTGACCTCTAGCATCAACAAGGCATTTTCGCCCACAGGACTGCCGCATACTGGATGTTTTTCCCTTTTCACACCATTCTTTGTAAACCCTAGAAATGGTTGTGCGTGAAAATCCCAGTAACTGAGCAGATTGTGAAATAATCAGACCGGCCCGTCTGGCACCAACAACCATGCCACGCTCGAAACTGCTTAAATCACCTTTCTTTCCCATTCTGACATTCAGTTTGGAGTTCAGGAGATTGCCTTGACCAGGACCACACCCCTAAATGCATTGAAGCATCTGCCATGTGATTGGTTGATTAGATAATTGCATTAATGAGAAATTGAACAGGTGTTCCTAATAATCCTTTATGTGAGTGTAGTTGTGTTTTTATAAATAATTTATTGTGAGTAATAATACAGTTACTAACCTCTATAAATGCATAACTGATGGCTTTAAGTAAAGTGAAAACATAAGATGCAAGAAATCATGATGATGTGCTCATTGTACATTTTAAGTTGTTAACTTGTAAATGTAACTAATGAACAATAATTCCTGTTTCCAGGTGGGACATTTTTTTATAAAATTTTTTTTAAATGTTACATACTAGCAAAACACTGCAACATTTAAAAAAAAAAAAGTATAAATCCAATTATAGGAGATATACATTATAACAAATTAATTTTATAAAATTTTTTATAATTTTATAATATAATTTTTATAAAAATTACCATTAATGACCTCTAATGCAAACATTATCCATTTAAGACATAATTGATAACTAATTGGTACAGCAAACAAGGTTTTATTTGATCATTTATAAATCAGTGTATAATGGATTATGAGCATACGCATTGAAAAAGCACATGCATGACTTAATACGCTCCACTTCTGCACTGCCTTTCCCTGGACTGTTTCACGCTCACACCCTGGACTGTAACGCACACACCCTTGGACTGATTGCGCACACACCTGTTTCCACTGATGACCCTCACACCTGCACCTAGTTCCACACGCAGCTCCACTCACACTTACCTCTCTCACACTATCACCCCTTGCGAAGTCTTGAATGAATGAAGGATTGATTCACTGTTGTGTACATCTCCGAGCATTTCCTAGTTTTCCCAGTCTGTTATCCAGTTCTAGTCTGTTCCTGTATGTGTTTCTCGACCCTTTCCTGTTTCCTGGATTCTGTATTGTCTGTTGCCTGCCTATTGACCCTTTGCCTGTTCCTGGATTCCGTCTCGTCTGCTGCCTGCCTCTGATCTCCTGCCTGGTATTTGGACCTTGTTAATGCATTGTTTCCTATGCCGTGTTTGCTGTCTGTGACCCTAGCCTGTCTGTCTACCCTGTAATAAAACCACGCTGCATTTGGATCTACTGTGTCTGGCTGTATCATGACAGCAGTATAGGTCTTGATGAGTCTTTATATAAGTAAGTCTTATAAATAAGTATAAATGGGGCTATAATTCATTATAAGCATGCTTCATAGAAAGTGTTACCTTTCAGTTGAAAAGTTGAGTTAATGGGTCGAGGGAATAACCAAAAATGTTTCAAGCACTTTCTTATAGCCATATAATCACGCTCCCCTCAAACTAAAGTAAAAAATAAATAAAATAAAACTCCTCAAATCTGCTAAATCCTTACCCTGTTTTCAGGAACTTGCTTAAAGCTCATTTAGCATTGGCAGCTTATACCATGTAATCTCTATGTGATATATGTGCTGTCTGTGATGTTTGATTTGTTAATATGTATGTTTTCTTTTTTCCTTTTATGTTTAGCACAGTGCTATATAAATAACAAGACAAGACAAGACAAGACAATGAGGTATGTTTTAGGGTCGGTACCCATCCCTAAACTAACCCAACCATGTTCCACTGGCTTGTTTGCATTCTGAAGAAGAAGGAATTTCATAGATGTCACAGTTGAGTTAAAAGAATTTCACTTCTGAATGGATGCCAAACTTAAGGTTAAAATGGTGTTGACTGTTATTTTTCCTTGTCAAAAAGCTTTGTTTAAAAAGAATGCACTAGTAAATATTGATGTTTACGTAATATCATAGTGGTATAACTGAAAGAAGGAAAAAAAACTTAATTAATGGCTTCTGTTTATATCCAACGCAGATCATCCTAGGGCGTCATATCTGACACTTTTGACATTTCGTCTAAATCCAACGCGCATGGTACCCTTTAGCGTCAATATAACACGCACAGAAATGGGTAGGTTTAGGTCTGGGGTAGGGTTAGGGTTAGACCGCTAGGACGGGCTGTTATATCACAAATTTCAATTCTTGATTAATCTTTTTATGATCTGATCAAATCCTGATGAAATACAGTTCCCTATCAGGAACATCGAGCTGCGTGAAAACGCTGCGGGAACGCTTCTAGCGTTGTGCGTCTTGAAGCTTATGGAATCAGCCAACGGCGAGACGGAACGTCACGAGTGACGTCATCGACCAGGAAACTATAAAGCACACCCATGAACACAATGGCGACAGCTTCTGTTGTCTTCAGCAAGCGATTTGTATGTGAATCTGTCCCAGTGTTTTTGTCTGTCTTTAGTGATTGCTAGGCAGGAGTTTTTCACTTAAAAAAAAAAAAAAAAAAAAAAAAAAAGGCTATAGGCCTATATATATTCACATATCTAAGCTCACAGCATTACAGAAAGTGTGTTCCCCCCTGTACTCGTTATTTCACGGGTGGGGATTTACACGATCTGTGTGTTGTTTGTTTGGGAGTACAGCATGCCCGGTCAGCTCTCGAGGGGGCTGATTGTGTGCATTGCGAGCGTTTTCCAATAAGAACGCTCTGCTCCCGCCGATCACTCTTTGAGGAGAGTGGTTCGGCTCGCGCTCCCCGCGGCTCGGGTCCCGCGTCTGTCGAGGCAGCCCGGCGGCGCGTGTCGTGGGGATCGCGGGTGAATCTGACAGCGGGGTTTGAGACGGGCCTCGCCCTATCTCAGCCTTTAACTGTTAGATTCAGTGCCTCAGTTTGGGTTGGAAGCACGCTCTGCGGTTTCTTCTGCCCAGGCTGTGGCATTAATATTGCAACTATCCAGTTCTGAGGAGCTGAATGTTGTTGGTATTAAAAATATAATAATAATATTATATAAATCATTATAAAATAAGGGGATAATGAGGACTCATTCCCTTGAACAGAAATAAATGAGGAGCTTATGGAGGTGCTTACTCATGCTGTAGAAAAATTAAACATTGAGTGGTCAGCAGTTTGGCAGGAGTTTTTTATATAAAAATATTGTATAAACTATGTTTGCCTTCCCGAGTGCAACCTCCACGACGGTGCCTGCCGTTTTTTCCGGATCTCCACACCGAGGTGTCGAAAGTCTTGGAAGAAAACGATTTCATACTGTATTTTTTAGCCCTCAGATCTCTACAAAAAATATTGTAATATTGCTGAGGCTATTTACGGTTATGAGGCGATGCCTAGAAAAACTGGAGAGACGCAGTACTGCCATCTCTCCGCTGAAACGAATTCGTCTTTTAAGGCACCGGCGTTTAAAGACAGGGACTGATGGGCGGGTCAGTCCTGGCTGTCGATAAGCTCCTCGCATGGGCGCAATAAAATCAGAGCTCTCAGAGACACTCTCAGATGAAGTTTTCGGGGGTTAAACTGTTCTGAGGACAGTCATTATAGCCAAGTGGCTTCATCTAAAAAGTAGTTCTGACGCCACCGGTGTCAGGGTGCTGAGGGTGGTCCCCACCGTGAGAGAAAGGTGTTCACTGCATCTGACGGTGCCCATTCTCTCACGGTGCCCTCAGGGGTCCCTTCTGCCAACCCCGCCTTCGCGTTGGGGCGTAGACGGGCCAAGCGAGCGCTTCCCGAGGGACGCTCGCCCCTCTACAGAGTATCGCGTCTCGTGCTCCCCCTGCAGTGGGACCGAGCGTGACACTCTCAACCGAGGTCTTCTGGCCATAAGGCTGATCTGAGGACAGTCATTATGGCCAAGAAGGCTTCGTCTAAGAAGTCTTGACGCCACTGGCGTCAGGATGCTGAGGGTGGTCCCTACCGTCAGAGAAAGGTGTTCACCGCATCAGACGGTGCCCATTCTCTCCCGGTACCCTCAGGGGTCCCTTCTGCCAACCCCGCCTTCGTGTCGGGGCGTAGACGGGCCCAGCGAGCGCTTCCCGAGGGACGCTTGCCCCCTCTGAGGAGGGGTTTAGAGCAGTCAAACCAGTTGTTTCCTGCCGTTGCGCCGTTACAGGGCGCTGTGTCTGCTGCTCAAAATATTCCAGAGGCCAGCCTCGAGAGGCTGGTACCCTTAGTAGAATTTCTGGCAGAGTGGAAAAGTCTTCCAAAAGTATCTCAGTGGGTTCTGCAGTCGATAGAGAGGGGTTATGCCATTCAGTTCAGATCTCCTCCTCCTCGATTCAACGGGGTCCTGCCCACCGTGGTGGGCCCCGAGCAGGCTCTGGTAATGGAACAAGAGGTGAAAACACTCCTTCAAAAGGAGGCTATAGAACGGGTTCCTCCTCCCAGCAAGGAGTCAGGTTATTACAGCCGATATTTAATCGTTCCAAAGAAGGATGGGGGGTTGCGTCCAATTTTAGATCTGCGCCTGTTAAATCGTGCTGTAGCCAAGCTCAAGTTCAAGACGCTCACGCTAAAGCAAATCGTGTCACAAATCAGATCCGAGGACTGGTTTGTCACGATAGATCTGAAGGACGCATACTTCCACATTTCCATCCTTCCGCAACACAGGAAGTTCCTGAGGTTCGCTTTCGGGGGCGAAGCGTACCAATATCGTGTTCTTCCGTTCGGTCTAGCTCTATCTCCCCGCACGTTCACGAAGTGCATGGACGCAGCGCTAGTTCCGCTGCGACTCCAGGGCATTCGTATATTGAAAAAAAAAAAAGATTGGGGTTGAGGCTGAATGCCAAGAAGAGTGTTCTATTTCCATCACAGAAGACATCTTTTCTGGGGGTATTATGGGATTCAGTAGCAATGCGGGCTCGCCTGTCGCCTGCCCGCATCACTTCGATTCTCTCAGCTGTAAAACGAGTAAAGCTAGGCCAGTTGCTTACTGTAAAGCAGTTCCAGAAATTGCTGGGTCTCATGGCAGCAGCGTCTAAGGTTATACCTTGCAGCCTGCTGTACACGAGACTATTACAGTGGTGGCTCAGAACCAAGGGGTGATCAAAGTTACATGGCGTTGCCTCCGGGCTCTGGTCATGTGGAGGGATCCTTGGTTTCTGTCCCAGGGACCTGTGCTGGGAGCTCTTTGTCGTCGTGTAACGCAAACGACAGATGCTTCCCTCACAGGTTGGGGGGCGATCATGAGTGGTCGCTCAGCCCAGGGTCTGTGGCAGGACCATCATCGATTATGGCATATAAATTGTCTAGAGATGTTGGCAGTGTTTCAGTCTCTGAAAAACTTCCTACCAGACCTGAGAGGTCATCATGTTCTTGCCTGGTCCAACAACACATCAGTGGTCTCTTACATAACCATCAGGGGGGTCTGCGCTCTCGCCCGTTATACAATCTGGCTCGCCAGATCCTTCTATGGTCCCAGGGGAAGCTCCTCTCTTTGAGTGCGATTTATCTCCCGGGGTATTTAAATCAGGGAGCGGACATCCTGTCGAGGCAGGGGCCGAGGCCCGGGGAATGGAGACTCCACCCCGAGGTGGTGGAGCTCCTTCGGATGCAGTACGGTCGTGCCGAGGTAGACCTATTTGCGTCCAGGGAGACATCACATTGTCCACTGTGGTTCTCTCTCAGTCATCCAGCCCCGCGGGGTTGGACGCTATGGTACAGCCGTGGCCGAGGTCACGTCTGTACGCCTTTCCCCCGATTGCTCTGCTCCCAGGAGTTCTGGAGAGGGTTCGCCGGGACGGGGTCAGTCTACTATTGGTAGCCCCGTACTGGCCGGCCCGAGTATGGTTTGCGGACCTAATATCTCTCCTAGACGGCTCTCCTCTGGAGATTCCGATCAGGAGGGACCTTCTCTCTCAGGCGAGCGGGTTGATTCATCACCCCCGCCCAGAGTTGTGGAAGCTATGGGCTTGGCCTCTGAGGGGGCCCAGCTCGTAGGTGCTGGTCTCTCAACCGAGGTTGTTGAGACCGTCCTTCACTCCAGAGCTCCTTCCACGAGGAAGTTATACGCCTTGAAGTGGAGGCTCTTCACTTCTTGGTGTGGAGAACACCTGTTAGACCCAGTTAACTGCCCAGTGGGTGCAGTGCTGGAGTTCCTGCAGGAGCGTTTCTCCTCAGGGTTATCCCCCTCCACACTAAAGGTGTATGTGGCGGCACTTGCTGCTTACCATGTCCCTTTCAGTGGAGTCTCTTTGGGGAGACACCCGTTTATAACTCGCTTTCTTCGTGGTACTTTGAGGCTGAGGCCTGTAGTCCGCACGAGGGTGCCAGCATGGGACTTGGCCATCGTTCTAGAAGGTCTTTCCCTAGCTCCTTTTGAGCCTATTGAAGAAGTTTCTGAAAAGTTTGTTACTTTAAGGACTATTTTTCTCCTTGCCATTTCTTCTCTTAAGAGAATCGGAGATATTCAGGCTCTCTCGGTTGCTCCTTCGTGTTTGGAATTTTCGCCTGGGATGGTGAAGGCCTTTCTCCACCCCAGGCCAGGTTATGTCCCTAAGGTTCCTACCTATGTGGCCAGACCTATAGTTCTGCAGGCCTTCTGCTTTACATCGTCTGATCAGGAAAAACTTCACTCGTGACGTTCCGTCTCGCCGTTGGCTGATTCCATACTAAGCTTCAAGACGCACAACGCTAGAAGCGTTCCTGCAGCGTTTTCACGCAGCGTCTCGTTCCTTCAGGGAACTAGGGTTACATACGTAACCCGGGACGTTTTTCTCATTAAAAATCCTATTTCACTTACACTGAAAAAATGATTGTGATTTTAAAGGTAAAAGACTTTAAAAATGCTGAGGTTAATTGGATAACGGAAAGTTTCCGTACTATATACAGTAAGTGTACTGTTAGATCAATCACAGTTATTCAATGTAAATTTACTGTAAATTGACATTCGCACAATTCCCCCACAATTTTGTATGTTTCTGCATAGTCTTTCTTAGTTTTTTTCGAATCAGTTATAATAATAATTCGTTACATTTACTATATATAGCGCTTTTCTGGCTACTCAAAGCGCTTTACATGGAAGGGGAATCTCCTCAACCACCACCAATGTACAGCATCCACCTGAATGATGCCATATTGCGCCAGTACACCCACCACACACCAGCTTACTGGTGGAGAGGAGACAGTGATGAAGCCAATCAGTATATGGGGATGATTAGGAGGCCAATGGGCAGATTTGGCCAGGATGCTGGGGTCATTTTTAGTGACCACAGAGAGTCAGGACCTCGGTTTAACGTCTCATCCGAAGGACGGTGCTCTTTGACAGGATAGAGTCCCCGTCACTACACTGGGGCGTTAGGACCCACACAGACCACAGGGTGAGCGCCCCCTGCTGGCCTCACTAACACCTCTTCCAGCAGCAACCTGGTTTTCTCATGAGGTCTCCCATCCAGGTACTAACCAGGCTCAGCCCTGCTCAGCTTCAGTGAGCAACCAGTCTTGGGCTACAGGGTGATATGGCTGCTGGTTATGCAAATTAGGGTTTTGTTACATTTAATGTTGTCATTAATATTTATTGCATTTTTAAAATGTCATGTGTGTTACCATGATAGTGATGTGAATGACACTGTGCAGCTTCTATATATTAATATTAACCCTCTTATGGAAAAGCTACTTGTGATGAGCTTTGATTCATCGTGTGACTCTCATCAGTTTGATTGGTGGTTGTCAGTGTATTACAATGATACCAAACAAAAATGGGTATTTTAATAGGTTGGTAAATTAACATTATATCATTATATTATATCATTATATAATTTTTTACTGTAAATGTAAGTTAAGTCTGTAAAACCTAAAATGTTGCTACCATAATTTTTACGGTCAATTTCTGGTAATCACAGCTTCTGTTTTTTTTTTACCGTAAATTTAACGGAATTGTTTTTTTTTTCAGTGTAGTTTCACCTAACCCAACAGTTTTGACCTGGAAGACTGACCCCCAATTAGTCTGATCATGTCAGATCCGAGAGGAATCCACAGTCAATCCACATTAAGTTTGTTCTCATTCACAGAATAAAAAATAAAAAACATGCCATTTTCTTTACAGTATTTGATAGTGGTTGTGGTAGCTTCCCTCTGAAGTAATTTCTTCTCCGACACACGTGACTTGCTCCAAGGGCCATGGTGTGAGTTGTAGAAATAAGAGATATCTGCCTGTGCTATGAAATAGCATTGTTATTTCCAGATGTAATGGAAGCACATTATCAACATGAGGGCATGTTCTCTAATATTTGGGCTGAAATGATTCTTGCTCACCTAAGAGAAATAGGCTGTGTTGATCTTTTAATGCAGTTCGTAGTGCATTAGCACCTCTTCACCCGTTAAAAGTAAAAAAAAAAAAAAAAAACTTACACAAACTTAAAAAAACATCCTCTTACACTGGACTAACAAGCAAATTGATCATTAGTTCTGTGGATTCACTATTAACATTCATTTACCATTGAATCCTGCCTGCAGCCTTGATATGACTCGGAAGTGCAATGATTATTGACTTGTTTACTTGGGTGAAATTCAAGACAGTAATTTCAGCCATTCCGAAAGCCTAAATTACTGCTAGAAACATCCTGCCAAAAGCAAAACAAAATGAGGTTTTGCCATAACCAGCAAGCCTATGTGTGCAAAGGCGCAACCAAGCATCACTTTTCTGATACCAATCAATTCTTTCTCATATCGTGTTTCATTTCACAACCTGCTAGGTATACATGCGTGCAAATGTCTTCAGTAGCATTTGTTTCAGATGTTTGCACTGATTGTACAGCGGCCAGAAAATGAACAGGCTTCTCAGAAATCACTTCTACGTACGCTTTTGTTAATATTCCATTATTCACTCCACATGAAAAGCGGATTATCACCACATAATGAAGTCTGTGTCAACAATGACGTGACGGAACGGCTTCCTTTGTAAAAAAAATCAAAATCAAATTCTTTTGGAACAGGAAAAAATAAATACTTTTATTGGGATCCAAACAATAACAATTATCTGCAGGCAAATCCGCTTTCTTTTGAATACTGTCCCATTAATTGCATTTACGTACTTTCAAATGAAGTATGGCGAATGCTTTTAGTCAATGATTCCCAAACCAATTTGCATGGTAATGAATATATTTCATTGGGATCTGAAATGGTCCCTGGATGTGTTTCTGCTCTGGCTGGGAAATTACGAGCAGGTTGTTCATGGGTTTGCAGTGATTACAACCTCCTTCATGTATAAGTGGAGATGTGTAAAACGGTAATTGTATTGCCTTACAAGCAGAATCAAAGTATAACACCAGCTGCATTAACCAACAAGCCTGATCTCATTGTTATACTCTACGTAGGTATTTGTTTAACACTTTCAAAAATTGTCATTTTGAATGTTTGGAAATGTACAGTATGAAGTTATTGAACATCACTCAAAAACACTGAGTATGATTAAGCATGATTCTTCTGTTATAACACTTCCAGGTTGATAAAAGACTTCTGTAAACGTTTAACCCGAAATTACAGTTCATTTGTTCAAGTAAGAGTAATTGTTTTTGTTTTTTCATTTTGGTTGTTTAAATTGGGAATAAACAAAACAAAACAAACAGCTTTTGTGTGCCCCTTAACAGTATTGATTCTACCGTCTACTTCCAAGCACCACTGCTGAGATGACATTGCTTTTTATTCAGAGACAACAGAAGAGAATGAGATAAATTACTTCAGCCGCCTGTCACCTTCTGTTCAGGAATTAGCTGGGCCATGTTCCTGGACAACCACACAAGTCTAAAGTCATGACTCCTAGCCGAGACCCTAGTCCATCAAAGTGCAAATCTTCCAGATGACTTTAATTTCACCAATGATCTATGACTATGAAGTGGTTGTCTGATGACATCTGGGAAAATGACTTCCTCCCAACTGTTATTAGATTGCTCATGACCTCCTCTTGAATTGATTTTAGGAAGCTGGTGCATAAAAATACCAAAATTTCATTACAAACCTTGGGTGCCTAGGGTCTTTTTTTTTGTCTTTTTCTTTTCAGGTGGTGAGTGATTTGCTGAAGCTATATTGTAGTACAACTTTTAGTAAAGCAGATTGTTTTTATGTTTTCCAAATTGTAAAGGAATGTTTCAGGTTAAGCTTGGACATTATCTGTGGCATGTGATTTATTACCGGTACTTCAAAATGTAATTATGTCGTGTCCTCCAAATTGTAAAAACAACAACAACAACAACAAAACAATTGTATAGTGGTAAACCTAGAACTGAAGTCTAGGAGCAAGACACTGCATTGGAATAAACTTTAAACGTTTACATGCACCCACAAAATTAGTTAATAATCGGATTGATGGCTCAATCGGACTGAAAATATTTATTTAAACACCTCAATCTTTCCGACTAAGCTCATTCCGAAAGAATTTTGTTTGGATTTAAAGCGGTGATGTAGAAATAAAACAATCTGATCATCAGGAAAAACAGTAATCTGACTATTTTCTAAATTAGATATGCATGTTTATGTTTTGCGTCCTATGAAGGTGCATATGCTTATTACGGTTATATACTATGATGATGTTATAATTCTGTTATTACTAAATAACTACATGTTTATATTATTAATATAGTATACACCGGACTAGTATGATAATATTGCCTACTAACCTGGACTATAAACGAATGACATATTGTTATAAACTAATGTAAAAATGTTGTTTTGACAGTGTAAATATGATGAATGAAATCCACAAGAACGGTATGTGATGTTTACTGTTTACATACTGTGTACTAACATTATTCCATTGGTGATGCAAAAGCATTCATTCCACCTAGAAAAGTAATCCCATGTCAAGGACTATTTAGACAACTTCATGGCTCCAATTACACGTTTCATGGAGGAGTTGACAAACTCTTACACAAAAAAACTACACATTTCTGCTTTTAAACCCTCTTAAATGCATTGTACCAAATCTTCTTTGTAAATGCATTACTGCAAACATATAGTCAATCAATCAATAAAAATGAATGTCATGAGAAATGTCTTCTGAAGCTATTCAATCTGCATATGTTTATAAAATGAACGGACAGAACAGACAAAAAAAAAAATCTAATTATTCACTGAAAATAGCATCTTAATTTGAAGGCATTGACATTTCTATGAATGACATTGTTTGACCTGTGGGTTATATTTTATTTGTTGAGTGTGGATAATGTTCAAATCCATCATAAAAATAAAAAAAAAGTTTTACTTAAGTTTTGACTCTTGTTACATTTTTGAGTTAAGTCAATTTATATGAATTTATATTTTTAATATAAAAATATTTGTTAGATGTAAAATAAGTTTTGAGATTGAAATGCTTTATAAGACTTTATAATGCAACATGAAATATATGACTGCTATATTACAAACTGAGCAGATTTAACCTAAAATTAAATGAAGATGTGAATGATGATGTGGAGGAGGAGAAAGAAGAGAGAGTGGGATGTGCTTATTTGGCACATTGCCACTGTAACCTTAATTGTCAACAATATTTTTTTATTAATAACTTGGTAACATTTTATTTTGATGGTCCCCTTTGAACATTCTGTTGACTATAAGTAAAGTTACACCTATGTGTCATCTATCTCTCGTTAGAGTATTAGTAGACTGTCTGCCTAATACTCTGTTTTGTGTTGGCCCCCAACAGACATTATATTCAATATAAGTAACTTTGCGACTACATGTCAACTTATTTTAACCCCAACCCTACCAGTCTAATACTCTACTAAAACTCTAATGAGAGTTAGTAGACATGTAGGTGCAACCTTACTTATAGTCAACAGAATGTGTTAAAGGGAACAGAATAAAGTGAAACCCAAAAAATCTGCAGTCACTTTTTTGAATAAAATCAATATTGTTACTAAGAATTTATCATATCGCTACCTCAATATTCTAGTTACATTTAGGCCGAGTTGAAGTTTTCTCATCATCCAGACCTATCATGTGGTTTTACAAAGTACCAAGGTGCCCTTAATAAACTATTAACGATCCCAGAAAATATCTATTTAAGTTGCATGTAATGGGCTTTGAAATGCTCAGAGGCTTTCATTAATTTAGAAACTCTATTACATGCTATTTAGATAACAATGATTTAGGGAACGTATCATAGAGATTAAGTATCACTTACATCTGACTAATGTTCTACTTGCTTCGGGAAAGCCCATACAGATATGTTTCAATCAGCGCTGTACGTTCCAGGAAGTTTATGGAATTCACACAGAGCAGAATTCAGCAGTTATCATGTCAAATTAGATAAATGTGTTAACAGCAGTACAAGAATCAAATCAATGAATCATGAATGAATGAATCAATGAATGAATGAATGAATGAATCAATCAATCAATCAATCAATCAATCAATCAATCAATCAATCAATCAATCAATCAATCAGTATTTATTTATTTACTAAACACTGGCGTCATGTTAATTTGGACAGCCCTAATGTTTAGATTTTAGGGTTTATAAAGTTTACTAAATCTGACTTTCACTGTTTTTCTTTTTCCTTTTTTTTTTCTTCTTTTTTTTTGTTTTTTGTTTTTTTTTGTGCTGCTATCCAAAATGTGTCTGGCTCTACGATGCCCTGCCTGTTAGTGATCCAGCCACTGAAGCTTGTACAGTCTTGTCAGCACTACAAAGTAAAATCTATCATTCCTGTGCAACTCCAGAACTCTTCTTCACTTGCTTTTTCTTCCCTCTCATCCCTCACTAACACCCTCCCTGCCTCTCCCTTCCATCACTGTCAATCAGAGAGAGAATGGAGCGTGCAGCTGTTCTAACACTCATAGAAAGACAGACAGACATTTATCCTGGACAGGACATTATGCCTCTCTGTCCTAGAGTGCAGTTTGGAAATATTTGTCAGCTGTACAGAGTAACTTGACACATAGTAATGAGAGCTGATTTATTTGATATGTGCTGATATAAAAGTGGCTAAGCAACGTCAAAATTGACCAACATTCCTCTGTTTCTTCAGAATACACAGCTCTTCATTGCACCAGTATTGATTTGCTTGACAGATAAGGACATGCTGTCCTTTGTGCTCAGCAGTTTTGAGCTTGATTAAGTGTTCATTACATCTTTCCCTCCTGCTGACTCAATTAATCCCTGAAATAAATTCTTTCGAACTATGGTTTATTTACACTTAATATGCTAATCTAACCAATCAAAAATTAGCATATGAGAAACTTTTTAAGAAATAGTTTTGGAACAGATTATAATTTTTAACTTTTGGGGGGATTTTTATCGTTAATTATTTGAACTTGCAAAGGAAAGCTTCATTAGTAAGTACTGTCAGCTAAGATTAGCATCACTATTAATATTGCTTATACTAAGGATTAGTTTGGAATAAAAAACCTTAGCAATGGCATAGCAGTCCTGTTAAAACGTTATTTACTTGGACATTCATCTAATGTTTATTTTTTTTAACACTCTTTTTCAACACTATTTACATCCATTTATGCACTTTCTAAGCATAGACCTGAAAATTAAGTTTCCAACTTAAACTTTCGTAACTCTTGAATTCTTTAGAGCACAGACTTCAGTTTGATCTGTTTTCAAATATGACACTTGGCAGATTATTGCTCAAGTAGAACAAGTTAAAAAAATTTAACTTAATACACGTAAAATTCTGTTACTTTTTTGTTATCAAAAATAATGCACAAAACTACTATGTTAAGTTTTTATATGAAATATATATTTTCAAAATTACTCTAAAACTGCAAGGAAATCAAAGCCATACATCTAAACAAGTTGTGTTCCAAATTTAAGCTTGATTTCTTACAATGAGCTTACAGTAAGATTTTGTTTGGCAGCAGTACCAAACGTTTTCGCTAGATAAAATTAGTCTCCCGTTAATTTCCAATGCGATTATTTTTGACCACGAGGATCAAAAGTGAGACTATTTTTTTACAGGACCATTTAACCTTTTCGAATCATATCCATGATTTTTTTGTGTGTTCACATATCAAGTGCCAAAACCTTTACCAAGTTTCGTACCATTCCAATGAAGTAAAACATTTGGAAATAAACTCAAATCAAAATGTCACAAATAGAACGGAGAATCAGTTTACCTGTCACGTTTTGATGTTTTCTGTTCAGTTCTGTGATCTTGTTTTCCCCCTGTCTTTTGTGATTTTGGTTCAGTCCTGTTAGTTTTCCCTCTCTGTCTGATTACCCATTCTCTTCACCTGTTTTCAGTTAATTATCTCGTTTGGTTCAGTTCATTTAAGCCCTGTGTTTTCCCTCAGTGTTTGTTGGTCGTCGTCCGTGTATGGTTGTGTGTATCCTGAAGTCCTGGAGTCTGTTCTTTTGTTCCTGTTTGTTTTTGTAGTTTAAGTTTGTATAATAAATCTCCTAAACTGCAGCAACCGTGTCCTCGTCTTCGGCTACCTGCACGCAACCTGACAGAACGACCAACCTAAAAAATTAAGAAGATGGAGAGCTGGAGGCAGGCCTTTGTGGGAACCCGCCAGGCTGTGTTCCGTGGGAGCCGTGGGGGTCACAGGGGAGGATATGGGCGATATAGGCTAGTTCCAAGCCCGCCAGAGCCTGAGCCCATCGCCAGCCCGCCAGAGCCAGTCTTCGAGCACGAGCCAGAGCCAGTCTTCGAGCACGAGCCAGAGCCAGTCTTCGAGCACGAGCCAGAGCCAGTCTTCGAGCAAGAGCCAGAGCCAGTCTTCGAGCAAGAGCCAGAGCCAGTCTTCGAGCAAGAGCCAGAGCCAGTCTTCGAGCCAGCGCCTGAGCCCATCGTCTTCGAGCAAGAGCCAGTCTTCGAGCAAGAGCCAGTCTTCGAGCCAGAGACCGTCCAGCCAGAGACCGTCCAGCCAGAGACCGTCCAGACAGCTCTGGAAGATACAGTGCTAATTACGGCGATCTTGTGTGTGTGGGCTACACACACATCGATCATGGCCCATCCGTCCAGTCCAGAGCCTTCGCCACTGGTCCCGTCCAGCCCAGAGTTTCCTTCGCCGCTGGTCCCGTCCAGCCCAGAGTTTCCTTCGCCGCTGGTTCCGTCCAGCACAGATCCTGAGCCTTCACCGCTGGTTCCGTCCAGCACAGACCCTGAGTCTTCACCGCTGGTTCCGTCCAGCACAGACCCTGAGCCTTCACCGCTGGTCCCGTCCAGCATGGATCCTGAGCCTTCACCGCTGGTTCCGTCCTGCACAGATCCTGAGCCTTCACCGCTGGTTCCGTCCAGCACAGATCCTGAGCCTTCACCGCTGGTTCCGTCGAGCACAGATCCTGAGCCTTCGCCCTCACCGCTGGTTCCGTCCAGCACAGACCCTGAGCCTTCACCGCTGGTCCCGTCCAGCGCTGATCCTGCGCCAGAGCCCGCTGATCCTGCGCCAGAGCCCGCTGATCCTGCGCCAGAGCCCGCTGATCCTGCGCCAGAGCCCGCTGATCCTGCGCCAGAGCCCGCTGATCCTGCGCCAGAGCCCGCTGATCCTGCGCCAGAGCCCGCTGATCCTGCGCCAGAGCCCACTGATCCTGCGCCAGAGCCCGCTGACGTCAAGTCTGTTCCCGTTCCTGAGCCTGTCCTTCTCCCCAAGAAAATTTTGGGGGGGGGGGGCTATACGCCTTCGCCATGGCCGGCCAAAGACCCACGGAGGCCTGAAAAAACACTGCCATGGCCGCCCGAAGGGTCCTCACCGCCATGGCCGCCCGAAGGGTCCTCACCGCCATGGCCGCCCGAAGGGTCCTCACCGCCATGGCCGCCCGAAGGGTCACCACCGCCCTGGACGCCCGAGGGTCCGACAGCTCCGCCCTGGTCACGCCCTCGTCCTGCTCCGCCCTGGTCACGCCCTCGTCCTGCTCCGCCCTGGTCACGCCATCGTCCTGCTCCGCCCTGGTCCCCTGACCAGCCTGCTCCGCCTGGACCGTCCTGGAGTCCAGGATGCCCACCCTCCCACCCCTTTGGATGTTATACGGCGCAAGGACGCGCCTTCGGGGAGGGGGGAGGTACTGTCACGTTTTGATGTTTTCTGTTCAGTTCTGTGATCTTGTTTTCCCCCTGTCTTTTGTGATTTTGGTTCAGTCCTGTTAGTTTTCCCTCTCGGTCTGATTACCCATTCTCTTCACCTGTTTTCAGTTAATTATTAATCAGTTCATTTAAGCCCTGTGTTTTCCCTCAGTGTTTGTTGGTCGTCGTCCGTGTATGGTTGTGTGTATCCTGAAGTCCTGGAGTCTGTTCTTTTGTTCCTGTTTGTTTTTGTAGTTTAAGTTTGTATAATAAATCTCCTAAACTGCAGCAACCGTGTCCTCGGCTTCGGCTACCTGCACGCAACCTGACATTACCATTATAGTTGGATTGAACCACTTGTGGATGCTGGATGTTTACTTAAATAATACTTGTTTGCTTAAAGTTGCTATGTTTCTTGATCTCTGACAGCATTCACTGTAAAAAATTATTGTGATTTTAAACGTAAAAGACTGTAAAAATGCTATGGTAAAAAAATGTTAATTGTTAAACTGTTAAACAAAGTTTCCGTACATGGTGAATAACTGTGATATTCATTTGTTGCTATAGGAGAGGAAGAATTTTGCAAACTCGTTAATTCATCTAAATCGACAACTTGTATGTTAGACCCTATACCGACTAAGCTACTGAAGGAGATGCTTCCAGATGTCATAGATCCTCTTCTTAATATAATTAATTCGTCTTTGTCTCTAGGATACGTACCAAAAACCTTTAAGCTGGCTATGATAAAACCGCTTGTTAAAAAAACGCAACTTGATCATACAAAATTAGTCAATTACAGGCCGATCTCAAATCTACCTTTTCTGTCAAAGATATTAGAAAAAACAGTATCCTCACAACTGTGTTCCTTTCTCGAAAGAAATGGTCTCTGCGAGGATTTTCAGTCCGGATTTAGACCGTAACAGTATCGAGACAGCTCTCGTTAGAATCACAAATGATTTGCTTTTGTCATCCGATCGTGGTTGTATCTCCCTATTAGTGTTACTTGATCTTAGTGCTGCATTTGACACAATTGACCACAACATTTTTTTAAATAGACTAGAAAACTATGTTGGCATTAGTGGAATTGCACTAGCATGGTTTAAATCATACTTATCTGACCATTATCAGTTTGTAGCAGGAAATGAAGAGATGTCTTATCGAGCACAAGTTCAGTATGGCGTACCGAAAGGCTCAGTACTAGGACCGTTGCTGTTCACTCTGTACATGCTGCCATTAGGAGATATCATTAGGAAACATGGAATTAGCTTTCACTGTAATGCTGATGATACTCAGCTCTATATTTCTTCAAAACCTAACGAAACTTACCAATTCACAAAATTAACGGAATGCATAGCTGATAAAAAAAATTGGATGACTGGTAATTTCCTACTACTAAATTATGAAAAAACAGAGATTCTGATTATTGGACAAAAAACGTCCACACGTAATAACCTAGAATACTGTCTAACACTTGATGGCTGCTCTGTTAAGTTGTCGTCGTCGGTTAGGAACCTGGGTGTGCTCTTTGATGCCAATCTTTCATTTGAAAGTCACGTATCTAGTATCTGTAAAACCGCATTTTTCCATCTTAAAAATATATCCAAATTACATCATATGCTCTCATTGACAAATGCGGAACAATTAGTTTATGCGTTCTTGACATCAAGACTAGATTATTGTAATGCTCTACTGGGTGGTTGCCCTGCACGCTTATTAAACAAACTACAGCTAGTACAAAACGCAGCAGCTCGAGTTCTTACCAGAACCAGGAAATATGATCATATTAGCCCGGTTCTGTCAACACTGCATTGGCTGCCTATTAAACATTGTATACATTTTAAAATATTGTTGATTACTTACAAAGCACTAAATGGTTTAGCTCCGCAGTACTTGAGTGAGCTCTTAACACATTATAGGTTAATAATACCTAGAATATCAAAAATCAACTGCTGGCGGTAGATCCTTTTCCTCTCTAGCACCAAAACTTTGGAATAGTCTTCCTACCATTGTTCGGGAAACAGACACACTCTGTCAGTTCAAAGCTCGATTAAAGACACATCTCTTTGCCCTAGCATACACATCATAGACTTCTATAATTCAATGTTAGGCTGCATAGATTAGGTCAGCCGGAACTGGGAACACTTTCCTTAAATCCTGATGTACTTGTTACATTATAAGAAGAATGGCATCTACGCTAATTTGAGTGTCTTTGTTTATCCCGAGGTTTTCCCGCAGCCAGCCGGATCCAGGCCGGATCCAGATCTGACGAGGAGCTTCGCCTGGACCCTATGACAATGCAGTGCTGAAGTGCCAACTAGCCTCTCCCTTTGGAGGATCCCTTTCCAACTCTACAGATAAAGCGTTGTGAATTTCAGTTCGCATACCTACCCCGAGGTGATAAAATAAAACAAAATTCTGTATCAAATTTATAGACAAGACAAGTAGTTTGTTTAGGCATGGTTTGTAGGGAATTACAAACCTGCGCATATCCAAACACACATAAATATAGAATCAATTCTTAATGCGCATGTGAACGCCATCAGCGTTTATCACATGTCCGTGTTTAAAGTCTGTTTAGAGACATTCATATACATTTTTATCTTACAGTTACTGTTACTTAATACCATTGATCAGCTCTACCAAACGTGGATGTTTTTCCACTAAGAAACGAACATTGTTATGTTGTTTTGATTGATACTGTGAAGCTGCTTTGATACAATCTATATTGTGAAAAGCACTACATAAATATACTTGACTTGACTTTTAACCGTAAATTTAACTGAGTTTTTTTTACAGTGAGCAGGGAACTGTAGTCATTAAAGCGAAGAGGAGCAAGTCAATGGTCTCTCTTTGTTCAGAAAAACAGGTCAACATGTTTAGAGGTTTTGGTAGAGATGATGTGAGCTTGTCCCGCTACAGACTCTCAGTGGTTATTTGGGGTATTTCCTCTGTCTCTTCAGAGCATTCTTAGCTGCCAATCAGGTGCTCAATCCTGTGCCACATCGAGTCAGGAGAGCAGGCAGAAGTGGTGCCAATGACATCTGCGAAAGACATCTGCGCCTGCTAATCGCGTCACTTATTTGTATATCATCTACCATGTGATATCCCTGCTGGCGAAGAACAGTAAGAAAGAAAGACAGAAGGAGAGCGATTGAAAGGTTGTCAGGGAAATTAAAAGGCTGCATTTTGTTTTATATGTTATATATTTGGGTAACACTTTACATTAGGTTCCCTTTGTAAAGGGTTTATAACAGTGTTTGTTAATGACTAATAAGTCATTTACAAATGCATTATAAATCGTTGATAAGCTGTTTTTATTTTTAAAACTTGCACTTTGTAACCTACTTCAAAGTTTGCATTCTCAGGCCACCCTTTCAAGGCACTCAAGGACATATAAACCCTTTACCTTAAGATGTAACCTGTGATATTTGGGGTATTTCCTCTGTGAACCTATATTTTGTATATTAATTGCAAAGGCTATAACTCATCGCATAGCCAGTCTTATGACTTTTGGCATAACGTCTCGGTTACGTATATGTAACCCTAGTTCCCTGAATAGGGAACGAGATGCTGCGTCAAACGCTGTGGGAACACCCCTGCGTGAGTGCGTCATGAAGCACATACTGTATGGAATCAGTCCAATGGAGAGATGGAACGTCATAGGCAGGTGACGTCATCGACCAGGAAACTATAAAGCACCCCAAAATCACAACCGCGTCAGCTTCTGATAGACTGAAGCAAGTCGATCATGGGCATGCCGGGAGTATGACAGAACGACGCAGTGTCTCGTTCCCTATTCAGGAAACTAGGGCTACATACGTAACCGAGACGTTCCCTGTCAAGGGAACTCGAGCTGCATCAAACGCTGTGGGAGCGCTAATATCCACGTCGCCATAAGACCAAGTGTCCATCCGTGTGAAGTCAAGGCGCACATTCGGACGAAAGCACCTGCGCCCCAGGAGTGGAGCTGAAGTCCAGGTCATTAAACCTGACGAATGTGTGCGGTGAGGACCAGCCTGCAGCACCACAAACATCATGAAGGGAAACTCCTGACAGGAGAGTTTTGGAAGCAGCTATACTCCTATAGGGTGAAGGCTGACCAGCCGACTTGTAGGCAAGTGAGATGGCCTCAACCACCCATGCCATTCTTCTTATGATGTAACGAGTTCACAGTGTTCAGGGAACGAGGGAAGTGTTCACAGTTCCAGCTGACATAATCTATGCAGCCTATCATTGAATTATAGAAGTCTATAATGTATTATGTGTATGCTAGGTCAAAGAGATGTGTTTTTAGTCTAGCTTTGAACTGACAGAGTGTGTCTACTTCCCGGAAGGAAGACTGTTCCAAAGTTTTGGTGCTAAATAGGAAAAGGATCTACCGCCAGCAGTCGATTTTGATATTCTAGGTAGTATTAACTGGCCGGAATATTGAGATCGCAATTGACGTGAAGGACTATAATGCGTTAAGAGCTCGCTCAAGTACTGCGGAGCTAAACCGTTTAGTGCTTTGTAAGTAATCAACAATATTTTAAAATGTATGCAATGTTTAATAGGCAGCCAATGCAGTGTTGACAGAACTGGACAAATATGGTCATATTTCCTGGTTCTGGTAAGAACTCGAGCTGCTGCGTTTTGAACTAGCTGTAGTTCTCTTACGAGAGGTTCTCTCGTATTGCGTAAGCTAGCTTACGCTACGAGAAAGATTAATCTTTTCTGAGAAACTGAAGCCAAAAAATTATCCTATAATTTGTATCCATTGTCAACGCAGTTCAGCTGCAGCAGACCATGAGCGGGCTAGCTAGCAGCTCATTGGTTCGCTCACAGGGAACTGCTTAAGTCTCTTAAGGAGACGCGAATGAACTCTCGGCCAATGAGAGTCAGTCATGCTCTCATTGCGTCAGAACCCGCCAAGTAGGGCGTGGTCAGAGAGTATAAATATCGGCGTCATAGGCTGTAACTCTGATTTTCATCTCTTCAGCGAGGCTACACGCATCTGCTGATCTTGAGAGAAGCCGCCGTTAGGCAAGGCAAGGCAACTTAGGCAACTTAGCGAGCATCTGGGAGACTGAGGAAGCCGGCCGTCTTCGCCACCTTCAGCCGTCCTGCGAGCTAGCGCCATCCGACGGATTTGTATCCTTTTTACAAAAGCCATGGTCCGGTTCTCACGCCTCCTCGGCCCGAGAATCCACCGGGACCCGCGCTGGTATCGAGGAGGAATTTATGCGCCTCTTCTCTCAGGCCGTCGAACGCCTCAGGCTCGAGTGGTCCCCTCCCCCCGAGCAGACCACCAACCGTATGGACGGCAGCTACTTCCGCCAGCATTCGACTCCCGCCACTAAGCGGGCCGCGCCCTTCCTGCCTGAACTGCACGCGGAACTCGCGAAGTCCTGGAACGCCCCGCTCTCTGCTAGAACTCGCTCTGACTCTTCCACCCCGCTTCGCGTTGTGGATGGAGCCGCAGAGAAGGGCTATCTCTCCATTCCCCCTGTAGAGGACCTGGTCGCCGCACATCTGTGCCCGCCCTCTGCGAGATGGCGCTCATCACCTGTGCTTCCCTCAAAAGCCTGCAGAGCGACTTCTAGCTTTCACGCCCGCGCTTACTCAGCCGCCGGCCAAGCAGCCTCTGCACTTCACTCCATGTCCGTCCTGCAGATTCTACAGGGTGACATACTTCGCGAATGGGATGAGAGTGGAAGAAATTCCCCTCCAGTCGCGGATTTGAGGAGCGCCACGGACCTTGCCCTTCGCGCTACAAGATCTGGCGCTCAAGCCCTGGGGAAATGCATGGCCGCCATTTGTGTGTCTGAGAGACATTTGTGGCTCACACTCGCCGACATGGGAGATTCTGAGTTTCTGCGTTTTTCCGAAGTACAGAAAGCCTCCCAGGCCATGAACCTCTTTCTGCCTCATCGCGCTAGCTCCTCTGCAGGCCGCTCATGTGACCAGCCTCCTGCACGAGCCCCACCCCAGCGCCCAGCTCAGCATAGTCAGACTTCTCAGCGGCGCCAGAGCGGCCACCCTCGTTCTCGCTCTGACAGCCGCCACAGACCGCCGCCGCCTCGGGGGCCTCGGCCTAGGAGCGCGCTGAAACCTGATCACTCGAAGTCTGCCTAACACAGCTGAGAAAAAGACGGCGCTCTCCCGCCGCGGCCGGACCGCCGTCAAAGTTTCGCCCTCTGTTAGTCCCCGCTCACGTGGCTACTACAGCAGTGTATTCCGTCATTACCAAGCCGGTCTTTTTTCGTTGAACCCCGGCGCGGCCAGTCACTGGGCAAAGACGGCTTGGTCATCCGCTTCCTCAGGGGAGCTAGAAGGATGAACCCCCCAGGCCCCCCTTCGGTGCCAATTTGGGACCTTTCCATAGTTCTCGAAGCTATGAAAGCCCCCCCATTCGAACCTCTAAACACCGTGGACCTCAAATACCTTTCGCTCAAGGCCGATTTTCTGCTCGCGCTCGCATCAGTAAAACGTGTGGGAGACCTTCACGCGCTGTCCACTAACGCGTCCTGTCTCGAGTTTGGGCCCAATGACTCCTTAGTCGTTCTCAAACCTAGACATGGTTATGTCCCAAAGGCGATTGGTACCCCGTTCAGGGCACAAGTTATTTCCCTATCGGCTCTGCCTGCATCCGATAGCGAATCTGACTCTAATCTCCTGTGTCCGGTCAGGGCCCTGAGATTATACATTTCTCGCACTGCTCCGGTCAGACGATCTGAGTTTTTTGTTTCGTTCGGTGGGCGCACCAAAGGGTTGGCCGCCTCGAAACAGACCCTATCCAGATGGATAGTTGATGCCATTGCAGCTGCATATGCATCAAAAGACCTGCCATGCCCTCTGGGCATCAGGGCTCATTCCACTAGAGGCATGGCCTCGTCGTGGGCATGGTCCAGCGGAATTTCAATTCATGACATTTGTGTGGCAGCAGGATGGTCTTCCCCCTCCACCTTTGTCAGATTTTACAATCTGGAAGTTCCCGCCTTGCAGGCTCAACTACTAGCAATCTAGTATGTTACAGCTTTTCTGGTGAGCTGCACTAAATAAGAGTTATTCACACAGACCGGTTTCCGCTCTGTTCCTCTCTATCAGGTGCCTAAGTACTACACAACCACCGGCCCGCGCTGCTGGCCTTGTCACATGTACTTATATTCATTCCCACTCATTTGGGTTCCCCGGGTCTCCCCTGGGACTCATAGTGGATGCTTAGCACGCACGGCGTTGACCAGGTGTTCCCGTAGCGTAAGCTAGCTTAGGCAATACGAGAGAACCTCTCGTAAGAGAACGAATCGGTTACCTAACGTAACCTCGGTTCTCTCTAGATGAGGGAACGAGTATTGCGTTCCTGGCCGTGCTTGTGCTACTAGCGTTCTCGCTTCATTCTATGAAAACCAGAGTTACAGCCTATGATGCCGATATTTATACTCTCTGACCACGCCCTACTCGGCGGGTTCTGACGCAATGAGAGCATGACTGACTCTCATTGGCCGAGAGTTCATTCGCGTCTCCTCATAGGCTTAAGCAGTTCCCTGTGAGCGAACCAATGAGCTGCTAGCTAGCCCGCTCATGGTCTGCTGCAGCTGAACTGCGTTGACAATGGATACAAATTATAGGATAATTTTTTGGCTTCAGTTTCTCAGAAAAGATGAATCTTTCCCGTAGCGTAAGCTAGCTTACGCAATACTCGTTCCCTCATCTAGAGAGAACCGAGGTTACGTTAGGTAACCGATTCGTTTGTTTATTAAGCGTGCAGGGCAACCACCCAGTAGAGCATTACAATAATCTAGTCTTGATGTCATGAACGCATGAACTAATTGCTCCGCATTTGTCAACGAGAGCATATGACGTAATTTAGATATATTTTTAAGATGGAAAAATGTCGTTTTACAGATACTAGATATGTGACTTTCAAATGAAATATTGGCATCAAAGAGCACACCCAGGTTCCTAACCGACGACGAAGACTTAACAGAGCAGCCATCAAGTGTTAGACAGTATTCTAGGTTATTACGTGTGGACGTTTTTTGTCCAATAATCAGAATCTCTGCTTTTTCAGAATTTAGTAGTAGGAAATTACTAGTCATCCAATTTTTTATATCAGCTATGCATTCCGTTAATTTTGTGAATTGGTAAGTTTCGTTAGGTTTTGAAGAAATATAGAGCTAAGTGTCATCGGCATAACAGTGAAAGCTAATTCCATGTTTCCTAATGATATCTCCTAATGGCAGCATGTACAGAGTGAACAGCAACGGTCCTAGTACTGAGCCTTGCGGTATGCCATACTGAACTTGTGATCGATAAGACATCTCTTCATTTCCTGCTACAAACTGATAACAGTCAGATAAGTATGATTTAAACCATGCTAGTGCAATTCCACTAATGCCAACATAGTTTTCTAGTCTATTTAAAAGAATGTTGTGGTCAATTGTGTCAAATGCAGCACTAAGATCAAGTAACACTAATAGAGATATATAACCACGATCGGATGATAAAAGCAAATAATTTGTGACTCTAACGAGAGCTGTCTCGGTACTATGGCACGGTCTAAATCCAGACTGAAAATCCTTGCAGATATCATTTCTTTCGAGAAAGGAACACAGTTGTGATGATACTGTTTTTTCTTATATCTTGGACAGAAAAGGTAGATTCGAGATCGGCCTGTAATTGACTAATTTTGTATGATCAAGTTGTGTTTTTTTAACAAGCGGTTTTATCATAGCCAGCTTAAAGGTTTTTTGTACGTATCCTAGAGACAAAGACGAATTAATTATATTAAGAAGAGGATCTATGACATCTGGAAGCATCTCCTTCAGTAGCTTAGTCGGTATAGGGTCTAACATACAAGTTGTCGATTTAGCTGAATTAACGAGTTTACAAAATTCTTCCTCTCCTGTAGCAACTCTGTAAGCATTCGAGCTCTCTTTCCATGAAACCCGAAATACCTCTAGTTTTGTTTTCTTCCATTTGCGCTCCATTTTTCTGGCTGCTCTCTTAATGGTCTGAGTGTGCTCGTTGTACCATGGCGTTGGACTATTTTCTTTTATCTTCTTTAAGCGCAACGGAGCAACTGCGTCTAAAGTGCTGGAAAAGAGAGAGTTAAAAGTTTCTGTTGCAATATCAAGTTCTTCTAAGCTATCTAGGATGCTGAGATGATGAAACTGATTAGGAAGATTATTGATAAAGCAATCTTTAGTGGCAGAAATTATAGGTCTAACATATTTATAACACGGAGTCAGTTTTGCAGTCTTGGCTAAATGCAATTTACATGAGACTAGATAATGATCTGAGATGTCATCGCTCTGCTGCAGCATTTCAACAGCATCAGCATCAGCATCTATTCCATGTGATAGTATTAGATCTAGAGTATGATTACGACAATGAGTAGGTCCTGACACGTGTTGTCTAACTCCAATTGAGTTCACAATGTCTTTAAATGCCAATCCCAATGCATCATTTTCATTATCTACATGTATATTAAAATCACCAACTATTAGTACTTTATCAGCAGCCAATACTAATTCTGATAGAAAGTCTGCAAATTCTTTGATAAAATCTTTATGGTGCCCTGGTGGCCTGTATACAGTAGCCAGCAGAATTTTCAAATGTGATTTATCGTTTACACTATATATTTTTACATTAAGCACCAACACTTCCAAAGAAGTATATTTAAAACTAGATTTCTTAGTGGTTTTGAAAATATTACTATAAATTACGGCAACACCTCCCCCTTTCCCTTTCAGACGAGGTTCATGTTTATAACAGTAATCTTGTGGGGTTGACTCATTCAAAGTAATGTAATCGTTTGGTTTTAGCCAGGTTTCTGTCAAACACAGCACATCTAGATTATAATCTGAAATCATATCATTAACTGTGAGCGATTTTGAAGTAAGGGATCGAATATTCAGCAACCCAAGCTTTATCATTTGCTCCTCTGTATTATATCTGTTTTTTATTTGTTGAACATCAATTACATTTTTAACCTGACGTTTTTTGGATTTCCAAATTCGGGGAACAGACACAGTCTCTATATGATGATATCTAGGTGAAAGAGGCTCAATGTGATGGGATTTATCTGATCTTGGTGACGTAAGGCCGCTAGCAGACGGTCGGTTTAGCCAGTCTGTCTGCTTCCTGACCTGAGCCCCAGATTGTCATGTTTTATCTCTAAGACTATGAGCCAAATTACTAGAGAGAAGAGCAGCACCAGCCTAGGAGGGATGAATACCATCTCTTTTCAACAGGTCAGGCTTGCCCCAAAAACTTTTCCAATTGTCTATAAATTCTACATTATTATGCGGACACCACTTCGAAAGCCAGACATTGAGTGAACACAATCTACTAACTATCTCATCACTCTGGCGAACAGGAAGGGGACCAGAGCAAATTACAGTGCCTGACATCGTACTTGCGAGTTCACACACCTCTTTAATATTAGTTTTGGTGATCTCCGACTGGTGGAGTCGAACATCATTAGTGCCGACATGAATAATGATCTTTGAGAATTTACGATTAGCATTAGCCAGCACTTTTAAATTTGCTTTGATGTCAGGCGCTCTGGCTCCCGGCAAACATGTGACTATGTTGGCTTGTGTCTCTATTTTCACGTTCCGTGTGATCGAATTACCAATTACCAGGGCACAATCAACAGACTTCTCAGTGGGTGTTTCACTGAGTGGGGCAAATCGATTTATTACAGTAATCGGAAAGGAAGAGTGGTTTTTTGATCCGCGACTAGAGCGATCTCTTACAGTCACCCATCTGCCCTGCTGCACAGGCTCTACTTCAGCCGGAACCGAACCATGTAAAGAGTTCACTATGCTAGGCGCATCCAAAATAGTATCTAAATCACTAGTACTATCTTTACTATCCTCAATTAAAGTTTGGATGCGTGTCTCTTGCTCTGAAATCTTCTCCGTCAGCCTGACTGTCTCCTTGCATTTATCATATATAAATCCTATATTGCCATCGGAGAAGGCTATACTAAACATATGACACGTGACACAGGTGACAATAACAGGACATTATTCACCGTGGTTGTTATCTGATTCTTACTTACCTGAGCTTTTATGAACTCAAAGGCGCGGGCGCAAGAGAAAATAAATAAATAAATGAGCGCACGGGTGGCGTGTTAGCAGGCTAGCGAATTACTAACGTGCTGTGCTAACAATGTCGGAAGCTAGCGATGTAAGGTTAATCTGAGATATTGGGTAAGCTGTATTCAGTAATATAAACAACTAGAAATTATAGTAGATGATGGTTCAAAACAGAAAGAAATACGAAGCTAATACGAGGCTTAGAGCTACAGCCTCGACGCAAACAGCTTACAGCAGGCAGACAGGAGCAATCGATCAGCAGAGCAGGATCAGCAGAGATCACTCTGTTTTTGCTGCGCCCGGTGTGAGGAGCTACTCGACGGCCGGGACTGCTCCTGCCCAGCAGTCCCTGGGACGTGAACTTTGAGTGGCAGGTACTTCTGGAACGCCGCTGCCTGCTTCTTTTCTTCTTGAAACCTATCGATGACTGCGTTGACTGAGTCACCGAATAGCCCAGCAAGAGATAAAGGGGCGTCCAGAAGGAAGGCTTGCTCTTTCTCCTTCATACCTGAGAGGTTCAGCCAGAGATGTCTCTCTGCAGCCACCAGGGCTGCCATAGTATGGCCCATTAGCTTGGCCGACTCCTTGATGGCGCGCAAAGATAAATCTACTGCTTGACGCAGTTCTCGAACTACGTCATTGCTGACATCCTCACTCTCACTCACGTCCTTTAATAGGTCGCCCTGGTATGCCTGCAGAATGGACATTGTGTGCAGGCATGCCGTGTATGCCGGCCACCACCGAGTATGCTTTACCCACCAAAGCCGAGGTATTTCTTAATGGCTTGGAGGGTAAAGCCGATGCCTTAAAGGACGATACTGATTCGTCTGAGAGATGGCTCGCAAGCGTCTCTTCAGCCTTAGGCATCGCCCCATACCCATGCATTTTAGCCCCCGCAATATTTGAATAGGTGGAAGTTTGGGGACTAAAAATACGATACAAAATCGGCTTTTTCCAGGACTTCGACACCTTAGTGTGGAGGTCTGAAAAAAAGGGTAGACACTGCCGTGGAGGTTGTACATGGGAAGGCAGAAATCTTTCATCAAGTTTACTTTTAGACTTGGACTCCTGCCTAACTGATGGCCACTCAATGCTTAGTTTATATACAGACCGAGTAAGCACATCCATTAGCTTCTCAAGTTCAGGGGACTGAAGTGATGAGTCCTCAGTATCCCCTGTCTCAATACTGACAACATCCAGCTCCTCAGAACTGGATAGTTGCAGCACTGGGGCCCCAGCCTGGGTGGAAGAAACCGCAGAGTGTGCTCCTGACTCTGAACTGAGGCACTAGATCTTAAATGGTCGCTGTTAGATCCATTTACGAACCCCACGACAAGCGCCGCCACTCTGCCTCGACAGAAGCGGGACCCAAGCTGCGGGGAGCGCGAATCAAACCACTCTCCTGTGATCCGAAGAGTGATCGGCAGGAGTGGAGTGTTCTTATAGGAAAACGCTCGCAATGCTTACAATCACCCCCCTCAAGATGCGAGACCGTCTCACAGGTGATGTTCATTAACACTCACGCCACTGGCCTCGCGCCGTTCTCTCACGTCCTTCGGCCTCGTCCTGGTCGCCAATATATATATATATATATATATATATATATATATATATATATATATATATATATATATATATGTTTATATATAGTGAAAACTCCTGCCTAGTAGACACTAAAACAGACAAAAAACACTTTCACATAGAGATTTTGTGGACAAATTCACACACAGAGCGCTTGCTGAAGACACAGAAGCTGACGCAGCTGTGATTTTCAGGTGCTTTATAGTTTCCTGGTCGATGACATCACCCGCCTATGATGTTCCATCTCTCCATTGGACTGATTCCATACGTGCTTCATGACGCACTCACGCAGGGCTGTTCCCACAGCGTTTTACGGAACTCGAGTTCCCTTGAAAGGGAAAGTCTGTTCACATTTCAGTTTATCCTGCCACAAACGGCCCACTTAATCAGGAAGTGACAGTCTGACATATAAAACCAAATCAGCATATTAAAAGGATTTCTGAAAGATTGTGTGACACTGGAGACTGGAAAAATTACTCCTGAAAACTTTGTCATCACAGGAACAAATCATATTTTAAAATACAATAAATTAGAAAACAGTTATTTTAAATTGTAATAATATTTCACAATATTTACATTTAGCTGACCAAAGTGACTTACAATTGCTATATATGTCAGAGGTCGCACGCCTCTGGAGCAACTGGGTTAAGTGTCTTGCTCAGGTACACATTGGTGTCTCACAGTGGATTCAAAACCGGGTCTCTCACACCACAGGCATGTGTCTTATCCACTGCGCCATCACCACCCCTTATTTCTGTTTTTAATGTTATTTTTTAATAAAATAAAATGGTCTAGGTGAGAGTAGACAGCTCACTAGTTTTTTAGAACAGAGCTTTGCTGACTCTCTCTCTCTCTCTCTTCTCTCTCTCTCTCTCTCTCTCTCTCTCTCTCTCTCTCTCTCTCTCTCTCTCTCTCTCTCTCTCTCTCTCTCTCCTGGTGACTGTGTTTGATGGATGGGTCCTTTATTGTCCTCTCTGCAGTGAGCTGTAATACCACTTCTTAAGTGCATGGTCTGTCTGGACGTCTCACTGTGAACGCATGCATCTGTATACATACAGCAGATGGCAGTTACATGATTCTGATCTCTCTTTAGACCACCATTATACCAAGATGATTTAGGGGGTTTGAGAAAGGTTGGGCATATGCAGACTTGATCCCTTTTGACAAATGCACACTTCTGTAAATCCTAAGAAATGCTGCCAAGAACTTACAGGCAATATATATATACATAATGCTTTCCTCCTTATGCAGTTGCCCACAATGTCTCTAGGGCTTTGTCCATATTCTGTTGGCCAAATGTTTTATTTAATGGTGCGCGGTCAAGGGCATCTGGGGTATTTATGTATTTGTATTCATTTGAAGGCAATCATATTCCCAAAATATGATTCTATTTTTCTTTAAGCTCAAGTGCTTTGCTTTGCTCTAGCAAAGTTAAGGTTAAAGGTCTCAATCCCAAGCACACATTATGAAACATTTTCTTTTTTACTTTTAATGTGTTGTAAATCGCTTAAAGGGCATTCCGAGCGAATACATGTTAATATAATCAGATGTAGCCTGTTCTACATGCAATGAGTCTCATTCATGAAACAGTATGCATTTCTGAATAAATCTCTTTGTAAAATCAAGTCAATTCATAGTTAATAATTTTTATTAAAAAATTTTTTTTTATTTTTTAAGTAAAATTAATTAAAGTAAATGGTTGTATATGGCAATTTACACAATGGTTTTACTTTGTGTAAATTTGTACTTTGTGTTTTTAATCGAAATTAGTTGTGTTAATTTCATACTCATGAAACACAAGTCCGTTTTTATACAGAACGTAAATAGTTTTTACAGAATTTGAACAGTGTGTCAGTCCACAACATTTAAGAAGTGGTAGTCAAAATTATTAATGTACAGTATGTCGGTATTACCAACATGATTGACTATGACAGGAATAAATATTGACTAAATAAAAAAAAAAAAGACATCCGTTTTTGAGGGTGTTTTTATTTTCATGTTTATCTTTTAAAAATTCTAAGTAACTTTGCAACTGCATGTCAACAATCTCTCATTAGAGTATTAGTAGACTGTTAGTGGACTGTTGGTGTATGGTTAGGTGTTTAGGTTTGGGTTAGAATAAGTTGACATTTTGCAAAGTTACTTTGTAGTCAGTAATAGAATAATCAAAATAATGTTAACAGATATTAAGCTGACAGTCTACTACTCTAATGAGAGTTAGTTGACCCATAGTTACAAAATGATGTATAGTTGGTATAATGTCTAAAATGGATCATCAAAATAAAGTGTTACACAATATATATGTCATGATTCTGCCATCATGTTACTGATTTATTCCTAGTCTTGTGGCAGGATCGTGACAGAACCAATGTTTTGTGTGCAAACACATGGCCTTGTGTTTGGGCCATGTGCTTGCGTTGTCTCGTCACCTTACCCCGCCCCCTTGTTACCCTTGTTTAGTCTTCATTAATTAATCTGTGTCACCTGTTATGTCTTGATTAGTCTCCTTATTTAATCCCCTTGTGTTTGCTGTCCTGGGTTGGTACATTGTCTATCCTACCTTGTCTTCTTTGTTAAACCTGCTGTGATCCTTATCTGTGAGATTATCTTACCTGTGAGTACGTATACCTGTTAGAGTTTTTGATCCTGTTTCTGTTGTTAGTTTTTAGTCTAGTCTTGTCAAGTGTTAGTCTAGTTAGTCATCCTCTACCTTGTCTTGTTTTACCCCATCGTGGGCATTATTTTCCCCTTTCTGTCAATAAATCGTGTGTTTAGTGTACTCTGTCTGCGTCTGGGTTCATCCGCCATCCTCTTCATAACAATATATATATATATATCATATACTGTATATAATATCATCATAAATAATATATAATATCATAATAAATAAAATATATATATCATCAAAATAAAGTGTTACACAATATATATATATATATATATATATTATTTTGATGATATATACTGTATATATATATATATATATATTTAATAATAATAATAATAATACAAATAATAAACAGTCATCAAAAGTGAAAAATATTAACTAAAGCAAAAATCTTTCAAATGTAACACTATTATTATTATTATTTTTAATGTAAAATGGGTTTGTAATATGATCCCTTGTAATTTTTTTGTGTGTGCAAAAGCTCCTAGTTGAGGCGAGAGAAAATAATAGATACATATAGTTGGACGCATGTGATTGCTTTCTTCCTAATAAATGAAATTAGAGAACTTTAATAAACGAGGATGAGGCAATATGGAAACCCGCTGAGAAATTAGCCTTTCATCTACCGAGCAGAATGAAGATCCCTGTCTGAGCGTAGCCCACAGCCACAATTTAACTGGAGAAATGGCTGGAAATTCAGTACGACTGTAAAGTGCCCCTGAAAATGTGAAGCTAGTCCTCTTTCTCATACAGACTGCTCATACAACTGCACCATGTCAGATATGATTCTACACAATATCCCTCTTACACTCACAGCTTACACAGCGTTAATAGAGCTCGAGTTCGGTGCTGACAGTCTGAGCTTTATGTAATGTAAGTGTGATATTCCCCAGAAGAGTGTTAAATCCCAGATACATTCATTATGTCTTATAGTGTCTGAGTTAACATTCTGGTTGGTGTTGCAAACAACTGCATCCCACCAATGGCATCGAAATACGACTATAGATCTAAAATCCAAAAACTTTTACGAATCTGAAGCTTATTCTAGGCTGTCTAGGCCGGGGAAGAAACCATCTAACAGACATCTAAACAAGCACGGCTCATTTAATCCACAATTTGGCAACCCAATCTCCTGAAAAAACAAAATTTTATGAGGTGGCGATTTTATATGAATTCATACAATGTAATTTGTATGTAAATGTAATGATGTAATTGTAATAATGGTCCACCTTTAGTAACTGTCAGTGGTTCGTAACATACGGAGACATAAGAATGAGATCGTACACATTTGTACAAATTAACCACCAATTTTTTACGACTTAAAATAATTCAGAGAGTGTGTTGAAATAGAGCTAGACAATAACATGTAGGACCCTATTTTAAGCATTTAAGCACATGGTCTAAAGCTCACAGCGCAAGTGCACTTATGGTGTGTCCGAATCCACTTTTGCTAGTTTAACGACGGGAAAAATGGTCGGCGCTCCCGGCCAGGGTCTAAAAGGGTTGTCCCTATTCTCTTAATGAGTAATGGGTGTGTTTTGGGCGTAACGTGCAATAAAGCAATCAGAGTCTCATCTCTCATTCCCTTTAAAAGCCAGTTGCGCTTGCGCCACGGCGGATTCGCTATTTACATGGTGGAATTTGCAAGCGGAAAGACTGAACGCTTCTCTAGCGAGGAAACGGATCTGCTCGTGCGCGAGGTTAAAGCGCGCAAGCAGACCATCTACGGGACAAGCCGGATTCCACCATATCTTTATGTACACATATTAATCTTTTACATTGTAATCCTTATATTTTTAATATTTGGCATGTTTGTGTGCTGCTGCACGTCCCTGTGTGTGTAATAAGCAGAGTGTGCGCGCGTTGTGGACCCGCCTATAGGCACACATTACTAATGTGCTCTTTAAATAACACCCAAAAAACTGCGCCATTGACCAACTGAAACCTGGTCTAAAGTCAATGGCGCAGTTTTTTGGGTGTTATTTAAAGAGCACATTAGTAATGTGTGCCTATAGGCGGGTCCACAACGCGCGCACACTCTGCTTATTACACACACAGGGACGTGCAGCAGCACACAAACATGCCAAATATTAAAAATATAAGGATTACAATGTAAAAGATTAATATGTGTCTATTTCAGTTGCCTCAAAATAGCAACGCGCCAACAATTCGCCTGAACACACCTCATTTTCAGACGTCCATGGGCGCACAAATGGTCACAAATACATTTGCTATTTAAACAGCAGGACGTGAAAATGAAAACTGCGTCGGGCTGAAACTAGCACACTTGCGTCAACAAACAATTGCAGGTTACAAGTTTACATCTGCAGATTCGTTTGTCGTGTTCAGTAATGTTATGATCAACTTTTCCTTTTAATCAACTGTTTATCAAGCTTTATATATATATATATATATATATATATATATATATATATATATATTTCAGTCATTGTATCAAATATAAGGAACCACCCCAGAACTCCATGAGGAGTTGACAAGGGTGTGTGGACCATCTGACAAATGCTTTACTGCACAAGCTTTTATTCTTCAACTCTAGCAGTGGGAGAGATGATGCTGACACCTCACCAGGGATGCAGTCTCCTATGAGACTTCCTGTCTTCAGAAGACCCACTTCCTTCGACTCACTGACACGTTGTCAAGCATTTGATACTCTGCACAGCATTTATTTCTTGATGCATCAACCTGTCCGTGGACACCTTACTAACTGATCAGGAATATCAATGTCCAGTTAAAGGAGAACTCCGGTCAATTTTAACATTGAGCTAATATTTTTGTAAATTTGAAGTGCTGTCAGTACAGAGAACAACGACAAAAATCGGTGTTGCCTACACCGTGTTATTTTCTTTTTAAAATGTGCACCCTGTTGACTTCAATGGGGCAAGTTTTAAACCTGATTTTAGCCTCTTAACATCCTTGATGTGTCATTAAAGTGCACAGCCATGTGAGTGGTGTTATTAAAAGTGAACACGGTCAATCTGACTGCAGTAGATGAGAAAGATATGAATATAAATGATGTTAATTCAGCCAGCTCACATACCTGTATTTTCTTCCTGTTTTCGGTCAAAGTCCAAAGTAGTCGATTATCGCGTTCACGCGCGCGACCAGGCTGTATGAGATCCCATTCTCCCAACTCGATAATCGACTACTTTGGACTTCGAACGAAAATAGGAAGAAAATACAGGTATGTGAGCTGGCTGAATTAACATCATTTTTATTCATATCTTTCACATCTACTGCAGTCAGATTGACCGTGTTCACTCTTAATAACACCACTCACATGGCTGTGCACTTGTAATGACATATCAAGGATGTTAAGAGGCTAAAAGCAGGTTTAAAACTTGCCCCATTGAAGTCAACAGGGTGCAAATTTTTAAAAGAAGATAACACGGTGTAGGCAACACCAATTTTTGTCATTGTTCTCTGTACTGACAGCACTCCAAATTGACAAAAAAATTTGCTCAATGTTAAAATTGACCGGAGTTCTCCTTTAACGTGTTTCCCCTTAGTATCATTCACATTCATACTAAATAACTGCACAACGATTCCATGATGTGAAATAACAAAAACCAAGACATGTTTCTCATAGGATTTCCAATTCATGCAAAAAAGAAAAAAAGAAAAAAAGAATTTTGAACTAATAAACTAATAAAAGAACTAATAAACATTGACATATCTCAATTAGGTCCTCACCTTTTTACAGTTGCACTAATTATGAACTAAAACACAGATACAGGCATGACACCAGGATTTCAGAAGTCAATACTGATAAAATATATTTTACGGAACATTATTCATTATTTAATTACTATATTTAAATGTTAATACATTGACAACTTGTCACAGTTTGTTTTGGATTTTGTTTATGTTCATGTATTTTATTTTGTAATTCATGCTCATTGTCATGTTCCTGGTTTTGTCCTGTGCTCCCCTTTGTCATGTGATCTTGCCATGTGATCCCCTTGTCATGTGTCCTATGTTGTCATTGGTTCATTGTTTAATCCTGTTCTTGTCAAGTCAAAGTCTCTGGCTGTTTCTCAATACCAAGTACTGAAACTTTGGAGAACGAACGAACTCCCGAGGACGACAGGACGCAAGTCCGGTTATTCTGAAAATGGAACAGCGGCGTTCTTGGTCACGTCACTCAGCACGCTCTGGCTACTCCGGTTATCTCTTTATTTATATTTTAGGAAAGAATTAAACGAAATATGGTATAAAATAATACTGTCTCTTTTCGTCAACAATAAAATGAAATATGTAATAAAACACCACTTTGCCACTTTTCCTTTAAAAAAATCTTAAACACATTAATGGCCACACAAATGTGGTTCAGGCTAACGCTTACATTGATTATCTTCAATGCATATATTTATAACAACATGAAATATAAAACACAACCCTGCTTCTTTTTGTTTTCATTTTAAAAACATGAAACATTATTGATCATTAAAACTGACATTAAACAAACAGAGACAGGGTTGTGTCATTTTGTCATCAACTCTGTCTCTTTTTGTTAAATGTCAGTTTTAATGATAAATAATATTCAGTATAAAAGTGTAAGTAGCCTAAAAGTTATAAAAAGCTATACAATGAGAATAAAGCAAAGAATCCAAAACGACTGGCCATGGAACAAAATATAGATTAATGACACCAAAGATCGACTTATACACAAGACAAATTATATCTCATGTTTAAGCACTAGACTAGAGACATCAGAGCCAGCGGCAAACATCAGAAGGACTAGCCGAGGAAAAGCTGTTCCAATCGGGGTTAATGAGCGTTGAACACCCGGTGATCACTTGGATCTCACAACTCTGAAATAGGCGTTATCTTTATAAATAAACCACTTATTTGAGCTTTAAACAACTACATTCTCACCTGAAACACTCTTAAAATTACATTTCGTGACACAATAACAGTAGTATTTTGATATTACGTGGGTTTTCTCCTCTGCTATTGACACTTGCTGATTGGTGCGAGATGCATTCTGGGATACCTGGCTGTCTCAAGTCCGCACAAGTAAGCTCTCGATGCATCCTCTGTAAAACACATCTGGGGATTTGAACTGGACTTGGCTAGATGTGAACTTTGAATTGGAACAGTACTTGGGCAGTGACTGATGATGTTTCACAAGTCCACAAGAACACAAGTACAGACAAGAACGCATATTGAGAAACGGCCTCTGTGTATTTATTGACCTCAGGTTTCCACAGTCTCTTGTCTTGTATTGTTCACTCTAAACTTCATTTGGTGAGTGTTATGTTGTGTCAAGTTATGCTTAGTCTTTTTGTTTTGTTTTGCTCACTTTGAAAAAAAAGAAAGAAAAAAAACCTGCGCTTGGGTTCTGCAAGCTTGCCTCCAGTGGACTCGCTTACACAAATTAAATTTAAACAATATAGGCTTTAAGTATATTGGCAGTGTCAAATGTAGATGTCACATAAAAAATAAAACCTTTAGTACTTAGTGTATTAATTATATTTACAATATTATATTTTGTGAACAAGAGGCAGTTTGTTACTATTTATACTTAGTACAGCAGTATCTACCTCTATTTACACTCCATATAGCATCTACCTTTTACAAATACAAAAAATGTCATTCATTACTGTATGTGTCAACTGAGTAAACATTGCTCATCTATCTATAACCTCAAAATATCAATCTTTTAAAAGTTGTTTATATATGATTTTGGCAAATGTATTGCATACCCTATACAAATAAATGAGTTTCCCCATGCTCACTTTTTTACTATTTTGGTGGAAGTATCTTATTTGGTTTTACCTGTTGTGTCAGGATTCTGTCACTTCGGTCTGTTATTCTTAGTTTGATGACAGAGCCCTCAGTCCTATCATTGTGTCCCGTTCCGAGTTTGCTTGGGCCGTGAGCTCTTCTGACCATGTTGTTTTGTGTGCAGAATGTGGTTCGGACACAGGCACTTCAGTCTAGTTTGGTTTCGGTTCTGGGTGGACGTTCAGACATTCATGCTCGGTGTGTTTGTCTTCCGTTGTGTGCGTTGGGTGATTCTCAGTGTACTCTGGTCTCATTGTGTGAGCATACAGTTTTGAGTTTGCCTGGGCCGTGTGCTCGCCTGTCCGCATGTGTTGTGTTCTGTGTTGCATGCGGTTCGCCTCATCCCTTTACCTGAAACCTGACCATGTTGTTTCACTGTTATGGTTTCCTGATGCCTTGATACAGTCTTCACCCAAGACGACAGTATTTAGCTCATTCATTTTAACAAACGAAAGCCAAAAACTCACTACACACACCGTCACAGGCGAGGAGACGTGAATTCGTATCCCTGCGGATTCCTATCGCAATTGGTTTACAGCATTGGTTCCGGCCCACTGCTGTCTGTATCCATTAAGATAATAAAATGCCCTGCAGTGTGCGCTTGGGGAGGAGGTGAACTGTCAAGATAGGGTAAGGCCATAATATGTTTGCAATATTTGCACAACTGGAGCTGGAATACATTGAATGTGTAACAAGAAGGAGAGAGAAATTGACTGTACTATATTCAATTATTCTTTGGCTGGTGCTTTTTCTGCAAATGCCCGGCGAAGCATTCATGCACGCACTGCCTCAACGGGAGAGAACTGGTAGCAGTTAGGTCACCAGATGGCAGACACTTAGTTCCACATGTAAAACGAAAGAGTTTTTAAGAATCCAAGAGATGTTTGGGTGTTTGCCAGGGAATTCTGAAAAAGTTGTGGCCCATGCCAAATTAATAGAAAAGACCCATGTTGAGAGAGATTAATATAGAAAACTAAGGAAAAATTAAATCACACCCATCATGCCATTTTTCTCCATGGCAGATTTCAATTATTTAGTTGTCTGGTGCCAATTATTGCATTTATACCACAGTTGGCAATTAACTTTTCACCACACCTGCCAATGGCAGAGAAATTAAATACAATTAACTGCTACACCAACCATTACTCTGTATTTACAAAATTTTAGTCAAATATTGTAATGGTGTTTCTTGACCTATGGGCACTTTTAGCACTCTATTTTAAACAATTATGACTCTATTGGAAATCACACAAGATATGCAATTATATTTACCATGACACCACAACTGAAGGACATATTGATATAAATCAGTTTTGGTTTCCTAGCCAAACTTTGAATCAGATTTTTTTTTCTCTAAGATTAAAGATGTAGAACAGTATTTCTCATTCAAATTGCATTAAAATTTGTTTAAATAGATACCTTGTAACACTTTATTTTACAGTATCCTTGTTACATGTAGTTACTTATGCCAGTCACCCTCGCCAGGATATGGGCCGCAAACTGCAGATCTCCATAGTCCTCTGTCCTTGGCCATTCTTTCCAACTGTTTCCAGGCATCGCCAATCAGCTTTAATAATGTCAGCTTTTAAGTCACGTCACCAGCCACTTGGACGGCCTTTTCTCCGCTTTCCTTGGGGGTTTCACTTCAATGCTTGCTTGTTGATGTTAGTTGGCGGTTTACAAAGGGTGTGCCCTATCCAGCCCCATATTCTCTTCCTGATATCTTTATCAGCAGGGAGTTGGTGTGTCATTTTCCAAAGGTTGGGTATCTGGAGAATCCTTCTGAGACAGCTATTGATGGTTTGAGCCTTCCTGATGGTTATCTTGGTCATCCAGGCCTCCAGGTTTCAGCTCCATAGAACAACACTGACTTCACGTTATTGTTGAATAGGCTGATCTTTGTTGTCAAGGATGTTCTTGAGGTGTATGAAGGCCGCTCTTGCTTTGCCAGTCCTTGCCTTGACATCTGCATCTGTTCTGCCCTGTTGGTCAATGATGTTGCCCAGGACTGGAGTTCTTCCAGGGGACTTCCATTCAGCATGACTGGATCCTTGCTTGAGGATCTTGGGGATCCTACTGATGTAGTGACAACTATTTAATCTCAGATTGGCCTCAATGTTAACAGAGATAAGACATCTCTGTTAACATTGAGGCCAATCTGAGATTAAATAGTTGTCACTACATCAGTCTTCTCTTGCATCTGCTGTTTATCGTGGAAGAGAAGTACAAGGTCCTCAGCAAAGTCCAGGTCCTCGAGCTGGATCCACGAGGTCCACTGGATTCTGTTCCTTGGCTCTCAAGTGGATTCCTTCATAATTCAATCAATGATAAAAAGAAACAGGAAGGGTGTCAACAAGCATCCTTGTTTAACTCCTGTTTTCACCTGGAAGATATTGGTAAGCTGCCCTACATGGATGACTCTACAATCCATTCCATCATAAGATTTTCGAATCAGGTTAACCTTCTTGACTGAGATGCCAGTGTTGAAGGAGCTTCCAAAGGGTATCTTGATCCAAGCTGTCAAGCATCTTCTCATAGTTGACAAAGTTAATGTGCAAGGAGGAATTCCACTCCAGCGACTGTTCGACTATGATGCGGAGCATTGCGATCTGATCTCTGCATGATCTATTCTGCTAGAAATCTGCTTGTTGATCTCAAAACTGTGGGTCAGCAATGTCTTTCATTCTCTCCAGGAGGATCCAATTGATAAACTTCCCTGGTACAGACAGGAGTGTGATGCCTCTATAGTTGGCGCAATTGCTGAGGTCACCTTTCTTGGGGAATTTTACAAGGTATCCCTCCTTCCAGTCTGTATTTTGCTTCTCTTCTTCCCAGATCCTCTCAAAGAAGGCATATAGCATCTCCACTGATGGTTGGACACCATGTCTGCCCCTCTTCTAACTCTGACATCCAGCAGGGATCTCCTAAACTTCTTGCTAATACAGACGTGATCTATATGATTCTCCGACATGCTGTTTGGAGATACCCAAGTACTCTTGTGGATCCATTTGTGGGGAAAGACACTACCTCCAATGACCAGTTTGTTAAGTGCACACGTCTGCAAATCTCTCTCCATTCTCACTTATCGTTTCCAGTCCATGAGTCCCCAGGACTTGCTGGTATCGTGTTATCGATCCAATCTTGGTGTTGAAGTTGCCCATAAGGAAAATAATGTCTCTGTCTGGAAATGTCCCGATCTTCTGCAGTCCACTGGTCTTTGTCCTCTTCTACACTGTCGTTAGTTGGAGCATAACACTGAAAAATATTCAGATTGATCTTCCTTTTCCTGCTCTTGGAAGATGATGTGTTACTATTGTAATTTCAAAAAATTGTGCATAATTATTAAATGCAAACTAATTCTAACCATAACATATAGTAAGTACATGTAGTTCATTATTATTACCTCGGTACTTAAATCTATAATTACACTGTAACATGGACACCTTCAAATATAGTGTAACCAAAAAATGTATCAGGGTTAGATAATTTTTATAATTAAACTGAGTTTTTCCTCAACTCAGTTTTTCTTGCTCAACTTGCTTTGGTCTTAACATTCTCACAACTGTTTTATGAGACTGTTTATCTGCAAAATGCAGTTTAACTCACCCAAAACATTTAATTCATGCTTCACAACATAATTATTGTGTAAGTAAACTGACCAATGCTAAAAAAAGAAATGTCTTTATTGTTGTTGTTATGTGAGCCATACAGGTAAAAATGGTCTGACTGCTTTAAAAGTTAAACATTTAAATGTTTAAATGTTGTTCTATTTTTTTGGTTGACTATTTTATCTAGCTGATTTTGTGTATAACATTAAGATTTTTAAATACAGATTTCAACAGTAGGTTGACTTGAAAAAGTCAATGTTCCACACAGAAAAATATGCACATTTGTATGTATACAGTATTAAGTATACAGAATCAACTTATCAGGTTTGAAAGCCATGTGTATTATTTTTTTTGTAAATTGAAGACAATTGAACTTAGCTACTCATTTGCACACATGGATGTGCCAAAACGTTTGCTTTTTTTTTTTTTTTTTGCTTACATGAATGCAAAATTCAAATCTTGTGTGAACAAGAAATTAACTGTTCAGGGTTATTAACTTATTGTTAAAATTCTGAAAATTAGCAAAGTGATTCTGCACTGTATTGCAGTCTATAGTCATGCAGTTACAGGAAAATAATCAGTGTCAAACATTCAGAATGAAGAATTCAACAATGCCATGATATAAAGCTGGGTGGCATGACAGTGTATATACGGTGCTTCGGAGAATTTGAAATGTGTTTTGCTATTTGCCGGGCTGTCAGTGGATTGGACAGTTTTACATTATTTACCTGTCAGAGGGTTGAAGAAACATGGAGTAATGAATATACAATACAGAATGTGTTCCAATCAACTGAAGAAAATGAAGAACGTATTATTTGCGGGTGTTTTTTAAACTCTGCTTTGAGTTGTTTGCAATTGATGTGCCTTCACAGATGTGTTTAAATTGGCATTGAATGAGTCTCATTCAATCAGAATTTAGTAACTAAACACTTTCTTATCTTAGATGATTCTTAGATTCTTATCTTATCTTAGAATCTTGTTTAGTTAACTCAAGTAACATCATGTAAAGCATTTTTTTTTTGAATAATGCCAGGTAATCAATAATTTGTTAAATTATGAATGAACCTATAATTAAACTTTATTTATTGCACAATACACATTTCTTAATATTAAGCCTAAAACGTGTTTTAATATCATTATTAGTAAGGATAGTATGATCTCTGTTTAATATAAGTCTTTAAATGCAAGATATTTAAAGTGCGCCTAAAGTAAAGCCTACTGGCAATAGTTTCACTTTAGCACAATCAAATATACTTAAGTATATCTTTAGTTGGACCTCAGCTGTCACACTCTCACACCACATGGACTCTTGTTTTCAATCAGTACCGTTCTTCCTTAGTAAGTTTGTTGTCATGGACACTCAATGGTTTCAGCTGTGCACTTATCAATCATCTTGTTATCCTCTCACTATTTAAACTCAGTTCTGTTTGTGTGTTTTTGTCAGGTTTTGTCTATTTGTAGTTGTGTTTGGATGTACCTCGTTGGAGTTACCTTTTGCCATTAAAGTCTGTTGCCATTAAAGGGGTGATGAACTGAGAAATCAAATTTTCCTTGAGCTTTTGACATCTAAGAGGTCATCATATTATAAGAATATCCTGTAAGTTTCAGAACTGAAAACGTCCTTGTTAGTCCAATAAAAGCTTTTATTGACACCAGGCTCAGCAAACGACTCGTTTTTCAAAGTGCGGAACTATGACGACAAAGAGGATAAAACACCACCCCCGCAGAAGAAGATCAACGCCTACTTCAACACGGTTTAGCCCCGCCCACCGACTCGCGCATTACACTCATAGCTAAATAACATAGGCCTACCTCGTGATGACAAACCGGATCGAGCTAGCAAGCAATAAACATGCCGTTTACAAAATATTGTGCAGTGCCTGGTTAGCGACAGTCGCTGCATAAGCTTCCTCTGGATTCCAATAGGAATGCAACTTTTATTTTTAATGACGTTCCAGCTGATGTGGGTAAAACATTGTCCGTTTGTTCGCTTCATTTCACTGAGGATTGCCCCACGTGCACTGACGAGTGAGTTGAAACTCATTATAATTAGAGATGTTCCGATACCTTTTTTTCCTTCCCGATACCGATTCCGATACCTGGACTCAGGGTATCGGCCGATACCGAGTACCGATCCGATACCTGGGTGTGTGTGCATCTATACAGCTGCAATTCATACTAGCACTGTATGAATTGATAGAATTATTTTATGGTGTGCTTCAGACTGATCCCTTAGGTAAACATGAACAAATACATGTGAACTAGAATATTTTGCAGCCACACATCTAATACTGTAAACTGAAAAGGGTATTTTAGTTTTACAATATAACTGTATAAAAAAAGTGCAACAAATAAGTCTAGGAATCTAAAAAATTGTATATGAATAATATAAGAAAATAATCTCTTTATAACCTAAAGTCCAGAAACAATTTTGTTGAATAAACGGCATTTTATTTTTGACGGCGGCTATTCATCCAGAACAATAAACTCGATCATTTTGTCAGTTATATTTATTGCTCTTTGGCTGTCTTCTGAAAACTTTTCTCTTTGTTTGAATGAAGCTTCAGAGATTGTTGATTCTAGCGCGGCTCGTTCTTCTCTGCCCTTGCCTGTGTGTAACCCTCATGTTCTGCGGGGTGACGCGTCTTCAAATGCTTTAAGTTAACTTACTCGTGTTGAAATTGCTAATACTTGTTCCACCCCTCGAAATCGCCGTTTTACTAGCTGGTTGGTCCAGTCTGAAATACTGCCAAACACAAACAGCGGACGTACAGCTGCTAGCGTGCGCGCGCGCGTTTTCTTCTTCGGTGATCTCAACAGTGGTTGCTTGCTTGTGGCAACAGCACAACTTCCTGTGTTGCCACAAGCAACCACTGTTTAGAGCAGCGAAGAAGAAAGTTCGCGCGCGTTTAGAGCAGCGAAGAAGAATTGATCTCCGATTTGCAGCGTTAAGCAAAGCTCGCGTGCATAACTAGGTATTGTTTAAGAAAATGGTATCGGATCGGTACACGGGTAGAAGTACTCGCCGATACCGATGCCAGAATTTTTATTGGTATCGGCGGCATTTCCGATACTAGTATCGGAATCGGAACAACTCTAATTATAATATGCAAAACTGTTATCCACTCACAGCAGTGTGCGTTTACTTCCAAGTCTTCAATGCGAGACGCCCATAAAAACCGAGCGGTTTTGAGCTAGGCTCAAAACTAGGGTAGAACATAGCCTATTACTTATTCATTTTGATGTTTTTGAATGTAAAAAACAAGCGAACGTCATAAGTTGACCTCAGACAACAATATAAAAAAATTGAAAAAGCCAGTTCATGACCCCTTTAAAGCCTGTTGCCTTCTTTATCATCTTCGTGTTGTTCGTGTGTTTAGTCTCTCCCACACAACACGTGACATCAGCACTATTCAAAGTATACTATTCCAAGTATACTACTATTTCCAAGTATACTAGTACAATTGCAGAGTATTTATATTAATTTACATAAATATGTTAATGTATGCGTTATATATTTAGCATAAAAGGTATTTCAAGTATTTTAGTATATTCTTTTTTTCACAAGGATATATATTTGATGTATTTCAATATATGTACCTTACCTTTATATACAATTACTCATACTGTTATGTAATCATTTTTGTGACACCACCCTCCCCTGTGGTTCAGTATAAAAGAGATTACAGAGTTGAAAGCTACTTTTCTCAGACAGAGAGAAAATACACACACACACGCTCTCTTTGAGAATAAAGTCATCATTGTGTATAATGAATTGTTCCCAGCGTTGAAGGTAAGCTGATTATGCTGGTTTTACTCACCTTGTGTCAGTTATCCCTCTATGACGATGGACAGAAAGAGACATACACTGAGGAAAAGATCCAATTACAACCCATGCTGAAAGTCCTAGCTCTGCAGGCGGAGTAGAAAGGCCACAGGAAAACTCTGCAATGCACACCGATGGGCTTGTGAGGTCAGGGGGCGGCATGAGTCAAAGGCAAGTCTGAAACGGTCCTTCTTTAGAGGATGAAAAGAACCACAGTGGCTGGCTGTACATTTTTAATCTTGTTAGCACCTGTATGCGATGACCTTTATTGTGACAGATGTTTTTAAGCTCAAGTCTTTTTGTGCTTTCACTGTGCTAAGAGCAGAGCAACTTGAAAAGATCCAGGGCACAAGGTGCTGATGCTAAATTTAACACAATAAGATTGTTTCTCCTTCAAGGTGGAGGGATGTTGACAGATGAACTGTGTTTTAGCTTTCTTTTCTTTTTTTATATGGAAGATCTACGGAACTTTTCCAACAATGCACAACAAACACAATGCTTATAGAAACAGTAGTTTTAGGATGTGTGACAGCATCCTTGAATTGAACTTCCCTGACTGATTTGAAACGCATAGGCAGGAACTCATTTCATATTAAGATCACAGGAGACTTGTCTCAAAGTTGATTTCAAAATGGGCGACAGACAGAGGAACAACGTAATAACATCACGCATGAGATGATATCTCTATTGTTTTACCAAGACCGCAATGAGATGTGTGTTGAACAGATATTTGAAGACCCCCTGAAAAGGTCTCCTCAGATGTTTTTCCCTCAGAAGAGTCAGAGAAGAGTTGATTTCTCATCAAATTATGCAAAGAACAAATGATCTGAGCTATGCTATCCATGTGAAATCTATACCTCTAGTCCTACTGTATGTTCCCAATTGGCTCATTTGTATTGTTCTTTGCAGTTAATTTTAAGACAAACAACTTAGACAAAGTTGACTGTCTAAAACAAAATGAAGGAACTTCCTTTAAATCTTCTATAAATAATTAGAGAAAAATAAATAAAAATAGCCCTAAATATTATTAGAAAATTAAATGTTTTCAACACTACTAGCCCTATCACACACTCCTTGCACTGCAGTGCCAGGTGCAACAAAATAGTTTTTTGATAGTTTCCTATTTAGACCTATTTCTGTTTTAATGTGCGTTTACCACACTGACTGATGGATAAAGCCACATATCTTACCATGTTTGACAGTTAACACCGACTTATATTAACTTTATCTGATGACTGGTTTCCACAGTGGTGCTACTGTTCACACACAAAATCCCCAAGTGTGCTGTGGAGAGTCCCATTTTAGTGGGATCTCAGGGGAACTCTTGGCCACTTCCCTGAACACTGATGTATCCCTAGAGTGGAGCTATACTATATCACATCAGACTTGTATTGAATTTGTGACCGCTTACAAATGTACTTTCTCACAGTAGATTAAACACTGAACATCAATAATGTGAGCCCAAATTAAATATCATGTAGCACTTATCTGACAGCTTGTTGAACTCCGATACTGTATTTTGTTTTGAGCTGATGTTACTTGTAACATCACAGATAAACATGAAAGTGTTGAAATTAAGATGTCCAAAATTGTTAATGGTACGAGATTGCATTGTTACTCATCCAGCGTATCAAAATGAAGGATATGTTGAACATATAAAGTACTTTCAGAAGTTTGTTATTTTCTGGTCATCTGAAACGCAAGTCAGAGACATGCCTCATTGGAAGCATGAATTTTCAACTCTGAAACTTTCTAAACAAAGTTGCAGAGGAGTTTGTTCATCTAGTCCTCTCAATCACAGTGCATGCAGTGCAAGCGACTGCTTACCTCAACCACCCAATTGCATGTTTTTTTTATATATATATATATGTCAACTACATATTAACTAACCTTTAACCCTTTAATTTGCAGTATTTTTTGAGCTCCTCTATAAAACACTGTAATCCCTACCAGTCTGTTTACCTTGCAATCAATGCAGGCTGATTGGGAAAACATGCCTATGGCAATATTTCTGCTAAATGGTTTCTTTTAAGTTTCACAACACATTGTATTGTATTGTATGAAGTATTGCAGCAGTTTGAAAAATGACATGTCTGGTGAATGGCTGGTTTATTTCTCAGAATTGCGAGATGTAAAGTCAGATTTGCGTGATATAAACTCAAAATTGTGTGTTATAAAGGCAAAATTGCGAGATATAAACTCACAATTGCGTGTTATAAACTCAATTATCTGGGAATAATTTACCGCTGGATGGCGTGATTGACCAATCAGAATAAATTATTCCACAGAGCCATGTAATAAGATTTTATAACACACAATTTCGAGTTTAGATCTTTGTGATCAATTGCGAGATATAAAGTCCAATTCTAAGGAAAAGACTGACTTTTTTCCTCAGAATTGTAAGTTCATATCCCACAATTCTGACTTTATAACACACAATTATGAGACAAGATGTCAGAATTGTGAGATAACAAGTCACAATTACCTTTTTAATTTGTATTCTGTGGCGGAAACATGCTTCCATAGTAATATGTATAGACAGCCTATTTTTGTCTTTTTTTTTTTTTTTTACAATTTTCCAATGAGCCTGTTGTTACCTGTTATCAAGTTTCAAAGATTGAATGAAAATGTGAACTTGTGAATAGACTACTCTTGTGATGTCAGGATCCATTTCTCTTCACAAGTCATTAAAGGTGCCCTAGAATGTGAAATTGAAATTATTTTGGCATAGTTAAATAACAAGAGTTCAGTACATGGACATGACATACAGTGAGTCTCAAACACCATTGTTTTCTCCTTCTTACTTAAATCTCGTTTTTGAAAAACACCCCTGAAAAACAGGCGAATCTCTATAACACAGACTGTGACGCAACAGTCGGGATCATTAATATGTACGACTCCAAAAATTTGCCAAATATGCCAGCCCATGTTCAATGACAGGCGGAACTGCGCAGCCGAAGCATGGCAGTTGTTCAGTGTTTGGATGTACAAATGAACACAAAGGAATTTAGTTCCTTCATCCGAGCCTCTGAAGAAACAATGGGTTAATTGTATTTTCTCTGGAAATTTCCAAACATTTTGCAGAAGACGCGACGAGACTGTTTCCTCAACTTGGGCCAATACAGAGCTGGCCTGGATCGATCGAGCTACCAAGCAACACATTCTGAATGTGTAATTGTTCAAGTTCAGACAGGTAATCTTTCTCTCAAAATCGTTCAATACTGTATTTACATCATCGTGTTTGCATTGGTGAAAGCATTAGAGAGAGTGCAGAAACTGCGTTGCAATGATAAGATCTTTATTCTCGCGATCAACACACTGTCATCTGTTTGCTCAATGCTCATCACGGCAACATTTTATGTGATGGGAATAGATCTAAATACTTTAAAAACATCTCACGATTCGTTAATCTCGATAGCTGTAATAGTAAAAACGTATAATATCTGTAGTAAAAGTATTCGAGAGAGTTTCACATGTAATACGTAGCTATTTCATATGCAAGCATGTCAGCCAATCACAGCAGAGGCCGGTTACACACAGCAGACACGCCCCTTGAAACAGAGCGTTTGGGCTCAGGGCTAAAATCAGGCTTGGAAAAATGCCTTTTATTTCTAAATTATGACTATTTTTGATCTAAAAAACATACTAACATTATAAGGGCAACCCAGAAAACATTATACAATAAAAATAAAAACCATTCTAGGGCACCTTTAAGTTAATAAAGGTAACACCAACATAAATAGAATTTATGTGGGTCAAAAACTGAACTTGACCTTAATTTTAGGTTTAAACTGTTAATTTAAAATATATTTATTTAAATTTTTTCCCAATGGCAGATTCTTAAACATCTGGTCTGCCAGCTCATCCAACATGTGCTCAAACCTCTAAAACTACCAAAACATCCATCTTAAGACTAGCCAGGATGGGAAACCAGCTAACCACAACTGGCTGATTTACTCAGCAGGGAAACCAAAGATCAAAAGAGCTCTTAAAGCCACCATGACATCAATATGGACAATTCTTATTTTCTCATGGAACAGCATATCTTCTCTGATGACATGTTCATTGACGCAAGGGCAAGGACAATAACCTCTCCCCTCCATAAACCTGTCACTCACTCGAGATTGCAGCAACAAACAACAACGATCCAATGAGCCAATCAATTCCAGATCGACAAAATCAAGTCACAAATGTTCTTGATCAAGAAGCTGTTTCATTTGCATATGTCACAATAGGGAAGAAAAGACAATCACAACTTCCATTTCATGCCGTCTTTTAAACTCTGCAAACGCACTCATTAAACCTCAGGCAGTATCTGTTTGAATAGAAGGGCTTATTTGGTTGGGTTGAGAGTATTCTTTATCTGTTTGTTTTTCTGTTCCTCTCCCCTTTTGTTTCCAACATGGAAATTGTGTGTATGTTTGTCATCGTCTTTGTTCATGGTTATTTGGGCTGGTGTGATGTTTTCCCTCTCCCATTACTCCACACGTAATTAAAAGCCAGAAGCGTCTTCATTTCCTGTGCCATCAAAATCCGCTAACCAGTAGCTCTACGGTCAGCAGAAAGCATCAGTGTGTGCACAGATGAAAACACAGATGACCATCTAAAGATATTTGCCTTGAACTCTTGCAAGTTGACAGTAATTTAAGTTTACTTACCACCACCACTTTACCAAACCACTGCAGAGGAAACATCTCTGGATGACACATACATTTTTTTTTTATTCTCCAAATATAAAATATGACATATTATAATTATTATAATTATTTATAACATTTAAATTTATACATTCAGCATATTAATTGAAATCAACTTACAAATGAGGAACATCTTGAGGAATAAATATAAACTAAGTAAACATACTGATTAAAACAGTGCATATTTTAATAATGCATAAAATATAGTAGATATATATGCTTAGTGTAATATATAAAAAATGAAAAAATATTAAAATATTAAAAAAATTTAAATCTTTTAAAAAATCTAAAAATATTATAATAATAATTTAATAAAAATAATAATGAAAATTTATTTCAGGACCTAAAACTAATCTTATTACATAATATTCATTGAGAAGACACTTAAGGTACTCAGCATGTTGTATTATGAATACCTAACAAAGGCCCTTAGCCGTGACTATCCGATCCTGTTTTAGCAGCATAAATAAACTTCAGATCACAAGAAAAATGATAGACAGAAGAAAGGCGGCAATTCTTTCTCTATTAAACTCTAGCTGACAAAGTAAAGCAAAGACTGTAAATCTGAGGCAACAAAAGAACCATCTCTCCTTTATTTAATCAGAGTCTGTGAAACAATAAAGAGCTTTGAATCAAGGCGAACGTGCTGGTATTAGAGAGTTGGTGTTTTGGATGTGTATGATTGATGATTGCAGTTTACAGGGGATGTTGATTAATAGGCAGATTAGAATGGACTGATGCCAAAAGCTCCTCTCTGAAGGTAATGAATCTCATGTTGAGCTTCTCAAAAAACGGCATGGTCTTTGATAAACACTTGCTGATGTTAATATTCTCATCTGCTGCCATAAAATCATGTTCAGCCTCTAGAGTAACCAATGTTAAGTGCATTAGAAAAATGGGAATGATTGCACTGATTGACAGTGATTGACTGCTGCACTTTTTAGGAATGTGTTGATGTTTCTGTGAAGGGGAGAGGGTTTGGGAGCTTAGTGTTGACAGTCAGTCCATTGCTGATACTGTAAATGCTGTAGATGCTACACTGTTACGTAAAAAGCCAGTTCTTCACTGTTGTCGATTCAAATAAAACCATGTATTCTGACAAAATCAGGTTTTGACTTTTGATTCCACTTTTTAACTGCTGACTTATAACACACTAGAGAAGTCTCTGACTAAGCATTTGTCAGACTCGTAGGTGTGGAGAAAGCTGGGCCAGTTTGAAATCAAACAAAAATGAAGCAAATATGATTTCTCAAAACATACAGTAAATGGACTTGCATGTCTGTAATTCTCATTGATCACCTGATGCCTATATGAGAGTGTGTGGCTGCTAAAAAGTTTTATTTCCCATAAAATTGTTTAGGAGAAACATCGGAAATGCTATCGATACAACGATGAGATATAAATGAGAATCACAACTAAGTATCCTGCGCTTAAAAGAAGCGGTAACACTTTACTTGAAGGGATGTGCATAAGACTGACATGACACCTTCATAATCATGACATGGCAGATGTCAAAAATATGAAGGACGTCTTATGCATGTTTATGACAACTGTCATTAAGTGTCATTCGCTCAATTATGACATTTTTAATGCAAACATGACATTGTTTGAGATGTCTTTGTTATGACAACTTGACATAAACCAATACATTATAACCTGTCAGTGTCTTTGTCATGACAACTTGACATTACCAAGACAACATGAATTGTCCTAAACATGACATAGCAGATTAATTATCAAACTTAAGAAACCACTTAGCTTTATGGGTTAACATTTCATTAAACTGTCAGGTTGTTGGTTTTGACATTGGCTGTCATGAGGCCATTATAACTGTGTCATGAATGTGTTTCTTGACCTCAACTACAGTGGTACAAATGTAATTTGTCATTAAAATGTCATAATGGCTTCATGACAGCCAATGTCAAAACCAACCACATGACATGTTTAATGACATGTTAACCCATAAAGCTAAGTGGTTTCTTAAGTTTGATAATTAACCTGCTATGTCATGTTTATGACAGGTTGTGTTGTCTTGGTAATGTAAAAGTTGTCATAACAAAGACATCTCACACAATGTCATATTTGCATTAAAAATGTCATAATTGAGCGAATGACACTTAATGACAGTTGTCATAAACATGCATAAGACCTCCTTCATATTCACGACATGTGTCATGTCATGATTATGACGGTGTCATGTCACTCTTATGCACACCCCTTCAAGTAAAGTGTTACCAAAGAAGCTACCACTGAGCAATACATTTTTCCTCTGATCTGCTTACGCTGCTGCGACAGAGCAAATAAAAATACTTCTGCTAAGACACAATAGATATGCTGCAACATGCATGTAATATATGCTGTTGTGCCTGTACATAGACATACATAAACAGATGTAGACAGGCTGTCCAGAGGAGGAAGAGAAAACTGATATATTACAGCAGATCATGGATGGAAGTATAAAGCCTAAAGTATACTTTCCTCCTACGTCCCACATTCCACTCCAAGTCAAGTCACCTTTATTTATGAAGTGCTCTATACAATACAGATTTTTTCAAAGCAGTGATAACATTTCGGCTGTTGTTCAGCTGAAGTCAGTTCAGGGTTGATCATCAATTCTTTAATTAGCTCATTTAATCTATAAAGTAGTTCTGCAAAAAAAAAAAAAGTTCAGTTCAGTTCTCATACAACAGCATCAGTACAGTCAGATCAATAATAGTGTTGAATATTAAGTGTCCCCAACTGCAAGCCAGAGGCGACAGTGGCAAGGAACCCAAACTCCATCAGGTGAAGAATGGAGAGAATAGAAACCTTGGGAGAAACCAGGCTCAGTCTCCTCTGGCCACAGAACGAAAACGGTGTCATTATGATTCATCACGCTGGTGTGGAGCCGAAGCTGGCCATAGGGACTGTGCGGAGAAACTGTCTGGCTCTTGTGGTCTCAGCTGAGGATCTGTGCCGGTGACTGTCTTGTCAGCAAGGCCTTCACAGGGGATTGTCTAGTAGACATGGTCTCCGGTCCCACTATCTGATCTACGGTAACCGCGGGATGACGATGAGATAGACTAATATTAGTGTTGATGCTAATCTTCTTAAGATGTTACAAGTACATCGGGTGCGATATGAAGTGTTGTTTGACGTAATTTTACAGACTTTCTGTGTGACGTAATTTTCGTCATCTATATGGTCTGCCAACCGGATCTCACAGCAATTCGTAAGTTTTTTACGTGGTGGCTAATTCGTTCGAATTCATACGACCTCACTCGTATGATTTTTTTCTAAATTGTACATATTTTATAACGAGTTACCCAATTTGTATGAATTCGTACGAATGACCTACCCCTGACCCCGCCACTAAACCTACCCATCAACTGTGGTTTAGATAAATCGTAGAACTCACTAGAGCTGAGCACAATTAATTTGTTGCTGAAATGATATAGTGCGATATTGCAGCCCGTTCTCATCCCAAGGCGTAATATAATGACGCTTTTGCCAAAGCGTCTATATCAAACGCGCATGGTACCCTTTAGCGTCAATATGAGACGCCGATATATATGGGTCAGAAGGCGCCTCCTAGCGGTCTAACCCTAACCCTACACCATACCTAAACCTACCCATCTCTCTGCGTGTTATATTGACGCTAAAGGGTTCCATGGGCGTTGGATTTAGACGCTTTGTCAAAGTGTCAGAATATGACGCCCTGGGATGAGAATGCGTTGGATATTGCTTTCAGGTCTACCCTAAGGCAACAGCTGAGAAACTCAACAAGATTTAATGAACAGGTGTGTTTCCCTTTCTTTTATCACACACACACACACACACATACAGACAAAATACACACAGGTAGAGAATACACTGGATTATTTTTAAATCAACATTCTATGTGTAATATACAGTGATATATTTGTTGTACATGAGGAGGTTCTCACAAGGGCTTTCAGTAACTGTAGGAGTTTGAGTCAAAAGTTGAAAACTGAACAAAAGTTAGTTTTCTCTAGCTGTGAATTTGTATGTTGGCTTGAAAAAACCCAATTCGTATGAATGACCCACCCCTGACCTCGCACCTAAACCTACCCATCACTGGGGTTTAGACAAACCGTACAAATTTGAATCTCTGTTTCAGTGTCCATGCTGACTTGTGCGTGGATAACAATGCATGTGATTTGAGTGGTCCACTTAAATGTACTAAGCCCCAAAAGGGACAAAGTATATTTCAATGCATTTGCGTTCTTTTGCAAAAGTTTGGCATTCCCTTAGAATCTTTCCATTCACTTGCAAAATCTTTGCTCAGAAGTTTTTTTGGGGAATGTAAACAATTTGCCAGTGAAAGCAAAGCATTTTCGAGAGAATGCAAAATCGCACAAAGTTTTCAGCTCCCATCTCATTTATCACCATGTCCCTTTAGGAGATCCGTTCCCTTTAGCGCCTATCCACCCTCATGGTCAAAGAATTATACCTTAAAAAGGCTTGCACGCTGAACTGAACTAAAGTGGGATGCGGAAAATGAAGTATACCCGAGTCATAAGAAGCATGCAAGCCAAGACAAGACCTACACTGCAAAACATATTTCTTGAAGTTGAACATAAAACAAAGATTTTCGGAATAATTCAGTAACACTTTATTTTTAGGTGACTTAGTTACACGTTACTACATGTACTGTACAGTTACAGTTACGGTTAGGGTTTGGTTTAATTTACTGTTATTACTATAGTAAGTACATGTAGTTTCTACACCTTTTTTTCAGTGTATCAGCTCACGCCATGAAGTACACAAGACATCTTGCTGAAAGATTACATATAAGAAAAATAACCTTTCAGCTTGCACCATACAGTTTCATGACTGAACCTCAAGTTATTTGTGGTCAGCATGTTGGTGATTTTGCTGAACACAGTCTAGCACCCAGAGCAGGTGTTCACCTAAAGTAGGTGCAGTGCAATGTAGTACATCTGTCTGGTACATCAGCTTTTGGCTCTTCCTTTTCTGTTTCAGTAAACAATGACATCCAGACTCAATATGAAGAGCTGAGCGCAATTAATTTGTTGCTGAAATGATATAGTGTGATATTGCTTTCAGGTCTACCCTAAGGCAACAGCTGAGGAACTCAACAAAAAGCATGGGGGTGTTCAACAAGATTTAATGAACTGATGTGTTTCCCTTCCTTTTATCACACACACCACATACAGACAAACTACACACAGGTATGAGAATACACTTATTTTTTTTAAATCAACATTCTATGTGTAATATACAGTGATATAGTTGTTGTACATGAGGATGTTATCACAAGGGCTTTCAGTAACAGTAGGAGTTTGAGTCAAAAGTTGAAAACTGAACAAAAGTTTATTTTCTCTTGCGGTGAATTGGTTTGGCTTGAAACAACTCCATTACTGTCTTAAATTGGAACGTTTTGTGAATGAAATAATGTTTAGTGTTTTTCTTTTGTCTTATTTTTCTTAGGCAATTTGATACTTTTACCATGATAAAAGAATAAAAGTCTTATGTGATTAACATGGCATGGGGTACAGTATACCCCGTGTACCCAGTATACCAGTATACAGTTAATTATACAGTATAATGACATAATTTATTATGTGAACCATTGCACAGTCATTAATGAAACTTGATTGATCTATACAACGTTCTCTTAATATAATTAACAATTATGACAGGGATTTTAAGTGTAAATAAAAAATGTGATGTTAGTTAGAATTGTGCACTTCAGTCAGCAATAGGCTTTAGAAAGGAATTTCACAGTGGCAGAGTAATACAGAATCACATGAATTATAAAATAACTGCAGAAATTGCATCTTATGACCGTTTTACACAGTTTCTGACAGACTAACCTTAAAGTAGTCAACGCAGGAGGAATATAGCACTTTGCCTTTAAATTATGTATGGATCTGCTCTTGCTACAATGTTCATGTTAGTTATATATACTGATACTGCCACCATTCTGTTCTGTTCAGTTTTATTCATGGACTTTTAGTTTGTAATTCTTCAGTTCCTGTGTTCCTTTGTTTGAGTTTCCCGCCACCTATCTGTAACCATGGACACTAACTATCCACATAGCTGTTGATCATTCAGCTCATAACCATTGCATATTTAAGTTCCCCATCCTTACAGTCTTTGTCTGATCATGTCCACGGTAAGTTGTGTTTTGCTAATGCCGGTTTGCCTTTCTTTTGAGTCTATTTGACATTAACGTTGGGAACTTTATTCATGTCTGGCTGCAAGCAAGCACACTGTGACAGATACAATTCACTGTAAAAATTAATTTTGATGATTTGTTATCACAACTTTTTATATTTTGTCAAATCAACTTAGATAATTAATGTAGTTCAGATAACATAATATTTTGAGTTTCGATTTATAAAACCAATCTCCTTTGTTGTATTAACTCAAATTTTTAATTTCAATGAACTAAAAATTTTAAGGCAACCAGGTAACTTACTTTTTTAAGTTAATCCAACTTTTTTTTTGACAGTGTATCAATGTATGGACACTTTCTATGTATAATCTTTATCTTTTTAAAGACTGACATTTTTGGAACCTTTGCATGACAGGCCAGTTCAGTACTCTTGTTTATTCAGTAAATTATGACACATTTATTAAAATGTTGTATTAATATAATTCTACTCACTTTTTATTGTATGAATGTCAGCAAACCTAAATAAAAACATGGCTGCTAGAACTATATGCAGAAATACCTGGGTGTACCTACAGGTATTATAGGCATTAAATAGCTATTTTCAACATTTAAATCATTTATTTGTGCTCAAGTGATTTGTATTCACAGATTTTTTTCTTATCATATGACGCGTTATGCATGATTTTATACATATACACACCATTTTCTTTCCTTCCTTCCTTCCTTCCTCCTTTCCCTTTCCTCCCTCCCTTCCTCCTTCCTTCCTTCCATAAATCAAGATAAATATCACTAACTAGCAGACTAACAGTTTCATATTGACTTGATATCATACTGTACATACAATGCTTGCTATGAAATTAAACCTAGCATACAAAGAAAACTGCCATTTATCTCCTCCACTGTTATTCCACTTTTACAAAAAAGGATGAAAGAAAGATACATCTGCTCGTGATGTTCATAAAACTGACACAAACAACTGAATTCTATGCACTGTATATACACTGACATTGTTGCTAGTCTGATTAAATAAACAAGTGAGATTGTGAAAAGTGTTTTAAGTGAATTTATTTTCTACAGTCCACAGAGCCAAAAGTGCAGATACTTGAAAAAAAACACCCACCTACGAATACTAATGAGATCACGTTGGCTCTTGAAATGTGTGGGCTCATCATTTCCCGTTAGGTCACTTACAGAAACAGGAGTCAGGTCATAAAAGTAGCTTTCTTCAGAAACTTCAGCACATTTACACGCATTTTTTTGATATCAGCTGGGGAGGACAGTATGACATTGGACAAAAGGGAATAGTCTTCATCTTCCTCTCGCTATGTGTTCGATGAAACAGCGCTGGATTGGCAGATGGAGTGAGAAATAAAAGAGTGTGAAAGAGAAGTCGAGAAAGAGCTGTCTCCCTCAGCGTGCCGTTCCCGCTGCGAGGATCAGAGGAGACAGAGTGACACGGGAATGAATCTGCCGCAGACGGGACGATTCCCTGAGGTCTTGTCAACTGCAGGATTAGACCCTCACTCCCCCTGCCGTTTCATGAAGCTTCTGAGGGGAAAATAGGTAAATCGAGCGAGGGATGCCTTTCCAGTTCTGTCTGATTCCAAAAAGGGCCCTTGACTCGACTGTGGCCCTGTACAGGGGCCGCACTCACAGTCTCATCCTGTCATCGTTAATTGGCTGTCATACCTTTTTCCTGGGACCTTGTTTTTTCTCCCGTCCAATGTTCTTTTTCTTCTTTTTTTTTCTTGTCTGTTTTTTTTTATTTCTATTATTTGGTTATTTTCCCCCCCTATTAAATAAGAGAAGAAATGACACAAATTTTTACATGGTTTGAGCAGAACTATTTGAGTAGAGCTATTTGGTGTAAACTTTCATGGGAAAACCAAACCCACTTGCCACTTGAAAGACAAGGTGAGGGCATGACCATCGGGAATATGTCGTAAGAATCACAGAGGGAATTTGAAGGAATTGTTCTATTGTTTTCCATCTTGTCTCTTTCACCTTCTGTCTATGCATGGCAAAACTCCACTGACTGTAAGGCTAAACCCCTTTTTTTTTCCTGTGATGCTATCAAGAAGAATTGGATACAACAAAACTCAATGTCATAAATTTCCCAGATGTGGGTAATTTCAATATCCTTGCATAACGTGTCTATTTGTTGAAAAACAAACCCAAAGCTAAGAGAGAGTGGAGTAATATTTAAAAAAAATTATTCCATAACTACTGATGACAGACAGCTTGGCTTTGAGAAGGAAAAAAAATAAGCTGTGTGTCTCATAGCCAATTGAGATGTGTCAAGTTTGAATATGTAGAACTTCAAATAAGATTTGAATGCTGATGTGGTGGGGAATAACATTTGCAGTAAATAACAACTTAAAATAGCTTAACTCACTCAACAAATGAAAATTCATTATTTACTCAACGTCATGTCATTCCAAATCTGAGTGCTGTTATTGTTTCCATGGATCACAGAATAATTTTTTCCTCTATCTTCATCCTGCTGTCTTTATCCTCCATAAAATTACAGTTTATAGTGACATTGACAGACCAATCAGCTGTTCAGTCTCCAAAAAGGATTAAAAGCTCCATAAATGTTGTCTATATTTAGCTTGTTATTCTCTGAAAAATATTTCAATGCACTGGACCTGCAACTCTTCCTTGGAGCTTTACAAGACCTAAAGAACTAGTCGTGAAGACTACATTTATGGTGCTCTTGTAGTTTTTGCGGTGTCTGCAGTCACTGGTCACCGAATGTATAACCATATATGTTTAATATATAATATATAAAGATGAATGTATATATGTATGAACTATATACACTAAGAATGAAATATATGAAATTAATACACTAAGTGAAATATAGATATTTAATGTAGCTTCAGAAGCTCAAATTTAAGGAGGCAGGTGGCAATAAAATAGATTTCTAAACTTAAAATAAATTCGGATAAAAAAAAGTTTAAATAAGTTTCAAAGTTAAAAAAGTTTCAAAGTTAAATTAAACTAAAATACTTCTTAAATACATATACTTTTTTAATTTTAAAAAATCTGTATTAGCAATATATTTATTTGGCCATTTGAAAATATGTATGCAAACTATATTTATTTGAAAATATATTTGAAAATATGTATGCAAACTAAATATATTGTTCTATATGGGATTCTTGGATTTTTTTTTGTGTGCATATATTCATATATAATTCATACTTTGCATTGTGAAGTTGGCTATAGTGCTGTAAGCTTTCTTCCCACAGGGACTCACATGTGGTGTCGCAGTGGCATACGGCTCTGATCAAACTAGTTAGAGAACATCTGCACACTCTCACCCATAAGGCACAACATACTAATTGCAATTTCAGGCCGTATGTTCATTTTCTAATACCACTAATCAATAGTTGTTTTTCTTAAAGCAGCAGATGTTGCTGGTAATCTTTTAGATGTTATGTTTGGGTTGATGCAATGAGAGTAATATCAGAATAAATGATATCAATCTCAACTTTGAAGTGGACCCTCTTTTTTCTTTTTCCTCATTTATTATCACCAAAAAAAAACGTATTCAGTTTATATGATCGATAATCTCTCTCTCTCTCTCTCTCTCTCTCTCTCTCTCTCTCTCTCTCTCTCTCTCTCTCTATATATATATATATATATATATATATATATCAGCCAATGTATTTAAAAATATATATTACATACAACACATACACAATATATTGACCAAAAAATAAATAAATACAGAGTGAATATGTTTTGAGTTTGTTTCCCTCATCCCATTGGCAAATTATATAATACAACAGTAATTCATCAAAGGATGATTATAATTGGGCATATATACACATGTTAAGGGGTATTTAATAACACTTTCTATGTTTAAAACAGACATAAAACATTTAAACATTTCTAGTAAAGTGGATTCTAAAACAACACAGACCGCTTATGCGACACTGTAAGAGGTCACAGTTTATTATTAGTAATTTCCCTCCCGAGCATTTTATAGTTGACAAAGGGTAATAATTGCACATATAAAATTGTTCACTAATTAAAATTTTACATTTACATTAATACAAACCTCCAACATTCCAATTTGAACCAGGCAGTGCGTATTACTGCGTAATAGATTATTGAATGTCTTTGGTAACACTTTATATTACGACCCGCAAACAACTGCGTAAGTAAACCGAAATTACGGTGTACGTTTCTGTAATTATAGTGTACTTCCGTGTAGGTATAAGAGAACAATATGTTCAGTTTTGGGTAATAAAGGGGTAACAAGCGCCACTTTAATTTACAGCCTGCAGGAGTTACACTTACCCTATAAATATACAGTTGAAACGGGTAACAAACACTACTTACTATGTAACAATACGAAACAACACTATTTGCACAGTAATTTCAGAGAAAGGTACTCTTATTATAAAAAAATAATAATTTTTTTTTAATTACACAGTATATTTGCCCTGACATTTAAGTGTCATTGCAATAGGTAAGTACTAAGTACTACATGGTACATTATAAATTAAAATCATAGCAGAAACTTTTTTTTTTTTTTTGCTTAACGTTAAGTATAGTTTAGTAAGAAAAGCCAATAAATAAAAATTTTATCATACTGTGCTTACACACAGCCATATACGTATATATACGTTTAATTTACAAACCACAGATGTCAAAATTACCCAGTAACTACATTGCACAAGAACATATTTTGCCAGAAATGTGATAAAAACTTTCGGTAACACTTTATTTTGATGGTCCCTTTTAAACATTCTGTTGACTATAAGTTACTTTGCAACTATATGTCAACTAACTCTCATTAGAGTATTAGTAGACTCACAGCTTAATATCTGCATATACTTTATTGTGATGGTCCTCCAACAGACACTCTACTGACTATAAGTAACTTTTCAACTACATATCAACTTAATCTAACCCTAACCCTACCAGTCTATTAATACTCTACTAACACTCTAATGAGAGTGAGTAGACATGTAGGAGCAATGTTACTTATAGACAACAGAATGTGTTAAAGGGACCATCAAAATAAAGTGAAACCAAACTTTCATATACAACAGACGTACAATTTTTGCCTGGAATATATTAACAGAATACCTGTAAGTTTTAAAATAATTACATTATAAATAATTTGCTTGTATATCTGCTTGTTACCCCTTTATAACCCAAAACTTAACATAGTGTTTCCTTATACCTACACGGAAGTACACTATAATTACAGAAACGTTTACTCTTTATGACTGTAGAGAAATATGAAATATCATACTGTATGTAGTGCTATGGTAAAAAAAATGGCATAAACAGTCAAATGTGTGCCTGTGAATTCTGTAAATGTGCATGTATCTCCTCTAGCTTTTTGTTAAATGTCTCTGTGTGTTATTCTGACAACGGCAACAGAAGCCCAGCAGATATGTCAAGTCAAACTGGAAAAGCCCACAACTCAGATGAGAGATTCTTGATGTGGCGCCGCTTATCATTGGGGTTTTGCAAGACCGCTGACTGCATCATGACACACAGCCTAATCCAATACTTTCAGACTTTGTCATTTCAATTGCCCTTCTCTGATAACAGCATCCATGCGTGGGCATCTTTCCCAAGCTCTCAGTGTATGACATTAATGCAGCGAGATGTGTCATACCTGCGTGTTCAAGAAATATTGTGGGTGCAATGCATCCTCAGCTTTAAAGCAATCATGCTGATTTGTACAAAATGTGTTAACATTGTTATACTTACAATAGGGCAAGTTCACAGTATAAACATTAAAACATGATCATCAGGGTATATAATTACACTTAAGTGTTATACAGATACTATGTACTGTATATCCTTACGTAAATCAGTCATGTCAACTCTCTGAGAGATTGGCATGGTAATGGATGTGGCAATGTTAATGTATTTGGTCTTGGTGGAATAGACTTGCTACTGCCGATACATACACAGACATGCTGTTGCTGCTGCACAAACAACATACATGAAATAATCTCCTAACCACTCAGGAGACACGAAAAATAGCCAATACAAACCAATATAGGCATGCTGCTGAGTGATGAAAACAAGCTGCTGCATTGGCAGACATATCTGCACATATGGATAAATATAGACGGGATGGGATAGGATAAGACAAACACCCCCTAAAATGCAGATCTACCGCCAAGACATATGTACTACTGCAGCTACGAAGAGCCATGGGACCACGTTTTAATATCTATGTTTGTGTTCTCATTAAGTAAGGGATAATGCAAATCCAACCGTTTGTTATCTGAGAATAAACCCCTGACAGATCAGCCTGAAGGGGGTTTATTCTGAGAGAACAACAGGCTGGATGTACATGATCCCGCTTATTACACGCCTATTGCCACGTAAGTCAAGTCGTCATCTTCATTTATAAAGCGCTTTTAACAATGTAGATTGTTTCAAAGCAGCTTTACAGAGATAAACATATAATTTAAAGCAGCACTATGTAGCTTTTTCAACCTTTATAATATTTTTTCAAAACCCTTGTGATGGTACATCGACTTACAATAGGCTGAATGACACGTCTGCCATAGCCTGACGGTGTCTGTATCGCTTTTACTTGCACTACGTAACTCAGGTAGTAACCCGAGCACAAAAAAAAAAAAAACTACAAAATTCGACTGCTTTACGACATACATCATTTACCCACCACCCCCCACTTCCTCAAATTCTGACGTGAGAGCCCAACGAGCAGTTTTTTTTTTTTTTTTTTACCTCTGGATGTTGTTGTCATGGCCGAAGCAGCAAGTAAAACCAAAAAGCCAAAGTTCCCTTTCGGTCGCTCACGTTCGACGCAACGTCGACGTGACGACGAAATTGGGATCACTTCAGGGAGCCCTATCAACTTCGAGTATCTACAGAACAAGCCAATGAACGTTGGCGTGCGTGAAATCGTCACGCGCCCCCGCCCCGCAGCGCGGGTATAAACCGGAAGCGGGCGCACGCACACATTGTCTTTCACTTCGGAGCCGAGCTTGGTTTTTGACTCTGATTTCTGCAGACTGCTGATAACGAACGATCTGAGAGGAAGAAGAAGGCTCTGTTCCAGTGTTGGTGTGACGGCGCGATCAGCGGTGGCCGCGAGCATTTTTTCTATTTACAACTGCTGTTTTCACAGCACTGTTTGTGTGTGTGTGTGTCGGTCTCGTGGGCGTTTCCTCTGAGAGTGTACCCCGATTACACCGCGGCCATCCCTGGGTGCTTCAGCACTGAGAGAGCTTATTTCTTTTCCTTTTGTTTGTTATTTTCAACTAAAAGAGCAACACAAGCGTGACCCTGCGTCCTTTTCAGGATGTCATTCCGCTTGTGCGTTTCTGGGTGCGGTCATCCCCTGGCGCCAGGCGACGGCCACAAAAGCTGCATCTCGTGTTTGGGCATTGAGCACGCTGAGGCAGCCTTTGTGAATAGTTCATGTTCCTGTTGTGGGAATATGACTATGATAGCGCTTAGATCGAGACTCGCTTACCTCAAGGGAGGTGCAGTCCCCTCGCCTATGCCCCGATCTAGTGTCTATTCTGCACCGCAGAATAGACCTACTTCTGTGCATGACCAGGGTGATCTGAGGATTACCGTGAGGGCTTCCCCGCCGAGGCAATCTCCGTGGGCCCCTCACGCCTCACAAGCGCTACCGCCGCTGGAGCCTTCAAAGGAGCGTGCTGGTCCTTCCCATGGACGGCCAGCCGTCTCCTTTGGAGCTCCACCTGACGATCAGATGTCGATCGCAGCATCGGAGGGGGAGCTTCAGTCCTCTGGAGATGAGGATTCGGCTGCGTTGCCCCCTTCTGGGCGTGTGGCGTTGCCCGAGTCCGATCCAGAATGGACGGCTATGCTTTCCCGGGCCGCCGAGAAGGTCGGGCTTGTGTGGAACCCTCCACCACGTCCCGAACCTTCCCGGTTGGACGATTGGTTTCTCGGGGCGGGCCGTGCTGGTTCTCAGCGCTCCGCCCCGGTACCTTTCTTTCCGGAAGTGCATGAGGAGCTTACTAGGTCGTGGTCGGCCCCCTATAGTGCCCGACTCCGCCCTAGTGGCTCCTCCCTCCTCACCACCCTCGACGGCGGGGCGGCTAAGGGGTATGTGGACGTTCCCCCGGTGGAGCGGGCCGTTGCGATGCAGCTGTGTCCAGCGTCCGCTTCCTCCTGGCGGGGCAGTCCACGCCTCCCGTCCAAGGCATGTAAGTTTTCGTCCGGTCTTACGGCGAAGGCTTACAGAGCCTGTGGACAGGCTGCTTCCGCCCTCCATGCCATGGCGCTTCTGCAGGTCCACCAGGCCCAGGCGCTCATGGACATGAACGAGGGTGGTTCTGACCCAGAGCTCCTCCGGGAGCTCCGTGTGGCAACTGACCTCGCCCTCCGGGCGACGAAAGAAACCGCACGTTCCGTTGGTCAGGCGATGTCCACCCTGGTGGTCCAGGAACGCCACCTTTGGCTCAACCTGGCTGACATGAGGGACACCGACAAATATCGGTTCCTGGATGCCCCTCTTTCCCAGGTTGGGTTATTCGGCGACGCGGTCGAGAGCTTTGCCCAACAGTTCTCGGCTGCCCAGAAGCAGACGGAGGCCATCCGACACATCCTGCCCCGGCGGGCCGCTGCTGCTCCCACCCGTCCGCCGGCCGCAGCTCCTCCGTCTACTCGTCGCCGAGGTCGGCCTCCCTCGGCGTCCTCCGCTCCCGCGAAGCCTCAGCAGCAGCCTTCACCCAGGCCTCAGCGTGGAGCAAGCCGCAGGAAGCCGACCACGCCCGTCCAGGCCGCTACCAAGCCAGGTGGTAAGCGTAGGTGCAAACGTCCCTGAGACGGGCGACCCAGAGGTGGATCAAGTTGCTCTTCAGGAGGTGGTGAACGCGCCGCTCCTTCCCCCGGTGGAGGGCCGGGCGGAGAATCTTTTGTTTCCTTTTGTTTTTGTCCCGCCACTGGCCCCCAGGCCAGTGGTACCCACATTTTCAATAAAAGAGCAATTTCTGAAACCTCTGGGTCCCAAGAGAGCGCGCTTGGCGGTCGACGACGCTATGCCTTGTCCCCCTCAGGCCCCTCTTCTATCGCCAGCGAGCAGCAGTGGCTGTGTTCCGGACGCAGTGACGCCTCCGCACACCCTCTCTGCCCTTCGACGGAAGCAGGTATGTGTCGCACCTCACACTCAGACCCCACTTCGGGCCGCTATGCCGTCCGATTCGAGTCCCTGCGTTCCGTCGCGCTGCCCCACCCCGGGTACGCCTGTGGTCCCGTTGGTCCCGCTGGCTCGATGTCTGGGAGCCTGGCTAGCGCTTCCCAGTCCGTCCCGCTGGCTCATCCGTACTGTCAGGCTCGGCTATGCGATTCAGTTCGCCCGGCGGCCCCCGCGGTACAGGGGCATTCAGTTCACCCGTGTTCTGGCGGACAGTGCCCCTGTGCTCAGGGCAGAGATCGCAGTCCTACTGGCGAAGGACGCGATCGAGCCGGTCCCTCCAGCCGATATGAAGACCGGCTTCTACAGCCCGTACTTCATTGTACCCAAGAAAGGCGGTGGGTTACGACCAATCTTGGACCTGCGCGTCCTGAATCGGTCCCTTCACAGGCTGCCGTTCAAGATGCTTACGCAGAAACGCATTTTCAAATGCATCCGTCCCCAAGATTGGTTTGCAGCGATCGACCTGAAGGACGCGTACTTTCATGTCTCAATTCTCCCTCGACACAGACCGTTTCTTCGCTTTGCGTTCGAGGGTCGGGCATACCAGTACAAAGTCTTACCCTTCGGGCTGGCCCTGTCGCCCCGTGTCTTCACGAAAGTCGCGGAGGCGGCCATTGCTCCCATGTGCGAGCGTGGCGTTCGCATTCTCAACTACCTCGACGACTGGCTTATTCTCGCCCAGTCGAGAGAGCAGTTGTGCGAACACAGGGACATGGTGCTCAGTCACCTCAGTCTCCTAGGGCTTCGGGTCAACTGGGAAAAGAGCAAACTCACCCCCGGGCAGAGGATCTCTTTTCTCGGTATGGAGTTGGACTCGATCAATATGACAGCGCGCCTCACGGAGGCCCGCGTCCAGTCAGTGTTGAACTGCGTGAGCTCACTCTCACACAGGACTGCGGCACCACTGAAACTTTTTCAGAGGCTCCTGGGGCATATGGCATCTGCAGCCGCGGTTACGCCGCTCGGATTGCTTCATATGAGGCCGCTCCAACACTGGCTCCACGATCGAGTCCCGAGATGGGCGTGGCAGAGCGGCTCGTGCCGGGTCCAAGTAACTCCGCACTGTCGCCAAACTCTCACCCTGTGGTCCGACCCTTCGTTCCTGCGGGCAGGTGTCCCCTTAGAACAAGTGTCCAGGCATTCTGTGGTCTCCACGGATGCCTCTGCCACCGGCTGGGGGGCCACGTACAACGGGCATGCAGCTTCAGGTCTGTGGACGGGGCCTCAACTGCATTGGCACATCAACTGCCTCGAGTTGTTAGCAGTTCATCTTGCGCTGGGCCGCTTCAAAACGCTGCTACTAGGCGAGCATGTACTGGTCCGTACGGACAACACTGCGACCGTTGCGTACATCAACCGCCAAGGTGGTCTACGCTCCCGCCGCATGTCACAACTCGCCCGCCATCTCCTCCTTTGGAGTCAGAAGCATCTGAGGTCGCTTCGTGCCATCTATATTCCGGGCCTACTCAACCGTGTAGCCGACGAGCTCTCACGGCAACAGGTGTTACCGGGAGAATGGCGACTCCATCCCCAGGTGGTCCAGCTGATTTTCAGGCGCTTCGGGACCGCACAAGTAGATCTGTTTGCCGCCCCGGACACGTCTCACTGCCAGTTGTTCTATTCCCTGACCGAGGGGACCCTCGGCACGGATGCTCTGGCACACAGCTGGCCCCCGGGCCTACGCAAGTATGCGTTTCCCCCAGTGAGCCTTCTTGCACAGACTTTGTGCAAAGTCAGGGAGGACGAGGAGCAGGTCTTGTTAGTTGCGCCGTACTGGCCCAACCGGACCTGGTTCCCGGAACTGGTGCTCCTCGCGACAGCCCCTCCCTGGCCCATCCCTCTGAGAGAGGACCTGCTCTCTCAGAGACGGGGCACCCTGTGGCACCCGCGTCCGGACCTCTGGAAACTCCACGTCTGGTCCCTGGACGGGACGCGGAGGTTCTAGGTGACCTACCCCAAGCGGTAGTTGACACCATCACTTCCGCTAGAGCCCCCTCTACGAGGCGCCTCTATGCGTTGAAGTGGAACCTGTTCGTTGACTGGTGTTCTTCTCACGAGGAGAACCCCCGATCTTGCTCGATCAGAACCGTGCTTTCCTTCCTGCAAGATGGGTTGGAGCGAAGGCTGTCTCCCTCCACCCTTAAAGTGTATGTTGCCGCTATTACCGCACATCACGATGCAGTTGAGGGTAAGTCGCTGGGGAAGCACGACCTGATCGTCAGGTTCCTCAGGGGAGCAAGGAGACTGAATCCTCCTCGCTTACTCTCTATACCCTCTTGGGACTTGTCTCTGGTCCTTTCGGCACTCCAGAGACCACCCTTTGAGCCCTTGCAGTCAGCAGAGTTAAAAATTCTGTCTTGTAAAACAGTACTCCTGGTTGCATTGGCCTCCATCAAGAGGGTAGGGGACCTGCATGCATTTTCGGTCGACGAATCGTGCCTGGAATTCGGCCCGGCTAACTCTCACGTGATCCTGAGACCCCGGCCCGGATACGTGCCCAAGGTTCCCACCACTCCCTTCCGGGACCAGGTGGTGAACCTGCAAGCGCTGCCTTCGGAGGAGGCAGACCCAGCCCTGGCTTTTCTCTGTCCCGTTCGCGCTCTGCGTCTGTACGTGGACAGAACACAAAGCCTCAGGACCTCAGATCAGCTCTTCGTCTGTTACGGAGGCCAGCAGAAAGGGAAGGCTGTCTCCAAGCAGAGGATGGCCCACTGGATAGTGGATGCCATCGCCTTGGCTTATGAAGCTCAAGGTGTGCCTTGCCCGCCCGGTTTGAGAGCCCACTCCACTCGGGGTGTCGCTTCTTCCTGGGCGCTGGCACACGGCGCCTCGCTGACAGACATCTGTAGAGCTGCGGGCTGGGCGACACCTAACACGTTCGCTAGGTTTTATAGCCTACGTGTTGAGCCGGTTTCTTCCTGTGTGCTCGCTTCAACCAGCCGGTAACACCGAAGTTCCCGCTCTTGTGTCGGCTTGCTGCGCCACTCCCCTCCACATGGAGCGGATACGTGCGCTTCTTGCTCCAGTCGAGTTCCCCACTAGGCGAACCCTGTTGAGTTCCTCCGCACCCCCTCGGCAGTCGGACGTTGCGGAGCGTCCGACGCCAGGTCTAGTGCTCGTATGCTTGTGTAACTTGTGCTAGACTGGGTTCCATATGTGGTGATCCCTGCGGCGATCCCATATGCGTTTTCTTCCACGATCAGCTCCCTGCGGTGAGCCCGTGTCTTCCTTTGGCAGAGTCCGCTCTGCCGTCACTGTCTGGTGCTGCCTCCCCCTTCTCAGGCTGGAGCCACCCCAGTGACATTCCATATGTTGCACTGCCCCTTCGGCCAGTCCATATGTGTATTCTCCACATGTTACCTCCCTTCGGGCAGGACGTGGCTCCGCAGCGTCCCTCTCCCCTGGAGGGGTTCGCTTTCCCAGTGTTATCCAAGAGTTCCACTGTGTGGGTTGTAACGGAACAGCAGTCCGAACTCCCTCTACGCAGGTCTTCCGCCCTAGCCAGTTGGGGGTCTGAGAGTCTTCCGTAGGGCGCTGGATGTGGCAGCTACCGTGGCGTTTTCCATGGGGTCCCAATTTCGTCGTCACGTCGACGTTGCGTCGAACGTGAGCGACCGAAAGGGAACGTCTCGGTTACTAGTGTAACCCTCGTTCCCTGAGGGAGGGAACGGGAGACGCAACGTCCCTTCGCCACGGTTGCTGACCATCGCTGTACGGCCGTCTTAAATCTCGGCTCCTCAGCGAAAAACAATGTGTGCGTGCGCCCGCTTCCGGTTTATACCCGCGCTGCGGGGCGGGGGCGCGTGACGATTTCACGCACGCCAACGTTCATTGGCTTGTTCTGTAGATACTCGAAGTTGATAGGGCTCCCTGAAGTGATCCCAATTTCGTTGTCACGTCGACGTTGCGTCTCCCGTTCCCTCCCTCAGGGAACGAGGGTTACACTAGTAACCGAGACGTTTTTGTCGGAGAACAGTAGAAAGAGAAAAGGGGAGAGTGACAAAATAAAAGGCTGGACTAGGATCAATATTGGTCCAGCGTTCGCTCGCTGGCGTGAGCTAAAAGAGGAGGAGGGGGGGTGCCCGACCGGTGCTGACCTGGGCGTCAAAAAAAATAAATCATAAGTAAACCTATGTCTAAATGGCGTGTACAAGTTTGGTAGGGGCTACATTCTTGCAATTAAATAATACATGATTAGACTGACAAAATTATCTTTTAGGGTAACTATCCTAATCTCTGCAGGCTGATGGTCAGGTTTGTTATTTATTTTTCTAGTGAAAGTGTCTTGCCTCAGGCTAATGCAAATCGATTTTTCAAATTCGCAGATTAATCTATGGTAGCTTGATATTATAATATTGACAATATTACCTACCACACAAACATTTAATTGAATTAGCATATCATTATACAAAAACAGTAGCCAATAGGCTACTAAAGACGCTGCCTTGTAAACATGAGCTACGCAATCTTTTGGTGTTTGAAAAAACTAAAACCCATGAAATGATATGACATGCTGAAATATACACCAATGTACCTGGGATGAAGACATCTGACACACAGCGCTGGCAGTCTGCCCAACACGTGAGAACTCAAGACCGAATCGGCATGTCAGCAAATGCACGTGTATCCCCTTGTGTATTTTACGACAGTAGTAGAAGACAATACTGTTTCCCAACTGTAGGGGGACCCGAGAGCAAAAGCTACATAATGCTGCTTTAAGGGAACACAAATTGTTTTGGCTTTATAGCGGTTCTTGAATAATGTTATTTCCAGCTAAAGTTAGTTTTGATTGATTCACTTCCGGCGAAATGATCATTTGTTATTAAATTAGGGGCCGCTAAGACGACGCCGTTCTCTCTAAACAGACTTTAAAAGCAAACCTGTGATAAACGCTGATGGCGTTCACATGCGCATGAAGAATTTATTCTATAGTTATGTGCACTTGAATATATGTGCGCAGGTTTGTAATAAAAAAAATTAAATAAAAAAAAAGTTTGTAACAATCTTTTTGTCTTATTGCCTATTAATTTTGATACAGAATTTAATTTTATTTGATCATTTCGGGGTAGGTACGCAAACTGAATTTTCCCACAACGCTTTATCTGTAGAGTGGTAAAGGGATCCTCCATAGGGAGAGGCTAGTTGGCACTTCATCGGGTCCAGGCGAAGCTCCTTCGTCAGATCTGGATACGGCCTGGATCTGGCAGTCTGCGGGAAAACCTCGGAATAAACAAAGACACTAAAATTAGCGTAGATTCCATTCTTCTTATAATGTAATGAGTACATCAGGATTTAAGGGAAGTGTTCCCAGTTCCGGCTGACCTAGTCTATGCAGCTTAACATTAAATTATAGAAGTCTAGTCAAGTCATCTTCATTTATATAACGCTTTTAACAATGGATTGTTTCAAAGCAGCTTTACAGAGATAAACATATAATTTAAGGTAACAGATTGTTTTGGCTTTATAGCGATTCCTGAATAATGTTATTTCCAGCTAAAGTTAGTTTTGATTGATTCACTTCCGGTGAAATGATCATTTGTTATTAAATTAGCGGGCGCTAAGATGACGGCGTTCTCTCTAAACAGACTTTAAACGCGAACCTGTGATAAACGCTGATGGCGTTCACATGCGCATTAAGAATTTATTCTATAGTTATGTGCGTTTGGATATATGTGCGCAGGTTTGTCATTCCCTACAAACCCTAAACCCTAAACAAACTACTTGTCTATAAATTTGATACAGATTTTTTTATTTTTTTTTATTTTTTATCACTTCGTGGTAAATAACTGTACACGACATATTGATTCGACTGAGTTTTAAAATTTTATTAGCTCACCAAAAGCAAAACATCCACAAAGAAAAACCCGTTCCTAGCAATGTACAGTATAGCGCTGCTGACTTCAGTAACCCGGATGAGCCTGTGTTCTGTTTTCAGCGGTTGTTATATGGGAATAACTTACTGCTGGATGGCGCAATTGACAAATCAGAATCAAGTATTCCACAAAGCCGTGTAATAACAATAGAAGTCACATTGTAAAATGACAGAGATTATATATATATATATTTTTTTAAAACAGCAACCACCTAACCAGTATCATAGTTTAAAGGGAGGATGATTAGGATTTAACTTTAGTTAGTGTGTAATGTTGCTTTTTGAGCATGAACAAAATCTGCAAAGTTACGACGCTCAAAGTTCAAAGCAAAGAGATATTTTATTTGACAGAAATCACTTTTTAAGGACTACAACAAACTGCTGGTAGGGACTACAATGAGCTTAGTGACATCACTAACCCTACGATTTACATAAACCAAGCCCCCGGGAACACGATTTACAGATTATCATGACAGAATAGAGTGCCGAAGTGATGACGTCACTTTGTAGGACAACTCGGACGCTAGCGGCGCATGGTTTCCCTCGATCGAAAAGCTATGCATTTTCCCCATAGACTTTTGGAAAAATCACAAAAAATAAGATCTCTGTTCAACAAAGAGTTGTGACCCTTACACCTTTTGTCTATCAAGATAATCTTTTCAAGGTAATCCAAAATGTATACATTTTGAAGCCTAAATAAAGCCGTCAGCTATAAAATTATCACGGTAAAACTCACTTCCGCGTTTTGGCCTACAAAGTGGCGTCATAACTTCAGCACTCTATTGGCTAATCAATTAATAGAAGATAGGTAACTCCACATCAACTACATACATTCATCAACTAACCATTCAGAAATGTCCTATTGTATTCTATGTTGTCACTTCTTGAGTGTCTCCATCTTTGTCCGACTCCTGTTTGAACAAAAGGCTTGAAGACTCTAACACACAAACTCTTACAGCTCCGCCCACTGTGCTGGGAGCAGCAGCAGATTATTTGCATTTAAAGGGACACTGTAATGTAGGGATCCACTGGAGGCAAGTTTGTAAAACCCAAGTGCATTTTATTCAAAAGATCCAAAACATAAAAACAAAATACAAAACAAAGACTTGACATGGCTTGGTAAAACATGAAACAAGAATCACCAACAGCAGTTACACAAACAAGACCAAGACATGACACACATGAGGGCTTAAATACACACTCTGGGGACATCAGATAATTATTTTACATCTTGTGAAAAGGGCATTATAGGACCCCTTTAAGTCAATTTATAATATAATTGACATAACCCTAAAACTCTTATTTGATAAGTGAAAACCCTGTTGGGAGCAATAATGAAAGACAGGAGCGTGACTGACACTGCATGCAGCTGAAATCCACCACACACATTAGTGCAGCAAATGAAAACATTTTGCTTTGAACAAAATGAACACGTCATTAGAGTTATACAGATAAATATGGCGAACACGTTGAAAGCGCAAATGCTTATTTCACTTCATCCTTTTCTCATATCCGGAGTTTAGACGGCATGTCCTCACAGCATAGAACATAGAAGACCGTTTGCTGCTGAATAACACATTATGTCAGGGCTGGTTAATAGAGATAAAAAAGAACTTTGTTAAACATGCTGCTCTTGCTGTAAAAGTACTAAGAATAGCTATAGCTCCGTTTTAAAATGTGATACGAAAGAGTTCACATGGCAGCAATGCTTTGTCTCTGTATCCCTATGGCAACATCATTGTCTGCTTGCTGCTGCTGCATAAACACAATATTGCATGTTCACTAGCTGCTAATATGCCTAGTAATTCACTCTAATCATTAAACAGACTGTTAACATAACACATGATTGTAAACCTTGTATGGTCACTTCATAAGGAATTGACAAACCATACCATGCAAAAAAAACAAAAAATAACATAGTGAGAGTATAAGAAAGACCATTCACTTATCTTAGATGTTGAATTTCAGAGGATTTCTGAAAGCGCTGCAAACTGCTAACAGCAAAACATGATGCCACAGCAACCAATCAGCTGTGCAATGCAGATAATGATTAAGGTTTTTAACAAATTAAGGTAATTAGCAAAAAAAAAGAAAGAAAAAGGTAATTAACAAATTAAGGTTAAGGACCTATCAGCCTACGCCATCAAGAGTTTCATGACAGAACTTTGTATAATTAAAACAAAGAACACTAGATAAGTAACAGGTGAACAGTGAAATAATCAATGAGTAACCATAGCAACTAATTAACAATGGCTGCGTCCGAAATCGCGTACTTCCCTACTATATAGTATGCGGAAAACAGTACGCGAGCAGAGTAGTATGTCCGAAATCATAGAATTCGAAAAACAGTAGGCGAAAAGTCCCCGGATGACCTACTACTTCCGGCGAGATTCTGAAGTGCGCATACGATGGACACTTTACTATCCCATGATGCCACGGGAGAGGAGTTGTTGTCGATATTTTTGAAAATGGCGGAAACCGGAGACACGTGGCTGTAACGTTAGCTATGGGCTGTAGAGATAAACACAGACACACATGCGTATCTCTATTGATTCATTCATGTTTATTTATCGATGGTAATATCACAAGCAAATAAATGGCTTTTTCTTGCCAAAAATCAACATCTGTCATTGTTCATAGGGGTTGTGTGTGTGGTAAAATGTATTAGGTAAATAAATGTTATTTGAGAAACTCCAAAAAAGGTGTGATCTGCGAGCAGCTGACCGACGCCTCCTCTTGATTGTCAGCTCGGACGACGTAAAAACGCAGATGAAAACAGAAAGCAGCGCGAAGTTGGTGCAGTCAGTGGAATGACAGCATATGTCACGCAACAACAACATGGCGCATGTAGTACGTCCGGACTCATTCATACTACCCGTATTCATACTATATAGAACGTACTTTTTTAACGGTCGCGAAGTACGTTCTTATTTAAATGTAGTACCTACTCACATAGTACGCGATTTCGGACGCAGCCAATGGGTACAAAAATAGAAGGAAACGCAGGAACTAAAGAAAACACAAACATAGCATTACTTAACTGTTACACATGTTTTGTGTTCTTGTGGATTCTTTTGTTGAAGTTTTCGAAAGACTCTTTTTTCCATTGTGTCTTTATTGTCACATTTCCTGCTTTTATTCCAGTGTTTGATCTGTTTCCTCGCTTACTACGCTAACCTTTTCATATGATATCCAGTGTATAAATAGCCTCTGTTTCATTGAGTTTCTTGTCGGTTATTGTCAATGCCAGTTTTTGCCTGTTACGTTTGTGATTTCCATCGGAATTATTTCTTATTCTTGAATTATCTAAAAATAAAAACAAAAAGCTGCGATTAGATCCTCGACTCAACTACTAACTACTAACTGCTATGCCACAGTATTTTTACCTATATGTAATATCTGTCAATAGAGTGAAGCTTGTATTTTTCAGTTGATAACCATGCGTTGATAAGGTAAGCAAATCTTCATTTGTGTTTCGAAGATAAAGTAAAGTCTTACGGTTTGGAACGACGTGATGAGTAATTGATAATTTTTTTTTCATGTTTGGATGAACTAACCCTTTTTTTCATGTTTGGATGAACTAACCCTTTAAGTCTGTGAAACACTTTCCACAATACACATTATTTCAAGTATATTTATCTTTCATACTTAATCCCTAAAATGTCCACATTTAGCAGTTTTGAGCTGGACATAGTTTACAAATGATGACGGTATAAACTTTTTAGATTTGCACTGTATTTCACTTTATGTGAGCACATGTATGTGGATAAAGCTAAATATATTTATAGTAGTCGCAAGTTGAAGTTATTAATACATTACGTGGTGATATGGTTTGAAAGGTGTGAAATCCATTTAGTTTAATTTATAACAATTTGGTGCCAAGCCTAATTTCTATTTGGTGATGTGCATCACTGCCATGGTTAAATGCCATTTGTCATCATATAAACTGTGGCATTTAAGATTTTGGATATAGTTTACATTCCTAATCAGTTTATTGAAAGTTAAGCCATTCTACAGTACATAATACAGTTGGCAGCAGTTGTCACTAAGCATGTGTATATAGTTAATCCTGCCAATGAGAGTCTTACAAGTACATTTTCTCCGGCTCTGACAGGTCATCAGCCTGTTTGCCAACATGAACGGATCGCTTTCCCCTCTTATATTGATTTTTGGCAACTTAGCTGATCTGAGAAAGGAATCTCTCGATCTCTCTTGTGCACTTTTGTTACAGTGCCTTTAACTATGACCACTATTAAATTTCATGTTATTTATTTCCTGTTGATCTCTGTTGTCCTAACACCCACAATCTTTAGAATAATGCCTGGTAACTTTATGTCAAACTTTCCAGCATGTGTTTAATATTTGACCAAAAAAATATTGTTTCCACTAGATAAATCATTGTATTTCACAATAAATATTTTTTTTTTTTATTGATCAGAAGTGCCCTGAATGATATTTTTATGTTTGTACAGTGCATCCGGAAAATATTTACATCAAAATTGATTAAATTCATTATTTCCCTCAAAATTCTACAAACAATACCCCATAATGTGAAAGAAGTTTGTTTGAAATCTTTGCAAATTTATTGAAAATAAAAAACAAAAAATCACATGTACATAAGTATTCACATAAAATCAACATAAAATCTTAAAGAAATAAAATTTTTGTCCATGTTGAGATCTCAGATTTTTTTTTCATTGCAGTATCTTGGCAATTCTGAGCACAGTTTGCGACCTGTGTTTCCCCACATTTACCTCATTAACCTGTCTGAATAATGAATATAAGTTATGAATAATGGATAATTTTTTTTACTTGTAATAACTCTAGAAATGAATTGTGTGTGTGTGTGTGTGTGTGTGCGCTTATTTATGTGATTTATAAGGACACAAATTTGTATAATGACATGTGTATTACACTGGTATTACAACTTAAACATGGTTTATGATGACATGTCATGAGTCCTCGTAATTTAAATAGCTTAAAAAACTTTAAAAAAACAACGTTTTATTAAAAATGTAAAAATGCAGAATGTTTCCTGTGATGAGTAGGTTTAGGGATGGGGGCAGTGTAAGGGGATAGAATAGACAGTTTGTACAGTATACAAACCACTACGCCTATGGAGAGTCCTCTATGGAGTGTGTGTGTGTGTGTGTGTGTGTGTGTGTGTGTGTGTGTGTGTGTGTGTGTGTGTGTGTGTGTGTGTGTGTGTGTACTGGGCAATTTTTAATGTTTCAGAGAGGATATTCAACTGGTGGAGTGTTATATCTAAGGATCAAAATATACCCTATACAAACACTTGAATGAAAATGCTTAAATACATTCAGTCAAACCAAAATATATTCAGACACCTTCAACATTTCTCACATTATCAGTTTATTCACAATGTTTTAGAAAATGGGAAACCAATATGCCAAGAACTCAGAGTTATCAAATCAGTTGATATTTCACTGGTTTTGGCCATCTTTCTGTTAGACTGTCTCACAAGTGAATTAAGTTGAATATCTGTCAGATGTTAAATTTAAGTACACAATTAGATAATATCAATTTAGGTCAACCAATTACCAAGCAATGCTTAATTTTGTTCAGTATGTGGTGTAAAAAGGTTAAATCAGCAAAAAAATTTTTAGCAACTAATGCAAAAAAAAAAAAAAAAACACTTAAGCAAAACATGATCAGGTCAAAGTTTCTGAATCCTTTTTGGCCCCAAATTTGTATAAATTTTACTGGTAGTCCAGTGTATGAAGAATTTTTGGGTATAATATGTCACAGTTTACTTTATTTTGCTACCGTCACTCACATAAACGACCTATAGTGTCCTGCACCCACTAGTAAAAAAAAATATAAAAAATTATGTATGGTGTTTTAATAATATTTGGTTTGATTGTATACAGTATAGCTTATTTGTATAATTTAATGCAGTTGAAAATCAAGAAGTAATTTATAACATGAATATGAATTGCATTCTCAATAAAAACAGTGGCATTACCCTGGGTGCCCTTACTACCAGAGGTTGTATACAGTCAGCCAATCAGAATAGAGCTTGCCAGCTCGAGAAAGTGATGTCGTTTTCATGTGTCTACTGTACAGTATATGCATCAGCAAATGGACACTGGACTGAGATAACAGCCACAGTAACACAAGAACGTACGTTAATGTACAGAACCAAGAAGTCACTTTTTTTTCCTGATAGTGACCCAGCAGCCTCGGACAGCTTGGTGCTTTCATCAGTAGTTCAAACATGCTCATCTTCCTTTCGCAGATCAAAACCGGCAGGATCAGTCCCGTCAGATCAATGTCACACCTGTGTGCCTCTCTCTCTCTCTCCATCTGCTCCGGCAAGGCCAGCCGCTGTCAGAAGGGACGATCTGTTGGCCCTATTCCTCGCCTCCCATTCCCCCTCACCCTGTCACATCCTGTTTCCCTCACGGTTGATCAAAAGAACCCCAACGTCAGCGTACAACACAACCCCCAATCTGTGCCGTGAAATACACCCGCAGCCAAATGGTGGCCAATGTCATCCCATCACGAGCACCAACAGTTTGAGCCGAATACTCAGTGTTGTCACTGCACACTTCGGAAACACCAACCCTGACATATGTTTGCTTGAGTTACATGGTGTGACACTGTGTGTACTGAGGAGGTATGCAATATATTTTCCATTTAAAGTTTCTAAAAACTGTAAAAACTGTTTTTTTTCCTTATGAAAAAGATGTACACTTTAGTATACTTTGAATAAAGGTACTTATTACAGAAGTAATATACTTAAAACATTTAAGTATATTATTTTAATATAAAATGTAATGTACAGTACACTTCTGTTGTCTTGAAAATATGGTTAAAATGTACTGCCAAATGCACTATCATGCATTTATGGTAAATTAAAATGTATAATGTCATTTCTATTGAAACTTGTTTGTCATGTATTTAAATACATTAGAAATTGCACATTTGTGACGATGAGGTTGCAATTTAGTATGTTTAAAATATATTAGCTTTAAATGTAATATTGAATAACACACTACTGTTAACATTTAAGCTTTAGTATGTTTGTCAACTCATCAAAATAAATGTACTTATTTAAAAGGCCAAAAAGATAATTAAAACAATTGAAACTTTTGAACTTTGAGCTTTTAAACTTTTAATTTGAATTTATTACAAAGTGCACTTAAAACTGTACTTAAGTGTGTTATGAAACTTTTTGTCACTTTCTTCTATGGAACAAAAAAAAGCTGAATTTTCAAAGAATATCCTGCCCGCTCTTGTCGATATTACTTAAACTTACATTTCTATCTCTTCGTCACACAGAGCTGTTGTCTGACTTCAGTTTAACACTTTAAAAACAAGCTTGACATTTTGAAAAACTTTTTGCCAGTCCTCCTTCATGTGCATTTTTTGACAGTGACAGAGTTAGTTCGTTTTTTGCACGCAAAAAAAAAAAAAAATGATGAGAGAATTTCATTGTTTTGGGTGATTTTTATTTATTTATTCAACTCTAATTATTTTCCATTAAGGGTCCATTTTACTACTGACTGGAGATATTTAGTAAGGAAACTAGTTATTTAAAAAATAAAAATAAAAATAGACTAGGCTATAAATTGGTTGGCCTGTGTTTAGTCTGGCTGCTGTACTTATGGCAGCAATGTGCTTTCTTGCTGTTGCCAGCATGGGTTGTATGAATTGCAGAAGATGTTTGTGCAGGTTTTTGGCCTTGAGCTCACATAAAAAGCCAACTGCCCTTGGTAGTGAGGATCAGGGCTCAGAATGGCTCCTATCTCTCCTGCACACAAGCTGTCCAGTTTGGCTGTTCTCATTCCCAGTAACAGTTTATGTCCCAGTTTGGCACAAGAAACTAAATTATTTCTGTGTTCATTCTTTTTAAGCCTGCAATACACTGCCCAGTGTTTCCCCTTTCGACCCTTGTTGGCAGGTGATAATGAAAAACATACTTTGTTTCATAGCTGTGAGCAGCATTAAAGAATTATTTTGCATAATTGACTCACTCATGTTGTTGCATATCCATATCCTTTTCTTTCTTAGCTCTATGTGAGCCATTACTTTCTGCAAATGTAGTGAATTTATTAGAGAAGCATCTACAATAGCTGTCCATATCTGATTGTGTTCCACTGATAAATGTTACATGTTATAGTGAATGTTTATTTTCTGCTCTAAACTGCTTAAAATCATGTTTGTGTAGAGCAGTACAGGCATTAGACCTTCCTGTGGGATTCCGGTTTGATTATGTTCTTTATCTCAGTTCTCCATCAGATTATTATTACATTTGGGATTATTATTGATAGAGCTGTCAGAGTATGATCACGATATCTCTCACATTGGTGAGCTAGCATTTCTAAAGTTTCTAAAGTTCTAAAGGCAAAAAGTGAATAAAAGCTTTTTTGACAAACCACACTGTTCTCAAATTACTCATTATTACAAATTCGAGGAATAGCACGTGAAAATGAAAGCGTGTGAAAATTAAATGAAAAATGAAAATGTGATACCTTCACAATTCTTTAGAGAATTGAGACGAATCTTGGCACGTCATCAAAAGTATGACCTGAGGCTACTTGCAGCATTTTACATATATATATATGAAAAAAAAATGCATTGTATAACTTCTGAACAGTAAAAAAAAAACTAAAAAAAAAAACATATTGGCCCAATTTTCACATATCGGCCATTTTGAAATTTGTCATAAACTGCCATATTTCATGAATGCATCATGTCGTTGATACAAATTATGAATTGAACAATGATAATAAGTGAACAGTGATATAATTATGCCATATGCCTTGCAGTTGCTCACATGTTCCAAGCCATGTATACATATATCTCTGCGTGCAGCTATATTTATATGGATGATTTCACTGTTAGATGGAAGGATTGGTTGATTGATTGATTGATTGATTGATTGATTGATTGATTGATTGACACAAGAACATATGTTAAAGACACCTAAAATTAAGTGGAACCCTGTCATTTTTTTTCCTAAGGACCCTTATACATTATGCAGTTTGTGATTCCACCCATTTTGTGATTAACAGGTTAACCTCAGGGCATTTTCATTAGAATATAAATATAGTCGTCAGTATAGAGGCTCAAGAAGTCAAACAATAACTTCAACACTGTAAAAATGGTGATGCCGAAAATATTTCTGGAAGAAATCAAGGTCTTTTAGGACTGTATGGAATTATTCAAATGAGAATTATAGGCAAACAACACTAACACTGCTGACATATGCAGTTGCAATATACCAGAAAAAATTATTACAGACTTATAGAAGAGAGTGTTGTGTGTGTGTGAGAGGGAGATGTGTTTTACAGCTCTGAGCCTCATTAATCATATTTAAGTGAATGAAATTATATTTTCATGGTGGTGATTATGTCATAGTATCTGGTTTAACTGATTAATGTGCTCATGATAGAGCAATTCTTTAGATGTCAAATACTAAAATCCTTCTCAACCTTTTTGATGAACGTCTTCATTGTAAAAATGTAAACTCTTGTTTTTATTCTTTGTTAAGCAAGACCCGGAATGTACTCTATATTAAAATCACTTTTAAAGAGCTGCACAGTTAATTATAAAAGTGAAAAAGAAAAGAAAAAAGAAAACAATTACAACTGACATCATCGTGAAAAGTGTGAATTAGAGACTTGCATATTATATTCAAATGTGTTTTTCAGTTGTCCAGAGATGATCGTTGTCTGCATGCATTATCAGAGTCATTAAAATTGGTAATGGCCACCAGTCCTAATGAGTTTGAAGCAGTCTGATGCTCAAAAATATGTCATATTTCTATACAAGTTATGTTAAAAGGTATGTATAATTCTTAAAATCTCCCTCTTCACTTATGTGTGGAGTTTAATGCATGGAAATAATCTCTAAATATGAAATACACTCACACACATACAGTTTCCCAAGTAGTTGCCAAGCAGTTGTTTTGAGTGTCTCAGCTTGTAAATGGTTGAGATTAGACTCTGTTGAAGATCATCACACACCTCAATATCATCTGACTTGCAAATCGCTTTGGGAATTACATCTCTGAAGGTGTGAATCATGAGGGAATTGCTGTTAGTTATCATTTTTTAGTATCAGAATGAACACAATTCCAGATTTAAAAGAGCTGTTTTGTTCGATGTAAATCAAAGCAAAATAAATCATTCTTAAAATAAAGAAACACATGGGGTCAGTTTTTGCAATCTAAAACTTTTTTTGTGTGTGTGGTTGGTTGTCAGCTTCAGCGTAGGAAAACAAAATTACAATCTCACATTCTTCAGTGGAAAATTAGGATAATTGTTACTTTAAAAGACCAATATTTACCTGATTTAACTCATTAAAATAGTGTTGGTGAAATGTATGTATTTAGCTTCTAAATAGTGTTTTTGAATTTGAATAAAAACAGTTAATTTAGATGCATTACCATTTTTGCAATGTACCATATGTCATGTTGATGTCCATGTCTTTAGCTTTGTATAAAAATAAATATGTTCTTGACTGAATTAAATCGTAAACTGAATCTGAGACAGTCACTGTTTCTTACTGAAAGTTGTAAAAAAAATTATAATAATGTAATACTGAAGTGCTGTGATTAAGTGTAGAGATATATAAATATCGGTAACACTTTATTTTACAGTGTCCTTGTTACACGTTACATCATGCATAACTACATGCAGCTAGTCCTAAACCAACCATATTTTAACCCTATTCTTATAGTAAGTGCATGCAGTTAATTAATATTACTCAGTATTTAAATGTATAATTACACTGTAACAAGGACACCTTAACACAAAATAGTGTAACTTAAATATTATGCACTTTTATTGTATTTATAGCTTAATAAATGAGAATTATGTGTTTAAAGCAATACGTTTACATTTATGAATGCATTAATGTTCAATTTAATAACATTTTCTTTTAATCATATTTATTTTACCTTGTGCCTCATTCTTCCTGTGTTTTGTAGATTTAGAAGCCTATGCGCACCATACACTCCAATAAAAAAATAAAAAAACGCATATGAAAGATATTTTTGGAATAAACTTGTTTTATTCCAAAGCAACATAATGAGTAAATCACTTATTGTAAGACACTCTTGATCATTATTTTATTATGGAATAGAACTGAACAATGCAACTGAAGAAGAAAAACTGGATCAGACTAAAACACAGAACCACAACGAGTGGGATCCAAACCATGAATCAACCAATGACAATGAATTGGCTGATAAAGGACCCTGCTGGTGGAAGTTAAATTTACCTAAAAAAAAAAAAAAGAGGTTTAGAACGGTTGAGCGTCAGGTGAAAATGTTATCAGGGTGAGCCCAGAGGTGAAGAAGATAGGGCACTGTCCCATGTGGAAGATATAAAGTCTAGGTTTGGATGGTTTCTAAAGAAATCAATACAGAAATCCCATCAGCCTGGAATGAAGGACAGTGTTATAAGAAAAACTCTTCCTGGAGGAGTTTAGGAGACCTCAGGTGTCTGCCGCTCACAGCAACTAGCTCTGACAAAATCAAAAGATGTCAACTTGATGCCTCAAGGGATGTGAAAGGAAATACAAAATAGCATAATGTGGCATAATGTAATACCACATTTGTAAAGCTCACGAGACATTAATGCAACATGACATTGATATACAGGTGCAAATAAATAAGGTGGTTTGGTTCATCTTATAAGTTGATTGAATTGGCGATGTTTGCATTTCAATATTGCATATCAGCTTCAGACAAGTGAAGTCTGTGTACCACAAATTCCAGTATGAAATATATATGAAATAAATAGATTTGTAATAACTGTTTTATAAACAGACTAGTCTACAAATTCTAGTTTTTAACCAGTCTATGGAGGAAAAAAAGTTATACTTTATTTTTATGGTCCCCGTTATACATTCTAATAATTCGTTACATTTATATAGCGCTTTTTCTGGGACCTCAAAGCACTTTACATGGAACGGGGAATCTCCTCAACCACCACCAATGTGCAGCATCCACCTGGATGATGCGACGACAGCCATATTGCACCAGTACGCCCACCATACTCCAGCTTACTGGTGGAGAGGAGACAGTGATGAAGCCAATAAGTTTCAGACTCTTGACTTAATTTCAGTGTAGTTTCAGAATAATTATGAAGCCTTAAACAGCACACTCTCATTTTCATTCAATTTTGCTAAGATTTTCATTGAACCTTTAAACCTGAAAGTCTATATATTTCCTCTACCCTCTCAATGATTCAATTTTCCTCTTCCCGTCAGTGAACATCAAACAGAAGCTTCGCTCAGGAGGTCTGCCCACACACCCTGAAGCCACTCTTGATCTTTGTCTGAGCGTGCGTGTTTGACAACTTACAAATGAACCTGACCTCTTCCTCTCTAGACCCAGAGTCTCTCTCTCACACCCTGCAGTGATGCAGAGCCACAGCGTCTGTCATCATAAAAGCCCCTTCTCGCTCTCTCACCCCACGGAGCACGTATCGACCCGCTTCTACAGAAGGTAGGGGGCGTGACCCCTGTATTTCCGATGGAGTCTGACATTTGACCTCTCCACTGCCCTTCTGCATGGTGGGAAAGAAAAGCTAGAAGAGTGCCTACTTCTTAAAAAAGATATACCGTATACCCATTTATTATACTGAAATATCTGTTTTAATATCCCTATTGTATACAGTGTAAACCAGCCTACGGTAATATGTTGGTATTTCAGTCTGGCCAAATTGGTTAGGCTTGTCTGTTTTTCTGTTTTTAAAGAGATACTTGTCAGCTGGCCAACCAGTTAAACCAGCTAAACATCAGCTTGAAAAGGCTATGGGAGCAACTATAAAACATCTTAATGACCTAAAGACCTGAAAATCAATTTAGACTGGTTTAAGATGATTGATTTGATAACCACTTGAGAAATGTTTAAACATGGATCCAATTTTTACATCTCCTGATTTCTCCTTGGTTACAATTTATTTCGATAGTCACTTTAGACATTCTACTAATTATAAGTAACTTTTCAACTACATGTCAACTAACTCTCATTGGAGTATTAGTATATTATAGTAGACTGTCAGTAGACTTTTAAGTTATAAGTTGACTTGTAGTCACCAAGTTACTTATGGTCAGTATATATGGGACCAACAAAATAAAGTGTCAGCAGATATCGAAATAAAGTGTACCTTCTCCTTTTATAAGGTTTGGCCTATATATTAATTTATTATTATTATTAATTTATTATATTAATTTTCATTCTCTATTTGTTCATTTACATTACATTTGACTAACTCTGTGGCACATTAGTATTATAAGAATTTTGGAGGTTCTTCTCTTAAACACCAAATCAAATTCCATATGCAAATACCCTGCTAGAACACAAAGGATCGTATAACTTCTTGTTGGCTCACATACCTCTAGAGGGTGTGACATCTTCACACTTCAATAGATCACTGATCACAAGATCACCCAGTTTTTTCTGAGAAATGCTGACGTGAAGATGATGCTGAGCTATAAATCTTCCAAGGACCCCAAAGTTTGTGCCAGACTGCGGCCTTGTCTTTCCAATCACCAAAGATCCTCTGAGTCCAATTGGTTCCCTTTCAGTCGAAAACATCAGACGTAGTCGACGTCGACTGAATGAGATCACGTCTAGGGAGCCAATCCTCTTCGATTACTATTGAACAAGCCAATGGAATTGGCGTGCGTGACTCGCATCACACACTCCGCCCCCGCAGAGCGGGCACAAATACGGAAGTGGATGCACGCACCAGTTGCCTTTCGCTGAGGAGCCGATCGTTTGATTTCTCTGAAGATTGCTGTTGTTTACAACGAGCGAGTGTGTCGGTGTTCTTCTGGAAGACTCTCCCAGTGCTGGTGGTTTCTACAGCGCGAGTGCAGCGGTGATCGCGAGCTTTGAGCTCTCAACTGATGTTTTAACAGCAACAAATTTCTGTTTGTTTATGTTTGTTGACGGTTGGTTAGAGGGCTTAAAAGTGAGTGCTTCACTGTCTAAGTTCTCTGTTCAGTGTTGCTGCGGTCATTCCCCTGTGTGCTCCGGCACTGGTGATGGGTCCTATTTCCTGAAAGAGCAACACGGGTGCGTTTGCGTCTTTTTCAAGATGTCATTCCACCCGTGCGTTTCTGGATGCGGTCGTTCCCGGTTCCTCTATGACGGTCACTATTGTTGTATCACGTGTTTGGGCTTACAGCACGTTGAGGCAAGTTTTTGTGGATGGTTTATGTTCCCATTGCGGGAATATGACTGTCACGGTGTTGAGATCGAGACTCGCCTTCGTCCGCGAAGCGCGAGTCCCCATTACCCCGCCCCGCCCTACGGGTGCCGCGTGGGATGGGTGATAGGAGGATAGTGTTGGATGTCTCGCCCGGTAACCCTTCCCTGTGGGCTCCTCACTCCTCCCTTCCACTGCAGCCGTTGGAGTCCCCTGTGGAGCGTGCTGGTCCATCTGTAATGGGTGGTTCAGTCGCTTTATCCGGGGCTCCCCCCAGAGGACAGGAAGCCGATTGCAGCATCTGAGGGTGAGCTGGCCTCTGGAGATGATGACTCGGCTGCGTTGTCTCCCTCTGGGAGCTTGATGTTGCCCGAGCTGGATCCAGAATTGTCAGCTATGCTGAAACGGGCCGCCAAGGCTGCCAGGCTCGAGTGGAACTCTAAAGAAGAGAACCACCGTGTCCTGTTTAGTCTCGGTTGGATGATTGGTATCTCGGGGCGGGCCGTGCTGGTTTTCAGCCCGCCGCCCCAGTACCCTTCTTTTCCGAAGTGCATGGAGAACTTACTAGGTCGTGGACGGCACCTTTTACTGCCGAAAACTGACTGAGTGGTTCTTCCCCCTCGCTACCCTTGACGGAGGGGCGGTGAAGGGTTATGAGGTTATCCCTCCAGTGGGGCGGTCTGTCGTGACACAGGTGCACCTGTGCTCGGCGGCCGCTGCTTTTGGGTGGTTCCTCGTCTCCCCCCTAAGGCCTGTGAGTTTTCGTCCGTTCTTAAGGGCAGGACTTACAGAGCCTGTGGGCAAGCCGCCTCCTCTTTGTGTGTCATGACGTTGCTACAGGTCTATCAGGCCAGGGCGCTCATGGACATGCACAAGGGTGGACCAGACCGTGCGCTCATAGGTGAGCACCGCACTGCATCCGACCTCGCCCTCCGGGGCATGGGTGTCGTGGCATGCGCGATCGGTCTGGCGATGTCCACATTAGTGGTTCAGGAGCGCCATTGTTGGCTCAGCCTGGTTGATATGGTGGATGCGGACAAGGTTCGGTTCCTGGTCTCCCCAGTTTCCCAGGTTGGCCTGGTCGGTGACGCGACAGAGAACTGCACCCAACAGTTCTCTGCTGCCTAAGCGCAGATGGAGGTCTTCCGGCACATCCTGCACCGGCGGCCCGCTGCTGCCTTCACCCGCCGCCGGTGCAGTTCCTCCGTCTGCTCGTCGCCGAGGGCGTTCCCCGGTCGTCACTCTCGCTGGGCCTCCGCAGCAGCCTTCACCTAGGCCTCAGCATGGAGCCGACCGCAGTGGGGACACCCAGCCCGCTCCAGGCGCTGCCAAGCCAGGTGGTAAGCGACAGCGTAAGCTTTCTGAGCAGGCCGCTTAGGGATGAAGGAAGGTGCTCTTGAAGTTGGTCACTCCCTCCCCCCGGGTGAGGGCCGGGTGGAGTCTTTGTTGGTGCGTGTGTCTGTTCCGCCGCTTGTTCCCAAAAAAGAGCGGAGCAAGCGGTACCCACACTACAAAGAAAGAGCAAATTCCTTTGTTCCTGGGTCCCAAGAGGGTAAGTCTGGTGGTGTGTGACCTGTTTAACCTTGCACCCCTCAGCCCCCTCTTGTTCGCCAGCACGGCCTCTGGGTGCGGTTCGAGGACCCGGTCATCTGCCTTCTCACGCATCCCTGGCCGTCTCATGGAGACAGGTAAGTGTCGTGCACCACACTCAGACCCTACTTCGGGCCGCCTTCGGGCCTTTTGAACCGGGTCCCTGTCTTCCACCTTGCTGCCCCACCTCGGGTATGTCTGTGGTCCCTGGCCCGGTTTGTGGAAGCCAAAAAATGTTTCCCAAACCGGTCCAGGTGGAACTATTCCATCAGACTCGGCTGGCGATTCTTTTCGCTATAGGCATCCTTCCGCACCACAGGCCATTCTGTGTTTGTGCGTCCGAGGGGTGTGATGGTTAGTGCTCTTTAGAGGCTCCTGGGGTATATGGTAGTTGCAGCCAGTCGGCTTCCTCCATATGAATACCGCTTCAGCACTGACTTCATGGCCGAGTCCCGAGGTGACCGTGGCAGAGCTGCACGCTCCGTGTGAAAGCACCCTGTCCTGCTGCCAAACCCTCAGTCCGTAACAGCTGTGCCTTTTGAACGAGTGTCCATCATTACCGGCTGAGGGGCCACGTACAAAGGGCATGCAGTAACGGAGGTCTGGGCGGCCCTCCGACTGCATTGGCATTCATTGTCTACATTGCGACTGTTGTGCTACGCTTCCCTTGCATGTTACAAGCCCGTCACCTCCTCCTTGGAGTCTGAAGCTTCTGAGGTCGCTTCATTCCACTATTTCTTCCGGCTGCTCAACCGTGCCGCCAACGAGCCTCACGACAGCCTATGGCCAGGGAGAGTGGAGACTCCATCCCCAGGCGGTCCAGCTGGGCAGGGACCACTTCGGGGACGCACAGTTACATCTGTTTGCCTTTCCGGATTCGTTCCTTTGCCAGTTGAATTTTTGTCTGTCCGAGCGGACATCCCTTGGACAGACACTGGCTCTCAGCTGCCTCCGGGGCCCCGCAGAAATGCGTTCCCCAGTGAGCCTTCTTAAGCGGCTATGCGATTCATTGTTGCTTGCGCCCTCTCAAGTCAGTGATTTTTATCACACTATGTGCCCAAGGTTCCTACCTCTCCCTAAAGGTGGGACCAGGTAGCGAGCCTGCAAGCTGCCTGGAGGAGGCAGATCCAGCCCTGGCTTCTCTGTCCGTCCGCTTCATTGCGGTTGTACGTGCACAGAGTTTAAGCTTAGTACCTCAGACCAGCTCTTGTCTGTTAGGAAATCAGCAAGAAGGGAAGGCTGTTTCCAAGCGAGGTTGGCCCACTAAATTAGTGGTTGCCTTCATCTTGGGGAGAATTCCAAGATGCACGTGTCCACTTAGGTGGTGAGCTCCTCCTGAAGTGAGTGTGTGTGCTCCCGCCTAGGCGTTGACATAGAGTGCTTCGCTGACAGAGTGTGTTAGAGTTGGGGGCTGGACGACACCTGTAGTCGAACCGCTGCTTCTCGTAGGCTCCCTTCTTGTGAAGCCAGTTCTCCGTGAGCCCGGTTCGAAGTGTCGGCTTGCTGCGCCATTCCCCTCCTTTGGACTGTATACGTGCGCAATTCTTGCTCCAGTATAGTTCTCCTTAGCTGAAACCTGTCGAGTTCCTCCATACCCTTCGGCTACGGACGTGGCGGAACGTCCGAAGCCAGGCCTATCACTCGTATGCACTGGTGGAACTTGTGTTAGGCTGGGTCCATATGTTGCGATCCCTACGGCGATCCCATATGTGTATTCTTCCACGGTACGGCTCCCTGCAGCGAGCCCGTGTCTTCCCGTGGCAGAGTTTGCTCTGCCGTCACTGTCTGGTGAGTACTCCCCCCTGTCTTAGACTGGAGCCACCTCAGTGACATTCCATATGTTGTACTGCATGGTCATCCACCCAGTTCATATGTGTATTTCCACATGTTACCTCCTTGAGCAGGATGTGGTTCCGCAGCGTCCCTTCCTTCCATGTATAGGGAACGCTTTCCCAGTGATCCTGCAGGAACAGCAGTGACTTTCCTGGCCTGAGCGCCTGTCCCGTCTCCTTAAATCGGGGGGATCAGGTGGCTCTGTCTAGGCACTGGAAGGTGGCAGCACTAGTGGCGTGTTCAAAATGGATCCCATTCAGTCGACGTCGACTACGTCTGACGTTCTCGACTGAAAGGGAACGTCCTGGTTGCGTATGCAACCCACCGTTCCCTGAAGGAGGGAACGGAGGACGTAGTCCCTTTGCCACTTCTGCTGGACCACCGCTGACTCCAGGGGCCGATCGGCTCCTCAGCGAAAAAGCAACTGGTGTGTGCATCCACTTCCGTATTTGTGCCCGCTCTGCGGGGGCGGAGTGTGTGATGCGAGTCACGCACGCCAATTCCATTGGCTTGTTCAATAGTAATCGAAGAGGATTGGCTCCCTAGACGTGATCTCATTCAGTCGACGTCGACTACGTCCTCCGTTCCCTCCTTCAGGGAACGGTGGGTTTTATACGCAACCAGGACGTTCTCTCATATCAAGACAACATCAGAAAAGATCAACTGGAGCCTCAACAAATTACATCAGGACAGTTTTATTCAAATGGGTGTGACATGCGGGTATCAAACTTAGTCTCAGTATTCAAAACATTAAGTATCCCTAACCCTAAATGGTATGAACTAAACTGACGGTTTGCTCAAGGCTTTTTGATCTGCTGAATTTCAAACAATGCTATAACCTCTTGCTTTACTGTGTTCTGTCTCAGCTCTCTTTCCCTTGGTAAACTGAATGCATGTATGTTAGATTAGTCTAAGTGTTTAGTCTAGTTTATAAACGCCTTTCATGTCACCCGCAAATGTGTTTTGCTCCTAATCATGCAGATTTTGACTACATGCTCTGAGTATACTGTAAAGTAAGAAAGATATTTCCCTTACCCCAGAAATTACTTCGATTTCTTTAAATTAATATATAATTAATACTGAGTGTTCGCTGGATGAACAGGTTAGTTGATTGTTGTATTAATTTTGCTACATCAAGTTATATTATACATTTATTATATTAACTGATCCAAATATTTCTAATTAAAAGTTTCCCTTTAGCTTATTTGCTACAACGGGGTGCAAGAAATCACATGGAACAAGGTACGTCTTGATTCATAACGCTTTATAAGTCACATACCAAGGGAATAAGTCACATACCAAAGTACCGTGACCTTTATTTTAAACATCAAGTTACTTCCAAAAGGTGATTAACTCTGGAATTACTGGAACTCTGGTGATTAACCCCTTGATCGCTACTGTAGACATCAGTGTTTATATCCAAACTGTAAACTTTTATCCCAGTGATTCTGTGATCATTTGAATTATTTTAACACCGAAATAATGAAACTGTGTAATTGAAAAGACCACAGATTTTGTGAAGCTGTCTCTTATCTATACATGACTTTGGGTTAACAGCAGCACCAACGCAGATCTGAATGTTCCGCTGATATCGTGATCGTGCCAGAAAGACAGACAGACAGAAGACAGGGGTCAGAACCCATGACATAGTTGAAAAGGAACTCTCACATTATGCTGAGGACACCCCAATGACAAGGGCAGTTATATACAATTTATGTAGCTAATGCTTTTTCGAGGCTGACAGGTCTGTTTCACCAAATTGTTTGTTAAGCATAGGTTTTGCAACCAGAATTCCATTTGACAGACTTACACTATCAGCTAGCAAGCAAAAGTAGAGGGCTCAACAATGTGGCATCTAGAAATGCATTAGACGTTGGCACAATACAAGTTAAGTAAACCTTTTTTTGTGGAAAATCTACTTTCCATTTCAACAATGGCCCTGTCGAGAATAGAAAGCACGGATCTCTTCAGAGACAGACTGGGAAGAATTATAGAATTATCACAGTCAGTGTGGCCCACTGTGGAATACACAACACTGCCATCTAGTTATGTATTCAGTGTTCTTCAGTGGAAGGTTGTAAATCACCACGTCTTAAAATTCAACTCAACGAATTGCCTATAAGGACTCCAAGGATGCACTGACAACCTCACCAACGATCTAAGACTGGAGAATAGTATTAGCTGATTTCAGGACACCAAGAAGACAGACAAGAAGGCCTGCTGCCTCAGTGCTCAGATCAGTGCTGGCAAAATCATCCTCTGCAATATTTAAGAGGATGCTGAGAAGGATGTTTTCATTCTCAATAATGCACCTTGTGACATCATAATGGCTTGTATATCAAATTTGTTTAAGACCAGAAGCATCATACTTCTCAGCCAAGGAAAAAGTTTTCCCACATGGATCACACTGGATGGCATCCACAACTAAATGTAGCTGGTGGTTATAACAGTGATTGTAAGGTATATATCGACCAAGCTTGTTTTGCAGCATGGTTTCCACACCACCTCGTACCCCACTCATCCCTGATGCTGTCAGCACTGTTGCCAGCAGCTTAGAGGTTGCTCAATATTTGAGTGGAAATGTAGGCTATTCAGCGTCTAGTTGATGTAAGTCAAGCAACCAAATCAAATGCTCCTCTAGCAAGGAATTACATACAAACCTAATCATTACAGGCACATTTTCCACATTACACTTGTCTTGTGCCCCATCACAAAGGCAAAACCCTGCTGAGTCAGCATCTGCGTATCTGCGCTTAATCTCAGAAAGTAGCATATAAGCCAATGTTTAAATAATTTTGTTCTGAATGTCCTATACATCTTTTGGTATGCCCTTTACTATATCTGCCAGAAATAAATCCTTGTTTTAACTTGATTTTGATGGTTCCTTTTAAACATGCTGTTGATTATAAGTAATGTTTCACCTGCATGTCTTTAACTCTCATTAGAGTGTTAGTAGAGGATTAGTAGACTGGTAGGGTTAGGGTTAGAATAAGTTGACATGTAGCTGCAAAGTTTCTTATAGTTAGTAGATTGTCTGTTGGGGGAGCATCAGATTTTGCAGATATTAAGCAGACAGTCTACTAATACTCCATTGAGAGATAGTTGACATGAAGTTGCAAAGTTCCTATATAGTCAACAGAATGTTCAAAAGGGACCATCAAAATAGTGTTACCAAAGTTAAGAAAGAGGCCTGCAGATTGTTTGATCTGATCTATTTGGTTCCATGCAGACCTTGCTTGTTTACACAGAGAAATGTAACCACACCTCCAATCCTTTTCATATAATATCTGTTCCCTTTCGTCCGGGAACTCCTACGTCTTGTCGGTAGGAGTTACCAGCGAATTGGGATCATGCTAGGGAGATGCTATAGTGAAACTAAACGAGCCAATGAACATTGACATGCAGGACTTGCATTCTGCGCCCCGCCTACCAGTGCAGGTATAAAGTGGAAGCGAGCGCACACACACATGCTTTTTGCTTCGGAGCCGACCGGTTGTGTCCTATGAGTGGATGAGACAACGAGTCTCTGTTTTCAGAGACCTCTCTAAGTTGGTGTGACGGCGCTTCAGTGATCTTCGTGAGATCCCGGGCACTGGTTGTTACTGCACGCGATCTACATCTTTAAACAAAGAGCTGTTGTCACAACTGGTATTGAGTGCACACAGCGGTGTTGCCACGTTGATCCCTGTGTGCTTCAGCAAGAGAGCGTAAGAGAGTGTTTCTGTAAAAGAGCAACACGGGTGAAGATCGCGTCCTTTTCAGGATGACGTTTCACCCGTGTGTTTCTGGATGCGGTTGTTTCCTGTCCTCATTTAACGGCCACGATCACTGTTTCACATGCCTGGGTTTAAGCATGTTGAGACTGCGTTCGTGGGTGGTTTATGTTCTCTCATGAGAGCATGACCACGTCAGCACGTTGTTTGTCTCCCCTTTCTCGTAAAGGCTTGAGCCGCTCAGCGTGCTGTGTGCCGTCGAGCTGCCGGCTGACAGCACGGGTTGTCACGGCAACCCAGCACACGTCATTCGGCGCTCTAGATGCGCGGTTGAGACTCAAGTGCCTCAAACGAGGTGGTCTCGTCGGCGAACGCTCACTGTAATCCTCAGATCACCAATGCTATATTAGCCAAAGTAGCCCAACTGTGTCCAGCTGCTCTCCACAGTTCAGAAGCAGGCTGAGGAAACCAAGAGCTTGACCCGATGTGGTACCGAGTCACTCGTGGTTTCTCCTCAGTCTGTTTGTCGCCAAGGGTGTCCCCTGTGGAAAAGCTGTCACAGCCAGCTCTACATATCAGTACAAGGTCCTACCCTTTGGCCTGGCCCTGTCGCCCAGTGTCTTCACGGAAGTCGTGGAGGCGGCCATTGTTCCCATGAGAGAACTTGGCATTCACATTTTCATCCATCTCAACGACTGGCTCATAATAGCTCACTCGCAAGATCTGTTGTGCGAACACAGGGGCAAACTCTGCCCCACACACTCGGTCGGTCAGACTGCGCACCTCACCGCAGTACGCTTAGCTTTGTGCCGCCTCAAGGGGCCACTTCTGCACAAGCACGTACTGGTCCGTACGGACAGCACTGCGACCGTTGCGTACATCAACCGCTAAGGTGGTCTATGTTCCCGTCGTATGTCGCGACTCGCCTGCCATCTCCTCCTATGGAGTCAGACGCATCTGAGGTCGCTTCGGGCCATTCACATCACTGATGTGCTCTACCGTGCAGCCTACGAGCTCTCGCGACAGCCGCCTCTTCCGGGAGAATGGCGACTCCATCCCCAGGCAGTCCAGCTGATATGGGGAATCTCTTGCCTCTCCGGACACAACCCATTGCCAGTTGTTTTATTTCCTGACCGAAGGATCACTTGGTACAGATGCACTGGCGCACAGCTGGCCCCAGGGCCTTTGCAAATATGCGTTTCCCCCAGTGAGCCTTCTTGCACAGACTTTGTGCAAGGTCAGGGAGGACGAGGAGCAGGTCCTGCTTGTTGCGCCGTACAGGCCCAACCGGACTTGGTTCGAGGAACTCATGCTCTTCGTGACAGCCCCTCCTTGACCGATCACTCTGAGGAAGGACCTTCTTTCCCAGAGACGGGGCACCCTGTGTCACCCACGTCCAGACCTCTAGAAACTCCATGTCTACCACAGGCTTGGTCAGGCATCACTTCCGCTAGAGCTCCCTCTACGAGGCACCTCTATGCGTTTAAGTGGAACCTGTTCGTCAATTGGTGTTCTTCCCCCCGCAAACTTGCCCAATCAGAGTTGTGATTTCCTTCCTGCAAGATGGGTTGGAGCGAATGTTGTCTCCCTCCACCCTCAAAGTGTATGTTGCCGCAATAGCCACTCATCACGATGCAGTAGAATGTAAGTCATTGGGAAAGGACGTTTTCGGTCGACGAATTGTGCCTAGAGTTCGGACCGGGCCTTTTTCACATTGTTCTGTGACCCCAGCTCGGATATGTGCCTAAGGTTCCTACCACTCCGTTTGTAGATCAGGTAGTGAACCTGTAAGCGCTGCCCCCGGATGAGGCAGACCCAGCCCTGGCTTTTCTCTGTCCCGTCCACACCCTGCGTTGTTACGTGGACAGAACACAAAGCTTCAGGACCTCAGATCAGCTCTTTGTCTGTAATGGAGGCCAGCAGAATAGGATGTCTCCAAGCAGAGGTTAGCCTACTGGTTAGCCTACTGGTTAGTGGATGCTATCATCCGGGCTTATGAATCCCAGGACGTGCCTTACCCACCTAGGTTGATGGTACACTCTACTAGGAGTGTTGCCTCCTCCTGGGCATGGTGCAGGGCGGCTCACTGACAGACATCTGTAGAGCTGCGGGCTGGGTAACATCTAACACGATCGCTAGATTTTTTAGCCTCCATGTTGAACCTGTCTCCTCCCTTGTACTCGCTACCGCCAGTAGCGCGAGGAATTAGGTTATGTCGGCTTGCAGCGCCATTCCCGCCCAATGTGCCGGATACGTGCATTTTTTGCTCCGTTGGTTCCCCAACAAACGGTTAACCTACTGAGTTCCTCCATCACCCCTGCAGGTCTATTACCTCTCATATGTGGCCTTACAGTGGTCCCTACGGCGACCCATTTCTTCCACGTTCCAGCTACCCTCCAGGATAGCACCGTGTCTTCCCCTCGACAGACCCGTTCTGTCATCCCTGCTGAGTACGCTCCCACCCCTCGGGCTGGGACTACCTCAGGGACTGCCGTATGTTTCACTACCCCACGGGTTAGTACATATGTGTATTCCAGTGCCTCCCTTTGGGCGGGCAGGGGCTCTGCTGTGTTCCCTCCTATGGGTTGGGCACGCTTCTCCAGTGTTATGCAACACGCAGAATCCAAGTCCTGCATGCCAATGTTCATTGGCTCATTTAGTTTCACTCGAAGGCAATTGGTCTCCCTAGCGTGATGGTAACTCCTACCGACAAGACGTCTCCATTCCCTCCTCAGGGAACGAGGGTTACCACACGTAACCGAGACGTTTTGCCCACTAGCATTGCATCTATAGTTCCCTTTCAAGGGAACTCGAGCTGTGTAAAGATGCTGTGGGAACGCCACTATGTGATTGCGTTGTGAAGCACGTGTGTAATCGGTCCAATGGAAAGACGAGACGTCATAGACGGGTGATGTCATCAACCAGGAAACTATAAACCACACCTGAAAACAGACCACGCTAGCTTCTGTGCCTTCAGCAAGCGCTCTCTATATACTGTCCCTGTCTATTTATTGTTGTCTGTCATTGCAAGCACAATATTTCACAGAAAAAAAAACAATAATAAAATATATATATATATATATATATATATATATATATATATATATATATATATATGGCATAAATGGCAAGATTTTAAGCAATGTGTTGTTCCCTGCTCTCGTTTCATCATGGGTGGGGACACAAATCAGCTTTGTGTTGCTTCTTTGGGAGTGGAGCATGACCAGTCAGTTCTCAAGGGGGCTGACTGTGAGCATTGCGAGAAGCTGTCCGGGAGGACGCCGAGGCACAGCGGCGACGCACATCCTGGTTTTCGGATGGATCTTACATGGATCTTACAGGGGGGTTTGAGATGGGCCCGGCCCTATCTCAGCCTTCACCTGCCAGATCCAGTGCCTTTTCTCAGGGAGAAGTACGTGCTGCGGTTTCTTCTCCACAGGATGAGGCACCAATGCTGCGATTATCCAGTTCTGAGGAAATGAATGTCGTCAGCATTGATGCATGGGATTATGAGAGATCGCCATCTCATACCCCTGTTGATGAGGAACTTATGTAGGTTGTGACTCACGCTGTTGCCAAATTAAATATTGACTGGCCAGTCGAGAAACAAGAGGAATATAAGAAAAGTTTACTAGATGAAAGATTATTTACCATCTAGATCACAGCCTCCTTGTCGAGGTTTGCCATTTTTTTCCCAATCTCCACACTGAGGTATCGAAGTCGTTGAAGAAATATCGTTTGGTTTCTTATTGTGTTTTTAATCCTCAAACATCTACAGGTGAAACTTGAGAAATTTGAATATTGTGCAAAAGTTCATGTATTTCAGTAATTCAAATTAAAAGGTGAAACTAATATATATTATATATATCTATATACATATGCATGATTATACTTTTCAGAGGGCCGACATTTCTGAATTTAAAATCCTTTTTTTATTGATTTCATGTAATATAAAAATTTTCTAAGATTTTGAATTTGGGGTTTTCATAAACTGTAAGCCATAATCATCAAAATTAGAACTTTTGTACGATATTCAAATTTTTCGAGTTTCACCTGTAATTATAGTAATGGGTTACACTTTATTTCGATAGTCACTTTAGACGTCCTACTAATTATAAGTAACTTTTCAACTACATGTCAACTAACTCTCATTAGAGTATTAGTATATTATAGTAGTCTGTCAGTGGACTGTTAGGTTATGGTTAGGTGTTAGGCTTCGGGTTAGGAGAATAAGTTCACTTGTAGTCGCCAAGTTACTTATAGTCAGTTGAAGGTCTGTTGGGGGACAAACGAACTAAAGTGTTAGCAGATATTAAGCTGACAGTCTAGTAATACTCTAATGACAGTTAGTTGACATGTAGTTGAAAAGTTACTTATAGTTAGTAGAATGTTTAAAGTGGACTATCGAAATAAAGTGTTACCTAGTAATGTTATGGGTATTAAAGATTATGGTTATGTGACGATGCCTCGGGCAGAAGATTCGTGACTTATCTCTCTCCCGAGTCAGCGCCATCATTAATAGCCCTGGTGTTACCCACTAAGCCATTAAACTTGCATACCATGTCAATTTTGCAAGCATACCAGGCTGATCTGCTGAGGGACATGGAGGATTGCGAGGAAGTCATTGCGTAACAGATCTGTCTCTCCGAGTGGCATGGAGCGTCATTTCTGGCTAAATTGAACTGATATGACGGATAGAGGATGCCTTCGAGTCTAATCGGTGACGCTATACTCACTGTCATTGATAGATTTCAGGAGGCGAAGAAGCAATCAACGGCGTTCCAGAAGTTTATTCATGCTGGGTGGGAACAATCTCGGCCGTCTACAAGCTCCTCGCAGCACAGAGTGCAGCAGAAACAAAGCATCGCCACTCAGACTCCTCCACAATCGACAAAGAAGTCGTCCTGACGCCGAGGCAATCAGACTTCTGAAGGTGGTCCCCTCCAGGGAGAGACGGGTTTGAGAATCCGTGTCTCCTCAGCACCCTCTGGGCAGGCGACTCTCTGAGGAGGGTCGCAGTGCTGCCAGTTCGGTTGTTCCCCGCCGGGTCGCCACTTCAGGGCACAGAGGTGCCTGCACATCTCAACGATACTCAGAGGAGGGTCAAAGAACAGTCAAGTCAGTTGTTGCCTGCCGGTTCGCAGTTTCAGGGCACTGAAGTGACTGTTCAACCAAATCCAGAGGCCAGTCTTAATTTCTGGCAGCGTGGAAACTACTGCCAAATATATCTCATTGGGTCCTGCATACAATAGAAAACGGTTATTGTGTTGTACCCCGAGCAGGCTCTGGTTATGGAGCAGAAATGCGTGGATGCAGCTCTGGCTCCTCTAAGACTCCAGGGCATCCGCGTGTTGAATTACATTAATTGGTTGATTTTTGCTCAGTCTGAGCAGATGACAATTCGCATTGAGAGATTATGTGTCTCACATAAAGACATAAAGATGATGGGGTTCAGGCTCAACACCATCTCAGAGGACCACTTTTCTAGGTGTGGTATGGGATTTGACAACGATGCGGGCACAATTGTCACCAGCACGTATTACTTTGATTCTCTCAGCCATAAATAGGGTAAAACTAGGCCGGTCATTCACTGTGAAACAGTTATAGAGACTGTTGAGTCTCATGGAACCAGCATACTATGTGCACCCGAATCAGAAGCCAGAAGGAGGTCATTTAGTACTTTTAGAAGAGCTGTTTCTGTACTGTGATGTGTACGGAAACCAGATTGAAAGGGTTTCCCTTCAATTCCCCCAATGCTCACAATTTTGTCTCTCTAAGTGTGATTGCAGTTGTGCCACAACTACCTTCTCAAGTAGCTTGCCAACGAAAGCGAGATTTGATATTGGTCTATAATTGCTGTGAGTGGCGTTGTCGAGACCGGGCTTCTTAAGGATTGGGGTAATGGCTGCTACTTTCAGATTAAGCGGAACAGTGGCAGTGACAAGAGACCTGTTAATAAGGTGGGTAATATGTTGAATGAGTAAAGAAAAATGAGTTTTTAGAAGGTATGTTGGAATAGGATCAAGTATACAGGAAATTTAATTTGATTTGTTAATCATATTTGCAACCACAGATGTATTTGTGAGTGAAAAAGTGTCTAACGGACACCAATCAAATATGAAGTTGAAGGGGTAGTGGCAGTAGAGGAAAATGACTGAGAGATGTTGTCAATTTTTTGTAGGAAAAAAGACTGACAACCTTCACAAAGATCAGCAGAACCAGTAAGAGCTATGGTGGACAGTTTGACCAGTTTATTTATTTCTGTAAAAAGAGCTTTAGGTTTGCATTTAGCTTTGTTAATAACAGTAGAGAGATAGTTAGAGCGTGCGGTGTTAAGTGCTTCTTTGTATTTCACTACTGATTCAGATAAGGTTATTTCATGGACAAGAAGGGAGGTTTTGTTGTGGAGTCTTTCAAGACGCCTACATTGAGTTTTCAGAACTCTGAGCTCAGGGGTGAACCAAGGAGAGGAGTGAGTAGACGGAACAGTTCTAGTTCTTATTTCAACCATCAGGGGTGTCTAAGGTCACATCAACTGCAAACTGGCTCATCAGATCCTCCTATGGGCCCAGGGGAAATTACTGTCTCTCAGGGTAATATATATTCCAAGGCATCTAAATCAGGGAGTGGATATCCTGTCAAGGCAGGGACTGAGGCCCGGGGAATGGAGACTTCACCCCAAGGTGGTGAAGCTCCTTTGGGAGAATGCTGGTCGAGCTCAAGTTGACCTTTTCGCATCATCAGATACAACGTATTATCCCATGTGGTTCTCTCCTCTCGGGCTGGATACGATGGTTCAGGTGTGGCCAAGGCTACACCTGTGTGCTTTTCCTTCTATATCTATGCTTACGGGAGTTCTGGAGAGGGTTTGCTGGGAAGGGACCCGTCTGTTATTAGTCAAGTCAAGTCAAGTCACCTTTATTTATATAGCGCTTTTTACAATACAAATTGTTTCAAAGCAGCTTTACAGAGATAACAGGAAAACAATGTTGTAATAGTAGTGTTAAATTCAAAATTAAATGTTAAATGTCCCCAACTAAGCAAGCCAAAAGCCAATGGCGACAAAGGCGAAGAGAGGCGAAAAAGGCAACAGTGGCAAGGAACCAAAACTCCATCAGATGACAGAATGGAGAAAAAAACCTTGGGAGAACCCAGGCTCAGTCAGGGGGCCAGTCCTCCTTTGGCCAACGAACGAACAGTGTATGATTATGAGTTAGGCAGCATAATGTCAGGAGTCAGATGTGATCAGAACTTTCACAATATTTATCCAGTTCATCTGGTTGGGTTGGGTCATCCGGCCGGTGAGGAGATGACTGTGTTGAGGTGTTCATGGGCCTTCACAGTGTTGATGGGGCTGGCTCATCAGGGATGCGTTGTCGTCGTGTCCATGTGATGGTCCTTCCTCAGATCTGGATATGGCCTGGATCCGGCGGTTCGCGGTAAACCTCGGGATAAGCAGAGAGACTAATATTAGCGTAGACGCCATCCTTCTTATGATGTACAAAGTACATCAGGAATTATGGGAAGTGTTCCCGGTTCCGGCTGATCTAAACTATGCAGCCTAACATTGAATTATAGAAATCTATAATGTGTTATGTGTATGCTAAGCCAAAGAGATGTGTTTTTAGTCTAGATTTAAACTGACAGACTGTATACGATAAAGTCCTAATTGTTGGTGATTTTAATATACATGTAGATAATGAAAAAGATGCACTGGGATTGGCATTTAAAGACATTATAAACTCAATTGGAGTGAGACAACACGTGTCAGAACCTACTCATTGTCGTAACCATACTCTAGATCTAATATTATCTCATGGAATAGATGTTGATGCCGTTGAAATTCTGCAGCAGAGCGACGACATCTCAGATCATTATCTAGTCTCGTGTAAATTACATTTAGCCAAGGCTGCAAAGCCGACTCCGTGTTATAAATATGTTAGACCTATCACTTCTGCCACTAAAGATGGCTTTATTAATAATCTTCCTAATCAGTTTCATCATCTCAGCATCCCGGATAGCTTAGAAGAACTTGATATTGTAACAGAAACGTTTGAATCTCTCTTTTCCAGCACTTTAGACATAGTTGCTCCGTTGCGCTTAAAGAAGATTAAAGAAAATAGTCCAACGCCGTGGTACAACGAGCACACCCGGGCCCTTAAGAGAGCAGCCAGAAAAATGGAGCGAAACTGGAAGAAAACAAAACTAGAGGTATTTCGGATTTCATGGATCTCGATAGAGCTCGATTGTTTACAGAGAGGCATTAAAAGATGCTAGAACGGATTATTTTTCAACCCTATTAGAAGAAAATAAACATAATCCTAGGTATTTATTTGAACAAGTGGCTAAACTAACGAAAAAGAAAGCTTCAAGCCCAGAAGTTTCCAAGAAACACAGCAGTAATGACTTTATGAACTTCTTCACTTATAAGATCTATAATATCAGGGACAAAATTATAACTATGCAACCGTCTACTACAGTAGCGCATCAGGGAGTGCATTGTAGTCTCCGTGAGGAACATTTTGATTCATTTGTTGCTATAGGAGAGGAAGAATTTTGCAAACTTGTTAATTCATCTAAATCGACAACTTGTATGCTAGACCCTATACCGACTAAGCTACTGAAAGAGATGCTTCCAGAGGTCATAGATCCTCTTCTAAATATCATTAATTCATCTTTGTCTCTAGGATACGTACCAAAAACCTTTAAGTTGGCTATGATTAAACCGCTTGTTAAAAAACCGCAACTTGATCCGACAGAATTAGTCAATTACAGGCCAATCTCGAATCTGCCTTTTCTGTCAAAGATACTAGAAAAAGCAGTATCATCACAACTGTGTTCCTTTTTAGAAAGAAATAATATCTGCGAGGATTTTCAGTCCGGATTTAGACCGTACCATAGTGCTGAGACTGCTCTCATTAAAGTCACAAATGATTTGCTCTTATCATCCGATCGTGGTTGTATCTCTCTATTAGTGTTACTTGATCTTAGTGCTGCATTTGATACTATCGACCACAACATTCTTTTAAATAGACTAGAAAACTATGTTGGCATTAGTGGAATTGCACTAGCATGGTTTAAATCATACTTATCTGACCGTTTTCAGTTTGTAGCAGTAAATGAAGAGATGTCTTATCGATCACAAGTTCAGTATGGCGTACCACAAGGCTCAGTACTAGGACCGCTGCTGTTCACTCTGTACATGCTACCATTAGGATATATCATTAGGAAATATGGAATTAGCTTCCACTGTTATGCTGATGATACTGAGCTGTATATTTCTTCAAAACCTAACGAAACTTACCAATTCTCAAAATTAACGGAATGCATAGCTGATATAAAAAATTGGATGACCAGTAATTTCCTATTACTAAATTCTGAAAAAACAGAGATTCTAATCATTGGACAAAAAACTGCCACACGTAATAACCCAGAATACTGTCTAACAATCGATGGCTGCTCTGTTAAGTCTTCGTCGTCAGTTAGGAACCTGGGTGTGCTCTTTGATACCAATCTTTCATTTGAAAGTCACGTGTCTAGTATCTGTAAAACCGCATTTTTCCATCTTAAAAATATATCTAAATTACGTCATATGCTCTCACTGACAAATGCGGAACAATTAGTTCATGCATTCATGACATCAAGGCTAGATTATTGTAATGCAAACTACAGCTAGATCAAAACGCAGCCGCTAGAGTTCTTACCAGAACCAGGAAGTATGACCATATTAGCCCGGTTCTGTCAACACTGCATTGGCTGCCTATTAAACATCGTATACATTTTTAAATATTGCTGATTACTTACAAAGCACTAAATGGTTTAGCTCCCCAGTACTTGAGCGAGCTCTTAACGCATTATAGTCCTTCACGTCTATTGCGATCTTAAAATTCTGGCCAATTGATAATACCTAGAATATCAAAATCGACTGCTGGCGGTAGATCCTTTTCCTATTTAGCACCAAAACTTTGGAACAATCTTCCTAACAGTCCGGGAAGCAGATACAGTCTGTCAGTTTAAATCTAGACTAAAAACACATCTCTTTGGCTTAGCATACACATAACACATTATAGATTTCTATAATTCAATGTTGGGTTGCATAGTTTAGATCAGCCGGAACCGGGAACACTTCCCATAATTCCTGATGTACTTTGTACATCATAAGAAGGATGGCGTCTACGCTAATATTAGTCTCTCTGCTTATCCCGAGGTTTACCGCGAACCGCCGGATCCAGGCCATATCCAGATCTGAGGAAGGACCATCACATGGACACGACGACAACGCATCCCTGATGAGCCAGCCCCATCAACACTGTGAAGGCCCATGAACACCTCAACACAGTCATCTCCTCACCGGCCGGATGACCCAACCCAACCAGATGAACTGGATAAATATCGTGAAAGTTCTGATCACATCTGACTCCTGACATTATGCTGCCTAACTCATAATCATACACTGTTCGTTCGTTGGCCAAAGGAGGACTGGCCCCCTGACTGAGCCTGGGTTCTCCCAAGGTTTTTTTCTCCATTCTGTCATCTGATGGAGTTTTGGTTCCTTGCCACTGTTGCCTTTTTCGCCTCTCTTCGCCTTTGTCGCCATTGGCTTTTGGCTTGCTTAGTTGGGGACATTTAACATTTAATTTTGAATTTAACAATACTATTACAACATTGTTTTCCTGTTATCTCTGTAAAGCTGCTTTGAAACAATTTGTATTGTAAAAAGCGCTATATAAATAAAGGTGACTTGACTTGACTATCGGCAGCCAATACTAATTCTGATAGAAAGTCAGCAAATTCCTTGATGAAATCTTTATGGTGCCCTGGTGGCCTGTATACAGTAGCCAGCAGAATTCTCAAACGAGATTTATTGTTTACACTATATATTTTTACATTAAGCACCAACACTTCAAAAGAAGTATATTTAAAACTAGATTTCTTAGTGGTTTTAAAAATATTACTATAAATTACAGCAACACCTCCCCCTTTGCCTTTCGGACGAGGCTCATGTTTATAACAGTAATCTTGCGGAGTGGACTCATTTAAAGTAATGTAATCGTTTGGTTTTAGCCAGGTTTCTGTCAAACACAGCACATCTAGGTTATAGTCTGTAATCTTATCATTAACTATGAGCGCTTTTGAATTAAGGGATCGAATATTCAACAACCCAAGCTTTATCGTTTGCTCATCTGTATTATATCTGTTTTTTATTTGTTGAACATCAATTAAACTTTTAACCTTAGAAAGGTTTGGCAGTTTTTTGGATTTCCAAATTCGGGGAACAGACACAGTCTCTATATGATGATATCTAGGTGAAAGAGCCTCTATCTGATGGGATTTATCTGACCTTGGTGACGTGAGGCCGCTAGCAGACGGTCGGTTTAGCCAGTCTGTCTGCTTCCTGACCTGAGCCCCAGGTTGTCATGTTTTATCTCTAAGACTATGAGCCAAATTACTAGAGAGAAGAGCAGAACCATCCCAGGAGGGATGAATACCATCTCTTTTCAACAGGTCAGGTTTGCCCCAAAAGTATAGTAGCCCCATACTGGCCGAACACAGTTTGGTTCTCGGACCTGGTGTCCCTTCTAGACGGCTCTCCGATTGAAATTCCGATCAGGAGGGACCTACTGTCCCAAGCAAGGGACATGATTTATAACCCTCGCCCGGAGTTGTGGAAACTGTGGGCTTGGACCCTGAGGGGGGCCAGCTCATGGAATCAGGTCTCTGGACCGAGGTCGTTGAGACCATACTCCAGTCTAGAGCTCCCTCGACGAGAAGACTGTATGCACTAAAATGGAAACTGTTCTCTGCTTGGTGCGGAAAACGCAAACTGAATCCTGTTTACTGCCCTGTTGGTACAGTACAGTGATTATCTGCAAGAGCGTTTCTCTGCGAGATTATCTCCTTCCACCTTGAAGGTGTATGTGACAGCTATATCTGCTTACCACCCTCCTCTGGGTGGTGCATCATTGGGGAGAGATCCTCTCATTACTCGTTTTCTGTGAGGCACCCTGAGGCTATGGCCTGCACTGCGCACTAGAGCAGGATTATATTCCTAAGGTCCCTACTAATGTTGTGGGCCCAATAGTGCTACAGTCCTTCTGTCCTCAACCTTTTAATACACCAGATCAGGAAAAACTTTATCTGCTGTGCCCTGTATGCTGGATGCTTACATATACAGAGCAGCATTTCAACCATTTGTCTGTTTCGGGTCACCTAGATAAGGTTACCCTGCATCCAAGCAGAGGATGAGCAAGTGGGTAGTCGAGGCTATCCCACTTGCTTATGAAGCGGCTGGTCAGCCTTCATCTTTGGCTATTCGGGCCCATTCTACCAGGAGTATGGCGGCCTCAAAGGCTTTATTATCGGGGGTTTCCCTCCATGACATCTGTGATGAGGCAGACTGGTGCTCACCACATACGTTTGTTAGATTTTATGACTTAGATCTAGGCTCCACTCCGGGGTCTAGGGTTCTTAGTGTGCTTCACACAGAACAGGCATTTGTTATTTTGGCGTCGTGGGTATAGTGTTCCCACAGCGTCTACACGCAGCTCGAGTTCCCTTGAAAGGGAATGTCTTAGGTTACGTATGTAACCCTGGTTCCCTGAAGAGGGAGCGAGACACCCTGCATGCCTGTGATCGACTTGCTTCGGCTTTTCAGAGGCTAGTGTGGTCTGATTTCAGGTGTGCTTTATAGTGTCCTGCTTGATGACATCACCCGCATATGACGTCTCGTCTTTCCATTGGACTGATTATACACGTGCTTCACGACGCAATCACGGAGGGGCATTCTCACAGTGTATCGACACAGCGTCTCATTCCCTCTTCAGGGAACCAGGGTTAAATACATAACCTGAGACATTTTCCCAGATGTCTCCCAACATTTTAATTCAGAGCTGGCTGTCATAGACTGCACATGACAGTGGCTTCATGCCTGCTTCTGCATACACCTGTCCAATTCCAGTGCTGCTTTCCAATTTGTAAATTGGAAGGTACATGCAAGGTACAAACGACATCTCTCTCGTTAGCGATACTAAACTTGCGACAAACTTGCGTCCCACAAATTCTCTATTTAAGCCATGGATGCAAACAGTACCATCCAGCATTAAATGATCATGATATGAACCCAAACGCACATTAATATTAATATTGGCAGGGACGGTGCATTTAATAATTAAGTCCAGTATTTTTCTGCCACTGGACGAGCCTCCTCAGGGCTGAGGTGGATGGAGACGGATTTATTTCAAGACAGGGATAGCTGCCAGCAGGGAAAGGTGAATTGATCCAACAGAAACTAACCCCTGACCCTATACCCCACACCCTGACAGACAGCTTTTGTAACCAATGATAAAGACCTTTCTCTGTGCCCGTACCTTTCAGCATGCCCCAACCTTTCGTCACACCCATTACTCCAACCTGCAGATACTCACACTTGTCTATTTCTGAAGCAGGAAGGGAAAGATGGAGTTTGTGAAACAATAGTGGTCACATCACTGTCACTGCTGCTGAAGCCACTAGGACACTTCTTTATAAGCACCAAAAATCTATGCATTGCATTCAAATACTTCTGCTTGTTAATGTTTTTACTCGTGTCGTGTCCTGTCAGAATCTGCTTCTCTGCTATTTAAGCCGAGTTGTGAGTCTAGAGTGCCGTTGCCGTTGCCGAGCTTATTGTAAGACCAAGTCTTTAAAACACAAAACACTTCATTCTAGCTTCACATTCAACAACACTCATCTCTGAGACATTTCAGCTTCAGGTTACTATATGGTGTCTATATCTATCCATAATAGATATTGAATACTGATATCAGATATCAGAAAATGTGTCTCTATAGGTGGTTGAAAGGAAAGGGTTAAAAAAAATCAAATGCGTTTGAAACATCAGGCGATAAGGAAAGTTTTCAGAGGCAGAGCAAGTTATTACATTTTGATGAAAGATTACAAAACTTTTTGGGAAAACAAAAAGACTGTGAATGTGTTTTAAGAAAGTAAATGGGTTTCAATTTTGATTTCATGAGCCTATAAGAACGTGCCTCACATGCCTAAGTGGGTACCACATTGTCTCAACATTTGAATGAAGTTACTGAACCGATCTTTGCACAGTGCAGCATAAATATTTATATGGGTGTTACTGTTATATTTTAAAAAGAATACAAACAAGAAAAAAAAAAAAGTTGCCAATGCGGCCAGGTTATGACCCTCAAGAAATCAAACGTTGTTTAAAAGACTGCAATAATCTTTCTCTAAATATGTTCATTTATCAACACACAACAGGGTTGGAGGAATGCACAGTACACTGCTACAGACAAACATCATTGTCATTTTAAATTCCACATGAAATTAAAAAAATTGCCCTGTTTATTATATTTATTTATATAAAGTTAGTTGGAACATAAGATTACAAGGCAAGGCTTTTTGCTTATTCAAGGTAACTTGCTCAAGGGCAAAATCGTTACTCTACAGCTGGGGTTTGAGCCTACTGTACAAGTTTTTTTCTTATCACTCAGCCCAGAACTTTGACTATTTAGCGGCACAGTCACAAAAGTAAATCAAACCTTAATTTCCATTTGTCATTGTAATATTCATTCAATCTGAATTATGTTCCCCCAATTACCCAGCATATGTACAGTGAGGAAAATAAGTATTTGAACACCATGCTATTTTGCAAGTTCTCCCACTTGGAAATCATGGAGGGGTCTGAAATTGTCATCGTAGGTGCATGTCCACTGTGAGACATAATCTAAAAAAAACTATTTATTTGTATGATACAGCTGCAAATAAGTATTTGAACACTTGTCTATCAGCTAGAATTTTGACCCTCAAAGACCTGTTAGTCTGCCTTTAAAATGTCCACCTCCACTCCATTTATTATCCTAAATTAGATGCTCCTGTTTGAGGTCGTTAGCTGCATAAAGACATCTGTCCACCCCATTCAATCAGTAAGAATCCAACTACTAACATGGCCAAGACCAAAGAGCTGTCCAAAGACACTAGAGACAAAATTCTACACCTCCACAAGGCTGGAAAGGGCTACGGGGAAATTGCCAAGCAGCTTGGTGAAAAAAGGTCCACTGTTGGAGCAATCATTAGAAAATGGAAGAAGCTAAACATGACTGTCAATCTCCCTCGGACTGGGGCTCCATGCAATATCTCACCTCGTGGGGTCTCAATGATCATAAGAAAGGTGAGAAAATAGCCCAGACCTACCTGAGGACCACCGTTTCCAAGGTTACTGTTGGTAATACACTAAGACGTCATGGTTTGAAATCATGCATGGCACGGAAGGTTCCCCTGCTTAAACCAGCACATGTCAAGGCCCGTCTTAAGTTTGCCAATGACCATTTGGATGATCCAGAGGAGTCATGGGAGAAAGTCATGTGGTCAGATGAGACCAAAATATAACTTTTTGGTCATAATTCCACTAACCGTGTTTGGAGGAAGAAGAATGATGAGTACCATCCCAAGAACACCATCCCTACTGTGAAGCATGGGGGTGGTAGCATCATGCTTTGGGGGTGTTTTTCTGCACACGGGACAGGGTGACTGCACTGTATTAAGGAGAGGATGACCGGGGCCATGTATTGCGAGATTTTGGGGAACAACCTCCTTCCCTCAGTTAGAGCATTGAAGATGGGTCGAGGCTGGGTCTTCCAACATGACAATGACCCGAAGCACACAGCCAGGATAACCAAGGAGTGGCTCTGTAAGAATCATATCAAGGTTCTGGCGTGGCCTAGCCAGTCTCCAGACCTAAACCCAATAGAGAATCTTTGGAGGGAGCTCAAACTCCGTCTTTCTCAGCAACAGTCCAGAAACCTGATCTAGAGAAGATCTGTGTGGAGGAGTGGGCCAAAATCCCTCCTGCAGTGTGTCCAAACCTGGTGAAAAACTACAGGAAACATTTGACCTCTGTAATTGCAAACAAAGGCTACTGTACCAAATATTAACATTGCTTTTCTCAGGTGTTCAAATACTTATTTGCAGCTGTATCATACAAATAAATAGTTAAAAAATCATACATTGTGATTTCTGGATTTTTATTTTTTTTGATTATGTCTCTCACAGTATGACAATTTCAGACCCCTCCATGACTTCTAAGTGGGAGAACTTGAAAAATAGCAGGGTGTTCAAATACTTATTTTCCTCACTGTACATACATAAACTCTGTCACAAACGGCACTCTTCATATACACTTACGGTCTTGTGGACTTACAATTGCCGCTGTGTTGCCCATGTCGTAGGGGCAGGGTTCCTCAAATCCAGCAACTCTGAAGACGTTCTCTGACTAGCCCTCTCGGACTGGATCTGATCCCTGGCGTAGGGCTTCCCATTTATCAATTTAGGTTTAGTAAGGTGCTCATGAGTTTCCCCTTTGTGGGCAATATCAATGCTCACATTGCTTGTGCCTTTATGCACACTTTTGCAGAGCCTAATGCTGAAGTGAGCTCCTCAACAGACTGTGGATTTGACAGCAATAACAATTATTCATTTATTATATCTAGTGCTGTCAAACGATTAAAATATTTAATCGCGATTAATCGCATTAATGTCATAGTTAACTCGCGATTAATCGCATTTAATCGCACATTTTTATCTATTCTAAATGTCTCTTGATTTCTTTTTGTCCCATTATTTTTTCTCATTTTAATGCTCTTATCAACATGGAAAAGTGGATCGGCTTGCTTTGTGCAAATGTTTTTTATTGAAAACAATATTGGCATATATACTGTTCAATTTCACACTAAAACATTCTCAGGCCACGTCCACACGAAGCCAGTGCGTTCCCTATCCGATCTTTTTTTCCCTCGTTCTAAAAAAAAAATCCGTAAACACGGCGTCGTCTCAAGAAATATCTGCGTACACACGAAACCACTGAAACCGACTGAAAACGGTGTAGTATATATGCCAGACCAGTACGAGGCGCTGTAATTCTGACACAGATACACTAAAAACAGAGAAGACTTGCGCATAAACCCATAGCCTAGACAGTATAAGAAGCATAAACCTTGCGCGCTGTATACAATAATATACAGTAATATTAGGCACAGTAGCTTCTTTTCTTTTCTTTTTTTACCAAGAACTTTATTGAACAATATGAAAAACTATAAATGGTACAAAATATGGATGAGTCACGATAGTCGATTAGTTAGCAGACGCATAAAGCTTGCCACAAAGAACCGGCAAATAGCCTAATCATTATGAATGTGTCAAATATAGCAAGGAGACATTTTAATTGTTTATTAATAAACTAACGTTAGTGTTTTGTGTGACGATGCTGACTCGCCACCTTCGCAGTGTTGTGAAGGTGCCTATAGAGAAAAATGCACACTTTTCCCTAATCAACATATGAAATGGAAAAAATAACATTATTTAAACATAAATATGAAACTAACTTTTCTTTAATGGCTACAACATATAGGCCTACAGTACAGAGCAATTTAATGTCGGAGCGAACGCCGTGTCACCGGTGAGTATGAGGGGCAGAACAGAGGTGCGTTTTTTGAATAATAATCAAATAATTCCCAGCGATCGTCGAATATTATTTTTGCTTGACATGCCCATCCCTACAAAATACGAAATCATGACTTAATCAGACAAAATACAAGCATCATTTCATAAGAACGAAATATAAATAGGGCTAAATAAAAATAAAAATAGATTAAAGTAGGCCTAAATAATAAATAAATAAATAAAAGAGGCTCAGTAGATTCTGAAGCATGAACTCAAGCAAGTAGTCGCAGTTGTTGTTGCTGTTATGGTTACTAATTTAGCGTGTCTGACTAGTCGACACGTGGGGTGATGACATCATCGTTTCACAAAATATACGGATTGGCCGTACACACGAAACCGCAAGGGCGTCGTTTTCAGATTTATCCACTTTGGAACCCGGTTTCAAAAAATAGCGGTTTCACTCTCCCAAAACGCCGGATCCGTGTGGACGAAACGGCAATACGATAAAAAATGTATACGTATACAGCAAAACGCGTCTTCGTGTGGACGGCCCCTCAATTGGAGCAAATAATCTCTCACACAATGTAACACTGTCCATCAATAAAAGGGTGAAAGAAATACTGACGAGGTCCTGATATTGACGAGGGGGCGGAGAATTCGCATCAGCTGTGTGTGTGTGTGCTTGGCCATCATCAAGTGGTATTTCAGACTGGACGTGCTGCGATGATGATAGCTCAGTTCACAACGACAAAACACACAGATCACTTTGGTCTTGTCAATGGAACCATTTGGCAACTTTTTAAAAGTAAACTTTCAATTCAGAATCTTATTGGCATCCATTTCGGCGTCTCGCGCTCGTCATCCACTCAAAACTGGACGTTTTGAACGTTCCTATAACATTCAGAAATAACGTTTTTATAACTTAATGGGAACGTTCTTATAACCTAAAATTGTTAGCTGGGGAAGAGGAGAGATTCGCGATTGCACTGACTGAACACGTTTCAAGTGCAGGGATATTCTCTGAGCGAGCCCAGAGAAAATTCTTACAAGAGCAGCGTGTATCTGAGAGTGCGCGAGGCGCGACTCGCGACTCGTGACTCGAGCAGAGAGATTGGTGCTCGGCACATTATATTCCGCGCGCGCATCCGGCTCGCAAGCCCAAACAAGTGTGTGCGGCGTGCCTGTTGTTTTGTTTCCGGTCTAGCTAGATCCGCTTGCGCTTTCAAAACGTCCTCGCGCGGCGCAAGCCATTGAAATTAATGGGTTTCATAGCGCAGCGCCGCGCATGCCGCGTCCTGGTGCAAAAGCATGTGAAAAAAAACTAAAAAGTTTGCTAGGCCAAAAAGACCGTTAATCGCGCGATAAAAAAATTAACGCCGTTAAAATGGGTTTGCGTTAACGCCGTTAATAACGCGTTTAACTGACAGCCCTAATTATATCTCTACAGTTGTGGAGAATGCAGCAGACTAGCATCAGTTGGCATACTTTAGGGGGACTGTACCGCTTTTATAAGGCACAGTGTGCAGGCATTTAAAATGCTGAAAATGTGCTTGACTGGCACGGCTGGATATATGCCCAGTTATATGCTCGTTTCCATTATTTGATGAACAACTGCTGCCATGATCAATAGAAAATGTACACAAACATCTCTTTTAAATTAAATGTACTCCTTGGTTTCTGTGGGCGGTAATAGTGCAACGTTAATTGTGGGTTGCAAATAGTTCAATAGAGTTTTGTGAATAGAAAGTAATCTATAATGAGCCTAATTTACATACAAAGGAGACGTGTTTGTGCTGAAGAATGACAATGACTACCTCTGCACTGATAGCATCTGGTAAACTGGATTGAGGGTTGTCAGTGAATAAACTGCATTTTTCCCCACTGAAATGCAGCATACAAAATCACTTGTTACTTAAAAAGCTATAAACAGCTGACCTACTGCCACACTATCTAAAAATGTAGTTAGTAGCCAGAAATCTTTTAGTTAGTCTGAACACTGATTTATTAAGATTATACATGAAAAATGCAAACATGTGACAATGAAATTGTATTGTTTTCCCACACTGTAAACAATGTAAAATAAAAGCGATTAGCAGATAATTAGTAATATTATTTAAAAATGAGCTGCTCAGCGGATGGCGACCAGAGGAAAGAGCCGGGGAGAACAGCTGTGAAGGAGCCCGAAGGTTTGCCCACACTATTCTCTCCTTTGCCAGAGATTCACCCACTCATCCACAACATCTGTCCATCCTACGCCAGGCTCCAGCAACCCTCTGGAAAGTGGCACCGTACATCTGCCCTCTCCCACTGCTGCCATAACGTGACAAGGGAAATGTATGACTGTTTATGTCACTGAAGGACCTGTCAAAGCTGACAGAATTCACCCAATGCCATGCAGTTTGATCATTTAATTGTGAATTGTTTTGAACAGTTAGGCAATTAAAGTTTAACAAGTAGCTTCCCTGGAGTTTAGAAAAGCTTGTGTTTCTCGGAATCTTCAGTGTGTCAACAACTCATAATATCTCAGGCCAGGGTTTATCATTATTCTCTTTATTATTAGAATAAACAGTATGCAGAAATAATGGAAATCACTAGCTTTAGCAATGATAAAAGCATTATGTTTAGAGTCAAGTAAATAAATCATTGATACTGCAATAGTGGGGGAAATCATAATGGTGGGGGAACTCATTAAATGGCACAACTTTCTCTGTGAGTGATTGTACAGATAACACTAAATAAATTAGTGGAAATGTTTGTTGACTTTGCAATCAAAATGTACAGTATGTCGTTCCAAGAATAATAAGCACAGATTATTGCAGACTTTACTCAGAAATGTTCACAAAGTTCTGAATGTGGATATATTAAGTTACAGTTACAAAGAAAATGATCAAATTTACATCATAATGTACCATTCTGTGTAGACGGTTCTCCAGATTTAATAGAGGAGAAGCTACACATCCAAAGAGCAATGGTACTAAATATGTGCCAAAAAAAGAACAGAAAACATCTCAGGTTACACATGAAGAGTTCAGATGCAAAAGCCTCTAAATGCCATCTGAAATTTTCTTATAGAATGATCATTTTTATCAAGCTTGTATATTTAAATTCAATAATTTCACTTAAATGGCAATGAAGATTACCTATTAATTGTCATTTAAGTGAAATTACTGAACTTAAATATACAAGCTTCTTAAAAATTATCATTCTATAAGAAAATTTCAGATGGCATTTAGAGGCTTTTGCATCTGAACTCTTCACATGTAACCATGGTGAAAGGAATGCAGCGTCTCGATCCCTTCTCAGGGAACGTCTCGGTTACATATGTAACCCTCGTTCCCTGAAGGAGGGAACAGAGACGTAGTCAAAGTGTCGACTGATTGGGATCACAACAGTCATCGCGATATGCATCACACACTCCGCCCCCGCGGCGTGTGTAAAAATACAGAAGTGGATGCACACACTAGGTGCTTTTTTGCTGAGGAGCCGAGCGGAGCCCGGAGTGAGCGGCGGTCCAGTAATAGTGGCGATGAGACTATTCTAAGACTCCGTTCCCTCCTTTCCCTCCTTAGACGTAGTCGACGTGTCGACTGATTGGGATCCCAACTAATACGCCACTAGTGCTGCCACCTTCCAGTGCCTAGAAAAAACCCTTCTGATCCCCCCGCATTATTTGAGGTGGAGATGGGACAGGGCTTAGGCCAGGGAAGTCACTGCTGTTCCACAAGACCACTGGGAAAGCGTTGTCTTTCGTTGGAAAGGAATATGCTGTGGAAGTCATATCCTGCCCGAAGGGAGTTAACATGTGGAGAATAGACATATGGACTTGGCGGATGACCGGGCAGTGCAACATATGTAATGTCACTAGGGTGGCTCCAGCCTATGACAGGGGGAGACTCAACTGGTCTCAACCGGACAGCTCGCCGCCCGTGTCATGGAAGTCATACCATGGAAGATGGGATTGCCGATGGGATTGCCGTAGGGATCACAACATATGGACCCAGCCAAACACAGGTTCCAAACACTTCACATCTTTCGAACGCACAAACACAGGATGGCCTGTGGTGCAGAAGGATAGAGAACTGAAGTGCATGTCTCTCAGGTCAAACGCTGCAGACTAATCTTGGGGACTGAGCATTTGGAAATGCATCTCTGTGTAACAAATTGAACGGAGGCTTTTGAAAAAGGGCCCGTCTCAATTAACTCAGGACCAAGATGGTCGTGACCCATGTCTCTAGGCTTCAATGAAGTACAGGCTTATAGAAGCCGGCCTTCATATGTGAACAGGAATTTCAACAGGAAATTCCACCGGCTAGGGTGTGAGGAGCCCACAGGGAATTTTGTCATCCTTGATGAAATACTGTGTCTGATTACACTGTATTCAGCACAAACTCTGCTACAGTAATATGTCAGCAGCATGTATGTAAAAGTTTCTAGTTTTGAGATAATGACGTTTATGCATGGTTTGTGAAAAAACTAAAAAACAGTCACTGAAATAAGGTCATGAAACCCATACTAATTATTTCTTCACAAGAATTTTGAAAATTGTATCACGTGTCCTAGAATATTTGCTCCAAAACTACGTGAAAACCCTTTGTAAAGACATATGTTTTGTAAAGCTTTGTAAAGACATATGTTTCATGTCACAGTGACAAGTATACGCTGAGTTACAGATCATTTTCTGTCGCGTTTCAAAATGAACTTCACATTGAGAGAGAAGGGAGAACGCGCATCATGTTTATTTTCTTTATTTGATGAAAAACACAACATTTTGTTTTTATTATGTGTCCACAAATAAAAGACATTTAACAGTTTTGAATGATGTGTAACACTTACCTGTAAGCTCAAAATCAACAGAGTATTTTGAGTTTGTTTTGCACTGATAAGAAAAAAAGCGAGCAGATCACGCCGGCGTGATTGCCGCCCCCAGAGGGTTAATGGTTATGGTTAATGGGCGCTCCAGTAGTCGATTGTTTCTGACAACGCCGACTAGTGGTTGAAGTATTCGATCTCCCGACTACTCTGTGCAAGCCGGAGTGACTGGCAGGTCTAGGCTATAAAACCTTATAAAGGTGTGCGGAGAGGACAACCCCGCCGCATCACATATGTCTTGGAGGGATGCCCCCAACAATAGAGTCTTAGAAGACGTCATACTTCGTGTGGAATGTGCTTTGAGAGGCAGAGATGAAAGCAGCCCATGCTCCTGGTAACCCATAGAGATAGCCTCAACAATCCACCTGTTTGTTTGGTAGCCAGGCAGCACTTCTTAGGTGGCCTGAAGCATATCAGTAACTGGTCAGATTTTCTCCACTGAGAGGTCTTTCTGACATAAACCTCAAGGGCCCTGACCGGGCAAAGTAATAGTAGCTTCTCTTGTCCAGCCGACACCTGAGGAGGATTAAAGGCCTGAAGGACCACCGGCCGGGCCATATTAGTAGGTACCATAGGTACATAGCCCGGTCACGAGTAAAGAATATCTTTCACCCCACCTGGAGCAAATTCCAAACAGGAAGGAGCAACCGACAAGGCCTGTAAGTCTACTCTCTTAAAAATTGTTAGGAGGTCCCTCCTGATGGGAATCTCTCACGGGAGGCCATCTAGGAGGGCTAACGGATCCGAAAACCAAACTCGGGCTGGCCAGAACAGGGGTACCAGTAGAAGTAGAACCCCATCCTGGCTAACTCTTTCTAGAACTCCCGAGAGAAGAGCAATGGGGTGAAATGTGTACATTTCGAAGCCTGGCTGTACCATGGCTTCCAGCCCCAGAGGAGCTGGATGAGTGAGGGAAAACCAGAGGGGACAATGAGAGTTCTCCTGTGACCCAAACAGGTCTACGTCCGCCTGGCCGAACCTCCTCCAAATTAGCTGCACCGTCTTGGGGTGCAGCCTCCATTCCCCGAGCATCACCCCTTGCCTCGACAGGATGTCTGCTCCCAAATTCAGGTGCCCAGAGATGTAAAGTGCCCTCAGAGAGAGAGGCCTGGGACCACAGGAGGATCATTCTCTTAACCCAGTTTATTGTTCAACGACTACTATTAGTATGCCATTCATGGGGTTATCTCCCCCACAAGTGTAAACACTGACCCCCCAGGCACCATCTAAATCAGGGATGAAGTCTGGCCCTCGAGATCTGCTTTCCTGGAGTTTTGTCGAACTCAATTGCACAAGCTAATCAAAGTCTTCAGGATTACTAGAAAGCTACAGGGAGAGATGAGTTTGATCAGGGTTGAAGCTAAACGCTGCAGGAAAGTGGGTCTTGAGGGCTCGAGTTGCCCAACTCTGATCTAAACATTGAGAGTGGTCCACTCAGATTCGTTAGTCTCTTTCCAGCTCAACCAATGGTGTGAGTTTGGGGTGCCCCTAGTGTCATAGAAACTTTATACTTCACCTATAAGTTTTCCACCAACTGGTGTAACAATGTAACTTGAATATACTGAATCATTGTGGGAATTATAATTCATATTTCTAGACACCAAAGTAGTGGACTGATTATAATAATCACAAGCATTTAGCAGCTTTTTTTCTTTTCTTTTCTTGTTTATTTGGGTGAAATATGTATCAGACAGTCAGTGAATGAACTGTGGGCATGCCATGGGCATCCTGTCAGAATCTGAGACTAACTACTGTATCTTGTCAATACACATTAAATGACTCAACTTCCAATTGTTTGTACATTACAGGGTAGACTATAGGGCTACTGCTTTGGTAATCGGTTTCTAGTGATGCTCCGATTGATCGGCCGCCGATCATGATCGGCCGATATTGGCTAAAAATAGCTTGATCGGCGAACCCCAAAACCACCGATCAAAAAAGCCGATCACGTGACGTAAATTACTTGCGCGACTTTTTTCCACCTGCATGCATGCGCACGGGCACACAACATCAGAGCGGAGCTTGCCAGTGTCAACATGAGTTCTCCCTTCTGGAAGTTTTTCAAAGTGTCTGACAGAGACGTTGCTAACGGCGAGAGTAAATACATAGATTTAACTATTTGTTGCGTGTATTCTAATTCTATTCACGAGTTGCATGCGCTTGATGAACGCTCTGCTAGTTAACTGGAGATTAATTAGATGTCCGATGTTCGCGGGACACGAGTTGCACGCGCTTGATGCACGTCTCATAAATCGTTAAAAAATGTAAACGTCTGGGAGAAAGAGAAGACATATAGATCTATCTATCTGAATAACAGTGACGACGCGAAAGAGCTTTATTCGGTATGTTTTTCTGTGCGCACACACACACACACACACACACAACCGACGCGAAGCGTGCAGCCCTGCACATAGACCGCTATACAGCGCGCGAGGACTGAACTGAGCTATCTTTCGCGTCTGAATGGGCAAATACACACACAATTATGTCTAAATGTCAGTTTTGGAGAGTATTCGCGTAAACACAGTCGGTTATGTCTTTACAGAGCGTACAGCTGTGAGAATATCGGACGTGCATCAGTGCAATTGGAGCTGCACAGTCGGTCTTAAAGTGACAGTGCTTCTGTACACTTAATATTAATCAAACAACAAAATAAAAAGAGAAAAGCATTCACTGCTCTTTTAATAGCTTTAATAAGGATTAATTATATTTAATTCATAGGCTACAAATAAATATGTCTGCTTGAAAGAATAAAGAATGATGTATGTTAAAGAGTGCATCATTCATTGAAGAAAAAAATACTTTTAGTCTTAAAAATAAAAAAGTGTTTTTATTTAATTGTAAGATATTATTTTATGTCACAGTGCTAAATCTGTGTCTGTATTGCATGTTCAATCTTTAAAAATTATTCATATTAACAGGATAATAGATGTTTTCTACAGGAATATATAATGGGTTTGGAAATTTTAGAGAAATTCTAAATTAATGCATTACAATTTAAATAAACCCATTATATTTTAGTCTACTAAATCTACTGTAGATTTAGTCAACTAAATTCTTATTGTATTTTGTCGACTAAAACTAGACTAAAACTAAAACAATTCAGATGACTAAAATATGACTGAAACTAAATAGCATTTTTGTCAAAAGACTATGACTAAAACTAAATCAAAATTTGCTGTCAAAATTAACACTGCAGTATATTAAGAGTATATTAACACTGCAGTATATTATTCTTGAAGAACCACCAAGTGGTATTAAAACCACTTGGTGGTTCTTCAAGATCTTGATTGTAGCATATTTATTTCTACTGGTTTTTTTTTTTTTTTCAATACAGTTTTCATATTTCATAATATTTCAAATATTTCATAATTCATAGTTAGTTTCATTTCTACAAATGGAGCAAACTCTGCTAGATTATAGATAATAAATTCCCATTCCCCTGCCATTCTGTGATCGGCAGTAATCGGCAATCGGCAGATCATGATTTTGGTGATCGGTAATCGGTGATCGGCCCCAAAAATGCTGATCGGAGCATCTCTATCGGTTTCTATATAGACATTATAGACCTTAAAGTCTTGACTACAAAAAGCTATTGAACATTTAATAGACACTGCCCAGGGACAAAAAAAAAATATATAATAATAATAATAATAATAAATCAATCCATTGTACTTTAAAGCCATTCAATCTTTTAGTTAAAATCTATCTTGATTATATTTTACTCTTATCTCAGGGTATGCCACTGTGGGGTTCAACCTTTACAAAAATGTTATATTGTAATATATATTATATATATGTATACATGTATATGTATACTATATATATACATATATACGCACACATTATTATTCTGACATGCTAAATGGACTACTACATATTTGTCAAAGCTGAGTTATGACCAAAATCAGTGGCTGGTTGCATAAACTGCTTAGACTAGTCTCAAAAATTGAATCATCTTCAGATACATAAAAAGTTAGACTGGTCTAATGTAAATCTGAAAAATGAGACTGATTAGCTCTTGTCTAACTGCTTGTTGTTCAAACTAGTTCTTAAGACATTGAGGCTAAGTTTATGAAACCAAATAAAAAAAATAAAAAATAAAAAAAATGATTCTCTGTTTTTGGGTCCACAGAAACTTTGAGATTACATTTTCTGTTAAGTTTAAGGACATTCCCTTTAAACCTAAAACACAACACAATGAAACACACAGTAATGGTAAAATACCTGCAAAAAATCAATACAGAAAATTTCAATTCATGTTAGCACAGTACATTGTGCCTTATTTTATTCTTAGAATCCAGGGTATACTATTGTTAATCAGTGATCTGGGGGTTTGATATCTGTATATTTTTAGCTCTCTTCTTTTGAGAGACAGTACAGTTACCTGTTCTTTTCATCACGTTTTGTATTTCTGTATCTCCCTTTCTTTTGTCCCCTGTGGTGCTGCTCTCCCAAAGTCATCCTAATTAGTGTTTAATGCAGGACTCCCGTCGGCAAGGTCACCAGTGCCTCTGTGGCGCACTGTTGTCAGGACGGTGCTAGAAATAATGAAAGGACCTATCTGCTCCCATCAGCAGAGAGAGAATCACACTATAGAGCCACCGCACCAACACCCTCAAACATTATTAGTCGTCTGCATTCAATTACATTAACTGACAATTCAGTCATTATAAAACTTTTCAAGGATTTTTTTTTTTTTTTGGATGCTGAAATACTCAAATCTATCCCCAGGGAACCAAATATACTGTAAGTAGTGTGCCATTTCTTGGATATGTGAAACACTAAATTCTAAAAAGAAAAAGAAAAAAAAAAGTAATATGCTTGTATAATTTTATGGAAGTATTTCCGTAAAGGAGGTATACCAGCTTTCAGATATAGACTCTGGTCAAGCTCAGGTACTTAAAATGTATTTAAATAATAATAATAATAATAATAAGTTTAATTTATATAGCGCCTTTCCCAAGCTCAAGGATATACAATTACAATTACATGAAAAGCTAAATATATCCAAAAACACAGTATACTATCTATCTATCTATCTATCTATTTATCTATCTATCTATCAACATTTTATCTGAACAATGATGCACTTTTCTTAATACGTTGGCAGTTTTTCAGTTTTATTTAACTCTTAAAGTCAAGATGAAGCAGAGTTTGCAACTCATTTTACTTTCATAATGTCTTTCTGAGCGATACAGGGGGAAAAGACAGCCTTGATTTTATTGATCGAGAATTGATTGGAAAACAGAGTGTTCTGTACCAGAATAGAGCCAGACCAGAATGTGAGTTTGCAGTGGATTGTGGAAGAATATACTTCTCTTCTAGACCATTTAATCAAAACCATATAACACATTTTCTCACTGCCATAACTTTCCTTATCAGTATTAGATTAATTTGTTAAATATTGTGAAGGATTTAGAAAAGCATACAAATAGCCTATAACAATAATTAAATAGCTTTACAAGGTCCACTTTTACATTGTTAACTGAATGATTGTGAAGGATTTAAAAAAGCATACAAATAACCTATAACAATAATTAAATATCTTTATATGGTCCACTTTGACACTGTTAACTTTAAATATGAAATATGTGATGAAAAGTAGTCCATTTACCATATTCTTCAAACCATCGCATTAATCCGTACTCTTCCGTTAACTTCACTTAATCACCCAGAAGGCTTTTGTTTATCGGCACTTGCCATGTGGGAGGCTGTCAAAGGATAAGACAAAAAAGACAAACCACAAGGGACGGAAAAAATGAATCAATATTTTGTGACCGGGGGAGTCTGAATGCTAGCCCTGAGCGAACGTCCTGTGTTCAGTGTGTCTTATTCAGAGGACTGAAAGCTCTGGTCTGTAGATCTGTAGATCAATAGTTAACTATGGCATGCACATGGTGGACTTGCTTTCTACAAACCCTCTTCACATTGACCACCTCAGGCTCCCCTGAGAGGGGGGAACAACAGCAGAAATAAGTGGGTGGATGTGGGGTTGAGGATAAGAATGAATATAGGTCTTGACAATGCTATAAAAGAGAGAAATAGGAAAAGAGACCCCAGACATTTGATATCTAATGCTCATATTTGCTGTACGCTCAGTGCTGACTTGGATTAACCTAAAAAGTCACCAAATGATTGTTCCCACAAGAAAATGTTGTTGCTTAGAGTCTTCACAAATCCGGAGTTTGTTTTAAATAGTAACGTTCGTTAATTGTTTCTGCAAAATAATTTAATAATAAATGCTATATATTATAATCTCTGTGACCATACAGAGGATACAGGGTTTGGAGAATGTATGAATACATGGATAGGTGGATATTATTCATTTATATTAGGCAAATGTTAGTAAATATGAGGACAGTTTGAATTTTTTTTTAGATCTTTTCTGAAACTTGAGTGGAGACATGCAGTGGTTTTAAAGACACCATATACTGTAGTTTGAACTTTTTTTTCCAAAATGTACTACATTTATTTCCATAAATTATATTATCAACAAAGCAATTTAAGGGGAAGAAATTAATTGCAAAATAAACAATGCATTTCTGAACTATATCTTAGTATTTGATATCTACACTGCACTGTATGTTACTGTAAGTGTGTATTTTGGATTCGGAAAGTAAAATTTTATTTTTAAAATACAGCTGTTGGGACTGTCTTGAAAAAAAAAATATATATATATATAAATATAAAAAGGTTTATACGGTCCTGTTACATGTGGGTTTTGTTGTGTCTTGTATATCACGTGATTCCATGTTTGTCATGTGAGCCTGCCATGTGTCTTGTCTTTTGTTATGTTGTTGCTCAGTGTCCACAGGTGTTCCTCGTCTATGTTTATTAGTCTCCCCAGGTGTCTCCTTTCACCACGCCCCCTTGTTATCTTGTTTAGCTTGTTTGTCTGTGTATTTAAACCCCTGTGTTTCAGTTGTTGGCTGTCGGTTGTTGCTTTATGTTGCTTGTAGTGGTGTGTTATGTTCCCAGTCTTGAGTTCCATGTTCCTGTCTTGAGTTCCATGTTCCTGTCTAGAGTTCCATGTGAAGTCATTTTCCCTGGATTACCTGTTCGTTAAATTAAAGTGCTTGCGTTTGGATTCACTCTCTGCTTCATTCCTGCTACTTCGTGACAGAACAACCGACCCACCAAATGAATCCAGCAGCACAGATTATGTGTCTCCGCCAGGGAGATCGGTCCATAGGAGAGTACATTATTGACTTTATTGAACTGGCACATGTCTCATCTTGTGATGAGATATGCCTGATGATCTTCTTCAGGGGAGGGCTATCCGAACCACTCTACTCCCTTATGCCACTCCATCACCCTGGTTGTAGTCTTGGGGAATATGTTGTCCAGGCTCTTTTATTGACCGAGTCTCTGTCAGCCGAGCCTGAGCTCCACGTCAGCCCTGCCCAGCCTGAGACCGTCCGCACAGAGCCTTCACCGCTGGTCCCGTCCAGCACAGAGCCTTCGACGCTGGTCCCGTCCAGCACAGAGCCTTCACCGCTGGTCCCGTCCAGCACAGAGACCGTCCAGCCAGAGACCGTCCAGCCAGAGACCGTCCAGCCAGAGACCGTCCAGCCAGAGACCGTCCAGCCAGAGACCGTCCAGCCAGAGACCGTCCAGCCAGAGACCGTCCAGCCAGAGACCGTCCAGCCAGAGGCCGTCCAGCCAGAGGCCGTCCAGCCAGAGGCCGTCCAGCCAGAGGCCGTCCAGCCAGAGGCCGTCCAGCCAGAGGCCGTCCAGCCAGAGGCCGTCCAGCCAGAGGCCGTCCAGCCAGAGGCCGTCCAGCCAGAGGCCGTCCAGCCAGAGGCCGTCCAGCCAGAGGCCGTCCCGCCAGAGCTTCACGTCAGCCACGTCCAGCCAGAGCTTCACGTCAGCCACGTCCAGCCAGAGCTTCACGTCAGCCACGTCCAGCCAGAGCTTCACGTCAGCCACGTCCAGCCAGAGCTTCACGTCAGCCACGTCCAGCCAGAGCTTCACGTCAGCCACGTCCAGCCAGAGCTTCACGTCAGCCACGTCCAGCCAGAGCTTCACGTCAGCCACGTCCAGCCAGAGCTTCACGTCAGCCACGTCCAGCCAGAGCTTCACGTCAGCCACGTCCAGCCAGAGCTTCACGTCAGCCACGTCCAGCCAGAGCTTCACGTCACGTCTGCACAGCCAGAGACTGTCCACGTCACGTCTGCACAGCCAGAGACTGTCCACGTCACGTCTGCACAGCCAGAGACGCTCCACGTCACTTCTGCCGAGCCAGAGACGCTCCACGTCACTTCTGCCGAGCCAGAGACGCTCCACGTCACTTCTGCCGAGCCAGAGACGCTCCACGTCACTTCTGCCGAGCCAGAGACGCTCCACGTCACTTCTGCCGAGCCAGAGACGCTCCACGTCACTTCTGCCGAGCCAGAGACGCTCCACGTCACTTCTGCCGAGCCAGAGACGCTCCACGTCACTTCTGCCGAGCCAGAGACGCTCCACGTCACTTCTGCCGAGCCAGAGACGCTCCACGTCACTTCTGCCGAGCCAGAGACGCTCCACGTCACTTCTGCCGAGCCAGAGACGCTCCACGTCACTTCTGCCGAGCCAGAGACGCTCCACGTCACTTCTGCCGAGCCAGAGACGCTCCACGTCACTTCTGCCGAGCCAGAGACGCTCCACGTCACTTCTGCCGAGCCAGAGACGCTCCACGTCACTTCTGCCGAGCCAGAGACGCTCCACGTCACTTCTGCCGAGCCAGAGACGCTCCACGTCACTTCTGCCGAGCCAGAGACGCTCCACGTCACTTCTGCCGAGCCAGAGACGCTCCACGTCACAACCTCCGAGCCAGTGTCTACGGACAAGATGGCCGCCTCCGAGCCAGTGTCTACGGACAAGATGGCCGATCCAGAGACTGTTCACGTCAATTCCTCTGAGCCAGTGTCTACGGACAAGATGCCCGATCCAGAGACTGCTCACGTCACAACCTCCGAGCCAGTGTCTACGGACAAGATGGCTGCCTCCGAGCCAGTGTCTACGGACAAGATGCCCGATCCAGAGACTGCTCACGTCACAACCTCCGAGCCAGTGTCTACGGACAAGATGGCTGCCTCCGAGCCAGTGTCTACGGACAAGATGGCCGATCCAGAGACTGTTCACGTCAATTCCTCTGAGCCAGTGTCTACGGACAAGATGCCCGATCCAGAGACTGCTCACGTCACAACCTCCGAGCCAGTGTCTACGGACAAGATGGCTGCCTCCGAGCCAGTGTCTACGGACAAGATGCCCGATCCAGAGACTGCTCACGTCACAACCTCCGAGCCAGTGTCTACGGACAAGATGGCTGCCTCCGAGCCAGTGTCTACGGACAAGATGGCCGATCCAGAGACTGTTCACGTCAATTCCTCTGAGCCAGTGTGTGTGCCTGTTCCCGAGCCAGTGTGTGTGCCTGTTCCCGAGCCAGTGTGTGTGCCTGTTCCCGAGCCAGTGTGTGTGCCTGTTCCCGAGCCAGTGTGTGTGCCTGTTCCCGAGCCAGTGTGTGTGCCTGTTCCCGAGCCAGTGTGTGTGCCTGTTCCCGAGCCAGTGTGTGTGCCTGTTCCCGAGCCAGTGTGTGTGCCTGTTCCCGAGCCAGTGTGTGTGCCTGTTCCCGAGCCAGTGTGTGTGCCTGTTCCCGAGCCAGTGTGTGTGCCTGTTCCCGAGCCAGTGTGTGTGCCTGTTCCCGAGCCAGTGTGTGTGCCTGTTCCCGAGCCAGTGTGTGTGCCTGTTCCCGAGCCAGTGTGTGTGCCTGTTCCCGAGCCAGTGTGTGTGCCTGTTCCCGAGCCAGTGTGTGTGCCTGTTCCCGAGCCAGTGTGTGTGCCTGTTCCCGAGCCAGTGTGTGTGCCTGTTCCCGAGCCAGTGTGTGTGCCTGTTCCCGAGCCAGTGTGTGTGCCTGTTCCCGAGCCAGTGTGTGTGCCTGTTCCCGAGCCAGTGTGTGTGCCTGTTCCCGAGCCAGTGTGTGTGCCTGTTCCCGAGCCAGTGTGTGTGCCTGTTCCCGAGCCAGTGTGTGTGCCTGTTCCCGAGCCAGTGTGTGTGCCTGTTCCCGAGCCAGTGTGTGTGCCTGTTCCCGAGCCAGTGTGTGTGCCTGTTCCCGAGCCAGTGTGTGTGCCTGTTCCCGAGCCAGTGTGTGTGCCTGTTCCCGAGCCAGTGTGTGTGCCTGTTCCCGAGCCAGTGTGTGTGCCTGTTCCCGAGCCAGTGTGTGTGCCTGTTCCCGAGCCAGTGTGTGTGCCTGTTCCCGAGCCAGTGTGTGTGCCTGTTCCCGAGCCAGTGTGTGTGCCTGTTCCCGAGCCAGTGTGTGTGCCTGTTCCCGAGCCAGTGTGTGTGCCTGTTCCCGAGCCAGTGTGTGTGCCTGTTCCCGAGCCAGTGTGTGTGCCTGTTCCCGAGCCAGTGTGTGTGCCTGTTCCCGAGCCAGTGTGTGTGCCTGTTCCCGAGCCAGTGTGTGTGCCTGTTCCCGAGCCAGTGTGTGTGCCTGTTCCCGAGCCAGTGTGTGTGCCTGTTCCCGAGCCAGTGTGTGTGCCTGTTCCCGAGCCAGTGTGTGTGCCTGTTCCCGAGCCAGTGTGTGTGCCTGTTCCCGAGCCAGTGTGTGTGCCTGTTCCCGAGCCAGTGTGTGTGCCTGTTCCCGAGCCAGTGTGTGTGCCTGTTCCCGAGCCAGTGTGTGTGCCTGTTCCCGAGCCAGTGTGTGTGCCTGTTCCCGAGCCAGTGTGTGTGCCTGTTCCCGAGCCAGTGTGTGTGCCTGTTCCCGAGCCAGTGTGTGTGCCTGTTCCCGAGCCAGTGTGTGTGCCTGTTCCCGAGCCAGTGTGTGTGCCTGTTCCCGAGCCAGTGTGTGTGCCTGTTCCCGAGCCAGTGTGTGTGCCTGTTCCCGAGCCAGTGTGTGTGCCTGTTCCCGAGCCAGTGTGTGTGCCTGTTCCCGAGCCAGTGTGTGTGCCTGTTCCCGAGCCAGTGTGTGTGCCTGTTCCCGAGCCAGTGTGTGTGCCTGTTCCCGAGCCAGTGTGTGTGCCTGTTCCCGAGCCAGTGTGTGTGCCTGTTCATTCTCCAGAGCCAGTGTCAGTGTGTGTGTCTGTTCATTCTCCAGAGCCAGTGTCAGTGTGTGTGTCTGTTCATTCTCCAGTGTCAGTGTGTGTGTCTGTTCATTCTCCAGTGTCAGTGTGTGTGTCTGTTCATTCTCCAGTGTCAGTGTGTGTGTCTGTTCATTCTCCAGTGTCAGTGTGTGTGTCTGTTCATTCTCCAGTGTCAGTGTGTGTGTCTGTTCATTCTCCAGTGTCAGTGTGTGTGTCTGTTCATTCTCCAGTGTCAGTGTGTGTGTCTGTTCATTCTCCAGAGCCAGTGTCAGTGTGTGTGTCTGTTCATTCTCCAGTGTCAGTGTGTGTGTCTGTTCATTCTCCAGAGCCAGTGTCAGTGTGTGTGTCTGTTCATTCTCCAGAGCCAGTGTCAGTGTGTGTGTCTGTTCATTCTCCAGAGCCAGTGTCAGTGTGTGTGCCTGTTCATTCTCCAGTGTCAGTGTGTGTGTCTGTTCATTCTCCAGAGCCAGTGTCAGTGTGTGTGTCTGTTCATTCTCCAGTGTCAGTGTGTGTGTCTGTTCATTCTCCAGAGCCAGTGTCAGTGTGTGTGTCTGTTCATTCTCCAGTGTCAGTGTGTGTGTCTGTTCATTCTCCAGTGTCAGTGTGTGTGTCTGTTCATTCTCCAGTGTCAGTGTGTGTGTCTGTTCATTCTCCAGTGTCAGTGTGTGTGTCTGTTCATTCTCCAGTGTCAGTGTGTGTGTCTGTTCATTCTCCAGAGCCAGTGTCAGTGTGTGTGTCTGTTCATTCTCCAGTGTCAGTGTGTGTGTCTGTTCATTCTCCAGAGCCAGTGTCAGTGTGTGTGTCTGTTCATTCTCCAGAGCCAGTGTCAGTGTGTGTGTCTGTTCATTCTCCAGTGTCAGTGTGTGTGCCTGTTCCCGAGCCAGTGTGTGTGCCTGTTCCCTCTCCAGAGCCAGTGTCAGTGTGTGTGTCTGTTCATTCTCCAGAGCCAGTGTCAGTGTGTGTGTCTGTTCATTCTCCAGAGCCAGTGTCAGTGTGTGTGTCTGTTCATTCTCCAGTGTCAGTGTGTGTGTCTGTTCATTCTCCAGAGCCAGTGTCAGTGTGTGTGTCTGTTCATTCTCCAGTGTCAGTGTGTGTCTGTTCATTCTCCAGAGCCAGTGTCAGTGTGTGTGTCTGTTCATTCTCCAGAGCCAGTGTCAGTGTGTGTGTCTGTTCATTCTCCAGAGCCAGTGTCAGTGTGTGTGTCTGTTCATTCTCCAGTGTCAGTGTGTGTGTCTGTTCATTCTCCAGTGTCAGTGTGTGTGTCTGTTCATTCTCCAGAGCCAGTGTCAGTGTGTGTGTCTGTTCATTCTCCAGTGTCAGTGTGTGTGTCTGTTCATTCTCCAGAGCCAGTGTCAGTGTGTGTGTCTGTTCATTCTCCAGAGCCAGTGTCAGTGTGTGTGTCTGTTCATTCTCCAGTGTCAGTGTGTGTGTCTGTTCATTCTCCAGAGCCAGTGTCAGTGTGTGTGTCTGTTCATTCTCCAGAGCCAGTGTCAGTGTGTGTGTCTGTTCATTCTCCAGTGTCAGTGTGTGTGTCTGTTCATTCTCCAGTGTCAGTGTGTGTGTCTGTTCATTCTCCAGAGCCAGTGTCAGTGTGTGTGTCTGTTCATTCTCCAGTGTCAGTGTGTGTGTCTGTTCATTCTCCAGAGCCAGTGTCAGTGTGTGTGTCTGTTCATTCTCCAGTGTCAGTGTGTGTCTGTTCATTCTCCAGAGCCAGTGTCAGTGTGTGTGTCTGTTCATTCTCCAGAGCCAGTGTCAGTGTGTGTGTCTGTTCATTCTCCAGAGCCAGTGTCAGTGTGTGTGTCTGTTCATTCTCCAGTGTCAGTGTGTGTGTCTGTTCATTCTCCAGTGTCAGTGTGTGTGTCTGTTCATTCTCCAGAGCCAGTGTCAGTGTGTGTGTCTGTTCATTCTCCAGTGTCAGTGTGTGTGTCTGTTCATTCTCCAGTGTCAGTGTGTGTGTCTGTTCATTCTCCAGAGCCAGTGTCAGTGTGTGTGTCTGTTCATTCTCCAGTGTCAGTGTGTGTGTCTGTTCATTCTCCAGAGCCAGTGTCAGTGTGTGTGTCTGTTCATTCTCCAGAGCCAGTGTCAGTGTGTGTGTCTGTTCATTCTCCAGTGTCAGTGTGTGTGTCTGTTCATTCTCCAGAGCCAGTGTCAGTGTGTGTGTCTGTTCATTCTCCAGTGTCAGTGTGTGTGTCTGTTCATTCTCCAGTGTCAGTGTGTGTGTCTGTTCATTCTCCAGAGCCAGTGTCAGTGTGTGTGTCTGTTCATTCTCCAGTGTCAGTGTGTGTGTCTGTTCATTCTCCAGTGTCAGTGTGTGTGTCTGTTCATTCTCCAGTGTCAGTGTGTGTGTCTGTTCATTCTCCAGTGTCAGTGTGTGTGTCTGTTCATTCTCCAGAGCCAGTGTCAGTGTGTGTGTCTGTTCATTCTCCAGAGCCAGTGTCAGTGTGTGTGTCTGTTCATTCTCCAGAGCCAGTGTCAGTGTGTGTGTCTGTTCATTCTCCAGTGTCAGTGTGTGTGCCTGTTCCCGAGCCAGTGTGTGTGCCTGTTCCCTCTCCAGAGCCAGTGTCAGTGTGTGTGTCTGTTCATTCTCCAGAGCCAGTGTCAGTGTGTGTGTCTGTTCATTCTCCAGAGCCAGTGTCAGTGTGTGTGTCTGTTCATTCTCCAGTGTCAGTGTGTGTGTCTGTTCATTCTCCAGAGCCAGTGTCAGTGTGTGTGTCTGTTCATTCTCCAGAGCCAGTGTCAGTGTGTGTGTCTGTTCATTCTCCAGTGTCAGTGTGTGTGTCTGTTCATTCTCCAGAGCCAGTGTCAGTGTGTGTGTCTGTTCATTCTCCAGAGCCAGTGTCAGTGTGTGTGTCTGTTCATTCTCCAGTGTCAGTGTGTGTGTCTGTTCATTCTCCAGAGCCAGTGTCAGTGTGTGTGTCTGTTCATTCTCCAGTGTCAGTGTGTGTGTCTGTTCATTCTCCAGTGTCAGTGTGTGTGTCTGTTCATTCTCCAGTGTCAGTGTGTGTGTCTGTTCATTCTCCAGAGCCAGTGTCAGTGTGTGTGTCTGTTCATTCTCCAGAGCCAGTGTCAGTGTGTGTGTCTGTTCATTCTCCAGAGCCAGTGTCAGTGTGTGTGTCTGTTCATTCTCCAGAGCCAGTGTCAGTGTGTGTGTCTGTTCATTCTCCAGAGCCAGTGTCAGTGTGTGTGTCTGTTCATTCTCCAGTGTCAGTGTGTGTGTCTGTTCATTCTCCAGAGCCAGTGTCAGTGTGTGTGTCTGTTCATTCTCCAGTGTCAGTGTGTGTGTCTGTTCATTCTCCAGAGCCAGTGTCAGTGTGTGTGTCTGTTCATTCTCCAGTGTCAGTGTGTGTGTCTGTTCATTCTCCAGTGTCAGTGTGTGTGTCTGTTCATTCTCCAGTGTCAGTGTGTGTGTCTGTTCATTCTCCAGTGTCAGTGTGTGTGTCTGTTCATTCTCCAGTGTCAGTGTGTGTGTCTGTTCATTCTCCAGAGCCAGTGTCAGTGTGTGTGTCTGTTCATTCTCCAGAGCCAGTGTCAGTGTGTGTGTCTGTTCATTCTCCAGTGTCAGTGTGTGTGTCTGTTCATTCTCCAGTGTCAGTGTGTGTGTCTGTTCATTCTCCAGAGCCAGTGTCAGTGTGTGTGTCTGTTCATTCTCCAGTGTCAGTGTGTGTGTCTGTTCATTCTCCAGTGTCAGTGTGTGTGTCTGTTCATTCTCCAGAGCCAGTGTCAGTGTGTGTGTCTGTTCATTCTCCAGTGTCAGTGTGTGTGTCTGTTCATTCTCCAGTGTCAGTGTGTGTGTCTGTTCATTCTCCAGTGTCAGTGTGTGTGTCTGTTCATTCTCCAGTGTCAGTGTGTGTGTCTGTTCATTCTCCAGTGTCAGTGTGTGTGTCTGTTCATTCTCCAGTGTCAGTGTGTGTGTCTGTTCATTCTCCAGTGTCAGTGTGTGTGTCTGTTCATTCTCCAGAGCCAGTGTCAGTGTGTGTGTCTGTTCATTCTCCAGAGCCAGTGTCAGTGTGTGTGTCTGTTCATTCTCCAGTGTCAGTGTGTGTGTCTGTTCATTCTCCAGAGCCAGTGTCAGTGTGTGTGTCTGTTCATTCTCCAGTGTCAGTGTGTGTCTGTTCATTCTCCAGAGCCAGTGTCAGTGTGTGTGTCTGTTCATTCTCCAGAGCCAGTGTCAGTGTGTGTGTCTGTTCATTCTCCAGAGCCAGTGTCAGTGTGTGTGTCTGTTCATTCTCCAGAGCCAGTGTCAGTGTGTGTGTCTGTTCATTCTCCAGTGTCAGTGTGTGTCTGTTCATTCTCCAGAGCCAGTGTCAGTGTGTGTGTCTGTTCATTCTCCAGAGCCAGTGTCAGTGTGTGTGTCTGTTCATTCTCCAGTGTCAGTGTGTGTGTCTGTTCATTCTCCAGAGCCAGTGTCAGTGTGTGTGTCTGTTCATTCTCCAGTGTCAGTGTGTGTCTGTTCATTCTCCAGAGCCAGTGTCAGTGTGTGTGTGTCTGTTCATTCTCCAGAGCCAGTGTCAGTGTGTGTGTCTGTTCATTCTCCAGAGCCAGTGTCAGTGTGTGTGTCTGTTCATTCTCCAGTGTCAGTGTGTGTGTCTGTTCATTCTCCAGTGTCAGTGTGTGTGTCTGTTCATTCTCCAGTGTCAGTGTGTGTGTCTGTTCATTCTCCAGAGCCAGTGTCAGTGTGTGTGTCTGTTCATTCTCCAGAGCCAGTGTCAGTGTGTGTGTCTGTTCATTCTCCAGAGCCAGTGTCAGTGTGTGTGTCTGTTCATTCTCCAGAGCCAGTGTCAGTGTGTGTGTCTGTTCATTCTCCAGAGCCAGTGTCAGTGTGTGTGTCTGTTCATTCTCCAGAGCCAGTGTCAGTGTGTGTGTCTGTTCATTCTCCAGAGCCAGTGTCAGTGTGTGTGTCTGTTCATTCTCCAGTGTCAGTGTGTGTGTCTGTTCATTCTCCAGTGTCAGTGTGTGTGTCTGTTCATTCTCCAGTGTCAGTGTGTGTGTCTGTTCATTCTCCAGTGTCAGTGTGTGTGTCTGTTCATTCTCCAGAGCCAGTGTCAGTGTGTGTGTCTGTTCATTCTCCAGAGCCAGTGTCAGTGTGTGTGTCTGTTCATTCTCCAGAGCCAGTGTCAGTGTGTGTGTCTGTTCATTCTCCAGAGCCAGTGTCAGTGTGTGTGTCTGTTCATTCTCCAGTGTCAGTGTGTGTGTCTGTTCATTCTCCAGTGTCAGTGTGTGTGTCTGTTCATTCTCCAGAGCCAGTGTCAGTGTGTGTGTCTGTTCATTCTCCAGAGCCAGTGTCAGTGTGTGTGTCTGTTCATTCTCCAGAGCCAGTGTCAGTGTGTGTGTCTGTTCATTCTCCAGAGCCAGTGTCAGTGTGTGTGTCTGTTCATTCTCCAGAGCCAGTGTCAGTGTGTGTGTCTGTTCATTCTCCAGAGCCAGTGTCAGTGTGTGTGTCTGTTCATTCTCCAGTGTCAGTGTGTGTGTCTGTTCATTCTCCAGTGTCAGTGTGTGTGTCTGTTCATTCTCCAGTGTCAGTGTGTGTGTCTGTTCATTCTCCAGAGCCAGTGTCAGTGTGTGTGTCTGTTCATTCTCCAGAGCCAGTGTCAGTGTGTGTGTCTGTTCATTCTCCAGAGCCAGTGTCAGTGTGTGTGTCTGTTCATTCTCCAGTGTCAGTGTGTGTGTCTGTTCATTCTCCAGAGCCAGTGTCAGTGTGTGTGTCTGTTCATTCTCCAGTGTCAGTGTGTGTGTCTGTTCATTCTCCAGTGTCAGTGTGTGTGTCTGTTCATTCTCCAGAGCCAGTGTCAGTGTGTGTGTCTGTTCATTCTCCAGAGCCAGTGTCAGTGTGTGTGTCTGTTCATTCTCCAGTGTCAGTGTGTGTGTCTGTTCATTCTCCAGTGTCAGTGTGTGTGTCTGTTCATTCTCCAGAGCCAGTGTCAGTGTGTGTGTCTGTTCATTCTCCAGAGCCAGTGTCAGTGTGTGTGTCTGTTCATTCTCCAGTGTCAGTGTGTGTGTCTGTTCATTCTCCAGTGTCAGTGTGTGTGTCTGTTCATTCTCCAGAGCCAGTGTCAGTGTGTGTGTCTGTTCATTCTCCAGAGCCAGTGTCAGTGTGTGTGTCTGTTCATTCTCCAGAGCCAGTGTCAGTGTGTGTGTCTGTTCATTCTCCAGAGCCAGTGTCAGTGTGTGTGTCTGTTCATTCTCCAGAGCCAGTGTCAGTGTGTGTGTCTGTTCATTCTCCAGAGCCAGTGTCAGTGTGTGTGTCTGTTCATTCTCCAGAGCCAGTGTCAGTGTGTGTGTCTGTTCATTCTCCAGTGTCAGTGTGTGTGTCTGTTCATTCTCCAGTGTCAGTGTGTGTGTCTGTTCATTCTCCAGAGCCAGTGTCAGTGTGTGTGTCTGTTCATTCTCCAGTGTCAGTGTGTGTGTCTGTTCATTCTCCAGAGCCAGTGTCAGTGTGTGTGTCTGTTCATTCTCCAGAGCCAGTGTCAGTGTGTGTGTCTGTTCATTCTCCAGAGCCAGTGTCAGTGTGTGTGTCTGTTCATTCTCCAGTGTCAGTGTGTGTGTCTGTTCATTCTCCAGTGTCAGTGTGTGTGTCTGTTCATTCTCCAGAGCCAGTGTCAGTGTGTGTGTCTGTTCATTCTCCAGAGCCAGTGTCAGTGTGTGTGTCTGTTCATTCTCCAGAGCCAGTGTCAGTGTGTGTGTCTGTTCATTCTCCAGAGCCAGTGTCAGTGTGTGTGTCTGTTCATTCTCCAGAGCCAGTGTCAGTGTGTGTGTCTGTTCATTCTCCAGAGCCAGTGTCAGTGTGTGTGTCTGTTCATTCTCCAGAGCCAGTGTCAGTGTGTGTGTCTGTTCATTCTCCAGAGCCAGTGTCAGTGTGTGTGTCTGTTCATTCTCCAGAGCCAGTGTCAGTGTGTGTGTCTGTTCATTCTCCAGAGCCAGTGTCAGTGTGTGTGTCTGTTCATTCTCCAGTGTCAGTGTGTGTGTCTGTTCATTCTCCAGAGCCAGTGTCAGTGTGTGTGTCTGTTCATTCTCCAGAGCCAGTGTCAGTGTGTGTGTCTGTTCATTCTCCAGAGCCAGTGTCAGTGTGTGTGTCTGTTCATTCTCCAGAGCCAGTGTCAGTGTGTGTGTCTGTTCATTCTCCAGAGCCAGTGTCAGTGTGTGTGTCTGTTCATTCTCCAGAGCCAGTGTCAGTGTGTGTGTCTGTTCATTCTCCAGAGCCAGTGTCAGTGTGTGTGTCTGTTCATTCTCCAGAGCCAGTGTCAGTGTGTGTGTCTGTTCATTCTCCAGTGTCAGTGTGTGTGTCTGTTCATTCTCCAGAGCCAGTGTCAGTGTGTGTGTCTGTTCATTCTCCAGTGTCAGTGTGTGTGTCTGTTCATTCTCCAGAGCCAGTGTCAGTGTGTGTGTCTGTTCATTCTCCAGAGCCAGTGTCAGTGTGTGTGTCTGTTCATTCTCCAGTGTCAGTGTGTGTGTCTGTTCATTCTCCAGTGTCAGTGTGTGTGTCTGTTCATTCTCCAGTGTCAGTGTGTGTGTCTGTTCATTCTCCAGAGCCAGTGTCAGTGTGTGTGTCTGTTCATTCTCCAGAGCCAGTGTCAGTGTGTGTGTCTGTTCATTCTCCAGAGCCAGTGTCAGTGTGTGTGTCTGTTCATTCTCCAGAGCCAGTGTCAGTGTGTGTGTCTGTTCATTCTCCAGAGCCAGTGTCAGTGTGTGTGTCTGTTCATTCTCCAGTGTCAGTGTGTGTGTCTGTTCATTCTCCAGTGTCAGTGTGTGTGTCTGTTCATTCTCCAGTGTCAGTGTGTGTGTGTCTGTTCATTCTCCAGAGCCAGTGTCAGTGTGTGTGTCTGTTCATTCTCCAGAGCCAGTGTCAGTGTGTGTGTCTGTTCATTCTCCAGTGTCAGTGTGTGTGTCTGTTCATTCTCCAGTGTCAGTGTGTGTGTGTCTGTTCATTCTCCAGAGCCAGTGTCAGTGTGTGTGTCTGTTCATTCTCCAGAGCCAGTGTCAGTGTGTGTGTCTGTTCATTCTCCAGAGCCAGTGTCAGTGTGTGTGTCTGTTCATTCTCCAGAGCCAGTGTCAGTGTGTGTGTCTGTTCATTCTCCAGTGTCAGTGTGTGTGTCTGTTCATTCTCCAGTGTCAGTGTGTGTGTCTGTTCATTCTCCAGTGTCAGTGTGTGTGTCTGTTCATTCTCCAGAGCCAGTGTCAGTGTGTGTGTCTGTTCATTCTCCAGAGCCAGTGTCAGTGTGTGTGTCTGTTCATTCTCCAGAGCCAGTGTCAGTGTGTGTGTCTGTTCATTCTCCAGAGCCAGTGTGTGTGTCTGTTCATTCTCCAGAGCCAGTGTCAGTGTGTGTGTCTGTTCATTCTCCAGAGCCAGTGTCAGTGTGTGTGTCTGTTCATTCTCCAGAGCCAGTGTCAGTGTGTGTGTCTGTTCATTCTCCAGTGTCAGTGTGTGTGTCTGTTCATTCTCCAGTGTCAGTGTGTGTGTCTGTTCATTCTCCAGAGCCAGTGTCAGTGTGTGTGTCTGTTCATTCTCCAGAGCCAGTGTCAGTGTGTGTGTCTGTTCATTCTCCAGAGCCAGTGTCAGTGTGTGTGTCTGTTCATTCTCCAGAGCCAGTGTGTGTGTCTGTTCATTCTCCAGAGCCAGTGTCAGTGTGTGTGTCTGTTCATTCTCCAGAGCCAGTGTCAGTGTGTGTGTCTGTTCATTCTCCAGAGCCAGTGTCAGTGTGTGTGTCTGTTCATTCTCCAGTGTCAGTGTGTGTGTCTGTTCATTCTCCAGTGTCAGTGTGTGTGTCTGTTCATTCTCCAGAGCCAGTGTCAGTGTGTGTGTCTGTTCATTCTCCAGAGCCAGTGTCAGTGTGTGTGTCTGTTCATTCTCCAGAGCCAGTGTCAGTGTGTGTGTCTGTTCATTCTCCAGAGCCAGTGTGTGTGTCTGTTCATTCTCCAGAGCCAGTGTCAGTGTGTGTGTCTGTTCATTCTCCAGAGCCAGTGTCAGTGTGTGTGTCTGTTCATTCTCCAGAGCCAGTGTCAGTGTGTGTGTCTGTTCATTCTCCAGTGTCAGTGTGTGTGTCTGTTCATTCTCCAGTGTCAGTGTGTGTGTCTGTTCATTCTCCAGAGCCAGTGTCAGTGTGTGTGTCTGTTCATTCTCCAGAGCCAGTGTCAGTGTGTGTGTCTGTTCATTCTCCAGAGCCAGTGTCAGTGTGTGTGTCTGTTCATTCTCCAGAGCCAGTGTCAGTGTGTGTGTCTGTTCATTCTCCAGTGTCAGTGTGTGTCTGTTCATTCTCCAGAGCCAGTGTCAGTGTGTGTGTCTGTTCATTCTCCAGAGCCAGTGTCAGTGTGTGTGTCTGTTCATTCTCCAGAGCCAGTGTCAGTGTGTGTGTCTGTTCATTCTCCAGTGTCAGTGTGTGTGTCTGTTCATTCTCCAGTGTCAGTGTGTGTGTCTGTTCATTCTCCAGAGCCAGTGTCAGTGTGTGTGTCTGTTCATTCTCCAGAGCCAGTGTCAGTGTGTGTGTCTGTTCATTCTCCAGAGCCAGTGTCAGTGTGTGTGTCTGTTCATTCTCCAGAGCCAGTGTCAGTGTGTGTGTCTGTTCATTCTCCAGAGCCAGTGTCAGTGTGTGTGTCTGTTCATTCTCCAGAGCCAGTGTCAGTGTGTGTGTCTGTTCATTCTCCAGTGTCAGTGTGTGTGTCTGTTCATTCTCCAGAGCCAGTGTCAGTGTGTGTGTCTGTTCATTCTCCAGAGCCAGTGTCAGTGTGTGTGTCCGTTCATTCTCCAGAGCCAGTGTCAGTGTGTGTGTCCGTTCATTCTCCAGAGCCAGTGTCAGTGTGTGTGTCCGTTCATTCTCCCGAACCAGTGTCAGTGTGTGTGTCCGTTCATTCTCCAGAGCCAGTGTCAGTGTGTGTGTCCGTTCATTCTCCCGAACCAGTGTCAGTGTGTGTGTCTGTTCCCGAGCAAGTTCCTGAGCCGCCCGAGGGGTCTTCACCGCCGTGGCCGCCCGAGGGGTCTTCACCGCCGTGGCCGCCCGAGGGGTCTTCACCGCCGTGGCCGCCCGAGGGGTCTTCACCGCCGTGGCCGCCCGAGGGGTCTTCACCGCCGTGGCCGCCCGAGGGGTCTTCACCGCCGTGGCCGCCCGAGGGGTCTTCACCGCCGTGGCCGCCCGAGGGGTCTTCACCGCCGTGGCCGCCCGAGGGGTCTTCACCGCCGTGGCCGCCCGAGGGGTCTTCACCGCCGTGGCCGCCCGAGGGGTCTTCACCGCCGTGGCCGCCCGAGGGGTCTTCTCCGCCGTGGCCGCCCGAGGGGTCTTCTCCGCCGTGGCCGCCCGAGGGGTCTTCTCCGCCGTGGCCGCCTGCGCTTCTGGCTCCACCCTGGTCGTCTGCAGTTCCTGCTCCGCCCTGGCCGCCTGCGCGCCCTTGCAAAGCCCTGGTCCCATTCCCCTGCACAGACTTGGCCCTCCTTCCCTCCCCCAAGACCACCTCCGCGTCACCTCCCTCCTGAACTTGTGGTTTTTTTTTTGTGTTGTTGTTGTTGTTTTGGTGTTACACTAGGGGCGTCGGGAGCCGCCCATAGGGGGGGGGCTATGTTACATGTGGGTTTTGTTGTGTCTTGTATATCACGTGATTCCATGTTTGTCATGTGAGCCTGCCATGTGTCTTGTCTTTTGTTATGTTGTTGCTCAGTGTCCACAGGTGTTCCTCGTCTATGTTTATTAGTCTCCCCAGGTGTCTCCTTTCACCACGCCCCCTTGTTATCTTGTTTAGCTTGTTTGTCTGTGTATTTAAACCCCTGTGTTTCAGTTGTTGGCTGTCGGTTGTTGCTTTATGTTGCTTGTAGTGGTGTGTTATGTTCCCAGTCTTGAGTTCCATGTTCCTGTCTTGAGTTCCATGTTCCTGTCTAGAGTTCCATGTGAAGTCATTTTCCCTGGATTACCTGTTCGTTAAATTAAAGTGCTTGCGTTTGGATTCACTCTCTGCTTCATTCCTGCTACTTCGTGACAGGTCCGTTCTCTGAGGAACTTCTTGTTGAAGTGTAGATTTATGTTGCTACTTAACATACTGCTTGAGGAAATATAATATTTCCAATAACTAATTTTTATTATTAACTTTCCCATAAGGCTTGAAATAGATTTGTCCTTCACCTCATTACATTACAATTTGACAATATTCATGCTGCTTCTTTAATTGCCAGTTTATTGAATAGTTCCAATTGTATGGTTAGATTAAATTTTCAGAGATTTTAAGTATGATGAGAGATACACACTGTTTTACAATTTTTACAGCTTTATTATTTAATTTAGCAACATTCAGATTTTTTTATCGCATTTGGTAAGACTTTACTCTAAAACATATCTTACAAAAAAATATAAAAGATACACATATACAGTGAGGAAAATAAGTATTTGAATACCCTGCTATTTTGCAAGTTCTCCCTCTTGGAAATCATGGAGGGGTCTGAAATTGTCATCATAGGTGCATGTCCACTGTAAGAGACATAATCTAAAAAAAAAAATCCAGAAATCACAATATATGATTTTTTAAACTATTTATTTGAATGATACAGCTGCAAATAAATATTTGAACACCTGTCTATTAGCTAGAATTCTGACCCTCAAAGACCTGTTAGTCTGCCTTTAAAATGTCCACCTCCACTCTATTTATTATCCTAAATTAGATGCTCCTGTTTGAGGTTGTTAGCTGCATAAAGACCCCTGTCCACCACATACAATCAGTAAGAATCCAACTACTAACATGGCCAAGACCAAAGAGCTGTCCAAAGACACTAGAGACAAAATTGTACACCTCCACAAGGCTGGAAAGGGCTACGGGGAAATTGCCAAGCAGCTTGGTGAAAAAAGGTCCACTGTTGGAGCAATCATTAGAAAATGGAAGAAGCTAAACATGACTGTCAATCTCCCTCGGACTGGGGCTCCATCCAAGATCTCACCTCGTGGGGTCTCAATGATCCTAAGAAAGGTGAGAAATCAGCCCAGAACTACACGGGAGGAGCTGGTCAATGACCTGAAAAGAGCTGGGACCACCGTTTCCAAGGTTACTGTTGGTAATACACTAAGACGTCATGGTTTGAAATCATGCATGGCACGGAAGGTTCCCCTGCTTAAACCAGCACATGCCAAGGCCCGTCTTAAGTTTGCCAATGACCATTTGGATGATCCAGAAGAGTCATGGGAGAAAGTCATGTGGTCAGATGAGACCAAAATATAACTTTTTGGTCATAATTCCACTAACCGTGTTTGGAGGAAGAAGAATGATGAGTACCATCCCAAGAACACCATCCCTACTGTGAAGCATGGGGGTGGTAGGATTATGCTTTGGGGGTGTTTTTCTGCACATGGGACAGGGCGACTGCACTGTATTAAGGAGAGGATGACCGGGGCCATGTATTGCGAGATTTTGGGGAACAACCTCCTTCCCTCAGTTAGAGCATTGAAGATGGGTCGAGGCTGGGTCTTCCAACATGACAATGACCCGAAGCACACAGCCAGGATAACCAAGGAGTGGCTCTGTAAGAAGCATATCAAGGTTCTGGTGTGGCCTAGCCAGTCTCCAGACCTAAACCCAATAGAAAATCTTTGGAGGGAGCTCAAACTCTGTGTTTCTCAGCGACAGCCCAGAAACCTGACTGATCTAGAGAAGATCTGTGAGGAGGAGTGGGCCAAAATCCCTCCTGCAGTGTGTGCAAACCTGGTGAAAAACTACAGGAAACGTTTGACCTCTGTAATTGCAAACAAAGGCTACTGTACCAAATATTAACATTGATTTTGTGGCAGAGGGAAAAATATTTTTCCTGTGCCGCCATATTCAAACGTAGGATACTTTCTCTTTGTCAATTTCATGACGTAAAGGGAGGCGTGCGTTAATTAATGGGGAAGCCAATTTAATGGAGGAGGCTCACGCACCTGGGGAAGAGAAAAAAAAAAAGGGTCACAAGTGAATGCAGTTCTGGTGAGAGGGTTGTCGGAGAGGAGAAAAGAATTGGAGTGCCATGTGGAGTGGGGCTCGTGTTTCTGTCGATTGACGCTTCCAGACGTTCTGTTTTCATTGGGTCGGTGAACTGGCGCAACGCACCTTCACGGATTTCATTCAGCTGTCCTTAGAGGAAAGCGCGATCGGGAAAAGGTTCACCTCAGAGTCCACGGCGGTTCCAGACACTCATCCGAGACTTTGCGGTCTGCTACATTCGTTTGGGTCAGTGCCACCAAACTTTGCTTCCGCACAAACATTACCACTCAGAGACGCATATCGTCCGAAATTACACATGCCGCCCTGACACCCCACTAACTATACCAACACACACACACACACACATACTTTCGAGGAGTCTAGTTGACTGATGTTTATTTTGGTTGTTTTAGTATTTTGTCCCTTTTTCTACTAACAACTGCTGGGTTACGGTGTTTGTGTGCTTGGAAAAAATTCTACTGTTGCGAAAAATCTGTTGTGACGTATCTGCACTGATTCGCATTTTGTATGTTTTTTTTTCCCCTTTGCATGTGCGAACAAAAGCAAAAAGAAACACAGAAAAAGAAGTAGTGGGGTTTAATATTATGGTACGACTATTGTTATTTTGTTTTATTTGTTTATTTTCCTCTCCATCTGACCCGATGTTGGAGATAAAGTTGTTGTGTTTCTTATACAGCACTGGAATTGCTCACTAAGTTATTTTGTGAATAAGTTTTGTGGCCATTAAAAAGTGATGGGAAGCAAACCCCAGACTATGTCAATTTTGTATTTTGATATGTAACAGGTGGTTGATTATGCTATCCTGGGTTACAATTTTCTCAGGTGTTCAAATACTTATTTGCAGCTGTATCATACAAATAAATAGTTTTTTTCAGATTATGTCTCACAGTGGACATGCACCTACGATGACAATTTCAGACCCCTCCATGATTTCTAAGTGGGAGAACTTGCAAAATAGCAGGGTGTTCAAATACTTATTTTCCTCACTGTACATATACAAAATGTATACAAAATGACAAATAAAATGCAGTGTTATATTACAATGATCTAAGTCAAACTAAGAGCTGTATTCGCCCCAAGAAAAACTGATTTTCTCCTTGCAATAAACTTGTGTTAGTAATTTTGATTTCACATTATATATTAATGTATAATGATGAATGTTACATGATTATGACTGAGATTAATGATAAATCATCAGTTTTTTTTTTTGATTATTCATATTAATTTTTAATCAAAACAGTGGTACAAAAATGTTACAGGCTGAGTCCAAATTACCCTGTTTTCATAGTATGCACATACTGTAATATAATCCTTGTTTTGGCAAGAGGTGCTCTTTTGGTCTTTGTGAGATTTGTCTTTCTTTTTTATGTTTGGTACTCCTCAGATGCAAGATTTATATTTTGGTTAGAGGCATAGAATCATTAACGCTCTTTTCCATGAGCTAAATTTTTTCATTAGGATTCTATTTTTGTATTCATACTTCTGTATGTTTTAAAGGGGAATTTTATATTATTCTCTTTGCACTACTCATGTCCTAAGATATAAGACCACCACTTTGCCCGCTCCACCACAAATACAAAGCTGGCGCAACTGGTGATTAAATTTGCCCCAGACATCTATCTTTCTACTCATTTTACACTTAATATTCCATAAGGTGTATGGGGAAGGGAGCACATTTTGGCACGGGAACGGTCATTGTGACAACTCTGGAATAAAAGCAGCAGAACACATCTAATGTAGTATGAAAATAAAGATAAAACCCTAAGGTAGTTTTTGAGAGAACTAGACCACCCACAACATCCTTTTCTATACCCATTACTGGCATTTGCTTAAGGTTCATTCCTATTCAAGTAGTAATTGCACTGTGTCACTTTACAGGGCAGCTGCAGGTGCAAGGGCTTGATAATGAAGCACTCTGCAGTGTGGGTGGCAGCTGTGCTTGACTCTAGAGAGGAGAGAGTCATATCCCCTAAACACACATACTTCCAATTGACTCAGCACTTTGAGAGACCTGTGTGTTGAGACGTTAGTTACTTCCCCAGCTGGCTACTTGCTTTTCTTCCCAGCTCTCTTTACACATATATATTACAGGTGCACTCTCCTTTCAATTAGACTCTCTCCCCTCATTAATAAGAGTGAATGACCTGCGCTCCCTCTGGTTCTGTGTGGACCCGGCTACAAGGGCCAGGTGCTCATCCAACCATACAGAGAAAACAGGTTACTGCCTCCCTGTGGCCTCTGTAAACGGCCAAAAGACGATGAGATGGTCTAAATATAACCAAAATCCTTTCTGAATAACAAAAACGTTGATGTATGCTTGTAGTTTTATATTTGATAAAAACAATAAAATAACTGTGAACATGCTGATATCAGAAGCAACTAGGGCTGCATGATTTTCCTTGATCGATTGCTCCTGTCTGCCTTGCTGTTGGTTTGTGTCTGTAGCTTTGTATATCTGGTTTTGAATCATTATTTACTATCATTCCCTGTTGTTTATACTGTTTAATATAACTTACTCAACATCACATATTAACCTGACATCGCTAGCTTCAATCGAAATCGTTGATAGCACAACAAGCTACTTATTTGCTAGCCTGTTAGCGTGCCATCCGTGCGCTCTTTATTTATTTATTTAGCTTGCACGCTCACGCCTTTTACAATCAATCAAAGCTGTGCTAAGTAGAATTAGTCAACAAACACGGTGAGTAATGTCATCTTCTCCTCTTCTTGTGACTTGCACTTCATGTAACATGTAGCATAGGCTTCTCTGTCAGCATAGGATTTACATGTGATAATTTACATGTGAAAGTCAGGCTGACGGAGAAGATTTCAGAACTAGATACACGAATCCAAACTTTAATTGAGGTTAAATGTTGAATGAGTGCAAGGGCTTTATATACTGCTTTGGATGTGACTATCTTGGTGAACTCTGTACATTGTTCGGTTACGGCTGAAGTAGAGCCCGTGCAGCAATTGGGTGACGGCAAGACGGCTACTGTAGTCGCGGGACAAAACACCGCTCTTCCGTTCTGATTACAATTTCAAATAGATTCTCCCCACTCAGTGAAACACCCACTGTGAATCCTTTTGAATGTGCCCTAGTTATTGGCGATTCTATTAGCTACACGGAAAGTGAAAATAGAGACACCAGCCACCATAGTCACGTTTGCCGGGAGCCAGAGCGCCATGACATCAAAGCAAATGTGAACGCGCAAGTACGATGTCAGGCACTGTAATTTGCTCTGGCCCCCTTCCTGTTCGCCGGAGTGATGAGATAGTTAGTAGATTGTCATCACTCAATGGCTGGTTGTGGTGTCCGCAAAATAATATAGTATTCATAGACAATTGGAAAAGTTTTTGGGGCAGACCTGACCTGTTGAAAAGAGATGGTATTCATCCCTCGTGGGATGGTGCTGCTCTTCTCTCTTGTAATATGGCACATATTCTTAGAGCTCAAACATGAATTGGGGCTCAGGTCAGGAAGCAGACAGACAGGCTAAACTGACCCTCTGCCAGCTGTCTCACGTCACCAAGGTCAGATAAATACCATCACATAGAGCCTCTTTCATCTAGATATAATCATATAGAGACTGTGTCTGTTCCCCGAATTAGGAAATAAAACACACTTCCAAACCCATCTAAGGTTAAAAATGAAGCTTTGGTTGCTTATTATTCAATCCCTTACCTCAAAAGCACTTATTGTTAATGATATGATTACAGACTATAATCTAGATGTGCTGTGTATGACAGAAACCTGTCTAAAACCAAACTATTTTATTTCTTTGAATGAGTCCACCCCACAAGATTACAGTTATAAACATGAACCTCGTCTGAAAGGCAAAGGGGGAGGTGTTGCTGTAATTTATAATATTTTCAAAATTACTAAGAAGTCTAGTTTCAAATATTATTCTTTTGAAGTGTTGGTGCTTAATATATAGTGTAAATGATAAATCACGTTTGAGATTTGTCCTGGCTACTGTATACAGGCCACCAGGGCACCATACAGACTTTATCAAGGAATTTGCTGACTTTCTATCAGAGTTAGGGTTTCACTTTATTTTGATGGTCGCTTTAACACATTTGGTTGTCTATAAGTAGCATTGCACCAGTAGAGTATTAGTAGACTGGTAGGGTTAGGGTCAGAATAAGTTGACATGTAGTTGAAAAGTTACTTATAGTCAGTAGAGTGTCTGTTGGAGGAGCACAATAAAGAGTTAGCAGATATTAAGCAGACAATCTACTAATTCTCTAATGAGAGTTAATTGACATGTAGTTGCAAAGTTACTTATGGTCAACACAATGTTCAAAAGGGACCGTCAAAATAAAGTGTTACCAGACACTGGTAAAGTGTTACCAGTACTGGCTGCAGATAAAGTCCCAATTGTTGGGGATTTTAATATACATGTAGATAATGAAAAATATGCATTTGAATTGGCATTTAAAGACATTCTTAACTCTATTGGAGTTAGAAAACATGTGTCAGGACGTATCTATTAAAAGAGATGCTTCCAGCGGTCATAGATCCTCTTCTCAATATCATTAATTCATCTTTGTCACTAGGATACGTACCAAAACTTTTAAGCTGGCTATGATCAAACCACTTGTTAAAAAAACGCAACTTGATCGTACAGAATGAAATTACAGGCCGATCTCAAATCTACCTTTTCTTTTAAAGATTTAAAGATACTAGAAAAGGCAGTCTCCTCACAACTATATTCCTTTTCAGAAATAAATTATATCTGTGAGGATTTCCAGTCAGGATTTAGACCGTACCATAGTACAGAGACAGTTCTCAGCAGAGTCACAAATGATTTGCTCTTATCATCTGATCGTGGTTGTATCTCGCTATTGGTGTTACTCTATTTTAGTGCTGCATTTGATACTATTGACCACAACATTCTTTTAAATAGACTCAAAAATTATGTTGGCATTAGTGGAATTGCATTAGCATGGTTTAAATCATACTTATCTGACCGTTATCAGTTTGTAGCAGTAAATGAAGAGATGTCTTATCGATCACAAGTTCAGTATGGCGTACCACAAGGCGCAGTACTAGGACCGCTGCTGTTCACTCTGTACATGCTACCATTAGGAGATATCATTAGGAAACATGGCATTAGTTTTCACTGTTATGCTGATGATACAAAGCTCTATATTTCTCCACGCCCTGACAAAATTGACCAATTCACTAAATTAACTGAATACATAGCGGATATAAAAAATTGGATGACTAGTAATTTCCTACTTCTTAATTCTGAAAAAACAGATATTCTAATTATTGGACAAAAAAACGTCCTCACGTACTAGCCTAGAATACTGTCTAACACTTGATGGCTGCTCTGTCAAGTCTTCGTCGTCAGTTAGGAACCTGGGTTTTCTCTTTGATAAAAGATACAATTATATATCAACGTCTTTCATTTGAAAGTCACGTGAATAGTATATGTAAAACTGCATTTTTCCATCTTAAAAATTGTGGCGAGCAGGACGAGGTCGAGGGACGTGAGAGACAGGAGACCGGTGCGTCATGCAGGTGTCGCTCGTTATCAATCACGCCACCGTTCTCATGTCGTTCTCTCACGTCTCTCAACCTCATCCTGTTCGCACAAAATTATATCTAAATTACATATGCTCTCATTGACAAATGCGGAACAATTAGTTCATGCGTTCATGACATCAAGACTAGATTATTGTAATGCTCTACTGTGGTTGCACTTAATAAACAAATTACAGCTGGTCTAAAATGCAGCAGCTCGAGTTCTTACCAGAACCAGGAAGTGTGACCATATTATCCCGGTTCTGTCAACACTGCATTGGCTCCCTATTAAAAATTGTATAATTTTTTAAATATCGCTGATTACTTACAAAGCCCTAAATGGTTTAGCTCTGCAGTACTTGAGCAAGCTCTTAACGCATTATAGTCCTTCACGTCTATTGCGATCTCAATTCCGGCCAGTTGATAATACCGATTTTATCAAAATCGAATATTTTTCTGGTTAAAATTGAGATTTCAAATAAATCAAAGTTAAAGTTAGTAAAATACGTTTACATACTTGTAAAGTTACTTATAGCAAAGTCCCTTTAAGACAAGTAATTTCTCTCGGCGGCCATCTTTGAAAAGCCTCTCAGGCATGCAATAGCAGCTCCTATCTCTTTGAATGGGGAAACATAAAATTCTCCAAAACTGTTCGCCAAGCTTACGATTAAATTTCATATTTGAAATCATAACTGTCTCATAAATTTTGTTTCTAAATGCTCGAATCATGACAGAAACCAACATTTTTCAACTGGATCAAGCTAATGCCAACCCGATCTCATGGCAATTCGTACGTATTTTACGAGGAGGCTAATTGGTATGAATTCATACGACCTTACTCGTATGAATTCGAAAGATTTTTGCTAAATTGTACATATTTTACTAGTTGCCCAGTTCGTATGAATTTGTATGAATGACCTACCCCTGACCCCGACGCTAAATCCACCCATCACTGGGGTTTAGACAAATCATACAAATTCGTAATAATTAGCCACCTCGTACTCACTGACTGTTTCTATAGGAATCGGAGCTTCTAACGGCAGCTGCAGTGATGCGATGACTTTACCAATCGGTGCTTGGCTCTAATATAAGGTGGGATTATTCCGCCATATTGAGCGTTGCACTTTTTTCCCCCTTTCAAAACAATACAAGTAACGCGTCTTGTGTTATTCTATAGTCTTTGCTTAAAGTCAGTACAATGTCTGTTGTGGGACCATCAAAATAAAAAGTTAGCAAATATTTTTCAGGTGGCATCTGTTACTAGTTTCCCTTGTTAGTTCCTGTGTGAGTTTGGTTGCCTTGTGTGTGTGCTCATTAGTTTTCATAACAACCCATTGTGTTCACCTGTGTAGCAGTATCACTTTCATAAACTTCCACTATGAATCCCCTTTTCAGCCCCCAAACAGCCCCCAAAATGCTGTTGTCGTGTAAATGAACACATGAAAAGTTTTCCGTTTTTAGTTGGAAACTTGTGTAAACAGCCCCCAAGAGGGTGAAAAGGTCTTCGAAGAGCAATTTTTCCTCATGCTATAAGGTTGGAAAATTTCTATAATTTTCAAAACATTTATTTATGGAACTTTACTGTTTAAGGGTCTGAGTCTTGGAGCCACAACAGTCAATTTAGACACCATCCGAATCTTATTCTGACCAAACCCGGTAGCTGAGGCCTGTAATCTCTGGACAAATCTGACCACTTGTGCATTGTGGAATTGGCTGCTGTACTCTGTAATTGCTCATGATGGCTGCTGCTCTAGCTCAAGGCTTGCTGGGGGCCTGGAAAAAAGGCAGCTTACATGCATTAAGCTTCCGTATTATATGCCAAGCTGATCTTCTCAGGCCACGTCAGAGAACATGTGCGCTCTAATTAGACCTCTCGTCAGCACCTTCATTGTGTCCTATAACCACTTCTCTCTGTTCTATCGCCTCCCGAAGGGTGTGCTGCAGTAATTGCCTTTTAGGGGTTAGAAATACGCCGTATCTGCCTTGACAATCACTGTACTGTAGAGTCCCTGTGACAGAATGGGTTGCTGCAAATTACATGCTGCCATTGCTGTTACCTGGGACACATCTACTCCCCCAAAAGCCTGGAAAGACCAGCAAAGGAATCTATGAGCTAAATTAACAATGTGCTCCTTTAAGAGCAGAGGTAATTAAAATTAAAATAAAGCAAGTGTTCCCTGCAAAATTAATCCAAAGTGCTTAAAGGAAGAGCACGCCAAAATATTCCAATCTTTGTATTCCAAAAACCGTATGAGGTTATTTTTTCTTTGTGCAACACAAAAGGGGGATTTTGAAGATGTCACGCCTAAATTAAATTTCAGAACATAGTTGTATGATACTTGTATTGGAGCCTTTATGGTGTTTGTGTCCTTTTTGGAGCTTGATGGATGTTGTCCATCCATGAACTTACATGAACTGGTGTCGTATGGAAAAGAGCTTTGTAAATGATTTTTAGAAATTGTCAATATGGGTTGGGTATATGGGTTTGGAACAACAGAACTAAAACAGAATTTCAGTTTTGTTGGGAAAACTAACCCAACATTGGAACATTGAATCTACCTTCAATTCTAGTAAACGTGCCTCTTCCTGCAAATTCCAGCTGAAATGGCCAACAATTTTTATTCCTTTCCACAAAAATTATGATTACAGAGGCAGATTATTGATTAATAAAGACATATTTTCACATGATTCCTTACATAATACAGAAAATAGCATCATAGTCCAGCTTAAGTAAGTTCAGTCATGGTTAATTTTTGTAGTAAAAAAGTTATTCATCTAGTTAGTTAATTTATATATACAGCCGCTCTGGAGAAAACCGTGATGTCATCGTCCAGGGGTGCGTTTCCCGAAAGCATCGTTAGCCAACTATGGTCGCAAGTTCCGTCGTTATCAGCATAGTTCAACGACTCAGTGTTTCCCAAAACCATCGTTCCAACGACCATTCGCAAACAGCATCGCAAAGTTGTGTGGTTTGAACGACAGCTCTCGACCTGTGGTTAGAGGCATCGTTTCTATATTGCATGACATTTGGACGTAATAAATCCTTATCTTGAGCAAAATAAGCAAGCTGACATTCAGTGCAACCTGTGCCTTTTATTTAGAATACATACAAATGTAATTTACGACTTTTAGTTTGTCAAAAGATTTTAAGTACCGTGTTTGAAGAGTGCGCATGTGCGAACGTGCTCTATGTAAGAACGAGCCAAATATTGAGTCTGGTAATAAAGCAAAATAACTGAGAAAAATTTGAAATAGTCCTCAGATGACATGTCTGTAATTTATATTTAAAAATTCTAGCGTTAATTGGATCTCAAACAGTTTTATTAAAAGTAGTTATTACTCCACCACGTGGGGAGACGTCATAAACCAACGTGGTTGAACGATACTTTGCGACAATTGGTTTCGGGAAACAGTCGTGACTAGCTAGTTGATTTCTCCAACGATGCATCGTACTATGGTAGTGAAGGAGCGAGTTACATAGTTGTACGGGAAACGCACCCCAGGGCCGGGTTTCCCGATAACAATGTATCTTAGCTCTTAAGAGCACTCTCTACGTGCAATGTTACCAACGCTCGCTGCAATTCCACGTGCGTTTCCCAAAAATGCACTAAACATGAACGCGCGAGAACGCGTTCTACGTGCTACTTAAGCATCGCTGTCCATTCGCGAAGTGCTGAAATAACCTTATATGGAATCGTATTCTGAACGTTTAACCTAATAATCGTTATTTGTTGTGGATTAGAAATCAAGACAAATCTATATAGATATAAAGCACCTATACAGGCTGACAAAATGGCTTAACAAAAACAAAAAAAAACAAGAGAAGATACCTTTCAAAAAGATCAAATTAATGTCATTTTAGAGGAGATAGAGCGAAACAAAGATTTTATTTTTTAACAGATTTAAAGGACACCATACAAATAAGGAAAAACAAAACATCTGGGAGGACATTGCAAACTAACTGTTCAAAGATCAGGGAAGGAGGTCCGCAAGAAATGCCCAATAGGCCTGGCTGGTTTCCGTGCACGTCAGCAAGTCATTGACAGATGTTTTTTAATTAATCCCTATTTTTCCCAGTCTTTAAAGCATATTTCCCTGATTACTTATTTTATGATTATGATTTTTTTTGTTCATTCATTTAATTTAGATGTGTATTTCTATCTTTTTCTTCCCTTTTTAATTATTTCATTTATAAATTCATGTAAACAAAAAACGAGTACAATAAAGTGTACAATAAAGTAAAATCAAAACATTATTATATTACTCGTGTTGTTGCAGTGTGTTAAATCTAGATAAAAGTGTAATCTGCCGGTTGTCCTGCAGGTGTCCTCATAAATCTGTCTTCTTACGATGCACTTGGGGATGTACGATTACTCCAGAGCACTCGTAGTTCTACGAAGATTTTCAAGTGCTACTTAAGCTACGATGCTTTTGGCAAACAGACCATAATATTAAGATCAGTCGTACGATCGTTTTTACGATCAACTTAGGGTTACGATGCTTTTGGGAAACGCAGCCCAGCTCAGTTCAGTTCTCATATAATGGTGTCAATCCAGGCAGATCAATAATATTGTTGGATATTAAATGGCCCCCAATAAACACATTTCTAGATTTCTTTCACATCAAACTACAATAAGAATTCACTTCAGCAGACTTGGGATGCAGTGTAGTGTTATTAAATTATTTTATATATTATTTTTCTTTTATAGTAGGTTTTCCTCATTTTGAGCTTGACAGTATGAATCACCATCCAATATGCATCAAGTGACTTTAACCATGTTCTTTTGTATTCCGCAGAAGACAGACATACAGGTTAAGGACATCACAAGGATAAGTAAATAATGGGGAAAAAAATGAGCGATCTAATCCTTTCACAGTAATTATGAACACATTCGTATTTCTAACATTACAGTGTAAGCTCACTTTCTTTGTTACATTGTTAGAGCGATTGGAACAATTTGTATCGGTCAATTTGTATTTGTAAAAATCGGTCACCATTTGTAGTTCATATTCATAAACTTTAGGTTCGGTCACCATTTGTAGTTCATATTCATAAACTTTAGGTTCTTGATTCCTTTCCTGGATGCAGTTGTGAGACTTCTTGCACCTCCTCCTAATTCTCTATGGATCCATTACATTACCCCTGTACCTGTCACTGCAACAGCTCCTTAAACACTGCCCAACAATAAATAAACAGGATGGCTCAGAACGTTTCTGTCATATTCCCAGTGCTTAGATAAGTCACTATGAACAGCATGTGGGGGTGTGTGTGTGGGGGGTGGGGGGGTGGGGTGGTGGGTGCTAGATCCTCTCTACAGGCATGTGACCCACCAATCAGCTGGCCAGATGCTGAGGGAGGGTTTTGGAAGCAGTGTTGCTGTCAATCACAAGGCTCTTCTGGGATTGAACCTGTCAGCAGCCTCTACCCTTCCTCCTGCTATCTCTCAGATGACTGGCTAACTGCTTTGACCCATATCTGTCTCGCCTGGACACGGCCCAACATTGTTCCAATCGCTCTAATTATGCCCATGAATTACAGTTGTCTGTTGCAGGGGGGACGCATTCGCCGTCTCTAAAGAGTGTGTTGGCAGTGCATCACTGAGGAAAAGAGTGTCTGAATGTGCACACTGCAGAAATACAGAGATCAACAACAGCTGCTTTACTGCACTGTGGTTTTCTTAAAATACTATCATACTATTTTTAAAACTTCAACAATATGTATGCTGAACATTGTGTTTCCCACAATACTCTACTTTACAAAGCAATGCACTATCCTCATCTTTCCATCTTCAAAATCTTTGAACATTTTCAACTGATGAATAATAAGTAATATCTGCTGTGAAATCTACCTGGGCTTTTGTTTAAAAAAATACTAAATAAGTAGTTTCTTACACAATAACTGGACCACATGAAATGTCTATGTAATGTGGACCTGAAAGATGTAATAAGGTTGTCACAACTTTTCAAAAAAAAAAAAAAAGCACACTTTTCAAATAAGAGTACTTAGACATAAAATAAATGAATGTAATTGCATGTTGTTTACAGTTAAATTAAAATGTATACATTTTTAATAAATATAATAGAATAACACCAACATTCAAATTTTTATCCGAATTTTACATGTGCTTTTATATGTTGGTCAACACATCAAAATAAGTGTATTCTAGTATGACAAAAGATTATAAAAACATAATAATTTATAGGTACGTAAAACCGTTACCAAAACTTATTACAAAAGTGCCCTTTTTAAAAGTGTATTTACATGTTAAGAAAAATGAAATCGCACTCTCTTTAAAGGGGTCATATGATACATGCACTTTTACAAGCTGATTCACCTGATTGTACTGAAATGTGTGTTGGCAGTGCCTGTACACAACAGAGTATGTGAGCGAAGCGGAGAGGTGTGACGCTCAGCTCAATATTCCGCTCCATGCGCGTGCGCTCCACTCAGTCGCTCGCGTCCCAAGCGAACGCTCCACTGATGAATCGCTCACGCTCACCGGTAAAACAAATCCCGCTCAGATCCCGCTCAGACATAAAATGTCTCTGTAGGCTACTTGCTTTCTGTTTGTACTTTGTAATGAATATCTGGAATAAATGTATAAATTACAGTAGCTAGGATTGTAAATAGAAGTTATTTCGGGGTGATTCTGAATAAAAGTCTGTTCTTTTTATTCATTTAAATGCATTCAATTAACTTAATTAAAAACATGTCTAGCCCTTTGGCAAACTAGCCTATTAAATGCAATAACTGAAAAGGTATATTTGATTTTCGTTATTGTATTTCCGTGAACATAACTGCAGTTGCAAAACAGGCATATTAAAACGCGCGCGCGTGTTCAAAGAATTTGTGGAAACGAATGTAATTCGTGGCCACCCTAAATGAGAGAACAAATTCTTAATTCATGGGAAGTTGGGAACGAAATGTTAATTTGTATATTACAATAGGCCTATATTTTTGTCTGCATATGAGAGGGGCTCAGTACAACAGCCTACCTTACCTATGTATCTATTAATTTATTTTCGAATGGTATAGGCTAAAGCTCACCTTTTGCTGCACTACCATGTTTCCGTAGCACATCCTCGTGCTTTCTGGCAATGTGACGCTTTAGATTCCAATATGAATCTTTGCTAACTCTCACAGTCTCTCCACACTACCTTTCACCACTCCCTGCTCGTTCTTAACTGTGATTTTTACTGCATTTATGCATAACCCAGCAAACAAATTTAGGTTCTGGGTTAGTTTTTGGTTCCCAGAACGTTCCTAGAACTTTCCCTTAAGGTTAGGGGAACGTTCCCGGAACATTCTCCTTACGTTATAAAAATGGAACCTAAAAATAACCTACATGGAATGTTCCTATAACGTTCTTGTTTGGTTCCCAAAAAAATAACCACATGGGACCATTTGGGAACGTCAGGGGAACGTTCTGTGTTTGCTGGGAGGCTCGCAACTTCCTTAAAACAATATTTGAACTCCATAACAAACCCACTATTGCTTTAGCTAATTCACCGATTCTCGAACTAGCAAATCACAATAGGGCATTCTGGGTTGAGCGAGCGGAGTGGAATCTTCAGAAAGGCGCTCTCCGCTCAGGAGGAAGTATTAACGCTCCGCTCCGCTCACATGCTCTGGTACACAACCATCATATAATGATAAAAATCCATTCAGTGTTTTTGTTTTAATCTCCTTATATGTTTTCCCCTGCCTCAAATTGAGCCGTTCGCGCCCCTCCCACGATTGATAATTGACAGCAGCGTTTCAACACAGACCCGCCCTGAGCGAGCTGTCATCAGTCCGCCGGTGTTGATACGCTGGAGCAGAATGGCGTCTAAGCGATTGTAGTGTTCTGATCTTGGGTGTAATAACGAACACAGCAGTCATTTTAATGTTCCTAAATCCAAACTGCTGAAGACGCAGTGGCTGAGTTATATTTTTGAAGGGAATATTCCCAACGATCAACGTCAATGCTTTTATGTTTGCGCAAATCATTTCCAGACTGCTTTATAAACGAGGGTCAGTGTAAATCTGGTTTTGCTAAGAAGCTGCTACTGAAAAAAGAATCGGTACCAACTATTCGTGTTCCTGCTGCACCTCCAGAAGAAGTGAGTGTAACGTTTTATTATCAACCTGGTAACACTTTATCTGAAGGGGTGTGCATAAGACTGACATGACACTGTCATAAACATGACATAACACCTGTCATGAACATGAAGGAGTCTTTATGAATGTTTATGACTGTTGTCATTAAGTGTCATTCGGTAAATTATGACACTTTTAATGCAAAGTTGACATTGTTTAAAATGTCTTTGTTATGACAACATGACATTAACAAAGACAAAAATTTCTTTGTTATGACAACTTGACATTAACAAAGACAAAAAATGTCTTTGTTATGACAACTTGACATTACCCAAGTCAAAAATGTCTTGATTATGACAACTTGACATTAACAAAGACAGAAATGTCTTTGTTATGACAACTTGACATTAACCAAGAAATCATAACCTGTCAACGTTGTCATAATCAAGACATTTTTGTCTTGGGTAATGTCAAGTTGTCATAACAAAGACATTTTAAACAATGTCAACTTTGCATTAAAAGTGTCATAATTTACCGAATGACACTTACTGACAACAGTCATAAACATTCATAAAGACTCCTTCATGTTCATGACAGGTGTTATGTCATGTTTATGACAGTGTCATGTCAGTCTTATGCACACCCCTTCAAATAAAGTGTTACCATTAACCTTTATATAATCTTTGCAAATCGCTTGCACGATTCACGTTGAATGCGGCTAATGTTTACACTCAGGGTACATTACGGTATGTTTTCTATTTACGACGTTCTCAATATAATTCATAATCCCACGTTTATAATGAACAACGCGTTATGGTTATTGTGTTATTACAAACTGTGTTCACAGGTGTTAAAGTTAATGTGGTAACACACTAAGCTTACTTTTGTAGATGGTTTATAAGATGGATTAAGAAGTAATGTAAAAAAAAACAACAACGGTTAACTGCATGAAGATGAATGGTAACACAATACCTGCAAAATACTGTTTACATCCTGCAAATGCAATACTCCATGTGCGTTTTGTCAAAACTCTCCACAGAACAGAGGGGCAGAGTCAGCAAAGCTCATTATCATTTAAAGGCATATGCACTAAAACAGCGTGCTGAAAACAGAGCTGTTTTTGACCATGTAAAATGTGTTTTCTTACAATACTGAGAATTTTTTATTAAAGCATATTACAAACTTTTCATTTAGACCCTAAAGAATCATATTAACTTGTGCAAAAATGGCATTATGACTCCTTTAAGTACACTTAAGTTGCATTTTATTTTGGTAATTATCAGTATGATACACTTTTAAGATCTAAAGTACACCACAAGTGTACATTCAATTCAAGATACTATTGCATTCCAAGCACAGTATTGGGTTTCCTGCAACCCCTCGTTTAATCAAGAATAGGTGAACCTTACATAAATCATTTGAACCCCATGTTGCCCCCCCCCTCCCCCCCCTCCCCCCCCTCCCCCCCTCCCCCCTCCCCCCTCCCCCGTACATTAATGAGATAATAATCTTTTAAACAATTAACTACCTCTGTGGGCGGACACCATGTTTCCATCTCCTCCTGCCAGCACTCCTTGTTATGTTAAGGTTTGAATGGGGAATGATTGAGGGGTCAATCAGTAGATGGGATTTATGATGTGGGAGGTAGGAGGGTGGAGCTGTTGGCAGGAGAAGGAGTGAAGGGAGAAACCGGAGATTGGGTCACATGGCACCATTCATGCATGGGCCTCCCTGGAGCGCAATCAATTCTTTTTATCTTTTCTGGATTTGTTATCTCACCATTTTTGCGTTAGTAAAACCCTTATGTCACCTCCAATGTAATGATGAATAGAGGAACAATGGGGGAAAACACTTTTCCATGGCAACCTTTATACAATATCTTTTAAAAATACCTCTTTTTTTTTCAAGTTGTCACCTGTGTAAATAGTAGTAGATGGGAAAATATGATTTGTGCTAATCAAAAGTGGACCAAAGCAATATCTGTGTAAAGGCTTTTGATCTACCAGTTATTAAGAAATTGCCTTTTTCAACAATGTAAAGCTGCTTGCTTTTAAACAATCTATTGTATAAAGATAAATAAATAAATAAATAAATGTAACGATTTTAATGGAGTGCCGAATTGCAGAGCTTGTGCATAAATCCACATTGCTAAGATCAAGATCCCAGACAGCAATATATTGTCAGCCCAGATCCGGGCAAAATCTGTGTTTCCTCAGTCAACTGTGTGGATTCACATGTGCCAGATTCTGGTACCAGATGTGGGCCGAATCTGGGCTTACACGATGTTGCTCTTTCTCAACTACTGTTTTATCACCCCTGTAATTTTTTGTGTGTTTATTTTGTTATTGAGATGAAGCGCGCAGCACATGTGAAACCAGACCGATGCTCAGACATGTGAAACCAGACCAATGCTCAGACATGTGAAACCAGACCAATGTTCAGACATGTGAAACCAGACCAATGTTCAGACATGTGAAACCAGACCAATGCTCTGGGGCATTGTGTATATATTGTGTGTTCTCATTTGGTGCTTTATACGCAGCAGAATGAACGACACTTGCATCTACTCTATGTGCGTCGCATGAAGGCCTTCTGCTGCTTACAACCGGACTCTTTTGAGAAGAAAGCTGATTCTGAGCATTTCATTTGCTGCTCTCTGCAAGTTTAAGTTGCGTTTAAGTTAATTTTTTTATGCCCTTCCCTCGCTAACTTCCCTCCGTCTCATTCACTCAGATGTACGTCATTGCTTACATTACCCATTACTTGCAATGTGTTTTAAAGGAACATCCTAAGCCCTTGATCACTATGGCCTCAATGGAGCTGATTTATTATTTAAATTTTTTTTCCCTTTAGGCCTGTGTATGGTTGGGCTGTTGGAGAAAATAAAAAAAATTACACAAACTGAAATGATACCAATACAATAAACTATAACTGTGTAAAAAACAGCTTACAAGTTTAAGGTTATTTAAGGTAAACAGCTTAAGGTATTTACAAGTATGAATGTCAAAATAACTCCAAAATCATACACTAGAGTTGTGTGGGGTGGGGGTAAATTAAGCACTTATCTGCTGTGACGTCACAATTGTGTTGCATTATGGTCTATGAATCTGCCTGAAGTGTACATATTGAGCAGACTCGCTCCCTCAGTCAAAATCGAGGAGTTGAGGGTTCGTCCAAATAAACTTCCCTTGTCCACTTGACGAAGTTGAATGCACTTCAAAATGGCGGCGGGGATTCCCCGGAGGGTAAGTGCATAAGGAAGTTTGCGAGTGTATGTCTAAAAGTGGAGTTTAACAATTGTGATGTCACAGCATGCCATGCTCAATTTACCCCCACCCCACACAACTCAAGTGTATGATGTTGGAGTCATTTTGACATTTAATCGCATAATACTTGTAGCTACCTTAAGTCACACCTATTTTTATCCTCCCGGATCTCCTTCCGTGAGACTCGAGACCAGCGCAGGTGACGCTCATTAGCATACGCGATACCGGCCTCGCTCTGTTCCCAATGCTCTCAGCCCTGCCCTGCATGCCACAATATGAATATATGAATATTTCACATTTGTCTATATTTAATTTTTCATCAGCACAATCATACATAAAGGCCTATAGAATGGTGCGTAAACAAATTTATAAGGAAAAAAAAAAGACATAATAAATCAGCTCCATGTCAGATTCCAAGGGTGTTCCATTTAAACACATTGCAAGGGTTCTGCCAGTAGTGGGCAATGACGTATATCTGAGTGGATAAAGTTAGCAAAAGAAATTGGACTTGCACATTCACGAGAATTGCGGCATAGGTAGTTTTGATTTTAGTGCTCTCACATTACCAACATTTCATGAAAACCATATTCTATTTCTAATATCCTAATATACCTAATATCACCCCTAGTGCTGCTGCACACAGGTGAAGTAAGCAGCAGAAACCCTTTGGGGCTTGGGTTCCATTATATATTATACGTTATATATTATGTATTACATTTCATGAAGTTCAAGTCTGTACTAGTCATCCAACCAATGATAACCATTTTAAAATGTATGGCCATTTAATAAAAAATAAAAGTAGAACTACTCTACAGTATAACATAGCAGTGCAACCAGCTGGTTCTTACAATTTTTCTTTGCATACATTGTAAACTCTGATGAGTGAAGCATGCATAGTTGCACTCCATAAATATTAAGGCTTAACATAATACCATTTCACTTATTACAAGTATGCTTGAGAATGAAAATATCAAATCATGTTCATCCTTAGGGATCACATCAAAGTGAATTAAATAGCAAACTTTACAAACTCTGTCAGCACATTACATTATTCTGTGTGCATGATTGAATTAAAGCTCTGAATGTGCTAGGAGTTCCGCCTTCAAGCAGCGCTTCACGGATGACGGTCCTCAACAATAGTGTGCAATGTCAGCTCTCTGTCGCCTGTCATATTTGTCAAAGAGGATTCTTTCTGCGGCCCAATACTGCTGTCTCTGTGATCCCTGTGACTTTGTGCTTTAGGGACTCTTGGAGAAATATCTTACATCAAATAAACAGCAGAGCAACAGGTCACCAGTTTCAAACTCTGTTTTCTAATTACAAATGATGTTCTGTCATGGAAAATCTTTTCCACTTACGTCTGCAGGCCTGTGTTTTAACCTTCTACTGTAAATGATTATGGGTCAGTGGACGAAAGAAATATTCATTTGGTATATGTGAGTTAAATTACCCTTAAAGTAATAAAATAAAACATTTTGTCATTTATTACATTTATTAATTGACCCTGATGGCATAAACCCACGAAACTTAGTAAAACGTTACTTTTTTTTGTTGCTCTATCCTCTGCACTTCGACTGTCACTTTGACTGTCAGGTAGAAGTCTGCTTCAGTGCGTGCTTGGAAAATCGAGGGCGCATATCTTCCACAAAAGCGGGCACTCGCTAGCACCCTTCTGAAACCTAAAACGACAAATGGGTGTGCACGCGGTGTCCACCCAGACAACAACATAGTGTTGGCCCAGATCCGGCCCACATCTGGTACACGTGGATTCCACACGCCCTAGATGTGGGCCGGATATGGGCCGACACTGTTTTTGCCTGTGCATTGGTCCACAAGGCCGCAATTGCAAATGAAGCGTGACATTTGGAACAGAGCCAAAGTGCTGTTACTTCGCAAAAGTGCAAACTCGTAGGAAGCCTGAGAGTGTTTAGGGTGCCATTTGAGACAGGGCCATTTTTTCTCTTGGAAGACTATCGTATGACTTGGAAGACTTGGAAAATAGTGGAAATATTTTAGTAATTTTGGTTTCACTTTATTTTGATGGTCCCTTTAACACATTCTGTTAACTATAAGTAAAGTTACATCTACATGTCTGTTAACTCTCATTAGAGTGTTAATAGAGTAATAGTAGACTGGTAGGGTTAGATTAAGTTGACATGTAGTTGGAAAGTTACTTATAGTCAGTACAGTGTCTGTTAGAGGACCATCACAAGAAAGAGTTAGCAGATATTAAGCAGACAGTCTACTAATACATGTAGATGCGAAGTTACTTACTGTATAGACAACAGAATGTTCAAGAGGGACCATCAAAATAAAGTGTTACGGTCATTTTTTCAACTGGCCAGACATGGTTATCATGAACTGTTCTTGAATGGTAAAGAAATGATTCTAGAATTCTAGGTATTATTCTAGGTATCATAGTTTGAAGATGTATATGCAAATGATGACAGAATTTTAATTTCTGGGTGAACTATTGATTTAATACGCCTTTCTAGGTGATGCTATTCCTCATTTCCAGCAGTGCTCTTTTTTTCTCTGTACTTTCTTGCACTGAGAGTTCAAAATTCTATTGAGGAAATCAATTTGTGTAATGCTCAAATTGTGAGAATTTCGTTGTGTTGTTGTCACTCCAGCCTTTGTGTTTGGTTTCCGCAGATGTGTTCCAGAGCATCAATAGACACAAACATATATTATATACAGTAAACGTCTCTCTCTGGGTTATTAGTGTCTCTCTTCATTGGCCTCAATGTATTGTGGAACAGCTGCTCTCCATACAGAGAGACATTGACTCATCTGTTTTCCCTTTTGCTGTCAGGAAGTGACACAGCAAATGCTGGTCATGCATGGTTTGAAGTATGATTATAATATTATCATGGTCACTAAGAATAGTTACTAAAAAAAGAAATGCCTGCAGTTTTTATTGAATGTCAGATGTTTTTACCTACAGAAGTTATTAAACTAAATGCAACTTTAGCAGAAAGATGAGCATTTCTGATCTAAGTGGAAGGTACTTGAAGTGTTCAAAATGTTGACAAACAATAGATCTCGTGGTAATAGAGCTATATGACAACACAATACCTGTAATAAAAGTTTTGTTCTATTGTATTTCTCATGAACACTGACATAATAACTGTAGTAGAACAATAGAGCAGGGATATGAATAAAGTAATAAAGATGTGGTATACTGTAATTGTAATAGACCTGGGACAATAGTTATAGTGGTATAGTTAATGGCTGTAATGGAGCTATGACTACAATGGTCTATTTCACTGTTATTGTCAGTGTTCATTTATTCATAGGCTTTTAAACTTTTAAAGAGAGTAAAATAATGGCCGAGACAGCAGGGAATAGCATATGCACTACCTCTGCACCAATTTTTCCCTTTTAAATCAAGTGTAGCATCAGTTTTTGCAGGTCATGTTAGTAGAGTCAGCTGACTCTCAGCTGATCCATGCCTGCCTATAGGAATATGACGCCTATCATTGTATACATATATAAGCTCCTTCAGTATTATCAGCAGCTGTCGCATTTCTCGGGAGCTCATTACCCTCCTTCATCCCCAGCTCCTCCTCTCGTCAGTCAGGATTTGGCATTTTGATTCCCCTTGAATCAGAATAAATTATCGAATTATGTTGTACTTTCAAATCTTGAATTAATGATATCTGCATACATTCATGTTGGTTCTGTTCAGTTTGCCCTAAGGGGGGTTATTACTGCTCTCCCTGTTCTTATCCATGCTAGGCTGCATGGATGCGCAGGGAGTTCTTGCCCAGAATGGAACCATACCGCCAATCCAAACTTTATGCAAATTGTCAATCGTATTTGACGATAGTGGTTCTGACAGAACCAGTGGCGTATCCAGGACATTTTTACTGGGGTGGCCAAGATGGGACACAAAGCTAGTGTGGGGTGGCCATGTTGGTAACACTTTATTTCGATAGTCCACTTTAGGCATTCTACTAACTATAAGTAACTTTTCAACTACATGTCAACTAACTGTCTTTAGAGTATTAGTAGACTGTCAGCTTAATATCTGCTGACACTTTATTTTGTTGGTCCCCTCAACTGACTAGAAGTAACTTGGCAACTACAAGTCAACTTATTCTCCTAACCCGAACCCGAACCCTAACACCTAACCATAACCCAACAGTCTACTGACAGTCTTCTATAATATACTAATACTCTAATGAGAGTTAGTTGACATGTAGTTGAAAAGTTACTTATAATTAGTAGAACATCTAAAGTGACCGCGAAGTTTAATGCATATACGTACGCAGCCGACCACGGTTCGAATCCCGGTCCTTTGCTGCATGTCACATCTCCTCTCTCTCCCATGATTTCCTGTCTCATAACTGTCAAATAAAGGTGTATATCCTGTTATAAAAAATAAAAAAAAAGTTTTATTCCATTTCCACCTATCACAGTCCTCAAGTATATCTGGTTATTTTAACATGTCTATTTTTAATCGGTAATTATGTTCAGGATAGGGTACACATTTTCTAAGAGCTATTTTCTTGTAGTGGATTAAAGGGATACTTCACCTCTGGAAAGATGAATATGTATTTAAAATGGGTCATTTATGTAGAAGAAATGTGAAATTATTTTTGAATTTGGAGCTTTCTAGACTGAGAAAATACAGAAAATTTATTTTTGGCTTATGTGGATGAAAGACAACAACTCCCAGAATGCACTTGCTTCACTCCCCTAGGAGGCCACACCTACCGATAACAGAGCGCAGTAGTTAAACAACAAGTCTAGGCTACTAGTGAGTCTCCGTGGTGAGTCTGCCCGGGATTACGAGATCGCTCAAAGTGTCGGGGATTCGGCTTTTGCGTTCTACAGTCGCCATTCATCATGTTTACTGAGGCGAGCAGGACGAGACTGAGAGCCGCAGGAGAACGGCGCGAGGCCGGTGGTGTGATTACTGATGAGCGACACCTGTGAGACTTACCGGTCTCGTATCTCTCACGGAGGAGCGGGAATTTTCTTAGCAATGTTAAAACGCACATCAACCGATCACTTGTTTAGCGTTCATGTAAACACTACATTCAGATTCACCAATCGGAATTAATTCAGTTAGACTGAAACAAAAGGTGTGCATGTAAATAATGAATGGCGACTGCAGAAAGCAAAATCTCGACGACCGGACATGTCCGGGAAAAAGAGGATGGTAACCCCTACTACTCAGCTTTCTCCACAGAACAAGAGCCTGCTAGCTTAGCTTCCAAAAAAAGATGGCTGACACTTTGTGTACATTCTGTGGGTGAGATCCCACCCTCTATGGGTGGGATGAGAACATGCGGGACGGCCCCTACTACTGGCTGTAGTCTTTAGCCTCTGGCCCAAAAAATCCTCAGATGACACAAAATGACAATTTTTGCGTCATCGGTGGATTTTTTCCAGAAAAAAAAATACATAAATCTCTCGTCCCAGGGGGATATGAGGATGGAAAGCACAGTAATTTGAAAATACTACAGGTTTTCTACTAATACAAAGCTTAATGCTGAATCCTGAAGTATCCCTTTAAAGTCCTCGTCTTATGCCGAGTTCAGACTGCACGATTTCAGCCCCGATTTTGGCTCGCTGACAGGTTTTCAGAAATCGCCGACAAATGCCCGAAATCACAGGCAAATCGGTGCTCGTTCACGCGAGTGACAATCATGCAGTGTGAATGAGCAAGGACGCGATCTGAGAGAATCTGAGAGAGTCGCCGACGCCCGTGAGATATTTGGCATGCTAAATGCTGTGTAAAAGTGTTCTGACTGAAAACTACATCGGCGATGACCGACAGCCAATGAGAGAGCAAGATACAGAGCAGCGGGGAGTTCGGGGAGGAGTTATAGACCAGAATATCAGTATTTTAATAGATATATTTACAATTCTATCAAACAGAAACAAAGTAGCCTACACCAGCACATTGCAAAATTATTTCTTTACCCCCAACTCTCTTTGTAGAACACACAATCCTTGCTCAGAGCTCAGCAAGTTGATCTCGTCTCCCCAACCAATTCCTCCTGCATGATCTTTTTTTTTCTTTTCTTTTTTCTCCTTTTCGCTGCAAATCATCTCACAGATTGGGTTAGCAAGCTTCTTGCAGGCTATAATTTTTAATAACAATTTGAGTCTCGCGCGAGAACTCCGGTCTCACGCACGCGTGATCTTGCGTTATTTTCTTATCACTTTTCGTGTGTGTTTGGTTGTGAAACGTAGTTTGCGTGCCAAACAGTTGTCGGCGATTCTTCCTCTTGTAAAGTCATGCAGTGTGAAACCTCCTGTCGCCGATCCATCGTTCAGTGTGAACACAGCAGCGACTGAATGCTGGCCAAGATAGTCATGCAGTGTGAAAAGAACAGTGACCCGACTACTTTGAAAATCGTGCAGTCTGAACTCGGCATTAGAGTAGCAAAATTCAACTGCTCTTAACTCATCCTATAGAGTAACATTTATTAGTCATCATCTGTGTCACCTGTATTGTTACCTGAGTTTGCTTTACTAATTGAGGCACCATCTTGTGGTAACATAAAAACACAGCAATCCAGGCAACAGGACAAACCAAAATGCTTAAAGATAGGACCTTATTAAAAGGTGTATCTGTAAGCAAAAAATAAACTAAGCATATAAGGAAAAAAACAGAAATATGTGTTGTTCTTTACATGCTTAGTTTATGTTATGATTTAGCTTAGATATAATTTGTAGGAGATACTGGAATTTGTGAATTTTTTACCAGACAGTATTCATGTCCAAGGCCCTGATGAAAGTAGAAATTGAAATGTAGTCTTTGATTCAGCATACAAGTTTATTTAAATCAAACAGTTAAGACTTAGAATCATAAATGGTTAAGATGCTTCTTCAGAAATTAACTTATGACATTTGTGCCATTTGAATGCAATTTGTTCTGCCTCTGCCTATTTAAACGTCTAAAAATATGTGAAGATAAACTGTGAAGATGAAGAAGAAAACTGTGAAGATGAGCTAATTGATACAAACAATAAGTCCTTTATCTCCAAGAGAAAAAAGTCTTTAAACAGCCCTTAAATCACATAGCAAATAAATAAGTCACAGCTTGTTCTTGTGTTATAGCTACTTAAATCTAGACTGTCACACTATATTTCACACACTGGTTGGCCAAAAATATAACATATTAGCACTATTGAACACACACATCTAAAAACACCCTTAGTCTTCATTCCAGAAAATAGCGTTTCATATGTCATGGCGATATCCAAATAACAATTAAAAACACGAAATGCTAACGTTCAATGCTTAACTTGGTTTGCAGGCTGCTAAGCCAGTAAGTGCAGTGTAGTTCGACTTTTAGCTGCTACTTAGTGCAAGATAAAGTTTTCCTACACATTCAGAGGGAACTACGATATAACTAAACATTAAATTGCCATACCTCTCAATCTACAGATTCCAGGGTTTTTATCGTTGTTGTATTGTTGCTGTTGTAACTGTGACCGTCCTCCTGTTTCAAGGAGCAGCCGCAGGTGTAGCGCGCTCATCTCAAGGGTCACCTGACCATGGCTAACGTTCGCTGAGCAGAAATCAGCTCTTACAGCCTCAGTACGACCACTACCTGTGTTAGTTAAAAATTTAAAACTGTCCCTAAATCAGTTGATCAGCTGTCATCATTGATTGACAGCATTTCTCTTGTTTCTTGTGTTGAGGAACTTGACCAACAACCTATCAGATCTGGGGTGGCCACAGGGGTGGCCAATGAGCTTTCAATCGCCACTGGACAACACTGATATTTAGTCGTAAATAAACATACCTTATTCAGTTTTAATAATGGATATAAAACTGAAGGAAATCAGGATTGTTATTGTTAAAACCATTTTGTTCATTTAAAAAAAAATTTAAACTAAATGATTTCTAATATCTGTAAGGGATTTCTGCGTTTGTGTTTGCTTTTGTCATGTATATCTTGCCTGTGTTCGTTTCGTATTGGTTTTGCATGTGTTCTAGTTCTGTTTCCAGTTGTTAAATGGATCTAGCAGCAGTTTGAATCCTCCTCTCCCAGAGGGAAAGCTCCCTTGAGAGAAACACGCAGGATTTCCTGGACTTATACCATCTGGTCCACTATGACGACAAAAGCTTCCAGGAGTAAGTGGAATGGGTCTTGTATCAGTGCGGGTCCCCCTTTACTATCGTGAAGATGAAAGAGGATCACAATGCCACAGTCCACGCCGTACACTTTGTGACTCCCACCATTCCTCCGGATTTGCCTGGGTCAGTCTGAGCATTCTGACCACAATGATATACAAGAAAGTCCTGCAGGGAAGATGAACACAGAGGTACCAAAACCAGTAAACGAGTAAAACACAAACAGAAGGGAATACATACAAGGTAATAATAAGTTAAATAAGACACAGTTAACGAATTAATGAGTAACTATGGAGACAAACATAAACACAGGAAACACAGGATCTGAAAAATGCAGCCTTCAGATGATGCATTCCCAGGTAATAAAGGCATCAATGCACGTCCGAATCCAATGTCTCCTCAAATACCTTCATCTAATCGATTTTTAAAGACAGCATGTATCCTTATTCTTATGATATCCCACAATCCTGTGCGTTCCTATGGAAGCTTGTTTCCGCCACAGAATATAAAATAAAAAAGGTAATTGTGACTTTTTGTCTCACAATTCTGACTTTTTTTTCTCGCAATTGCGACTTTATATCACAGAATTCTGAGATAAAAAGTCAGGATTGCGAGATATAAAGTTAAGATTGCAAGTTATAAACTCGCAATTCGGACTTTTATAACATGCAATTGGGAGATATAAAATCATAATTGCATGATTTAAACTCACAATTACTGGCGTTATAAAGTCAGAATTGGGAGATATAAACTTGCAATTCTGAGGACAAAATACCTTTTTTCCCTTAGAATTGCACTTTATAACTCGCAATTGTGAGTTTATATCTCACAATTCTGAAAAAAGATGTCGATATAAACTCGCAATTGTGAGATAAAGTCGCAATTATCTCTTCAAATGTTTTATTCTCTGGTGGAAACAAGCTTACATACGTTCCATTCCGTGACAGCTAAAAAAAAAAAATATAGCATCTCGAAGTTGCAGTTGGAAGTTTTTTTTTTTTTGTGCTTTTTTTTATTATTATGGTGTAAATTAAACAAAATGAATTGATACTGTTACTGTACTTGCAAGACTGCTGAGAACATCCCACAGTAACCTCATAACTCAAGTAAAACAACCATCTGGCTTTAGACTTCATGTATCAAAATATTTGCAATCTTCTTGGACATTTGCTATACTAGATGTTCCAACACACACTCTATTTCGCAGTAACCCCCTCCTCCAGGGCCGAGCATCTGTGCCCTTTCCTCTACAGTACGTCCGCCTCTGCATGAATAATGGACGAGATCGCCAATTAAACATTGAAATGAAATCAGAGGAATGGGATGAATTTAAAGGGAGTAGGGGCATGTCAAACAACTGCTCCGTATTTGCCTTTACAGGATGAAACCTTCTCTCTACGTCTGATATTTTGCTTCCAAATAGTTGCGTGGGAATGGAAGAAGTTTTGGCTCATCAGAGTATCAGCAAGTGTCAGCTAGTGTCCAGCTTAAGAATTAGAGGTGCCTACACACTAGAGTTAATGCTGCAAATCCATTTATCTTTAAGGGGTGGTTAATCTCTATGATGGCATATTAGTACCACATAAACATTAACAAAAAAATAAAACTTATTTTTTGAAGTTGTCATATTATGAGAATAAGTTATTGTGAATAATCTCGTAATATGACTTTTATGAGTTTTTAAAACTTACTAATGATGTGTTTTCAGCATCTGATACTGGCAATCTTACAGGGGCTATTTTTATTGATCTCAAAAAAGCTTTTGATTTCGTGGATCACTATTTACTTTTAGATAAGCTTTATGCAATTGGTTTATCTCAAAACGCATTATTATGGTTTAATTCTTATTTACATAATAGAAAACAATGTGTTATTTTTAAAGGGAGTAGGTCTGATTTATTTGTGCAACAAAGAGGTGTACCTCAAGGTTCGACCCTGGGTCCACTTCTTTTCTCTATTTTTATGAATGATCTGCCTTTAATCTGTTCTAATTCCTCTGTTCAACTATATGCAGATGATACTGCCATTTATACGTCTAAATCACATTTATTGCAAATTCAAACTGCTCTTAAATTGGATTTTAGTATCTTACAGAAATGGCTGTTATCTAATAAACTATTGCTTAATAAAACTAAATCTTACACTATATGGTCTTCGGTACAAGACATACTCTTGAAAACAAAAATTAATAATTTAATTATAACGTGTACTGACGGTACTTCTCTGAATGAGGTTGATAAAGTTAAATACTTATGGCTTGATTCTGAACTTACATTCAAATCTCACATTGACTACCTTCTTCACAAAATTAATTTTGCAACCTGTGTTATTTCGATCCAGAAATTGTTTTACACTTAGTGTAAGAAAAAAACTTGCTACAGAACTGATATTGCCATTTTTTGACTATGCCGATGTTGTTTATCAAAATGCATCTAAAACTAGCCTTCTACCACTTAATACAGCATATAATAATCTCTGCAGATTCTCTCTTGGATGTTCTTATAATACTCATCATTGTGTAATGTATAACTTACTTAAATGGCCCTCACTTAATACAAGAAGACACACTGGCTGCAACTCGTATTTAAATGTGTACATTTTAACTATCCTCAATATTTAAAAAGGTTTCTGGTACCATATTTTTCAATACATAACCTTAGGCATTCTATACAATATTTCTTTTTCACTCCTGTAGTCAAAAAAGCAATAGGACAGAGAGCATTTATGTTTAAGGCTCCTTCAGACTGGAATAAATTACCTTTAAATATACGATCTTTAACATAATTTCACATGATGTTATTTTTTATTTTGAACTAAATTGATAATGTTTCAGATAATACTATAGAGAAATATATATATAAGTCACTCTATTCTTTGTTTTTGCTGGCAAGTATTTGATCACAGCCTCTGTGTGGCTTGTGGTTGTATTTACCTAAATACTTATCTTATCTATTTTTTTTTGGTCTTTGTGGTAGCGTGTTGATTGTGGTATTGTGTATGTCTTGTTATTGTAATGTGTTTGATTTGTCCCTTGTTTTGTATTGTATTGTATTTAGGACCCCCTCGAAAACGAGATGGTCCATCTCAAGGGGTTTATCCTATTCAATAAACTTATATGAATGAATGAGTTTGAGATGGAATTTATTTTGAAAGTTCAGTCAAAATGAAGAGATTATTGAAGTAAGGGATTAAATTGCATTATAAGACTAAAGTCGTAATAAAAGTTGAATCCAAATGAGGTAGAATCAAACCCGTATTGTCACTTGCACAGATTGCACAAAAAGATGGCAATTTCGTAAATAAATTCATACCTTCCTAATTTCCTTCAGTTATGTGGAAAAAGACCAAGGGTTTCTTTTTTACCCTATAGTGAATAATAGTGTGTGTATGAGTATTTCATACAAATTAAACGTATTATTAAAAACTATACTGAAATCCGTTCTATTTTAATTCTTTAAGTTTGCATTCTGTTTGTCAGATCAAATCAAATACAGGAAGTGCAATGGATATTAAGAGGCATTCTTAGTTCAATTCTGAATGAATTGAAAAACCACACAAGATCAAACCAGATCTTACGCAATCCTATCCATCAGTTGCTCCAACACTATATACACGCACCTTTCAACTGAGACATGTGGCAGAATGCTAATATAAAGAAAAGTGTTTTTGCTAGTGGTAATAGAAAAAAAAAAGTGGTTTTGATAACTTCAGCTCATAGAAAGCAATAATTTGCCACACATATCCTCTTTACGGTGATCTTCTTAGTGGTGATTTTCACTGTGAGCTTCACCGGCATTCTTGATCCTCTTCATATCCCTCGGGAAATATGCACAGGTCAGTTCCGCAAGAAAGGGTTTACATACACATGATTTTCTCATATTGGTAAACGTTGCACACAGGATACATTCAGATGTCGGCAACAAATAACTAGTATGCTGTTTTCACACAGTGGTCATGCAAAAATTTAGATTTTGAATGACTTTCCCAACTCCAGTGAAGCACCTTAAGATACAGTATATTCTGTTGGCAAAATTCAAAAGTAGCATAATTTATATATTGTTCTTGTCTTTGATGACAATCTCAAAATGCACTGAGCAATGAGCTTATTCCAAAAATAGATTCAAGAGGGCTGAAGAGTCTAACTGTCAGTGAACTAACCCAAATCTAATTTTACAAAAATGTGTGTGCATTCTTTGTGATTTTCTGTATAGCATTTCAAGTAGCTTAGCAACATACAAACATCAGACTCAGCTGAAATCAATTGTGAGTAGAGTCTCTATAGAGCATTTCGCTTGACTGTCTATAGGGTGTTCCAAAATGGTTACTTATGATGTTCCATGACGGGTCGGATGCTGCTTTAACAAGTTTTTGTACAGTGGCTTTGTTTGAAACTGACCACAAGAATGTGAGGGGGAAAAAAACTGGAAGAACTTTGGATGTACAATTTATGTAAAAAGTGCTTTTTGATCTCCAGGGTAAAAAGAAGCTCAAGCCACGGTGAACATAAAAGCAGGCTTTGTTCTTAAAATCATGCCTCATTTTAATGTTTCAAAAGAACACATGCAAAGACATAGCTTCCACATGCCATGTACAAACAGTAAATTTCCATTTTTTGTTCAAAGATGTGCTATATATTGTATGGTAGAGTTTCATTGTAACCATTTATATCAGAATAACCCAATAACTGAAATATTAATGCTAATACATTTATTATTAATACATGAAACATATAAATAAATTATAAATTTTTTCATGTGCATCTTTTGTAAAGTGGCCCCAAAGTATTTGGACACACTTAAAATAGTATGAATGTCACTGTAACAAAATATCAAACCTAGTGACCTAGTGAAACAAAAAGGAAACAATAAACAATAATTGTCCAATATTACTGGAAATTTGACATTGTTAATGTGGAGTACACTTGAGGTCTGCTAGGACACATGTGAACTTGGGGGAAACCTTGACACCAGGGTTTGTTTTTTTACTAAATGGCACAAGTTTGTTCAGAGAAAAGCTCTAGCGTCATTTGTTCACAGATGTCACTATGATATTTAATCTAATCCAATAACATTCAGACATTTTTAAACATAGCTAAGAACCTTAAGGGACATGGTGATAGGGAAAAAATATGGAATAGGATGAAAAGCTTTATTTGATAGCTTTTGCGTTCTCTCGCAGTTGTTTTGTATTTCCCGATATACTTCCCGTTAATACAACAATGAGCAAATCATTTGTTACAGTATTTATTAATCTTCATTAATGATAGTTAATAAAAAATAATGAATTCATTGTTTGTTCATGATTATTCACAGTGCATAATGTTATAAAATACAACTTTTGATTTTAATAATGTATTAGATGTTGAAATTAACATTGACTAAGATAAATAAATATTGTGGAAGTATTGCTTATTTTTGGTTCATTTCAACTAGGTAACTAATGTGAAAACCTTATTGTAAAGTGTTAACTTGTTTTTTTTTCCATCACCATCTCCTTTTAGGGGCTCCATAGTTTCAATATACTGATGAGATTCCCTAGAAATACTTAGATCAAGTGATTGTGTTTAAAATCTCTGGCACAGACTATCTTTATCTAAAATCAACATGTTAAATGGTGGACAAGATATTCTTCAAAAATTCACATTTTGTGTTCCAAAGGAAAAAAATATGAAAGGATTTTAGAACAAAATGAGGATTAATGCATAATGATGGAATTGTAATGTGATTTTTTGAAAACTATTCCTTCATATTTAAACACATTTACATGTATTGTCTTTTTTATTTTCATACAGAGTAAGTCACTCCCTTCACATTCACAGTGTGTGTGTGACATTGCTGGACCCTCAATCTATGACAGACTGACAAAGCCCAGTATCTAAAAATGAAAGCTGAGCTGTTTGTGACAACTCAACGAATGAGCATGGGCAAACTTATCAATTTTATGACAGCTCTAAATCAGGTTGTTACAGAGAAATTTATCGTCCCATTCTTGCGCTCCTCAAAAGTGTTACTGGGGTTAGACAAAAGCGTGGCGAAATAATCATCTCAATAAGCCATGGAACATGACCTGTAAAATGATTAGGACGGGAATGACAGAAATATTCCAAGAGCCGCTGGAGCGTCGTGAATTTACAGCTTTATTAGATTGTCTGTCTGGCCATCTCTACAGGCGCTTACTGATGATTTGAGGTGAACGGAGGGTAATGGGAAAACTTCAAATCTATTGGTCATATTTACTAAGGCTTCCAAAAGAGCAGAAAATAGTACAAGTGGTGTGTGTCCTTTAAATGAGTTTGGATTAATTCTACCATCTTGACATGATCACAGAAAAGAACAATTTCAGAAGAGGCGAGAGGGAGTATAAAGGCAATGATTGAAATGTACGAAGAAATTTGTGGGATCTTTTCTGGAGAAGAAATTCTGTCTCTATAGACAAGCGGGGTTTGGCTTCCAACTACGGATGATTTCATCTGCGTTTATAACCAAATAGGTCATCAAACAGAGGCAAAAAAACAAACAGAACATTTACATGAAAGACTGTGCTTGGTTGAGACAGACAGAATGGCGGGACATATAGTTATTTTGGTAACACAAGGGTCGTGCCTAAGGAGAAATGATTCACATGGTGATTCAAGAGTCTGATCAGGGACATGCATGCAACTTTAACCTTTTTCCTTCTCTACCGCAGATGACCCACAAAGGCAGAACATTTGCACGACAGAACTATCACGCAACAACTAAACAAGTTATAAGTTATTAAAATAACATAATAAGTTATTAATAAGCAGCAATCAAGAATTTTAGGATAACTCGAGATACTTTTATGATGTTGACTAATGAACTCAAACCAACTCTACAAAGGACGATTACAAACTGGCGAAAGCCAATTGATTACAGACGACGACTCGCTGCTGTTATTTGGTGGTTTGCCACATCGTGTGAGTTACAGGTACACTGGGAATCCACACGTACCAGACGTGGGCCGACACTATGTTGCTGTCATGGTACTTAAGAGAAAGTACATTAACATTAACACTGTGTCAGATGTAGAGCTAGCATGCTGAGTTCTGCATAATGTCTGTGAATTCCACCGTGAGCAATACCTGGACAACTGGGACTGTCCCCAACAATGTTAAAGGTCTGAGAATGTGAACTACTTGATGTAATAATGTAAACTTTAAAAGTTTGAACTGTAAATTTGCAAGCATGTAGCATTAATGAATTTATTGAATTAATGAATTGTTAAAAAAAAATGTTCTGCTACTTTTTTTAATTTATAAATGATTATAATTATTTTTTTGATACAAAACATTACAGACAACTACAATAGAACAGAAGTCTAAACAATTGAACAAATACTACAAATATATGGTTTTATTCACAGAACAATACAGAAAAGATAATTACAACATTCTGTATGTATAAACACACCACAAATAAATAAATAATTAAAGTTTCACAATGTTGTTTTGGAGTCTCCTACAACAGGTTTACATGCATCACACGTCAAAAAACTGTTTCATTTTCTCATAATATACATTTGTACATCAATGATTCTCAAACGGCCCACCAAATGAATCAATCTCTCTAAAGCCCTCCTTTCCGTGAGCTACTCTGCTCTGATTGGCCAGACAGCTCAGTCTGTTGTGATTGGTTTACTGCGTACATCACACGTCGAAAATAAAAATTCCCATTGCCATAACACCGACAGCTCTGCGTGTCCTAAGGCTTCCTACACCGTAAACTAAACACAGTAACAAACAATGACGTCGATTTTACCATATCAATCCGAGCGCGAGTCCGATTATGAAACACTAGAAGAAGAAGAACCATTCATTCAACCCGAACCTCCAAAGACGACTCGAGCAGGACATTTCAGTGATTCACTACTCAGTTTGAGGTAATGTACATTATGAGAGGTTGCTATTCCTCACCATCAGCATTAACAAGTGCATGTCCATCAACCGATTATATTGCTTTGAACTAATTTATTTAGGCAAGGCAAGGCAAGTTTATTTATATAGCACATTTCATACACAGTGGTAATTCAAAGTGCTTTACATAGAAGACATTTAAAGTAATCAAAAGAAATATGAATAATTAAAACAGTTTAGAATAAAGAAATTAAAATAATCAACAGAAATAAGAATAATTAAAACAGTTTAGAATAAAAAAATAAATAAAATACAGTACAAACAGTCGGACACACAGTGGCACAGTGCTCATTCTGTAAATGCATAGCTAAACAGATGTGTTTTCAGTCTGGATTTGAATGTGACTACTGTAGGAGCACATCTGATCTCTTCTGGAAGCTGGTTCCAGCTGCGGCTGGCATAGTAGCTAAAAGCGGACTCTCCTTGTTTAGAGTGAACCCTTGGTATTTCTAGCTGACGTGATCCTAATGATCTGAGTGATCTGTTGGGTTTATATTCAGTGAGCATATCTGCAATATATTGAGGTCCTAGGCCATTGAATGATTTATATACCAGTAATAATACTTTAAAATCAATCCTAAATGTAACTGGGAGCCAGTGTAAAGACCTGAGGACTGGTGTGATGTGTTCATATTTTCTTGTTCTGCTCAGAATCCTGGCAGCAGTGTTCTGTAAGAGCTGCAACTGTCTTATGGTCTTTTTGGGAAGGCCAGTGAGGAGTCCATTACAGTAATCCATGCTGGTGATGAAAGCATGCACTAGTTTCTCTAAGTCTTGACTGGAAACAAAGCATCTAATTCTTGCAATATTTTTCAGATGATAATTTGCTGATTTAGTTATTGCTTTGACATGACTACTGAAACTAGGGTCTGATTCTAGAGACACACCAAGATTCTTGACTTGATTTTTAGTTGTTAGACCCCTAGAGTGAAGGTATACATTCACCTTGAGAACTTCATCTTTGTTTCCAAACGCAATGACTTCAGTTTTGTCTTTGTTTAACTGAAGAAAGTTTTGGCACATCCAATTGTTTACTTCATCAATGCATTGGCACAGGGAGTCGATGGGGCTGTAGTCGTTAGGCGACAGAACTAAGTAGATCTGTGTGTCGTCTGCATAGCTGTGGTAAGAGATTTGGTTCTTTCTCATTATTTGGCTCATTGGGAGCATGGATAGGTTGAATAGTAGTGGCGCAAGAATTGAGCCTTGAGGGACTCCGCATGTCATGGTTGTCCACTCAGACTTATGGTCTCCTATACTCACATAATAACCTCTCCCTTCTAAGTATGACCTGAACCATTTTAGGACTATCCCAGAAAGCCCCACCCAGTTTTCCAGCCTGTCAAGAAGTATGTTGTGATCGACAATGTCAAATGCAGCACTGAGGTCGAGTAGTACCAGCACTGATAATTTGCCTTTATCAGTATTTAAGCGAAGATCGTTTATTATCTTTATGAGCACTGTCTCTGTGCTGTGATGTGATCGGAAACCAGACTGAAAATTGTCAAAGTATCCATTCGAGCTTAAGAATTTGTTCAGCTGATTGAAGACAACTTTTTCAATGACCTTGCCTATGAAAGGAAGATTTGAGATCGGTCTATAGTTGCTTCATACAGTCTTATCCAGATTACTCTTTTTTTAGGAGGGGTTTGACAACTGCAGTTTTCAGGGAGTTTGGAAAACTCCCAGAGAAGTGAGGCATTTACCACTTCTAGAAGATCTGCTTTTAAGCTGTTTAACACACTTTTGATTTACAGAGTATGTTTCTAATATATTGTGGTGAACACATAGAAACTGTATCAATAACAGTGCATGTAGGCTAACCAATGTATACATGTGTGAATGACATAAACATTGGTAAAACAAATCTTTTCTCCATGCTTAATCTTTCCTCAAAATTATGTTTTATTAACAAGGTTCGGGAGGAGCATGTTCGGATAATTAACACAGGTGGAGAGCACTCAGCAATCATGATTAAAACGCATATATATAGACTCAGCAGTCTCACCTAATTTCTTGACAGTTTAGCAGCATCTTTGTTCGCCGTTCTGCTACCATGTCGCAATGCAATAGTTCTGACGAAGAAACAACATCCCCAGGGATCTGCCTTCGCATCCCGCCGGCCTCAGGACCATTCCTCCTAGGCCAAACATCGCACCTGAGCCCCAGGCTTCTTCTTCGCGAGGCCGCACGCCTGCCCGAACAGCCCCGCGCTCGCCAGAAACCACCATTGTCTTCCCGCTTAAGATCCGGCTCACTTCGCCCATCGAGCCGCAGCAACAGGCCTTCAGCGAGCCTGGGCTGCGCCCCAGATTCTGCCACGGCAGGTCCTCGCCCACCTCCCGACGAGGCTCAGGCCTTCACCTCTGCGTCCGCAGCGCCGTATGTAGCTGGGCTCAGCGGCCTGCACACAGCCTCTGAGTTTTATACTCCCGCTGTCCATAACCATTTTCCGTTTCAGTGGCCCCCAGTTCCAGTCGCAGACACTAGCGCGAGACAATCTCCGCTGGCAACACAGGCCCAACCATTTCATCAGCCTTACCCAACAGGTTGGCTTGCAGCTCCAGTAGCTCAATCAAGCGCGAGCCCGCCTCCGCTTGCAGCACAAGCCCACACTTCATACTACCATCCTTCCTTTCCTTCCTATCCTCTACTAACTTTTTATTCAAAGCCACAGTAGGCAATCCAAGCGTGAGGCGGACGCCGACATTCGCAGCCCCGGCTTATACTAGCTCTCTCATTCAAACTAACTTCTCTCTTCACAGCAACACCGATGCCGGTTCCGTCCAACGCCGTCGCTATGTCCCAAAGCATCCGCGCAAAGATCCTCTCAGGTGCGGACGTGGACCTCTCTTCTCTCTCTGCTCCCCGCAGCCGAACCAGACCGCCAAAGCGATTGTGGGGATTTCTCCGTTACGCTGAAACACAAGCACACACTCATCCCGCGTTCTTTCAATATCCGAATTTTCTATATTTTTCCCGTTTAATTGAAATTATCTGTACAGCTTTCCCCCACAGGCGGCGCGAAATGAATGATTATCTGGCAATCATAGCCGAGCTCGCGCTGTCCTATGAGGGCACTTCTACACGTAGCCTACCATAAACTTTCAGCCAAAAGTGCCGTGCGGGTCGCACAGTGAAATAAATAAATAAATAAATTGCAGACTCACGTAAATATTTTTCGCATGCACGTCGAACCAACGCATCACAAATGAATTTACTCATTATTTGCTATTAGGTGCAAAAAAATTAAAAAAATCCCCAGCTCTATTTGAGATTTACCCTCTCGTAGTAGCAGCTTTCCAAGGGGGAAAGAATGGGCCGCTAGTAGCATTTTAGTGCATTGCGACAATGACGCAACAGTGCATTGCATTAACAAAGGTCGTTCCCATTCACCTGCTATGACGCCACTGCAGTGAGAATGACAGACAATACACAGTTTTATGTAATATTGGCCCACAGCTGATTAGCTGACTCTGATATTTGAGAAGCAGTCGTCAGTAAAATAAAGGTAACTGGAAAAGTTTAGGATAATACTGCTGTAGTATCATGGTAAAGATTAATTTTAACCACATATTCTTCACATGCTCGTCCATGGGCAGTGGAAAAAAAATGTCTTTACTCTTTGCTGAAGTTCTGCCTCCTTCTCCCACTCCTCCCTCTGCATTTGCAGTATTTGCTCCTCTCTGGCGAATAACTTTTCCTCTGACTCATTGAGGTTATATAGGAATGCAGCATTCATTACCTGAACATGGTTTGCCTTCGACATTTTTCTTTTTTTTGCAGGGGGGTCCCAGGCAGCAACATAGTGTTGGCCCAGATCCGGCCCACATCTGGTACGTGTGGATTCCACTTGTACCAGATGTGGGCCGGATCTGGGCTGACAGTATGACTGGCTTGCCATTTCTGGTGTGCCTGGAGAAAAAGTTTACGTGCAGAATCAATGCTGTTTATATAATCAATAATGGTGTACATCAAAAGAAAGCACATGGAATTTATTCAGCATTAATGTATTATATTCATGTATTAAGCTAATGTGATCAGAGGAAACAACTGAGAATTTCTAATTTCATCCAAGATGTGTTTATTTGTCCTGGTAAATTAATCCAAATACATTTAAATGAAGACAAATACAAATGTTTTTAGAATAATTTTAACATAACAGTAATAAGAGACTGAAATCAGAAATCAGAAAACGTACTCCTTGTTGGACGGAACTGGGAACACTTCCCTTAAATCCTGATGTACTCGTTACATCATAAAAAGAATGGCATCTACGCTAATTTTAGTGTCTTTGTTTATCCCAAGGTTTTCCCGCAGCCTGCCGGATCAATGCTGTATCCAGATCTTACGAAGGAGCTTCGCCTGGACCCGATGACAATGCAGTGCTGAAGTGCCAACTAGCCTCTCCCTATGGAGGATCCCTTTATCACTCTACAGATAAAGCGTTGTGGGAAAATTCAGTTCGCGTACCTACCCCGAAGTGATAAAATTAAATTCTGTATCAAAATGTTCGATGGAAGTGAATCAATCAAAACTAACTTTAGCTGGAAATAACATTATTCAAGAACCGCTATAAAGCCAAAACAATCTCTGTTATCTTAAATTATATGTTTATCTCTGAAATAAAACTAAATGGAGCCAAGTGGTGGAGGGCCAGAGAGGAGCATGGTGAAGTAATGGCGATGTCCAACCGAGGCGGAGCCGATGGTCCGAGGGAGTCTGGCACACCAACTTGACACATGAGGCCCGGGCTCCGGGACCATGTCCTGTTCAGTCGTTCCTGTAGTCGCTGGATCCTGCATTGCGGTGGAGGCGGGCTCTCTGTCTGTGGAGGGATCATGCTGTCGCTCCTTGCCGACTGATAGTTTCTGACTGGGAGCTGGATTGGGAGTGGGTGTGGGGTCGTCCTCGTCGAGTTTTTTACCAAATGATACCATCACCCACTCCACAAATGCAGCGAAGCTCCCTCCCTTGACATCTGAGCCTTTGTCGTGGTATTGAGTCCCACCAAGAAGAACAAATAAAGGCAGTTGTCCGGAAAGATTGCCAAATGATGGGCAAGATTGAGGAATTCTTCCATATTGGCTTCAAGGGAGCGATTTTTGGGCTCAAAAGCTCAGAGGTGATTAATGATGACACGTGATGACGATTCAAATCAGTAACCATGACAACAAACTCAACTAAGGGAAACGGTGCAAACTGAAAACTAAGTCCAAACAGGGTGAGACTGTGACATTAATGAGCTAATAAAGTATTTCAACTCAACTCAATACTTTGTGGCTAATTATTTACTTATGTGGCAAGTAGCCATGCAATAAGCAGGATAATGTACATCCTGCAGGTTTTTTTATCACAAAATTGAGATACTCGGATGAGCGGTTATTTTACAGAATTGCTATTGATGATGATTGTGACTGACCAATCATAAGGGCACTGACCTCTGGCATTTATAAGTATTGTGTCCTTACTTTCTGTTGTGTTTGTCAGTCCCTCCAGAAAAACGCGATTATGCGATCGCTGAATTCAATGCAAAATCACCCAAAGTCCGCACATTTATGCGGGGGTCGCATTTTTTCAAATACTCCGCAATCTCGCCGCTTAAATTGCTGATTTCCTCGCAAAATATGCAGAGCTTGCATGATTTCATAATCCCCGCATTTTCGTCGCAAAAAAGTCACATATATCTTAGCAGAAAGGTGGAAAATGTTGCGTTTACTTTACACACGAGCAGCTGTTACCCCTGTTGCCATGGGAACGTTATGAAGTGACGTAATTACGTGACGTGAACATCATCGAAAAGCTGCAAACCCCGCGATGAAGCCATGATGAAGCCCAGTCTTTTCAGTTGTAAAATTGCACTTTTTTGTTACCAGTGGGTTAAATCATACTAGTTTCAAAAACCTCACAGTTGTAAGTATATTAGTATGTAAATTTGTTACAGTAAGAGATTGCACTTTGTGCATTGGAAGCACTTATTTTAACAGAAGATGTCTGTTTTGTATAGCTACCTCTGTAAAACAGGAAGCACACATTTTATTTTTTTATATTTTTTTATTCTTTTTCCACAGTTGTAGCATATTCCTTTTGTAAAGCTACATAACTTGTTTGACTCATCAATGTTTTATAAGTTTGCCATGTTTATTAAGGTCTGAAATAAAACAAGATGAGACCTTAAATATTCCCAGCACTTTCTGTGATGTAATGCTTGCTTATCATAGGAGTAATAAGAAATTACTCTTTACATTAAGGTAGTAGCCTAGTGAGAACATGGTGTTGGGGGAATCACTTATTTTTTTCTCTTTTTCATCAAACCGCAGTTTTTGCAAGTTCCCGCAATTTTTGCAAGTTCCCGCAATTTCATCGCATAAAATTGCATAAATATCCCGCATATTCCATCGCATTTTTTAAGAAAACGTGCCGCATAATCAAAAGGATTTTTGCCCGCAACAATCACAAAAAAACTCCGCATTTTTCTGGAAGGACTGGTTTGTGCTCCCAAGTGGTCATGTATTGAGACAGGCCCCAAATCTGCTGTGACACACTCAAAGGCAGCATTTTTGTAATACACACAAGTGCAAAAAGGATTTGAGTGTCTGCAGAGGGGACTTCTCCAGCAATTAACAAAAATAATCATTGTATGGCGTCAGAACATTTATTTAGTATATAGAGCGATATATTATCATATGAACATCATCCTTTTTAAATGTTTTTTGAGCTTGGCATTATAAATTAACATTTACTTTTTGCTTTGAAATAAAAGACGCGTGGAATATTCTGGGTGGGTAATCATGATGGAATTTTAATTTTGCTGAATAAAGGGTCGTGTACTCTAACAGCAATTTGCACCATTAAAGCGTCATTCAATTAGAGTTGACCATTTTAGTGACAAGTGACTGTTGGCAGTTCAAAAGAGGTGAGTAGACAAAGTTCAACAGCGACTACAGAGCTCATATAATCTGCTACTGTACAGAACACGATGGACAAGTAGCAACCAACAGCAAATAGATGTCAATGAGAGAGAGAGGTAACCAAAATGTTTTTTGTTTTTTTTATATTGCTGAGTCAAGTGAGACTGATTTTCAGACAAGACTACAAAGTAAAAAAAAAAAAAAGAAGTTATTTTCTTAGTTGTGAGAAAATTAACAGGCATATAATTTATTCATGCAACGGGTGGAAATAATGTGTTTTGTGTGGCTGCAATTGTCTCGTTCTGACTACAGTTAAAACCATGTTAAAGGATGTCATGGGCTCAGGGGTGTAAATTTGGCACAAATGCTTTACAGCCCACAAATGAATAATTAAGAAGCAATAAATCAAGACTGGATTGGCATAATGAGCACACAGCTTTGAAAAGGCATGTCATCTGAGTCTCAAACGAAAGAATTCTTATACAGCGGGTTTCAAAAGTGCATTTTAGGATTCAAATAGTGTCAGAACAAGTAATTATTGTTTTTCCAAGTTATGTTTAAACGCAAAAGTTTGAAAATATAGCCCTCTTAGTTATCAACCACCTGCCCCAGAGAGAACAATTCTAAAAGCACATTTCTACTTTTTTTTTCTTTTCTTGTTGAACAACCTGGTGCACATACGGAGAGCGCAAAAAGTCTCCAAAATTAAGTTTTATTACTGATTTAATGATCAAATCAGCATATTCAAATGATTTCTGGAGGATCATGTGATACAATGAAGATTGGAGTAATGGCTTACATTTTATGTATGTATATATATACAATACAATTATGTTAAATTGTATAATATTTTACAATATTACTGTTTCTACTGTACTTTTTGATAAAAATGCACCCTTGCACTGTAAAAAACTAAAATTGTATGTTTCAGTCATTTAACTTAAATTACATTAAACTAACTTTGAAAAATAAGTTGAATCTTGTATAACTTAACTTAACTTGCTTAACTTATTTTGATGAGTTAAAGCAATGTAAAAACATATGTTGTCATAACTTATTGATCATATAACTATTTACAGTGTGGTGAGCATAAAATGTGTTCAAAAGCCTAAAAAAACATGCAAGAGTATACATGCAAAACTGGTAATTAGGCTGGAAACATTATTCAAACAACAATATTGACAAAACAAAAAACAAATTAATACTACAAACTAAGTTGACACCCCTCATCAAAAGTTTTGAGCCAAAAACTGACTCCGAAGGTTATTCAACCCAAATGAATGCATTCATGAGAGGGTCTAAAGGTGAAACCAAGGTAGACTTTGCCATCAAGGTAGACCCAAATCTTAATTTTAAAAGATGTAGATATAAATAAATGTATTTCATTTATAAAACGAACTAACTTCAGAAGCCTATTTTATGATTGTGGCTAACAGTTTCCCCAGGTACTTCTGGCATTCTACAGATACAATTACATTTCTCTAATGAGAAAAAAAAACCTGAATGTTGTTAAAAAGCAGCCTCAGATGTGTTAGCAAGAACAAGCTCCAAATCTGAGCATGGATGTCCTCCACTCATAGACTTTATTAACCTTTCCATGCGTGTCAGAGTAATATGTGCGGCACGGACGACACGTTGGCATTTGTATTGGCCGTATAGCGACGCCTCCTCTAAATGCCACAGCTAATGAAGCCTCCAACTGATGGCAGTGAGGTTCACAGATAATAACCCACAAGCCCACTGAGGGTAAAAACCTGTGTGTGTGCATTTATATGTGTGTGCGTGTTCGTTCTTGTAGAGGTTACTAGGTTGCACTTCTGGTACAAGATGAATGCTAAGGAGGTAGCCTATTTTTTGCACTTCTTCCTCATACATTTCCTGACCTAATGACAGAGGTCTCACTGAGAGCTTTTCAGGTTCATCTCACAATTTCTGGACCCTTATATGAGCCTGTAAGGCATTACCTACATCTTATCAAAGTAAATACATGGGGAAACTATTTCCTATTTCTTCATGATGCGATGTGTGATGATACAACAAGGTAGAGAGTATTCAACGACAAATATGTCCTTAAAATCAAATATTGAAATAGTATGTAGGCTAGTGTAGTGTTTTCCCGGCTAGCCCACATTTTAAGAACCACTATTTCAGAGTTCATTTCAATATCAGAGCGTTACAATTTGAAATGCTCAGCATGCTCTAGCTTTACCATGAGAAGATTATGGATACAGGCTCTCTTTTGGGAAGGATCGATCAAATTCACAGCCCCTACAGTCTTTCAGAGTACCTATCAGACTGTCATTTCATATCTCTATGACATATTGATTGTAGCCAGAAGGAGTCGGGGTGTATTTAAAGATGCGATTTAGAATTGAGTGTTCAAAAGTTCTTTTGAGCTTTTAGCCCAATACAAATAAGTGCTGTAACATCTGGTTATCTTGATATTAATGAAATATTTTACACAAACATGTAAATTCTGTCATTATTTACTCACCCTCATATTGCTGACAACCTTTCGTTGATGGAACACAAAAGGAGATGTTTAGCAGAACGTCTAAGCTGCTCGTCTACATTCACAAAGTAATGTGAATGGGATTGTTGTACGGCAAAAAAAAAAAAAAAAAAAGGCATAAAATCATAAAGTGGTCCCTTGCTAAAACTAAATTTTGTATATTTAGTATATACTACTATATTTTGGACACATGCTATTTTATAGTTTGAAGCAATACAATAGATTTTTATTTTATTTATTTTCTTCGAATTTAACTGATTCACTAAATTGATTCAATTTAATGGCTCCTACCATTCAAATAAACAAGATTTTTTTGTACAAGACATAACATTTACATTTAGCATTATTAATCAGCATGTTGAGAGCAAACAATGTTATTTATTGTGTACTAATAATAATATAATACATTATTTGTAGATAGCAAGTAAAGACAACTAAAACTTTGAAATGACTAATTCACTTTGTTTTCTGCTCATGATGAGAGCTTTTAGAGACCGGACCTTTCTTAACTTTAATTGATCTGTTCTACCGACTTATTCAAGATCCACATTTTCTTATAACCCAAAACCTAACACCTAACCCTTATTTAGAAGTAGTGTAGTATACATGTAGTAGCAAAGTTACTTGTAGTTAGTAGAATGTAGTGGACCATCAAAATAGGTGGTTTACAGGTTACAGGTCTTAAATCTCGCAGACTTGACAGAAGTCACATTTAAATTATGATGATGATGATCTGGAAGTTTGTGGATTAAACTCTGAGACTGAGCTCAGTTGAGTTAAGCTACAAATGTTATGGCCTAGAAGAAAGCTGGAGAAACCTTCTAGGGGTTTACCCCTGCAGTAGTTCTACTGTGAGTAACTTCATTTAAAAAAGTGCCTTGCTAAAAATAAATAACCAGTGAACAAAAATGCCCTGAATCAACACAATGTTAGTGCAGCTTAAGTTTGGACCCAATTTCATAGTCAGTTGTAGATGCTAGGAATTGTTTCTTTAAAAGCATGTTAGCCATTCCCAAAAGAAGAAGAATCAGACTCGTTCCACTGCATTTAAAATCGAATATCTTTATAGTCCTACCAGTTTTGTCTCCTCAAATAATGGCTATATGCGAAGGAGGCCCTGGAACACTCTTTGAATTAATGTTCAGTGTAGGGGAGCCATCATTTCATTCTATAGCAAAAACGTGAACAAAAATGAGGCATTTGTCTGGAGGCAGTGACATTTTTTATTTATTTATATTTTTATCTTTAAGGCCCGGTCACACCAAGAACATCTGCTGCTTTAAATGATTTTCTCATAGAACAATAGAACATAGCACGATTATTAAAATTGTATACTTAATGTTACAGTTGTCGTCCTTGTTGTGAACGGACATTTTAGTGGTTTCCTTTCCAGCAAAGAGCTGTCTGAACGCTGTATCAAAAAGGAGCACATGGCCATGTTTTCATTGACTCCACAGGGAAATGACTGTCTCAAATATTTTAATGTATCCTCATCTGTTGTCCCAAATACTTCTAGCATAGCCAGCCTGTTCTCATTCGTATCAATGAAATTCCAGGCATTGCAATGTAATGCAGCTTCACAAAGAGACTGTTAAGGATGGAGCAGCATCAGATCAGACATCAAACGTGCAATCTATAAGTAAGAAGAAGCATTAGGCTAGATTTACTAAAAGCTTGCACTAGCGCAAACCCTCTTTTGGCATTAAAAAACTTCCAGGATATACTAAAGACACGCAGTGGAAAATTAGTGCTGAAAGCGTGGACACGGTTATTTGTGTGGCTGGCCTTGTTGCATATGCATTTGTAGGAGTTTCTCTTTCAGACGCAAAATTTATGGGAGGAGAGTAATTAAATGAATCACGTAAGGTGATTTACCAAGGTTTGCGCTTGTCAATTTACTGGTGTTTGCGCCATTATTTATTGCTGCAATAAAAGCATGTGTTAAACCAGACGCTAATTTACGCTGCTCTTGGTAGATTGCATTGGTCATTATGGAAAGGATACGGCTGCGTCTGTATTTTTTCATTTGCGTGTCGTCAGTAGATCACACGCAGAACTTTCTACTCCCATCTCTGCTTTTTTGGAATTGTGCTCTCACGCTAATTTTGCCCTGTTTACTAGTAAATCTGTCCCATATTGTTTAATCATTAGGGTCAGAAAGAACTTTGACTTTTTGACGGCGCAAAAATTGTCGTGATTATTAAAAAGTTTAGGTCAGTGTTAGGTCATGTTTTTGAAAAGGTCATGCTCACCAAGTCTTTAATATATACACTCACCGGCCACTTTATTAGGTACCCCATGCTAGTAACGGGTTGGACCCCCTTTTGCCTTCAGAACTGCCTCAATTCTTCGTGGCATAGATTCAACAAGGTGCTGGAAGCATTCCTCAGGGAGTTTGGTCCATATTGACATGATGGCATCACACAGTTGCCGCAGATTTGTCGGCTGCACATCCATGATGCGAATCTCCCGTTCCACCACATCCCAAAGATGCTCTATTGGATTGAGATCTGGTGACTGTGGAGGCCATTTGAGTACAGCGAACTCATTGTCATGTTCAAGAAACCAGTCTGAGATGATTCCAGCTTTATGACATGGCGCATTATCCTGCTGAAAGTAGCCATCAGAAGTTGGGTACATTGTGGTCATAAAGGGATGGACATGGTCAGCAACAATACTCAGGTAGGCTGTGGCGTTGCAACGATGCTCAATTGGTACCAAGGGGCCCAAAGAGTGCCAAGAAAATATTCCCCACACCATGACACCACCACCACCAGCCTGAACCGTTGATACAAGGCAGGATGGATCCATGCTTTCATGTTGTAGACGCCAAATTCTGACCCTACCATCCGAATGTCGCAGCAGAAATCGAGACTCATCAGACCAGGCAACGTTTTTCCAATCTTCTATTGTCCAATTTCGATGAGCTTGTGCAAATTGTAGCCTCAGTTTCCTGTTCTTAGCTGAAAGGAGTGGCACCCGGTGTGGTCTTCTGCTGCTGTAGCCCATCTGCCTCAAAGTTCGACGTACTGTGCGTTCAGAGATGCTCTTCTGCCCACCTCGGTTGTAACGGGTGGTTATTTGAGTCACTGTTGCCCTTCTATCAGCTCGAACCAGTCTGGCCATTCTCCTCTGACCTCTGGCATCAACAAGGCATTTCCGCCCACAGAACTGCCGCTCACTGGATGTTTTTTCTTTTTCGGACCATTCTCTGTAAACCCTAGAGATGGTTGTGCGTGAAAATCCCAGTAGATTAGCAGTTTCTGAAATACTCAGACCAGCCCTTCTGGCACCAACAATCATGCCACGTTCAAAGTCACTCAAATCACCTTTCTTCCCCATACTGATGCTCGGTTTGAACTGCAGGAGATTGTCTTGACCATGTCTACATGCCTAAATGCACTGAGTTGCCGCCATGTGATTGGCTGCTTAGAAATTAAGTGTTAAGGAGCAGTTGGACAGGTGTACCTAATAAAGTGGCCGGTGAGTGTATATATAAATACATTAAAAACAGTAATATGGTGAAATATTACAGTAATATTCTGATATATTACTACAATATTTAGTAAAATACTACTACAAAAACTAATGTAACATTATTTCCTTTAAAAAAATGGTACTGACCCCAAACTTTTGACAGGTATATGTGGCTCAGTGGCGTAACAGGATATGTGGAGTATTATAACTATATAAAATTATATTTGCCATAGAATTTATATAATATCTTGGACCACTCATAGAAAAATGAATGTCGTAACTTTCAGTTTAAAGACCCAAGCAGTTCATCTCTTCTCTTTTCTCATTGAAGTAGATAAAAGTTGTATCCTTTAGTTTAGACAATGGCTATGCGCAGCTTGAAGACACACATGCATATACAACATGATTAAATATGTATGCACACATGTAGAAACGTGTGTATATGCACAGAGAGTGCGAAGAAAGCCTAACACACACAGTGTGATGTTACACATCACATACACTCAAACATGATGCAAAGAGAAGGAAACAGCATTCTGCAATTAGACGTGTTCTCACAGTAGAGGGAGAGAGACTGAAAGATACTGACAGGACGGTGTACGTAGTGCGTTTGACATTTGATTGTGTTTGTGTGTGAAAGAGCCAGAACACGGCGGCAACTCAAAGCAACTGGAGTGTATAGAAGCTCCCACCGGATCCAATGACCAAGATAAATACGCGTGTCTCTGTGTCCTACAAAAAACCCTTTGTGATTCTTACTCTTGTTGAAAGAAGAAAACTTTGTCATTGTGATGTTTCAGCATGAAAAACTTTACTTGGGGCAAAAACCTCTCTATTTCCACAAATCAATAAGTAAAATAAATGCTGACTCTTAGATTACATGCTATTTGTATGTGCTATAAAAAGTATGATCAGTGCATCCTAAGCACTAATGGTTTACTACTTAAGGATCTTCAAAGTATATGTTATGCCTGCTTTTTCAGCTAATTTTAACACAACACCCCTTGCATTGCACAAAAAGATTAGTTTGAGATTAATTTGAAGTTTTAATTTTATGAGACTGTAGTAGGTTATCTACAGTCTATCTACACTGCTGTAGATTCGTTCAAAATAGTTTGCCAGTGCTAATACAAAGCAGGGCTGTACACTGCTGATTCAATGGCAATATATATATATGTGCAAACCTAGTTTAAAGTACCTCATTATGTTATCAATCATTCCTAATTTTGGTTGGTTTTGGTAATTTTGGTCCTACAATAAGTATACATGCATCAAAGGTAAATAAAAATAAAAAGATTCTCACAGTGTCTGAAATGGCTCAATAAAGAATTCAGTCTCTCTAAACCCCTCCTTTTCTCTTCTCTGATTGGTCAGATGGCCCTGTCTGTTCCCAGACAGCAACATGGTATTTGCCCAGATCAGGCCCAGATCTGGTGGAATCCATGTGTTTCAGATGTGGGCCGGATCATGGCCGACACTGTTGCTGTCTGGGTTGTGATTGGTCTACCGCTTACAGCGTTGAAAACTAAACAGCCATTACCATATCTGCATTTCAGCTCTGGAGGCTTCCCTTAGCACTTATACACAGACGGTGAGTCCGAAATCGAATACTTGCCTACTTACTTCCCTATGTGTAGTATGTGAAAAACTGTACGCCAACAGAATAGTCAACGCTATCTCACGACCAATTCATACGGTTTGTCTAAACCCCAGTGATGGGTAGGTTTAGGGGCGGGGTCAGGGGTAGGTCATTTGAACAGATTAATACGAATTGGGCAACTCGTAAAAAAATACGTACGATTTAGCAAAAACGAGTACGAGTGAGGTCGTATGAATTCTTATGAATTAGCCACCTCGTTAAATTCGTTCGAATTGCCGTGATATCGGTTTGGAATAGTATGTCAGAATACATAGGGTGCGTCTCAATCAGCTCATCGGAACATGGCACATATAGTGCGTTCGAATTTTATTCATACTTCCCATTTTCATAGTTTTTGAATGGTCATGGAGTAAGTTCAAATTCAAATGTAGTACTACCAACTCAGACATTATGTGATTTCGGACGCACAAAGTGATACAAACAGTAACAATGGCATCAGTTTTACTATATAAATTCCTGCGTGATTCCTCATCTTTTGGAAGTTTATGCAAAGTGGATTCTCAGCACTGAAAACAGTGCCTGTTTTCTAAGCTACAATTACTGTGTTTGAGGGCGGGTCAAAGTAGTAGACATGCAATAATGACCATAGGATGGCATTATGTAAATGTGTTTCATACCTACATAGAAATGTTACACATAAAGAAGTGAGACTGTAAATACTTGTTTCAGCAGGTCAGAATCGATTATTTCTTTTAGGAGACAATAACTTAATTTTTCAAGCAATTTGATCTTTAAAACTTAGACCTTTTTGTCACAAGATGAAAAAGATGAAGATGAAGGTAGACGGGACCCAATACGAAGTGACTTTATTAATATAACAAACACAGGAAAAGACTGAAGGTTTAACAGTGCGTGTGTGAAACATGGGGTAAACACACAACACGCAAACAGCGACTGACAGAAACAGAGTGAACAAAGAACTAAATACATGGTGGTGACGAACTAAATGATGACCATCTGTGAGGAATGAATGTCCATGGTTACTGATGAGTGGCGGCAAAATCAAATAAAGGAACACATGTGATGGATGAAAACAAACTGAAAGTCCATGAAAACAAAAGTAAACGTGAATGAGTCCAGATGACTGTAATACTTTTACATTCACAAACAGCTATTTTCTGCATCAGAAGTAATATTCGAAAAAGCCACTTTTCAGCTCTATTGTGCCTATTGTGCTAGCATTTTACAAAAATAATATATATATAAATTAATTTGTTGTTGATATAATTAATATAATATAATTAGTTATAAATATATAATAAATATAATACAATTATTTTTATTATGAAAAAAAGACTTTATAGCATTTAATACATTTGGATTTTATAACACATTTTATAACAGAATTTATAACACATTTGGATTTATTTTTAAAAGTTTTATATTGTAGGAAACAGCAGAAGCAAAGTACATAACAGATCTTGAATCATCATTTTGCTTCAAATATCGCACATATTGATATGAGCAATCCAAAACAAAAAACAAAAAACAAAAAATCAGGTGGACACAAATCGAAAGTCAAAAGCATGTCATTGCCACTTTACACATTACATTGCGAATTTAGCCAGCTTTATGCTTAAGTATAAGTATGTAAAGTCAAGTCAAGTCACCTATATGTGCTTTAGTGCTTTATTCAATACAGGTTGTTTCAAATCAGCTTTACAGTGATAAACAGGAAAAAGTATTTAAAATTGTAGTGATATTCCACAATATTGACTGTTTTTGCTCTTTTACTTTTTGATCAAATAAGCACAGCCTTGTGAGCATAAGATACTTCTTTCAAAAGCAAACAAACCAAAACCTTTGAACACTATTATAATATGAAATATGTAATATGACTGTAATAAGAAAGTGAACAAATATAAAAAGATTTTGACTAATCAGAGTAATAAATAATTAATTGGTGAGATGTTGAGACGCTTACCTGCATGGTGCCAATTAGAGGCAACGTTCCTGGTTCACGCTCACCTGTCTTCATTATAGTGTTAGACTATATTGAGATGCATCAAGTGTCTCAAAAAGGTGTCTCAAAGGTCAACGCTCCATGATCTGCAAGAAAAGTGTGTGTGAATACAGTAAGTGCTCAGGGAAACCTGGGGGAGTGGCCTGATGCCAGGACCCCATCACCACCTACAACTTTTTAAACCAGCTCTTCTATATTTCACAGCTTCATGCAAGACTGCGTTTAGACAGGATGCTGCTGTCGGATTTTCATGCGTCTTTGTGCACAGTCACTGGAGCTTTTCGTGGACGCCTTTTCTGGCAGTGAGAGACACCCTATAAAGTGTCATCTGTGGATCTGACAGCTGAACCTGTCACCGTACCCAGCCGAATGTCAGCACAGCACCAAACATCAGTTCAATACAGTATATGCTTCTGTGTTTTGGTGTAGGATCCATATGGCCTCAAACAGATGTTTTCCCTCAGGATACAAAATGTCTATAATGTGTTGAAAAGTTCTTGCGCTGTCAGTTTTAGTTTTTCAAGGACTGTTTCTCAAGGAATACGGGCATAAATGTGTGTGATCTTCAACTCTCATAAGCAACACATCTGTTGCATCAATTAAAAGACTTCACTTTATATTTATATAAAGAGGAAATTGGAATGTTTAAGGCTCTGGTGGGAATAGAAAGTCTGCCACCTTTTGGTCCATTAGAACCCCCCCGAATCGTTTTATTTAAACATTCAATCTCTATGTAATAAGCATCTTGCTACATGAATAACTTGGTGGGGGGGGGAGTCTTGATGTGGTTACGTACTGACCAAGCCAAGACAAAAGAGTCAACCTCCAACCATTCCACTCTTTCTACTTAAGAAATTCATGTTTAATGCATGATGTTTCTTTATAATTATTTGTGAAATTTACTAGCAAATACAGTGTATAATCAGGGATCCAACAACAATTAAAACAATTCAAATGTAATAAAGTTTAAAGCATTCAAATGGTTCTTTTTTATGAATGTATCCATGGCAACTAGACAGAGTCATCTTCCTACAGCCTGCAGAAATTTCACAAGTAAGCATAATTAACTTTTCTTAGAATGATACATTTACTGACAAAGGATAAAAATGAACATGATAATGCTATACGCATGAGTATGCAGGTATGAGTGTTTGGCAAAGCAAAAGTATACATCACTGTATTCTAAACTGCTAAGCTGTCTAACCAACCCGATCTCACGGCAATTCGTATATACTGTATGGCAGCCAACCGCAAGTTGATTGCGATTAGCTACACAGATCACGTTTTACAAATAGGTAACATTAATTAGCTCAATTAATTTATAGAGTTTAGGAAAATCAATTCTGTGGCCACAAGAATTAGTCTTCCCGCCCTATAAACCCATACTCTTTAAAGTATCTTTAATTTGTAAAGCTCGTAGCTTTTGGATAGGCATTTCAGGGACCCGAGGTATGAGCAGACAGTCAATCCATCAAATGAGTATCATGAAATTTAATAAGAAATAACTAGCCTATGCATTTACTAAAATTACATGGGATATATGTATTTACAAACATAATAACAATGAAACACACAAACGTTACAAACATAATAAACAACAAAACACGATAAGACATCGATGAACGAGAAATGCATAGAGACAGAGAGAGAATTTTTAGCAAGGTGCAGTTATGCACGAGGGAGTTTTATAAAGACCCGAAGATCTTACTAAATAGCTAATTCGCATAGACACGGGACTTTGAGAGACAACAAGACTTCAACACATCTTAAAAGCGTGATCAAACACGGATACTTGCACAGGTAGGTAAACTCTTTGCATGGCTGGTGAAGAAGCCTGTGTGTGTCTCTCGGCCCTGCGCGTCATGCGGTCACATGCGCGCGCGTTTCTCCTTCAAAGCGAGCGCGCGCTCGTTTAAAGGTCCCTTGTTAGATGGATTTGCTGAAAAGACATGTTCCGCGCTGTTCTTTTCGATCGTCGATTGGAATTACACGGAGACTTATCTAAGACTGAAAAACATAACCTAAACTAGAAGCAAAACAAAAGAAAGAGATCCCCAAAGGGAAATCACGAAGGAAACACATTCTGGCGAGAGTGAGATAGTAAGACAAGAGAGAGAGAGAGAGGGAGAGAGAGAGAGAGAAACGGAGATCCGTAAGGGTCAACCGTTTGGCAAAGTTCACCTGGACAACGGAACCTCAGACCTGACAACAAGGAATCACAAAATCGCCCCTTTTGAGGCAACAACCGTACAGCATAATAAATCTGGATGAGAAATAAAATACTTGCACTGTCTCTTAGTTTGCTGAGGAGAAGGCGTGCGTGTGTGTGTGTCCTTGGGGCGCGCGCCTGCTCGTTCGTTGAGCGGTTGCGCATGGTGGTCCATGTGGTTTCCTGGTGGTTCAGAGCGCGGACTTTCAAACGCATGTTTGAAGGTCTTTGAGGTAAATTTACCAATTCAGACTAAGTTCATTCCTCGTCGGTGGAAATGAACTCGGTAGGGTACTTAAAAGAACTTAGAATTAAACAAAGAAAGAAAAAGATGAAAGATCTCCGGAGGAGATCACTAAGAAATCACATCCTGACGCCGGGGGTGAGAGGCAAGAGGTCAGAGGCAAGAGGGCGCGAGTTGGGCTCGGCGCGTCTCTTTGAAGACATTTCGGTTCACGCCTCTCCTGGCGTGAATGCACCAATCAGCTGGGAGAAAAGTGCGCGGCAAAGGTTTTCCTTTGTCTCATTGAGATCGACTTTGCATGTTTTATGACGGTGACATAGAATGCGTTCGATTTTACTCCAGAGATGATTAAACATAGTAACACATATCTGACGGTTTGTATACATATATATATGGTTTGGTCAGATCAAGAGGATTCTAAACATATGAAGAACGACTTATAAATTGGATGACACAGCAAAGTTACATTTAAAAAGGCATACTTTCCAAGCATTTTGGGTAACACTTTATTTGAATGGGTGTGCATAAGACTGACATGACACTGTCATAAACATGACATAACACCTGTCATGAACATGAAGGAGTCTTTATGAATGTTTATGACTGTTGTCATTAAGTGTCATTCGGTAAATTATGACACTTTTAATGCAAAGTTGACATTGTTTAAAATGTCTTTGTTATGACAACTTGACATTAACAAAGACAAAAATTTCTTTGTTATGACAACTTGACATTAACAAAGACAAAAATGTCTTGATTGTGACAACTTGACATTAACAAAGACTGAAATGTCTTTGTTATGACAACTTGACATTAACCAAGAAATCATAACCTAATTATCAAACTTAAAGCATTTGACAGTGTAATAACCCTTAATGACATCTTTATAACTAGTACAATGTGTTCCACTTTACTTGAGGACAAGTAATATTCATGACACAGTTATAATGGTGTCATGACGGCCAAAGTTGTGACAGGTTGACAGGTTATGATTTCTTGGTTAATGTCAAGTTGTCATAACAAAGACATTTCTGTCTTTGTTAATGTCAAGTTGTCATAATCAAGACATTTTTGTCTTGGGTAATGTCAAGTTGTCATAACAAAGACATTTTAAACAATGTCAACTTTGCATTAAAAGTGTCATAATTTACCGAATGACACTTAATGACAACAGTCATGAACATTCATAAAGACTCCTTCATGTTCATGACAGGTGTTATGTCATGTTTATGACAGTGTCATGTCAGTCTTATGCACACCCCTTCAAATAAAGTGTTACCGCATTTTGTAGTTATTTTAGGACTACGATACTATCACAGGTAACCATAGGACCTGGGTAACACACACATACAAGCATATCAAAATATATCTCAGTAAAGCCTTTATATGATGAAGATAAAGGTTTGTGTATGTGTGTGCGTGGGGGGGGGGGGGGTATTCATGATAGTATGTAAGTCAAAGAAACATTAACCCATTAGAGTCTTCAAGGACGCACAAACCAAACACATAAAGACAAATCATGAGATGAACATTAGATGCATGTATCACATGGTTATGCATAGAATATATAAATATAGGATTACACAGGTTTCATTTCTCTTTCTCCAGGACTCAAGTCCCTGGACATTCCTTTGGGTCGTAAACCTGTAAGCGGACACCAAACAACTTCCAGTGTTAGCTTGGTTTAGGGGAATGTTCATGGGTGTGTGTGTGTGTGTGTGTTCAAGTCCCGGGGTTTATAGGAAGAAATACATTTAGTTATTTAGATGATCCGTCATTCCGCTCAGTCCTTACACTACCCATCACTGGGGTTTAGACAAATCGTACAAATTCGTACGAATTATCCAGCTCGTACTCACTCGTACAAATTAGTACGAATTGGCCGTGAGCAGTGGCGGTCTTAACATAGAGTCATAGGTAGGCGGCTGCTTGGGGCCCCCTACCAGCGGTCGTAATAGGGGGGCCCCCAACCAACCTAAAAAAAAAGAAAAAAAAAAAGGAAAAAGCCCCCTTATCATCATTAACACTTCAAAAGCATGGTAAATGTTATTAATATTCTTAAGAAATACGTTGAAACGAAGTAATAGGCTAGTTAAAATGTCCAGTTCATGGTTATCTGTCCCTACACACCCCCTACTTTCACAATGAAATGGATTAGTCCATAACGGTGCGCAGCGCGAAAGATAAACACAGTGACAGGACTGTATACATTTCGGTAAGTTGTAGGCTACTGTATCTTTCAACACACATTACACACCTATTTATCATTCGTGTTTATTTAGCCTACTATTAACTAGGGTAAAGAGAGATGATCGGTTCACGTGCCATTTGAACTGAGGCGCTACAGCGATCTGTCACAAAAAAGAACCAAAACGGTATTTATTGTTTGAATTTCGTAATAAATTGACAGAATCTGACAGCTGAGAATTTGTTCCATATCAAAAGTAACCTTTGCTGTCTAGTCTGTCGGTGTCAGTGTCCTGTTTGCTTCGCGATTTTTCTCTTTGTGAGAAAATGGATGTGTGGCGTGAGAGCGTGTGAAAATGGTCAATTGCGTGAGTCTCACGTCAATGCGAAATTATACATACTGTAATATAGACCAATCAGTATTTTTCAACCGCGGAAAGAGGACAATAAAATAGCTGGAGTAACGTTAGACTACAATGTCACATAAAGTTATTACCTCAGTAAAACCATAAGTTGGCTAGAATTTTTTTATTTTTTATTATATATTTAGTATTAGTATAAATTTGTATTTTGCACTATAAATATGTGCACTATATTACATATTTATTATTTTACTTATATCATTAAAATATTATAAAGTTGTTGTAATGAAAACCGCACTAGGCTATATTTAATTTGAGTTGTTATTTTTAACCTTTAATAAATACCAGCTGACAGCTCTGTAGTCTATGTTTACAGCTTTAGGTGAGATTTTCTTTCTTGAGAAAATCTACTGTAGCCTACCTAATATGTTAGCCTAATAAGTAGCAGAGTCTGGTATTACCAGGCTACTAATATGTATCCAAATTGAATCAAGATCGGAATAAAACCACAAGAATAAAATTGAAATTGTAAATTTTCCTCTCCAACCTTTACTTTACCATAGATTAGCTTTACCTGCCTATCCACCATTCAGTCGGTATTTTTTTTTTTTCGTTCTCTTTTAAAGATCGGATGGGGGGCCCCCATACATACCTTTGCCTTGGGCCCCCAATGTGCTAAATCCGCCACTGGCCGTGAGATAGCGTTGGTCTAACCTGTTTTGTGATAGTGACTGCTAACTTTTAAGTCAGTACTTTGACCAGCATAGGCTTATTGGAAAAGCATTATTTTACCTTCATTTCTGCAAAACTCCAAAAACATATGCATACAATCCACAGCAAATTCCAGCCGAAATAAACACAAGATGCAGCTAGCAACTTGTATTCCTTTTTTTTTTTTACATAAATTATGATTACAAGGGCAGATCATCAATTAATAAAGACTTATTTGTTGCGCAGCTACTTATTATGTTCACTATGTTATCACCTGAAAACAATTTTACCATAGTCCATAATTTGTAAACTAATGCATAGTCACATTTGCATCACATAAGCAGCTCCATATGAATGCGAACATGAGTCCTGTGAAACATGAGTCATACTGAGCTGAAAGAAGTGTGGAAGTAAGCTAAAAGTGGATGATTGTTTGCTTTTGTCAAAGCAATAGCGTAGATTTAGGGTAGGGTTTAGGGTACGTTTAAACAACAATATTATGTTTAAAACGGATAATTGTTTCCTTTGTGTTTTCAGCGTACAGACGACACCATTGTCAAAACGATGCCCCTTCACGCGGATCTGCGAAAATGACTAAAAACATTGTATTCTGCTGCCAGGCCATTAGAGTGCGATGAAACACTATAGACTGAACATGTAATACACATGTGCATGACGTCATCGTCTCCAGATATTCACGTTTTTGTTGTTTACACGGAGACCGTTTTCAAAAACGTCCACTTTGAAACCCATTTTTCAAAAGTTTGCGCTTTCAGGCAAGCAAACCGCCATTATCGTATGAATGAACGGCAAAAATGTTTAAAAAGTTTTATGTTGTTAGTTGAAAATGGTTTTCAACTAACCGATTGCCAATTCTCTGCATAGGGTCGGCATCAAACTTTAAGCTTACAGAAGTGGACACATATACGCAAAGATCCATCCTTCTTCGGGAAAATGATGAGGGGACTATTCCATTCACATGTGGAGGCTTCTATCCCACCCAGCTGTTTCATAATCTCGATCTCTTTCTTCAAATGTATAACAAGTCTTTTGGGTATTCGGTATGGTCGCTATCATGAAGGGGTAGGATCTGTAAGGTGGATGGTGTGGTGGATCAAATCTGTCCATTCAGGCCTAAGACAGAACAAAGATGTAAAGTGGTTCAGGAGATCTTGCATCTTGGCCCTCTGGGACTCTTCCATGTAGTCCAGCTTTACAGTTGCCGTGTCTTTGGGGTCTCACCTCTGGAGCAGTCTCGTCCTCCTCCCCATCCTTCACCTTTTGTATCGGCACAGACCCCTATGGCCAGCTATGAACACGCCATGCCTTTATCGATAACATTAAGATTGGCATGTTTTGGCACAGGTACAGTATTTTCCTGTTTATTACTGTGAAGCTGTTTTGAAACAATCTGTACAGCATAACGTGCTATATAAATAAAGGTGGCTTGCCCAGTCAACATTTCAGTTTATGTGCAGTCTTGGATTTTTTTAAGTGATACAATGCAGAAAGTCAGAGAAAACAGCACATTTTTAGTCACCTTTATTATGCCCACAGGTTCTCCTTAGGATGTGTTCTCTCATCCTTATACTTTAACGGTTGAGTGAGCAAACACACAGATTGGTTCATTTTTAAATTTGCTGATGATACTGTTATTGTTAGTTTGCTGACTAAGGATGAGAATTGTCATGGTCCAGTGGTGAATGATTTTATGACATGTGCCTTTTTGCAAGTAAATGTAAAAAAAGACCAGAGATATGGTAATTGATTTTAGATCTAGTCTTTTGGCCCCTCAACCAACTAGAGTGAAAGGTCAAATGATGGAATGAGATGGCAGTTAGAAGTATCTTGGGCTTATCATTGATAATAAGTTGCGTTTTGATACTCATATAGAAGTAGTATGCAAAAAAGGCCAGCAACGGTTACACTGTCTTCGGAGACTCTCTACTTTTAATATCAGTAGGTCTCTTATGACCATGAAATATAAATCTTATATTGAATCTGTACTTTGCTCCTCTATATGCTGTTGGTATGGTAATGTAAATGTAAAGCATCGAAACTCATTGAATGGCATTGTCAACCAAGCTAGTAAGATTATTGATATTAAGCAGACTGGGTTATCAAATAGCTTTGAACAGTTTGTCTTGCAGAAAGCTAGAGTGATTCTTGCAGATTGTACTCATCCACTGTTCCATGAATTTAAAATGCTCCCTTCAGGTATAAATAGTGTGCCTAAACTTAAAAGCAATCGGTTGACAATCTTTTATTCCCACTGCTGTATGTCACAGTTGGTTCCAATAAAGTTGAATGCAGGATCTAAACGCAGGTAGTTTAAGTTTTTATTTACACAGAACTCAGGAACAATAAACCCAACCAGAACAACCAAACCCAATGCAATGATAACAAACAACACATAGGGCGTAAATACACTGAGCAAACAAAGGAACTATTGAAGACACACCTGAACAGAATAATCAATCAGTAACCATGATGACAAACAAACAAGGAACAGAGGATGACAGAACTACTTAAGTAACTAGAAAACTAACCTAGAAACTCAGGGGCTGTTTACACGACACCGGTTTCAACTAAAAACATAAAACTTTTTATGCGTTTTGGCAGTTCGTTTACACGACAACGGCATTTTTGGGTGGCTGAAAACGCAAACATTTGAGAATGGGTTTCAAAGTGCAATTTTTTTTAACGGCCTCCGTGTACACAACAAAAAGCAAGAACCTCTGAAAACGATGACGTCAAGCACATGCGTATTACGTGTTCAGTCTATAGTGTTTCATCGCCATCTAATGGCCTGGCAGCAGAATACAGAATTTTTAGTCATTTTCGCGGATCTGTGTGAAAAGGGATCGTTTTAACAATGGTGTCGTCTGTACGCTGAAAACTGAAAGAAATAAACTTTGACCTTGAACTTGAATTAATTGGCAAACTTAGATGTCTTTAAAGACAGTCTCGCATTTGGCACAGCGTTCACAGCAGGACCACCTGTATTGCTTTTAGATTCATTAAAATTAGACAGCTCACTGATTTTTATAACCTAAACCTAAAATTAAGGCCTAATCATCTGTTAAACACACAAATACAGGTCTCAACCTCTGATGCGCCAAGCATGGAGCACATTTTTCACAGAAGACGCACACACAAGTGCAGTCTCTAACACACCTGTGACGCAAGCTCCATTAGTTCCGTTGGTAATGAGCTGGATCGGCGTCCCAGCCCGTCAGGGTTGGTTTGTGATCACAGCCGCTGCAAGCTCTGGCAAAAAGCAGTGCTGGAAGTGAGACAGAGAGACCTGTGCTGCTATACTGCTTCAAAGCCCAGGCCTAGAGTCGAGTGATGTCCCCCGCTGTGCCCGCGCACCAGGGCCACTATTAGCTTTTCAACTCACTGATCCCCCCTCAGCAGCAGGTATTACAGAGCAAATATCATCAGTCCTTCCTCTCAGCTGTGTCTTTCTGTCTCTCTGTCATGTTATTTCAACCGCCGTCTATTCTTCGGGTTTTGTAGAGAGAAGCATTGTATAATTCCCCAACACAGGCTCATTGAAAAAGAGTACCTGTGGCAATATTTTTGCAAAAAGCAAAATATGTACCAATACGCAGATACAGTATCACTGCAGTTTCCAACAGAAATGAACAGTAAAGGCAGTAAAACAGCCTTTACTCACAATCATTTCATTTTCACACACAATTATGATTACCCAGACATCAACATAGTGTCGGCCCAGATCCAGGCAATATCTGGTACATGTGGAAACACTTTTTAAAATTTACTCAAACTGAAGAAAATTTTACTCTATGCCAGATAACATTTGGTCCCTCTCTGAAAAGAGTAAAAGTTACTCTTTTGATAGAGCAGTTTTTCCGGAGTTAATTATACTCAATTTAGTGATAAAATGTTACTCTTTCCTACGATATTTAAAGGAGAACTCCAGCGCAAAATGAACCTTTGGTCTAATTACACATTGTTACCTAGTCAACCGTTATCTGAGATTTGTTTTCATGATTATCGAATGTAAATAGTTTTATCTCTAAAAACAGTTTAGCCTATAACGCTAGTATAACACTAGTAAATAGGGCATAGAGTAATGACAAATAAAAATCGCTTGTTAATACCACTAACAAGGCTCAAAATAGCCCCACACTAACACGGTACCATAATAAGGGTCCCTACCTTCAAACCGAAGCATTGAGAACTTTGTATTGAACGCTGATCGCCAAACGCATTGAACGCCAAACGCATTGAACGCCGATCCAAGTGCGCTGGTGAGATGTGATTAAATTATTTTTATTTATTTATTTTCTCTGTTGCGTTCAGTGCTTCTCTTATGTGCTCAGTGCTTTCTTCCGGAAACAACGGACCATATGAGATTCTACACAATTCAGCGCACTTGGATCGGCGTTCGTAGATCGACTGGTAGAGACTGTTTTTCAAAGATGGCTTCTGCCTGTATTCGCGAAGCTGACTGTATGTATAAAATATCTTCTTATTAAACTGTCTGGACACTGACAAAGTTCTCAATGCTTCGGTTTGAAGGTAGGGACCCTTATTATGCTACCGTGTTAGTGTGGGGCTATTTTGAGCCTTGTTAGTGGTATTAACAAGCGATTTTTATTTGTCATTACTCTGTGCCCTATATACTAGCGTTATACTAGCGTTATAGTCTAAACTGTTTTTAGAGATAAAACTATTTACATTCGATAATCATGAAAACAAATCTCAGATAACGGTTGACTAGGTAACAATGTGTAATTAGACCAAAGGCTCATTTTGCGCTGGAGTTCTCCTTTAACTCTAGTGTTTTTTTAAATCAACTCTCATGCTATTTTACTCAGTTGAGAGCTACAAGAAAATGACTCTGCTACTTTTTAACTCTGTTCAGGGGAACTTCAAATTTACTCTGCCAAAATGTACCTCCCCTCCAGAGTTGTTTATCATCAATTATGAGTAAACTATAAAGATTAAGTTACTCTTCTGAATTACACCATTCATGTGTTACACTCAAAAACTTGCTTTTCAGTCTGAAAATTGTATTTTTCAAGCACATGTTGAAACAATGTTGCACTTACACTCAATTCACTAAAAATAAATAAAAAATGTATCTCCTGTTTAATTCACTTGTGATCATAAAATAAATAATGAAACCAATAATACTAAAATAGTAGAAAATTGTGACAGTGATAATGTAGGAGGAGAGATGAAGAATTACATAAAACAATATGGTACAATGAACAAATCAGAATCACAACCATAAGACATAAGAATGTCAAACGACTTGTGGTGCAAATGTCCATTCTCCAAATGTTTTCATGTTTAAAGATGTGAAGTCTCACATACCAAGCCTTGTATATCCATGAATCGTGGGAAAATAGATAGAATATCAGATGATTCTTTAGGGTCGTGCAGCTTTTTCTGGCGATAGGCCAATGTTAACCTCATCTTTTCCTTTACCACTGCCTCATCAGCTGGATGCTTCATCAGGGCAATTGCTTCCTGACACTGACGTTCATCATTCAACCAGCTGTCTTCCCTGTCAGTATTTGGCCCACCTGAAAGTATTTAAGACAATATGAAAATCAAATATTTTGTTCCTTTTCTTTCAAAAGCACAACACATTTATACCAAAACTAGATTACAGGAAAAAAACATAGAAAACATGCATATACACAGTATCCCAGAGTGACTTTTTTAAATCTCATCAACACAGATGCAGCAGTTTTTATTTTTGCAAATCATACATTATAACAAGGAAAAATATTAACACATGAGGGAAATCATTGTGGTGTCCATGAAGATGTAAAAAAATGTAGGCCTAAATCTAGCTTACACATTTACCCAAATTTTTCAGACTAATTGTAGTAATGACGGATCAGACCTGTTTGCCCAATAGTGGCAATACACATATATAAGGACATCTGACAAATTACTTTGTCCGTCAAGAACCAGGAAAAAAAAATCTGAAGGCTGCGAAATCACCTATGAGAACCGCTCCTGGCGAGCGTCTGGTAAATCCGCCATAATAATAACAATCCGCCATGCAACATGCGCACCTGCTCTTAAAGGGTATGTTGGATGACACTCTGATTGGTTTATTTCACGTTACGCCCAAACCACACCTACGAATAATGAAGCTACTTCAGACCAACCACTTTTAAACTTGCATCGGGCGCAAGAGGTATTTATCCCACCGGTAAAATAGCAACAGCGCCCAAGACCCGCCCACAAGTTACTTGCGCTTCGCGCTTGATACTTGCGTTTCAGATCGTTAAAATAGGGCCCTATGTATCACTTGACCTTTACATTATGACTTAATGACTGACCAATCTGGAACAAAAGAATACAAGTCACAAATGTGAGTAAGATGAGTAAAATAACCAAGTTGTATGTTCAATATAAAAGTTACAAAAGTTTATTAAGCCTTCCAGCCAAGCTAATAAAAGCACAGACTAAACACCAAATCTTGCACCTGTTTGTGGTTGCCGTTGGCGTTTCTGCAGGGTTTTTATTCTCCATGCCAGATATCCACTTCCATCTTCTGCATTGTAATAATGCTCCTATGACCAGAACAATACACAGACCTAGTAGGTATACATTACACAACTAAGGAAATAAATACCATATGAATTATAATGTAGATAATCTTCACTCTGCTTCTGCAATATACAGAGTATATCCTCCTCCTGTAAATCAAAAAGATTGAGAGGCAATAGCTACTTACATAACCCAGCTTGCTCCTGGGGTCAGCCAAGTATGGGAATAGGGAGATGATTCCCTTTGCAATATTCTTCCTTCAAACGTTGGGAAGGGCTTGTTCTATACACACAAACTAATTACAACCCATAACATCATAAACATCCATTTACAAATGAATGTATGAACAACCTACCCATGTTCATTTGTCAACTGGGCACGTCTTCTGCCATCTGACAGACTTTTAGTGCGCGTGTATTCGTTTATGACCTTGTCGCCTCCAGGGGTGTTCTTTAGGATATATTCAATCATCTGGAGGGGGGAATGATGTAATATTCAGCAGAGATGAGAAACATTATTTTATAGTTTTATATTTTCACCAATTCAAAACATTATTTATGCATCTTTAACTGCTCTTCACTGATTAACTTTAATAAAGGTTAATCTATACAGGTATACATTAAATTAAAATATCAGTACCTGAAATCTCTGTCTAATCTCTGTTTAAACCGAATTAATTATTCGTTCCTATTTTATTACTTGCTAATTAAATTAGTTAATCTAGTAGATTTTGGTGTCATGAGCTTATTTATGATGGTCACATGTATTAAAAAAATAACAGAAAGAATACTAGGCTTATTTTATAGGCCCATTTTCTTTCTTTTTTTAACAGGGCAAGTATAAATTTGAACCACAGTTGAAAAAATCCCTGATTGTATATGCCAAAAGCTTACAAAGACTTTAGTCATTACCAGGGAGTTATCATGCTTTTAACTTTAGAACAGATATGGATATGGATATGGAGGGAGTTCGGCCAGGCTCAAGTGGATCTGTTTGCGTCTCGAGAGACGTTTCACTGTACAATCTGGTTCTCCCTCACACATCCAGCCCCTCTCGGACTGGATGCGATACAGACGTGGCCGAGGCTATACGTTTGTATGCTTTTCCCCCAATCGCTCTGCTCCCGGGAGTTCTGGAGAGAGTTTGCAGGGACCACCTGCAACCACCACTTAGTGTATTTACTAGTTGCCATATCAACACTATATAGAGAAAACATTGCGCCAAAATTCCGACATCTTTGGAAGATATCACTGAAAATGTATTCAACCATAGCAAATAAGTAAATTTCATATGCTAATTTGTCATCTCTATTTTTATTTTTTATTTTAAATGAGACAAATCTGACATTATGTTAATCTCCAATATGTTATTTAACAGTTGATATGGTTCTTTAATGGTTCGCTAGCAGAAGACACTAGCAGGGTTTAAATACCAGTTGTGCAGGTAGGGCATGTTGTGACACTGTGTTACAATGTGCCTCTAAAACTATGCTATGCTATTCTATTCTATACTTATATATATATATATATATATATATATATATATATATATATATATGAATGGTGTATTGAAAGTATTTGCAATGGTGTAATGAGATAATTTCTATAAAGGGGTGTACCAGACACAGAAATATGCTCTGGCTAGACATGTATGCATGGTATACATGAAGAAATAAATACATAAATAACAAGGAAAAATGCAGAGGTGGTTGAAAGTGAAAATAGCCATACAGTATTGTGACAAAACAAATGTAATCTCAAATATGTGGCAAAGTTCAATGTTTGATCATTTCAAGTGCTCTTTAATTAAATTCATCCTTGTTTTAAGTATAGATGGATGGATGGATTTTGTTTGGTTGTGAGAATGGATGAATGGATGGATGGATGGATGGATGGATGGATGGATGGATGGATGGATGGATGGATGGATGGATGGATGGATGGATGGATGGATGACTGACTGCCTGGGGTAGCGGTTTGTGGGTGGACAGATAAATTAAACCTGTCTGGATCAAAGCTGTAATGTATATAGATGTACACAGTTCTGGTAGGATTTTATGGGATTGAAGTGTCCTCCTCTATATCAAACGCTCACTCCATCCAGCTGAATTCTGCACTGGTCCGTCCAGCTCTCAGCTGTTTCCTTGGTGAGAGACTTTGAAGTCGCGAGGCACTAATTTGTTTTGCCCTGAGCTCAGCCAGACAGAGCTTTCAGAGGTAGAAGTCAATTCAGCAAAGATGTGTTTTACCAAGACAAGGACACGCACAACGTCGTGCTTTTGTCTCTGCGAGAAGCTCATGTGTGCATCCAGACGTGTGCACTGTCATACAATCACAGGTGGACCCATTTCCTCAAGGTGGTCATGTCTGAAACAAGGAGAGAAGCATTATGAGGTGTTTTGAACAGACTGTGATCATGGAAGGATAAATGAATGATGTTCAATGTCATTGGTTCTTGATTGGCTCCATGCATTGAGGCAGCACGTCTGTATGTGTTCACATGTAGGAGAAGATTTTAAAAACTCTTCAGAAACTTGAAATATAATGCACATATCATATGGCAGGGGTGTTCCTGGAGGGCAACTGGGCCTGTCCCAATACCAATGCCAAATTTAGAGGAAAACGCTTAAATGTAAGTTCAATTAAATAGATATTACATATAATTTGGTAGAAAAATGTAAAGTGTTGCACATTTTATCTTCATATTTTGACGGTTAAAATGAACTCTTAGGGTCATAAAAAACAAATATACCCTCTGGTCGTCACTTTTGGTCACTACTGTAGTTGCAAAGTTACTTACATTTATAGGTCGTTTTTTCATGATTATTGAAATATAGTGTTACCCAATTAATAAATTGTTACAAAGGAACTATTTGGATGGACGTGGACATAAAAGTCATGGTGATACTAGTAAAAAAGAAAGAAAGAAAGAAGAAGAGATCAGATGTTCCCTGAGAAACTTTGCGTTCACTCCCAAAACATCTTTGATGGAAATAACAACTATTTTTCCTCCCATCTCATATTTTTCCATCACAAGGGGCTCCATAAAAAAACAAGCAAATAGTGTAAATAAAGTTTTGTAAAAACTTATCCTCCAATTCTAATTAAACACAGCTAAACCATGTAATCAAGGTCTTCAGTTATTATAAAAGGTTTGTTTATAATGGGTTTCATTTTGCAATAATAACCAGATGGATATACATTATCCCGCCATTACATGACTCCTTGCCACATAACTTAATAATACTCAGACACAAAATATTGATTTGAGTTTAAATATTTTATTAGCTCATTAAACCCAAAGCTTCCGTGAAGAAAAACAGTTCTTAACAAGCAGTTTGTGCCTAGACTAACAAACAAGTTTAAACAAGATGGACTTTTAAAAGGATAATATACATATCACTTATTACACAGCTTCTTTTTTTTTTACCACACAAATTATGGCGGGGGCATGAAATATTGATTTGAGAATATTGATTTAAAATATTGTTTTTTAAAATCTTACCTCCTCATTATATCATAATCCATTACAGTGTACTTAACCAATCGTCCTAGCAACAAGATGAACACTTATATTACTTATATAACGCAATATTACTGTATATAAGCCTACTATTAATACTGATGTTTCATTTTATTGCTGAGGCGCAAGATAGCATCAGATAAGGAAACAAGAGACAAACCAAATGTCTCTCGAATCATACCGTCCACGATTCTGCACCAGTACATTCTGACATCTAATGACACAAGAACTTTGTTCTTAACAAAGCTGTTCCCACATTGTCAAAGGCACACGTACAGTGTATAGACGTGTTATCCGCTTGGATTAGTTGGAGGAAAGCTGATATGCTCATGTGGTTTCACATCCGCAAAGCAGCCGAGGTGACAAGTGTATGTAGTGCCAAGGTGTGTAAAAACATGTACAGTTTCACAGTTGCGAACGTTGCATTTCCTCTGCAGTTATTATAAAGTATGAGCAATTCTATAAACCCATGTTTACTTCAATGAACGAATCCATATGGGATTTGAATGACTAGCTAATGCCAACTCCTAATATGTAATACAATTTACCCATAAATAAATAAATAAATATATATATATATATATATATATATATAGGTATGTATGTATATACAAGCCATGTTTCATTTATTTAGCAAGCAAACATGTCCAATAATGTGACTAGTGTGTGTTGTCATGCTGCTCCATCTAAAACGTATGATGGGCTTCCTATATGAATGGAGTGTACAACATTTTAAAATTTTACATTTGAAGTACATAAAAAAAAATGCAATAAGGGAAAAACTACCTTTAAAAATCACATTTTCATAATGTAAAAGGGATCTGTTTCATGGAATGACCCATCTGCGCTGAGGGCACTGTTAGCAATTTCATGTTGAAAAAACTATTTTCTACAGAAAAGAATTTTCATTAAAGAGACATAGCATTTCTTTTGTAACTAATAACAGTTTTAATCCACGTCTAGAAGTGGGTGAGTTGATGTCGAGCAGAATTTTGTTGTGTTTGACACTGCTCTCTGGGAACAATTAGTGGGTTTCTGAAAGCCCAGTTAATTAAGTCTGTTAGTGGGCAGACTGTTGTAGATCTGTGTGTGATTTCAGGTTCAATGAGGACTCAGAGCTTCATCAGGCACACAACCTTTGACCTCCTGCAGTCAAGTGCACTTGTTTGTTCCAGAGTTTTGACTCCAACTGTAGTTTGGCTTGCATCAGAAATTGAAATGAGGCTTTAAACCATATCCAGACAGACCCTGTTCCTAAAATAGCACCCCTCTCTCTCTCAATAAACGACACCTCCCTCCCCTAAATCTCACTGGATATTAATGTGTTTCAGGGACATGTCTGAACCAAAATAAAATTGCATTTATTCTGTCTTTTAAGGTCTGTTTTGTCAGTAAATTGTGAACAACACATATGCAGGCTAGTAGACTTCACATTGAAAGTCAGCATCTGTTGCCATGGTGATTACATCGCACAGCTGTAATGCCCTGCATGAGTTATACAGCAAATACATAAGCACCCCAAGAGCATTTCTATGTAATATATAATGTTATGAACATCATGTGCTCCATTGTACCTTCGAGGGAGAATCTCATGAAACCTGTCAAGAAATATATTTCACGTCAATATCAGAGAAATGAGAAACCATATTGTAATTGCTTAAAGAAAATAAAGTTTATTTTTAGAACTGTAGGATCTCCATTACTATGATTCGAAAAAAAAAATAGAGCAGCAGCAACAACAATAATAGTAGCAATAGAAAAGGAAATCTAGTACACCTTATTATAAAACTCAACCTAAAATTATTTATATACTGTTTATACATGGTATAAATGCACCTAATATGAAGCTGCTCTGATTCTCATTATTATATAGTAATGTAATGTAAAACAGTACAGTGGTGTTCTGAAATGAGGAGGTAAAGTTTTTTATGCTTGTTTTTTTTAAACAAATCAAATGTAAATGAGTGTCCTAGTTACAATTAATGTTGTCACATTTTCCTGGTTAAATAAACAAAGTAAAACAAAAAATGTTTTTACCAAATACCAACTTTCTCATCAAGTTAGTGTTTTGAGCATTTTTACATTTATTCCAAAATAATAACTAAAGGCAGTATCATTTTAAGCTGATTGCTTATTAAACCCCCTTACACCCCCACAGTCATCATGTTTTCAGGCCATTTCAAGTTTTGATGTGATGACTTTGATGTGAAATAAAGCGGTGATATCCAAGTGGCTGAGCTGTTTACTTACTTTTTAATTAGTCTTCCCATTAACGCCATCATTTTCGTCATTCAGACTGATGCACAAAAAAAGAGGCGGGATTTATCACGTGAACCAATTACGTTTATCACATAGCCAATCACAATCAATCCAATCGTAGCATGATGAAGCCATTGTGATTTTCTCCTATTTTTTCTTCCTGCCCCCTTGGAGGAAATGCCCCTGAGTAATAGTAAGTACATGTAATATGAAACAAGGACCCTGTAAAAAAAAGTGGTAACACTTATAGACCTTATGCACCAGAGAAACAAGGGCGCAGCCGTCTTTAGAATATTGTCTTTGAACTTCCGTTTTTGTGGTCGCTCTGCATATTTCTATGGCATTGCTGTCCAGGAGAAATTAGCTTTTGCCGTTCATTCATAAATACGCAAGATCGCTGTGAAAATACAGACCGAAAGACAAAAGACAACGAGCGCAGCGCTGACAAGGGGCGGGGCTACATAAGATCTATATGTTTCATTTGTTATCATTAGTTAATGAGTTAACTAACATGAACTAACCATGAACAATACATTTGTTACTGTATTTGTGAATCTTTGTTAAATGTTAGCTAATAAAAATAGAGCTGTTCATTGTTTTGTCATGTTAGTTCACAGTAAATTAACATTAACAAAGATTGATACATGCTGTAGAATTGCAGTTCATTATTAGTTCATGTTAACTTATGCAGTTTCTGCCACAGAATTAAACATTTTAAAAGATAATTGCGCATTTTTATATCTCAGAATTGTGAGATATTGCAACGCATTCTCATCCTTTGGCGTCATATCTGACACTTTTGACATTTCGTCTAAATCTAACGCGCATGGTACCCTTTAGCGTCAATATAACACGCACAAGAATGGGTAGGTTTAGGTATGGTGTAGGGTTAGGGTTAGACCGCTAGGAGGCGCCTTCTGACCCATTTAAATCTGCGTCTCATTTTGACGCTAAAGGGTACCATGCGCGTTGAATGTAGACGAAATGTCACGAGCGTCAGTATATGACGCCTTGGGATGAGAACGGGCTGGATATTTAGTCACAATTGCATGATATAAAGTAAAAATTGCTTGTCTTAAAGTCAGAATTGCGAGATAAAACCCCACAATTGCAAGATATAGAAACGCATAATTGCGAGAAATTAACTCGCAATTGCGAGTTTATATCTCGCGATTCTGACAACTTTTTTTTTTAGAATTGTGAGATAAAAAGTCGCAATTACCTTTTTGATTTTTGATTCTGTGGTGGAAACAGAATCGATGTATTGTAAAGTGTTACCAATAAAGTGTTGCTCAGTTATATAATACATGGTGTATATATAGCACACAAATATATGTGAGAACAATGGCAATGATAATTTGATGAGAAAATGTACTTAGTGTTAACAGAAATAATGCAACAATATTACATACTAATAAAACAGTCAGAAAACAGTGTTTTTATTCTTCAAACTAAATGAAGTTTCTTACATCTTTCTTTTAATTATAGGGTGAAATGAGACCCTGGCATGTTTTTGTGAAATTCACCCCTCAGAAAAGCAGAAAAGAACAATTCGGTTCATTCAGAACTGCTTAGTTATGTATCTGGAGCAGAGACTGTTTGCTATGGGGGCTTGTAATCGGGAAAGCACAAGAAAGCAAACAATTCATCTCTCATCTCTAATGACAGAGCTCTCTCAGAAACCATCAGCCGTGTCTGGGAAGTCTCTGGATAGCAATGCATCCTCTTGGATTAGAACGCTGACTGATTTAGCCCTGAGCGTCAAACAAGCAGAAGGACAAGATCGTGTCGTAGTGCATGTCACCCAGAGGTGTTTGGAGCGCCTGATATGTCTCTAATGATGCTGTCAAACATAGCATGGGGTGCACTTGTTATGTCACATATGAAACCCTGGCGGGAGACCTTCAACTGTTCCATTTTGTGACCCAAAAGCAACATTGACTCATTTCAATGATTTTGGAGGTCACGTATAGGGTCGATGTTTGCTGTCGTCTTGTAACATATCAAGATTTCCATGTACCGCCGCCCACTTTGACGTTCGGGGAGATGGTTTCTAAATAGCACGCGGGGAATGAAGCACAGTGGCAGTTTGAGCGGCTACTGTCTCTCCACATTCAGCAGATGGTTAGATCCACTTCTGTCGGATTTGGATGAGGGACCGCAGGGCTGGTACTGCTCTGGGACTGATCCATAAATACGAGCGTTTGGCTCTGTTGGCTGGGACATCTATAGCTGTCGTCACGCATAGACACACACGGTCGACACATATTGCCAGCCGTCTGCTTACAGTAGCAGTGAGTGTGTGCCACCTACAGAAACGCTCATCAAGCCCATTTATTTTTCCCTTGAGAATTTATTTTCATGATAATTAAGCAAATTTACCTGTCAAATTGTCTTGTAAGAACTGCATTTGGCAAGATGTTTTTATTAGTTCATTTATTTGGTTAGTTATTTTCCAACCATGCTAAAATTCATGAATGGTAAATTGACATTTTTTGTTTCATATCAATATTCTGTAACATCATTGACTAATTTCTAGTGGATGTTCTTTTGTGAAATATGACCTGTTTTTGTGAGATTCACTCATTTCAGTAGAATATATATGTTGAATAATATTGAAGATATTGAAGAAGCTAAAAAACATCCTGCTATGTTACACTAGTTAAAGTCAACTCAAGTCACCTTCATTTATATAGCGCTTTTAACAATATGGACTGCTTCAAAGCAGCTTTACAGTGATAATAGGAAATAAAGTAAGTAACAGAGATTGTTTTGGCTTTACCGCAGCTTTAGAATAAAGTTATTGTCCAGCTAAAGTTAGTGTTTGATTGATTAATTTCTCTTGCAAAGATTAGTTATTAACTTACACAACACCGTTCTAACAGAAAACATTTAATGTGTTCTGGCCATTAATGTGTACGACAACAGTGTTTGGTTAAACAGAAAGTGCATAACATTACAAATTGGTTACGAAATAGCATAAATAATACCTGGCATTAAATATTATGTCATCATTTATTATTTATAAAGTAACTTCATGTAACATGTTACATCCCGGACGAGCCCCCAATTTCATGTTACGCCCCGTCTAGGGGAAAGGGTGCAACATGAAAGACTCGGAAAATTGAACAATGATCAAATTTGAACAATGATACATTTATTGACTTAATTTGGGACTTTTGAAAAAGAAAAGAAAAGAAAAGAAAAGAAAAATACACAAACCTAACTCCCTATTCAAAAAAAGAGATAAAAACAGTTTACAATAAACAGAAATGGAGTCAGACTCCCTACTTTACCAAATACTCAGTATTTACAATATACAGTAGTCATCATTTGAAGTGGATCAAAACCTTTCATCAAAGTTTTTGAACAAAACACGTTCTTGTCTTAGGACAACTTTGACAACTTTGTGGACAACTTTTTTGATCCACTTCAAATGTTGACTCAATTTACAACCAGGCAAACAAACTGAAAAGGGCAGACCAAATCAGCATCTGAAAACAAGCAAAGGGGTCAAATATACCAACAAAGTTCTTTAGGTACAAACAATGTTTAATTTCAAACAAACAAGCAATACTCACAATCTCTGAAATAAATTCTTAACACAGTCAAACTCTCCTAAAACATACACACAAGCTCTGCACTATACAATCACAAACTCTCTCTGCTCAAAACACAAGATCTCTCTCTCTTTAGAGGAAGTGATGACGTGCCTTTTAAAGTATTGTGCACCAATCAGGACATAGCATCAATCAGCCTGCTGGAACTCACAAAACAACAGAGATATAACAAAACACAAACCATAGGCTCGGAAAACATGTAAAAAGGACACTGTAACAAAGTTTTACACAAATGTTCAATAACAACAGACAAGAACAGTTGTACCAGAAACATTTTGCATTAACATATTTATGAATAATACGGCACACATACAGGCCTAAATGCTTATGTAAATGCAGTGTAGCTTGAGCTAAATAAAGGCATCTGCTACTGACATATGACAAGACCTGTCAAGAAAAAACACAATTAAACTATGATAAAATGTCATCAAATTGTACTATATTTTAAGTCATCTTACCCTTGACCCTGGCACCAAAATTCTCATTTATGATTCCTATAGCTTTTGACAACATCTTACCCTTGACCCTGGCACCAAAATTCTCATTTATGATTCCTATAGCTTTTGACAACATCGTCTCATAACCAATTTTGAAAGAGTTTGAATATAAGGAAGTATTCATAATGATTTTATTATCGTTTTGCTAATCATTCAGAGAACCTGGAAATATAGCAAATGACTCATGCTTTTATGTTCTTTTCACTTTATAGCCTCCTTAACCATTCAATGTTATTGTATGGAAAAGAATGTTGAGAAGACAGCACATCTTTAGACATGTCTGTTCTGACTGACAATCAGTATGCCATTCTTTATTGCTCTAGTGATGAGTGTATAGAAGGCACGAATCGTTCTAAAAAAGTAGCACTTTAGAGAATTCTGCCAAATTAGCATGAAAAGTGCAGCACAACACAATTCAAAGAAATGACTCAGCAGGGTCGAGTTAGAGCAGTGCAAGTTTCCACAAAGATCACAGCTGAATCTGTGGGGTATAACAAGGCCCCATTGGTTTAGTATGTCGTTTTCAGGCAGGTGGGGAGGGTTAAAGAGTTCAAACATATTTTAGCTAAATCAATCAAGTTAGTTGGTGTTGGAGAGCCATACTTTACTTAACATAGATAGAATGAATAACCGTCTTCCATAAATATCACTAAAAGGGTCTTACAAGATCTACAAGTAAATTAACTCTGGTTCCATCCATTGCCCATTAGTGCTGCTGGGTCACGCATCGTCATATCATGAAGACGGCATATCACGCAGACCGCCGAGAAATGCAAATCTGCTATCTAACAAGCTCTATTAGTATTCGTGGCCAGTATAGGCGACTCAATCTAAAGCTCAAACATAAGGGATCATATTAAACAGATGAGATGTTTGAAATTAAACCATGTGAGATGATATTCACTTTCCCTTCATAATTGGCATTATTGAATCATAATGAACATCTTGTAGGCATTGAAATGCAAATGCATAACGAGATTTAGACTGAAGAAAAACGTTGCATTTATTCAGACCTTCGCAACAACAATTGAACATGTTCGTTCGGCACAGGACAAAGTAAGGGCAAAAGTAATTCTATAGCCTTGACACACGTCCCGTTTTAAGTGGCGTCTCGGAGGGGCATTCATTAACCAGAAAATCTGTCCCAGCTGCTTAACTACTGCTGGCTATTTGCGCTATAACAATTTTCTGCCGTTTCCTGTAAAGGTCACAAACAACATCTGCCACAGAAAACAATGTCCGTCTAGACTGAAATGCCACCGGAGACTTAGAAAAGAAATAAATCGCTGTGATTAACTCTGGATGAGTTTTAAAGAGTGCTTAGTGAATAAAGTCAACATAAACTTCAGCTTTGAAGTTAATAATATGTAACAGTATGGGAGAGCACAGTAAGTGTCAATGGGTAAGCTGTGTCACCTCACACATCCTGATTTTGCAGAATTAGACTTGTTCCTGTGCAAACATATTTTGTTGATCCTTTAACAACATTCATGTCCGAAATTTTTTATCTTAACCATATCCCAACCCCTACCCCTACACCTACGCCTTACCCCTACCATCAACACCTAACCCATACGTTATCCCTAAAACCGTTAGGAGAATAACACTGATATAGAAGAACCTAAACCTGGTTGTAAGCCTAAACTTGACATAAACTGTAAACTTGTCCCTCAAATCTGATTGGTTGATTGAAATGTTGTTCCAAAGATGTTGATCCAGGCACATGTTGCATCATCATTGCACTATTGTTTAACATATTTATTGGAGAATATCTTCTTTTTTGACTTTGTTTTCTTTTCTGGTTCTTTTGCATGTGGCACAACAAAAGACTTGACCAAAAAATGACACACCTCTTGATGGAAATAAGTGTTGTGATGTTATTTCCATCAAGAGGTGCATCAATTTTTGGTCAAGATCTTGTATTGACAACGCAAGAGTCAAGCACTCTGTAAAGTCTCCTCCAGCACATCCCAAAGATTTTCAATGAATTTAATGTCTGGACTCAGAGGTGCCAGTTCATGTGTGAAAATTATTCTTCATGTAATTCTCCAAACCATTCTTTCACAATTTGAGCCTGATGAATCTTGACATTGTCATCCTGAAATATGGCATGTGTGTTTTCTAGAGATGCACCGATTAACCGGCGCGTGACCGGAACCGGACGATTTAAAAAAAAAAAGGATTTAAAAGTGCCCAAAATGCACAGAATTTTGTAATCGGTGCATCTCTAGTGTTTTCCTATATGCTTGTTTAAGAAATGAAAAGCTACACACTCCATCCTTTAGGGTTAGGATAACTGTTACCAAAACATGCTATAAACATAATAATCACTGCAATAATGACAAAATCATATTCTCTTCTACAGCTTTTATGCTTAGACTATAAATTTAGGTGTTGTTACAATGTCATTACACAAATAAGTACTGAGTAATATTACAGTTTTTCTCAGTCGCTTTGGCACATTTCTCGAATCATCCTCGAAATTTGCAAAACAGTAACTGCATTTCTCAAAACAATTCGTACAAATAGCAAAACACCATGGATTACCTGCAAAAGCCAGCTCAAAATCCTTAGTTCATCTCTCAAGAGTAAATATCTGTGTCAATGAACATGTCAGTGCCATCAGAATGACAAGTCCTTGTGTCATTGTGTATGGATAAGATTGCTTAGTCATGTTGTCAATATAACAGTGTACTCTGGAGGGATGTTCTGATGTAAACTATGGCTATAGTGTTGATGGCAATTATTGTAAATTGTAGGTTACACCTTAGTGTATGTGGGAGTTTGATAGCAAGAGACTGGACAAGATTCCCATTTACGCTTTTACTGTTTGTACTGTAATATGTTGACAGAACATGTCATTGTGATACAGAAAGGAAAAGACAGCACTGCATATCACAAAGAAAAGAAAAAAAAGTGAACAGGACAGATTTAAAAAAAAAAATCGAATGGAAATGTATAGAAATATGCTTGGCATATTATGACAACTTGTTCAACCATTTTGCATGTAAAGACTTATGCAATGAACTAATGCCTGAATGTTGTAGGGCGTGAGACTATTCAACAGAGATCCATTATAATACATTTTGATCAACATGACATTTGATAATGCAATTGATAATGTAGGAAACAGCAGAGAATTGTACATAATCGTTTGCTTGGATGTACCAAAGCATTTGCAACTTGTTCAAAGAAATGAGAAACTGCTTTTTTGATGTGCACAAGTGACACAATGATGTGAAGATTGAACAGGTGGTTTTGAGAATTTAAATTCTGATCTGAGAAATGTACGTCTTTGTTACACTGTAATTACATTTAAGTACTGAATAATATTAAGTAACTACATATACAGTACTCACTACAGGATTAGGATTTGGTTTGGTTTAGGGTTAGTTGCATTGCAATTATGCATATTTGCAATTATGCATTATGCTTATTTTACCACTAAAATAAGGTGTTACCACAGTTGGTTGTAAGCAAAATTAACTGTTATTACTATAGTAAGTACAAGTAACATGCAACTATGTCACCTAAGAATGATAAAAGTGTTACCACATTTATAATTTTAGCTAATGTTAATCTCGATTTTACAAATAACTGTGAACTAAGATACATATTTTTTTATTACTAACACTAACAAAGGTTGTTAAATGTTGTAAAACTGTACTGGTCATTGTTAGTTAATGTTAGTTAATCCATTAAAAGTTAACACCTTTTCATGTTTAAAGTTGGGTTTGAGTTCTCTTGAGTGAGAACAGGAGAAGGTCCTGTTTCATTTCAGCTCAGGATGTCTGGGTCATCACACGTCAGCGTCTGCTCTCTGTCCATTAATCACTGCAGTTTGACTTGTGCGAGTGCTGTTAGCTTAGCCAACTTAAACACAGAGATTAAAAAAAATGTCCCTTAGGACGACTTAAACGAAAACCTGCTGACAAAAGGACATTTTTACAAGGTAACTAAATGATTCTAAAAATCCATACTTTGTGACCCCTGATCTTATCAATGCATTCTGACATTTATCACAGGCGGGACCAAGTGGCACTTTTGTAGATGAGAACATCCATATTCATTTTCATTTATATATCGACAGCCAGCAATGACATCATTTTGACTTAACAAGAGATTTGATTCTTCCAAATGCACATAAAGTTACAGGCAATAGAGTAGCCTTTCCACTTGTTGAATTACACTGAAAAAGTCCTCTTACTAACAGTGTCGGGTGTCTAGGCCGTGATTGTGCCAAATGGGACATGTTCCTGGATCAGCACACTTGGTTGGTTCAATAAACAAGCTTTCAATAAAAAATAAATAAAGCCCCAATCATTAACTGCCATTTAAATGGAATAGAAATTATAAAAATGTACAACTACATTGTCTAATTTACTATTTAGATTTTAAAGGGCACCTATTATGCAAAATTCACTTTTACATGGTGTTTGAACATAAATATGTGTTGGCAGTGTGTGAGCAAAACCACCCTAGAATGATAAAAATCCACCCAGTGTTTTTTTTACAATCTCAATAAATCATAAGCACTGTCTCAGAACGAGCTGTTCTAAGATTCAGCTCAATGTGACGTAGAATTGAGCAAGCCCCACCGACGTGGTTTGATTGACAGTGTGGTTGTGGCATAGACCCCGCCCTCGGTGATCTGTACACCATCCTCCATTGTTTCAACGACAGCCGGTAATGTCTCCTAAGAAAGTGTTCTGTTGTGGGATGTAATAATGTACATAGTAGTTTTCACTTACTTCCGACGTCAGAGCCACTGAAAACGCAGTGGATGTATTTTATTTACGAAGGAAAGGCGCCACTTAAACTTCCAAAATACGTTTATGTTTGTGCGAATCATTTTCTGACTCACTGTTTTGTGAATGAGGGTCAATTCAAAGCTGGTCTTGCTTCAAAGTTAATCCTCAAGTGTGGATCGTTGCCTACTGTTCGCGATCCAACGTCACCTCCAGAAGTAAGTGTATTTTATGATTTTTTAGCAAATAGTCATTTCAATCGATGTCAGCCAATTCAACAACAAATGCATCTAAAGTTGTTGTCGTCGTAGGATGTCCGTGTATATAATTTAAACCTTGTTTGTATAGTGTGTAACCACACGTTTAGAAATATATATATTTTTAAGATATTGTATTAAAAACTGCATATCTTTTTTTGTTCTGTAGTCACATTTAAGCACCTGTACGACAAGTAATGTAAACATGACAACAACAGGTCCCTCGCATAAATGTAATTTAGTTTGTACGTAGCAAACGTTATCACAGTATTTGTGTTTGTAGTTTCAAAAAATTGCGCCAACGTTATCACAGTTTGTGTGTGTGTGTGTGTGTGTGTGTGTGTGTGTGTGTGTGTTGCACATCCATAATTGCGATTAAAAATCTATAAGTACATAAATGTATCAAATAACCATTCCGAGACGTCCTGGTCCATTCTCATTTCTGTTTCTTCTTGCGGAGTCTCTTCATCATCTGGGTCTGATGATTCCGTTTCAAACATGTACGGCTGAGTGCAATACAAAACAGCGGGTCTCTCACTCTCAGTGCTTCTACCGACTTTATTGTATGCAAGTTACACCCTCATCCAAAGGCAGGGCGGGGATATGCAGCTCATTTACATATAAGATTCTGTAAACAGAAAACCCATGTATTTGTCATTTCTGAATTGGCTTATTGTTTAAAGGGGGGGTGAAACACTCAATTTCAGTCAATCTCATGTTAATCTTGAGTACCTATAGAGTAGTATTGCATCCTACATATCTCCAAAAAGTCTTTAGTTTTAATATATTTATAAAAGAAAGATAGGCTGTACCGAGTCTTTCCAGAAAAAACAAGCGGGTGGAGCCAAATAATCACGAGCACGCAAAGCTTTTGCGTTGAGAGCGTCTGGAAGCTGTGACATCCCAAAACATTAGACGATCTGCAAATCCGGCGTCGAACTGGGCCTTGTTCATAAAACAATCATCGTCGAAATGCAGGGAACAAACAAGAACACTTGCTCAAATCCGTTGATGCTCTGGAAAAACAATCTCCATCCACTGGTCCCTTAACGCTGGGTTCTTTGGGAATCTGTGCGGGGTTGTCTTGCCCTGGCAACCAAAAACACACTTCTTTGGTGACATTCTTTATTGCAGCGCACCCGATGACTTCCATAAAGCCGAGCACAGCGCTTTGATGGGCATAATGTTTTCAGTCTCTCGCTCTAGGGCTAGGCTACAGGTGTGCGCACGCCCTTCCGGGAGAAGTGCTCTTATAGGACCCGTATAAGAAAATTCCGGCGCATCTGACGTCACACACGCCCATACTCGAAAAAAACTTTCCGAAACTTGTGACAAATCAGAAGGAGTATTTTTGGCACAGAAATACTCCATCAAACGTACAACTTAATTTTTTAAACTTTGTCCATGTTTAGCATGGGGATCCAACTCTTTAACAGTGTACAAAAACTCACTATGCATGAAATAGCATTTCACTTTCTTACTTAAAAAGTTTTTGAAAAACACCCCTGAAAAATAGGTGAATCTCCACATAACACCGACAGTCGCGATCATTAATATGAACTCTCAAAAAATTTGCATATGCCAGCCCATGTTTAATGACAGTAGGAACTGTGCAGCCGAAGCATGGCAGTTGATCAGTGTTTGGATGTACAAATGAACACAAAGGTATTTAGTTCCTTCATCCGAGCCTCTGAAGAAACAATGGGTTCATTTTATTTTCTCTGGAAATTTCCAAACATTTCACCGACGAGACTGTTTCCTCAACTTGGGCCAATACAGAGCTGGCCTGGATGAACGTCTGAAAATATATCGATCGAGCTACCAAGCAACACTTTCTGATGTGTAATTGTTCAAGTTCAGACAGGTAATCTTTCTCTCAAAATCGTTCAATACTGTATTTACATCATCGTGTTTGCATTGGTGAAAGCATGAGAGAGAGTGCAGAAACTGCGTTGCAATGATAAGATCTTTATTCTCGCGATCAACACACTGTCATCTGTTTGCTCAATGCTCATCACGGCAACATTTTATGTGATGGGAATAGATCTAAATACTTTAAAAACATCTCACGATTCGTTAATCTCGATAGCTGTAATAGTAAAAACATATAATATCTGTAGTAAAAGTATTCAAGAGAGTTTCACATGTAATACGTAGCTATTTCATATGCAAGCATGTCAGCCAATCACAGCAGAGGCCGGTTACACACAGCAGACACGCCCCTTGAAACAGAGCTTTCAAATCAGAGGCTAAAATCATGCTAGGAAAAATGCCTTTTATTTCTAAATTATGACTATTTTTTATCTAAAAAACATACTACCATTGTAAGGGCAACCCAGAAAACATTATACAATAAAAATAAAAACCATTCTAGGGCACCTTTAAAGTGTTATCAGATATTAGGCATCCAGTCTATTAATAGGCTACTCTAATGTGAGTTGACATGTAGTTAGATACTTATAGTTAGTAGAATGTCTGAAGTAGACCATCAAAATAAAGTGTTACCCATAGGATTTTATCTCTATGTGTTAATTGGGATGGGAGGGGTATGGGGGGGATTGCACATATTGACACATTTAGATTTGCACAATAATGAATACTGCTTTTACGTGGCTTGATGACAACCTTTTATGATTTTCAATATTGACCTATGGCAACTAAATCAACTAAATCGAAAAATATTCAAACTAAGCACTTGATTCAGGTCACCAGTTAACAACCTTCAATTTTAGAGACATTTCTTGAATAGTTGTTAAGCCATGTGCTTGAAAGGTGTATTAACCCTAGGACATTAACCTTCTGAACTGTTGCCCTTTTACTGGAATAGCTGCCAACTTCTGCAGTTCCACCAGATCTACAGCATTGAGTGCAACTCTGTTAATGATGCAGTTCATAATCCGAAGCATAATCCCTCAGGGTGACCATCATGGAAAATGCATAGATCCATCACAGGCAGGCGCAGAACCAGCTGCACATCTTGATGATGGATTATTTGCGATGGATTATTTGTGCGTTATATCTTTGGGTTCTCCCTAGACGCCTATTCTCAGCCCACATCTTTTCCGCTTTAAACCAAGCAATGCTTCTCACTAAAACAGGATTAATATTAATCATTTCTGCTAACGAGGCAGGCCGAATAATGAAGGCCAAAAGGCGCTGTGATTCACCGCAAGGTTTTTTTTTCTTCTTGCGAGCAGTACCCAGCTCAGCCTGGTGACGAAAGGGAAGCTACAGTAGTGTCACACAGATGTCATGGTGGGCAAAACAGGGCAATCTGATGAAACATGGAGGAAACAGCCAGGCAGAGCTAACAGGCCTAACCAAATGTTTCCAGGCGAACAACAAATAGCAGATGCAGGGAAGCTTTGATAGTTATTGCACCATGGAAGCATGAGGCTGGAAAGGAATGCACTGCCTGAGCAAAAATAAACCAAACTTTTTCATTTTCTTTCTGTGAAAGAGTGAGTGGTGTTTCCCAGTAGCATTTGCTACACGGGGGATATACTCTACAGAGAGCACTGCAACTGTATGTGGTTGCTCAGGTTTTCTTAATGACCCATTGCCATGCAATTGTTATAATGTTGCTAGGGAGTTGCTAGAGTGTTTGGAATGGTTTTTAGTCTTGCAGTCAATGGTGCAATGTAGAGTTGTCAATTTTTTTTTAAATGTGACGCTTTGAGTGCTGTTGAGCGGAAGCGTAAAGACCTCTGATTGGCCATTGTAATCACGCACTCATCAAAAATGCCAACCCAATCTCACGGTAATTCGTACGTATTTTACGAGGTGGCTAATTCGTACGAATTCATACGACCTCACTCGTATGAATTCGTAACATTTCTGCTAAACCGTACATATTTTACGAGGTACCTAATTTGTATGAATTTTAACTAATGACCTACCCCTGACCCCCTCCCCTATACCTACCCATCACTGGTGTTTAGACAAATGTACGAGTGAAGTCGTACGAATTCGTACAAATTAGCCACATCGTAGTCACTTGTGCGAATCCGTACAAATTGGTCATGAGATAGCGTTGGATATGTCTGTGATTGGCTACAATGATCAGCGCTTCAAAAACATGTTGTAAATTTACATCAATGACGCTCTTCACCGAGCGCTTTCACAGATACAGACGGCAGCGTTTGAAAGCAGGCGGCTTGTGCTTTCAAACGCTCCTGCTTTTTAAAACACTTTCAAACACTTCTGTGTGCTCTCAAACGCTCCCGTGCGTTGATCAATGTAGCAAATCACAGACATATCCGATGAGCGTTTGAACACAATGGCCAATCAGATGTGTTTACGATTCCGCTCATCATTCATTCATTCATTCATTCATTCATTCCACTCATCAAAGCGTCACAATTAAAAAATTTCAGTACCGACTTGGTACCGAAGTCAGTACTTTTTGACAACTCCAATGCAATAGTAAATAGCCAAATTTTCTTAAACTCCCGGGCAGTCCACACTAACAACTTCGGATGTAACTAAAGGCCGGATCACACAGAAGATGTTTTGCTGTTAAAAAACTCAAGACGCAGGTCAGTGGAATGAAAAAAAGAGCACTTTTTTAAAAAAGTTGGACTTTTAGAATGCCTTATAATGCGCCTTTAGAGGTGGACGAACGCTAACTCTGTGCATAATTTGGTTGCACCATTTGATTTTATTGCAGAACTTAGCTAACATGTTGCAATCAGCTCTCTGCAAGTTAAAGGGTTAGTTCACCCAAAAATGAACTATTAATTCGAATTGGCCATTCAAACAAAAATATCTTAATTCGTGTTCCGAAGATGAACAAAAGTATTACGGGGTTGGAACAACATGAGGGTGAGTAATTACTGACAGAATTAAAATTTTTGGGTGGACTAACCCTTTAATGTGTAGTGACATAATAATATAATATAAACAGCAGTATGTTGACAAGTCGTGTGTGGCGAGCAGGATGAGGCCGAGGGCCGTGAGAGATACGAGACGTGACGGATACGAGACGGAGGAGTTACCGCATCAAATTTAAAAAGTGTTTGGAGTTTGTACAACTCTCTAACCCTAACTATGAGTAATAATAATAGTCATACTATTATTAGGACTGTACATTCTCTTCAGGCCGCAATGGTCCACATATACAAAAGGTAATTATGCTCCTGACGTGAACAGCACTTATGTCTCAATCGCAGAACACGTCAGCGCTCAGATGATTCTGCCGCAGTCTGCTGAGTAACAGATATATGACCAGAGCTGATAGAGGACATATAGTCCAAGGACAGATGAGCAAGGGCCTGTTGAAATTGATTCAGAGCTGGAATGTCAGCATTTGTCTCTGCGAGTCTGTCCTGCTCAATCATTTCTGTGAAAACAACCTTCAGAGGATATATATATGTATTTGATCTCGCAGACCCAAGAGCAACGACCATTAGAAACTGTAATATGATGCTCTTGGTCTGGGAATGATGCAAGGTCAGAATCGAAAGCTAAGTGAGTTTATGCTACTGAACTAAGAACTCATAATTCAGATGCAGTCAAACTCACATAGGCTTTAAAGCAATAGTTAACTGAGAACATGACAGTTCTTTTATGTTGTACTCACTCTTATGTAATTCTAAACCTGTGTTTCTGTTAAACTTGTAGAAGGTTGAAGTTTCTTTTTTTCACACAATGAAAGTAAATGGGGAAAGATCCTGACAAGCTCAAAACATGACAGGAAAATGTATTTTAAGACGGGAGTTGTGCTATATTCCATTTTAAAATGGACCCACATTAAAGTTATCATTTACTTATAGTTTCCCCATCTGACAGAGCTCACACAAACAAACAAACAAACACACACACACACACACACACACACAAACACACACACACACGCCCGCGTGCACACACACACACACACACAAAACATGCTTGTGGTCAAACAAAAGCCATCTTTAGATGCTTTGCACCAGTTTGATTTATGTTCACTTGACCAGTGATGGTGTTTCAAAATATGAATATTCTCATCTGCAAATGAGAACTGTGGATTCAGAAGACCTGGATTATATATGTGACTTGACAAAATGTATAGGGATACATTTTTCGATAATTGAGCCTCTTTGTTTTTTTATTTTTATTTTTTTATTCATTCATTAATTTATTTTTATTTTGCTTTAGTAGACCAAGATTTATTTTAAATCATGAAAAAGCATGAAATGACAAACCTAATATATGAACAGCCAACCGGATCTCTCGTATTTTACGAGGTGGCTAATTTGTACGAATTCATACGACCTCACTCGTACGAAATCTTACGATTTTTGCTAAACAGAACATATTTTACGAGTTGCCCAATTCGTACTAATTCACACAAATTAGCCTCTTTATACAGTACTCACTCTTACAAATTGGTCGTGAGATAGCGTTAGAACAGCCTACTATAGAAATACGACTTTTTGAGCGAAATTTTGTGGGCAAAAATTTTCATTTCCATTGTCTATTGTCAATAGTGTAACGATGTAAGTGTTTTTCAAAATGTCAGTTTGTGATGTCATAATGGCTTTTGGATTCCTGAAGATTTTTTCATCCATTTTTTAATATTTTTTTATTATCAATGTAGTGCTACAAAAGGTAGATATGTGTTCTGCAAATTCATCAGAACTGAAAAACAGACATGATGTGAATTAGATGTGGAATCAAAGCATATGGGTAATTGGTAATAATCATCCGTTTCATTTCTAGAGCTGTAATATGTGCAGTATTGTAGATGGCTTTTACATGGCTGTCACTGGGTGGTAAGAAATCATCAGTAATCACATTAGCTGGCATATTTTGTGTTTTTCCCAGGGCATTCTTGCTCCATAGCTTTTAGAAACCATCTAATATATGAGAAAAATGTTGAACAGCATAATGACCTTAACCAGTATATCAGTACTTGAAAGGGAATAGAAGCTAGAGTGTTGAAATCATAGTGAATTATATCTCTGCATTTATTGAATAAGTAAAACCCTGAAACTGTAAAACTATTACGGAGTAAAATGGAGTTTTAGCTTATATAGTTCTAAATAAGCTTCTTTAAAAAAAAGTGGGAATTTAATGCTGACATGTGTAGCGTCTGGACCAATCAGACACACACTAATTATTCATTATATTTAATGAACAATCCAGTAAACTCGCTCTCCCAACAAAGGTCTATGAAACTCCCCCTCGAAACTAACATCCCAAATGAAACTAACACACTGGCAGAACCTGATGTCCTGTTACAGGACACCGTAGACTGATAAGGAGACTTTTACGAACTCAAAAGGAGAGTGCTGGCTCTCTCTGAATCCTAACTGAGGAGGAGAAATGAACCCTGTCAATCCTATATTCTATTTATCCACTTGAAAATTGTAAAAACATGTATCTAATTTTTCCATTTTATGTGGTTTAGCCTATGTTTTCTTGTAAACTCTAATGGGTAATGTTTCAAACTTTGGAAACTATGGTTAGCCAAAATCATGTGTACCATGTTTGGTCTCTATAAATTGGTACTTTGAAGATCGAAATGATCATGTACATGATATGCCGATAGCTGCACAACATATTAGCATTCCAAGAATCTTCCCTAGTTTCTTCACCAGAAACCAATCCAGCTGCACATGCAAATGAGCACGCTTAGGACAAAGACTCATAAATTAACCAGAGTAACTTTCCCGCTCAGAAATTTCACCTTTCTTATTGGTCGAGTCAACCCTTAGGAGTTGGACCTTTCTCAGACTTTAAATGGCATGCACACAAGCCCTTCCCTCGCTTGTTTTGCTGAACTTCACGGCTGCTTCCTTCAGGTGGGTGTCGGTGGGACCCCCTCCCCCAAACGGCCCATGGCCCCTGCAGGCTGTGACCACAGCTAGGTCTTGACTCACAACCAGCCATGGACTCATTCAGGAGAGAGAGACCACAACAGAACCAAGGACAATCTCAGGAGTTCCTTCTCCTGGGTGCTCTGCGTGGCCTCTCCGGCCCAGGGCCGGCAAGCAGGCCTCAGCTCACAAACAGCCATGCTCTCATGGAGAGAGAGAACTTTCAACCAACTTCCACATTTGACACTCACGGAACCATCAACGACTTTTCAACAACTTCAAGAATTGTACCCACAACAAAAATGGGTCCCACTTTATATTAAGTGGCGTTAAGTACTATGTAATTACATAGAAAAATAAGTATATATGTACTTATTGTGTTCAGGTTGTATTGTAAAACACTTTTGCTGCTATTGAGATGTGATACTGGTAAGGTTAGGGACAGGTGTGGTGGTATGGGTCGATTTAAGGGTAGGTTAAGGTGTAAGGGAAGGGTCAACTGTGTAATTACAAATGTGATTACATCAATTAATTACAGTTGTAATTACATGCAGGTATTTTCAAAATATAAGTACAATGTAAAAACATGTATGTACATAGTAAGTCCATTGTATCAAAGTAGTAACTTCAATGTAAGTACATAGTACTTAAAGCCACTTAATATAAAGTGGGACCCAAAAATGCAAGGTATCAATTTGAATGAAGTGCGCTGAAAATAGATAAGCTGATGGTTCTTTTCATAGTTTAAATGGATCTTCTCCATAGTTCAATTTCTGGCTTCCAATTTCATTCTATCACCCTTTTACCTATACGTGTATTTTAACATACATGTATGTTTGTTTAGTTGAGTTATGTTTGTGATTTAGTTAATAAAACTTGTGCACAATATGTATTTGGTTCTGATTCACTGCTTGCAAACAAAGTCTATTTTACGATTTTGATCTTGTTACATGCTCTAACCGCTGTACATGCTAAGAAATAATTATTTTTCTGTGGCAATAGAAGATACCCTTTTCTTAGAATAAATTAATAATCAAAAGAGTTCATTGGACGAACTGATTGTAATATTAATTTAGCTACATCAAGTTAATCCAATTAACTGACCCAAATATTCATAACAAGTTATTATTGATTATTAATATTTCATAGAGCTAATTTGTTACACAAGACTACTTTTTAAATTTACATTTTAAATATGCGCCACTGCTGTTCTTTGAGGTCAGATGGATAATCAGATATTGAAATAAATATATAAATAAATAAATGCGGGGGAAAAAAGGTGTATTAAAACATTGACATAGTGAAATTTGTTGGAATTTCAAATATTTAGTAACTTATGGAACATGGAACCGATATAATTAATATAATACATAACATAATAAATAAATAAAGATACAATCTTTTAACATAGTCCAAAACATACATACTGTCATTTACATACATTATACATTTCAGCCTTTACTTTTGTAGTATTTGATTGTAACAGTAATTTTGTGTTCATTGCAGACAAATTATTAGTTCTTAAATACTTTTTTTATTGCTTGATTTGCAGTGTTTGTTTTCCTGTAGAAAGCAGCGATCTTCCACTAATCTACTAATCTATATTTTTCATGTTATCACCATGAATGAAACTGAGAAATGTAGATCTTCTTTAAAGCGAATCGTACATAAAATGTTGCTATTTTAAATAAACTACAACTTTGCTAATTTAGTCAAATACATTTAAAAATTAGGCCTACCATAACGACCCTATCCCCCCAAAACTGCATAACTGTAGAGTAAAAACATTAATATAAAACAGCGCATGAGGTTTAAAGTAAAAATAACTCATTAACTCAAAGATAGCAATTTCAAATTAGCGAAAGTTACTAGTATCGTTAACTACTTATTACTACTAATATCGTTAACTACTATTACATTAAATAAACTGTTCATTACATAGCATTACCTTTGTCTTTATCCCCATTTTCTTCCACTTCTCCTCTTCTTTTTCTTTGCTGGTTACCAGGAGGCTTAAATTGTTTTGACATTGTATGCTATCTGGCTATAATGCTAATATTAAGTGATTAATAAAAGATTGATGCATCGCGTGATTTTTTTCCCCAAACCACTTCAGCGGAAATCCTGCCCTGCAGCTAATTCTAAAGTTTTCATTGGTCATGTCAATCACTGTACAGATTGCCTACACCCAACCCTGATCCCTAAACCTACCCGTCACTATAACCTAAACCAATGAAATTGGCTGCAGGGCGGGATTTCCGCTGAAGTGGTTTGGAAAAAAAAAAATCACGCTGATGCATCAGACCGGGGTAAATCAGGTGACTAAGCTTTGTAGATGTTTTTGTGAATTAATAGTATCTGATAGCACACATACATCTTGGAGATGTCTACTTGATGTGCTTATTTACATCTGGAAGACATTTTTTTTTATGTTTAATGTTTTAATGTTTTTGATGTTTAGAAAACGTCTTTAAGATGTTTATGATTCAGAATGTAAAACTGACATCTTAAAGACGTCTATCAGATGTTAGTAAAAAGCAGATGCTTTCCAGATGAAGTGATCTTTAACAGCCATCTTGCGGACAAACGTGTGCTATCTGTTTAATATTAAAATAGTATTAGTAAAAAGATAAAAAACCTTCACTCTATCAGCTCGGCATTCATCCTGTGTTGATAAAGTCCATATCCCATCACTTTTCCAGGTTCTCATTTTATGGCACATCACAGATGCAGGCGCCATGGTGATTTGAATGTGTTTTTAATTCATGTGAATGGCCTGGCAGAGCTTCTGCGGCCGTTAATTACCTGCCACTGTGAACATCAGTCAGTCTAATGAGAGGAACTCCCGCCCTGCATGCAGAACGCATATTAAGACTCTAATCAGCAAACCTGCAGCACGAGACCACAGGGACCTGACTGCTTCCTACCCCATATAAAAACAGTCAAAATGATGGTGATTTTGAAAACATGGGTTTGAAATGGCTTTAATGAGGGTACAGCATGGATCTGAGATTTTTAAGGGTGATACAGGGCAAGACAAGTCTGATCGAAGTCTCTGATTAAAGTTAATTTTGTGAAATTGGCTTTATCCAATTCACTCATCTCTCACATAAACACACACAAAAATAATATATTGATAATACATGCTTGTTTTTCATTTTTTGATTTTCTTCACATCAAGGTCCTGATCACCCTATCTATATTGTTCCTTACAAATAAAATAAAAACACTCATTGAATTTAACTTCAAGAAATATATGTGTTCTTGTACTTGTGACGCATGATTCTTTTGAAAAATATCATCATTATTCCAATTTACATTAGTCACACTGTAAATGATTTGTTTTCACAGTAATATTAATGTATTCTCAACAGTTTCCTACTGTATATAGCTGTTTACAGTGTGTTACTGTAGATTTTAAATGCAACGCAATACAGTACTACATGACTGTGAAAAACCACACACAACAAAGTTAAACAAACCAAAAATAAAACAAACTCAACAAATGATAATCATATATATTTATATATATAGTATTTATTTACACATTTTTCTATTTACATATCTTTGAAAAACATGATAATTCTGTACAAAGCTATTTAATTAGAGATCATTTCATTCACACCTCTTTTAAAATCCATTCTGACATTTCTGTAGGTTGAAGTCAAGAAACTTGGTATCCAGAAAATCTCCCAGCAACCCCACGTAGCTTGAACTCCATGTTGTCCAGGCACTGAATGTCAGTTACAGTAAACTCTTTCAATTCTATGGCCCATCAAACAGCCAAAAGATACCAAGTAGAGCTGCTGATTAACTGTTCATGGAGAAGTGAATGTTGTAAAGGCAAATGTTCTGCTTTGCCACATCCTAAATGATCATGAATGTAAAATAAATATCTGTGATGTCGTCAATCTCTAGAGTTAGGCACAACTTAACAGGCTCATGTAAACAGTATATAAAAAAAGAAGAAATAATTAAAAAAAGCTGATTTATAGAATATATCTTGTACAAAAAGAATGAAAATATACTTATCAAGTGCAGTTTCACTTCTATTTAGTTGTAAGAACTGGCACACAAATTTAAAAGCCTGATGACATGATTGAAGCAGCGCACTGTTCAAATACTGACAAAATGTCAAGAGTCAGAAGCTGATATCCCCAAACACATCTATTAATGACAGCCTTGTACAGTCAGTACAGATTATTATATCTATATCAAAATGGGACGTGAAAACGACAGTGCCATGAAAACAGAAATTTAATCAGTACTTCAGTTTTTGTCTCCAGCTGCCCTTGTTGACTGAAGCCGTGCCTTGCAAAACTCAATCAGCCAAAATAAGGCAAATTTCATTGACTCCATTCCAATGCCTCATGGGCACTCTTCTGACATGGAGACAAAATGATCTCACTACATATTCTGGCCACTTCCTGAGGTAGACCATGGTTAAAATAAGAGTTCGTAGGCGCTGTTTAAACCAAACGATCTTACTGTGAATGTTTATAAACCATGTTTTCTCAGTAATGTCTGATTATTGCCATGAATCAATTGGGCCAGCATCCATCCTACTGTTCCATTCTAGTATTGCGGAATTCTGCCGTCTAAATGAACTTTTCTGCACATTCAGTGCGTGAAAAAACTAAATCTTGGAATTGGTTGTGATTAAATTCAAGAAGAAAAAAATAAGAAACAAAGATTAAATTAGTGTATTTGAAGAGCGCATGATTTTGACATCCGGTTGACTCATGGCATTCGGAGTGCTTAGATTAGTAGAAGTGTGGAAAAATTCCAGGAACAGTTGAAGTCCACTGTACACATTCCCATCCTCATAAAAAATGTCCCTGTTTCACTTCGGTATCATCACATGGACAGTGGCGCCTCCGAGGTCAGTAGGGGTCATAATATTCAGTGACTGTGCTGGGCGAAGCCTCATCTTTTGTAATGGTTAGGGGCGTCGGCAAAGGCAAACTTCAGCCGGTAAGCTTCAGCTAGGAGAACGCTAACTTCCTCATTTCCCCAGTGCATTGTAGGTAGATTCTGAAGCAGAATCATTAGACCCTGTGGAGGATAAAGAGATTTTGTTTAAGATGATTGTATGCACATACACAGCAGCAATATACATTTTCAAATCAACCAGGGGTGGGTAGTCTGAACAACTACTTGTTAAGGTGTTAAGGAAGACTTAATACTAGGCTCAGTCACAACCACTGAGCTGGTATATTTCTTAGTCATAAATGGATATACACCAATGTTTCTTCATTATATTTGGACACGTTCAAATCATGCCCACCTTTCAGACATGTGTCTTGGTAATATAAGTATGCTTTACAACATGTGTGGGACACACTAGCCCTTGAGGTCCACTATCCTGCAAAATTTAGCTCCAACCTTGATTAAATTCAGCACATTCAGCTAACCAAGGTCTTGAGGATTGCTAGAAAATTACATTACAGGTGTGATTGATTAGGGCTGGAGCCAAACTCTGCAGGACAGTGGACCTTCAGGGCCAGAGTTGCCCACCCCTACTTTAGAATCCTTTTTATCAGTATTTCTCAGCAATATATGACCGTTTAAGATCTCATAAACCATTTAAACACATTGCTTAATGACTTATGTGAAATGTCACTGTGTCAAAAAAGTTGCAAAATATTTCTCTATGCACATTAGCAGCTATGTGATGTGGTGACAATGAACCATTACAGCAACTTGCCAATGCCCAGTGATAAATTTGCTTACAACAGTCGGCTGCTGGACATTTGAGCATCCTAATACACAGATCCTGTGAGGAAGTGTTGTATTGGCAAACCACGTCTTAACTTTGCTGGAAGGAGTTTTCCTTGGCGTTTAGCAGACAAGGGAAGGCATTGCAGCACAGAGTTGTTTATATCTTTTTCTTCAGAGGGGTCAAGCCATGCTATCACAAAGCACCACTGTACTTCTCGAAATTATTATAACTTTCAATCACAGATTCTTTTGGCTGCTCAATCTTAAGTGCAGGGTGAAGAGAGCGAGCTGCCAGTCAAGCTGTGTGTTTCTCTTCTTGCTCAGTGCGGTCAGGACCTTGCCAGTGGAAGCCCATTTCTCTTAGGTATAGAAGACCAAGTCTAATTCACTCAAGGCGGCGTCAGGCGGCTCCAGCAGGCCTCAGAGTCAATGACTGCATTACAGCGGCTTAGAGCCTCAATCTCCCAGCCTAATTCACCTATCCTGCTGGCCCTGATGAAGGAGAATGAGAACGCTTAATACTCCATCACAGAGGGGTACAAGGGGGATGGATGGAGGTGAGAAGTAGAAGAGAAGGATACAGGGAAAAAAGCAATAATGTATCTTGTAATAACGGGAATGTCAAAGTGCCTCAGACATTTGCCAGTAAATAAGCAAAATCCTCATTTGATTATTCATTCAAGAACTAATGAGAATCTCAACTAAATGTACTTAAATCCACCATTCTCTCCAAGTTTGGGATGAGTGTATAGAAAACAAACAAGGATGAAAGAACAATCAAACTTGTCTGATATGGAGCGTATACTGCACATAAGAGCTGCAGACTGTTCTGTACATCATCATCATCATCTACACTAGCTACACTAAATTGATTTCCCACATCATTGCCTACCGTGACATGACATAACGTAAGTTGTAAGCCAATGCAAATGAGTGTTGCATTCTCAGTGTTGTCGCATGGGGCATTAGGTGAGAAATTAAACTAAACAGTCTTCTTTGGTTCTGTCTTGAGCATAGACAATTAGACTAAGATTAAAAAGGCAGAGTAATAACAATATTGTTTGTGTAACAAAAGTGTTCATTAGGCTTCCATTTACCCCTTTGTATGTATGATTCAAAGACTGTGTAAGTAAATATTTATGTGGAATTCCATTTGCAATTCCACAGGCACTTGATTGGGACATTTTATTAAATGTTACGAGTTGAGGGACAACACCAAAGGACAAAAGATAAAATAATAATTTTTATGATGTATAAAGTACATGCTTGAAGCTCTGATGTATGTAATGTGAGTATTAAAACAGACAGTTGTGAGTATGTGTACAAATACATTATTTTTGGTATTAGCCAATACCTGCATTTTTGGAAGACTAAGCTGTTCTATTTATCCAATAACAGTTGTACAAAGGCAAGCTTTTTTTTTATTCTTTTTTTTTTTGGTTTCGGATCATTTTAACAAGTACTTGAGCACAGTATCATTAAATACTGATACCGATATCAATAATTATACCCGTCAACTATATTTAAAATTAAATCATCCATGTAATAGTCAAATCAGGTTCTAATCAACACAGTCATCTCAGTCTGATGTTTTTTCTCAACAAATAACTATATTAGGATACTAATTGCCTAGTAATGAGCCAGGTCACATAATTGGAAATAAATTACTGATATAAAGGATCCACATAGGCAACCACCATGATTGACTGGGCACTGTTCATTTTCACTGCATTTAGGGACTTCCTCTCTGGAGTATGTAAACTAATTGCATACTATAAGAAGCATGGGATATTGTAAGTACATTTCCAATCCCTTAAACTTTAATTGCTAACTTTAAAATCCTAATTCTAGAGTTTATGTACAGACCAGAAGGAAGTTGATAAATCAATTTTTATCACATTACTTTTTTATAATTAATTGAACATTAAAGCTGTAGTCCGTAGCTTTTCCTCTTTGTCGCCATCACTGTTTGAAATCTGCAATTGCAGTTATTCGCGGAATTATCAAGTTTACGCGGGTTGTGCCTCGGCACGGCACAGCGCGGATGAATCCAATGTTTTGAGGAGAATGTGTGGCTGTCAGTCACAGCGCCGGTGTGGATACTGGCATTCGGAATCACAGATTCTACTTTTTGGAAGTATGACCAACATAAGAATTTTCACTGGAAAATGTCGTCTGAACAAGTAAGTAACATCCAGTTTTGTTCTGACCAACTAAGGGGAAAAAAGCATTGCAGTAAATCGCGCTGATTAAATCTAACGATCACTTATCATATCACATCAAACCGTGCAAATTATCCTTTGTTCTAAAATTGTTAATGTTAACAACATCATTATTGCGTGACTACATTAAACGCCCTTCAGATATTCATCTTTTTTTTCCGCATGGGCCCAATTGCAGTCTCTTTTTTTCTGTAGCCACTCCAAAGTCTTTTGCATTTTACAACTGGTTAATCTACAGTTGTCACTGGTGATTTTCGTTTGAACCTTTCTGGATCCGCCATCAAATTAATAAGTTTAATTATATCAAGTGCTGTGAGAAAAGGCTATAAATCTCCACCTCCAAGAAGTTTTGAACACTGGCTGGTTATGTACTTGCTCAAAAATTAATTTTTGGATCATTTTTAACCCAAAAAAAGTTATGGACTGCAGCTTTAACATAATGAATCCCCCATTCTGAGGATTGTTATCTCAAAGTAAGAAGTCATGATGTGCTAAAAATGTGATTCCAGAAGTAATGCTACAGGGAATGACTGATAGCCAAGTACTGTTCTTAAAGTTACACACCCACACGCAAGAAAGTAATTAAATCAACTGAAGAGATTTGGAGCCTGAACATTTCCTTACACAAACCTACACAATGCAGAATATATTGCACTCAAACAGGTAACATCAGATTCAATCTTTCGTTAAATGTCAACAGACCCTTCATAGGCTAGGATTTGTCTCCAATCATTTTTTGTGAAGCACCCATGTTCTCCTTGAATTCAAGTAGACTGTTTATTGAAGAAGAGTGAGAGTATGTAAAACTTTGAGGGTGAATAATATCCCTGAAGATCATCCCTGAAGAGTAATCTACCCTTTCCACAACTGTTGAGTATCTGAGAGGTAACACTTAAGGGAATGTATTTTTGAGAAACAGACCTGTCTTCAGATATCATCTGAGGATTGACAAATAAAAAAAAATATATAGTGCATACCTCACTAAATCACTGATGTGTAGACACAAAACTATACTTAAAACAAAACCATCTGTGTGAAAGCCAAATCTCCTAATCAACAGCCTAGTTTTCGACAAATAACTAGATTAGGACACTAATTACTTGTAATGAGCCAAGCCGAATAATTGGATATAAATGAAGTATCTAATGATCTACATATCCAGCTAACATAATTGATGCAAGATTGATAATTTTTGTTGCATTTAGGGACTTTTTCTCTGGAGCATGTAGAAAGATGGCAAACTATTAGTTATGGGACATCGTAACAACGTTGCCAATGGCCATTATTACATTCAATATGAAATGGCATTCACAGGCCATTTTCCCCCCATGATGTAATACATTTCTGAATGCAACACGGCATTCAAGTTAAAATACTAAAAATGTAGGGATGCACAATATACTGACAATCATACACGACCAATAAATAGATTTTTATGACATTGTGTTGGTCTGAAAGAAAGAAACACAAAAATAACAGCCGGAAATATATCCAAATTATTGCAGAAGCCAATATTATTTCTATTTGGCTTGCCCATTGTTAACACAAACAAAATAGCATCTTTACTGAGAGCCTGACAAATTTTATGTAGAATGATGAATCATGCATAAGACCATATTTCGGAATTCATATTGACTTTAAGAGAAGTTTTACCTGCAGATGTTTTTAAATGTATTAAGGGTGTTCATAAAGTCTATACTGTCAAAATGGTTGCCACATGCATTAAGAAATCTGGCATGGTCCTGTTACATGGCAAAACTATCCGCATACCATTTTGAGAATCCCCTAAAATGGAAAATAATATTTATTTTGAAATAAACTGACGGTTAGTTAGTTAGACATGCAGCAGATTCAGCCTCATCTAAAGGGACACATATTGCATTTCCAACAGGAACAGTCCCTCTGGAGTACCCTGGGGTTAAGTGCCTTGCTCCGGGGCTCAGCGATAATGGCAGATCCCAGTAATTCTCCATGTTCACGAATCGTCCCTTTCCATTACTAGCCAAGATCTTCCATTGCAAAGCTAATGCCAACACTGCCTAAAACACCATTCCCAAGTCGTATAATATGCATATATTACATTGCAGTTTGACAGCAATAAACTGGGACAGACTTTAATCAAGTCACGCTGTGCAACTGGACATCAATAATAAATACAGTACAGCACCAAAAGCGACAAACTTATGGTGTACAGCAATGCTAGTTTTAAAGGTTGGCCTAATTTGACTTAAGGAGGTTTTTCTTCAAAAGTGGCATTTATCTTAACGCTATTCGATTGATGCAATCCAATTTTGATTGTTCTATTCTGTTGTCTCTTATCAACGGTGGTGATTGAATTGTGTTTGCTAAGTGAAAATAAGTAACTCATATGATTGTTCTTTAACATAGCAGCATTCAAGCCAAGTCAGAGCTGCAACTGAGCGAGTTTTGATTCGGACAGATAAACCAGCGCCATGACGACACCTCGCTAATGACTGCTGTTGGCAAACAACTTCAGCACAGAAGAGACTGATTACTATATTCACAACGCTGGTGAAGGAATGTTTGCCACCAAGGATTACGTCGAACGGAGACTTTTAGCCCCTCATCTTCTTGCTGAGCCCTCCTGAATTTGTAAGAATCGATCAGGGGCTCAAGAACAGCGGCGCAGTCACTCCATCAAACGGCAAAGTCGCAGCTCTGCAGATCCTGAGCGTTTGATCCCTGTGTTTTAAACACTCGTGAGACTAACCGCTAGAGAGGTGGTAATTGATTGTGAGGAACTTTATAAACAGCTTTGTTTATCAAGGCTTCTGCTAGACGGAGAAGCGATAGGTTGAGTCCCGGCATTCGGGTGCGCGGGGAAGGAGCAGAGCTGTAATTACTTCCAGGATATTAAGTCCTTCATGCTTTTCCATGTCTCTTTTCGGATAAATTGTCCCTGCCTCTCGTTGAGCGAGCTTCCTGCTACAACAGTGACACTCTATCATTAAACTGTATTAAAGCACATTTACAGGCAGGAGGGTTGCTCTTGATTCGGGACCTGCACGTATGACGATTAATCATTACCGACGGGTCTCCTCCAGAAGCTCTAGTGTGGACAAAATTACTAGTTCTCTGATGAATGTGCAAGGTTTTCAATTAATCATGAAGAGTTCATTTCACCTAATCCTTCAATGCAACCGTCCTAATAGAGTCAACACTATAACTCAGTAACAAGATGGCAAGGAAAATATCTGCACTACTATAAATCTCTAGAGAGGTTTTTTTTTTCTTCTTAAATTGCATGCAAATTTACCTCTGACTAACTGTAATCTTACACTCTACAACACAAGAAACTAATAATAAACTTGCAGATGCCCCCAAGAGGAAACAAAATGGGACTGTCACTTTGAAATCATTTCAAGTCAAACCAGGCAAACTGAACAAAATTAAACTTTCGATCCGCAAACAATTAGATAGTGATTCGCACTCAATTACAGCTTGCTGTGAACAGTTTATGTATCCGATATGCATGTGGAATTGGAAGCTAATTGAAAAACTGCTTGACATTTGCACTGCCGAGAAAAAGCAGCAGACGGACAATGTGGAAAGTAGGATTTTTCTTGCTCTTCAAAACTAAGCTGCAAAAACCCAGAACTGCCTTCGATTGACGTCACAGCCATTTGCTAACTGACATATGAACGGCCACATTTATGTACAAGCACATATTCTGTATTCAGAAAATGGCCCATTATCCAGAGATAGATAACAAGGAGGAAGTTTGTCAATATTCAATCTTGCATTAAGATGAGTTACGTCAGGTATGAAGTCACTAATAGCAAATTACATTGGATCTTGAGTCTCGTAACTTTTCAGTGGTCATCTATTTCTAAAGAATTTTCATGGGATTTTCCCAAAGCAAATTTGATCTTGAATTCTTGATAAGATTGTTCTAGTAACACTTTACAATAGGGTTCATGAGTTAACATAACATGGTTGAGGAGATTCCCCTCTATATGTAAAGCGCTTTGAGGTCCCAGATAAAGCGCTATATAAATGTAACGAATTATTATTATTATTATTATTATTAGTTAATGTATAAAATAACATGATCTAACAATACGCAATACATTTGTTACTGTATGTATTAATCTTTGCTAATGTTAGTTAATAAAAATACAGCTGTTGTTCATGTAAATCCACAGCGCATTAACTAATGTTAACTCATACAATATTTGATTTTAATAACGTATTAGTAAATGTTGTAATTAATATCAAACAAATATTAATAAATGCTGAAGAATTGTGAGTATTGTTAATTCTCTGGTCATGTTAACTAAGGTAGTTTATAAATATTGCAACTAAATAGCCTACTGTTGCCACAAATTTGTTTTCTGATAAAGCACGCTCTGCCTGAAATATTATTGGTTTTGGTTACTGAAATGTTGTTATCATGCAGTTGAAGTTATATGTAAAATTATGCTTTCTAAGTCTGATATACGGAATACAATCCATTTAGTGTATGCAAACACCCACCCTCAATCAATTGTTTTGGCGTCCATGTAATTCGCATCCTGCTTGTAATATAACACTTTATTATGCACATGCACAATTTGAGAGGTAAGTCAATCAAAAGAAGAGTCTTATAGTTGATGTCAGTATTCTTTTCCATCCTCAATTGTTGACAGATAAGTTATTTCTAAAATGACTTTCTCAAGGGGTGTAAACACTGTGGGAAAACTGTTTGAACTGTCATTGTTTTGGCAATTCAGTTTGCCAGATATTTCACCCTTAAAGGTACAGTACCAAAAACATCCTCTAATAACATGCAACAACTTGTATGTAACTGACACTTGACTTGCATTGCACTAACAAAATCATGGAGTAGTTTACTACAACTAACTTGGCACAGTGGGCAAACATATTTAGTGTTCTGTCACACTAGCACTTGATGGAATGAAGAATCTCAGTGATGCACACACTCGAGAACACGAGTTTAAAAGCTGAATTAGCTCAGAGGTTCGAGCGGTAAGCCAATCAGCCACACGCCCCTAAGAGCCCGCACAACAAATTAAGAGTTTGTCTGCTCACAGTTATTCACACAGACAGCGAATCCATTTAGTTTCGGCTGTTTGAACCACCTGAGGTGGAACGAGACAAAACATTAGGAGCTGATAGTTGCTGCTTTTTAATTTAGCAGCATAATGAACGTAACAGGCGTGAATCACCCAGCTTCCCCTCTTGATTTCTTTGCCATTTCTTTTACTTTTATTAATTCAGTAATTTTCGAAAGACAAGAGGGAAGCAAGTATGACATTTTCTTTGCATTTGTAACATTCGTAGATGAGTTATTGAACATTCCCAAATTAATGTATAAGAAGTGTTTCATACAGAACTATATATTTTTCTTTCATTTTCTGAGGAAACCCATGGTGCTTGTCCATGCCAAACTCACCGGCAATATATTAGGCTATTTTGGATGGTTGCCAGGGTGTTGTGGTGTGGTTGTTAAGTAGGGTTGGGTACCGAAACTCGGTTCCAATAGGGAACCGGTTCCGACGTAAACGGTAGTAACCAGACCGAATAAGAACGACAATTTCGGTGCCTGATTTCGGTGCCTGTAAAACATCTCGCGGCACGAATGATCCAATACATATAAATAAAACATCTCTAGTTAACCAGCAGAGCATTCATTTCGTTCGTTTGTTAAATAAGAGGCGATCTAGCACTGAAATGTGTTTTTTAAATCAAGTGATCAAAGTGCTCTTTGCCTCTGCGATCAGTGGCGCGGATGGCTCGCGCACCCAGCATTGTCTTCACTCGGACGCGCGCTTCAATCGAGACTCTCTATTCGTTCCAGTGAACTCACAAAATATAATTCACAAAAACGTGTCCCTGCTTGATATACAACCACTGATGAGCATAATTGGTTTTGATGAGAACAAAAAAAAAAAGAAAAAAACTGTACGAATGCGGATTACAACTCAGATCCTCTGACATGCTTGACGAAAGTTCAAGTTCAGCAGCTGCCAGTGTCTCTATAGCACGCAGTGTGTTTATCGTGCAATTTATATGCGAAAATTAGCTTTTATGTGCATGTGATAGGCTACGAGGTTTTCGCGTGCATTTGATGCGCACTTCATTGCGTGTAATACACACGCATCCCACACCACTAATTCTACCCAAAGCCAAATGTATTATACACACGCACCCCACACCACTACTAAACATAACCAACCCATGCGTATCCTATGCACGTAAAAACTAATTTTCGCGTATAAATTACACGATAAATACACTGCGTGCTTGAGACGATCTAGTAGTGTGATCGGGTTGCGACATCACAAACGATGATAACAGCAGCCGTTCCTCTTCGGACAAGTCTATTAGGCCTATTTTAATGCCAACTGCAAACCTTGCATATCAAGTAGGCTAGCAAACACAGTTGCCATTAAACAGCGAGTGTGACAACGTGTGCAAAATGTTTTAACAAAGTTCCAACACTTCTTTATACGAGGCTATAGGCTACTGTGTGTGTTAAATATTTCTGCTCAGTGTCAGATATTTCTCTGCTTGAAGTAGTCATAATATGTGAAGACAAAATGTTGATCTTAACTTAAGTATTTTACATCAGTAGCCTATTAAACGGCGCAATTTTTCATTTAATCAGAAAATCTTTAAATAGCCTATTTAAGTTAATATTGTGTCCAGTTTGGCCCTGTAAATAAAAGGGTATTATTTTTTGACAAAGTGTGTGCGGTTTCGTTTTCTTAAGTATCGGAACAAGAACCGTTTAAGCACCGGAACCGTTTAAAAAATACCGAGTAGGTACTGGTATCGGATAAAACCCAACCGATACCCAACCCTATTGTTAAGGCATTCTTTTAAGTGTGTTGCTATGTGGTTACAAGTTGTTCTCGGTGGTTGCCATGTTAGTGTCAGTTATTTTATTCCATACAAGAATAACACAGTTTTAACACTAAGATATAAGGACAAATCCATATATAATTATGTGAAAAAAGGACAATATTTGTTAATGAAACATTTATACATTATTGAATCAAAACAATTATCAAAACAATTATGATTTATTACACATGATCATGATGTTTTCTTTGTTCTTTGTTTAGGTCAGTGACCTTGTCACCACTTTAGTTGAGGGTTGAGTTAATGATGACTACTGTATTTGATTAACATAATTTGTGTGCTTTGAGCTGTGATTGGTCTATTTTGGGGTCTGTCCAATACAGTAGTCATCATTAACTAAGCATTATCTATCAATGACTTTATCATGTGTGTGGCCCCTCAACTAAAGTGGTGGCTAAAGTCACTGACCTAGACAAAGAACAAAGAAAACATCATGATCATGTGTAATAAATCATAATTCATGATGATGTGCTCATCTTAGTTAATGTTTTAATTAAGGTGTTGTTCATCCATGAAGTCATGAATGAAAAACGTTGAACTCGTGTTAGTTCCTGATGATTCATGAGATATTAATGCATGAATGAATGCATAATTCATGCATGAATTTATACATGAATTCATGATAATTCATGTACCCTTACCGTAAAGTGTTACCCATTAAAGAGTATATTTGATGTGATTAATTGCTCTGTCATTTATCAGATGTACCAATTGTTATAATTTCAATTTGTGCTGGTTAATTATGAACAATGGGTAAAATTGGGGGGGGGGGGGGGGGGGGGGGGGGCGGGGATGTGCGGGGGTGGGGCTCCATTAGGGCTCCTCCCCTAACCGCATGTGATCTCACTCCAAACTTTTGATAAAACTTGAGAACCCTGCTAACATATTTGTTGGTTTGGTTTCAAACATATTTCCAAATATCTCCCGTGTCGTCATACAGGTTTGGAACAATATGAGGGTCATTTTTTATTATTTTTTATTATCCATTTAACAATGAGTATACAAGCATGTTGTCAACTTAAGCATACTCCAAATAATATTTGAATCACCTCTTTTGGATTTAGTAGAATGTAAATAAAAGCCAATTATTTAATTTAAATGAAAACAACATTTTGTCTTGATACTGGAAACAACAGTATCATGCTAGATATTTTCAACACTATAAATTGGTTTTCAGAAATTAAATTACATTTCAGAAGAGAGATCCCTCACAAGGGGATCACCATATTGGGTGTCTGTGGCATTCAAAAAGTTTGAATCCCCATTGAATCCCACAGCAAGCACAAAGAGCTTGTTGCAATTTTAAATGAGGTGTGAATAAAGCACAGAAATAACCATAGATATTGTCCATGTTCATGTCCAGCTAGTGCAAATCACAAGCTATATTAATAAGCACAACTAATGAAGCCAGTATGAAGGTGTTCATAATACAGAGGGAATAATCTTATTTCATGGACAGCGTAATATATAGACCTCTTTTTAATTAAGCCTCACATTTGCGTATGGTGGACATAATAATTGCATATAACTCCATGTTTTTCGCTTCATGTGCTGTAGAGATAGCAGCGGTCTGCCCTGGGGTCTTTCGGCGGTCACTTGTGCAGTCAACACTCTTCCAAAGATAGCTGGCATGCGCACACACACATTAAAACGCTGCTTTGTGATTCAACTAGCTCCCTTTCTGCCGTAAACTCCATTTAAATCAACCCATTAAAACTCCAAAGTGGAAGATTGATTTCTCCGATTCCTCCTTCCATCCACGCATAAACACGTTATCAGAGCTCACACTCGACTGCGTCTCAGCGTTTAGAGAGAACTCTGTGAACTGCCATGTTAAAGTTTTGAGACGTGCAAGTGAGACTGCGAAACTTAATAGCGATAGAGTGAGCTCATGCGATGTGTGTTTATTTCGAGTCGACTGCAATGAAGGTTATGGCTGTCTATGTCCTGAAAACAGGAAGCATGAGTGAAAAAGAGGTTAGGATAACTGATTTGGACAAAAAAAGTCCAGCTCCCACTGGAAAAAGAGCCAAGCTCTGTTTCCAAAACCTTGTGAGCAGCCTAACAAAACAGCATTTTGAAGGTATGATCCTCAATGCAAAGGCTGTTCCAAAAGACAGTAACATTATTAACATTCCTTTGGCTAAAATCTAAGGTTGAGTCGCACATTTTCACATTGGAAAAGGCAATCCCAGAATGCTTTGCAGCAAACAAAGTGAGAAAAAGAGAAAGGAGCCACTGCCCTATGTAGCCTCACTTTTGCTTCGATTTAATCCAATTGATCAAATCCAGACACAAAAACATTTTTGTTATGATTTAATTAAACTTTAATAATCAAAAAGGATCAATTGTACTCCAATAATTGAGATGACTGGGAAAAAGTATCCCTATCAACCTGAATTCACCCAATATACTTTCAGACATTCTGTGTTTGTTTGAAATTTGATAGATTCTGTTTTAATGATTTAATATAAATGTATGATCCAAAACAGTGGTAATCAAATTAGTGTTTAAAACAGCTTAATTAATCTTTTTTAATTAAATCAAACGAAAATGAATAATTCCCTTTAGAGCAAACAAAGTGCTGCACTATAGAGGTTTAATGTTTAAATGGAAACATGGATGGAAAATTATGTGATAATCCCTTATTTTTATTACTTAGTACACTATACCATAGCAAAGTAATATTTTATGTCATACTATTTTGGTGGGTTGTAGTGAAGACCTTTGAGTTTCTGTGCGGTTATGACAATAGTTTTTATCAATTGAAATGGTGAAATGGTGACCATTTTTACAGATGAAGTTAATGTAGAACATCATCATATAGTGTTTTTGTGGTTTAATATTCACAGACACTAGTCTATATCATCTGTACACTAGTGATTTGATTAAGTGTACAGCCCTACTTTTGATTTATCCATTAAAAACTTTGCCAAATTCCATGACATTCCGCTTATACAGTCAGTTCTATTTTTAATACTGGATTCCGCGATTCCATTCTGTTCCGTTTCATTCTGAATCTTAGGGTATATTGTATTTATGCTTTTAGAACGTGTTTTGCGGAAAACAACAATTACTGTGTGATATGGTCACTGTCCTTTAAACAGGGAGTGCAGAAATAGATAACTCTGAATTTTAAAAAAACAACATATATTTTGGCATTCTAGTAGGCATTTGAGACAACGGGGCTCCAAAAAGCGAAACAAAATCCCATCGATAAAGAGAAAATTGGTAATCACAGACAAAAGAGGGAAGAGGTTCTCGGGCCGTTAGCTGCACCAAAGGCTTTCTCATTACATGATAAACAAACCCCTAATGAGAGCTCATTTGCTGCATATTGCCCTTACTAAATGGCATCAGGGGTTGACATTTGGCTGTCTGTAACCTGCCGTGCCACTCCGCAGGGAAGACGCATGCAGCTCACAGCCAATGTTCAACTGTACATGGCCTTGCCCTCTTTTTCTTATTCAGATCTTTACTAGCATCACTGTGAATTTCAGTAAAACGTCATTAGTATCGGCAGTAAAATGGAGTGAATAAGAGGAGCTTAGAGCACAGATAGCGGCAGCCATTATGTCTCCACGCTCACTTATCCAAGCATTAGAGCTTCTCATCTAAACACACTAGCGTCCAATTTATTTGCTTTCATTATTTATTTTTTGCCTTCAAAAAGAATCATCTGCTTGAGAGCAGAGTCTATACTGGAGCAGTACACATTGATACTTATGGAGGACACAATAAACTACAGAGTACAAACCAAACGGTGAAGGTTTGGCTAGTTAGAGTGGTCCTTTCTCCATACTGCGGATTTGGATGAAATGCATTTTGTTAAAGCAACTATTTTTTTTATAGTTTATCGTATTAACTAGATGTTTTACCAGTGACTAATTTATTGGATGGCTTGGTATAAAATGGTATTGTATATTTGACGCTCACAGTTCCGTTGTCAGATGCTCAATTGTTGTCAGGGTGTCATTTTTTTTGTGGCTCCAAAAATGATGAGTCACGTGACATTTACAGCTTAGGTGACTGATATATAAAAAAAAGTGTCCGTAAGCAAAGATATACTCCAGCTAAACAACTGGCATTTTTGGGAATGATCCTTACCTTTAACAGTTTCCCTTTAAAAATCCAGTTCCTTAACACTTTTTTATTGCATTCACCTCCCTAAGAATCCTGTATTCAAATATTTGGAACTTAAAAAATCTTAACTTTGATAGAACTACACAGATTAGGTGTAAGAAACATGCTTGAAAGTTGAACATGCATCCCCAATAGAAGGTGTGTTGACTGAAAACATATAGAGTCAAACCAAAATTTATTCAGACACCTTCAACATTTCTCACATGATCACAGTTTATTCGCAATAGTTTCAAAAATGGTAAGAAAATATGACAAGAACTACCAAATCAGTTGATATTTCGCTGGTTTTGGCCTTCTTTCTGTTAGACTGTCTCACAAATGAATTAGGTTGAATAGCTGTCAGCTACCAATTACCAAGCAATGCTTAATTTTGTTCAGTCTCCGGTGTAAAAAGGTCGCATTAGCAATTAGAGGAAAAAAACACTTAAGCAAAACACAGTCAGGTCAAAGTGTCTGAATAATTTTTGGTCCCAATTTTTTATAAATTTTACTGGTAGTCATCCGTATAAAGATTTTTTTGGGTGTAATATGTCAGAGTTTACTTTACATAAATTAACTATAGTGTCCTGCACCCACTAGCACAAAAATATTTTAAAAATGGTGGTTTTATATCTGAATAATATTTTGGTTGACTGTTTTACTCAAATCTTGTACCATTTCTCAATAAGAACCGTTCCTGCTTGCCAACACCTAGAAGTGAGACAACAATATATCATTACGTACATTATGAGGAGTGCAGGAAGGTTAAAAGCGGGTCAGATTGGTTCATACAGCAGGTTTGCATGAGGTCGCTGTGGTATAGTCCTTTTAACCTTTTTTCTGTCCCAGTAAAGATTTTCCCCCTGCTTCAATACTCATTAATTGCCCTCCTGCCAAGAATAGAAGCCATTACGAACGCCTAGAAATACCAGGGGGTCAGACAAAAGTCACAGTGAAACAAGACACACCTACTCTTCTGACACGTTAATAAACCTGCAAGAGAATCGACATTATCTATACTGTTATGTCACATTCTGCTCATAATTTACTCACCCTCATCTCATTTCAAACTCGTATGACTGACTGAATTCTGTGGAGTACTAAAGGAAAATATTCAGACGTGTCCTCTCCATACAATGAAAGTGAGCTAATAAATGACCCCATCTTACATAAGTTTGAGTACGTCGCCTGTCAAGATGTACAGGTTTTGAGACATGCGAGAACCAATGATGTTTAATATATTATTGCCATTTAACCTGATGTCAAGTGGAAGATTTTTGAGTTTGAATAAGTTTCTCACACAATTGCATGACTTCAGTAGATGTTTGACTTCAGTAGATATTTATGACGTGTTATCATTGTTGAAGCCTCGGAAAACAATGAATCACAGTAAACATCTCCTTTTGTGTTCCATACAAGAAAGTAAGTCGCATTTCTTGGGTGAACAATTCCTTTCAATAAGCATTATTTAACGACAGCAACAATTTATTTTGGATTGTGCTTAATTAAGGATTTATACAATTCCTGATTTCCTCATTTTCAAGAGCCATTAACTGTTACGCTCATTGAGAAAGCTTCATTAGAAACCAACACTCAATCTCTCTTGAAATCCATTCCTTAGTCTTGCTGTCTGCAAGATATACTTGAAAAATCACAGAAAAAAATCCCCGCCCAGCAATCCATCTCTCCGCAGTTAGCATTCTCCCCAAGAACTGCATGTTTACAGCTTCTGAGAATATATGGGGCTTTAAGTATTTCTTGGAGGCCGGTCCTAATGAGAATAAATGCCAAAATAAAAATGCCTTTTTTATGTTTAGAAAGATATGATACGAAGGGGAAAATGGAGTGAGAGAACGATAGAGCACAAGCCAGAGGCCAAATTTAAGACGAATACTGCACACTCATGCAATCTACTGCTATGAAAGACCTGCGTCCCAAAAGACGAGTCTAATTTTCACAGTTTGATATACTGAGATAGAATTATAACTCACTCTTGTCTGAATGGAGACTTATTTAATTCTTTACATAAGGTCTTCCCTTCAATCTAAATCTCTCCTAAAGTCTTCAATTATCTTTATAAAAAGAGTCAAAGACATTTTCAAACTTAACCTACAGTGGAAGTGCACGCAGAGAATTTTCAGAGTCTTTAAAAACCATTGTCTCGATTTTACGACAACGGGTTATGTATATGAATCTTTATTTAATGTGTGTTTAATGTGTTTTTTATGTTAACTGGTCCTATTCACATATTTCTCAGCATTACATAAGACTGCATTCATTCATTGCAAAAAAGGCAACCCCAGAATGCACAGCAACAACAGGTAAACTGTATAAACTGTGTTTAAGAGGATATTTGCCAAAGCGGCCATTTTGACATAATTCTGTGTGAATAATTACTTTGAGTCACTTTGCACTTAAATGGTTTAAAATCACTTTAATGTTTAAATTGGCAAGACTTAAACATGTGCAAATGATAAACTTTTGTGACAAAGCAACACTGTTCGGATTGGACCAGAGATACTTTCATCGTGTTCGGTTCACCGGGCAAAAAAAGAAAAAAAACTAAACTTAAAATGTACTTTATATAATAATCAAATAAGTAATCAAATTGAATAATTTTAATACTAAAATAAAAAATGGAATTCAAACAAAAATAATGACACATAATGAGTTGTTTATATCTATAATTATGTTTCTACTCTAATTCACTTTAATGAACAGGTTAAGTAACAGTATAATGAATATATAATGTTGTGCATATATTTAGCAAAGTAATTTTTCTAGCTAACTAATGAGCTATGGCATCTACAGTAATCTGTTACAGCGCATTAAAGAGTGTCAAAATGAAAAAAAAAAGTGTGTGAAATTTGTGATCAAATTGAAAGAACTTGAAAGTTGAGTGCTATATCTATCTATCCATCCATCCATCCAAAATAAAGATAGTAATGGCTCAATTTTAGAAACAAAAAAATAAAAATAAATAAAACAAAGGTCAGAAACAGCACAAAAAAAACCCTGCTAAAACTGAGGTACCACTATATTTATTTTTAATAGACTATAGTTTTGTTATCTTAGCAACATGCTAACATCAATTACCCATGTGACGTGAGCACAAGAATCTAAATCGAGAAACTTTATTTGGAAAACAGCTTGCAAATTATATTAAGACTTTCTATAACAAAAAAGGAAGACTCAGCAAGGACCTGCAGGGGAACTGTTTGTCTATGGCAACTTGACCAGAGTCGATTGCAGTGAAGGAGGTGAAGGAGGTGAAACCACAGGTTAGGCCACACCAAAGTCATCTTCTTTGCCACACATCTCCCATAACACCACTATACCTCTTACTGGTCTATGGCATGACAGTCTTGCAGGGCACGATAGGCTATCGCTTATCAACGGTCGTGTGTGTGAAAACAAATCAGCAAAAAAGGGAAAGGAATATACAGTGAAACAAAAGGATGAGGAGACAGAATAGGAGAAATAATCTCTCTGCTGACACATGGCACAGGCGGGTGAAGACTGAGGCCCGGGGCTGTTGTCTGAATGCCAAACAGCAGCCGTGTGCTGCAGAGCTGGTGCAGGGGATAATTCGGAATCACTGGGCACTGTAAACACAATAAATCAACCGCCCCACAACACACTGCTGATACACACCACTGACTCGCTGCATATTCAACAACACAAACACACACACACACACACACACACACACACACACACACACACACTGAGCAGTCTATTCACTCCACAGAGATGCAAGTCTAAAGCTAAGGCAAAGATTTAAATATAAAAAAAGTAGTATTAAAAAAGTAGTAGACCCATTTTTTTATTTTTGTAACAATGTAATTCTGACTGAAATAGAATATTTGAAAAGTAGGATGGGAAATTGATTATTAGGAAATTGATAAGTAACTGATTATTTGGCAGATCCACCGCTAAATGAAAGTTTGTAGGTCATAAATAAAATACATTTCTATTTTTTACTGGTAGCTAATGATTCAATCATAGTGATTTTTTTCCCTTAAACAATTCCCATATTTTGACGTACAGAAAAAAAAAAAACATCAATCATCATATACATCATATGGCAACATCAACTAGAAAAAAAAGTTTATATCATTTTTTATTTCAAAGACATTTTTCATTATTTGTTATTGTAAGATACAGCTGCAAATAAGTATTTGAACACCTGAGAAAATCAATGTTAATATTTGGTACAGTAGCCTTTGTTTGCAATGACAGAGGTCAAACGTTTCCTGTAGTTTTTCACCAGGTTTGCACACACTGCAGGAGGGATTTTGGCCCACTCCTCCACACAGATCTTCCCTAGATCAGTCAGGTTTCTGGGCTGTCACTGAGAAACACGGAGTTTGAGCTCCCTCCAAAGATTCTCTATTGGGTTTAGGTCTGGAGACTGGCTAGGCCACGCCAGAACCTTGATATGCTTCTTACAGAGCCACTCCTTGGTTATCCTGGCTGTGTGCTTCGGGTCATTGTCATGTTGGTCGACCCATCTTCAATGCTCTAACTGAGGGAAGGAGGTTGTTCCCCAAAATCTTGCAATGCATGGCCCCGGTCATCCTCTCCTTAATACAGTGCAGTCGCCCTGTCCCATGTGCAGAAAAACACCCCCAAAGCATGATGCTACCACCCCCATGCTTCACAGTAGGGATGGTGTTCTTGGGATGGTACTCATCATTCTCCTTCCTCCAAACACAGTTAGTGGAATTATGACCAAAAAGTTCTATTTTAGTCTCATTTGACCACATGACTTTCTCCCATGACTCCTCTGGATCATCCAAATGGTCATTGGCAAACTTAAGACAGGCCTTGACATGTGCTGGTTTAAGCAGGGGAACCTTCCGTGCCATGCATGATTTCAAACCATGACGTCTTAGTGTATTACCAACAGTAACCTTGGAAACGGTGGTCCCAGCTCTTTTCAGGTCATTGACCAGCTCCTCCTGTGTAGTTCTGGGCTGATTTCTCACCTTTCTTAGGATCATTGAGACCCCACGAGGTGAAATATTGCATGGAGCCCCAGTCCGAGGGAGATTGACAGTCATGCTTAGCTTCTTCCATTTTCTAATGATTGCTCCAACAGTGGACCTTTTTTCACCAAGCTGCTTGGCAATTTCCCCGTAGCCCTTTCCAGCCTTGTGGAGGTGTACAATTTTGTCTCTAGTGTCTTTGGACAGCTCTTTGGTCTTGGCCATGTTAGTAGTTGGATTCTTACTGATTGTATGGGGTGGACAGGGGTCTTTATGCAGCTAATGACCTCAAACAGGAGCATCTAATTTAGGATAATAAATGGAGTGGAGGTGGACATTTTAAAGGCAGACTAACAGGTCTTTGAGGGTCAGAATTCTAGCTGATAGGCAGGTGTTCAAATACTTATTTGCAGCTGTATCTTACAAATAAATAGGTAAAAAATCATACACTGTGATTTCTGGATTTTTTTTTTTTTTTAGATTATGTCTCTCACAGTGGACATGCACCTACGATGACAATTTCAGACCCCTCCATGATTTCAAGTGGAAGAACTTGCAAAATAGCAGGGTGTTCAAATACTTATTTTCTTTACTGTATATATATATATATATATATATTAAACTGCTTGATTGTTATATGCATTTTTTTTTACTATATTTGCACCCATCAATATAACAAATATTGGACATATAATCCATTCTACTTTACCTGCAAGCATACAGTATACTCATGTAAGCTGATAGTTTACATAGTTGTGAATAATGTAAACTATTATGACATATATATACACAGTATACTCAATTAGGGTGATACATACTTTATATAGCATATGTTAATTGCTTGAATGCTTGTATCACCACAAAATACTGTATTATCAACCAGTTCCAAACTGATAAATGCAACTATAAGGCATAGAAATATTATAACATGAACATCTTGATTTTCTGTAAAGCTGCTTTGAAAGAATGTGTATTATGCAAAGCGAAAAACCTTTAAAGTCATTGAGCTGTGACGGTTGATTGATTGACAGGATGAGGGGAAAAAAAGAGAAACTAATTCAGTGGGAGAACTGATTATACCGGTGAAACACAAAAAAATTTGAATATCGTGCAAAAGTTATACTTTTGATGATTATGGCTTACAGCTTATGAAAACCCCAAATTCAAAATCTCAGAAAAAGTATAAATTATCTAAAGATAAAAAATTATCTCTGCCCTCTAAAGTATAATCATGCATATTTATACTAAATATATTAGTTTCACCTTTTAATTTGAATTACTGAAATGTGAACTTTTGCACAATATTCAAATTTTTCGAGTTTCACCTATATAAACAAACTCGTATTGTACTTCTGGTGACACATCTCCCCTCTCCAAGCCTCCATGCCTAAACCCTTTACCTCTCAATCGCATGGTACGAGTAGGTGAGTGTGCGAGGGGACGGGAAATAGAAGAGTCTCAAAGGGATGCTACAATGTCACCTTACAGCAGCTGCTGTTGTCATCACACTAATGCAGGCGCACTGACCCCTCGACCCTGCCAGTTAATGAGGGAGGAGGGGGCTCACGCAAGGACACAGAAACCACAAGAAAACTCTCTTACCTGGAAATCTTTTTCTTCTAGTATCTCTTTCCTCCATCGCACCAGGAAGGCAGCGCACACGTACAAATGGAAATGAGAGAATCCTTCAGGCTCCGCCTGTGAACACAAAGATGAAAGTGAGCAATGATTGACTCCTTGATACAAATTAAATGGCTGGTTGATTATGGCTCTTTACTTATTGCGTAGAAAATATTTCCAGTAGACCAAGTAGTCTAACACTGTGCCAATAACACAGTAACTGAGGCAATACTTGCCCTTTTGTCGGAAGTAGCACAAACGCATGGAGAAGGTCAGAAACACAATGGGGTAACCAACCTGATGTTCAACACCGTGAACTATGCTAGTACACAAAGTTCATCCAATCAGATGAGAGGTCATTTACATATAGAAGTCTTAAAGGTGCGGTTGCAAAAACAGAAAACTAAAACCTTCTTTTAGTGCAAGAAACTTTTATTAACATTAAAAAAGTGGACTTCAGGTCAAATTGATGAAGTGCTACAAAATTAGGAACATAGAAAGAAGCCAGAGTTTATGACAATTTTCATTATTAAGAGTTTGAGAAAAAAACAGCCTTTATTTAGTTTGACCTTTCATGTTTCTCATTTTTATTTTTCTCACCACTTATTTAATATCCTCATTTAGGTTTCTTGACACATTTTCTGACGGTGCAGAAAAAACAAAACAAAAAAAAACAATGAAATTAAAGGGCAGACTGAAACAAGATGAGCCTTTGTGTAAAGGCCTAGTGGGTATAATAATAGTAACCCTTTTAACAAGGCCTTGTGTCTGCTGAATGGGACATGGAATGGTGCACGTTATCCTCCTCAAACACCTTGTACTGTGATAACCCTGTTGAACCAATCTATTCTTCATCTGAATATGAACATACCGTCATAGAAAAGAGCTGTAGTCCAAGCAGGAGCGTATGACAGCAAGTCATCTGTCAACACTTGAAGGCAAACTTGATGCAAAAATCACAGCCAATCAGAACATGTGACACATATATATATATATATATATATATATATATATACACACACACACACACATGTATATATATATATATATATATATATATATACCATTTATTTTACTGTATAGTTCTGGGATCCACGGCTGCCGGTTTCCACAATATATTTCACTGAATCTTTTTTTATTTTTTTATACAGTGTGGGAAGGACACAGTCTACAAATTTAGGGCACAAGCTACTCTTTGCCATCCCCACCTCTAAATAAGAAAACAAACTGGTTGGTTTCTTGACATATCGGTCGGGCAGCATCTTCCTCTACATGGATGCTTTCTTGCAGTTAGCCAAAAGTCTAGCTACGTGAGATGCCACCTGAGGAGCCCACGTGGCGTAACCGCTCCAGCTGGAGGTGCAATGAGCTCCGCACGCAGAGGAAGGGAAGATTATCTGCAATGCCAGACACGGACAGAGGGTCCTAATGAAAATCAATGGACGCGTTACTTCCAGCAATAAACAGGAAGGACAGGTCTCCCCTTCAAGGGTAAGCGCGGGCAATGGAAATCTTCCCAACTGTACCACGTGTTAGAGCACCACACACAAAACAGCGCAGTATACGCCAACAGTGGCAGGTAGTGGTTTAGAGACAGCGCACGTTACATCCAGTCCAATTACCCCGCAGTCATTCTCAGTCACCTCCTCGTCAAAGTGACCACACAAGCGTGAAATGCACTTAATTAGACACTCAATAGACAAGGCCGAGCTGGAAGGGCATCTGCATATGTTCAGCTGTGCGGGGATGAACTTCCGTCTCTATAATGCAGAGCTCTGGCATTCTTCCACGTATTTATAATGCTGTTGATGACATGCACAGCTAATTTGATTTTGTTAAAAGACTTAATCCCTGGGAACAGTTGTTTAAATAAATAAAGAGATATAGGTGAATTACTGTTAAGATGCCATTTTACATTTTCTGATATCCTTTGACAGAATTAAACTTTTCGAAAAGAACATTGCTCATTGTTTACTAATCCTAATTGTTGTCTTATAATTTAATTAAATAATTTGCACGTTCACTTATTCAAACTTAGTGGATTGCACTCAGTAACGAATCATGAGAACTTAACCGTTTTGAGTCAAATCTAGAGCTGTGTCTTGAGAAGCCAACTTGAGTGCATTTTGTTGCAGCGGGGAAGAAGATTATCAGCAAATACCGTGATCCATTTTGCTTTGTTACTCACAAAAAAAGGCCATTTTGTAGCATTTTTGCAGCTTGACAGTTGCAAAGAAGTAGCTTGGATAAATTCCACCTTTGTGTTCCACTGAGGAATATATGTGGGCTTGGATCACGGTTATCTCCAGAGTGGCTAGATATATAAATGAACTAAATTAATAACTTGTTTACAACAAAAATGAACCATCAGTGAACTCACTTAAGCTGGACTATGATGCTATTTTCTTCTGGAAACAAATTTGTTGCATTATTTTCTTGTTATCTCTGTAAACTGCTTTGAAACAATCTGTATTGTAAAAAGCGCTATATAAATAAAGATGACTTGGAATAAAATGAGGGTGAATGTGATGACAAGATATTAATGGGTGAACTATTTCTATGAAGGTACTACTTATGTAATCATTGTCTTGTAAAGAAAAGCTGCTATAAGTTCTGAGAAGGCGTATGCATTATTACTGTGTTTTTTAAAGCCTGTGGTCTAGTTTAATGTGGGAGTGAGAGCTGGGTTCACCTTTAGATGGGCTGTAGTTTCTCTTCATTGATCATTTTAATTATTTTGTCTGTCTCTCCCTCGGGGGGCGAACGGTTGATGATGGGTCTTAATTAATGGAACCAGTGGGGGAATAGACACAGTGGTCCATTCTGGATCGTTGTGACGCAAGACCTGGTGACACACTTCAGGTGGGATAAGTTTAAAACCAGGACAAACTCAACACACGTAGTCCACGTTTGAGTACCAACATGCAAGGATACAGCGGAGAAATTATAATAAAATAACGCACATATCAAAGAACCTTTAGACACATAATGCAGTGTTAATGTTGTAATAATGTAATTATCTTCTGTAGCTTCCGAAGGGCAGTACTAATTGGAAAGGAATATGATATTTAAACAAAATAAGAACAATTGACCAACTGTTTACCAAATAATCTTCATCCTGTTCAAAAGTTTTTTGCAGATTTCGCAGGTTCCTCAAGGTGTATGTAAACTTTTGACCACGACTGTTTTTTTGTTAACCATTTTCGGCAGTAATTTAATTTATGAGATGATTAGCTACCAGGCCACAGTTATGAGTGTTCTGGGTGTTTTCTTTGGTACCTAGATATGGTTTGTGTGTCTCCTTCTATGAAATTTGTTCAGCTGTTTTCTAGCCCGAAACTCTGATCGCATAGACAAACCTCGTATAAACAAGTTCCATGATTTGAGGTATCACTAATGTCTGTAGCACATGCGGGATGAGTTGTTAGAGTTCGTTCAAATCCTTAGCAGGCACCGTTAATTACATTAGGGGAGCAAATCTTTCTAAACCTCTCTTGACAAGTCTACTCACAACGGTATTCGTTCAAAGCAGAACCTCGTAATGTCTTGATGGATTTTCATGTAAATACAAGTGTAAGCTTACAGCCATAATACAAAATCTGTAGGGACACAGATCTGAGGTACACCGTCATAATAAACCGTAATGCAGCAGTCAGAGCGCTTTGGCAGTAGTTTGATGCCACTCAGAGATCATTGGTTAGCAAAAAGCCTGCAGTCAGTTTATACTTCCATCTTCAAGATCCTTAGTGAGTCAGTTATTTACCATTCTAATATTAAAGGCGCTCCTAACACGAACGCAGCCTTGATTTACCAACAAGTCAGTTGAGATGGAGTAGATCTGACATCGAAGAGTTCACAACTTTCATATCTACCCATCTTTCAGCCTCAAGCAAGAAAAGAGAGAGAGAGAGAGCGCGCAGACGAAATGGAGTGGGTCGCTCTGAGTTATGTTCAGGGTGATGATTGCCTATTGGTGTAACCTACCGGCCTTAATCAGAGCAGCAGGGAAGATGACCGTCTGAGGGTATCAAGCTGTGACACGCTCTCTGCTACTGTGCTTTATTACTTTATTAAACCTCTCTCTACCTGGGAGATGTGAGACTCCTGCTGTCAGTTGGGGGAAAAAAAAATATCGCCCACTGTCTGGGAGCATGTGTGCAGTCAAATGTCAAAGGGAGACCTCTATAATTTGGGAGGATGTGTATCTTTCAGTGAAACATCAAATAGCAACAAACATGACACTTGTGACAAGTCACGACCTGGTGTTGATCTAAGAGTGCACGTTTAAGAATGGATGAATGAAATATTTCAGACAGCAACTGCAGTGTATGTGAAGGAGGAAAAGGTTGCAAAACTGTGAACGAGTGTATAAACGCCCCCGTCTTCGCCAGTGTTATGTCAGATTCAAGCCCCTGTCAAAATATTACCACGGTTGGACACCTTGGGGTAGCTGTTTGTGTTGTGCTATCCTGTTGTAGTTGATCATGTAAATACAGCCGTTATTAAATGTACAACAATATTTTTAACATACACATTAAAAAGGTTGGGGTCGGTAAGATTTTTTGGTTTAAGCTGCATAAGGTGCTTTTATTCAGTGTGCATTGATCGAAAATGACAATAGAGACTCAAAAGTCTATAATGTTACAAAATATTTCGATTTCAAACTATTATTGTTGTTTTGAACTTTTTATTCATCAAAGAATCTGGAAAAAATATGACCTTTTCGACCCTTTCTAGGCTCTTTGCTTTTCATCAAACAAAATTGTCCTTCCAATTTCAGTTACACAGAGTTCTGGCCTTTGCTGTCGGGTGAACTTATTCACAGTCCACTAGGACCCAAAAAGTTTGAACTATTTTTAACTTGACTTTTGACAACAAAAATGCGAAACCTAAGATGACAGGGCTTTCAATAGCTAGGAAGAGAGGACAATGCACTTTGAATTACAGAGAGGGCGAGAGAAAGTGAGAGTGAACCCAGACAAAGAACTTCATCTGACCATATGTTTTATACTTTTTCATGCAACTAGTCCCCATGGGAAATGGAAATTTCAAACTTCAAAAAGGGAGCCAAAGCAACGTAAACGTATTATTACAAAGTCATCCGATTAAGTCTTCTGAAACCGGTGTGTGAGGAATAGAAATTTAAAGGTGGGGTGTGTGATTTCCAAAAAGACCGGCAGATTTTGAAAATACACAACTCAAAAGATCCTACCTTCTTTCCTCCAACGCTGGCCCTGACTCCACCCATTCGAAGAACATGGACACGCAATTATGCTGGGCTACAAATCGGCTACAATTCTCATGCGCATCTCATCAGTAAAGCCGGTTCCGTGATTCGTAGTAAATCGTCATCACTTGCTTTCAGATGGAGCGGCATTTACTACAGTTAATGACGATTTACTACTAAGAGACGTTGACTATAAAAGATTACAAGCCAATCGCCAAGTACACAACATTGCAGTTGTTTATGTTAGCCACATGTAGCTGCTAATATGCTAACGGCAAGAGCTCATAAAGACCCGTTAGCTTTGTGGTTTTACTGTCGTGTAAATGACAAAAATACACCATAACATGTCCGCGTGGGTCAATAGTTCATCAGCTTCTCACCTGTCCAGCAGAAAAAAATGCCACAGCCGCATCTGTTTGTAGTCCTTCCTGGTCCTTTAGTTGCCGCCAACGCTGGAAAGCATCGCCTATAATGACCCTTTTCTCTTTCTGCCATTTTGTTCGCTTAAATATAGATTTCCTTTTGTGTGGTGTCTTGTCTGACATTCCCCTAACGGAAGCAACATGCACGCACGGACTCAGTCACTCAGTGTACCTGGGCGTCTAGCACTTACTGTGACTTGGTCACAAGCTTTGAGTATGCGCACGAAGGGGTCACGCACTGTCCAATGATTCTAGGTGGTCTTGGAAATGATTGGCTGGAATTTTTCAAGTCCTGCCCGTTCCACAGATGATTAAATTGCTTAATTTTCATTTCAGTGCTTCTAACTAAGTGGATGTAACTGGGTTAAGAATAGGATTTCAAGTGATTTTGAAAAAATGGACAAAAAAGAGAATCAGATACCCCACCTTTAAGATGCTATTTACAGATAACCTTCAGTCAGCTGTTAACTGCTGCGACCGGACTCAGTGAGACTCAAGATCAAGTCATTCAGTCCATTGTTGAGCACTGCATCTACTGATCTGATTTCAAATAATAATTCATTTGAGAATCCCAGAACTCTACTTCTTGAATGAAAGACAGTTATGATGTCAAGGTTTTTGATGGATAATAACTTATCCATGGGCTATTCGACCCAAACATGAAAATTCTCTTATTATTTACTCTCTCGTGCAGACCTCGATCTTCTTTCTTCAGATTAACTCAAATGAAGATTTTTATAACGAAATAGTCAATCTCTTTGAGTCCATGTAACACAAGTGTACAAAAGAAAAATAACAAATGGTAAAACTATTTAAAGGTCTCCATTTGGTAAATGATGACCAGTTTTTGTGTGTTTTTTTTTTGTGAAAAATAATCCTAAAAGGAATTAGGAATACAGGAATAGAAATCTTGTCTGAGATCCACTAAGTCCCATTCGATTATAGAGTGAATTTGTCCACATCCGTTCACTGAAGTCAGCTTCAGCTCAAGAGTGGTACAGCAGGGTTGACTTTTGCTAACACTTTTATCGTAAATGATTGAGTGCAGGGCACCCAGTGAGCTGTTGCTCTATAAGTGATTGAGCAGGAACTATGAAGGAGCTAGCAGTGGAGATGAAGTGTTGAAATATTGATGTTCAAGGGGCTGTGCCAGTGACCTGGACCTTGCCTTCTGGGTACTGCCTTTTCTGTGTCAGAAAACATAGGGCAATCATTAGGGGAACCCCACGGGACAGGTAAAGGGATTCAGGTCGCCAGTTCAAATCCCTGTAGGGAAGATTCTGTCCAATGTGCCTTACGGTAAGGTTTTAGATCAGGAGTCGACACAGATGAGGAAAAAGAAGAATGGTACTACAGCTTGGTGCACAGATGTATTCAATACACACATGCAAGGCCAGACCTGTGAACAGCATGTGAAAGGAAAGGAAAGTGCTTGCTGGATGTGAATTCTAGATATGGGAAGATTTCATTGGTATTCAAGCCTTTAGGAATATGCAGAAGAGCGTAGTTGGAATTGGCTAAAGCTAGTGTTCTTTCCTTTGGGAGATACTGCAGATGAGCCTGTCCTAGCAGAAGCAATCTTCTAGCTCATTACGGAGGCAAAAGGCTTGAGCTGGGGGAGTTTTGTTAAACTGTACACTGCTAACAAGCACCAGTGAACAGCAGGAACGCAGCAACCATTGCGTGTGTATGAGCTGAATCTGCTAATTCACGGCACGCCAACAAACCGTTGAGAAGTCCCCCTGGCTCTATAGCAGAGAGAAGTTTGCAAGGCCGCCAGTCTCTCGGATCAATCACCAACCAGGGGGCGCCAGGGACACCGTGCTCTTTAGCACAGACGCTATCACGCTTCACACTTAGCCGCACATGATAACTCCTTTTTAAAACAGCCCTCTCAGAGAAATGTATTAGCTGGGTCTTGAACAGAACTGAGAATGTAGACCAAGAAGATGAATCCCAGAGAAAAATCTCAGAGCTCCCCCTAAAGGAAGACCATGTAACAGGTTATGAGAGGTTTGTCGGCGATATCAAATGCTCATCCTGGGGGGTGTCTCGCCAAAGTCGGTGCCCAGGTGTGTGACGTGCAGTTAGAGGTGTGAGCACACAACATTAAAAGAGACTCCTTGCTAGCCTTGGGCTTCTAATTATTCCCCTGCTGAGAAACCCAACAAACGTATCAGAGTACTGAGTATGCGATGTGGTTGTACAGTAAAGAGCATAAGACCTTGCTGTGGGCAATGTAGACAGATGCACACACATTTATTCTTTAGTCCACTGACTCCTATTGACTGTGATGGGTCACGAAACATCCCTGTTCACTTTCAGCTGTGCATGATAACTCAATAATTGAAGGCCACGCTATTGATGCATTTGGAGGGAAGGAAACTACAAAACCACCTGCTGGGTAACAAGCTGCATCATGACAGAGCAAGGTTTCAAACATTAAATCAGCACATATACATACTGTTGGAAGTCTAGGGTTGCCTTAGGATTCACTCAAGGGAGTTTAAACAGAAACTAAACACTCACAGTGGTATGTGATAGTGTTATGAACATGTTTAGAGCCACGCTAAGGAATAATATATCGAACACAAAGGTAATTGTAGCAAGGACGTCAAGGAGCATAATAGCTTTCGTAAGCCTCCGCTGTTCACGTACACACATATACGGCAGATGGCTGTGATACACATTCAGCGTGTCAAAGGGCCACAGAGGGACTATTACTGTTTTCAGGTTCAAGTAGACTAAGACATACTGAAAGTGTAATTGGACTGAGGGGAGGACACCTCAGGCACTGCGCACAATACTGCCATTGCAAATAATACATCTCTGCTTCATTGATGAGACAGTATCAGCACATTAGTAAAACTGCTTTCGTTTGATATGTTTTGCCAAGTCTACAGAGCCTTGGTATCTCAAAACCTGATTAGATAACAACAATAATAACAAACAATAATACAAATAATAGTACACAAATTATATTTACAATTATGCTTTATTTATTTGGTAGATTCAAATGATTATATTATATTATAAACACTTCTCCTTGTGCTCTGTCTGGCATCTTTGATGAACAATTTTTAACTGAACTTAAAACAACTAATTCTGGGATTGCACCATCTATAAAAGGTTGAATGCAATGTTTCCTAGAATTTGAGAGAAAGCCTATTAATTCCCAAATGTGCCATCTAACGAGACAGGAAACTAGGTTTTGAGGTATAGCCAGGGAATATCATAAAATTTGAAGTCTGGCAAGAAACCAGAAGTCTTTCTTGAACTTTATGCAAAGATAAGTGCTCTAAATTAGTTAAATTAAAGGTGCTATAAGCAATTTTGGAAAAGCATGCATACATTTTCCCCCACTACCTGACAGATATCACTAAAATAGGTGTCCTGAGAAATCACACCTGTCTCTGTGACAGCCCTAGGCTCTGTAAACAGCAGGAAGAGTCAGGGGAGCAGCATACACTTATTTATTTATTTATTTATTTTACCGTGAATCATGATGTGCATTCTGAAAAAGCCTTAAAGTTGTTCATTAAATATTCAGAGAAAACTTCTGGGAAACACACCATAAACATAATTTTATAAGCACAATGTGGTGTACACTCTTATTTACAACTTTGAAAAATCCTTTTTTACAAAGATTATTGGAGTATGTTTTACAAGAAAATACTATTCAGTCTTTCTAAAAACGGTTGAAGTCAATGTGTTATTTGCTGTCTCTTTGTAATTATTTGTGAAATTGACTAAAAACCACCCTAATACAACACACTCAAAAGGTTTAGAAAGTGCCAACAAGATTGAACCAACAATCCAGAGCATTATCCAAAGTGTTACATACATAGGCTATATCTTTCTAAACCTTTTGACTCCTCTATTAGAACAGAATAATTTGGTACCGGTATATAAAAATAAAAAAAATTCACACAGAAACTGGGCAGTTGCAGAGACCATGAGCTTTGATGCACTGCTCACTGCACTACATTGGATTTTTGTTTACTGTGTAGAGGTTTTCTTGAGGAGTTGTGGAGGGTAAAAGAGAGAAAAAAATGCTCTGAAGAACATGAGTCAGCGTGTAAAGCAGAAGTGATGACAACAAGCAGCACAGATCAAGAAAAAACTCACAATGCACCATGAATGGCACAGAAACCATCTTCCTGAGAGATACAAGGGAAGGTACTCTTTCTGTTTTCAAAAGCCCATGAAATATTCATCATTCAGACTTGGCTAATTCGGGCCATCAAGATCTTTAAGGTGAGTTAGTATGACACAGATTGTCAGAGTCGGCGAGCGAGGGAGAGAGTGCGAGCAGTCATTTTCAGACTATTTGGTTATGCATTAAAAATGCATGGGATGAATTACATTCTATTCCTGGCCTCTGTTGAGGAATTCACACTAGGGTCCAAAATCGAGCACTTGGCAAAACAGAGAATAAGAATAACTTTAAATTTCCAATCTCTGAAACTTCACTTGAGCAGAAAAGAGCAGTAAAGTGTTCAATAAAATATGATTTTACTGAATATTTAAAACGAAGTATGAAGAAAGTGTATCAGTTACACCGCTTTAGGATTTTTGGACATTATTTCAAAAAGATAATATTGCACCATTATAGCAGCATCAAAAGGAATCACAAAGTATACATATATTTCATTCATGAAATATGAGAAGAAAGAATTTGAGTGAATCGAGAACTGGAGAGGAACTATACATTGCTCTGTTCATGTATAATCCAACTATTTTTTAAATTTTTTATTAATTTACCTCAGAACGGTTTTACAAACCACTTAAACTCTAAAATTAGTTCTGCATGTTTTTATGAATAAGGCCCCCATCTTCCATTTCTCAGGAGTCATGGATGATGGATTGGATGATGCCAAACAACTGCTAATAAGATCATTCAAGATCATGTCCGATAACCGATAAATGACCAATATTGATATTCTGCTTTGTCTAAATTAATAGAAAAAAACTCAAAACTAAAATCATTCATTGTAAATGACACAAAATAATTTAAGCAATACAACAAAGCATCAAAAGTGGATTTTCCTTTTGAGATATTGTGCATTTCGTTTGGATTTCTTCAGGAAGTCAGCCTACCGATGACTTATAAACAATGGCTTATGTGCAATACACTTCTATATGAAAGTATATACATAACCTTTGAATTTGACTTTGACAAGAACTTTTCAACAAGCTCAGTAAAAGTTTCCATGAGTATGTTCCGTCTGAAGTCAATTCACTGCACACAACACGACTTTCCTGAAGTCCTCCATCCACGGCCCTCTCCGAGTTCAAAGACGACTGAGCTGGGTTCACTTCTCTCCGAGCGAGCACTTTCAAGCAAGCTCACGGCCCTGACAGCACGGCTTTCATAGCTTCTAGCCAAACATGAGTGAAATGGCCCAGTGATTTGATGGAAGCGTGAGAAAGGATTTTGGCCGAGGTAACAGTAGGCTACGACCACAATAGCACTATCAGGTCAATGCACACAAGTTTACGCATTGGAAATGTCACATTGTGAAGTCTTCAGAAGGGCACACATCACCTTTCATTTCAAAGACAGATTCACTTGGTTCACTTCTCTTTGAATAACACTGATCGACCTCCTCAGTTTGAATATATACACAGGAAAGTCATCCAAAGGTTTTAAGAGCTGTAAAACTTTTGCATCAACTGCCAACGCTTTCCGAAAAGAGGAGGTTTGGATGAATCAAGACATACCCCGACAGTCAGTTCTCTCTTGCTTTTGCCTACTCGTGCTGGCCTGTTACACCAACACAGTTCCAAAGCCCAATCTCGCACCATTTTATCCACCCAAGTAATTTTGGCCTGGATTTTTTATTTTTTTTTAATGACAAAATCAGCGGCTCAAATTGCCAAAGAAACCACTCAAAACGCTAAAATTATATTTCACAAAGATGTCTGCATTTCAAGTGGGTGTTGAACATTCAGTCGACGGACACCATTTCGGATGTTTGACATGCAGCACAGCAAATCCTGACAATTAAAAGTCTGAATTAAAATCATTTTAAGTGTAAATTGATTGCTGACAATCCCATAAGGGGTTTTAATCCTACTAATGAGTCATTCTTATAAAAAAATATATATTTTCTTTTTTCCCTGAATATTTCAAATTGCAGACTAAAGTCTTTTAATCATTAATGCTACATTTATTTGATCAAAAATACAGTACACACAGTAATATTGTGAAAATATTAAAATTTTCTAATATAAAATCATTAAAACAATTTGAGGCAAATAATTGTTTTATCCGATAAGAAATTAACTCCAATGTAAATACATTTACTGAATAAATCCCTCAATGCACAACAGAAAAACTCAACAGAATATGTGATTGGATTACTGGACTGTGGACCGATTTCTTTGCACGGCATCTCAAATGTTGGTTTGGTCATTCTGAAATGCTAAATCTAAATGGTAAATACAATTACGCTGAGGTCCAAGTCATTTATAACACATGAAAAAAGAGCAACAGTGGCTTCCCCGATTACATCAACTTCCATTTTTATTCCAGATATTTTGTGCCAATTCCCAAGGAATTGACAACATTGTTCTCTAGAAGACTTACGATGAAAACAGTGCTTTATTTACAAATGTTTTATGCAATATTCCAATTCTGTGCACAAGTTATTCACAAATTTGAATGGAAACATAGCTACTGGCCCTTCTATTACATTGAGCGAGACATTACTGTAGGTCTACATTCCCAAAATTCTGAGTAATAGTCATAAACAAAGACAGTGCTGTATGTTAATTTGTAGGCATGTTACATAGTAACTCATTTAAATTGTTCAGCTCTCACGTCAGTGGAAAACTGATGAAAAAAAAAAGGTTGCTGCTGCAAATCCTGCCGCAGTTATCTCCTCTTGCCCTTGCTTTCACAGTTTGCTCAGCTGGCAAAATCAATATCGGGAAGCAACTCAGAGTGCCTGCAATCATAACCTGACCAAAACTGAGACCTTCACCAAAGAAAATAAGCCGTCGATGGAAGTTAAACTTCCTTAAAAAAACATTTGAATGCACTGTGTTTGCTCTGCAGCCTACCAGCCTTCTCTTTATTGGAATAAACGATCAATAGTGCATGTTAAGCAATATCCTAGTCTTATTGACTTGTGACTGGCCTAACAAGAGATTGTTTTTGTGGCGCCCTCCGCGCTAACGTACACATCGACATGCATCAATGACGAGGCTGGTGTTGTCGGAGAGAATCCAGTGACGCGTCCCCAGTGAGTAACAGCTAGGCAAACACACCATGTGAACTGTCTATTGAAAAGGGTTACAATCTGTGTAAAATACAAATCAGTCAAGTAGAATAAAGGGACAGTTACCCATTGAAAGCATTTCCGCTTTGCTGTAGAGATGGAAGGAAACTGACATTTAAGACAGTAGGCGTCTGTAGTTGACAGGAAGCATAGAGCATGCAACTAAGAGACAAAGAAATACTTATAATGGCACACAATTACCAGGAAAGTAATTCAAAATTCTTTCAAAGAAAGAATTAAGTATAATTTTCCAACTATTTTGAGCTGAGTGCACGGAAGAGCCAGAGCCGTTGCATTCACTCGGAAATGGCAGCTCTGTTATATAGCGAACAGGCGTGAAAGTGTTGGGTTAGATGTCAGTAACACCTCTGAAGTTCCTGGCTGTGCTAAAGATTCTTCTTCTTTCATGCTCTGGGTCTTTTCATGGCTTGGTGCTTGAAATCTAGCCATCTACACCTAGGAAAACCTAAATGTGAAGCAGCTGCCTTCAGAAATGTCAGCTTATATATAGAAGCAGATACATTTTCATGGTGTTTTTCAGTAATGGAATATAATAAGGTGGATGTATTAAAATTGTCTTTAATTCCACTGTCAAAGAGTTTCTTTGTCTCTTAAAGAGTTTCTGTTTTTCTTCTGAAATTATTATAAAAATGCTTGTTTTCAGAAACAAAAACTTGGGAGTACCTATATATTCCAGAAGTTAATTCCAGAAGTTTCAAGAACGGTTTGTACTTCAATAAAAACTATAGTTATTGAGCAGGGGACTTATTTCAGTTTGCATCTTGATTTAATGTGTTTTTTGTAGCCAACAAAAAATACACAGGATGTTTGCCCAGCATCTATGGGATTTCGGTTTCTGCCTCAAGAGTGGAAGATAAAAACAGTAATTATAAGAACGTTTTAAATGAAAACTGTGATGAAGTAGAAATTATGAGATATAAAGGTTCTAGTGTTTTGAAAAAAAGGTGTTTTGTTGTTTTTCTTAAGCATGCGTGTGTTTACATGCACGTTCTTAACCCGATTATGCTCAAGTCGACAGTGTCAAATGGTCATGTAACCCGTTTTCCTTCAATAGTGTAAGGCCATAAATGGCTTAAGCATAAACCGATCAACACAGCTAGAGTTTTGCCCCTTCCCCGATTTCACCCGGCACGTTAACCTGTGTTAAGTCGGCTTATTGAAGCGCTCATGAGTGATATGTGACGGGAAAGCGGATATAGAGTGAGCATTTCGCGGTAAGGGAGGAGGAAATACATCACAAACTGCGACTCTTTCTCGACCAAAGAAATACAAATGTGTTCTCATCATGTGCAGCAGACATAGAAGTGGTTCAGTCAAAACGCTGCATCTGTAACTGCGTGAGAGGAGAATATATGAGACTGTAACTTTCCCGCTGACATGTTGGAACACTCTTTGGTTTCTAATGTTTTTTTTTTGAACATCACAGCCAACACAGCAAATGGAATACTCAGAATCAGATACACTCATGATTACATTTTGATGCCGCTACCAGGAAATAACCTGATTTATGAATAAAAGTCTTGTAAACACTGTTTACCGTGTTATTTGTTTGCATGTATTCCGATAAGCTGATTTTTGGGAGTTATTAGCGTATCAGATGTGCATGTAACCACGTTCTGTGTTCTACTAAAAAGACCCCTGTATTCTGTTCCATTGAGAGATAAAGAAGTCACAATAGTGAGATTAAGTTGCACTTATAAGAAATCATATATTTTTTAGGGCTGTGCAACGATTAATCGTGATTAATCGCATCCAAAATAAAAGTTTGTGTTTACACTTATTTTGTATATATATATATATAAATACACACGCATGCATGTATATATTTAAGAAAAAATATGTTATTTATACATAACATCTTTATTTTTATATATAATATTAATTATATACACTCACCGGCCACTTTATTAGGTACCCCATGCTAGTAACGGGTTGGACCCCCTTTTGCCTTCAGAACTGCCTCAATTCTTCGTGGCATAGATTCAACAAGGTGCTGGAAGCATTCCTCAGGGAGTTTGGTCCATATTGACATGATGGCATCCCACAGTTGCCGCAGATTTGTCGGCTGCACATCAATGATGCGAATCTCCTGTTCCACCACATCCCAAAGATGCTCTATTGGATTGAGATCTGGTGACTGTGGAGGCCATTTGAGGACAGCGAACTCATTGTCATGTTCAAGAAACCAGTCTGAGATGATTCCAGCTTTATGACATGGCGCATTATCCTGCTGAAAGTAGCCATCAAAAGTTGGGTACATTGTGGTCATAAAGGGATGGACATGGTCAGCAACAATACTCAGGTAGGCTGTGGCGTTGCAACGATGCTCAATTGGTACCAAGGGGCCCAAAGAGTGCCAAGAAAATATTCCCCACACCATGACACCACCACCACCAGCCTGAACCGTTGATACAAGGCAGGATGGATCCATGCTTTCATGTTGTAGACGCCAAATTCTGACCCTACCATCCGAATGTCGCAGCAGAAATCGAGACTCATCAGACCAGGCAACGTTTTTCCAATCTTCTATTGTCCAATTTCGATGAGCTTGTGCAAATTGTAGCCTCAGTTTCCTGTTCTTAGCTGAAAGGAGTGGCACCCGGTGTGGTCTTCTGCTGCTGTAGCCCATCTGCCTCAAAGTTCGACGTACTGTGCGTTCAGAGATGCTCTTCTGCCCACCTTGGTTGTAACGGGTGGTTATTTGAGTCACTGTTGCCCTTCTATCAGCTCGAACCAGTCTGGCCATTCTCCTCTGACCTCTGGCATCAACAAGGCATTTCCGCCCACAGAACTGCCGCTCACTGGATGTTTTTTCTTTTTCGGACCATTCTCTGTAAACCCTAGAGATGGTTGTGCGTGAAAATCCCAGTAGATTAGCAGTTTCTGAAATACTCAGACCAGCCCTTCTGGCACCAACAATCATGCCACGTTCAAAGTCACTCAAATCACCTTTCTTCCCCATACTGATGCTCGGTTTGAACTGCAGGAGATTGTCTTGACCATGTCTACATGCCTAAATGCACTGAGTTGCCGCCATGTGATTGGCTGCTTAGAAATTAAGTGTTAACGAGCAGTTGGACAGGTGTACCTAATAAAGTGGCCGGTGAGTGTATATACAGTAGATAATAGCAAATATTTATTTAACATATACATGCGTGTGTGTGTGTGTATGTATATATATACACAAAATAATTATACACAATACACACACATATATTATGTAAACAAACTTTTATTTTGGATGCGATTAATCGTTGCACAGACCCAATTTTTTTTAACTATCTATAAAGGCGAATAGGGGCAAAGGTTGAGGAAATTATAACCATTTTCAGTAGAAAAACATTAGCATAGCTTTTATATGTAATTGATCACACCAAGACTGTTTAGGGTCTCTTTTACCTGATAAGTGTCCCACAGGCGAATGGTGCAGCGTAGAGGAAGTTCTCTCATGAGCAAGTTGTTCATCCAACGGAAAGCAAACTGCAAATACTCCACCTCATACTGCTGCATGTGGCGATGTACCATCTCTGTTCAGAAAAAAAAAAAAACAGCACAATAAATCACCACCCTGTCGTCAATCACGCCTATTCATCTATCGCAAACAATTAAAGCATCATTAGAATCTCTTCAGTAAAATTGAGACCAAACAATAAATGACAGGCGCTCGGCGGACACAACACACCAATAACACTTATTCTCCTCGCCGCTTTTCCCGCTCACAGACAGCAGACACAGTTCATGGATGACAGCCTGCCGGGCGTAAGACATAACACCCTAATAAAGCCGTAAAGAATTTCTCCGTCCGAGCCATCATGTGCTCGACGCTGTCATGTAAGCATGAGGTAATTACTCAGCTGTCAACCCAATGTCTGAGCGCGTTATGTTAGAGAAGAAACGGCAGCTTTATTTATGGGTGTCTCTTTAATCAACAGGGACGCACGCGTCTACTGATGGGTAGAGTGTGTAACATGCATGACTGCGTGAAATATAGGCATCTTCATTCGCCTCCTGACAAAGATGGCAATCTTTGGCCGTCACATGTATGATAGGATACGGTTGAGGGTTGTGGGTGATATACTGAATATTCACAATATATAATTATATATAATCAGGGGCCAAGCTCCGAAGCTGCGTAGGCATCTATTATTATCGTTCCTATTCTTCTTCTTCTTCCGTTCTGGGAGTCTATGGCAGCCCATAGAAACGCTTGAGATACAGTTATGAAATTTGGCACACAGTTAGAGGACACTCTGAACTGTCACCATAGCAAATTTTGAATTTCTAACTCAATCTCTCTAGCACCACCACCTGTCCAAAGTTTCCTTCATGTTTATGAACTTTTGAAACTAGAAACTTTCTTCTTTTTAAATTTTTTTTCCCTCTGATTCCTTGGCTCAAGACGATTCGATTGAATTATATTTGCCGCCATTTTGAATTTTCCAAAAAACCAAATTTTTCTAACTCCTCCTAGGATTTTACTCCTTCGTTTTTCACGAAAATTTAACCAGATAATCTTCTGACCATGCCGACAAAAAGTTACGGAATTCAAGTCGATTCATCAAACCGTCCTCGAATAATGTGCGAACAAATTCGACGAAGTGCCCGCCAAAATGAACGTGAGGCTATATCTCCGCAACGCTTAAGAGTATTCTGACCAAATTTGGTGTGTGTTATGACAATCATTACCTGAGATTACCCGCACAGTTTCGGCACAGTGCCACCTAATGGTCACGACATATGAACAATTTGTTACAAATAAAAAAAAAACAGTTTGGGCAAAAATCTGTAAACTTGTCTCTTTAGATTCGGTACAGTATGCCGAGTCGAACGATGCGCAATTTTTTATACAAGCACCACCTATTAGTCAAAAGTAATAAACCATTAAAACATATTAATAGTGATTGTTTTTGATTTTTCAGGCACTTTGCCTAAAATAATCTTAACATGGTTTTAATTGCTCATTGTTGCGGTTATGCTTTCAGCCATAATGGCCTGATTTATTGTGCCTTCATGGTGCATCGTCCCTTAATTGCTGCTTGCATTTATATATATTTATATATAACATTATAATATTATAGTCTTCAGTGTCACACAATCATTTACAAAACATTCTAATGTGTTGATCTGCTGCTCAAGAAACAATTATTTTTAATGTTGAAAACAGTTGTGGTGCTTTTTATTGTCTGTGGAAAATGTGCTTCAGGAATCTTTGATGAATAGAACGTTCTACTTCAATAAAGTCTCCTCCTATAATGCCAGATGAGTTTGGAGAACACCTGACAAGAAATCAGAGACCATTCCTCCATCGAGAATATCTCCAGATCCTTTAAATTCCCAAGTCAATGTTGATGCACTCTCCTCTTCAGCTCAGAACCTTAATTTTGTGCTCAGTGACCTATTTTTGTGTTGATTTTGATGTCTGTATTGGATCATTGTCCTGATGGTGGATTCAACCACAACCCATTTTATGATTTCTGGCAGGTTTAGATTTTTTTATCAGTTGGTGTTTGATCAAATCCATGATGCCATGTACAATATCTGAACCAGATGTCCAGGACCTCCAGCAAAAAAAATAGGAGCATAACATTAAAGATACAGCAATATATTTAACTCTAGGCATGGGGTACTTTTTAATTTTTTATCGCGTGTGCAAAAAAAAAAAAAACTCTTTTGGGATTTTGGCCTTGCTGCCAAAAGTCCTTCTTTTTTTTTAGTTTCATCTAACAACAGAATTCAGTCCCGTTTGAAGTCCCAGTAGTGTCTGGCAACAGAATATGCTGTAGTGAAAGCAGATGACTTTTCCTGAATCCATCCCTCACGATGTAGGTGCTGTTTGACATTTTTTTTGCGGCTTTCAGACCCATTTCTGCAATCCTTCATTTTTGGTCCCTCAAACTATCCTCCTCAGTGCATTAAGACAATATAGACACTCGTTCTCTTTTATTGGAACTTCTTAATTATTGGTGGAACAATGGCATTTCCAATGCTTTAGCTATTTTTTAACAGCCACTTTCAATCTTTTGCTGCACATCAGAACTATATTCATTTGTTTTATCAATTGTGATGGATGATTTAGAGAATTTGGCATTTGTTTTACCTAATATTTTCTGTGAAACAGGAAGTCATGGCTGGAACATTTCATGTTCCTAGTCAGCCTGGAGTGCCATTCTTGGGATTATACCTCAGAAATATTTTACTCACAAGAACTGTATTTTACGTCTTATAATAAACATCTGAATATCGAGGCAACTATGGCTGTTTGATTAAAATGATTGGGTTCTTCTGGATTCGTATAACATTTGTATTTACTCTACAAATATAACACGAATGGCATACAGAAAATGTCATCATAAGGACAATATACTACAACCCCATCTCCAGAAAAGTGTGAACATTTTATAAAATGCAATAAAATCAAGAAACTGATTTGTCATTTAACTTCATTTAACTGTCAAAAGTACAAAGAAAAGATGTTCATTGTTTTTACTGACCAAGTTAATTGTATTAATTTTTTTAAATATAAACACATTCTGATTTTAAATGTCCATTTTTTCCCCAAAAACAAGCTGAAACGTGGATTCATCTGACCGCAGCACACATTGCCACTGTGTTTTGGATCCTCTGAGATGAGCTCGGGCCCAGAGAACTCGCCAGCATCTCTGCATAGAACTGATGTATAGCTTTTTCCTTGCGTCACAGAGATTTAAGTTGCATTTCTTGATGCAGACAATGGTGACAATGGTTTTCCAAAGCACTCCTGAGCCCATGTGGCTATTTTTAACACAGTAGCATTTTTATTTCTTTGTGCAATGCCATCTGAGGTCTCACACACATTTATCAGAGGTTTCCTGCCCTACCCTAAACAAATGGATATTTCTCAGGAGTTTGCAATCTTGCATTGAGATTGAGATTTTTTTATTTGACAATTCTCTTGAAATTTGGCACAAAGTAGTGAGCCATGACTCAATCACGATAACCTCACCAATTACCATTTGACCTGGTAATTGTGGACAGTTTCAAAACAGTTCTTGAAGTGGATATTCTGTTATCTTTTCATTTTTATTTTGCATATCTTTTTTGGAGTGTGTTGCAAGATTAAAATGTTTTTATATTTACAAAACACAATTCATTTGGCCAGCGAAAATTTTATTTGAGAATTAACTAATCTCAGATTCTTGATTGCATTTTTCCAAAATTACCCAAGTTTTCTGGAATTGTGGTTGTATATCAAGCCCTAGTTGCAAGCACACCCACGCCGAAGATCAGCTTCTGTCAAAACCTCACACTTGCCTTGACAGTGTCATTCTCACATCCAGCCCTCCTGAATAAACAACTTATACTCATTAACGCTGAATACATCTCACTGCAGAAAAACGGAAGCGATATACTGACGAAGCAAACGCACCAATTTTGCTTATTAGCAGTGCAAATCAAAATCCTCCTATTTTTAACCTAATTAAAGGGTGAGCGACAGATGAAGATGTCCAAGGTAAAGAAAACAAAACTTCTAGTTTAACATCATATTCCAAGTGCTTTTAAAATAATTCTCATCAAGAGTTTTCACAGTAAATCTAAAAATAATGATCAGTAAAAGGGTTGTCGAATGAACAAACTAATTAATAGCAAAGGCTTCTCAAATTAATCAAGACAGGTTTATTAATAACGAGATCTATATATATACACATACATATATATATATATACACACACACACATACATACATGTTCTTCATATAAAGAAGGAGCAAGTTAGTGTCTGCATGAAATACAACTATAAAATATTAAGTGTTAATTAAGTATTAATTCATAACTATTAAGCACTAATTTATTCAACCCCAACCCCAATAAAAACTTTCAGGTATAACTTTGGGGAAAATGTAATTTCAGGATTATTCAAAATATGTCAGAATAAGCCTTTATAAGCAGAATAAGGATTTCCAGCAAGCATAATGCATTTGCTTGCATGCTCTTTCCACCTTCAATGCAGCAAAACACATGCAGGTTCTGAGGAGGATGGGGAACGGAGGTCAGAGTTCACAGAAAGACAAGTGAGCTGTTTGCCACGATTCTGCTGAGCAATGGACTTCTGCTCGACTTCTGCCCCCGCCCATCTATCCCATAATTACATCTGCACTGACCCTCTGTATCGCCCTCACTGCATTTCCAGCCAAAACCCGCTCAGACACCAAGAGAAAGAGGAGGATCTACAGCGCCCACCTTCAGGGGCAAGCAGCTGTATCTGTACATCTGTAAATTGATTCTCCAACAGCAGAGAAATCAACAGCAGCTACTGTTAGTCCCCATCGAGCGGGAGTTATTTCGGTTAAATTATACACACCTCATAACTGCGTTCATTTAAAGGTGCCCTATAATGTGAAATTGAATTTATGTTGGCATAGTTAAATAACAAGAGTTCAGTACATGGACATGACATACAGTGAGTTTCAAACACCATTGTTTTCTCCTTCTTATTTAAATCTCGTTTTTAAAAAACACCCCTGAAAAACAGGCGAATCTCCACATAATACCGACTGTGACGCAACAGTCGGGGATCACGCCTCCAAAGATTTGCATATCCCAGCCCTCAATGACAAGCACTGCACAGCCGAGTCGTCATCGGATTCAAGCGAGGATCAGAGAGAAAATGGCAGATCATGGAATAAATGCTATGTTCCAGGCTGTGCAGGGGATGTGAGGTATTTTCATACCCTTCCCACAGAAAAGAAATGTCAACAGGCGTGGACGCGTGGTTGATGTTTATATTAATCGGATACCGCAACAGTTTAATTCGAAGTTGTTAGTTTGCTCTGCCCATTTCACCACGGACTTATTTTCGAACCTGGGACAATATCAAGCTTCTCTCAGCGTCTCAAACTGAAGAAGGGGGTAATTCCAACTATATTCCCGCAACCGGTAAGTAGTGATTTTATTAAAGATAATTTACACTGTGTTAGATCCAGCGCAAGATCCTAGTACAGTAATAGCAAACTCCAAGTAACGAGCATAAGTTACATAACTAACGTTAAATAGGCTAATTCTCAGTGAAAAAAGTATACAGAAAGCGGTCAAAGAACAATCCACACAGCGCGAGTTTATCTCTCTTGCCAAACTCGTTATGAAATCAATGACGCTGTTACACTGCACAACGAAGCTCTCATAGAAGTAGGCTATGTCATCGTTTGCATTGGTGAAAGCATTAGAGAGAGAAACTGCGTTGTCTCGCGATCAACAGACTGTCATCTGCTTGCTCAATGCTCATCACAGCAACATTTTATGTGATGGAAATAGATTTAAATACTTTAAAAACATCTCACGATTCGTTAATCTCGATAGCTGTAATAGTTAAAACGTATATAACAGCTGTAATAAAAGTATTCGAGAGAGTTTCACATGTCATATTTCATATGCAAGCATGTCAGCCAATCACAGCAGTGGCCGGTTCTCACAGCAGACACGCCCCTTCAAACAGAGTGTTCAAATCAGAGACTAAAATCAGGCTAGGAAAAATGCCTTTTATTTCTAAATTATGACTATTTTTGATCTAAAAAACATACTAACATTATAAGGGCAACCCAGGAAACATTATAAAATAATAAAAAAAAACATTCTAGGGCACCTTTAATCTAGCCCGCGTTCATATTCGCCTCTCACGGTGTGAGCAACTATTGCATCATTAAAATGAGTGAGCATCAAGTCGACAGACATATCTATGAAAGCAAGTGACTATCATCTGGATCTTGTTTGCGTTTCCCAAAAGCATCGTAAGCCTAAATTTATTGTTAATCGTTCAACGATCAATTTTGGGGAAACGCAGTCCTGATCAGTGGCCGATCGTTTGGGTTAGAGATATATAATACAGGCCATTGCATTCTAAATATTTATTACTATAGCCTCAGATATAGGTGAACATTTTTGTGAAAACCTCAAAATCGACATTTTTCACTTATTTGCCTTGTAACTTTTTTCACTCGTAGCTCGAAATTATCCCGTGCGCATTCCGACTCATTTTGCCAGCACGGGTCACATATATAAAATGAAAATGGAAAATATATATTAAAAAAACGTTCAAAATATTTATAAAAACTATTATAGTATCATCTGGTCATGTATTCATTATATATAACACTCACTTTATAATTTTATGGAAAAGATTCATATAAAGTAAACAAAAAGTTCATCAGAACTGGACCATCATGTGGGTGAGTAAATGACAACAAAATGTAAAAAAAAAATGGTTTGCCAACTATCCCTCAACATTGGACCAGGCCACCTTTTCACACACTTATGCTTCCGTTCTCTGAATATGTATGCGTGCATGGATTATGTATTCACAGTTTCACTTTCAATCCACAATGAATTTGAACACAGATATGGAGATGTGACAGATGACAGTAGCCATTGTCATTGCGCTGTCAAGATTGCACAGATGACATTTATCATCAAGACAGAAAACTACTTCCTGTGCTTGTTCATGAGCTAGAAGTGAAGTGAAGGCCAAGTATCGTAACCCATACATGGAATTTGTCCTCTGCATTTAACACATCCAAGTTAGTGCACACACATTAGGAGCAGTAAGTAGCGAACAAACACACGAACACACACACACACGGAGCAGTGGGCAGCCATTCACTGGGGCGCCCGGGGTGCGATTGCCATTGCTCAGCCATTTTGTATTGAGAATCGAACCCACAACCTTATGGTTAAAAGTCCAACTCTCTAACCATTAGGCCACAACTGCCCACAACAGTCCAACAATCCACATTACGAATCCACATCACATCCACATCCTCAGTCAAAGAGTTGATTCATGCAAAGTAAATGGAAAACAGGCAAGTATAATGCACACATTTATCAGGGACCAAGGCAGCACAAAAGAGCCACAAAAAAGCTGTTTTTTCCCTTTCTTTCTTTTTCTTTCTCTTTCTTTCTTTCTTTCTTTCTCTTTCTTTCTTTCTCTTTCTTTCTTTCTTTCTTTCTTTCTTTCTTTCTTTCTTTCTTTCTTTCTTTCTTTCTTTCTTTCTTTCTTTCTTTCTTTCTTTCTTTCTTTCTTTCTTTCTTTCTTTCTTTCTTTCTTTCTTTCTTTCTTTCTTTCCCTCACAGCTGACGGTGGCCCAAATGATTTTTCCCCTTTATGTAACAGATCCTGCTTTCAGAATACAGTGTGATCAGCAGAAATCAAGGTCTATGTAACATTTTCATTTTGGTTCTGGGCGACTTATATGTGAAAACAAGTTGGACATTTTTTTTTGTGCAATGTGACAAAAGTTAACCGTGGTATTGGAATTCATGCAATTACTGTGCCAATCTAACTCAATATTTGCCTTAACTGCCCTGCTGAATTCCCATGATATATATCCCATATAAAAAATGGGGCCTGACCTCAATAATATATAAATCACCTTATATAAATATTTAATTTGCAATTCATATAACACATCATTTAATCATGTAGTACATTATATAGTAGTACATTACATTATAATAATCTAAATGTAATATTTGCATTTAATATTAATATAATAATTTATAAAATTAATGAATTAAACTAACAAATTTAATCATTTTCTATTTAATTTCTTTCTTCATAATTAATTGACATGCAATTTGAGCTGACCTTGACGTCAGCTTTATTAGTATTGCCTTGTTTTTTTTGTTTTTTGAATGCGTATTTAAAATGGACACGCTGGACCATATTTGAAAGTTATGAGAGCAAGGCAAAAAAATTCTCAGCAAAAAAAAAACTTAATTGGGCAATTTGAGTTACAGTTCAGCGCAAGATACTTTCATGTTCAGCAGTAGAAGAGATTGTGCGTGAAAAAAAAAAGCTGCCAAGAGAAATCAAAAGGAATTAAAGGAATAGCTCCACCAAAAATGAAAACTGTGTTATTATCTCTCACCTTCTCATGCTTCAAAACCTGTATGACTTGCTTTCTTCTGTGGAACATAAAAGCAGATATTTTGAGAGACGTGTCAGTGTTGCTTGGTCCATATAATGGAAGTCAATGGTCCTCAAAACGGTTTGATTCTTTAAAAGCATGTTCTGTTATATTCCACAGAAGAAATCAATTCAAACAGGCTTAGAACAACATGGTGAATCAATAAATGATGAAAGAATTTTAATTTTCGGGTGAACTATCCCTTTAAGATGTCCAAACGGAGAAATGACAACAAAAATAAAAATAAAAGAGCTTTGTTTTATACCAGCTGAGGGTTTTCTGTTGGGGTCAGAAGAAGAAATTTGATATTAGAGAAAACCCCACAGAAGAAAAATAAATAAATAAATCAGGTCTCATTCAGATTATCAGAAGTATCAGAGTCTCAGCACTTCTTCACCTGAAATGTTAATGTCTGCTTTATAACCGTATATGATTTGTGTGGAAAAAAGCCCACATTGTGTCCTCATTTACATAAATAAATTCACCTTGAGCAATTTGCATGCTGATGAACCTCAATGTATTCATACAAAACAGACGAGATAAGAGGAAACAGTGTTCACGTTCTGGGGCGCTTCTGACGAACAGAATTGTTTTAGCGTTAAACAACTCTTATGGGCTATGGTCTAATATGACTGCTAATTACTACAAGCCCTCGAAACGAAGTGAAAGCGTACGGTGACAATAGTGTGTTTGGTTTCCTAATGAGAGTGGAGTGTGAACAAGACATGAAGCGAGAGAGAGAGCGAGAGAGAAAGAGAAAGATGATTTCTTGCACATTCAACAGTTATGCATAAAAAAAAAACACAACTAAAAATGACCATCTAATTTACATATATAAATTATACATATGAACATGCCAAACATGATGCAATTCAAACTACACACTGGGTATCTTCTGCTCATCAAGACTGTATTTTATGTGATCGAAAAATATAGTAAAAACAGTAATATTGCGAAATGTTATTGTAATTTAAAATAACTGTTTTCTATTATATTTGTATTCTATTATATCTATTTTAAAATGCTATTTATTCATGGGCTGTTATTGTCTTCAGTGTCACATAACCCTTCAGAAATCATTCTAATATGCTGATTTGGGCCTCAAGCAGTGTTTAATTTGTAAATTCTGATGTTCCGGAACAACGAGATGGGACGGATCTGGTAAGTTAGTGAGGTTGGGAAAAGTAACTGAAAGCGCAATCTCAGGCGGGTTTCCATCCTATTATTTATTATGCACAATTTGAAAAATGCGGAAAAAACAAACAAACAAAAAAACTGGATGGAAACGGTTGAGATGCAAAATAAACTCTCAAAATGCTCTAGAATATCTTTAGTTAAAATATGCATTAAGTCAAGTCATCTTCATTTATATAGCGCTTTTAACAATGTAGATTGTTTACAGAGATAAACATATAATTTAAGGTAACAGAGATTGTTTTGGCTTTATAGCGGTTCTTGAATAATGTTATTTCCAGCTAAAGTTAGTTTTGATTGATTCACTTCTGGCGAAATTAAATTGGGGGCCGCTAAGACGACGTCGTTCTCTCTAAACAGACTTTAAACCGGAACCTGTGACAAACGCTGATGGCGTTCACATGCGCATTAAGAATTGATTCTATAATTATGTGCATTTGAATATATGTGCGCGGGTTTGTAGTTCCCTACAAACCATGCCTAAACAAACTACTTGTCTAGCCTATTACATTATGATACAGAATTTTATTTTATCACGTCAGGGTAGGTACGCAAACCGAGTTTTCCCACAATGCTTTATCTGTAGAGTGGGAAAGGGATCCTCCATAGGGAGAGGCTAGTTGGCACTTCAGCAATGCATCGTCATCGGGTCCAGACGAAGGTCCTAAGGTACATTAAGGTGATGGAAACAGTTTATTCGCATACTGATGACGTGTTGTGACCATTTGTGTATGTAAAACACCATGACATTATGCATTAGGCCTAACAAAAGGTCTGACCGTGGCACACAATTCTTCCAACATAGCCATTGACATTCGGAGGCAATTCGATAAAGGTAGGCTATATTGAAGTTTCCTCATCGGCATATTGAGCATAGCAGCCGTTTAAGCCCCCATATGAGATATTTCATCAATTCCTCTGCGTCTCCTTGCAGCATTTAATAAAATGATGTCCAACAACACAAATAACTCACTCCTAAGCAACGGGCCCCATCACGACAAGAGGTTCCCTTAAGATATAGAGTGGTGCAGGTATGACGTCAATTTATAGGCCAACCGGTAGTTAGCATCACACTGGTTCCCTCAATAAAAACCCAATAGGATTGTCCCATAGGCTTTTGGATTGTCGCAAAAAACAAGCTCTGAGATCAACAAAAGTTTATAATACTTAAACGTTTTGTCCTTCAAGATAATTATCACGGATGAACTTATATGAATTTGGAAGCCTAAATGCAGTCGCCAGAAGTGTAAAGCTAAAGGTAGGCTATAAACAAACTACACCACGGTCCCACAAATTCAGCGTCACCATCACTAAGCTTTCAACAACTCTTTCCGTTTTACTCTAAAAAATATTTTCCCAGAACGTTTGAGTTAGACTAGTTAATGAGAGCACAATTATGACCATAATAAGGCTGTAAAAGTGGACTGAGTTTACCTTTTTAGCGTGATGTTTAATCTCCACGACTGCCTCTGTAGTCCCATTTAGACACTTGTTAGCAACTCTGCCTTTTTCAAGAAACTTAACAGCTTAAAAAAAAAAAAAAATCACGCATGGGGTAAAGGCCCCAGGGTGATAACTATAAAGAAAATGATAAAGATAGTTATAAAAATCGTTCGTAATATTAAAGAATAGCAGAGCTATAACAATAACGGCACAGAGAAACAATATCGTTGGAATCACTTTCGGAATGATTTTATAAAGCTGATGAACGATAAAAACATTGACAACCAATCAGAATCCACCCTGCTGTAACTAGCTCTTAAAGCAGCAGACAAGAACGCGCGTAGAATAAACACAACGATATCATCCGCTGGTGTGGACGATAATATAGTTATCTTTGTGAACGGGACTTAATACGGATGCATTTTATACCGTAGAATAGTGTCTTAAGCTTGTGTTCACCACAAACCTTATTTCAGCCATTTAATCAAAACCCCATTCAAAAAAACCCATTGATTTCGGGACGATAGAACCGGAAGTGCTAAAATGCTAACTCGCATCCGCGTTTTGGCCTACAAACTGATGTCATACCTGCACCACTCAAAAATGCGTATAACGGATGTGTTTTGACCAGTAGTGTAGTTTTTACATATTCTGTGTGGTTTGGTAGGGTGTTGCTAGTGTGTGCTGGATGGTTGCTTATTGGTCTAGACAAAATAGCCCACCACCAAATCAAGATTTCACCTTTCTTTTACTCAATATTTGTGTTATAGACATAACTATGGTGTTATGGTGTTCTATTTATAGCCAGCAGTCATATCACCCTGTAGCCCAAGACTGTTTGCCCACTGAAGCTAAGCAGGGTTGAGTCTGGTTAGTACCTGGATGGGAGACCTTCTGGGAAAACTAGGTTGCTGCTGGAAGAGGTGTTAGTGAGGCCAGCAGGGGGCGCTCACCCTGTGGTCTGTGTGAGTCCTAACGCCCCAGTATAGTGATGGGGACACTATACTGTCAAAGAGCACCGTCCTTCGGATGAGACGTTAAATCGAGGTCCTGACTCTCCGTGGTCATCAAAAATCCCAGGATGTCCTTCGAAAAAGAGTAGGGGTGTAACCCCGGCATCCTGGCCAAATTTGCCCCTGCACTTTGGTGGTGGTTGAGGAGATTCCCCCTTCCATGTAAAGCGCTTTGAGGTCCCAGAAAGAGCGCTATATAAATGTAACAAATTATAATTAACTAATTCCTCAAATTTTGGCGGCCGAAAATCCCCCTGAAAACTCCCAGAACCTTATATTAAAAGGACATCTCCAGCACCATGGCTAATAGATCAAATCAGATCACAGTGGTCAAAAACAATCAAACCTATCATAGCATAATGGGAAAGACATGTGTAAGTAGACATGTGTAAGTATTAGTAAACATGTCCTCAAAGAGTAGTGGAGATATACATCTTTGCTCTTCTCTTTTCATGTACTCTCTTTGTCTTCTCCATATAAGGCAACTTCCTGCCTATTCTTTCTTCATCTATCTAGAAGTCTGATCTATGACTATTGTGACTGTTACATTTCTATTGTGAGCATATTCTTACTTCCAAGCCAGTTGAGACATTGAAAAATGAAAGTGCTGCAACAGAACAATGAAACATTCAGCTGATAGGGATGTTGGGCATGGTCATTGATCACAGAAATCACAGAATAAAGCTCACAATGAAACTTATTCTGCCAAGATACCATCTTGATTGTCAAGTCATCTTTATTTATAAAGCGCTTATATAGCACGTCAAAGCAGTTTCACATTAATAAACAAGACAATCTTCATCAAACATGAAACAAATTCAAATTCTGCTGTGAAACAGCTCTTAAAAGACAACAGTGTGATTGTTTATCTGAGGTCAGTTCAGGGTTGATTCAGTTCGGGTCAATAGTTTTGTAAAGTAAATCAATTATGAAATGAGTTAAATTCATTTATAAGCTGCTCTACAGAAGACAATAGTAATTCCCTTTGAGTCAGTTCAATGTTGATTCCCTTCAGTTCAATAAGAGTCGATGTTGCAAAATCTACCAATTACGAAACAAAGTTGATTCAGCAATAAATTCCTGTACTGTACTGTATAAAGACTGTCATGTAAAGCAGTGGCTCTCAATCTTTTTTATGAGCCAGCACCCCCCCATCTCTTATCTAGGTCCTTTTCCGTAGTATATGCAGTCTAATTGTTTTCTCTATATATTAGTGTTGGGCATTATTCTGTGTTTATTCAAATTAGGCCTATTATTATATTTAAACCATTCAAATGGTAGGGGTCATTAAAATTCTTGGCGATCTTGAGCTTTCTTTAAAATTCTATCTGACATACCATGTTGCCCCAAAGCTTAAAGAGAAATCCTGTTTAGGATATATCCAAAGTGGATTTTTTTTTATAGAAACATTTTCAGTTTGTTATTACTTTCTTGAAACTCTTAAAAAGCTTTTTTATTTTATTTTATTTTATCTTTAAATATTGGATGAATGTTTTTAATTGGCTTTCGGTGAAAAATAATCCAAATGATCCCCTAGTTTTAGAATATATCCCATTTCTGAAGAATATGTTGAATCCCCAGTTTAGTGCTGTCCTGATTTATTTCATAATCTGATTTCCCCCCACTGTCAATTCTTTTACTTCGACGAAAGGTTTGATTTTTTTGCAAATTCTTTGAATGAAAGATCAAAACCCCTAGGCATTTCTTGGAAATCATTATGATGGTAAGAGTTTAATAAAAGGTGTTTCACCACAATTATGAGAACAGGAAGTGGAAATGGCCATATCTTGAAGGTGGTTATGGTGTTCTATAAAATCCTATAAAAAGCGCCTGCGGCTCTTTTGAAAAGCAGGCAGATAATTAAAGCATAGGATCGCTCTACGGTGAGGAAATTGGCAGGCCGCTTAGGGCCTGGTGGAGACGGAAATGTAAAAGAAATCAATGTAGCTTGATCTCCTTGATCTGTCACAATGACTTCACAGAACCAGACACTTTATTTTCTGACTCAGAGCAAGAGACAGACAACCAAGTTCGAAATACAGCGAGAAATAAAGCGGTCTTCATTGTAAAATTCAACATTGCACTACAGGCAAAGGCTTGACAAAAATGAACCATGACAAAATGCATGGGGTTACGCATGAAAGTACATCTGCATGCACGTCACACAGCCAAAGGACACAAAAAGACCTCACACACACGCAGACATACTGGTGTTATAATGTCAGGTTTTCAGTCTGCAGAGTTGTTCTCGGTGGAAAGGAATGGCTTCTTTGCTCTTTAGCTTACCTGACAGCAAAGCACAGTGCAAAGTCCACGAGTGAAGTTTCTATGACAATAAAACCGAAGGTCTTTCTATAGCGCTGACATTTAAAATGATATACATGCACATACCAGTATCATTAGCCACTATGTGCTATTTCAGTCAAACTCTACAGCACTTTCACAAAGTAACTCAACATTTTCTCAAGCCTTATATAATGCTAGTTCATGAAATTTTATAATTGCATAAACAATGATGCTGAAAAGTCAGTTGTGATTTATTGCTGTTTTGCAAAGTCAAGCATAGTCAGGCAGTCAATATGCATATAAAAACACCATGTAACTCATTGTGCACTGTTTGTATGTCAGAAAAGATACCTCAAATTAGGTGGTTTATTGAATGGAGGACTATCAAACCTATTTTTGCCAGGTAGATAAAAACACCACCACCACAAAAACAACAACAAAACCCCTCAAATTTAAGGATGACCAGAACCATTTTTAGTGGCCAGAAATGCATAGACTTGAGCCACTTTTGACTTGAGCCAGTAAGTAACAACCAAGAAATGCCCTGGCAACCACCCACAACAAGCTGGCACTGTGGCAGTCAGATTTGTATGAACAATCACCAGAAACTTACTGTTGCCCTAACTTTACTCATATCAAAAAAGGATATGAAAAAAGTGCTCATAATTTCATGCTCATGCTTTTATTTTAGTCCAGTTTTTGTATTTATTTGCATAATTAGCAAGTGCTCAATTATCAAAAATAATTAGTTGCGGTCCTAATTAACTGAGCACATATCACCAAACAGAATGTACAAACAAGTGGGACACATTTAAAGTGAGCTCACACCGCACACCCTGCTCAAATGCTTTGCAACCGATTGATCAAACAAGTTGAAATTAAATCTGGGTCTTCTTTGGTGCAATCCATGGGTGAAGTGAATACCAAGCAACTCAGAATGGACCAAATAAACTTTCTTTTTCTCTGAAAGTACTATTCAGTAAGACGAGTTGCAAGACTTTCTGATGCATTTCAGAAACTCTAAATCGGTAAATGATGCAATTCTTTCTCTTTCCCTCTGCACATTCATTACTGGCCTTATTCCCGCCAGTGGCTCTCAAAGGCATAACAAAAAAGCAGGTGTTTTGTAGGCGTGACCTCATCACCTCAGCAGTGCATCTGTATCCGAACATCTGGGTGAGCACGAACACAAGTGAGAAGGGGCGGACAGCTCACAGCTGCAAGGTCAGAACACCTTCGGCCTCTCTCGTTGATGTTCCAGAGTGGCTTCCTGCGGGGAACGCCTGTCATGTCGGTGGGCCGCTGTGGGCCCTGACAAACATGCCCTAGCTGTACCCTGACTGAGCGGAGCCATATGGCGACGGAGGCAGAACGAACACGTAGCGTGAACAAAGGTGTCGGAGCATCATGCGTCAGCAGCGCCACGTATACCCTGATCACTACACTGCAGGTCTGGGCTCAGACCTTCCCAGCAGCCGCATGTTTTAAACCCCCAGCCTCATTAGTGCTGGAAGAGGTAACCTCTGTTCGGGACAGGAGAGTGACCAAGCATGCTACGTGCCTTAGCGTAGTCGGCGGAGAAAAGAGTGCAAAAAGGGTTCGCCTGATTGATTTACATCCCCAACTTTATTACAGGGGAGAATATGATGTAAAACACCACGACAGTGCCAGATCTAAGAGCAGCCTGATTAAGGTCGACATGTGCCGTCCTTACAAGGGGGAAATTTGGAAATAATGCGACAGTAATCCAGGCAGCCTGATGAAGATGAGCATGGCAGAAACCCAACTCTCTGGCGACCAGCAATTACACCCTCCCTTCTCTGGCACGTCTTTTATATATGGAAACGGAAACCCAAACTGAGTGAGGGCTGTTCAGAGGACAAGATAAAGGGATGCTGGTAAGAGAGAGCTGTCGTACATTAAAAAATGCAAGGATATGCGCACTTTGACCTTGCTGTATTAACTGTATTAAGGCCTTGTTGTTTTTCATTAGGAAAAAGACGCGACAAAACTTTTCCCTCAGCTGGCCGCAGAGTATCCCCTATTGGAAAGCAGTGAGAAACCAATAGCTTTTCTGCCGTGACCCTATTTTCTTGGCATGTTGTCCCTGTTGGCCCAGGTGGCAAGAATTAAAACATACTATTGCTATTTGCGTCTTGTCCTACCGAGTCGAACCCAATGAGTTATGCTGTGAACACAGCACACTGACCCATAGGACTAAATCAAGAGAAGTGATTATCTGATGTGGACAAGAAATCCCCACCCAATTGACTCGATCAAATTAGGTTTGATCAGAGTAGATTAACTAAAATGAAGGAGTAATGGGAAATGTGAAAGAGGTGTTTGGCATCTAAACTTCACTCACAAAAAGCTAATTTCTGTTTGAGCAGCTGTTTGGGCAAGAAACAAAAACTTATATTGATATTTAGACCAACAGCATGGTTGGGAGTGTGATATTGCTTTTATTCAACAGTTTAATAAACCAGAACTCAATATTCTGTCATTTACATTTTAGAAAATACTGCCAGTTACATTACCTATTTTTGCTCCACGAATTGCGAACAACCAACACAATCTCATAGAAATTTGTAAGTATTTTACATTTTGGCAAATTACTGCAATTCGTCCAGTCTCATTTGTATATATTCGTACGATCTGCATAGTGACAGTTCTGTTTAGGGGTGGACCATCCCGATTACTTTTTTCTAAAAGAAAAACGTTTGTTTCTGTATGATTTCCATTGTACAAATTCATATGAAATCATGAGATTGAGTGATATACCTCAAAATTTTCTATTATTAATGGGGCAGATAATTCTACAATTGTGGTATCCCAATGAAGAAGTTTATACTTTTGAGTACATAATGTTAAATAACACACTGTGTTATTAACATATTATTAAATTGTGTTATATTATTTACCTAGTGGATATGCACTAAATGGTAGGCCATGACTACAATAAAAAAAATAAACTGCCCTCACAAAAAATAGTCACAGAGGACTCAATTCCATCAGGATCACTAACGGATCCTTCAGAATTACTCACAAAGCAGAAGTTATTGCTTAGCTAAAAAAAAAAAAAAAAAAAAAAAAAAGGCAGGCGTCATATGCATGAATCCCAAATATCAATTGTTCCCTTTCATTGGTTTCTTTCCAAGGCACTTACAAACCCCATTTAAATGTCTAATAGAAGACATTATCTGTAATCAAGAGTGGCTAAACACAATAAATGTGACAGGCGAAAAGCTCTGGAGCCTGACAATGTGAAGGTTACTCAAGAACAAGCCCGAATACAAACACTTCAACTGATATTGCTCAATCACCAGGCTCATTAAACCATGTTAATGTGCTTGTCTCGATGAAATACATCACATTTCCTGATTCAAAACTGTTAGACTGATGAAAACTAGAGGAACATCTAGTTATAGCAGGTTTCAGGGTGGTATACTTTGTTTTTCAGTAGAGACAGATAGATAGATACAAAACATCTGCCTAAAGGTAGTTGTCCACGTGTTCGAATAAAGGATAATTTCTTTAGTAGAAAAGTAAAAATTCACAAATAACAGAATAATCAAACTGGAAAAACAAGAAAGCTTCTGTTAGAGCAAAAGTATAGAATTGAGCAGGCAATCAAAACAAAAGTGGAAGAAAAAACAAGCAATTCTATATAAAGCATAAAAACTGATGAGAGTGAAACACAATCTCTCTCTCTCTATTTCCCACATAAACACAAAGTCAGTGTGGTGAATACATCAACAATATGCTCTGACTGCAGTCTTTCTCTCAGAAATTAAAGCAATGATTGGGTCTAATGCAGGCTGAGGAGATAGAGGCCTTGTGCGGGAGGAGAGGAGAGGGCTTCCTGTCTCCGAGAAATGGGCATTGAATTCTGATTACGGCCACCTAATAGAAAGTAATGAGAGAGGCTTATGCTCCAATGCCTTTTGCTTTCCTGGCCAGAGCAGCGCTCTCTACTAAAGGCCAAAGCACTGGTGCACTGATTGGGGCTGACACTGCAGCTGGGGTGGGGGGTGGGTATGGGTTAGTCAGAGACAGAGAGAGAAAGGACAATAAAATATGGAGGGTACACACCATCAATCCGGCTGACCAGCTCCTCCAATGCCTTCACTTTCCTCTGAATACCAGGCTGGGCGAAGGTGTAGTTGTCCTTGAGGGAAAAGAGAGTAATATGAGAAACATAAAACTCAACACATATTTGCTGATACATGATGTAAACTCAAAATTAATAAGTAAAAATCGAAAAATATGCCTTTGTGATTTTGTGACGAAACTTGTTTTGCATGTTTAAGTTTTACTTATGATAATGTTACAAGTATTGTAAGTGTTACAAGTTAGAAAGTATGCCAACACTACAGTTTAATCAGATGCCATAAACTTGAAAAGAATAACATCAACCTAAAATCAAACTTACAATGAGTAACTTTTCAAGTGTAACTGGCATAAAATAATTCAAGTAACACTGGTGTAAACTTAGCCTGGATGCCAGCTGAACTTAGCCCCACCCACAACATTTGAAGGTGGGAAGTTCGGTCTGTACTTGATCTGTTGTGAAGCAAGTATGCCTGAAGCAAAGCTGTTCGGACCAATCAAATTGTCAGGGCGGGCTTTATACAATGATGGACAGTTGATCAACAGTAACGTAATCATTCACGTCACCAAAGAGTGCTTGGGTTGAATTTGTTTACAACAAAGAATGGCTTCCACTGGAGAATTTAGACGCGTAGATTCAGCCATCTACGTCTGTTATAGAAGTAGAAGTAGACAACGCATTCGTTTTAAAATAGGAACAAAGAACCGCGATAAAGGCATTTGTCGATAGCAAAGATGTTTTTCCATCCTTCCTATGGGATTTGGCAAAAGTTTAATTTATCAGCTGGCCCCGATGGTCGCTAAGAAGATGGGGCGCAATGAAAACCCTGTGGTCATTGTTGTTTCTCCTTTGGTCGCACTCATGGAGGACCAAGTGAAAGAAGCAACCGAAATGGGCATCACGGCGATGCAACTCGGCGTTCACGACGTGGCGGTCGTTGCCAACTCCTTTTTGGAAGCCTGGAATCCTCAACATACAACATTTACTCCGTTGCTCTGATTGGTTGTAGGTCTATCCAATTGAGTGTCTTTCTTTCGGGTGAAACGTCCCCTAAATAATCACAGCCCAAATGGAGCAGTATCAGACTCACATTCTGACTAGAATCTGAGTTTGACGACGTCAGGCTAGTGTAAACTAATAATGAAAAACATTGTCGTAAACACTTTACAAATAACAATATCACTTATTATATGTTTATGATAGGTTACAGTTATTTTTTGCTGTACTGGCAAATGTATAATTTCTATAGGTTCTAGACTCAACATGCACAATATTTCTACTTTACAAAATTAGCTGTATAAATATCATATATTTAAACTGGCTAGAGGGGGACGAGTAAACAATGTAAAGATGCGAACACAATGACACATTGGATTCAGCACACACCGAAAACACCCCATACATATGCACATGTATGCACAAATGCATGCACCACTGCCCATCCACACTGGGAAGGAAACTGTGTGCTGGCAGAGCTCAACGGCGTGCTGGGAATAGTAATCCCTATAATTAAGTGATAATATTCATCAAGGTCCTGTGACCCACAGTGCAGCTTAATTACCACATTCATTTCAGCCTACGTTTAAAGACCCTTCTTGACCAGACAGCTACTTAAGAGACCCCCACCCACCTCTATCTCTCCCCAAGCCTCAGTGGGATTCCCTTTGCGCTCCCACTGGAGGAAACTTAGACTAGCTATACTGCTCATGGAAACTGAGCACAAGTTCAGCTGTTGAGAGCCAGCGTAAAACAAACTGTATGTTAGGAATGATAAATTGGGTGGTTAGCTATACAGAGATTGTCAGCCATGGATATAATCAACAGAAGTTGCAGAGCCATCATTCACACCAATAAAACTGCTGATGTGAAGGAGGTATGCATACAAGGAAAATAACAGACTGACGGTGGACGTCCCCATTCTATGTGAGAGGGATACTCAACCGTAAACGGGTCAAAAGATACCTGCTGTGAAAACTCCCCCCTAAACCAAACTGTGTGAGAAAAAAATAGATAATAGCAAGTTAATAACTTGGAAGGTCATATAAATGTGTGTGTAGGACAGAGTACAGCAAAAAAGAAAAAACAACAGGTTTTAGGATAGTCTTCCACTTTTGCTTTCAACCTTCACTTCACTTTAATCTATCTTACTCGTTTACTTGAAAGCATGGAAAGACAGAAGCTGCTCCTAATTTTTAGATGAAGTTTAACATCAAAATCACTACCATGACGATCATGAGAATGTATAACTTCATTGTAAAAATGAAGAGATGACAGTTTCAGTGACAATAATGGTGACCCCTTATCAAGCGGTCTGAGTTATATCATACTTAATATGGACACCCTCGTACAAACTTTTAAAACTTTAGTGGCAAAGGCAAAGAAGATTCGTAATTGTATAGAGGCTGCATTCAAATGGTGGCTAACCTTTTCCTTTTGCACTGATATCAGTTTTATCTGGCTTTTTACTCCAGTCAATTTTCATTGGATCAACCTCAAGTGGCTCTTTTGGGGGATACAAAATTTGTCAAGAGGTAATGACTGTAGGAGAGTTAATTATACACTTTGGACAATCACCTAATTGCTTGCCAAATAGCATGGTCCCCTGTGCCTTGGCAACCTCAACAAGTGCAAATACCCAGGACTGAACAAAGAGAAGGATTTTCGTAATCAGTCTTCAACTTGCAAAGGTGGACAGACAGATATTCTGCACTATGCGAGTAGGTCTATAGCTCCATCTTTGATGAGACTTCAGAGATTCAGGATGCTTTAATGTAGCCTGGGAGCAGCTGAGGCGGCAAACACCCGCGAGGGGAGAGAAGTCATTAACCGATAAACAATTTCAGCTGTCCTTCAGGCTCAGATGTGCAGCCTCTGCGCTCCAGAGGTGCCTTAGATGAATACATGAATAGCTGGTTCCCGACCATTAAAAAAAAGCCACCTCCTCTCTGCAGTGACCTCGAAACAGGACTTTAAAGGGGCAACACAATGAGGCGGCACTGAAACAGATGGGGCGTCGGCGGCCGAGTCCGTGCTTGGCCTACTTTCACAGGTCTACACCTAATCTTCAGCTGGAGCACTGACCCTGGAGGATGCTTGTGGCTCAGTGAACATTAACGCTCCATGCCGGGCTAATCTATCTCTGCAGGAGTCCCTGAGAGTTAGGGCAAACCGGCCCTGTTGTGGGGGAAGGAGTGGGAATCACGATTCAAGCTACAGTCACAATCAGGCCAGATCTGAGAACAAGGGCATCTTGTGGGCAAAGTCTTGTCTCCAACTCTTGCATACCTACCAAGTGCTAAGTGTATATTAAAAGTCAAAATTGACTCAGTAACAACAATCCACTGGGATACAAACACGGGACTATCAGTTTAATGTTGTTTGTACACTATTCTAAAACCACATAAATTGATGACAATGCTGTGTCCAAAAGACATTTTTCTGGAAGGTTTAGCTAATGAAAGAAAATATATCTGCTCCTCATCCAAAGCGATCAGGAAGTATTCAGAAAATGTAACACTTGACAGGAAGTATCATGCTATGTCATGTCACAAACAGAACAGGTAGTTTACACTGTAGCTGAAAAGTGAACATTGTAGTGCCATGACATTTGTGAGGATGTGACCCATTAAGATTTATGCTCTTAATGGCTCTCTTTGTGGAACTTGAGGACTGTATGATATCATTTGATTCTAAACTCTCTCTCTCTCTCTCTCTCTCTCTCTCTCTCTCTCTCATTGTTTATGCTTCCAATGAGATTTTGGTGCTTGCAGAGCTCCCCTGCATGACACTGCAGAAATAAAAAACAAGTAACGGGGCTGATGGAAACGACTCCTTCCTTGTTTATGCTAACAGGCAAAACTGACTTCAACAACACTCCAATGGAATATAGAGCGAAAAGAGATCTCAGTTTAATTTTGTTGTTTTTCTGTTGCTTTAACTCTGTGAGATTGCCCTGGAGACAACATCTGATAAGAAATCCATTGGATGGCAGGAGCTAAACAAGTTAAATGCCTCTTTCTCTTGCTCCTTGTATGTCATGTTCTGGAGACACATGGATGCAATGCAATTACCTCTGAGGCAGGAAGAGTGGGTCAGTCTTAAACATGCGTTAAGTCTGCCCAGAGACCTCTGTAATTATGTCTGCATTATTAAAGCACCCATGCCTTAATGAAGTGCAGGTGCTATTACACACTGAACCATGGGAGCTGTAAATAATCCAGTATCCATAGTAATATCATTAACCAGCTCTGAACCAAGTTTAGAGGATCCTGAAATCTTGAAAAGGACAACTAGGAAGGGTTTGACATGGACCACTATAACATGCTGAGACAGGAAGGGCTCTGATGATACAAGCAGGTGCTAAATTCCCCACTGGATACTCTTTAGAGAGCATCCCCTTTTTCAGGGATTTGTTTAAAGCTTTGGCTTGGGCACAAGCTGAAGCTTCATGGCATCCTTTTTTGTTCACTCCATCTTTGATCCGCCAAAGCAACTGGAGTTTCCAACTGAAGGTTTTTCCAACTGAAGGGGGGGGGGGGGTATACTGTCCAAACTGTCTATCACTCACCTTCAGTAGATTACTAATCTCCATTTGACAATTCCTACAAAGGGACTGATTTCTCCGCTGGGTGAAAAAGAATAAAGCCACAGACCGAACAAAAAAAGGTGATCTGAAATCAACAGAAGAGGGTGGTGACTTTTTTTGTAAATAAGTGAATAACTGTAAATCTGAAGAGATGAAGGCCAGTCCTTTCATAAGAAGTGGTGAAAAGATCCGCTTGATGCAAACAGCAGGCCTGCTGAAAGGATTTGGAGCTGTGATGATGACCCATGATAACCCGAGCACATAATAAGACCTCAGCTTTGTGTTATTCATGGAGAGAAGAGGGCTTTTACACTCTCTCTGTGGCTGCTGGTACCTTTCCATTAGTCTAAGCAGCCCTCTTTTCCTCTCTCAATCGCTCCTGCTTTTCCAGGCAAAGCTGGATCAGAAATAACCCAGCAATGCAGAGTATGAACATCCAGGATCATGAGCTTATCTTCTGAACCTTTCAGTGTCTGCATTCAATGCTTCCCTGGTTCAGTCTTTTAAATAAACTATACTCTTCTTTTCTATGTCAGTCACAGAGTCTTCTGAAGAGTTCACTGAAAAATGAAAATTCTGCAATTGTTTTTTTTTCACCCTTAAGTTGTTTCAAGCCTGTTTTTTCCTTCCCCTGTGGAATACAAAAGGGCAATCTGAAGACTGTTCACTACCGAATTCAAGCTCTAAAATGGATTTTAAAAAAATACACCATGTAAGTATACTATATGTCCCATGTGCTATATTCAAAGTATTCTGAATAAATACAATTACTTACAGATTTCAAAACACATTCTTGATTAAACAAATTTGACCTGGTGCCAATTTTCTGTTACAAGACAAGCAAGAACTAATTAATGACGTCAAACCTGGTGCATTGCATCAAGGCGCTTAGTTTTGATCTGAAAAGGACATTTTAAGATTTAAAGATTTAAGAGCTTTGATAGAGGGAATTTCAGTATGTTTCTCACACTAAGTTATTACATGGAATCAGACAACATGATTTAGTAAGCCATATAGACTACTTCTGAGGTCCTTTTTGGAGCCTGACAACTGTGCCCACTATGGAAAAGAGCTGAGAAAATAAAATGGGTTTGGAACGATGTGAAGATGAATGATTGGCAGAATCATCATGTTTTGCTGCTTAACGTCTGTTGTCTCTCTTCAGTGAATACCATGGTGTAGCCTTTACATTATCCTGATAGACAAAAAGAGACACTTGAGAATGTATTCGCACAATGCACATCATATTCATGTTATTGTGGCCAAGGGCTGATGGATTTGCCTTTTAAAGATATGGTTCATGAGTTTTGTGCGTTCACATGAGCATGCTTAGAGGAGAGTTAATGAGGGAGGTTATGTGGCAGGCATAATATGAGCGACAGGCTGCACTATCAGACATCTGACTGTGAGGCTCAGTGAGCTGAGACGGAGGCATACGGCTGTCAGTAAAAGAGGGACAGGAGAGAGTGGCAGCCAAGCAGAAAACTCAAGCTTTTCCTGCTGCCACTTCCTCAAGAGTGGCTGATTGAATATAATTGGCATGGGGGCAGGAGAATAACTCAGCCTTCTAAAACAAAAGAGCGGCCCCTGCTGCAACCCTCGCAAAAAACACTGATACACACGTGGAATAAAATAATGCTTCTCTTGAACACATTATCATACATGTGCTGAATTTTCTTTTGAGACAATAGCCCCCTCTTGCTTAAACAACAGTTCAGAATATAGCCTGACTGTGCACAGGGCCATGCCAGCCCAGGGGGAAACAAGTAAAATTATACTCTGGCCCAGCACTGTGTTCTTCACAGAGAGAGAGAAAAATAGTGTGAAAAATAAAAATAAAAAACAGATTGAGGGATAAGTCTGAGTGTCTCAAGAGTGCTCTTGGGATGGTATTGGTAGACGTCTGGCTGCTGTAGCTTCGCTGGTCTCAGCATGCAAGAGTGAAGGACATCTCAAACCCTTTGCTCTGAGAGGCGCCCAGCTGATAAGGATGAAAGAGGGCCGCTTCATCTGTATTCTCTCTCAACCCATTGGGTCATCCAGAAAATTCACACTTACAAAAAAACCCAAAAAAAAACCTAGGACGCATTTCTGGCAAGAGGTCTGACATGCAGCATAGACTCTTCAAAGATAATGTGTTGAAGGCTAGAACTTGACTTGGCATACGCATCAAAGATCAAGAATTAATCAATGCTAAATGTGTAAGAGATGGAAGTATAGGCTGGCAGGCAACTGTCTGAGCATGTGTCAATGCAATCTGCAGAGCCGCACTTCCAGTCAATAAACTGTTCCAATGAAGCAGAGGAGCAATTGGCCAAATCAAATTGTTAAGGCCTCAGGCCTCATTTACTTTTTTTGCCACCATTGCATGCAAATATTTATCTGATTATCAAAAATAGCAAGCTCCACAGGCAATTAATTAGTCCTGGCTGTTTAACCACATTCAAGGGTGGGTGTGTGGGGGGGGGGGGGGGGTAACAGACGAGAGAGATAATAAAATGGACAGATTACCTACAGGCCTGATTTCTGGTAAATACAACCGGGACTGTTTACCTCCAGTCTCTGTGGCTTATGTGAAATATTGAATGCCATTGATTTTAATACAACAAGGGGTCTCCTAATCACGGGAACTGAGACAAAATATAACAACATTTGCTTCTCTTTAGTAAATGAATGATTAACAAGTCCTTTTCTCCCTTTAACCAATTTCACACATTCCATTTCTGCATTTGACACCAACCCCCAAGTGCCACAATGTGCAAAATGGTTTGCAAATGGTTCCCTTTCTATTTCTTTTAAGTAGGCATGCAGAGAGAAAAAAAGGGAGATAGAGAAAGGGGGGAAAGCCAGAGAGGGAAAAATAGGCTAAATAAGCAAGAGGTTCATTAATATCACTGAAGGTGCATTTTACTGACAAAGGGTCTCGTGAGGCACCTATTTATTTAGGAAATTAATAAAAGCGAGCATTTGCCCCAGTGCAAATGCCACTTTCTGTCCACAGCAGCAGTTCTGAGCAAGCCCCATTCCCCTACCGCTGTTCCTCTGACCTTGGTTCTAATTGCACGGAAGATCCCCGGGAGAACATGTTTCCCCCTAATGGTTTATAAACAATTTTAAAGGGGCTCCACTTCTCTACAACCTTAATTAGTTTATGGTCCTCTGGCTCACACCCTAAACCCCCTCCTATCCCGCTGCTGACAGAGGAACCAGTAGGGGGTCTAATAGTGGTGTATTAACCTTACCGAGCGGGACAATTTACGGACTACTGCGCTTGTTTAACTTCTCCCCGGTAAAGTACACATAATAAAGTGAACATTACAGTTATAAACTACCTAAAAAAAACATGTATATCTCAAGGGGAACACAATTTACAATGTCATGTACACAGTAATATTAACACGTACTGAATATTGTATCATTGAAAAAATTACTTTTAAAAACTGTATCACATTACAGTTAACATACCATATTATTGATCAGATGATGATGATTTTCTATGATATAAATGTTTGAAAATGTGTTTGTGTCAGGAGAACAAATGCAAAACAAACTTTGACTAACTGTAGGACTGACATAGGAGATAAAGCAGCACATAGCTCAATCACAGAAGCTATGATAAATATTTAATGTTATCATGTTGATTAGAACTTCTCCACATTGAGAAATATGTGCACTAATCTATCTTTATAATGAATAATTTGGCCAAGAGAATCCACTTAAGAGGATCATGACAAAAGGTTTGTGGCAGATGCTTTTGAGTCTCAGATGTAGCAAGAAGTGTGAAATGTTTGCAGGGTGGAGACAAAGAAACGTGAATAGACCACTTTGCAGCATCTCATACATTTAACCACTTGGCTACACCAACTGATGTACATGCTAAAATTTCTGTAGTTCTTCAAGTCAACATGTGAGATAGCATTAGAATTCTTTATATACAAGAGTCCAAAATAATCTGGTTTTTACATAAACAAACAAGTTTTAACATATGGCTGATATGAGGCAGTTCAGATATGATCTGAAGCTTTATAGTTTTACGAGTATGATTTTTATATGTGTGAGCAGTAGTACTAAAAAAAAAAAACAGAAGCAGCTGGAAGCCCTTGGGATTAAAGAGGTGGACGAACAGTGTGGTGCAAGAAGCCTAGTAAAGAGAAGCACTGATCAGAGAAAAAAAGGAAGGGTAAAGTCAAGCAAGGCATCTGCAGCAGCAACTGTGAAACGGATCACAGCAGAGCTGTTCACATGAGCTCAATAATCTGCCTGCATCACACTCTCAAGCCTGTATATATAAACGCACCTGTCTGCCACTCTCAAGTTTTTTCTGTGCACCCCCCGTCACCTCTTATCTGACTTCTGCCTCTTATTTGGCTTATCTCCATCATGCAATGGGCTTTTCCAGAAAGGAAAACATATTCTTACATATTCTTGTCACTTACCTCCACTTTCACTACACATTAAATGTATTTTTTTTGGTATATATTCTATTGTAGGTAAACGTACCTATTAAGCTCAAGTACCCATTAAGCACACTACCATCTTTTAGCTCAGATTATAAAAAGAAAAAAATTATGTTTTATCCTACTTGATGTCTTAACCAATTGATGTGTTTGTTACTACATACCTCCTGTTATTTCAAGCAAATCAGACCATTGCACACTTAGATATGGGTCTCTATGTGTTCACACTGTCTGGTGGCCATTTTGAAAGCTGTCTGAAAACTTTGACCAGAAGAGGAGCCCCTTAAATCTGCATTTTTAAAATGTTTAAGCCTTTATTTTGGGTTAGTATAACTATTTACTGCAAAATTAAGAGATTAATGTTTATACATTTGCATATTATAACCTGTGACATGGATGTTGGAAATAATTACAGATAGATCCAAAAGATAGTTTTAGCAACATAGCGCAGATGCTACAGAACACAGTTACCTTACTAGCTGTATAAGATTGTGTGCTACACTAATATATTACTTAACAGGCATTAATGGCTTGTACTTTTAAATCCAAAATATTATACATTTACAGTTTATTGATGGTCTGTGATTTTACACTGCTTTAATTTCAATAAGACTTCATATTATTGTAAGGTGAGCTTAAAGGGTGCACTACTATGAAAATCACAGAGCTTCAGTGTGACATCAATTAGAAAAAGTATAATTTCACTGATATTGTAAATAATAGTTGTTCATATTAAAATATGTATAAATGTAATACATGACCTAGATCATTTATTTAGCAAAATCTTGTCCTTTAAATTTCACGTAATATTTATTAATTAAAAATTGTTGCTGCTCCAATTAAGCTCAGTGTGCTCCCTTTAAGCTCATTCACATTTAACGTCTATGTAAATACCTCATAAACAGACTTTAAATATTAACTGATGGTTGTCACTTTAAGTTAATCTTTATAAGATAATTAATTACTTATTTTCACAGCCTTGACATGACAAAATCTATACAGAACTAGTTTATTCTGAATTACCGACATCAGAGCTCTTACACACGGGAGCGTTTGAAAGCAGCGGTATTATCAGTGGATATATTAGGGATCCTCTGATAGCTTTTAAACACCGATAAGAAAAGCGATCGGTGAAGACAACATGTTTTTGAAGCGTTGATCATTGTAGCCAATCACAGACATATATTGAGCGTGTGAACGCATTGGCCAATCAGAGGCGTTTAAAGGAGTTGTTCACTTTAAAATGAAAATTTCCCCATGATTTACTCGCCCTCAAGCCATAGGTGTTTATGACTTTCTTCTTTCAGATGAATACAATCAGACTTATATTAATAAACACCCTGACACTTCCGAGCTTTATAAATGGCAGTGAATTGCAACCATCAGTTTGAAGCTAAAAAAAAGTGCATCCATCCATCATAAAAGTGCATCCATCCATCATAAAAGTGCATCCATCCATCATAAAAGTGCATCCGTCCATCATAAAAGTGCATCTGTCCATCATAAAAGTGATCCACACGGCTCCGGGGGTTAATAAAGGCCTTCTGAAGCAAAGCCATGAGTCAAAGCCAAAAATATTCATATTTAAAACTTTATGAAGTAAAGTAACTAGCTTACGGCCAAACTAGCATACGGATTCAACTTAAGTCTAAAGCGCAACTTATGCGAGTATTGTGACGCACTGCTAATATTTACGCTACGGCATGACACACTTTGCTACTTCTGACGTCACCAATTGCGTAAGTTGCACTTTAGACGCAAGTGGAGTACCAGATCTGATCTTTTAGGATATGTGCTTGATTTTAGAGTTCTGTTTTTTGTGTGTGATTGACTCTGTACCTTCAAATAAAACATTTTTCAATTATTCTTTAAAAAAGGTTGTTTAAAATAAGCACAAATTCTTAATAAAACATGTTGTGAGCTTATTGGCAACAGGGGTGTGCTTAAAGGGTACAAAACGTACCCATTAAGCACAGCCAGACTTTTTATATTTAATGATGTACATCTTAATTGAAATACTTTTGTTGTTTAAAATAAAATGAAATATTATAGTGTGAGAGATTAACATTTTATTTTAAAATAACTTCTTGCACTAAAACCAATATCTTGTGTACTAAAAATGTCTCAATGTAGATTTTGGTGAGCTTAATAGGTACGTTTACCCCTATATTCTATAAAACCTTTAATGTCTGATGTTAACTATTAGAAGTTACTTAGTGTATTAAGCAATAAGCCATGAAAGGACAAGATCTGTGACCGGACTTCAAATGAATTCTATATTAATGTGCCAAGATACTGCAAACTAGTTATGCTAAAGAAGTTCTAGTCTGTTAACTTGGTTAACAAGCAACAGAGTGCTAATATTTTGTATTACTTCACTTGCTGTGTGTTTGCTAAATATAATTCCATAGTTCACAGTATCAAAGAGTTTTTTCAAACTAGAATCGTTTTCTTTCTTTTGTGGAACACAAAACAAGTTATTTTGGATAAAGGTTCAACTGTTTTTGTTCAAAATGTCAAAACCATACTGGTCCCCATTGACTTGAACTTTGGCAAATTGAATTAGAGAATTGAAAATACGCCCAATGGAAACGTCTATTTCGCCAAAACTCCAATATTATACTCCAATAATATCTCAAAGTTTTTACGTTCCCACGAGGTGGTTTTTCAGCCAATTCCATAAAGGAATATTTCTCAAAACTGCAAAGGAATTTTTTTTTTTTTCGTATTTACAGGTCACCTGGCGTACATAAAAGTCAATCATTCTTTAAAGGTGGCATTGTATGTTTGGACAACAAAGAAATGCCACAATTTATCAAGACCTTGAAGAAGATAGAAGGGAGAAACACCCAGAAAACACCTCATACAGAGCTGCTCCCACGAATAAGGGCTTTCCTTGCCATTAATGCTTGGATTACACGCCTACGTCTCCTTCGATTAAAAATAATGGCTAGTGCTAGTGGCTACCAACATCCGTTGCCATGATTTTTTTGAATGACTTATCGCGTGAGAATTTTTTTTGGTTTTAGTCGCAATGGAAACACCCTCATTTTGTATATTTTTTTTTTATAGAAATTTAGAAATTATCAAAATATAAAGTTTTAAACAAATCTATAATGGAAACCAGGCTTTAATTCAGCTTTAATTTAGCATGGATGCTTCAAACTGATCAAAAGTAAAAGCAAAAACATTGTCACAAATAAAACATATATTTCAAATAATTGCTGCCATTTAAAAAAAAAACTATTCATGAGAACCAACATTTCATACAAAAACTGTTTTAGGACTGACTGGAATAATGGCTGGTGTGAATTCAGCTTTGCCATCACAGGAATAAATTACAATTTAAAATATATTAAACTAGAAAACAGTTTATTGTTCAGAAACAGAAAACAATGTTCACAATATTATGGGTTTTAGTTTACTTTTTTGATCAAATAAATGCAGCTTTGGTGAGCACAAGAGGCTTCTTTCAAAAACATTACCGACCCCAAACATTTCAATGTCAGTGTATGTTGAAAATGTATTACACTTGCCATTGTACTGTTTTCTGAATATCGACATGGCTGTGATTTGGTCATAGTTACAAGGGCAAAGTAATATCTGTTTAACCCCTGCAAATAAAACTATGGAAAAGTGGTACTTTTGTAACATATATAAATGGTATATAAATTATGCCTATAATCACACAGACACTGGACCCAGATCAAGCCATCTGTCCAACACTTTGTAGTCTGACATATGGTCTCCAGTGTCAAAGCACGGAAGTTGTGCCAGTATGTGTCAGCAGAGAAATATGGCTAACCTGTGCAAGAACCTCTATGTTCAAGTGAGCATCTGGTAACAGTAAACTGATCTTAGATTTGAGTTGCTGTACAAGAAAGCATATGAGGAGCATGAGTGAGTGGTCACAGCGTCTTATAACAGCTGTCTCTCAGCCAGTGTTTTCCCTTGAGTCCTGCTGTCATCTGTCACACACTGGCTTTGAAGCTGAAGTGTGTCATTTCTGCACCACTAGCGTCAGCAAACGGAATTGCTAAAATAAAGATTGCTTTCAAATAGATTTCTTGAATACTCCTCATCTGTCATTGGTCAGGGCAAACAGACAGTCACTGTCCCAAACTCACACCATTGGTTGAGTGTCCAAATCCATTTGAATTTCATTCCTCTATTGAAGAAAAAAAAAAAAAACATATTGAAGAATGTAGTGTTTGCTTGCTTGCTTCATAAGTTCATAATCGCAAAACTTTGAAAAAGTGGTATTCAATAGTTTTCCCAGTGGGATTTAAATAAATAAACTTCTCAGAACAGACAGTATATAACCGGGTTTATCTTTTACATTTCATTGGCGTAATGGTTTCCAAAACATCACTTCGCCCAAAGCTCCACAGTCAGAAGGTCATGTGTCGACTATTAACCTCTACACAATACACTCAACACCACAGCGTTCACCGTGAGAGGAGAGTCAATTACGTTCTTGCTGACAGGAAGTCTCAGATCCACTGTCTCCGACAAGCCTTGTCTCCGTCCATATACCATGACTGACTGGAGTCCAAAGGTCTCCTCCTTCAGTTACTGCTCAATGTGTGTGTTTACACATCAGCTGTCCTCCTAAATGTCCTACACTAGGTGATGGTGTGTATTATGGTCTGCTGTAGCCTGAAGATGCAGTTCGTTGTACCTCGTCTTACCAGTGTTAAGGTTATGATTCCAAACTTGTCATCCATCTTCTTTTCACTATCTCAAACATTTGCACGCGATTGTCGCATTTCACCCATTAGTGCAGGGGTGTCCAATCCTGCTCCTAGAGGACCACTGTCCTGCAAAGTTTAGCTCCATCCCCAATTAAAGATACCCGAACCAGCTAATCAAGCTCTTACTAGGCATTCTAGAAACATCCAGGACAGTGACCCTCCAGGAACGAGTTTGACACCCCTGCCCTAGTGTCATTCATTTAGCCTTGTTAGATGTGTTAGCCTCTGCTTATTCACTATGGCAAAATGAATGAATAATGAATGTATCAATATCTCATATCTGCTTGGGGTGGGGGGAAAAAAATCGATACAGATATGAATCGCGATTCTATCTTTCGCCGATTCGAAACAATTCACAAATTTCAAAAATCGATTTTCTAAACGTTTAATAATGTGATGTTGTTTCAAAGAACGTGACACCACACAGTTTAGAGAGCGCACAGGCCTGCAACGGAGGAAGCATTATGAATGAAGCTTATACTTGACAACAGCTGTTCATATCAATATCTTAACAAATAGAACATAGCCTTAAATAATGTTTAGTCGAGCAAACGTCAAGGTTTTCTTGCGATCTTTCCGTGTACAAGCTACTTTAGTTTTTACATACAAGAAGCACGTTGGAAGCACAAGAAGCAACGTGGACGCGCAAGCGTTTTTCTGTGGTAACGAACAAACACCCACCTATAAAAGAGAATGAACATGTCCTATATCTGAGGCTAAAGTAATAAATATTGAGAATGCAATGGCCTGTAATATATATCTCTAACCCAAACGATCGGCCACTGATCAGGGTTGCGTTTCCCCAAAGTATTGTAAGCTTAAATTGATCGTAGAACGATTACCACCAATAAATTTAAGCTTACAATGCTTTTGGGAAACACAAACCAGATCCAGATGATAGTCAATTCCTTTCATGGATATGTCTGTCGACTTGATTCACTAATTTTAATGATGCAAAAGCTCACGCCATGAAAATGAACACCACTAAGAAACAGTGGTCTAGATTAAATGAACGCAGTTATGAGGTGTGTATAATTTAAACGAAATAACTCCTGCTCGATTGGAACTAACAGCTGCAGTTCATTTCTCTGCTATTTGATTCTCGATTTTGAATTCGATATATTTTAAATCTATGCATATATCGAATTGAGAATCGATTTTGAATAGAGTCAAAAAAAAAAAAAAAAGAAGATAAACCTCACATTTCCATGAGGACATTTTTAAGAAAAGGAATCAAAGGGAGTCAAAATTATAGAAAATAATAATAACATTTTTGTTTGAACACTTCTCTATTGAAAAATACAGTGGTGACCCCGGTGTCTCCTTCACACAAAGCAGTGCTGTTCTTATAAATACAACACACATTACACATTAGATGGAGGTAGGATAAAGAGAAAGTGTCATCAAAACTTTCCTGAAGACGGTCAGGATTCCTGAAGAGCACATTCATATAACAAACTCATTAAAAACAATTCACCGGCCGAGCGAGTCTGATGTAAACAGGTAACTCAGGTGAAATTGTGACAATGTTCTGTGACTGTTTTTGATCACAGATATCATTTTCCCGACTGCTGCTACCGACAACGGTTTAAATGATCGTCTCAAATTTAAGCGAATGCATTTAAATGCTGTGGCTTGCGTTTGGATGAGAGCATCGCTTCGAAAAGAAACGCAGGCTGTGGTGGTCCTTCAGGATGACCGTGTTGATTTGCAATACGAGACGAATAGACACAAACTCCCGCAGTCCTGAGGCAGAAGCTGCTTTGTGGTGTCCTGGCCTGAGGGTTGGACATCACAGATAATGGCTTCTGCAGTGAGCTGTCTGCTTTAACACCCATTTCTCATTTCCCCTCTTCAGGGCTGAGAATACAGATGGATTTGCTCCTAATGGATCCACACATGTACACACAGCAACCAGCTCAGCTAGCAAGGGACAAACAACACAGTCATTTTTCCAGGGGCTTAAGGTCTTCCTATTAATAAGTCATAACCCTTCAAGCAAGCATTTAGTTTGACTTTAAAGAGGACAGACTGGAGAGGAGGACAACCACTGGCTCATAACTGCATGATCGCATACTGTATAACCCTCACAAATATCCAACTTCAACTTAAATCTGTTTGAATATGAACTCTGGTACTTTCTGCTGAACAAACCAGCCTTGATCTTCATATCCTGTTCATGACTCATTATTTTAAAGGAATGTTCAGAGTTCAATGCAAGTTGAAAAAAAAAATCCGAACTTTTTAAAAGCATGTTTACACATTTATAATAGTTTATGGTGACACAGCCACAAAACTAAAACATAATAAAACACTATCCTCTGGTTTCACAGACAAGGCTTAAGACTAAAATGCATGTTTGAGCAGACTTAACAGAAAGCAAGTGCCATTGTTTTGTCTTAAGATGCACAACAGTAATGTTTAATCCTGGCTTAATCTAAGCCCTGTCTGTAAACAAGATACTAGTATGATACAGATCACAGATACTATTAAAATCCCCCTGAGGTGAGAATCAAGTTTGTAATGTTGTTTATGTGTCTATGTTGTGTTTTTAATATGCTTTAAGACAAACCATTTGCAAATTCAGTCAACACCATTGCTGAGTATTTTCTCTTTTAAACCAAAGACCCTCTCAAAAACACGGTTTGAAATCGCTGGTGTTTCTGATGTCACAAACTACATTGTAACCAGGTCAGCGTCAACGTGTGATCGTCAACCAGTGGATCTCTGAGCTGATGTGTGTGAGTGAGTGAAGGCGGGACACATTTGCATATTCATAGAACCGCACATACTAAATAAGGCAAGGGTGTAGTTACATTCAAGCTATTTTAAGGCATTTAAATATGCAATTTTAATGATCAAATATGAGTTTTAAGGGATGAAATTATTGACACAGGAGGGATTTTAAAATAGATTTAAAATATAACTCTAACCACCTAGAACAATAGTCCTAATATAATATAATACTAAAAGTCAAATTTATATACCTTCATAGTTCAAATAAGATGAAATTTTGCACAGAACAATTACTATTAATTATATTTCTACTTTTAAAGCCACACCTGCCCTGTATATGCATTAATATCAATGCAAATTGTGTTTTTACAAACTGAGGAAACATTTTCAGTGGTTATCAGCAGCACAAACATCGTTCATAGAGCCCGATTTATCTTTGAATATTCTTTTAACGAAGGTTGACGCATAAACAAAACCGTTTTATAGTTACTCCAGAATGTACATCATAAAGCGCCATCTCAAATAATCAAGCATTACAATAGCAATGATATCCCTCTCTATTGTCAAACACAGGTGGGAAATACAATACTTGTAATTAACAACTTTTTCTACCCTGCGCCTCAAAACGCAAGTGCTCTCCTGAGACCCGAACACAATTACGCATGGCTGAGACTATAAAATCACGCTAAAACTACACTTCCGAGTTAACAACCACTCTAAAACACTGACACGCAGAGAGCAAGGAGCAGATGCTAAAAACCAGCGAGCAAGTGTTCAGAGCTATCAGCAGCAATGGTGTGAAGGTGTAAGGAAAACAAAGGGTGGAGAAAAATCATTAGCACCTAAGAGAATCTGCTTTGTACACACAAATTACCACAGTAATTAGAGACAAAATACCACAAAAGCTTTGGAGGGCCTGGAGAGCATTTCAATCTAATACCAGTGAGGAAGGTTGATTCGCTGCATACAAATGCTCTTTATGTGTGAAGAGACAATTGTCTAAACCCAGTGTGCGTGAGAGTACATTTCTGTCTGTACTCACTTCAAACACATCGCTGTAATTGGGTGTTTCTTTAACTGCGGGCACTTTTGTGTCCCAAGGGTTGAATTTTATGAAAACTAATAGAATTCCAGTTTTTTCTCTCCATTTCTTGTATGGTCACATTAAGACCTAGTAAGAGTTCTAGTTTTTTGAGAATCTCACCTTCAATTTTCGAAATTTAAATTAATTTTTATTTATTTTTTATTATATGTTTATAACAATGTAATACAAAAAAGAGTGAACTAATCAAAGCATTCCAATATTAATTTAGTGAAAACACTTTGTGTATGAATAAGTTTATAACAGTGTAAATGAAGAGCAAGACAAGAAAATTACAAATAAATGTAAATACAGTGATGTGAATAAGTTTGGATACCCATGCTAAAGTTGCCTAAAAAGAGGAATAAAAAAATCATCTTTTGGAAATTGATCTTAATGCCTTAATTAAAAAAATGAGGAAAAATCCAACCTTTAAGGACACCACTTTTCTTTGTGAATGAATAATCTATCATAAATAAATAAATGTTCTTCCTTAAAATACAGAGTGCATAAGTCAGGACACCCCATATTAAATTCCCATAGAGGCAGGCAGATTTTTATTTTTAAAGCCCAGTTATTTCATGGATCCAGGACACTATGCATCCTGATAAAGTTCCCTTGGCCTTTGGAATTAAAATAGACCCACATGATCACACACCCTTCACCATACCTAGAGATATGCATGGTTTTATTTCAGTCAGCCTAATAGCTGGTTTGATTTGCATTGAGAGATGATCTTATGGGAAGTACCCCATGCAGATATTGCATAGTATCCTGGATAGACATGAACATCTTGCATGGCATGGGGGTGGATAAATTATCAGGAAATTTTCATTTTCACACTGTCCAGAACATCAAATCTGGCCCCCTTTAAAAAAAAGTTTGGACACCCCTGCCTTATAACTATGCCTACAAATACAGCTCGCTAGTTTTTGGAACAAAGCAATCAAAAGAAAAATTCTGAATTGGCCTTAGCAAGACAAACAAGTTTGAAATTGTATTCCAAATGATATTTTCTAAAAAATGATCTGCCTCTCCTGCTGTCTGACACCGTTAGTGGACAAATTAAATTAACCAGTTAAGTGAAAAAAATGTGCTTTAAGTGAGTTTAATTTCTAAGTCCACAAGGCCAAAAGGGTCCATAGTTGCAGAAACACCCAATTACAGAGTCTTTTATCAACAAGGAGAAAAAAAAAAAGTGACAGACCAGGCCACACGGGAATCTTTCACTGTCTTCCGGGAGAGGACTGTGGAAATATGGCTATGAGGATCGCAACCACCTACCTTCATACCGCAAAGTGAGTGTCCCCGTCTCTGCTGCGTAAACAACACGGGTGTTTTATGGCCTTAAATCAATTAGAGACGAGGCAGGCAAGACAAAGTGAATGTGGGGCGGGGGGGCCTTTGCTTTGCTTTCCCATGACAATTCGAGCACCGCCAGGCCCTTTGGATAAGGAGGTTACGTCCTGTGGTGCAGAGTGAGAATATTCATCATGGATTTTATTCCTAGACAGGGCCGAGCGAGGGACGGCAAGGAGAGGAAAAGGAACGGGGCGCCTACACGCAGGGGAATCTCGCCGCGACACATTCGTATCTTTCCCAGCGGCGCTCAATTCTCTCTCAAACACACACACACACACACACACACACACACAGAGTGAATGTATCAGGCCCGACCGCTGGCAGATAGGGAATCAATTTACCTGAATCCCGTCCAGGAGCTTGCTCATGCACCAGAAGCTGTCAGCCTCGATGTTCCGCAACACCTCTTCCTGTAAGCTGGAAACATTGAAATTTTCCACCTCTTCCTCTGCAAAGAGCCAAAAGACAAAAGAAAATAAGAAAGAGACAGAGACAAAGAATACAAGTGAAAGACAAAGAGAGAGTAAAAAAAGGAAAGAGAGACAGATACAAGAGTATAGAAAGATGAACCCTCAATATGTAAATCTTCAAATGTGAGATACAGTAGAATTGGAGGGCATATTTACAGAAAGCATTTTTTTTTTATTAAAACAGCTTAACACACACATGCACAGCAGTTGCTCTAAGAGTTGTAACACAGAAATGTCTTTCAGGATAACTGAACATTGGCAAATTTGTTTGACCATTGCCAAGTGTGTTTACATTGATGTTGGTGATTCGCATTGGCAAACATTTAAAGTGATCATCATTAGATGCAGAAATAAACAGCAAAGTGTCCTAGAAAAGCCTTAAGGCCATTGCACACTGAGTCCGAAATTTTCGTATTCGTGATTCGGTTTATGACGGACGAAAGTTTCGGAGGCAGTGTGCAAGCGTGATTGACATAATGTGAGGTCGTATTTATTTTTTAACGTGCGAAAATTTCAGAGGCGAATTTCGGACTCAGTGTGCAATGGCCTTTAATCTGCACAGACCATTTTTTAAAGGATGCTACACAGGACCATGTGCTGGATATATGCAATTTAAGCATTTTGTTGCACATATTATTTTTCTTACGAGACAATAAAGAATAAATCTAGAGAAAAGAAATTAAAAGAGGAAACAAATTAATATTCAAATAATTAAATCAATCCCCCACAACAAATCTACACAAATTTAAATAATAAAATGGCAAAAACAAATCATAAAGAGGATAGATTTGTACAAGAGTGTATTCTTGCTCATGTTGACTTGACGTTTTTGAATAGGTCATCCTGATTGTGTCATTACTTTCAAATACAATTGTATTGTATGTAAGAACAAAATACTAAAGAAACATTTGCATAGATGTGTTTAATATGTTATACAAATAAATTAAAATAAGTTTTGTGCGCCCATTTTTCCTCTCACACTTTTTCCATTTTCATTTAAAGTTTTAATCATTACATTAGTAGTTCTTAATCATTTTTATTTCCATTTATTTTTTTGGTAATTTAGTACTTCACGTTACATAAAGAAAATGAGAAATGATTCCTTGGCAACTAGCTGGTATTTACTTTTAAGTAACTTTTTTTTATGATTTCAGTTTTAGTAAGCGACAATAGCACTGGCACATTTAAAAAGAAAGAACACTCTCATTTAAATTTGACAGCCTAAACCTTGTATGTTTTCTCACATTTTAATATGGCATTATGATAAAGCAAATTGTGAACAGGTTAATCATTTCCAATACCAAACACACAAATTAGTGTCTTCGGTAAACGTCAAAATCATTTCCCCGGGGCAAAAGCCACAATAACTATAGATTTATTTAGTAACCACTGCGAATGAGTCAAACCGCGGCTCTGACAGGCAAGTCACAGGTTGAGCAGAGGAAGGATATCATAGAACTACACACACACACACACTGCTGCTCTGTCTCCTTGGCAACATGAGTCTAACCTTAAAGAGTACGGCGAGCTCTGGCTGACAGGACCAGTGGGGCTGCTGGGAATATTCGCAGCGCTGCAGTTTAGCAAACGGGCGTCCAGTTTCCAGGCCGCCCACTGCATTACGCCACTGGTCATCTACCCTCATCGTAAACGCTCATCACCGCCTGCTGTCAGACAGGTCACAGCGGAGAAGAAGCCAAGATGGAGTACGACTCCCGAGATACGGCGAGAAAATGTAAGAATCTGTAGAGTTTAGGCCTGAATAACCTCCAAATGACAGACAAACTCATTGTGCTTTCACATAACGGCCTTCCGCTCAGGAATGAAAGTACTCACGAGGCATCTGAGAGTGTGTGTGTGGGGCTGTAATAAGGCAGTGTTAATCTCTCTAGTTGTGAGAGTCCCTTAACAGCACTTTCACTCATCACAAAACAAGGACACACAAAGAGGAGCAGATCAGAAGATGAACACATAAAACAAGACAACAGCACCTCCTGTGGTTAACTGGGGAGTTGCAGGTAAATGATGTGTTTGTGGTATTAGCAGAAGTCTTATATACAGTGGCTTCAAAAAGTTGAAAATGTCTAAATGTCATTGCAGTAAATTACAATATTAAGCCTGTTAAGCCTAATATTGTAATATAAAGCCTAATAGCTTGTAATGTGAATCAATGGGATTTTTATAACAGTAGGCCTATCAGAATACTTGCTAGAATGCTTATAAATATCAGTTGAAACTCTATATCTCCTAATAATATGTCGTAGTAAAATTATGTCACTGATTAGTTTTATGATCAAAGCTCTGTAATTTTTTTAGATTATACTAAATGCCTTTCTATTTGCCACAAAAAGAATGATCTATTAATCAAAAGACAGAAGACATTTAGTAGATTGATTTAGCTAAATTGTGATCATGTTGATGATTTAGAGCAGCGTTTCCCAACCGCGGAAAATGTGTTTTTTATACATAAAATATTTATATTTATATATGATATAAATGATGTATATATACAGTATATACATTTATGTATATACAGCACTACTAAATTTATATAATAAGCGAGTACATCATGAATCCATTTTCCAAACCACGTGTTTGTCTAATCCTGAATCACTCCGGTAAACCTATAATAAGTCTTTATACTGGGACTATTTTAGGCAGGTATGGGTCGTACCACTGCGGAGTAGCCCAGTGCCTGCGTGACTCAACATAGACATTCCGCAAGACGCATGCAGTTCAGTTTATTAACCGCTAGACCGCCCAAAGTTACGGACTGCAGCTTTAAATCAAGTGTTAAGGTCCTTGCACACCGAGTCTGAAATCTTGCATGCGTTTTTCGGTCATTCGGTGGCTCTGAGTTGTCAAAACACCTCTCAAAAAGCTTGCTACGGATGCGACAAACGCAGAGAATCGAACCCGATCCAAGAAATCTTTATGACGGGCAAAAGTTTCTGACCTTTTGTGGAACGGAAAGTGTGCAAGGACCTTTTATAAAAAAAAAAAGGTCATAAAAAGGCATTTAAAATAGGTTTTATAACATGAAACAATAGACAATGTTTAAAATGAGGAGATTGAGGACATGAGTATTTGGACAATTTCTGTTTGTTATGGACCATGCCCATAGTTAATGTTATAAAATACATCCGTTTATACTCTTGACACCTATGTGGTCTTTAAAACCCATTGCAAAGATGAGTCAAATATCACCTGATCTGCGCACGACTGATCCTAGATCTTTACTAACTTCTCTTTTCAATTGACTGCGATGACATTGGATCTAAATACTTTTAGAAACATCATCCTTGTGTTCACAATACACAGTCGCACAGCTTTTTGGTTCTTATTTATCTTCACGTTTTCCAGAGGTGACTCAATTAAGTATGACACTGTTAAATGAACTGAAAAGCATTACTGAAGTGAGAAGAAGAAGGTTCAAACGCATACATGTACGCATAAACACAAATTCGCATAAACAGAAGGCGCACGACTCCGTGACCACAGTTCCACCGTGTGAAGTCACCGTCGCACCATCTGTCTGGACGCATTGCGAAGGAAAAGAGCAGATGTCTGTGAAGATACAGACCAGAGCCGACAACATACCAACTGTACTGCCTTCTGCATAAAAAAAATAAATCATATCCCAAGGGTCTTTTCTGACATATTGCCACTTTACAAATAACACAAGCCATAGACAGGTTAAAGTGCTGCAATGATCGGTTGATTAACTTATTTATCAACATTTAGCGCTTAGGAAACATGTCTTGTTATTATCATGTTGAAAACAGCCGTGCTGCTTAATGGGATTTTGTGGAAACCGTGATCTTTTTTGTTGGTCAGGATTCTTTAAAGTAAAGCATTAATTTCTATTAAAATCTAACTGACCTCTAACTTTTGAAAAGTAGAATTTTCGAAATGTTCGAAACGGTTAAAGGACGTATGAGTACTGATTGATAACTTTTGGGTAAAGTTAATGGACCGCTGAGCACTATGAAGTGGTGGATTTACAATCTCCTCTTATATTATATAATCAATAGGTAATCATAGTCTTTTTTTTTAATCCAGTGCATTTATTCAGGTTATGTTTTTAATGATTTACAGACCTGAACCATGTCCGGACTGCAGTAGACTTTACTCAGAATGTCTTCTACACAATAGAATTTTGACTAATTATTATTATATGATGACATTATTTACATGTTACATTTTGTAGTGATATTTCTATTTTATCTTGATCTTATGTTTGTTTGTTATTTTAACTCAAACTAGCAGCAATAAAGGAATAGTTCACTTCAAAATGAAAATTCTGCCATCATTTACTCACCCTCAAGTTGTTCCAAACCTGTATGAGTTTCTTTCTTCTGCTGAATACAAAAGAAGATATTTTGAAGAATGGTGGTAACCAGATGGTTTGATGGACCCCATTGACTTCCATAGTATTTTCCTACTATGGAAGTCAATGGGGTCCATCAACCGTATGGTTCGAAATATAAATATTCATATAGGTTTGAAACAACTTGAGTGAGTAAATGATGATGGTCATTAATGCTCCTCATGTCCACTAAAACATCTCCATGTTTTGTTACAGTTGAGGCCTGTGTTCCAGTGAGGTCCTGACCAAATTCAGCCTTGAAGGAAAAAAACACTGCATATGCTTTTTATAAAAAGCCGCTTTTTCCACCGTTGGCCCGAACTGTTCTAAGAACGGTAAGGAACGGTTCTGTTTTTTATTTCCAGCTTTGTTCGGCACACTAATTCTCAGCGAAGTTAGTGATTGTTTAATGATTGTGTGGTTTTAAGAGATATTTGTCTCCTTGAGTTAGAGATGTGCTGTTTAGATGAGGTTCAGACAAAGTTTAGACAAAGCAAGTTCAGACAGTCCGAGCGTTGAAACAGACATAACTAAGATGCTTCAATAAACCCTGCTAATTTCCATCATCACTCCTTTCTGCTCTTTCAGGTTTAATATAAGACTTTAAGTTAATACAGTTTTGTTTACCATACAAACACAGATGGCGATTCAAGAGAACATTTTTGACATATAGCCAAACAATAGAAACTGACTGTGCTTTCTGTAATAAAATTCCAATAAATTAACCCAAATTAAACCGTTTAAACCCTGCTCTTCTGAATGAAGATATTGTGTCTATTTCCCTGAGTTCCGCACATAACTGAGAGAAACGTTTCTACAAATAAAACACAAATTCAAATAAATATTATGATTAACATATGACATTTGTTTTTCATGTGGCTCGGGATATTTTTATAACAATAAAGAATGAGAAATGCTAAGCAGTTGTAGTGTTCAATTTACTATAAAACGACAACTAATGCACGTAGGCCCATTATTTCATCAAAATCTACTTTATCACAGTTGGAAGCAATTACAGGCACTCCATGATGGTTTCTGTGTAGTACCAAACTTTATTTATCTTAATTAACTGTTGCATGTTGTGCAGTGGACAATCTTAAAGCCAATTGGGAAAACCTACGAAATACACACACGAGGAAAAATGTATTCTCGGTCAGTGCCACACTCTAAAAAATTGTGGTTTTCAAGTGGTAGCGTCCTGAAGAACCCTTTATATGCTGAAATGGTTCTTTGTGTTGCAGTTTAGGGATCTTTACTCCCGCCTTTTTGTTTTTCAAATCTGTTAATGTCAAAGTCACCACATTACTGATTTTCTGGAGCTCAGCTATACAACTATGCACAGACTGTCAACATACTCTCAACAAGTAAATGATTTCCCTCTTAAAATGTCTATAAATTATAACTTTAAAAATTTGAACTGGTTTCCTACCAATCATATCTTTTTCTCTTTTTAGTTTAACTGAACATGTAAGTGTGAGCAGCTCTGTTCAGTAAACGATACTCTCAAGTAAGTAACAGAGAGTATTTATGGCGGTTCCCACCTCCTTCTTCCCACAACAACATTTGCTACATTAAAGTAACGACTGTTGTTAGAGGACTGCCATTTTTGCTACAATATGCCGTGTCAATAAAAAAAATATGTACCTAATTGACACAACATGCTGTTTTTTTTTTAATGTAAAACCCAAAAAGAGGCAACAAGATATAATAAAACCAAAAACAATATTAATAAATAATATATACAAATATTAATGATAGTAGTATTAATAATATGAAGATACTACTATACTAATTTCAATGAAAATATATTGTTGTAAATATTATTTATACCACAATTAAGGTCCTATATAGCACTTTCAAAGCATGGTTCTTTATGGAACCTTATAAAAGGGTTCTGCTATTGTTACAAGCTGACGAACCCTGATATGCTACTGTTAATAATAGGCTAACCATTGTTCTTAAGAGTGCACCTATTGTGCAGGAGTGAATTAGCTGAAGTGTGAAAGCTCTGTTCATCTGCGATTCGCTCAGCTTTATAGCGTTGTGCGCATTGTGAAATGGCATTTAAGCATGAAGAATAAGTCGTAGTTACTTTTTGGATCATTCTTTTTTTGACTTTTCAGTTACATCATAGTCTTCTGTTTCACGATCAAACCACTGAGACAATGCTGTTATTTTCGTGAATATATATATATATATATATATATATATATATATATACACTCACCGGCCACTTTATTAGGTACCCCATGCTAGTAACGGGTTGGACCCCCTTTTGCCTTCAGAACTGCCTCAATTCTTCGTGGCATAGATTCAACAAGGTGCTGGAAGCATTCCTCAGGGAGTTTGGTCCATATTGACATGATGGCATCACACAGTTGCCGCAGATTTGTCGGCTGCACATCCATGATGCGAATCTCCCGTTCCACCACATCCCAAAGATGCTCTATTGGATTGAGATCTGGTGACTGTGGAGGCCATTTGAGTACAGCGAACTCATTGTCATGTTCAAGAAACCAGTCTGAGATGATTCCAGCTTTATGACATGGCGCATTATCCTGCTGAAAGTAGCCATCAGAAGTTGGGTACATTGTGGTCATAAAGGGATGGACATGGTCAGCAACAATACTCAGGTAGGCTGTGGTGTTGCAACGATGCTCAATTGGTACCAAGGGGCCCAAAGAGTGCCAAGAAAATATTCCCCACACCATGACACCACCACCACCAGCCTGAACCGTTGATACAAGGCAGGATGGATCCATGCTTTCATGTTGTAGACGCCAAATTCTGACCCTACCATCCGAATGTCGCAGCAGAAATCGAGACTCATCAGACCAGGCAACGTTTTTCCAATCTTCTATTGTCCAATTTCGATGAGCTTGTGCAAATTGTAGCCTCAGTTTCCTGTTCTTAGCTGAAAGGAGTGGCATCCGGTGTGGTCTTCTGCTGCTGTAGCCCATCTGCCTCAAAGTTCGACGTACTGTGCGTTCAGAGATGCTCTTCTGCCCACCTTGGTTGTAACGAGTGGTTATTTGAGTCACTGTTGCCCTTCTATCAGCTCGAACCAGTCTGGCCATTCTCCTCTGACCTCTGGCATCAACAAGGCATTTCCGCCCACAGAACTGCCGCTCACTGGATGTTTTTTCTTTTTCGGACCATTCTCTGTAAACCCTAGAGATGGTTGTGCGTGAAAATCCCAGTAGATTAGCAGTTTCTGAAATACTCAGACCAGCCCTTCTGGCACCAACAATCATGCCACGTTCAAAGTCACTCAAATCACCTTTCTTCCCCATACTGATGCTCGGTTTGAACTGCAGGAGATTGTCTTGACCATGTCTACATGCCTAAATGCACTGAGTTGCCGCCATGTGATTGGCTGCTTAGAAATTAAGTGTTAACGAGCAGTTGGACAGGTGTACCTAATAAAGTGGCCGGTGAGTGTATATATATATATATATATATATATATATATATATATATATATATATCCTTTCATTTGAAAACGACCAGATGGAATTTGCCCATTCACTGTGCTGGTACGTGCTTAGAGCAATAGCGTGATAGTGTGAATGAAATTTGTTCATAAATACCTAAAAACACTTTCTCAGCTCTTGATTTGAGCTGTGAATTGGTTTTAAATCCATTAGCCATTGTGATTAACATAATGAGTGCTATCATTGTTTTCAACACTGTGCAACCAGAATAAACGTGTGTAAAAAAGTTTTAGTGTTTTATGATCCTTTAAATAGGAAGTACGACCCCTTGTTTTTATTGTGCATGCAGATCTCTCTACAGGATCAAGTTCCCCAACAACTGATGGATAACCTGAGGTTATGGTTAATGAGTACTTGGTACGTGCGTGCATACCTATTGAACATTTTTTTTAATCGAGCCGTTTCTGAATTTGTGAGTGCTGAGGATGTAGTTTAAGGGATAAAAGGGAATGTTCACAAATCCATTAATACATCAATTAGACAAAAAAGTTACAGTTCATTCCTTCAGTATGATCCTTTCAGTAAACACAAATATAAATAGAGACAGAACTGTCAAAGTGAGGTAACCATAAAGAGGTTGTAAGCACAATAAATCCTTTCAACTGGAGCCAGGCTCTTTGGCCTCTGCTATCACTTCCTGTTGGCCTGCATCTTCTTTCTGCATACGGGGGCGAAGGGTAGATTCCCCTTGGCATGCTGAAGCATCCAACTGCAAGGAGCTGGAATCATTACTGACGTCTGACTCTACACATCCCTGTAGCGCCATATGCCCTCTTTTTGCAGGCTAACGTATATGGTCAACATCAGGTTAAAGGACGCGGTTAAGCTTTCACCAGCATTTTAAACCATTGCCCAAGACAGCCCTGAGGAGCTTTCTGGAGGATTATGCAATTTGACCCCCTAAGATGTCCTAAGATTTTAACCTGGTACCACCCACTACTGCCCCCTATGTTGGAATTCACAGACTTGTAATTGAAGGCAATGATAATTAACATGGAACTCAACTCGGCAAACATGCCATTTCAACACAGTAAAATAACGATCGTTGGGTTGGTAATTATTAGTTGAGCTGAAAGACGAGGTGTAGATCCATATGTGATTTATAGAGATCATCATCTAGTCGTAATGAAGAAAAAGTCAGTGTAAGAGATGAAACAATCTGCAGTGAGAACAGATGATTGAGTTTCGCTCGAAGTTCCGAGAGGAAGTTTTGAGGAACTCATTTCATGTTCCAGAAACACCAAAACAGCCTTTTTTGAGGGCCAAATCTCCCCTCTGGGGCTTAATTAGGTAAGTATTTTCTGATGTTGTTTTGCTTTTTAAAAAGGGTTCAGTCAAAGAAATAAACTCAGAGAGATACCAGATTTTGGTTACTGACAAACAGATGTTGGGCTTTCCTAGAGGATTGCAAATATATTCCAGGTGGTTTCTTAATGGCAATGTAAAAAAAGTCCAATGCTGTGGTCCAAATTGCCCCCTACACTCGAATGAGTGCACTCAATAACGGCCACTATGGTTTTGGACACCACTACAAATGGCTGTCCCCTCAAATAGTGCCTTATTTAAGGGTATAGGGAACGATTTCAGGACACAGCCCAAGTCTTTATCAAACTCTCTGGTCTTTAGATATGACTAAGGGCGTTTTCACACCTGAAAGTCGGCACCAAGGTCTGAACCAAAGTTCATGTTTTGATTTATACATTCAGTAAGTTTTGGTTTGGTTTCACATTGCAATTATGCGAGCACACTAAAGAACTTTAAATTACATACTTGCGTCCTGTCGTCATCATGTATGTGGGCTGCATCTTGACATTGATTGGTTTGTAAACGGATGTGCGTCTGACATCAGCGTGTTGTCAATTCGGAGGGGAACTTTGACAAGAATGAATGAACAGACGCATATCGTTGCCACTATACTGTTATTATTACGGCCTGCAGCACCAACTATACTCAAGGCTAGTTCAAATTCGCCAAATAAACGTCCTCCTTGTGAGGAAATTTTATCGTCGCCGACGGATGGATCGACGGATCGTCGCTCAATGGAACTACAAATGTGGTTTCCGGCAGTTATCATATAGGCCAAGCAAAAATCGGTCAATCGATTCTGGAAAATGGTGAGGGACAACGATTAGGAATTTTTATTTTCAGACATGGGGCCCTATTTTAACGATCTGAAACACAAGTATCAAGCGCGAAGCGCAAGTAACTTTGTGGGCGTGTCTTGGGCGCTGTTGCTATTTTACCGGCGGGATAAATGATAAAAGTTGGTCTGAAGTAGCTTCATTATTCATATGTGTGGTTTGGGCGTAACGTGAAATAAACCAATCACAGCGTCATATCACATTCCCTTTAAGAGCATGATGAACGAGGTGCTTGTTCCATGGCGCAATACTATTATAACGGCGCATTTACCAGGCGCATTTCAGAATCGGTTCACAGCCGAGGAGATCGATGTTCTCGTCAGGGCCGTAAAAGAAAGAGAAGTGACATTGGGGATGGGACAAACCCACCCAAATTAGCTTTGGTTATACATGCATATAATAATTTGGGTAAATATGTAAGCTTTATGCCTATTTTTCCCATCGTCATGCACAACAATGATTTCCCTCGTGTTTTAATATTTTTCCTTATAATAATGTATCATTTGCAAAAAGGAAAATGCATCTGTGTAGATGAGAGAATCATCTACAGTGTATGCGCTTTGTTCACACTCTGTATTATGATCAAGCATGCGCGCTTAAAATAGCATCTGAATGTACGCGCAACGCGCCAATGACTTTAGACTAGGTTTTTTCTGGTCAGTGGCGCAATTGTTTTCTGGAACTGCAAAATAGCACCAGGGATTGTTTGCGCCGGAACACGCCTCATTTTTTGCGCCGACCCGCCCAGGGAGCGCAAGTTCATTCGCTAGTTTACCGACGTGCGTTTGTGGAGGGAAAAGTCCGCTTTGCGCGGGTGCAAAATACGAATGATACATGCGTCAGTGTACAAAGGCATTTGCGCCGGGTGCAAGATAGGGCCCTAGAACTCTTGTGAAGAAAAGAAAAGGAGAATATTATTTAAATTTTTATGCATTATACACTACTGTACAACATTTTAGGGGCCAGCGTATTAAAATTAGGCTGTGGAAAATTCGTGAATAAATTACATTAAAACATTAAATCAAATTGTTATTATTTATTCAGTATTTTGAACAAACATATCCAGCCTTAAGTTAACAGTAAAGCAAGTAAAGACAAAATGCCATGGTCGCTTTCCCTCAGCGAATATGCAGAAAAATTCTAATTTGTGTAAAGAAAACCAAATAAAAATTTTACGAATACAAATCAATGCAAAGTGTCTTCATCTGCAACAGACTCATAGGAAGGTTATGGCTCATGTGTGGGTTTTGGCCCACTACATAAAAAATTCTGCAAAACTGCAGTAGTTTTTTGGGCCTCAAAACTACTCACCAGTGGCATAAATGGCTCCCTGGACATGTAACCATAGCAATTGTTGCGACTTCAGAAGTGTTACGATGTTTTTATTGCTGCTCCGTGTGCAAGAGTGGGAGTGCGTTATGCAGAACGGCTGGAGTCCAATAAACCTTAATGCTTGAAATAGTTTGATTTGAGAGTGTGGGGACTTGGGTAAAAATACAGGATAAACACCACAACTCATGCGCTGCCTCTACAACCATAGCATTGAATGCAAGAGCAGCAGTAAAAGAGTTGAACTTCCATGAGTGTGAAATATTATGCAAGATTAGCCCAGTAAAGAATTAATTTGCCTTTATTAGAAGCAAAAGGGGAATCATTACATGTACTGTAATGGGAAACTCGTGAGCCATTAAAAGCATGGCCAGACAATAAAATGGACTTGTAAATTGATACCAAACTAAATAAATGGATCATTCTGAAACATATTTTGCGGGTGACCAAGTGACATTTCCATAGAATACTCCAAGAAATTATTTTGTTAATTGTTATAAACTACACCAAGTCAAGCATGACACGTTTCACAGATGTAAATGAACAAAAAAGTGATTTCTCAGAGCTAGGATCTGCGCAGAAATTCAATTTATAGCTTTTTATAGCCAAGTAATTAAACTAGATCCAAAAATATTCAATAACCGTGATTAGTCAGAGAAAACGAATGACTTTGTGACAGGGCAATTTTTCCAGATCATTCATGGCATTTTACACTCAGAGATGAAAAAAAAAAAAAATGAATATGCAGCTCACAAAGAGACATAGCTCAGCTTATGGAAGAAGACAAATGGGAAGCTTATGGAAAATTTATCGTTTCAAAGTTAATGTTATGTTATCTGTTAACGTTATTTGTTAATATTACATTATCTACTTCTGTTAGATTACATAATCCTAGTTATTGCTGTTATAACTTACCACTATGCTAATTAGCGTTGTTATGTTACATTATTTGTTATGGTTGTTATCTGTTAATGTTATATTATATGTTATTCCTTAACATTATACCACTTGGTAACATTGTGCTCTTCCGCAGCATAACATTATCTTTTAACGTTACATTTTGGATGATTTGATACTGCTATTTTATTTGTTAATGTTTATGTTATTCTGTTAATGTCCCATTGAACATAATGTGACAAAAAAGCATTATACTTTTTATTGATACTGTTTATTTGCAACAGTTACATTTTAAGGTTACATTATGTTATCCCTTAATATTATGCTATTTGGCTATACAGTAAAACCCAAAATTATTCAGACACCAAATATATATTTATTTATTTATTTTACTAGTGTGTGCAGGGCACTATCGTTCATTTATGTAAGTGAGACAGTTTACAGTTCATAAACTGTAACATAGTTGACTACCAGTACAGATTTATAACAATTTGGGACCAAAATTTATTCAGACACTTGGACCTGACCATGTTTTGCTAAAGTGTGTTTTCTTTAATTGCTAATGCCCTTTTTACACCGCAGACTAAACAAAATTAAGCATGTCTTGGTAATTGGTTGATCTAAATTGGTATTATCTTATCAACCCAATTCATTTGTGAGATAGTCTAACAGAAAGATGGCCAAAACCAGTCAAATACCTGATTTGATAACTTTGAGTTCTTGTCATATTTAAGTATCTTTTTATACACGATAGCGAATAAACTGTGATAATGTGAGAAATGTTGAAGCTGTCTGAATATATTTTGGTTATTCTTTGGTACATCTTATAATGTTACATTAGGTTTTTAACATTGGAAAATGTATTAATGTTTGTGACATTATTTGATAACACTATTGCATTGCTCTATAGCAAATGAGTGTGCTTTAAAAGCAAACCTGTCAAAACCTGAAGGTCAAACATGTTAAATGGAAAGTTGTGCACTATTTAACAAAATCAAACTGGTATCTTTTTACCTAGCAACAAGGCTAGGGCAAGTCTCAGAGGGAACTCGACCAAGAGGAAAAGAGGAAAAATACCTGCCACTAGACATCTCAGGCATCCCAAGGCAGTCACTTAACAACTCGTTAGAGCAAATGAGGAAAGTTAATCAGACCTGCATTAAAATCAGCACTGGGCTCAGTTCTTCAAAGCGAGAAATCCGAACAAACCGATACTCATTAAGGCCTCGATTGTGGGTCACACACCACTAACTGTTCAATTCAACCGTGGAGGCCTGTGGCACTTAGTCAATGAACAAACCACAAAGGCCCTTCCAGAAGATGGACTGAAAGCAAGAGTCAGCGGTTAGAAGGTTAGGGAACATAATGCACATGACGTAAAAGACATAGGTTATTTGGAATCTTTCTGAACCATGGTGTCTCCAGGATGGGTATATGCTGGACATCCGCCGGGAACGCTCAAGCTGAAGGTATTTTATCCTCTACAGAGTGAGGATAAATGGTGTTGTGGAGGAAATCTGCTAGCATGTATCTTCTTTGATTGACTGTCTCCTCAGGTTAACCAGCCAAACAATGACCCCTTTATAAAAAAAAAAAAAAAAAAGTGCAGTGCAGTTTGAAGAACACACTAAACTGTGGAGTTTTGAAGGAACCCTCAAAAGTTTCTCAAAGGTTTACATGATGCAAGAGTCCTAGGGTTGCAAGGTCACCCCATCTTTGAAGAACTTTTTCCAGCTCAACAGAACAACACGGTATCTATCTTCAACCAACATCTCAAAACTTTGTCCTCCACTATTCAGATCACCAAGATCCCTCTTTATTCCTTCTACCAGCACTGATGGTGTTGTCCTCCTCAGTAATAGTTCACCTAATCCAGTCGATCTTTAACAGTAGTGCCACTGATCCACATCTGCCCTCCAGAACATTACTCTTGGGGAATCTATACATGAAGACGATGTAAATTATCTTCCTTCTGAATCAATAGTGTGCCACACTATTCCACGTACCATTTCATCACACACTCATTCCTTTTAATTATAAAACTTTATAGTCGCCTAATGGGAAAACAGCTCCAGTCTGAAAAAAACGGAAAGAACAGAGGAGCTGAAGAACAAAACCTTCCGAGACAAAGTGGCTGCCTGATTAGATGGAGACTTCCATGAAGAACGGCACTGTAGATTAAAAATATCGATAGAATAGACATATGTAGCTTAACGAGCTATGCAAATGAAGGCAAATGATTAAAAGTGTAATGAATGGGGATATTGAAAGGGTCTGGTGGTTCTGAAACTTTTATTCACACAGAGAACTATAAGCCAAGCCAAATGAAGATGACTTTAAAACTAAAAATGTCTGATGTATATTGCAGAGAGAAAATGGCTCCAATCAGATTTCTACATAACTTCCACAAGTCAAAAGTACTTTCAACAGATGTGTTTAATAAGTCCACCAGGAAACCAAGTCATGTTTCTACATTAGCTTGTGCAATTAGCGCTTCTGATGAAAAACTGTTTTCACTTAGACAAAATCATATGCTCCTTTCTTCTGTGGTATATGTAAAACAGCTTGCAGACAGCCTTTGATGCAGTCTATTATTGCATGTATCATAGATTTAACAGAATAGTTCACCCAAAAATGAAAATGTGTCAATTTACTCTTGTTATTCCAAATCCATAGGAGTTACTTTCTTATTGCTCCACCCACTAGAGGTTTGCGATATATCATTTTTTACTGATTTATCAGCATCGATAGTAGCTTTGTGGAACTATCTGATCTGTTATTGGTAACAGTGAAATTAAAACAGTCAGAGTTTGTAGTGACATGCTTTGTACAAGAATAAGTGAATTTAAAATGTGCAGAGAATGGTATGTATATAATTCAATAAGACGCCAATTTAAGACAATTCATTTGCTCAACTATTTGGAGAACTGCATGTGTGCAGACAATGTTAGAAGATAACATTAGCTGTTCCTTATAACAGTTACAATATCTTTGTTAAGAATGGAAACTTGCCTTTCATCTTTATTCGCAATTTTGAATAAAAATACATCACTTATGCTTTGTGCCGACCCAGTATGATTTCATGTTCAGGGAGGGCATCCCTAGGTCCCTAGCACAAACTACATAAATGTGAAAAACCTGCACAGGAATAATCCATTTATAATTTTTTGTTTCCCTGTTTTTACACACACACACAAAAAAAACTTTGAAGTAGTTAGCAAAAGAAACATAAGAGCAAAGTACAATGTTTAAATCTAAAACATGACTGAGTTTTTATTGACTTTAAATGGGTGATATATTGTTTATGGATATATTTTTCCATTTTAATTACCGGTATTGGCAAAATCCTCTCTACCACCTCTACTCCGGACTGGAGTATTAAGTGCTTGTTACGTACAGAAAACCCAATGTTACTGTTAAAAAAGGCTTATTTATAAGGTTTTTCTTCAACAAAAGTGATTGGAACACTCAAAAAATGATCATCGAGCTACATACACTTATTTTGCTAATACTTTTAGGTACCATTGCACTGAATTCACCCATCCGAGTGTTCATAAAATGATTTATTTAAATTTTTTATTATAATAAAATGTATCATTCCTACAGCCACCACTAAACACCATAACCATAAAACCAAAACGGTTTCCTGTTGGCCAGTCTGGCTTTTCCTGCCCAAGCTGCCATTTTTTGGCCAGAAGAATCATGAATGTGGGCCAGTCTTGCTGCCGATTGCTCTGTAAAACTACAAGCAATCAAAAACTGCAACAAACATTCAGGTGCCCTCTTTCCTGTGCAATAGTTTGACTACCACGAGAAGGGTTCCCTGCAGCCTTGCTACTAGAACAAATCAATAGGATTGAATTTAACTTCAGTTTGTTTTTTCTTCCATTAGACCTTGACCCTCTAAGTCCAAAAACGCACAGAGCAGATTACAATTTTCATTTGTTGTAGGCAAATCGTATTTAAATGTATTGTGAAGGCTCTTGGAACAAGGGCAGAAAAGCCCCAATGAAGATTTTCCCTGACTCCTCTAGCCTTTATTTACAGGCGTAATGAAAATGATTGTTTAATAATGAAATGCCCTAACAGCAAGGTACACACAGCCAAAGCACTAACTGGCTCCTAATTTAGCCCTGTCATCATACATTTTTTAAAGCAGGAATCAAGAGCGATCTGTGGCTTAAAACAAATAACACAATTCTGCTAAAAGGAATTTGTGGGCGTATTTTATTCTGGACTAGTTAGATAGGGGCTTATGCTCTGATCCAGAGTAATTCAGACGAGCAGCGTTGGGGAGCAACTAATTAAAAGTAGCTGTAAACTTCATAGTTCATTGAAAAATGAGAATTCTTAAATCTCACAACTATGTCATTTCAAATCTGTAAGACTTTAGAAAACTAATTTTGAAGGTGGTCATTCTTTCCCATGCAATAACTTAAAAGGTTCATAAACACAACAGCACCATTAAGTCAAGAAATTGCCGATATATTCCATATGATGTGAAGTCAAGTCACACAATAGCTTTGTAAGAAACAGACCAGAATGTAAGATTAACCTGAAAACCTTGACATCCACCACAGAAATAGTGATTTATGAGCAATTTATAAAATAATCATAGTCTTGAGTCTAATTTTTTCAAAGAATCTATTGACAAAGTCAAATTTGAACTAGAGAAACTGATCCATCTAAATCAGTCATAAGTACGATTCTCATTAAATAAGCCAAGCAGAGCTAGGGCGATGTCAAGCTTCTTAGTGAATAACCAATTTAATTCCAGTCTGTTTCTCACAAAGCTATTGTATGACTCAGAAGACAAGGAATGTAGTCCACAAGTCATGGATCATTTGTATGAGTATCTGAACCTTGAAAGGTTAAGTCCCGGTTCATTGTAACTGCATGGGACTAAAACATTCAAAATGTCTCCTTGTGTTTCACAGTAGAATGAACGTCAAAGGTGTGGACTAAATGTAAATGATGACAGAATTTTTTTTTTTCAATGAACTATTCATTCGTAGTTCATCCTGAGACTGAATGTAGTTAAGCTACTTTAAAACTGTAGATCCAAGCTAGCTTCCTAAACACTGTAGACAAGTAAGGATTCCTTGGCGAGTGCAGTTACATGTACATTGATGGATATGGGTGTCTCGTCAGAGTGAAGCCATGATGTTTTGCAACAGCTTGCCCTCAACAGTCAGCACTTGGCCCACACAGCACACTTTGAATGATTGTCTGTCACACATGGCACCATGCCTTATTGCGCCGGGTGGAGTTGAGGAATTTGGTCCAGGTACATTTTCCTCCAAACTTTCCTCCACACAGAGTGAAGAAAGAGAGAGTTGTCCCAAACATCTTTATCCTGGGAGAACATGGGCCTTTCTTCAGGCATTGTCGTTGTCTACTGACAAGTATACAAACACAGAGGCATACAAAACAAATAAAGTATGCCTTTCAGAGAAAGAGCAATTAAGAATCTCATTTTACCACGTGAACAGCAGAAACTCTGCTGGGAGAAAGAAAACCAATAAGGAAATAACAAATGGTGCATTAAAACCAAGCAACATCGCTGCGGGACTTCTGACGACAAGATGTTGTGCACCATTCAAGGCCTAGGCCCAAAACAAACTTGTGTTGCTCCAAACCCATAAGACGGTTTTCTTCAAAACAAAAATGAAGATGCTTTAAATGGAAACCTGAGGGGTTTCTGTCCCTCCACTGAAAGTCTAAAAAAAAAATTCATTAAGACATTGTCAAAGTATACCATATGAATCCAAGTCTTGTGAAGAGACACGATCGCTTTATATGATCAACAACAGATTTAATTTAGGCTTTTATTCACATATAAACATTGATCAACACACATACATAGAGCACATCAAATATGTTAAACGGAAGCTCAAATGCACATGCTTGACTAATCATAAAGCAATTTTGTCGGTCCCACTTTATATTAAGTGGCTTTAAGTACTATGTACTTACATAGAAAAATAAGTACAATGTACTTATTGTGTTCAGGTTGTATTGTAAAACACTTTTGCTGCTATTAAGATGTGATACTGGTAAGGTTAGCGACAGGTGTGGTGGTATGGGTCGGTATAAGGGTAGGTTAAGGTGTAAGGGAAGGGTCAGCTGTGTAATTACAAATGTGATTACATCAATTAATTACAGTTGTAATTACATGCAGGTATTTTCAAAATATAAGTACAATGTAAAAACATGTATGTACACAATAAGATCATTGTATCAAAGTAGTAACTTCAATGTAAGTACATAGTACTTAAAGCCACTTAATATAAAGTGGGACCATTTTGTCTCTTCAGAGGACTTGGATTAAACCGTTCTATTCAAATGGATTACTTTTACAATGTCTTTGTACTTTTAATGCGTGATCATATTGCTTGCATGGACTTTCAAAGGAGGGGCAAAGATATCTCAGGCTTCATTAAAAAATAAAGACCGAAGAATGACAGTCTTATGATTTTGGAATGATGCGATGGTGTGTATATGATGACTTTTTTTGCGAACCAAACCTTTAATTCTAAACCTTCATATCACACAAATAGCTGCATTAATAAAAAAAATCTCAACGCAATTCATGAAGGGGCGTTCACACTGACAGTGATTTGCTGTGACAAGGCGACCAGAAGTCACTCGTTTTCAAGGAAGTCAGTGATTTGCTGCGACATGGGCAACTGCTACTGTTGGCAACAAAGTTGAGCAGAAATGCGTGCAAATGAGCAGTGATGCGGTGTAACCTTTCTCTTTCAGCAAATGCAAAGCATTTGTGTACTTGTGTAGAGTATGTTTTTGGCCTGAAGAACAAATTGGACAGAACTTGGGGGATTTGATTCCTCGAAGACCAGACAAGGTCAAATGACCCAGGAAAAATGTATCCTCATAGATGCCAACAACCGCAGAGCCTTGGGAAAAGCCCCTTATCCTCCATCCGTTGAGTGCATCAATTGAGCCGAGCCCTGCTCATTGCATGGTTCAGGATATTACTGTCCCATAAGTCCATTGGAAGGGTCCCTCTGGGCCCTTCAGAATCATTAGTCTGGACAGCCCGTTTAGTCTACTAGAAATCATACGCTCAAAGGTGTAAAGGTCAAGAAATAGAATGACGTTGGGAACAACCACAAAGATTGATTCTGACAAACTCAAGATCCTTGGAAGAGCTTAAACGGGCAGGTTATGACAAATATTGTAAAATATGATCGGGAAATGACATTAAAATTCATGCCACTGGGCATAACTCAGTTGGCATAACACCCATGCTGGCACAGCAAACAGCAAAAAAAGGCGAAGAACAGAAAACCTTGTGAGTTTACACAGCTGTGCTGTTTTAGGAGTCTGCAATGGCTTTATACATAATTATGAGACTTCATATACATACATCATATTGCAAAAGAGTTACTGACTTACCAATATACTCGAAAACATAAACCACAAAGAAGGGTGTGACAAGGTCATTGATGCCCTGAACGTAACCACTTGCTGGATGTCGTATCGCCCAGATGAACAGAATTCGCTCAAAGATCTAGAAAGAAAAAAAGTTGCAAAAAAGAAGATATCAGCATATGTGTTCAACATTTATATGCACGTAGCAATTACATTGAATCATGCAATACAACATGAAAACCGTTAGTAGCAGAATTTGAACGTAGAAGGTCACTCAAACGGTTTTAATTAGAGACACAGTGGGATCAGCCACCCCCAGCTAGCAATCAATTAAGAAAATCAATTAAGCCTTCTGAGCTTTTTAATCATTAACATCACAACATTCAATGGCGTAGACAGCAAGGTGAGAAATTGCAAGTAGCTGTGTGCATATTTATTATTAGATGGCGCTCTCTCTCTGTATATGAGGCCTAAGGATAAACTTTAGCCCAAAGTATCCTTCAGTTTTGACGCAAATGATACGCTATCGTATATATAATATATAATATGCTGGAAATGGCATCTCGATGTGAAACATGAAACAAGTGAAACTATGAAAGCAAGCAAAGTTTGTTGCGAATGGCAATGGGTTTTGTGAGGCCGGTGCTTGTTTCATGTATCTCATATCACACCGCAGATGCTCTCTCTTTATTAACCCCGCCGGATCCGTATGGGTTACTTTTAGGATGGATGGAAGCGCTTTTTTGGCCTTTTAAAAACTCAGGCTCTATTTACTTCCATTATAAAGTTTGGAAGAGCCAGGATATTTCTTTATATAACTCTGATTATGTTTGGCTGAAAGAATATAGTAATATACACCTAGTATGGCTTGAGGGTGAGGCATACGATAATATCGTTAAAAAAAATTGTTTGTCTTGTTGGTATAGAATAATTGTTTTTGTACACTGTAATGGATTATAAAATCAACGGGTAAGATTAGACACCGCCACCGGAACTGTTTTTGTTAGTTAGCCTTGTTTTTAATGAGCTAATAAAATATTCCAATATTTTGTGCCTAATTATTTATTTATGTGGCAAGTAGCTGTGTAATAAGTGGGATAATGCATATCCAGCTGGTTATCGCAATATAATCGATCACACTTTCTGGATTTTTTTTTTTTTTTTTTGCGATAACCACCTGGATGTACATTATCCCTTCCTTAAGCGTTAACAAACATTTTCAATATTTAACAAAAACATGTGAAAATTGTACTCGCTGTTGTGAAAACCTGAGCTCCAAAAATAACATAATAATATACACCACTGTATTCACTGTACATGAGTTTGTGTTTTGGTGTTTTAAGGAAAGAGAACTTACACTAGCACATGACTTTTTCTTAGACTTTTCTTCAAAAAACATTGTGCAATGTTCATGTCTGTCAATGTTATTTTATATTGTCTTTTTTGTCAACAGTTTAAGGTTTTATTTTTATCATGATACATAGCACATTCTGTCTTATTTTTATCAGTAATTTGAGTAAAAAAAAAAAAAGGTGCTTCAGGAGCATTTCCTACTTGGTAAAACAGTGTTCATTCTTTAAATACATTTATGTAGTCTAGTCTGAGTTTTAAGTAACTACAGCTCTTTAACTCCAGTTTTTAAGTGGATCTTTTTGACAGCAAAAAAAAAAGAACTTTTTTGTGGGACTTTTTTTGCATTCATTTCTTTGAAGGCAATACCTTAATTCAAAGTGAAGGTGACAGTTTTTTGTGTGTTTTCGTCTCACCTTGCTGTCAGCACAATGGAAAGAAGCAAGAAGTTTGACTTAAATCAAGAGGGAAAATGGAAGACTTTCTCTTTCCCTTCTCTCTGACGCATGCAACTGACATCTCCCGCGCTCCTTTCAGGACGTAATGTATCTGTCATCCCCAAATAAACTCATCTCTCACGTTGAGCCCTAAACAATAAATGTGTACAAGGCAGCTCGCGCTCGGTTTTTTTCCCGATTGTGTCGATCAAATGGTGCGGCTTTCTCATCTGCGTTCTTTGCTATGATCAAAGCTCCATTTATCAAAGACTTTAGACTGATAATGTGAGTTTCTCCACATAGCTGACATCTCCTGCCTCCTTTCTCTCTCGAACCCTCCCACCCCGTCTCTTCTCCTCGAGGTAGTCATGGCAAGATCTCCTCCAGAAGCCCATTACATAGTGGAAATTAGACACTAAAGCAGGCAGCAGAAATCAATAGGCGAGCTGGAGTGAACTGAAGCACCCGAAGCGAAAATATTAGCCATTTATTTGGTTAGGAGACATCCACAGTGAAGATCGCCGTGCTCCAAACACTGCTTGTTTTTGATTCTCCTTTTAAATGCGAAATTATTATTTAAAAGGAAGCAGGGGGAAATGGAGAAGGAATCTTGCTCAGGGCCACGATGCATCAACAGATCTGTGTTTGCGATGGAAATTCAAGTCTTGAGAGCCCATCACACTAAATTGAATATGCTGAATCTGAAATTGAAAGGCCGTGTTGGGGGTAGTTAAGTGCAACTCTGGCGGCAGGCCAACAAAAAGATCTTCACTACACTAGAGCAGTGTACAAACTGAAGGTCACAACCTCAGCCAATCACAGGACATCTTTCATCGGATGTGGGAACTCCCTATCCTCAGCTCTATGATATCTGCGGCGTTTCTTTTTTCCTTGATTTTTTTTATATATTTGAAAAATAATTCACGTCTGATTTGAAATTTAGGCCAAAAAAATTTATTAGGTAAATTAGGGCAAAACTATCTAAATAAATAAAATGTATGTGCATTCAAATGAACCATGTGTATTATGTATTATATTACAATACATGTCGATATGTTTTTCTAAATATTTGTGAGGTGAGACCAGTGTTATTTTAGTTTTATTATAGTGGTAACACATTTATTAGTGGTTTCATTTATTAAAATTAGTTAACTACTTTAGTTCGCATTAAGAACAAAAAATACTTCAACAGCATTTATTCATCTTAGTTAATACTAATTTCAACATTTGCTAATAAATGATTAAAATCAAAAGTTGTATTTGTTAACATTAGGTACTAACTAATGTGCGAACTAACTGTGCGAACTAACATGAACAACTGTATTTTTATTAACAAATATGAATAAATGTATAAAAAAGTATATCGTTCACTGTTAGTTCATGTTATGTTAACCAATGTTACCTTATTGCAAAGTGTTACCATTAGAGTTTTAAGAATATTTTGAATTAGCTTTTATTAATTTAATTATGTGTTTTTGATATTTTTCTATATTTAGGTATTTTTTTTTATTTCAGCTTTAGTTTTTATAACTTTCAGATTATTGCCAAGGCAAAGTTTTTTTCACCTTTGGCTTGGACATATTGTATCTCGTAGATTTTACATTCAGAATATGACAGAATTATTCTGTCTCTAGCTTGCCTCCTAATCTAGTTGTCAAACAAATGTGCCATTTTATAAAACGAATAATGCTGGCTCTTTGACGAATTGCTTTGTTTCTCTATTGTCAGATGGTGGACGGGCAACTTCACTCCTGTAGGGCGCCTGTCCTGCATAGTTGAGCTCAAACGTATGAATAAGTCAAATGTAAAGGTTCTTCTCAGGTAGAGCAAAGCAGCTCAGGGTTTGGAACAGATCGTTGGTCCCACACTTCCTTTTACATGCTGTCCATTTTGACTGCACGGTACATTTGGGGATAGCGGTGTGTTTAAGAGCATGAAGAAAGCATGTTCGCTAATTGACATTTGTTAGCACATGCATCATTGACAGACATCATTACAAGACTTTTCTTTGGCATGTTATCATGCGATACAAATACATAGCATTTCAAAGCCAACATGCAACCCACGGAAAGTTGCTCGAACTTAATTTAAAGGATTAGTTCTCAAATGAAAATAGTTTGCTCATCTTACGTCATTTCAAACCTGTATGAGATATACAGATACAGATATATAGGAGGATAGGACTGTTCACACTCGCTTAATCGATTATAATGAAGCGGGACTAAAATTTTCAAAGCTTAAAAATGGATGCAAAAGCATTAGAAATTATCAAAATGACTTGTGCACTATATTTCATGTTTTCTGAAGGAACAGAGTGGAAATTAAGCCCTTATAGTTTACAGTATATTTGAATGACAAATAAGCACTTTCCAGAAAACCAAATTCTTCTCAACGATGATTCCCATTGTGTGGATTTTCTTTTATTTTTTTGTGTAATTAAAATGAAGAAATTTAAAACAAACACTAATAGACGTATACTAATTTAATGTTAAAATTAAAATATGATATAATATTTAAAATTTAATTTTAAAAAAAGCATTATTTTGAGAATTTTCCCATCATATAAATAGTCAATTCAAAAAATAATTTCATTTACGCAAGATAGCATTTTTAAATAATAATAAATAAATAAATGTCCCTAAACTTGGGTATATCTGCTTAAGACTATCAGTAAATACCAATTTAGGCTTTAATCTGTTCTCCTATGACTAGTATGATTCAGCTGCATCTTTTTTGAAACCGGAAAGCTTTATTTCCCAATCATTCTAAATGTATGGTAAACACTGATCACCAGTCTTCAGATTTCTCTTGTGTTTCATTGAAGAAATAAAATCATATGAGTTTGCAAATGACAGAATGCTCATTCTGAGGTGGATTGTTGCTTTAAGATGCTTTATGTGTCTGGGTGTGAGTTTGTGAGGATGAACGAGTCAAGCTGAGTAAAATGGGTAGTGCAAACTTCTCACCTCTTGCACAGAAGCTTGTTGAAAGAGAGGTATAAGAGGATTAGTTCTCGGTATGTCAATGTGAATCTGCAGGGAAGAGAGACACAAAAAAGAGGAGCACAAGCAGGTTAAGACAGAACGGAATAGCGCGAAAGCTCGAAGAGAACCGGGTCTGGCCGTTTGAGGCTGCACCTGAGAAGAAACTTCCTAAATCCTGCATTCTACTTCCTGTGCACCTTAACGCAAGATCTCCAACCCCCAAAAATGTTGAGATCGAGACCAGACAGACAGTTTGACAGACAGACAGATGGATGATGATTGTGTGACATGCTTTTGGGTGGAGAGAAGCATGTGGCGTGACCATCAGTCTTCTTACCTCGGTCACCTTGGGCTGTAGAATTAAACTTTCCGGACTCATTCGGGGAATATCTATGTGAATCTGATGGTTCAGAAAACACACACACACACATATATATATACAAAATGTCGATGTCAAGAACATTGAGAGTTATGGAACTGAGAGATGACAAACACACAAATACACAAGTATCCACCATATCGGTCTCGTCCTGATAAGAAAATTTGTCCGATTTATTAAAGCCGATTAAATAATGGATTTACTTCCTTCAGCTGAGACACTTCAGATGCGCACTGTTCGCCATGGTTTTGAATTTGCTGAAATATGATTGTAATCACTTAAAAGAAAAAAATGAAAAATACACTTAAGTGAAAAATCTGTCACATAGGCTACATAAAATTATAATGAGGACATTATAACTGTGTGCTTGGGACATGGATTTAAATTTTTGTAATCAGCCTTTCGAAATTTAAAGAGATATCGATTATCAGCCGAAATTTTCATATCGATGCATCCCTAATAATTATGATGGCTGCATTAGTTTTTTTGTGTGTTTTTTTGCATGATAATATTTTCATGACAATTAAGCACTTTGCAACCCATTCCAGCTCCGTGGTAATTCTCATTAAGTCTGGATTTCTCTATTTATTTATTTGTTTAAATCTGCATAAATTAAAGGCAGTACAAATACTAAAATGATGCATTTAAAAGGTGAGCTTTTTTTTTTTAAACATTATTTTGCATTATTGTAATGAGCAATTATTATTGCACTAATGTCACAATGATATTTTAATATATAAACCACATTTTATTTTCCATTTTATTTATGTAAAATATCATTTTCCTGACTTGGGAATAAGTACTGTCATGAAAATGTCACAATGCCAAAAAAAAACAAAAAACAACGTAAACCGCAACTAAATATATCTTTCTTCTTAATTTATAATTTTGGAGTGATATACGAGAAATGTTCTTAACAGGCCGGTGAGAATCACCCAGATATAGACCAAACGCTTGAATCTCACATCGTCAGTGATCACTAGACGGCAGTCTTAAATCAGGTAGACATTTATCAGATCAGAGTGACAGCAACAGTTTGATCTTCACATCCTCCTGCCAATTCACTGGAGCTTTAAACATTCCTTGTCATCTTTTCCTCCTCAGCATCTAAATATCAAACACTATCTGCTGGTGGCATTTCTAAACACTCGGAGCTTCTAACATAACAGTGTTTTTGGCAAAGCTAACATACTGCCGCTGCCAAGACCTCAAACAGTAGGTAAAACACAACCAAAACCCCTGACTATATCACATTAAACCCCTGGCAAAAACTGAACTGCTGGCTTTGAACTTAAAAATTCTTCCATTTATAGCAGAATTAGCACTGGCCGTGCAGGAAGATAAAAGGAAGTTGTGAATAATCTCCAGAGTCTTTGATTCAGCTAATTATTGCCATCATCCTGTATAAAAGTTCAGTTAGCAGCATTATCTACACATAGGAGACATTTTACACAAATAAGGTACAAAATGGGAACGCTGGGTCTCATTCACTAATAATTGCGTGGATTATTTCGTATTTGTACGCACTACGCAGGGCAGACCCTCTCGAGAAAAATCTCACCTAATTCACAACACGTGCGCACGCACATTAGTTTGTTCTTGATCTCGTTGTATTGTTAGTGAATCTGGACTATTGTAAATGAGTGGCCGTGTACATGAGGTTAGTCATTTGCATAAAACACTTCCAAACATCTCTATATAAAGGCTTTCAGCACAACCTTTCGTTGCGCTAGTCAAACTTGTCTTACTCTTTCACTGTATATGATCAAATATATGATGAAATATAATGTATTTATTTATCCATTTATTATATAAATGTCTACATAATTAATATCATATAATTAAATGTATAATTAGTCAAATATAATTTCTTATAATTATAGTCATGTTAAGATGAAATATAAAAGAAGTGGTTTCAGTTGCTTTTTTTTTTTTCGTACCTTTAGAATACATTTTAATACACAAGTTTTTGGTGAGTAATGATTTGCTCGTACGCAGATTTCACACACAAATTTGTGTGTATGCAGGGCTTGCAGGCTTAGTGAATGAGAACCATTATTTTTACAAAGAAAATGGTCAGTGAAAAGACTACTAGATAATATATCAGCATTATCATTTTATAAATAACAATTCTATAAATATAAATTTTAGATTTCAACCATGTTACCAATAGTTGAACCCTATTTTCTTGTATATTATATATATATACACACACAGTCATGTGCAAAAGAAAGGACACCCTATTGAATTATGCGGTTTTATGTTTATGACATAACAAATCAGCTGGCTGGTCTTAAAATTAGGTAAATACAACCTCACATGAAGAAAAAAAATTAAACATGACATATTACACCATGTCATTATTTATTTAACAAAAGCTAGCCCAAAATGGAAAGGCCTTACCTGTGAACAAGATGCGTTTAGCAACTTAGCCATGGTTTAAATAGTGTTTTAGACGGCAAGCTGTAGTCTCGCGCTGAAGTCTCGCTCCTCCCACCTGGACTCGCGCTGAAGTCCCGTGATCTCAGTTGTAGCCGGGAAAGGTCAATAGTGTCCAGGTGGGAGGAGCAAGACTTCAGCGTGAGACTACAGCTTGCCGTCTAAAACACTATTTAGGTGAATTTAAACCATGGCTAAGTTGCTAAACGCATCTTGTTCACAGGTAAGGTCCCTGTTCATGTTGGACAGACATTTTAATTGCATTTTGTGTCTGTTAAGAGGCACAAAAACGCTCTTTATGTTATGCCCCCATAGCTGCCGTTTTAGCTGAGTGGGAGCTCTGGGCATTCGCTGTCGCAGCTCCGCGTCGCAAGCACCAATCCGGTTCGTTTTTTTTTTTCTATAGACAGTACTCACAAAGGTCTAACGATCAAGATTAACTTAAAAATTGCCCGGAGTTCTCCTTTAAACAGGTTATTTCCAAACAATTTGAAGTCCATTATTAGCCTGGTCTCCCCATGCTGCCTTGTGTGCAGCGCAATTTTATTCTCGCTCCTAGGCAGCCTGGATTCCATGGACCAGATTTTCACCTCAGATAGGGAACCAATCACAGAACGGGGAGGGAGCAGCAAGACGATGACGACGTCTATGCGACACACCGAAGCAGTTTGTTTATATCTATGGATCCAACATGGCAGCAGACGCGAAGTTACCTTTCGATGCAGCCTTAGATATTGTTCCAAGTAGTTTAGAACAAAATTTCAGTTTTAGTTTCCTGTCGCTCTACATACGTCATCTGGTATAATTGAAACGATTGGCTATGAGCTACGTACAGGCGCATTTGATAGACATTCGTAGCACCCAATAAACGGCTCTGGGCATTCGTAAACCACACCTCAAATACGAGAAAATGAACATGTGGTTCCCAGACCACGTCTCAATGAGACGAGGTCTGAGGTTAGCCAGGCTAGTCCATTATTCTATATTAAAGAAGATTATTCACAAGACAGTTGCCAATGCTCCCAGGAGTGGACTTCCCAGCAAATTCTCCCCAAGGTCAAGCCGTGCCCAAAGAGCTACACCTCAGACTCAATACAGGCCTCAGTTAACATGTTAAATGTTAAAGTTTATGACAGTGCAATTAGAAAAAAACGGGACAAGTATGGCATGTTTGAAAGTTTGCCAGGAGAAAGCTTCTTCTCTCTAAAAAGAACACAGCAACACTTAGGTTTGCAAAGTTGCATCTGAGCAAATGTCAAGACTTCTGGAACAATGTCCTTTGGACAGACGAGACCAAAGTGGAGATGTTTGGCCAAAATGCACAGCGTCAAGTTAGGCGAATACCAAACCCAGCATATCAGCACAAACAAACACCTCATACCAACTGGCCATCACGCTGGTGGAGGAGTGATCATTTGTGGCTTGTTTTACAGCCACAGGACCAATGAGTTGACCATGAACTCCTCTTTATACCAAAGTATTATAGAGTCCATCTAATGTGAGGCCATCTGTCTGACAGCAAAAGCTTGGGTCATGCAACTGGACAATGATTACAAAAAGCAGCAAATCTACAACAGAATGGCAAAAAAAAAACAAAAAAAAAAAGAAAGACAAAAAAAAAAAAAAAAATCAATGGCCCAGTCAAAGTCCAGACCTCAATCTGACTGAAATGTTGCAGCTGGACCTTAAGAGAGCTGTGCATAAACAAATGCCCAAAAACCACAATGAACTGAAGCAACGTTATAAAGAGACTGATACTGTCATATAGAAAACGATCCCTTCAACATATTGCTGCTAAAAGAGGCTCTACAAGCAATTGAATCATTGGGTGCACTTAGCTTGTCACGCATGGCTTTTCCATTTTGGCTTTATTCATGGTGTAATATGTCATGTGTTATAGTTCCTCTGAGGCTGTATTTACCTAATTGTAAGACCTGGTAATGACCAGATGATTTTATTATGTTCTGTTACGTACAGTAAAACCATACAATTCTAAAGGGAGTCCTTTCTTTTTCACTTCAATGGGATGATACACATTTACTGTTTAAGACCAGTTTACACATTTAAGTTAATTTTATGTCATAATCGAACATACCTCATAGTTCTAAAAACAAATATACAAACATGTTGACTCTAATGCTTATAAAATAAGTCATAAAACACACATTTGTGTCCCATCCAGAATGAAATATAGTCAGTTACCTGTCTGTATGTGTCCTGATGGTGTTCGTCGTTGCGGGAGTCATAGTACTGCTCGATAAAGCCAAAGTATTCCTGCCGCTTCCTCTGCAAAGTGCTTTCCCTCCGCTCTGCATTGGCAGGCAGGTAGCCCTGTAAATACAAAAACTAATGATTACAGCGGCCCAGACGAGATCCCTCCAAATCAATCTGCTGTAGTTCTGCGTTCGCCAACAAAAAGTTTGTTTGCCTGCACTAGCACAATAGCTGCTAATTTAAAATCAGAACTCAGAAAAGTTTTGAGGTTTTTCCAAGAGTTTGGAGCCACTAAGTTGATATCAGTCACATTTAAAGTTACATTTCCTCTTATTACTGCCATAGCAAGAGAATGAGAACACAGCAGATGTTCAGGCCCAGAAAAGAAAGTCTCTTGATAAAGTAATTGATTGCACAAAAATCTACAAGCACAGAAATCCATTTATCACACAAGACGCTCCCCCATGTGGCTATTTTTTACTTCCACACTCAGTCGAGAATCTGTGACAAGATGTATGTGTGCCAAGCAGCGCTCTTCTCTACGCTCCATTAGCATATGTATATGTAATTAAGTCTAACACACGAACATAAGTAATAAGTAACGTTCACGTTATTAACAGAAAACCATAGAGTTAAAAAGGGTAGTTCTTAAACTTGATGGGGTACATGGGAGTGTTTATTTATCTTATAGGCACATTTGACCCTATGGGCTTTTATAAAACGCTTTCCAGACTTGCTAGTTTCATTTTGTTTCTATTAACAATATCCAACAGTGTGTAAATGAATCATGGGAGACATAAGGAAAATTCAAATATTTCCCAAATTCTAAACCAACAAAAATTTTATTTCCAAAAATTGTAAGATTTTAAGAGGATTTTTTTTTCCTGGTGTTGTTACACTTAACAGCAGATCAAATTCTTGTTCACTATTAGCCAAACAACATTGAACTCAAATGTTTGCTTGATCTTCAATATTTGGCCACGTCTATATGATAGAAATGTTACAGCAACTGTAATTTCTTAAACAAGAATATGTGGACATGCAAACTCTGAGCTTTTGGTTTAGACTTATTTTGAAATCGCGATAAACAGTTCGCATATTGATGTATTCTCTTGTGTTGGCGAAGGTTTATAAATTATTTACCTTACACATCTGATTAAATGGCGCACATTGCGTACCCAGATAAATGTTATAAGCAATCCAAACCCAGAGATTGAGTTTGAGCCGCGCTTCACGCATGTAAATGATGAGTTTGTGTGGCAGCTCTGAGCTCTGAAGCAGCTCTGAGACGCATGTAAACCTATACGCATGTTAAATAATTAAAGCGCATATATTATATATAAACCACAGGGCATATATTTACTTAACTGAATCGCAACCTTTACTAATAGCACTTTTGCTTATGGTATGAAAACAGTCTAATAATGCGGTTCATGGATCCTCGTCCTTGGAATACGCCACTTCTTACTCGACACGGGTAAATTGCAATCGAGGATTTTTTTTTAAATTGAGTACTCGAATTGAATCAAGGAATCGTGGCAGCCCTAGTTCTATTTACATAAAAAATAATAATATTACACTTTTTGCATGATTTCACAAAACTAACAAAACAAATATTGGAAATGACAGGGAATTGTCAAGTGACATGTGCCTTGAATATTCTTTATTTTCTACACACATCTTATGTCTCATATTTAATTTTAAGCAAGGCAAAATTGGTCAGACATTGATTACACTTTTAAAATCTTTACTTGAGAGGTTACACAGCATGAGATGATAATACATGTAAATAACCTAATGATGTCCCCTTACTGTCTAATAATAATGAACACATATATGGTAATGGTCATAAATTTAATGACAATGTCAAATGAACTTAATATTTTTTTTTTCTCCAGTTTTTCCCCAATGTTTGTCAGTCTGTCTTTTTCCAAACTGACAATAAATGTTCACACACCTATTACCAAAGACCAGTGCGTCTTATTTTGCACACTGAAAATAAATACAAATACGTTAAACTATGTTGAACGATGCGTTTAGTCTTAAAATTTCACAATACTGGGTCAGGTTGGGACGCAAGGTCTTATTTATTGATTCCTGCGTTAATGCAATGCCTCTTCAGACCAACACGAGTGCTAACTATTTGAAGATGCTAAGTATTTTAAAGGTTCCTAATTTTGTTTTGGATGTTTTCTACAATCGGTTTACATGCACCTAAGGTCAAAAAACACTTTAATTCTCTCTTAATAAACATTGCAAATCACTTCATTTCCCAAAAACTTGTTTTCAAAGATTCAGCCTCTCTAAACCCCTCCTAAAAGCCTACTCTGCTCTGATTGGTCAGATGGCCCGGTCTGTTGTGATTGGTCTAACGCTTACAGCAGGCATCAGAAACAAAATTTCCACTACCATATCTGAATTTCAGCTCTTTCTAAGCACATGACACACAACGATACGAACAGTAACGATGCCGTCGGTTTTTCCGTATAAAATCCAGAGCGAATCCTCATCCTTTTGAAATGAAAACAGCGTCTTCTCGACACCATGAACCAAACTCTTCCAGGCCTCAACTACAACTACAGTGTTTGAGCCAGATCAAAGTAGACATTGTTCGCATTGTTATCCAAATTTGTGGCATAGGTATGTAACAGAAAGTGAGACTGGAATTGTTGACGACTCGTTTTGGCAGTTCAGAATCGATTCTCTATTAGAAGACAATATCTTTATTTGTCGTTCACTTTGATCTTTAAAACATTGCAGACCTATTACATTCAGACAGCTCTTTTACACACTGCATGAAAGCGTTTTCGTCTACAAAAAAAAAAACTGTTGTCATTAACAACACCCACAAAAGACGACAACACTGAGCTAGCACTCGTGTATTAACACCGCATGAGGTGAAATGAACATGAAATGAAGTTGTTGTTCTCATTTTGTTGCCAGAGAAAGAGAAAGAGAAAGAGAGAGAGAGAGAGAGAGAGAGAGAGAGAGAGAGAGAGCATGGCATTGTTCACAGCAGGTGCAGAGGTCCAGGAACAACAGGCCCGTAATAAATGTTTCCCAGCAGCTGGGTTTGGATGAACACATGCGTAAGGTCTGTGTCCAGGCACTGGCTCTGCATCAACCCTCTCCCACCTGCTCACGACGGGACACCATTACTCAAACACCTCGTATTAGTGCGACTGAAACCACCATTTAATCATCTGCACAGCTTTATCCTTTTATTTATTAAAGCCCACCGTGTGCTATTTCACTGAGTGTGGGTGGGTGATAAAAAGATGGGTCTTCCACCTCCAAAAAATAGTTACCACGGAGAATATGAGACACTAAGGTAAGTATTTTTTTTATTTTTTTTACACACCTACGAAATGTTACTTTAGAACACTCATAACTGCACTTTTTAACTAGTACAAGCCAGTACTTTTCAGCAGTTATTGCTGTCATGCCCACAAATAAACAAGGCAGCATGGGGATTGTGGGTAAAATTTCAACTCATCTGAGCAAAACACCAGCTCTTTTTGTCTTGTCGACAGTGCCATTACCTCACATAATGAAACCCTCTGTTACAAGGCAAACATTTCTATAGTGTTCGCATCAAGTCGAAAGATCAGACAGACGTAACCATAAACTGCATCATTTTTTAATTTTTTTATTTTATTTACAGCATGTCTCAGCTTCCTTCCACTGTAGAAAAATGAAGCCAAAGCATCCCAGTAAAGGTCGTTGGCGATTACATCGTTACGTCACTCAATCGCGAGCATATTACACCCCGTTTTTATAGCATTAAATAACTACCTAAACCCAAACTTATTGGAAAAATTAATGCTTGAACATACATCTGCATGATAAGAACTACCTAAAATGACAGAAACGTTCTTTGGAAAAACATTATTTGAAGTCTAATTGGATTTTTTTTGTTTGGCTCACGTCCCATTCTATTACACGGAGAGGGTAATTTTAGGTATACTGCAGCAAGCCACAAGAAGGCGATCAAAATGCTTTGGCTTCACTTTTCAGGACTTGTGCGGCACCCTTGGATGTGACGTCCTCTTCAACAGTCTGGGTAGTTTCTAGGGTCTTCTAGGTGGCTGTGAGGAAGATTTTAAGTGATTGGTAAGCAGCAGCTATAAGAGGTTGCTAAGCAATTGCTAGAATTTTCTAGGTGGTTGCTAGTGTGGTGTAAGGTGGTTGCTAGGTTATTGCTAGGGTGTTGCTTGATGTTGTTGCCAGGTGATTGTTGGAGTGTTCCAGTGGTTGATAGAGTGATGTTAAGAGGTTGCTAGATGACTGTTAGGGTGTTATAAGTGGTTTCTAGGCAGTTGCTAGGTGATTTATAGGGTTCTGCTGTGATGTAAGGTGGTTGCTATGTTATTGCTAGGGTGTTACCAGGTGATTGTTGAGGTATTCCAGGTGGTTGTTAAGAGGTTGCTAGGTGACTTTTAGTTATAAGTGGTATACTACAGTGATGTTAAGTGGTTTCTAGGGAATTGCAACAGCATTTCAAGGTGGTTGGTAGGGTGCTGCTTACTGGCCAAAGACAAAAGAACCCAAATCAAGTCTCCATGACATTTTGGTCTCTGCATAAACAGAAATAATACTGGATGTGTTATTCTGCAAAACGTTTTATATGTACGTTTTATATGTACAAGCAATAATGATTCTTGCCTTAGCAAACACCACTAATGAAATCTTTATTGTCTAGGGGCTACCTGACAAAAGAGAAATGATTTCTTCTTAGGAAAGCGTTGAGCGGAGTTCGGTGGCAGTTTGTGAGACGTCAGCAGGATGCACAGAATTGATCACGCGTTAAAGCGCCCATTCAAACAGTGATGCCGCCCTCCGCAGGTCATTACTCTTGTTAAAGGATGCTTTCCAGCTGTTCACGCTCGCTCTCCACTCACTCAAACACAAATACACACACACCGATGAACTCACAATGTGCACACCTGTACAGGAGCTCAATAGCGTGGATCGATGAGGTTTGATTGAGTGGGGCTGCAGTCCAGGGTTCAAGTCAAGATGACAGATGAGGTAGCCGTAGGCAAATGAAGGTCACACGGGTAAATTGGATGTTTCTGTGTGCGTGTGACCGCACACTAGCCTAGAAGGGGGTCAGAATATCAAATATCCCCCTCCATTCCATCCTGTTTCAGACTGGCACATCATATATCAGTGTGGCAGGAGGGCATACTGCCGCCTGTCTGTGTGTCAAAGGGTACGACCACACATAACCCCCTCATCACGCCAGTCCTGTCCTGGGGGAAACTTTACACCAGTTATGTACCTCATATCTTTCATCTATTATAAAAGGTAAAATGTGTCATTTTTTTGTCAATCTTAAAATGTATGCATCCTGTTTACACTGCTCAGAGTGGGATTCAAACCAATGTGGACTGACATGGGAAGTGGGCATACTAGCAAGTGTGAGCCTGCCTTCCATGCTGGTTGACGCTGGTTAACACTGGTTGGGCCAGGGGGAGGTTTACCAGCACAGTTCTTACCAGCTGGCCCATCCAACTTCCAATATAACTGGCCCTACTCACACCGCTCCGAGAGAGATCCGAACCAGCATCAACCAGCATAAGAGGCAAAGGAGTGGAGAGACATTTATCTACACTGCTCTTCCTAGATGCCCATTTGAAGTAAAACATTTGAAGGTTGAATCCTAGGGGGGTGACGAGATCTCGCGAGACTAAAATGGGACGAGATTTTTCATCGAGTGAAAAGCTGTCTTGCGATATCGCAATGAATGTGCACTTCACACCGCCGCTCCCTGTACACAGAGTATGTGCGATCGCAAATCCAAAAGTGAAAATAAAACGCAAACTCCCTGATGCACGCAAATTAGGCTGCATACAATAGCCCATCTCTGAACTGTGAAGTTGTGGCTCTGTTTGCACTTTGAATACTGAAAGAGTACTTCGATTATGGTTGCACTTTTACTTAGTGTTTGCACTTAATTAAGACTAAGAAAAAAACTGTTATTTATTTTTGTTATTTATACTGTTTATATTTCTATGTTCAATTTGTGGAAAGGAGTTCAATTATGAGGTCACACACAGCCTCAATCAGAAGTTCTGGAAACTCATAATTTATGTACAGTAAGGTCTGAAGAGACTCGTGTTAAATCATAAAGGTGAGAAGCCAGTCAGTGACAAAACCTTTTACAGTGATTGTATATTGCTGTCTTTCAATGCATTTGATAATTCATACTCATAAAGTAGAACTGAAATTACATTCATTACAAGATTATTATTAGTCAAAATGCACCTGCAGACTATTTTCCCAGTCATGCATTTTGTCATTGAGGATTTCTCATGACTTTTCTAATTTTCTCAAAAATCTCATCCTCGTGAACCCAATCTTGTGTCACGTCTGGTCTCGCGAGAGAAGTGTCTCATCACACCCCTATTGAATCCCTCTAAATACTTTGAATATTTCCCCTTTTACAGTTCGCAATAACATGTTTTTCATATCTCCATCGTTTCTCCAACTGGACTGCATTCTTACGGGTTTTGAACGACATGAGGGTGAGTAATTACTGACACAAATTTCATTTTTGGCTGAACTATCCCTTTAAGTATGTGCATTGGTCAAGCATTCACATCTTCATTTGCATACTTGCATTAAGAATGGCTGTAGAATTCGAAGGATGTAGAATTCAAATCCATATTAAAGGAAAACAGAAGGAAAGACTTATTTATTTTAGCATTATTATAATTTATTTGTTTTTTTGTTATGGTGTTATTATTATTAAATGTCCAATTAAGTATAGTAGGGACATGTTCAGTTACCAAGAAAAACACACGGGTACATCATATATACGGGTATTTCATATATATATATATATGAAAACTCCTATTTGTGGAGCGTTAAGGTAAAGTTAGAAAAGAAAGAGCGAGCTTAAATGACAGCAGACACTCCAGCTGGGATGAAAAAAGCCCAGCATGATTTATGATACCCCAGCATGATTTGAGAACTTTCCAAAGAGCTTTATGCGTGATTTAAAAGAAGCAAGTGATTATGTAAAGACGGCCTGACAGAAGTAGGTTTTGCTCATTCACAAATTCAGGTTTTGTTCGACCACTGAAACGGTTTAATGCACCATTCGTTTTCAGTCGACTGGACCTCTGAGCTTCCAGGCGGATGTCATCCTAAAAGTCATTAGCAGGAAGCCTAATTACTTATAAATGTGTATTTATGTAGAATGCATTATGTATTCTTTGATTCATCTTGTGATGGATGTGCGCTGCAGTTCTCTAATGAGTTTGACCATTTGATGCAGGACTTCACTGTGCGCTGAGATCGTTCTACTTACTGAGAGGAGCTTCCACGTGATTGGGCGCACCTGCCGCGGAATTCCAGACCAGCTCAACTTCCGTAGCTCATCTGCGGAAAGGAAAGATTTTTATTAAACAGTAAGTCACTAACTCAGAATACTACTATGAGTGTATCCCTTGCGAATAGACTGAATTATATAGAATAGAATAGACCTGATATAGATCTTATATAGAACTGAATAGACCATCACAATTTTGCAGGACAAAGGTTTCTTCAAATAAATGTAGTGATATTTGCAGCCTTTTTGTTTTGTTTTATTTGGCTTTGCAGTAAAAACCCACCAATATTACCATTGTCTATTTTATGTAATTAGTATTAGTTACAGGATTGTTTGGGCATAATTACTGAAATTAATTGTGGTTCTGCAGTTTTTGTTTTTGTTTTTTTTAAGTCCCCCAGTAGTCAATCATTTTATCTCTTAAACCTCACCTTTGATCACCAAAATCACATATTTAAATTTTTTTTTTCTTAAAAAAAAAGAAAAATGTAATGTCTTAACATAGCTTGAATGTAACTCTAAACCCTTGCCTCGTTTAGTATACGTGGTTCTATGAATATTCAAATGAGCCCCGCCTCCACTCACTCACACACATCAGCTCAGAGATCCACTCGTTGACGATCACACGTTGATCTGATTGGTTACAAGGTAGTTTGTGACGTCAGAAACACCAGCGATTTCAAACCGTGTTTTTGAGACTGTCTTTGGTTCACTGCAGTTTTAAGGAGAAAATACTCAGCAATGGTGTTGACATGAATTTGCAAAACACCACATAAATATATACACAACATTAAAAGCTTGATTTTCACCACAGGGGGACTTTAGTAATAATAATAACAATAACAACAACAACATGAACCATGAATTGTGCAATAACAACCTTAAAAATAGGGTCAATTTTAATTTCATGACGCAGACTGATTTTGATAACAGTATACACAGAGAACCAAAATGTAAAAGACTGTGGGCAATATTTGATGAAAAAGACAGCATGGGCTATGTTCAAAAAATAAAACCACTTACAGTATACTCCAAAAATAAACAGCACACTATATTAGAGCTGCAAGATTCTGGATAAAAAAAAAGAGAGAGAGAGCGAGAGAGCGAGAGTTTTAAGGAGAGATCTGAAAAGAAAACAAAATAACGTAATTTACTAGAGGTTCTTACAAAATGTTAATTGCAGTCTATTTAAATGTTTAATTAATTTTAATTAATTAATTTGAATTAAGATGCAGGTCCCAGGCACTCAAAAAATGGATAATGAGGAGAAGGAGAAGGTTAAAAAGCCTTTATTAAATATGGCTTATATCATAATAAAAAAGACACAAGCCAACATGTTTCGACCCACAAGTGGTCTTCTTCAGGGCAAAGTATCATACACAATGAGAATGGCGGAAAATTAAAAATAGCGTCCCACCTGTAATCAGAAAAAATACAATTAACCAAATAAGGTCCAATACCATCAATCAATTAATTTGAATGGTTTATTTAATTTGAATAAAAATCCAACACCATTTGAATACATTTTTTAACAGTCTGTGTAACAATGTAATTGATACAATCTTTATTTGAAGCGTCAAGTTACTTTCAAAAGGTGACTTGTTCTACTTTGATCACTACTGTAGACAAGTTATAAACTTTTATCCCAGTACTTCTGTAATAATTTGGATATTTGTAACAGATAACCAGATAAATTATTAAAAATAATGGGAGATATTTGCATCACAAATAGAAGGATGAATACAGAAAATGTACATACTGTATACATACTAGAAAAAAGTATGATAAAGTTTTTTAATTAAAACATCTGTTGATAATAATGCCATAATGCCAAATAGTATGTCATTAAGGCATCTCTGATAAACTGTTTTCAACATCTAATGATTTGAGACGCAATAATCTGGCATATTTAATAGTGCTGATAGCCTCCAAAAAATGGATTTAGCCTATAACATTTGAATTCTATGGGCACACCATGCTTTCAATAAGTGTGGATATGTGAACCCAAGAGTGCTAATGTGAATAAATCTCAGAGGCAAATTGGACTTTTAAAATGGACAAAGAGTCCCTGCAGAGCCTTAAAAGAGTGAAAAAGAACTTTAATAGCAAATATTTCTCATTTCGTATCTGTATTGCATATTTCAAGGGTTGATGGCAGCGATCATAATGTGTTGAACGTGGATTAGTCATTTCTCAGATCCTTGACAATAGGCTGCAGTGTAATGCGCATGCATTTTATTTGACATCAAAGATAAATCTGAATTTTAAATCAGAGGTTGGTTTAAAAATTCATACAACAGACCAAATGTGCCATGAATACAACAAGAGCCTTCTGGGGAAAGCGTTTTTAATATTTTTCAAAAAAAAAAAAAACCTTACTGATATCAGAGCTGAATGTTTCTTGTGCAGTTTCTTTGTCAGGGCAAAATGGAGACTGAAGAGTATAAATAATGAATAGTGTTGTTATGAGTTGTTATGCAAATATGAGTGACTGTAAAAACACATAATTCATTATTATTGATGGCAATTTTTGAAAATGAAATGTTGAATGAAATATTGACCCAAACTATTCTTCGCAAGACCACCCAAACCAAACAAAACATTTTTTTGATCTGCAGATTAATAGAAATCATGATTATGAAATCCAATGCAAATTTGAGATAGTATGAAAAGAAAGAAATAAAGATGGATGGATTTTCCAAAGCAGGGAAGAGAGCAGCCTGAACATTCTTCAAAAGATGTCTTCCAGGCTTGGAAAAACACGAATGTGAGCAAATTATGTTTTTTGTGTGGATTTTTGGGGTGTACGCCCATCTAGATCGGTCCAATGGCGTTATCCGATATCCGACGGATGAAGGTCTCTGCGCGTTACTGTCTTAAATGAAAATACATTTTCTCATATGTATTACCTCGTCATTTCATCTAACTCCATAAATGAAAAAGGTTTAATGATATCCGAACATCATTAAATGTGAGCGAATGTTTGATTATAACTCTTCACTTGTATTTTACCCGTTCATATAGGGAAGCTATGTCGCTCTGAGGTCCTCACGCATCTGTTTAATGCAGGTCTCACGATCACAAGAGATGGTTGTATTCACGCTTACACAATCAAAGATACTTTGGTATAGCCCCCATTAAAGTCACGTTTAATTCAGGCAGAGGTATGGCCACTATTACAGATATAAGCTGACCAACATTACTTCTCTTGTAAAAGCTTTGGATTGGCCATGCCATGGTTTCCCACATACACTTATCTAAAGTAACATTATTCTAAAACAGAAATTTAGACTGGTCAAGCAGTATTTTTGCTGTCCTAAACGGACACTTGAATACACTTGAATTAGTGTATTAGTCCAAATATTAGTCGTCATTAATCTGACGCAGACTTGCGGTAACATACAAATCCGTTTAATCTACTTGGGAAAACAATTTCAGAGTCAGTCGGAATAAAATCAAATGTAACAATCATTATGTCAGGTAAATGTATGTCATGCCAATTTCACAATCAGTTCAAAGATAATAAATACAAAACATCAAATGCTTTGGAATAAAGAGAAAAGATGCAAACCTGACATTAGAAAATAGCCTACATGACACGGAGTGTCTTGCCCACACTCTGCATCAAGGGCTGATTTGAACCCTCTTCGGCATCTTGCCTAAATACTCAGACCAAGGCAGAAACCTCTTTTCAAATGTAAAGATGAGTTCACAATGGTAATTTGCATTAATCACCATCCCAGACTTACAGAAGTTGATTTGCATGGGGGCACACCCACAGCAGTTAACAAGATATCTCTAAAGTCTCCACAACTTATTACCTTTTTGGTTTACTTCTGTGGGAATGAGACAATATGATAATTGTTCCTATTAAACCATATAGATCTATGGGTGAATTCAGATAGGATTGGGTGAAGGGAGTGATATGTAAATTAGAGTTGATCAACACAAGTGTGATAGTGTCTTGAATGGGGATCGTAATATAGCAAGAGATCAAATGTTAACTTCCTTTTTATTTCTCAGAGAGTAGCCCTCACTTCCAGTTCTTTCAGTTTCTCCAGTCTTACAGGGGTCAGTCATGCAGTAATCCCGGTCATTCCAAAGTCTTCATCGAGCTACACAGACACCATTTCCAGTCTAATGAATGCATCTGTGCCGGTCTTCACTGTGCTTGTGCAAATACCTGTGAAGCTAAAGCGTAACGACGGAGGTATGAGTGTGTGTTCTCTCCAGGCAGGTATGCTGGTGTAGTATATGAGGACGGTAGGTTGTCCTGACACATTGAAGGCTAGCTTTAATGTGCGTGCTGCTTTACGCGGGAACTTTATCGGGAAAGCGCTCAATTCATTAAACACAGAGCCACTCAAGGGTGTCTCCTCGGCTCGCACCTTTGAACCCTCATTTGCGCTGTCAGCTGCAGAAATTAGTCGATGAATCTTGTGCCCTGGCACTTAATTAAACTATCTGTTATATTTCCTCCACGTGGCATTAATCTCACAACGGGGGGGGGAGAGAGAGAGGAATTAGACGGTCACTATTTCATCAGCTCTTTGTTGCTGTCTTTGTCCCTCTGGAGACGGTGACCTCAAAAGAGGTTGTGATGGTCCGGACAGTTGCTCCTGAAAAGTGTCTATTGCTGCCAGCTAAATGAGTCTCACGAAACCCGTATAAAATTTGCCTGGGCCGTATTTAACCCAATAATCAAACGGCAGAAAAAAAGAGCATCAAATCTGTTGCTTAAATAAAAGTCAATTTGCATTAATCAAGCCAGCACATTTTCACCAAAATTCGTATTAATGTAATCCTAAAAACTCCCACAATGTGGAAGGAAAAAAAGAAACTTATATGAATTTATATTACATTATATACATTTATATCATATTATATTATATTTTACATTACCTTATATTATATTCATTTATATCACACATTACATGATATATCACATTATATTATACCATGTTGTATTATATATTACATTATATTATATTGTATTTATTACATTACATACAGCGTTCATGTGCCATGGTATCTAAAATTAACAACAGAAAAAGTATTATTATGAATAGAATAAATGCTACTTAACAGTCACTACATAACACTAAATACATCTGAAATATTACCGTGATGTTTTCATAAGAACTGTATGTGATCCCCCATTTTGTATGCAGGTTGTGTGTAACTGTTTGCATTTGCGGACAGTAGTATCCATGCCAAACCACTCGAAGGCAGTCGTTTCATTTTCGTGATCTAATTTGTGTGAGGGCTGTTTATTTCTGTGCCATTAGTGTTTCCACAACACATCTTTCTTTGTTAACTCTACCAAAAAAAAAGCCAAGGAAGCAATAAAGATATATTCTCAAAAAAAAACGAAATGATTATTTTGAGTCATTCGGATTTCTTGCCAGATGGCCCCTCTTGTTATTGCAGTTTAAGTTTTGCTAACACAACATGCAAAGTTCATATTGTAATCATATTCGACATCAATGAGCTAAACCTCTCCATCTCATACATAATGAGATATTCATACTGAAAATGAGGTGGGTGAGAGCAAATAAACAAACATATTTCACAAAAAAAAATAACTGAGCGATTCAATAGAGTGCCACATCTCATTTTCAAGAATACATGCCATTTCCACAAATCTATTATCTTTTTAACCCATGCATGGTTGGCAATCCATCCAAAAACAACCCTTACAGAAAAAATACAAAGAAATAAGTCAAATGAGTGCATAAATAAATACACGTATACTACATAAGTCATTAAAAAAAACTCACCCCCATGCCCATATGACTTTCAATCATGGAAACCTAAAAGATGTTTTGCTAAATATTCAAGCTGCTCGTTTGTACAATGAAAGTTAATGCATCATGAAAGCATCATAAAAATAGTCCACATGACTTATGTGTATTTCAAAGCATCTCCTTTGACATTCAACTACTGAAAAAAAGTTTGGAGCAACATAACTCTGAGCGAAATGATGACAGAATATGTATGAATTCCTTTAAAATGTTCATACTGCAGTTCTCCAGTACAAGTGCATGAATATTATACGACCACAGTTCATAATATGTTCTTTATAAAGAACACCAGGTCTCCAGACCACATTATAGATTAGAATGCCTTACCAAGCCTTTACATCAATGTGTTGGCTCTGCGCAACAGTTGTGTAGTAGTCTATTGTGTGCTTCAAACACTGCCGCAGACTGAATCAAACACAAGAACTCTGAATAGACTGGCACAGGCAGAATGTGCTCTATAATCCCTCAAAGAAGCACTACAACTACTAAAAGAAAACATATAATGCCTTCGTACAGGACTTCAATGGTACATCTGAGAGTTTATTTAAGAGACAGCAAAGGAAATAGCAAGAGAGACAGAGAGAAAAATGAACAACACACTCCATTCGCCAGGGGACACGAGGGTTCTCAGTCAAACCCACTGTAGTGATTATCATCAGGAGTGAAAAAGAAACATTTGAGGGTCATATTTGACCCAGTATTCATATTTCAGTATTCATATTTGGCTATTTGGTTCCCTCAAGATAGGTAGAAGAAGCTCTGTGTGTCACAATACAAGCATACAAGATATTTTCATAGCGTCATTGTCATTTATTCATTTGGCAGATACTCTTACCCAAAGCAACTTACCCAAATTGCAATTAAATTATTCATTATGGTGACTGAAACGGGACATATTCGGTTCACTTAGTTACATATATTGCCAAAAGTTTTGCAACGTTTGCCTTTACATGCACATGAACTTTAATGACATCCTATTCTTAATCCGTAGGGTTTAATATGGAGTTAGCCCACCCTTTGCAGTTATAACAGCTTCAATTCTTCTGGGAAGGCTTTCCACAAGGTTTAGGAGTGTGTTTATGGGAATTTTTGACCATTCTTCTAGAAGAGCATTTGTGAGGTCAGGCACTGATGTTGGAAGAGAAGGCCTGTCTCAGTCTCCGCTCTAATTCATCCCAAAGGTGTTCTATCGGGTTGAGGTCAGGACTCTGTGCAGGCCAGTCAAGTTCCTCAACATTGAACTCCCTCATACATGTCTTCATGGGCCTTGCTTTGTGCAGTCATGTTGGAAAAGAAAGGGGCCATCCCCAAGTTGGGAGCATGAAATTGTCCAAAATGTCTTGGTATGCTGAAGCATTAAGAGTTCTTTTCACTAGAACTAAGGGGTCAAGCCCAACCCCTGAAAAACAACCCCACACCATAATCCCCCCTCCACCAAACTTTACACTTGTCAGTGCAAGTGTGCAGAGCAGTCAGGCAAGTACCGTTCTCCTGGCAACCGCCAAACTCAGACATTGGATTGCCAGACAGAGAAGTGTGATTCGTCACTCCAGAGAACACGTCTCTACTACTCTAGAGTCCCGTGGCAACCTATCACGGTACCACGCTTGGATTCACTGAGCTCCTGAGAGCAACCCATTCTTTCACAAATGTTTGTAGAAGCAGTCTGCATGCCTAGGTGCTTGATTTTATACAACTGTTGCCATGGAAGTGATTGAAACAATTGACTTATACTACAATACTTTTGGTAATATGTTGTCGGCCCAAAATATGAACAAAGACTAAAGAATTACACAAGACGGTATTGTATTGAATGGGGAAAAGTGCAATGCTCAATATGGCGGGATAAGTCCCGCCTTTTAAATAAGAGCCAATCACCGATTGGCAAAGTCATTGCGTCACTGCAGATGTCGTTAGAAGCTCCGGAGTCAGTCAGACGCGCACTTCCACTTCACATGCGCATTAGCTTGATCCATTCCAGCCTATAAAATGTCCTTTTCTGTCTTGATTCGAGTTTAGAAACAAAATTTATGAGACAGTTGTTGTCAGATTTCATTGGTGACTTCAAATATGAAATTTAATCGTAAGCTTGCCATCTTGAGGAATTTGATGTTTACCCATTCAAAAAGATAGGAGTTGCACTTGCATGCTCGAGACGAGAGCCGTTTCAAAGATGCCCGCTGAGTGAAATGAATAATCTTAAAGGAACTATGATATTAACTCATTGGAGAGCGATATCACCTATAGTCCTGAAAGAATGGTACTCTCGTAAACATGAACTGTCTTTATTCTGGTCTATAAAACTTTAGTTTGACACTAAAACTTGTAAGGTAGATTGAATGGCAGCGATAAGTCATATAAAGGACACTGCAGCACGTGGCAGAGCCATAAAGTAATGCAGCTCTGGTAAAGAGATACTTCTCTGTATTAACGCAGGCTGCTGAGGATGATATGTAGTTCAGGTGTCTGGGGAGAGTGTACAGTAGATTCTTCCTCTAGGGTCTTAGAATAACTGCGCCGTTGTATTTCATTGATTGCATTATGAATTTTCTTTCTCTTTCATATGAATTGCGTCATGAGCTAGGTACACCCAAAGCCAGGTGACACATTTCTGGACAGAAATAAAGTTTGTAAAAAAGTGCAAACTTTGCCTTCGGTGCAGATTTCAGGCAAGTGCATCTGATTCACAAGTTCAGATATCTCTGAAAGAACTAAAGTTGGATATAAGATATTCTAACAAAGTGGTTCTCAACCAGTGGAGACCTAAAAAAAATAGGTTGCATGGCTGTTTAAAAAAATGTTAAACGCAAATCTCAATAATGCAATATAACTAATATGTATTTGTGTTTAATTACAATAAAGAAAAAGTTTGAGATATTGTCAACTAAATCCTACAAATAAGCTGTTCAATCAAGAAATCTTTGACTGGAACTCAATATATTCACTGCCAAAAAAAAATAAAAAAAATGTCTACACTGTAAAAAAATGATTTGATGAATAATTCATGACAGCATATGTTTTGACACTACTTTAACTCATCAAAATAAGTTAAGCAATTTTCATCAAAGTTGATTAAGGCAGCAACTTTGTTTTTTACAGTGTGTTTGGAAAAACTAAATACAGAGAAAATGCCACGATGGAAAATATGAAAAGCCTGAGAGTTGTGTAGTAACCAGTTTAAACTGAATGACCACGAATACTGTGTTTTATGCCAAATGGAAGGGGGAAAAAATTGAAAGAAACTGCCGTTCTTGAAATTAAATATGGGAGAGCAAATACTAACTTTAAATGCATGGAGATAAATAAGTAAGTCTCAGAATCTACAAACTGGTGCTTCCTTAACTTCTGGGACTTGGTTTACCACAGTTAATTGTGTCTCGAGTGCTGCCTGTTAAGATTTGAGTGCTCATCAAGGTTATCTGAACAACTGTCTGGAGTACTTCATGACTGTAGATCAGATCCAGGTGACCTTGTTCAGCTGTAGACTGCTTAAACAGACAACATGATGTGAGCAATATCTGTGAGCAATATTCTCGATTTCTCAAAAGTCTCTATGATAAAGATACTCTCCCATGGCGTCATAATTACATATAAATAAAAAAAATACATGAAAGTGAACACAGGCGAAATGTTGACGCTGCAATAAAGCACTAATAAAATGGTTGCATTTCTATTTACAAATAGAAAACAAAACAGAGCCAAAACACTTTAAAATTAAAGTAATGTCCTCCAAGAAAATGTCAATCACCAATCTCAGGAGATAACTAAATAATATACAGTATGAGCCATTTTAAATTAATTTTATTTTCATTTAATTTGTGATTTGCTTTACTTGGGGCCGTGCTACCAAATGTTGGGACATCCCTAGATATTCTGCAGTTTGATATACGTTTAAACTGATGATTTAACTGTGATAGACAGGGCCAGTAAGCAGGCTCAAATTGTGAAAGAATGGTTAGGAGAATTGCATGAAGAATCATTTTCCCACATAAATTGGCACCTCTGAGTCCAGACATTAAATTCATTGAAAGTCTTTGGGATGTGCTGGAGGAGACTTTACAGAGTGCACTTCATCTTGGTGCGAATGCAACCAGGACAATGGTCCTGATGGAACATTTACTTCTTGGGGGATTGCCCCTGGGGGCTAGTTCCTATAACTACCCAGTGTGAAAGCCCCTTAAATGGAGTTCTTCTCTATATAAGTAAGTACTGTTTCTGAACTCCCTGAAACGCCTCGATTGTAGTCTTGAGTTTTCTGTAGACTTTACTTTTCTGTAGACTTTACAGAGTGCTGGACTCTTGCATTTTCAATACAAGATCTTGACCAAAAATGTATGCATCTCTTGATGTTTGCATTGCATTGCATTGCACTTGCATTGTCAATACAAGATCTTGACCAAAAATGAATGCACCTCTTGATGAGAATAAACGTTGTATTGTTATTTACATCAAGAGATGCATACATTTTTGGTCAAGATCTTGTATTGAAAATGCAAGAGTCCAGCACTCTGTAAAGTCTACAGAAAAGTAAAGTCTACAGAAAACTCAAGACTACAATCGAGGCGTTTCAGGGAGTTCAGAAACAGTACTTACTTATATAGAGAAGAACTCCATTTAAGGGGCTTTCACACTGGGTAGTTATAGGAACTAGCCCCCAGGGGCAATCCCCCAAGAAGTAAATGTTCCATCAGGACCATTGTCCTGGTTGCATTCGCACCAAGATGAAGTGACGTAAGCTGCACCCAATATGCCAAATACGTACATGCCGCTCTGGATGTTGTGTGGGCCTTTTTGAAGGTGCGTCAGACTTTATTTTGACAGCGCTGAGAGCGGCTTGGCCAGAGCCAGAACACACTTTAGTATTGGTTCATGTATCGCTTTTTTCCCCATGTTTGTGGAGTAAATACACAGGTTATAAACTTAAAAATGGTGGGTGCCAATGTTTCGCATGGTTTCAGCCAATCAACATACACTTGCATCACTGGTAGTTTCTATTGTGCTGGGTTATGCCTAGGGTCTAAGCCGCATTTCCACCTCAGGAACTTTCCCCAGGAACTAGGGACTTTGGGGTGGTACTCTGTGTGTTTTCACCGCAGGAACCAGGGTCTTAATGAAGTTCCGGGTAAAATGTCCCCCTCAGAAAGTCCCTGCTTGCGAGGTAGTACTTTTTCAAAGTTCAGGAACTTCCGGCAGTGGGACTTGGGGGCTGAACATGCTGATTGGTTGAGTTAATGCCGCAATTTGATTGGTTGACTCCACGCATTTAGCCTTTTATTTCAACCACCATATTTAAAAATCTGTTGCATTGGGTGCAGTAAGATTTGTTTGCTTTTCTAATCAACAATGGATTTTAAAAAATATGACTTACGGACTGACAACGAGGTTCAGGCTTTAAATCCAGCGGGAACTGGAAAGTAGCGTGCAGTCCTACGTTATCAGAAAAATTTGCCTAATATTCATGGTACTTTAGACCGCGGTGGGAACGCAGACAGTAACAGCTCTGAGGGAAAAAAAGTTCCTGGGACAAATTGTTCCGAGTAATTTTAGTGGAAACACGGCTTTAGCTCCCCAAAAAGCGTGTTCCCAGAAAATCGTTCCCAGTTCCTGTGAACCCAAAGCCCCTTTGGAGTGGACTTTGTACTTTGTAACTTTGCATACTTTCTTCATTCTTAAACAGCAACATGACACATAAAGAAAGTTGAATATGTAAAACAGAATAACAGGACTCTTTTAAAACCAAATGAGAATGTGGAAAATAATCACTGTTGTTAGATTACTTCCAATTCCTGCAGTGATACATCTTACCTCATATTGGCAGAATTGAGAAATAGTAACATTAGCCTATTTCTTAATGATGTGAAACAGAAACAGCAAAATCGGTCAACATTGATAAACATTGATTTTTAAGTTCATTCTCAATTAAAGGTTTACTTCAGCATCAGCATAGGACACAGGTGTAGCAGAGTGGTTTAGTAATTTACCAATTCAGAAATCAAATGACAAATTGGAGGAAAGCAGTATCTACAGATTAATCCCAGAATTAATTAAATAATTAATAGCTGATTATACTATAAAGGGATAACAAAAATATGTTAAAAAAAAAAGTTAAAATAAAATTAAGTGTCAAAAAAATGCTAACCTCTTGCAATATACTCCAATATTCTAAAGTCTAAACTAATGTGACTGAGGAACAGACGTCAAACAGCATATTTGAATCGCGATGCGGCAAGTTAAAACATTAAGTTAATGTGTTTTTGTCAATGTTAAGCTTGATAGAATAGAAAAGCGAGAGGAATTCTACTTCATTACTCTACATAAACCGCTTTTCAAACGTACATGCATAGTCGCGGCTACTTTTTCATGTTTTTAGATTCATTCACGGCACATGAAATGTCTCCAGGAATGCTTGCAATGGCTCAATGCCAGATTCTCAATATAATATTCTTGAATTCCTTAAAGAATGTCTGTGCCACAGATGCCATTAAACTAAGTTCATTTGAATCCGACTGCATTTATAATATTGAGGTTGAGCACTAACAGAAGAATCGGCGGTGTTAAGACCACGAGAGCACCACAGCTCCCCATCTGAGACACACAGAGAGAAAAGGTAGTAAAACGGTAGAGAGAAGGGTTCAATAGAGGTGATGCATTGCCATGGCAACAGTGGACAGCATCAGCGAGTAATTGCGTCCTGTGATTGTAGCAGTCTCTCTCTCTCTCTCTCTCTCTCTCTCTCTCTCTCTCTCTCTCTATTTCAGGGAGGTAAAAGCTGACCATCTGATGGCATCCCTCTTAAAAACACATCTGTTAGGTCCTCATTAATTTGGAGACAAAGACGGCACCAAACGCTTCAGAAACAAGAGCTTGTAAAGGGAAAAAAAATGAATTTTTGCTCATTACTGTGCGTTAGATATGACAAATTAAATGTCTACGTACTGTTCTATCTATTTTCAAAAACGCTTTGGTACAATGCACCGATACACGACACATTAAAAGTTTGGACATGTTAGACTAAAACGTTTTTCTAAAGATCTAAAGGCTCACACTTCAATGCTTGACATTTATTTTGTAGACAGAAATGACCTGTGCCTACTTAAGTTTTCTTTTCAAAACCTTACATAACCTTTACTTACTTTATGTGCGTGTAACGTACGCAGCAGCGAGTTAATACAAAGAAGTTGGCTGGAGTCCCATTAAAAGTTGGTCAAAGTTTGTCACACCAAGATTGTTATGTATTTTAAATGACTCATTTCCTCCTCCTTCCTGAGCCTTCAGACCCGTGCACAACAAAAACAATAACCATAATGATAATGAAACCGTTCTTAATATTAAAGAATAGCAAAGTTCAAACTACAGCTATAACAATAACGGCACAGAGAAACATTATCGTTGGAATCACTTTCAGAATGGTTTTATTCAGCTGATGACCGATAAAAATATTGACAGCCAATCAGAATCCACCCTGCTGTAATGAGCTCGAGCACTTAAAGCAGCAGACAAGAACGCGCATAGAATAAACAGAACGATATTATCCACTGGTGTGAACGCTAATATAGTTATCTTTATACTTATCGTTCTTGGTGTGAACAGGCCTTTAGAATTAAACACTTAAGTATATTAATTTACTGGGAAAAACAATAAAAGTGTTCAAAGAAAACTATTTTTATTTAAAAACATCATTATTAATTTTTAAGTTCAAAAGGCAGCCTTGCCCGATATATCGAAATAAAAGCGATGTCGTGATATGGCTTAGTGTGATTGTGACTCTGATTTACTGAAGTAAATATTTGTGGTTTCAGAGCGAAGCGCATCATTTAGACACGTGTAGTTCAAGATGCAGTGTTTCAGGGTGTGTTCACACTTGTCGAGGTTTGGTTGGATTAAAACGAACTCTGGTGCGACTGCTTTGTTAGTGCGGCTCATTTGATGTGTGTGAACACTGCCATCCAAACCCTGGTGCGCACCTAAATCCAAACAAACTGTTTTGCAAGTGAAAACCACTGCCATAGTTCACACTTTCAATTCATTGAGTTATTATGAGTCACTGCCAATAGAGGGCAGTCATCAGTGCTTTGAATGGATGGATGGATGGATGGATGGATGGATAGGAATTCATTATCATGTTGGAGACCCCAGCTTAATTTTAGATTTCATTCATATTTCATTCTGCTGCCACATGTCCGACTCGTAATTTCAGATGTCTAATAACGGCAACAGCAGCCAAACTGATTCAGGGACGCCCTGAGAGCCAGTCAAATGAAACCAGAACTGACACGCCAACGTCCAGAGGCCTGTCAACATCGACACCGTTCTGACTTCATGGATCTGCAATGCTTAAACCCCAGAGATGTTGCTGAGCAATGATATGAGAACTATGAAGAGACAGTTGAGATTACAAACTGTTAAAGCCCCCTGTGGTGAAAATCAAGCTTCTAATGTTGTTTATATGTCTATGTGGTGTTTTTAATATGCTTTAAGACAACCCATGTGCAAATTCATGTCAACACCATTGCTGAGTATTTTCTCCTTAAAACTGCAGTGAACCAAAGACAGTCTCAAAAACGCAGGTTGAAATCGCTGGTGTTTCTGATGTCACAAACTACATTGTAACCAATCAGGCCAACGTGTGATCGTTAACGAATGGATCTCTGAGCTGATGTGTGTGAGTGAGTGGAGGCGGGGCTCATTTGAATAATCATAGACTCGCATACTAAATGAGGCAAGGGGGTAGAGTTACATTCAAGCTATTTTAAGGCATGAAGAAATTTGTTTTCAAGGAAAAAACTTTTAAATATGTCATTTTGGTGACCAAAGATGAGTTTTAAGGGATAAAACTATTGACAGGGAGACATTAAAGTGAAAGCAATTACTTCACTATAGGTGGGGTATGTGATTTTCAAAACGGTCGGTCAGATTTTGAAAATACACAACTCAAATGGTCCTACCTTCTTTCCTCCAACGCTGGCCCTGATTCGCTCGAGGGGGATGGGGGGAGGGGGGTATGGTACGAATGTTTGATTGACGAACTTACTGTCCAATGATTCTAGGTGGTCTTAGAAATGATTGGCTGGAGTTTTTCGAGTCCAGCCCGTTCCACAGATGATTAAATTACTTAAAGGTGGGGTATGTGATTCTCTTTTTTGTCAATTTTTTCAAAATAACTTGAAATCCTATTCCTAACCCACTTACAGTCACTGAGTTAGAAGCACTGAAATAAAAATTAAACAATTTAATCATTTCTAAGACCACCTAGAGTCATTGGACAGTAAGTTCGTCAATCAAACGGTCGTACCATACCCCCCTCCCCCATCCCCCTCGAGCGAATCAGAGACAGCGTTGGAGGAAAGAAGGTAGGACCATTTGAGTTGTGTATTTTCAAAATCTGCCGGTCGTTTTCCAAATCACATACCCCACCTTTAATTTTCATTTCAGTGCTTTAACTCAGTGGCTGTAAGTGGGTTATGAATAGGATTTCAAGTGATTTTGAAAAAATTGACAAAAAAGAGAATCACATACCACACCTTTAATGTGTTACCTATTGTGTTAATTATTGTGCTATCACTAGCCTATCTTTTGATAAATATTTAAACATTTTGTAATTATTTACAGACGCTCATGTCATTCCAAACCTGTATGCGGTTTCTGAGTAACATGGATATTTAATACAGTTCACAGCAACCAAATCTATCCAGGTCCACAAAGGATGAGGAGAGAGAGAAAAAAATTTAAAGTGGTCTATAAAACTAATGCACTATGTTTCAAGAAATATTATAGCTTTGAGTGGCAAAAAAAAACAAAAAACAGTTTATGGTATATGAGTTTGGAACAACTAATGAGGGTTAGTAAATAATGATAACATTTGCATTTGCATCTGCACCAAAACATAATCCAAGAAAACATGAATGCTTGGCCAACAAATGACATTCATTTGGCTACAGTGTGTTTTCTTTTTTTTCCCCAAATTCTGTTTTCTGTTTTGTTTTTCTGGATTCCAGTTCAATGGTTCAATTAAATTTGAATCAACAAAAAGCATGTCTGTCTAATCAATTTCATTCATAAAACATTGCAATAAATGATTCAATTGTTAATGTAAACATTGCAATAAATGTCCCGAGAGCCTCTCTTCCGTTCTCTACAAGTGCGCAACACTAGCTAACATTAGCTTAGAGATCAAATCCACTAACGTCAACAAGCGAACAGCACACTGCAACACAAACTGAAATAAAAATGGTTTCTGTTTCACAGTAACATAAACAATGTTAATCTGTAACGATTCAAAGACAACAAAAACACATGAAATGAATACTTATACAACGTTCAGGATAATGCCCAAAAAGCTATTCTGTACTGCAATGTGTCATGCAAAGAAATGGTCTCCCATAGCCATATTTATATAGTCTATCATTTTAAATATAAAATGTATAATTAAGCTATCATAAAAGTGACATTTTAATGATCGCATCTGAGAACATGATGCCGGTGGATGGCAGAGTTGATGCAAATATATCCACATCGCTATGGTCAGATGTTTCTTAACTGCTGCTTTCTCACCGCTGGCTCTTTTTTTTTTTTTGCGTGATCATTTTGTTATTAAGAGGAAAGAGCACAGCAACACATTTACATATTCATCTAAACGTCATCTAGACTATGTGTCTAAAATGAATTAGACAAAACTTTGCCACTCATTCACTCTAAAGTCATTATCAGGAATTTAAATTTGACTAACTGCACAGCCCTACTTATCTGCCGATTGCATTCTGAGTTAAATTCCATTTCCAGACTGTATTCCGCAATTCTGTACACTTTTTCTGCATCACGGAAATCACACGGCCCTATGTGTGGCTAACACTAATGCTTCTATCTTTGCAAGCACGATTTCAAATGCTGCATTCAGAATTCATGTGTATATTTTGGACTTTGCTCTGTGCGTGTTCTTGTGATGCGTTGCCCAAGCATTCATGTAGTCAAGCCATAAAGCCATAAAACAGCATCTTACCCAGATCAGTATTAGGGCCAGCCAGAACCTGTCTGAACTTGTCGAGTCTTGACGCCTCTCTCTCGGTCATGGCAGGAGTTCCAGATGTGTTCTGGTCCGCCATGCGGGCCACCAGTGGAATCGTGGGCCTGTGCGGGAGTGACTGCTGTCTATGTAGAGCTGCCTGTTCAACGCCCACTTCTGACCCACAAACAAGAGAAAACACAGCTGTGATGAGAACAAACCGCTGCCTGCACATGCCTCAGCCCATTAAATGTAAATATGGAGGCAATTCATGACACAGTTTGCCCCGAGTTACCCCAAGATGCTCAGCTAGTGGTAATGAAACACTTCTCACTACGGATGAACCTTTCATTCGGAGTGGGAATCTTTTAGCATCACACGATGCAATTCATTTAGATTAGATTCTATTTCAATTTCAATTTGGGGAGTCATGACGAGATTGAGAATCGTATGCATTCTTCAGCAACAGCACAGGGACCAATCATTTGTGAGTTAAACCTGGCACGTCTCAATTTTTGGAAGCAAGCGCACTTTAATCCTATTAGATGAATTTCAGGGAAGGTTGACTAAGGTACTAGTCTGTAAGTACTTACTGTAATTAATACTGCATAAATATTAAAAACACAAATTAGAGTTTCCTGCCCAACAGTTTACTCACCGATAATAGGCATTTAAAAAAAAAAAAAAAAATCTTGCTTTATATATTGTTTTTCTTACAACTGGAACAATATGTACAATAAAACGTTTTAAAATTGTAAGGTAGGGTGAACAAATGAAATTGAATTGGAATTGAACGGCTCATAAGTGTGTGCTTCTGCAACCCTTTTGTACATTAAATACAAACGTCAAGACTTTGAAAAAAAAGTTGAATGTGTTCTCACTTCATAAAAAATGTTAGATTATTTGATTTAAACCTGTTTTTAAATACCACATTATCTTTTGTTTTTATGTTTTCAGTTTTGTTTAATTCGTTTCCGTTTAATCATTTTTGTGCTTTTGTATTTTTTGATTTGGCATACATTTACAAAAACATACAGACATAAATACGCACATTTATTGATTGATCGAATGATTTATTGATATTTTGCATAAATAAAGTTTAGTCCCAGAGACACACAATTTAGTTCCACACAGTCAATCTATATGCAGGTCATTGTTTTTACCTCAGGTAAAATATAACTTTATTCTTATTAGTGGGTCAGAACAAGTATGTTTAATGGGTTCACGGGTACATTCTATGCTATAAGTTGCTATTTTGGCAGTGCTGCACGCATTCGTCAAAGAATCACAATGCATCGGTGAATTGATTTTTGTCCTAATGCTTCATAATCATGCTGTCCAAACACTGCAAGTCACTGTAAAATGTGATTGTATGCTTGTTAGAGGCATTAAATGGATGACTTTGAGATATCATTCTTGCATTAAGCATCATAACATCTTCAGCGTTTACAGATGTTCGTGTAATCCCTGCAGATATTAGACAGTGCGTGACGCCTGCTGACAGTGTCAACACAAGGTACTATTAAAATAGAGGCAGAACACGTCAACAGGAAGTCCATTATCAGAGTCACCCATCGCCACTCTGGCTGGCAAAACAAAGGACTGACAGAACCGTCTCGGTCTGTCAGTGCAGGTACTGGTGGAAGCACACAGTCCCTGTCTGATATACTAGTGCAGATGGCGCAGAAGACACCGCAAAACTGGGCTAGCCGATGCTCAACGACATAGGTTGTGTCAGGGCCTTTAAGAAATGAAGCTCAAAAAAAGCTCAGTTCTTGAACCACACCGACCTATAGAGTGCCGAAGTGATGACGTCACTTTGCAGGACAACTCGGAAGCTAGCGGCGCATGGGTTCCTTCGATCGAAAAGCTATGCATTTTCCCCATAGACTTTTGGAAAATCGCAAAAAATAAGATCTGTGTTCAACAAAGAGTTGTGACCCTTACACGTTTTGTCTATCAAGATAATCCAAAATGTATACATTTTGAAGCCTAAATAAAGCCGTCAGCTATAAAATGATAACGGTAAAAAGTAAAAAAAAAACACAAGCAGGTTATAACTGGTGTGTTTTATGTCATAGATCAAAACGTGAAAATATTAAGAGGCTTTGTTAACCACAGACCTTATTTCAGGCGATTTAGCAAAAACCCATTAAAAAAACCCATAGACTTTAGGGCGAGGGAACCGGAAGTGCTAAAATGCTAACTCGCTTCGGCCTACAAAATGGCGTCATAACTTCGGCACTCTATTATGTCATTATCATGGACCAATGGCAGATCAAAAGCGTTTAACAGCCATTGCAAAGTTTTCTGGAAAGTTCACATAGGTGAAACGAACCCCAGAGACGAAACTTTGTTTTCGTCAAATTTTGTACCAAACCGACGTTGAGTTCAATTGAAGAACATTGAATCTTTTAGGCCTTCAGTGTCATGAAGATCTGGGATTCTCATTATATTAAAACAAAGATGCTTTCACTTAGTTTTCTATTCTTCAGAAGCATCAGAGAGAAAGTCTGAGTGACAGGTCAGTGGGAAAAAATACACCCTATATTAACATTAAAAAAAGCTCAGTGGCAAACAAAACAATTGATTGACATTTCACTGACTCCAATTTGCCAGTTACAGACTCTCGGTTAATTACCAAGTTAAAATAAAACCGATTTAATGAAGGTCGTGCTAATTAGCTAGGAAGAGGACGAGGAGAAAAATGAAATGCTAGAGTTTAGAAACAGGTCACAGGTCTGATCCAAAATCTAAACTTTCATGTAAGTCTTATGAAAATTGGTTGATCTTTCCCATGCAGCAAGGTCTTGTCTCTAGATGACAACACAACATTGGCAATAATGATAATCGAGACTAATGTATTATTTTTTTGTTGTTGGTTTGTTTTTTTGTTTTTTTTATGCATGTCTCTTTCAATGTAAGTCTCCATGACTAATATCATTTTATCATCTGCCAGGGCAAAACGATATCTCCAATCGTTTAGAAAGGCAACAGCACACATCTTTTCAACAAGCTTTAAAATGTATGAAATGTATAAAACACAGAGGTGCACCAGAAACCTGAAATACTGCATAATAATGATAATATTTATACATAACATACATATAATAAGTATGTATTCGTATTTTAAATTAGCTTTTAATTCTTTATATTTTCAGTTTTCATTTTCTATTAATTATGTTATTATTTCTATTTAGCTTTTAAAAAAAAAGTTTTATTTCTGTTTAATTTCCATTGTAAACTATTCTATTTAAGTTTCGAATTTTTATCTGATAAAAAACGTGTATTTCGCTTTATTAAATTACCAAAAAAAACACTTTTATTTGTTTTAGGCTAAAACAACAACAAAGTTATTAACAGAACAACCAAAGATGAATGTCAGAGAGACAGACTGATGTTTGACTGACCTTTAGGCGAGCCGACAGGAGCTTCACTGTGTGACTTCACCAGTCTGTTGTCACTGAGTGGAAAAGCCTCTGAACCGAAAGACAGATCTCTTGTCGTCTCTGCCCCTTCTTCTCTCTCCTCCTCCTCCTCATCCTCTTCTTCCTGCTCTTCCTCCTCTTCCTCGTGCGCTTCCTCTCCGTCTTTCCCATCAGGCTTAGTCACGCTATCCATCTGCTGCTGTCTTCTTTCCTGCAGCTTGGTGTGGTTTTCTATCACCTTATTGGCTGTCTCCATGACGACCTCGATGTTGAGATTTTGGGCTGCCATGGCGAGAAGTTCATCATCATCATCTCCCACATCCCAGGCGTCACTGGTGATGCTCTCGAACTCTTGGAAGGTGGTGGCTTTCTTTGGTTTTCCTGGCGTAGTGGAAGACGGAGGCTTGTTTCCTGCTTTTATCAGACTGCAAAAAATAGATGACACTTTTGTTGATACAGTATATAAATCAAACTCGCACAGAACGCTGATGTTACACGTATAATGGTTAATAATATCCCAGCGTGTGGGGAAAGACAACTCATAAAGAACAGGGATATTGTTCTGGTTTCTCTGACCTCCATTGGTAGTCGCTACATCGCTGCTCACCTACAAAAAAGTCAAATTTTTCTCAATGTTGGTGAATTACTAGCTTATGTTGCCCCAACTTGCCAACTCTCATTAAAATCCGAAGACTTCCGTACACTTTGTCACAGCAGCTGTCAGAGCGAATTGCTGTCATCATTTACTCACCCTCAAGTTGTTCTAAACCTGTATGAATTTCTTCAGTTAACACTTATATATGTATATGCATACAGTAACAAAGCACTAATAAATCATCGTTTTTAGTTCATTAATAGTTAGTGAATAATACATTAATATACTATCCCCTGGTTTCACAGACTAAAATGAATGTTTGAGCCGTTTTAACAGAAAGTAACTTAACTTGCACTGATATATCATAAAATATGTCAGTCCCATTCTTTTGTCTCAAGATGCACATCAGTAATGTTTTTTTCTAAGGCATGTTTGTAAGAGCTACTTAAATATCCTTAATGAACTTAGGGCTAATCCTGGCTCAATCTAAGCCTTATCTGTGAAACCAGGCCAATATACAAACAGCTAGTTCTTCATTCACTGTCACTGAAATGAACAAGGTGTTATTGTTTAATTAGCTCATATGTAAAGAGTTAGATAATGCTTTGTTAAAGGTGCAGTCTGTAAAAATCACAGCTAGTGGTTGAAATAGGTACTGCAATCCAAATTCAAAAGCATCCTGGGGTGTTGAAATACTATTGTGTGTACTGGCCGTGTGCAAGATCACACAGACCAAAAAAACGAACAAAATTTTTTTTCATTTAAACACAGAACGCACATTTCAAAGTAAACTACCTGGCTGTGGAAGTGTTTTTTCAGAGAAACGAGTATGTGAACTCAACATTAACAACTTATTAACCCTAAATGGCTCTCACTTTAGATTAGATCATGGAAAATTGGAAAATGTCATTAATTAAGTGCTTTGAATCAACCTTCATTCGACATTCATTGCATTCATATTCAGTGTTCCTTAAAATGTTTACAAATACCAGTCCCTCCAGAAAAACGCGATTATGCGATCGCTGAATTCAATGCATAATCAGCCAAAGTCCGCATATTTATGCGGGGGCCGCATTTTTTTCAAATACTCCGCAATCTCGCCGCATAAATTACTGATTTCCGCGCAAAATATGCGGGGCTTGCATGATTTCATAATACCCGCATTTTCGTCGCGAAACAGTCACATATACCTTAGCAGAAAGTTGAAAAATGTTGCGTTTACTTCACACAAGAGCAGCCGTCACCCCTGTTGCCATGGGAACGTTATGAAGTGACGTAATTACGCGACATGAACATTATCGAAAGGCTGCAAACCCCCGCGAATAAGCCATGAAGCCTGCAAATAAATCTCATGTGCCAACAAAAATAAACACAAAAGCTGTTTCCCGGTGTGTTACATGACAGTGGGGGCAAATTATTTTGCACTACGTGCAACTGCGTGTTGGACCACAGGCGGAAGTCGACGCTGGACTACCACTTTGCCAGCCTTAGTATGTAAATTTGTTACAGTAAGAGAGTGCACTTTGTGCATTGGAAGCACTTATTTTAACAGAAGATGTCTGTTTTGTATAGCTACCTCTGTAAAACAGGAAGCACACATTTTTTAAATTTTTTTATTTTATTAATTAATTTTTACAGAAGTTATAGCATATTGATATTCCTTTTGTAAAGCTACAGAACTTGTTTGACTCAATGTTTTGTAAGTTTGCCATGTTTATTAAGGTCTGAAATAAAACAAGATGAGACCTTAAATATTCCCAGCACTTTCTGTGATGTAGTAGCCTATGCTTACTTATCATAGGAAGTAATAAGAAATTACTCTTTCCATTTAAGGTAGTGGCCTAGTGAAAACAGGGTGTAGGGGGAATCACTTTTTTTCTCTCTTTTTCATCAAACCGCAATTTTTGCAAGTTCCCGCAATTTCTGTAAGTTTCCGCAATTTCATCGCATAAAATTGCATAAATATCCCGCATATTCCATCGCATTTTTTAAGAAAACGTGCCGCGTAATCAAGGATTTTTGCCCGCAACAATCACAAAAAAACTCCGCGTTTTTCTGGAAGGACTGAAATACAATAAACACACACGTTGGGTTTTACATGTTTTATAAGGACTTTCCATAGAAATAATGATTTTATACTGTACAAACTGCATATTTTTTGCGACACTGCGACGATGGATCTTTTCCATGTTAATCAAAGTTTTTGTCCTAACGTCCTAATGTTAAAAGCATGCAATGTGACTTTGAATATCATTTAGTGCTCCCAGCTTTGTAGCTATAAAAGCAACAATGGATAATTCACCTCAGATCTTGAAATGAAACAAATGGAAACAAGAACGTTCAAACTGTGATCAAACGAGTGTATTATCTGACAAAGATTGTCTAAGTAACTCAGTAGCCTATGTATGTTTAATAATGTTTAAATGGTGTAATATTTATGAATTTGATTATGTAGCCTACTTATTAATTTTCTTGCAAGTGCCAACAAGATTACTCTCTGGTGCTGTGCACTTGCCGTGAGACTCCACCCACACAAAGTTCTGATTGGCTGTGGGTTTTGATTGATTTTTACGCATCTCGCAGTCCAATGTTCCTATATTCCATAACCTAAAAAGTTTTTTGTCTCCTTGTTTTAATATTGCATCACACTGGATCTATTTACAGTTAATAAGTTGCTAAAGCATTATCTAACTAGTTTTATATTAGCTAATTAAACTATAATAATTTGTTAATTACAGTGACAAAGAATGAATAACTCATTATTTGTGTATAGGCCCGGTTTCACAGACAGGCCTTAGATTAAGCCAGGATTAGGCCTTAGTTCAATTAGAAACATGCCTTCGAAAAAAATAAAATATTTATGGGCCCCATTGACTTCCATAGTATGGGGGAAAAAATACTATTGAAGTAAATAGGACCCATCAACTGTTTGTGTTTGGATGCCCATTTTCTGCAAAATATCTTCTTTTGTATTCAGCAGAAGAAAGAAATTGGGTAACACTTTATTTTGATAGTCCACTTTAGACATTCTACTAACTATAAGTAACTTTGCAACTACATGTCAACTAACTGTCATTAGAGTATTAGTAGACTGTCAGCTTAATATCTGCTAACACTTTATTTTAATAATCCGCAACAGTCATTCAACTGACAATAAGTAACTACGGCAACTCCAAGTCAACTTATTCTACTATCCCGAACCCTAACACCTAACCATAACAGTCTACTACAGTCTACTAATACTCTAATGTGAGTTAGTTGACATGTAGGCCTAGTTGCAAAGTTACTTATAGTTAGTAGAATGTCTAAAGTGGACTATCGAAATAAAGTGGAACCAGGAATTCATACAGGTTTGGAATAAATTGAGGGTGAGTATATGATGACAGAATAATTTTTTGGGGGTAACTATCCCTTTAAGACTAAATAATATGCAGAATCATAAAACTATTAATTACTATTAAAAAGCTAAACTAATAAATAAATTACAAAAGGCACAAAATGGTGCTTTAATTATATAAATTTGTACTATTTACTATTCGTACTATTCGAGTGGAAAAAAAAATCTGATTAAATTGATGCACAATGAGCTGCTCCTCAAAACCAGATTTCCCAAGCAAAAAGGATGCATTGTATTGCTAATATTTGAACATACATTACAGGTTGAGAATAGTTTAAATAAGGAAATGAGATACAATGCTTAATGTGTTCTGTTCAGGTTGATGTTGTATTCACACTAATAGTTAGTTAACCTAAAAATCATATTTCCACTGCCAGTCTGGCTCTGAAGCATCTCGTTCTAAAATGCAGAAAGGCGGCTGTTTTTGTTCTAGTTTGACGTGTCACTTTAATGGGCAGGGTTTTGCTGATGCTGACTCATTGTAGCAACATCTGTGTTTGTGACAAAGAAAACGGCAACAAGTGTGACCTGACAAGTATGATCACTGCATTTACACTTTTTAATGATATGCAAACACACACATATATATATATATATATATATATATGTGTGTGTTTTATTATTATTTTTATTTTTATTGTATGTGTGATATATGTGCATATGTGCTGTGGATGCCTTAAATTTCCTTCGGAATGAATAAAAGTATCTATCTATCTATCTCTCAATCATCAATCTGTCTGTCTCTCTATCATCTATCCATCCATCCACCCACCCATCCATCCATCCATCCATCCGTCTGTCTGTCTGTCTGTCTATCTGTCTATCATCTATTCATCCATCCACCCACCCATCTGTCCATCCGTCCGTCTATCCATCCACCCATCTGTCTGTCTGTCTATCATCTATCCACCCATCCATCCACCCATCTGTCTGTCTGTCTCTCTATCATCCACCCATCTGTCTGTCTGTCTCTCTATCATCCACCCATCTGTCTGTCTGTCTCTCTATCATCCACCCATCTGACTGTCTGTCTCTCTATCATCCACCCATCTGACTGTCTCTCTATCATCTATCCATCCATCCATTCACCCATCTGTCTGTCTAACATCTATCTATCTATCCGTCCGTCCGTCCATCCATCCATCCATCCATCCATCCATTCTATCTATCTATCTATCTATCTATCTATGTCTGTCTATATCTACATACAGGGGTCGGACAATGAAACCGAAACACCTGCTTTTAGACCACAATCATTTATTAATGTATTGGTGTAGGGACTCCTTTTGTGGCAATACAGCATCAATTCAAGTCCTTGAGATTTTGAGCTTTCCTCTTACAGAAAAGTGGCCAGGTCACTACGTGATGCTGATGGAGGAAAGAAATTCTGACTTGGTCCTCCAAAATACCCAAAAGTGGCAAAAAAAATTATTAAGATCTGGTGCCTCATGAATAAAACTTTCCATAGATTTTATACTAAAAGTGTGCGCGAAAAAGCTTGATTTTGCATACGCAGAACAGTTCTCAGATTTATAAAACCATGCGTATGCCAAAACCTGAAATATATAGCCTGTCCTATATAATATATAGCTGTTGAATTTCACTCTTTCACTAAATATGTGAAACTAAGAAAAATATTACAAAATATATATTGAAAAATATAATACTTAAAAAATATTAAAGTGAAAGCAAAAGCATGAAAACAATTTTAAAAAGATCCTTTTCTATCTTTAAATATGCCAAGTACATGTACACACACTTTCCTTTAAATATAGCTGCACTTACTTGGCATGTAGCAGAGGGTCAAAGGGAGGATGTTGGGCTCCATAAACATGCTGGATACTGTACATAAGAAAAAAAAGCATTACGAAACATGTTTATAAGAAAAATCTGTCCCTATTTTTAACTCCCTCCTTTACGAACTGAAAACTGGTTTGACAAGTCAAGGTTCAAGACGTAATGAAGGAATTCTTGATTTAAAAAAAAAAAACACAACTAGGCATCATTTAAAAGTTATTAGATATATTTGTCACGTGTGTATATATATATAGATATAGATAGATAGACAGATAGATATAGCTATAGATATTATAACGTTTGAGGAAGTTGCTGTCATCACCAACCAAAATGCAGTCTGTACCATCTAAATATCATGGTATTCGAATACAGAAATCATCCAGTACAATGGTATATATCAAAATACTACTATTAACGAAGTATTACAATCATTGTACCAATCTGTAAGTTTCAAAAGAGGGGCCCAGCAGCACATAGCTAACAGGCTAATGCATGCCTTTATGCACTAAACTAGAGCTTAAATCAGTATTACAGATATTACTACCATATACACATTGATCAGATGTCAGTGCTAGAAGAATATATCCATGATCAATATAAACTTAATACATCATTGAGATCAATCCAAACATGGATGTGTACAGCTAGCACACATTACCTGAGTTTAAGACAGCCTTTAAAAGGGTCAGATTTTGATGACACATGTTATTCTACATATTTGGAGCTCCTCTGGTGATATCTAGCTTTGACAGATATTGTTCGATCAGCTGAACACATATAAATACACACACATAGCTAACACAGAGACATTAGCATGAACACGTCACTCACTTCCCAGGAACCTTGGCTGTGTTTCTCTTCCAGAACTGTTTTTTGTTGCCGTCAGCTGACATGTTTTGGCTTCAGAGTACTCGCTCATAAATTAATTTAGAGAAAAATGCTGATAAGTTGTGCAAATTGTGCACGAAGAGTTTATTTACACCTCAATTCCTCTTCGGAAACTCAGAGAGCCGCCATGTTGGTACCACCCACTACACATAAGCGTAGCTGTGATTGGCTAAAGGGTGTTATGAGTGGCTGCTGAACAGCCAATCACAAGTGGAAATGTAGTTCCCTCTCAGTTCCTTCATGGGTTTTATAAAATAGTTTCTGTTTGGGAATTTATGTCAAAACGAATGACAATTATTTAAAACAAAAACCTTAGCCAAAATAAAAAATAAAAAAATAAAAAATAAATAATAAAAAAAAAGAATTATAGAGTATTGAATAACAATTTCATAATTTATTGTTTGGGTCAAACTGAAAGTGTTCTTCATATCATGAAAGTGAATGAGTACTGATGTTGTCATGGTCTAAACAAAGACAGAAACAAACAAACAAACAAACAAACAAACAAACAAATAAAGTGACATTAAATGTAAGTAGTAGGCTACAATAAATTTAGAACGATTCATCAGAAAAATATATTTTATTTGTTTCCTTGTTGCTAGTCACAATATGGAAATGGCTAGAAACCACATCATGCCTCTACTTTAGAGAAAGGAGAATCAAAACTTTGCTTCTTCAGGTCAATGACTTTATGAAAGTATGTCAATCACCCACATCGCCCCTCCTACAATGGGATTATGAGTGACGCATATCTTTAAACTCCTCCCACGTTATCAGGAAAGAGAAAACCGCTATGTAGCCAAACCGCTCAGGAGAAAACGAGCACCATTGTAGCGATTGTAGCATTTTTATAATAATTTAAAGCGTCGGCTGGTATAGTATAAACCCGTTTTGAATATGAAAGTGAGATAACTAACGTGTTTGTGTTGTTAAGAGCAGAAATGGAGAAGCAGCAGCCGCGTCTGTTGTGTTCTGAGCTGTGTGTTCAACGCAGACCATATGAGGTCACATTAAACTGTGCGATTCTCGCGTGGAAAGACGTACATATCGGCCAAAAACACACCGGACGCGCCATATATGGAGCTGTCAAACCTGGTGAGTTACATATCTAATACAATAATAACACTATAACAGATGTAACGTTACAATGCGTTTTCGCTGCTGTTTGTTCTAGTGGCGTGTGTCTCAAAGCAAACAGCTGCCTACCTAGACCGCAGTTTAGGGCATCTTACAGGGCAGAGAATCAAAGTACGCAGCATTTTGGGCCAGCTGACTGTGATGCCCCAAAATGATGCTGGGGTCTGGGGACCCCATAACATTGGGGGGTTGTGGAAAAGTTTAGAGTAAAACGTGTAAGAAATATTAATGGCCAAATATGCTGCAAACTGTATGATGCTGCTGACTCTAAAAATGGATGCTGTTAGAATACATCTGTGATGCTCAAAAGTAGAGGTCGACCGATAGTGGATTTTACCGATAACGATAGCTAGGTTGGGCCGTACTTGCCAATAACCGATTATTCAATGGATAGTTTTTTAAAATTGATACTGGATAAAAACAAACATAACACTCCAAGTAAAACAGTGCTGAACTTTATTATACTTTTTTTTTAGACTGTATGAACCATGAAGACATGCTAAATTAAATAAATATATAAATTAGGGCTGTCAAATGATTAATCGCGATTAATCACATCCAAAATAATAGTTTGTGTTTACATAATAAATGTGTGTGTACTGTGTATAATTATTTTATATATATAAATGCATACACATGCTTGTATATATTTAAGAAATATTTGCATGTATATACTATATATAGATTTATATATAATTTATATTATATATAAATATAAATATTTTATATATTAATAACAAATTTTTCTTAAATATATAAATGCACGTGTGTGTACTTATATAAAATAATTTTACACAGTACACACACATTTATTATGTAAACACAAACTATTGTTTTGGATGCGATTAATCGCGATTAATCATTTGACAGCCCTAATATAAATATGAATAAATATTGAAGTAAATAAAAGACACTCATTCAAGCTGAAACAAAAAGTAATACTCTAAATAACAAAACCAGTTACATTCAAAATGTAACTGTTTAACCGTTACAACCATTTTGTACAGCGTACAAAACTCATCCAGACAAGATGATAACAACAATTTATCAAACTCTGTAAACAATAAATCAACTCTGATTTCGTTTTCAATACAATCAAAAACGGAGACGCAAGACGGCAAGTTGTATTTGAATGAAATGAGAGAGCGCGTCCGTTGTGATACATGGATGATGTGCGCTGTGTCATAATGCATTGGTTTTGACGATTCATTATAAGGAAGGAAATGCCACATAATCTTGCTTTAAAAAGTTGTTCACTGTTCAAACCAAGCGTGCCGCACAAGCCCTGAAAAGTGAAGCCAAAAAGTCTCGATCGCCCCCCCCCCCCCAGTGACTGGTCCTTGTATATCTTATTCAATGGGACGAGACCAACTAAACAATTAAATTACACATCAAATATCTTTTTTCTAATGGTGGTTTCTGTCATTTGCTGTTGTTTTCAGCATGCTGATGCAAGTTCAAGTGTCTGTTTTTAAAATAAGTTTGTTTTTAGTTCGTTACGTGATACTATAAAAACGGTGGTGTGACGTCATGATTGACAGCTGTGATTGACAGGTTCTCTGAGCGAAGTAGTCACTGAAGCACCCACAGAATTTTTTTTCGGTATCTTCGGAGGACTGAGGAGATTGTATTTACTTTATTTTAACAAGCCTCTTGTCGTACTGCAATCAACAGACATCAACACTGAAGCAGAACGGAGAAACGAAGCAGATATCGGCCACTTAAAAAAAAGTGCTGGGAGAGTGAGGGCGGGGCGTTGATTTTCGCGGCTTTACTTCCTGCTCACTACTGCGCAGGTCTGGTCCCGAGATCGCTACTGCGCAGACTCAAGTCCTAGTATGTCAGCGCCGTATCGGGACATTGGCGGCTTCACTTCTCACCAATGGAAGAGAGCGAGGGGGCGTCGTCCAACTTTTTTACAGTCTATGGTTCAAACAAGTTCAAACACTTAAATGTTTTTCAGTGTGAGCATCAGTTCTTTTTGAACACGAATCGAATGCTTTTCTGATTTGTTTATGTTTCTGTCGGCTGTATGAACATACCAGTGTGCTATTTTACGTCTCTAGCTTTAAAAATGCAACTAAAGACACTATTTCTATTTCTAAAGACACACAACAATGTATAAAGGGCTCCATTACCTTCTATGTTACATTATGGCCCCGTAGAAACAGTTTTTGTAAAAATAGGCTAACGATTGCATCATAACCACCATTCCGTCAGGAACGGAAGTGCTAAAAAATCGCTAAAAATGGGCTTCAATTGTCTCAACTTCGTTCCAATGAGATGGCTCTGTCCACTTCTTATACTGTCTATGATGATAGCGCGCACTTCTCAGCCGCTCCAGCAATATACGCAACCAGGAAAAACTTATCGGTATGGATTTTTGCCGATAATGATAGTTCCACCAATCAACTATCGGTGCCGATTAATCGGCAAAACAGATGAATCAGTCGACCTCTACCCAAAAGCACTGCTTACCTGGAACCCAGTTTTGTTGACCAAACACTACTCAGCATGTGCCTTAAAAAAAATCTATAGTAATTTTTGCTTATGGTTAAACTGAATCATCGAGGGTTAGAAGCAAGTACATTGTTCATTAAAGTGAGATTAAATGCATACAAATGTATGTTTTATTTAACATAATAGTTATTGGAGGTTTGCATATTATTCTGATTCTGCATTTCACTATAATTTTACTCATTCATATTGAATCTTTTTTTGTGTGCAAGTGAGATCACACGCTCACATTTCTACAATATTGCAACTACAATAACCATCATGTTTACGCACAACGCCTCTGCACTTCGATTTGTCTCAACATGGGACAAGAGCTGTCAGTCAATTAATGGGAAAACAAAGTAACTTGCGTTACTTATTTGAAAAAGTAACTCAGATATTTAGTTGTACATTTTAAAAGTAATGCGTTACTTTACTAGTTATTTGAAAAGTAACCTGATTACGTAACTCCAGTTACTTGTAATAAGTTACCCCCAGCACTGCCTAAAACTGCTGCTGAATTGGAACACTTCTGTGATGCCCAAACACATTGTTGATTTGGAGCATATATACCATTACTGCTACTGACTCAATACACATAAATAATGCCTAGAAATCCTCTGATGTATGATCCACAGAAATGCAGCTCTATGATGCCCAAAAGACTGACTCAGAAAATGCCTGACCTTTGACACTCAAAACATGCTTCCTAGTAACTTGTCTAGGCCCAAACATGCTCTTGAAATAATACATTTTTGAGTCTAGTTTCAGGTCAGTTATAGAAAATCTGTGATTAACATTTATTATAGTTAAGGCACTCACACACTTCAAGATACACTAGGAACAAAACTGTTAAATCTATGATTTTATCATGTTTATGATCTCCCACATTTTAAAAATCCGATTTTAAAAATGTTTTAGTGTGGGTCACCCTTAAGAATAGAACACCAAGAGAATAGACAAATAAATGTATTACATGCAATCTGCAAGCAATCACATCAGTAACGCATGGCACAATCTGATAGGCTTCCGCTTATCTTTGCAGCCAATGAGATTGGCTGCATTTAAACAGTCTGGTTCAGTGTTTGCTGTAAGCTAGTCCTACAGCAGTTCCTCTGAACCCCTCCACCTCCCCCAGCTCCACCTGCCTAGATCTGCTATGGGGTTTATGAATGTCTATTTATGCAGCAGCAGCAAATATCTTATCTTACATTGCTCACAGTAGAGTGTATGTATGTGTATCTATTAGCAGTAGCAAGTCCATACTTGCATCATTTTCTGTCCCACTTTATATTAAGTGTCTTTAACTTTAACTCGTACTTGCTTAAAAACAAAAAAGCTTTGGTAAAATGTCCTTACTGTGTTTGTTGTATTACAAAACACTTTTTGCTAATTACAGCTGTAATCACATGCCAGTATTTTGTAAATATAATTATGACCTAAAAACTTGCATTTTACATGCAGTTTATCAAATTATGAATTTAAATGTTGGCACACATTGCGAAATACTCTTACACTTAATATAAAGTGGGTTCAGTTTTTCTTTCCATACACTCCAGTGAGGCTGTGTATTGAGTTCTCAGACTGTGCTGGAAGGTCAGATGAGGTTACTGATCTAGAGGAATTGGAGTGTGTGTGTTTTCTCCTGTCTGCTACACACAATCTCATTTCTGATGGGTTATGCCTGGGATTGTTAATGAATCTTTTTGATCTCTGTCATGAATTGTCATATTTTAACCTCCAGGTTTTGGGTTGTTAATCATTGGTTTCAGAAAATCACTTTCAACATTTTTTTTTATTTTTTTTTATTTTTCTCGGGTTACATGGGAAAATCCTAGACCTTTTCATAAGAACAACATGGTCAAAAGAGTGACCACAAATAATATGCTTCACAAAAACACAACCTTTCCAGATAACAAAGTAGTCACTCACTTTACTGCAAAATGCCAATCAGTTAAAATTTAAAACCATTTGATACAAAAAGCAAAGACATATGCTGCAATTCACCTTCTGCTCTTAGAAAGAAAATGAATACAGTTATAAGTATAAAGTTTTAAGTATAATATATAAATAGCCTATCTCATGTATTGAATCAAATACATGATGAAATGAACATCAAATACATGATGAACCAAAATGAAGTCAGGAAAAAAAGCGTACACAATTATAACATAACCTTGCAACTGAAAATAAATTTTAAAGAAAAGTTGAGTGTGGTCCATCCAAACACTGAACCTCATTCAAATGGTGTCTTTTCATTTGATTGTGAATTTCCAAATAGAATACCTGTTCAATGGCAGATGTACTTACTCTGCATTTCATTTGATAATGTATCATAATCAGTGAGAATCATAGGAATCATGACATGGTTGCCGTGAACCGTTGTTATAAGAGAGTCTGCTAAAAATCGTATGTTCCCATTCATGCAGGTTTGTAATAACATTAGTGTGAGTGGTTGATATCTTGCATAAAAATAGGTTGCGTCTTTTGACCTTTGGAACATGTTCAAAACCGTGCCTGTTAAAAAACTATAAACGCTACATAAAATGAGTCCAAACCTAATCCAGTTTTTGAAATGGTTTCACATACGCAAGGCCGTGGACATAACACTGAATGCTGAGGAGAAGTGTAGAACTGGGTGAATTCCAGTACTAAGATACATTACACAAAGCCGGCTTTTATTTAAAGGTCTTGATGGATGTTTTCCTCAGGGCCGTGACACATATGAAATGAAGTTTCCACCCTGTTTAAGGTAGTTCAAGGCGCCTTTCATGGTTTAATTAAAGTGTTAATGTCTTTAATTTCACATGAGAGGTGAGAAATTTCCAGTTGCCTAAATTACATTTTTGTCATCAGTGCCCAAATACAGGTGAAACTCGAACTTTCGCGCGATATTCGAATTTTTCATGTATTTCAGTAATTCAAATTAAAAGATGAAAGTAATATAGTTTTAACTGTAGGCTATATTTAGTATAACTGTATATTTATTTAAAATCCTTTTTTTTTATTGATTTCTTGTAATGTTCTAATTTTCTGAGATTTTGAATTTGGGGTTTTCATAAGCCCTAAGCCATAATCATCAAAATTATAACACTTGCACGATATTCAAATTTTTCAAGTTTCACCTGTATTGATTTTTTTTGTTCTGTTTTTGTTTTTGTTTTTTGTTTGATTTGATTTGCCTTGTGTTGCTTTGGTTTTTTGCTGTTTTGTTTTTCTTTTTTATTTGGTATTTTTTTGTGTTTTGCTTTTTGTTTTGCTTTTTTGTGTGTATTTTGCTTTTGTTTGATTTGTTTTTATTTTATTTGTCATATTTGTTTTGTCTTGCTTTTTTTGTTTTGTGTTTTTGTTTTGTTTTACTTTTCTGTTTTGTTTTGTGTTTTGCCTTTTTGTTCTATGGTTTGCTTTTTTGTGTTTTGCTTTGTTTTGTTTTTTGTTCTTTTTTTTTTTTTTTTTTGTCTCAAATGTAGTTTCTGGAGAAAAGCATCCAGATAACTTGACTGCAAATAAAATTTTCTAACTCTTTGAAATGCTTTATTGCCATGTAGACATGAGGAACGTGTTTTTTTTTTTTTTTTTTTTGTTTGTGGACCAGTCTTTACTTCTTTTTTACTGCGGAGAGCTTCAGGCTGTCGGTGTGACTTTTTAGCGTCGGCTGTAGTGTGCGATGTACTATGTTCATCTGCCATGTAATCTAACCCCTTTCACCATGAGTTTTCTCAGTATGCACGTAACTGAAGTAGTGTGGACACAAAAGACGTTATTTGTAGAGGGCCCTTTCATACTAAACAAATGTTTGGTTTTGCTGGAAAGGTCACGTTGGATGAATGAATGGTGTGTTATGCTGGTCAAACATTGTGCTTCAGAAGTTTGCGAGAAGGGTATAAATGCTTGGTCCCAAACTCATGTCTCCATGGTACCCGGAAGGATACAAGCCATATTCCGCAACATGATCTGCATCAGTATCCATGTTAAGTAATGCACATGTACTGGGATTGTTATTTCAAATTGTTGCCATAAAATTGAGGTTTCCACTAGCCTAGTGGTAATAAACACACAGCCCTCAAGACATTAATTTGTGGCTCGCGTGATGTCATAATCATGCAATAATTAACTGTGCTACTGCAATAATCACAGTTATGTTTTCTTGCGATTATATTAATAACAAACATGCCTGGGAGGTATAACTGTATGCCGTGCAATGATGGAAATATGTCAGTCAGTTGAGATTTGGATCATGTATACTGGGGGTTTAATTATTGTAAAGATTTTATCTTTCTGTATGAAAATTGTTTATCCCTAAATTAATTTATTTGCCTTTTTTTTTTCTCTGTGCCATAAAATCTTAGATGCTGACATGATTTTAAAAGGTAATATAAAATAGGTAATATGTCAACAGAATTACTAGAAACTGAGCAGAAATGCATTGAAGTTGTGCATTAGCCACAAAGCATAGCGCTGTGTAAGGCTGCATAATTTTGCTCCCTATTGTTTGGAACAGCCTATGATGCCTAAAAATACTGTCTAGGTAAGTAGAGCACTAGGTTTTGGAGCGTAACTATGCTGTTTGATTGAGGGCAGCAAACTAAACCTTATTTTACTAAACTCGGTTTGTGGAATTCTGTATTGTTAGTCTGTCTGCCAAATATATTATGAGAGAGCTAATGATCAAGGAACCCTGGAATGTCAACTATTGTTCAGTGGTATTTCCTCTATTCCCCTTTAAGTTTACTGCCTCTTTTTATCACAATTTACTAGTTAACGTGGAAATGAGAACAAAATGAGTGTCTGCATTGGTTTTTGATATAATTAAACACAGGGAGAATTGTAATGGAAATGAGCTGAATAGATTTTAAATGATCGGATCAAGAGAATATATGTTGCTTTTGTTACAACATGACACATACCTGACAAAAAAAACATGACAAAAAAAAAATATATATATGTATATAATATTTAATCAAATGATGCGGTTGACTGCTTTCATTAAGCATTCAGTAGTTGAACCCTGCAAGCAAAGTTACTGTGTATGCATACATACATACATATACATATACATATACATATACATATACATATACATATACATGCATACACACTCACTTTTGACAATAGACAGTTGACCTTTTGTGAAGATTTGGCCAATGTGACCAGACATTTATCTTAAAGAATTTCAAACCCTGTGTGCCGGGTTTTTTTTTTTGTTTTGTTTTTTGTTTTTTGTTTTTTGTCAGTGGATGCTAAAACATGGGCAAAAAGCCAAGAGTGCATGCAACAAGCTTCTAGTGTCCCTTATGAACTCTATAACTCTATTGTGAAACCTTTACATTTCAGCCTTTTCCTCATGAAATATTCATGCATTATACAATAACTTCCTAATGCAAGTATCATGAAACTTTTATCAGGTTGTTGTTTCCATGTTATGATGCTAAGTTTATGGCTACATCTGGGCATATGAATGGTTTCATTAGGCTGTATAAAAATGAAATACACATGAAGTTTTAATGAAGATAAATCATTACCCTAGCTTTATCTGGGTATTAAGTAAAGTTTCTGAAGTAACACTTTATTCTAATCCGCATAACTCTCTGATCTTTTGAATAAGGTCAGACCTCATTAACTTTCTCTCTTAGGGGTTTTCTGGAATGCCTGCGTTATGTAACAACACAAGATTGACTCATTTGGGCACAAGCCGTCAGAATGCAAAAACCTCCTTTGCTTAGAGATATTTTCCATATCACAGAGATGATGGAAACTGACATTTGCATAGTGTTTTAGTGCAAAGCAAACAAAATGAAGCTGTCGACTTCACCAAGAAATCGCAAACCTCACATAATGCAAACTGAAGTCTCTAAAGCATTTTCTGTAATCATATACAAATTCAGGCATTATTGAATAAAATATTACAATCACTGCAGATGAGTTGAGAGAAATTAGCTTCTAATAAATTACTGAAAGGCATCATAAAGGGTTAAAAGGCCTTTACAAATTCATGTTGTTAACTAAAATCTGCATTGATTTTGAAATATGACTTTTCAATTGTAAAATTGCTTATATTGGATAATAATCTATTTCAAATGCTAAAACAAATTAAATGACAGTTTGTAGTCACCAATTTGTTTAAAAAAAATCGTTTTCATTGTCAAAAATTAAATATGGCTTCTACTCTGATTAATATCCATTGATAGATGCCAAGTCAACAATAACTGCTAAATAATGTACAGTCTTGATATACAGTCTGTTCAATGTTTGTTGACTCGATAATTTAAATTCCATTTAAAGTAATTTTCCGGTTCACGTGGCTATGCCGAAGCGATAAAATTCTGTATTATGAATTCTAAGGCCAGACAAGTAGTTGGTTGAGGATTGGATTGTTAGGGATGGACTACATGCCTGTGCACATATATTCGAATTCTTATGTGCACGCCATCAGCGTTCTCGCAGGTTCGCAATTTTTAAAGTTTGCATAGAGAAAACGTAAAAGTTTCTGTTAAAACTGTGTCGTGTAAGCAGCCCCTAAGTTAATAACTAATGATTGTTGCGACGGAAGTGAATCGATTAAAAATGTCATTAACTTTACCTTGGCAACTAAAATAATTAAGTTGAAGTATTAAAACTAAACTGAAATTTTAAAAAAAACTTTAATTAAAAAAAACTAGTAAAAAATAAAAGCACAGCACAAAGTTGATAAAATTTAAACTAAAATTTAAATAATGACTGAAAATATAAAAATAAAAGCTAATTGACACCAACGCTGTTTCGGGTCTAGGCTCACAGTCGAGCTCTATTTGTACGATGAATTGCAAGTTGATTCCGAAGTCTTCTAAACCGATCAGGTTCCTTTTTTGTAGCAGGTTTTGTTATGTGTGTTTGTCTTTCATGTTATGTGAATGTGACCCAATGGTCTTGTATACACAGGTAGTCACTGTGTTCCAGTGTGTGAGATTATAGCGGTTCAAGAAAAGGAAGATGACTCTCCCAGTAAAGACACTGGGAAATGGCAGAAGGTTCCTCAGAGCCCAGTGGACTGCCAGCCCGCTTTCACAGGTACACCAGCCTAATCAGACTGTCATCTGGCCCATGATAACAGGGGAATACATAGATTAAGTTTTATCTGCTATGTTGTGAGTCTATAATCAGAACAATTTTGACCATAGGTCACCTTTTACCTTTGGAATAATGTGGCATTCTCCTTTGTGTTTCTCTGCAGTGTTTTACATAGAGAGGACGAGGCAGCACTGCTGGCGGTGCAGCAACGTGACTTTCCATTGCTCTGAACAATCCCTGTGTCTGCTTTGGATCCGAACTATTAGGGAGCAGCTTGAATTGTTGAGTGCGTCCTTACTACAAATTTTTTGGGTTATTTTCTATTACAAAATAAACTAGCAAACAAAATAAGTTGCTGTTATAGGTTGGTGATATTCACACCACTGTACTCTGGTGCTCTTCGCATGTCGGTCAAAAATTACCAAATTTTATACAAATTTTGTCAATGAAATGAATGTACTATATTTTATGTTTTTATTATAGTGTATTTTTGGGGGATTTTTTTTATAATAAATTATATTTACACTATTTATAATCCATTTATTCACTTTTTGAGCATAAACCTGAAAATTTTATTTCCAACTTAAACTTTCGTAAATCTCGACTGCTTTATTATTAGAGCACAGTCTTCTTAAGTTTGATCTCTGTTCAAAGACGCCACTTGGCAGATTATTGTTGTGGAAAATAATTGTAAATTTAAAATAACTCTGAATATTTATTTAAAAAATAAAACCTAAGTAACGTTTGAATGTAGTACTATGTACAAGTGCAGTTTTGGTCTTCTCTGTATTGTTGAATCAGATGAAGTTTGTCAAAAGCAACTTAATGAAGTAGTTTTGACAACCTAGAAAGACTGTTGTCAAACAACAACTCACTTTTAATGCTCTACCCGCCTCTAATTCCACAGCCAATCGACCAAAGAGGTTGCTGGTGTACATCAACCCCTTCGGAGGAAAACAACGCGGGAAGCAGATTTACGACCACAAAGTGGCCCCCATCTTTTCCCGGGCTACCATTTCCACCGACGTGATTGGTGAGTGCCTGTCAGCTGCCTGCATTAACATTTAAATAAAAAATGAGCTTTTATGCTTCACAAATAGATCTCCGTTGGCAAATGGCCCCACCTGCCAACCCGTCCCAGGAATATGATTTTATTTACAACGCCATCTATCACCCGAGCTGGACATAATGCAAACTGTGATAGTCGATAAACATAGGAATGCAAAGACATCCATTATTTATTAAGTTTGAAAGAGAGGAAGACCCTGGGTTGGTGTGAATATTGGCTGTTAGAGCTGAGGCTTACAGGCTTACTCAGCAGTTGCTTGAGGGTCTTTCTTTTTACGACCATGAGAACATTTCGTAAATGGTAAAGTACATGTCTGGCTGGACAAATACCATTCAAACCAAATCATTAGAGGAGCCAAACAAGATGTTCTGCCGACGGTTTAATAAGCTCCATACATCACCTTTGGCATATATCATCAACGTGATCCACAGGGCTCTGTCCTAGGCCCCATTCATTTTCAGCACATCCCTCCGAGTTACGGTTTTACATCAGTGCTGATGGTAAAGAACTGGTAATGAAATGTACCAGGGATTGTTTTTCACCGTGACTTTAGCTTTATCATTTGATGCAGCTGATTGATGGTCTCCATCAAGCCAGCAGAAATATGCAATTTAAATGCCAGATGAACATAATGATGCTCCCCCCCCCCCACTTTGCTCAGCCTTGCTGTCATCGTCCTATTAACAATGGCTTTTCACTTTTTGTTTCTATAGTTACAGAGCGTGCAAATCATGCCAGGGACCACTTGAAGACAGAGGCTGATCTGAAGAAGTATGATGGGTGAGTGGGCATCCTGCTGGGAGATTGTGGTTGCTGTGCGGCAACTCTTAATTTGCCCAGCGAGGAAAGCGTCCTCTGCAGCAAAGCTCAGATTAACATTTGCACATCAATGCACATCGGTCTGGCACTGCGGCAGATGACGGCGGGCTTCTTGGGAAATGGCAACTTATAGTAAAGTGGCTTTTGGTGATGACATCATGGATGCTGCTTAAAACCTGGGCCAGAGGCTAGATTCAGAAAACTTGTGACTGTTGCATCTAGATCTTTTTCCTGTACTTTTTAACATATCTGTTAACAACAGTTTAGACACAATCCACTTTCACACAGTAAAGCTGTATAAGATACACTTTACGGTACAGGTATGACAATCTGTTACTCACAAGCAACAATAATTCCGTCTTACTACTATTTCTACCGCTTAAGGCCGTGGCACACAAAGCTGATGATTGGTCAAAGTCAGGCCATTGGTTGTGCGTTTGTCAGACCAGTTTTTGCGATGTTGGCACTAGTCAGACTCTATTGGGTGCTTTTTGGCTGATTGAGCATGTTGAACTCTTACCTGAGCAATATTTTTATAACAACATGGCCATATGGGATGAAGATTTCTAGTTTCAGTTTCCCTTTTTGAATGAAAAATATAGACTTCTGACACCTACTGGTATATAGTTATAGTATGATATATAGTTATTTCCTCACACAGATGTGCTAGTTCTAGTTACATGTTGGACTTTGTGGTGTGTTCAAGCACAAATGTCTGGCACAGATGCAAGTAACTTAGGTTGCAACACAGTCTGTTTTCCTGGCCGACTTTCATTGCTAGGTCTTTGGTGATGCACTTCCATTAAAATCTGTTTTTTTTTCTGTTTTTTGGCGCGTTCGCACCGCAGGAACTAGGAACGATTTTAGTTCTAGGAACTCCTTTTGGAGGAACTAATTTAGCTCCTACTTCAGAGTAGGGTCTAAACCAGAACTATAGGAACTAGTGACATTAGTATCTGCTGATTGGCCGAATGCACGCAAAACACCAGCACCCGCCATTTTTTAAAAAGCTGTGTAAACACTCCAGAAACTAACTCTACAAACATGAAAACCTCTCAACCTTTACTCTGAGAAGAAAATCCAACACAACTTTGAGGGGACCAAACCAAACATGATTATGTATTTCTGCTCAGCTAGCAACACTGGACATTAACCACACGGCATACGCTAATACCTTTTCATATACTGTCTACTTTCTATGTATAACAGTTCTATCTAATAACGTGTTAGACAGATGGTAAACTAATGAACACAGAGAATGCGAGGACTGTGTGCTCCGTCTCTGCCGTTCTCAGCGCCGTCAAAAAATAAGTCACAACAACAAGCACGGCTTACGTCACTTCAGAGAGTTCCTACTGGCGGTGCGAACGCAACCAGGAAAACGTTCCTAAGGGAACCATTAGTTCTCGGGAAAACACCCTGGTGGCTTCCCGGTGCGAAAGCACCTATGCACCCTATCTTTCAATACAGATGTTGTTTTAAACAAATCAGTGTTTTTCTCTGCAGTGTGGTGTGTGTAGGAGGAGATGGCATGTTCAGCGAAATTATGCATGGCCTCGTCTCCCGTATGCAGCAAGATGCAGGTGTAGACGAGAACTCCATGGAGGAGACCCTTGTTTCATGTGGACTTCGCATCGGCATCATTCCTGCAGGTTTGTCTACAGCAGAGTTTCACAATCCTGGTACTGGACCACGTAGCCAACACATTTTGTGCCTGTCCCTTATTCGACACCCAATTCAGTTCATGAGCGCACTATTAACAAGCTGATGAGTTTAATATGATGCGCTATATAAAAGAGGTATCTAAAAATGTGCGGTGTTGGGGATTCTCCAGGACTGGGAATCACCTGTCTACAATCGCAAATCTCAGAGTCTGTGCAGCCAGGACAGTTTTTCAGCATGAATTTCATTGCTTTTTCATGCACATCACTTCCTGGCTGTGTTCCTGGAAATATCTGTTGCTCACGGTTCCATTACGTTTTGTTTTGAGATATTTCCAAGTCATTGTAAGTTTTACACCTGCTCATGGGCACAGCTGCATACTGGAGGAGAACGGCGGGAGATTATAGCTCTCTTTCAAAACCTGGTGAGCTGCCTAGAGAGCATGTTTCACACAGGAGCACTCCTGATACAAAGGAAACATTTTAAGATACCATGTTTTGACCAAATTCTAGTGAGCCATGCCAACGCTATCTCACGACCAATTCGTACGAGTGAGTAAAATGTGACTGATTTGTATGAATTCGTACGACCTGGGTATGTTTGGGGGCGGGGTCAGGGGTAGGTCATTCAAACGAATTGGTCAACTCGTAAAATGTGTATGATTTAGCAAAAAAACTATTTGTACGAGTAAGGTCGTATGAATTCGTACGAATTAGCCACCTCATAAAACGTGTACGAATTGCCGTGAGATCGGGTTTAGATTTTTATATATATGCCTGTTTACATAGTTTTCACATTGGCTTGCTGAAGAGATACTCAGGACACTCTTAATGTTTTTACCATTTTTAAGAGGAGTAAAACTTACATATGTGGCTTCAACTACCAAATGCATTTAAACTTGTCCAGGTTCGCCTGGAATGCGTCTCAAATCTACTCCTGAAGTGGTTTGAACAATTAGATTTAAATCCCTCTCGAATGCGTTTCAGAGGGCATTTATAACTGGTCTTTTCAAGATCAGATAGCTATGACCGGACGTAAACGGGCCCTAAGACAGCACTTCATGTATCCTTTGTCGATCAGAAATGTTGACTATATATACACACTTTCCCCAAAAAATCTCACTGACCCCACATTATTAATAAATGACCAGAGCCTCAACAAGCACAAGAAGAAAAAGTAGACACCTTTACAAAAGCTCTGACAGCAATTGATCACTTAATGGCTGTGGCCTATCCGAATCGTGTTTTCTGATAATACTGTTTGCCATATAAACCTGACAATGTCGAACCCTTAAGAGTCCATGTTGTTATCAGTCACGTTATCAGCGTGTGTAATTCTGTCTATTTATGGCCTTATCTCACGTTGTCCAGACTCGCAAGGGCAGGTGACAGTTTCCAAGAACATCTCCTGGGCCTTTATCTTGCACTTTTAACAACTGATCTGAACAACTGGGGAATTTGAGACACTTCTTTGACTTCAATGTCTAATAGCATCATCATGTATCATGTTAATATTGTTTTTTGGCCATCTAGCATGGAAATATTTCTTTTTTATGTGTACCATGATTTTAACATGTACCAAGTTTAGTTTTTTACATTTATTAATGCCATTTTTGACATGTTGAATGAAAACACTGATAAAACCTAAAAATATTACCATGCTGTTTTTAACAATAATAATAATAATTGCCTTTTTTAAATGTTTTTCAAGTAATTCTATGGACCCATGTCGTGATAATACAACTTATTGTGCAGTTTTTAGGCGTGAGTTGTGATAATCAGATTGAGTTGTTTTAATTTGTGTGTATGTGTGTGTGTGTGTGTGTGTGTGTGTATATATCATGGTAATACCAAGTTTTTATTATGTTTAATATAATTGAATACATATAATTCCATGTTACATTTTCTTGATTTTGATTATTTAAATAATTTAGTATCTTTTGAAAAAAATATATTAAATTATTACATTGATCTTTTGTTTATTTAAATGATTTCATTCCAATTACAAGGGCATTTAATATTAATATATTTTTGAATATGTAACATTATAATACCAAGGTTGTACTTTTATTTAAAAAAAAAAAAATTTATATAACACTTAATAAATATAATACCGTGGACATTTTCTTGATTTAATTGTAATGAACTTTTTTTTTTTCTTCTTTTTTAGTAGTAAAACAATATTTTTAAAGTACAATAGAAATAGCATGGTATATCAATATGGCAATTGTTCAGTGCCATGTTATATATCAAAGTACCATTGTATCTACTATCACTGTGTAATGGTACCACCACAGTATGGTTTTATCATGATATATAGATCCAAAATAAAAAAAAAACTGTTTATTTTTATTTCTTCGTGGAAACAATAGTGGAAATGTGAATTAATTAGTCCGGCACGTTTGCAGTCGGTGTGTTTTTAAACCTTCAACCCCATGCTTATATATAAGCAATTTGAGGAAGAGGAATTAGATTAACAGACCAGCATATAAGAGATAGAAAGAGGGCTGAACTCATCTGAAATCTCATCTCTCTATATAACAGTGCCCTGCAATGTTTCAGCTACAATCATTTCAAGATCGAAAAACTTTATTCTCACAAGGGCTGAATGGAGCAAAACCTCCATTGGCTTGTGATGTTTGGTTAGCGTTCACAATTGAAGGTTAGATTGCGGCTGCCCCCGTATGCCACTGAAATTGAAAAAGAAAGTGTGATTTTCATACGTTAACCTTCAGAGTGAATTATGAGAGGATAGATTTAGGCCATTTCTGAACCCCTGACCCATGAAATGTGTTTTTTGAAACAGGTTCGACTGACTGTGTATGCTACGCCACAGTTGGCTCAAATGACCCTGTCACCTCAGCACTTCACATTGTTGTGGGTAAGTGGGCATCTCCATATCTGCCTACGATACATGTATAGTATGTATGTTTATGTGAATTTCTCTATTGCATTTGACAGTTAGGGCTGAGCAGGATGACTGTATATATTATTCAAGGGTAGAAATTTCAACTAGTAGAGATTCTGCTATTATGTTTTTAACAATAATGTGTTTAATTATGGAAAATGTGTTTAATTATCATATTAATTGGATGTATATACACTTCCAGTCATTTTTTTGGGGGATCCGTAAGATTTTTAAAAGAAGTGTGTTCTGCTCACCAAGGCTGCATTTATTTGATAAAAAAAGTAATATTGTTATGGCAAATTAAAATAACTGTTTTCCATTTTAATATATTTTAAAATGTAATTTATTCCTGTGATCAAAGCTGAATTTTCAGCATCATTACTCCAGTCTTCAGTGTCACACGATCCTTCAGAATTCATTCTAATATGCGGATTTGATGCTAAAAAAATTTTTTTATCAATGTTAAAAAAATAAGTCAGGATTCTTTTTTTTTTTTTTCTTTTTTTTTTGGATCAAATAAATGAAGCCTTGGTGAGCATAAGAGACGACTTATAAACAATATAAAAAATATAAAAACCAGGTTGAAAATAATGTCAGGATTTACCTAAAATGATATTTTTGGAGACACATATCTAATTTTACAGTAATATGCACTATTCTCAGATGTGACACATTAGCACAGAATACTGACGTCATCAGTTTGTGTTTCCTGAAAACCATCCTGACTTTGACCACAGGTGATTCTCAGCCGATGGACATCTGCTCAGTGCACAATGAAGGCCGCTTCCTGCGCTACTCTGTGTCACTGTTGGGTTACGGGTTCTACGGAGACGTGCTGGCAGACAGCGAGAGGAAGCGCTGGATGGGCCCTGCCCGTTACGATATCTCAGGTACACAGGAGAATCTCTCAAGACTGAAATAGGCTTTTCTTGTCTGTCTGCAATTTGCAATGAAATTTTTGATTCCCCCCCCCCCCACAGGTGTTAAAACGTTTCTGTCACATCGCTACTATGAGGGAACCGTGTCCTTCTTACCTGCTGAAGGAAACCTGGGAACTCCAAGAGACAAAATGCAGTGTCTGTCTGGGTAAATGCTGTACTGTGTCTTTTGCTTAGTCATAATACAATCATTAATATGAATCAGGGAGCAAATATGTACAATACATGGCAGAACCTGTAAAATTAACTAGGGCTGATCATCTGATGTGTTTCTATTATTGTAAACTAGGGCTTGGTGATAATTATACTTATACACTACAGTTTGGAGACAGTTTTTTAAGAAGGTTCTTGTGCTGATAAATTTTCACCATCGTTTGTCACATTATCCTTCAGAAATCATTTGAATATGCTGATTAGATGCTCTAAAAACATGTCTTGTTTTTCTCAATGTTGGAAACCGAGATGCATTTTATTTTGTATCTTATTGTGATGCATGTAGTTAGTAACATTAGAAATGCCTTTACTGTAATTTTTTATCAATATAATGAGTCCTTGCTGAATAAAAGTATTAATAGCAAAAAAAATAATTGGCTGACCCCTAAATACAGTCTAAATATTTGAATATAATAACTAAATATAATTGTTCCTACTTGTATTTTTAAACCATGCCTTGATTAGTTTAAAATAGAAATAGTACTTGTGTGTTAAACATTTTGGATATACCGGTAATTGATGTTTGGTTATATTGATGGTTCCTTCGATATGTATGTGTATACACACGCACTACAAAATTGTTTTATACACTCACCGGCCACTTTATTAGGTACACCTGTCCAACTGCTCCTTAACACTTAATTTCTAAGCAGCCAATCACATGGCGGCAACTCAGTGCATTTAGGCATGTAGACATGGTCAAGACAATCTCCTGCAGTTCAAACCGAGCATCAGTATGGGGAAGAAAGGTGATTTGAGTGACTTTGAACGTGGCATGATTGTTGGTGCCAGAAGGGCTGGTCTGAGTATTTCAGAAACTGCTAATCTACTGGGATTTTCACGCACAACCATCTCTAGGGTTTACAGAGAATGGTCCGAAAAAGAAAAAACATCCAGTGAGCGGCAGTTCTGTGGGCGGAAATGCCTTGTTGATGCCAGAGGTCAGAGGAGAATGGCCAGACTGGTTCGAGCTGATAGAAGGGCAACAGTGACTCAAATAACCACCCGTTACAACCAAGGTGGGCAGAAGAGCATCTCTGAACGCACAGTACGTCGAACTTTGAGGCAGATGGGCTACAGCAGCAGAAGACCACACCGGGTGCCACTCCTTTCAGCTAAGAACAGGAAACTGAGGCTACAATTTGCACAAGCTCATCGAAATTGGACAATAGAAGATTGGAAAAACGTTGCCTGGTCTGATGAGTCTCGACTTCTGCTGCGACATTCGGATGGTAGGGTCAGAATTTGGCGTCTACAACATGAAAGCATGGATCCATCCTGCCTTGTATCAACGGTTCAGGCTGGTGGTGGTGGTGTCATGGTGTGGGGAATATTTTCTTGGCACTCTTTGGGCCCCTTGGTACCAATTGAGCATCGTTGCAACGCCACAGCCTACCTGAGTATTGTTGCTGACCATGTCCATCCCTTTATGACCACAATGTACCCAACTTCTGATGGCTACTTTCAGCAGGATAATGCGCCATGTCATAAAGCTGGAATCATCTCAGACTGGTTTCTTGAACATGACAGTGAGTTCGCTGTACTCAAATGGCCTCCACAGTCACCAGATCTCAATCCAATAGAGCATCTTTGGGATGTGGTGGAACGGGAGATTCGCATCATGGATGTGCAGCCGACAAATCTGCGGCAACTGTGTGATGCCATCATGTCAATATGGACCAAACTCCCTGAGGAATGCTTCCAGCACCTTGTTGAATCTATGCCACGAAGAATTGAGGCAGTTCTGAAGGCAAAAGGGGGTCCAACCTGTTACTAGCATGGGGTACCTAATAAAGTGGCCGGTGAGTGTATATATATATATAAGCATTTTTGAAGTGTGTTTGTGGTTATATTTTGTTCTTCTCTGTTGGCAACATCTGTTTCTGTTTGACTTGCAGGTGCAGTATCTGTCGGCAAACCTCGTCTGAGAAACTGGTCTGCAAAGATGAAGACAGTGTTTCTGATGCTGGTGAGGAGCGTTTGGGAATACTCTCTATGCCAATGTTTAACTGAGCTCGGGCATTGACAGGAAGTCTCATATCTGCTCTGTGGTAAATGCGCCCACCCACAGTACAGGCCAACAAAGTGCATTTTCATCCGTGATTTGTAATGCCCCCATCTGTCGGCTCGACTGGCACGCTGTTTGTGAACATTAGGCCAAATGGTTCAAGCTGCCGCCCGGCTGATCATTTAGAGTGCACACATACACACACAGCATATTATCTCTGCCTCACAGCAGCCTCCGAACAACTGGCACCTCCGTTACCCAGCATTCTGTGTGTTTACCCTGAGCACTGATAAGTGCTGTTTACAGAGACACACTCTCTGCCCTCACAGTCCCAAATTGGCATTTGTGCGTGATGATTTCCTGAATGCTTTTAGACCGCGTGGCATAAATAGATTCTTGTGGGAAGAATGATGTAAACAGGACAAAGAGAGTCAAGGGCCCTTCATCAGTGAGCCAGTGCCACAGCTATACATGCCTTGAGATTTACAGTCACCTTACTTTCTTTTTCATTTTTCCTATTTAAAATGTGAGTGATTTGCCTGTGGAAAACTATCGCTAGTGTGTTCTGAGTTTTCAGGGTGTTCTGGTTTGTTTTTTAGACATTCATAGCCATCCGGAGTCTTGGATAAGCTGAAAATATTGTTTCTTTTAATCCAAATAGTGAAAATTATCACTTACTATAGAATACACTTACTATCAGTGTTGGGGAAAGTTACGTTTAAAAGTAATGTTACAATCAGGGTTTGAAATGTACTTTTTCACCCACCGGGCAATTTGGCTACTAAATTAAGTTACCGGCCATTCAGAACTTCTACTAGTAAAAAAAAAAGCTTGATGACACAGCTTGATGTCATTATTTATATATTTTTATATATTTATATATATGTGTTTTAGGTGGACAGATCAATACAGTACAAAATAACAATGTATTTGCTGTTATCCAAGTGCTTTTTAATCTTGCTTCAATACAAATAAACAAGCGCGCCGCTATTTGTTGCGTAATGACGTAAGTCAAGTCAAGTCAAGTATATAGCAGTATATAGCAGCAACATAACGTTCGACCTCCACGTTTGGTAGAGCTGATCAATGGTATTAATGATTGGTTAATTAATTTGAATATCCCCAACTGAGCAAGCCAAAGGCAACAGTGGTGGCCCAATGGAGAAAAAAAACCTTGGGAGAACCCAGGCTCAGTCGGGGGCCAGTTCTCCTCTGGCGTTTATGAACTAGAGGCTGGATTTACAGTAATTGTAAGATAAAAAATTTATATGAATGCCTGGCTGAATAGATGCGTCTTTAGTCTAGTTTTAAACTGGGAGAGCGAGTCTGAGCAACGAACAATATCAGGAAGGCTATTCCAGAGCTTCGGAGCTAAATGTGAAAATGCTCTCCCTCCTTTCGTGGATCTGGATATCCAAGGTATGACCAGAAGCCACGAATTTGGTGATCTTAAAGAGCGCGATGGATTGTAGGGCGATAGAAGATCCGTTAAATAGACAGGAGCTAAACCATTTAGTTTAGCTCCTAATTGTCTTGTCTATAAATTTGATAAAGAATTTTGTTTTATTTTATCACTTCAGGGTAGGTACGCGAACCGAAATTCACAATGCTTTATCTGTAGAGTGGTAAAGGGATCCTCCATAGGGAGAGGCTAGTTGGCACTTCAGCACTGCATTGTCATCGGGTCCAGGCGAAGCTCCTCGTAAGCCAGATATGTGCAGATTCTGCCCAATATGCTGTATTTAATATATCATGAGGACTCACGAGTTGAGTATTTGCGCTAAATCTGTGCAGATTTGGCTTAGATGAAGTTCCCCAGCAAAGTGAGTAAACCTAGTAACACGCCAGTGATTTGACAGCGTTACCCACCACTGTTGGATTTTACCTGCATTCGGCAGGTTGGCGGGTGTTAATTTCAAACCCTGGTTACAATATTGCCTTACTCCCTAAAAAAAAATGTTTTGCATTACTTAGTTACTTTTTATGTAAAGTCATATGTTATGTTACTTTTGCATTACTTTTTCTCACCTGGGCTGGGCTTGTATGAAGGTAAAAAAGTAGCAAAACTCGAATTCAAAGCTTCAGATTCAGAACACAGGTGTGTGACTATTGTCTGCGAGTGCAAATTTCATCATTCAACTTTAGATTTGTTATTTCACAGATTTTCACATTGGAGCTGTGAGTGTAAATTTTAGCGCAAGTACGAATATTTATTGTACAAGTTCTCAAATTCACATCTACGTGCTCTCGAGTTTTGCTACTCTTTTACCTTCATAGGCTTGCTTGTTTAGTTTTTTTTTTTTTATAACAATTTGTTTTGGGAAAATGTAAAGGCCCTTCAACCTCAAAAGTGAAATTTAATAAGCCTCAGGCTGAAGTAAATGCAAATTCACTCCTGTACAGTGTTGGGTTCATTTGAGCAGTCTTCAACAATCTTCCTTCAGCAATAAAAACAAATGAATTTAACTCAAATGTCATGTTTAGCTAAAGTCATTTTTGCTTTTTCGTATGGTTGAATTGGATCATCGAAGGTCAGCAGCAAAGACATTGGTTAATAAAGTGAGATTAAATACATAAAGTATATTTGTGTGTAATATATTTAATTATCCCAGGTTTGTGTAATATTCTGATTCATTCTATTCATTTTGAGGAATACTGAAAGTTTTTGTGCAAGTGCGATGAGTAAATTCATGCTCACATTTAGTCTAGAACTACAATAAGTATCATGTTCACACAACGCACACACAACACCTAGGCACTTTCTCACGATTCTCTCAAGTAACTTGCGTAACTCGTTTGAAAAAGTAACTCAAATATTTTGTTGTAAATTTAAAAGTAATGTTTTACTTTACTAGCTACTTGAAAAAAAGTTAACTGATTACGTTACTCGCGTTACTTGTAATCCGTTACCCCCCCAAAACTGCTTACTATACTAGAAGTCACATGATGTCGTTGTATTTCAGAGTGTCAGGATACTTGGACGGTCATCAGGGGCAAGTTCTTGGCCATCAATGCCGCCAGCATGAGTTGTGCTTGTCCTCGCAGTCCTAAAGGTCTGTCGCCCTCAGCACACCTTGCAGACGGTACTACTGACCTCATCCTCGTCAGGAAGTGCTCCCGAATCGACTTCCTGCGCCACCTGCTGAGGCACACCAATAAGGACGACCAGGTACCTGCTTTATCTAGAACAGAAAATATCAGTTGAATTATTGTTTTAATGAAAAAGACGAAGCAAATCCAAAGCATGGGAATAAAACGGCTCTCTTTAACCAACACACTTCAATAAAGTATCCCCGCTGTCCACCAGATGCTTACTTTACATGTTATATTAATATAGATTCATATGTATTTTTAATTAAGAGCAGTGAATCTTGTTCTTTGAAGTGCGACATCACAGCAGGGTTCCCATGGTCATGGAGAACCTTGAAAGTCATGGGAATTTGTCTAGTCTTTTTCTATTTATGCTTAACTACTAAAATATTAAAATGGCTTTACCCAGTAATCACAAATATTTGGAAAAGTCATAGATATTCATTAGCATTGGAACATTGTAACGGTCCACATTTCAATTGCCCCTTATTATAAATCTTACTGGTTTTTGAATAAAAAAAATTTAAAAAATAATATTTAGGATAGAACTACCCTATATCAGTGCATTGATGTTACAGACCTTAAATATTGATTACAGTGATTGTAAGAATACACAATATATCAGTTTATTTCTCATCAAAGAAACAATTCTTGACATTTTAATTTGTAAGTAAATTTCCTTAGAAAATACGAATTGCACCAATTTTTGGCTCACCAAGGATATTTGTTTGATTTAAAAATACAGTTAAATAGTTAAAACAGTAAATATTAGATATTTTTCAAGATTCTTTAAATAGAAAGTTCAAAAGACATTTATTTAAAATATAAATATTTTCTCTAACATTAGAAATGCCCCTTTTTGTCAATTTCATCCGTCTTTGCTCAATGAAAGTATTATTCTCTCTCTCTCTCTCTCTCTCTTAAAAAACCTTTTGAACGGTAGTGTTTATTGATTTTTGACTTGTTCTCTTCTCTTTTTCTTTGAACAGTTTGATCACTCTTTTGTGGAGGTGTACCGGGTCAAGCAGTTTCGGTTCACCCCCAGACATCAGGAGTGTGATTCCGAAGTGGACCTGAGAGCGAGAGAGAACGGAGCGGGAGGCAAGCGATTCCTCAGTCAGATCTGCAGAGAGCACAGAGCATGTGGCTGTATGCCTTCCCAGAGCAACTGGAACTGTGACGGAGAGATCCTTCCACACACTGCAATTCAAGTCCGGTAGGACACACTCCTGTCCAGATACACCAATACATACTTCTACATTTAGGCAGATGCTTTTATCCAAAGTGACTTTGCATTGCATTCAGGGTATACCTGCTTATGTATTCATGCATTTGTGAATTGAACCCGTGATCTTGCGTAGCCATTGCTATGCTCTAATGTTTGATGAGTGATAACATGCCTATTCTACCAAGACACACCCCTTGAACTCCCCTTAACTTTAAATATGACAATTGGGTCAGGGGACACTTTTAGCATTTAAGGTGCCCTAGAATGGTTTTTATTTTTATTGTATAATGTTTTCTGGGTTGCCCTTACAATGTTAGTATGTTTTTTAGATCAAAAATAGTCATAATTTAGAAATAAAAGGCATTTTTCCTAGCCTGATTTTAGCCTCTGATTTGAAAGCTCTGTTTCAAGGAGCGTGTCTGCTGTGTGTAACCGGCCTCTGCTGTGATTGGCTGACATGCTTGCATATGAAATAGCTACGTATTACATGTGAAACTCTCTCAAATACTTTTACTACAGACATTATACGTTTTTACTAGATTAACTAGATTCGAGATTAACGAATCGTGTGATGTTTTTAAAGTATTTAGATCTATTCCCATCACATAAAATGTTGCCGTGATGAGCATTGAGCAAACAGATGACAGTGTGTTGATCGCGAGAATAAAGATCTTATCATTGCAACGCAGTTTCTGCACTCTCTCTCATGCTTTCACCAATGCAAACACGATGATGTAAATACAGTATTGAACGATTTTGAGAGAAAGATTACCTGTCTGAACTTGAACAATTACACATCAGAAAGTGTTGCTTGGTAGCTCGATCGATATATTTTCAGACGTTCATCCAGGCCAGCTCTGTATTGGCCCAAGTTGAGGAAACAGTCTCGTCGGTGAAATGTTTGGAAATTTCCAGAGAAAATAAAATGAACCCATTGTTTCTTCAGAGGCTCGGATGAAGGAACTAAATACCTTTGTGTTCATTTGTACATCCAAACACTGAACAACTGCCATGCTTCGGCTGCGCAGTTCCGCCTGTCATTGAACATGGGCTGGCATATGCAAATTTTTGGAGTCGTACATATTAATGATCCCGACTGTTGCGTCACAGTCGGTATTATGTGGAGATTCGCCTGTTTTTCAGGGGTGTTTTTCAAAAACGAGATTTAAGTAAGAAGGAGAAAACAATGGTGTTTGAGACTCACTGTATGTCATGTCCATGTATTGAACTCTTGTTATTTAACTATGCCAAAATAAATTCAATTTCACATTCTAGGGCACCTTTAAGGATACATAATTATACTCTAATGCAGATATACACTAATCCAGATACATTTTGGAAACGCAGCTTTTTCTGTACATTTTGGCATTTTGCCACACTGAGGCAGCATTTTTTGGATGCTCCAAGTGGATAAATAAAATAATCATTTTTGCGTTGTTTTGTCATCTGACGCATATTGTAATGATAGATTACAATATAGATCTATGTTTATACCCAGCGGCAACTTTCTAGTCTCTCTCTTGAATCTAACATGGAAGTAACTTAATCTGCGATCCATCGACTGGCGGCTAGAGACCGGCTCCAAGGGCTAATTTTGCTCTTCATGACAACTGTGAGAGGGGGCTGAATATTTTTATAACTCATCCATTTAAATTATATTAAGCCTTAAAGTTCTGCATAATTAAGGGCGTGGCCACTTGAGTGACAGGTGGATTGCAGCTGATGTCTCTACTAGCCGTTTGTCTGCTTTCTGTTAGCGTCACCTCAGCTAATCCAGCCTCTTTGCCCATTTTCGGTTATCCGGGAGTGACGCGCTACCAAGATGGCTATGGCCGGCTCCGCCCACTATGGGCTTCAAAAATGCTCTTCAGAAACCTACGGGTGACGTCACGGACACCGTCCATTGTTTTTTTACGGTCTTTGGTTATACTGCCTGTTATGTGCTATTCACTTTCACAGTGTTGCTAAAGATAAAAGTTATGTCTACAATCAATTAATTGTAGATGATGATAATTTAATCAATAAAACGTATCGATGGTCAATTAAGCAAGGTCATCATTAGAGTGCATAGTTTTGAGGTGTGTTGAGGTGCTCATGCGCAAAACACGTGCAGCAGACACACAAGGAATAATGAAGCGAGCGCAGCGTAGTTACGTATTCTAAATCTATTAATGTCTTCTAGCCATTCAATGGATCAGGTAGGCTAGCCATTTATTTCGAAATATAATTAACCAAGGGTCCAAACAAATGATTTAACTGAACATATGAACTACTTACTTATGCCACTTAAAAGCCACATAGAAGTACATAGAATAAACAACAATTAATAAGAGCCTGGTTGATGAGTGATGATCTTTCAGTGCACTGTAAATCAAGCTGTCCATCTGAGTGATCAAACCAATCCAAGTGCGCTCCAGCTGTAAAACAGTGCCTGATTGGTCTCGACACACACCTGAGATCCATGAACTTTCAAATTGCGTTGGAAAACACGATGACGCAATCGGATCATGGAAGTTCTGTAACTTTAGAACTAAAGAACTATCATGTCACTCAGTGATTACACACGTATTTGAGCTCGTTCAAGACCACCCTCTCTGAATGAAGATATGCGATCTTCTATGGTTTACCAATGTTACAAACCAAAACCTGCCGCAAAAGCATTTTACAATAGGGGCTTTCACACTGGGTAGTTCTAGGAACTAGCCACCAGGGTGGATCCCAGAGAACTAATGGAACATTTTCCTGGTTTGCATTCGCACCGCCAGTAGGAACTCTCTGAAGTGACGTAAGGCGCTTGTTGTTGTGACTTTTATTTTGACGCCAGCCAGAGCCTGAGCACACTGTTATTGATCGCCTTCTCTGTGTTCATTCTTTTACAATATGACCAGTCCTATCTTATACGTTATTAGATAGAAATATTATACATAGAAAGTAGACCGTATATGAAAAGGTATTATTGTATGCCGTGTGGTTGGTGTCCAGTGTTGCTAGCTGAGCAGAAATACATAATCATGTTTGGTTTGGTCCCCTCAAAGTTGTGTTGGATTTTTAAATCGATCTTAAAAATCGTTCCTAGTTCCTGCGGTGCGAACGCGCTAAAAAAACAGGTACTACCACCAATAGTTCTAGGAACTATGAAAAGGTTCCCCGGTGCGAAAGCCCCTTAAGTTACAAAGTTGTCCCTTTAAAGGTACTGCCCAAGTGACAAGCTGGTGGACACCGTAATGACCAAAAATTAAAAGGTGCATGCGGTGAAAATAAGAACTCTTTCACTGTGCCATGTTTCCAAAAGGAAAGAGTATGCCATTTATATTTTTAATGCACTAGTTACTTCAAGCAAGTTCTAATTGTCATTGTAATGAAGGGGTGCGGACATCACTGCCACTCACACTGAGACTTCCTCATAAATCTAAGAGATTTCACCATGTATGAAGAGTTTTCAGAAAATGTTCCTCCAGCTCAAAATGAACATGCTTCACTGAAGTGACGGTCGATTAGTGAAAGCTTTAGTTGAAACGTCGAGGTCTCATGAGCACCAGATTGTCTCCGCACCAGCATACTAAACAGGGTAAATAAATGGACTTTTGTGTTCTGAGCCTGTGCAAAAGATGCTATTAAAATGAAAAAAACTCCCTCCATTGTGCCTGCTGAGGAGGAGTTCTCCTCCTCGATACAGCATGACAGCTCGCCCGATCGCATCATTTCCTTCACGCCCCATTGTTCTGTGTCAACAATGCGTAGCAATGAAATGCTCCTAATTTAATGGCCCTCTCACTGTTAAAGGCTCACCTCCTTTAATTAAAATAGAAGTCCATTCATTTATTCCATTTTCAGCTTCAGTAATTGTTTCTCGAATGAGTAAGCAAATAACCTGTTGAGATAATTGATGATGATACCACGGCCGAAAGAGGCAATCGCCTGGCACTGAACTCACCTCCAGAGTATTGAGTGGAATTAGAGGAAATTAAAGAGCCCCCGAACCTCCTAATAGCGCATGCATTTAACTGCAAAACTTTTTACTCAACACGACAACGCATTTATTGCTTACCAGCGCTTGCTCGCACTTCTTTTTACTCCAGGACACAACGTATTAGTGGTGTTTGCTAAAGCAAGCATCAATTTTACCATTAAAATACCGGTAGTTTGGGATTTGAACAAACCTTATACTTCAGGGTTTCTGCGAGTCTTAAGATCTTTAATTGCCCTTACACCCATTAAGGCTTTAAAATGGTGTTAAATCAGAGCAGAAAGTCTTAAATTCATAAAGTCATGGCATTAAATGTTGCATGCATTGCAAAACATAAATATCTTCCTCTCTATTTTTGTCCTTTTTCCCAATGCATATATCTAAATGTTTAAATCAAGATAAATTTACTCCAAAAGTGATATGGAGTCTTGATTTCAAGACTCCATATCACTTCTGGAGTAAATTTATCTTGATTTAAACATTTAGATATTTAATTTTAATATTTAAAAAATAATAAATTTTTATGCCAGTTTTTAAGTCAGTTTATGCTTAAAACAAGAACAAATATCAAATTACGCAGATTTTAAGTCATAAACTTAATTTTGATCAATTTCACAGGAAACGAGAGTTCATATTTTGTCATTTTACAGCTGAAGTAAAAGTTTCTTGATTTAGCAATCTTTACACATTTGTACTGGAAAAATAGAGAAATACTGAGGAAACATCACTTTTTTGCAGTTTGTTCAGAAGGTACTGGAAAGATGATTTCCATATTGTAGTGGCTTTAAGCAAAACGATTCAAGCTTTTTTTTTGTGAAATTAATTAAAAAAGTAACATCTGTTGGAAGATGTGTTTTCAAATTCTAAAGTGTTTCTCCTTAATAAAAAAACAAAACAAAAAACACATAATTCCAACAATCCCTTCAATTTATTTCTTACATTTTCGATACTTGCTTTTAGAAAGGACTTGGGTCTTAATTTACCTTCATAATTTCTGCAGAAACCCTGTACTTAAATGTTTTGTAAAATAGTTTTTAGCAACCTAGACTCATTGGAAAAACCTATTTTCAGAAAACGTGCCGCAATTCAAGATAAAACCGCTCAAAGACTTGTCAGAGCAAGCTAAAATGGCCTGGTTGCTTCAGAAAATGTGTTTTTATTTTATGTTTGCTTTAGTGTAGGTGGGATGGTTAGCATTAACCTTTTAGCGCCACACACCAAGTCTTTCACAAACTGCCTCAATATGCACAAACAACCAATGTAATAAGACATTGCCAGATTCACGTTCAAACATATCCGGCTTGAATGTGTCACAAAGTGTGTACACGTAATAACATTTAGCTGAAATGCCGCCTCAGGGACACACTTCCAATATGCCTGGGCTGGTTTTTATCATGTTGTTTTTTTTCCAGTGAATTAGTTGCATTTTGTTTGACTTTTCCTTTCTTTCTTTCTCTATTTCAGGGTCCACTGCCAGTTGATCACGCTGTTCGCGAGAGGAATCGAAGAGCAGCCGGTGTTTGAGGAACCGTACACTCACTGTGCAATATAGATCTCCGTGAATTCACTTAAGAAACCTCCAGCTGGAGCATGAAGGATTGAGATTCTTTGAATGGAAGAGTCACCTTCAGCTCAGCACAATGTCATGCTGTTATATCTAGATAATCCTTGTGAAGATGCTTTGGAAACACCGAGACGGAGTCAACAGCATCTTCATAACATCTTTATACAGGCTGTATTAGATTTGTGTCGGATAGGATTAGCTGTTTCAGCTAGGCATTGGTATTGCTATTTTTTTATTTTATTTCAGTCCTTGAAGTTGCTGGTGATATCTCTTATTGTGTGCGACAGCTTCCAATTGTCGGCGTTTGTCTTCCACCGCGATCAAGCTGGTCTTGAGAGTGGCGTTAATTGAATTCCAAAGTCAAACTCTTGGAACTGTGAACTGTTTTGGTTATGAAAACATTCCTCTCGGGAGCACCTTTTCTGTTTTGTCTAGATACAAAGCACGCGAGCTGGTCAGACAATAAAGATAATGGTATACCAAAAAAGGTTGTGGTTTGTGTTCGTAAATTGAATAAAAATCAAAATTGTGATGACATTTACTAAAAAAAAAGTTCCAAACTAATTTAGCCAATTTTGTTGTTTTTGGCAATGTTGTTATTGTTAACTAAAAAAGAATCAAAAAATGTTTTAAGTTTTGAGTTAAATAAGTTATGAGTTGAAGTACAGAAACTAAGACTGAAATAAAAATAAATTCAAGGTACATAGAAATCTTACAAAAAAAAATACTAATAAAAATGACAAAAAAACACATGACTAAAATTAAAATGAAAACAGTAAATATAAGGGGGCGTTCACGCGACACTATTTTAAATTAAAAACGGGGGAAAAAGTATGCACTTTTTCCGTTAATTTACACAAAATGCCTGAAAATGCAAACTTTTGAAAACGATACTGTTATCATCTGTGTAAAGTACAAAAAACTTAAATTTGTAAAAGCGGTGACGTCACACGCATTACGTGTTCAGTCCGGAAGAGCATAGAGTTCCTTTACAAAGTGACATCGCCAACTACTGGCCTGGCATGAATAATACAGCATTTTTAGTTGTTTTTCGCGGATCCATGTAAACGTTCCCTTCGGTATATACAAACTTGTCATGTTCTATTTGGTTACGTTATTTTGGAAAAAAAGCAGCTACGACATTCTGCTGAATCTATCTTTTTTGTGTTTTACTTGGCGTCATACAGGTTTGGAACAACATGGGGGTGAATGAATGGCAGAATTTTCTGTTTTGGATGAACCGTTGCTTTAAAAAGTTAGCATGAAGTAATATCTATCATGTAGATAGTGTAGACTACATCAAATCAAATCTACACATGATTAGTAACATCCTATTATTTATTTAAAGGCAACATTTACTGTTATTATTATTTAAATGGAACGTCCAATCAGTATGAATCCACTTCTCAACAACAAAAAAACACACCTCACACTGTTTTCTGGACATTTCATGCATGTAAATGTAGCATTAGTGAGCTGGACTACACGAGTAACACTGCAGGGTCAGTGTACATGCAGTGTTCATCAGACAGAATGTAAATGAAAATACGGTAGCGCTCTTCTGTGCTCTGGTTGCATCCCTCCCCTCGAATGTTTCCTCTTTTATAATGAATTCTATGTTTGTTTCCTCTGCCGACGTCTTATTTCTTCTGAAAGATCTTATTGTTCTTGCAGTATCAAAGGATGCGAGTTTATGACAGACAGAGAAATTGCTTTTCGCCGTAGTGCATGTCAGCTGCTTTAATATGCTGCTTCTTTTTTTTTTTTAAGTTGTTCCTTGAGCTGTGCTAGTGATTGAGAGCGTTGGTTTCCCATGATGCATCTGTAGAGGATACACATGTTCTGTAGCAATTACAAACAAAATGTTCATGTCCTTCATAGACCGGAAGATTGTATGGAAGCTTATTTCCACCACATTAGAAAAAAAAAATCATGCTTTGACAAATTATAATTATAATATGAAAGTTGAAATTATGAGATTAAAAGATTAACCCTCCTCCCCCCTAAAAAAAAATCATAATTAAGACTTTATCTTAATTTTTCTCATCTCATTATTAATACTAAGTATCTAGTAATTTTGAATTTTATTCCATAATTAGGATTCACCTAAGCTTTTTGTTCTTAATAAAAAATCTTACGTTTATTGTATTTCTTTGTCATAATTATGACCTATTGGCAATTCTTGTCATCATTTTGACTTTAGCTCATTATTATGACTATCTAATAATTTTGTATTTTATGCCATAATTAGGATTTACCAAAGCTTTTTGTTCTTTAAAAAAAAAAAATATATATATATATATATATATTTTTTTTTTTTTTTTTTTATTAGCACACTTTTTATTTTATTTTATCGTTTTTTTTATTGTAGAGAAATATGACCCTGACATTTCTTGACTGTTTTGATGATATCCAGCCATATGTACTAAAGTAAGACCATGGAAATGATATCTGTGTATTCAATTCTAGAGCTTCCAAGAGCATCTGCTGTTATGAATTATGAACTGTGACTTGCTATTCTTGTGTGTGAGCAGTATTTGTGTCGTGTGTAGTATTAGCCTCATGTCAAAGCGTGTGTATTTGACACCTCCTTCTGTTTGACAGCCCACTTCAGCCCTTATCAAACCCATGCTGTGCCACCTTGCCCTACTGATCCAAAGATATCAATCACAACCCATTTTAATCACTTGAATGTGGCTACGTTTTTGATTTGCATCGCCCTGGTGGCTGCTGGTCATTGATGGCTCGTGACAGGTGAATGTATAATGTACTGCAATGGTTGTCCAGACTGTGTGTGTGTGTTTCCAGAAGAAAGCACTTGTTGTCAAGGCTCAATGATGATTGAGAGTGAAGTCGTCTTGCAGGACTCGAGATGACGTGCAAGACCTGACGTTTAATTTGATTTGTTGAATGAAAATCTGCTAATAAAGTTTATCAAACAACCTTTAGTGTCCTGAGTGGTCCGTTTTGATACGATTCATTTAGGTATGAATATGGGGATAAAACTTTCACGAACATGGCCAGAATCATATATAATTGCAATAAAATGGAATAAAAAATGCCTGTTTGAGGACTATTTTCATGATGATTCAGTGCATATTCCGTTCTCATTACTACAATGCAGAACTAACAATATATTTCAATTTGTAGATTTAAGTACAATAATGCAACATTTGTAGAAAATTTGATTGGTGCTGGATAATTTCTTGGTGAGATTGCCGTGCGAATCTGGAAAATGAATTAGAAGATTGAAATTTGAATATGAATTTTTAGGTTTTTTTTTACCACAATTGTTTTTTGTACAAAACTAAACAAAAAAAACTTAAAATCAAACATTAAGAATAGATTACCATGTTGTTGTTCCTGTATGGTTTCATATTCCTGGCAGTCAATAATTTGTAGTACAAAACATATTTTAGCTAGCACAAACTAGCCTATGTTTATGCTTATTCTTAGGTTTTAATGATGAAGTCATGTCACGCAACCTGTCCATGTCTACAACCACCTGATTTGACTAACTTTTTACAAGTGACATGAATTTGTGCCAAAACAACAGATTACCATAAAATACCATATTATTTGCATCATCAATTGTTTTTCCCAGCTGTACACATCCCTGTCAGAATCCCCAATTTTTGGGTCAAGAGCCAAGAGATCGCCCCGTCTTCAAACTCACGCCATTGTTTGAGCATCGTAGATGTTATGCTGCATTCAAGTCCTCCTGAAAATTTCCATATTTATGAGTTGGGAAGTCGGAATTATGACGTCAAGTGCATTGAAATTGCTTAAGAAAATCACAGAAAAATACAAGTTTTTTTAACTCTACTTCTACAAAAGTTTGAATTAAAAAGATGCACATCAGGTGTTTTTTTTCGCTTTTGTTGATGTTTTTATTCAATTTATGAAGGTGTTGTAAACTGCGTCGTTATATTTAGTACATGGAGCTTGGTTATTGCAAATTAAAAAAATTATACATTTCAACAAATAAAGCTATTACTTCTGCCATATTTTCTTACAGACATGCCCCACACTTGGAAACTCAAGGCTCAAAGAAAATTCGAGTTACTCATTCATAACTCAGACATACACTATATTAGCCAAAGTTTTGGGACGTCTGCCTTTACATGCACATGAACTTTAATGACATTCTATTCTTAATCCGTAGGGTTTAATATGGAGTTGGCCCACCCTTTGCAGTTATAACAGCTTCAATTCTTCTGGGAAGGCTTTCCACAAGGTTTAGGAGTGTGTTTATGGGAATTTTTGACCATTCTTCTAGAAGAGCATTTGTGATGTTGGAAGAGAAGGCCTGGCTCTCAGTCTCCGCTCTAATTCATCCCAAAGGTGTTCTATCGGGTTGAGGTCAGGACTCTGTGCAGGCCAGTCAAGTTCCTCAACACTGAACTCCCTCATACATGTCTTCAAGGGCCTTGCTTTGTGCACTGGTGTGCAGTCATGTTGGAACAGGAAAGGGCCATCCCCAAACTGTTCCCACAAAGTTGAGAGCATGAAAATATCCAAAATGTCTTGGTATGCTGAAGCATTAAGAGTTCCTTTCACTGGAACTAAGGGGTCAAGCCCAACCCCTGAAAAAAGAACCCACGCCATAATCCCCCCTCCACCAAACTTTACACTTGGCACAATGCAGTCAGGCAAGTACCGTTCTCCTAGCAACCGCCAAACCCAGACTCATTCATCGGGTTGCCAGACAGAGAAGCGTGATTCGTCACTCCAGAGAACACGTCGTCTCCACTGCTCTAGAGTCCAGTGGCGGCGTGCTTTACACCACTGCATCTGACGCTTAGCATTGCACTTGGTGGTGTAAGGCTTGGATGCAGCTGCTCGGCCATGGAAACCCATTCCATGAAGCTCTCTACGCACTGTCCTTGAGCAAATCTGAAGGCCACATAAAGATTGGAGGTCTGTAGCTATTGACTACAGAAAGTTGGTGACTTCTGTTGTTCCCAATTGCTTCCACTTTGTTTTAATACCACTAACAGTTGACTGTGGAATATTTAGTTTTCACGAATGGACTTATTGCACAGGTGGCATCCGATCACGGTACCACGCTTGAATTCACTGAGCTCCTGAGAGTGACCAATTCTTTCCCAAAGGTTTGTAGAAGCGTCTGTGTGCCTAGGTGCTTGATTTTATACAACTGTGGCCATGGAAGTGATTGGAACACCTGAATTCAATGATTTTGAGGGGTGTCCCAATACTTTTGGCAATATAGTGTATTTTGTAGGCAATCCCAGAAGTTAGCATCACCCTGCATGGTTCCTTTGACAAAAACCCAGTAGAATCTTTCCATTGGCTTTTGGATTATTCCAGGTCATAATGATAATTTTCAAAAATGAAGTTTCCACTTTTGGCTGATAACGTCTTGTACCTTTTTTGTAGGTTTTCAAAAACTTTTTTGCTTCAAATAAATGTGTCTAATGTTATGATTCACCTCGTAACTGGTTGGCTTGGATCATGCCTTATACTAAGACTTTTTTAAAAATCCCTATGGGTTAAATAAATGAAAAACATACTTAAGAAACCAACAACATTGTGGAGACGTTCATGTGCATTAATCTCACAAAAAAAAAATTCTTTCTGACAAGACTTGAATGTACAATTATATGTTTTGAAAGCGCCACAGAGAGAGTGTTTACATTATTTGTGGCGAAACAACATTCAAAACGTCTACGAATATTTGCATATTCAATTTGGATATGAGAAGGTATTACACACTTCACCTCTACACAACACCATCCAAAAAGTACAAAACACATCTGATCTCCCAGCTCTAGGGAAGGCAGTACCTGTCAAGAGCTGTTATTATGAATCCACTACATGAAATCTGCTCATGTTTCAGTGCTATTCTTAAGAGCCTTTAATAATACAGAGCCTGTGCTCCTGATAAATGTCATTGGCTGGGAAAGAAAAAAAAAAGACGAATGGGGTTCCTCCATGTTTAACAGGCTTATTGCATAAAAATGACTGCGGGGGAGAAATAATTCGTTCCCTCAGTGAGATGGAGGGATATTTAGTTCTTCGTTTTGCACACAGTTTCGATATGGTCCATAGATTATGCTGCTATCTGGACCGGCATGGCAATGAAGCCGGGTAATTTTCTCATCTCTCGTCCACAAAGTAAATTCCATTTCCTTTTCCTCCACTCTGTGGCTTCTCCGCGTCTTGATTGATTTATTCTGCGGGGTTGCACCCCGTCGAGACCGACCGTCTCATTCAGCGACTCTTCCCTGGAGACATTACAAAAGACAAACAAACAGCTGTCTTCAGGCTCTCGAACCACTGTTTGGAGACAGCTCATCGTGAGGGTGATAACATCTGCGCCTTGACGCGCGTTTAAAACGCTCCTCCTTTAAATAACTCAGCTGAGATTGGATGGACTCTTTGTCTGCAGAAATCGCACCTGAGCCCCAGACACCAACTTGTCTGTTTTCAGCCCTCGCGATCGAGTTTAAGGTTGCGTCCCCGAAGGCTACTGGAATGTAGGCCTATATGTTTTATGTCGTAAGACACTACACGAGTCCTGGGACATGTCATAATGTTGGGCCATGAAACATTCCCGATTCTGTACATTTAAGCTCTATCTACAGCATTTGTGGCATAATGTCGATTACCACAACAGCAAAAAAAAATGCAGGTAATTTACAATGGAAGTAATATACATTCCAATGCAATACAGAGCATTTAAAATTTAGAAATGTAACTATTTTTTATATTATATTATATTAATTGCTATATAATTTAACTCACACTAATTGTTCTGTTACTATTAGGGGTGTAACAATATATCGTGTCACAATATATCGCAATACAAAAAATGCAACAATATGTATCGTGGATAGTTCACCCAAAATAAAAATTCAAGTTTTCAGAGTTTTAGTGTCAGTGCTATATTAAACTACTATAATGTTGAATATAATGTATAATCATGCAATGGGGGAATGTGTGGGTCCTGATAATGCCAAATGTCTTGGTACCAGTAAAAAGTGGCCTACATTATTTTGAATATATCTAGTCAGTGACAGACATATTCGTCTAAAATAATTCTGTATTAGCTTCAGAATAATTAATATTTTTATTCTGGTGTCATATTGTCCAGTGCATTGGGTTACCAGTAAGTCCACACCTATTAATTTATACACCCAATGTAATATAACATTTTTAGCATTTGAATCAACAGTACATTTTTTGTTTACCTTTTACCATATGTCTTGGAGTATCGCAATAATATTGTATCGTGAGTTCAGTATCGTGATATGTATCGAATCGTGACATGAGGGTATCGTTACACCCCTAAAAACTATGTTATTTGAGCTGTAAAAGCAGTTTAAATATTTTTTTTACAGTCATAGCCGTTTAGGGTTTTAGCCAGTACATCGTCATGGCAATTATGTTGTTAAATTGGATACAAGTTAAAATACTTATTGTTTGTATCGTGTGGCTATAATATTGAAACACATATTTATAGCTTTTATATTGTCCCCATTCACTTAAAGGAGAACTCCGGTCAATTTTAACATTGAGCTAATTTTTTTGTAAATTTTAAGTGCTGTCAGTACAGAGAACAACGACAAAAATCGGTGTTGCCTACACCGTGTTATAATCTTTTTTAAATTTGCACCCTTTTGACTTCAATGGGGCAAGTTTTAAACCTGTTTTTAGCCTCTTAACATCCTTGATATGTCATTACAAGTGCACAGCCATGTGAGTGGTGTTATTAAGAGTGAACACGGTCAATCTGACTCCAGTAGATGTGAAAGATATTAATACAAATTATGTTAATTCAGCCAGCTCACATACCTGTATTTTTTCCTGTTTTCAGTCAAAGTCCACAGTAGTCGATTGTCGAATTCGCGCGCGCAACCAGGCTGTATGAGATCCCATTCTCCCAACTCGAGAATCGACTACTTTGGACTTCGACCGAAAACAGGAAGAAAATACAGGTATGTGAGCTGGCTGAATTAACATCATTTTTATTAATATCTTTCACATCTACTGCAGTCAGATTGACCGTGTTCACTCTTAATAACACCACTCACATGGCTGTGCACTTGTAATGACATATCAAGGATGTTAAGAGGCTAAAAGCAGGTTTAAAAAGGGTGCAAATTTTAAAAAGAAGATAACACGGTGTAGGCAACACCGATTTTTGTCGTCGTTCTCTGTACTGACAGCACTCCAAATTTACAAAAAAATGAGCTCAATGTTAAAATTGACCAGAGTTCTCCTTTAAGTGTGTTTCTGATTTTTGCAAATTTGATTCTGCACTACACGCACACAGGTTTCAATGTTTTGTGGGGATCTTTTATAGACATAATGATTTTTACACTCTACAACTGTCAATGTTTGGAATAACGACGTTAGGTAACGACGTTATTTTTTCAGTAACGGGGTAATCTAACTAACTACTTTTCCTGTCATTACAACGCCGTCACAATGCAGAATGCACACAGATATGAAGTGGTTAGATTTGAACACATTTACAATTCAGAACACCCCCCTCCCACACACACACACACACACTCAATTTAAAAGACACCTTTTTTAACCGTTAACCATACAGTCTGAACCAAACAATTTTGCAATAAAGGGAGTGTATTTATGACACAATGGGATGAAAGGAAACACCCACAATTATCTTATTAAAAAAACCAGTCTCATTTTCAATAAAAGGATAAAGATTATGTGTTAAAATGCATAAATGCAGCCTTTATAGTCTTGAAAGATCAATTGAGCACAAACAAACTCAAAGTCAATGGAGACAAAGCACTAAAGGAATGCCATATGGAATACAGAGAGACTCGATAAAGACTTTGAATATTATTCAGTGGCCACATAAATGTCTCAGAGGGCCTAACTTTTAAAAGATCTTATTTAGGATTATTAGAGCTGAACGCAATAAATATGCAAATTGTTGTTTCCAGGTGTTATTGATCACCAGTCCTTTGTGTGTTTAGAGAGGTCATGAAGTAGGGGAGAGAAAGAGAAGGACTGGAGGATGTAATGTACACCTACTTATCATACCATACACCATTAAACCCCTTCACACTTTCTGTCATCATGAGCGATTCATTGAGACAACACTGCAAACTGACTCGAATTCACAGTTTAATTGAGCACACAGTAATAACAGTAAAACTATATTCAGTTGCCACATGAAACGCAATGGAGACCATACAGAGCTAATGATCTAAAACCAGGACAATATCATAAGGGACATTTAGAGAGCACTGCTTAATGTCCCATGAGCCTTCATTGTTTTTTATTATTTCAACAAAATCACAATTTTTCTAGACCACTACTTCATGGTGTAACAAATCAAACATCGCTTTTGGTTGCTGCAGAACGTTTTTCTATTAGATGTCTGCTCAATTGCTGTGTGGCTATGATGTGTTTTTTGCACGTAATTATGCAGTTGCTAGAGTCTTCTGAGGGGTTGTCAGGGTGTTCTGGGTCGTTACAGGCTGTTGCTAAGGGATTTCAGTGTTTTTTATGCAGTTGCTAGGGTGTTCTGTTGGTTGCCATGGTGTTGCTAAGGTGTTTTGACTGGTTTTAGCACATTGCTAATGTATGCAGTTTATAGGGTGTTCTGTTGCTTGCAAGGGTGTTGCTAAGGTGTTTTGCGTGGTTGATAGCACATTGCTAATGTATGCAGTTGCTTGGGTGTTATGTTGCTTGCAAGGGTGTTGCTAAGGTGTTTTGAGTACTTTTTAAGCACATTACCAATGTATTCAGTTGCTTGGGTGTTCTGTTGGTTGCCAGGGTGTTGCTGAGGTGTTTTGAGGGATTTTTTAGCACATTGCTCATGTATGCAGTTTCTAGGGTGTTCTGTTGGTTGCCAGGGTGTTGCTACAGTGTTTTCAGGGGTTCTTAGTACATTGTTATGGAGTTGCTATGTTCTGCTGGTTGCCAGGGTGTTGAAAGCTAATGTGGTTTGAATGTTTTTTTTATCACATTGTTAATGTATGCAGTTTCTAGGAAGTTCTGCTGGTTGCCAGGGTGTTGCTACAGTGTTTTCAGTGGTTCTTAGCACATTGTTATGCAATTGCTATGTTCTCCTCATTGCCAAGGTGTTGTAACCTAATGTGTTTTAAATGTTTTTATCACATTGCTGTGTGACAAAATTAAAATAACCCTATGAGTATTGAGCAATAGTTATAGCTTGCCTTGATGATTGCTTTAGCAAACACCACTAATTAACCACTCTATGAGTGTAAAACCAGCAAATATAAATAATTATTTTAAAAACAAACAGACTTTTAAAGCAGAAAAGGTGAATGAAAATCAAACAGCTGTCTTTCTGAGCGTTAAATGCATTCTCTGTCCAATTCAAGTGGAGAGCGAAAACTGGACATTGTTTTTCATGAAAGCTATTGCATCTCTATTGGGGCTTACAGGCTGTTCCCGCAGCCCGTTCTCATCCCAAGGCGTAATATAATGACGCTTTTGCCAAAGCGTCTATATCGAACGCGCATGGCACCCTTTAGCGTCAATATGAGACGCCGATATATATGGGTCAGAAGGCGCCTCCTAGCGGTCTAACCCTAACCCTACACCATACCTAAACCTACCCATCTCTCTGCGTGTTATATTGACGCTAAAGGGTTCCATGGGCGTTGGATTTAGACGCTTTGTCAAAGTGTCAGAATATGACGCCTTGGGATGAGGATGCGTTGGTTCCCGAGACATTTTGATTGTTTTTCGAAGCGCGTTTCTATGCAGTTGTTCAAGTGTTCTGGTGGTTGCCAGGGTGTTGCTAAGGTTTTTTGAGTGATTTTTAGCAGACTGCTTTGCAGCTGCTAAGCTGTTCTGCTTGTTGTCAGTGTGTTGCTATGGTGTTCTGTGTGTTTTTTAGCATATTCTTATGCAGTTGTTAGGATGTTCTGCTGGTTACGTGCCGTTGCTAAGGTATTTTAACTTTTCTTTAGCACATTTATATGCAGTTGCTAGGGTGTTCTGGCGATTACAAGGGAGGTGCTGTGTAGTTGCTAAGGTGTCCTGAGTCATTTAAAAAAATATTGCTAGGGGGTTCTGAGTAGTGTTTTGGGGATTATTTTGGTTGCCATGGTGTTGCTACGGTGTTCTGAGTGGTTTTAGGTTGTCAGTCCAAATCCGATTATTTGGGTTTCCGATTGGAGTCTGATCTAAATTTATTGACGTCCACACTGTGTATCGCAACTGTTCAGAACCGATTTGTGTGTCCATGCAGCTCTTTCGTTTTCTGGAATATCTGCATTGGTTTCTATGGCAATGACGTTGCATTGGTAGGAATACGCCAAATACAACAACAACCGCAACATGGAGGATATTTAAATTTTACATCATGGAAAATATGTAGTCGCCTCGCTGGACTATGCGTCTTCTGAGGCAGTGGCAGAACCGTAGGAGGCTGGTATGCATGGCTTTATTACGTCCTGTCGTCTCCGTCGGTTAACAAACATGTTTACGTTATATTGTCATTTTCTGCTCGTCCGGCACTTTGGAACAACACAGCCTTGCTTCTGCAGCGACTTTCCTATAACAAATTCTGACGTTTATGCTTTACGTGGCATGAGAAAGTCACATAAACCATGCAAAACCCGATCAGAGCGGTCAGACCGAAACAGATTTCCAGAAATGTGATTTGAATAGGATTTCAAATCACATAGCCGTCCTTCGGATGAGACGTTAAATCGAGGTCCTGACTGTCTGTGGTCACAAAAAATCCCAGGATGTCTTTCGAAAGAGTAGGGGTGTAACCCCGGCATCCTGGCCAAATCTGCCCATTTGCCTCTGTCCATCATGGCCTCCTAATCATCCCCATATATATATACTGATTGGCTTCATCACTGTCTCCTCTCCACCAGTAAGCTGGTGTGTGGTGAGCGTTCTGGAGCAATATGGCTGCTGTCACATCATCCAGGTGGATGATGGTAGACATTGGTGGTGGAGGAGATTCCCCCCTTCTATGTAAAGTGCTTTGAGTGCAGAGAAAAGCACTGTATAAAATATAATGAATTATTATTATATGGATGTAGCGTGAAACGAATAAAAAAAAATCGCATTTCATTTGATTTTTTGCTTTTGCCGTTCACTCTTTCGGAATTGGACTGACAGTCTGAACGTAGCCATAGATCCGGGGTACGAAACATCTGGTACATCCGATACTATATTGCTGTCGAGGTAGTATGTTCTGCTGGTTGCTAGGGTGTTGCTAAGGTATTTTTAAATGTTTTTTTTTAACAAATTGCTATACAGTTACAGGGTTCTTATTGGTTGCCAGAACGTTGCTAGTTTGTTTGAGTGTTGGTGTTTTTTTTTGTTTTTGTTTTTTGCTGACCAGTTGCCAGGATGTTCTAGGTTGTCAAGGTGTTGAAAAAGTGTTTTATGTGTTTTTATCGCATTGTTGTACAATTCCTAGTATGTTCTATTAGTTGCCAGGGTGTTGCTTAGGTATTTTGAGTGGTTTTTAACAAATTGCTATGCAGTTACTAAAGGGTTCATATTGGTTGGCGCATAATGTTGCCAACTGCTATGCAGTTGCTATGATTTTCCTTCGGTTGCCAGGGTGTTGCTAAGGTATTTTGAATGGTTCGTGACACATTGGTATGCAGTTGCTAGAATATTATGCTGGTTGCCAAGGTGTTGTAACCAAAAGTGTTTTGAATGGTTTTTATCACATTGCTGTGTGTTTTAACACATTACTATAATGTTGTGTGTGGTTGCTAGAACTTTTTGAATGCAGGTTAGTGTGTTACAATATGTGGTTGCTAGTGCTATGTTTAGTTGCTAAGGTGTTCTGAATAGTGTGCTGCTATGTAGTTGGTTCGAGATTCTGGTCATTGCAGGTGGTTGCTTACTGGCTCAGGTCACAACCTTAGGTGAAAAGTTACTGAATAAAATTGAAATAACCGTAGGAATAAGCGTTATGTATATATTAGCTATAGCTTGACTTGATTGCTTTAACAAACACCACTAATTAACTGCACTATGGGTGCATAAACAGCAAATACAAATCATTATTTTAAAAATAAACAGACTTTTAAAGCAGAACATGTGAAGGAAAGTCTTTCTGAGCGTGAAAGACCGGCGACAATTAGCCCTTTTCCATTCTTGCTTTTTAATTTGAAAAAGACAAAGTTTGAAAGCTGTGTACTTTTTCTCTGTCCAATTCAAGCAGAGCGAAAGCTGGACTTTGTTTTCCCTGAAAGTTATTGCATCCCTAATGGTGCTTAAAGTAATTACACTTTGTAATGTTTCTCTTTTCTTTCCTTCAGCGGGGCCTATCTGTGTGTGCCGCAGCTCTTTGCTAAATGATGCCATTAACCACATTGCATTTGTTGCCTCTCTGGCTACCCAAATGAGTTTCAGTTCACTGAGAGTTTAATTGACTGAAAACAAGGTTTACTTAAAATTACAGTGGTTAGACCAACTTCCTCGACAATGTAAAGAATGTGTTTTGAGTCACACACTTAGTTTCGGAATAACATAGCGTCTGTTTTGTTAGTCAGCACATTTTAGCTACAACATATTTCATACTGTTTATTTATCTGCCCAAAGCTTTTTACAAGGCTAAGCTAATGCTAATCTAACATAAATCTTCTTTTGGAGGGTGCTTACAAGCATGAAAAGCACAATCTGCTTTTTGTACAATCTGCTTATACTTATTTACACCTTCATGCTTATTTTTTTCTAAAAATCTAACATTTTCGTACGATTCACATTAGGTCATGTGAAATCACAACCTTGTAAAACAGTTCATGTGAGACTGGATTTTTCCATATCTGCTTTTGACATCATAGCTAAAGATAGTCATTAGTGAAGTGTCTGGGACTTTTGGTGACATCAGGTTTGCATTTAGTTTGGTAGTTTTTAGCATATTGGTGCATGTAAACAGGATTACTAAGGTGAATGGAAAAGCTAATGGATAACTTTCTCCAGATATTTTAGACCTACTTACTTGTTGGGAGTTGGGAGATATTGTTTTGTTGGTGTATTATTATTTACAGACAAAAAAAATAGTCTCACAATGTTCGGGGAACACGTTCAGGTGCCTTTCTGGAGCACTTTGCGTTACTTATTTTTCATGTACTTTTACTTTGCACTAAAAGTACAAACTTTGCTGGTAAAGGAAGTGGGCTACATAGCTTTGATTAACGCAGTACACCAGTATTAAAACATATTATATCATAAAATTGACCATAGTATTTCTTTGAATAAGTTCTTAGCTACCATTTAAAAAAAAAACAAGTTCTATATAGTATGAATGTGTGTAGTAATCAGTAAATAGTACATTTACTTCAATGCCATGGACACAACTCTACTCTCAAGGCCTTATGGGATACTGTTTCATAAATACTCTGAATTCAGATCTTTTTGGCCAACTATAGGGACATACTTGGATACAGCCATACTGTTTGTGTTTGCATGAAAGCATTAGCATCTAGCTGAAAATCTGACAAGGCCGCTCTATTGCACTATTGAACGATGGAAATGCTGACTTTCTGAATGAAGTGTAATGCAGCACAATATCTAAACATACGTTTATTTAATTGTAGTGGCAATTCACTGACGTTTTCTCACAATGATTTTAGTCATTGTAAAATGTTGTAGTCTACACTTGGCGGATGTTTTCATGATGCTAATGATTTAGAACGCCTGTGAATTTCACAGGTGTCATGTGTGCATACTGTAACATCCCAACTGAAAATGAATGAACAATCACCAAAGAGTTGATTTTAATATGATTATTGTTTTCCCCTAGGGGTGTCCAAACTCGAGGTCCAACTCGAGGTAGAGTTGGTAGAGTTAGAGTTACTCGAGGTAGAGTTTATCTCCAACTTGCCTCAACACACCTGCCTGAAAGTTGCTAGAATGCCTAGTAAGAGCTTGATTAACTGTTCGGGTTTGTTTAATTGGGGTTGGAGCTAAACGCTTCAGGACAGTGACCCTCCAGGACCAGGACAGGACACTCCTGCCCTATACAGTAATGAGATGAAATGTAAGACAAATTAAGATGTATGCATAAAGACTTTTGGTTTTGGTGGAATGGACTTTCAGTGAATAGACAGAAATCTCTCCGATTGTTCTCTTTTTTTTATGAACTACCCCAATGTACTTCAAAGAAGTCTACATTTTTCCTTAAAGTCTTCTGTAAAGTCTCTGAAGTGTCTTCAACAATGTCCTTGTCCTCTGATTTGCTCAGACACCAAAGTCTGAAGAATTTGAACATATCTGAACTATGCTATCCCTGAATTCCCTAGCTGTAGGTTATACTTTTACTTGCATCATTGATACATCTCAGTCATATTTATTTATCGTAAGGAATTTTAGGCAACGTCAGATTTCACCTTAAACTCATAAACAAGGTATTTTCTTTCTGATTTGATCAAGTCCTCTTATTTTTCAACCTCTCACTTCTGCAAAGAGTACCGTCTGAGCAATCTGGCAGATCAAAGCTATATATTACAATTTAGCTTTAAATAATAGCTTTTCCTCCCCCTTTCACCAAAATCTGTGCTGTTTACAACACTGTATCCTCCACTTACACCCTTGTTTTCTCCTCTCTGGTCTGTTTGTTGATTATTGGGGAGTTCGAGCCATAGCATTGGTGAAAGAGTTGTGGGCTGACAAACAGAAACAAATGTTGTTATCCGATAGGGTTAAACTGACATGTCTCTAGGAGACAGTTTACCTGAGTGCCTGGGTTGGTGGAAAGAGCGATGGATTGGCACACAAAATTCAGCTCTATTGCATTCTTTCCATTCTACAATGAGCCTGCATGGTTTGTCTTTACAAAAATGAAAACAAGAAGGGAAAGAAAGTAAATCTCACAAAACCTGTCAAGAACATATTTTATCATGAAATTTAAGGTTAAAATTTTGGTAAAATGTGACTTGAATAGATTTTCATTCAAATGAGATTCACTTTTAAACTATATATATATCCCTGAATGCAGCACTTTTATCCTATAAGCCTTCCGGAGCTTGGTCCTATAGCTCCCCCAAATGGCTTTGTATCTTTCTCAGTTTCCCTGTATTCATTTATCTCTCTCCCTCCTATTCAGTCACTCTCTAACAATCACTGTTATATGTCTGGAGATGTTCCACACAGCAGATCCATTAAAACAAGCAAACAGTCATTCTGGTATCCAAATACGGTTCAGGCCGAGGGTGCGAGGTGTCAGTTGAGCTTGTGAAAAGGAACAAAGCTGTTGGCTTTTCCCCTCCGGGAAATCTTTGAAAACATTCATTTTTACCATCCAGGCTCAAACCACCACTGAGATATGGATCCAAATGGCCTCTGTCAGCCTAACTGGTTATTCTGGCATCATAATGGTTGCGGAAGCATGTAATCCATTAAAAAAAAAGGACTAGCACAATTGCATTTAGGAGCTTGTGGAATAAATTAATCATGGCTAACTGAGCATTCATACAAAGTACATTTATACAAAGCCATCGGTCACTGAAAACGTGATGCTGCATCTACATCAGTGCAGCTTAGACTAGAAATAACCTCAATGCACATTTAAAGTCCTGAAAATGTTGATTCAATATGCTTAAGGTGACAGATGTTGTTTTGTTACATAATAAATATATATCTTTTCACAATGTTGCAAAAATGTTGTTTTGACGTTGTTAGCAGATCTCTTTGCTATGTCGACGTTGGATATAATGTACGTTAATTACTGTAATGTAATGTAATTTAACGTACAAGGAGATCTACAACGTAATACAAAAGGTTGTATTATGGTCATAAACATGGATTCTGTATAAGAAATAAAAGCATTTTCACGACTCTGGAGAAGAAAAAAAGGTGTAGGAATTAATTTTGCACAATCTAAACAGTTTGTCTTCAGAAAATGCTAGTACAATGATTTCACAAATAAGAAGTAACACATTTAATGAGAAATGAAAGGACATCAAAGGACAAACCCTTTTTTTTTTTTGACAAACCCCAAAAAAGTATTTTCTTGCCAAACGTACCCTAAAAATAGTTGTTGTACCCTAAAACTTGAAGAAAAAAAATAGATTTTATAAAATTAAGATGTATTTGCAACTATAAATGTTTTTTTCTAAGTGGCAGTTTGGTACTATGGAAGCTTATTTCCACCACTAAATAAAAAATGTAAAAGGCATTTGAAAAAGGCTTTTTATCTCACAATCCTGACTTTTTTTTTCAGAATTGCGTTATGTAAATATGTAAATTGTGAGTTATAAAGTCAGAATTGTGAGATATAAACTTGCAATTCTGAGAAAAGTTTTTTTTTTTTTTTTGGAAAAAAAAACTGGACTTGCAATCGAGAGTTTATGTCTCACAATTCTGAGAAAAGAAGTAAGATATAAACTTCCAATTTGCGAGAAAAAAAGTCAGAATTGTGAGAGAAAAATCTGAATTGGGCGATATATAAAATTGAGAGAAAACTAAGAATTGCGAGTTTATATCTCACAATTCTGTGGGGCAAAAAGAAAAACGAGATTTAAACTCGGAATTGTGAGAAAAAAAGTTTAAATTACCTTTTAATTTTTTTTATTCCATGACGGAAACAAGCTTCCACACTGATACTTTTTTTTTTCTTTTTTTTTCAATCCAGTTAACTGCACATCCTGTTTTAGTTTATACTTTATATGATTAATATTACTATTATTTTGTTAGGTGTGGTTTCCAGAAGTTTTTCTAAAAAAATTTAATGTTGTACTGCAAAAAAAAAAAAAAAAAAAAAAAACACAAATAACTGCCAAATACTGCAAAAATCTGTCATTTTGTTCTTGCTTTTGTTATATTTATGCTTTGCTACAGAAAGGTAAAATTCCTTTTGGATGTGGTTTTGGAACATCTCAGAGTCTCTGCATTTGTCATTTAAGACAGTTTGGTGGTATATGTTACAGCCAGCTGGTATATTGAATAGACTGACATTTGCAGCTAAACTGACCTCTTCTCTTTATAGCCCATTTCTCCTTAATGTATTCCATACATCCAAGCCGGAGCAGCTCTCCAGTCGAGCTAAAGAAGAGCTGTAATGACCACATTGATCATGACGGCCTCCGCTGGGACGCGCTCTCTTCAAGGCTGACCGAACGGACCTTGTGCGCTCTCTCACCCAATCAAAAATCCATCTTCGCCATCCCCCCAGCCCCCCAGCCAATCAAAAGCTCATCTACTTTACCTCCTCACGGATGGGATACAATCAAGAACGCGTCTCGCCTTGGCCTTTCAGGTGGACATGCCTTTTCCACCCTCTCTGCCTTTACTTAAGCAGTGGTGAATGCTTGCTTTCACAGAGGTAAACCAATGAAGCGCAACCAACATTAGCCACCTGGCAACAGAAAAAAGACCTTCTTTCAAACTCAAATAGAAAATCTCATCGAAAAGTTGGTCCTAATCTCATTGGTCCAACTCAAAAGTTGTGTGAGAAACAGCCAAGCGTACTGTTGAACAGTTCAGTTTGTATTAGCATACAACAGTAGTTGAAACAAGACGGATGCATCTGACAATATTTGAGAATTTTGAGATAACCATGTTGGCTGAATAACAGAAGTGTTAGCTCTGCCTTCAATCATTTCCAGTCACTATAATTAAATTATTTTATAAGAAAGGTTCTGTGGGGAATAAAAGTTTTATCCATATTTGCATCTCTGGTATATTTAATTGATTTTATTGGATTTATTTGTCAAAACCACCTAATCCATTGGCCCAACGACAGTTGCGCGTCTTTTCAGTGTTAAAGTAGTTTAATTCCAATTTACTTTTATCTGACTCTATTTTGTCCCGACCTCGAATTTAGGTTGGAATGCTAATTGGTTATTTGTCAAGATACTTTATCTGATTATTCAATTTAACTCTTTACTTTATATTTTACTCATTCATTAGGAATCTATGTCGCACAGAAAGCCTTGCGCTGGCCGTTTAACTCGTTTACCAGATGTGGGCCGGATCTGGGCCGACACTATTTTTATTTGTTTATTTATCTAACAGGGATCATACAGTCAAACATAGTTACAATGCAAAGCATGTAACTGATGCACAGCATATAGAGTTTATAGCAAATACTATGCTGCAGTCTGGGTTTAGTTTGGTCATGCCATGGTTTGCCACGTACACTTAGCTAGAGTAACATCACATTAAACATAGGTAAGGCTAACCCTATTTAGGTTGGCCGATAACTAAAATTCCCTTTTTAGTCTTTACAGTCTATGTACACTTGAAAAAGTGCCGAGTGTTAGCCAGAGCTCTAAAATCGCAGTTGGTGTGCCCTTTGCTCCACGCAAAACTGGACTTTATTCCGTTAATAACCTGACACAGATTTGCGGTAACACTTAATCTACTTGAGAAGCAGAGCAAATTTCAGATTTCAGAGCAAAGGTCCTTGCACATTGAGTCACATTTCATTATTTGTCATTCGGTGGCTCTGAATTGTCAAAGCACCTTTTTATGACGGAAGAAAGTTGAGGCAGTTGTAAACTTGATTGTCAAACCATATGGTCATATTTATTTTTTAATGTGTGAAAATTTCAGACAAGAATTTGGACCTTAATTCAGAATAAAATCAAATGTAACAATTGATTATTAGTCAGGTAAATGAATCATGCCAAATTACATAACTAATTCAAGTCAATTACAATAACATCAAATGCTCTGAAATAATGATTAAAAGATGCATACCTGACATTAGAAAAATAGTCTGAAAGACACTCAGCATACTCAGCATTAGCCTTAAGTCTCCTGCAACATCTTTCAGACCAACACTTTCAAATGGAAATATTAGCTAACAATGGGAAATTGGATTCCTTAAGTCTCCAGACCTGGGCAGTTTTACTTGGGACAGAAGGTCATTTGCATTAGGACCGCCCCAGGTCCACAAATATCTCTAAACTCTTACAACTTTTATTACCTTTTGGTTTACTTCTGTGGGAATGCGACCTTTGTACCAATAAACTGTGAACTCAAATCTGATTGGTTGATTGGAATGTTGTTCCAGGATCAATAAAGATACACGTTGCACTGGGTGAAATCACATTCACAATTTTTTCTCTGGAAAACCCACACTGTAAATGATATGCTGTTAAATCGCAGCTGTAGTTGCCAAAAATTCACCCTAAAAAGTACAGTGACAATATTTCAGGGATGGCATTACAGAATGGCATATTGGTGCCTGCATATTTTACAACTTATAACTGTATGAAGAGTTCAGCTGCAAAAGCCTCTAGTGCCATTTGAAATTTTCTTCTAGAATGATGATTTTTATCAAGCGTGTATATTTAAGGTCAGTAATTTAACTTAAATGACAATTAATAGGTAATCTTCATTGCCATTTAAGTGAAATTACTGAACTTAAATATACACGCTTGATAAAAATCATCATTCTAGAAGAAAATTTCAAATGGCACTTAGAGGCTTTTGCATCTGAACTCTTCGTACATTGATTCTATGAAATTATTAAGTGAGTCTTCACAAGTGATCTTTCAGAAATCATTCTTCTAATATGCTGATTTGGTATTATTGGTAAATTATTAATAATGGTTCTTATTATTATCAAAGTTGAAAACCATTTTTGCTGCTTAATATTTTTGTGGAAACCATGATGTATTTTTTTCATGATTCTTTGACGGATAGAAAGTTTAAAAGAATAAGATTTCTGATTTGAAATAGAAATCTTTTGTACTATTATACATGTCTTTACTATCACTGTTGAGAAATGGAATGTACCTTTGTTGAATAAAAGTTTATAATCTTTGAATTTATCGACTTCACGACTGCTTCGGTAGCCATTGTTTGTTTATGCTCTTGTTTCCGTAAGTCAGTCGCTAGTTCTCGATGGAATGTCGTTAAAGATTGGTCGGGAAGCAAGTCTGTAGTCTGATATGTTTCTTGTCCAAGACAAAAAATGTTAGGATCAAAATCGCACGATCTGACAGAGTGTCTATCGTAACAGAACAAAACATTGTGTACCCTGAACCCGACATGAGACTTCTTCAAGAACATAAAAAAAATCTTAATTATCCCAATCTTTTGTGTTTGTCAGGATAAGACATCTTGAACACTAGATTATCTATTCTGTCAAAGAACACGATATAAACCACTACACTGATACTTTCAATCTAGTGTCCTTCATTTCCAAAGGGAGCTATTGAGCCGAGCCCAGCATTCCTCTGGCCAACTGTCAGCTCGTCTGATAAGACTACAAAAGAGTCAGTCACCGGCGGGCATTGTGCAACCCAACCACAACAAAAGAGGACACGGAGAGTTCTCACTGCCTTTTCATCTAAAAAGATCCCAGTGAGTGAAAAGATCCCAGCTTTACTTCAAGGCCTTAAACCGCGGTACGGGTGTCAGGGACGCCGGCCCTTTGTGTTCACGCCACATGGGTCGTGTCCAAACAAATCGGCCAACAAACCACATGACTGGCGCATCAATCAGAGGGTGAGTGATGTGAGAGCAGTATTTTCTTTTTTCGTTTAAGGTAGTGACAGATGCGCTGGTAGGTTACATAGGTAATGAGAACCATTTGTTCAGCTCCACTGCAGGGGAAAGGATTCATCCAGATTTATTTTTAGGAACAGAAATGGTTCAAACAGGCCCTTAGGTCTCTTTTGACTGTCTTCTATTCCATCTGTATGTCTCCTGTTTGCTCTCACTTGCCTCTTGAGTGTTAGTGTCTTTCTTTCTGTCTATAGTACCTGCGGCATTCTCAGCAAACCATGTCATTTGTGCTTGAAAATTGTACTGTTTCATCTGAAAAGGTTACTGCCGAACTCAAGAAATATATTTCCTTGAAAATACCAGGGTTGTGACCGCAATATATATTAGTATATTCCTCCTCAATATTCAGATTAGGGGCCAACTATTATTTATTTTTTTCATTGACCAATTCCTAAACTATATTATCCCCAATCCTGATTTTCCATTATTTCATACCTGTTACATTAAGTTTTAATATGCACTGCAACTCAAAATGCTAGAAATCATACAGTTATTTATAATGCACGGTCAACCCGATCTCACTGCAATGCGTACGTATTTTACGAGGTGGCTAATTCGTACGAATTCATATGATTTTTGCTAAATCTTACATATTTTACCAGTTGTCCAATTCGTATGAATTCGTACAAATGACCTAGCCCTGACCCCACCCCTAAACCTACCCATCACTGGGGTTTAGACAGATCGTACGAATTAGTCACCTCATACTCAGTCGTACCAATTGGTTGTGAGATAGCGTTGGCACGGTTACTTCCTAGTTTTCGATAAGCCAGCTGGAGGATTTCCAGTGAACTGTCAACAGTCGAGCTTCCTTCAAGATCTGCCATGACATCATGCCAGACAAGACAATGCCAAATCCAGACAAACTCTAAAGCCCGGGACACACTAATCCGACATCTCCTCTCATTGGCTACGTCTCAGGAGAAAAGCAGCGCTTGAACACACCAAAAGGACTAAAGGAAACTGTCAACACATGCGTTCTGCGCCTGCGTGTAAGTAAATATCTGTCCACATCAGCAGGTATCAATAGTCTATTGTATTTTGGCTACACACACAGGTATAATGAGATGATTAGGTTGTCTCTTCTTATATTTATGATCCATTTCTTTTGTTTTTGGGGCGGCAGTGGGTCAGTGGTTCATGTAGGTTGTCTGCAAACCGAAACAATTGACGGTGGTTCAATCCCCGGTTCCACCTGACCAAGTGTCGAGGTGTCCATGAGCAAGACACCAAACCCCGGCTGCTCCCGACGAGCTGGATGGCGCCTTGTATGGCAGACACCACCGTCGGTGTATGAATGAGTGTGTGAATGGGTGAATGTGAGGCAAATGTAAAGCGCTTTGGTGGCCATTGGGTCTGTGAAAGCGCTTTATAAATGCAGTCCATTTACCATTTTGGTAATTGTAGGGGAACGCGTGAAAACTGATGGTCGAATTGGATTTCGTTGAGGAGGAACACTGAGGGATGCAAGGGAAAAGCAATGCCCATGCACTGGGATCTACCCAGACAGCAACACAGTGTCGGCCCAGATACGGGCCACATCTGGTACATGGAGATTCTACCTGTACCAGATGTGGGCCGAATCTGGGCCGACACTATATTGCTGTCTGGGTAAACAAAGGCTGGTTGGTGACTTGGAAGAAACTAAATATAAGAGATGCTTTATGTGGTCAGAGCATAATTCCCATGTGTTGTGTTATTTCCCTTGTGAAGCTCACTGTCAGTGAGTCTTGGTGTAAAATGACAGATCTGCTCTGATACGGTGATCATCGGGATTCCTCAAACCATCAGAAGCAGTGTTGTATAAAGTGTCAACTCATACTTACAGCTGATGTTGTTGATGGCAGTTTAGCTACAGTATTAGGGTATGTTAGAGATGAAGAGATTGTTAATCCAAAATTGAAAAATTGCCTTCCCACCACTCATGTTGTTACAAATCTCTATGTATTTCTTCTTTCCGGTAACATTTCTATGCATATAATGAATTATAGCCCCATTTATACTTATTTATAAGCAAGTATTACTATTATATAAATATATTTTTAAAGACTCCTTAAGACCTATACTACATTATAAGAACAGTTATAGTTATATTTATGTTTTTTTTTTATAATTACTTAAAAGTCATTACATGTACATCACACTTGATTTATAAATGGTCACACATAGAATAGTTCCAGAGAGACTTTAATTGCTAATTTTTGCATTAGAGGTCATGAATGGTAAAAATCCTCAGCCATACGCATGGTATAGCAGTTTGAAATTGTTCTTTAAAAAAAATTGTTGCAGGGTTTTGCTAGTATATAACAAAAAAAGATAAAAATTTTCAACAGTTTGTATGAATTTTTTTATTATTTCTTTTTATTATAGAAATGATTGTTCATTAGTTACCTTTACAAGTAAACAATCTTCATGATTTGTTTACATTTGCTTTAGGAAAAATGCATCTTATGTTTTCACTTTACTTAAAGCTATTAATTATGCATTTATAGAGGTTAGTAACTGTTTTATCACTCACAATAAGTATTTATGAAAACACAACATGGCTATTAATAACAATATGTTCACGTATTTGACAGAAATAAATTTGAATTACTAAATAAACATTGTAACTATAATATAATAACATAATAGCAGTGCAGGCTGCATCTTTATAAATACATTCATGGAACAATACGACTGACTAATTAATACTTATACATCAATGTATAATGCATTATGAGCATGTGCATTGAAAAGGCAAATGTATGACATAAGTAACTCTGGATTTATGCTTACTTATAAATAAATATAAATGGAGCTATAATTCAGTGTTACCCTTCTTCTAATCTTTGTTTTAATCTTGGTTAATGTTATTTTTCAAATATACTTTTGTTCAATGTTTCTGGGTACTTTTCACCTACTGCTTTATGAATACTGCAAATTCAGACATACATCTCTCTTCACATCCCTATAAAGTAGAGAAGTATGCTATTTTAGATGCAGTCTATTCACTTTGCTGTGTAGTGAGTTTTAGAAGGTTATTTTGTCATCCAGCACTGGAGTTACTTGCTGATGTTTGGAATGTTCATTTAGATACAATTAATGAAATATTACATGCACAACCTCAGTTCCCAGAATGTTGTGATATACTCAATATATTATGTAATTAACAGGTTTAAATGCTGATAATATTTATCCATATAAATGTATGAGAAAACAATGTGGTAGACTAAATTAAAATCATGATTTTTGAATCATTGCTTTGAAATTTAAGAGAAATATCCAACTCGTGAATTAAAAGGGAGCTAAATTTCTGAACTTTACCCATCGCCGTTATGTGCTCTCCTTTAGCACCTTACAAAAAAAAACAAAAAAAAAACAAAGAACACCATCATAACTGTGAGATTAATTTTTTTTCACAATGTACACCTTATTTTCCCTCTCCTCTCTTTCATTAACTGCCCTGCACAATCAATAGGCTCTGAACACAATTTCCACCTTTCTTATTTTTGAAGTACTTGCACGCCACACAAAAGATTCACCATATCTGTAAGGCACATTCTGACTATTGAGGCCCGAACACATGTGCAGAGTCACACATACACGCGGTAATGAGTGAGAGGAAGCTGAAAGGGCCCTATTCAGATGTCGGGCGCCTGCGGGGAGCTGATCTCATTCTGCGGGGTGTCACGGGGCAGGACCGCTAAGATTACTGCATAATAAATGGAGCCAGAGCAAAGGCAGCTGTTAATTACCAGCGTGTCTGTTCAATGGGTTTCTCTTGTCCCCCATCATGTCCCTTTTTGTGTCTTTAACCCCTCACCTCCATTTCCTTTCTCCTCCTCCTCCTCCATCTTCTAAAGGTTCAGCTATGGAAAAAAAGATGCAGAGTCAGGCAGACTCAGATACTTTCTTATGGTGGGACTTTGTAAGTTTTGTCTTGCTTGATGTTTTAGAATGATCAGTAAACTGAAGATCAGGTTATTCAACCCAAAATATGTTCCAGATCTGGGAAACTCCTTCTTACGTGTTTAGAACTCATTTGCAATGTAATGCGCATTCAACTGACTCTGATCAAAATTAAACAGGCAGTTTCACATTTGGCCCTTTGGGTTTTTATTTTTATTTTTTATAAACTTTCTTAAAACACACTTTTCTACTATTCTACTATTTCTACTAATAAAGGTATGAACTATTGTCTACAATATTCATTTTTTTTCACACAATAGATTATAAGATTGTTTGTGTATTTTCCTTTTTTTATTTTTTTTTAGATCATCACAGCTTTAAAAATGTAATGATGAGTTTTTTTTTTTTTTACTATTAAATAGTTCTGTCATCATTTACTCACACTTATGTCTTTGCAAACCTGTATGACTTTCTTTCTCCTGTTGGACATAAAATATATTTTAAGAAATGGTTTTATTTTCACATTATTAAAGTCAATGGGCACCAAATTTTGTTTGGTTGCCAACATTCTTTAAAATATATATATTTTGTTGTGTTCTTCAGAAAAAAGAAAGTCATACAGCTTTGAGGAAGCAGGAACAGGAACCAAGCGAAACTACAAACTAAAAGTCCTCAACCAAAACCAGGCCATCGGGACAGAAAGAACATTACACTTATTATTTTTTGTTAAACATACTCTATGTACAGGTCATATCATAAATGTTAACGCATGGTCTGTATTGATGATTTTAGAGGCACTTTTAATTTGCTCAGGCTAGGAGACCATCTGAACAAACTTGGCTACATTAGGGACCAGCTAATCTCTCTAAGTCCAGCATTTTTTTTCAGCAAGATTCCTCAGGCATTGGGAATCCTTCTAAAATAGATCTGATCCAATTTCCGGTGTGCCAGAAACATTCTTTTTTTTAAATTTTTTTTTTTAGCCTTGCTACAAGTCAATTTGTAAATGGTATTCATCCCACAACCTTAGGAATGTTGATTAGAAGATTTCTATCCCTTCTCCTGAGCTATCGTCATAACCTCAACCTTGCTGTTTTCTGTTTCTTTTGTCGGGTGGGCGACTGCAGGGGCTTCCCCTCATTGGGCCTTGGTGCGGTGAAATGAAGATGAAAGGCCGCCGTGTGGTGTAATCAGATTGTCTCCTGCAGTTGGGTCTCGTATTCATCTTCTCTTGGCAACCCGCTGCTCCACAAACTCTGGCTGACATAAATCACAATTGGGCCCCAGTCAGTTCTCATTCCCATAGAGCCACTGAGAGCCCATATTCAGCCCACAGGAACCCTGAGCTCAGGTCACAATCAGCTCAGCCTGAACTTTATTTACAATGGCTGCTGTTGTTTGTGGTAAAAGAAAACTCTAATTAAGATGGATTCCTAGTTAATAACATCATGATGTTGTCTTCAGGGGGATCACAGTGACTTTCTTTGCTGGATTCCCCAGTCGGAGCCCAAAAATAGACACGCAATGGCTCTTTACCAAGGTTCTTTGTGGTTTCTTTCAGTTTATGTGTCATGTTCTTCTACAATGCTGACTTTGACGCAATGATGGTATCCTGTAAATTTCTCTTGTACCAGCAAATGCTCGATGAAAAACAAGTATTTATTGAAAGATTAAGATAAAGAACATATAGTTCCAAGCACACAAGTGTGCAAAGCTGTTTGAGAATGTTTATTGGAACCATTTTTTTGGGAAATACAGAATCATTTAACTACGTTGGTAATGGTGACAATTATGACCTTAGGATCAAGCATCACATTTTCTTGACTGAATTTCATAGTTATTTGAAATTCGAAGCTGAGCTTTGTCACCAAGTTTCTAATATGCTATTCCATATGTGGTTCACTCTTCGGACAACACACACACACACACACACACACACACACACACACACACACACACACACACACACACACACACACACACACACACACACACACACACATACACACCAAACATCTTCATGTCTTAGGCTGTGAAAGCCAAAGGAGACATCTGCCACACTGTCTGACCAGGTTGTGTGTCTAGATAAGATAACTTACCCTGGTCCCAGCCTCAGTTTGGCAGTCATGGATTCTGAGCAAATCTATACTGGCTCCTTTTTCATTGAACCAACTGCTTTCCATATGTTGCTTGACTACAGTATATATCAAATAAGCCCACAGTCCATTGAAGAATGGATCAGTTGTTTTTAGCCATAAATGCCTGGAAAATGAACAGATGTCTTCATTTACATACATTTTAAATATTCATATATCATCTACATCTAAAGCAATAAAGGTAGACTGGTTTGGCCTGCTGTCTGAAATGGTGAAGTGTCTGGAAAGTGTGACAATCAGCTCAAGTTTTCCCTCTGGACCTAATTACGGAGACAAATGTGGAGTTAGATATATATCTGTAAAATAAAAATAGGCATTTGTGGGATGAACATGCTTGAACTTTTGTTTCAAACTACATTTGGATTGAATTTAATGGTAATATTTTGTACAGGCATTCTCTTGAACGGCTCTTTTATTCCTTTGGATTCAGAGATAGTTCCCTGGTGTGTGTATGTGCATCAACCTTAATTAGAGGACGTTAAAATAACCTCTACGCAAGCCATATACACAGTGATATTAGGAGCATTCAACTGGATTTTTATATTGTCTAATAAAGGTGGTTGATAGGGTTTTCTGAGTGGTTGCATTGTAGTACTGGAGCCCAAATCAAGGACCACATTTTCATGGTCTTGGTCTTGGGAACACTTGGACATGGTATTGATCTTGAGAACAACAAAACTGCAAAAACATTTTGTGGTCGTGTGACACTGACACAAAACTAGACTTTATTTTCCCCAAAGGAAAGCATATTTATGCGATCTAAATCGTTCAAACCCTCTCCGGGTCTCTGTCTTGACTTAATAAGACTCAAATAAGCTGGTCTCCACAATGCCGTTTTTAGCATTGCATCCGGCTAATGTGATCTGAGAATTTTTAGCATGTTGCTATGTTGTAGCTGTAGGATCCTGGGTGGTGGTTTTGCTGTTTAAGGGGAGTCTATGTTCACTTTTATAGTCTGCCTGGTAAAAACTGTAAGTTTGATTACTTAGAAAAGTAAAAGCACACCAGCCCTCAACAAACCACTTGATCTGAGGTGTCATTCATGTTTGTAGCACACATTTTCTGGGACGAGTAACATGCAACGTTTAATACTTAAGGTTAGAGGTTTGGTCAAATATAAACAATAGCAAACACTGATTTTAAATTTACTCCTTTGTTCTTTTTTGGCTCTCTTTTGTTTAGTCTCATGTGCATGTCATGGGCAGGTGTTAATAACACAACACTTGGTCTTCTCCCTGTGAGCTCACTGATGCTTTTCTATTTTCACCTTGTGACTGCAGGCAGATGGAGGCTGATGTAGTTCATAACAGCAGGTAAATTGCAGCAGCAAACATTATGACAGATGCCAGTGTTGCCCATCGCCTCATAGGAGATGAGTTTAAGGAATTGCATTAAAGTGGATGAAGTGCCACAATTTAGCTGATAGGATAGTATAGAGATTAACTGTACTTTATAACCCTGATGCTTTAAATGTATTTAATTGGTTGGAACTGATTGAGATGTCATGACTGGTTTTGTTTGTTGCTTCATCACACACACAAGTAATAGCCTGACAAGCCAGACCTGGGAACACACCATTGGCAGGGCTCAATCCGAGGGGTGGGATGTTGGAAACGGTTGTCTTTCAAATTCCCTATGCAAGCAATAGGATAGCGCTTCAACCAACCAGAGCAACGAAGAAGGTGACATAGTCAGAGGGGAGCTAGTTGATAGATTAAACTTTTGCCGTATCCGGTCGGGAAAACTCCGAACACATCTTCCTTTTTTAAGAATGACTTCAGTGTCGTTCTTTGTTCTTTTCTCAAAGAAAAGCTTAACTCCAAGTCTTCCAGAGTCGCAGCCAAAGCCGATTCGAAAGACGGCTGTTCGCCAGCGGCAGCAGCCATCTTCTTTCAAGTATAGCAGGGAATTCACGTGGAACCGGCGCAACTCTGCCGTCGTTATGTTAATCCCGCCCACCGACTCTATACACGATGTGATTGGCCTGACTAGAGTTTGTTTTTTCCAGCTCGCAAGCCAGCGGAGAATTGCTAGACGACACTGGCTGCAAAATAAAATTTGCTGCCGCTAGGGTGCGTCTAGATTTCTAGGCTACACAAGTAGCCAAATATTATGCTACCTCTGGGCTAATCACTGTATTTTCTGAGTGAACATCACCACACTGTCATATTTATATGGAAGCTTGTTTCCGCCACTGACTGTTTTTCTTAGTATTCAAGTTATAAAGTCAGAATTGCAAGATATAAACTCGTAATTGTGAGTTAAAGTCAGAACACAGACAGCAACATAGTGTCTGGCCAGATCCGGCCCACATCTGGTACACGCTGAATTCACATGTACCAGATGTGGCCTGGATCCGACACTATGTTGCTATCTGGGAATTGACCCTTCCAAAAAAAGACCCGCCCCCCTTAGTTACTGTCGCTATGTCCGACAAGCTACGCCACTCTCATGTTCTCACGCAGTGAAACATACATCGCTGAGCAGAGAGGAGACTGACAACACGCTGACAGACAGGACAGACCAGGTTACTTTTCGGTTACTTTTGATATTAAACATATTAAACAAAGTCTCACCTTTCAAATTTGGTCATTTTTTTAAAGAAATTTAAACAATAACTACTGTTTTGTGGCTCTTTAATGTGTCGTGACAGATCGCTGTAGAGCATCAGTTAAAGCTGATCGTGATCCGATCATCTCTTCCTTCTAGTTCATTTATAGCATCAAATAAACATGAACATAAGAAGGAATGTTGTTTTAACCGCGGAAAGGCGTCAGTACACTCTGTTTTTTAAGTTCAAACCCTCCCATGTTAATCTAATATCCCTCCTGACTGCTTTGTCGGACAAAATGGTGGATGGCGAAGTATGATTGGTCAGATTACCTGTCAATCAAGCTCCACGCAAAGGGTCAACTGAGAGATAAAAACTCGCAATTGCAAATCGCAAAATGTTAGAATTGTGAGCTGAATTGTGACCCCTTTAAAACCATCCAAACAGACCAGCCTAAGCTTGGATTTTTTTAATGCTTTCTATAACTTACAATATCTCTGAACATTTTTTTAAAGTAGGCACATGTAAAGCATATGTAATGTATAAAAAGCCAACTTTCCACAGCACTGCATATTTGCAGTGGGTGTAATACCACTCAGCAGTCATAATCTCTAATGCTTGCTGCAAGTCCTCATATTTACAAATGAACACTGCTAATTAATAAAGAAGACACACATAACTCAGCCAGGTAAAGTCTTGGTTGTCCAGACTATCTATCGAGGATCTCATAGTGTCTATCACTTGGAGAACAATGGACAAACAGACACTCTCTCAGCAAACCCAGGTGGAATTTTATATCGCTCAACTTCTCTTCCCAATTTTCGAGTCATGCACATGGCCCTGCAGGTGCATTAACAGGTTATTGACTCAACCTTGAGAACAGCACCGAAAGATGTGATTGCCTCGACTCCCTTTCCACAGATCAAATGCTCTACTGTTTGAAGCTGAGTAGACCACAGAGACCATAAGCTAGAAAGAATACCTCCGTTTTAAACATAAATCATTTAGGTGAATGGTCTTACCGGCAGCGACACAATCTAACATGCCAGAGTTAAAAAGATTGTGAAAATGGTGATGGCTAATCTAGAAGATCCGTGAACAATCTTCTGCTTACTAACCTAATAGAAGACAAGGAGCACCATTGGTCACTGAGAAAAGACCCTTTCAATGTGGATACTGTCACCAGCTGACAGGGAAATTATCGAAGGTTAAGAGGGTGTTTGCAGGGAGAACAATTGAATTTATACCTACCAATGGTGGGTAAAGTACAGGCTAGTCCAATACACCATACATCTGATAGAATGGGGACCAATGTCAGCATTGCGATTGGATGCCATGACACCTGCTCAGCAAGCAAGGACGTGAGAGATTGGCTTACTTACTGTACTGGACACTAGCCAGTGTGTCATGTCTTATTTCTGCTCAGCTGGAGAACCGTAATGCCAGTAGTGGCAGCTTCATAAGTTTTGACACTTCATTGACTCCGGCTGCAGTGCGATGCTGACTGTGAGATTGAACCTGTTTGCAGTCAAAATCCCACATGACTACAACAAGGACAAGGTCAATAAGTTTGTCAAAGTCCCACAAGCTGTTTTGCAGTGACATTTACTGTACAATTTTATTACTTCTACCGGTCCAAAATAAACATTGACTCTTTTTTCCTCAATGGTTTGAATTTGTCAGTCCCAGATAAAGTTTTTTATTTTTATGTTTCAAATCTTTGGAAGAGTTGTTTATTGCTACTCCAGCTACACATAAAGAGGAAATCTATCAGATTTCTGTAATATTATTGTGCTGCATGTCTGTTAGATTCACAATGTGTTGCTGAGCCTCCATTATGATTCCTTCACTGAAGGAGGATTTTCTTTCAGGCTGTAGTTTTTCCTAAGATATGCAGTAAAGCTCTAGTTGTGTTTGTGTGTGTGTGTGGTGTGTGTGTGCGGTGTGTGCGTGCACGTGTGCGTGTGTGTGTCCAATTGATGAGGTGCTTTTTTGTGACCAAAGCTTTTAATTTAATTACAAGACTAGTGATGTACAAAGCTTCTAAATTTAACATTTCTGAATTCAAATCCATGACATTTTGAGGGGCTTAAAGTCATAGTGTCAGAGTGGTATAACCATCATGGAATCATAATGAAGAACATTTTTTATATTACATCTTATTCAATTCTTGCAGTCAGTAAGGCACAATCACCAGTGTGTTAAGGCTAATGGTTTCTAGCATTGGCAAGGTTAGTTCAGATTGTCACATAAAGATAAACACAAGAAAACTATAATATTCATGAATAATAAAAGTAAAATAAAACAAAATAAGAAATCTTTACCTCACTGAAGAGTTAAAATGGTATAAAAACAACATTACTACAAATTCAAATTGCATTTCTATTAACTTGATTCTATTACCTAGATCTTTTTTTTTGTCTTGTCATTCAACTGCACTTCTCAATCGATACATTTTCATGTCCATGCCACTACATGCTTTACCAAGTCAAGTTTACGTTTAAGCCACGTTTACTTTCAAGTTATCGTTTTGTTTTGTACACCGTTTGAACCACGGATTAAACTGCACTTGGTTTCAGAAAACTTCTGAAAACTGAAACAGAGTCAACTTCAGTGGAACTTTTACACTGTAAATGTCTATTGCACTGTTTGATGTCTCATGCTAAAGTAACTGTAAAGTTTCTCTTGACCAGTTAAAAGAGTTTTAAAAAAAAAGGAATATAAGGTCAAACTTGTCAAAACTGCCCTTATGCTGCTAAATGACTCAGCCAAGAACATTCTACTCCCTCCTGAATTATCATCTGGATGGCAAGATCTCTCCAACTGTGCCCAACATCATTAGGGATTCTCTAGGTTTCTCTGCAGGCAGCATATCCATCATTAAGATTAATGTCTTACCACATTTCAAATTCCTACTTTCATGCCAAGCCTCTGTCCAGCTTCTGGTTATTTTGACAGGAAACATCCAACGGCGTCTAAATTCAACTGGAATGTCCTGGAATACGCTTTAGTATATGTTTTAGGGACCAAACATGTATGACAATTTCCAATATCAAACCGTATTTATAAACAGTTCCATGTAGAATTTCCAGGATTCATTATCACCACAGCAAAAGGTGTTAGATTCTGTAAGCTGCAACAGATGGTATTTGAATATCTTATGATTCAATTTAACACTAAATCATTAACCGGTTTTCATTGAAGAGCATGCCATAAATACAACAAAATCTATATAATAGGTTAACTATTACAACTAATTTAAAATTCTTGAGTGAGTCCGTAATAATGATGCGCAAAAAAAAAAACGTATATACGCCCTCAACGAATATATATATTTGAATGTATTAAAATGATACGGTACAAATTGTAATATTTGGACCATACATAGTGTTCTCTAACATCACTGTGCTGATTCTTAGAAAAACAGAGGCATTAACAATGTAAAGTGTAAGTTCATAATGAAGTTACCATCTAATTGATAAGTAACTGCCAGTTTCATTTGCAGGCAGAGCAGCAGAAGGATAGATTATTTATAATTGTGACATAACTAAAGCCTATTGGCTATTCAAAGCTCTTTCAAATATTACTAAAAAAAATATTTTCATGATTTATCACAACTATTTTCTTTTATAAAATCAAATTAGATTATCAATGTGGTTCAGATAACACAGTATTTTGAGTTTCTGTTGATTAAACCAATCTCCTTCATTGTATGAACTCAAATTTTTTATTTAAATTAACTCAACATTTTAAGGCAACCATGTAACTTACTTAAAAAAGTTAAACCAACAATATATATATTTTTTTTTACAGTGAACCTACACTGCTTGCTTCAATAATTAATACATGAACATCAACACAGAAAACTACTTGTCAAACATTTCTTTTGTGTCTGATCAAAAAGCTCAAGTTGCATATCTCCTGTTCCAATCTAACACTCACTTACTTCCCCAACACCTTCCTTTCTCGTCGTGTGCCTCCTGTGGGCAGTGCTGTTATTGGGAACACCTGTACTGAAATAAATTAATTTCTAAAGGCCAGTGGTAAGGGAACACCGCCACCCACAATAAATTCAGCTCGCAGAAAACTCCAACCAGGGGAATAAACTCTGCAATGCTACAAAGGATGGGAGATATAGTTCCTCTGACACACTTCGCCATGAGAAGGTATTAGTGTTTGTTCCAGGAGGAAGAGGAAAAAAAGGTTTCTGTAGAAGACACATGTCATAAGGGAGGGGAAAAAATATAAGTGAATTGAAGTGCTATTAGAACACCAGCCCTGTGATGTCTTTTTATAACCCGGCTAAACCAAAGAGATTGGTCCTATAATTGAGGATAATAACGTACTATTTTAAAGCCTTCATGTACTTTGGATTGGCTCTGAGAGCTTTAGATATAGTCTTATGATCTGATAAGGCTGCTCAAGGGCTTCTGGGTTGCCTATTTTAAGGATAATTTTGAAAGTGAATACAATGAAACCAGCACTATAGAGTCCTCTGCACAAAAAAGCTTTTTCATGACGAAATAGCCATTTGTATAAAATGAGAACACCATGGGTTGTTTCGAAACTCTGAGTTTGTTGTATGTGAATTCAATAAACAAGTAAAGTATTGCTATAGTTTTGTGAATCAGAATTGCATCCAAGAATACTGCTCATAAAGCAGAATAATGAGTACAATCTTGAAAAGAAAAACAATAATTTCTCATCATTGTACGCACAAGAATGAAAATGATCTTGTCATGTCAGAAGGATGTGATTACAAATTTGCAAGTAAAAAATAAATGTGTTGTTGACTCTGGAAACTCTGACTATTATAAAAGTTCTAACTTCTCTCACTTGAAAAGAATCAATTTTAAAATCCAAAACAGCTTAGTTATTCATATGTAATTGTTTTATATGCCATTTATTACAATGATATTGCTATGCTTTCTTAGTTCTTTAATATATTGCATGAGATTTTAAAGGTGAATTAATGTAGTGATAAAGTACTTAATTACCATCATAAGACTCTAAACTTCTAAACATGTGGATCCAATTCGAATCAACCCTATGAGAAAATGTAACTGTTTTATTGGTCTGCCATATCATATGATTTGTATTATTTTAATGATATGAAGATGTGTGTGTGTTTTTTTTTTTAAAGAAAGCTTTAAGGTCCGCCCCTAAAACTAACCCTCGGTGGTGCGTAAGCAGATCATACAAAAAAAAATAAAGTAAAAATTAATAGGATCATACGAATTGACTACCAATTTACAAAACGTAAAATAGTTCCTAATTTCCATGAGAGTATGTTGTTCAGATCCATAATTCAGATCCAAAAGAATGTGAACTGCTCTGGGGTTTCTCAAAAACATCATCGACCAACTACAGTATAGTCGCAAATTCCGTCATTAACAACACGATTTAGTGTTTTCCGAAACCATAGTTCCAACGAACAATCGCAAATAGTGAATACAATGAAACCAGTACTAGAGACCTCTGCATAAAATCCCTCTGAGCTTTTTCATGATGAAATAATCATATTTACAAAATGAGTTTGTTGCGTGTGAATGAAATAAACATGATGGAAAGTAGTTGGTACAGTATTGCTTATAATTACATTTTGTGAATAATAAATCCAAGACTGCAAAAATATACTGCTCTCAAAGCAGATTAATGAGTCTACAATTGGTACAAAACTATAATTTTCCATCATTCTGTCCATAAAAAGGATAGCAGAGCATTCACAAATATCATTGCAAAGTTGAAAGGGGTTGTATAACTATACAGGTACAGATCTTGACCTGTAGATAGAAGAATAGTTTGACTCAAACATGTAAATTAACAACAGACAATACATATAGCGAATCATTCCTCAGATGCCATGTCTGTTTTAAATAATCTGGCATTAATTGGATCTCAAACTGGTTAATTACCATAAGTTTACTCCACAAATGCCATTAACTATTTTTTAAGGGGAAAAAAACAGTCGGGACTAACAAGTTAATTTCACCAAAAATACATACTATGGTAGTTAAGCAGGGAATGATTTAGGTTTGGGAAACGCACCTCTGTCTTGAATCTTAGAGTTGTCATCTTGTATCTCCAATGAGACTTGACATAACATAAAATACATAAATACAGCATCAATTATGCACCTAACGCACAGCCTTAGTCTTCATATGGTTGCATTAGCACTAAAGCTTGCATTCGTGACAGGATGAAAAAATTGCCCAACACAATCAGTTTCAAAAAAGACTTTAAAATGTAATTACCATAGTACTTTTCATACACAAATCGCAGCTTGAAATGCTTCAGAGTTCAGCATACAAAACCATTTACAAGAAACATTTAATTGAACAAGGAATCAAAAATGATTGTTCCAGTTTTGATCATGTGCAGACCATCCATTTGGACTTAAAAAAAAAAAAAAGCAATTAGCACAGCTTGTTTCCCAGAATTCAGAGTTAGGAGAAAAACACTATTTCGTAGGACCTTTAATTCCCAGAGTGGAACAGCAGAGTATTATGTAAATACTCCAGCTTAAAGTGCTTTTTCCAGCTTCTTGTCACCACAGGAAGCACATTTTCACCAGGTAGGGGGTCTTCAACATCACATAAAGAACAACTGCTGGTATAGTACAGGGCCCAACACATCCAAAGTGGTTCAACCCTCCGAGAAGCAGCTCTCATTCCAGCCAAAAACTCAAATTTGAAGCTCTCACCCCCATTACAAATGAGTCTCATGGAGCGCAAGAGAGACCAAACAGCAGTCGGACAAATCTCTTCTCTCTCTCTTCAAGACAAGAGTGGCATGTTCACTCACTCTGTGAAAAACAACAACCGTTAAGTAGCTGTGAAGACCAATAGCGCCCATTGGAATCCCTCACATGAAAACGAGGCCTTTTAGGGGGACGGACCGCTCCCATGGTGCTTTGAATCTGTACCCGCGGTGGCTCAGAGCTGTCCAATGGGAGTTCTTACGCCCTGATTGTCTTGTAGAGCTTACAGGAGAGAAAAAAGCCACAAAGACCTTGGCAGGAAGGCCGTAATGGGCCAAAGATGTGTCAGTGAACAATGGTGATCTCTTAGTATGGCAGTGAGAAGATAAGCAGCGTTTCTTTTTGCTTGGCATGGCATTAAAAGCACCCTCGCCGTCTCTGGAGCGATCGTGCCTGGTAAAGGCAAGAAACAGCAGCCCTCTACGGGTTCATGTTATTGCTGAACGAGTGTTTGATGCAGCAAGAGTGCCATATGCTGGTCACTTGGTGTACAACACTTCACTAGCCAGTCGATTGCAATGATGTACAAATGGATACATCGTTTTTCTATATGCATCGGCCTCAAAATGTTTAAAGATTGTTTAAAGATAAACATATTATGGAAATGTAAAATGAAAGATTCAAAGCAAAGCACGATGATAATACAGAAAGGATGGGGGATGATGTTCTTTTTGTTTTACTGTGAAACAGATTAGTGCAGAGGAATTACAAGGTACAGAGTATGCAAAATGTAAAAAATAAAATAAAAAAAACCTTAAAAGGTATGGGATTAAGGTTTAGGGGTGGACCTTTATGCATACTTTCTTTCTAAAAAGTCATAGAATTTTATACAAATCACGTTGTAAAAAATTTATATCAAATCGCCACCTTTTAAAATAATTATGTTTTTTCTTTTTTCTGTTTGGGTTTGATATGTTCGAACAGTTTATGTTTGAACGGTTTGCTAATATGTTGGCAGGCTAGGTCTCAGGTAATACTGTAGTAACCCAGGAACTGGTAAATTGATCAAATTTCACTTGTGCTACATTGCTATATTTTAAGGTTCCCTGTATATAATAATTGTATCCTTTAAAACGTATATTTGATCACCAAAATTACAGTACATATTTAAAAAAAATTCTTGATTTTGTTTTAATGCCTTAAAATAGCTACACCCTTGCCTCGATTAGTATACGCAGTTCTATTGATATGCAAATTATCCCCGCCTCCATTCGCTCACACCAGTGTTGCCAGATTGGTTCCCACCCAACTGGGCAGTTTTGAATTTGATTGTGCTGGTAAAAAAGGTTTTGTGCGGGTGGACAAAATTTGGGCTGGTTTGGGGTCAATTCGGCGGTTTTCAAACATCTGCATTTTAAAGTCTAATTGGTTAATAAACAAAACTAAAGTGTGTGCAAGTAGTCCATAAAATTAGTCATCATGAGATTACTAAACACACACGCTCATTCACAAGTCAGCTGGCGTTGGCAATTTTAGCCAATCAGCTATTAGCAGGCAGACGCGATTTAGCGCCATGTAGCTGTATATTCAAGCGATCGCTAATGCCAAAGTGCCATAAATATACAGTAACTTGTACCTACAGACAGTAAAGAGTGAGATGGTGAGCAACTCTCAAAACGTGGATTACACCTGTAGTTGGAGATGACTCGATGGCTCTTAGTAAATATAAACTCTCAAAGCACAAGTTGAATGACTTGAATGGTCATGCATACTGGCCTAACCATACATCTGCAACTTTTACACCATCCAGACTGCACTCTACTCGTCCCTGACAGCTGCTGAAAAAGATTTGAACCAACGATTAATTCTTTTTGACTGCTAAATGCGTTATATTCTACAGTGTGTACATCCGGGGGTTAAAGTCATCAGTTAATTTCTTGATTTCTTAAGCCGGTTTGACAGCGTCCACCTGGACATTTGAGTCATATTTGCTAATTGTCTTTAATTTATTGCTCTGTTTTGATCCGCTTTCCTGGGAAATTGATTTATTTTTTTATTTTATTTGATCATTGTTATTTTGTTTTAAAGAGATAAAAATGGTGCTTATCAACCTTGATTGACATGGCAATAAAATTATATCACATTATTTTGGCAGTTAAAGTTTTGGGCGGGTTTTCACCATCCCAATCTGTCAAGACTGCACACCAGCTCAGAGATCCACTAGTTGACCTGATTGGTACAAGGTAGTTGTAGTTGGTAGTTGGTACAAAGTGTGACCAGAAACACCAGCGATTTCAAACCGCGTTTTTGAGACTGTCTTTGGTTCACTGCAGTTTTAAAGAGAAAATACTCAGCAATGGTGTTGACATGAATTTTGGTTTGTCTTAAAGCATATTAAAAACACCACATAGACTTGATTTTCAACACTTTAAATAAAAGACACAGAGGCACATGCTAAAACTAGAAGCAAACGACTGTCTTATGTCAATTTGGTTGTACCAGATTTTCACCTGCTAAGTGGAAAACTACAAATATCCTTTATTTACAATGAAGAAGCTAAAGAGCCATTTAAAACATCCTAAATCTTTTCGACTGCAAGGGTCAATGAAACGTGAATGAATGTGAGGAGTTACAGTTTTGTTACCTGAGAGTTGATAAATAGCCCTGACCTCTTTGAAACGCAGCCGAACTAATGTACCATCACAGTGTGCTAGTGTTAAAGGCTACATGGAGCACATGCCCTCTTCATTATTCAAAGGTAAAGAGACCCCCGGGCATCCAAGACAGTCAAGCGAGTCCACTGCCATGATGGGAAAGAGAAAGCAGGACTCATCCGTTGGGAATGCCATGCTTGGTTCCAACTCGAAGGAGGAACTTAACCCATGCCTCCTCACCTCTCTGGTTCCTGACAGACAGTTGTTATTCAAATTTAATGACAGAAGGGACGAGTGTTTGCTCCGTTACACTCAGGCTTGATTCATATCTGTAGCATCCAGCATATGCTGACCTTGTGGTGCTTTTGACTGATCCACGATCTTGTTTAACTATTGAAAGAAGCATCCGGAGAACATCCACACCTAATACCCAAATGTAGTGACACAGAAAATATGTCTCAGAGACAACTATATTAGCCATATTTTACAGATTGGCCTCTGAAGAGTGTAAACACTATGTGTTCAAATCATTGTGTTTGAGTGAGGTTTTGGGTGCGATAACTTGTTTTTCTGAACGTTGGCTATCATCAGAGAAGAGGATTGGAGAAGATATTTTGATGAAAGTTTACAAAGTCACATGAATTAAAAAAAAAATATGTGCACAGATAAATTATTTATGATAAATACTCCATAAAATATAAGAATTGTCCATTTTGATGTCATGGTTAGGCTACTTTTTAAAACAAAGTCTTAATACCCTATACAATTTTGTGTATCAAATACATTTATTTTTAATATGTTTTGATTATTTTACTTACCTTTCTGGCTAAGAATTGGCTCATTCCTTTTCATTCACTCATTCCAGTGAACAGTATTAGTGGACTAATGTAGGGAATAGGGAATGAGGGTTTAGGGGGAGGTTTTGGATTCAGCCCCTGTGTGTTCATTCACTAGTGGCAAAGTCTTGTTGGTGTTACACAGCATTTCTAAGTGTTACTGGTTTCCGGGTCATGGTCTTGATATTCTGCCTGTCTCCCTGAATTTGCCTCTGCCTTGGACTTTTGTTATTATCTGGATGGTTTGCGCTGTGGTTTTGACCTTATGCCTGTTTTATTCATTACGATTATGGATTACACTAAATAAATCTGCATTTGGATCTCCTAATCGCAGTACATGTAACAGTGATACAAATCAGGAACACCTAGCTTTCTTTGCAGTCATTCATTTCCCCTCCCCTTTCTCCCTTTCTCTAGATTCTTGATTTCATGAAGGCATGTCTTTAAAGGTGCTGTAGTAACTTTTTCACTCTACTAAAGCATTAAAATACCATAATATGTTTGCAGATATTTAGGAAACACGCTGAGTTCACATACTCATTTCTCTGAAAAACACTTCTACAGCCAGTTATTTTACTTTGAAATGTGTGTTCCGTGTTGAAATGTCTGTTTATTTTGGTCTGTGTGATCTCGCCCACTGCCAGTTCACACAATAGTATTTCGACACCCCAGAATGCCAGTTGGCAGGAAACACAGCGTATTGCAGCCAGCAAGTAAACTGGGTCAGAGATTGTAGATTCTACCCAATCTAAAAATCTCTATGAACGAGGGCATATTAAAACGATGATAAATCAACGTATGTAAGTCTCCTCGGCTTTCATTGTCAACGCGTTCGTTCCTGCGTTCGACCGCAGTACCTATTTCAACCTCTAGCTGTCATTCTTACAGACTGCACCTTTAAAAGTCTATATGAGTGGAGTTCTGAAGTTATGTTATTTTCCAAATTCCAAAATATGTTAATGGACAAGGCAGCTTCCAAAGAGTTAGGACCAAAATGTGCCATCCTAATCATCAATTTAATAAGATGCCTACTTTTTATAGGACATACTTAATGACTTGTCTTAATAATGCTGTCGGCTGTGCACTTTTTTTATGTCTATACACAGTCAACCTACATTCAGCAAAATGTCTAGAGGCCACTGGGTAGCATCTGGCAGAGAGACAAAAGCAATTCTAGCAGCCCTCTGACCTGTCACCGGAGTCTTCCCTTCCGTCATGCTGTGACATAAGCCAGCCTCCAGAAAGATTTCATCTATAAACTCCCTCAGTTTGGTCTGACATGTCTCGCCATCCCACAAACAAATAATAAAACCTTCTCTGTTTCGGTGACAGCAAGAATTAAAGACACTGACAGGCCCCAAAGAGCAGAGCAGGGTGTCCTGTTTCTGACAGCATGTGACAAATGCGAGTCTCAACACTTCCTCAACATCAGAGGCTCATGTTTATCATGACGGCTATACATCTGTACAGACATTTTTAGCAACTTGATCATTTCTCAACATCAGTTAGTTATGAACAAAGCAGGGAAATAACTAGAATGATGCTGTCTAAGATGTTTCAGCTCTGTGCGCTCCCGACAGGATTTCCTGAGATATAGTTTCTAAAAAATTCCTGTCTTTTTTTGTGTTGTTTTGCAGTGAATTTCTGTAATTAATGTCAGTAACAGTAGGGGCCCTTATCATACACCCGGCGCACCGCAGCGCCAGGCGCGGCACAAGTGTTTTATGCTTGTTTTAGCTTGACGCAGTTTTTTATTTTCACGTCCTTCGCCACGTTGTTGAAATAGCAAATGCATTTGTGCCCATTTGTGCGCCCATGTAGCCTGGCTAACGCCAGACCTCGTCTCATTGAGATGTGGTCTGGGAACCTCATGTTCATTTTCTCGTATTTGAGGTGTGGTTTACGAATGCCCAGAGCCGTTTATTGGGTGCTACGAATGTCTATCAAATGCGCCTGTACGTAGCTCATAGCCAATCGTTTCAATTATATCAGATGATGTATGTAGAGCGACAGAAAAGTTGCTCTTTTTTCAAAATAAACTTGCGTTCTAAACTACTTACAACAATATCTAAGGCTGAACCGAAAGGTAACTTCGCGTCTGCTGCCATGTTGGATCCATAGATATAAACAAACTGCTTCGGTGTGTCGCATAGACGTCGTCATCGTCTTGCTGCTCCCTCTGTGTTCTGTGATTGGTTCCCTATCTGAGGCGGAAATCTGGTCCATGGAATCCAGGCTGCCTAGCAGCGTGAATAAAATTGCACTGAGCGCAAGGCAGCATGGGGAGACCAGGCTAGCACCCATGGGTGTGCTGGTCTGAAAACGAGGTGTGTTCAGGCGCATTGTTTGCGCGTTACTATTTTGAGGCAAGTGAAATAGACTGCGCCACTGACCAACAAAAACCTGGTCTAAAGTCAATGGCGCGATATTATTTTTGTTATTTAAAGAGCACGTTAGTAATGTGTGCCTATAGGCAGGTCACAACGCACGTACACTTTATCCCGGCTGCTTGCGCACTTTAACCTCAGCAATGAGCAGATCCTTTTCCTCGCTAGAGAAGCGTTCAAGTCTTTCCACTTGCAAATTCTGTCATGTAAAAAGCGTTTCCGCCACGGTTCAAGCGCAATTGTCTTTTAAAGGGAATGGGAGATGAGAAACTGATTGGTTTATTGCATGTTACGCCCAAAACACACCCATTACTCATTAAGAGAATAGGGACAACCCTTTTAGACCATGCGCCGGTAGCACCGACCAATTTTCCTGTCGTTATACTAGCACAAATTACCAGTAAAGCATTGTAATGCATAAATAAATAGCTGAATATGCAGTAAAAACTGCAAGCTCTTGTGTTCAACTCATTCCAACCCAATCTCACGAGAAAACATAGCTATTTACAAAGTGGTGATTTTGTATGAATGTATACTATGTGAATCGTAGGATGCCATGCGATTTTTTGAATAACATGAACATCACTGGGGTGCAGATCATACATAAAAGTTACGGATGAGATTGTACGAATTAGCTACCATTTCGCCAAAACGCAAAATAAATATTTTTTCACCAAACCCTATTGTATGCCTTCTTTACAAAAGGAAGGGCATATGACACGATTAGAACAACACAGGGCTGAACTATCACTTTAGAAGGGTCATGACATGCCTTTTTATTAAGCTACGTGGTTAAGTTCATCTCAAGGAGTTAGATTATATATATATATAAATAAAGCCAAAATGTCCCCCTAATGGCTTAAATGCATAAAAAATATAGTGAACCTCAATGACATATACTCAATGGTATAGTTTGGTCTATTTCATGATTGGCACTTTTCATTTATTTATAGTCCATTGTTTGTCTACCTATTCTTGTGCAAAAAGTCATATCTTTAAACAATGTGCAACCAGCAGACATGACAACAAACTATGAAAAATGGATGTTTGAAAATATAAAAGTACAATCCATCTAACAGACAGTAAAAGGCCAGTAAAAGGTGAATGTCTGGTAGAAGTTTAGCAGCTCTTTCTCCACAACTCTGCTTACAGCTGTGCCTTGTGTTTCTGTTTCGACTTAAACATCTGTCGATAAGAGCCCAGTGGTCCCTTGCCTCTGATGCGTATGGCACATAAGATCATTAAAAACAAGCAGCCATCACCCCATGTGCAGCAGTGCAGCACGCATGACGGGTAAACAGTATGGTAGCTCATTAGCAATTGACAATGCAGACAGCATCGGCTTAAAGCTGCCATCAAGAACGTGAAAGCAATGGATTTATTCCCAGATCGAAATCAACAGTGGAATTAATTCTGGAAACAGGGAAGGATGAGCTAATGTCAGAATCCGATTCATTTATTCATAAGTAACCTTCAGAGCAAGGCGTGAGGTGACAGTGAGATAATGAACCAATCAGTGGAGAGATTTACTCAGTCTGTCTCAACATTCAGCCTTCATGACTTGAATGGGAGAAAGAAAAATAGAGAGTTAGAGAGATTATTATAATGAACAGAAAAAATGAAACGGAAGAGTTAGTAAAGGTAAATGTTTTCCAAAAACATCATTTGACAACAATAGCTGCAAGTTCTGTTGTTCCAACAAACTTTTGCAAACAGCATAGCAAGGTTGTGTGACAGCCATCAACCTGTGGTTAGAATGACTTAAGATCAGGCTCTTGAGCAAAATAAGCAAGGTATCATGCAGTACAATTTTGATCATATTGATACAGGGCTTGACATTAACGTGGCTAGTGGTTTTCCAAAATTACTAGCCACTCTGCCTTTTCACTGGCCACAATTTTGACATCGATACCATGGGGAAAAACTGTCATATGGATATTTTTAATATTATCTCATAATTTGGCAGCAGGTATATTAGGCTATTAGAGTTAGGGAGTATTAGAGAGTATATTAGAGTCAGCTTCTGGAATGAGTCACATCATGCGCAAAACGCACAATCCCACGCCGAAATTTAAGCAGTGTAATGCCAACAATATTCATCAAATGCAAATGAAAGGAGTTAGTGAGAGGAGGCGGGTTTGTGTGTCAACTCGCTGTCGGAGAGATTACGAAAATCCGGCAGACAACACGTCGCTTTTTACTATGGAGATTTCGCTGTTCTTGTGAGGTTTTGAAAGTTGGGACATAATATGGCCATCAGACCAAATTTCTATGAGGCTCCGCACCTCTTCACAACATTAGTCCTCATCCCATAATTCACAGCGCAGCTGACTACGGCAGCTGGTTTAGTCCAAAAATGCGCAGGTCTTTGGCAGTTGGGTCTGTTCGATGTTGGATCACGTTCTCACCACAAACGAACCGCTCCAGAGTTTGTTTGAAAGCGTACCGAGACCACCTCTTCGATTTTTTTTACAGCCAAATTTGATCATATTTACCAGGGGTGCCATGAATTCTGAGCACGTCTGTATACAGCCCTCCTCTCTTACTGATTGGATAGGCAATTTGAACGTGTTCCTCGTGAACTCTGTTAATAAACATCATAAGTCGGCTATATTTATGTTACCATGTGGGGTCATCCTATTACTAGCATGATTCTTATATTTCCAGCTGCCACACATCATTTGCCTCTTATCAAAATGTTTAAAATGTTGTGCATCAGCTCATGTGTATATTCTGTCCAGCACAGGGACAGAAGTCAGTTTTGAGAGAGTGATTGCTTACGGTCATGTCCCTGTGCTGCTGTTTCCACTTTTAACATTTGCCCATAAAATATGGGTGACTCATAAGGTGTCAAATGACTATGGCATGGCCTCCTAATGCAATAGCAGGGTCACCTCTGCCACATGATGATTGCCACATCATTCAGCAGCCCTGCATCAATCTGTGCACCCGTTATTGGCCTCCAGAGACGACCCAAACTCCGTCACGTCCTTTCCTCTTCCCTCATATCTCTCGACCTCTGCTCTCTACTCTCTGATCATCTAGTCAACTCTCCGATGGATCATGATGGATCTGGAGCATCACAGAATCTTCACATCTCTCACCGTTTACAAACTGCCCTGTCAAAAGCGACAGACGCCGCGCTTGCCAAAAATACTCTGCCTCCAGCATCAGCTTTTGAAAGTTTCTAGTCATTATACACTGAAAATGCACCGTGGCGCCCGCCATTGACACCAAACGTCACTCATTCAAGGTAAATGGGGAATGTCATTTGAGAGCTTTATGGAAATTGACTCGACAAGTTAAAAGAGATCATTAGAAAAAATACATAACCCTATAAATCCTACTGTACATGCAAATGTCTTACTGCAATTAGCCATGGATAGACCTTCAAAGAACTAATTCCCTGAAAACTAAAAAAACTTGCCCTCTTTTTTGGTGTCTGGCTCATGGTAGCCTATCTTCACTGGCCTTTTCTAAAAGCTTATATGAAAAAAAATAAAAATAAGTATATATATATATATATATATATATATATATATATATATATATAAACAGGGGCGTGGTACTGGGGGGATAAAGGGTATACAGGGCCCGAGTCGCCGAGCTCAAGTCAAAATGACCAATGACCAGTTATACCTGCATAAAGTGTGTGTCCAACTCACACAACAGTGTCTAGCATCAACACAAAAGATGTTTGCCTTGCTGCCAGCAAACATTTATCAATTCCTGATTAGTCATGTGACCTTCCAACAGATCATATGATCCCGGGTGTTGAGTGAATGTTCTGCAGCTGTGTTGTATGCCTGCCTAAGTAGATCCCCACACTACGTTATACGCTTACCATGCTTTTTTTGGAAACACAGCCTAGGTCAGATACGATTATTTACCGACTGACCTGCACGGATTGATGTTTGTTTACGGATCTCGTGATTAAAACGCGAAATTATTCATGCATAGCCTACCTATCTTATTTGTGAAGGTTCTGGGGAAATGTAGCGTAGAAAAAGTAACGTTATCTGTTTTTTTTTTATATAACGTTAGCCTCTATATATAATGTAGTGAAGTAAAAGTAAAAAAATCAACAAAAATATTTATGGACTACTTTTATGATGTTTTTTTTTTTTTTTTTTTTTTTTTTTTTTACTAGACATTGTCAATTCACACTTTTTTTCTTAAGATTCTCCGAAAGTTTAGTATGGTTTTCATATTTTAAGAGACAGGCTCTTAAAGTAGAATTATAGTAGATATAATTTATCCTTTCCCTTGTGTCTGAGATTAGCTATAAATAGCATATAAACAATGTAGTTAAACATAATTGTAAACATAAACAAATATAAATTACTTGCTTTTCAACTTGGAATGCGGCCTAAAGATGTGCATGTCCGTGGCAGGGTCTTGTGAAGATTGAAGTAAATACAGATTGACAGCCAGAATGTCTTGAAATGGATGGAAATTCCTCCATGAAGGCACAGCACACAGACATCGAGAGCCTTTTTTGCACATTAATGGGACTCTGCTGTTGGCACTTGATGATAATAATCGTCTTGAACCTCAGCTGGAAAAAAACGTTTGTGATTATGTGTGTTACACGCTCCACAGAGCCTTTTAAAACCACCACAATAGAAGCATTTATTGCTTCATCCAGCCTTATTACGTGATTTACAGGTAGCCTTTATCTCTACATGTCCATCTGGTGTCTTCAATCCCTTCACCTCAGTGGCAGATAGCGGGTAGTGCCAGCTGGTCAAGAGGTCTTCAATAAGTTCACCTCAAAAGGTAATCGAATAAAAGAACAGGTCTCTCCATTTCTAGAAAAATCTTGCGTTTTAAGGTTCCCCATATGTGACTTGCCATACAGATCAATGGGTTCTATTAGGAGCTGGGAGATTCTTTATGCTTAAGATTTTTTGAATTTCTATAATAAGTTGTATTTTGAATCATGTAGAAGACCCTCATTGCTTTTATTTCAGTTCATTCAAAGCCGGATTGAAGTTTCCTGTTGAACTAGTTGTAGCCCCAGATAGGTGTGTTCGTGGGAGGACTTTTTGTTTTCCCTACGCCTGGGTCTATTTAGAAAAAAATCATTATTTTGGTTTACGCTAGGTTCATTTTAAGAGCCCATGTTTGACTGAATGTTTCTGATGTCAAGGAGCTGTTTTTGTCGTCCCTCTTTTGTTTTTGTCAGAATGATTCAATCATCTGCAAAGAGGAGGCATCCAAGACAGCAACAAAGTGTCGGCCCAGATCCGGCCCACATCTGGTAGGTGTTGAATCCTGTTGTACCAGATGTGTCCCGGATCCCGGATAGCCGACACTGTTGCTGTCTGGGATTTAAATGTCTGATTCAGTCAGGGTTGGGCCGGGGGCAGTCGAATGATCTAATGCTTTGGCTAATTCGTTTAATATAAATAGAGTGAGGCTCTATCTTGTCTGACTCCTCGTTGTTGGGTGAAAAATTCTGTTTGTTTGTTCCCAATTTTTACAGCACATGTATTGTTTTTATACCTGGTGCTGATTAAATCAAATGTTTCCCCTACAATCTCATTTTCCAGTAGTTTTAGGAAGATTCCTTCGTGCCAGATCGTGTCGCTTTCTCAAAGTCAACAAGGCAAGCAAAGACTTTGTTTTCGGTGCATTCATGTTTATCAATGATCGTGTGGAGGGAGTAAATGTGGTCAGATGTTCTGTGTTTGGGCAGACATCCAATTTGACCTTTTGTCAAGGATTTTGTGGGTTTTCATAAAGTTCTACAATCTTATATTAATAACCAAACCGAATATTTTCCCCCTGGTTGCTATTGACAGATTTGTCTCCTTGTTTAAAGATTGGTGTAATTAGGCCTTGATTCCAGAAGTGGGGATAATATACTACTCTCAAAACAATGTTAAGTAAATTGATTATTGCGGTTTTGAATTTGCCATTGGTGTATTTCATTTAATATTCCGTCAATGCCACATATGCCTTGTTGGGTTTTACTGTATGAAGTGAATCTGTTAGCTCATTTACTGTGATTGGGAAATACATGGCGTTCTGATTGTCTGTTTGTTTTCCTTTTAAGGATTTCTAATTTGGTTTTTATTTACTTTCGAGCAGGATTTGTTTCAGTTGTTTTGGACAGAAGTGTGTCCTCCCTCCACATGTTTTCATTTTGAATGGTCAATTGTTCCTGTTGTGGTCTATAGAGAGTGTTCTAGTACTGGTATTATTACTGGTATTTATTGACTCCTCCATTGCTTGAAATAATTGTTCTGCATGGTCTAATGGATTTCGTACTGTTCTGATACTTACACTCACTGTCAAACCACTTTTCGTTGGTGGCTTTTGTTTCCTTTTTGATTGTTTTTTTCAAATTGCACATGAACGCTGATTGGTGGAATGGTCCAGATCTATGCCTACTTTATTAAGTGGATTTTTGTTCATTAAAAATGTGTCCAATAATAATTTGATAGTTTGACATTTTATTGCACTTTGATCATTTTCTTTGCAGTTTTTTTTGTCCACTTGTAGGACTGTTGCAGCCTTTGTAATTGAGAGGGCTGTCTGCACGTGTCATTGGTTTGAGTTTGTTTTAGAGAGACATTTAACAGTGATCTGACAGTGGTGTTTGAGGACGGACTGTGAATGCTCTGACTCTGAGATGCACTGGATCAATGTCTGAAATGAAATAATCTACAGTACTGTTACCCAGACACAAATGTCTCCCGTATATACAGGTCCAGTGATTGACAGAGGTCTAGTAGGCTTTTCCCCCTTTTGTTTGTGAATTTGTCATAATTACTGTATCGCTCATTGTTAGTTCATGTTAGTTAATGCATTAACCACTGTTAATGAATGAAAACTTAATTTAAAGTGTTACTGTTTAATTGACAGATCAATACGAATATATTAAATATGATGATATATTAAAAAATATATTTTAAAGGGATCATGAACAGCATTATTTTATGTTCCATGGGGTGCACTTATGTTAATGTTAGTATGACTTCTTTTTTTTTAACATAATTTAGAAATAAAAAGGCATTTTTCTAAGCCTGATTTGATCCCTGTGATTTGCTGTAAGACTTCTGTGTAAACTCCCACTGCTGTGATTGGCTAACATCTTTGCATATGAAATGGCTAGTATTACACATGGACATCTTGAAAATGTTAAGCACGCTTTTACGATTACAGCTCAAGGTTAACTCATCGTGAAAAGTGTTGATTGTAGCATTATATGTGATGTGTTGATCACGTAGCCGGATCACAGACGTGTTAAGCGCATGAATGCAGTGATCTCGTCTTTGCAACTCGATTTCTGCACACTAACGAATGCTTTCATCATTAATAACAGTGCAAACACAATGTAAATTAGAGATTTGGTGATTATTAGGGGAGTTTTGGCGAGAGTCCAGAACTCAGTCTCCAGCGATTATATATATTTTTACTCTTTGCGCCTTTCCTGTCGGATCCAATATAGAAGGCACAACATGGTTGTTTAATTTCAGTCTCTGCAAATCAAGCGTCAGAAGGAAGATTATACAGTAACTTTTTTTTTCACAACCTGGCACTGCATAACATTTTGTACTCTTATTGTACTCTTCAAATACATGTTTATCAATTAGCGTCATGTTTGTTATTTACCTAGTACTTGTCATGCGTTATTCAGTGGGCGGGGCTACAGTGGGGTAATGATGTAGAAGTTGGCATTGATCCTCTGCCACCTATATCTATTAAAATCTATTCATCATCTTTCACCTATATCAATTACATCATAAATAGTCACATTCCACAATGAGTCGTTCTCTATGCTTCAATAAAAGTTTCACTAAAAAGTTGTTTTTGGACTAACAAGGATGTTTTCAGTTCTGAAACTTACAGGATATCCTTATATTATGATATAGGCTATGTTTCTTATGCATGTCAAAAGCACAAGGGAAATTTGATTTCTCAATTCACGACCCCTTTAAAATAAATTACATAAAATAAATGTAATTAAAAAATCTAAATGATTCTCTCTCTCTCTCTCTCTCTCTCTCTCTCTCTCTATATATATATATATATATATATATAAATATATTATACCGCTTTGAAGATTTTTTGTGACAACAAATTCATATTGTCATATGGGGGCTTTTAGCTCAAAATCATTACAAACATATATATTCTTTAAATAGACAGACACACAAGTCTATACAATTCATCAGTTTACTTAAATTTAAAAAACGTGTACAACACATTATGATTGAACAATATACATTGTTGTATTCAAATCAGAACCGAAGATTTCTTATATTACTCTATTTTTGTATATAAATTCATTTTTAATCATTTGTCTTCAGACAGCCAGAAAAAAAAAAAAAAAAAAACACACACATAACAAATAATAACAACAATTCACATCTGTCAGATGAACTTGTTATTTTGCAGTGAAATTATTATGAAAATAGCAAACATTTACACAGTTAACAAACACTTTATCAACTAGTGCCACATGAAAACTACAACTTGAGCACCTCCAGATACACAGTGACTTTTGGTGCTTAGTTAAACAGCCCAACACAGCGTTTTAATGTAAACTGTGTTTCTTTTAGCATGATTGTGTGTGTGTGTGTGTGTGTGTGTGTGTGTGTGTGTGTGTGTGTGAATCTCACAAACAAGTCCATGTCATATTTCACCACAAAATCAAAAGAAATGTATATTTTGCATAAGGAAAAGGGTTTTTAGTTTTGTGAAATTAGTATCCCCAAATTCTCATTACCGTAATGCAATTTGTTTGTTTTTTTGTTGCTTTATTACAGTAATGAGAATTCGGCAGATGGAAATGAGCATGTGACATGTTTTAAAAATTAAAATGAGCATAAATTTAAGGCAGTACAATAAATATAACCAAGATGAATACTAAATTACATAATATAAATTTAAATATATATTTAATGGTGGCCAAGAATTTGCTGACTTGTTTTAGTTAAATCAGGGCCATGAATTTAAAATTCATTCCCACGACTTATTCAATTGTTCCCTCTTTTCAGTAAATCGTGGCCACGTTGAACTCATTCGTTCCCTCGTTTTTGATTTAACTAAAACAAGGGAACGAATTATTACAACGTGGGCACAATTCAGTTAAACAAGGGAATTAATTATTATAACGTGCACACGATTTACTTAGAAAGAGGGAACAAATTAGTACAAGTAATTTGTAGCCACGACAAATAGAGATTTTTGAAAAGAGAATTTCTGGAAATGTGTCTTGCAAAATTTTGAGCGAAATATAACCTAGGGCCGGATTCACGAAACATTCTTAAGAATAAAATTGTTCTGCTATTTTCTAACTTTAGAAAAAAAAAAAGAAAAAAAAAGAAAAAAAAAGACTATATTGTATTCCCAAAATATTTTCTAAAGAATGTTCTTATCTTTTTAGGGGAATGAAAGTCGATGTGGTCCATCAACTATTTGGTTTCTGACATTCTTCAAAATATCTACTTTTGTGTTTCAGAAGAAATAAATTCATACAGGGCAGAGTAAATGATGATGCAATTTTCCTTTTTGGGTTCACCTTTAAAAAAAAAAAAAAAAGATGTTCTTAAAAAAATATTTGACATATATATTTGAAAAATAATTTTTCAAGAATTGCACTTAGGAACATTCTTACGAACTTCTTAGAATTTATCTTAAGAACGTAACTCAACTAAAGAAGATTTTCTTGAATCCAGTCCCTGGGTGTGTTCTTGACCATTTTTGTGAAATTCACTGATATATCCTGTATTAATACAGTATATTCATAATTAGTTTATTAGTGCTGATACATTTTCTAAAAGCATTTGTGGTCAATACCAGAAGAAGAAGAAAAAACAAAGACCAGAAATGATATTAAACCAGTTTTCACGCCCCTGGGCTGGGCTGGTTAGCAGGGATCAAACTGGTCTGGACTGGATTTTAACCCAGCTTGTGTAAACATCAGTTTGAGACAGACAATGAGCAGTTAAAGAAACAACATTTGGCAAAACTATTGGTTGCCCGATTCATTCTGTGCTTCAGAGCAATCCAGCACGACAGCCAGAGTTCGGGACACTTCCAAAAGCTCTAGGGTTGGCAGGGGTAGCCCAGACAGCAACATAGTGTCGGCCCAGATCCGGCCCACATCCGGTACATGTGGATTCCACGCGTATCGGATGTGGGCCGGATCTGGGCCGACTGTCTGGGAGACAACCTTCCTGCAGACTTCAGTTCCAACCCAGCTCCAACACACTTACCTGCTATACCTCGAACACATTGTCTAGCTGGTTCAGGCTTGTTTCATTAGGGCCGGAGCTAAACTTTGCAGGATGGCCTTTGGTAAAATACACAGATTCATCTTTGGGAGCTGAGAAACATTCAACAGTCCCTCAAAAATGTGAGTAAACTAACAGAAGTATGGGAAGACAAAGTATGAACAGTATTTTCTCCTAAAATGATGATCTTTGGAATGTATTAGATACGAATACAAATCTGCTACTTATTAAAACGTTGGTAAGTATATCTGTGCAAACAACCTCTTCAGTTTAGGGTAGAGCAACAAAACGTTCGGCCCTCTAATATTGTACAATAAAAATTCCTTCTTTGCGGTTTCTCTTACATTGAAGGATGGAACTTATTATGGTAAATTGCAACATTACAGGCTATTCACGTCAGATTGAATTTACCACTACAGCATCGAGCAGATGTGATGCTTTTTTAAGATGTTTCTCAAGATTTTATACACAAACTGATCTGAAGTAATAATGTTAATTTATGTTAATTAAACCAAAATTAAACCAAAGCAATTTTAAGTTATACTTTATAGTGGCTGTTCAAGATCAGTGTAAAGGGGTGAATCTCACGAAAACTGAAATGTACAAGTCATATTTTACTTTTAACTTTTTTTACTCCATGTGACATTTTCTTGATGCGAAAGAGACATCTCATTCATAACAAAAAATAAACTTAATTAAATAATAAAGTGCATTTTGTTACACAAATGTAAAGTGTAATTTAATTTATGCCATTTTTTATTCATTGTTATTGAGAATTTGTGGAGGAAACGGTCTCAAGTTATACAGGTGAAAGTCGAAAAATTTGAATATCGTGCAAAAGTTATAATTTTGATGATTATGGCTTACAGCTTATGAAAACTCCAAACTCAAAATCGGAGAAAATTTGAATATTACATGAAATCAATAAAAAAAGGATTTTAAATACAGAAATGTCGGCCTCTAAAAAGTATAATCATGCATATGTATATACTAAATATATTAGTTTCACCTTTTAATTTGAATTACTGAAATGAATTAACTTTTGCACGATATTCTAATTTTTTGAGTTTCACCTGTATGGACAGAATGTGTGTGTATATATATATATATTTTTTTTTAAATATTATTTTATACATTATTTTCATTGACGCATTGTATTTTTTTATTATTTTGAGGTGAAATATGATCTGAATATTTCTGCGTGAGATTCATCCAAAGACTTATACTATAGTCGCTTTATGAACAGGTTCTGTGAACATCTTCGACTTTGCTGTAAATCTGAATTTAACTTAATTTAGTAACGGTTTAAAGTGACAAAACGTTAACAAGTAACGTAATCTGTAAGACATACATACATGAAATACTTGGTAAAAAAAATTTCGATAGCACTTTATTTGACAGTCCTGTTCTAGTATGTACTAAACTTAACCTTAATATTAAATCCAAGTAGTTACCTTATATTACTCAGTACTCTCTTGTATGAGAACACAGTTAGTACACATACTGAAAAATAAAGTGCGACGTTTGACACCTTTCATATCTAACTAGTGTTTTCAAGCGTAAGCAAACCAATCGATTAGCCGACCGCTACGACATTACAACCATTTTAAAGAAAGGCCATTTGAAACCATTTTGAAACTACTCTTTCCCCAAAGTTAAGTTTGGGAAAATGTTCTGCTAAAAAGACATGAAGCACACTTTGCTGAGAGGTGAGATTTTAAGTGAGTTTGAGTGTGACTGTGTTGTGCGCACACAGCAACAATGTAAACAAATGTAAAAAATAAAGGCGTTTTTTTTTTTTTTATCAGTCTGAAAGGTCATTTGCACTGACAGTGATTTGCAGTGACAAAGCAACCAGAAGTCATTTTCAATGAAAGCTGTCGATTTCTAGCAACTCGAGGAACAGCGACTGTTGCCAACATGACAAAGTGAGCAAAGTTTAACTATAACCAGCCTCATAACTTTTAAAAATGCGCGGTGGTGAAGAATGAATATAGTGCACAAGACATATAAACTACCTGTATGGCGCCTTAAATCGCCAACTCTCATTAAAAATAAATTACTTCCTGTCGATTTGTTGCTGCAAAACGCCTTAAGTGTGAATACACTTTTTTTTCTTCGTATTTATCAGTATTTTTGTCTTTTTTTCCAGTACAAAATATCTAAATTTAGTTAAAAGACAAATTTACTTGTGAAGCAAAATTGTGTAAGAAAACAAGACACATATCTTGAATTCAGTTTTAAACAAAAATACTGATTGAGAAAATTAATTCTTGTAGTGTTTAAAGTGTTCAAGATCTTCCTTAACACCCAACCCCAACCCCCACCCCCTGCGTAACATCTTCCAGGTTAAAACCAGACGTGAAATCTGAATCATTGACAGATGAGTACAAAAACACGAAGTTGGATCAGTGTGCTCATCTTTTGAAAGCCAAAAAAAGGTCACAGTCGCATGACGAGAAGCCGGCCCGCATCCCTCCGGTTGGAAAAGTCTCTTTCTTTGAGATGCAGGACTCTCGCTGGAATGTCAGCTCGCTAAAATCTCCTGTTGGTCACGTCTCAAGTCTACAAACATCCAAATAACTGTCAATTCAAGTTAACCAGACAGGAAATGCTGGTCCCATACTTTTTTTTTTTCCAAACGAGATATCCTCCAGAAGGATAAAAGGTTGAGTTATGTCTCAGGGTTGGCTGTGGTCATGATCTTCATGTACTGGGTAAAGATCGTCTCAAAGGCCTCGTCTCTGTGTATCATGGCACCAAAGACCAGTGGCTGCGAGAACAAGATAAAGCGATTCACTGTCAGACTTTGCTCAATTATTCATCAAAGCAACAAGACAGACACATAAATTATTTCAATGAGGGTGTCGCTGTAAAAACAAAAAAAAAGACCATTGGTCATTGACGGAAATTTCTAGCTTTCCGTGTTTTCACTGTTATATGGTAGGGGGCGCTATTACACATCTTCTGAAAGAGTACTGAATCTCCTGATCAAAGGACATGTGAGGAAGAAGCAGAAACAAGCGATAGCATATGTATGGAAGCTTGTTTCCGCCACAGAATAAAAAAAAAGGTAATTGCGACTTTTTATCCTGCAATTCTGACTTTAAAACAGGCAATTCTTTAAAATAAAGTCAGAATTCCCAGATGTGAACTCGCAATTGTGAGATAAGTCGCAATTATCTTTTAAAAATGTTTTATAATGTGGCGTAAACAAGCTTACATACACATATAAGCAGATGCATTATGTAAAATAACACGTTCGTCAACATTAAACAGCATATAAATAAAACCTAAAATAATGCCTAATGTTACTGAATGAAATGTCGACCCAGGATGAGCTATCGGACTGTGAAGCTTTGGTAAGTAAGTTGATGGACTCAATCTACTCTACACATGATCTACAGTGAAGAAAATGAGTATTTGAACACCCTGCTATTTTGCAAGTTCTCCCACTTAGAAATCATGGAGGGGTCTGAAATTGTCATCGTAGGTGCATGTCCACTGTGAGATACATAATCTAAAAAAAAAAAAAGATCCAGAAATCACAATGTATGATTTTTTAACTATTTATTTGTAAGATACAGCTGCAAATAAGTATTTGAACACCTGTCTATCAGCTAGAATTCTGACCCTCAAAGACCTGTTAGTCTGCCTTTAAAATGTGCACCTCCACTCCATTTATTATCCTAAATTAGATGCTCCTGTTTGAGGTCATTAGCTGCATAAAGACACCTGTCCACCCCATACAATCAGTAAGAATCCAACTACTAACATGGCCAAGACCAAAGAGCTGTCCAAAGACACTAGAGACAAAATTGTACACCTCCACAAGGCTGGAAAGGGCTACGGGGAAATTGCCAAGCAGCTTGGTGAAAAAAGGTCCACTGTTGGAGCAATCATTAGAAAATGGAAGAAGCTAAACATGACTGTCAATCTCCCTCGGACTGGGGCTCCATGCAAGATCTCACCTTGTGGGGTCTCAATGATCCTAAGAAAGGTGAGAAATCAGCCCAGAAATACACAGGAGGAGCTGGTCAATGACCTGAAAAGAGCTGGGACCACCGTTTCCAAGGTTACTCTTGGTAATACACTAAGAGAGATGAGAGAGAGGACGCCGCGGGACTCACGGATCAAACTCGGAACGGTTCCAAAACAACTTTTCCAATTTGAATTTTCCCTCAAGAAGCAGAAAAAGCGCCTGGATAGAGACTGATCCAGTTTCTGTTTGGTGTCTGTTTGCTGAAGTAACATGAGTTCCGCCACATATCATCACAACAATCTCATCTCCGTCCTTGTGTCCCTCCTGTGAGCGATGCGGTGTCACCGGAATCCTGGACAGACGAGGCGGTCAACAGGACGGAGCCATTGGAGCCCGGGAGCGGTGCGTCTATCTGGGACAGACCGCGCACGCCAGCCTTGCTGCAGCGACATCCCGGGCCATCACATCATATCCGCGTAGTGGAAAGCAGGCCTCACCGCCCTCGACCCCAACGTGTATGCAGACCGTCCATTATCGACAAACTCGGTGACTCCATCAGCTCGTCTCCACCTGGACCTCACCCTCACCTGCTGCATCTCCGCGGCGCTCACCAAACGCGTCATTGGCAATTACGTCATCAGAACACGACCAACACAAGGACCAATAAAGGGCTGCGTCAGAACGGGAAACACTGGAGACATGGAAAACGCGGAGTGGATTTTCGCCTTCTTCGCACTCTTCCCAAATGTAAGATCATCTCAGAAATAAAAATAGACCTTTTTAATACCCAGTCACTGACAAACAAAACCAGTTTAATATCTGAACATATTTTTGAAAAACAAATAGACATGATGTGCCTTACTGAAACCTGGCACAAACCAGAGTCATATCTCGCACTAAATGAAGCCTGCCCCCCAGGATACACATACCTGGAGAAGGCCAGAACCACCGGCCGGGGGGGAGGTCTTGCTGTCATCCATCGCAAAGACCTAATTGCCACCCCCCTCCCACTGCCAGAGCTAACCACATTTGAGTGTCTTCCATTTAAACTCAGATCACATAAAGAATTAATAACAATACTCCTTGTTTATCGCCCCCCAAAACCACACCCTGGATTTATCTCTGAGTTGCATGATCTACTCACATCTTTCTGTGCAATAACCCATAATACACTCATTATGGGAGATTTCAACCTTCATGTTGACTCCCCCACAAACCGCCCTGCTGCAGAGTTCCTTGAACTCCTGGACTGCTTACATCTCACACAACATGTCACAGTACCTACACACACAAAAGGCCACACTCTTGATTTAGTCATAACAGACACCGCCCCCATCACCCACATGAGAGTCTATGACTTGGGCGTGTCTGACCATAAGATTGTCTCCCTGGAACTGCCCCTAGCAAATCCCTACCATAAAACAAAACGTCAAATTTGGTTCAGAAATTTAAAAGCAATAGACTCTAACCTCTTCAACCAAGACGTACAGCAAATTTCACAAGTCACACAGTTTGCATCAGTTAATGGCTCTGTTGACCACTATAATTCCAGGCTTTACAATATCCTCGAGTTACATGCACCAATCAAAACGAAAACAGTTACTTTTTCCAGGTCAGCCCCTTGGTATACAACAGAGCTCCGGAGGACGAAAACGGCTGGCCGTGCCCTGGAACGGAAATTCACCTCCAGTGGCCTACATGTACATAAACAGGCCTACCGTGAACACCAAAAATCATACTCCAAAGCACTCAACACAGCTAGGTCTCAATATTTCTCTCAAAAAATTTCAAAATGCACTGGAAATTCAAAACAGTTGTTTGCATCAATAAATTCTCTTCTCAAACCCCCCACATATGCACATTCCGACACCAGCACAGACCACTGCAATAGGTTCATGGACTTTTTCACCAACAAGGTGGCTTCAATCCGGTCCAACCTCTCTGCCACAGCTTCAACCTCTTCCAAATTTAGTCCCACAAACCCATTAAACACATTTTCTGTCTTCTCTGGCATTTCGCAGACAGAGGTGGAGTTGATCGTAAAGTGTATGAAAACTTCCACATGCTCACTGGACCCTATCCCCACATCATTATTAAAATCCAACATTACAGCCATCAGTCCACTGATCACAGAAATCCTCAACCAGTCACTCAAATCTGGTCAGGTCCCTCCAGCTCTCAAAACTGCAGTTATCCGCCCCCATCTGAAAAAGCCGTCACTTGACCCTGACATCCTGTCTCATTACAGACCCATTTCAAACCCGCCTTTTTTGTCCAAAGTCCTGGAAAAAGTTGTTGCAGCCCAACTCCACAATCACCTTCACATCCATAACATTTATGAAAAATTTCAGTCTGGCTTTCGAGCAGCACACAGCACGGAGACAGCCCTGGTCCGTGTCATGAATGACCTACTTATGACTGCAGACCAGGGCCTACCATCTCTCCATCTCTCCTACTGGACTTGTCGGCCGCCTTTGACACCGTGTATCACAACATCTTGCTTCACCGTCTCCAGTCTATGGTAGGACTTTCTGGGACCACATTAAGCTGGTTCCAGTCTTATCTCACAGCCAGGACGGAGTATGTGGCTCTAGGACGGTCCCAATCATCACCCCACACAGTCAGCTGTGGAGTGCCACAAGGGTCCGTCCTTGGTCCAACCCTTTTTTCCATCTACTTACTACCCCTCGGTCAAATTATCCATAAACACAAAGTTCCATTCCACTGTTATGCAGACGATACACAATTCTACATAAAACTGGACTCCACACTCCCCTCAGCTCTGCCATCTGCACTTCAGGTTTGCCTGGAGGAGATAGGGGCATGGATGGCTGACAACTCTCTTCAACTAAATAGCAGCAAAACCGAAGCCATCCTGATCGGTACCCCACACCAAACCCAGTCCTCCTCCCTCAGCAGTATATCCATTTTTGGTCATCACATTGCCCTGTCTACCTATGTTACTAACCTTGGAGTCAGACTTGACTCAAATCTTACATTTGACACTCACATCCGTCACCTCTGTAAGGTCTCTTTCCTCCACCTCAAAAACATTGCCAAACTCCGCCCCTCCCTTTCACAACCAGATGCTGAGAAGTTGATCCATGCCTTTATCTCCTCCAGGTTGGACTACTGTAATGCCCTCCTCGTCGGGACCTGCAAAAGCCTGCAAAAGCTCCAGCATATTCAGAACTGCGCTGCCCGGGTCCTGACGAGGAGGCGCAAATATGATCATATCACTCCGGTCCTGAAATCCCTCCATTGGCTGCCCATTCAATACAGAACTCAGTACAAAATCTGCCTCCTCACCCACCAGTGCATACATGGAACTGCCCCTGCCTACCTCAGTGAACTCCTCACCCTACACACCGCCTCAAGAAACCTCCGCTCCACCACCTCTACCTACTGCCTGCACCAACCAAGGACAAAACTCTCCACCATGGGAGACAGGGCTTTTCAAGCAGTCGCCCCACGGCTCTGGAATGCCCTCCCACAGGCCCTAAGGGCCCCACAAACTCTGGAGGTTTTTAAGAAGGCCCTAAAGACTTTCTTATTTCTAAAGGCTTTTTAACAGTCATGGTTTTAATTTTTATTTTCCTTTTAAGGTGTTTTATTGTCATTTGTTGATTTTATTATCTTCTGGAAATTGCTCTTAACCTCTTTGTTACTGTAGCACTTTGAGATTTCTTTGAAATGTAAAGTGCACTATAAATAAAATTTATTATTATTATTATATTATTATTATAAGACGTCATGGTTTGAAATCATGCGTGGCACGGAAGGTTCCCCTGCTTAAACCAGCACATGTCAAGGCCCGTCTTAAGCTTGCCAATGACCATTTGGATGATCCAGAGGAGTCATGGGAGAAAGTCATGTGGTCAGATGAGACCAAAATATAACTTTTTGGTCATAATTCCACTAACCGTGTTCGGAGGAAGAAGAATGATGAGTACCATCCCAAGAACACCATCCCTACTGTGAAGCATGGGGGTGGTAGCATCATGCTTTGGGGGTGTTTTTCTGCACATGGGACAGGGCGACTGCACTGTATTAAGGAGAGGATGACCGGGGCCATGCATTGCAAGATTTTGGGGAACAACCTCCTTCCCTCAGTTAGAGCATTGAAGATGGGTCGACCAACATGACAATGACCCGAAGCACACAGCCAGGATAACCAAGGAGTGGCTCTATAAGAAGCATATCAAGGTTCTGGCGTGGCCTAGCCAGTCTCCAGACCTAAACCCAATAGAGAATCTTTGGAGGGAGCTCAAACTCCGTGTTTCTCAGCGACAGCCCAGAAACCCGACTAATCTAGAGAAGATCTGTGTGGAGGAGTGGGCCAAAATCCCTCCTGCAGTGTGTGCAAACCTGGTGAAAAACTACAGGAAACGTTTGACCTCTGTAATTGCAAACAAAGGCTACTGTACCAAATATTAACATTGATTTTCTCAGGTGTTCAAATACTTATTTGCAGCTGTATCTTACAAATAGATAGTTAAAAAAGCATACATTGTGATTTCTGGATTTTTTTTTTTGGATTATGTCTCTCACAGTGGACATGCACCTACGATGACAATTTCAGACCCCTCCATGATTTCTAAGTGGGAGAACTTGCAAAATAGCAGGGTGTTCAAATACTTATTTTCTTCACTGTAGATCTGTGTTTTGATCAGCGTTCTGAATCCGATACGACTTTGACAAAAACGTGTTTTTTTTTAAGCTTATAGCTCAAAATGTTGCTTTTTTTTTTAAACATACTCAAATTCAAGTGTTGATAAAAAGAATGCAAGAATAAAACATTTTGTTTGTTTGTTTAGAAGTAGAGGCTTTATTCTTTCTTTTGAGATATTTCTACAATAAAATATTCTGGGGGCCATGAAAATTTTGTAAAAATCCAAAAAAAAAGCTGGTGACAACCTTTTTTTTGGCGGGGAAAGAGTTAAGCAGGACGTATTTAAGATATATCCAACTCGCAACTGCGTGATTTATATTATCACAAAATTGAACTATATTATCATCCAGCTCTTTATATAAAGTAGGATAAGTATGTATTTACAGTATACTCATATAGGGTGATACTTTAGGTATAGCAAATCTCAACTGTTTGATTGCTTGTTCCATATTGCAAAATTGTAACTATTATCGCCCAGCTCTAATCTGCTATATATATGGCTTTAAGGTATTAAGATTTTATAAATATTAAAATCACGTTTTTTATTTATTTATTTTTTTACAATGTGTATTGTGAAGCGCTATACAAATAAGTTTGACTTGACTTGACTACCTTCTGTGTTGACGGTGTGGCAATAGAAATGCCCATTCCAGACCCAGGCAGAACTGATAAAACTTTATACTGTGAAAAAAGAAAAGCAAGAGTTATTGTAACAGTAAGCGGTTTTCAATAAACATTAAACATGATATGGTAACAACCCAGACAGCAACATAGTGTCGGCCCAGATCCAGGACACATCTGGAACATGTGGATTCCACTTGTACCAGATTTGGGCCGACACTTATGTTGCTGTCTGGGAATTCCTCAAAATGTCCTACTATGGGAGAAAAAAAAGGATAATGAATAAAACACAGCTCACTTTGGTCCACTTTGCAGCTTTGAACCATTAAATTACTCAAGAAAACGATTGTCTGAATGACATGTACAGTAGTGACCAACAACAACAAACTATTTTCTTTTAAACTAATTAATTAATAAAAGAAAAAAAACAGTTAACCTCCCCTCCCCCTCGAAATGTCATCTGTTCTCTTCATATTGTGTGTTTCGGTGTAGACTACATAAATATTAGACTAAATATCCCTTCACAACTGACTGCAAACTGCCATTCAGATCTGCCTCCATTTAGTTAGCAACGCCCAACTTCCTACAGTCCAATAATTTTTTTTCATTCCTCTTGAATTTCACTTAAATATACGTCACAGCAGGGAAGAAAATATTAACTTCCGTTTAATGCCGACTTTTAAAGAACTGAATATGTATTGAAAATCTGATGAGGTAAACCTCACAAACTTTGTCAAATCTAGTGACTTAGCTCTTCACCAGAGGTGTTCATTTGTATAAACTTCATGGAAATTGCAGCATTCAAATTTGAGTTTGCCATTGTTCAGTGTTAAGGCTGGAATACACTACACCAGTTTTGCCGCGATTTTTAATCTGGATGAGAATGACGCTAGTAGCTTGAAAAGTCATAGCCAGTCTTCAGATGTTTGGGCTCAGATTCTGATTTAAAAACTGACAGACAACAGTCAGATGCCCTTAAATTCTGTGCTCATCAGACTTGAGTAGGCCGTCTGTCGGAAGCTAGTTATTTCAGTTGATAAAGTTTTAAATATGGATCTTTTTCTCACACAAACACATAGCTTTGCTTCAGAAGGCCTTTATTAACCCCCTGAAACCATGTGGAGCACTTTTATTAAGGATGGATGTACTTTTTTGGGCTTCAAATTTTGGGCTCCTATTCAAAAGTGTGCCATTATAAAGCTTGGATTAGCCAGGACATTTTTTTGATATAACTACGATTGCATTCGTTTGAAAGGAGAATGTCATATACACCTAGGATGACTTGAGGGTGAGTAAATCATGGCATCATTTTCATTTTTTGGCGAACTATCCCTTTAAGGTTTGAGAAAATGTGTGTAAATAACTTATATTTCAGTGTCTAAGATTAAGCAGTTTTTTGTTCTGATTGCAAAATAAATCTGAATATTTGCAAATCAATTTTATAATAATTGCATGGTAGTTGTGTGAAATTATAATTTAGAAACTCTGAAATTGCTTTTAGTCATTTTGAAAATATTCCACAAATATTGAAATGAAAATGCATTTTTTTCATGTGCAACCAGTGATGGATTGCTGCCGTGTGACGCAGAGTTCATAGTGCTCATATCAAGAAAGTGCATGAAGCATAAATATCAAAGATCCATTAAGTTTATTAACAAAAGCTGAGTCTAATTTATTTCAGTTAGCACATACTGCACATACCTTCTGGATATCTGTGATGTCCACCAGTTTAATGACTTTGTTCTTCTTTGAAGACCCCGATCTTGAGCTGGAGCTCTCAAAACACAGGTAGCTGATGGATGGACAGCCATTTGTAATTATAATGTTACTGCATTAATGTACATGTTGATTCTATCGTGCCTCTCAATCTGATATTATGTTAAACAATGGCAAGAACTTATTCATAACGACATGAAAGAGATCTTCAGAGTTCGAAGAATCTTGCTGTGTTCACCAATCGGATGCTAAGCAACAGTTGTTGGGGGTAAAGCGTTACAAGTAATGTGAGTTACGTATCGTCCCCTTGGAATTATAAGGTTCTATCTGACATTTTTGTCAAAATTGAGTTATTCACATATTCTTATTCTGTGACAACTCATTTACATTATGTGATGTGTTTTGTACATTTAGGGTCCCTGTTATTTTTATGTTTGAAAGAAACTTGTTCCCCATACACATTTTCCTATTATGTAATGCAAAAACTTTGAAGCTCAATATCTCAAAACTGCTCAGAACGCAGATAGAACCTTATAATTCCAAGGGGACGGTATGTAAATAGATTACTTTTTCAAGTAACAAGTAAACTTTTAAATTTACAACAAAATATCAGTTACTTTTTTAAACGAGTAACCCCTTGTTGAGAGAAATTGTAAGTGCAGAGATGTTGTGTGAACATGATGCTTGTTGTAGTTCTAGACTAAATGTGAGCATGAATTTACTCATTTCACTTGCACAAAAACATTCAGTATTCTTCAAAATGAATAGAAACATTGAAATGCAAACTCAGAATATTACGCAAACCTGCAATAATTAAATATGTTAAATAATATATACTTTATGTATTTAATCTCACTTTATTAACCATTGTCTTTTTAATTCAACTCTACCAATAAGCAAAAATGACTTGAGTTAAACATCACATTTGTGATTAGATATACACTACCGGTCAAAAGTTTTAGATCAGTAAGATTTTTTATGTTTTTAAATGAAGTCTCTTCTGCTCACCAAGGCTGCTTTATTTGATAAAAAAAAAAAAAGACAAACAGTAATATTGTGAAATATTATGACAATTAAAATGACTGTTTTCTATTTTAATATATTTTAAAATGTAATTTGAAAGCTGAATTTTCAACATCATTACTGTTGCTGATTATTACACATCAGTTTTCAGTGTCACATGATCCTTCAGAAATCATTCTAATATGCTGATTTTAAGCTCAAAAAACATAAATTATTATTTTCAATGTTGAAAACAGTTGTGTACCATTTTTTCCCCCAAAATTCTATGATGAATAGAAAGTTCAAAAGAACAGCATTTATTTAAAATATAATCTTTTCTAACATTATAAATGTCTTTACTGTAACTTTTGATCAATTTAACTCATCCTTGATGAATAAAAGTATTTTCTAATTTCTTTCCCCAAAAATAAAAAATAAATTCTTACTGACCCTAAACTTTTGAATGGTAGTGATTCATGTTACAAAAGCTTTCCATTTCAGATCAATTCTGTTCTTTTGAACTTTCTATTCATCATAGAATTTTGGGGGGAAAAATGGTATGTTGAAAATGTAAAAATGAAAAAATGTAAAAAACTGTTTTCAACATGGATAATAATCATAAATGTTTCTTGAGCATCATATTATAATAATTTCTGTAGGATCATGTGACACTGAAGACTGGAGTAATGATGCTGTAAATTCAGCTTTGATCACAGGAATAAATTACACTTCCCTATATATTCACATAGAAAACCGCTGTTTTAAATTGTAATAATATTTCACAATATTACTGGGTTTTTTGTATTTTTTATCAAATAATTGCAGCCTTGGTGAGCAGAAGAGACTTCTTTTAAAAACATAAAAAATCTTACCGATCTAAAACTTTTGACCGGTAGTGTATATATATATATATATTTCAATCCAGAATAGCAGCACATCTGAAAGTTTAGTTTGAGCTGCCTGAAAATTAAACTTTCATTAAATCCGTTATTAAAAAGCAAACAAGCAAGCCCAGCTCAAGAGACAAAAATTAACGCAAAAGTAATGCAACACATTACTGTCCATAAGAAGTAACCAAGCAACACAATTAGTTACTTTTGAGACTTATGCAATATTGTAACATTACTTTTAAAAGTAACTTTCCCCTACACCGCTGAGCAAATGTTTCTTACTTCTCAGTGACGTAGAGCATCCCGTTGCGAATGTAGTCAGTGGGCATCTTCCGGTCTCTGTTTATCAGACAGCATCTCCATCCGTTCTCACACACTGAAAAAATAAAATAAAAAAAACTACTAAATCACTTGGTTGTACAGTACACAAGTGGAAAAATAAAAATCTGTTTGGCATGTCCAACTCAAGCCTGTTTTGTTTTGTCTAGGTTTCAAGTACTTTTTTTTTTTTTCGGGATGCAGAGTCTCATTAGACAAGAACCAAGTCTACGAGAGGTCTCACCGGGCAGGGGTCTCTCGATCTCGGGTAAGTTGAAGATCTCATGGAATGCTCCTTTCTTTGTGTTGTGTGAACGGCCGGGCTCTTCCTCTCGGGTCACTCCGGCTGGGATGGTGGCTAAACTGCTCCGTGAGACCACTGGCTGAATCTTAACATAAAATAGAGGGATTTTGTAACAACTCAAATAAAAAGCACTTAAATTAAAGAGTAAAAAAAAACAAAAAAACATTTTACTTACATAATGTGACATATTTCTGGTATTTATGATATTAATATTATTTATAAAGGGTAGGTGTTTGAGGGAGTGACATTTTTTTTGTCTCTTTTCTGGAAAAACATGCACTAATCAAATCACTCACAATAGCAATTATACCATGGTCTGCCTGAATGCTCAAATCTGATTGGCTGGAAGGTGTGCAGTAAAACCGTTTAGTGCACAGATAGTTCCAAGTCAGTTTAATCACCATTCTATATCAATGTGCTGCTTTTTATTGAAGCACACGCACACACAGGTATCCCAGACAGTATCATAGTGTGGGCCCAGGTCCGGCCCACATCCGGTACGCGTTGAATCCACATGTACAAGATGTGGCACGGATCTGGGTCGACACTATGTTGCTGTCTGCTATCCCGTAACTTTTATTAGTAAATAACCTTTGCTATTGAATCACTACATTATATTACAACCTCTGCAAGGAGGTTGTAACGTCGCTGTTTTTGAAGTTAATCAACTTACAGCTTCATTGCTAGTAGAGAGACTGCACAGCTAAGCACATCTCTCTCTCTCTCTCTCTCTCTCTCAAGGCTAATTAATTCAAACTAATTCTATCATTAAATCAAATCATTTGAACCTTACCGCACTACTTTATCTCTGTCAGATTTAAATAGGAAAGAATGCTATATCTAACGAGCCGTAGCTGACGAAATTAACCACCATTTTAACCCTTCCAGTCAAATTTACTGCACTGCAAACATCAATGACAGATTTAACTTGTCAATTCTGGCAAATGACCATGGTATAATTGACATAATTAATGGCTAGCAGTGTATTAAAGGATTTGAATGCTTCCCTTCGCGTCGGGTGGTTCTCCATGTCGTGCATTAAAATCGTTCAATACACACCTAGCCGTGAATTATGCCTCACTTTTAATATGTATTAGGGAAGAAAACGGGTTTCATTTTGATTTCATGTTGACTTTAAGCTCAAAACAATACTAAGTGCGTTCACGGCATATCGTAATTATGAGATTAGGACTTGTAAAAGTGTTCAAGTCCTCGTAATTACAATTTGTAAACTAGGATTTTTCTGAGAGCTCTGATTTTCAGATTGATAGTGTTGCCACAGAAACACAACTCAGAGTCCGAGGACATGAACAACTCCGAGTGGGAAGTCAAGTGTTGTCATCTCGTAATTACGACATGGAATGAGTTGATGTGGGTGTCAGTAAGTCAGTGTAATGATGTTTTGAGAGAAGGTTAAAGGTTATGTTAGCAACCGTCATTGAGCTCATTCTCAAGGGCATGTAGTATGTTCTCTTTACAGATTCCCAAGAACACAGTCAAAATACTTCATTTCATTGTCCTAAAGGCAAACATTCAACTATTTCTACTTCTAATGATCTACTTCTAAGAACCCAAACTACAGCTGCATTGTTGTGTAAACCAGTGTTAGTGTAGTCAACAAAATAAAATATTATATAACAAATAAAATACAATTTTATTTCAGCTAGTTTCCAAGGAAACATTTCTCATTTTCATTTAGTTGAAATTGATGTACTAAAATAACTAAAACTGAAACAAACAAACAAAAATGATATAAATCCTTTAGATTTACAAAAATATTAAAAGATTACTATTATAATAATAATAATTCAAACTGTTAACAAAAACAATATAATAGTATCTCCCTGATACTAAAATAACACTGGTGAAAACTACTCAAAGCAATCCTTTTCTATCTATGCACACACACACACACACACACACACACAGAGCAAACCCATCAAATAGCCTGTGAAAATGGACTCAAAATGGCACATTAGCTGTAAATATTACATTAATATTCAATAGCTACATTAGATTACATTAAGCAAAATCATTCATATTAAATAATTTCAGTAGATCAGTCAATTAATGCTATTATATATAGCCAATTCTGCAGAGAGCAAGAAATCCCCATCTGATATTACACCACATCATTATATTTTGGATGAAGAAAAAATACTATTTTTAAGACTTGCATAGGGACTTAGATTTCATGACAATAAAGTACAACCCAACACACTCATTACCATAATGAAAAAAAATAAAATAAATCTCATTCCTATTACTGTAACACAAAAGATTATATTATCTTTTTGCATGACACTAATGAGAATGCTGTTATTATAGTAATGAGAACAGTTTTTTATTATTATAGTGATTAGAATGTGATTTTATCACACTAGAGTAATGAGAATGACTTTTTTATTGTAGTTAGAGAATTTGCTTTTAAGGATTAGGGTAATGTACAGTATAGAAGCTGGTTTCCGCCACAGAATAAAAAAAGGTTATTGCGACTATCTTACAATTGTGACTTTTTTTATCAGAATTGCATGTTTATATCTCACAATTCAGACCTGTTAGATATAAACTTGCAATTCTGAGGAAAAGTCAGCCCTTTTTTATCCTTTAGAATGTGACTTTATAACACGTAATTGCGACTTTTTATCTCACAATTCTGAGAAAAGATGTCAAAATTGTGAGATATAAAGTCCAATTGCGTGTTATAAAGTCAGAATTGCGATTTTATTGTGAGTTTATATCTCACAATTCTGCCATTATAACACGCAATTGTGTTTATAACACGCAATTCTAACTTTATATCTCGCAATTGTAAGAAATAAAGTCAGAATTCCCAGATGTAAACTCGCAATTGTGAGATAAAAAGTTGCAATTATCTTTTAAAAAATGTGTTATTCTGTGGTGGAAACACACTTCCATAGTACAGAGCCCCTAAAGGCTTTTTTTTTCATTAGGGGCTTTGGATTTTGGCATGACAATAAAAAGAATGGGATTTTTTTTTAAATTATAATAGCGCACACTTAGCTGGGAAATATGCCTAATTGTAATTAAACAAAAGCCTGGTCCTAAAAAAAATAAATAATAATAATAATTTTGATTTTGTGGTGAAATATGGCCTGAACATTTCTCTGAGATAAGAGTTAAGTTGATATTAAGTTATTTGGGCCACTGAGACTAAGTGGCCATTTTGATCCATTTGGCCACAGACAAAAAATTCATATCACAAGGTGCATCTATCCAAACACACACAGGTAAAGAAAGTAAGGTCAGCTGGTTTGATCACACACACACACACACACATGTGCTGGCAGAAGCACACCACAGTCCCTACCTTCTCACACCCAGACAGCTGAGAGAGAAAGACAACAGATTATATGTGATCGTCATGTCAGCGACCTATACTGATGATGATTCCCTTACGAGGCAACACCCATCACTCTCATACGCACATATTTACAGTGCCTGACACTCTGAAAAAAAATGTTTTAAATAGGTATGACAATTTTTAAGTGTGAAAACAACCAGGAGGCTGCTGTATGAGCATGACATTGTCTCTTTCTGTCTCACCCGTCGAGACACAGTGGCATTGCTGCGCTCTTTCAGCTGAGGGTCCGTGGGCAGGCTGTTCCACATGATGAACGGAGTGTCGTATTTGTCTCGGAGTTTCGGGCAGCTCTTAAAAAGGAAGTCTATAATAAAGAACTTGATGCCTGCGTAAAGCCCTACCAGGGAAGACACATACACACACCATGAGAATGATAAAAACCACTGCATTTCTGCACAAAAAACTTGTATTTTGCAAGATTAATGTCATTATTTTTAATCAAATTTAATTTAATTTAATGGAAGAAGGTGAAAACAGACTTAATTTCACAGAATGCTCTTCAGTACTAAATATAATGGACACAAATAAAATGAATACATTTTTATAAATGTACATGTACACTACCATTCAAAAGTCGGTAAGATTATTTCATGTTTTTGAAAGGTATTTCTTACGAGTTTCTTATAAGGCTGCATTTATTTGATCAAAAATACAGTAAAAAACAACAACTAATATTGTAAAAAAAAATATATATATATTACAATTTAAAATAACTGTTTTCTATTTTAATATTGGTTTTAATTTTGATGGAAAAGCTACAGTTTCAGCATTATTATTTAAGTCTTCAAAAAGGCTGTGCTGTGCTGATCATTCTTTTTTTTTAACAATGTAAAGTATTTGCTGTCACTTTTGATTAAAAAAAGGCATCCAAGCCTAATAAAAGTATTCCCTTCTTTCAAAAACATAAATTTTACTGATCCTAAATTTTTGAACGGTACTTGACCTTGTCGCTAAATGTCTCTTGTTAAAAGCCCCCCTGTGGTGAAAATCAAGCTTTTAATGTTGTTTATGTCTATGTGGTGTTTTTAATATGCTTTAAGACAAACCCTGTGCAAATTCATAAGTCAACACCATTGCTGAGTACCATTGCTTCTCTTGACAAACTCAAAGACGTAAAATACATTTGTATGTATTCTAAATAAAAGAGGGGCTAATTTGCATATTCATACAACCGTGTATACTAAATGAGGCAAGGGTGTAGAGTTACATTCAATCTACTTTAAGGCATGACACTTTTTTTTCAAGAAAAAAAAAAACGCTTAAATATGTAATTTTGGAGATCAAAGATGAGTTTTAAGGGATAAAATGATTGACTACAGGGGGACTTTAAATATGCTGACAGCATAATTTAGTTTCACATGAAAGCTACACTGTGTTATTAGCGTGTATGGGGTGTTTATGTTTATATGTGGGGTTATGAATAATGATTCTCACCGATCATAAAGCCCATCAGCTTGTATGGCAGGACGCAGGAGGAGATGAAGGCCACCCACAGAGCGATGTACAACTTCTGAGTGATCTCAGGCTGAACCCACATAAACAAACTGATGTACACAAACACATACAAACATGGAGAAACATTCATTAGTTTCCTTCAGGTCATGAGCTCATTTTCACTTTCCCTGTACAGAGTTTTTGCGTTCACCTGTAAAACGCACAATGAGTGAGTATTATTTCCATCAGTAGTTTTGTTTGCTGGCAAAGAGAACGCAAACATTTTGTGAGCAGAGCAAAATCATTGATAATGTTTTTTTCCCCCTTGAAACCGTCACTCATCCGTCCCTTCCGTCAAAAGTAAAAGTATTGTGTGCTCTCACATAGGCACTGAAATATATTTTTCCCCATCTCATATCATTTTCATCATTTTTGTATTTGCAAAAGAAACTTCTCTCAAAACTTTTGCTCTGTCTTGTGAAATGTGTGCGTTTCCTCGCAAAAGGATTGCATTTTCTCTCATCTCATATTATTTCCATCACCAGTTTTATGCTTGCTGGAAAAGTTTTGCAATTGTTTGTGAAGTTTTTAGGGAAAACGTTAAAAGTTTTGCACGGGAACGCAAAAGCACGTTGATAATGTTTCCACCCATCTCATATGTTTCCATTACCATGTCCCTTTAAGGAGCCCGTAGTCCTACAATAAAAGTTAAAGAGCTACTTACTTTTTGATTTTCTCCAAAACATCTGACATCTTACCAAAAAGATTCTGCAGAAAAATACACACGAAATGAGATTTGAGAGACACGTCCATAACATTTCAAATCACAATTTCATATGACAATTTCACATTATAAAATAAAAGTCCTCAAAAACTATTAAATAAATCATTTTACCGTAATTTCCATCTATGCTTAACAACTATTGGCTGCTTTACCTTCACAATCACTATTTTAAACTCACTTTTTATTATTATTATTGTATGAAGAGAAGCGAGGAAGAGATCAGGAGTGTGTCCAAACTGTTGACCAATAATATAAATGCTATGGACAGCTTTATTATTTTAAAGGTATTGTAGGTAGAATTTTTATAAAAAACTTTTTTCCAAATTTGTTAAAAACTTTCTGTATATATCAATGCATAATTAAAATGTAACTACTCTGAAAAAGAAAGTATAAAAATCGAGTGTCTGTAGACCTCTCACGACCTCTTATTTCCATTCACTCCACCCCCTCCCTTCTGGGCTCCTTCCAAAGCCACGCCCCCAAAACACATGAACGGGCGACGCCGACCGCTGAGCTGAAGATGCATTATTTACCTGAGACGAGCGGAGAGGAAGGAGCGCAGTGCATGTAGTGACATCATGTCAGAATCACTTGTAAAAAAAAAATCTAACTTTATCATTATGAAGATAAACAAATAAGATGTATTTTAGTACTCACTATCAGGCTAGCATATTGATATTGGTAAAGTTTATAATATATATTTATTGATTCGCTAACGAGCTAGTTATCTATAAGGCAAAGCTAAAAACCGGTTGCATGATACACGTTTTTCCATTGCCATCATTTACACTGTGATGAAGATGAATTTCGTGTAAGATTCATAACATATATGGTGTTCTGCATGTAAGAGTTTCCATGATGAAAGCATTGTTGACTCTGATGAGGACTACACTCCAGAGACAAGTACGGCATCGTCAGCTCGAGGACAGATCCGGGGTCGAGGGCGAAGCAGAGGAGGTCGTCCAACTAGGGTCCGAGGAAGTAGAGGTTTGCCTTCGCGAACTGCATATGTGAATCTCGATTGGTCTTTCTCTGCCATTGTTTTGCTATTGCTAGGTTCCGTGCCTCTTGAATTACTCAAATCAAACGGGTACGCGCAAATGGGCAGGTCATGTGTGGCAAAAGGGTGGTTGCCATGGTTGCGAGAGAGTGACAGTCGCCTAAGCCAATCCTTTGTTTCGTCCCGGATGGAAATAATGAGCTGTGTTTAGTGCAGATTAAACGTTCTAGAGTCACTCGATTTTTATACTCTTTTTATCAGAGTACTTACATTTTAATTATGCATTGATATATATAGAAAGTTTAAACAAATCTGGAAAAAAGATCTTTATAAAAATTCTACCTACAATACCTTTAAATGAAAACGTAAAATGTGTACAAGCCTATAAAGTTACCTGTGCTTTTTGTGCGACGTCGAGAACTAACTGAAACTTTTCAGACACAGTCAGGTCTTCTTTTGGAGGTTCCTAAAAAAAATTTAAATAAAAAAAAAGACCACAAGGAAGAAAATTGAAATATGCCAAATATTAAAACAAAAGTCACTGACATGCAAACATACACCCTGGAAAAACATTCCTACCACAGGTTCAGAAACTTCAGGCACAATACTCCACTGAATTCTCCATCCTCTAAAGAGAAAAACATTCATGACATCAAAAACGTTACATGAACACGTATATAGAGTATACATACATGTATATGTATGTTTATTAATATACAGTCACTGCCTAAGTGCACAAACATGCTAAAACGAGGCCCAAGTTGACTACTGATTTTTTTGGTAGTATAGAAATTCTTACAATTGCCAATTTCAGGAGAAGGGTCTGGCTGCAGACTTGCACTCTCAGACTTGCACTCTCGGACTTGCACGCTCAGACACAAGCGCTTCCTCTGCAAGTGACGTCACTTGCAGAGGAAGCGCTCGTGTCTGAGCGTGCAAGTCCGAGAGTGCAAGTGACGTCACTTGTCTGCAGCCAGACGCTATTGAATTTCAGCCAATACCCAACAACATAGAAATTTAAGTTAAATCTAGGTAACATTTTTAATTTAACCCTGAAATGATTTGACCGTTTCAAAGCCATTCTAGTGAAAAAGCAAACGTTTTACCTGGCGATGAGGTAGTTCAACGACAACCTCAGAATGGCTAAGAATAGAAACAAAGGAATAGCCCAGCCATGCCATGCTGCATTCATATAAATCTGTGACAAAAACACAACACACATTACATGGCCGTCCCCTTGATGAGCAATTTAATGAGCAAGTAAGTAAAACATTTGGTAACACTTTCATTTCAGTTACACTAAATTATAAGGTGTCCCTGTTACAGTGTAATTATATATTTAAGTACTGAGTAATATTAATGAACTACATAAACTAACTATAGGGTTAGGAATAGGGGTTGGTTGAGGGTTAGTTGCATGTAATTATGCATAATTTACAGTTATTACTAAATAGTGTATCCTTAGTTTCTTTGTTACACGTTGCATGTACTTACTATAGTAATACCAGTAAATATGCATAATTACATGCAACTCACCCTAAAACAAACACTAATCCTAACCATAACCTTATAGTAAGTATATGTTATTACATAATATCACTCAGTACTTAAATGTATAATTACACTGTAGCAAGGACACCTTCAAATAAAGGGTTACACTTTATTTTAAGGTGTCATTGTAACATTGTAATTATATATTTATACACTGAGTAATATTAAGCAACTACATGTACAGTACTTACTATAAGGTTAGGGTAGGATTTGGTTGAGGATTAGTTGCACGCAATTATGCATAATTTACTGTTATTACTATGGTAAGTGCATGTAACAAGGACACTGTAAAATAAAGTGTTACCATAACTTATTTGTGTCTAAAAGAAATGCATATGTGTAATATGTACTATATATATATGTGTAACTGTAAACATAGAAAACTGATGAAGGCCACTCACAATGAAGGCAATCGCTGACGTATATACTGAGTGCCAGTTGGATAAGGCGGAAAGATTCCGTAAGAAATTTGTTACTGGTCTGGCACCTCGTTCTAGAAAAAGAAAAAGATAAACAAGTAAACCTGAAAAATCTAAGCAAAAGAGCTTTTTGTGAAACCATGAAGTACAGTACATCAACAAAAACAACAGCAAAAATAGACTTACTAAGTCGTCGCATATTTTCAGTTAATCTGAAAAAAAAAAAGCAGTTTCATTTAGACACAGTTTGAGATGTCATTCATGTCAATGGTACAAACAGTGGGGGGGCAAGCTAACATCACTAATTTCTTCCACCAACCACAGCCTGTCTTGTATTTTTATAGCAAAGTGACACTTAAACCGTGTAAATCAATGAAAGCAGACAGCTGTGGGCAGCACATACTCAATACCTCTCTTTCAGAGACAGATAGATGTACTCCATTGATCCCTGAGGGGACATTTAAGAGACATGGACTCAATAGCCTCATGTATAATTGAGGCAGGTACATGCATTGACTGGACATCAGATCCAGAACTCCACAAACCACAAAACCTCAAAGATTCTCTGGTGGTTTCGAAATAACTGTCTGTAGTGGATAAACCAAGCAGATTAAAAAGTGAGGAAGCTCTAAAACGTTTGAAGTTCTGAACACACTGGATTCTTTTTATTAGGGGTTCAAGTGCATAGCTTGGGTAAAAAGAAAACTTTACCCTTTGGTTAGCAATCACAAGGTCATTTAGAAAATGGGTGTGCAAAAGCCTATAACTCCTAATTGAAAACTCAGACCTTTATGAAAATAGGTGAGCACATGTGACTCCAAACAAGCATGCAGATCTGGCAATAGGTGCTTCTAAGGTGCAGTTAAAAAGATGAAGAATGACAATCTCTCATGATTATAATGGGAAATTCCCTGTAATTGCCATTCTAACCACTAGATGACAGCAGAGGACCCATCCCGAAATTTTGAACCAGCCTAGACCCCATCAGCACCCATGTCATAAAGGTCATGAACCCCGATAATTGGTGCTCGCAGCTATATTTATTATTATTATTGTAACTTGTTGAGTCCTGTTTCACTAGTTTCAGTTCAGCGTATATAAATGGAAACCTTCAGTAGACAAAAAGTAAAACCAAGGCTGTACACAGCATGTTTGTAAGGGTTTTGCTATGTATTTATCTTTTATCATAAGTGTCTTTGATAATCAAAAATAAAAGTCTTAAACCAACAACCCCCAACCATAAAAACCTCAAAAATCTTTACAAGCAGACTAGACTTGACTTGTTTTTAATTGCAACAAATTATTAACACAAAAATGAGTTAAGATCTAATTATAATTACAGTATAAGTAATTGTAATTTCCAAAGAAGGAGACCAGCTCTTCAAATTTGGGCCAGAATTTGAAGAGCTGGACTACCAAAAATTAGACAACCAAGCTTAAATTTGGCATGGTAAAACCTAACACTAACCCTCTGATAAGTACATCATTTGATAGAACCATAGGAGAACATATGTTAGAAAACGTTTATTTTGACAATTTTGAAAGTAAAAGCTTAATTTTATGTCAGTTGATGGATCTCCTCTTTGCCACTATACTTGGCCTATTCTGACTAACAGCACCCTGACCACAGGGGGGCAGACGTTTACAATAAAACATTTCTGGACAGATAAAGAAGAACTATGGGAAATGATAACTGAGCAGAGTATTTTAGTATTTTAACACTTCTTCCAAACCTGTACAGAGTAGTATAATGTTCCACAGGTGATCTTTCTTCACTGACCTTTTAGCACTTAGTGGCTCCTCAGCCTCAACTGTGTTCTCCTCAGGCTGGAAGCGAAAATCCTCGATGTAAACCCCAAACCGATCATACAGCCAAATCTGCAGCCGCGAACACACCGTCTCCTTCTGCTGTTTGTCTACAGTGAGAGTTTAGAGACATACTTCATTCAGAGGCCACAACCAAAGCTCTATTAATCTGAATCCTGAGAGTCAGGGAGCTTGTGCTCTACATTCTCATTTCCTGCCTCAAACAAAAGCGGTCGATCTGGCCTAGTTGGTCTACAAATTTAGAAAAGTGTCTAAAATAACAGCTGAAAGCCTCCTGGAGCAGAGATTTTAGAATGACTAACCAAAACCAGGCAGAAAATCCAAATTAACAGTATACCGGATTAGAGCAACAACTGCCATTTTAACCCAAATGACTGAGACAAAAAGACTATTCAAATAGAGATTTAATAAGATTTGTGGCTGTAATTTACAAAATTTAGTTTTGAATGTTGTTTATATGTCTGTGGTGTTTTTAATATGCTTTAAGACAAACCATGTGTAAATGAATAAGTCAACACCATTGCTCAGTATTTTCTCCTTAAAACTGCAGTGAACCAAAGACAGTCTCAAAAACGCGGTTTGAAATCGCTGGTGTTTCTGACGTCACAAACTACTTTGTCAGGCCAATGTGTGATCGTCAACGAGTGGATCTCTGTGTGAGTGAGTGGAGGCGGGGCTCATTTGAATATTCATAAAACCACATATACTAAATGAGGTAAGGGTGTAAAGTTACATTCTATTATATATTATAAAGCTATTTATTTAGGCATGACAATTTTTTCAAGGAATTTTTTCGTATATAGGTCATTTTGGTGGAGTTTTAAGGGATACAATTATTGACTACAAGAGGACTTGTAATTAGGATACTACATTTATGTATGACAACAGATGTACAATAGTCATACATGACAAAAAAAAAAAAACTGCAGAAAGCGTAAACAAGATTAGCTTTAACAAATTTCATTTTATTTTAATTTTTTTAACTAAAAATAAGAACAAAGAAGCAAATTACTAACAATAGGACAACTATAAAAATTAAACAATTTCAATTAAAAAAATTTTATCAATACTTTTCTGCATTGAAAGAGAAATATATTTAGCATTACATTTTCTTGTCCACCATAAATAATTCTTTTCGTTAAGCGTTTTGCACTGAATTCTGGGATTGCTTTATCTTAAAAAGATACATATAATTGCACCTTTAAATTTCTTCTTTAGTGTTGATCTTAAAATTGTGAGGTAGACAGTTTCATCCAAAAGTGAATTATTTTGAGACTTTTAGGGGGTTTACACAACACCGTTTTCAAAAAAAAATTTAAACGGTGTTTTGGGGAACAACTTTTGAAACGGGTTTCAAAGTGCAATGTAAAATGTTATAGTCTCCATGTAAACTACAAAAACATGAATTTGTGAAACCAATGACATTACATGTATAGGCGCATAGTTTCTTTACAAAGTAATATCGCCAACTACTGGCCTGGCATGAATAATACAACGTTTTTAGACGTTTTCGCGGATCCATGTGAACTGGGATTATTGTCGTTTGTACACGAAAAACTTGTACTCGAAAAACGCTTAATGTCCTAAAATTGTGGGTTGTGTTACCTGTGCCATTAGCTGCAGGTGGCTGCTGTTTCCGAGGAAGCTGAGGTGGAGAATCTTCACACCTGCACCAAGAAACACAAACTACATTAACTTTCAGTTCATACAAAACTTCCATTAAAAAAAATACTATAAATATGTACTTCTATGAAACATATTCACAGTGGCAGAATGACAGAATGTCAAAGCAAGTGGCATCTGCAAACAAATTATGTTTTCATAGACCTAACCATACTTTTCTGGGCTGTTTTTGCAATGACTTTTAACCAACTTGAGTCAAGGAGTCTGCAATAAGTGTCCTTATTAACTAAAGTAAAACTCTTCAAAATAATTTTTGACAATTCAAGTTAAGCTGAAATAAAATAGAATAAAAAAATATTAGATGAAATACTTAATGTTTTTTAGTTGCTTTGGCAACTAACTGAAATAGAGTAAAATAAGTGTAAGCTGAGCTACTAAAACTGACTGAAATAAAATCAAATGAAAGTTAAATAGAAACATTAACAAAATAAAAAAATATATAAAAATATGAATAAATACTATATAGTCCAGTCATTTTAAGCCAAAATGGGGGTCAACCTCAACTGAGCAAACTCAACTGATTTTGTGTCCTCCAAACTCATTCTTGTTCTCACATGAATAGGGTAAAAATTTTTACCTTTAGATATCACCATGAAAATTACTGAGTTGATTCCTTACATCAAGACAAACCAAAAATGTATTACAAGTTTTTTTTAATTGTTTGTTAACATAGACAAACGGTGCATAATCTAATTACGTACGTATGTGCTATTTGCATAAATACCCAAACAGATCTAAACATTGGGTATAGCCAGGTGACAATGTCTTGTTGAATCTTGTTGACACCTTACAGTAAAATACTTAATGTTAAGGTCTGAATGGAACCCATTCAGGCTACCCATGAACAGTAATACATGGAGGCAGGAAGAAGTACTTTAGAAACCAGCCTTTATTTTATTTGTATTACAGAGATGGGGTTTGGGGCTGAAACGAGACAAAAGGTAGGTAAAATAAAAAGTGGCTGGATCAAAAATGAGTTCCATTCAGACCTTAACATTAAGTCTTTTACTGTAAGGTGTCAACAAGATTCACCAAGACATTTTCACCTGGCTATACCCAATGTTCAGATCTGTTTGTGTATTTATGCAAATGAGCACATACATAATTAGATTATGCACCGTTTGTCTATGTTAACAAACAATAAAAAATAAAAAAACTTGTAATACATTTTTTGTTTGTCTTGATGCAAGTAATCAACTCAGTAATTTTCATGGTGATATCTAAAGGTTAAAATGTGTACCCTATTCACGTGAGAAAAAGAATGAATAGGCATATGAATAGGCTATATTTGGGACTTTTTCGAAACTTTCCCCTAATGGGATTCTTCTGTGCTTTTTTTGTCCTTACTCAGGACATATTGAGGATACAAAATCAGTGGAGTTTGCTTCTGTTGCAATTTGTTCAACCTTTTTTCATAAAATATAAATTATTATAAGATGAAGGTCAATGACAACCCACCATTTACAAAAAACTGTGTAAAAATAAAATCAAATTAGAACAAATAAGGATGCAATGTTTATATAAAACTTGGTAAATTCTGATTATTTTTGAGAATTGTAAAGATAAAAAGTTCGAAATCTATTAGGGTTTTAATATTAATAAAAGTAAACACATTTGATATTTATATATTATTTAAGTTTCAATTGTTTTGTGTTCAGCCATTTTTCCCCCAAAATTTTGAGAACTTTAATATAAGCTAAAATTATAGAAAACGTTTGATTTGTCAAAATCTTATCCACACATATTTGCAGTCAATGGTCAGAAACGTCCTGGTTGTGTATGCAACCCATCGTTCCCTGAAGGAACGAACGGAGGACGTAGTCGACGTCGACTGAAATGGGATCACTCTAGGGAGCCAATCGTCTTCGAGTATCTTTAGAACGAGCCAATGCACATTGGCATGAAAGATCTGCATCTCACACTCCGCCCCACGGGTATAAATATGGAAGTAGATGCATGCACCACAGCAGAGCCCAGAGTCAGTGGTGGTCCAGCAATATTGGCGAATGGACTACGTCCTCCGTTCCTTCCTTCAGGGAATGGTGGGTTGCATATGCAACCAGGACATTCCCTTTCAGTCGAGAACGAAATGGGATCCCCCATTGAAAACCACCTTCCAGTGCCTAGACAAAAGCCTCCTGATCCTCCCGACATCTTTAGCGGAGATAGGACAGGACTTAGGCCAGGAAGTCACTGCTGTTCCACAAGACGCAATCAGTTTAGACTTGGATAACACTGGGAGAGCTTACCCTGTCTAAGGAAGGAAAGGTACGCTACGGAAGCCACATCCTGCCCGTAGGGAGGTAACATGTGGCGGATACACATATGAGCTGGGCGAATTGACAGGCAGCACAACATATGGAATGTCACTGGGGTGGCTTCAGCCTATACAGGGGGGAGACAACACCGATCAGCGACGGCAGAAAGAACTCTGACCAGGGAAAGACACGGGCTCGCCGTACCGTGGAAGGATACACATATGGGATCACCGTAGGGATCGCAACATGTGGACCCAGCCTAATACAGGTACCACTAATGCTTACGAGTGGTAGGCCTAGCACCGGACGCCCCGCCATGCCTAATGCCGAAGGGGTGCAGAGGAACTCAACAGGGTTCGGTTAAAGAGAACTCAACTGGAGCAGAAATGGCGCACGTATCCAGTCCATAGGAGGGTAATGGCGCAGCAAGCCGGCACTTTGAGCGTCTCTCGATGTTAACTGGCTTCTATGTAAAGAGAGCACACGGGAAGCAACCGGCTCGACACGTAGGCTATAGAATCTAGTGAACGTATTAGGTGTCGCACAGCCCACAGCTCTACAGACATCTGTCAGCGAGGCACCCTGCGCCAACACCCAGGAAACGGCTACACTCCTTGTGGAGTGAATCTTGGGATTCATACGCCAAGATGATGGCATCCACTATCTAGTGGGCCAACCTCTGCTTGGAGACAGCGTTTCCCTTCTGCTGGCCTCCGTAACAGATGAAGAACTGATCTGAGGTCCTGAGGCTTTGCGTTCTGTCCACGTACAGGAGCAGCTCGCGGACAGGACAGAGAAAAGCCAGGGCTGGGTCTGTCTCCTCTGAGGGCAGCACTTGCAGGTTCACCACCTGGTCCCGAAAGGGAGTGGTAGGAACCTTGGGCACATATCCAGGACAACGTGAGAGTTGGCCGGCCCGAATTCCAGGCACAATTCGTCGACCGAAAATGCGTGCAGGTCCTCTACCCTTTTGATGGAGGCCAAAGCAAGAAGGACTGTCTTATGAGACAGAATCTTTAACTCTGCTGCCTGAAGTGGCTCAAAGGGAGGTCTCTGCAGTGCGGTTAGCACCAGAGTTAAGTCCCAAGAGGGTATAGAGGGGGCGCGAGATTCCCACGGATCTTTCATCCACTGCATCATGATGTGCGGCAATAGAAGCAACATACACTTTGAGGGTGGAGGGTGACAGCCCTTGCTCCAGCTACTGAATGCCCGTTGTACGTGGCCTCCCAGCCAGTGTTGGAGGCATCTGTGGAGACCACAGCGTGCCTGGATGCTTGTTCTAGGGGCACTCCCGGCCCAGAGAAATGAAGGGTCTGAAGGTTTGGCAGCATATTTGGCCGCAATAAGAACATGAACTGTCCACAAAACCTGCTTCAGTGTGCTGTAAGCCCAAACACGTGATGCAACAATTGTGACCGTCAGAGAGACAGTGAACAACCCCATCCAGAAACGCATGGGCGGAATGAGATCTTTAAAAAAAGACGCAAACGCACCCGTGTTGCTCTTTCAGGAAGTAAAAACCAGTCCCGGAGCACACAGGGGAATGACCGCAGCAACACTGCTACAGGGATGGTGCAGCCTGTACCAGTGAAGCACTCACTCTCTCCGCCCTCAACCGACCGTCAGACAAACAAACACAAACAGATGCTGTGAGAACAGCAGTTGAGAGCTCGAAAGCTCGCGATCACCGCTGCACTCACACTGTAAACACCAACACCGGGAGAGACTTCCAGAAGAAGCATGGACACACTCGCTTGTTGTATAACAACACTCTTCGGAAGACCTAAACATGAAGCTGGAAACTTTCCATCAGTGGAAAGAACACACTGTACTGACATATTGTTGTGCATTACTCTCTACGTATAGACATTGACTTCCCACCTTAGGGTCATGTGAAATGTAGTGGCTATTTTTATAGCTCAGGTTGTGGCGAGGACGGAGTACAGGACCGGGTCATTGAACACTGTTTATCACAAACCATAGAACTAATTTCAAATAAGAAGCAATTTTCTATTCCCCATTCCTAGTACTTGCATAGAGCATCTGTGGCCTCAGGTGCTCCTCATCCATTGTTTGAAACTTAGTCAACTAATTTTATGTAACGAGTTATTTTGTGTCTGATTTTTTTCTTTCACCTGGTCTTCAGCACATCACTCATCTTCTGTTCCAGGTCAAGTCTTCTGCTGCGTTCTCTCTCCAGCTCCTGCTTAAGGGTCTCCACATTGGTTTCTTCTCGGAGCTTCCGCAATTCCTCCTCTGAAAAAAAAAACAAGAACATATAAATTACCACACACTTCAATGCACCTTCTTTATGAAGACAAATATTATGTCTAGACATATCTAGACCTGGATATGTAAGTGTTAACAGGAAGTTTTATAAACATATCTATGTGTTTTCTGACATGTATAAGTACCTAGATGTACCATGTCGATATTTATTTTAATTTTATTTTTAGTGATTTTTATTTATTTGGCACATGAATATGGTAATCCCTCAGTGTAATAATATATCCCAGACAGCAACATAGTGTCGGCCCACATCTGGTACACGTGGATTCCACACAGATGTGGGCCGGAAGTGATGATGGATGTATTCATAATACCGTACTGTACTTTTCCATGTGGATTTATAAAAAAAAAAAAAAAAACACAGAGTTAATACAGTAAGAAAAAATCCGTTAATAATAGTCATTTTAAATGCTATAGTTAAAACATCTTCATTCCTTCATTACGACACCTGTTAGCTGTACAATCCCTTACAATATATGCCCATTTACCATGGAAACCAATATGATACTTTGATGTCTCTTGTATCACCCTCTCTTTTTCTCATGTGATGTTCAAATAAATAATTTACATTTATTTACAATGGTACTTAGTAAATTAGCTTTGTAATAAGCAGGTTCATTTGCACTCATTCAGTCATTATTGGAAAATAAACCCCTTTTGGATTATCGAAGTATGATGTCACATTGATGAATAAATTCATTAGCTTCACATCGGGAACAATTTGAAAGTATTTTCCTCAATAACTTTCCAGTCTTCTCAGTGGTCTAATGTACCGCTGTGAGCCTGCAGCTATGTACTCTACATGGTCTTTGTTCCCAGCTAAGCATTATAAATATTTAAGTGCTAATATGAGCTTCCCTCAGACAGAGAACCATAAAGGAGAGAATAAGATCTGAGCGACCATCAGAGCTCTGTAAAACTAGTACCTGAACCCTGAGTTCAGAGAGATGACCATTAGTGGAAGTGCTTCTGTGTGACAGATGGTTTCAGAAGAGATGAACATAGAGGAACATCACTAAGCAGCCAGTCAATTAATCTATAGCGATGTTTCTATTCACAGCATTTAGTTTTCACAAGGCTGAACTGCCTAAATATAGATTCTAACTAAAATAAAATGCCCAGTGATCCTAATGTAGCATCCAATCCTTTTTTTGGTGTTAGCTAAGGTAAGAACACAATGCATGAGTTGCTGTTGCTAACTGCATAGCAAGATGCTAACAGCTACTCTGAAACCCTTTGTAAGTGCATTGCAACTTGGTAACATCCACTTAGTACATCTTAGCAACCACAATGTCCAGGCAAACAATCATAACCCCCATAATAACCGCACATCAGGGCGTCAACAACCATTCATAGCATCTTAGCAACGCTAGCATCGAAACACTCTGAAAACCTTCAATAACACCCATAGCGAGAAAATCAAATTAATACAAATGAATTTGTTCATGCCAAAAAGTTTTTTTTTTTAAAGTAAATAAAGGGTTCTTCAATGTGTTTTTAATCTATTGCTGATGGACAAATCACACAATGTACTGAGCCGAGGTGTGTTTCATCATCTGCAACCAACATCTTTAGATCTGTTTCCATCATTAGAGAGGCCACACAGAGAACAGACTGATTATGATGCTACAGCAATCAGTTAATTTCTAATTCTCATTGATCTTCATGAGAAAAAAAAACTCTCTTCAGGCAGAAAATCATATATTTCTGCCTCCTTTATTATTACTCGAAGGCAGAATGTGTCTGTGATCAGTCTGTTAATATGAACTATGGAATATGTTGACTGAAATGCTGGAATTATATGTTAGAAAGACTTGCAAGTCATTTCAAAACATACAATATAGAATAGCTGTACACATTTAAAGTCAGTAGCTTCAGAAGAGCATGATGACTACAGTGTGTGTCTGGCTATTGTACAGGGTTACCAAGTTTCATGTAACAAAACCAAACTAATTACTATTCAAAACCCACTCAATCACGGCCAAAACTTGCCCAATTGAGATATTTTGAAGAATGTTGGTAACCAAACAGCTGATGGGCCGCAACTGCATGCTACTATGGAAATCCATGGGGTACATCAACTGTTTGGTTACCCATATTCTTCAAAATATCATCTTTTGTGTTCAGCAAAAGAAAAAGATTCATACTGGTTTGGAAGATTTCAGATGCCCAACTCCAAGAAGAGATGGCACCAACTCCTGCAAATACTTCAGATGACGTGAACACTGAATCAACATGCACCAATGCAACATTTTTCTAAATGTCATAAACATTTGTAAACAAACAAGTATCCATTACTTCAATGAGCTCATTGTTTAAATTAATTCCTTTTTCGCTAACCGTAATTTTGTATATGTACCTTTCTGAAATACATAACAGTTACCTCTGATAACATATCACTCTAAATTGTAATGTGGACTCATGCATTTTTTTGTAAAGCTTCTTTGAAATAACGTGTATTGTGAAAAGCGCTACACAAATAAATGTGAATTTAATTTAATTGAATTTGAAACAACGTGAGGGTGAGTAAATGATGACCAGATTAAAATGTTTGGGTGTACTATCCCTTTAAGGAATAGTGAGAGCAGATGAAGAAATCGTGAAATAGAGTACATTTTCTTAGCAGGTTGCGGTTAAGTGCTCTCAGAATAGATTTTAGCTTACAGTTTTCAGCTGTTTCTTGAAAACTGTCAGGGATTAGTTTGAATTAGTTTTATTTAATTAAAGGAGGGGTGTTTTGTTTCAGATTTTTTGTTGTTGTTGTTGTTATTCTGGTTAAAAGTCTCTTCACATCCTAACAGCAATCACTAAGTTAAGTGGTCTAAATATATTTATATGTATATAAATCGTCTGTGGAAGGTGTAAAATGTTCGTCCAATCGTTGCCCTTGGAACGATGCCCTACCTACCTATGTATTTTCATTTCAATTGATGCGATTCAATGGCAACACCATCAACGCCGAAATGATCAGTCAGGTGGTACAGGCCAGTGCTCTTTAAGTTGTTTATGTTCCGTATTATTATGTGCTTTTGAGACATCAGGTAGTTAAACGTCGTCTCTCGTGACTCTTTTGTTTGCTCTCTGCTGTGTGTGTTCATGTGTTTTGTAGGTGGGTCGTGGCTTTGGAGACTCTCTGAAGAGAGGGTGAGATCTTATGCTTTCAAAGCTAGCCTCTCTGAAAATCACCCATACCCTAACTTTAAGGCGAGACACTACAGGTGAATAGGGTATTTTTTTTAACGAGCAGATATCACCATGAAACTTTCCCAGTTGATTACCTACATTAAGATGAGAAAAAAATGTATTACAAGTTTTCTGTAATTTAATGTTTAAATATGCAAATGAGGCATTATCTAATTAAATATGCGCTAATTTGCATATATTTCAAAAAAATTAAATCTGAGTATTGGATAAAGCCAGGTTCAAAATTCTTTTTTCATTGTGTTCACATATTAGTTGGGAAAAAAATTACAGAGGGATTTATGGATATCTACTTTTGTTATCCTGTAAATCAGAATATACTGTCAATAGCCTTAAAAAAATGATTTTTGCCATGTTTTTTGGAATAAAATGTTATATAAATCAGGCTAGGAATAATATATTTACAAATCCCTCTGTAAATGTCTTCATAATATAACTAGGTACAAGACTGGAAAGTCTGGTGTATATATGTGCTACTGAAGTGGAGATTTCGGACTTTGAGAAAACGGGCTTTAAAGATTTAGCATCAGCCAATGAGACTGCGCATTTGCGCCCTTTTACTTTCACGATTGGTTGCTGCTAAAAAGGAAATGACCATATTTGGATCCGACAGCATTGTACAGGAGATAGAGAGCTTTCCAACGGTGTGTGTGATGACAGGGTGCAGATCGCGATCGCGGAGCAGACGGATTATTTAGATCTCCAACTTTTGATGAATTTATGAGAAATCTACAGACGCAAACAGACAAAGGGCCCTATTTTAACGACCTGAAACGCAAGTATCAAGCGCGAAGCGCAAGTAACTTTGTGGGCGGGTCTTGGGCGATGTTGCTATTTTACCGGCGGGAGAAATGACTCTTGCGCCCAACGCAAGTTTAAAAGGGGTTGGTCTGAAGTAGCTTCATTATTCATAGGTGTGGTTTGGGCGTAACGTGAAATAAACCAATCAGAGCGTCATCTCACATTCCCTTTAAGAGCATGATGAACGAGGTGCTCGTTCCATGGCGCAATACTATTATAACGGCGCATTTACCAGGAGCGCTTCAGAATCGGTTCACAGCCGAGGAGATCGATGTTCTCGTCAGGGCAGTAAAAAAAAGAGAAGTGACATTGGGGATGGGACAAACCCACCCAAATTAGCTTCGGTTATACATGCATTTAATAATTTGGGTAAATATGTAAGCTTTATGCCTATTTTTCCCATCGTCATGGACACAACAATGATTTCCCTCGTGTTTTAATATTTTTCCTTATAATAATGTATCATTTGCAAAAAGGAAAATGCATCTGTGTAGATGAGAGAATCATCTACAGTGTATGCGCGTTGTTCACACTCTGTATTATGACCAAGCATGCGCACTTAAAATAGCATTATGAACAACGCGCAACGCGCCACTGACTTAAGACTATTTTTTTTCTGGTCAGTGGCGCAATTGTTTTCTGGAACTGCAAAATAGCACCAGAGATTGTTTGCGCCGGAACACGCCTCCTTTTTTGCACTGAACCGCCCAGGGAGCGCAAGTTCATTCTCTAGTTTGCCGGCGTGCGTCTGTGGAGGGAAAAGTCCACTTTGCGTGGGTGCAAAATAGGGATGATACATGCGTCAGTGTACAAAGTCATTTGCGCTGGGTGCAAGATAGGGCCCAAAGTGTCGTAAAATAAAGACCTAAATGTGTATTTCGGACTTTTTTTCACCACAAGTCTGACAGAAGACATGTTATTGAAGACAAATATCCCAAAATCTCTAAATTGACCAGTGAAAAAAAAACTATGTTTTTGCCTGCCGTGTCTCGCCTTAACAAATCTTTACAGTATTGAACAAAACATTAAGCCTATATTTCTATTACAGCAATTGCATCTGCTTTTGTTCTTGTGAGGGACAATATCTTCAAATAGAAATTCCACCTGAAAAATTTGCTTCATAAAATAATGTTGTCTTATAAAATAATACTTAACAGCCTTTAACTTTGACTGTATTAACAATATAGAAAGGCTTCTAGTATTTTTTATTTTATTATTATAGTACCGGATATGAATTAGCAATCAATTCTTGTAAAAGAAATAAGCAATATGAAACCTATCAAAGTAAGAATGCTGGGAAGGCCACTCTGTCTCTGCCTCTTTTTCATTCCTTCTTCCTCTCCCGACACTCTCTTTCTCTCTTAGTAATAATAGCCCTTCACAATGTGCTTCACGATCTCGCTCTCAATGCCAGTAGATTCACAGCACCCCGCAGACAGACAGGAGACGCCATAAGGCACAATAACAGAAGTGGAGTGATACTGTAGTGCTGATAGTCCTCCATCCTGCACAACAGAGCCATTTCAGAATGACCATACACACTAGACAGATAAATAGAGATACGAGCCATTATGTCTGATGTATGTTAGAATCTGGAGACTGAACTTAACTTATGCTATTTTTATACTATGTTTAGGTTGAAATTTGAAAGGATATATAATATATAAATCATCTGTGCTCAATTCATTCCTTACATAAAAAAGGGCTGCACCATGGTAATGTAATGATATAAAGGTAATACCATATCAAGTTAGTTCACCCAAAAATGAAAACCCGTCGGACTTCCGTTCATCTTCGGAACACAAATGAAGATATTTTTTGTGAAATCTGTCGCTTTCTGTCCCTCCATAGACAGAACTACCACTTTGACGCTTTAAAAAGTTCATAAAGAGATCATAAAACGTATCTGTATGAATTGAGCGGTTTAATAAAAAGCCTAAATTAAATCTGTTCATCATATAAAGAGATCAAGTCTCTTCAGAAGATTCATATGGATTAGTTTTACGAACACTTCATGAACGTTTTTGAAGCGTCAAAGTGATAGGTAACGGTCTATGGAGGGACAGAAAGCTCTCAGATTTTATTGAAAACTTCATTTGTGTTCTGAAGGTGAACAAAAGTCGAATGGGTTTGGAACGACATGAGGGTGAATTCATGACAGAATTTCCATTCTTAGGTGAACTATTCCTTTAAAGGGTTAGTTAACACGAAAAGTCAGCATTTACTCATATTGTACCAAATCCAAAAGATTTTCATTCCTCTTCAGAAATGAAAACCTAAAAGATTTCTGGTTTCAAGCTACAAAAGGTCAGCTTTCACGAGATCAGGCACACATATTGAGCTATGTGGAAGTGAAGATATTTTGTGAATAAAGACTTAATTTTTGTTTTGTTTTCACAAAGCAATCACATCGCTTCATAAAATTTCGATTAAACAACTGGATTCACATGGACTATTTTTTATTATGCCTGTATGACCTTAAAAGTTTTGATTACCTAGACTTTCAGGTTCCTCAAGTTCCTAAGCTTTTCCAGGTCAGTACCATGGTTTTGTTTCGCCAAGTGTATATTTTAAATGCACATATAAAAAATAATAATAATCGGGGTCACAATTTAGATTAGGGTCCAATTTTCACTATTAACTACACCTTTTACCTCTATAAACTACTATTTACTGCTTATTAATAGTCAGTAAGGTAGTTGTTGAATGTAGGTATTGGGTAGGGTAGAGGGATGTAGAATATGGTCATGCAGAATAAGGCATTAATATGTGCTTTATAAGTACTAATAAACAGCCAATATTCTAGTAATATGCATGCTAATAAGCAACTAGTTAATAGTGAGAATTAGACCCTAAACTAAAGTGATTCCAAAATTTGATATAGTCACCAAATCAGAATTGGGAAAAAGATTTCTTTGAAATCAGATTTGGCCTAAAGTTGAAGAACTATGTGCTGACCAACCTTAAACATAACCTAAAGCAAAGGTCACAAGCGGTCACTTGTGGGCTGCTGATCTTAGGAAGCTTACAAGTGCTCTTACTAAGCATGGCAGTGATTCATGTAAACCTATTACAGCACAGCAGAGAGGAATGACCATATAGCCTGGAGAAATACTAACACCGCTAACAAAGCTAACAAACAGCTCCCTGTTAGCTGAGAACAAACATTCTTGTCAGTTTGTTCTCTGATTGTGTAATTAGCATTGATCAGTGGCCTGGTTTGATGTTCTGGTAATACTGCCACTCTGCATTGCATCATGGTACTATAGCTTTGGGCATGACCTGTTTTACTGTTGTCACAACACTCCATCAAACTCTCAGCCAGTGCATTATGTGTGGATGCCACTAGACAATTATATCAATTATCATAAATACTACATCTTTAAAAAGTAACTGAAGAATGTAGAATTAGTAATACAGATCTGACACCCTAAAGAAATAGAACACCCAAAAATTAGAATACGGCCATCACTCACTCACCATTCCAAACTTCTTTGACTTATTTCTTCTGTAGAGTACAAAAGGAACAACGTATTTTCATTGCTTCACTTTTTATTAAATTACAAATGATTTTCAATTATTGAATTACATGTACTATAAAGTAATCCTTGTGCACAAAATAACAAGTCTTCTATATTTTTGTGTGAAAAACAGATGGAAATTTAAAGCTGCAGTCCGTAGTTTTTCCTCTTTGTCGCCATCTCTGTTCAAAATATGCAACTGCAGTGCGGAATTATCAACTTTACGTGAGTTGTGCCTCGGCACAGCACATCGCGGATGAATCCAATGTTTTGAGGAGAATGTGTGGCTGTCAGTCACCGCGCCGCTGTGGATACTGGCATTCAGAATCACAGATTCTACTTTTTGGAAGTATGACATGAGATGAAGTATGACATGTATGAAATAAGAATTTTCACTGGAAAATGTAATCTGAACAATTAACATCCACTTTTGTTCTGACCAACTAAGGGGAAAAAAGCATTGCAGTAAATCGCGCTGATTAAATCTAACGATCGCTTATATCACGTCAAGCAGTGCAAATGATCCTTTGTTCTCAAATTGTTAATGTAAACAACATCATTATTGCGTGACTACATTTAATGCCCTTCCGATATTTATCCTTGTTTTCGCATGGGCCCGGTTGCAGTCTCTTTTTTTCTGTAGCCACTCCAAAGTCCGAAGTCTTTTGCATTTTACAACTGGTGAATCTACAGTTGTCACTGGTGATTTTCGTTTGAACCTTTCTGGATCCGCCATCAAATTGATAAGTTTAAGCTGCAGTCGGCAAGTCTGGAAGATTGAGTGGACTTAGGCCCTGTCCACACTACTGCGTTTTCGTTTAAAAACAGAGAATTAAAACGAATACGATCTCCGTCCACACCAGCGTTTTATCTGCGTATTAGAATTGATCTCCGTCCACATTAAAACGCCTGAAAACACTGATCACGTGACCATTCACCAACACTGGGCATGCGCGTGCCGGTGTAAACAGGAAACGGATTGACTATTCCTCATGTGATGGGTGGCTGACGAATCAGGGAAGGACACGTCATGACTGATGACACCCAATCATAGAGCCGAGCGTGAGCCTCTGCGTCATCGTTTCTAAAGTCCTCCGTTTTGTCCCGTCTTCACTAAAACGCCCTCCGGAGATTCAAAACACAAAACGGAGCTGCAGCGTTTCTAAACTTCTCCGTTTTAGGTCTTCGTTTTTTCCGTTTTAGTCTGGACGGGAGGTGCAAACGTAGCAAAAGGTCTCCGTTTTTAAACGAAAAAGCAGTAGTGTGGACGGGGCCTTAGGCAACATTTGGAATGTTTACAACTCTCATGCCCCTCCCCCACTATCAAAGAATACCCTCCCACAGAGTTCGTGCTCGTCAGTGCGTGTGCACCAGATTTTATGTGAACGCGCCCGTCTCATCAGCATCCATCAACATTCTTCCAAAAAGCCGAACTTTATCCCTTCATCTGGACACGTTTATACACCTAAAGTTACGTTCACATGGATTTCAGTGCAAACAAAGCTAACGAACCTGCCCAAGAAGTGCTAACGTTAGCTATCCATACCAACACATTTGGGCAAACATACTTAGATTACTAACATAACACTAAGAAATAAAGTAACTGGTTGATAAAGCACAATTACCTGTCGAGAAGAAATGTTGCAAGCTCTGCATCCAGCTTGAACCCAATTAAATCACGTAAATCTCTCCACCTTTCAAAATGCCGATCCGATTGTAACGTGCGCGAGGGGTGGCGAGTGCACGACCTGTGATTGACAGTCAGATCTCACACCCCCCTGCGCTGATTGGACCCGATGATCCAGGAGCGGTGGATTTTTGCAAAACAAATAACACGCTCCAGGTGGAGTTAGAAGCTCTGGGTTTTTTCTAAAACCACTTTATTTATGTTGTTCTGTCGGATTATAGTGTCGATTTCACTGAATATGATCAAAAAAAGGTTGCCGACGGCAGCTTTAATAATCAAGTGCTGTGAGAAAAGGCTATAAATCTCCACCTCCAACATCCTCACACGCAATATAGCCTTCTAGCCGAGACTCCTTCTTTATCTGTACAGATGTGTACAAAACATAAATCCACCAGTACCACTGGAACCGTTAAAAACATTATTACAAGCTTACCGTTTTGAATCGAGCTAAGGCAGGCAGATAGTTTTGAATACTGGCTGGTTATGTACTTGCTCAAAAATTTATATTTAGTGATTTTTAACCTAAAAAAGTTACGGAATGCACCTGTGAGTCTAAATGTCAAAAGTCAAACTGGTCTGAATGCTTCATTTACAAATCTGACAGATTCTGTTCTTGAAATAAGCTCACTGGAAAGGAAGATTACCAGTGAAAAACATATTACATTTCAGTCTGTTTCTCACATATGGCTTCAGAAGACATTTGTGATGCTTATATTATGCTTGTCCTTAAAATCAGTAGGGTTGATGCTTTGAGTCCTTGTCCTTAAAAGCTTCTATTCCCATGCATTGTAATTGCAAAGAAAAGAGCGACCAGAATTTCTCCCTAGTCACAAGGGTCAATTATGAGAATTCTAATTTTTGTGTGAACTTTTACCTTAAATCAACACTTTCAACAAGAATAATTGAATCAACAGCTTGACTAAAATAGTGTTGACAACTTACTTAGGCTAATGTTGCCTTTAAGGTCATCTGTGACTGCAGAAGAAATCCATATCTGAGATATAGGCCTCCATCTTGGCCCGATGCATCAAAAACTCTTGAACAATCGAAGTCACGCAGTGGCTTTAATGTTCAAGCATAGTTGCCTTCAGTCGTCAAGGCCCCAGTGATTTTTTTCACTCAAAAAGTCACAAACAAAAATAAATCTCCTCAAAATTCATCTTTGCCTCTTGGTGCACCAAATACATGTGGTCAGTTTTGCCTGTTGTGAACTTGTCCAAATGGCAGGAAATGTAGAATCTAGAAGCTGGCATCCAAATAGATTATGTATGTCCTTTACTACAACCCTCAAAACAACAATCATAACATGCAGCTTAGCGGACTGGATCTAAACCCTGCCAGTAAATTAAGCAACCAGAGGAAACCTACTGTTCCCTACTGATTGAGGTGAAACAAAAGCTCAATTCATCACAGAAAACCATTGGCCCGTACTGTTCACATTCTGTAAGGTCTTTTCCACAACAATGAGCCATGTACTAAGACGAAGACAATACAGTGATATTACCCAACTCAACATGGTTTGGTCCAGACGCTTCCATGACTTCATGTGGTTCAGTGTTGTCAATGACCAGACTGTAGTTTAAAAAAGGATCCATTTGAATTTTTTCCATTCATGATTTGCATGCTCAAAGAGTTTGGTGTATCTTTATTTAAATCAGCCACTACTTGTGACACCCATTCATAACTCTAAACCTCGTTCCGAATGGTGTAATTCTGTTAAAAGTTCCTCTAAACATTTTTGCAAATATCTTTTCCTTGCATCAATAGCATCAGTTTAACTTTGGTATTATGTTTTATATAATGGGAACCATTATCCTTCGTTTGGAATTCAAAGGTCAATGGACATGCAAGCAAGCATACACCGTCTTTAAAAACAAATACAGAGGGCAACGCTTCTGCTATTCCATACCAACATCCTGTTTCGAAGAAACTTCCTGAGATGTAGCTCATCTGTCTGTGGGTACACAGGAAAAGATTACTTCCTGCACATCAAAGTCGGAACACCATATCAGTCACCATGTCAATCGTCATTTTCAACTTTGATATCAACAAAAGTGCTCAGATAGAATAGGATGACCATTGCTTTGTTTGTAATTCATTATTTTAATAAGCAGTGCTCAAATCTTGTGGTCTAGGTTTAGAGACCTTTAAAGACCAGTCTTGGTTGGACACTTTACTGGTCATGGTCTGAGTCTCATTTTTCACTTTTTTTGGTCCAGATCTGAGTCATGACTTATCTCAGACCACAGTCTATTTCCGCTGTACAGAAGGCGATAATTACCTCAACCACAGGTCAGCAGGCTTCTTCAGCCATAAAGAGAATTTGCAATAATTTCATAAAAAAGCTCAGAAAGGCAACTGAACCACCGTACGAAATATCTCTGTGTTTGAAATAAATGCTGCAACAAAAATCAGCATTTTCTCTGTTTCAGGTGATTGAAATGGTTTTCGATCAACTTGGGAGCCTATTTTTGGGAGTTTGGTAGTGTTCTAGGTCTAAGACTTTGCTACATCACTATATCCATCATTATGTTTGAAGAGAACATTAGAATACAATTTCTAATGTCAAAGCTACAATATTCCAGCAAACAAATGCCTGAATGGACTATTCTGCTGTCATCACCAATCTTTAATTATTCATGGTGAGATATCTGAGACACTGTTCTTGGTTTTGAGAGCCCAGGGCTGAGACATTGTTGGCGTATTGTACTGTGATGTTAGCTGGCTTTCACAGTAGTGAACCTCTCGTTCCTCTGAGAGAAAACATAAGCTTTCTCTCTGCGGCAGCGGCAGGCTTTCAGTGCAACAATAAACCCCTAAGTGAATGCTGCGGTCGCATGGTAACCTGCCTGAAAGAAATAGAAAGTGGAGGAGATGGTGTGGGTGTAGTACATAAGAGACAGTCTCTCAGAGTCTCTCTTTGGGAGGAAGAAAATTAGAGGAGTACTGAGGGAAATGACATTGGCATGTTGTTTCTGTAAATAGCAGAAAACCCCTGCAGGTCTAGGCCATTTGAGCCACCAGGCTTCTGCCGGCATTTATCACTACATTTATACCAGGGATACCAAGACTACTGAGTTTTTAGAGGTATAATGAAAGTCCTTTTCATATATAATTCTCTTTTAACATCTTTGTTTTCTCTTTCTGCTGTTTCATTCTCTTTTGTCTATCTATCCTCTGTAAAAGAGCTCTGGATCAATGTTGGCCCACTCACTGGCCTAATTCTGTCCCGTTCTTCAGCTGATATTTTACAGGCTGTCACAGTTCCTGCCAGCGGCACCACTGTCATACTAATTATGAGTCAAGGCCACAGTGAGGGGACAAATCTGACAAGCAACCAACGATTCTTTATCACTTTGGAGTTTGTAAAGAGAAAATTTACTTTTTACATGTCTATAGAAATGTGAGAGGTGCTTGCCCATATAAAACAAGCTTGCTAGGTTGTTGCCAGGTGTTGATGTGTGGTTTTTGAAATGTGAAAGGCGTTCTGACATGTTGCTTGTGAATTGTTGTTACAAGGGGGTTCTGAGTGGTTGATATCATATTCTAAACTTTATATTCTAAAACCTACAAATGACTCTGGTCTCTTCTTCAGTTTTGTTCGTTTTACTGATCATAACTGCTTAAAGTAATCTTCACTGATATTTGGTTGATCTTATACTACTGTACTCTAAATAAAGGGCCTTACATTACACAATAATAAGTTCTCTATGACCTGTTCAAATTTCTTTCAGGAAACTTTAATGTCTACTGTGTTTTTTTCTGTAGGGAGGAAAAGGAAATAGGAGACAGAAAACATGGGTTATAAATAACAGTAAAGAGAATAGCTAATTTCAGAGCAGTCTGGTGTTAAGCAGCCCAATTGAGATTAAATAATGCAAGAAAAGAAATCCTCAGCTGTGATGTGTCTTCACGAGGAACTGTTATGTAACACTCCCTCCCACACATATGTTATGAATTTTGTGAGTGGTATTTTTCAAAGGCCTCAGATAAATTATGATTGGATTTTCTTTGTGTCCCAGAGAATGAGCTTATATGCATTGCTTAAATGGAGTCAATATATTGAAAGATGTCTGATTTATATGTTTGAATCAGCATTTTCATGTGTGGCTTTTGTGTGTGCTGCCAGAGAGAAGGCAATGAACTTCTCATCTCTTAATCTCACTACTTAACCCTAACAGACATAGAACTGTGACACTGCAACAAACACACATATGCTGCCATGACTCAATCATGTCTATTAATCACATCATAAAAACATTCAATATACAGTGGGGTTCAACAATCTGACACCACATTAAATGTAGGATTTAAAATTTGATCTACACCTATTTGTAGGTCTCTAATACAAATGGTACATCATATTAAATAATAGGGCTGCCCCAGACGAAAGATTTTTTAGTCAACAAGTAGTCGCTCATTAAGCCATTAGTCGACAAGTCGGATGTTTATGATATTAATTTAATTTCTTGTATACTTGGGGAGTGGCATCGGAAAATGGTTAGTTTCAGGGCAGAGAAATAATATTGTGTGATAATTGTTCTACATTATTGAGAAGAACTAAACCATAGTAATGAGCATTTATAATATAAATTAAGCACTCAAGCGCACACATAAAGCTTGCAGCAATGCACAGGCCAAAGTAATGACGTCAGGGGGAAAAAACAGCAAGGAGGCTGTCTGAACATTTAAAAAAAAATTATTTAACAATAAAATAAGCAACTTCTGAGTCAGTGTCGGCTGCAAAGATAAAGCCCCTTTAGAGAAGTGCTCTAAAACTAAACACTGAAATTTATTAAACTTAAATTTATGTCCTGTACACTTACCTGTTCTGGGCTCAGTGGAAAACATTTCTAAAACTAAAGAAACATGTCTATACATGAAACAAGAAGCTATTAAACACAAGATTATGATAGTATATATATATTGTGTGATTTTCATGCGATTTGCTGTATTCTCATATCAATAAAGACTGTTTACATTATAAATGCTAAGCAGGTGTAGCGATTAGCTTCTTATAAAAGACTAAACATAGCATATTTCAACAACATTATATGACTAAAATCCACATTAGATCGCAATTATAAGTTATAACAAACACTCGATTGTTGTTTAAAGTGAGTTTTAAGTAAGCGTAAAATTATTCTTTAAAATTGTGTCATGTAGCTTGATGCTAATTGTAGCTCTAATGCACCTGTCATGCCAGGAACATTTGTTGAAATTTATTATTGTCACATCAGACATTGGCAATAGACTTCAAGTGGGTGTTTACAGGGCAATACAATATTTGATTATCATCTTATCAGCCTTCTTTAAAAACTCACATGACATGGTCTTAGAAAATGTTACATAAAAATAATAGTTTTCCCGATTTAAAGTGTAGCATGACCACATTTGTGGCTTTAGTTTCATTGTTTTTCTAAGTTGCTACATACAGGCACATCATATTTTTATACATTTAAAATATATATTGTTTATATATATGCATATTAATAAAAGTCTGAGTAAAAGCCAAAAGGGGGTTGGGGGGGGGGGGGGGGGGGGGGGGGGGTATGGGAGAAGGGGTTAAACAAATCTGAAGTCCAAATCTCTAAGTTTGAGAAAAAAACAATACTGGAGACAAGGAATGTAACATGGAGTGCCAGTGATGTCAGCACAACTGCTCTGTGATGACTGGGAACGCATTGTTAAATGGGTCAGAGCCTTAAGACGGGAACACACGGGATAAACACACACACGCTTAAAATAGACTCTCGGTCATACAGTATGTGGAAATTGATGTCAGCAGAGGGTAAAACCCAGCGTCCGTTCCACACACACTCCCATCAACAAAATCTTTAGTTTAACTGGTAGATCATGGCGCTGTCAGCAAAAATAATATAGGCTAGTGCATCAATGTAAAATAGCCTATATGTGCTTTGTTGAATGAATAGAAGCACAAGATGAAATGAAAACCATGATTTTCTTGTCCATGAAAAATAAAATCTTTTACAGAATTTCCAAATAAAAAAATAAAAAGTAGAAGGTGATTTACACTGTCAAGCTACCAAAATAAGTGCACAAAAAAGCACCCCAAAGGTGACTAATCTATCATATGACTAATCTACCATATTTCAAGAAGCGATAGCTTTGTGTGAGGAATAAGTCAAAAAAGTTTAACTCTGCAGCTCTTATTCAGCTCACAAATCTCATTCATGTTCAAATCAATTCAAACTTGTGTTTGATGAAAAAATGTAAGCTTTAGACATGTCCTGCAAGTCTTAGAAGATGTACACTTTGATTATATCATATAAATCTTTAGCTCAAATCATATAAAAACACTGATCTGGTCCAGCTAATGTCATGCGTGTTCAATTGTAAACAAACTTGCTCTTTGAAATCTACAACCAGACTAACACTGCCTCTATCAAAACAGCTATTGGCTGTTTTACTCAAAGGCAGGACTAGAACACTGTAATTTCTCCTATTCACACATACAGTATGCATGATATGCATATTCGCACATCAGAGCTCACAGATATGGCTATAACCCTGTGTTTCCTGAGCAAAAATCCTCAGTTATGACGCTCTAGCAGCTTCACTCTGTAATCCCTTTCCTACTTCATATTTTATATCTCTCTCCCCATTCATTTTCTTCTAGCTTTCCTCTAGCTGATGAGTGCTGTCTCACTCCATCTCATGTGTGCTCCTGTGTGTGCAGACAATGGCACGCTTCAGGTTATATAACAGTAGATTGTGACTGTGTCATTCACTAATGACCTTCAGTTGCTTTTTCCTATGACATTCTCAAATGAGACACTGAGCCATTCCAATGTTTACTGTAGCTGTGATGGACACACACACACACACACACACACACACACACACACACACACACACACACACAGTTTAATTGTTTTTCTTTCAGAGTACGGACTGTCTATTGACTGCTTTTGTTCTCATACTGAGCTAATTATATTGTCTATACCCCTAACCCTCACAGAAACATTTGCATTTAAAGTGCCCCTATTTTAAAGGTTCCTAATTTTGTTTTGGAGGTCTCCTACAACAGGCATCAAAGGTCAAAAAACACTTTCATTTTCTCATAATATACATTGCGCGTCACCACATTTTTCAATGATTCTCAAACGACTCGTCAGTCTCTCTAAATCCCTCCTTCCCACGAGCTACTCTGCTGTGACTGGCCAGATGGGCCAGTCTTTTGTGATTGGTCTACCGCTTACATAGGGTGTCGGAAAGGAAACGGCCATTACCATAACTGAATTTCAGCTCCGGAGGCTTCCTACAGCTCAGCGATTGTACGCACTGTCGGGTACGCGAGTCCGGCGACGAAACAGTTATTCAACCCATACCTCCATCGCAACCACCAAGCTCTTCACATCCTCATCCTTTGGAAGTGAATTTACTTTTGCCGAGCAGTCTTCTCGACAAGTACACAACACGAACCAGCTACAACGTTTTGAGGGAGGGTCCAAGTAGACTTTTTTACAGGGCAGCCAATAAAAACCATTATGCAAATGTGTTACCGTGTTACGTTCGCAGATCACGGAAGTGAGACTGAACCGCCTAAACGAGTCGTCAGGAATTATTTTGGGAGACAATAACTTTATTTGTCCTGCACTTGTGACTTTGCAAACCGTTTCACAGACGTACATATGTGTTCCACTTATGCTTTCAAGCTTCAAAAAGGACATAAAAGCACAATACAAGTACCATGAAATAATCCATACAAGTTATGCACAATAGTTATTATTCACTGAAAATGTCAAGCTCTCTTTGGCCATTCATGAAAGTGAATTGGTTGATCCAGTTCACAAAACTGTTCTGAATGATTTGTTCACATCAAAAAGAATTGGTTCTCAGAGTCAGAAACAACTAGATTTGATTTTGTTAGATGAGAGGATTATCAGTAAATAGCAAGTAAAATTTCAGTTTGTTTTTTTGTTTCAGTTTGTTGAATGGGTGACTTTTATGATATTTTATGCTGATTTGATTTTACATCTTTTTTTCCCACTAGTTCTTTTTAACAGTCTTCAGGTTTTTCTTTCTCCTTTTTCAAACATGTTTAGAGCAACATGACAATCTTAATTTTTAGCTGAACTATCTTTAATAAAAACACTATTTACAGTAGTCCAGTTACGAAGCAGGTTTTCTCATGGGAACTGCAGCGAGAACATTTTGTCCACATTATGTAGGTGTTTTCATTTTACTATCAAAGAGCGGACAATCTGTTACATAAAAAGATAGCAATTTTGATCAACAACATTCACACAAAAGTACCAAAAAGCTTTCTCTCTCACACATACACGCACAAACTCAGGGTGATCAATAGCTAATCAGTCCACAAGTAGGTATCAATTGTAATTTGTTCACACCAATACATGTGGCACAACTTTTTTGTTTGGTGTGAACAAGATTTAAGCCATGTGGTAAACTGATAAAAAAAAACGATGTCCTTCGCATTAAACCAACCACATAAACACAATCCCACTGTCAAGATACAGAGGATACAAATTATCTGTTCATGTCACTACAATAAACAACAATAAACGGTAAAATCGTTTTGGGAGGTAAAACTTTCTGTGACATTTTTGCCAAAAGATCCTGGTCAGAAGAATGTTTTAATTAAAATAATGGTCACACAGTAAAGGCTTTATAAATCATACAAATTAAAATGAAATGTTCAGTGATGTTTATAATGGATCGAAACCAAAATATTGGCTTTGGGACGTTGCTAGCCTCTGGCTAGGGTGACCACCATGTTATTGGTCGGTTGCAGGACAGTAGATGAGATTTTGCAGGACAATGCGTGACACGTTTGTGATAGATACATTAACTTCTATTATACTATGTAAATATTCATTTTAGGGCTGTCACTTTACGTTCGAAAATCGATTGCACAATCGATCGGACCAACCAACACAAGTTTCGAAAACGAAAATAGGGAATCGATTTTAACGTCCTTTTTTCTTTCTTTTTTTTTTAAACCAAAAATCTGTTTTAGGTGGACAGATCAATACAGTACACAGAACATGTAAGTTAGGATATTGGAAAATAACAATGTCTTTTCTGTTAAACAAATGCGTTTTAATATTCGCAATACTTCAATGCAAGTGAACAAGCGCGCCGTTATTTGTTGCTTAGTGACGTGTGTGTTCAAGCAAGCCAGAAATGCACAGGTTCGCAATACGCTGTATTTAATATATCAAGAGGACTCACGAGTTGCGTATTTGCGCTAAATCCGCGCAGCTTTGGCTACACGAACTTCCCCAGCAAAGTGAGTAAACATAGAAACACTCGTGATTTGACAGCGTTACCCGCCAAAGTTCATTTTGGCGGGTGTTAATTTCAATCCCTGACGGTTGCACTCCTGTTTGTCATTCTGCACGAAAGTTCACGCCAATAAATCATCAAAAATATTTCTGACTTGTGCGCGTCTCAAGCGCCCTCTTTACGCTCGTTCTAATAATGCCTGTTAGTTAGTCCGTGGATTTGCCTATATTTAGTGTTGAAAATGGAAACGTCTTTAGACATGGAAAATCGATTTTACAATCGATTCAATCAACACTTATGTCTCAAAAATCGAACAGGATTTTTTCACAAAAGTGACAGCCCTAATTAATTTAAATTAAAGCCTATTTGGTATCACGTTGGATGATAACTTTTAAAATCGTCAATAAGCTTTGTTAATTGTGACCGGCTCTGTGACTGGCACCCAACTTGCTCAGGTACTTCGAGTAATGTAATTTACTCTATGGGACCTATTCAGTCTGCTAAATATGATCAACGGAATAACAGGCTAGAAGATAAAAAAAAAATAACATTTAAACTAAAATAAAATTCCTTAAGTAGCGACTAGTTTATTTTCCTCTATGAGACAATGCAAACAATAAATGCGTTTTACCGGATTCAGCTGGCTGGTGTAGCTGTATTTAATGACTTTTGATGAGATCTACACTGGTTCCTTTGACCATCCATAAGGGCTTTCGCACCGGAGGAACCTTTTCATAGTTCCTAGAACTATTGGCGAAAGTTCCCGGATTTTGGCGCGTTCGCACCGCAGGAACTAGGAACGATTTTAGTTCTAAAAACTCCTTTTGGAGGAACTGATTTAGCTCCTATTTCAGAGTCGGCCTAAACCAGCACTATAGGAACTACCAGTGACGTTAGTGTACGCTGATTGGCCGAACGCACATGAAGCTCCAGCACCCGCCATTTAAAAAAAGCTGTGTAAACACACAGATTATGGCCTATATATTTACTCCACAAACTAACTCTATGAACATGGAAAACAGTGATAGATGGTCCTCTTAATCTTTACGCAAAGGAGAAAATCCAGCACAGCTTTGAGGGCACAAACATGATTACGTATTTCTGCTCAGCTAGCAAAACTGGACATTAACCACACGGCATAAAATAATACCTTTTCATATACTGTCTACTTTCTATCTATAACATTTCTATCTAATAACGTATTAGACAGGACTGTTAGACAGATCGTAAACTAATGAACTCGGAGAATGCGAGCGCTGTGTGCTCAGGCTCTGGCATTCTCAGCGCCATCAAAATAAAAGTCACAACAAAAAGCGCGGCTTACGTCAATTCAGAGTTCCTACTGGCGGTGCGAACCTAACCAAGAAAACGTTCCTAAGGGAACCATTATTTTTTTGTGGGAAACACCCTGGTGGCTTGTTCCTAGAAATAATATGTCATCAGCAGAAAAATCCCACTCTACGAATGCGTTGGTTGGCTATTTTCCCTCTAACATGATGGCTATACAAATGGATGTTTAAAAAGACAATCGCATTTTTTCTTTTTGTATTTCTTATAGTCATTCTAATTTCAGGGAGTAAAAAAAAAAATACAGACACTTGAACGCAGGGCACTGCTTATGTCTTGCAGGACGCGGGACAAAGCTCCCAATTTTGGGACTGCCCTACCTCTAGCATCTCATATCTCATATCTGAACTTGTCATTTGGGTCAGATACTGAAAAATTTGGTAAATTCCAAATCAGTATACAATGCATGCCGAACACCATTTTATATTGCATAACCTGTAGGTATGAATGAAACATTGTGCATATACTGTACATATAGGGCAATCCCAACTTTTGTTCAACTTTACTCCACATATACATATACTAATACAAGGAGACATTCTTCTTCAAGTACTCACGTAGGAAGTGTTTCTCCAGTAAGGCAATTTCCAAATGACCCTTGACCTCATTGAGACGTTCTGATTCGCTTCTCAGGTCTTGCATGACAGACAAAGTCCCCAAACCAGCCTAGAAAGAAACAGACAGGGTTATTGACATACATGGATGTGATACATCCCACACACAAAATAAAAGCTAGTCTCTCCGAGTGGTGACTTACAGAATACTAGTCCTCTATATGGTGTCTTCCTCCTGTTTCAGTTAGATAAGCCTCAAACTGAAGGCTGGTCTCAATGACAAATGTGGACTGTGCAATTCTGACTTACTGATAGCACAACATGAACCTGCTTCTGACTCCATTCCACCCAACACACACCAACACACACACAGGCCGAAGGAACGCTAGATCTGCAGAAAGACGAACCGCAGTGAGTGAGAGAGAGAGAGAGAGAGAGAGAGAGGCATAGAAATTAGGTGAGTGAGAGATTAGAAAAGAGGGCGGCACTGCAGATACACAGCAGAAAAGCAGAGGTGTCTCTTTAAGAGGCCAATGCGACTGACAGAGCAGGCATGCTATCTTCACTGACACACACACACATATCGGCGTTTGGGAAGAGAAAGGGAGAGAGAAATTTAGAGGATGAAAGAGACCTCCGGAAATCATTCTCATAAGTTTGCACAAAGAAACGTTTAAGCAAAAAGGTAGCTAAGAATGGATTTTGTGATGGGCATTTAGTTCTAGGCTACATGTTTTTCGAGGCAAGCAAATCACTCTAGAGCTGTGAGAAGATTCTGACAACTGACTGGCTGATGGCATCACAAAAATGCTATTTGCTAGTGACTATCCTTAAAAGGTAGGGTAGGCAACAAGATGGCTAGCAATAGCAAGCTAGCTTTGAAAGCTAAGTTCCTCATGAAACATGATGTCTACTTGAAAAAATGAAAAACACATATGTTGACAGGCAGGTAGGATATTGTAGGACATTTGACGAACATGGTCCTGAGACTTCCACACAAGATACATGTATATGTTTTAATATTTAGACCACTTATATTATTGATTCCTATCAGGATGTGAAGAGAGTTTCAACCAGTATAACAAAAAGTGTTATTAACAAATTGTACTGCTTTAACAGCGATGTTAAAAAGAGAGAGAAAAAAAATTACACTTTTAATTCTTTCCCTGCAAGCATTTTTTTTTTTTTAAGTTGCCAGCCACACCCAACGTTTTTGATAATTTTCGCTAAAATGTCATGGTCCCCAGAATATTTGTTGGTATGAATATCTAAGCTTGCTATATATATAAAAAAAGAACAGACCATCTGCTTTTTTTTTTATTCTAGCTTCATGCATTCTTTTTTTTATCAGGTTTCATAAAAAAGGCAATATTTTGAGCAAAAAGCTGAGAAAATCACGTTTTTGTCAAAGACTGCGTTCAGATCTGATTCAGAACAAGATGATTAAAACAGAGTCAACACCTCTAATGCTTCACAGTACTAACCACTTCCTGGGTCAACATTTCATTCAGTAACATTGGCCAGTTTTGATTTATATGCCGCTTTATGTTGATCATCACGTTATTTTACATATGCATATTATTACATATGTTATCGTAATACATATAGTATGTAGTACTCTTTCAAAAGATGTGTCGTAGAGCGCCCTACCGTATAACCGTATAACACGGAAATCAAATGTCCATCAATGTCCACTTTACAAAAAAAACAACGAGACCACAATCATCTCATAAAGACTTCAAAAATCCCTGACAACGTCACCACAAAATGGAAAGAGTTGGGAAATCCATTCTGAATCAAGTGTTTATATGCAACTAATTCCAGGGATGGGATTCAGAATTTGGGGAATCAAATGAATGTCTTAAAAGTAATATTGCAATTGGATTGCGAGTTTAAATGACTTAATACTAATTGAAACATAGACAAATTCTGATCATGAATTTGTAAAGTCAAACATTATGTGACAACAATGTAGCATACTCCACAATTGACCTTAGGTTTTCTATTCCCATCCCTTCTAGCTAAATTGAATCTTGCACCTCTGTGACACAAATCAAAGTGTCCTGAGACAGAAAGGGTTATGTTAGAAGGGTCATCAGCAGAGGCAGTTTCCAGTAGGAGACTAGCTCTCATAAACGGGGTATTCAAAGTCAATCAAACCCCTGCTTGTGTGAAAAAGTGATCTCATTACATTACATGCAGGGAGTCATCAGCGCATGAATCAAATAGTAAAAAAGTGCTGTGACGACACTATCAGACAAGAGTTGTGCTGACTCCATTTGTGTCTATGTTTGTATGTGTGCGGCAGAGCTATTTGGATCCGCATGTGAGCGATGACTCACTACTCACTGCTGTCTAAACGTCACATCACCACTGGTTACAATCTCTGTTAGCAGGCTGTTGCATTCAACACTAAAGCTGCCTGTGATGCAGGAAATTACCATTATGCAAACATATGCAAACACAGTGGTAAGACTGGTCAGCAGGTTACATGCTTCCTGAAAGCCATTGCAGGAGTATATCGATATTTAGCTCTTCAGAATGTTTTATTGCCAAAACACAATTATGTTGGAGCTCAAGGTCTGTGGGAACCATCACACTATCATTTTGAATTATATAAGCATTTTTAAAAGCTTAGCCTTGGACAAGCCAAAGATGCTTTAGGGTATCATAGAAGCATTCCCAACAGCAGAAAAACTAGAGAGTAGAGTTGTCAAAAGTACCGACTTTAGTACCAAGTCGGTAGTGTGACGATACCAGTATTTACCTCTAGCATTTTGAGCGCTGTTGAACGGATTCTTAAACACCTCTGATTGGCCACTGAGTTCACACGCTCAACATACATGTACAGTATATGTCTGTGATTGGCTAAAATGATCAACACTTCAAAAACATTGACGCTCTTCACCGAGCGTTTACACACATACACACAGGGGAGTTTGAAACCGACGTCTATCAGCGGATCCGTCTATCAGTGGATATATTAGGGATCCGCTGAATGATAGATGCCTGCTTTTAAATGCTCCCGTGTGTATCTGTGTAAGCGCTCGCTCAAAGATTGATAATCATTGTAGCCAATAACAGACATATATGTTGAGGCCATCAAAACAATAGCCAATCAGAGGAGTTTAAGAATCCGTTCAACATCTGAAATCAAATACTTCCCATACTATATAGTAAGCGAAAAACAGTGCACGTAAACTGTCTGATCAATTAGACAATAATAATAATTCATCCTTTTACACTAACATGCTAAACTCTAATCTGAACACGTTTTATAACAAATCTTTAAAATACACATATTTTAAAATGAATAAATAAGCACTGAATCATGCGAATTCCAACAGTTATATAATATTTTCAGAAGTTTTCACCATCCCTTTTCATCAATATGGATTTTACAGTATGTGAGATATAAGATTCTAAGAATAAAATCAATGCGTGCAAGTCATTCCATGGGCAACCAATAAAAAATGCTACTGTTGTAAAACTGTTGTAAACACTCCCACAGGTTTTTTTTTTTTAAATCTCATGCGATTTAACAGTTCACATCAAGCACATGGGTAACTCCCAGAATTGAATGCCACTCCCTTAACCTAGACTTTAAATCAGTTAGCGCACTTGGGATTTAAACTCGTGACCATATGTGCTGGTTTGATAGGATTTCAGCTTTAGAGGATAACAAGACGTGACTCTTGCCTCATAATGTCTGTGGCTGATTACGCCTGATGTCCACGCCGTTTCTCCACTGTCAACTGTAAATAAAGTTGAGACGCTATTGTTGTTATTACCAGGACAGTTTATTTGTTGTGTCTAGGAGCTTTATGCTATTGTTTCACTAAGTACATCAATAGTCAATATTTGTAACAATAGTAAGATATAAAAGACTCGAAAATGCGACATTGGTTTCGCTATGCTGGCTATACATTTCAAGGGAAAAAAAGTTTTGTATTTAGTCTTTCCCTCAATAACTTTTTTACCTCAAAGTAATTTTTATCAGTTTCTACCCAAGGTCTTAGGTCTTATCCTCATAGTACTTATTTCATGCTAAAAAACAAAACATAGCTTATTCAGTAATGCTAGATTTTTCATCAGGGTGCTCATGGCCTAGATTCATGATGAGAGGGCGATGAGAAAACGAAGTGATTATTTCATTCCACACCCTAGTGACATGTCTCAGCGTCTACTTGGTGTCTTGCCAATTTACAGGAGTATCTTAACTGAGAGTATTATAACTGACTGTTTTTTGAGGAGTCTGATGCAATCATGTTGCTAAGCTAATGACTCAATACTCTAATATGCACAGAAATACATAATAGTTGTTTGCATCATTCAACAGAAAAAATTCACTGAATCATCACAGAAGTGAACTCTTTTTGCAGGCCAACCCCAAAGTTAACATTATCCTGGTTTCCAGAAAATGCACTCTGTAACGAACAAAAGTTTATGATTCGTACACATTTTCATCAAGATAATATTCACAAATGAACACGATGTTTATGAAGCCTAAATGTAATTGCCTGAAGTAAAAAGCTATTGTTTGGCTATAAACAAACTACACCTGCATGACTTTAATGTCACCACCACTAAACATCCGATTAACCTTTCAGTCTTTATTTCAATTCTACAAGTTGGAAAGTTTGAGTTAGAATATTTTGACTGTTTCATTAAATATTAAGATTGTGCTTATAAACACAGCAAGAATGTAAAAGCAGACTAGTAAGTAGATGAGTTTACATGTTTGGTGTGATAAAGTTGTCCCAGAGAATGGGTCAATGTCCCAGAGAACCATTTGACCACTAGAAAATTTAAAAGATATCCTGAGCTGTGTTATTTCATTCATTTAACCGTAAACTCATTCAAAAAACCCACTGAATTTGCAAAAATACGATCTTATTTCCGAGTTTTATGACTCATTCCTAAGAGTAGAATAGACTGATATCCATTTTTCAGATCACGGATAATGTGTCCCGGGATCTGTCCTGGGATCGTTTGATTTTGGTTCATACACACTGCCAGTGATTTTCCGGAATCTGTGAGTGCGTACGTTCACACACATCCCGTAAAGATCCCGTAAAGACACGGGACGTCAGGATGTGACATGTAATATCTCCACTAAGTTTGCTTATGATCTGCGATTTCTCTCCACGCTCGTGCATTTTTTTCTGATTTGATCATAGGGCACTGCTTACTCTTCCAATAATCGGACGAACTACCTCAGCTTCAGCATCGTCACTATGACACACCCTTTACGGCATTGGTCCTGGCTTTTGTTCACACAGGGCGTGTTCCGGGACTGTCCCGGCAATGTTACTAGATCCCCATCCCGGCATCAATCCCGGGACGTGTTTGCGTTCACACAGAAGGCACTCAGGCAATTTCCTGGGATCAGCGCGCTATGTGAAAGGGGCTAGTGACACATTTGTGTGTCCAAAGGTAAATATAAATATCATAGTGACTAGAATATATGATAGTGATCAGGGGTTGAAATGAACTTTTTTGCTCAACAGCCAATGTGGCAAGTGGTTTTCCAAAGATCCAAATCCCACGACGAAATTCAAGCCCTGTAACATCAACAATATTCATCCAGAGCAAATTAAATGAGTGAGTGAGAGGAGGCGGGTTTGTGTGTCAACTCGCTGTCGGAGAGATGACAGAACGAGAAAGCGCAGCTGGAATCCTGTGTCTATTCGAGAATTCAGCGCAAAATTTGTATTGGAAGCGTTTCAGATATTTCAGTATCGGTCTCGAAAATTTACATTTTTTGAAAACACTACATTTAGCTTACTATTTCAGGAGCCTTTTTAAAAGACTACAGCTGAAAAATTCAACCTGCCAAAGTGGCAAGTAGGAGGGACAGTAGGCGTTACACAACACTGCTGAAATCCACCTGACGGGTTGGCTGGTGTTAATGTCAAGCCCTTATAGTGATGCAGAAATAAACATTCTAAAGAATTGAGTCAAGTCTTTGATTTGATTCAAACCACTCTGAAAATCTTACCAACCACATATCAACAACCTGATGACCACACAACAACACCCTAGTTTTGCATGCTAGATTCAGCATCGCTTTTCGTAAAAATGTAATATCTAGTTTTGCTGCTCCCACTTGAGCCAAGAGGCCTTTCTATGTGGAGTGCATGTTCTCCCTTTGTTGGTTTGGGGTTTATTCTGGGTGCTTCGGTTTCACCCACAATCTAAAGACAGGCAGGATAGAATGGACTGGCCATCTATTCAAGGTGTCCCGAGATGCTAGGATAAGCGCCAGGACTCATGTGACCCTATTTAGGACGAGCTGTTGGAAGAATGGATGGATAGTTTAGCCGTATACTATTTGGAACTCACTAGGTTTTCGAACAGAGCCATGGATAAGGGTTGAGAATTAGACACCTTCCCATAGAGAAAGATGCTCTACAGCCTCTTAGAGAAAAAAAAAAAACACATGACTTTCACCCGACAGCATTTCAGTTTACATTTAAAAAACACACTTTAATGTTGCAGATGGAAGCAGAGAAGGTTGGCTCTATTGTGAGACACTTATGCAACACCATGACTAATCTGAGGCTCATCATTTAGGGGAAAGCCTCAAAATAATCAGAACACCAAATTACACAGCTATGACCATAAACCTCTCAAAAAACATCTCTAACACGATTACGGCAAGAAATTCTTCCATAACCCATCTGTGAAATGAAAAGGTACCAGACTAAAGCAGCAGTGTCTGGTTTTAACAGGATAGTGAATTGCATTAAAGCATCATTTGGCTGCAGGATGACAGACCGAGGACTGCATTTCTTGCTTCCTGCACATCAACTCAGTTTAACAAGGCGAATGAGACAACAGAGAGACAACAGACAACATTATAGAAGATAAAGAATAAGTTAATGTGAAAAGGTCAGACTCTAAAAGAGATTAATCACAAGCACAATTTTAATAGAGAAAACTGATTTAAAGGAACTGCATCTACCTTCTCATACAAAACAATGTGTTCGAAATTTGTGCAAGTCCTTTTTTTAGCAGCCATCAATCTTCAAATGATTTAAAAAGCTCTACATAGGCAACAACACCACATGCTACATAAAAAGCCCTGTGGACAGACTTAACTCACAATTGATTTACATTTACCATCAAGCATTTCAATATGCTGACATTTTCAAAGTTTTAACAGGTAAAACAGTGCATTTTAATGGATACTTTTCAATCTTGAATTAATTATATGAATCATCAGTTCAATGTGTTCAGGGAATACCTTCTCTCCAAAGGATACAATTGGCAAAATAAGCCTTCACAGTTTTCCTGACATTTTGTGGTATATAATATATGGTAACTGACATTTGACCAGTGTTGCTCAGCAAAGAGCTAAACTGAGAGCCCAAAATGAGAACCCAAGTCCAAGTCATTCGGCCAAAGTTACCTTAGAAGGCAGCATAATGTTGCTACGTACCTCTTGTGTTGGAAGCAAACATATGGGGCACTGTGCTGTCAAAAAGCACCGTCCTTCGGATGAGATGTAAAACTGAGGTCCTGACTCTCTGTGGTCATTAAAAATCCCATGGCATTTCTCGTAAAAGAGTAGGGGTGTAACCCTGGTGTCCTGGCCACATTCCACCCATTGGCCCTTGCCAATCATGTAGGAACTCTGAATTGACATAAGCCACGCTTTTTGTTGTGACTTTTATTTTGAAAGCACTGAGAATGACAGAGCCTGAGCACACAGTGCTTACATTCTCCAAGTTCATTAGTTTACGATCTGTCTAACAGTCCTGTCTAATACACAATTGACCTATGGCTAAGCCACGCCCCCTCCACTCACTCAGACAAACAGTCAACATTCGGTGACAGGCGCGCTATGGCAGCTGTCACAGTAGGAGACTACTGTGCATTTTATGAAAATAGCATTTTATTAGGAGTTATTGCTCACACTAAATCAACACAAATCAATGACCTTTTGAACATCATAACCTCTTGTCTATTGACACTGTATGTAAATAGTTTGAATATTTAGTTATGTTGAAGAGGAGTGAAAAGGCTACATGTTTTGCTAAAAAAAAAAAACCACAAAGTTCCCCAGTTGTTTTGGTAGATAGTTGTCTAAAATGTTGTGCTTCAATATGTAATTAATGGTTCATGATAAAATTAAATATGTACAGGTATAAGTTGCATACTTTTCCAGGACAAGCCTTTTTACCATCTTTTAGTGCTGCCGCGATTAGTTGACTTAGTCGACGTAATCGACCATGCAAATCAGTCGACGGCAATTTCTTTAGTCGACGTGTCGTTTTACTATTGACCGCCTATTAATTTTTGGTCTCCCGTCTCAAACGGCTCACTGTAATTCACCTCCACACACCAGTCTGTGCGCCGTGCGCCCTGCTGCTATCCTCTTCCTTCATGTTCCCGCCCCGCCTTCACTGCTTTGATATTAAAAATTGCGGAGGCAGGTGACGGTGCTTTCACAGTGGGCTCGTTTGCTGCCCGATTGTTCCCGGCGCCCCCCGCAGCGTTGGTCTGTTTCACACTCAACTTTCGAACCCTGGTGCGTTTGCGTGCATCTTATGCCATCGCAAACATGCACGGCGCATGATAGAAAACAGAACGCGGTTCAAATTGTGTTTATTTATTCTGTGCATTATATGCGCAGTTGAGTGAACAACACAGGTTTACTGTGCGTGTGTCGCATAAGGTGGCTTTCTGCTGCTTGCGATCAGACTCTTTTGAGGAGACCAGATCCTGATTCCACGCGCAATGCGCGAATACACTGCAGGCTCAACTCTCGCTCGTATCCAAGGTAAATCGTCAACACTATCATCCCTTACATGTGTTTTATTTAACTAAATACATCATAATCAGCTAAAACGCATGCGCAAGTTACTTTACTTCCTGAGCAAGCGCGCGTGCACCCGAGTCCGTGTTGCTTTCACATTCACGTGAACCGCGGCACAGGACAGCCATGCACGCAAGTGTAAACGCGAGCTGCGTGCGTGCCTGCTTTCAGCGCGACTCAGCAGAGTGGCTAGTCCAGACTCTTTCAATTAAATTCCAATTTATTTGTAAAGCACTTTTCACTATATCATTTTCAAAGCATCTACTTTAAAATTCTGAGTGATGTTATCAGTAATGCATTTCAGAAATGTACAGTAAGCTAATAATGTATTAATTTAAGGCAGTACAAAGAGCTAATTCAAGTAATACATAGGCCTACATGTTTGTTAATAGAGGATTAGGACTCTGACTAATATGGTATAGTCTAATGGAAATGCTGATAGCCTACTTAATGCTTTGATTGTTAATACATAATGTTTTTGAACAGGTGACATTTTATGTTTTTGCCCTTCAGTTGAGTTCAAAATAAAATGGACACAACGAAATAAACACTTGATTTTTTTTTATAAATTAGTCGTTTAGATTAGTCGACTAATCGAAAAATTAGTCGAAAGATTAGTCGTTAGAAAATTAGTCGTTAGTGGCAGCACTACCATCTTTACTAGAGTACCTCTCTGTTTGATGCTACAGTATTTACATCAATCATTCAGCACAACATTGCTAACATTTGTTATCTCGGTTATTTACAGATACGTAAATGAAGCTAAGTGAGATGATGTACAACGCAGCTAGAAGCTAACGTTAACGTTTTCTAATGTTAGGCTAACGTTAGAGATGTTAAAGATAACGTACAAATACGTTGTTGAGTTGCATTAGAACAGATGTAGACATCCTTGTTTCATTTATCCACGTTTAGTTAGTGTTGTGGCAGGCTTGCCATAAGAGCAGACACTTATCTCGGTTAAAATGTGGCTTGGGAAAGGGTAAAAAATTCACACCGTCGCCCAGCCTCTCAGGATACCTAGTGTCGGAGTTGCATGTACCCCATGCACACCGTTTGACCATTTTAAACTTAAAATGACAAGAAAAAACATATACAAACGAGTGAAAACTGACTTACTGCAATGCATTTCAATGCACGTGGAAGCAGAGAATGTCCGAGTGTATTGGGTAACTATGCGCACTGTGATTGGCTCATCACATTTTGGGGCGTGGCTTAGCCATAGGTCAATTAGATAGAACTGTTATACATAGAAAGTAGACAGTATATGAAAAGGTATTAGCGTATGCCGTGTGGTTGATGTCCAGTGTTGCTAGCTGAGCAGAAATACATAATCATATATCACTTGGTCCCTTCAAAGTTGCGTTGGATTTTCTCCTTAGCGTAAAGGTAGTGAGGACCATCTATCACTGTTTTCCATGTTCATAGAGTTAGTTTGTGGGGTAAACATATAGGCTATAATCTGTGTGTTTACAAAGCTTTTTTAAATGGCGGGTGCCGGTGTTTCATGTGCGTTCGGCCAATCAGCGTACACTAACGTCACTGGTAGTTCCTATAGTTCTGGTTTAGACCGACTTTGAAGTAGGAGCTAAATCAGTTCCTCCAAAAGGAGTTTCTAGAACTAAAATCGTTCCTAGTTCCTGCGGTGCGAACGCGCCAAAAACCGTGAACTTCCGTCAATAGTTCTAGGAACTATGAAAAGGTTCCTCCGGTGTGAAAGCCCCTATACTTAAAGTATCTCATGAAATGACAACATCTGTAATTACAGTACTTACAGGGTCTCTTTGCTCATCATTGTCTCGTATTGAAGGTCGAGGTCTCAGTAGCATGTCATCACTACATTCAGTGTCTGACCCCGTAGGGGACTCGGGTAGATCCAGGAAGTCATCTCGCTTTGGACCGCGGAATCTTATTTTGTCCAGCCGCTTTAGCATGTTCAACACAGCTGCTTTAGGCTTTACCTTAACATTGTGTATGGCAGCCCTGCAGAGTCAACAAAGTACAACAAAGTATTAAGGACAAATGGTAAAAAACTTTGCAGGGAATTTTAATAGTAAGAACTTACACAGGTGTAAAAATGATTACATTTTAAGGCCAATTCACACCGCTTAGACAAACACGTTTGTTGGGTTTTGTCTGGTCAGTGTGTTACCCCTGTCGGCGTCTGTTGGCGTTGTTTCTATTGTTTTCACCTGACTGACCATATTCAATCAGTGTTTGTTGGTGTCTGTTGGGGCAGTGTGAACATGACAGTTATTTTTTATAAAATACTAAATCCAACTGTCAGCTTGTTTGTTGGTATAAATTGGTCTGTGCAATGTGAATTGGCCTTAAAAAAGAACACAGGTGTCACACTGCCAACCCGCTGGAAAGCTCACTTCCACATAATGAAGAAGCAAAGTGGCTTTATCACAGTATGTCAATAGTACTGACAGGCCGATATATATCATCCAATCCCATTAATTAGCCAATTTGTGGCTCATTTGAGATTACTGGCATTGGCTCATGTCAACTTGGTCGACTGACAAAAGTTTAGAGGATTAGTTCACTTAAAAAAAAAAACTTTTGCTGATAATTTACTCACCACCATGTCATCCAAGATGTCCATGTCTTTCTTTCTTCAGTCGAATATAATATAATGGACTTCACCGGGACCCAAACGGTTCAAGGTCCAAATGACAGTTTCAGTCCAGCTTCAAAGGGCTTTAAACGATACCAGACGATGAATAAGGGTCTTATCTAGCGAAACGATCGTCACAAATGCTCGCCTTGCTCTCTTCTGTGATGCGTCACGTAATACGCAATTACATTGAAAAGGTCACGCTTAATGTAGGCGGAAATACCGAGTCAGTGTTTACGAATGTGAGGAAGGAGGACCATATACATAGGGTTGCAAAGGGGCTGAACATTTCCGGTAAATTTCCAGAAACTTTCCAAAAATCCTGGAATGTTTCCCAAAAATCCTGGAAATTTTCGGGAAATCCTGGAAAGTTTCTGAAAATCCTGGAAAGTTTCTGGAAACTTTGCAACCCTACATATACACATATTCAAATGGCTTTATGTCACGTCACGAACGCGCATCACAGAACAGAGCAAGGCGAGCATTTGTGCTTATAAAACTTAAACTTTTATTTATTTATTTATTTAAATGACCTATCGTTTCGCTAGATAAGACCCTTATTCATCGTCTGGTATCGTTTAAAGCCCTTTGAAGCTGCACTGAAACTGTCATTTGGACCTTGAACCGTTTGGGGTCCATTAAAGTCCATTATATGGAGAAAAATCCTGGAATATTTTCATCAAAAACCTTCATTTCTTTTCGACTGAAGAAAGAACGACATGGAAATCTTGGATGACATGGGGGTGAGTAAATTATCAGCAAATTTTTTTTTTTAAAGTGAACTAATCCTTTAAGTACTGTGTAGTGTTTATTTGATTTCAGAAATTGTGCATATATCTCATGCCTTAAATCAGGACTATCCTCTATCAAAAGTTCAAAAATTCTAAAGCAACTAAAAAACAAGAAAAAAACAACAATTAAAAATCATACGCCATGATAACATAACCATGTATTTATTCTACAGCAATGTTTTATTCACTTGACATTAATGAGCCGATTGAATAATTAACAACCTGAAGCTTTTATAATGAATATGTACACACTTATGGATGCAAGCCTTTACAATGTTTTGATTTCCTTAATAGCACAACCCCTGATTAAACGTGCATCTTCTCTCTGAAATATACATCATGGTTTACCCAGAAGTCACCTCTCTGACACGTGCTTATATCCTCAGGTCTTTCACAAAAACACGTGAATGAATATTCTCCGTAGTCTCTAAGGCTGACCTTTTAACACGAACGGGAATTCATCTGCTGTTTTGTTCAACGGCAAGAGGAAATCTCTAATGATCACAACAGTTTGGAAATGGATTGCAGGGGCTTTTCCTGCCTTGGGCGAGAATCACTGACCAAAGTTGTTTTGTTTAATATACAGTGGAGAAAGTGCCATATGTGGATTTCCCACAGAATTTATTTGGCAATGTCACTACCTTTTTGAAACGATTTAAAAATAAACCTGTCATAATGTAATAGTTTCAACCATTATAGTGGAAAACTGGCTTCACTCCACAACCTTAAAAACCATGTTTTTATTTTTTGAATTTCACCTCTGCTCTAGCCTGATTCCTAATAGCTTTCTAATGGTAATATCAGTTACTATGTGTTGAATCAGCTTAAGTAAATGTAAATGAAAACATTTTTGTTCCATGGAAGCAAGAAAGTCATAAAGGTGTTGAATATGAACTTGAAGCGAGTATATTATAACAGTATTGTAACACTTTTTTTTTTTTTTTTTACACTTACAATTTAATCTAATATTTACAAGTTAAAATGACAAGGTAAGAATAAAAAGGTATTATGTAGATGAAATAATGTCATAGATTATATCCAGCCATGAGAGACAACAAAACAATGGGGACAGGAGATTCAATTGTAACCGTCCCTCTCCGGAACTATTGAACAGGGATTCATTTGAGAGCTCTCCGTGCTTATTATTATGAAATTATATTTGGCTGTTATTGTGTTTCTGCATGCTGTGAGAGCTGCAGAAGTCTCTACTCAAGTACACGAGGCGGAAGTAAATGTGTCCACCCACAGATCTCTAAACTGCCCGCATTTCTATTCTCTATGTGAATATCCACCAGGTTCTCTGAATTACTTCTATCTGAACATCATTGAGAGCACTAGACAAACACCATGACTTTCAATATCAGAGGACATTCATATATGTGAGGCAGAGATTAAATTCAGTTCATTCAAGATCAAATATATGCTGCATAACACACACACAAAAAATATACTTCTTTATTTGTGCATTAGTCATTCTCAGAGTTCAAAGCCACAGGATCTTGCCTGCCTACATAAACTCCTTTTCCACCAAAGCATTTTGAGAGCCGGTTCGGAGCCGGTGCCTACTCGCGAACCCGTTCTTTGTGTTTCAACAGCCAAAGAACCGGTTCTCAGACAGGAAAATTGGTTCCAAAGCGGCACCAACTGTTTGCTGGACTAGAACCGTTCTTTTACCACGTCATGCTTACGTCGGGGGCTGGGGGCGGGGTTATTGTGACAAACAACACTACGGTAAAAGGTTGTGACCGCCATTGCTAAAAACACAGCGCTAGTAGAAAGATAGTACAACGATTGAAGAAAGATGGTTTCTAAAGTGAAACGATTAGATTACATTGTAAAGAAAGACAATGAATGCAGTCTGTAGTCTGACTGCAAATGTAGTCTGCCATTGTAATTGTTGCTTGAAGTTGGCGCAAGCATTTCCGGGAAAACTAAGACGTATGGCGACGTACACAGTGACGTAACGACATCATTCGCTGGGCTCTCTAGTCAGTCGAAAAACAAACAGGTTCTGAGAAGGTTCGCAAGTTGGACCAACTTTGAACCAGCACCAGTTCCGAACCAGTTCTTTTTTGGTGGAAACGAGGTATCAGTGCAGGAATCCAGCTGAATCTGAAAATGACTAAATCTGAATCTGTGATACAATTGATACATGAATCAGTGACTTATAGTTCAAATAATCACTAAATCCATGGATCAGTTAATCAAAAGTTTCATTAATCAATGATTCAAAAGATCAATGATTCAGCTGATTTTAATGATTCAGTTGATTTGAATAAGTGACTCAATAGGTGGATCAATTAATCCAATGAATCAACAAATCAAGTACTCAATGGATCAATTGACTTTAATGATTCAGATTATATATAAAAAAGATCAATGAATCGGTTTATTTTCATGAATCAGTTGATTTCACAATGGATAAATGAATCAGTGGCTCAATCAATGAATCCATCTACGTATCGATGAATCAATGATTTTGTCTGGGCTATGAATAGAATAAATTAATAATAATAATAGAATTCATATTTTCCCATTTAATTTGTCTTATGATTTTTGTGTAGAATGAGTAAATCTGTTTGTTGTTTTGATTACAAAAGTTACATTTTTAAGCTGATTACATTTTTAGGCTCCTTTGCCTCAACAGTCAAAAAAAAAAGATAGAGACGGCCAATCAAATCAAATAAGGCGTTTCTTACAGTCTTATAGTGGAAAGATATATAACTGTTTTACAATAGAAATGTGTAGCGACCGACAGTAATAGGCTATCTAGTGATGCAAACTACTCAACGTTTCATGAAATTTCGCTGTTTTCGCCATAAATTAATGTGATGACATAAGAAACGTTTACGTTTTCGACCTATTGGACATACGAATAAGAGTCAATGTGTGCACATTTTTAAAATAAAATATTAGTTTAAAATAGTTTAAAGGGATAGTTTACCAAAACAATTATTTACTCACCCTCAAGTTGTTCCAAATCTGTCTGAGCTTCTTTCTTCTGAAGAAAACCGTTGGTAATCAAATAGTTGATGGACCCCATTGACTTCCATTGTAGGAAAAAAAATACTATGGAAGTCAAAGGCTACCATCAACTGTTCTTTAAAATATCTTCTTTTGTGTTCAGCAGAAGAAATAAACTCATACAGGTTTGGAAATCAACAGAATTTCCATTTCTGGGTGAACAATCCCTTTTAATTGAATACTTCAAAACTAAAATTAGACCAGTAGAGTAGCCTACAGTACAGTAGAACTTCTTTTACCATTCTTATTTATTAATTCCCTTAAATCCCTTTTAATCCTTTAATATTACTATTATTATCGTAATTATTATTATTTATTATTATAATTAACCAGCACAAAAATGGTCATGCCTAAACGCAGCAATTAATAGGTTGATCACTTGATCAATGGATCAGTAAATGAATGAGTGAATGACTTCGTTTCAGCATCACGCGAGTCACGCGACAATTATCGCAACATCACTGACACATGTAACAACTTTCACTCCATCATCATCATCATCATCACCATCATCATCATACGCATGTTCTCTAGGCCGTCTACATGTCGTGTGTGGATACAATGTATCCGTTCTCCACAAAATTACCTTGATCGGTGAGTCTGAATGACAGAATAACGGCCGCGTTCCTAGAACGCATTTAAATGCCACATTAAACAAAGACATGTCACATTAGATTATGACGTATACAAGCTTAGCTATTTAAATCAGCGAGCTCTTAGTGCGACACTATCCGTGATAGCTTCGTTTTCAAGATCGTTACTCTGAATAGAAATTCTCTATGAATTATGACAGTGGTGAAGAAGACATTACTGTAAATCGCCTGTTGCCGTCTTGAATCTGTTTAAAGGTCCGCTTACCTAGCGCGCAAATCGTAGCAAAGTTTCATGAACCCTGCTGATAGTCTGTGATAGATCCTTCAGGAACACCTGCTGTAAATATATCCCAGCTTCCCCTCCGCTGTCTGGAAAAAAGCCGCACGATGTCCCTGGAGCCTTTATTGTGTGCGAGTTAATGTCAATCCCCCCCAGAGAACAGGGATCTGCGTGTGTTGTTGATGTCACTGAACTCACACACACAGCAGACGGGCAGATCTTAAACGAGTTCACTGATCTCTTAAAGGGGCCGCAGCACTGCCTACTTGTTACTATAATGCAATACAGTCAGATTGACATGCATGATTTTTGGGTAGCTGACGAATATACGTGACGACAATAGCATTTTTATTTTTTATTTTATTTTATTCTTGTTAGAGTTTTACTTATTATTAGTATTATTATTAATATTACATGCGGATGTTATGCCTTTATATTAATTGTGCGACTATATATGAAGTATTAATATTTGCATAGGCTACTATATGTGTTAGTAGGCTATATACTGCATGACCATTTACTGGTGAACTAGTGAAGGTAAAGATGTGATTAAAATGGCAACTATCTCTTTGCACTATCTGTTATCCCTCATACAACAATTACATGAATATTATTTATATATATATATATATATATATATATATATATATATGTTGAAAATTGAGTGCACGCTTACTGTCATGTCAATTATATTTCATCATTATTTTATTAGTAATATTATATATATATATATATATATATATATATATACAGTATACACTCACCGGCCACTTTATTAGGTACACCTGTCCAACTGCTCGTTAACACTTAATTTCTAAGCAGCCAATCACATGGCGGCAACTCAGTGCATTTAGGCATGTAGACATGGTCAAGACAATCTCCTGCAGTTCAAACCGAGCATCAGTATGGGGAAGAAAGGTGATTTGAGTGACTTTGAACGTGGCATGATTGTTGGTGCCAGAAGGGCTGGTCTGAGTATTTCAGAAACTGCTAATCTACTGGGATTTTCACGCACAACCATCTCTAGGGTTTACAGAGAATGGTCCGAAAAAGAAAAAACATCCAGTGAGCGGCAGTTCTGTGGGCGGAAATGCCTTGTTGATGCCAGAGGTCAGAGGAGAATGGCCAGACTGGTTCGAGCTGATAGAAGGGCAACAGTGACTCAAATAACCACCCGTTACAACCAAGGTGGGCAGAAGAGCATCTCTGAACGCACAGTACGTCGAACTTTGAGGCAGATGGGCTACAGCAGCAGAAGACCACACCGGGTGCCACTCCTTTCAGCTAAGAACAGGAAACTGAGGCTACAATTTGCACAAGCTCATCGAAATTGGACAATAGAAGATTGGAAAAACGTTGCCTGGTCTGATGAGTCTCGATTTCTGCTGCGACATTCGGATGGTAGGGTCAGAATTTGGCGTCTACAACATGAAAGCATGGATCCATCCTGCCTTGTATCAACGGTTCAGGCTGGTGGTGGTGGTGTCATGGTGTGGGGAATATTTTCTTGGCACTCTTTGGGCCCCTTGGTACCAATTGAGCATCGTTGCAACGCCACAGCCTACCTGAGTATTGTTGCTGACCATGTCCATCCCTTTATGACCACAATGTACCCAACTTCTGATGGCTACTTTCAGCAGGATAATGCGCCATGTCATAAAGCTGGAATCATCTCAGACTGGTTTCTTGAACATGACAATGAGTTCGCTGTACTCAAATGGCCTCCACAGTCACCAGATCTCAATCCAATAGAGCATCTTTGGGATGTGGTGGAACGGGAGATTCGCATCATGGATGTGCAGCCGACAAATCTGCGGCAACTGTGTGATGCCATCATGTCAATATGGACCAAACTCCCTGAGGAATACTTCCAGCACCTTGTTGAATCTATGCCACGAAGAATTGAGGCAGTTCTGAAGGCAAAAGGGGGTCCAACCCGTTACTAGCATGGGGTACCTAATAAAGTGGCCGGTGAGTGTATATTAATAATACAATAATAGTGAAATATAATTGATATATTTAAATTAATTATATATAATATATATAAATTATATATAATAATTATAAATAATAATATATCATATATAAAAAATTATGTATAGGCCTATAAATATATATATATATATATATATATATATATATATATATATATATATATATATATATATATATACAGTGAAGAAAATTAGTATTTGAAGTTTTCCCCGTCTGAAATTGTCATCGTAGGTGCATGTCCACTGTGAGAGACATAATCTAAAAAATATTTTTTTTTTTTAAACGATTTATTTGTATGATACAGCTGCAAATAAGTATTTGAACACCTGTCTATCAGCTAGAATTCTGACCCTCAAAGACCTGTTAGGCTATGTTTACACGGAAACGATCAGAAGAGAAAACGCAAAAGTGGCGTTGCGTTTTCACTTTTTATTCTGCGTTTAGACGAGCGTTATGAAGGGGAAATCTGCGTGCATATGGTGACGCAAAAGTGTGTGAAATTCGATGTAGTGTGCACTCCAGGCGGCTAGGTGGCAACGAAGCACTGCCACACAACAACACCAATATCTGAGAATATTTTGTGCAACTGCTGAAAAGACTCTTGTATGTTTATCAGAGCTGCTGTGGCAACTTGAAGGTCCGACGTATGGAAATAATCCGACATGTTAGTTATTATTTTCCTGTACTGGCGAATGCCTGTGACGTAAACGCGCACGTGATCGAGGGCAGTTTTGCGTTTTTACCGGTTTTTACCCTTTACACGGGAACGCGACGGTGGAGCGTTTTTAAGTTTTCCACTCTGGAGGGTGGTTTCACTTTTTTGCGTTTTTAAGCCATAAAAACGGCGTCACCGTGTAAACGAAAGGCACATCCGATAAAATATTTTTACGTTTTCACTCGGAATCGTTCTCGTGTAAACAGGGCCTTAGTCTGCCTTTAAAATGTCCACCTCCACTCCATTTATTATCCTAAATTAGATGCACCTGTTTGAGGTCGTTAGCTGCATAAAGACCCCTGTCCACCCCATACAATCAGTAAGAATCCAACTACTAACATGGCCAAGACCAAAGAGCTGTCCAAAGACACTAGAGACAAAATTGTACACCTCCACAAGGCTGGAAAGGGCTACGTGGAAATTGCCAAGCAGCTTGGTGAAAAAAGGTCCACTGTTGGAGCAATCATTAGAAAATGGAAGAAGCTAAACATGACTGTCAATCTCCCTCGGACTGGGGCTCCATGCAAGATCTCACCTCGTGGGGTCTCAATGATCCTAAGAAAGGTGAGAAATCAGCCCAGAACTACACGGGAGGAGCTGGTCAATGACCTGAAAAGAGCTGGGACCACCGTTTCCAAGGTTACTGTTGGTAATACACTAAGACGTCATGGTTTGAAATCATGCATGGCACGGAAGGTTCCCCTGCTTAAACCAGCACATGTCAAGCCCCGTCTAAAGTTTGCCAATGACCATTTGGATGATCCAGAGGAGTCATGGGAGAAAGTCATGTGGTCAGATGAGACCAAAATATAACTTTTTGGTCATAATTCCACTAACCGTGTTTGGAGGAAGAAGAATGATGAGTACCATCCCAAGAACACCATCCCTACTGTGAAGCATGGGGGTGGTAGCATCATGCTTTGGGGATGTTTTTCTGCACATGGGACAGGGCGACTGCACTGTATTAAGGAGAGGATAACCGGGGCCATGTATTGCGAGATTTTGGGGAACAACCTCCTTCCCTCAGTTAGAGCATTGAAGATGGGTCGAGGCTGGGTCTTCCAACATGACAATGACCCGAAGCACACAGCCAGGATAACCAAGGAGTGGCTCTGTAAGAAGCATATCAAGGTTCTGGCGTGGCCTAGCCAGTCTCCAGACCTAAACCCAATAGAGAATCTTTGGAGGGAGCTCAAACTCCGTGTTTCTCAGCAACAGCCCAGAAACCTGACTGATCTAGAGAAGATCTGTGTGGAGGAGTGGGCCAAAATCCCTCCTGCAGTGTGTGCAAACCTGGTGAAAAACTACAGGAAACGTTTGACCTCTGTCATTGCAAACAAAGGCTACTGTACCAAATATTAACATTGATTTTCTCAGGTGTTCAAATACTTATTTGCAGCTGTATCATACAAATAAATAGTTAAACATTTTTTTTTAGATTATGTCTTTCAACTGTGACATGCACCTACGGTGACAATTTCAGACCCCTCCATGATTTCTAAGTGGGAGAACTTGCAAAATAGCAGGGTGTTCAAATACTTACTTTCCTCACTGTATATATATATATATATATATAATATAGACTTATTCTGTTTCTAAAATTAAACCAGATTTTAGGCCAAAACACCTTTGTTACTACTGTAAAAGCACAATAAATGAAGTACATAGAAAGGTAGTGAGAAGCTTTTAGAGTCTCTGTCATTTTGTTTATTTTCTGCATAGTAACTACTTCTTACATAAATAAATAAAAATACATAAGTATAAAGAGTAAACAAATCAAAACAAAAATAAATATAAGTATATAGAAATGTTATATGCCACAAGTTTTACTTACATTTTTCAAACATGAAGATCAGAACTCTCAAACTCTTGTCCTGAATCAGACCCATGAAGACCTTTGACTGCTAGACTTAATCAATAATCTCCTTTTAAACAAGAATCACTTATTCTTTACTGATAAGATTACAGTAGCTACACACACTTTGCAAAGCAAAGGTAAATCACTGATTTTTGGTTAGTCATTCCTTCAGGAGTAACATCAAGAAAGCGCTCAAGGTCCCCTCAGTGGCTGTACCGCTAGATGGCGCCAGATATTAACGGAGATGTTTAGTGGTGAACGTTTGTCATTTTAAACACATTTGATGCTTTGCCTCATGACCGTCTTTAAATTTCATATTTCTCGCATATTTTATTCTTATGAAGCTCCTTAGCTATGCAAGATCCAACAATACCTGTTCAAATATGTTTAATTAGCCTACGTTTCATACTACATTTTTTCATGCCATAAATCACTCATGCCATTAATTATCTTATCACACTTGACCAAACCTACCTTTAACCATTTAAACTGAGTCTTTCACAACAGTAAGTGTGCCTGGATTTAGAAACGATATACTGTTAATGTAATTTAATTATAATGATGAGAATCTGATCATATTGTGCAGTGCTATTTTTTAAAGAGATAGTTCACCCAAAAATGAAAATTCTGTCATTGATTACTCACCCTGATGTCGTTCCAAACCTGTAAGACCTTTGTTCATCTTCGGAACACAGATGATGATATTTTTAATGAAATCTGAGAGCTTTCTGTCCCTCCATTACAGCTACGCAACAACCATGATGCTTCAAAAAGTTCATAAAGAGTTTGTAAATCTAATCCATTTTAATGAAGCGGTTTAGTACAAATTTTATGAAGAGACTCGATCACTTTAATGACCAGATTTAATTTAGGCTTTTATTCACTTAAACATTCAACTACTCACACATCAGCACATTTGATCATCCGCATTTACCAATGAGGTTGAGTCTCGTGTTACGCAGCACCTTTGAGCTTCTCAATGAGGGTCATTCTCCAATGAGGGTCATTCTCGTGTTATACAGCACGTTTGAGTTTGAATGTGGCTAGGACACCAGGGTTACATCCCTACTCTTTACGAGAAGTGCCATGTGATTTTTAATGACCACAGAGTCAGGACCTCAGTTTAACGTCTCATCCGAAGGACGGTGATCTTTGACAGTATAGTGTCACTATACTATACTATGTATACTATACCCCGTCACTATACTGTATACTGTATCCCGTCATACTGAGGCATTAGGACCCACACAGACCCCAGGGTGAGCGCCCCCTGCTGGCTTCACTAACACCTCTTCCAGCAGCAACCTGGTTTTCTCATGAGGTCTCCCATCCAGGTACTAACCAGGCTCAACCCTGCTAAGCTTCATTGGGCAACCAGTCTTGGGCTACAGGGTGATATGGCTGTTCTGGAAAGGGCGATATAATTACTCCTGACCCATGACAAGAAAAGAGATATCAGAGACTTTTTTTGAGTGAGGACAGATAAATTATCCTACTTAAAGGAATGGTTCAAAATACTTCAAAATAAAAATTCTGCCATCATTTACTCAGCTGATGGACCCCCATTGACTTCCATGGTGAGGGGAAAAATACTATGGAAGTCAATGGGGTCTATCAACTGTTTGGTTACCGACATTCTTCAAAATATCTTCTTTTGTGTTCAGCAGAAGAAAGAAACTCATACAGGTTTGAAACTACTTGAGGGTGAGTAAATGATGACAGCATTTTCATTTTGAAGTGAACTATTCCTTTAAATCCTTTTGTTTGACCCTGTGAGGTAACAAATAAGCCAATAGATGGCGCTAAACGTTATGGAAACTGCCTCACAAAATTCAAACAATCATACAGCATATATGCTATCAAAAAGTTTCATCATATATGATTATTATTTCAGCAGAAGTCATACTTATATTTTACTGTATCTCAAGAGGGAGATATTTAAAAATATTATATGGCTGTCCTGTCACACTTTTTGCTTCAGCATCAATAACTCACTGACTTTTTTTTTTAGCTAGAATGCTCCAACTTTTATACAAAGTACCCACATTTGTTTACTGCAAAAGGCATCAATTCGAACCTCTGCCGGGGTAGAATTTTACACATGCTGGGGTAAGTTGTCACAATTAGACAAAAGAAGCATAAACTGTGGTCACACCATGCAATATGCTTCAAAAATAGGTTTATAGCAAAAGAATAATACAACAAATGTCTCTCTTCCTGTGATTGACCACAGCTCAAATCCACTTTCTGTTTGACTCGGGGTTTGTGCGTCTGTAAATTAGTCTACTAGAACAAACTTCCTTAGCAGTATTTATGCTTAATGAACACTTGACTGCATAGGGCACCCACACTTCCTTTGGCTTTGAGTTTCCAAATGGCTCCTTACAGACAACATAAAAGTTTTCATTGTCTGACGTCTCAGAATCCTCACCACTGGCTTTCAACACTGCCTTGCAATTGATCCTACTTACTTGTTCTTCTTTGAAACCTCATCAGTTCCTTTTTTTTAACACTGGCTGGCACACATCTGTCTTTCTTTTCCACTGTCTAGGCATTCTGTAAGATTATTAAAAATAATTTCTTCTTGGTTGTATGAAAGGGGATGGTTGTAACTCTTTTTGAAGATGTGCAACAATCTACCCCACCCCAGTGTTTAGCTAGCTGTATTAGCATAATGGAATTAGCAGGTTAAAAATGCATCACATTCTGCCTGAGAAACTACAATTTAATCTAATATGAGTTATATGATTGTGTCTGCAAAAGTTTAAGTACTAAACAAAATTAAGTTTTTGTCAAAATTTTTTATATTCTTACCTAAAAATTTGTTTTTTCTTCACACAATCATAGGACTCCTAGCAAAACAAAAGTAAAACTAACATGTAAAAAAATGTGTCTGCTATCACGCAAATTAAAGCTTTAGTACATTATACTATTAGTTTGGCCAATGGCACAGCTTACCCCAAAGCATTCAGACACACTACCTCACTTTTCACGTATCGTACCAAGTGAATAGAGCGACTATTTCCCAAAGGCCGTTTCTAACCTGTTTTGTCCTCATTTTCCCATACTTTCTCTTGTTTCTGATGGCACTAAGTATGAGAGACTTCAGGAAGGGCCAAAGTTTATCAGCACCAAGCTGACTGACAACTCTTAAGTAGCTGTAACTCAATCCGTCCCGCTAGAATTCTGCCCAAACCCTGTCAGTCCTGACAGCAGAGGAATGCTCTTTCAGACATATTACTGGCTATTATTTGCAACCCATTTTACATACTCAAACAAAACGTTATATTCCATATTCCATATCTAACTTGCACAAAAACAGATTTTCTCAAAATGAATAATGCGATAAAAATATTAGAATATTAAGCAAACCTTTTATGTTATAATTCAAATATACTTTATGTATTTAATCTCACTTTATTAACCAATGTCTTTTGCTGCTGACCTTCAATGATCCAATTCAACCATATAGAAGAAAAAAATAACTTTAGATAAGCAACATTTTTGTTTCTTTCTTTTTTTATTGCTAAAGTAAGAGTTGAACTTTCTTCTTTTGTGTCTGCACAGCTGAAAGGTTTATTTGAGAAACGCCCTCTACTGTACTGGAGTGAATTTGCATTTCCTTATTTATGGCTTATTTATTTCACTTTTTGAGGTTGAAGGGTCTTTGCATTTGCCAAAAAAAAAGAATTTAAAATATAAATACAACAAACCCCAGACCAGGTCAGAAAAAGATACGCAAAAGTATTTTAACGCATTACTTTCCATAAAAAAAGTAACTAAGTAACTTTTTATGGAGTAATGCAACATTGTAATGCATTATTTTTTAAAAGTATCTTTCCTCAACACTGGAAATGAAGACATTCTAGCACCCTACACTTTCTGATTTTGAGCATGAGTTTAGAGATCATTCACTTCAGTTGTTAATATTTCATGTTTTCTTTGAAGTGAGGCAGTTAAGATCACTCAGGATAATCAAGCTCAGCCGAAGAGGAATTCTTGCTCTGCCACATGCGACAGTAAATGTGTTACACTGGAATTCAGGGTAAAGGGCAGAAAGCAGGCCTGAGTGAAGTGTAAATCTCAAACTTAAACTAACAATTTCAGGCTGTGACCATACATTAATCCTATATGACAAAATGCCAACTCTAACATTTGTTAGAAACATTACAATTATAAAATATTTATACATTTACTACATGTACACATATAAATAATACATATTTATTTTAGAAACTATTTCCAGCATTTATTTTAAAAGTAGAAGTAATCTATTCTCTCTCTCTCTCTCTCTCTCTCTCTCTCTCTCTCTCTCTCTCTCTCTCTCTCTCTATATATATATATATATATATATATACACACACTCACACTTTAGAGCTAAACATGATTTACAAAAAAAAAAATTTATATATAATGTTTATACTTGACCTCACATTTGTGCTTGGAATGAGACAAAAAAGATACAAATTCAGAGAGCTTTTATTTTTACAGCTTCAATTTTTGTCCAGTGTCTCAAAACATAAAAATAAATACAGCTATTTCATAAGAAATCCAGTGTCTTTTGTTGTGAAAAAAGTGATTTAAAACGCCTGCCAGTCTCTTTCACTGCTGTGTCCTTTGGAACATGAATTATGAACTTTTCGATTCATAAAAAAAGAAAGAAAACACATTCATCTCCTTGAGTCTAAGGGCAACGTCTTCACAGTTCCAACATTATTAAACATCACCAGTGAAAATGGTCAAAGTTGAACAGTGTTTTTTAGTCGTGTTTCGGGACTAGAGCACCAGAGAAACCCAAATGATTAACGCTGCAAATCAAGTACAAAAAAACATCTTTGATTGAACCACAATGGATAAAAATAGTCTTGCATTACATGTTATTAAAAATGCTTTTCAATATACAAATGTGCCTTAAAAATATTACAATTTCAAAACAGCAACAACAAATATATATCTACACAGTAATTACACGAGGAAGGATCTCCTCTATGAGGACGGGCCGAGAACATTTCAGCATTCTGTGATCAGAAAATGTCTCTGCACAGTTTCAGCCTTGTGCGATCATACAAAAAATTACGTACGAAACAACTTATGTGTCTCTTCAAGTCCACCTGTCAGTCAGTCAGAGCGTGTCGCTCGGCATGCTGGGATGGTTGAAGTCCTACGTTGAGTGGTTTGGCACTTCTTCTTCGCTGACCCGGTCTTGCGTATTTAGATACATTCCCTTATTCTTTCCTTATGGTTCATTTAACAGACTGACATCTGCAGTAATACTGTTCTCCGATGGAGCCTGGACCCCAGGGACATGCTGGAGAGCAAGGTGCGCCTATAAGGAGGGTTTTTGGGTAAATCCACCTTCGCTTTCCACCTTCCTCCCACTGTCAAGGGCTGATATTCGTCCCTCAAGAGGGCAGAAGTTCCTCAGGTTTCCTGCTGGGTCAAATTGATGTTTCATTACTGCCGCTGTAGTGAGCAGAAAAGGGAGAGAAAGGGAAGGAGGATACATGCGGGTTAGGATACAGCAGCCGCATGCCACATGGACAACAGGTGTAAAGAAGACGCTCTTTGTTTTCGGGGACACATGCTCCGACAGACAAAAGAGCTGAACAGAATCAGAGGGCTCAGGTTTCAAAAACATGCAAACTTCTATAATCTAGAAATATCTGGTACTAGTACTTTGGTATCAAGTCGAAAATGTAGTAATACCAGTCTTTGTTCAGTATCGTTCGGTGGTGTCACTACGGGTTAAACATGCACAGTAAAGTTGCAATGAAAATATTCACGTGTTGATTTTACATATATACGTTATATAAATATATTAGGGGTGCAACAATATATCGTGTCACAATATATCGCAATACACATATCCAACAATATGTATTGTGGATAGTGGCAATATTTATTGTGTATAGTTCACCCAAAAATCTCATTTCTGTGTGAGAAAAAAATTCACAGTTTTAGTGTCGGTACTACAGGTGAAACTCGAAAAATTTGAATATCGCGCAAAAGTTTTGATGATTATGGCTTACAGCTTATGAAAACCCCAAATTCAAAATATCAGAAAATTAGAATATTACATGAAAAAAAAAAGGATTTTAAATACAGAAATGTCAGCCCTCTGAAAAGTATAATCATGCATATTTATATAGTTATACTAAATATATTTACATAGTTTCACCCTTTAATTTGAATTACTGAAATACATTAACTTTTGCATAATATTCAAATTTTTCGAGTTTCACCTGTACATTAAACTACTATATAATATTGAATATAATGCATAATAATGCAATGGTATGAAGGTAGATTTGTTTCTTTATTATTCAATCAAAAAAAGGTTGCTTCAATCCAAAAAAATATTTTCAATTAAAAAAACCTTCACTTCAATGGAAAAAAAACTTTTCAATCAAAGAAAAAAAGTATTTGAATCCAAAAATATATTTGAGACTCAAAAAAAATACATTTGAACACTGCTTTTCTTTGATTGAAAAAGTTTTCTTTGATAGAAGTCCATTTTTCTTTGTTTAAAGCAACCTTTTTAATTGAAGTAACATTGTTTTTTGATTGGACCATATAATGGGTAGGACATTTGTGTCTTTATCATTCAATCAAAAAAGAAGTTGCTTCAAACAAACAAACAGAATCAATCAAAAAAGTCACTTCAATGAAAAGATAAACATTTTCAAATATAGAAAATCGTTTTTGAATGCAAATAAAATATTTGAGACTCCAAAAATTGCATTTGAAGACTTTTTTTTATTATTGAAAATGTTCTCTTTGATTGAAGTAATCTTTTTTGTGTTTGGGCCATACATGGGTAGGACATTTGTGTCTTAATCATTCAATTCCAAAAAAGTTGTTTCAATCAAAAAAAAAATTTTCAATCAAAGAAAAAACTGTTCAAATGCAACAAAAAAAATTACCCAGTGAATAAAAAAAGTATTGAAGAGAATGTGTTTTTTCGTTGTTTTAGTTTTTTTTTATTTGAAGTGCAAAAAGTTTTGAAGTTCAAATTTTTTTGATTGAATCATTTTGACACAAATGTTCCGCAGTGGGCGGGTGCTTCTCTATTGGTCAGACATGTTTGATTGACAAGTGTCTACACCAACGACATCTTTCTGACAAAGAAGTCATGTTCGCCACTCGTCAGCAAGCTTTTTGCCAGCAAGTGGAGGGAGCAGCCGTGAAGTTGTCGGCGTATTACGGAGCCCGAGAAAAATAATAACAATCCGTGGGGACGGTTTTGCAATCCGTCCCCTCAGTTTATAAACCGTACTGACGAATTCTCAAACTGTTCCCTCGGTTTAACAAATCGTGCCCACTTATTAATAAACCGTGTATACCCACGAGTTCCTAATCCGCGCTCTCAGATTTGTAAACCGTGCCTTCAGTTTTTGCAATCTGTACACACAAATTCATAATCCGTTCCCACGGGTTTGTAAACTGTAGGCTACTAACGGATTTGTGTCTCGCCCACATTTTTGAAGAACACCAGGGGGAATTGTTAACGAATCTTATCGTATTGTTTTATTGTGTATTAAGTGGAATACATCAAACTGTCTTAACTGCGTCTGCATGCTTTAAGTGATTCTCAGTTGTAGCGGGTATGGGGTGAGGCGAACTTACACTGAATATTAATATTAGGCCTAGGCCTATATATAAAACTTATATATATAGGCTATAAAATATATATTTTTCAAAAAGAGCCTCATTGATTCACTTTGCATTGGGCCCCAAAGAGGCTCAATAAGACCATTTGGCAATGAGCCAAAATATATATTGTATAAGTTTTATATAGGTCTAGGCCTACTATATGTATATACATCGCTGCCAACTCTCACGCATTGGCCGTGAGACACCCGCATTTGAATGGTTTCACACGCGCACATGCCACACCCCGGATTTCTCACGCTGAAGTGTCAAATGCCTGAAAGATAAGTTTATCTATAGATCAACGTGTTGAGGCACTCCTGATGAATAGTTATACCGCAAATTTGTTCAAATCGGTGGTAATCTAGAGCGAGCGTGCATATGAGACAGAGACTCTGCTTCATACCGCGTAGGGCGCGCGAACAGCAGAGAGAGAGAGAGAGAGAGAGAGACTTTGCGTAATACTGAGAGTTAGAGTAGAGTTCAAAAGATGGCAGGTATGTGTATATATACGATATTTTTTGTTAATATATATTCATTACCTATAGATATAATTATACAAAAAGTAGTAAAAACACATCTAACAGAGCATAAGTTGTTTTTTTACATGTGCTTTTTTTTAATTAACAAAATGTCAATCTTCATCTTTATAACAAAATATACAATACAACCATCTTCAAGACAGGATTGTCACCTTAAAAACAGTCCTTTGTGTGGTGGAACAAGCAATGCTATGCTTAGCATCTTGATTGAATCTGTATTTGATCATTTTAGTTCTTTATCCTAATTAGCTTATGTTAACTCAACTAATTTAATGTAAAGAGGATACTAATTAGGCTACTAAGTAAATAATGTCAACTAAATGTTGCTTATTGATAAATTAGTTTTTTTGTTTTTTACAAATAACGGGGCATTTGAATTCTTTATTAATAAATTATAATGTTTTCTAAATCAGTGTCAGCAAACATATCCCCGCCATCTCCGCTGTAAAGGGGCGCCTTGAGAAATGCACCTTTCATACAGATTACATAATCAGACGGTATGCTATTTGCTTTCGATTTTAATTTGTTCGTTTAAAAGTGAACATTTAAGCTTTATATAGCCGAGGTATTTTTATGTCTGTGAGGCTATACGCTGTTTTTCAGTTAATTTATGAGATGCGCTCCATGTCACGGAGACCATGAAAGTTATTTTACAAAAGCACATTGTTTTCTTGTTATTGTGAGTTAACACAAATAAAATGTATTATTCTTTTCTGTGTGACCAGAAATCATGGAGTATTTTAAGTTGTTTCCACTGTTGATAGGAAAATGTAAGTGATCTCTCCGGCGCCTCCATGCAGTGCGCGCTCCACGAATATGTTGAAATAGACAATTTAATATGAATGATGAGCGTCAAAGTCTTGTGGTTATTTGTGATAATTTTAGCAATTTATTATTAGTATTGTCTAACGTGTATTATGACTTATATTTGACGAATTGCTTTGTTCCTTTTTTTGTAAGTTTTGGACAAAAGCGTCTTCTAAATATGTAGCCTAAATTGTAGGCTAATAATAATAATAATTATTAGAGTTTATAACTATAAATGAGTTCACTTAGTAATACAGTAATATGTTTGTCATAAAATAAAATAATTTTAAATAAAATAATAATTCATCAATGCTTTATTTGCATAGGCTTATTAGCCTATTAGTCTATAACCTTACCTTTTACAGTTTTGGATAAAATAGGTAATAATACAGGTTAGACAATAATAATAAAGTGCTAAGATTATCACAAAAGATTTTGATGCACGTCATTCATATTAAATCATAGGCCTTTTCCACCCCATACCTGCTACAATTGAGAATCACTTGAAGCATGCAGACGCAGTATAAGACAATTTGATGTATTCCACTTAATACACAATAAAAATTATTGTCTAACCTGTATTATGACTGACATTTGACTAATTGCTGTGTTCCTCTTTTTGTACGTCGTTTTGGGTTAAAAGCATCTTCTAAATATGTAGCCTAAATGTAATAATCATAATTATTATTTTTTTTTTATATATAACCTATTACAACCTTTTACAGTTTTGGAAAATTAAAGTTTATAAACACAACGCAATGTGTAGCCTAAATCTGCCGGCACAGACTGGGGGAGGAGCCACAAATCCGTGAGTACAGTTTACAAACCTGTGGGAACGGATTGCGAAAGCGTGGGCACGGTTTATGAATTTGTGGGTACAGATTGCAAAAACTGAAGGCACGGTTTACAAATCTGAGAGCGCGGATTAGGAACTCGTGGGTATACACGGTTTATTAATAAGTGGGCACGATTTGTTAAACCGAGGGAACAGTTTGAGAATTCGTCAGTACGGTTTATAAACTGAGGGGACGGATTGCAAAACCGTCCCCACGGATTGTTATTATTTTTCTCGGGCTCCGTAATACGCCGACAACTTCACGGCTGCTCCCTCCACTTGCTGGCAAAAAGCTTGCTGACGAGTGGCGAACATGACTTCTTTATCAGAAAGATGTCGTTGGTGTAGACACTTGTCAATCAAACATGTCTGACCAATAGAGAAGCACCCGCCCACTGCGGAACATTTGTGTCAAAATGATTCAATCAAAAAAATTTGAACTTCAAAACTTTTTGCACTTCAAATAAAAAAAAACTAAAACAACGAAAAAACACATTCTCTTCAATACTTTTTTTATTCACTGGCTAAATTTTTTTGTTGCATTTGAACAGTTTTTTCTTTGATTGAAAATATTTTTTTTTATTGAAACAACTTTTTTGGAATTGAATGATTAAGACACAAATGTCCTACCCATGTATGGCCCAAACACAAAAAAGATTACTTCAATCAAAGAGAACATTTTCAATAATAAAAAAAAGTCTTCAAATGCAATTTTTGGAGTCTCAAATATTTTATTTGCATTCAAAAACGATTTTCTATATTTGAAAATGTTTATCTTTTCATTGAAGTGACTTTTTTGATTGATTCTGTTGTTTGTTTGTTTGAAGCAACTTCTTTTTTGATTGAATGATAAAGACACAAATGTCCTACCCATTATATGGTCCAATCAAAAAACAATGTTACTTCAATTAAAAAGGTTGCTTTAAACAAAGAAAAATGGACTTCTATCAAAGAAAACATTTTCAATCAAAGAAAAGCAGTGTTCAAATGTATTTTTTTGAGTCTCAAATATATTTTTGGATTCAAATACTTTTTTTCTTTGATTGAAAAGTTTTTTTTCCATTGAAGTGAAGGTTTTTTTAATTGAAAATATTTTTTTGGATTGAAGCAACCTTTTTTTTGATTGAATAATAAAGAAACAAATCTACCTTCATACAATGGGGGAATATTTGTGGATCCTGATAATGCCAAATATCTTCTGTTACCAGTAAATATCTAGTCAGTGACAGATTGCAAGCATATTCGTCTAAAATAATTCTGTATTTTCAGCTTCAGAATAATGAATATTTTTATTCTGGTGTCACTATTGTCCAGTGCATTGGGTTACCAGTAAGTCCACACCTATTCATTTACACACCCAATGTAATATCAAATTTTTAGCATTTGAATCAACAGTACATTTTTTGTTTACCTTTTACCATATGTCTTGGAGTATCGCAATAATATTGTATCATGAGTTCAGTATCGTGATATGAATCGAATCATGAGGGTATCATTACACCCGTATAAATATATAATAATCACATTCTCCAGAAAGAACAGTGAAATGTCAATAAGAAATACATTTTTCAGTAACACTTTAAAATAAGTTCTCATTTGGTAACATTAGTTAATGCGTTAACTAACGATGAGTAATAATGTTTTCATAGCATCGATTAACCTTTGTTAATGTTAGTTCAGGGTGCATTAAATAATGTTAGCAGAAATGTATTAGCAAACGTTTCAAATGTTGTCAGATTAATAAATGATGTAGAAGAACTGGTCAATTTTTAGTTAACTAATGTAGTTAACAAAGGTTTATAAATGTAAAGTTTATATAGTTAAGTGTTACACCAATTTGTTTTTGAGGTAGTATCAAAAATAGTCTCATGATATTTCACTGGTATTGGAATCAACTAATAATGCAATTATTAATAGTATAATAGTATGAACCCTAATGCAATTTATAACCCATTACTGAACTGCCTTTATATTTGTAATTAAAACCAAACAAACAAGAAAAAAAAAAATAATAATAAAAAACAGATAACAAAAGATAGGTTTTGGGTGAAGCGAGGTGGAGTGTGAAAGAGCCTCTTACTCAGAGTCTGAGTGGTTGCCGCCGTTGACGGTCACTGATTTCAGATTCATGGCCATGCCGTTCTGCTGTTCTCGTGGTGGGACGGGTGGTCGATGGGGGGGCTTGATGAGGGCGTTGTGGCCGTTGCCCCCATCATTAGAGGCTATAGAGGGGGCTCTGGAGGAGATGGTGGGGGGGTTGTAGTCCGATAACTTCTCCCGAAGTTTGTTTTTCATGTTTTTGTCTGTCAGCGGAGGAGGATATGTGATCTTATTCTTCAAAATACCTATGAGAAGAAAGTACATTCGGATATTAGTATAAACTGTATGTAGAATGTATAGCAACAAATGTTTTTTTCTTTTTTTTTCTTAAGCCTCTTGACCTCTTCGTTTAGGGGTCACATTTGGCTCCTTCTCGGTCAAAAGTGACCGAAGTTTTTTTTCTTCAGGAAAATCAATGTAATATATTTTTTGTTCAATAAAATTTTTTGATTATCATTTCGAATTTTGAGGGGATTTTATGATACTATGCAATATTTATGTAATAATTTTTCAATAAATGCAATATTTCACATTAAAACAGAGTGAAGGCTTTTAAAACATTTTTTTTTTTTTAAGTGAGAATAGTTCCATCCAGACGCATTAAAAAATAAAAACTTGTATAATGTCGTGCTCCCTATATAAATATATAGAGTGCCATTTTTAGACATAATTTCTTAATTTTATTAGGTTTTGCATTTGGATATATATCTAGACATTCTAAAAGACTGCTTTTTGTCAAGGTTTAGATATTGTATTGGGTAACACTTTACAATAAGGTTCATTAGTTAACATTAGTTAACTACCTTAGTTAACATGAACTAAGAATGAACAATACTTCTACATCATTTATTATTCTTAGTTAATATTAATTTCAACATTTACTATTACATTATTAAAATCAATCGTTGTATTTGTTAACATTAGTTAATGCATTGTGAACTAACATGAACAAACAATGAACAGCTGTATTTTTATTAACTAACATTAACACAGATTAATAAATACTGTAACAAATGTATTGCTCATTGTTAATTCATGTTAGTTAATACATTAACTAATGTGAACTAATGAACCTTATTGTAAAGTGTTACCATTTTTTGTTAAATAAGTATCAGGTTTTGCATTATGATTACAATCAAACATACAAATTTGATAGAAACGGAACTCATGTAAAGCATTTTTGTTACTCAGTATTTGATCATTAAAAAATCGAACAAAATAAGGAATGGATAGCGGATAAATCTTCTTTGCTGTGCACTTCTTCTTTCTGTAAAGTGGCTGATCTGCCACTTTTTGCACCACCCAAAAATTCTCTGAGTTTTCATATTTCCCATTCATTACCTATGTTGGTCATTTTTGACCGCAAAGGAGCCAAGTGTGACCTTGTTTTACCATTTAACATATCCAAATCATGTCCGTGATTTTTTTTGTGTTCACATAGCTAATGAGCTAAAAGTCACCAAGTGTAATCCTATTCCGATGAAAATTATTTATTTTATTTATTATATTTATTTTTGATTTATCTTTCTAGGTTTTATACAGAATAAAATAAAATAAAACCTTCCTCAATTGGTGTTTTACAGTTAATAAAAGTGTTAATTTCCCACACCTTTCCTCTGTTCAGGCTGGTGGTTGCTGTTGGCTTGAACGGAGGGTGTTGGGGGGTCTTTGTCCTGAGTGGTCTCTCCAGTGTGATTGAGTTTATTTTCCTGATGGAGCTCCACATTAACTTTCGTCTCCACTTTCAGTCTCTCTGCCCCTCCGGGATCTTCACTGTCACTGGCTGTCATGGTTTCAATCGGCCAGTAAGGCTTGACATGATTGGACACCGTGTCCACTGAAACACAAAAGACGGGGATAATGTCATTTGACACTTTAATAACCTGCAAATACATCCATCCATTTTTTAGATTTCCATATTTAATGTAATTATGAAAGACAAATACCATCTTTTGTACCCTTTGGAGTGCTGTGTAGTGGTTGTCTCTCATTATTCCACTTTGGCTTCATGTCGATGTCTTCATCCTCGCTGTCGGATGAGTGAGAGGAGGCGTACGAGCTGCTGTGTTCGTCTACAGAGAGCTCGCTGTCCGAATCGGAGTCTGAATACACGCAACCTTACATCAATCTCAACAGTTTGTTTAAAGATGCATATAGAAGCTAAGAAATTTGATCAACACATTTTGTAGTTAGAATATAGCTGTCACACTACCCTAAGTCTACATGTGGATAACAGGCGTTCAGTATATATCAGTGCTGGCTTTGTAAAGTTTTTTCATACCATCTGCTTTAGTGCCGTTATGGAAGAGTGAGCCGTCAATGTCAGTGTGTCCGGCTTTAGCATTTCCAGATGAAACACTGGGCTTCTGACCCAATTCATCCCTGTGTAGGAGTGAAAGAAGGAGAATGAGAGCGATACAAGACAGATGCCCCTCACATGACCTCTACACAGTGAGAATAGATTCGAGGGAAAAACAAAATAAAATGAAAAATGTCCCATACATGACCAATCAGCCTGTGTTGACTTGCTCAAATTCTTGTTATTTAAAGGATCAGCTTCATAAAATTGAGTCTAAACTTTACCACCCAAGATACGACTACCTTTTACTATATATATATACACATACATACATACATATACACATGCAAGTATTAGCTACTGCTAATAGACACACAGACACACTGCTGTGAGCATGGACGATATGCTGCTGCTGCTGCATAAATAGACATTCATAAACCCCATAGCAGATCTAGGCAGGTGGAGCTGGGGGAGGTGGAGGGGTTCAGAGGAACTGCTGTAGGACTAGCTTACAGCAAACACTGAACCAGACTGTTTAAATGTTGGGCAAGCAATCTCATTGGCTGCAAGATAAGCAGAAGCCTATCAGATTGTGCCATGCGTTACTGATGTGATTGCTTGCTGATTTCATGTAAAGGAATTATCAGCCTGCGCCTTGTAGAGTTTCATGACTGAACTAGATAGTTAATTGGCAGATCATTCTGCTAGTATGCAATGCTAGCAACAAGCTTGCAGGGAGGTGTTCTTAAAAGATAGCATACAAGACATCATAATACTGAATCCTGTCAGCAAATTCATATTATTTACGATGATACGTGCTTTGAAAATGACTAATGAACTGAATCTATAAACAGAGCATTTGAGATGTCACAAGTCTGCGTTCAGAGTATACAATGAGACGGATGTTAACACACAACATTCACGGATATACATGCAGGGACAGGTTACAGAGTTTGTGTACATTATCGCAGCACTGCAAAGCAAAGCAGAAGCCATGCACTTTTGCTCATGCATATGAAAAGAGAGGAGTCAATTAAAAAAGAATAAATCATTAAAGCTGTTGAGAAATGTCAAGTAGGATAGAAAGAGAAAGTGAAGCGTGTAGCGCCGTGCCCAAGCAGTAGCGTGTTACCTGTGCGTGTAAGTAAGGTAGCTGCTGTGACTCTTAGCTGACCTGACTGTGCTCTCCAGAGACACCGTCGACTCGCCGATGCCCGAGCGGAACAGCGCGCCGTCCTCCATGTATGTGTTATTACAGTTCAGAGTACGCTAAAGACAGAGGAAGAGCACTTACTGTAAATCAAGCAAAATAATACATTTCCAAATGCCAGACCACTTCACAGCAAACTTCTTCCTTTAATATATGAAATTACTTTCTTATTGCTTGCAAATTACATTACATAATTACATTGTCGATTATTAAATAATCGAAATGACTTGGTTATCTATTTGCTCCTAGACAAATTGACATTCAATCCGATTCTAACTGCTGTGTTCAGATGCATTAAGGATAATTCATGTATAAATATTGAATCATTTATATGCGTTACAGAAACTTACCGTCAGTAGGGTGGTGCGCGTGGTGCTGGACTCATCAGGTAACTGTTTCTTTCCCGTGAAGACGTTCTTCAGATGTTTCCTCACCTCTTTATTGAACACGATGTGGAAGAAGAAAATGAATATGCCCTGAAAAACAGAAACAGGAAAAGGAAACCTGTCTGTGTTAGTTATTTTTGTTTTACGTGTTACGTGCTTTTGTCAATTGTGAAAATATTTATTTAGCTTTATTTTCTTTTTCAGTTTTACCTTTACTAATTTGAGTACTTCCGTTGAATTTATTTATGCCAATTATTTGATAAGGCAAAATTCTCAACTTTGGCCCTAAAGGTCATCTATCCTACAGATTTTAGCTCCAAACTTACCTACCTGCAACTTTCTAGGGTTATAATCTGGCTTAAAGGGATAGTTCACCCAAAAATGAAAATTAGCCCATGATTTACTCACCATCAAGTAATCCTAGGTGTATATGACATTCTTGCGCTTTAGGCGTAAGTAGACTGCGTATGGCCGGAAGCTAGAATTTTACTTTGTAACATGTTAAATATGGATATTTTTCTTACCCAAACGCATGGCTTTTCTTAAGAAGGCCTTTTTTTAACTCTCCAGTGCCATGTGGAGCACTTTTATGATGGATAGATGCACTTTTATGGACTTCAAAACACAAACAGCCATTATAAAGCTTGGAAGAGCCAGGACATTTTTTAATATAAATCTGGTTGTATTCGTCTGAAGGAAAATGCCATATAGACCTAGGAATACTTGAGGGATGAGTAAATCATGGGCTAATTTACATTTTTGGGTGAACTATCCCTAAGCCTTGTCTGTGAAACCGGGCCATAGTGATGCTTTCCTTATTTCCCTTTTTTTCAGAGAGAGTATGACTGTTACCTGCAGACAGCTGAAGATGGCAAACAGATAGTGGAAGGTCATGACATCACTGTTAACAGCCATTAAACCCAGCACCCAGGTGGCGCTAATGAGCAAAAGGAGTAAGAAGGCCATCCGCATAGCAGGACTGGAGCACATGCAAAAACAATCCACAATGAGTACCACTATACTTTATAAAACAATCCTCAGTAAATGCTCTCACGGAAAAGGATAACAACGTCTTACATGACCCCAGACTTCTCATAGGAACGCTGTCTACGGCCACACGACGCCTTGGCTGCCAGCATAAAGATAACAACGTTGACCTGTTAAAGAGATTGTTTCAAGCAGTTAATGCAGGTAGAGAGTTACATGAGACTGATAGAATGATCTATACATGACTGACGGATAGACTTACCAGCACCACCACACCAATGGGTCCGGCAAAACTCCAGATGAGGGTGTCATGGACAGAAAGCCAGCAGAAGTCAGGGTTTCCATATCCCTGAGGATCCAAACCCACAGCCAAACCTGATGGGACATAAACACCAACACGACTTTTACACCATGCAAGATAACATCTTCTCTGTAAAACGTGCTTACCGCCACCATGCTGGTGAACGTGATTTTGCCATATCTTTGTTGACCCTGGAACAACATTCCAATTAGATTTGAGGGACAAGCTTACAGTTTATGTCAAGTTTAGGCTTACAACCAGGGTGAGGAGCTTCTAAATAATTTAGGATTAGGACAAATTTTTCAGACAGGAATGTTGTTCCAGGATCAACAAAATATGTTAATCCAGGAACATGTCTTACTTGGCAAAATCAAGGTAAACCAGAATGGTAAGCTTTTGTGGGTGGTTTTCAGGGCGTTGTTATTTGGTTGTTCTGAGTAATTTATAGGGGTGTTGCTTAGTGGTTGCTAAGGTGTTGCTATGCAGTTTACACTGTTTGTAGTTTTTTTTAACAACCTGCTAGGGTGTTGCTACTGTACTTGCTAAGGTGTCCTGAGAGACCGCTACAAGGTTTCTAGGGTTTTTCGGTTGTTGTTAAGGCTTTGCTATGCAGTTAATAATGTGTTCTGAGTGTGTGGTTTTTTTTTGGTTGTTTTTTTTGCAATGCTGTTGCTAAGTTTTTGGGAGTGTTTTTTTTACGTGTGAATGCCATAGTGTTCAGGGTGATTGCTAAGGTGTTGCAATGGTGTCCTTAGTAATTGTTTCATGGTTGCTAGGGTACTCTAGGTGGTTGTTAAGGCTTTGCTATGTAGTTACTAATGTGTTCTGAGGGGTTTTATAGTTTTTTGCAATGTTGTTGCTAAGTTTATGGGAGTGTTTTTTAACATGTGAATGCCACAGTGTTCAGGGTAGTTGCTATTGTAGGTGGTTGCTAATGAGTAGTGTGTAGTGGTTTAAATCCTTGTGTTAGTTGCTAGGGCTTTGCTATGCAGTTACTAAGGTGGTCCAAGTGTTTTTTTTAGGTTTCGTTGTTGGGAGTGTTATATTTTAAGATATTTCGATGTAAATACTGCAGCGTTTCAGGGTGTTGCTAGTGTATGTTTGATAAGGTGCTCTCATTGGTTTATAGCATATTTCTAGATAGTACTGTGTTTTTTTGTTTGTTTTTTTAGTGCTATGTGATAGCAATGTATAGCTGTTCTAAGCTATTTAGCAATGTGGATAAGATGGTGTTCTGGGTGGTTTCTTGAATCTTGCTACAGTGTCTGGTTTCTAAGGTATTCTTACATTTTTAGCCTGTTGCTATTTTGCCCTTAGTCATTGCTAGGGATTTCTAGGATATTCTATGATTACTAATGTGTTGTGAGTGGTTTTTAGAGTGTTCCTAGTGGCTGCTAGAGCTTTACTATGCAGTTTCTAATGTATTCTGAGTGGTTGCTAGTGTTTCTATGTGGATGGATACTAAGCCTCCCCTATGTTTCGCTGATATTCTAAGATATTCTAGTCTCCAGATATGGTTTGGGTTCCTCCATTAACAGGAAAAGTCTTAATATTATTCATGTCCACAGCACTATTCCAGAAAGGAGTAAAGAAAGCAGGCAGGCATTCATTGAGCTGGGAGGAGCAGAGAGGAGTCGGGTCAGCCTCTATTATCTGTAGTATAGGGGCTTTTTCACTGCTTTGAGCATGTGCCAGTGGAGAAAGTGACACCCATTATGGAGAGCCGAGCCATCGGAGAGAAAACAGAAAAAGAAAGAGCGAGAGACCGAGAGGTAGTAATATGAAGACAATGGCGTCCTGTCTCATTCCCACAGGGATCACACAAACACACACCATCTAAAGGAAGGGGCGAGTCCAAGCCCGACAACATAAATGCGGCAGATTAAAAACATGTCCAATAGTCAAATTCATAAGCTGAAGGTGTGTATCTATGTTGACATTATGGACATTAGCTGAGTGCATGAGCGTACAAATATGAACCTGCAAAGACGTTAGGTTGGGTGTACTGTATGTACATGAAATAGTAATTAGGGCATAGACTGAAGAGGGTGTGTGTGTCTGACCTGTAATAATAGCAGGGATCCCCCAGCCGATGGCGTAGTAGAAGCGCATGTGGCCATGGTTGATGTTTCTGACTTCGGTGAGCATGCGGTAAATGTGCAAACCCTCCACAAACGTCCAGGCAAACGTGCACATGTAGAAGTAGTGCAGGAGGATGGCTATCACCGTACACACAAACTACAGAAAGAGAGAGAGAGAGAGAGAGAGAGAAAGAGAGAGAGAGAGAGAGAGAGAGAGCATATTCTCATTATTGCAATACATGGTTTACATTGAGTATGAGTTTATTATTACTGTAATACAGTATATTAGCAAAGAAATACAATAAAATAATAAAAAATTTAAATAATAAAAATGTAAGTAATAGCAACAAACTTAAGGCCTCACAACAAATACTACCATGATGTATAGATTTAGATATACATTTTTTTACATTTATACTTGAAGCAGAATTAGCATTTTTCAAGCCAGGATTTCTCTAGGTAATTTCAAAAGGGTTTTAATCTTTTTTTTTTTTTTTTTGGATTAATTAAATAAAATGAATATTACATTTTGCTGAAAGAAAATTTAGACATATTTTTCTTTTTTTTCATATTTTGGCAGTGTCATTTGAAACTTTTAATGCAAATAGCCAAACTTGTTGGTAAAGCCTGTTTTCCCTCTACTCACCATAGATTATCCTTAATAAAAGCACATTTGTGTGAATAGCATGTATCACTATTTGCAGTAAACAAGATGCAATTTGTTGATATTTACACTTAGTCCAAAGAAATTAAGTGTAAATAGCATCTCCCTTCTTTTTCCCTTAGTCTAAATAGCTACTGCATTATGTTAAAGATCGGAGTAGATGTACATGCCTTCTCTACAGATTTAGACCTAAACAGTGTGTGCGACGTGTAGCCAGACCTCACATATTTTAAACTAATGTGAGAGTGTGTCGGTATAACTCTAAATCGACCCCTAGTACTAGCAGACACCAGTGGTGCCTCCATGAGAAAAATCTTCTGGAAAATGTGGAATTTTAAGGAGCAAAATAGTGAGGATTTTAAAACTTACATTCATGAGTGGAATTGCAAACATGTTTCCATGTATAAAGCTTCTGTTGTTTCACATGCTGCAGCATCTATATAAAAATCTGAAGTATAAAATGCTGTAATCCAGTGAGTGCCACCAGAAAGATAGTGTCAAACCACATATAAATGGATTTAAACCATTAAAGCTCTTTGCTACTCAGTGATGGATTACAGCGCATGGATTACTCACAGCAATCGTAGCCATTTGTCAAAGAAACCTCAACTATATCCAGCTGTTAATTACAGACTTAAGAAAGTAATTAGTGGAATTTGAGAATGGGAATTTACATTCTGGATATTGCTGAGAGGGAAAACTACAACATGAGACTTTCTCGATGAGAAGACACCAAACCACATTTATCAAAATGCTCACTTGTGATTTAACGTGATGAAAGATCAAACCCATTTAGCCAGTCTTATAATTTCACGTGTGGTTTTTTAAGTTCCTGCTCGCTTTCATTTGACAGTATTTTGCAGGTTTCACACAGTAATGTTCTGAAGAAGAGTTCCTCACCGGGTTTTCGGTCTGGTTGATTCCGATGAGGAAGACCAGCTCGGAGAAGAACAGGGCGGCCACCAGGTTCTTGTGGATGCTGTGGAGATTGGAGCGTAGTTTGTGCAGGATGGTCAGCAGGATGAAGGTGAGGAGGAGCGCCAGTAGAGAAGCGGAGACGGTGGTGTAGGTTACAATCTTCAGGGGAAGAACATCACCATGCTGACAGAATGAGAGATAAAGTCGATGAAAGAATCAGAAAAACGAAAAATTTTTACTCTTTTACTCTTATTTTGGCTTAATCTTTGGAACACAAATTATATTTTTAATATTCTATGATTTCAGCCCAACCATTGACTATGCAATCAACATTTGCAAGCTTCCAAAAGATCATAAAGAGATTGTAAAATGAATCCAGCAAAAGTCTTGCTATTCACATATAAATATACACACATCAAATATAGTAAATGGAAGCTCAAACATGCTTGCTTCACGAATGAGAACCAGTGAGGTTTGAAAATGGTGATTGTGTAGACTTTCAACGGATGAATGTTTTCGTTCTGATGATGAACGTAAGTTAGGATGAACGAATGATGACTGTGTTTTCATTTTTGGGTGAACTCCCCCTCTGAGTTATTGGGGCAAGATGGCAGCCTTTCAGCCACAGTACCTCTCTCTTGGAGATGTCCATAAGGACGGCAAAGCTGGTCAAGTGATTGCAATGGCAGCTGATGTGAGTGTGGTTCCTGGAAATGAGCTCACATCCTTTGGACGACCAGCCACCTGTGCCACCAACACTGACACACAAAGACATTCCAGACCGGCATGAATCATCTACACACCAACAACTTACTGAAATAAGCATGCGGACTGATTTTTGTTATGCTAGTATTATCTGTTATTATGTGTGAAAATGTATGTGTATGGAGGGCTTGTGACTCACGTGATAGAGTGGTTCCAGAACACACACACAGGTTTGGTTCTCTCCTCCGTCTCCAGAAGATTGTAGTCCAGCGTGATTGGTTGCTCCAGAGGAATGTGTAATGGCTCGCCTTCACTGTACACAGTTGTGCTCACGATGGGAGTGTTAATGACCGGACGGTTTGGCAGCCTGTGGAAAAAAACGGGCAGCAGTGACATGCTAAATGGATCTTCTGAGCATGGCAACAGTAAAGTGTTTGACTGTGGAATGCCAACAGGACTAAATATTTGGACAAGTACTATTCAATCGGATAAGCACTAAAAATTGTCGTTCTGTACCTGAGACTCCGACGGTCGGGGTCATAGTGCTCTGGTAGGAGCTGGCCTAGAGTTTTATATATGATGACTGTAACCACAGGAAATGGAGGAACACTCTCAGCATGCCTTTTCCTCTTGTTTGCAGCCTGATCGTGCTCTTCATCAAAGCTTCCCTGAGATTCTGGATCATCTGTAGGAGAAACTACCAGAACAAGATATTTCTAAGTTGAACCAGCTTTGAGCTAACCAATCTGCTGGATTTTTGCTTTCAAACTGACACTTTAACTAAGTAAATCATAATTCAGTATCCTTTTGTTACTATAATGTATGTTTTACCTTTATGATCTGAAGGTTTAAAGCTGAATTCCGGGAAAAGAACAGATGACTTAAGGTCTTTGGGACACTCCTGGTCAGTTGTTTGGAAACGAGGGATTTTGACCTCATCTGGATAAATGGCGTCCAGATAATCCACTGCAAAAACTGAGGAGGCAAAGAAAGACTGAGGTTAAGAAGAACCGCAAGTGTTCAAAACAATTTACTCAATAATTGCTCTACAGTACATTTTAATTGATTTAATCAATGCAACTCACCCATGTTCTCGGTAACAATGATGAAGGGTTTCAGGTAGGTTTTCCTCATGTTCTGAGCCACAGTGTTGGCGTATTCCTCAAAGTTTCTCAGCAGATGCGCTGTGCCTCCTTCTGTTCTCTGTATCTGATCCCAGTGCTCTTTATTACTTGCATCCAAGATTGCACTGCCGGCCTTCACTAAGTTCTGAAACATTCAAACGCATACCTCAGTATTTCATGGTAAAATTCTGGAGATGTGAGAGCCATTAGAAGTCTGAATCTGGGCCAAGACCAGACATAATGAATGCGGTCTTTAAAACGCATCCTTATCCTAAAACCATGCATCAAGATAAGTACATTCATGTTGCCAGATGAGCTTTAAACATGGGCGTTTTCGTTCTCATGACATCAGTCATTATATGCTGTGTTATTTACACTAATCCACTAAACCTCAAAGCTCACAATTTTGGGCTGCCAGTTTTTCTTTTCTTTTCAAGCACAGCAGACACCAATAGAAAATCGCCCCTAACATCCCATTATTGGTATAGCAATAAACAGTGGTAAAAAGTGCTTGCATGTGCAAAAGTTGATGTCACACAGTTGCTCAGGTTGTTGTTACAGTATGTGGTTGCTAAGATGCTCTGAGTGGATTATAAACTTGCAAGGGTGTTCTGGTTGGAAGCTTAGTGCAAAATCATTTTTTTCAATTCACTGAAGAAGATGTGCCTGGCAAGCATCAGTTACAATTCAAAACCCTGAGTATTTATGATATCTTGGATATTGCGATGTCTGCAATGGGCACTGCCAGTCTTGACAGCTCTATTAATTATAATGGGACCTTGTTTTATCACGTCACGACATGCCGCATATGTCCGGTGTAGAAACAATGTTTGAAAAATCATCTCTCCTCAACAAGTTGCATAATTTGAGGTATTATGCATGTGGCAAAAACGGTGTGGGAGAGTGATGAAGTTAAATAGTAGGGTTTGTTCAGAACTGGATGTATGAGCAAAAGTAACAGAGGATTGTCTTAAACACCACTAATAAGTATTAGAACTGAAGCAGATTGTATTGAGAGAACAGTAGAGATGAAGCAGTAAATCCAACCTCGTTAAATTTGGCGTCACGCATGGCGGCCAGGTTAAAGCCCTGTTGCTGGCTCTCATAGTGCAGGATCCAGGAAATGAGCTGGTAGGACGTCTTCACGTCGTTGCCGTAGAAGGAGCTGGTCTGGTCGGTGGCGTTCTGTAACATGTGAGCGATGTCCTTTGATTTCTGCCCATCCATTGTGGATTCATTACGATGCAACTCCTCATTCTGGCCGGAAAGAGGTGTGGTATGAATAAAAGTAGGGGAGATAGAGAGGTAAATTAAGCTTTTTCAATAATGACAACAATAAGTTAAAAAAATCGATTTATTATTATTAAAACAGCTAGATGTACCAGTTTTTTGAGGTGGGAGAATGTGATGGTGGTACAGTTGAAGAGTTCAGGGGGAAGCCAGCCTTTCTCGTCACTGCAGTGTCTGACAGCAGTGCCTAAAGTCAGTAAGAAAACCACATGATGCATAATAAAATAAATAAAAATAATACATTGCAAAAATATTAAATGCTTTTACTGAAAGTACAGTTTCTTGAGAAGTTTCTCAAACCAAGACCTCGTTCCAACAAGCACTTTGGTAAATGTGTCTATACAAGCGATGCCAAGCCATGTCCCACAATACTCTAGAGACGAGGCCTCATTAACATTCGGTTACCCGACCAATGAAAAGATCTAACTGGATAGTTCTGCCAATGAGAGTTCTTTGTTAACAGAGCTGGCTAATGTCAGTGTGGGGTGGGGCAGTGCCAAGCGACAGGAAAAACACTGAAAACACTGGCATTTGCACAAGATTCAGACCATTGTAGCTTACTAAACCAAATCAAATGTCAGGTAGTATAACCAACAAGGTTTTTTTTTTTTTTTTGTCAAGACAACAATGACACAGGAAATTATATCACAGAGAGGACCCTGTAGAGTAGACCATCATGAATGTGTGTTAAAGTTAGTATGTCTCTAAAAATATCAGATCATTTCATTTTTAATGGAATGACAAGGTTATTTCAGGCTGCCAAATGGTAAAACTCCAAGAAACGTCACAATATTATGTATAATATATATATAGTTAGACAGTAGAACCTAATGGCCTGAATGAGGAACTGGGCCTCACATAAAATGTGTTTTATATAGTTCACATTCTGAGGCAATTATGTACATTTTGCTAGCGGGTCTGTATGTATACTTTTATACGTGTGTTTTGTTTTGTTATTTTATTTTTTATTTTATTTTATTCCTCATACTTTTATACTTTTTTTAAAATTAACTAATTTGTATTTTTATTTATTTTATAATTATATTAGGCTATTATTATTATTATTATTATTATTTTATATTTATTTATTTATTTTAATTTTCTTTGTTTTTCGTTGTATAGTGCTTGTATAGGATTGGATAATTGATGTACCACACCCACTTAGGCCAGTGGCCATTACCTGTGATTTTGATTCTTTAAAATCAGTATATCGTTGCCATTGACTGTTTGACTCTGAAGAAGACGCATGGGCGCATCGAAACGTTAGTCATTCTGTACTAATAAAAATCATTTAAAACGTTCTGTGCTCCGGATCTGTTCCTTGGTCCTAAGCTAGACCTTGGGTTTTCTGGTTAGATTTCTGTGTCCTGTTCCGTGTGCACGAACTAGGCTGAAGTGCAAGTGACCCCTTTCTACCATATATATTTACAATTACATACATTTGTACACTCTATGGATTAACATGCGTTATATATATAACGCCAATGTCATGAGTTAGGTTCCCAAGAAATTGCATAAATTGGTACAATATATACTTGGAAGTCGCTTTGGAAAAATGCGTCTGCCAAATGTAAATGTAAATATATATATATATATATATTTGAATCATGAATATTGTGACGTTTCTTGAAGTTTTACCATTTTACAGCCTGAAATAACCTTTTCATTCCATTAAAAATTTGATTATCTGATATTTTTCGGAGACATACCGACTTTAACACTCCTCTCTTTGATATAATTTCCTGTTTTATTGTTGTCTCGAAATAAATAAATAAAAAAGACATGTTGGTTATACTACCTTACATATTGCATTTTATTGCTTATAATTGTAACACCATGCATTTTTCAAAGATATTCCTCATTAATACAGACTCTTATTTTCCAAGATTTCATTGTTTAGTTTGTATATGATCATTTAGATAGTCATTGTCAATTCAATTCAATAACAAGGCCTGCAGCACTCACCAATAGATCCCTTGGGGCAATTCATGGCAACTGGACGCCCAAAATTGGTCCTGGGCCACCAGATTCCAGCATCAAAGGCTCTTGGGCATCCCTCATACACAACTGAAAGATGAAGATATGGAACATTACAATACTCACTTAGAACTACATTAGTGTAGATGCACACTACCACATCTTTGATTTAAACTCAAAGCAGGTCAGAGGGAGTACATACCCTCACACCCCGCGCTGGTCACTTCAGAGAAGGGGTTGTCGCAGCGGTTGCACTGTCGCCCAATCACACCCGCCTTGCAGGGGCATTGACCCGTCTCTGGGTCGCAGGAGCGTGAAGTGGCACCCAAATGGAAGCAGTCACAGGGGAAACAGGTGTCACCGTCTTTCGGTCGATAGTAGTTGTCCTGTGGGAAAGAGATACTTTGTAACGATAGTCAAGGGACAATTTTATGACATTTTGTAATAGTTGGACAGCAAGTCCAGACTGAAAGGCTCAAAGCAGTTTGGGTGAATGTTGTTTAAAAAAAAAAATCCATCTTCATACCTTGCAGCGACATTCTCCAGTAGTCTTGTTGCAGTCGGGGTTGAAGCCTTTGATGACATCACAGTTGCAAGGACCGCACATGGGGCTGCCCCACCAACCACGAGGACATGGTTTCTCCACTCTGTGTGCAAACAAGACATTCATTTACAGTGGGGCCCAAAAAGTCTGAGACCACTAGTGAAATTGCATCTCTTTAGAATTCTTTTGTATAATAAAAATGTTTTTCAGAACCTATTCTACAGAATGTTTCTCCTTCATTTAATGTCATAATAAAAAATACATCTAAATCCTAAAACGTAAAATGATAATGCATTTCTGCAACAAACAACTATTTTGATTAATTTCTTGATCTTGATCAATTTATGTATTTACTATGATTAATGTAATACTAAATATGTATAGTTTAATTGGATAAGAAAATATTTATTTACTATTATCATATAATATGATTTTATTTATTTATAAAATAATAATAATGATAATGATAAATAATGAAATAGTCACCTTCACCTTCATTTATATAGCGCTTTTAACAATATAGATTTAGAGCAGCTTTACAGTGATAAAAGGAAATTAAAGTAACAGAGATTGTTTTAGCTTTACAGTAATAATTCTGTATTCAATATATTTAAATATCTAGTTCAGTCATGAATCTCAATATGGCGCAGGCTGATAAGTCCATTACATGAAATCTGCAAGCAATCACATCATTACCGCATGGTACAAGCTGATTGGCCTCTCTTGATCTTGCAGCCAATGAGATTGTTGCTTGCTCAACATTTAAACAGTCTGGTTCAGTGTTTGCTGTAAGCTTTTCCTGCAGCAGTTCCTCTGAACCCCTCCACCTCCCCCAGCTCCACCTGCCTAGATCTGCTATGGGGTTTGAGTACTATGTCTATTTATGCAGCAACAGCATATCTTCCATGCTCACAACAGTGTGTCTGTGCATCTATTATAGCACTAGCAACGCCATACTTGCTCTGAAGCAGCAGCAATAATCAACAGAAGCAGCAGCGTAGCAGATCTACTCCAACAAGGACAAATACATTAACACTGCCATATTCATTAACATGCTAAAACTATTTTGAGAGTTGTCATGATTGAAATATTCAATTTACTCATCTTGTTTAGGCTACCTGTAACTCAAACAGTAGAGCATGTAGGTCATGGGTTTGATTCCCAGGGAAAGGAAGAACTGATAAAATGTGTACCTTGAATTGAATTAGCTTTGATAATAAAAGCATCTGCCAAATGCATAAATGTAAATTTACTCAGATTCTGATTTACTGCATTTTACTGAACAATGAAAAGTGACATCACTGACAAAGCTTACACCCTTTAACATGCAACATCTCAACACTCTTACACTCAGAGAACCAATATCAACCATTCATCAATCACTTTGCAGGATTTATCATGATGTAGGGATCAGGAGATTAGATGTGCAGGTTGGCAGACTTTTGACGATAAGGCAACTGATGAGAATCAGGCTTGTGCCTGTTTGTACACGCAAATATAGACCAACTGCCCAAGTAAACAAATTTGAACATCATTTTGTGGCATCATTATCCTGCGCTTTACACACAAAGGAGGTGATTTAGAAAAGACAGTCACCAGACATACTCTACAACTCCAAAACTGGTTGGTCAGCAAGGGAAAACAATGCAAAATACAAATGATAAAACGCAATGAACTATATAATCATGCATAATTGGAATAGCAAAAATAAATAGGCTTATCAGCTTATACATAAGAGGAGAAATGCTTGCCATATTCAGTGTCGTTGACGTCAAAGGCTGAGCGTCCAATCTAAGTCAGTGTATTTCAATGCAAATTCATCTGGTAGAAGCTAGGCAAATTAAGCTAAATTGGACAAGCTTAAGCAATGTTACTAATTTATCATATTTGTGTGCTTTCATGGTAGAATTAATGTATTTAAATTTAATTTTAATAACAATTTATACATTTCTTCACAACAAATGTTAGCTATTGTGCACTGGACCACACGTTTGCAATTAGTCAAGTTTGTGTTATTATGCTATTAGTGCTAATGTGCTATTATGGTTCCAAGATATTGCCAATGTTTAGTTGCTAAATTTTAAGTACGCGGTTGAAGGTCATTTGGAGGTCGGTACATTTCCATTGTTGACTTATTTCAGGACACTAAAGGCGAGGAAAAATTCCTTCTCTGTGACTCTCTCCTTAAAAAGTGCAGACCGCAGGGCCGCATGGTGCTTATTAACTCAACATCAGGTGCTAGCTGCGTGTTTGGGTCTTAATCTAATAGAGGACAGTCATGCCAACAGAGTGAGAGAGGAAGCAAAAGGAAAAGACGTCCCATGTGTGACTGCTGAGACAGGAATTCATTTCAGATCAGAGGGTTCAGCAGATTAAATATGAAAATAAAAGGGAAGGTTACAATTCTGCAGATCTTGTGCAGACTTGTGACAGGGTGTATTGTGTTGTTTTCCCGCCGCTTTGTGGAGAAGAGCCAACACAATGACAGACACACCCACACAAACACAAACCATTGGAATGAAGATGACATCCATAATGCAAATCATTTACAACGCTACACTGTACGATTGTACGGAATGTGAACATCTCGCACAAAGCAATTTTGCTGAACTCCGAGGCAACTCAACTCCAAGTCAACATGTGTTAGAGTGGGAAAAAAACTGTAAGAGTTTTAGTGTAAAAACTCATTGTAGTGTTTCAGTTCCATTACGAATGCAACAGCTTTGTATCCATCCTGAAATTAAGTACGCTATAATGTACAGTTAGCCAGTCATTATCACAATATAAACCCTGATTAGTTTGTCAAGACCTGACGCTGCAGAAATGTGCCATGCAAGAGCTATTATTAGACATGACTGCATAATATGATTGACCAGTTGAACCAGGAACAAAAGATTTGACTAGCAAGGCAGCTAACAAAAAAATATGTTCTAAGAACATTTTGATAACGTTCCCATTAAGTTATGAAAATTATTTCTTAATGTTCTCAGAACGGTCAAAAAGTCTTGTTTTTGACGTTTTCAAACAAGTAATGAGTAGTAATGTTTAAAATGAACAATGTATGAATAAAGATTTTGTGCTAACGTTTTGAGAGCGCTATTAAAGACCAGATAACTATGAACGAACATTCTATTGACGTTACGGAGAAGAACATTTGTTCATAGCTTGGAGATAACCTTGCCAGAATGTTCTGAGAACGTTTCCTGTTAGCTGGAAATACTTCATCTGAAATACTTCACTAGTGGACCAGTTTCATCTGCTGTATTGCTACTTGTTCTCTGGGCCACTGGCTAGACCAGCAATAAACCAGCACTAACCAAAAAGACCATCGCCGCTTTTCCACTGTCATGCCAAACCATTGGCCAAACCAGTCCATTCTGTGCTGATCTGGCTCAGCTGATAAGCACTATGGGACTGATTACGGAGCTCTTTGGAATGCAATAAAAAAATCCATCAGTCGTTGCCTTGGAGTTAACAGATGGTATGAGATGTAAATCTTTTCAACCTTCAAAACATTCATAAAGCCATCGTAAAAGTAATCCATATGAACCAATCGGTTTCATCTAAATTCTTCGGTAGAGACACAATTGCATTATTTTTATTTCCTTTCGAATTTTATCAACGCACATCTATATAACAAATAAAAAATGGTCAACGACCGTTAAAAATGGCTTTGAACTGTTTGGTTTCCAATGGATGGGCAAAAATGATGAGAGAATATTAAAAATATCCTCATTTGTATTTCAAAAAATGACCAAATGTTTGATGGGTTTGGATTGGCATAAGGGTGAGTAAATGATGACAGAATTGACATTTTTGGTTGAACTAACCATTTATTTAGCTTAACCAGCTAATTAATTTGGTTAACCAGCATCATTAGTCATGCTAGTTTATTTAACAACATGGCTATGCCAAAACCAGAACTATCTACAATAAACCAGCCTGGTCTTATCTTGTATCTCATCCGGTATGCGACTTACTTGTTTTCACAGTACTGTCCATAGTAGTCCTGACTGCACTCGCAAGTGTAGCCGTGAGAGGAGCTCGGCTTACGAACACACGTGGACAAATGCTCACACGGGTTCAGATGACACGCATCAACACAATCTTTGCCAAAGAAACCTGTGAGTGACAGAAAGAGGGAAAGAGAATTTGATTAACACACGTGAACTCAAATGCAGAGATGCATCTGTCCAATGGCAGGGAATGTGATGCAGGTGTCAGTACCGGGGTCACAGGCGCAGGTGTGTGCGTTCCAGTCGTCTGTGCAGTCGCTGTTCTCGGGGCAGATGTTGGAGTCGCAGGGGTTGGCCACATCGCAGCCGTCCTCCACGTGGATCTTTAGCGCCTTCTGCATGTTGATGTTAGCTGTGTTGGTGGCGGTCTCCCCCATCCTGACCCCCTGGGACACGTTTACATAAAGTCAGTCACCTTACACTTCGGGACAAGTTTACTAAACAGGGGAAATTAGCATGAGAGCGAAAACCCAAGTGGCCGATTTACTGACAATGTTCAGATTAAAGAACACAGGATCATTTCCATAATGACTAACGCAATCAACCAAGAGCAGTGTAAATTAGCGTTTTTTGGGCGTTAAATTATAAAATGTTTCAGGGTCACACATCAAGTTCTGTTTTGTTATTCTGGTTGGAGATTTATATGTACCCTAGTTAAAAATAAATATACTCAAATTGATTTGGAATACATAAATTTTATGCTAAATACTACGAATACATTTACATGTGTATGTACTTATAAATATATATGTATATAAATACCCTGCATTTTTACTTTTGGTATACTAAATTGGTACACGTACACTGTAAAAAAAAAAAAAAATTGTTGCCTTAAAATTTTTAGTTCATTGAAATTAAAAATTTGAGTTAATACAACAAAGGAGATTGGTTTAATAAATATAAACTCATAATATTATGTTATCTGAACTACATTAATTATCTAAGTTGATTTGACAAAATATAAAAAGTTGTGAAAACAAATCATCAAAATTCATTTTTACAGTGTATAGTCTGATAAACTGGAACAACTAATTTTGTACTCAATGCACTTTAATTATCCAGAAATAGTGTTGAGGTCCAACTAAAGATATACTTAAGTATATTTGTATATTTCTGTATACTTTAAGTGCACTTTAAATAGCTTGTATTTAAAGACTAATATTATTATACAGAGATCATACTATCTTTACCAATAGTGACATTAAGCACATTTTAGGCTTAATATTAAATGTGTATTGTGCAATAAAGTACTCCAAATAAAGCTAAATTATAATATTTATATCAGTAATTCTAGTCAATAAGCGATATGTCAGTAAATATGTTAACTGATTTGTAGTAAACTTTGTACTTAGTATGAAATAAATGTATTTTAAATACATTTTGGTACAGGTTTTTCACTTTTCAATCACTTTTTAAAAATTTGGGGTTATAAAAAAAAAAAAGGTAAACAGTAAAAAATTCTATTTCAAATAAATGCTGTTCTTGTAAAATTTCTATTAATCAAAGAATTGTGCATATATCAGCATATTAGAATAATTTCTGAAGGATCATGTGATATTTTATGTATCTGGCTAACTTTACACATATTGAGTGCTAGAAAAAATCAGGAGGTTGCACTAAAACAGATAAATGTTTAGTAAAAAATTATGAAAAAATAATAATTATCAAGCTAAAATAATAATTTTTATAACAAACAGATAAATTACTCCGTCCCATTTTATTTACAAAACAATTACCGTATTTTCCGGACTATAAGTCGCTCCGGAGTATAAGTCGCATCAGTCAAAAAATGCGTCATGAAGAGGAAAAAAACATATATAAGTCGCACCGGACTATAAGTCGCATTTATTTCGAAATTGATTTCACAAAACCCAAGACCAAGAACAGAAATTTAATCTGGAAAGGCAAGTTATTCAGCTCCACAACAGCACACAGAACAACAGGCTGAATAGTGTCCGGTTACGTAACAGGGTTTCCCGCAGCACTTTGGAACTAAGGCGTCCGCCTAAAGCTAGTGTTATACTTTCCGTGTCCGCAATTGCGCGAGGGTCCGCGTGACGTAAAAATCGTCATCGGAGGGTCTGCCCGGAGGTTCCTTGCGGACGTCCGTGTGCCTCCCATTTTTTTGTAACCGCGCGTACTTTGAACGCTAGGTCACTACTAGGTTAAAACCGCGAAAGCGCTTGGGAAAAACAATGGACGTCGATTTTGAAGAGAGGCTGTGCGAAGAAGTCCGTCGCTACCCACACCTCTACAACCCATCGTTAAAGTTACTGTTTTATGATGCAGTGTGGAACGCGTTCACTGAGCGGACCTCGGAGGTCCTCCAGACAGTATAAATACAAGTAGTCCGCGTCCACGCTGTCCGCAGCTGTTTTTGTACGTGTCCAAACTGGAGTATAACCGAGCCTTAAGCAACACCAACCTGCCTGCCGCCTTACCTACCTCGTCAACAAAATGTATATGAGCGATATCCGCCGCGTTACTCTGTCCTGTTTAGAGCTTAGATTCTCTGCCCGAGCCCAATATTTCCGCCGCTATGGCCGGGCCGTGATCTAGAGACGTGCGGCGCGGGACTAGATGTGATGGCCGAGTGTGAGCGCGGGCGGATTCACTATGTGTGTGCGGCTGCGGGAGAATAAAACGAGGGAATTTCTTGCTTTTCAACCACGGTAAGAAAAAATCCATACCGTCCCAGCATTAGTAGACGGTAATGTTTTCTCTTGGTTCATCTCAGTCAGTATGAATTAATTTTGATATATAAGTCGCACCTGACTATAAGTCGCAGGGCCAGCAAAACTATGAAAAAAAGTGCGACTTATAGTCCGGAAAATACGGTACTTACATAATTTTTTTTTACAGTCCTGTACAGCTGTTTTGCCAAGAAACCGCTACTGTCTCATTCTAGGTGAAAGATTCAAAGACTTTCCCTTGGCCTCACCTGCATGCATCCCTGAAAGCCCTGCTGGACGCTGCTACTCGCTCCCTGAAGCCCACCAATGAACAGACTCCTCAGCTTGAGTCCAGGCAGCACATTTCCAATCTCTGCTGACTTCTGTAAAACATATGCACGGATGTCAGTGAACAGGTTTCATCTTAAAGACTTGTTAGGACGGTGTACCACAGAACTGACCTTAAACATGTCGTAGTCCAGAAACACCTGTGCCATGTACTTAATGTCCTTCCCATCTTTGCTGCTCCTCAGCTCCACGAGGAGGTGATGCCATTCCCCATCGTTCACTCGGACCTCTGGGAAATCCAGCGTGGCCACTTTCTCCTCTCCAAGAAGCACTTCAAACCGCACATACTTGTCCCTTATCTTAGAGGAAATGGTTTCAAATTAAATATTTGCTTTATATAATGGTACAGTCTGCTGTGTGACATTTGTACACTTACCAGAAGGTTGATTTGAGACTTGTCCCCAGCGTTGACCTGCATTAGGGATGTGGTTCCACTGGTCTGTCTGGTGCGGAACATTAGGCCGATGTACCAGGGCACTGCGATGGTGATCTCAGGGTTATTCCATGACACCATGGCATGGCCATCAAAGTGCTGTGGTGAAGGCATGACTGCAAGAAAGAAAGAAATGGATTATGACTGACTGCATAAAAATACATATTTTAGCATATATATATATATATATATATAAAAAAATACTAGCAAAATTGGAACGACTGGGTTTCGTCCGGCCTACAGTATAAGTGACTGCTAGACCAATGCATTACACGGACGAAATCCAGTCGTTCCAATTGGAATCGGTGCAATTGGTTTCACGCTGATTTGGTTCGCGTTCAAGTTGGTCATGCGAATTCACCATGCTGGCCAACAGAAATCTGCTTGGCTTGAAATTAACGTCTGTGTGAGCAGTGCTTCATACATCTTTACGCTATTGATATTGGAAAATTTCACAGAAAAATGTTGCTGCAATTTCGATGATTTCAACCTTTATTTGCATTTTCACTGGTACAGTGAGACCTTGTGGGTGATGCGACTTTGAATTTGGGTCTCAACTTTTCTGATCACATTCTACCTTTCCTCACTATGATGTTCTAAAAAAAACTGACCAAATAAGTCAAAAATGGAAATGGAAAACAAAAATGGTTTAATTTTGCTGTTTCCAGCATTAACATGGTGAGTCTTGTGGCTCTGGGCCACATATTGGACGTTTCATCAACAGTATCTTGACAATGAAGTCATAACATCTATTAAAAACTCCTGCAGTTTAAAGGAGTGGAGAAGCCTTGAACAAACCAAGACTTATCAGTGCTGTACTCCCTTCTACCGTTTGATTTGTGTGCGGGCAAATCGCATAGCAGAAGTGTGATCATATGGAAACGCTACTGTAGAGTCACAGAGTCAAGTGAGGACTTGAGAACTCAATGAGCCCTGATCACTGGCAGAAATTGCATGAAGAATCCCTACTCTAGCAAACTCTACAACTCCTATGAAGCAATATTACCACACACCACAGCAGAGAGTTATTGAAGGAATGACAAAAGAGACTTGATAAATTCTAGCCTCAGTAATATTACATTTACATTTATCCTTTGGCCGCTTTATCCAATGTGATTAACATTGAAGTCAAGGTAAAAATAGTTTCACACATACAATCAAATCAAACACATGACCTTGGTGTTACTAGTACTATGCTTTGTGTTCGAGTTACATCTATATATGGGACATTTCTTCAGACACTGGAATGACCAGAGAAAGATGTCACAATTAAAGGGATTGTTCACCCAAAAAATTTTATCATCATCGTCATTCCAAAACTCTTTGATTATCTTTTTTTTTTTTTTTGGTCTGTGGAACATAAAAGCAGATATTTTGAGAAACAAAATACCATACAATAGAAGACAATAGACCCCAACACGTTTTTGTTACCAACATGCTTCAAAATATCTTGTTTTATGTCCCACAGAAGATCATGAAGGTTTGGAACGTCATAGGTGTGAAATAATTAAATGAATGAATGAATGAATGAATAAGTGAGTGAATGATTTTTATTTTTAGAGAACTATATCTACAGTATATACTTGCTTGGTATCTTTAGACTTGGGTCAATAATTCTCTGACAACCACCCACAATGCATTATGTTGGCAAGTTTTGCTCAAAAATACACCTACATACTTTAAGCTTGATCCATAAAAATGTTAAACATTTCTGAAATTTGAAGATGCATAATGAACTAAAGTGTCACATATATTGCCTGACGTGACTGAATTTTGAGAATTTGCCAAGGAACTGCCAGCCATCGTGGGCAGAATTACGTGTTTTACTAGAGATGGACACTCTATCTGTGCTATGGCAGAAGTGTAGAGGTGATAATATCTAAATTACGCTTTGCTCGCTCTGGAAATGAGCCATTAGCTCCAAAACAGAGCTATCCTATAACGAAAAAAAACCCGACTACTTCAGGCATTCATCTAATCAGCATTAAAAATAACACCCTTTCCTGGCAGACACGCTTCTCTGCCAGAATATTAAATTGGAGAAGGCAGTTTCAGTCAACAAGGTTGTTGTTAGATGATGACATGACTTGAACATCCAGGTTTTATAATGGAGCGCTGCCCCAACAGGCCTGTGGAGGACCTGAAAGAGACCAGCGTGATCCACACTATCCCCTCTCGTTCAGGTGCCTCGAGCCTTACAGAAGTCCAACCGCAAAAAAAAAAAAAAACACTGGGGATGTCAGGTACACTATCATTAGGTAGGTACACTATTGGGTTGTTCAAACACATGCAAACACACACTTTCATACACATCAGTCAATTAATCACAGTAGAGCTGTAAAAGTAGTGTGTAAAGTCCTGTTGAGTGTATGTATTGAGTTTTGACTGCCAAAGATGGCAAATGTGGTGAATTTATTGGCCTGTAAATTAACAAACATGTTTTTCATTGCGCAAGAGTGCTGACTTTTCAAATCCACCAAATAATGAGGTAAGAACAGAAGGTTCTGTGATTCCTGTAATTGTGAGCGAACCTGGGAACAGTGATTTGAATCCAGATACTCCAAAACTGACAATTATACTATGAGCTGACTATTTAACTTATTATTTTGTGTTTTTCTCTTTTTTTTTGGCTAGTCACACTTAAAGTAACTGTAGGGAGGTGAACAGAAAGTTTAGCACTAGATTATTTACGATATTATTGCACAGTATGTGCAGTATTTGCATATAGCAATACTTCATGTTTAAATATTACGGTAATCCTCAATACCGGTAAATTGTGACACCCTAAAAATCTTTTAAATTTGGATTATTTCAGCCAGCATTTGTGTGTGCTATGTATGCTTATAAGAATACTGAATTGTTACCTAAGTATCATGTTAGCACAAATCAACTGATTATAAATGTACTTAATTTTCATCAATTAGCCAGAAGTCTCAATAAAAAAGAATTAAATATAATTAAATCGACTTTTTCCTAACATATGAGTGTTTTGTCTTTTCTAATCTTACTAGAGTTTCAAGGCATTAGCTTAGCAACATGCTAACATCAAACATTTTATATGAGCGCTATTTGTGAGGGGTGTGGGGTGGCTGCCTAAGTAGAGTTGCCTGAAAAGGTAGCTGACAGTAGGCAGCAAGGTGGCCCACAAAGTTTTGGAACAAAGGTAAAGCAACAAAACATTAATCATCTGAGGGTTCATCTTTCGTAAAACTCTGATCAGGTTTTTTTGTCACAAGTCACAAGGCCACAACAACAGGTAGTAGAGCTTTGATATTGTTGGCACTTATTGTGCAGAGTAGAGGCATTATGGGAAATACATTGGCAACTCAACTCGCATATTGCTCAGAGTATGTGGAGTGTGTATCTGTAAGGTTGATATGGGGCAGAAAAGGAGAGTGGAGCAGATCCTGACTGATGCTTATCGGCGGAGACATTTCCCTTTCAGGAAACGCTGCCGCATTAACGGCACTGCCTGCTTCCTTAAAGTTCACGAGCAATCAATGCCTAGTTTAGAATAACAAACACATACTCTACGCATGTATGCATGCGCATTCACGTGCACTGGCACGCTACCAAATAGGCCCACCTACCCTGATCGCAGTTCTTGCCGCCCCGGCCTTCAGGACAGTCACAAAAGTACGTGTTCCACCTATTTTCACACTGACTGCCGTGCTGACACAAACCCTCGGAGCAGAAGTCCTTCTTCGCTGGACAGCCTGACAGAACAATAAATATATCACTATTCGTTTGAATGAGGTACAACAATAATACAAGAACAAGTTTGCGAAACTATAGTTTCGAAATATGCTGTGATTCATGTCAGACCTTCATTGGTGCCGTTGTTGGCGATATAACTGGCCATGTCTATGGGTTTACTGTCAATCGTTAGGTTCCTCATGCAGCCAACAAAGTCCCGGTTCCGTATGGGGAAATCTTCTGGAAGATTGGGCACCCCGCCAAGCAGAAGAGGCCCAGTGAGATCCAAAGACCTGGAGAGAGAAGACAAAACTTTGAAATGTCCAAAACTCTCCAACAAGTCAATGACATCAATGGCTCTGTTTCACAACCTAGTAAGCTACCCTGCTTTATACTGTCTACTTTCATACCATAAATTTCATCATCAGAAAAGTACGCAGAGTTTTTCTAACTGCGCAACTTTGCACCAATTAGTTGGTCCACAAGGTGGCAACACTTGCCCAGATGGTTGTTTCACAGACGATAATGAATCGAAAGAGACAAAACAACAATCTACTAGAGAAATAAAGCAAACAAACATGCCAAATATTAAAAATAAAAGGATTACAATGTAAGAGATTATTATTGTGTAAGATATGGTGGCTTGTCCCGTAGATGGTCTGCTTGCACGCTTTAAACTCGCGCACGAGCAGATCTGTTTCCTCACTGGATTCCTCTCCGCATAGCAAAATCCACCGTGTAGATAGCGAATCCGCCATGGCGTGAGCGCAACTTGCTTTTAAAGGGAATGGGAGATGAGAATGGCCATTTTCCGGATGTTAAACTAGCAAAAGTGGATTCGGACACGCCATAAGTGCACTTGCTCCATGCGCTTTATACCCTGCCTTAAGATGCCTTACCTTAAAGATACCATGCCTTAAAATAAATAATTTTTGCGAATGTGTTGGTTGCTTGTGTTTGTACAAGCTATCAAATGGAGTATACTTTGAAAGGTTACTGTATGCATACAGTGCGCGTGTATTTCATGATCAGCGTAGCACATGCAAAGCTTTATAAGAGAGAAGCCAGACAGGTGAAAGGGGGTGTGACCTTCCCTAACCAACTTCGCTGTGGAATGTTGCCATGCTATATAAAACAGGAGCGACAGGTTAAACCTTCACATTTATCTTATGTTGTTCTTTCTTTGATGTGTTTTAATGCACAGCCTTGTTCCAGCATGAAATAATATCTGATGCTGCAATTGCCAACTAAAAGCATGAGAAGATCTTCTAACAAAAGAAAGACATGTGGACATGAGTCCTGGAGGACTGTGCAGGGGTGTGAGAGAGAACACAGAACTGTAATTATCGACAATTACGACTAATTTTCAAGAGAATGATGAGAACAATTTTTTGGTTCGGTTTACAGAGAGATGGATGAACTCACTTCTTCTGTCCGGTCTGAGTGCCCTGGGCAGCGCAGGAGTAGTTGGCAATCTGACTGCCGAACCGCACGGCCATGGCGATGTCACAGTCGTCCACAGCGACTACTGCCACCTTCTCACCCGACGGCCCTTGAGGCAACCCCAAATGACTTATCTTAGGCTGAAAAGAGACGAAATTGAAAAAAAAAAGTTCATAAACATGATGAGGACAGATTCATAAGCACATTTTGAAACTAGACTAGTTTTTAAAGACAATGATAGTGTTGTTTGTACTTGCAAAACTATCAACATAATTGTATATATGTTTTAAAAAAGTGTGCTTAGTTTCATTGAATGTTTTCTTCAAATTTACAAAATTACATATTTGTTTTTTAAAAACTATAAAAGCAGATATAATAATAATGAAATAAAAGGCCACTAAAATGCATTTATATACTTAAGAGTACACTTTAACAAATATTTCTTGACAATTCAGTTCAATTTATTTGTCTAGCGCTTTTCACAATACACATCATTTCAAAGCAGCTTTACAGAAAATGCATGAGTCCACATTGCAATTAAGAGTGATCTGTTATCAGAGGTAACTATCTAAGTTATGTATTTCAGAAATGTACATATACAAAATCACAGGTAGCGAAAAAGGTATTAATTTAAACAATGTAATAATTGAATGCAGAAACAATGAGCTCATTGAAGTAATGAATACTTAAGTTGTTAACACACTTAAGTACATGTTTAAAAAGTGTAATTTGCAAATAGGTTTTCCTTTAAGGTACATTTAAAATAATTACTTTTTAATAATCTTTTGTCTTGCCTTAAGGAACAACACTTATTTTTGTGTTGACAAACATACTAAAAAACATTTAACGCACTTGATTTTAATTTTAACTGTGTTATTCAATATTACGATATTAAGTAAATATATTTTATATATGTACAAAATTGTAATTTCATCATTACAAATGTGCAGTTACAAATATATTTTAATACACGGAATAGAAGTTTCAATAGAAATAACATTAAATTATATTTAAGTTTACCATAAATATTTCTCCATATTTTTTAGCAGTACACTTTAGCCATCATTTCAAAGACAATACATGCAATTATGAAATTGCATATAAAAATGTATTTAAGTCTTGCTTTAGTGGTTCAAAAAAGCACTCTAAAATTGAGTACATAATTGAGTAGGCTACATAAAACAGTTTAATTTTGCAGTTGCAATGTGTCCTAGAACATTGCATTCAGGTCACACTTAAGTATATTTAAAGTATATTATTTAATTTAATATATTTAATAAGAACTCTTGCTAAAGTGTACTTCTTTTCCACAAGGGCACATAGCAGTCGAATAGAATCTTGGACCCATTCAAGATATAATTTTATGTTTATGGCCTGAAATATGTGTTCTAAATCTCATTTCAGAAGTCTGTTTCATGAGTATGTTCCTGATGTTAATATGATTCTGGATGGTTCCCAGAATCCTGTGTGCACATGCATGAATGCATGCGCTCACGGATCAAAGCTGTTTACAGGAGATAAATCTATATCTACATGGCATGTGTTGGCTCATAGCACCTAGATCATATGTGGGCCACCTGTCATATTGTGTAAAGCACAGCAAGAAAGTGACAGTCGGAAAGAAAAGGTTGTGTTGTGTGTAAGCGGTCACTCCCAGCATGGCACACTTTCCACTGCACAGCAGTTTTATCTAAACTATCACTGCCACTCCTAGAGAAATGCCTCTTTCCTACTGCAAAAACACTCACACTTTCCATTAGGTGTCATTTAAACATGGCACAATTTGAGTCTATTGCCTTCCTGTTGCTATATCTGTCATGACAACTCTCAGTGTGTGTGGCACGGTAATGTATATGACAATGTTGATATGTTTGGTCTTGGTGGAATAGATCAGCTGTTATTGCTGCTGAAGAGCAAGTACGGGACTTGCTACTGACAATATATACACAACACGCTGCTTTGAGCAAGTAAGACATGCTGTGGCTGTACAACATCTATATGCAGGTCTATACAGGTGGAGCTGGGGAGGGAGGAGAGTTTCTGAAACTGCTACAGCAAATTCTAAGTATTTGAAAGTTGAGCAGTGATCTCATTGGCTCATGATACTGCAGGAACCAATCAGCTGTGCTGTGCCCTATAGAGATGATGTAATTGAGTTAATGACCTATCAGCCTGCGCCATCTAGAGTTTCATTACAGAACTTTGTATGTGTGAATAACTACTGACACTGTAAATTCTTAGACGTTAATTATAACTTTTTATTTTACTACATGAAGGTCAAATTACATTTATTTCAATGTTTTATGGCGTTAACCTTGTCCCAGACTCGAACTTTCAATTCTAAACTATGAAAATACATCACAAAAATATTATCAATCAGTGAAATAAACACAAACCATTAAAATATGTATTGTGTGGAAATGATTTACATACATTTTATGGAATTTATACATGTCGTATGTCATATGCTTATGAATTTTATTTTCAAAGTTGCATGAATGGATGAAATATGAAAAATGTGGAAATAAAATAAAAACTTAAGGTAAATATCAATTTTGAACAGATTACATTTCCAAATCAATGTTGTCAAATTCTGTCAAAAGTAGGAACATGTTATCTTGTTAAATATTATTATATTGGTTGTTTTATTAAATATTGTTTGTATTTAGGATCCATATAACTCTAGCTAGGAAATTAATACAAAAAAGGTAATTGCACTGTTTTATTTTTTTTCTAACAAAGAATGTTCAGTCATCATTAAAAATCAAAATTGACAATTCTTATTTTTTTTTACAGAATGTTGCAGGGTTTATTATAAATTATTTATCCATGCAAATTATTTTTTTTATTCATATGCTCTCGTAATTACACGTGTTAATACAATGTTGACATTATTAGCAGAATAATTAAATAAACTGCAAACAAAGAGAGTGTGAAAAGTATGTTTAAATGGATTTTTTTTTATGGATATTCTAAAAACACAAAGTCCAAAAGTGCCCACAGTTGAAAACACCCAAAATGTCTGTCTGTCCGTCTAGCCGTGTGCATATTTCATCAGTTTCTCATGGAAATGAAGTGTGAACAGAATGGGAATTCTGAAAGGACACAAACCCCATGAGGGGACCAGTAGACAAAAGCAGCTTCAAAGATCTTTAAAAAAGGAGTCTGTCTTTCAACTCCAAGCCTAAAACCAAAGGAAACACACTGTTTAGGTGTATTTTGGTGCATTCATCTGGCCTGTTTCCAGCAGGATATGAGGGTGTGAGGTATTATTCAGATGGATATCTCTGGTCATGCTGGGTGCTTTCAACACATATCTGGCTCATAATCTGGAACCACTTGAATACACTCACTTTGTATACTTCTATGGCATGCATTTTTTAATTTTATTTTTACATAAAAAAATTTAAGGTTTGCATTTAACATCATTAAGAATTCCATTAGGATTTAACAATGCGATTTCGATGTGTATTTTCATGCAGCCGTTCTTATATAAACTGTGGCATTGGATTGAACTGAAAGAATGGCTTTCACAAATGAGACTCATTGAGTGAGGAGGCTTGTATAAAAAAAAAAAAAATGTATACCACCTGACATGGAGCACAATAACTGTGTGCCTTGTACCGTACAGCACAACACGGTCAACAACAGACCAGTGCAAGTATGTTCTCCCTGTTGCCTTTGATTTAGGAGTTGAGCTTCATGCTGTTTGATTTCACCAACTCATTTATCTGACCTCTTAATCAGTGGAGTAGAATAACAACACTCCACCTTTCCAAACGCTGCAGGAAACCCCTGTTTTTTAGAAAGCTGCCATCCGAAAAATCACAGGCAGCAGTGATAAGACACGGTTCATGATTTGTTGAATGAGACTGAATGTATTGTTATATATTAGGAGTGACCTCGAACATGACCTCAAAAATATTTTCTTTCTAAAATTTATTGGGTTTATTGTGAATGATTAAATGGGGCATCTTATTCCAAAAACAAGTGTTTGTAATGTTTCGTCAAAATGTAAAACACTTCAGCTTCCACTGAAACGACTTTCCTTTTCTGCTGACATCATCGAGGTCATGCAGACGATTGGATAATGTTAACCAATAGCCAAATACTTAGACCTTGTTTTAGCAAACTCTGTCTTTCAGTCTGGCTCTATTCTGGACAGTTACACCCATTTTTTTTATAATCCAGTCCAATCCAAATTATTCAAACCATTTCATCTCAGAAATATTACGAAGGTAAACTGACGTAAAATTTACGCTGACTAGTTTGTCAATGCAATGGGTTACACTTTATTTCGATAGTCACTTTAGACGTTCTACTAATTATAAGTAACTTTCATGTCAACTAACTCTCATTAGAGTATTAGTATATTATAGTAGACTGTCAGTAGACTGGTAGGTTATGGTTAGGTGTTAGGGTTCGGGTTAGGAGAATAAGTTGACTTGTAGTCGCCAAGTTACTTATAGTCAGTTGAATGTCTGTTGGGGGACCAACAAAATAAAGTGTTTGCAGATATTAAGCTGACAGTCTACTAATACTCTAATGACAGTTAGTTGACATGTAGTTGAAAAGTTACTTATAGTTAGCAGAATGTCTAAAGTGGACTATCGAAATAAAGTGTTACCATGCAACGTTTTTGAGGGAGTAAGTATTTTGTTTAAAGGTATATATTCCCAGAAGAAAATATGTTGCTCATATGCTTAAAGCTCAAGAGACTTTATGGAGGTCTCAGTTTGTGTCATTTAATGTCATTTTAAGACTTTTGCATCTTGACACATCTGAGCACAGTTTAAGGCTACGTTTACACGACAACAATACACTAAAAACATGAACAATTTTTCTTTTCGCTTTTCGCATACAGACGACAATGTTGTCAAAGTGATCCCTGTTCGCAAAGATCCGCGAAAAAGACTAAAAACGCTGCATTATTCATGCCAAGCCAGTAGTTGGCGATGTCACTTTGCAATAAAACACTACGTCACCATTTTCACAAATTCACATTTTTGTAGTTTACATCAAAGGAATGTCAAAAACTCGCACTTTAAAACCTGTTTATAAAAGTTTTCATTTTCAGGCCCTCAAAACGCTGTTGTTGTGTAAATGAATGTCCATAAAGAGTTTTCCGTTTTTAATTGAAACCGATGTCGAAAAGAGAAAAGTCTGAGACTTCAGCAAAATCTCCATTTGCTCTCCTTAAAACTAATTGCTACCTCAGATAAAGAGTTGAGATAGATCTTACATCTGTTTCTTTCCTGAGGGTTTGTATGAGTGTTAAACCCTCATGCGCCCGGGTGCAATTCGAGTCAGATTATCCTCGTTTGCTCTTTTGCGTGGTGTAAAATGACCGACAGACCTAAACAAAGACTTCTGTGTTGTGACAAGTCGCCATTACCCAGAATCCCCCTAAGTTTAGCTATTTCCCACACCTGTTAACAACAATGATCAAACACAGACTTTCTGAAATGTATGAAAAGTACATGAAATTTACAATTACAAAAAAAAAAAAGAAACAAAAACTTTCCAACAAAACCGTGGAATTCAAACGGCTGACGTACAACTTTTGATGACTAAAACCTATTAGCCTAAATATCGCTAATCCCGCTTTGAACTTGTTAATCGACTTTTCCTCTGTTCTTTCTCTGTGAAAACAGCAGAGCTCTATAAATCGCTCTGGTGAGGCAGTCACCGCACCAGCAGAGGGTTTTGTTGCAGGGGCAGTTTCAGATCTCTGGTGGTTTTGGCTACGTGCCACACGGTAGTGGCAGAACAGCAAACAAGCGGGGTTCAGAACATGCACCTCTGGCGCAGATGAGCTGTTTGGGCAGGTAACGCCACACTGTTTTTATGACGACTGGAGGTCCTGTATTAACAAGAATATTAGCTACCAGTGTTTCGCTAACTCTAAGTATCTCAATCGTACTGGATCTCAGCGTCTGGCTGCATACCATGTGTCCCCTGGCTTCTGACACAGGCAGGTGTCTACTTGTGTGAGGTTTCCACCTCAGGCTGCTTCCTCAACATCCATCTGCACATTAAAACTAAAATTTTTTTTTTTTTTGTGTGATTTTTTTCATTGCTGTTCACCCAAACCTCTCCCCCATGTGATATGGCAGTGAGACGGATTAATGCAGGTGATTCTATTCAGCACAGCAGATGTGGGATCTGGTTTCATGACAAAGTTGGTACATCAGCCCAGATGTTGGAGAAATGAGGGTTTTCTCACAGGTCTGAATTGGTGCCACAACAATTCTAATCGGAACAAGCTCTTCTCGAGAGTTCAAATACTGTATTTGACCAGTCATCAAATCACAAATATTCCTTATGTTCATGTATTTATAATATTTAAGTATTTAATCAATTTTATTAGGCACCATTTTTTATTTGATGTGAATGAAAACGAGGCTGCAGTGCATTGTTCGAAACATTGAATATTGTTTTAGTTTTTTTTCTACGGCTGTCAAGGTTAACGCGTTAATGCGTGCAATTAATTCCTTTTTTGGACAGAAGCCTAAATTTACCTTGAAAAAAGCTTGCAGAAAATACAGTTTTGTGAGAAAAACCCTCTGAAGGTTTACTTTGTTGGATACCGCAAATGATGACAAGATGAACGTGTTGGCATAATGTTTAATCACGATAAGTAATGGTTGATCGTACAAAATGTTGTGATCAATCACAATAAAAAAAAATAATTATCTATTGACAGCCTTATTTTCCCCCATTTACAGTGGACAAAAAATCTGGAAAACATTCGTTGTACACCTCTTTTCTATAGATATGATGCTCATTAATGCAACATAAAATGTGCCAACAATTTGCATAATACCTTTTGTGAACTAGCTTTCAAAGGCACAATTTGGTTTTAACGAATTTAGTGTTCATTCATTTGTTAAAGCAAATCTGGATGATGCTTCTCTGAAATCAGCTTGACCTTTTAAAACTTTACTTTAATTCTTTTACTTTGTTTAGCCTTAAAAGATTTGGAATACAGTCATAAAGTTGTACTATAGATTATGGTGCTTTTGAAAAAGCTTCAGCTCCCATCGTAACTGCATGGAGAAAGAACACAACAAGGGTAAGTGAATGTATCTATTTTGAATTTTTGCGTGAACTATTCCTTTAAAAGAGGCCTCCAGCTTAGGTTTTCTCTCAGGAGTGTTGAAAACTCCCGTCACCTCTGCACACGGATCTCTAGGGACGGAGGGGTTTGCGGCAGCCATGGTAACACACTTGATCCCAACAGCTCCTGACAGAGGATGAGGTCAGAGAGAGAGGCATGCTCAAACCTTTATTTCACCCTAACAGACTATAGGGGGGAGTATGAGGAAGAATTGCTTTCAAAAGAGTCATATCATGGAAATATCAAGAGTCATATCATGCTCGTTGGAAACGAGTGAGTTTGATGTCCTAGGTCGACATATCTAATATTCACAACACAACGCTTTCTCTCCAGTCCACCCAGACCATACTGAAACTATATTACAAGAATTACATTCAGAAGTTGTTTATGACATCATAAATGGCTCATTAACATATAGCACATCTTTTCAGGAAACAGCCAATTTTGTTTTATATATGCTTGATTCTAAAAAATTCTTACATGTTCTTAAACGTTATAAATAAAACATTATTATTATGTTTGTTAATAATAATATACTACTTAGTAATAATAGAATACTTATAATACTTAAATAATAAAATACAACCAATGTCATTTACATATAAAAGTCTTAAAGGTATAGTAGCAAAAACAGCCTGTCCAATTTTAAGGCATAGAGGGTGAAAAATTATTATGAAAAACTAAATTATGATGTGCAAAAAAACCTTTTGTTACATTTTAAGTGGACACAAGGGGAAAATTGCTTGGTTCTACGCGAGTTATATGTCATTGTTAGGTGGTTGCTAGGTTGTTTTGGGTGGTTGCTAGGTTGCTGTTTATTGGCCCAGCTAAAAAAAAAAAGTCCACGCCCAAGTCTCTATGATATTCTAATATAGATATAGGCTCAGGACCCTCCTCCTTCCATATAAGACTATGAGACTTATCACCTTGTTAAAATAAAATAAAATAAAATAAAATAAATTAAAATAATTGATTGAATTGACAGAACAATTCTCAACTTCTCAACAATAAAACGTTTCAGAATGAGGTTAATGAACGTTTGTTTTCCGATTCCTAACAATCAGCAATATTAATAAAAAAAACACAATTAAGTGTAATATGTGAGCCTGGCACAACTTCAAGAGAAACTTGCTCTAGAGATGTTTTGCACAGTTTGGGCACATTGTACATTTGATAGCTCATTTACAGGGATCAAAATCGCAGTCTTTAGGGTACATCAATGTTTTCCGCTCTGAGCAGGATTCTAGAGTTTCACATTCTCAAATGATCTGTTTCTGGACACGTAGCGTTCAGCCCATCCAGTGTACTACAAGCACAAGTGTACGAATTAATCATCGATATGGGAACGTGCCCTGAGTCTACCTTCAGAACGTCTCAGTGTTTCGACTGCTAACACAAGTCAGTACAGGACAACACGGCTGTAAACGGCTCTAAATGGCTTGTGTTTTCCCCAGAGGGCCAAACTGAGCTTGGGTTTGACAGTAACGGTTGTGCGGTTCAGGTAAAACTGCTTGGCTTTCAGATAAATCCGCCTCTGCTGCCACTGTCCTGTCAGTTAAACGGGAACACAACTGCTTTATGAGGGATTAGAGCGAAATGTCAATCAACGGATTGGGTTACACACAAAATACAACAACAACAACATGAAAAAATTATGATAGAGTCATCTTACACCTTCACATTACTCACGAAATATATTCATGTATGACAACTTTCTCAGAGTTGTGAATGTGAGCATGTTGAGCTGTTGCACTATATATTTGAATATTTCCAATGTATGTAAAATTAACCAACATTTTGACTATTGCAATGTTATAGTTTTTTTAACTCTCCTGAATACCGGGATACTTTCAAACCCCTTCTTTGTGTCACAGGGAGCTTTATGAATCTAAAGATTTTAAGAGTGTCTCTGTTTAAGTAATAAATACAGTTCTGGGGAACGATTAATCGTGATTGATTGCATCCAAAATGAACGTTTGTGTTTACATTAGAAATGTGTGTGTCCTGTGTATAATTATTTTGTATAAAAAAATACACACATATGCAAAACAATGACATGTATATACTGTATATATATTTTTACATAATTTATATTATATATAATATTTTATATATACTGTAAATAACACATGCATTTTTGTGTATTTATACAAAATAATTATACACGGTACACACACACATATATTATGCAAACACAAACTTTTATTTTGGATGCGATTAATCGTGATTAGTCGTTGCCCAGCACTATTATTTAGTTTATAAAATATATAAAAGATATGAATGTGATATAAAGATATATGTAAAGATTTACTTTCAGTGAAAAAATATCAGACGGCATTGATCATTTCAAAGAATTTATATGCTTTAAAATCTATATGTAATGCTGAGACAATGAAGGCCATGAGGGACATTTTTACAATACTGGAAGTCTAGCGAGACTAGTGTATTATCACCTCACACACACAGACACACACACACATATCTAAACTCTCTTTCTTGTGTCTGGCGCAGGTGTCATGGCAGAACCCATCTGTGTGTGAGTGTCGTGTCTTTGTCACACTACCTCACCCGTCCTCCGGCTGTGTAAACCAAGAGCTGTGAATAATTCAAGGGAACTGGCCCAGGTTCACACACATACACACACCCTCGGGACATACACATAGCATGGTGTTGTCGGCTGGCCTACGGGACATGGGGACCACTTTTAAACCCGTGTGTCTCAATAACACATCTCATTTATCAATGCTGGTTGTGAGATGACGTGCGCTTTTGCTATGCGTAATCCACCAAACTCGCCTTTAAGAAGGAAAAAAACGTGCAGGTACAAAGCAGTCTCTTATTTCAGGTGCTGTCCACTTCTCCTCGCTGAACAGGTTACTGAAGACAATCATGTCACATAATAAAACTCTTTATGGCAGTCTGAGTAGACCAAACCCGGGATATGAAACTCAACGAAGCCGCTGTGTAATGAAATTACAAGCTAAACTCAATTAATTCAAGCTGAAATAAAATAAGTTAACTTTTTATTAACATTTATTTTATTAAGAATTTTTTGTTTTGTTTTAGTTTTAGATAACTATAATGGCCCTTAATTTTGGTGATGTTAGAAGATCAGAAATTATACGTTTTGGCTTTAATGTCATGGCTGTTGATCAGTATGAAGCACAAAAACAGTGTTAGGACTTGAGTTAGAATTTAAATCTTACAAGTTTCAAATGAAATGGGACATTAGCAGAATGCAAAAAGATGGATAAGTGTCCAGTACTTTTGAAAGCTGACACAGAAAAAAGAGTATTATTTTTAAACTGGAGAAAAACTTTGCATATGGACTCTCATGGGTACAGTAATTCATTGGTTCTCTAAAAGCGCCAAAGACTTCGCAGAATCTGAACTACGCCACAGTATAATGAATGAGTGGGTCATAATGGTTTGTTCTTTAGTAAAACAGGCCTGATCGAATATTCAGCTCGAGTGCATTCCTCTGGCGAGAGCTTTTGAGAGTGAATGACAGCTGAATAGCAGGCGGAAGAAGATCTATGAACCGAAGACAACAGCAGTCAAATCCCTGATCAAATCCCTACATGAATTATTATCATTTTGACACTAAAAAGCCACTAATCCCCTCAAACACTAGGCCAATTATCTCACAACTAGCTGAAAGTAAAACAACAAAAACAGCTTTACAAGGACAATTGAGACAACAACTTATCCCGAAAGATTGGATGAATAGTATGTTCTGTAAATGTTACATACTAAGTTTCCAGGTCTATAGCTAATCCGTCTGGACCCTTAATGAAATACAAACTCAAGAGATGAGAGACACTTGTTTTTGGATGTTTTTTGGATGTTCTACACATCATTTTGAAAGGTAAAAAAAAAACTTGGGTAAATCATTAAGCATTACCATTATTCTCAATGGCAGTTGCTTGGTTGGCACATGAAGTAGGTGAACTTGATTTAACATGTTCCTGAATCAGCATGTGTGTTGATCCTGGAACAACATTCAAATAAACCAATCAGAATTGAGAAATAAGTTTACAGTTTATGTCAAGTTTAGCCTTAAACTCTACAACACCAGTGTTATTTGCCTATCATTTTCCTTCTGATATTATGGAAAGTTAGAAGTAGGGATAGTGTTAAAAGTAAATTTTCGGACACAGATATTATATGTGTAATATATTGAATATTGATAAAAAAAATATTGATAAATATGTTGACCCAGGAACAGGTCTTAGTTGGCAAAATCATGACGAATTTCTACCAATTAAGTAGTAGTAGGAGTAGAAGTAGAAGTAGTAGAAAAGATCTGGATCCTGGATATATAGGTTAATTAACTCCTGACAACTGATTGGCTGATTGCTCATGTATTTTGCTTGCTAAGCACTTTATTTTGGCAGAATACAAAGATAATTTAAATGCCGTCAATAAAGAAATTTTATTTTTCTTTTGCCGAAGGGGCTAACCAATCCAGTCTTGAGACCTTGGAGATGGCACATAAACTTTAAACCCATTTCTTTACCATTTCTGAAAATGACACTACATTGTTTCTTGCACACAAAACAACACTTTCAAAATGAAAGGTCCAGTGAATGGAGCTGAAAGAGCATTCAGTTTTATACGAAAAAGATGAATGCCTCACATATAGGATAGGCCTGTGCTACACAACTAAGATTTGGAAAAGTTGAGACCTTTTGGTTGGTTCGGTTAGCACAAATTCTCAAATTCATTCTCAATTTTCAAACTTCAAACTTCACACTTCAAAACCACACACTATTCACATTCAGCCAACTGCATCATGTCTTCCAAATATACACCCTCCTTACGCAGAGATTTTAAAAAGCTGCATGAAGATCCATGATGTCATTCTTCCTTCCTCTACAGGGCGTGACATACTCGCACACTCTGTGTGTCCCATCCTCTCTCCTGTCCCATTTCCCGCTTTAAAGCATTTGGGTGATCCCAACACCTTTTCCATGTGGCGGAGACACACTGGGTTTCCAATATTCCTACAGAAATTAACCTTAACTGACGTACAGTGGCAAAAATAGAAGATATCTGCATAATACGTCAAGCACGTTTGGGTTGGACCGGTGCTCTGAATAAGCCTCCATTTTATCACTACATTCAAAGTCCTGTATTTCTCTTACGTTAACAACAACTGGAAGCTGGCTAACATTTTACTACAAATCAAACTGAGGATTTATAAAATAGCCAATACACTTAGATCAAGATATACCAGCTTAAAGGCATATTCCCATTATGCAACAACTTGTTAAAACAATATGATTCATTCCATTGGACCCCTTCAAACCCTCATCCACCTGCAGAAAGTGGATCTTGTTTTCCCTAACAAACTACCAACAAATGTTTTGATGCAATTGGATTAACTGAACGTGGGTATGTCGATATCGTTGGCCATTTTGTCTGTTCGCAGTAGCCATGGGTATACTAGGAATATACTGGAACTGATTTTCCTGTTGAACGGTACTTCAGACAACGCAGATAAAACTCCACGGATCCTCAACAGTGCATTCAGCAGCACCACAGCACTTAGTTATATTCACATCAGCCAAAAAGAGTTGGACTCAAAACTTATTGGCATTAACCAGTTGAATCACTCCCTTACCAAATAGGTTGAAGTAGTTGACTCATTCATGGTATGCATTACTCTCGTCATGTCCAACTTGAAGTTAACCGATAGCTGTTACTGTGTTATGTGTTCTTAAAACTTGTGAGATTAATTAACTACAAAGAAATATTCAGTATAGCTATAATATTATAGCTAATAAACGTTTTTTGTTTAGTACAACTGTTAAAGCTGATGTCTATATTTTTTGCACCAGTACTGTTACTAAACATAATAAAAAAAGGGTTTATACACAATGGTTATTCCTAATGGAAGAACTAATGTACTTAAATCGTTAAGTGGAACCAGAGTCCGCTTGTAAATTTCCTTGTAATTCCCATCCCTACTGATGAAACTCTTTGGACACATACAAGCTGTTGGAGAGAAAAGAAGCTCTGGGTCTGTATTCACAAAGCTTCTCAAACTACATGAGTTGGTTTAGGATTTGATTGCCAAAGCTGCCCTTTTTGTCTCTATATAACCGAGTACACAACTGATCCAGAAACAGCCCAGGGGACTCTGAGACGCTTTGTAAATGCGGACCCTGAGGTCGGAGGGATAGCAGGTACCGCCACCGCAGAGCTACGCTAGGTCACTGTATACAGTACCTCCTTATGAGTGAGCTCCAGCCAGGCGGTATAGAGGTGGACGCTCAGCACCCCACTGGAGTCCAGCAGGTGCAGGCTGTCCTGCGTAGACCACGGGAGAGAAAGCGGCGATTAGAACGTATGATGAAGCCCTTAAACCCCCACAGATGTTGAAAGCCCTTTTAAAGTGGCAGCAGACGCTAGTAAAACCAGCCCCAAAGCATTGACATTTAACAGAGATGTCTGTGTGATGACCTACAAAACCGGATTAATGAAACAACCGAGGACTGAGGTCTTGGTTTGATTACTTGGTCCGACCCAAGTTCAATTCCAACCCCCTTCCCCGCTTTCTACGTCGTACGTTTTTGGTCCGTGTTTAGTCATCAAAAGCTAGATTTACATGCAACCAAACAATCCATTAATAAATGGATCTACGGCTCAATCGGACTGAAAAGCCTTCATGTAAACACTTCAATGAGCTCGATTTTAATGAGATTTCAATCGGATTGACAGTTTCAGCCATTAAAAAATGCCTTGTGAATCGGATTTCGAAGTTTTGGGTACATTTAAAAAGTACTTTCAGAATCTGAAATAGGATTGGAATAATTTGCTTGCTACAATGGGATCCACATGAACCGAACCCACCGTTTTCTCGACTCGAGTGCTTTCACACCAACCAAACAAACCGAACTTTGGTGTCAAGTGATCTTGTTCCGCTAGGAAAGTTTTAACGCAAATGCATCCAAAATCAATTTGAGTGACATTCTCAAGTTCTTGTGAGGAAAAAAAAGGGTAAACTGTAAAACTATCTTCACTCTGTTAGGTAGACTAATCCACGAAAAAAAATGGTGTTTATCACTGACTTTTTAGCTAAATCTATTCACAGTGCATTTGGTACACCACAGTTTAAAGACTCAAATAACTAATTAAATCTGTTAGTATGTCCAAAAATAATAAAAGCAGCAGTAAATTCCAAAAACTGAAATTTTTTCCAGCATCTATAGCTCATGCCCTCTCTGTAAACCTGCCTGTGTCCGTCACACCCATCCGTAGGCTAAATTAAATGTGAACTTTCGCTCTTTACATTGACCAGCATGCTTGCTTGCTTGCCTTGAGACCCTAAATCCACTTACTTTTCTTCAAATATTGTGCAATCATCTTTATTATGTCAACTAGACAGTGGCAACCTGTTTTTGAGTTAGTTGTTTTAGCATTGCTGAAGAGAGAATGGTTTCTTCCTTACTATCAAGTTTTTTTTTTCAGTGGTCTCGTGTTTACTCACTGTGGATATAAGTACTGTCACCCTGTTAAGCTTCTTTGTGATCCACTGTGCTTTGATATTAGCGATTTAAAAATGAAGCCGACATGGCATGCGTTAAATTGTTTTTATGTAGTACACAATTATGTGCTTTTCTGGTTTTGTAGTTTTACGTCTGTAGGGGGCTAAATATATAGACATGCATTTTTTATACAAAAGAGTATTAAAATGTATCAAATTTATATATTAATATCCCCTTCTTACAAAAATATCTTGCATTTGTCCTGACAGCTGAAACTGACACATACGTTAATTAAAGTTAAAGTTATATGGGGATGTCTGGGAATTTAGATTAGTGTCTGTGATATATATCCAGCATGTAATGAGTACTAAGCTTGAATCCAGTTCTAAGCTGCAGGTAAATTGAAAGGACTGAAATTAACTGTGAGAACTGCAGTGTGTGCAGTCACTGTAAATAAAGCAGCACATAATGACTCGGACATGGATTCAAATAGTCTGATGTTGCTACACTACCAATAAAATACTCATAAAATAAACATAAAATATATGCTCAAGTGGTGACTAAGCGGCAAGCTTCCGGTCTCTTTCTTGAATCGAACACGGACTTAAACTGCAATTCATTGACTGGCCGTTAGAGAAATGATCCAAAAGAGAGTCAATCCCATAGAACCCGCATGTTAAAATGGCCAACTAAAAAATATGTTTACAGCCTGGAACAAAAAAATGGTTTTGATCTACATATATAGCTAATTTTGCCCTTCATGACAATTGTGAGGGGGTGAATTTTTTTTAAACTCATCCGTTTAAATTATATTAAGCCTAAAAATTCTGCATAATTAAGGGCGTGGCCACTTGAATGACAGGTGGATTGCTGCTGATGTCACTACTAGCCGTTTGTCTGCTTTCTGTTAGCGTCACCTCAGCTAATCCAGCCTCTTTGCCCATTTTCGGTTATCCGGGAGTGACACGCTGCCAAGATGGCTATGGCCGGCTCCGCCCACTATGGGCTTCAAAAATGCTCTTCAGAAACCTACGGGTAAAGTCACGGACACTACTTCCGTTATTTTATACAGTCTATGGTGGCGACGTGGGGCCTCATTTATAACATGGAACGTGCTTAGCGCCACGTCAGGGTTTAAGCAGACGTACGCACTTGTGGCAGAGAGTCGGAGTACTGCAGGTATTTGGAAATCTAAGCAATTCTTACCGCTCCCTATTTAATAGTTTAAATATCTTTAAAAAATATCTAAATATCTTAAAACTATTTTATTTAGCCTAAAAATGCAGTAGGTGAAGGAACAGAGCTAGTAGTCGGTTTTAATTATCAAATGTTGGTTTTACACTGTTTAAATACAATGAAAATTAAAAAAATAATGAAGCATATCTCACTCCTCGAAATGGACTCTAGTCAACTAGACATTTTCAGAATATAGAAAATGTAGGAAGTTTCTCAATCGCCTTCTTTATTGTGATATCATCAATGGAGAATCCATCCTCAAATCATCATCTAGTTTGATGACGTGTGAATAGTACCCCCACCCCCAGCTCTATCCACATTTAGCAACAAAAGGTCTAAAAAGAGAAACACAATAAAGCCATATTGTTTGAGAAATCAAACACTTTGTTTTTATGCTTTGCTGTGTTCTGATTAGGGATGCACCGATCCGATATTTGTATCGGATATCGGGTCCGATACTGCCATTTTTGCCGGATCGGGGATCGGTCAGACGAGGCCGATCCAAATCCGATATTGTGCGTTTACTATTCTGTGTTGTTGTTAAGCCCCACAAAAGGCACACAAACATTATAAGCACCATAAAGTTTTCGAGCACTATATTACAAGTGTTCTTAAGCCATTATAGTATAATGTGAGATAGAAATGAACATTTAAGTCATTAAATTCGAGATCACGTAAACTTTTCCCTCTGCTGCGGCTGACAGTCATTCTCCATTCAGCATTCCAACAGCGCGTCGCGTTCGGTTACGAGTCAGTCAACGATGAAACTCTCTCCAAGATGATTCAATGTTACTATTATTATACTTGATCTGTAGATAAAGCTCTATGGTTTTGCATAAAACAACTTTATCTTGCTAGACTTTATTGCTGTAACTTAATCCTGTTACTTTCTACCGGGTGTCTGTTAGATCACAACACTAGAGTCAGCTGCACTATAATTGTTCTTCACTCGCACAGTAACTGAAATTTAAAACTGTTAAAAGAAAAGGCTCAATGAACTATTGCAAAGATAGATACTGTATAATACACTACGTTTCAATATGTCTTTCGTTTGTGCTTTGAACTTTTCAATGCGGACTCGACGCGCTGCGCGCTGTGACTCTGTGTTGCTTCAAGCGCATCATTCTGCGCTCGGGATGTGCATACGCGCTTTGTGCCGCACTGTATTAGAGCCTTTCATAATACAGTGACGCAATGGAAGATTATTAATAGCCTTTCTTGTTCTGTTCTATCATATGTTGCTGCCTCATTAAACAGCAGTGCTATACATTTAAAACATGTCTCAACTGTATAGTAGCCTATACCTATATATAAAATAATTTATCTTTTGGATTTTTATCTTGTTTTTCATGAATGTATTTTACAATACAAAGAGCAATGTGTAACGTTTTACCAGATTTAGTGTTACACTTATTGTCTCTTATTTTTTTTTTTCACTAAATGTTCAGATTTTATACAATTATTGTCGACTCATGATTTTTCTAGACTAAATTTTACTGTTGAATTATCCACTAATCTAGTTTATAATAGCATTTTTGTCATAGATTATGATCATATATTTTTGGGATTTGTTTTTCTTTATAATGAAGTTGTCTGTATTAAGTAGATTGTGTTTAACACAAAAGAGTGCTTATCAGTTCAACACACAAAGAGTTACATAAATTCTACTTGATTTTTTTTTTAAAAAGTGTGTTGATATCGGATCGGTATCGGGTATCGGTCGATACTCTGAATTTTTGGTATCGGATCGGATCGATTCTGAAAAAAGTGGTATCGGTGCATCCCTAGTTCTGATATGTCAACACAATTCTCAGCATTGCCACAAGAGGCGCTATATCTTGCATTAGCATAAATCTTCTTCTGTGGTCAGCACTCTCGTTGGCTGCGTCCAAAATCACATACTCTATTGAGTAGGTAAGTACTTTGAATAAGTATTACTACCCGACTGCTAAAAAAAAAAGTATGTTCCTTGTAGTATAAGTGTGTGTAGTATGAATGTAATCTAGACGTACTAACTTCGTCATGCTGTCTTTATAATGTGACCTACCGGCGTCAGTTGTGTCGCTTCACTGCCGTTCACAAATCCTTTCCCAGGCCTCATGGGATAGTAAGTGTCCGGAAGAAGCAAGTCATCCAGGTACTTGTTGCCTACTCTTTTATGAGTACAGTGCATTTCGGACACTTCATTTATCACATTTTGCATACTATATAGTAGGGAAGTATGCGATTTCAGATGCAGCCTCTCACGTCACATTACATAATGTCACCTTCGCACACGTACATGTCCTTGAGGCACACCATCCCCCTTGAAATGAATGGATTTGCAGCATTCTCTAGCGTGAACTCTAGTGTGTACTGTGTGCGCAGCCACGAGCTTTTACACATTCACCCTCTGACCCCATAAATTAAGCATTGGGCATTAAGTATGACTAAGGCACTTTGTCTTTCTATAAGTTCCTTTAAAGTGCAGCGGTACCTTAAAAGGTTGTGAAAGTATGAGCAGATTCCATCTAAAATCCTCTGAAATCCCAACAGACTTCTCTCTGGCGCTGTGTGGAGGTGATAATCAGGGGAAGCATTAACTGATTGTGGAGGAATGTCTTTCGATCTGGACAGTATACCTGCTCTTGACAGTTCTCACACTCCGTGAGACATGGCTCGAGACAGAACTTAGTGAGCATGACACTGCCGTTGGTTATTCTCACAGAGACTGGCTCTCCTGTGCCAATGTGTGTGTGTGTGTTTGATCAATTCACCATGGTAAATCACCACACGCACTCAACAACAGCTGCAGGCTGTCACACACTTGCTGCGTCTCTGGCCTCCCCGTTACTTTTTTACAGTGTGTGTGTGTGTGTGTGTGTGTGTGTGTGTGTGTGTGTGTGTGTGTGTGTGTGTGTGTGTGTGTGCGTCGGAGGCAGGTGGAGTATTTTTGACACAGCCGTGTGTGAGGACTCCCACTTGGCTGGTGGTCTAACACCTTCTCGGCACCCGCTATGAGTTGTGTTTATTTAGTATCCATATATAAACGCATGTGTGTGTGTGTGTGTGTGCGTGTGTGTGTGTGTGTGTGTGTATGTGTGTGTGTGTGTGTGTGTGTGTGTGTGTGTGTGCATATTCCACCAATAGCAACTCAGGCTGGACATAAAAGTGCTTTAAACTATTATGCTTAATTACAACAAAACTAGCAAACACTGCATAACCCATTGTATACTACATAGGTAACAATTCACAATGCATATTAAACTAACTTTTAGGTGCTTGCAGGTCCAAAACTCACTCACATAATGCTAAAGTGTTGTGGATGGTTGCTTTACTAGTCAACGTCCAAACAGCCCATCCCAAATTTATATAATTTTCTCTTATTCAATGGAAGTCTATCACTTTATCATCCACCAACTGAAAATCACAAGCCCAGTGCTTTGAAAATGAATAATACACCTCTCTTGTCCAAATCACAATTTGCCATACCGTCCATTTTTTTTGTACTACAAATCAATACATGACAAAACAATAAAATGATAATAAACGTTTCTGTGTTGTCGTATCTTGAGAAAACACCAACAAACCACAAGTCTGAGATATCGTCATCAACTAATGTCTTTACAAGAAACCGCATTGGTCTTTTTGCAGTAAATTAAAACACAGTCGTAAACTCCCTTGAAATTCGAGACATCCTCATTGTTTCCGTCTCCAACTACTGCTCACTTATACGAGTACAAGGATATGTTTGAAGACTACATCGAAAACAATCTTAAAAGCAGGTTTATGAAACTCAAGTTGGAGTCTCTTACAAGCAGGAAGACTCTTGGCACATCCCAAATGGCATATTCAGTTTCTGATGTTCAGGGCTTGAAAGAGTTGAGAATCACAGGACTGAAATAAAGACGACTGTGTCTTTTGTTACAAAAGCGCAAGTTTTTTTTGGGAAGCTTTACATGAATCATGTGGCCTCCAGTTAGCAGACTGTCTTTCAGTTACTGGCAACATGGAGAGGCCAATGCTAGATAAACTCTAGTCATAATTTTCTTGTGGAAGAGCAAGCAACACATGAAAAAACATGCTAGTAAGTGCATTTAGACTTAATTAAGCAATCTCGTGCAAACACGCTGTTGCCTTTGGGTGTGGAAGCATTTGAAAACAAACTCCAGTTGAGTGAAATGCAATGCAAGTCAAACAGAGAGAATCCGATAACTGCTATTAAATAATCTCCTGTCTTCCTCAGGTGGGATACAAGTGGAAAGTAAGAAAACCACTGTGGGAGCAAACACCGTCTATGAATTGTCCTGTTTTTGCAGAAGAAACAGGAACAACCATTTCACAACCACTTCTTCAGGAACAACCATTCCAACAATTAAAAGCAAAGATGACTTTACATCTTACCTTGTTGTAGTAGTGAAGCTGAACCGAATGCCACTGGCCATCACTAACTCCACCTGGTACGAAAGGTGCAACCGTTGTTTTAGACTCACCTAGGACAGAAAGATGGAAAAAATATTCATTAAAAAGACGGGAGAAAGGCATGTAAGTTAACGTTGTATATGATACTGTGCTATGCATTTTTATGCTACCAACTCATTATTTTAAAGGGGTCACATGATGGTTCTAAAAAGAACATTATTTTGTGTATTTGGTTTAATGCAATGTGTTTACGCGGTTTTAGGTTAGAAAAAAGTAATTATTTTACACATACTGTACATTATTGTTGCTGAAACGCGACGATTTTTACAAAGCTCATCGTTCTGAAAAGCACGGCGTGCTCTGATTGGCCAGCAATCCAGTACATTGTGATTGACCCAAAAACCTTAAGCTTTGTAACTCTGCAGATCTTATACTTGCACTAACAGCTACATAACACACATTAAAGAAAAAGGAAAACAAGAAATTGCATCATATGACCCCTTTAAGTCACTAAACACAGTTTAGCCTTTTTTTTTTTTTTAAGTAGCTACACAAGCTACTAACCTAAAGTAGGAAACTTCTATTTATGTGGCCAACATCTATTAGATTATATAATCTATTTTTGCAATAAATGTATCTGACATAAAAGCAATTAGGATCTCAATGTAGGGTGATAGCATTAAGCAAGATAATGTTATACAAAATACAACTAATAAAAATAATAATATAACAATAAATGAGTTGAAAACTCATAGAAAATATTTAGCTAAAATAACAAAACAAGAGAACAAAGGACTCTGTAAATCTTTTTTGGAACAAATCATTTGCATTAACCGTCTGAAAAAATACATTTAAATGAAGTTTCTATCTAACACTGCATTGCATATTAATTAACTGAGAGTTGAAAAAGTTGGTGAAGACAGTATATTACTGTAAATGTTCAACATGCTGCATTTATGAGTACACCATAAAAACAGACATAGCTCAAAGTGTGTGTTTTGGCATGCGATAAAGGTTTCTTTGTATAAATTGTGTCTTTGTCACCTCTGGTGCAATATAAAGTAATTTAGTGGTTACAGCACAAAGCTTCTAACATAACTTTCAATCATGTTTAGATTTTCTCTCTCATCAATAGAGTTCATTCAGAGGGTAGGGGCACAAAATGTACATTGGGTTTAGAGGAATATTTACCCAAGGCAGGAGTCCCTACTGGTATTCGTAAAGAGTCAGTCAAGAACAACAGAATATTGTGCCCTCTTTGATAAACAATTGCAACATTGTCTAAGAAATGTATTAATTGAGATTTTTTTTTTTAAACCTAATATATTTTTGAAGAAATGTTGTACATTCTTGCATTCCTGATCACTGAAAAACTAAGAATGGTGGTCCAGCCCCTTGACCAGTTGGTCAACAGAAAAGTATTAGTACAAGTGTCATGGGTTACAGCATGTAAAACAGGCTCCACAGCATGACACCGCATTGTTCTCTTTGTCTGGGAAAGATTTATGTATGCTATAAGATCAACAGTCCCATTATAGGGCTGTGCTCATCTTGTGTTATTTATAACTGCCTGTGAGCTAAAGTGTTTGTCTGTGTGTGAGTGTGTGTGTGTGTGTGTGTGTGTGTGTGTGTGTGTGTGTGTGTGTGTGTGTGTGTATGTGAGAGAGAGAGAGAGAGAGAGAGAGAGAGAGAGAGAGAGAGAATGCATGTTTGCGCAAGTGTGTCTTCCCCTGCACATGCATGGAGACGTTGGAAAGACCAGCTGGGGTCACGGCATAGCCTCATTAAAATTTGGACACTTTACGACTATGAAATTCTTTGTTGTAAACACATCCACCTAGAGCAATTTTCTCTCAAAGTGACACATGACTGCACCAACAAGCTGTTTAGCGTGGTGTGACGTCACCTCAGGTCACTGTATATTGTCAACAACACTTTCTGTTGTCCCAGGAGTAAATCTGACAAACAGTCCAAAAACATACTCTATAGAAGTATACAAAAGCATAAGCAAATGCTTGGCTAAAACATTGCAAGTGCATGGTCCTCTTTGCACAAGGTTGCTTTAACATACCTCAGTATTTAAGGAAGTGAGAGCTACCTTCAAATGTCTGTGCGATTACACTGAGCATGTTATAATTTATGTAGCTAGCTGTAAACGTGTTGACAATTTGGCTAACTTTAGCTAATATGCTCTGCAAAATTCTCTTCAAAGAGCGCTAAAATGCTGAGAATGCATACTTGCATTGGGTTATGAATTGTGGACTAACACCCAATGACATGAAATCAATCTTGCATGACTAAAAAGGTTTGTGTTCACATACATGAGTAGAGTATATTTTGGTTGGTGGTGCATTAAATATCTGTGCTATATCTGTTATTAGCAAATAGTAGATTTTTCCATTTTATTGGTATATATCTGTGATTTTTTGTGTATGCTCATTTCCCACATTTTTTACATATAGATTCTCGGTTTATCTTCCATGATAAAAAAAATCAATGGCTGATCATATCAGCTATATTTTTTATATCAGTGCATCTCAACTAATGTTGACGCTAAGGTGACCTGGGCTTCCCGTTTGTTACAGTGTCGTACCTGCTGAGAAGGTGAGTTGAATCTGTTCCTCTATGATCTCCACAGCTATGAAGTCGTGTTTCTCGTTAAAACGACCGTTGTAAAGTAAAAGGGCGTTTCTCTCTCTTGTGGCAAACCTGGACAGAAAAAAAACATTGATCAGAACAACCAGAACTACAGGTTTTATTGAATGTCTACACTACCCCCTCATAAATATTTAACTCTATAAAGGTTTGATTGCACTTATTTCCTTATATGTTAGAATTTACGACCTAAACCAATTGAGCTACAAGAAACCTCCCAGCCAGACAGAAGAAATAACATCTATTAATCAAGGGAGGAAAGGAAAAAAATCAGAGAGGAAGTAAGCGTAAGGCCAGTGGTCTAGAAACAGGAAGTGGTTCCTCTGCCTTGGCCGGCACATCCCAACTCTATCATGCCTGAGCCATGGCACAGAGGGCAGAGGAGTCAGAGACCAGCTGCTCCACAGGAAAATTATACAAATAAAGAAAAACACTGATAGTACTCTCTCAAAATGTAGCCCTTCCTGTTTTTACACAGCACAGGAGCCCAAATATTTCTCTGGTGCCCCTGTCTCAACATTTTTTGCTTAATATATCAGATAAACTAATTATCCACATGTCTTTCTAACTTTAAAAGACTTTACATTTAAAAAAAATAAAGGTCAAAAATTATTTGAGTTTGACATTAGAATTATCAATGCATGAACCAGAATGAGTTGAAGATGAGTCCAGGCATGCCAAGTAGCCAGACAGAGCTCAAGGGCTCCTTATGCAACCTCTTCAACAAATTACCCTTTACAGCATGCCAAGCTTTGGGCAGATGTGTCAGTGTAACAAGAAGATAAATGGGGGCATGAGACTTGAGGTCAGAAGCAATTGTCTTGTCAAACATAACCCAGTACTTACATGAAGGAAACAGTGAAGTGGAATCTCTGTTTCAGGCCTCGGAAGGTAATGAAGGACTGTCCGGGAAAGCTGCGGGTTGTCATCTCACAGAAAGGTTTCTCGTACTCTCCAGAAGGGCAATTGCATGTGAAGCCACCCACTAGCAGGTTGACACACTCACCACCATTTTTACATACCCCGGGGACACAGCGGCCAGAGCGGGCATCTAATTCACAGTTGTCACCTACAGAGGATTATCAGAAGTCTGTAAAGTTGTAGTGAACATAAAGTACTAAAAGTATTGGAATACTGATTCAACCTTTTGACATCTTTGATCACTGTTACGCAAGGTATATTGTTACAGAGGAAAGTAACCCAAGCAGCAAACGGTGTCTCTACCTCTACCTCTAAAACATCTACCCTGGTCTGACTCTATACAGCAGGGCTCTTCAGCTCTTGTTTTTGAGGGCCAGCTAGACTCCTCCTGAGTTTATCTTTAACCCAATCCAAATAAACCCCAACAAGCTAATCAAGCTGTTCAGACTTACTTCAAATTACAGGTAGGTGTGTTAAATTGGAATTGGTACAACTCTGCAGGACACTGGCACTCCAGGACTGGAGCTGAAGAGCCCTGCAATACTGGCCTTAAATCAAAGTTTGAGCTCTGACTTTAGTCTCAAGTTTCCATACGGAAGCACTTGACAATCCAAAAGTTCCTCTATGGCACCACCAATTCCCTTACCGAAGATGGACACACAGATCATGCAGTGTTATATATCAACCATTATCCAGACAAGATCTGGACAAAGGGTGTTTATGTGTGGCGGGGGAACAGGATGGCAGTCCCTGTGCCTGTAATGACCCCTGATTTCCTTGGGATAATCTTTCTCTTGGAGGGAAATAGACAGATCTGTTTCCCTCTAATGTGAGAAAGCCAGAAAGGGATAGATGTTGAGGGGCAGGCTGTCATCGCCATCATAATGGACGCAGAATACCTGGAGTTGAACTGTGACCTTCAAAGCACTGAAGGAGGTGATTAGAGGGGTAATTAGCCTTGATAAAGAAGGGGGAGGTGGGAAGGAATGACAGAGGAGCCTCCCAATTGGAGATTGATCAGATATAACCATGACAGTCTTTCATATTATATTCGTTCTTTAAGACACAAAGCTTTAATTCACATGGTATGGCCTATCTGATCTTTGCTCAAGATTCATTAAGTCCCTCACAGGTGGACACATCATTCCTCATGTTTGTCCACCTGTTACATGGACATCCCGTTTGGTTCTGAAGGCAGTGGCTCTGGTGGTTTCCCTATTTGTGGTTTACCCCAAATGACTGATGGTTCAAACCTCAGGTTCTCCAGGGCAGCATTCCTTTAGCTCTTGACAAAACACTGCTCCCCAACCACAAACCACTCTACCACATATTCCTGTACGCTTACAGACTAAACACACAAATGCTTTGTGCCGTAACATGTTTTGCACTCACCTGTGAAGTCCTCTAGACACTCGCAGCTGTACCCTCCTTCTCGACTGCGGCAGCGGCCATTGTTGCGGCATGGTCCTGAGTAGCACAGGTCAATCTCGGTCTCGCAGTAGTCGCCGGTAAAGCCAGCCGGACAACGGCAGCGTAGTCCGTTAATTGGATGGATTGGTCTGAAGAGAACAGTGTCAGAAGCTATGAAAGGAGGAGAGCTGTCGAACTTTAATACAGAGACACATTTCATGTAGTTTTCGCAAGGTTCCCGCAGGCAGATGTTGTCATCAAACGGAAGGACACTTTGGCTGGAGATTTTCCGTAAAAGAGTTCGGTTCAGGTAGATTTGCTCCTGAAGTTCTTCCGAGGGGAAGTAGCGGTCCGGAGCTCCTCCAGGAAGCAAGGCGGAGAAGGTGACATTGAGGATGTTACCGCTGACATCTGTGTCATTCTGGACGTTGAAGACGAAAACTCCTTTGCGACTAGTTGAGAGGACCGCTGCCACACCTTCGGCAAATAGAGAGAGCAGCGGGGATAGGAAGCGTTCCTGGGACATGTTCTCCAGACGGACCGTGATGCTGTTCGTTAGCATCTCGTCAGTGATGATGGTCACACGGAGAGTACAGAAGGCCGTCACTTGGTGGATGCCATCTAAAAAGGATAGAAACAACCAAATGTTAATAATTCATTTTTACATTCCGGACATTTCCAGAACCTACATTTACAGAACCTGCTTCTAGTCTTAGAATGTTGACATTTTGGAATGTTCAGGCTGGAAGTCAGCTGCTTCCGGAAGATATCAGTATACACTTCACACTGAGAATGTCTAAATACTGTTTTTGGTTGGAGAAGAAAGCATGTTAACAGACAAAATTACTACAAAGTTGCACCACAATTAGACAGATCATCTTGGTATCTTGCTTCAGGACACAAACTCGTCTTCTCTGTTGAAACTATAATGCTATAAAAACCTCAACCTCAATGGACTTGACAACCGTAAAACACAGTAAATGCTTTCTTTCACAAAAGTACAAAACAGATTGGAATGCTTATAATGGTATTGTACATGATCTTAACTACGGAGCTTCACACTGAATGGCAAAATTTAGCATACACATTTTCAGGATAGAACAGTTGCTTCCACATTTGCCAGTTTCATCTTTATGTATTCTTATTTTGCTTATGTCATTACACTGTAAAACTGGCAAAGTTCCAAAGCATTTGTCCAAAAGGATAGGTCACTTAAAAATGAAAATCATTTACTTAACCTCATGTTGCTCAAGACCTTTATGACTTTCTTCTGTAAGACGTAAAGAATGTTTCAGCTCTTTTTCTTCACAGAGTGTAGAAATTTAACACACAGACTATTGAACTATCAACACCGCAATACATTAGAGAGCTGCCTGGAGTACTTTAGCCCAGGTCTGATTAAAGCAATCTTAAGTTGCATAGCTGTATCTGATCTCAGTCCGTGGATAAAATGGATTTGACAGGAAGCTCCCACAAGTATTGCAGTGGCTGTTCTGTTTTGCTAAGGGAACAACTGCAGAACAGGTGGTATATCCAATTAATACCCCCGGCAAAACAATGTGGCTAAGACCTTTCAAAAATGGAGGTGTCATGTGTCTTTGAGTTAAGTTATGTGTCTCTAAATTATATCACAGCCATAAATCACAAAAAAAGGGGGTGTAGGACAACATTCCCAGTAAAAGGGTTGCATTCCCAGCTATGTCTAGTATGTAGTGCAGTGTGTTCGGTCCACTAAAGTTGCACAGGATGACATAATCAATTTGCTTTGACTTCAAACTGCAGGCCTACCTGATACAATTTGTTCACCAATAACATGCTGTTTCTACATGCATTTCATTTCTAGTAATTGCTATAAAGTGGTGCAGGTATGATGTCAGAACCCAGAAGACTAATTCGCTGATGGTTCTTCACAGATTTTTCCCTTGGGATTTTCGATTTAAGTATAAAAGGCGTAGGTAAATTTAACTTGACAATACTTTGATGTTTTGTTCTACATTGTAAATTACACACACCCATAGTGAAAACGTGAATTTTAAAGCAATTATGTTCATTTTTGGAAATGTATATTTTTAATATGTAACTACATAAGCCAGCCTGGGATGTACGTGGGCAGTTTACATTGTATAACAAAACATAAAAGTATCATCAAGTAAGTTATGTTTACCACAGGGTTTATTTGATCTCTTTATAAAACCCCATATGACAATCTCAAAGGAACCAGTTGCGAATTAGACTTCCGGATTCTGATGTCATACCTGGACCACTTTATTAGATTTTGAAAGTGTATTAGATTTGAGGTCATTCTCTTGTGGCTTTTGCATTTAAATTAAGCAACAACTGCGAGCTTGGTTGTAACATCATTCTGGGTGAATTGAAAGCTTTATCATTTGAATATTATTACAGTAGATCAAACCTTTTTTTTTTTCAAAAGAGCAAGAAAACTCCTTTTCAACTCTTTAAACAATTTCAGAGGATCTACTATAGTTACTTTCAATTGTGCCTGCTTTTCTTGTGAAATAAATCTATAAACTGACAGATCATTTTGAATGTACATTTGCACACACATAAGAAAGAAAGAAAATTCCTTACTGCTCTCTCTCTCTCTCTCTCGTTATCATTTATAAATGCGAGAACTAAACACATTTACTGTAGGCACAGACAGCGCAGTCTCATCCCAAGACGTCATATAACTGACGTCTTGGGACGTCTTTTGATCATACGTCAATATCCGCCTTTTTAGGGTACCCTTAAACGTCGGTTAGATGACGTTATTGGATCCTAACTCTACCCCAGACCTAAACCTACCCCTAAACCTACCCCGTCACCTAACTGACGTTAAAGGTAAAGCGTCAGTTGTATGACGTCCCAGGATCGTCATCTAACCGACGTTTAAGGGTACCCTAAAAAGGCGGATATTGACGTATGGTCAAAAGACGTCCCAAGACGTCAGTTATATGACTTCTTGGGATGAGACTGTGTTAGTACAGAACATCATTTTATCAACGGGGAGGATGCTAATGAAAATGTTTGCTGGCACCCAGCCTAACAAAACAGGAATATCATATCCAGGTTTTGTGCTGTTCTAACAGTTAGGTCTTTTCTCTCAGGATAGGGAAATGTGTTTTTAAACACCGTATTATATGGCATCACCAACAGCTCTTGTTCTGATTCCAAATGAAATAATTCAAAATAATTCAAAGTCATCAGGAATTTCAAATAAAGTAACTAGATTTCTTCTAAATAAAGTGTGTCTTCTTAGTTTAATTCACTCACAATATCAAAATATCAGTATTTATTAAGTGGTCGAGACAAAAGCAAGACAGAATGTGTTTTCTTGATTTTTTTAAATGGGTTTTCCACCTGACATAGCAGCACGGTTTATATTTAGTCCGTGTCAGCTGTTCACTTATTATCAATGTAAAGTTGTGTTGCTGTCAGTAACCAGGCAAAGCTTGTTGTCATACAAAACGCCCTCATGCCCCTCTCATGAATAAATTAACTCTGTTAACCCTAGTACATAAAGAAGTCCACTTTAACATAATTTTAAAAAGTGTACTTATTAGATCACTTGAATACTTTGAAAGAATATACTGAAGTGAAAATTTTGTTTACACTTTATTTTAAGGTGTCTTTGTTACACTGTAATTATACATTTAAGTACTGAGTAATATTAAGTAATATTATGTACTTACAATAGGATTAGGATTAGGTTTGGTTTAGGGTTAGTTGCATGTAATTATGCACAATTTATAGTTATTACTATATAACTACATGTAACGCATGTAACAATGACACTGTATAATTAAGTGTAACCAAAATTTAAAGTGAATTTAATGCTTTTTGGACACTTATGGGCACATGGTAATTGAATAATTATTAATTAAGTGTATAATTATTTAAATTAATTTTAAATGCAATAAGTTGAACTTAAATAGTGTTTTTGACCCAGTTAACAGTACATCTTTAAATGCAATTTCATATTTACTTCTATTGTCTTTAAAATATGGATAAAGTGTACTGCCAAATGCAGCATCTAATCTAAATATATATTTTAATGTCATTCCTATTGAATCTTGTATATTTAAATATATTTGTAATTACACATTTGTAATGAAGTTGCAATTTAGTACATTTAAAATATATGAACTTTTTTGATATTTGACACACTTTTTTAAAAATGTACTTAAGTCTGTTAAGAAACATTAACACACCATTAATCAAGACACAAATTGAAAACTGATTAGTTTATGAACTAACACTATTATTACTTTATGAGGCTGCAACAATCTGTATGATAACCTTTATTATTATACAGTCATAATCAAACATTCAGATAAACAAAATGAATTTAATTGGTATGTGTTAGTGTATTGTACGTTGATGTTTAACTTGAAGTCGTTAAGTGTGCGATACGTCTCACACTATCTTATCACATGTATTGGATAAAAGCCACAGATATTCCAGCTGTCACAATGATTGACAGGGGTTTCTTCCTCTCAGAGGAGCGTCTCGTGTAACTCAAGCTGACTAATGTAATTACGTGGAGAACATGGAAAAACGAACTCTGCCATTAGCGTTCCCTGTCATTATCCAAAACGGCCGGTCAAAGAGCAGCGATCTGAAACACACAGGACAGAGAGACAGTCCAGTGTGTTTAAGAGTCTGTCAGGGGTGGATTGGCACGAAATGAGTTTTCCTCTTGTTGGCAAAGGATGACTAAAGAACTGGTATGCAAGACGAGACAAGCATAATTGCTCATCCTAAAGAGCTCAACTTGTTGTGGTTGATATTGATGTTTCTATAGATTTTCATGTCTTAAATTAGACATACAATGTTAAAAACAAGTCAGTAAAATGAGTGTGTAGGAATGTTGCTGTTGTGTGTGAGGTGCACATCTTCAGGAGCCAATGAAAATCAGTTTGTGTGCCAATGTGACAGTCAGCCTTTTACGGCCCTCCCTCAAGTTCAAATGTTTGAATCACAACAAAGGAAGCAAAGGTGCCGCCCACTGAACCAATAACACTTGAGGAACCCGTCCATGAATCCCTCCTATTTCTACAGCTCGGTGACCTTTAGGTACGGTGAGGCGAAACCATGTGACTTTCTATTGTCTTCCTCTAATAAATAGACACACACATACTCAGGGGGTGAATTGCAAAGGACTCTGGAGTATGACATCTGAGAAATACTTATTATTGTGTGTTTTATGTGATGCAAAACACCAAATATTGCAACACTGAGTGATTTTTATATAACTATGCTTGAAAGTCAAGATTTAATATGTCTAGTCATATAACAGTAAATGTTACCATGACTTAGGTACCACTGCATACACTGAGATTTGGTCGAAAGTGACTTACACATAAGCGACACAACAAGCGATTTGTCCTAAAGAAGCTGTAACATTGGAAAGTGCTAAATTACAACGTTCCAAACTTGATGGAATACAGGCTAGAAGTGGGGGGAAAGAAAGATTTTTTTAATGTAATTATCTATCATTGCCTAATTATTTATTAAATAAGTATAGAGTAGAGCCAAAAAAATTTTTGTCCGAAGGAATAATTTACCTTGCTGAGCTAGTTACAGACAAACAAAATCGACCCTTTTAGTTGTTATAAGAATTCTTGTAATATGCTTTCGTTAATATGAAACAGCCCAGATGCCAATGAAACAGTGATTTCCAGAAAAGTGGAAACAATGGACACTGTTGTGGGGTGACTTGATGAACGCTATCGATCAGTGTGGACGCAGGTGAACAGGTGAAATGTCTTTCTATATGGGACCCTCAGACTGACCTAAACACCTGCATCTGTCTCTACATGCACTGCTGGCGTAAAAATCACCACGGGCTTTAGGAAATGACAAACTGCTAAATATTTTTCAAGTTGTATTCAACGTATTAAACTCCCCCTGTAGTCAATCATTTTATCCCTTAAAACTCATCTTTAATCACCAAAATTACATATTTAAACACGTTTCTTCATATTCAATAGCTTGAATATAACTCTACACCCTTGCCTCATTTAGTATACGTGGTTCTATGAATATTCAAATGAGCCCCGCCTCCACTCACTTATACACAGGGATCCACTCGTTGACGATTACACGTTGACCTGATTGGTTACAAGGTAGTTTGTGACGTCAGAAACACCAGCGATTTCAAACCACGTTTTTGAGACTCTTTGGTTCACTGCAGTTTTAAGGAGAAAATACTCAGAAATGGTGTTGACTTATGAATTTGCACATGGTTTATCTTAAAGCATATAAAAAAAAAAACACCACATAGACATATAAACAACATTAAAAGCTTGATTTTCACCACAGGGGGACTTTTAAGAAAATGCTAATATTACTAGATTGACATTGTGCATCCTTAGAAAAATTAATGTTAAAGGAGCCGTATGTAAGATTGTGGCCAAAACTGGTACTGCAATCACTTTCAAATTACTGTAGAGCGGTGTATCCCCTCCCCCTCCCCCCTGACTCGAGGTTGCCAGATAGGCAGCAGGATTCAACTTTTTTGACAACATGACAACATCAACATCAGTTGAGGGCTGCAACTTCACTTTTTAAATGACAATATCCTGGCCGGACTACTGTTGTCAGTGATATAAGTATTTGAAATAAACATGATTTCTTAATGTCTAGTGACATATCAGGGCCATTTTATGATTAATTGAAATACATTTCTTACATGCAGCTCCTTTAGACTACAGTCTAAATGGCCTTTTTAATTTTTTTTAAGTTCCAAGGGGAGACGCACAGTTGGGACTGTTGCTAGGCGTAGTCGGGTTCTCAGCGGTATTAAACCATGAATGAGACTCTGATACTTTGCACAGTAAGGTGTTTTAAATAAAAACACACCTCAGAGTCATTGATTAACCTGAAGAATGACACTGAGAGAGGGGATAAAACATTCTTAGCCTTCCAGGAAACGACCTTGATGCAGAAATGTGACTGTCGTAATTTTTTTGCGTCAAGAGTAATTAATCAGTTTTTGTGATAAGGACTTCACTTGTCATTGCCAAGCGTTTGTTGACGTAGGGTTAGACAAATGAGGTCCATTTTATGCATGGTTTTGAGGGCCATGTTCAAACATGTTTGTGGTTGTTGTGTTTGGGTGGTTCCTTCTTACTCACTCTCTCACACACATACAAAACCTCCAATTTCACACCTTACCCTGTCTGTGAACCCCTCTGGCCCTCACTGCAGGGAATATGAGGGCGAGACGTTGTCAGACGTACCCGGTGTTTCCATCGGCCAGATGGGACTAGGCGTTTAATGAATGGGTAAAACGAGATTACAACTCGTCACCACCTACTCTCGCTTCAAAACCAACAGATGGAGCAGAGGGGAGGATGAGCATTTATTTTGTAATGCATAGAGTATCATGAGGCTATTGATTTTTGGTGAATCTTTTCAACAATTACAGAATGGCACAAACCCATTCGTAAATCGTTGTAAATGCAAACCTATGGTTTAATGAACAACATACACAGAAATTTTATCAACACTCTGCATTCACCAAAACAATTTGCGTTAAAAGAGTTTTATGAACGGTTTACACGGAAAGTTCATCTTTATTCTGCGTTTTTTTTTCTGCATTAAGTATTTCAAATAGAAATTCATTAGGAATTCTACATTTATTCTGAAACAATTTACATACATGTGTAAGAATGGGTTTACAAACAATTTACATAAACACTCATTCTGCATTTATTTAGAAAAAAAAAATTAACATTGTTTTACGGACAATTCATTATAAATGCTTAAATGAGAATGGGTTTAGGAGAAATTTACACAGAAGTTTGTTTTCCATTTATTCTGAATCTATATACTTAACATTGTGATTTGCACAAGTGATTTATGCAGAAATTTGTTCTAAATTCTGCAACAATTTACATAAGTAAAAAATTTACCTTTTACCTTTTTTTTTTACAATAAGAAACAATTTATGTTAGAATGTTTTTACACACAGGTTTTTTTGTAAACATTTGCACATAAATGTAGCTATTTGTGTTTAATGAATAAACCCTAATATGTCGTACCAGAGTATTAACCAAGCGTTCAGCAAGTGAAACAATTCCACTGGACAGAAATGAGTAACATACACACAACTGTGCAACTTCATTGTTCATTTAGATCAAATTAAATACCGTATATAGTCTAACAAAAGTCTGTTACTGTCAATTTCCCTAAACATTTAAGAACCACAGTCAGCAACCATATCAGGGTTGTCCAGCAGCGATAAGGGCGCCTGGGTGTACATGTCTGTTATGACAGCTCTGAGGACAGAGGGATGAGAGATAGATAATGGAGGATACGATGATGAGCCAGAATGTAGTGTATGCACCTACAGTAGTCACGAGCAGGCTTTGTTCCCAGAGAGCGCACTTGAGTTTCGAGAGAGTGCTTCATGTTGACTTTGAAAACTCTCGTTTGTATATCAAGAGTGGGTTCAGTAGGGGCACACTACTGCCAAAGCTAGACTTGTCCAGCTCAACATCCTCTACACAGTGAGGGCGGCTGGAGTCATGGTGTCTTTTCCTGTTCCACTCTCCATTGAATGTGATGCATGCCTCTGCTTGGCTTGCTGGGATTAGTCGGTTCTCAGAGACGGACTGCGTGCACACAAAAGACTTTATTCAGCCTGGGGAAGAGGGAGGAGGTGGGGAGACTGCAGGAGTACATCTCTCTAGCCTGTAACAGGTGGGATTACATAACAGACCTGGCTACAGTGGGATCAGTCCTGGGGTGCATGGGGTGGGCAGATAAAAAGTAGACTCCATGTATACTGAGAAGTCTCAAGACCCAGAGTAACGCAGTCTTAAGCTAAACTGGATATACAGCAGTGGCAGTCTAGTTTACTGACTGACTAGTGAAATGGATCATCATCAGTTAGTCTAGTGTTCAGACTACTGAAATGGATCATCATCAGTTAGTCTAGTGTTCAGACTACTGAAATGGATTTTCATCAGTTAGGCTTCAGACAACTGAAATGGATCATCATCAGTTAGTCTAGTGTTCAGACTACTGAAATGGATTTTAATCAGTTAGGCTTCAGACTACTGAAATGGATCATCATCAGTTAGTCTAGTGTTCAGACTACTGAAATGGATTTTAATCAGTTAGTCTTCAGACTACTGAAATGGATTTTAATCAGTTAGTCTTCAGACTACTGAAATGGATCATCATCAGTTAGTCTAGTGTTCAGACTACTGAAATGATTCGTCATCAGTTAGTCAAATGTTCACACTACTGAAATAGATTCCCATCAGTTAATCTAGTGTTCAGACTACTGTAATAGATTTTTAGTAGTTAGCCTAACATGCAAACATGCAACGTTTAGTCTTGCTCCCAAACTACTGAATCGATTTTCATTAATGTTTAGACTACTGAACTGTATCTTCATTATTGGGCTACTGTTTGGATTAATGAAATACATTTTCAGTATTCGGTCAAGAGTTAGTTACACTTTCAGACTACTGAAATTGATTTAGTAGTTACTTCATCATTCAGACTGCTGAAATTAATTTTCAACTGAACTGATTTTCTTAGTAGTCAATTTAGCTTCCAAACTACTGATATGGATTTGTAGTCTGATGGACTCCTGGAATGGGTTTTCAGTAGCTGGTCTATCTTTGAAACAGACTCATTATACTTCTGGTACACTGTACCAACCTGTTCTTATGTTGCCTGTTTGTTTTCAGCATGTTCAGCATGTTATGACAACATGACAAAACCCTTTGGATAAGTATTTCTCACGGAGTAACATTACTTATTCCCAAAGAAGACAATCAAAGCCAAACTTCAATTTTTACATTCACTTTCAATTTCTCTTTTTTTCCACCACAAATAAAATGAAGAGACAGTCAGCTCAATCAATTGCTCTTGTCTTTTAGCATGCCATGAGAAGAGGAAATATACTGTTGAACAGGCAGACCGTGTTTAATGGGTATGTTTAAAGAACTAATAGTTTGATTGCTTCTAGATTCTTCATCTGTCCCTGTGTCATTGTTGACTAACTGTGCGTACTGAGCTGTTCCTCAGGACAGTAGATCACATCAAGATAGAGGCACACAGTGCTGCTCTTTGTGCATTAGTGGAAAGGTTTGGAAGGACTGGGAGTGGGAAATGCCATCTTTATTAAGTTAAAAGCGAGTGTCATGTTCATTTTCTATTAAATTAGTAAAGGTTTGATGGCCAGCGACGTGCAATCTTGAGGGTTGAGCAACAGTCCCAATCCATATAACACATATATTTCACATATGTTCTCCAGATTTTTTAACTAAAATCATAAGAAGAAAAAAAATCAAGATTCTTGGTGAGCGGGGAAATTTGTTAATTTTATTTTGTTTTATTGATTCACTTATGTGCACTATAGATGCACACCTCTGCAGATTCACTTTATTTTGACTGTCTATTTCCTAATATTTGTTTAATATGTGTGGGTCGGATCACCATAAACACATGAATGAATGAATGAATGAATGAATGAATGAATAGTTAGGTGAAACCCTGACTAAACATAATAATATAAAATACAAATGTATTGGTCAATAAAACAAAATTATAGCCAGTAAAGTTTCTCAGTTCAACCTCCATTGGCAAATTTGGCCTACGTTCACATTCCGGTAATCCAGCGCTGTCTTTGCAAAGGTAATTCTGTTCTAGCCATTACCATCTTGTCACTGCCAAGATAGAGGTATAAAAACCAAGTGTTTTCACCTGACCATAACAAACAAAACAAACTCGGATAGAAAAGTGTCAGAGGTCAACGACCAGAAACATGAGAGCTGTCGCCGAACACTCACATTCCATTGAGAACCAAGTCAAGACAGCGTCTGAGAGATTTAATTCAAATGCCATCTTATTTAGCTCTTAAATATCTTACACTGACCTGACTCACTTTACAGATAAAACCTTATCGCACGCCAACGCAGTCCCCTACCATGAATGAATTGCTCCTGCAGGTCTCTGTTCTGGCAAAGAGCACTACAGATTACTGGAATGCTGACTGTGATTTGAAATCAGATATTGAAAAATTAAATAACGCAGCTGGCCTGTTGAAACGCTCAGCAGGTGATACAGTAGTGTGGCATGCGGTGAAACAAACATGCCCTCAGGCAAATAAACTCATCGCTGTGACACTGAGGTAAAAGCACCAGACTGAATCATAACAATTAAACACACGTCAACATAAAAGAGTCTGAGAGGCCTATCAGTAATTCAGCAAGGGAAATTTGCTTTCCCGAAGCAAGATAAACCAGGCATAAACAAAATCAAAGTGATGAAAGCTGACAGAAGAAGAACGTTTAATTGAAATCATTGAAAACATCGTCCTATTCTAAAGTTTGAAACCATCATTTAAGCCAAGTGTACAGTAAGAATAAAGCTCTAATGCTGTATGTGACCAGGTTGTTGATGGATAAGTTATTGCAGTATATGCAATATGCAACTATATTACAGTAATGCAACTACTACAACTACGACTAATAATAATAATAATGCAAAGATAATTATGTTGATGTTATCCATGTGGAAACGCAAACATCTGCAAGTGATACTGTGGGATCCTCATATCTAAAGGTAATTTAGCAGCCAGGTACTTGTGTTTATCACAGCGTCCGTCTGCAGTCGAGTGCTCAGATACTGACAGGGCTCTGGCTCTGTCTGCACTGGACATGAACACGTTCCTTTGTTCCTGCGAGCTCTGTGGCCAGGTAACCGATGATAACCCATGTATCACGGTAAGGAATATGCAAAACAAATGGAAACAACATTGTCAGAGGAGAACAGTGTAATTCAAATCTGAAGGTATTTTCTGTTACTACTGTACAACGTGATGATCAAATATTGGCGCTTGTGATAGGAAGATCTGTCTTGCGAGGCTCTGACTGAAAAAAGTGACAAACAGCTTTTTTTGAGTTATGTCAAGAATTAAAAATGCCAAAATCACCAGAACTGAAGACATCTTGTTGATACTAAAAAAGTTGGCCAGCAAGTCTAAATGGCATTTTCTGTTTTTTGGCTGAAAGTAAAAGTTGAAGAGTTGCTTTAACTTCCAATGACTTGTTAGTTTTTACATATATAGAGTACAGATTTAATTTAATCTCTGTGAAGTTGTTTTAAAAGAACCCTTCTTACATTAACAGTATATTCTACAGTATTTAAATCTACTGCCAAAGACACTCCTTTATTAAGCGAGGGAGTTTTTTGCACTGTAAATCTTTAACCTGTAAAGAAAAGAGCTGGCGGTGATGATCGCAATAACTGCGAGCGGAATTCTTGTTGTTCTAGTTCACACCCCACGTTTTCAACGATTCATTCTCTCCCGTTTGATGAAACTCCTCACACAGGTAAAGACAACATGTGGCAACAAGGCCCAACTTCAAGAGCACTTCACAATGAACAGAAGCAATAATTCACCTCAAAAGAAAACCGTCTTTTTGTCTTTTCAATGCTTTTCTATGAAGTGACAGACCAAAAGTCTTCAAACCTTAACTGAGCCACACACTTGAGTGATTTATAGCCCTACTCGAGGAATCCACCAGAAGGAAGAACAGAGTAGAGAGGAGTGTATTAGAAGTGTAAGGAATGCTCTCATCTTCCTGGTCCTCAAAAGAGTGGAGCCCCCAATAAGGATGAGAGCCAGACAGAGCTCATAAATGAGTGAATGATGGATTTTTGTGAGATTACCCAAATTCTTGCCCATCCTCCTAATACCACCTGTAACCGACTATCAATAGCAACAATGTAAAAAATGCTTGGTTGTTTCAACCCATGTTTGGGTCAAATATGGACAAACCCAACCGTTGGGTTAAAACTTTTCAAACCAACGGTTGGGTTTGTCTATATTTTAAGTGAAGTAGAAAAGCAGCAAATACTTAAAATCCCTGTTTACCACTGGTATTAAAATGAATCTTCTGTGAACACTTCTGTTCAGATTTCTCTTATTTTGTCACACTCTACCTTACTTTCATGACAGTGCCGTGTGCGAAATAGTATAGACGGATAGTATTGACTTACATGCGATTGGGAAAGGAAGCGAATGAATTTGCAGTTGCAATTTCGACTGTAAACTGTGTGGTTTGGTACAACGCAATGAAGTTTGAATCGCTTGTTTTCGTGTGTTTTCTCACAACACATCCCACAAGGATCACTTATTAGGTCAGTAGGCAGAGATTAGGCAGTCTTTTGTCGCTGTGCAAATGCATTTGACCTTACGGAAGCGGTCAAAATCTCAAAATGTTTTAGACCCCTTTTACACCTGTATTTCCACATGCGTTTAGATCAACGAAAAGTGTAAACAGCCCAAGTGGTCTTGAAAGGACAATTATGAAGGCATTATAGTTTGTCTCTCTCTCTTTGGTTTCCTCTCTCTTCCTACCTTCCATCTGCATTTCTTCTCAACCTATTACTGAAATCACAAATCACCCTTCAGCACCTCCAACATGTCACTACTGAGCCTAATTAGCAAGCTAGTCTTCCTGTAAAAGCATCCGACTGGCCTAATAAAGTCTCAAACGAGCGGAATATGTCTGCAAGGAAAGAATCTGGAGCGGTTCGCTGTGGTCTAGTGAAAAATAAATTGCACCTGGCTTGCCCTGTAGAGCCTCTTCTGGGCCTTAATCCACCCAGATCCCCCCACTCAAAACCCTTGTGTTGAAATCTTTGTTCTCCTCTCAGAGGGGTGGTAAAACTGGGGTGTGAGGGGCTCAGATGGATGTCTGCTGCTATCATGGTGAATTGGGTTTACGGCGCTCCACGGGAGTAAAGTACCAGATAAAAAAAAGAAAGGGGCCAAGCCAAAACTCAATTAAAACATCAAAAACCTGAGAGTGAGCCTCAGGGCGAATTGATGAATTGGGTTTATGGCAGTTTTAAGACGTCACCAGGACTTTTTTTTTACTGATATCTGATAAATATAATGGACTATTAAAGTATATGCACAGAGAAAGATATAATGTATATGATTTGTTTTGGAACTATTAATGGTGTTCACTAGTTGTAAAAAAAAAACCCCATTAATTTAGGATTAAACTTAGACTGTTAACTCATCCCACATCCTTTGTCCTACAGATGTGACTGATACCCCAAATTGTGTTGCTTGCTGAAGGGATATGGCCTGTTGCTTTTCTAAGCAATTATATGTATAGGGCTATTATATTTTTATTATTCTCTTAAAAAAGCAGCCCATAAGTCATTTTGCCTGTGAATGACTGACAGGAAAATCAGTATTTTTACCCGAATCGTGTGTATGACTTTCACCTTCATGGCGGGTGCGACGTATAGAGACATAAAAGGATTAGTTCACTTCAGAATTTAAATTTCCTGATAATTTACTCACCCCCACGTCATCCAAGATGTTCATATCTTTCTTTCTTCAGTCCGAAAGAAATTAAGGTTTTTGAGGAAAACATTCCAGGTCCATATAGTGGACTTCAATGGGGTCCAATGTTTTGAAGGTCCAAATTTCAGTTTCAATGCAGCTTCAAAGGACTCTACACGATCCCCGCCGAGGAATAAGGGTCTTATCTAGCGAAACAATCGGCTATTTTCTAAAAATTTGTATACATTTATATACTTTTTAACCACAAATGCTCTTCTTGCACTGCTATGCCCCATGCATTACGTAATCACGAAACGTAATCACGATTACGTCCACTATATGGAGAAAAATCCTGGAATGTTTTCCTCAAAAACCATCATCTTGGATGATGTGGAGGTGAGTAAATTATCAGGACATTTTAATTCTGAAGTGAACTAATCCTTTATCAGTAAACTGATATATTGTTCCTTGTTCTATTTTTCCTGCAATTGTGCGACATGCAGAACTTTCATTTTGATGTGTCCAGTTCAGAAAGACTCTGATAGAAGCTGTTGCGGATAGGTGTGACACCTTGTTTAATTTCCTGATTGCTTGATAACTTTTTTAAATTAATTTATTAATAATTTAAGTAGTGAGTATTGAGCATTTTTAATTGTCCGTGTGTGGAGAGTACTAACGCTATGATTAATTAGGTATTTTTTTATTATTATATTATGTAAGGAATGAGAAGGACGATACCGTATAATGTATATCAAGTCACTCCTGCAAATAAACCACAAAGAATAAATGATACACACCACAACAAGCCCAAATCACAAGATTCTGCAAGTGTATTCTTCAACAACACTGAATGTCTCTCATGGCAGCATTACCCCTGTTTCTATAATAAAGCATTCAGTAGTGGGCATGGTACATCATTAAATGGTTTATGGGCGGTGTTTTTTCCCAACAGGCCGAGGGCAACCGAGTAACAGAGGGCCAATACTGACTTGTGTGCTCATAACATCTATGGAAATGTCTCCACGTTGCCTCCTATTCGCCCGTTTTTTCAAATGTACACAAGTTCCTGCTTTCCCCCGGCAACGCTTTTTTCTCCTTTTGAAAAGAGCCAACCATCCGGGGGCTGGTAACTAAGCACCCTGTTTATCAGTAACCAGGCTTAACAATGTCCGTAACCAAACACCGCTGTGGCAAGACCGAGAATGAGAGAATGAGAGAAAGAGAGAGAGATCTTATGACATTGCAACCGATACACTTGGCACTAAGAATCATGAGGAGGTACATGGGTTGGGGACTTTGAAGACAAAACTTAACTATCTGTAAGCTACTAAGTCGGAAATGCACTACACATACACTATCAATACCAAAGTACACACTTATGTGCGTTTTGGAGTTACTGTAGCGGTAACAAACTACAATACACAAGGGGGCGATAGAGTTAACTTCAAATATCTGTAGCTTAGTTTATTATAGCTATAATAGATTATTATCTAGCTAGGTAGTTATAAACAGCTTTAGCTAACTTCCTCAGTAAGATTCTCTTTAAAAAAAAGTTGACAGCTGACAATTATAGGAGATGTTCATTTTATGTTAACGCACTAAAGCAAAACTTGTGATAATTCTAAGATTGAACCCTCTGACACATTTCGTCTTCGTTCTGTTCATCGACTAAGGTGCAGCACAAAAACGGTGTAATAAACATTTGAATTAAAAATGAATGGCAGTTAATACATCTGTTCAGACCGACACAAACATTCACATGCCGTCAATGCATTATTTTATTTATTTTTTTACAGAGAGGGATTCTAATGTCTTTATTGTCTCCGTGACAAGAAATAGAAAGTTGGGAAGCATTGGCCTTTTGTGTGTGTCAAACCTCTTAACAATTTCTTGGTAACACTTTATTTTACAGTGTCCTTGTTATATGTTACATGTACTTTACCGTAGTAATAACAATAAATGATGCATAATTACATCAGGGTTCTCAAGTATCACGCATTGGCCGTGAGACACACGCAATTCAACCAGTTCACACGCTCACACGCCACACTGTGTATTTCTCACGCTGAAAAGGCAATGCCAACCAAGTTGTCCTGCAAGCTTTATATATAACGTTGTATACGAGGCGCAGGCACACAAAGTGGAGTTCCCTGCCTCCAGCACGTATCTCGGCCAGATTGCGTTCGTTACAAAGCAACATAGATGCGCGAACATACGGAAGTTGACGGAACATTCTCGGCCACTGTACGTTCGTTTCGTTATATAAGCAACAACATCGCGCGAACACGCGTCGTGATCCGATGGTCGTGATGGAGAAGGTAATTTGGAAGAAAGCTCGTCTAACATTTTTCTAGAACAGTTAATATATATAGCCCATCGTATAGGCTACATTATTATTGATGCAGTAAAAAAACTCTACATCTAGGCTACTTTTGGCGCTTTTCCACTGCATGGTACGGTACGGCTCGGTTCAGTACGGCTCACTTATGGCGCATTTCCACTGCATGGTACGGTACGGTACGGCTCGCTTCGGCTCGCTTTAAATGGTACCTGGTCTGTTGAGGTTCCAAGCGTACCGTACCGGTACTAAAATGTGACGTGCAAACACTGCAGATCACTGATTGGTCAGACAGAATCGTCACTACCAGCGTCATTGTATTTGCGACACGAGACGAGACACTAAACCCGCTAGATTTAAATAGCCAGTAGACAACAGCCAACGCTGTAGCGTCTGTTTTTAAAGTACTTGCTTGAAAAAAGAAGATGAAAACTTTGCGATGGCTGAAGCGTGGTCAGCGAGGTGCAGATGTTCCTCTCGTTGGTTGCCGAGGAGTCGCGCAACTATAACGATCAGTCCCACCCACTTGAAGCGGTACTAACTGCAGTGGAAAAGCAACCGAGCTAAAGCGAACCGAACCGTGCCGTACCGAGTCGAGTCGTACCACGCAGTGGAAAAGCAAAGCGAGCCGAACCGTTCCGCGCCGAGTCGAACCGTACCGAGCCGAACCGAACCGTACCATGCAGTGGAAAAGCGCCATTTGCAACCAGGCCAGAAGCTTTGGCTCAGTTTGGCTAGTTTATGTTATCTGAAACTAAAGGAAATGTTAGTGGGTATGGGAAGGAATGAAGATGTATTTCTTCATTTTATTTATAATTATATATTATACTGTATTAGTATTTCTATTTACATTAAGGCTACATAAAGCAGAGTGCTCTGGGTAATATTTGATATCCTGTCAAAACATAGCCTACATTAATCATTTTGCATTTGTATTTTTCAAAGATGTCAGGGAAAAAGCAAAAATATATTTTATCTTTAAAATCTTTAAGATTTTATCTTTAAGACTAGACACATTCAAAATGCAAAAATATTTGTTTTTCCAAACTGGAGCAATTTGTTATATTTTTGTAATTTTAGTATATTTGTCATTTTTAAATATAACATTAAAGAGTATATTTGATGTGATGAATTGCTCTGTCATTTATCCGATTTACCAATTGTTATAATTTCAATTTGTGCTGGTTAATTATGAACAATGGGTAAAAAAGGGGGGCGGGGATGGACGGGGGCGTGGCTCCATTAGGGCTCCTCCCCTAACCGCATGTGATCTCACTCCAAGCTTTTGATCAAACTTGAGAACCCTGATTACATGGAACTAACCCTTAACCAAATCCTAATCCTACCCTAACCCTATAGTAAGTACATGTAGTTAATTATTATGACTCAGTACTTAAATATAATTACACTGTAGCAATGACACCTTAAAAATAAAGTGTAACCAATGTTTTGAACAACAATTTTCTCAGTTTTCAGAACAGAGTAAACCCAGCATTGTTCAAATTGTACCAATGAGACTCAAAAATAAAATAAAATTTGGAAAATCCGTGCACAAAAATATGCACATTGTTTTCATGTTTTGAAACACAGGACAGTTCAGAATGGGTGTATTACAGGTTTGGGCCGTGTGAGTTTAGCATTTTAGTGACCGCATTGTCACAGATCGCCGGTGCTAACCTCGACTGAATGAGCAGGTTAACTCCTGCCCTGCTGTCCTCTCCTCCTTGGGGATCTAATATCTCATTCACAACTTCATTCCCTCATCTGATTTCTTCCTATTTTTATCCCATGCAACAGAAATGACCGGATTTAACCGTGACTATAACTCACATTTATTCGTTGTGCTTCAGCTTTACTGCTTGACAGAGTTCACTAAACGTAAAAAATATACTTAGACTCGTCTAAATGATGTTTAGTAGATAAAACTGGAATAAATACTTTTACACTTAATAAAACTATAGTGGCTACTCTGTCCTGGCAACAAAAACAAAAAGCAGTTGAGAGACTAAGGTGAACTATATGCATTTGTGATGTGAAATATATTTGAGGCAAAAGTACTTTTGATTGCTTTTCTTTATTGCACAGACTGATAAGTCTTGATGGTATAAGGTGTTGTGGTCAACAAAGAATAGTTGTTGTAAAAGTCCCTGCTCACCCCCTCTCCCTATCTAAATCAGTGAACAGGTGACTAATATTCCCATTCCTACATAATCCCGTGACACCCCCCATCATGATCATGTGATCTAAGCAAAAACCCATTAACACTTTCATGTCTACTACAATAACCAATAGAACTTAATGAGTTTTACATGTAGATTTAATAAAGTGCAACATATAACAAAACAGTATATATAATGATATATATTTGGCTACTGAGGTCTCTTTATTAAAAAAACCTAACACATAAATCAACTAATTAAAATTAATAAAAACGTTCCCAAGTGAAATTGCAAGACAGGTGCACATAAATCCTGATGAGTCAAAGTAAGATTTTCTCACAATGAAGAGGTTTTTTTTTTTTTTGAGAACTGCATGGCAACATTTCACTTCAGTGTGATTCAGTGCCAACACAGAGGAACTGAGCCAAATGAGTAAGAGAGCACAACAGTCACCATGACACTGTGTGTGTGTGTGTGTGTGTGTGTGTGTGTGTGTGTGTGTGTGTGTGTGTGTGTGTGTGTGAGGATAACAGGATGCTGACACATGCTACATTTAGTTTAGGGAGGAACAACAAAGACAGAGAGAGAGAGAGATTGGTGTGCGGTACAGTCATTATGATAATAATAATGTATTATACTTGTAGTCAGTGTGCACATTAATAAAACCTTGTGCCTTGATGAAATATCAGTTATTTCTCGTTTATTGTTTCTTTTATAATTTTTTTATTTCATTTTTTGTTATTTTGGTATTTGTATATATTGCATTTTTTTTAGTATTAAATTATATGAAATTTATATTGCGAGAAAATAAATATTTTCTATAAAACTGAATTTATCGAAGGACCATTTTAAAATAAATGAGTGAAAAAAATAATGTTGATCAGTTACAATATACATTTAAAGAAATGTTAATGTAAAATTTTAATGATATAAAAACTTTAATCTTAATGATATAAAAATTGCCGCAATCAAACCCAAAAAAAGATCTGATAAAACCGCAACAACATAACGTGAATATTAACACAGAAAAAAAGGAGTAAAATCGTCCAAAGATTTTCAATAAAAGTCCACTGGTGCATTGTGGGAAAATAAGCAAACGATAGACAGCACACCCTCTGTGCAAACAGAGTTTCCTCCATGTTGTGACACTGTGGGTTTAAAACAATGAGTTAATGTGCAATCCACAGTGATATATGGGAGACTGTCTCATAAGACAAAAAAAAATTCATAAATGAAAACTCTTTAAAATCTCAATTCTTTCTCCTACGCATCAATTAGATTAAATTGTCAAAAAAGTATCTTGCTTCTCCGATGTTTCTCTTGAGAACAAGATCACTGTAATCTCACGTGGCTCAAACCTGATGTCAATAATATCTCAAACTGTAACAGACTCAAGAATGTCTTAAAGGGACACCAGGGAAGTCTGAGTGTTTTTTCTCTACGACGCCCCCCCCTGGTGTCTGGTAGTAAATGCTTTCAAACACACTGTCGTAAAACGAACTGCTGTTCCTCCCCCCTCGCCACGAGCAACCCAGCTGATCAGCTGTCAACCTAGCTGAGCATGAACCGGCTGTTTCAAAACCAGTTATATCTACCGAGGTAAGAAAAGCAATATTTTCTTTCCAACTGATGGCGATTTTTTTTTTTGTATTGTGTTATGCATGCTAGTATTTTTTACCGGGAACGAACAATATGAACGAGGCGAACTACTGCTTTCGTGTTTTTTTGTTTTTTTTGGGAGAGTGGGCACGAACATAAAAAATATATATATCGGAAGCTAATTTGTCTAAAGTTATATTAGCAAGGTCTATAAGTTCATCTGGTAGAATGACGGTTTACCTTTGCTTGTCTAAGAAAACATCAGAACGTTTTTTCTAGCTCGATCATGATATGTGTAACATGTTTATTGCCTATATCAGACGCGTTGACTTAGGCCATCGTAATTCAACTCATATCTGTAAAGTACGTCAACTGTTTTGTGATATTGCAGGAATCAACGTCAACCTCAGCCTCGTCTGAGTACACAAGCTAAATTAGACACATAGAAGGGCAGCATCCATCTAGCTAGATCAAGCCAAAATCTCCGCTAGCCATTTAGACGCGGGTAGGATACACCGTGTCTTGATTTGAAGAATTTGATATTTTTAAATATTAAACACAGTTTATTCCAAAGATACTTACAAGTGCAACAGCAAGAAGGCCAAGTAGGCATTCGTTTTGCAGGCTTCTGTTTCTCTCAGTTCTCGCCATTCTGAAAAAGCCGGTCCGATATTTACTCGAGTCTTGCTCGGTCAGTCTCCCGTTTCCTCTGTCGTTGGTCGTCCGACAAAGATTTCCTAGCTTTCTGCTTCATTTTTACAGGCTCAGCCATAACTCAATCTATCGTTGCCCTTTCCTTATAGCTAGCCGGCGCTTGAATGGGGGCGTGTATGTGTGTACGTGTGCAGTGCCGTCAAGCAATTCGTTACATCGCGAGACCTGATATCACGCGATACTTCCTGACGGCGAGGCCGGCGGCCCGCCGGCCCAAAGTTGCAAGTGCGTTTTTTCCGCTCTCGGGTATCAGGGGGGTGCGAAACCACCACCATTCAACCCGAAATAAGTAATATAACCATTCCACTGACTCCGAAGCTGTTCAGTTAAGGTAAAAAAGTTACTTAGAGCACCTTTAAACTGTGTTCAAATGTGCCAAGATGAGTACAAATCTGCATTTTAACACGAACAACCGTTTTTCATCCAAATTCTTCCAAAACCAAATTATTCAAGCTGCTATCCACATTCATTTTGCACCTCTATTCTATTCTCGCGTCTCAACAATGGACTTTTTATTTCTTTATAGAATTTTGGGAGTAGTCGACAGATAAATGAAACAACTGAGAACTCATGTAGGAAACATGTTTACAATACAAATGCATCTGATGCTGTATAGAAAACAAGCAATACATTCAACTTGTGTGTTAGGCTACAATATTATTGGTTCATAGAATGTTTCCCCACCCACAGAGCCCTGATTACATCAGCAGAAACGAAAAGTTGTTTAAGGACGAGAAATGTATTACATTTTGATGAAAGATTATGACGACCAACTTTAAGTGTATTTAATTTCCTGTTGACTTTCACAGGCATGAAAGACCTCAGTCCGTCTAGAGCCTAAACTGCACAGCAGACATTCAATCTAACGTTCAACAACAAACGATTAACACAGAGGTGATTCTTTTCAACATACCAAAGGAGAACCTCTAGACAGTCAACAAAACTTCCCACACCCCAAAGTTCATGGCCAATTGAAACGTACCAAGACCATAGAAACCCTTCCAGGTTGCATGCATTGTCTTGTCAGTCCATTAACAGCTTTGTGAACGGAGACACCCTGACGAGTCCGCAACACCTAGGAATAGTGTGGATAATGGGTCGGACACCAGCTCCGACGACCCACATTCATGCAAGAGGAGCCTTTTGACATGGAAAACACTGTACCTCCCCCTCTCCTTTTAAGAAGGTTATTTGCATTGAAGAGAACACAGGACACTTCCGTAACATGAACACAGAATTGTAAATAAAGAGGTCAGCAATAGTAAGAAGGCACTATCAAGGAGTTTAGCCGAACATTTATTAACTATTAATCGATATATACATTTAAAAAATGCATCACCCCAAATTGTCATTACTTTAATGTGAAAAAAAAAATCACATTCTCATAACTCCAATACAGTAATGGAAATCATTTTGCCTAAATTTTCTTAATACCACCATTATGTATAGGTACTTCTGCATGACAATGATATTTTTAACATCACAGTATTGGGAATTAAGGGTTACATTTGGTTAATTGTGATGAATTCTTCTTAAGTCCTTCTTCATGTTTTAAAAATATGGGTTGTTTTCTTTATGCAGCATTTCTTTTTATATATATATTTTATTTTGAAATATTAGGTATAAATATGACCTGAACATATTGTTTACATAAAATAGTTTTGAACTACGTTTATGATTAATATAACCATACTATTTATAATCAGTTTTATTTGCTTTTATTAAAAGATTTTATCTAGTTTTTTATTTCATTTCATTCATTTTAAATAAACACTTTTATTGTTATTCTATTTGTTTTTAAAGTTTTTATGCATAACTTTTCTGTTTTATATTCTGACCACTGAACCAACTTAATGTATTGTATAAAAGGCCATGAAAATAAATTATTAATAGAGAATAACCCAAATAGATATTATTTGTAGGGTCAAAGCAAAACTTTCTTCTTTTCATCAAATATGAATTCTGTCAAATTAAACAGTCTCTCTCTCACTCTCTCTGTGTGTGTGGGTGTGTGGTTCAGGTAATGTGCGTGTGTGTGAGTGAGTGTGTGTGTGTGTGTGTGTGTGTGTGTGTGTGTGTGTGTGTGTGTGTGTGTGTGTGTGTGTGTGTGTGTGTGTGTGTGTGTGTGTGTGTGTGTGTGTGTGTTCTGAAAACCCAGATGACCTCTCTTAAGCACTTGAGTGTCAGTATTGATAAGACTCTACACTGGCACTATAGTCATTAAACTGAACTGGTCAGGCCAGATGTGACCTCCTTGACCTTTTTAAGTAACTGTCATTGAGCAAAACAGAGGTTATTACCCATGATCTGTTTTACCCCAAAACCCTAGAGCAGATCACGAGCATAAATCACATATATAAACACTAAAACACTAGGAGACAAGTACGGATCAAAGATATTTAGTATGCAGGACTTCCTGTTATAACACATCCATCTGACTACAAGAAATAGATAAATATAGCAAAAAAAAAAAAAAAAACTTATTACAGTTAACTAAGAATATGTATAAAAAACAAAAAACAATGATTAACTAATTATATTTTTATATGAATACTTTTCAATATAATGAAACCGATGAAAAACTAGTGTCTCTCCTGCAGTGACCCCTGCATTTCAAGCTTACTAAACCAGCTTATCATTAGGGAAGAGAGATAAATAAAATACCAGGCCTGGCCAAGGTTACAGTGGGACACAGATCATTTTTCCAAATAACACGGATTACGAACGGAACAGAGAATAGCATTGTGTGAGAATATCTCCCTCCATCATGAAACAGAACCTGCTTTAATGTAAATGTAATTTGAGAGGGCGACTTCATGTTTAAGAGTGAACATCCAAGCAGAGAAGAGCTTTTGTTTTCAAGCGTCGTCGTGAAGTGCGAAAGGTCGTGAACGGAATGGTTATATTGGCTGTATAATCAGGGGGAGGTGAAACCAACCCCCCCGCCCTGTAAAAGGTGACGGCGTTTCTAAAATGGTGGCTTGACACCTCTCAACGACAAGACAAATTCAATACATCTAGGATTTCTAAGCTTAGCCTGAAGGTTCAAAAAAAGTACAAAGTGCATCTCAAAAAGCGAAGAATAAAATGCAAATCACCCTGCAGGCCTCTCATGATTTTGGTTAAACAACAACTTTTACTCGTTAGTGGCTAAAATGACATTTCAAGTATTTCCATGTTAACTTGCTCAGATGTTGCCTTAAAGACTTGTGCAAGGGTAGACGACATTTAATTTGACATGGACGAAAAACAAAGGCTGCGAAAGACAGGCGTAGCTACTGTCCGTTCAATGTTTTGTACAACTTGGTATATATTTCCAAAAAAAAGAAAAGAAAAAAAAAAACTCAGTACAACATATTGGTTCCAGTTTTTAGGCTGCAGGCCAAAAGTAGTTGGTCGAATTTTACCAAACCAGTTTTATTTCAACACTGTAAGCAAGTTAAAAAAAAAGAATTGTTATTTTAAAGAATTACAATAATTTTACTTTTATAATTTCCAATTTGTAATTACCCTATTGTATACTGATATATATAAAAAATAGTGCTGGGCAACGTTAAATTGCATCCAAAATAAAGGTTTGTGTTTACATGATCTAAGCCGATATAAGCCTGTGTGAGTACTGAGTATAATTATTTTGTATATAAATACACACATATGCATGTATATATTTAAGAAATATTTGCATGTATACACTGTATACACTCACCGGCCACTTTATTAGGTACACCTGTCCAACTGCTCGTTAACACTTAATTTCTAAGCAGCCAATCACATGGCGTCAACTCAGTGCATTTAGGCATGTAGACATGGTCAAGACAATCTCCTGCAGTTCAAACCGAGCATCAGTATGGGGAAGAAAGGTGATTTGAGTGACTTTGAACGTGGCATGATTGTTGGTGCCAGAAGGGCTGGTCTGAGTATTTCAGAAACTGCTAATCTACTGGGATTTTCACGCACAACCATCTCTAGGGTTTACAGAGAATGGTCCGAAAAAGAAAAAACATCCAGTGAGCGGCAGTTCTGTGGGCGGAAATGCCTTGTTGATGCCAGAGGTCAGAGGAGAATGGCCAGACTGGTTCGAGCTGATAGAAGGGCAACAGTGACTCAAATAACCACCCGTTACAACCAAGGTAAGGCAGAAGAGCATCTCTGAACGCACAGTACGTCGAACTTTGAGGCAGATGGGCTACAACAGCAGAAGACCACACCGGGTGCCACTCCTTTCAGCTAAGAACAGGAAACTGAGGCTACAATTTGCACAAGCTCATCGAAATTGGACAATAGAAGATTGGAAAAACGTTGCCTGGTCTGATGAGTCTCAATTTCTGCTGCGACATTCGGATGGTAGGGTCAGAATTTGGCGTCTACAACATGAAAGCATGGATCCATCCTGCCTTGTATCAACGGTTCAGGCTGGTGGTGGTGGTGTCATGGTGTGGGGAATATTTTCTTGGCACTCTTTGGGCCCCTTGGTACCAATTGAGCATCGTTGCAACGCCACAGCCTACCTGAGTATTGTTGCTGACCATGTCCATCCCTTTATGACCACAATGTACCCAACTTCTGATGGCTACTTTCAGCAGGATAATGCGCCATGTCATAAAGCTGGAATCATCTCAGACTGGTTTCTTGAACATGACAATGAGTTCGCTGTACTCAAATGGCCTCCACAGTCACCAGATCTCAATCCAATAGAGCATCTTTGGGATGTGGTTGAACGGGAGATTCGCATCATGGATGTGCAGCCGACAAATCTGCGGCAACTGTGTGATGCCATCATGTCAATATGGACCAAACTCCCTGAGGAATGCTTCCAGCACCTTGTTGAATCTATGCCACGAAGAATTGAGGCAGTTCTGAAGGCAAAAGTGGGTCCAACCCGTTACTAGCATGGGGTACCTAATAAAGTGGCCGGTGAGTGTATATATATATATATATATATATATATATATATATATATATATATATATATATATATATATTTGTACATCATTTATATTATATATAAATAATTTATATATAAATAACAAATTTTTCTTAAATATATAAATGCATGTGTATTTATATATACAAAATAATTATACACAGTACACACAAATATATTCTGTAAACACAAATTTGGATGCGATTAATCGTTGCCCAGCACTAATAAAAAAATATTATGTCTTGCATACATTTAATATCCAATAACATTTTATCAACGTCCAAATTTTAATCAATTTAAACAAAAAAACAATTATTATTTTTTAGAAAATATTCCCTGAATGGTTTTTATTTTGGACCCTGATTGGTTCTCATTCATGAAACACGAGCAGAACGAATTTGTCCAGCTAAATTATTCGTAAAAAACCTGCATTGAAATCAATGACTTTTGCTTGTGTTTCATGAATGCGGGCGATTTCCTGACCAGAGTGATGGAATATTATATTACACAAAATCCACAGCTTAAAATGTATTGGATGGCCGCCCAAGTATCACATTTCCCAAGCCTTTCCCCATAAAAACGTCCAAAGAATCCCAACAGCAAAAGTATGTCGCTCAAACAAGCAAAGTTTGCTATCAAATGCATGCTTCCATTATATAGTGGCATTGTCGTACACTGGTATTAACAATACTATTGAATTACAGGCTAGCCATTGTAGAAAAGCGTGTGCTAGTTCATGCATGCTGAGTGAAAACAGGAAAGTCTTTGAAAGCAAAAAGAACTTTAATTTCCCTTATAATCCCTAAATGCCTTGCATGGATGGCCTTTGGAGTTTATTTCTAAAAACGTAAGAGTCGGTCACCGTTGGACACATGTAATGTCACACTTTTTGGCCGTTGGCTGAAATAGATGCTTTTCTAGCTCCTTAGTGTTAAGGACAAAGACATCTTTTATGTGCGGCAGAATAGGGTCAGGACAGAGCGGAAAGTGTGTCGTGTTACACGCGAACAGGTTCCCCTTCCGACTTCCCAGCCCGGGGAATCACGGATCTGGATTGCGTCTGATCCGTCGGTCTAAATCTAACTCCTGAGAATGAGACCTCCACTTCACCTGAGTTCACAGGTCAGGCCTAGTCGGTTAAAAAAAACGCACCTTGATGACTACCCAACCTGTCTGGACTTCTCAGCCAGCAATCTGTCTGAACAAACAGCCATTTAATCCTGGGCGAGAGTTCGCAGCGTTCTTAAAGAGGCTTAGAAAATCTACAAAGAGGCGGAAAGTTTATATATCATTCTTCATTGAATGCTGCCATTCAGTGGTTCTATGCGTCGTAGGGTTTCCTTGTCACTTCAAGAGCGCTTCAGATTTCTGTTGAGTTTGAGGAAGTTGCTTTTAAGATTGTATGAAGACTAATCGTTTTCGGAATGGGCAGAATTCATCTTCACAGAAGGCATTCAATGCTGTAGAACATCATCAAACATCTGTGACATTTCTGGAGACCACAGGTGGAGTTAATGGTTAAGATCTCAGAAGTATTGCCTAAGGGAGATGCCATTTTCAGACAAGCACCTAAAAGGCGTTTCTTGAAAGAAAAAAAAAGGCCTGTGATTTATGTTCCAAGTTGCTTCCACTGCACCGGTAAAGCTATATATGTGAGGCGTAGCTCCATGAGTTTCACAGGAAAATCCACTCAATTAAAGGAATGTTTGGGGTTCAAGACAAGTTAAACATTATATACCACAAACAGACAGTTATTTCTCATCAATTTGTTGAAAATTGTACTGAAAATTACTTAAGTACTTACAATGGAAATCTATGGAAGCTTGTTTCCGCCACAGAATGAAAGATTTTAAAAGATAATTGCGACTTTTTATCTCTTGCAAGATAAAAGTCAGAATTGCGTGATATAAACACGCAATTCTGAGAAACGCAATTTATTTCTCGCAATTGTGAGTTTATATCTCACAATTCTGACTTTATAACTCTCAATTGCGACTTTATATCACGCAATTCTGAGAAATAAAGTCAGAATTGTGAGATAAACACTCAAATTTGCACATGGTTTGTCTTAAAGCATATTAAAAGCCCCACATAGACATATAAGCAACATTAAAACCTTGATTTTCACCAAAGGGGGACTTTAACTGCAACGTCAAAACATGCATTTTCTGTAAAGCTGCTTAAACCGGTAAAAGTAAAAAGTAATGTGAAACTTATTAACCTTGCCTGTGGTACATGTATATGTAATGTTTCACTACTGTCATGTTCATGTGAAACCGGTAAATGCCAGGTATGATTTGCATGCACAATATGTGTAAGGAAATCAAAAGGGACATAACTACCCACAAATTACTGTTTACATTAAGCAAACTCCATCCAAAAGAAAGTACGTATCCAGAAAAGTTTCAACTCAGAACAGTAGTTCCACTGTTACAAGGATGATTTAGACAACTTTACATAAAACGAACGATTTAAGCTCTTCAACAAAAACATGTGCAACATATTTCTCCTTTAAGCTCATTGGAATGACTTTGTAAACTTCCATTGTAAGCTACTGTAAACAGACTTTTGTTTCTTTGGACAATCAGAGCGAGTTGCGATTGTTTTCTGTTGCATAGCAGAAGTGTTTAAACCAGAAAATTCCTTTACAATTTGCAAAAGATAAAATGGCAATTGCAAGTGAAAGGCCGATATTCATTATCACAAGCATTCCAAGTAGTCAAGGGCAAACGAAGCCTGAAAAATTACAGCTTAAACAAAACCATATAATTAGCGTTCAAAGGCAAAACAATGCTGAGCCATGTTTTCATGTAAACTACCCTGGAATGACCCAAACCTGGAGCGGTTATTGTTTGCCCCTCTTGGCACCGGTTCGAGACCTCATCGCTGTCTCTGTCTTCTCTCTCCACCTTCAAATGAGTTTGCAAGATTAAACATGAATCAAATTCCTTTCCTGCTCATTTAACAGAGATGCAGACAACTCGCACTGTTATTTTAGTTTAATTAATGTTCAGGTTTCCCAGTCTCGGCTGTATTCCGCTATCAGAGAGTAGGAATGTGAGGAGGAGAAGGATTTCTGATCTTCAGCTCTCTTGAAAATAAGGTTGAAGGCCTTTCGAAACATGAACAAATTCTAAAGAAACCTGCGGTTAACCAAAATTGCTAGTATCAGATACATAGAGGCCATTTACCTGTCTGTTAATAAAGGGCAATGTTTAAGAGAGAGAGAGAAAAAAAGATGGGTAAGAGAACAGTGCTGACATAGTGTGCCTCAGTAATCCAATAACAGTTTCAACAGACACTATGGGGACGGATGTAGCATTGCAAACAAAGTGAAAAGTTTCAATAAAACTCAGTTTGTTTAAACTACACAGACCTTGAGTCGTTTTGTTATGTCTACCCAACTTCAGCAATGAAACAGAGTGTTCGCATCTAGAGAAAATAATATACAAAACACACTGTCATGGCAGTCTATTGGTGGCATATTTGTACATTTTTATCTCATTTGTACATTTTCAACCTATCTGCTTGCACCCTACTGAGGGTTAGGTTTAGGAATGGACCTTCATGATTAGATTTTTTTTAAAATGTGTATGTTTTTGTACGACTCAAATCGTACATATTCGCCAAAATGTAAAATGGTCCCGTTTTCCCATGAGATCAAAAATGCTAGGTAGTGTTATTAATAACCAATGTTATTAATATCATACATACTAAATTGAATATATATATATATATGTGGAAATGTTATATATATATTTAATTGAATATATATATATATATATATATATATATATATATATATATATATATATATTCAATTAAATATATAATTGAAGCCTGAAAAATTACAGTATATTATTATTAAAATATATATATATTATAAATATTATTAAAATATATATATATTATATATATAACATTTCCATGACTTCAAAACTAATCAAAATGCAACCAAAATGTCAGCAAATGAAATTAATTACATTTTGGTACATTATAGAACCATTATCAATTTAACACTTTCAACATTTTTAAATGATACCAGTTAGCACAACATGGGCAGCCCTAAAATATGAAATCTTAAAAGAAAAACAAAGAAAACTCAAAACTTCATTAAGATAAATGAAGAAAAAAAAAGTCAAAGATTGCAACACAGTAGAAACCGAATAGCAAAACAAACTTAGAATTACGGCAGTGAGTTTTGCATTGTGGAAGCATTGCTAAATACATAATACTTAAATATCTAAACGTTATTTCAGAACACTTTCTACACCCCTATTTCAGCCTCATTAATGAATATAAGTGGGATTCGTCCCTTTAAACAAAGTATGTTTGACAGAGTGACGCCCACAGCATGTCTGTGACCTCAGAGGTCACAGGGTCGTGTGTAGATGAGGCAGAAGGACAGTCACACCTGGAGTGGAGATCTCGTCTGGTAATGACATGTAGATGACAGGGGACAGGCAGTGCAGTTGTACAGTGATTAAAGTATCTGTCTGTCTCACTTACAGCTGTTGTGTGCATGTCAGAAAGCAGATCTGAGGTCACAGCTGGCCAGCCCTCCTCTGACCCCGTCTGCTCACACAAATACAATTCCACGCAGGAACAGCTTCTACAGCTTAAGCCGATTCACGTTAACTTAAAGTGGTCCTTGCACAAAACATGGCCACTTTAATTAGCCTATCAGCTCTATGAATTAGTTGTACATTTAGCCTACGTAGTGCGGCATATCATTCATGGTAGTCATTGCAAAACAGATTACTCAGCTCATTGCCCCATTTACTCACAGGTAGGCCTGAAGGGAATCGACAGCTGCCGGATTCCACAGAAAAGCCCCGCCGATTTCCATCATTCACAGAGTTCAACACGCGCACTGCTTCACGTGTTTGCGCTGTGAGAGGCTTGATCATCACACTGAATTTGATCAATTCAAAAAGTCAGAATGTTACAGTTGCCTCCATCAGGGGGAAGAGGTATAACATCTCAAATAAGAGCAAACATCAAAGTAGCTAATAATAATATAATAGATTTCATAGTACTTATCAATATTGCATAGTTTCACCTTTATATGGTACTAATTATTTTAGTTGTCCGGAATATTTTTATTATTAAGACAAAAGTCTATTTGGAATCTACTTTATAATTGTATATATTGTATTATAATCAATTAATAAAATAAGAAGTCTTTTGTCTACATATTTTGGTTAAATTATGTTCATTAAGCATTTGAAAAGATTACATTATATTCATAACTTGTTACAATTAGCCCCGACCTCATAATCCAAGATAAAATCATACACAGTAGCAACTAGTAACATTCTTAATCATGTTTGTTAATATATTACATATATTCATGTATATACATACACATTTAAAAGACGCTGAAACCGCAATAAATAAATAAATAAGCCAAAAATAACTTTATTTATCATTTAGCTTAAGTTTATAATAGTTTCAAAAGTCTTGCAGCTTAACTCAATATATTTTACTGTGTTTATATCAGTTTTGCAGAATTTCACAGATTTTCCACTCTAAAAAATATTGTTGTAAATATAAGTTGTAAATAAGGGAGCGTTTACCCAACATCGTTTTCAACTAAAAACTGAAAACAGGTTTCAAAATGCAAGTTTTCGAAAATGATATCGTTATCGTCTCCATGTAAACTACAAAAATGTGAATTTGTGAACACGGGGACGTCATGTGCATGCGTATTACGTGTTCAGTCTATAGGCGCGTAGTGTTTCATTACAAAGTGATATCGCCAACTACTGGCCTGGCATGATAATGCAGCGGTTTTAGTCGTTTTCGTGTATCCGTGTGAACGGGGATCGTTTTGACATTGTTGTCGTCAGTACACGAAAAACCAAAAGAAAAAACGTTTCCTTTTTCCGTGTAAACGTACCCTGAAACAGATTATTTGGAGAACGTTTAACAAGAAAGTACTATTTCAGTCTTTCTATTCACAAATCCATGTTTAATTCAATGTGTCTCTTGTCATTTATTTGTAATTTTTTGTAAAATGAACAAAAACAGAAACAAATCCACTAACAATTTCTGAGTAAAAATCCTACACCATTGTTTCGTCAGTGCAGAAAATGTAAAAAGTGCGCAAGATCCATGTGGGCCTAAACATTTGATCGAGAAACCTCAACCATCCCAATTACAATAAATCGTTTTGTAGGATATGAAGCTATTCAAGTCCCAACTGAAATATAAGTTCAGAGAGTTTGGCAATGCAATGTAGAATATGCAGAGTCCTGCAGCGCTGAGTGGGCTATACCGTCAACTACATGAGACGCAAACGCAGTGGCCCACGGGCAGAAGCTCACCCCACTGAGGGAGTCAGCGTGTATCGGCAGGATCAGCTCGCTGACTTCAGGGGGAAAAGAGGAAGAAACTGGCTAGAAGTGATAAATCACCTCCCCTCCTCTCTTTGGATGTGACATGGATCTTAATCGAAAGATAAAGACATCCAAAAAATGGGGAAATTCAGTTTCCCCAGTACAAATGACGGCTGGCTTCATCTATCTTGAGGCTGCGACAGATGGCTTATCACCCGTATTGATCCAGTGAAACAAAGCACAAAGGTGCAGGGCTAAAAAAAAAAAAAAAAACGGCATCATTTTGCAGAGGACACCCCTAAAATCGGGAAAAGCCTTGTTGAATGTTAACAGACACAGATAAGAGAGATTAGGTTACTTTTCAAACACGCAGCCCTCACTCCGTCATGTTTGCTGTGCAAACTGGTGTTGTTTTAGGCTAGAATGGCTGTTGTTTTGACTAGAATGTTAACTTGCTTTTATCAGGGGCATATCTGGGACTTGTGTGTGTCCCCGAGTACTTGGATAAATAATTAAAAAGTCGATAAGGAAAACACCTGATCAGGAGTGAAAGATAACAGTGTCTGAACAGTGTTCCATTTGTGAGGTATACTAAAATATGTGAGTCGTGCGGTAGCAGTAAAAGTAACAGGTTTTATTTTAGTCCAAAATATTACTTTAGGTTAAACCAACAAAAGTCATTTTTTGAGGGTCAGATCGGGTAGAAAATTATATATTTTTCTTTTAATGAGTATGGTACATTTAAAATATGGAAGACTAGGAGTGTCACTTAACACCTTTAGAAATCAAGTAACAATCTATACTTTCTCTCTTTTTTTTTCATTTTGTGAGGACAGTGTGAGTGGTGCTTGCCCATGCAAAACTCACCACCATGATTCTAGGGCTCAGTGGGTGGTTGCTAGAGCACTTCTATGCATTTTATTTTTACTGGGTTTTAACATGTTGCTATGCTGTTACTAGGGTGTTCTGGGACTCAAAAGAGCCCATCCCCAAGTCTCTATAATGTTTTGGTCCCTAGATATGCCGTGTGCTCCTTGGTTTCAGCTCCCAGTTTCATTGTATGCCAGGACAAAATGACAACTCTGATTAGTTGAAAGTAAAATCAATGTTTACTACTTAAGCTTAGTGGTGTAAATAAAACTTCAAGCTAAAGCAATCATATCTCTTCACAAAACCACTCGATTCATATGGCTTCATTTTACAAAAAATGTATGACCTTTTTGGATCTTCTAAATTTTGATTACCTGAACTTTCAATGAAGGGACAGAAACCTCTTAGGTTTCATTAAAAACATCTTCATTTGTGTCTCGAAGAGTAACCCAAAGTTTTGTTTAATGGCTTTGAAACGACACGAGGGTGAGTAAATGATGACAGAAAATTCATTTTTGGGTGAACTAACCTTTTAAGTTTGACCAATAGCAAACAGAAACACATTTAAACTGATATATCTTAGCATAGCAAATACTAGAAGGAAAATCCATAATTTAACTAAATTATTTCTGTCTAAGCTGGCTTCTTCTTAAGACTCAAATATCGCATGATCGAAAAACATTTGTTCCCTTTCTGAGGATGGTTGAATTTGAAATCGAGACACCTGATTAAATTCACTCACAGACCAAAGTAGCCGTTAAAATCTGGCTAAGAGCTCTGTCACATGTTTTCCCTTTAGGGACGTTTCCTTTTCCCTGGGTTGGAGGTGAAGAGGTCACACAACCAGTGTTAATGGTTACCTAACATCTGACATGTGGGTATGTCCGAGGAATAAAATGCATTAGTTTATTAGACAAGAGAGAAAGAGATCTGTGTGGAATTTGAGGGGGTTAGGAGGGCGGGAACTGCAATGGCGATGGAAACCGATGTGTCTTTGTCATGAATGAGAGAGCATGGCATGAATGCGGCTCATTACGACCCCAACAATGACCGTGAGCATGCAGATTCAGATGAGGGCCGGCAATCAGACCAACAAAGACACGGTCGTAAAGCCACAGAACACAGACAAGAGAGCCATATTCTGTGAGATGTATTTGAATTGCAAGTTGCAAATTAACAGGAAGGCTGTGTGGGAGGAAAAGAGAGAGATAAAAAAGGAGGACAGAAACAGAGAAGGAAGAGTGTGTGATTTGAGAAGCTGATGCCATTTGAAGAGGCTGAGTGTACATATGAGCATGGTATAATCTAACACCGCCACAGATATGATCATAATAAAGCACTGTAATAGCACACTAACAAGCCATGCTCTTCGCGTGTCGGTCAAAAATTACAGAATTTATTTATTTTTGTCAATGAAATGAATGTACTATATTTTAGATTGATGATGTTTGTTCATTTTTTATTTTTAGGGTATTTTTATACTAAATTATATTTACGTCGTATTTATAATCCATTTATTCACTTTTTGAGCATAGACCAGAAAATTGAATTTTCAACTTAAACTTTTTTTAAATCTTGAATGCTTTAGATCACAGACTTAAGTTTGATCTTTTTTCAAAGACGACACTTGGCAGATTGTTTGCTGAAGTGAAAAAAGTTTTAAAAAAGAGAACTTAAAAAAAGTAACAGAATTTTATGTGTATTGTTTTGAAAAATGCACAAAAATACTATTTAAATTTTTTATATGAAATATATATTTTCAAAATCACATTTTACTCAAGAAAATCAAAGCCATAAATCTATTTGAGCTTTATATCTAAAAAAAAAATTGCTTTCAATAAGATTTTGTTTGGCTGTAGTACCAAACGTTTTCATTAAATAAAATTAATCTCCCATTCATTTCCAATGCGGCCATTATTGACCGCGAGGAGCACAAGTGTGACTATATTCTGTAGGATTTTTTTGTGAGTGTGTGTTCACATAGCAAGTGCCAAAACCTTTACCAAATATCGTACCATTCTAAAAAAACAAACAAAAAAAAAGGTAAAATGTTTCAGTCAAAAATGACCAAAGAGCATCAAAGGGTTAAATCACTTCAATTATAATCATTTTAAATCCATTCAGCACCAGTCATTTACAAATATATATTGGCCAGGTCCATTAAACAGCTTATATTTGGTATTTTTATATTATTGCCATTGACTAAAACTGTAATAAATTATCCCAGACAAAAAAAAAAAAGATATCAGTGATCTGTCACTGAGTAGTAATTCATGATATTTAGTTCCATTTCTACAAAAGGGCACAGCCATCACATACTTAGAGGCACCTAATTCAACAATAATAATGTGTTGCTCATCTCAAACATTTCATAACAGAACACTAACCGGGATATCAATATAACAGTGAACCGAGTGAAACGAGAACTCATTCTCGCACAAATGTTTTTTGCCTTCTTCAACATTTCTAACAAACACCTCATAAGCAGAAGAACAGGATTGTAATTCAGCCTGCAGCAAACTCACACTGAAAACATGCAGCTAATCGGAGCAGCAGCTCCATCATTAACATCAACCCAATATATACATAGTTTGTCTGTATCAAATTCATTTTTCTTACCTTTCTACGCAGGAAAATCTCAAATTTAAAGTCATTACAGGCAAAAAGAGTTCATGCAAAATATACAAAGGGAAGTCAACTGACCTGTGACAGAAACTTTCATGGTGGCCTCCAGAGGTCTGTTGTTATCCAGATCTTTGCTGAGTTTTAGCTCTCCAGTATCCGAGTTCAGAATGAGCAAACTCAGCTCATTTCCTTCAATGAAGCTATACTTGAGTTTATCTGACACATCTGGGTCGTGAGCTGGTACCTTTCCTATAATCCCAGACGGAAAGCTATTGGATTTGTTGGTGACGTAGTTATTGAAGATAATCTCAAAATTCTGCAGGACCGGATCGTTGTCATTGACATCAACCACACGGATGTGGACGATTGCACTGCTGACCAGAGGTGCAGACGTGGCCTGCACTTGTATGACATACTCCCGTTTGGTCTCGTAGTCCAAATCCATAAGCACTTTTAAGTCTCCAGTCAACATATCCAAGTCAAAGACCTCAGGGTTATTTCCTGCCAGAATTTGGTACAATATCTGAGCATTGGTTCCTTCGTCGGGGTCCATGGCGTTGATCCGGGCAACCACTGAATCAACAGGGCTGTTTTCTTTGACGTCGATGAACAGTTCATTCTTCTCAAAAACAGGAGCATTGTCATTGGTGTCCAACACAGAAATCTGGATCTCCACTGCTGCTTTGAGAGGAGGAACACCTCTATCTACAGCAAAGGCCTTCAGGTTATAGACTGGAATGTTCTCTCTGTCCAGCTTCCGGTGGATTCGGATAATTCCAGAGTACGGCTCAATCATGAAGTCTCCTTCCCCATCGTCGCCTCCTTGAAAGGTGTAGCTCACACGTCCGTTAGACCCCGAGTCCCTGTCGGAAGCAGATATCTGGAGCACGCTGGTCATCAGAGGAGCATCTTCCAACACGGAACCTTGGTATTTGTCCCTCCCAAACAGCGGAGTGTTATCATTGGCGTCAAGAACGATAATTTCCACATACGTGGTATCAGACTTCTGTGGGATTCCATTGTCACGGGCAATGATGGCGAGAGTGTAGGAGGCTAGATCTTCATAGTCGATCTCCATCTGTGTAGTGATGGCACCTGTGTCTGGATCAATCTTAAACTGCGGTACGTTGTCCTCCATGATGTAGGTAATACGTGCATTCTCACCTGTGTCCTCATCCGTTGCACTGATTACCACAACAGTTGATCCAATGGGTTGGTCCTCGCTGAAGGTCTGATGGTAGCTGGCGCTCTGGAACACAGGTCTGTGAGTGTTAGCATCAGTTACGTTGATGAACACCTGTACGTTGTCAAAGCGTGTACCGTCAGAGGCGGTGACAGTCAGAACGTACTGCCGTTCCTTTTTGTAATCTAATGGCAACGCCAGCGTGATGAGTCCACCTCCGCTTTGACTAGTGATGGCAAACCGGTTCCGCGTGTTACCACTGGAGATCTGATAGGTGACCACACTGTTTACATCACGATCCAGAGCTGTGACAGTTAACACACTGGACCCTACAACCGCATCTTCATTGATTTTCAGCGAGTACTCCTTCTCAGTGAATGTAGGGATGTTGTCGTTCACATCTAGGACGGTGATGCTAACGCTTGCTGAGGACGACATCACCGGAACTCCATTATCTCTGGCTTCCACTCCGAAGGTGTAATACTCAGTGGTTTCCCTGTCCAGCTCAGTACAGACTGTTACCCACCCAGTGCTGTTATTGATGGTGAAGGGGAAACCTGGAGTGGTGTCTGTCAGGCGGTAATCCAAACGGGCGTTTTCGCCGGAGTCAGAATCAATGGCTTGAATGTGAATCACAGAATATCCAATGGGCACGTTCTCTAAAACGGTGGCTTGGAAAGGAGTGCTTACAAACATGGGAGCATTGTCATTCACATCCACAACTTGGATGACAACAATGCCGGTGCCATTAATAAGAGGAGGCCTGCCTCCATCCTGTGCCTTTATGCGTAAATTATACTCTCTGATCAATTCGTAGTCCAGGGGGTTGATGACATCAATGGCTCCGGTTGGGGTGTGAATGAAGAACTGACCTCTTACGTTGCCGCTGATTATACTGTAATGAACCTTACCGTTATTGCCCTCGTCTCGGTCAGAGGCTTCAACTTGGGCCACTTTAGTGTTAATTGCCACATTTTCCGGCACCTGAACTACATATCTCTTCTCACTAAACTGAGGGTAATTGTCATTTTCATCTTCAACTGTGATGTACACTGTCGCAGAAGCACTGCGGGGTCCAGGGTCCTTTCCTTGGTCATTGGCCTCTACTATCAATTGATACTGGGCCATGGTTTCTCTGTCTGGACGCAACCGAATCTTAACCAGTCCATTCCGGGAATCAATTTCAAACCCAGAATTAACACCTTCGCCATTCACAATCTTATATATCATGTTTGCATTGGATGGTGCATCTCCATCTGTCGCCCTTACCGTAATCACTTCAAAACCAACTTCCATATTTTCTCTTATCCTAACTCTATATTCATTCTGCTCAAAAACGGGTCCGTGGTCGTTGGTGTCACTTACTGTAATGGTCAGGTATGACGTGGCTGCGCGTCGCGGCGTGCCATTATCAGTAGCTGTGACTTTAAAAACGTGTGTGTCTTTAACTTCTCTATCTAAGGGCTGGACAGTCTCTATGCTGCCGGTTTGAGGGTCTAACCGAAAGAAGTCCTTAGAACGGCTGTCGAACAATGCTTCCATGCCATACTCGATCTTTCCCGCGTCTCCAGGGTCGCTGTCAGTCGCTTTGAGTGCAATGACGCGCGTCCCCGCAGGCTCGTTCTCTGGCACTGAAACCTGGTAGTTCGGTAACTGAAACTGAGGCGCTGAATTCGCTGCTCGCTTTATTCTCGGTTTCCATTGATTTGCGTCTTGCACAGAATTTAATAATGAAGTTTGGATTGAGGCGAATCGTAATGTAAGGCACAAAGAGAAGGGCTCACCGTTTGAATCGCGAAACGAACAGCGAACAGTGTTTTTAAAGCGTCTCAAGTCCGTCTCCAAACAGTACGCGTCCTTCACAAGTAAAGTCCCGTTACGCAAAAACACATTCAGGTGGTCTGAGGTGCAAGAAGAAGCAAAAACGCCAGGGTGTCTTGTGAAGACAGGTAAATAGTCCTTAAAACTAAGGAGTAAATCACCTGGAGAAAAGCAGGAAGTTAGTCCCAAGTTATAAATGCAGTCCACGTTAATATCAGGCTTACTCACTCTCTTCCTTTTATATTTGAACACGCAATTGCGTCCGTGTACAAATACATTAAAATGTGCGTTAACTAGTCCTTCAGTTGTTAATGATGTCATTTTAAAATGAAGAGGCAGCGCGCTCTGATGGGTGCGCGCACAGTCCACCTCTCCATTTAAACGCACGACTCCATCTCTCCAATCCACTTTAATAAAGTTCCAAATGTACTTGGAAGTTAAAGTCCTGTCTATGTTATAAGTCCAACCTGGTCCAAGTGACAAATTGGCAAGAACAGCTCCAGAATGTAAAGTCTCCGAGAGGTGCAAGTCAAAACATCCCATGAGAGGAGCGCAGAGGAGAAGGTGAACCCATAATAACCAACGCATTACTAAATCCATGGTGTAAAACTCCACAAAACATGCAGAAAAACAAGTCAGCTCTCCTTCTGCCGGCACGTCGACCTTCTTTTATCCTTCATTGTAGCGTTTTAACAGCAGAAAATACCGTTTGTCAGGCTGGTATCCATGGAGCCAAGTGACATTATCCACGTTAAGTTTTAAATGAGAACAAAATGGCTCCGTGCGTGCGCGTCTCTCCCCCAGCAGACACACACACACACACACACACACACAGTCATTAACATAAACCTGCACTGCACCTCCTCTCAGGACTAAAGAATAACTCTCATGGAAATTCAACTATTGTTATTCACCGCTGCATATTCCTTGGTTCTTTTGCGACTTTTCTTAAACGAGCGTCTCGGTGCGTCAAACTATCTCCTATAATTCTCCTATAACTCTCCTATAATTAAGTTTCGCGATTACAAAGTTTCATGCGACTGTCTCTATGTTGTGGACGCGAATGCTTTCATTATAAATAAACGACGTTTACAATCTGTAATTTATAATGGATAGTTTGTATTTTAGTTGGTTGCGTTGAGTCGCTCTCTTGCAGTTTTAAAGTTTTCTGCTTTTTGTCTAGAGAGACATGAATTCACACCACGTGTTAAAATCACTCAGTTGACAAGCGGCTGTAAAGTAATAAAGAGTTATCAATTGGATTCTCTATGTTATTCGCTACGAGTAGAGCAAAACGAAAGTATAAATCCATACTATTACAAAAACACTATAGCCATTCGCCAGTACAATACAGTTATTATAGGCTAATTACACAGTGGTGACATTACCATGTAAAAACCCTTACACATGAGACCTTAGAACATTTTTTTGAATTTCGTTTTTAAACATTAAAATAAGTTTTGGCGCAAAAAAATAAAATATATATATTGTTTTATAAAATATTCATAGGACCCAGTTAAAAAAAATCACTTATTTTTGTCATTCAAAACTTAGGTTGAGTTCGTTTTCCCACACATACTGCAATACAGATATATTTGCAAATGTTCTAGGGCAGATATTAGAGGGTGATTTGTTTGTATGCAATCTATTTTCATAGCCTTATATCTGATGTGTTTATTTTTTTTATTAGTATTATTGTTCATTTTACAGTATTTATTATTATTTATTTAAATTTATTTATTTACAACAAATGTTAATTATAATAAAACAATACACTTAATGTCCTTTTTCACAATTTTGTTGAATTGTTATATCATACATTTAAAAACTCCCAGAAAAGTAATCATGACCAAACCCCAAACATATGGTGTGTACATATATATATATATATATATAACTCGAAAAATTAGAATATCGTGGAAAAGTTATAATTTTGATGATTATGGCTAACAGCTTATGAAAATCCCAAATTCAAAATTTTTGAAAATTAGAATATTACATGAAATTAATTAAAAAAAAAGGATTTTAAATACAGAAATATCTGCCCTCTGAAAAGTATAATCATGCATATGTATATAGTTATATATACTAAATATATTAGTTTCATCTTCTAATTTGAATTACTGAAATACATGAACTTTTGGAATATCCAAATTTTGAATTTAGGTTTCACCTATATATACACACACACACACACACACACACACACACACACACACACACACACACACACACACACACTTTTATATTATTACCAGGTCAATAATTCTAAATCCTATTTTAAAACAGCAAAAAACTGTGTTTGTCCAGCAGCACCATAAACTATGCTCTTACGCCCTCTATTGGTAAAGTAAAATACTCGTAACAGTCGTAACCATGGCTTAATATTTGCATTAAGATTGCATAGATCAGGATGTGGTGCACAATAAAGACACTAAAAAACTTTTACATTTATAAAATCTTTAAAAATACAAATAAAAAAGTAACCCGGTAATCATTCATCAGTATTTATATTATACAAATAAATGACAATTTCCAAGTTAATAACATTTGAAATAAAAAACGACATGTTCAAAATTTTCTCCCAGTCTGTAAATACGGAGAGCATCTTTCCTGTTGAGATCTTGTTTTTGTCCACAAGAGATCAGTGGTGTGCTGGTTTCGTGCGGTCTCAGCTGACGGGCTCTGGATGTTGGTGGTTTGTGTCTTTGGGGTGGCAGTTCGTGCAGTTTTGACCTTTCTGAAGAGTGAATTTTGTGGGTCCCAGACGAATGATCTTCCCACTGCCCAAACACTCATCTCCCTTATATAGCACAGCAAACTGCAAAGCAAAGACAAATGGAGTGGAAGTTCAAATAAACAATAATCAGTACCCTCTCCAAAATTCCCAAATTTCCTTTCCATGATTTTTACACAGTAATACAGTTCATTATTCGGTTACACTTTATTTTGATGGTCCCTTTTGAACATTCTGTTGACTATAAGTAACTTTGCAACTACATGTCAACTAAGGCTGCGTTTACACTTGGCATCTGGATGTTGTCCACATACACATTGAAAAGACAATTGTAAACGCGTTTCTGATCGGAATGTTATCCGATCAGCGTGTCCTGGTTCGGAGGTGGTCGAGGCCAGAGGAATAATGGGAATACACTTTTTATTTTTTGATGTTTTAAATGTTGAATGTGTTTGTTGTTTCAGCATGTTTATTAATCTCCCATTTCTGTTAATATAGCCATTGCACGCTATAACCTTAAACCCCGATGATCGATGATGTGACTTGTTTAACATGGTCAACCCAGTTATTTTTGTATGATCAGCTCTGAAATATTCCTTCATTCAAAAAACATAATTTGATATAAGACTGGAGATTGCATAGGAAAGTACATTGGGACATCATCTTTACTCTTAATTTGGCTACTGATCTAATTTAAATATTCTGCAAAAACAGAAATCCGATCAGTTATCCAGATACAGAGGCTACTTAATATGAACAAATGTAAACGCACCGTGTCCTGATCGTATCATGGTGATCGCATGTTAATGCCAAGTGTAAACGCAGCCTAACTCTCATTAGAGTATTAGTAGACTGTCTGTTTAATATCTGCTAACTCTTTATTGTGATGCTTCTCAACAGACACTCTACTGACTATAAGTAACTTTTCAACTACATGTCAACTTATTCTAACCCTAACCCTACCAGTCTACTATTACTCTACTAAAACTCTAAGGAGAGTTAGGTGCACGTTTAGGTGCAATGGTACTTAAAGACAACTGAATGTGTTAAAGGGACCATCAAAATAAAGTGAAACCCATTATTCTAACTGTGGCGTAAGCTCTGCAAAGTTTTAAATTGCACCACAAATCGAAATCAGAATCGATTCTGAATTACTGAAACGAGTCGTCAGCAATTCAGTCTCATTTCCTGTGACAGACATACGCAACAATGTAACACATTTGCATAATGCCAGCCTATGGTCTTCATTTGATGTTTGTGAACAAATTCTACTCAGACCCTCAAACGTTGAGTTGTAGCTGAGGCCTGGAAGAGTTTTGGGTTCATGTTGTAGACATATCGAGAAGACACTGTTTTCTGTGATGTGAATGCACTTCGCATGCATTTCGAAAGGGTGGGGACACGCGCTGGAATTGATACGGAAAAACCGACGCCATCGTTACTGTTCGTCTCAAGTGCTGAGGAAGAGCTGAAATTCAGATATGGTAATGTACGGTTTGTTTCCGACACACGCTGTAAGTGTTGGACCAAATCACAACAGACTGGGCCATTTTGCCAATCAGAGCAGAGAAGGTTTTCAGAAAGGAGGGGTTTAGAGAGACTGAATCTTCGAATGAACCATTTTCAGACTCTATGAGAAATTAGGTAGTGTTAATGTATATTATGAGGAATATATGTTTTTTTTTTACCCTTAGGTGCATGTAAACCTATTGTAGGAACCTTAAAAATAGCATAATAGGCGCATCTATAAATGTTTTTTTTAAATCTACTGTAAAAGCAAAACCAAAAGTAAATGATTTATACTCGTCAAGAAAGTTAAGATTAATTCTGCCACGGTGTAGATATTTCTGGATTACCTGCCCAGGTGTCATTGCTCTCAATGATTCTGTCATCATTACCCACACCGACCCATCAAGATTCAAAGTTACGGTGCATGGAGCTGAGAGACACAAGATGTTTATATTAGCACTGTTTTTGTCTTATTGTAAAACAAATTTTTTTTTAATACATTTTTTTGTTCATTTAAATAAAGCTGAAATAAAAAAAGAAATATTAGATGAAAATATTACACTTAAAAAAAATTTAAATGTTGCTTTGGCAACTTAATGAAATTAAATAATTTGTATGTTGAAGTGCTATAAATCACTAAAACTGAAGTTACAAATAATAAATAAGTACTAATAAATGAAAGCTAAATAGAAATAATAAAAAACAAATAATATTGACCAAAGGACAAAAAAATGAGTAAAACTTAAACTAAAATGAAAGTAAAAGATACAAATAAAAGAAAAATATGAATATAAATAATACTAAAATAACAAAATAATAAATATTGTCTGCTGGTTGTTGTAGTGTGGTGGCACTTACATAACTATTTAAACTGACCTATTTTCTAATAATTCTGGGTAAAAAAAACTCACTCAAAGGCATCCGGTTGTTGAAACGGAAGTGACATTCCATCATCTGAGTGTGGACGAGTTCAACGGGCGGCTCTTCGGCGATCCAATGGAAGCGGTCCGTCTGTAATGTGTCTCGTAACAGTGCTGGGTGGTTAGTGGTCGGACCCTGCAAGAGTCGCCATATTTTACATAACAATCGACCTGAAAAGTCATATTTGGTCCTTTTTTAGCTAAATAAATGTACATGAACTATGCACTATGAAGTATCCAAATTGTGTAACTCACCACAAATACATCACCGGTAGTGATATCTTTATCAACTACAAACCAAGGGTCTTCTTGCCCTCCTATTCTCGCCCTCTGACCCAGTGTTAATGTGAACCAGCCTGTGAAATATAGTATTGTGTACATCAGTATGACAGACACTATGTATCAGAACATCAACAAACAAGATGAGTAAAGTTTGATGACAGACTTTAATGTTGGCTTTACAAAGCCTTGTCTTAAAGTTTGAAATAACTTTGAAAACGCTTGAAATTTGAAGATTTTACTCAAACTTTTGGTGGTTTTAGCTTTAAAGCTCTAGGAAGATATACTGTTAAAAACTTTGTCTCAGGAAAAAAAAAACCATAATTAATATTCACCTTTATGCTGCCCCATGATCTTCCCATCGTCAATGGAAACAAAGTTTCCTGGTTTGGGCTCCAAGTACTGTAATAAATTTGACATGGGGAAAAAGTACAACATTAGGCAACTGTAGTATATATATATATATATATATTGAATAATGGGAATAATAAAAAATACAGTGCAAAATAAAGCCTGAAACTTGTATTGATTGAAAACTTGAAAAAATTGTTTCTTTGTAATTTGTGGAAAATATTGTTCATAAACCTTAGAAGGTCAAGATTGGTTTAATTCCGAGAGATTTGCCTTTTTTGCAACCCTGTTACCAAAATTTCAATACAGTTTAAATTTCAGATATTTGTGCAATAAATAAATGCTCAATAAAATTACTAAGAAAAGACAAACAAAATATATACAAGGGTTATAATAGAATTATAGCCCTTATATCATTATTTAATATTATTATGTATTATTTAATATTATCATAATTATATAATATATAATTATTTTGTTATATAATTATAACCCTTATAAATTATAAACAGAATTGGTAACAGGGTTGCAAATTTGGTCTAAATTAAGCTATAGGTGAAGGCTAGATCATTTAGGACACATTTGTTATCAATGAACTAATACTTTCTATAAATTAAAGAAAAATATTTGTTGATTATCATTTTTCTTACAATAACTTTGGCAACAGGGGTGAACTGTTGTAGTTTTCATTACAAAGATGATGTGATTTGTGTTTTTATTAAAAAAAACAACAACGAGGCCATCAATAAATTCCTTACACATACAGTTTTAAGCTGCATCAAAGAACGTACCTCAAGAATAAAGTTCTCGAAATCTCTTTCTCCAATGAAACAGATTCCCATGCTCTTCCAGAGGGGGGAAGGGGATTCAATTAATTGTATTTACATGTAGTCATTTAGCAGACATTTTTCAATGAATCTTTAATACAGTGGATTATATTACATTTACACTAATGAATGTCAAGTCTCCAGTGACCGAGATCCTGGATCTTGTATGAGTGACTTGAAAGAGGGATTTATTTATTACAGTACCTCTTTTTTCTTTAGAACATGCTGGAAGCTTGCCTCGGCAGCGATCTTCTTCACAAAGTCTTTGGTTAGACCAGCTAAGGGGAATAGTGTGTGCCGCAAAGCATCCTGGGAGATCTGACTGAGGAAGAACGTCTGGTCTTTCACGCGATCAGCTCCCTGATAGAGCCGTGCAGCTAATAAGATTCAGAAGGAGATTAAAGATCAACTCTGAAACAAATCACACATACAACTGACATGATGAGAACAAATAAAGCGAACATCATTTTTTTTTAAATGTCAAGAAATATCACTGTCCATTCCTCACTCCAAAAATCAAAAGAAAATAATAAGAATTGATATTTTGCATAAAGAAAAGCCTATTACTGTAATGGAAAAAAAGATATGTTTTATATTTATATTAATTGTAAGTGTAAGTATACACAAGTATACAATTGTAAGTATACATCATGGTAGTATTTTTTTTTTTACTGCAATTAAATAAAATTAAAATTAATTGAAATATATATTTTTACTAGTGTCTGGAAAGGATGATTTTCATTACTTATGTAGACATTTTGATTCGATACTGAAAAAAACTAAATCTAATTTCTTTCCCTGTGCTCTACATCATATGGACAGATGTTACACTTACGCTTTCTAATTTCAAAGCGGTCTCTGAAGAGGGTTCTGGGAGGTGGAACGTGCTTCTGTTGAAAAACCTCCTCATCCTCCTGGGATGTCCGGGCATAGTGTCCCGTTGCTATGGCATCAGCACCTGTTGTCAAATAAGACTAAATATGACAGACATCAAAGTTCCACGAATAACAAAGACTGGTTTCCCATTACATTTTTAGCAAAAAAAAGCACAAATCATCATACACACACACAAAAAAAACATATATATATATCCTATATATATTAGGGCTGTGAAATGATTAATCATGATTAATTGCATCCAAAATAAATGTTTATGTATACAAAATATACACTCACCGGCCACTTTATTAGGTACACCTGTCCAACTGCTCGTTAACACTTAATTTCTAAGCAGCCAATCACATGGCGGCAACTCAGTGCATTTAGGCATGTAGACATGGTCAAGACAATCTCCTGCAGTTCAAACCGAGCATCAGTATGGGGAAGAAAGGTGATTTGAGTGACTTTGAACGTGGCATGATTGTTGGTGCCAGAAGGGCTGGTCTGAGTATTTCAGAAACTGCTAATCTACTGGGATTTTCACGCACAACCATCTCTAGGGTTTACAGAGAATGGTCCGAAAAAGAAAAAACATCCAGTGAGCGGCAGTTCTGTGGGCGGAAATGCCTTGTTGATGCCAGAGGTCAGAGGAGAATGGCCAGACTGGTTCGAGCTGATAGAAGGGCAACAGTGACTCAAATAACCACCCGTTACAACCAAGGTGGGCAGAAGAGCATCTCTGAACGCACAGTACGTCGAACTTTGAGGCAGATGGGCTACAGCAGCAGAAGACCACACCGGGTGCCACTCCTTTCAGCTAAGAACAGGAAACTGAGGCTACAATTTGCACAAGCTCATCGAAATTGGACAATAGAAGATTGGAAAAACGTTGCCTGGTCTGATGAGTCTCGATTTCTGCTGCGACATTCGGATGGTAGGGTCAGAATTTGGCGTCTACAACATGAAAGCATGGATCCATCCTGCCTTGTATCAACGGTTCAGGCTGGTGGTGGTGGTGTCATGGTGTGGGGAATATTTTCTTGGCACTCTTTGGGCCCCTTGGTACCAATTGAGCATCGTTGCAACGCCACAGCCTACCTGAGTATTGTTGCTGACCATGTCCATCCCTTTATGACCACAATGTACCCAACTTCTGATGGCTACTTTCAGCAAGATAATGCGCCATGTCATAAAGCTGGAATCATCTCAGACTGGTTTCTTGAACATGACAATGAGTTCGCTGTACTCAAATGGCCTCCACAGTCACCAGATCTCAATCCAATAGAGCATCTTTGGGATGTGGTGGAACGTGAGATTCGCATCATGGATGTGCAGCCGACAAATCTGCGGCAACTGTGTGATGCCATCATGTCAATATGGACCAAACTCCCTGAGGAATGCTTCCAGCACCTTGTTGAATCTATGCCACGAAGAATTGAGGCAGTTCTTAAGGCAAAAGGGGGTCCAACCCGTTACTAGCATGGGGTACCTAATAAAGTGGCCGGTGAGTGTATGTGTGTACTATGTATAATTATTTAGCATAATATACAGTACTATATATATATATATGAAGAGTTCAGATGCAAAAGCCTCTAAGTGCCATTTGAAATTTTCTTCTAGAATGATAATTTTTATCAAGCTTGTATATTTAAGTTCAGTAATTTCACTTAAATGGCAATGAAGATTACCTATTAATTGTCATTTAAGTGAAATTACTGAACTTAAATATACAAGCTTGATAAAAATCATCATTCTAGAAGAAAATTTAAAATGGCACTTAGAGGCTTTTGCATCTGAACTCTTCATATATATATATATATATATATATATATATATATATATATATATATATATATATATATATATATATATATATATTGTATCTCTTCTGTAAATTCAGACTTTCTTTAATTCTTCTTAACTTACCCAAAGTATTAACTGCATACTGATAGAAGTGCTTAAACTTGATGTGTTTGTTACACATTATGTCTGGATTTGGTGTTCTGCCCTTCTCGTATTCCCTGAGAAGATTACTGCAAACATAAAGAATAAAAATGAGAGAATATTAACAAACTGAGCACAACATTTTAAACTGAATGAACTGAAAAGGACTGCTATATTTACCTAAATACTTCATGCCAGTATTCTTTAATATACGAGACCTGGTGGAAAGGCATATCCAGCATCTTACACACTTTATAAGCATCTTCACAGTCTCTCTCAGATGAACAGACGCCTTTCTCATCCTGAGAGTCCCAGTTCTTCATAAACACACCAGTCACATGATAGCCTGATGGCAGACAAACAGATATCATATATCCGCAAACATATGATGCTACTTTGGAAACCAGAAAGTGTCTTGAATACTGTATAAATAGTTTTTATCAATTTAAACATAAACAGCTTATTATGTGTTTAAAATAAACACAGCTTTAATATTTCCTATCGAATTCAATGACAGACAAATAATAGTTACTTTCAGACATATATAAGTGTCTACTTTATTTTTAACCCCGAAAACTTTATTCTTATTGCTGCAATGCAATCTAACTTGCAATCCAGTATTGAATAGTAAGCACAACATAATAACACATACAAAAGAGTTGTGAGTTTGTGTTAATGCTCATAATATGCTCCGTGAACTGGACTGTAAATTTAACTATATAAAAATGTGTAGAAATGTGTTTACTTTTTAATAAACTGAAAACTTACCCATTCTTTTGAGTAACAATGCACTGACAGAACTGTCAACCCCTCCAGACATAGCACACACAACATGCCTAATTACACCCATAACACCTATTAAGTGTATATGTGCTCAAATAAATGTAATTAAGAAGTAAAGAGAAATTATGAGACATTTCACGCCTGTGCCACGAAGGTCGCCATACTTAAAGTTCTTTTCAAAATAATGACCGATCGGAAACAAAGAACAACACAAACAAAACTATAGTTCCGGGCATTGTTCCTAGTTGAACACTTTAAACCGTAACACTGGAAGTGGCGTCTGTAGAATGGCAATCAGATTTTCTAAGAAATTAAATCTGCTTGACTTTGACGAAAGGTTTCATCACAAATTACTCTATTTCAGTTTAAATTCTCATCATTATTCAATTCAACAACAAATAAGTTGTAGGCTGAAAGCTTCTAATTCCTACCCTTTATATGTTTATTTTATGAGTGTCATTTCTCTCACCGGATTTAATTCATTCAAGATAAACAAAACAGTATCACAATTATAAAAAAAAAAAATTCTATTAGTTATTGCCCTTAATTTTTCTTAATGTAAGAAAACATGCTACTGACTTTCTCTCATTTCGAACAGCCTCTGTATACAATTTGGAAGTAAATTATTAAATGCTTTAATACATTATCTGTGCAGTGTAAAAATCAACCAATTTTAAAGCATGTTATTTAATAAATAATATTAATATATTACAAGTTGCCCGGTATTATTAATTTGCTGTCAGGATGTTGTCATACTCAAGTGGTAGGCTACCCACAACTTTTTGTTGGATAAATCCGTTTATCTAAGAAATTTACTGAGACGTTCTGATTTGTAGATTATATGCATTTGTTTGAACGATTATACTTTAAACGTATTTAAGTGATTTGATTTTCTGAGCCATCGAGCTCCCCCTCCAGGACTTGTTAGGGCAATGACTGGTAATGCGTCACCCACTCATTATTTCATAATAATCGACACCGTTGCTTGGTCGTGGGACCCCTGAATGAAATTTCTTAATTTAGAAAAGGATTCTCATTAAATACAGCATTATATTTTTTGATTGCACTATCAAACGGTAATTAAAAGCAAACGTTACATTTAAAGCAGTAGAAGTACAGTGCAGCTAAATGCAATTCAGCTGATGGTTTGGTTATTCCAAAATAAACAAGTATTTGACATCATTTGTTTCTTAAAAAAAAAAAAAATTGTATATTTGGATTTGTTTATTTCTCAGTTTTTTTTATATGGCAGAGTTAGCCTCTGGAAGGTTGAAGAGTCTTTTGTCCAAACTATAAAATATATTGTATGGGAATTTACAGTTAAGACCCAAGTAGGCTACCAGACATGATGAATGAAGAGCAGAAGTCAGAGATGCAATCAATTGAAGAAAATTTTACTGACGAATAGTGTGCAGTTTCAACACTCAGCAAGGAGTTCATATCTATAGGCCGCTTTGCGTACATCATCAATACAGCAGCAATTACTCCAACACATGTCACTAAACTCCTCATTACTTGAGATTCTGATTGGTTAAGCTATAGATAAACTTCACACATGGACATCACAAGCATATCTCCATTGATTTTCCAAATGACAACAAGAATCCTGAATTAGGCACAATGTGTCCCACCGAGGTCACGAATCTGAGTCTCTATGCTACAGTTTGTTACAGATTAAATATGTTTTAACATGTGCTTCTCTCAAAATCATGGAGAGAGCCTGTTCCAGTGAGAAGACATGTAATTCTATAACTACCTAAATCTCATAAGCTTGAAGTAGTAATTTAAAACCGTTTAATATTTAGAAGGATAAATATTGATTAAAGGTGGTATGTGATTCTCTTTTTTGTCCATTTTTTTCAAAATCACTTGGAATCCTATTCATAACCCACTTACAGCCACTGAGTTAGAAGCACTGAAATGAAAATTAAGCAATTTAATCATCTGTGGAACGGGCAGGTCTCGAAAAACTCCAGCCAATCATTTCCAAGACCACCTAGAGTCATTGGACAGTAAGTCCGTCAATCAAACGTTCGTACCATCCCCTTCGTGCACACTCAGAGCACATTGCTATGAATCCTGCTTTGAATAGAAGACCGCTGTACAGACGCCAGGGCTGAGTCTCGCGGTGGCGGATGTTGGTGAGCCTGGGTCAGGTCAGTTGAGTTTTTATTAAATTGAATTTGTTTATAGTAAAGATTACACAACAACATTATTTTGGTTTAATAAACTTTATTTAAACTTTCGTTCTTTTTGTTTGTTTGTTACGTCCGGCCAATGCTCGGGCCACAACCATTCCGGTTTCTGCTCCGGGGGAACTCCAAGGACTATTTCACTGCCTTTTCTTTTGTTTATTTATAAGAGGTACATTTATTAAGTGAAGTCATTTGATGGTATTATTTGAAGTGTTTGTTTATGGATATTGGATGTTTTCACATTTGTTTATTGTGTGTAATGACCATTATGTGTCTGTGTATCCCCCTTTATGTGTTAATTGGTGCTGGACACCAAGATATAAAGTTGTTAATTGTTTCTGTATGTAGGAGAGTGTTCTGTGAGAGAACAGGTCCTGTAGACCCTAGACCTCTGTAAAGGTTTGAGAGTCAATTGCAGTGAATCATTCTTATTGTACGTTTTTCTTCTTGTTTGTTATTTTATTTTTGGTATGTTTGGTTTACCTCAATTGGGTTAGTATTTGTTTTTGTAAACCCATTCTGTGGAAATAAACCCCTAAACGTTTGCAGTAGCCTGCTGCCTCCATGTTCCTTTATCCTTTACTGGTCGCATCTATCACACTCGCGCATCTGAGTTTTCGCTCGTGCATGATTGCGCGTCCATGTTCTTCGAATGGGTGGAGTCAGGGCCAGCGTTGGAGGAAAGAAGGTAGGACCTTTTGAGTTGTGTATTTTCAAAATCTGCCGGCTGTTTTGGAAATCACACACCCCACCTTTAATAACTTAATTGCACACTGACCATTTGCTCCTCCCTTGCTTTGGAGGAGCTAGTAAGCATGATATCTTACAGGTATACATTCATTTTTAATTGATTATTAAATTCTTTAATTAATAAATACATATTGCAAATAGACATTATATGTATTTTCTAACCTTTACAATTTATAACAGCCCTTATTGCACAGAGTGAAAAATGAACTTTAGACAGATATAACAACAATAATTAAATTGAACAAGATGGCACATTAACAGCACTGAACAAACTTCAACTAATAATGCATGCCAACACAAATCTGCTTAATTGGTGGAATATGTAGATGGCTGCAGTGGTTTGTGTGTGTGTTCACATGCACAATTCAGTCCTTTTGCAAAACAGTAAACTTGCTGTTAATATGTCGAAATGAATGGCAAACAAATCAATCTCCTATAAATAATTACTAGAGATTGGTAGATCTCCGCCTGTACTGAACCAGCAGCAAACCTTTGGCAACAACAAACGTTTTGCTGCTACTAGAAAAAACCTTCTGTGAATGTTTGTCAGTGCTGGCAAACAGTTATAGCAAAGCTGTCGTGATGGCAGACAAGTCACTAGTCTAAAGAAAACATTACTGTAGTCAAGTGAGTTCAAGTCACCTCCATTTATATAGCACTTTTTACAATACAGATTGTTTCAAAGCAGCTTTACAGTGATAATAGGAAATTAAACCGATCGTTTTGGCAGTACAGCAGCTCTAGAAGAAAGTAATTAGCTAGCTTAAGTACGTTTTTGATCGATTCATTTCCGTTGTAAAAATCATTATTTATTAACTTAAGGGGTGTTACACAACACCCGTTTTCAACTGAAAAAAGAAAACTACTCGGTTACTATCTTAACCTCAGTTCCCTGAGATAGGGAACGAGTATTGCGTAGCTATACGCAGTGGGGAAACTCCTTTTCTCCGATTTACTGAATTATTTATTTGAAACGCATTTGCGGCTGAACAGCCAGTGCAATGAGCGCACACACCGCTCATAGGCTGTACTGCAGCAACTGCCTTACCAATGGCGCGGGCGCCTCTGACGCGACCAATAGGATAGCCCGACGTCAGAGCCCATTACAGGGGGCGTGTCCTCACTCTGATATAGAGCCCTGTAACCGCCATTATAGCAGGTTTAAACGACTGAAGCGACAACCCAACAGTAGTTATTACCGGGCACCTTGTGTCAAGATGATTAATGGCTTTGACCTTTGACCTTGCCCCTCCCTCTCCCCCCTCCTGCCCTTCCTGTTTCCGGGGTCACGGGTTAACCTTTGACCTACCCCCTCCCCGTGTCCTTCCGTTGACCCTCTGGCACCTGTTGTCATGGATTAACCTTTGCCCCGTGATCAATCAAATTGAAGTTTAGTTTTGACCTTGTTGATCCGGCGATCAATCAAAATGAAGTTTAGTTTGACCCCATTGATGTTTTAGTGTTATAGATCAAATTGCCATTTAGTTTGGGGCCTGTTGAGGCCCATGTGGGAAATAACTCCGGAAGATTAGGTTACGGAATCCCCCCTCCCTGCCAGCCGGCCCCTTGTGGATCCTTGTCATACAAAACTTTTAAAAGTATATAAAATATATTTATTTTCCTAGTTTAACTAAAAAAGAACGTGCATGGTTTGTGTTTGTGTGTGTGTGTGTGTGTGTGTTTGTGTGTGTGTGTGTGTGTGTGTGTGTGTGTGTGTGTGTGTGTGTGTGTCTGTGTGTGTGTGTCTGTGTGTGTGTGTGTGTCTGTGTGTGTGTGTGTGTGTGTGTGTGTGTGTGTGTCTGTGTGTGTGTGTGTGTGTGTGTGTGTGTGTGTGTGTGGGACAGTTAGGCAAAATAACATTGTTCATTTAAAATAAATATCTTACTATTCGATAAAATATTTTTAGATAAAAATCCCCCAGAGTGATTCTCTCTCCCCAGCATCTGACAGGCCCTGAACCAGACTGTGTTTGACACATGGTAGCTTTCACATTCCTGAGCTCATTGCTGGACAATGAAAGTGAGGTGAATATGTCTCACACTAGCTAGAGTTGAAAAACATCTTTTAAAAGTATATAAATGAAATGTTTAAACAATTAATTTTAGGATTCAATGTTATAGATTTTTATTTATGATTAATACAATTTTTAAATCGGTTATACATCTTTGTGTGTGTGTGTGTGTGTGTGTGTGTGTGTGTGTGTGTGTGTGTGTGTGTGTGTGTGTGTGTCACACTATCCATCCCTCCCACCCGCCCTCGCTCCCTCCCTCACTCATTCCCTCACTCACTCCCTCAAATATCTCCCTAAATAACTAAAGTTGAGAAACATTGATCTTTAAAAGTATATAATATCTTACTAAATAACTAAAGTTGAAAAACATTGATCTTTAAAAGTATATAATATCTTACTAAATAACTAAAGTTGAAAAACATTGATCTTTAAAAGTATATAAATGAAATGGTTATAAAATATTTGACAGCAACATTCTGTTCATTAAAAATCTTGTTAAATTACCGAAGTTGAAAACCATCCGCTTCTTTAAAATACACATCTTACTGATCCCAGATATTTTCAAAAACCACAAAAGAGATAAATAAAAATGCCCTTACTTTTCAGCTGATTAAAAAACACCCCGAGTGATTCTCTCTCTCCCCACCATCTGACAGGACTGTAGTGTCTGCTTGTTTCGGTCTCTGTGACAGTTAGGTAAAATATTATTGATCATTTAAATCAAAATAGCATGGCGCATTTAAAAGTATATAAACCAGATATAGATAAAATCATCTATTTCATCATGTTGAAAAACATGTGTTTTTTCCCCTTAAATTTCGCACTCCCCTGTCCCGCTTGACCTAGGGTCTTGTGTGTATGTGTGCTTGTCTATGTACCGGTAATGAGCGTGAGAATACGGATGTCATTAACGTTTTATTACTCTTTGAAAATACAATGGCTGAACATAACAGCGATTGTCCTATCTTCAAAACAGGACAACCGCTCACACTTGCACCATAGAAACATGGTTCTAATTAAAAACTTAGAAAGGTCGATACGGTTGGAAGAGCGTGACTTGAATGATTAGTGTTAATCTTATTTTATAGTATAATCATTAAAAGTTTAAATTATATCTTTTAAAAATACAAGATGTTTTAAATTAAATTAATTCATAAAACAAATATGCTACATCGGCGGTCTGTGGAAAAACTTGACTATATTTTTATTTATCAGGGTGCATGTAAAGAAATTTGGGGCTCTCACACATTGTGTGAAATGTTCAATAATTCCTTAAGTAGTATCTGTGCGGAAATCACCACAAAGGCCTATCTTTAGTGCGAGAGCACCAATGAAGACATTTAGAATCTTTGATGCCACAGGCCGGCCCCCATTAGCTTCTGGATATAGGGTGACAGAGCAGATGAGTCTCTGTGCGTCGTGCAATGTTAGTCTGCTAACGCTTTCCCAGAGTCAAAGTTTTGTTCGTACTAAAATGATTTCAAATCATAATTGTAAAAGTTTAAAAAATTTTAAATGAAAAGATTGTTTAAATTAAATCTTTATAGTTTTAATACATGCGTATCTTCTATTTATCTTTTAGAAGATTACTGTAATGATTTTGTTTAACAGTGACCTAAATTATAATTTTTATTAATATAGCCATAACGATTTTTGTACTGCAACAGCATATTCTATCCCGTACATCTAAAACACGACCTAACAGAAAATTGCATTTTTAGATTTTCAATAAATAAATAAATCATTTAATATAATTTCCAAGCAGTTTTGCACTCACAAACCATAAAATCTCTATTTTAGATTAAATGATTATAAATAAAGTATATAACTCTATAACAAAAATGTTACTAAAATGTATTCACACAAATTTAAACATAGTTTTAGCTATATATATATATATAAAATATTATATAAATATAAAAACACCTTACATTTTCAGAGCGCTGAAGTAGTAGTAGAATCTAGATCTATGCAATAATTAAAACATTTCAAAAAGCAAATAGTTTAAGTTGTGATAAGCAAACCCAGCCAGACCCCTTTAGAGATAAACTACAGGGTGAGATGAACTCTCACAGAGACGAGAGGAGTCACAGGGGCTAAATGCCACAGCGTATGTAAAGTTGCTCCGCTTTCCAGGATTTATTCATGTAAAAAGCATAATCTTAAAAGTTTAAAGTGGATCTTTTAAAATCAAAAGACTGTTTAAAGCAAATCTTTAAAGGTTTATTAAAATTGTATCTTTTATTTATCTTCTACTTTTGTACGATATAAATGATTGTGCATACATTTAACCTAAGCTATTATTTTTTACTAAACAACGCATGTTCAAAAATGAAATTAAAAATGTTTAAGCAAAAACTGCGCTTTGGCGACTTACGTTTTATTTCAAACAGTATTTTTGTCTATGCTCCATGAAATATGTTTGTCACAACTCTATACAACCCAGAACTCTACATAACTCTTATTTAGATTAAGTTCACATGTTCAGAGACGCGATGTGCCTCTGGGGTCCTTACAGCATAAGTAAAGCATAAGTAAAGTTTGTCTCGAGCGAATATTTAATTTTACTCGTCTTAATTCAAAGCATGATCTTACTTTATCTACGGTAGCGATGATCTATTGTGTGTATAAGATGTATATATAATTTTTACTTTTATTTTATCTCCCAAACTATCCTTATTCATTGTGGAAACACACAGGGTGAAACCCTTCATTGAGATTATCTACTCAAAATATATGTAGAATTTTAAAATGGGTGGCCGCATGAACAGACTTTGGGGAGAGCCGATGATACTCCAGCAGGAAGCATGCCCTTTGACCTCCTCCACTTTGAAGGCTTTTTTTGTCAATCACCCTACAAGGTGGTTCTTAAAGGTACGCTGTGTAGGAATTTCTTCCATCTAGTGGTGAAATTGTATTTTGCATTAGCACGGATATTCAGAATATTCAAATGAGTGCTGCATCTACGTAGCCGTTATGTGCCTATGACAACATGTCTTCCAATAGCACTTCATCGAGTTTAACTATACATTTGAGATACAGTACTAGAACAGTACCGTCGCGATGCCTAAATAATGAATTACACAACCAAGCGATGAAAAATGCTTGTAATTTAGACCGTAACCTGTCGAGAAGAAAGCAGCGCTTCATAGTCCCTTTCAAAGTCTTTCTCCTTCATTAGCTCTATCCACCGGGGAAAAGCTATCCCGATATTTACCCTAGGTTTGAATTCGCTTAGGGTAAATTTTTTGTCTGCGATGATTCCTCCTCCTGTGCCTCGTCATAAATATGGTCCTGCATCATGAAGTACCGTGCGCAGCCAGCTCAGACTTGCAAATTTGGCGGGGGAGTGGCAAGCGACTCTCACGGATATCCTTGTCCGCTACTTTACAGACAGTCTCTCATCTGACCACCTCATCAAAAGACATGTCTAAAAGTGAGTATTGTTTCTATAAATATTTTATGCAACGGTGTTTTATTTAAAATAATGTTTTGTTTTATTTAAACAATGTTTATCTGCTGTAACCGCTCAACGTACTGTAATGCACTGCGTTACTGCCTATAGGATGATTGCATGATTTTTGCCATTTAAAATAACACGGTCTTTCCTTTTCTCTCTCTCTCTCTCTCTCTAGAGACAGCAAACACTGCAGGACAATCAGGCATCCAAGTAACATGTTAGTGTGGTTTATATTTATTTTTAATGAGAAATATTATAGAGTGCAACAGGCAGTTTCTGGAAGTAAAAACACCTCCGGTAACCAGCAACGGTGAAAAAAGTGGACAGGGGTGTATATTGGGTGTATAATGAACAATTGACAGATGAACTGACAGATATTTTATGTAAATAGGCAAAATCTCTACATCTGATGGTGGCCATGTGTTTTCTCCTATCATAACCGGTTCAACTTGTGGCTCCTTAGAGATCAACATGACTTCTGCCAAATCAAATGCGCCGGCAAATTGTAAGTGTAATACATGAGAAACTATTAAAATGGCTTTCGACTATGTAATGTATAAAATTAATCTTAATTAAGCAGTCAAAGTTAACTATTTGGGACCCATTTTAAGTAAGGCTACATTCTGGGCTAACAGCATCATGTGCAAATTTGGAATACTGAAAATGTTAATGTTTTTGGCACTATTGGATTGAGTTTTGTAGAATATGACTCTATTGGATGTATAATGAACAATTGACAGATAAACTGACCAATATTTTATGTAAACAGGCAAAATTTCTACATCTGATGGTGGCCATGTGTTTTCTCCTATCATAACTGGTTCAACTCCTGGCTCCTTTGAGATCAATATGACTTCTGCCGAATCAAATGTGCCGGCAAATTGTAAGTGTAATACATGAGAAACTATTAAAACAGCATTAGCCTATGTAATGTTTAAAATTAATCTTAATTAAGCGGTCGGACTTAACTATTTGGGACCAATTTTAAGGAATATGTATGTTTGTTCCTATTGAACAATATGTATGCATGTGGAATATGTATGTTTTTGGTACTATTTGATCCAGTTTAGTAGAAACTTCTGTAGAATTTATTTTATGCGGTGTCATGCTTCTGGATTATTCAGACTCAGAATTGTAACTATTACTATAGCCTTTATCAGCCATTTACTTTACTGCAGACTTATCAAACTTATTTATTTACTGCAGATTTTATCAAAGCCAAATACTGCCCAAAAGGGGAGACTAGGAAATAAGAGAAACAGGTTAATACAAGGTTAGATTCAATCTTTATATTCTTTCCCATTTTTCCTTCATTTTCCTGTTATTGTTTTAATTTTTAAATTTTTATATTCTCAGATCATCAAAGGTTTCTGAAAGCAAACACCAGTCAGTTGGTTGAAAAAGTGAAGAACATTGATCCAATCAGCATGAAGAATCTCTCATGTAGGAACTGCAACAACAACTGTTTTATTGTTTGGCATTATGTACTTAAACGGTTTTTAAAAAATGTTTTAATAATTGATTGGTGATGGAGTTTTCATTTTTTGTATTGATAATCAAGCATATTGTACAAGCAAGAAGAAATCAAACTGGGGACATAATAAACAGTGGCAAAGTTTATATTTCTAAAAAGTTTTAAGCTTAGATATCTTTAAATACATTTTAATGTGATTTTTAATGTTTTCATTCTACTTGACCTTATGATTATAATAAAAGATTATAATAATCAAATATAATGTATTTTTTATGACCATTAAATGAGAAAACAACTTAACATCACATCAAGCTTTGACGTAAATTTTACTGCTTCCTAAAGACAACACTTAGTTGCATTTACAGGTTAGTTTTTTAACAAATGATTGGTCAATAATTGAACAATTGCATGATACCGTCCTCTGTGAACTAATGCAAATGCACTAGCATTAAGAGCCTTTACGGAGTAAAGATTTTGTAAAAGGTTTTTCTTATTAGATAACAATTTTTACAACCTTAACAAATGTTGAACGCATTCACTAAATAATCTAATAAATTGAACTTAATAGTTTGGACAAAATTAAGAATGTTAACCTGATTCGACTAAATGGCATTGAATTAAACTTATGTAATAAACTTAAGATTACTGAAATAAACAATGTTTATTAAATGCAACATAACCCGGTAACGTGGGGCCTGTTGACATAAAAAAGTTAAGTAAATCCAACATATATTTTAGATTTTCCAACAAAATTTGATTAAACATTACAAGGGCAAAAAACATCTGCATGTGTGAATTGTTCACAATAGATCCATAACACAGATTTAGAAAGTAGATAGGTTGGAATTTCTTTTGTGTATACTTTAAGTTAACAATTACCAAAGTTCTGTCCCTGAAGCGTTTATTAAATTGTCTAGAGTAAAATTAAAACATGATATAAATATCACATTAAGCACGTCATTACCGAATTCCTGGGTTGTTTAATAACTTCAATAGTTATTAAGCATCGGCTGATTTAAGTTTTTCTTCAAAGTGACAATGGTAATTTTCTGATAAATCACCGTACACATACACACTGTGTTTTGCTGTATGCGGATTTTGAGGGTAACTTATATAATGTTTAATGGTTGAAAAGAATAATTTACATAAGTAAATTGAATAAGCATCAAATATTGTTTTTGGTCTAATTAACTGAAACATGTTCTTTCAACATGAAAATATTGAGTTAAGCCAAAACGCACCTGTTTCCAGTCGGTTTAACACAATGAAATCGTGTTTGAATGAGAAAGCTGATACAATGGTGTTAAATGAAAAAATATTTTTCATAAACTGACCAGGTTCATAATATAATTTATGAGTGAATTAATTTTAGTGTGCTTAGAGTCTTTAAAATATTTAATGATTTCAAATGCTATTTAGATGTCTAATAAATTATCCAAATATTGGTCATGTACCAATTTTTAATGAGATCAGACATGACTTATAAAATTAATTTTTGCAATTTTTAATTCCAACGTTATACTTTGCGTATACAATCATATATTGCAGTGACATTATGCTACCTCTGATACAATGTGGCTTTAATCCTATATAGCCGTTTACAACGTCATGACGATGACGCCCCTATACAACCCCTATAGCGGTGGATAGGGCGGAGACCCATAGTCGTCCTTATAAACTCTACACAAAGCTCAGCCTCAGTTATCGCACACAACCCCGGTTTTCCTAACTGAAGGGGTCTAGCTCTAATAGTCGCGGACGGGTGTGCTACTGCATCGATCGAAGGAACATTGTCTGGTTGTTACACGGACTGTCAAAGACCGCATCAACCTTCCTGTTTGTCTGCCGCAGACTACTTTTTCGAATCACACTTTTTTCGACTCACGCACAAGGCCTGGACAATTGTGCTGTAAGGACTCACTCGCCAGATTCCAGGAACTATCCAAATCTTTCATCATCGAATAGGGGACCGAAAAATCTAACAACTTCTGAAATGGAGAGCGACCCCCCGTTGAGTTCTGTCGTAGCGGGGGCACTGCGTCATCCGGCGTGTGAGTGCGCCACGGGGAAAGAGTGTCGTTTAAGAGCCACGCAAGACTCTACTTTTTTATGTCAACAGGCCCCACGTTACCGGGTTATGTTGCATTTAATAAACATTGTTTATTTCAGTAATCTTAAGTTTATTACATAAGTTTAATTCAATGCCATTTAGTCGAATCAGGTTAACATTCTTAATTTTGTCCAAACTATTAAGTTCAATTTATTAGATTATTTAGTGAATGCGTTCAACATTTGTTAAGGTTGTAAAAATTGTTATCTAATAAGAAAAACCTTTTACAAAATCTTTACTCCGTAAAGGCTCTTAATGCTAGTGCATTTGCATTAGTTCACAGAGGACGGTATCATGCAATTGTTCAATTATTGACCAATCATTTGTTAAAAAACTAACCTGTAAATGCAACTAAGTGTTGTCTTTAGGAAGCAGTAAAATTTACGTCAAAGCTTGATGTGATGTTAAGTTGTTTTCTCATTTAATGGTCATAAAAAATACATTATATTTGATTATTATAATCTTTTATTATAATCATAAGGTCAAGTAGAATGAAAACATTAAAAATCACATTAAAATGTATTTAAAGATATCTAAGCTTAAAACTTTTTAGAAATATAAACTTTGCCACTGTTTATTATGTCCCCAGTTTGATTTCTTCTTGCTTGTACAATATGCTTGATTATCAATACAAAAAATGAAAACTCCATCACCAATCAATTATTAAAACATTTTTTAAAAACCGTTTAAGTACATAATGCCAAACAATAAAACAGTTGTTGTTGCAGTTCCTACATGAGAGATTCTTCATGCTGATTGGATCAATGTTCTTCACTTTTTCAACCAACTGACTGGTGTTTGCTTTCAGAAACCTTTGATGATCTGAGAATATAAAAATTTAAAAATTAAAACAATAACAGGAAAATGAAGGAAAAATGGGAAAGAATATAAAGATTGAATCTAACCTTGTATTAACCTGTTTCTCTTATTTCCTAGTCTCCCCTTTTGGGCAGTATTTGGCTTTGATAAAATCTGCAGTAAATAAATAAGTTTGATAAGTCTGCAGTAAAGTAAATGGCTGATAAAGGCTATAGTAATAGTTACAATTCTGAGTCTGAATAATCCAGAAGCATGACACCGCATAAAATAAATTCTACAGAAGTTTCTACTAAACTGGATCAAATAGTACCAAAAACATACATATTCCACATGCATACATATTGTTCAATAGGAACAAACATACATATTCCTTAAAATTGGTCCCAAATAGTTAAGTCCGACCGCTTAATTAAGATTAATTTTAAACATTACATAGGCTAATGCTGTTTTAATAGTTTCTCATGTATTACACTTACAATTTGCCGGCACATTTGATTCGGCAGAAGTCATATTGATCTCAAAGGAGCCAGGAGTTAAACCAGTTATGATAGGAGAAAACACATGGCCACCATCAGATGTAGAAATTTTGCCTGTTTACATAAAATATTGGTCAGTTTATCTGTCAATTGTTCATTATACATCCAATAGAGTCATATTCTACAAAACTCAATCCAATAGTGCCAAAAACATTAACATTTTCAGTATTCCAAATTTGCACATGATGCTGTTAGCCCAGAATGTAGCCTTACTTAAAATGGGTCCCAAATAGTTAACTTTGACTGCTTAATTAAGATTAATTTTATACATTACATAGTCGAAAGCCATTTTAATAGTTTCTCATGTATTACACTTACAATTTGCCGGCGCATTTGATTTGGCAGAAGTCATGTTGATCTCTAAGGAGCCACAAGTTGAACCGGTTATGATAGGAGAAAACACATGGCCACCATCAGATGTAGAGATTTTGCCTATTTACATAAAATATCTGTCAGTTCATCTGTCAATTGTTCATTATACACCCAATATACACCCCTGTCCACTTTTTTCACCGTTGCTGGTTACCGGAGGTGTTTTTACTTCCAGAAACTGCCTGTTGCACTCTATAATATTTCTCATTAAAAATAAATATAAACCACACTAACATGTTACTTGGATGCCTGATTGTCCTGCAGTGTTTGCTGTCTCTAGAGAGAGAGAGAGAGAGAGAAAAGGAAAGACCGTGTTATTTTAAATGGCAAAAATCATGCAATCATCCTATAGGCAGTAACGCAGTGCATTACAGTACGTTGAGCGGTTACAGCAGATAAACATTGTTTAAATAAAACAAAACATTATTTTAAATAAAACACCGTTGCATAAAATATTTATAGAAACAATACTCACTTTTAGACATGTCTTTTGATGAGGTGGTCAGATGAGAGACTGTCTGTAAAGTAGCGGACAAGGATATCCGTGAGAGTCGCTTGCCACTCCCCCGCCAAATTTGCAAGTCTGAGCTGGCTGCGCACGGTACTTCATGATGCAGGACCATATTTATGACGAGGCACAGGAGGAGGAATCATCGCAGACAAAAAATTTACCCTAAGCGAATTCAAACCTAGGGTAAATATCGGGATAGCTTTTCCCCGGTGGATAGAGCTAATGAAGGAGAAAGACTTTGAAAGGGACTATGAAGCGCTGCTTTCTTCTCGACAGGTTACGGTCTAAATTACAAGCATTTTTCATCGCTTGGTTGTGTAATTCATTATTTAGGCATCGCGACGGTACTGTTCTAGTACTGTATCTCAAATGTATAGTTAAACTCGATGAAGTGCTATTGGAAGACATGTTGTCATAGGCACATAACGGCTACGTAGATGCAGCACTCATTTGAATATTCTGAATATCCGTGCTAATGCAAAATACAATTTCACCACTAGATGGAAGAAATTCCTACACAGCGTACCTTTAAGAACCACCTTGTAGGGTGATTGACAAAAAAAGCCTTCAAAGTGGAGGAGGTCAAAGGGCATGCTTCCTGCTGGAGTATCATCGGCTCTCCCCAAAGTCTGTTCATGCGGCCACCCATTTTAAAATTCTACATATATTTTGAGTAGATAATCTCAATGAAGGGTTTCACCCTGTGTGTTTCCACAATGAATAAGGATAGTTTGGGAGATAAAATAAAAGTAAAAATTATATATACATCTTATACACACAATAGATCATCGCTACCGTAGATAAAGTAAGATCATGCTTTGAATTAAGACGAGTAAAATTAAATATTCGCTCGAGACAAACTTTACTTATGCTTTACTTATGCTGTAAGGACCCCAGAGGCACATCGCGTCTCTGAACATGTGAACTTAATCTAAATAAGAGTTATGTAGAGTTCTGGGTTGTATAGAGTTGTGACAAACATATTTCATGGAGCATAGACAAAAATACTGTTTGAAATAAAACGTAAGTCGCCAAAGCGCAGTTTTTGCTTAAACATTTTTAATTTCATTTTTGAACATGCGTTGTTTAGTAAAAAATAATAGCTTAGGTTAAATGTATGCACAATCATTTATATCGTACAAAAGTAGAAGATAAATAAAAGATACAATTTTAATAAACCTTTAAAGATTTGCTTTAAACAGTCTTTTGATTTTAAAAGATCCACTTTAAACTTTTAAGATTATGCTTTTTACATGAATAAATCCTGGAAAGCGGAGCAACTTTACATACGCTGTGGCATTTAGCCCCTGTGACTCCTCTCGTCTCTGTGAGAGTTCATCTCACCCTGTAGTTTATCTCTAAAGGGGTCTGGCTGGGTTTGCTTATCACAACTTAAACTATTTGCTTTTTGAAATGTTTTAATTATTGCATAGATCTAGATTCTACTACTACTTCAGCGCTCTGAAAATGTAAGGTGTTTTTATATTTATATAATATTTTATATATATATATATAGCTAAAACTATGTTTAAATTTGTGTGAATACATTTTAGTAACATTTTTGTTATAGAGTTATATACTTTATTTATAATCATTTAATCTAAAATAGAGATTTTATGGTTTGTGAGTGCAAAACTGCTTGGAAATTATATTAAATGATTTATTTATTTATTGAAAATCTAAAAATGCAATTTTCTGTTAGGTCGTGTTTTAGATGTACGGGATAGAATATGCTGTTGCAGTACAAAAATCGTTATGGCTATATTAATAAAAATTATAATTTAGGTCACTGTTAAACAAAATCATTACAGTAATCTTCTAAAAGATAAATAGAAGATACGCATGTATTAAAACTATAAAGATTTAATTTAAACAATCTTTTCATTTAAAATTTTTTAAACTTTTACAATTATGATTTGAAATCATTTTAGTACGAACAAAACTTTGACTCTGGGAAAGCGTTAGCAGACTAACATTGCACGACGCACAGAGACTCATCTGCTCTGTCACCCTATATCCAGAAGCTAATGGGGGCCGGCCTGTGGCATCAAAGATTCTAAATGTCTTCATTGGTGCTCTCGCACTAAAGATAGGCCTTTGTGGTGATTTCCGCACAGATACTACTTAAGGAATTATTGAACATTTCACACAATGTGTGAGAGCCCCAAATTTCTTTACATGCACCCTGATAAATAAAAATATAGTCAAGTTTTTCCACAGACCGCCGATGTAGCATATTTGTTTTATGAATTAATTTAATTTAAAACATCTTGTATTTTTAAAAGATATAATTTAAACTTTTAATGATTATACTATAAAATAAGATTAACACTAATCATTCAAGTCACGCTCTTCCAACCGTATCGACCTTTCTAAGTTTTTAATTAGAACCATGTTTCTATGGTGCAAGTGTGAGCGGTTGTCCTGTTTTGAAGATAGGACAATCCCTGTTATGTTCAGCCATTGTATTTTCAAAGAGTAATAAAACGTTAATGATATCCGTATTCTCACGCTCATTACCGGTACATAGACAAGCACACATACACACAAGACCCTAGGTCAAGCGGGGCAGGGGAGTGCAAAATTTAAGGGGGAAAAACACATGTTTTTCAACATGATGAAATAGATGATTTTATCTGGTTTATATACTTTTAAATGCGCCATGCTATTTTGATTTAAATGATCAATAATATTTTACCTAACTGTCACAGAGACCGAAACAAGCAGACACTACAGTCCTGTCAGATGGTGGGGAGAGAGAGAATCACTCGGGGTGTTTTTTAATCAGCTGAAAAGTAAGGGCATTTTTATTTATCTCTTTTGTGGTTTTTGAAAATATCTGGGATCAGTAAGATGTGTATTTTAAAGAAGCGGATGGTTTTCAACTTCGGTAATTTAACAAGATTTTTAATGAACAGAATGTTGCTGTCAAATATTTTATAACCATTTCATTTATATACTTTTAAAGATCAATGTTTTTCAACTTTAGTTATTTAGTAAGATATTATATACTTTTAAAGATCAATGTTTTTCAACTTTAGTTATTTAGTAAGATATTATATACTTTTAAAGATCAATGTTTCTCAACTTTAGTTATTTAGGGAGATATTTGAGGGAGTGAGTGAGGGAATGAGTGAGGGAGGGAGCGAGGGCGGGTGGGAGGGATGGATAGTGTGACACACACACACACACACACACACACACACACACACACACACACACACACACACACACACACAAAGATGTATAACCGATTTAAAAATTGTATTAATCATAAATAAAAATCTATAACATTGAATCCTAAAATTAATTGTTTAAACATTTCATTTATATACTTTTAAAAGATGTTTTTCAACTCTAGCTAGTGTGAGACATATTCACCTCACTTTCATTGTCCAGCAATGAGCTCAGGAATGTGAAAGCTACCATGTGTCAAACACAGTCTGGTTCAGGGCCTGTCAGATGCTGGGGAGAGAGAATCACTCTGGGGGATTTTTATCTAAAAATATTTTATCGAATAGTAAGATATTTATTTTAAATGAACAATGTTATTTTGCCTAACTGTCCCACACACACACACACACACACACACACACACACACACACACAGACACACACACACACACACACACACACACACACACAGACACACACACACACACAGACACACACACACAGACACACACACACACACACACACACACACACACACACACACACACACACACACACACACACACACAACACACACACACACACACACACAAACACAAACCATGCACGTTCTTTTTTAGTTAAACTAGGAAAATAAATATATTTTATATACTTTTAAAAGTTTTGTATGACAAGGATCCACAAGGGGCCGGCTGGCAGGGAGGGGGGATTCCGTAACCTAATCTTCCGGAGTTATTTCCCACATGGGCCTCAACAGGCCCCAAACTAAATGGCAATTTGATCTATAACACTAAAACATCAATGGGGTCAAACTAAACTTCATTTTGATTGATCGCCGGATCAACAAGGTCAAAACTAAACTTCAATTTGATTGATCACGGGGCAAAGGTTAATCCATGACAACAGGTGCCAGAGGGTCAACGGAAGGACACGGGGAGGGGGTAGGTCAAAGGTTAACCCGTGACCCCGGAAACAGGAAGGGCAGGAGGGGGGAGAGGGAGGGGCAAGGTCAAAGGTCAAAGCCATTAATCATCTTGACACAAGGTGCCCGGTAATAACTACTCCCAACTATAAGTGTGGTTCGGCAGGCTACGCAATACTCGTTCCCTATCTCAGGGAACTGAGGTCACGATAGTAACCGAATAGTTCCCTTTCGAACGGTCACTTCGTATTGCGTAGCTATACGCAGTGGGGACGCTATTTGAAACGCCACACAACACCACCGGTTGCCATGCAACTCAGAACCCTGAGCCGTAGAACAAACCAGTGATAAGTATAAATGACAGACCAGACACTATGCGCTGCTATGGCTGCCACATACACTTTGAGCGTGGATGGGGAGCGCCCCGCATCCAACAGCTCTTGGAGAAAGGAAAGAATCACAGAAACCTCACATGATTCAGGGTCCATGTTAATTTTCGACCACCAGCTGGAAAATCCTGACCACTTTAAAGCATACAGGCGCCGAGTAGACGGGGCCCTGGCTTCAGACATAGTGTTTAAAACCTTTTCTGGGAGGTTTTCAAGTAACCGTTCATGGGCCACACGTGGAGGGCCCATAAATCGGGTCGGGGTGCCAAATCGTCCCCCTGGCCTGCGTGAGGAGATCTTTCCTCAGCGGAATTGGCCAAGGGCTCGCATCCGTCAGCTGAATCAGCTCCGGAAACCAAGGTTTGGACTCCCAGAGCGGGGCCACCTAGAGGACTGGGCATCCGCTCACCCTGACCCGTTCGATGACCTGAGGGATCATAGATACGGGGGGAAAAGCATACAGTGGGAGGTTGGGCCACGGGTCTCTTTGAGAAAAACACCCTGCAGTGGGTGTTGGCTTGTGAGGCGAACAGGTCGACCTCGGCTTTGCCGAATATCCTCCATATCTCGTTGACTGTACGAGCATTCAGGGACCACTCGCCGATGGGAGTGTTGCCCCGTGACAGCATGTCCGCGCCCAGATTCTGGGTGCCCTGGATGTGTGCTGATCTTAGAGAGCTCAGGTTGCTCTGAGTCCATAATAGGAGGTCTCTCGCCAGGGCATAAAGGTTGCCAGACCTGATGCCTCCCTGGCGATTTATATAGGCCACCACCTCCATGTCGTCCGTGCGGACTAGGACATGGTGACCTAAAAGGTTTGGAAGAAAGGCTTTCAGGGCCAAACCAACCATTTTCATTTCCAGACAGTTGATGTGTAAGGTCTGTTCCGTGCTCGACCAGAGGCCGAAAGCAGGCCTGCCCTCGCACAGCGCACCCCAACCCTTGTTGGATGCGTCTGTGAATACCACTTTCCTCCTGGAAATGACCTTCATGGTCACACCCCTTTGATACCAGCGCTGAACACTCCAGGGAATCAGGGCTTTTATACAACCGTAATTCCCCAAGATGCGCAGACTGCCTGAGCGCCAAGCGCGGGGTGGTACACGGCGTTTGAGCCAGTGTTGTAATGGGCGCATGCGCAGCAGTCCCAAATGGAGCACTGGTGACGCAGCTGCCATCATACCAAGCATTATCTGGAATCCCTTCAGGGGCGCGCGCTCATGCACTCTGAATGTCGCCACAAGCGACTGAATAGAGAGTGCGCGCTCTGGTGTGAGCCGCGCTATCATACTCACAGAGTTCAATTCTGTGCCCAGAAAAACTACAGTTTGGCTGGGGCACATATTGCTTTTGGGAAAATTGATCGTGAGACCCAGATGTTGCAAGTGGTCGAGGATTAAATCCCTGTGCACAATCAGTTCCTCTCTCGACTGCGCTAACACTAGCTAGTCGTCGAGATAATTTAGTATGCATACTCCCTGACATTTCAGTGGGGAGAGAGCTGCATCCATGCATTTCGTGAAAGTGCGGGGTGCTAGGGACAGATCGAACGGCAGAACGGTGTACTGAAAAACTTTCCCCTCGAAGGCAAATCTTAAGAATGGCCTGTGGCGAGGGTTTATTTGGATATGAAAGTATGCATCCTTCAGATCCATTGTGACAAACCAATCCCCCGGGCGAACCTGCGCGAGGATCTGTTTGAGTGTTTTGAATGGCTGTCTCATAAGGGCTATGTTCAAATGTCTCAAATCTAGTATGAGTCTGAGAGGGCCGTCTTCTTTTGGAACTAGAAAATAGCGGCTGTAAAACCCCGAATGTACTAGCGCGGGAGGGACTAATTCTATCGCTCCCTTTGCTAATAAGTTGTGCACCTCGGTGCGGAGCACGTGACCCACGCTGCTTTTAAATGACGTCTCGATGACCGCCTGAAACTTTAGGGGTCTGCGAGCGAACTGGAGCGAGTAACCTCGATTTATAGTGTTTATTACCCAACTCGACACACCGGGGATGGCCTGCCAGGCTGAGACCCGTGTGGCTAGGGCCTGACACACAGATTGGGGCCGCCTAACATAGGGGGACCTAATACCCTTATAATGTGATTTGTGCACGTAATGAGTGTTTGACTGACCATACAAGCTTTCAGCTAGGGAAAAGTCAGTGAAACAACAGGGAAGAGACCACTTAATGAGGGGGGGGCCATGAACCCGTGTGTTGTGATTGTGAAACATGCTCTTTTTGTGCTTTTATTTGGGTCGCCGTGAAAACGGCGTTTGTTTGCAAAGGCGCGCTCAGCAACGTGGGCCTGTTTACAGAAATAAAATCCCCAGCCGCCTGAGCTAAACAGGGAGCTGTGGGAAGTTTTCTCACTTTTGCAGAGGGTGGTCTGGCGACTGCGAGACACGAGCTCTCTCTTTTGCATCCGCTCGCTAGAACGACTTCGGAGGCACTGGATCAAGCGCGATGCGGGGTCGCGGGCCTTGTCGCCGTGGTAGCGGTGGGCGCTTAGCAGGCCTCGCCTGGCGGTGAGCATCAGCCGCAGGGCGGGGCTGAGAGGCCTGTTTCGCTGGCTTGGCGGAGCGCGAGGAAGACTGAGTCCTCGGCCTGCTGGATGAAGAGCTGGAACGCTTAGGCATGAAGTGTCGCATGGCCTGGGACGCTTTCTGTGCCTCAGTGAAGCGCTCTGAGAAGCCCGCTACCGCCGGGCCAAACAGGCCGGTGCTGGAGACCGGGGCGTCGAGGAACTTGTTTCTCTCAGCTTCCTTAATGTCGGTCAGGTTGAGCCATAAGTGGCGCTCGAGCACCACCAGGTTGGCCATGCTCCTCCCGATGGCCTGCGCGGTAGCTTTAGTAGCACGCAGTGCGAGGTCGGTGGCACTTCTTAGGTCGCCGAAGGCCTCTGGGTCCGGGCCAGACTCGTCCATGGACCGGAGGAGTTTGGCCTGGTAAACCTGCAGCATGGACATCGTGTGCAGGGCCATAGCTGCCTGGCCGGAGGCCGCGTAAGCGCGTCCGGCGATGGCTGCCGTCACACGGCAGGGTTTGTTGGGGTGGACGGCCCTAGCTCGCCAGCTAGCGGCCGTGCTCGGGCAAAGATGAGCGGCCACAGCCTCTTCGAGGGGTGGCAGTGACTCATAGCCCTTGTCCGCTGCGCTGTCCACGGAGGAGAGCGTCGCGGATACTGCAGAGCTCACGCGTGCTGAATACGGAGCACGCCAGGCCTTGGTGAGCTCCTCGTGGATCTCGGGAAAAAATGGCGCCGGCTTGTGACGGGGGGCCTGCTGGCGCCCTGGCAGAAACCATCCGTCCAAACTGCTGCGTGGCTGCTCCGCAGGTGCAGCCCACTCGAGCTCGAGGTCCGCGACGGCCTTGGTCAGAATCCGAAGCATTTCTGCGTCGGAGTTCGTCCTGTCCGCTGAATCGCTGGCCACAGACTGAGAGGCGGTGACGGGGTCGAGAGAGCCCGGCCAATCTTCCTCAGAAGCCGCTAGTGGCTGTCGTCGTGGTCGGCCGATCCACCGAAGGAGACAAGGCCCGCCACGTGGGAGGGGGGGCGCATGTCTCCCTGGAATAGCACTGGTGATGGGGGAAGTGAAGCACGCGGGGACGAGGCCGGCGTGTCTTCAAAAACCTCCATACCTTCCGCTTGTCTTTGGCTGCAACGCTTTTTCTTCCTAGGCAGAAGTAGAGCCGGAAGAGAAAGCGTGGTGGGCGCGACGCGGCCTCGCCGTCTCGGAAGAAAGCTAGCCGGGTACGCAGCACGGAGATAGGCATGCTGTCGCAGGCCGCACATCCGCCATTAGCAATCGCGTTCTCCGCGTGGAGGAGGCCCAGGCACGAGACGCAATTGTTGTGTCGATCAGCCTCGAGAAGAGGCGAGGTGCACGTGGCGCAGAGAGACATTATTACAATAAAAGGATATAGTCGCCAGATGGCCACAGGTGAGACGGCGTCAGGGCAATCGACGAGTCGAAGTCCGCTGAAGAGGCACGCTCAGGCTGAAAGGGCTTGTTCGACGGCGAGAAGTTCAGTAGAAAGGGTTCAGGAACATGCGTTGTCGCTGAAGGAGTAAAAATCTGCTATAATGGTGATTACAGGGCGCTATATAAGAGTGAGGACACGCCCCCTGTAATGGGCTCTGGCGTCGGGCTATCCTATTGGTCGCGTCAGAGGCGCCCGCGCCATTGATAAGGCAGTTGCTGCAGTACAGTCTATGAGCGGTGTGTGCGCTCATTGCACTGGCTGTTCAGCCGCAAATGCGTTTCAAATATATAATTCAGTAAATCGGAGAAAAGGAGTTTCCCCACTGCATATAGCTACGCAATACGAAGTGACCGTTCGAAAGGGAACTTTTAATGCGTTGGCCGCTCATTTACACGACAACGCTCAGACTGAGAACGCAAACTTTGAAGTAGGTTTCAAAGAGCAAGTTTTTGAAAATGAGTTTTTAAAATGCAATACCGTTATCATTTCCATGTAAACTTCAGAACGTGAATCTGTGAAAACGGTGACGGCATACACATGTGCATTACATGTTTAGTTGATAGGCATGCGCGTTTGAATGTGTATGTGCGTGGCCCACATCTGGTACGTGTGGATTCCACATGTCATTCCTCCATATGTCACAATATTTTTGTGTATATAAATATAAAAATAAAATGGCCCAGGAACAAAACAAAAGAAAGCACATAAAAAAAGCACACATATACAAATACAAAATAAAACAATGCAGAACATTATTTTAGAGTACATATAGCACAGGCTCTTGCAGTTCTATGTCCTTGGACATCCGTTTATCATTCTGTACTTTCCTGTTAATCTGTGTGATGGCCACCCATAACAGGATACATCCTAACAACTGGAGACAGTTGACCAGTCCCAGAAACAGGAACCTGATGAGGGTCACATTACATTTTAGCATGCATCAGTTGGGGCTACATAGAATACTCCTGCCAGATTTGCTCACCTAAAAGCCTTAGTGTCGTACATTCTGCAAGCACCTCTTCCACCACATTTCTTGTGACCCCATTTCAGACAGGTAGAGTCAATAAGAGCCCCAAAGTATATGGGAGCAGGAATACCACCTTTAAAAGAGTGAAATTACATTAAAAACAATGCTGTGACAGATCTTAATGTGAATAACATCTGTGAATTAATTTCCATTTTTGGGGCACTTCTGAATAAACCCAAAAAAGACCAATGTGAACTTACCCCAAACTCTTAAAACTAACAGTAGCACACCCACTGAGAGAGACTTCAGCTCAGGTTCCACAATCCTGCAAGAACAGATTAAAGATTTAATATAAATTTCATCCATATAAATACAAAACATAAATATAAAACATGGTTTTGATTAATCATTCACTGTAAGATACTGTATGTTGTAAAGTAATTAAACAGAACCTCAATGAGATGATGAAGAAGGGAACAGTGCCGAGACAGAACACAAAGAAGGCGAGAGACTGCAGTGCCAGATAGATGTAGAACATTATAGTACATCTGCTCTCTCGTGAACACTCTCCAAGCACTGCAGAGGAGTTCCCAGCACTCATTCCCCAGCTCTGGACACATGCACAGTGGTGGAATGTCTGACAAACACACACAAATGAAAAAAGAAAAGAAAGAAAAGACACTCAAACACATGTAATAATGAATTTGAGGCCAACAGTTTAAGATAGTTGTTCACCAAATTCTGTCCTGTGCCACGAGTGGAACTGCAGCCTGCGTGACAAGGAGAGATGTAGGTCACTCCATTCTGTCCACACACTGGATCCCATTGGAAGTCAGGACACCCACAGCCGGCATTGCAAGAAGTGAGTAAATCACTGCTTATATTCTGAACTTCTACAGATCTGCCACATAAACAATTGATTATATTGTATTACATATTTATATGACCCTATATAGGGCAAGCAGTTTGTTAAATGGATAGATTTAATTGATGGATAATGTATAGTTTCCATGATGCAATAAGATGTATACAAAGAGTATGACTGGAGATGAAAGTACCCTTGATAGGGCACTGTGACCCCAGCGACATCTGTATTTTCACAGCTAAGAGCAAAATAAGGTATGGTGAGAAACAATGCGACAATTCCACTGAAAAACGACATTCTTGCAGATCCCAGAAGATCCAGTTTACACCTCTTCATTATCCACCCACTCAGGAACATTCCCAGAGCCACAGGCGGAATAGATATCACTCCTACAGAAAAATATAAGCACAATCAGTTTAAACAGCCAGCAAAAAAACAAAACAAAAAAACAAACAAACACATGGCCGTAATCATGGCAGTTGTCACCTATGAGAAAGTTGGTCTTGGATGCACTTTGTCCAAACTGCTGTTCCAAATACTTTGGTGTATATGTTATGACTATGACAAAGGCATTGAATGCCACTACATTGGAAACCAGGTACAGGAGATAGATCTTGTTAGTGAGCAGACGCTTTAGAGACGGCCCAAAATCTAGAAAACAAGCAAATAGGCAAATGTTTAGAACAATCTCTTTTATTTAAATTTTTTTTTTACATTGTCATATATTTTTATAATTGATAATAATAACCTCCATTAATTTCCTGAAAACTTCCTGAAGAAAATATTCTTCCAAACCTGTATTACATTGATCTGCTTTACATAAATTAGATTTTGCTGGAGGATTTCCTGGCCACCTTTTCAATATGAATAATTAAAAGAGATATAGTGACACACACACATTATAAAGTACTACATATGACTAATTATTCTCAGTGACTAATTAGATTTAAATCAACCTAATTTGTATGCATCTAACCCTTGTGGCCTGTGTAAGGTTGCCATACCTTTAGCTATCTCTGTAATGCTGGGTGTGTTTTTCTGTTGTTTTGAGGGGTTGTCTAGCTCATAGGTTTGGGGGTTTTCAGGTAAAGCTCTTGGCAGGAACCAGAGAGGCAAAGCAGCAAGCAGAGTCAACAGCCCAGAAATCACATAACCCAACCACCAGGCCCCAACCCAGCGAGAGTCCTGAGGGGTGATGGTCACACTCTCTGATAAAAGAGAAGAAGATATACAAATAAACAATATGTGAATATATATTAAAACCTCCACTGGGCTCACCACATTATTTCACTATGCGCACTCTATGTATTCTATCACACCTGCTATCAAGAACAGCATTTATACTGCACAGTCACTCAGTGTCTTATCTCTGATAAGAACAAATGAACTTCTCTGTTCTTAGTTAGTAGAGTTACTTAACTCATGTCCATGCTTTTCTACATCGAAAGACTCTTTATCTGCATCAGTTCTCCACCTGTGTGGTTCCCGTCTCGCCTGTCCTGCCCTTATTTTTCTGTTATAATACTTACCTGTTCACTGTCCATAACTTTAAAAAAAAAGACCCTGCACTTGGGTTCCCCTGTGTTGTCTACCTGAAAGAAGACCAGGCCTTTATTATGAACTCAGTTGGATCTTAACTTTCCACAGAGGACAAGCTGATAACACTCCCTCCTTTATCTTAACTACAGAGAGCAACCATATCATCATCCCTGCCATCTCTGTTGTTGAGATCAACCATCATTTCTTCAGTTCCCTTTCCCTGACCACAGAGGCCACTCATGGGCTATAATTCTCTCAAGTAAGGAGTCTCCTTTGAACCTTTTGTTCTGGCCACAAAGACCAACCTTAATCTTCCTTTACTACTCCACCAGCACCTCCATGGTATTTACATCCATCAACTCCTCAGGGTCTCTCCTTTCACTTTCTCCCTCTGTGTCACTCCTCCCTCCAGTTCTCCCTCCACAATTCAGTGCTCCCAACTGCATCGGCTGATACTTCCCCTGAAGGGAAGTATATAGCGCTTTTAACAATGTAGATTGTTTCAAAGCAGCTTTACATAGCTAAACATATAATTTAAGGTAACAGAGATTGCTTTGGCTTTATAGCGGTTCTTGAATAATGTTATTTCCAGCTAAAGTTAGTTTTGATTGATTCACTTCCGGCGGAATTATCATTTGTTATTAAATTAGGGGCCGCTAAGACAACGCCGTTCTCTATAAACAGACTTTAAACGTGAACCTGTGATAAACGCTGATGGCGTTCACATGCGCATTAAGAATCGATTCTAAAGTTATGTGCGTTTGAATCTGTAGAGTTGGAAAGGGATCCTCCATAGGGAGAGACTAGTTGGCACTTCAGCACTGCATTGTCATCGGGTCCAGGCGAAGCTCCTTCTTCAGATCTGGATACGGCCTGGATCCAGCAGGCTGCGGGAAAACCTCAGGATAAACAAAGACACTAAAATTAGCGTAGATGCCATTCTTCTTATGATGTAACGAGTACATCAGGATTTAAGGGAAGTGTTCCCAGTTCCGGCTGACCTAATCAAAGAGATGTGTCTTTAATCTAGCTTTGAACTGACAGAGTGTGTCTGCTTCTCGGACAATGGTAGGAAGACTGTTGCAAAGTTTTGGTGCTAAATAGGAAAAGGATCTACCACCAGCAGTCGATTTTGATATTCTAGGTATTATTAACTGGCCGGAATTTCGCAATAAATGTGAAGAGCGCACTATAATGCGTTAAGAGCTTGCTCAAGTACTGCGGAGATAAACCATTTAGGGCTTTGTAAGTAATAAACAATATTTTAAAATGTATACGATGTTTAATAGGCAGCCAATGCAGTGTTGACAGAACCGGGCTAATATGGTCATACTTCCTGGTTCTGGTAAGAACTCGAGCTGCTGCGTTTTGAACTAGCTGTAGTTTGTTTATTAAGCGTGCAGGGCAACCACCCAGTAGAGCATTACAATAATCTAGTCTTGATGTCATGAACGCATGAACTAATTGTTCCGCATTTGTCAATGAGAGCATTTGGCATAATTTAGATATAGTATTTTTAAGATGGAAAAATGCGGTTTTACAGATACTAGACACGTGACGTGAAAGATTGGTATCAAAGAGCACACGCAGGTTCCTAACAGACGACGAAGACTTAACAGAGCAGCCATCAAGTGTTAGACAGTATACTAGGTTATTATTACGTGTGGAAGTTTTTTGTCCAATAATTAGAATCTCAGTTTTTTCAGAATTTAGTAGTAGGAAATTATTAGTCATCTAATTTTTTTTCTATCAGCTATGCATTCCGTTAATTTTGTGAATTGGTAAGTTTCGTTGTTTCGTTTTGAAGAAATATACAGAAGAGTATCATCGGCATAACAGTGAAAGCTAATTCCATGTTTCCTAATGATACCTCCTAATGGTAGCATGTACAGAGTGAACAGCAACGGTCCTAGTACTGAGCCTTGCGGTACGCCATACTGAACTTGTGATCGATAAGACATCTCTTAATTTACTGATAGCAGTCAGATAAGTATGATTTGTATGAAGTATGACCATGCTAGTGCAATTCCACTAATGCCAAGATAGTGTTCTAGTCTATTTAAAAGAATGCTGTGGTCAATTGTGTCAAATGCAGCACTAAGATCAAGTAACACTAATAGAGAGATACAACCACGATCGGATGATAAAAGCAAATAATTTGTGACTCTAACGGGAGCTGTCTCTGTACTATGGTACGGTCTAAATCCGGATTGAAAATCCTCGCAGATATCATTTCTTTCAAGAAAGGAACACAGTTGTGATGATACTGCTTTTTCTAATATCTTTGACAGAAAAGGCAGATTCGAGATCGGCCTGTAATTTGCATAATTTTGTCATCTCAAGTTGCGTTTTTTTAACAAGCGGTTTTATCATAGCCAGCTTAAAGGTTTTTGGTACGTGTCCTAGAGACAAAGACGAATTAATGATAGTAAGAAGAGGATCTATGACATCTGGAAGTATCTCTTTCAGTAGCTTAGTGGTATAGGGTTCATACAAGTTGTCGATTTAGATGAATTAACGAGTTTGCAAAATTCTTCCTCTCCTATAGCAATAAATTAATAAATTTTTTCCTCAGGGAGACTACAATGCACTCCCGGATGCGATATTGTAGTAGACGGTTGCATAGTTATAATTTTGTCCCTGATATTATCAATCTTATAAGTGAAGAAGTTCATAAAGTCATTACTGCTGTGTTGCTTGGACACTTCTGGGCTTGAAGCTTTCTTTTTCGTTAGTTTAGCCACTGTGTCAAATAAATACTTAGGATTATGTTTATTTTCTTCTAATAGGGTTGAAAAATAAGCAGATCTAGCAGCTTTTAAGGCCTCTCTGTAAGCAATCGAGCTCTCTTTCCATGAAACCCGAAATACCTCTAGTTTTGTTTTCTTCCGTTGTTTTGATTCAGACCGCATCATAGCACAGAAACTGTGCTAGTTAAAATTACAAATGATTTACTTGTAGCTTCTGACCAAGGCTGTATCTCAATACTAGTTCTACTCAATCTTAGCGCTGCGTTCAAGGGATCGACTACAAAACTACACTGCTGTTCAGGGACAGGCATTAAGCTGGTTTAGATCGTACTTATCAAGACCGTTACCATTTTGTCTGTTTAAATGTGGAAAAATCTAAGATAACGTCAGTAGACTATGAAGTGCCGCAAGGATCTGTGTTAGGCCCTCTGCTATTCTCAATATATATCACAACCAGGTGAAAACACTAATTTATCAAATTTGAAAGAGTGTCTTAAAGATATAAAATGCTGGATGACGTGTAATTTCCTGCTATTAAATTCAGATAAAACGGAGGTATTACTTATTGGTGCAAAAAACTACCCACAAAACCCCTTAAAATACAACTTTAATTTAGAAGGATGTCCTGTTACTTTATCCACTACAGTAAAAGACCTGGGTGTTATACTAGACCACAACTTGACTTTCGAAAATCATATTTCATATGTTACAAGAACAGCCTTTTTCCACCTTAGAAACATTGCTAATCTACGTAACATGATATCTGTTTCTGATGCAGAAAAGTTAGTTCATGCATTCATGACCTCGAGACTAGATTACTGTAATGCTTTATTAGCTGGTTGTCCTGCATCCTCAAAAAACAAGCTACAGTTAGTGCAAAATGCAGCTGCTAGAGTTCTTACTAGGTCAAGAAAATATGATCATATAACACCAATTTTATCATCTCTACACTGGTTACCTATTAAGTTCCGTATCAATTACAAAGTATTACTACTGACCTATAAAGCCCTAAATGGTTTAGCTCCTGTGTATTTAATGGACCTTCTATCGCCATACAATCCATCGCGCTCTTTAAGATCACTAAATTCTAGGCTTCTAGTCATTCCTAGGATATCCAGATCCACCAAAGGAGGGAGGGCGTTCTCACATTTAGCACCTAAACTCTGGAATAGCCTTCCTGATATTGTTTGAGGCTCAGACTCGCTGTCCCAGTTTAAAACTAGATTAAAGACGCATCTCTTCAACCAAGCATTCACATAATGCTTACCTTCTATACTACTGCTGAATCAGATCGAATGCATTAATATTATGAACAGCAGCTATGCTAATTATTTCCCATCTGCTTTTCTGCTATTATCTCGGGACGCTTGTAAAGAAACGACTCAACACCGGCGATATGTTATGCCCTAAATTAATACATGATTAACTAACTGTATTTTTCTATGTACATTTCTGAAATGCACTTTCTATAAAGCTGCTTTGAAACAATATGTATTGTGAAAAGCGCTATACAAATAAATTTGAACTGAATTGAATTGAATTAATGATGCACTTCATGTTGTACTTCTTGTACTTTCTTGTTATTGACCTCTAAGGTATAACAATTTTAACTCACCTCTATTTACTAAGCCAATGTCCACGTAAAGTCTAGCACAAAGAGATCCAAGCGAGTAACCGAAAATTGGCCCAATCACTCCGAGTGTCTGCAGGCAACCTACAAAAAATAAACATCACATGAGGGACAAGGGTACATTGGTTTGAGATAAAACACACACACACACACACAAATGTTCTCACCAATGTAAAAAGCAGAGTTTTCTGGTTGTGCATAATCATCTATGAAAGACATTCCCAAAGGGCCGATGCTGGCTTCCCCGATGCCACGAATAATGTTTCCCAACAGCACAATAACCCATGTGGGCGAGCTTTCCTCTTCCCCTTTTTGGCATCCTATACAACCCATATAGAGTGGTCTGTTGGGTATTTTACTGCTTTTTACAATTAAAATATCCCACATGCTTCCACATATAACCATGCATTACCGGACACAAGCTGTTGAACAGTATTCTGGGTGTCAGATGAGCATGTGGATCTCACTGTGAAATTATCAGCATCATTAGTGTGGGTGGCAGCTGTATCATACTTGTACCTGTCAGAAACAAACAGATTTAAAAATTAAAACAGACATAAATAGTAAATGCATTTAAAATACAGATCTTCAAGAATACTGATCTTTCTGAGGTGGATCTTTATTAAATATTTTAGTATGAATATGCTAATTAGGAGTATATTATGTGATGGCCATCCATTAATTTATTCAACATAACATTAAAAGGAATTAATAGATACAATGACTTAAAAACACATCTTTTATAATCGACAAATCTCTTAAAATATCAGATAAGAAAAACATACCTTTTACATGATGCTTGGACTAAGTCATTACATTTGAACTTTTCATGAAAATGTTATGATTTTTTTTTTTAAATCATATGAAACTGACCATGAATATAAAAAGTAAAATTCTAGGGACTTATAAAAAATGTTTTCTGTTCTTCACAGCAGACACCCCCATGAACGTTACTCACCGGTCCATAATGAAGTGAGGTAAAGCCATTATCAGTGTCCCTATACCCATCAGCAGGACCCCTGCTCCAATGATCTTGGGCCTATGAAACTTAGCGCCAAAGTAGCTTACCACACTGATAACCAACAGATTACCTGGAAGCAAATGTGATGTTATTTAACAAGCTCTATGTTGTTTCATAGCATACCATCCATCAACTGTCCCATTTTTAAAGTATGAACGGAAATTCAGTCGCATTACAGCCTAAGTGGTGTGACTCACTGCTACAGTATAAGTACTCATCTAATGGGTGAACCTCGGCCCTCATTTCTCAGTGCAGCTCGACGCATCTCAACTCACCCATTTCAAAACTGCCATCGATGATACCAACAGTAGAACTTGGGATCTCAAACCGCCTCTCAATCTGAGTGATGGTGCTTTTGGTGTAAGCCCCCGTCAGGGATTTGGTGAAATAACAGAAGGCAAGCACACCAATAAAGATCTTTCCAGGCACAAGGGTAGAAAAAAGATTAAGTCAGAAGATTTAACCTTTTTTTTGTCATAAGTACAACAGCTATTATACACCAATATTAAAACAAATAATCAGCTAATAGTAGCTCAACACTTGTTGCTCAGTTAAAAATGCATATGGTCAAAAACAATGTCTCTTGCCTTTAGACTTGGGGAGCAGCATTTGGCCTGAGATGTTTTCTTATTACTGTCTGTATACTCCATACGTCTGGACTCAAGGAAGCCATCCGGGCTGTCCTCCACTTTCATGGTGAACTATGGGCTAGTGAAGAGGTAAACAAATCACAAACTGATGAAAAATGAAACTGTAAAAAAAATTATAAGTGAAAAAAATTATTATAAAAAAAAAAAAAACACCAATAAAACAAATAAAATAAAATGCTAATAATAAACTATTGACACCCTAAACAATTCTCCCTTTCAGTCCATTCCATGTTAATATAATAACATATTCTGGGATTATGCAGTTTGTGATAATAATAAAACATTTTCAATTATTTATTTAAGGACATTTTCATTTCTTTTGTACAATCAACCATTTTGATACTATGTTGAACTGCCTTGATGTCTTAAAAACGGACAACAAATAATAAAGTAAAGAACCACTACAGACAGCAGTAACAGACATATGTTCAATCCTAATGTTAGTTTCTTTTAAATAAAAAAGTGTATCCATCCACTTCTATCATGTCAGAGATGATTCAAGGCAAAATACATTGTAATCAAATGTAAACATGATTAAAATATTATTAATTCACAAGTTTGAAACACTCACATGTCTAGATGTGCCTTAGAGAAAAAGCAATTGAATGGAATATGTCCAAAGTTGAAATATGCCCAAAGCGGGATCTCTGAAAGTGTCTTTTATATTCACATACAAGTCATTAGACAGTTTTATTAACCATTAACTTGCACTGAGTGTTCCTTTAACCCAATTGACCTATGGCTAAGCCACGCCCCCTCCACTCACTCGGACAAACATTCAACATTAGGTGACGGCGCTATGGCAGATTTCACAGTAGGAGACATTTCACAGGAGGCAATTTTGATGATGTTATTACTCACACTAAATCAATACAAATCATTGACCTTTTGAACATCATGACCTCTTGTCTATTGACACTGTATGTAAATAGTTTGAATATTTAGTTATGTGGAAGATGAGTAAAAAGGCTACATGTTTTGCTAAAAAAAAACACTAAGTTCCCCAGTTGTTTTGGTATAAAGTTGTATAAAATATTGTGCTTCAGTATGTAATTAATGGTTCATGATCAAATTAAATATATACAGGTAGTTGCATAACGTTACGTTTCCAGGACAAGCCTTTTTACCATCTTTACCAAGAGGACCTCTCCGTTAGTTTGGTGCTACAGTATTTACATGAATCATTCAGCACAACATTGCTAACATTTGTTATCTCGGTTATTTACAGATACGTTAATGAAGCTAAGTGACATGATGTACAACGCAGCTAGAAGTTAACGTTTTCTAATGTTAAGGCTAACGTTAGAGATGTTAAAGATAACGTTCAAATATGTTGTTGACTTACATTAGAACAGATGTAGACATCCTTGTTTAATTGATCCACGTTTAGTTAGTGTTGTGGTCTAAGTTAACGCAGAACTTTATCCATAGCAGACACTTATCGCGGTTGAGATGTGGCTTGGGAAAGGGTAAAAAATACACACCGTCGCCCAGCCTCTCGGGATACCAGTGTCGGAGTTGCATGTACCCCATGCACACCGTTTGACCATTTTAAACTTAAAATTACAAGAAAAAACATATAAAAACGAGTGAAAACTGACTAATTGCACTGCATTTCAATGGACGTGGAAGCAAAGAATGTCCAAGTGTATTGGATAAGCTGCGCACTGTGATTGGCTCATCGCGTTTTGGGGCGGGGCTTAGCCATAGGTCAATTGTGGATCAAACAAAAACCATCACATTTACATGAAGAAGATTTTTACACAAGTTGTTTACATGTTGATGCCTCTTCGAAAGAGCAAAAACATTTGTCACCAAGCTGAAATTAACTAAACGACTATATTTGTTTTGCAAAAATAGGTTTTGAGATCCAACGAATTGTACTTCTGAGACACTTTACATTCTTTCTACTGAGTAATAACAATGTACTAAATGCACCTTGATATATTTATTCTGTATACATGATGAGTTACTGTTAGGATGCAATGTTGGTCAGGGAGAAGGTTTATTTGTATTTAAGTGCAAAAAGGAATTTCCAGTTAAAAGTTATGTCATGGGTATTATGTGTTTCTATAGACACATTCCATTTCTTTACAAAGTGACATTGCCAACTACTGGCCTAGCATGAATAATACAGCGTTTTCAGTCGTTTTCGCAGATCCGTGTGAACGGGAATCATTTTGAAAAACCTTTCAGTTTTTAGTACATCATTGTTGTGTAAACATACCATAATTTACAACGACACCACCAACACAAATCTGCTTATTCTTGGTGCAATATGTATGTTCTGTTAGCAGTTCACAAGTGCCTTCTCTGTCTTACAAAATAGTTAACTTGCAGTTGATATGTCTACTAAAAATGGCACATAAATCACTTTCTTACAAATAATTGCTTTGGTTTGAACTCTTAACCAGTATTTCAGCTACTGGCAAACCAGTGCCCTGTCAAGCAGGGGCGGAGCTACGTGGTGGCCAGGAGGGGCCACGGCCACCACTGGTCAAGGCTCGGCCCCCCTGCCGGCCCCGCCAACCTCACGGACCCACCCCCAGTCTGAAGAGGGGGAAAATAAATTTAATAAAAAAAACAACTGCAGACCTGGAGACGCGCCCACATTCACTCACAGACATGTTATGCCCCACGGGGCTCGCCCCGCTCTCTCTCTCTCAGCGAGCTGTCATGAGAAAGATAAGCGCGGCCAGGCAGCACACTGCGTTCAGCGCGCCCCCCGCTTCAAATGTTGCAAACACAGTGTTTATGTTACAGCACACCGACACTCTCCGGTCGCCACTATGTCACGGCCAGAGCCCAGGTCTCATTCTACCCCTAGCTATTCATACAAATCCGTGGGAAAAGCTTCCGGGGGTATCGGAATGGGTTCTGAACATTATAAAAAGAGGCTATTCGCTGCAGTTCACTCGGCGCCCCCGCCCGTTATACGGCGCATGTCGAAACTACGGTAAAAAACGAAGTAGCTCATCTGCTTCAAACCGAAATAGCGAAACTATTGAGCAAAGGGACCATAGAGCCTTTATCTCAAGCTATTTTATCTCAGATATTTTCTGGTACCAAAAAGGACGGGGTCTCAGACCCATTTTAGATCTGAGACAGCTGAACAGAGCGCTTGTGAAGCGCAAGTTCAGAATGCTCACAACCAGGAAAATCCTTGCGCAGATTTGCCAAGGGGACTGGTTTATGTCAATAGATCTGAAGGACGCATATTTTCAAATACAAATAGCTTCATGTCACAGGCGATTCTTGAGATTCGCCTTCGAGGGCCAGGCATATCAATACACAGTCCTACCGTTCGGCCTGTCCCTAGCACCCCGTACATTTACAATGTGCATGGACGAGGCTCTCGCACCCCTGAGACTTTGGGGCATGTGAGTTTTGAACTACTTGGACGATTGGCTGATTCTAGCTCGATCACACTCAGAGCTCATAGAACACAGGACCATTTACCTCGAACATCTCGAGAATTTGGGTCTCACAGTCAATTGGGCGAAACGTTTGCTGTGTCCCAGTCAGAAAATATCCTTTCTGGGCACAGAACTTGACTCGCTGTCCATGACAGCGTGACTGATGCCAGAGCGCAGACTGAACATTCAGCGCTTCACAAAATCCTTCCGCTGCGGCACTATAGTCCCGCTCAAAAGGTTTCAGAAGATGCTGGGTCTCATGGCCTCAGCATCATCAGTACTCCAGTTGGGTCTGCTTCGCATTCGCCGGCTGCAGTTATCACTAAAAGCGCGAGTACCATCTCGGGCATGGGTCTCCGGTCTGTTTCGCCTCAAGGTCAATCAGAAATGCGTCTCAGCTCTGAAGCCTTGGGAAGAAATCGACTGGTATCAGTCAGGTGTAAACCTGGGGACTTCCTCGAGTGTGAAGGTGGTGTCCACGGACGCCTCCACCTCGGGATGGGGGGGCGCTGCTCGAGGGCAGACCGTTCTTTGGCCAGTGGTCAGAACGAGAGAGGCTCCTACACATAAACTGTCTGGAAATGATGGCAGTCGACAACGCGCTGAGGCATTTTTGTCCCCAGATAAAAGGTCACCACGTCCTGGTCCGCTCGGACAACATTTCAGTGGTGGCCTACATAAATCCAGTAAATCCGCCAGGGTGGCGTCAGGTCCCGAAACCTTTACAGGCTGACGGAACGCCTCCTGGTCTAGGCTCTGCACAATCTGCGCTCATTGAGAGCTGCTCACGTGCCTGGTCACCGGAATTTGGGACCAGACAGACTGTCCAGAAACAATGTTCCAGCAGGAGAATGGTCTCTGCATCCGCAGACGGTCCTACTGCTGTTGGAGACATTCGGCAGAGCGCAGGTAGACCTGTTTGCGTCAAAAAAAAAACGCTCACTGTCCGAAGTATTTCTCCATGAGCAGGGATGCGCTGGCCCACGTCTGGTCCCGCTGCCTACTCTATGCTTTTCCCCCCATCTCACTCCTGCCTCAGGTTTTGGAATGGATCAGGGAAAAGGGATGCTCTGTACTACTCGTGGCTCCGCTCTGGAAAAACCAGGCTTGGTTCCCAGTTCTTATGCAGCTGACGAGCACTCCCCCATGGCCAATACCAATGAGGAAAGACCTCCTCTCTCAGGCCAGGGGCTCGATTTGGCATCCTCGCCCGGAGCTATGGTCCCTACATGTGTGGGCCATCGAACGGATACCCGCTAACCTCCCGGAAGGAGTGTTAAACACGATCACGCAGTCTAGAGCCCCGTCCACTAGACGGCTCTACTCCTCAAAATGATCTGTGTTTTCTGGCTGGTGCAAAGCTCGAGGCTTTTCACCCCCAGACTGTGGGGTTTCAGAAGTTCTTCTTTTTCTTCAAGAGCTATTGGATAAGGGCAGGATACCATCCACGCTCAAAGTTTATGTGGCGGCCATAGCAATGTTTACGAAACCAGTCACTGGGAAAGAATGATCTGATTGTCCACTTCCTTAAGGGAGCCAAGAGGCTGAATCCTCCCAGACCCCCTTCACTCCCCATGTGGGACCTTTCCACGGTTCTGGAAGCCATGAAAGGTGCCCCGTTCGAGCCGATCCATTCATTGGACATGAAACACTTGTCATTCAAGACAGCGTTTCTTATGGCTCTTGCTTCGGTAAAGCGCATAGGGGATCTACAAGCACTCTCAGTAAGCGCAACGTGTATGGAATTTGGGCCAAATGACTCAAAGGTCATACTCAAACTAAGACACGGATACGTGCCGAAATCCCTCAACACACCGTTCAGGGCACAGGTTACCTCCCTGTGCGCCCTGCCGGTTCACAATGAGGAAAAGGACATGAGCTTCCTTTGCCCAGTCCTTTGCTCGCACGTCTGCGTTCAGTCAGACTGAGCAGCTCTTTGTTCCATTTAGTGGGCGCCCTAAGGAACTAGCCGCATCGAAACAGAGTATATCCAGGTGGATAGTTGATGCCATAGCGCTGGCCTACATTTCTAAGGGATTACAATGTCCTTTTGGTGTCAGAGCGCACTCCACGAGAGACGATGTCTCGTCGTTGGCTTGGTCTAGCGGGATTTCCTTACAGGATATCTGTATGGCGGCAGGCTGGGCCTCCCCGTCTACATTTATAAGGTTTTATAACCTTGAGGTTCCCGCTTTGCAGGCTAAGCTTCTTTCGGTATAAAACAGTACTGTCTGCCCCGTTGCTTCGGCTCAAGGTACTGAAATTCCTTAAGCATCGCTCGCGGATCGATTACATAATTACATGGGATATAGTAAGACCCATACTGTTACCCAGTGCAGACTGAAATTCACCCTGACTGTGTGGAGCACCGTTTATGTGATTAGCTCCTTTGGGAAGCTATTTATTAGGGAATGATGCTTCTAGCCTCTCTTCTCTGGACTCTCTGTGAGTTCCTGGTGATTATACACTACTACAGTGGTGTGAAAAAGTGTTTGCCCCTTGGTAAATATGAACAAAGATGGCTGTAAAAAATAAATCTGCATTGTTAATCCTTTTGATATTTTATTAAAAAAATTAGCAAAAATCTAACCTTTCATTGAAGTAAAAGAATTGAAAGTTGGGGGGAAAATCACATTATGAAATAAATGTTTTTCTCCAAAACACGTTGGGAACAATTATTTGCCCCCTTTTATTAAATACTTTTTGCAACCTCCTTTTTCCAAGATAACAGCTCTGAGTTTTCTCCTATAAAGCCTGATGAGTTTGGAGAACACCTGACAAGAGATCAGAGACCATTCCTCCATACAGAATCTCTCCAGATCCTTCAGATTCCCAGATCCATGTTGATCCTTCTTCTCTTCAGTTCAGCCACTCATTTTCTATAGGGTTCAGGTCAGGGACTGGGCTGGCCATTGCAGATGCTTGGTTTTGTGCTCAGTGACACATTTTTGTTTTGATTTTGATGCTTGTTTTTGGATCACTGTCCTGTTGGAAGATCCAACCACGGCCCATTATAAGATTTCTAGCAGAGGCTGTCAGGTTTAGATTTTTTATCTATTGGTATTTGAACGAATCCATGATGCCATATATCTGAACAAGATGTCCAGGACCTCTGGCAGAAAATTAGGCCCACAACATTAAAGATACAGCAGAGTATTTAATTCTACACATGGGGTACTTTTTTATCCCTGTGTGCACCAAACCCATCTTAAGTGTTTGCTGCCAAAAAAGGAATTTTTTTTTGTTTCATCTGACCATAGAACCCGTCCCGTTTGAAGTTCCAGTAGTGTCAGTTACTTTTCAAACGTTCTATGGTGTTGATGTTGGGTCCCAGCATGCACAGCGTTTTTATACTGTGTTCGTAAGATATTATGCAGTACGAGAGAACCTCTCGTAAGAGAACGTACTCGGTTACTAATGTAACCTCGGTTCTCTCTAGAAGAGGAAACGAGTACTGCGTATCTTGCCGTGCCTGCAACACGCTCTGGTTCGCTTCAGCGATGAAAAACCAGATTGTATCAGCCCATCGAGCTGTATTTATCGGCCCAGGCCACGCCTCTTGTGGCGGGACGTGACATAGTGGGTGCGAAATGCCCCCATTGGATATGACGTCACGAAGGGCCTCTCTCGATAGGCTACTGCAGTTACCGCAAGACAGATATCTCGAGGAAAAGGGTTTTCCCCTAGCGTAAGATTACGTAGTACTGGTTCCCTCTTCTAGAGAGAACCGAGGTTACGTTAGTAACCAAGTATGTTTGTCTAGTCGTAGTTGTCAGTTTTTTGTTTCTGTTATCTCTTGGTTGACGAGTGCACGCCGGCGGGATCCCCGCGTGCCTCGTGTTCTCAGTCTCCGGCCTCACTCACAGATGGCCAGCGCCCGCAGCGGCCGCTCCCACCGTGTACGAAGAGCTTGACGGAGACAACGGTGAAGAGGACTCCTAGCTTCGGAGAGTGGAAAGTGGTCGGACTCCGTTCCAGACCCCGGCCCTTCCCTTCAAGAGTCCAGTGAGCCAGCGTCGATGCAGAGTTTCTCCGCCTCCTTACGAAGGCCGTGGAGGGCCTTGGCCTCGATTGGTCGCAGCCAGACGAGTCCGCGCCCAACAGACTCGGCGGCTGCTTCCTTCCCGGTTGCCATTCCACGCCTCTATAGGCCCGCTCCTTTTATCCTGCACGAGGAGCTTTCAAAGACCTGGAAGGCGCTCGGGCTCTGACGGTGAATGTGACGTAAGTCTACTTTGCCCGGGCGCTGAGAGTGTATGTGGAACGTACTGCTGCTTTCAGGCAATCAGAACAGCTCTTCGTTTCGTTTGGTGGCCGCGTTAAAGAGTTAGCTACCTCGAAACAGAGCCTTTCCAGGTGGATAGTGGATGCTATCTCACTGGCTTACACATCTAAAGGCCTTCGCTGCCCGCTGGGTGTTAAGAGCGCATTCCACAAGAGGCGTGGCCTCTTCTTGGGCTTGGTCTAGAGCGGGGGTACTCAATAGGCGGACCGCGGTCCGGATCCGGACCCAGACGCAATACAATTTGGACCGAAGCCAAAATCAACATTATATAATTTAGTCATGATCCAAGCGAATTTTTTCATTGGAGCGTGATTTCACGCCTATATTGTTTAATTCCTACTAGATGTGGTTTATCTATCTTCTGTGTCCAATCCAAAGATCCAATCAGGAGCTGTAATAACTCTAATCACCATGACAACTCACTCACTCGTTGGCCGCGCTGTGTGTGTGTGTGTCATTCGCAAGCGCAACGCAGCGCTAATCCATCTGCTAACGGTACCTGTTTCCTTGCTAGCGAAAATCATGGCGTGCTCAAAACCTGACAAAAAGAGAAAAGTCGATTCTGAAAATCACGAATTTAAGACAGAGTGGACTGACAGTTATGCATTTGTGCTGCCGGTGGGGAGCACAAAACCAATGTGTTTAATTTGCAACGAGACGGTTGCCATTGTAAAGAGTGGTAACGTGAAACGTCATTATGACTCAAAGCACGGACACTTTGACCACAATTACCCGCATAATTCTGAGGTAAGAGCCAGAAAAATCAAACAACTGCAATCATCATACCATGCAACATGCAGTGTAATAGTTAGATCAGCCACCCAACAAGAACGTGCAACTGAAGCCTCATTGAGAGTGGCATGGGTCTTAGGAAAGCACAAGAAACCATTCTCTGACTCGGAGATTGTGAAGGAATGCATGAATGAAATAGCAATTGCCCTGTTTGAGGGAACTCAAAAAGATGACATCATACAAAAAATAAACCAAATATCTTTGTCTGACTCCACTGCTGTAAAGCGAACTGAAGTCCTTGCTAATGATTTGCTTGACCAAATGAAGTCTGCAATAAAAAAGGCTAAATGCATTTCATTGGCTTTGGATGAATCCACAGACAACACAGACAACGCACAACTTCTGGTGTTTGTCAGATTTTTTGATGAAGAGAAGGGAGAATTCTGTGAAGATGTGTTAGGCCTCACAGCCCTCCATGGACACACAAGAGGGGATGATATTTATGAAGCAGTGATGCAGATGTTGAGAGACAGAGAGATAGACCTGAAGCATGTTATTTCCATTGCCACTGATGGAGCTCCATGTATGACTGGAAGAGAGAGGGGATTAGTGGCACGTTTGAGAGCTCATCACCCTGACCTAATTGCATATCATTGCATAATTCATCAGATGGTTTTGTGTGCCAGTCTTGAAGAAAAGTATGCAGAGGTCATGACAACAGTAATGAGACTTGTAAACTTTTTGAGGGCATCATCTGCTCTGCAGCATCGCTTGTTACGCTCATTCCTAACGGAGGTGAATGCAGAATTTGATGATTTGCTCCTTCACAACAATGTCCGGTGGCTTAGTAAAGGCAAGGTACTGGAGCGCTTTTGGACATTACGGAAAGAGTTGGAAACCTTTCTGTTGGATCAGAAGAGTGCAAAAGCAAAACAATTTGTGGAATTTATGCAGAATGAAGAAAAAATGGAAATTGTTGCATTTCTATCTGATATTACCTCCCATCTCAATGATCTGAACATGAAGCTCCAGGGCAAAAATAACACAGTGTGTAACCTCACATCAGCTGTCTGTGCCTTTCAGAAGAAGCTGGAGCAGTTCAATTGTGACTTACAGCAGGACCTGCTTCACTTCCCAAAGCTTTTAAATCAAATAGCAGGAACACATCATCATTACAATCATGCTTGAATTCCTGGACAAGCTAATAAAAAATTTCCAAACTCACTTTGGAGATTTCCCTCTGGGAAAACAAGTCTTACTATGCATGGAAAATCCATTCCTTGTCAAAAACATCGCAGAATTTTCAACTGAAGCCCTGAAAATCTGCCCATGGGCTAGTGCTGCTTCTCTTCAATCAGAGCTAATTGAGCTTCAGGAAAACCTTTCACTGCAGGAGTCTCTCTGTGTGACCCTACCACCTTCTGGACTAAGATGGTCCCTGCAGCAGGTGTCCCTTCCTTGCAGAAGGTGGCCCTTCAAATTCTCACCATGTTTCCCTCAACATATTGTTGTGAGTCTGCCTTTTCAACCATGAATATGGTGAAAAACAAATACAGGAGCACCCTCAGTAATGAACACTTACATCAGTGCCTCCGCCTGGCCCTCACACCTTTTATGCCCAAGTTTAAAGAACTGGTGGCACAAAAAAGGTGTCACTTTTCACACTAATAAGGCCAGACCACATCACCTTTTGTACATAGTTTGAACGTTTTGTGGGATTTACCACCTTTTTTGTTGGAGTTCTGTTTTTGGATTTTGACCATCACTGTTCCGGACCCTGGACGCAAGGAAAATTTGGTGAGTGGACCTTTTAGGTTTCTAATTGAGTACCCCTGGTCTAGAGGGATTTCAGTTCAAGATATTTGTATGGCGGCAGGCTGGGCCTCTCCGTCTACATTTATAAGGTTCTATAACCTGGAAGTCCCCGCTCTTCAAGCTGGGCTGTTATCAGTCTAGTCTCTCTATGTAGCTCTGTCGGATGTTGTCCCCCAGACTGCAGAGTTTTTTCAGTTCAGGTCGGCTAATGCTTTCCCTGGCTGTTATACAGTGTATGCACCATCATTCACTTAGGTAACCATGTTGCCTTCTGTTTCATTGAGCCCACATCTCGTCGGCTGATCACTAGCATGCACAGCGTTTTAAATTGGGTTCCCGTAGCGTTAGCTTACGCAACACGAGAGTACTCTCGTAAGAGAACGTCTCGTTTACTAACGTAACCTCGGTTATCTCTAGTAGAGGGAACGAGTGTTGCGTAACCCTGCCGTGCTTATGCTACTGTCTGTTTTCGCTTCATCGATGAAAACCAAAGAGCATCCTGTCGGGTTCTGGCAACACTTAAACTACAGTGTCTAATTTCCTTAAATGATTTTAAAGGTTATGTTAAAACTATAGACCATGAGTCCATCCACACATGCACATGTTTTAATTAATGGCACTTTTATTTCATTGAAATGCACTTGAGTTGTCTTTGCCTCTTTTATGTTTGTTTTGTGATTGTGTGATCTAATTTTTTCTGCTATCTTGGCCAGGTCACTCTTGAAAAAGAGATTCTACATCTCAATGAGACAAACCTGGTTAAATAAAGGTTAAATAAATATATAAAAATAAAATTATACAAGCATAAGCCACAACCATTTGCACGGGACGTGAACAGCCAATAGGCACGCAAGCTACCTCGCCTAGGACTGCTCTCTGCAGCACTGCATTTTAAATTAATACAAAATTATAAGGATTATTTTTAGCTTCAGTATTTTCGAGAAATATTTTTTTCCCGTAGTGTAAGCTAGCTTACGCACTTATTCCCTCTACTAGAGATAACCGAGGTTACGTTAGTAACCGAGACGTTTCATCTCACCTATGCCATGCCTCTGGTTCCTTGAGCTGCTGTCCACTGTTTCCACTGTTGCCAAAGAGCCTGGAGTTGTCTCATCCCTGACCAGCCTGTTCTCCTGCCCTATTGTTTGGACTATTCCTGCCTGTGTTTTGTCTTTGTCAATAAATATAACTCCCCGTTCATTCTGCGCCTATGTATTATCTGTCAAAATATTTGAGTGAGTGTGCAGTTCGACTCTTTACTTAGAGAGAGAGATTTGCAAATATACATACACATTTATAATAGGTATGTATGCATTTTGTGTGTTCACACCATAGACTGTAAAAATATGTTTAAACATTTCCAGTGGTGGACGAACGACGAAGTACTCATACCATGAGTACTTGAGTAAAAGTAAAGATACTAAAGGTAAAATATTACTCAAGTAAAAAGTAAAAGTACTCCCTTGAGTAAAAGTACAAAAGTATTTGCCTTCAAATGTACTTAAGTATCCAAGTACTTTGATTTTTTTTTAATGGCTATAATGTCCTATTATAATTTGTCACAAGACTCTTGCTTAACTCAGTCTACGTGAAGACTAATGTCACTTTCTTGGCACACCAATCTATTAATAAAATGACATTAATTAGTCATATATTGAAGGGAAGGGGACTGTTCCCATAAGGTATTTACAGTATTTACAGTATATTTTTCTCTACCGTCTATGGTCATAATTATTAACATCCTAATGTTATGATACATATAAACCTGCACAACGCAATTTAATATATACACACACACACACACACACACACACACACATTCTATGTTATGGGAGCAGCCAATTTCCCTCCAGAATTAAACACAAAAACGTATTAATGCATTGTTTCTGCTACTCCCCAGAAAAAAAAAATGATACAATAATAGCTGCTGCTCTCTGCTGCTCTCTTAAAATCATTGGCAATGCGATTTGTTTTGAACTACACGAATCACGTGACCGCGCGGCGGCGAGATCAAGCTGTGTCGCAACCGTCCCTGTCCCAATTAAATGTCACCCTAAGCACACGCGGTCTTCCTCTGAGTCCGCACTTTCGTGACGTAACGGCACTTTGACTGTCGGGCATCAGTGCGGACTCGGCAAAGGTGCGCATCGAGGGCGCAAATCGACAAATGGCAATGGCAAATGGCTAAAATGACAAATGGGACACCCTACGCTATACGGTCTCACGGACTTAACGGACACGCGAACATAGCAGTCCACAAGACCGAAAGTGCACATGAAGTGTGCCATTTGGGACAGGGCCATTCGCAACTCTCAAATCGGATCTGGTTCGCACACCGCCACGGCAAGTTCAAAACAAAGCGCGCGCGCTGTTGTGATTGGTTGCTCGTTTGACCTGTTACGTTTGTACACTCAGTAAATAAAAAGGAACGATTGACTTTGAAAATGTAAGATATTTTACTTTGAAATGTAGTGGAGTTAAAGTAAAAGTCTCCCCAAATGTAAATACTTCAGTAAAGTACAGATACGCAAAAAAGGTACCGAATTACATTTACTTCGTCACGTTCCAATATCCACTCTAATGTTGCTCCAGAAACCATGTGGACTAAAGACAGACAACAAGATAAAAATACAAATGTAATACATTTTTAAAATGAGTGAGACAGAGCGGGTAAAGAGAAAACTAGGTGAAGCTTAACCTACACGCGTGTTAGCGAAGTTTGAGTCAGACAGAACATTAACCTGACCGTCAGTAGCCTACTTTTATTGTCTCTCGAAACAAATGACAGACCCATTTTTTGAATTGATATTGAATATTATCTAATAATTTATAAATAATAAATGTTGCATCATTACAATGCAATCAACAACAATAACCATATTATTTAACATACCTCAATTCGTGTCGGTTCTAGGTCTGCTGCTGTAAGGTCTGTTCTGATATAGGACGGACTAGGCTACTGGTAATATACTAATGTACAGCCTCCCCCTACTGGACGCATTAGGAACAACAGGGGCGTAAAACTGTCAGGGGCGTATATCTACCGGCTCCAGGTCTGCAGCCTCCCCCTACTCAACAAAAACGGTCTAAAGGAAGCTAAAATGTATGCATTTTTTTATCAAGTCATTTGTCCCTTACGCTACAAGCCCCATATTAGCAACATGTTGGGTCATGCCCCCGGGTAATTCCTGGTATGTGGTGACTTTCCTGTCCCTTGAGATTTACTTACTCATATTTTTCTCTAAAATGAGCCACATATTTAAAATAAATGGCTTAAATTGTAGATTTAAGTATTCTTTACTATTTAAACAGATATAATAGACATTAAAAATACTATTTTGTAATTTACACATTTTTAATTGATGTATGCATTAAATTATATCATGTCCTCAGTGCACAGTAATCAACTTCTGCAAGAAATATAAACCATGAAATGACAAAAACCTTAAAAATATTTTTAAATTTTGTTATAACCTAGGCTAAATTGCCTCTAATCATATAAATCATGTGAAAATATAGGTCTTTTTCTTAAAATGTTCTTCAATTACTGCGTCCCTGAAGTCTTCCATCTAGTATGTACTTTTTTTGCCTTCCAAATCCGGCTGCAATTACATTGAGACCATTTTCGAGAAGTGACTTCATTTCTTTTACCTGCTGGAATTTAACTGTACAAACTGAGGTAAGCTTCAACTCTCACTCCTAACTTTTTTTTTTAGTTTTTGAAATGTTATCCTGCTTGTCCCACCCTTAAAGTTCTACCCTGTTAGGCTATGTTATGGAGAATGTTTGTTCTATCAAAGAAATGTACAAATCTGACATAGTTATAAAAGTTCTGTTCATCTGAAAAAGGTTAGCTAGGTAATTGTTGATCACTCAAAGAGCTATAGCTAACTTAGCTCAGAATTTTGCACCCTGTTAGGTCTATAAACTTAACAGGGTGGAATGTGTAACTTACAGGGGGGAAATTCTAATAGAATAATTAGTATTTAATGCATATAGCAAGTTCTATATATATATGTAATTTGTTTGTTTATTTATTTATATAGCACAGTTTACAGTTTTTCTCCATTGGTTATTATATAATTATTGTTATATTTGTCAATTAATGTTTTTTTTTAATAATTAATTTATTTTATAGGGCTATTTATTTTATCTTTATTAAGTGCTGCACACAATTATTATTAATATTTACAGGCCTACCTATAATTTATAATTTTTCAATCACCTTTGCCAGTGTCAATCACCTCAACTAGGCAGATATTTCTTACCTTGACAGCTTTTATGTTATTGTTATTAGAAAATAAATAAATGGAATATCTGTGGTATTTCAAATTAAAACAAAGTGTGAAGACTCGATTACTACTTTTGCAAACCACTAGTAAAGATAAACAAATATGTGCCAGGAATCAAGTGTTGATATATGGCGCTTTTCCACTGCATGGTACGGTACGGTTCGGTTCGGTACGGCACGCTTTGGCGCTTTTCCACTGCATGGTACAGTACGGCTCGGTTCAGTACGGCTCACTTATGGCGCATTTCCACTGCATGGTACGGTACGGTACGGCTCGCTTCGGCTCGCTTTAAATGGTACCTGGTCTGTTGAGGTTCCAAGCGTACCGTACCGGTACTAAAATGTGACGTGCAAACACTGCAGATCACTGATTGGTCAGACAGAATCGTCACTACCAGCGTCATTGTATTTGCGACACGAGACGAGACACTAAACCCGCTAGATTTAAATAGCCAGTAGACAACAGCCAACGCTGTAGCGTCTGTTTTTAAAGTACTTGCTTGAAAAAAGAAGATGAAAACTTTGCAATGGCTGAAGCGTGGTCAGCGAGGTGCAGATGTTCCTCTCGTTGGTTGCCGAGGAGTCGCGCAACTATAACGATCAGTCCCACCCACTTGAAGCGGTACTAACTGCAGTGGAAAAGCAACCGAGCTAAAGCGAACCGAACCGTGCCGTACCGAGTCGAGTCGTACCACGCAGTGGAAAAGCAAAGCGAGCCGAACCGTTCCGCGCCGAGTCGAACCGTACCGAGCCGAACCGAACCGTACCATGCAGTGGAAAAGCGCCAATAGTAGTTTGGACATAGTAGAGGGGATGGCTGTGCTAGTAATGTCTACTACGCAATGAGGCCTGCTGGTGGTCATTTTGGTCTGGGTCATACAATTCGATGATATATCACTGACCCGGCCGGCCCCCCATCACAGTCAGGAACGATAATGTGGCCCCCTGAGAAAAATGTTTGGTGACCCCTGTAATTCCATAGTTTATTTTCTCCAATGTTTTTCTAGTATCATGACATATTACAGTATTACTGATATTACTTTAGGCCTCCACACACACACACACACACACACACACACACACACACACACACACACACAGAGACACACACTAAATGAATAGGTAAATAAATACATTTCTTGCTCTACGCACAGTGTCCTGTCCTATACAACATATAATTCCATCATTGACTGACTACTGTTTTGGTATGTAGACCACGCACCCTTACGCCTCTTACTCCTCTTACTACTCCTCATCCTCATCTTCCTCTTCCTCCTCCTCCTCCTCATCCTCATCTTCCTCTTCCTCTTCCTCATCCTCATCCTCCTCATCCTCATCTTCTTCATCTTCATCTTCTTCTTCTTCTTCTTCCTCCTCTTCCTCGAGCAGGCAGTTGCCCTTGTTCATTTACCTGCCAGGTGCCTCCATGTTCAGAAATTGTACTGGTCCTGCATGGTCAAGCTCTTTACATACATGTTTGGCAGCATTCACAGTCATGGACAGCACCTGTCGGGTAACTAAACATATTGTTTGATTGGTCATCTGAGATGTGTGAAACTCCTCCTTCGTTAGTCAAGTTCTAGTTTCACCTGACTGTCAATTGCTGTAATAAATGTATCAAATGTTCCAAGGGATTCATATATGGTATTCATGGTATTATGTTCTTGACTAATTTTGACAATTGAACAGACTATTGTGCATGTGATGACTTATACAATTAAATGACGCTGATACGTTTTGGAGTGAACGACCATTAGACTGAGAATTAACAATCAGTTTAGATCAACAAGATCTTTTCACTTGGAAATTGTGCTAAATGTAGGCTACATGTACTTAATCATTTGCAAAGACGTACTGAGACATTGAGACATGTACTTAGACATTTGCAATTTGATGAAATGAATGAGAAATTCAATTCTGTTGTGAACAATTGCCAAGTGGTTTGGAGAAAAGTGTCTTTTTAAAGATGCCCAGATCCTGTGGCTCATGCCGAGCCGCACTCAGTGACGGGGACCACCATGTTATCTGCGTTTCCTGCCGGGGTGAGGATCACACGGCTCTCACGCTCGATACAAAGCGATACAATGATACTGAAGCGCGCGCTTCTCCAACACGCGAAAGCTCGCCGGTTCGCCCGCCAGCTTCGCCCGCGTCGCTCACTGACAGACAACGGCCGCCATCTGCCGCCGCTTCCGCCATTATGGACGACAAAGTAGCTGCAGAGGAGGCCAGCTGCTCAATCCTAGTGTCGGACAGTGAGGATTGGGTGAGCTCTGTGGACCTCCCACCCTCTGCTCGCGAGTCGTCAGGGAAACGGGCCAGCATTGAGTCGGAGTTGATGCGCGTACTCTCGCAGGCTGTGGCGAGCCTCAATCGGCTGGATGGATGTTTCCTCCAAAGGGACCGTGTTCAACCGTCTTCTAGACCCGCGCCTTTTCTTCCTGAGCTTCATGAAGAAGTCGCAAAGTCTTGGAACGCCCCCTTCTCAGCCACACTGCGTACTTCTGTCTCTGCAGCATTCTCCACGGTGGATGGTGCTAAAGACAAAGGGTACTCTCCAGTGGAAGAAGCCGTAGCGGCCCATCTTTGCCCGCCCTCTGCTGGACGGCGTGCTAAGACGGCGCTACTCTCTAAAGCCTGCTCTACTACTTCCGCCATGCACAGTCACCCTTACACCGCCGCTGGGCAGGCTGTATCGGCACTACACTCTATGGGTGTGCTGCAGATCTTCCAAGCCGACCTTCTTCGAAAGATGGATGAGGAAGGACCGGAAGCAATCAGCGTGCCGGATCTAAGGAGTGCCACGGACCTTGCCCTGCGCGCCGCTAAATCTGCTGCACAGGCCATTGGGCGGAACATGGCCTCTCTCACCGTTGCTGAGAAGACACCTGTGGTTGACGTTATCTGAGATGCCGGACTCGGAGCACTCTGCGTTCCTCGACGCGCCCGTCTCCCCTGCTGGCCTCTTTGGATCTTCCGTCAAAGATTTCGTGGATAGATTCGCAGAGGTTCAGAAGACGTCACAGGCTATGAGGCACTTTCTGCCAAAGCGCTCTAGCTCTGCAGCAGGCCGCTCGAAACAGCCGTCTGCTCATAGCTCCCAGCCACAGCCACCGCCCGCCGCCGCCGCTCAACAGCGCCGCCCAGCCCGGGACCAGAGACAATGCTCTCGCTCTTCCGGCCGCCACCCCCCTCCGTGTGGGCCACGGCAAAAGATTGAGTTGAAGCCCGAGGCCTCAAAGCCTCCTAGCCCGTTCAGTTCCAGAGAATGTGACTGTTCCAGTGTTTTTCGCAGTAAACAAGTCGGTACCATGGCCCGCTTGCCACTCCCCCATGGCCAATACAGATGAGGAAAGACCTCCTCTCTCAGGCCAGGGGCTCGATTTGGCATCCTTGCCCGGAGCTGTGGTCCCTGCATGCATGGGCCATCAACGGGAACCCGTTAACCTCCCGGAGGGAGTGTTAAACACAATCACGCAGGCTAGAGCCCCGTCCACTAGACGGCTCTATTCCTCAAAATGTGTTTTCTGGCTGGTGCAAAGCTCGAGGCTTTTCACCCCCAGACTGTGGGGTTTCAGAAGTTCTCTCCTTTCTTCAAGAGCTACTGGATAAGGGCAGGACCCCATCCACGCTCTAAGTTTATGTGGCAGCCAAAGCAGTGTTTACAAAACCAGTCACTGGCCAGTCACTGGGAAAGAATGATCTGGTCGTCCGCTTCCTTAAAGGAGCCAGGAGGCTGAATCCTCCTAGACCCCCTTCAGTCCCCATGTGGGACCTTTCTACGGTTCTGGAAGCCATGAAAGATGCCCCGTTTGAGCCAATCCATTCATTAGACATGAAACACTTGTCATTCAAGACGGCGTTTCTTATGGCTCTCGCTTCGGTGAAGCGCATAGGGGATTTATAAGCGCTCTCAGTGAGCGCGACGTGTATGGAATTTGGGCCAAATGACTCGAAGGTCATACTCAAACCAAGACACGGATATGTGCCGATATCCCTCAACACACCGTTCAGGGCCCAGGTTATTTCCCTGTGCGCCCTGCCGGTTCAAAATGAGGAAAGGGACGTGAGCTTCCTTTGCCCAGTCAGGGCATTAAGAGCCTATGTGTCTCGCACGTCTGTTTTCAGACAGACTGAGCAGCTCTTCGTTTCGTTCAGCGGATGTCCTAAGGGACTAGCTGCATCGAAACAGAGTCTATCCAGGTGGATAGTTGATGCTATAGCGCTGGCCTACACTTCAAAGGACTAACAATGTCCTTTGGGTGTCAGAGGCGTGGCCTCGTTGTGGGCTTGGTCTAGCAGGATTTCCTTACAGGATATCTGTATGGCGGCAGGCTGGGCCTCCCGTCTACATTTATAAGGTTTTATAAACTAGAGGTTCCCGCCTTGCAGGCTATGCTACTTTAGGTCTAAACCGTATTGTCTGCCCCGTTGCTTCAGCTCAGTGTACTGTAATTGCTTGAGCATCGCTCGCTGTTCGATAAAAGTATCGCTATAGTAAGACCCATACTGTTACCCAATTCAGGCTGAACTTTTCACCCTGACTGTGTGGAGCACTGTTTATGTGATTAAGCTCCCTTGGGGTGCTATTTATTAGGGAATGATGCTTCTAGCCTCTCTTCTCTGGACTCTCTGTGAGTCCCTGGTGATTATGCACTATATGAGCCCCGGGCACCTGCCCTTGGGACTTTGCTGCCGCAACGCGTTTTACAATAATTCAAAATTAAGGATAATTTTTTGGCTTCAATATCTCGAGGAAAATATATTTTCCCCATAGCGTAAGATATTACGCAGTACTCGTTCCCTCTTCTAGAGAGAACCGAGGTTACGTTAGTAACTGAGTACGTTTTAAAATGTCCTACACTCAGCATCAAAGATGGTTATATAAAGGTTATTTATATGTAGTATGCCATCCTATGCTGAGATGTTTTTTTCCATTAGAGTTTAATATTCCTTTTTTCCCGCCTTTTTACTTTTCAAATCTGTAACTGTCAAAGCCACATCATAACTGATTTTCTGGAATTCATGACAGACTGTCAACATACTCTCAATAGGTAAATGATTTATTTCCTAAAATTTGCTTTTAACTTTCAAATTGTAATAATAATAATATAAAGATACTGATTCATGAAAATAAACTGTTATTAAAAAGGTTATTAAACATCACTAGGTCCTACATAGAACTTTCAAAGCACAGTTCTACTTGGAACCTTATAAAAAGGGTCCTATTAAGCACCAAAAAGGATTCTGCTGTTGTTACAATGTTGAAATTGATCGCAGTTATACTGTAATGTGAATGTCTATAATGTAAAAAAAAAAAAAACATCATTATTTCATAGAAACATCAGTACCAGTATTAGTCTCAGTTATTAGTAACTGTGACATTATTACAATATAACAATATTTGTTAGGAAATGGCAGCACCACTTACTCCAGCTGAGATGCAGTTTCGCTAGGGATAATAGAGATGCAGATCCTGAAAGAAGAGAAATGTATTTTCAGAAAGAGAGAGAGAAATGGCAGCGAGACAGGGAGACAGGGAAAAAGAAACGAGTGTCAGAAAAGAGAGACGAAAGCAAAGAAAAAAGGCCAGGCCAGCGATTCCCTCTCCCCCAGCAACCCCTACTTTACCTCCTGAATTAAAACCAGTGGCAGAGTACTCAAGGTCCAGAAATCTGTATTGGATGGAGTTTAAAGTAAGTTCCATTGTTTCATGCAGAAAATAATTGCATATATATTAATTGTGTTGTATTCTTGGGTTTTAGGCAAAGACAGCAAGGTCAACGCCAGAAAAGTGGAAATAAAAAAAGATTCCAAAGAGACATTGAAAAGCTTAAAGTGGCCCTTGTTAAAGAAAAAGCAAAAGAAGATAAATACAAGAAGAGGTGGCAATGGAGTCAAACAAAGACAAACAGTGATGGATAATCCCCTCGTGCACAACTACGCATTTTGTTGATCCTAGCACACGCAGAAAACTTCTGTTACATGCCTCTATCATTGAAGAACTGAAGAACAAATACAAGAACAAAAGAGAAAGAGAGAAGCAGATTATCGCAAAGACCACCACAGGCAAGATAATAAAAAAATATAGGTTACAGAGGCTTGCTCAGAAGACCCTTCTCAGAAGATATTCTCAGAAGAGAGCAAGACTGCAGGGTGACATCTCCTTGTTTCAGTGGACAGCAAGGTACAGAGCAACTGCAAGAGAGAAGGTGGTATCATTCTTCTTGAGGGAGGACGTCACCCGAACGGGTAAAAGAGAAACATTCACCCAAAAGAAGAAAAAGATGCAGAAAAGGCTGCTGACTGACACACTAAAAAACCTACACAGGAAGTTCCAATCTGAAAATAGGGACCAGGTGTCATATTCGCTTTTCTGTACCCTTAGGCCATTTTGGGTTGTAACACCCACTGAAAGTGACAGGAAAACCTGTCTATGTAAAACCCATGAAAATATCGGGTTCATGGCCAGCACCCTTTTCAAATGTGGGCTTTTATCCTCCAAAAATGCTAACTCATGTCTTTGTCATTTGTCTATTTAATTTTTAAATTTTTTAGGTGCCCCCCCTTAACTGCCGTGAAGGGAACCATGAAGGTCCATCAGGTGATCAGTACCTTACCAGGGAAAATCCAGTACAGAGACATAACCTGTCTCTGCCAAATAGAGCCAAAAAATGGCATCTCTGTTCCTTCTTGTAATGGTTTTTAAGTTTGTTTGTTTGTTTGTTAATCTAGTTGATATAGCTAAAACACCACAAAGTGCATCACTGTCCATTACTGTTCCTTCTTGTGATGAATTTTGTATTTGTTTGTTAATCTAGTTAATTCAAATGAATTATAGCATCTTTATTTTTAATCAAATATAAATAAATAAAAATGTAATTTATTATGTCTGTCTTCTCTAATTTGTAAATATTTCTCTAGCCATCTGAAGAGAGAATTGTTTTGCCCCCATGATTGATTGTGATAAGGAACCACATAGCTGTTTTTTGTGTCCCTCCCCCAAAGAAAATTTGGATTTTTATTTTATTTTATTGTTTTGAAACAATATTATATAGGTGCCAATGTTGCCAGATGTACGATAATTATCGTATTTGTTTCTGGCTGGTGCAAATTCCGAGGGGTTTCACCCCTAGACTGTGGGGTTGTGGGAGTTCTCTCCTTCCTTCAAGAGCTGCTGGATAAGGGCAGAATCCCATCCACGCTCAAGGTTTACGTGGCGGCCATAGCAGTGTTTACTAAAACAGCGACTGGCCAGTCACTGGGGAAGAACAATCTTGTCATCCACTTCCTTAAAGGAGCTAAGAGGCTGAATCCTCCCAGACCCCCTTCAGTCCCCATGTGGCACCTTTCTACGGTTCTGGAAGCCATGAAAGGTGCCCCGTTCGAGCCAATCCATTTATCAGACATGAAACATTTGTCTTTCAAGACAGTGTTTCTTATGGCTCTGACTTCTAGAGAGAACCGAGGTTACGTTAGTAACCGAGTACGTTTTCTGTTTCTGTCATCCCTTGTTGTTTGTCTTGTGTTGTTTCCTGCCCTGCATCCTGTTCTTCCCTGGTCATCGAGACTCCTGTCCTGGCAAGCCAGTCCAGTGCCTGCTGTTTCATCTCACCTATGCCATGCCTCTGGTTCCTTGAGCTGCTGTCAAGTTTCCACTGTTGCCAAAGAGCCTGGAGTTGTCTCATCCCTGACCAGCCTGTTCGCCTGCCCTATTTCTTTGGACTGTTCCTGCCTGTGTTTTGTCTTTGTCAATAAATATCACTCCCTGTTCATTCTGCACCTGGGTCCTCCCCTCTCTGAACCCTGACAGATATACATTAGAGAATTAGATCATCTCATTTATAATTAACTCTTCCGAGTCGCCGATCACGCCGGCGTGATCAAGTTACATGACCAGTTTAAGACGTCGAAGCATAAAAACATAGTCACGTTGAGCGCTGCCGTCCACTTCTGTCGAAAGTGCTGGCTTGAAACTCTATTCTACTTTTTGTTTTGTGTTGATAGACCAAGTAAAACCGGAGATATGATTATTTAAACTTTATATAAAAAAAATATTGAAAATACTGACGCATTCGTAAAAGAACGCAAGATGGGATGCGACATGCGTTGCATTTATTCTAATAACTTCGTCGGTTTTTGTCATAAAACAAAACGGAGAAAAATGTGTGAATCTGCTGATTCTGCTCTTCAGACTGCACATTTTACGGAGTGGAGGAGGAGCCAACTGAGCAAAGATGCGAAATTGAAAGGTGGAAGATTGACGGAGTAGACAAAGAGAGACATACACTCACCGGCCACTTTATTAGGTACACCTGTCCAACTGCTCCTTAACACTTAATTTCTAAGCAGCCAATCACATGGCGGCAACTCAGTGCATTTAGGCATGTAGACATGGTCAAGACAATCTCCTGCAGTTCAAACCGAGCATCAGTATGGGGAAGAAAGGTGATTTGAGTGACTTTGAACGTGGCATGATTGTTGGTGCCAGAAGGGCTGGTCTGAGTATTTCAGAAACTGCTAATCTACTGGGATTTTCACGCACAACCATCTCTAGGGTTTACAGAGAATGGTCCGAAAAAGAAAAAACATCCAGTGAGCGGCAGTTCTGTGGGCGGAAATGCCTTGTTGATGCCAGAGGTCAGAGGAGAATGGCCAGACTGGTTCGAGCTGATAGAAGGGCAACAGTGACTCAAATAACCACCCGTTACAACCAAGGTGGGCAGAAGAGCATCTCTGAACGCACAGTACGTCGAACTTTGAGGCAGATGGGCTACAGCAGCAGAAGACCACACCGGGTGCCACTCCTTTCAGCTAAGAACAGGAAACTGAGGCTACAATTTGCACAAGCTCATCGAAATTGGACAATAGAAGATTGGAAAAACGTTGCCTGGTCTGATGAGTCTCGATTTCTGCTGCGACATTCGGATGGTAGGGTCAGAATTTGGCGTCTACAACATGAAAGCATGGATCCATCCTGCCTTGTATCAACGGTTCAGGCTGGTGGTGGTGGTGTCATGGTGTGGGGAATATTTTCTTGGCACTCTTTGGGCCCCTTGGTACCAATTGAGCATCGTTGCAATGCCACAGCCTACCTGAGTATTGTTGCTGACCATGTCCATCCCTTTATGACCACAATGTACCCAACTTCTGATGGCTACTTTCAGCAGGATAATGCGCCATGTCATAAAGCTGGAATCATCTCAGACTGGTTTCTTGAACATGACAATGAGTTCGCTGTACTCAAATGGCCTCCACAGTCACCAGATCTCAATCCAATAGAGCATCTTTGGGATGTGGTGGAACGGGAGATTCGCATCATGGATGTGCAGCCGACAAATCTGCGGCAACTGTGTGATGCCATCATGTCAATATGGACCAAACTCCCTGAGGAATGCTTCCAGCACCTTGTTGAATCTATGCCACGAAGAATTGAGGCAGTTCTGAAGGCAAAAGGGGGTCCAACCCGTTACTAGCATGGGGTACCTAATAAAGTGGCCGGTGAGTGTATAGCCTATTTATAGAGAGAGAGATATATTATTACTAGTTTTTGTAAGAGTTTGAGTAGACTTTGAGAGTAGTTTAGGAGTAGTGTAGATAGTTTTGGTAGTTTAGGGGTAGTTTAGGAGTAGATTTTGGGCTTTTTGTGGAAGGAAAATTTAGTTTTTTGAAAAAGGAAAAAAAAAAACTGGAAAAAACCACCGGATATATGTTGTAAATAGTTGTATGTATAGTTTGGTTTTGTGTTCATTTTACATTTTGTATGGTATATTTGCACTATTTAGGAACCCCTCTTACTCAAGCAATGAAAGCCATGTAATGTAGCTGTCTGTGTAATTTTCTGTTAAGTGTTTTGTAGAGTTTCTAAGCAAAAAATAAAAGAAAAAACGCCTATTGCCACACCTGCTTTTTGCTGTATATGGTTTGATTTTATTTCAATTTAACCTTTTTTATGTTGTATTTGCACTATTTGGGAACCCTCATACTCTGGGAATGCAAGGCCTTAAATATAGCTCTCTGTATAATTGTGTGCATAAACTGTTTTAAAAAGGGGCAAGGTAAAAAGAAAAAAAAGCCTATGGCTACACCCGCTTTTTTTTTTTGTAAATCATATTTTTTTTTGTATATAGCTTGATTATATCTGAATTTTACCTGTATATGTTGACATTTACAACTTGTGTTTACATTTTAAACCATTTAAAATGCTTCGTTGAGCATGTTTGTGGTTTTTGTAGTAAAAAAGCTATAATTTTTTTATTCGGATTTTGTGTTTTTTGTGTGATTTTGGGTCCAGTATGTTGATACAGTACATCAAAGTGAAAAACTAATTGTCTGGTCATATAGGTGATGTTGTGCTGAAAACAATGATACCAAATATTGGTATGGTAAACATTTGTTTATGTTGCAAAATAAAATAAATAAAAAGTACTCAAAAACGGCCAAAATAGCCCAAGACTCCGAAGGGTTAACAACTCAAACAAAAATCTACATTCAAACCATATGGAACCAAAGTTGTGGGTTTTTTCATGCACAACATATGTATGTATTATATGGCAAAATATTGAGTGAGTGTGCAGTTCGACTCTTTACTTAGAGAGAGAGATTTGCATATATACATACACATTTATGATAGGTATGTATGCATTTTGTGTGTTACTGCACATCATGTATGCAGTCACATGATAGACTGTAAAAATGTGTTTACACATTTCCAATATCCACTCTAATGTTGCTCCAGAAACCATGTGGACTGTTTAAATGCAAGGAGTAAGCAGGTCTTACCAGAAGATACCATGTCACGCAAGCTAAAGACAAACAACAAGATAAAAATACAAATTTAATTAATTTTTAAAAAGTGAGTGAGACAGAGCGAGTACAGAGAAAACTAGGTGAAGCTTAACCTACACGTGTGTTAGCGAAGTTTGAGTCAGACAGAACATTAACCTGACCGTCAAGTAGCCTACTTTTATTGTCTCTCGAAATAAATGATAGACCCATCTTTTGAATTGATATTGAATATTATCTAATCATTTATAAATAATAAATGTTGCATCATTACAATGCAATCAACAACAATAACTTTAGCATATTATTTAACATACCTAAATTTGTGTCGCTTCTAGGTCTGCTGCTGTAAGATCTGTTCTGATATAGGACTAGGCTCATATAATGTACAGCCTCTCCCTACTGGACACATTAGGAACAACAGGGGCGTAAAACAGTCAGGGGCGTATATCTACCGGCTCCAGGTCTGCAGCCTCCCCCTACTCAACAAAAACGTTACAAGCCCCATATTAGCACCATGTTGGCTCATGCCCCCATCAACAGTGCAAGACATTACGTGCCTACATTCTGACAGTGCTCAATGGAGACTAGCAGCTAACCACTGGATACCACTGTAACAGGTGATTAAAGGGGCATTCCACCTCTGGGAAGATGAATGTGTATTTAAAATGGGTCATTTATGTAGAAGAAATGTGAAATTATTTTTGAATTTGGAGCTTTCTAGACTGAGAAAAGCCAGAAAATGTATTTTTGGCTTATGTGGATGAAAGACAACAACTCCCAGAATGCATTTGCTTCACTGCCCTAGGAGGCCACGCCTACCGGTAACAGAGCGCGGAGGTTAAACATGTTTAACAAGGCTAGGCTACTGGGTAGTGAGTGTGCCTGGGTTTTCGAGATCGCCCATAATGTCCAGGATTCGGCTTTTGCATTCTACAGTCGCCATTCATCAAGTTTACTGTGGCGAGCAGGACGAGGCTGAGGGCCGTGGGAGAACTCATGTTTACTGTGGCGAGCAGGACGAGTGAGGGCCGCGGGAGAACGGCGCGAGGCCGGTGGCGTGATTACTGATGAGCGACACCTGTGAGACGCATCGGTCTCGTATCTCTCACGGAGGAGCGGGAAATTGTCAAACCGGTCGGTCGAATCTAGAGTGAGCGTGCATGTGAGACAGACTGTGCTCCAAACCACGTAGCGTGCGCGCACGGCAGAGAGACCGTGCGTGTGCAGATAGCATCCTGTTCATCATCACTCCAAGCTATACTCAAAAGTTGCCAGCTATGCAGATTTGGACTTGTGCAAAAAGTGGCTACGGGCTATCAATAACCCGAAGTTCAGAGAGGACACAGCCATTAAAGCACTAAAACATCTGACGTGTGCAGTCTACATTTCAATCCAGAAGATTTCGAACCCAAACCCTTAGGATTGAACTGAGACCCGCGCTTGTGAAAATCGCAATTCCGTCGATATTTACCTTGCCAGATGATGACGACGAACAGCCAGGTCTGGAACTAGCAGTGCTTAGCAGCGCTAAATGCATTTGCCTGGAGGTAAGGTTCTTTCTGACTCGACTCTATTAGCAGCTAGTGGCTACTGAGAACACACACTGACATAGTCGTCTGCTGTAAAGCAACACATCTCCTATGATTTGTCTGTTTACAAACTAAATATCTTGTATGGTTTGCTCGACCTTCGTCCATATTTTCAAAAAGTTTCTGCCAGCGAAATCAAACGCACTGGCACTGATCTGTGATAGGTCTGTTAGCGCATTAGGTCCAACCCCCTATGGGTGGGTTTGAAAGGGTGGGAGCTAGTGCTTGTAGTCTTTACAGAAATCCTCCCTTCTTACACTTCCTCCTACAATGACGTAAAATGACGATTTTTTCGCATTTTGCAAAAATTGGCATTTTTTTCTCTCGTCTCAGGGGAAAATGAGAGAGTGTTCAATGACCATTCAATAGTATGACTGGGTTTCTAACAATGGAAAGCTTAATGCAAATGGGTGGAGTGTCCCTTTAAGTTGGAGATACTTGAAAGCATAATTGGAATGATAAGATCATATAGAGAGTGAGTTGAGTTGGGCTGCTGCTGTTTTTTTGCAAACTTGTATGATTATCTCTGGCTAGCGAGCTTGCGCTAGCTAGATAGCTTAAGTCAATTCCAATGTGTCACTTAGGGGTAAGCTACACCAGGCACGTAACAAGCGTTCCGTTCGCGACGCGTAAAAGACGAATCTGGTCTATCGAACATACGTGCCGCTATCACATCTGGTGTAGACTAGCTACTTCCATTGATTATAGCCTGCAATGTTATTAAATGTGGGTTCTATTTAGACATACTATCTGCTCTTGTTATTTATTTGTGATGTAATGTTTTTTATTTTCTCTCTCTCTTTAAATATGTTATATTATTGTAACGGGAAATTTCACTACAATGTAGGGGTAAATATCTATTCTGAATATCTTGGACGAAGGGAAATTACATGATTATCTAGGGAAATGACAGGATCTAAATCCCCACTCCTAGGACAATTAACTCCTGTACTTATTATAAATAAGTATGTTTTAATCTGTCTTGATCAAATGTGTTATTTTTAGCAACGACTGGTGAGAAGGCGACTCCAGGACTTAAGGAGTGTAATACAATGAATTAACCCTTTTTCTACTACCAGCCTACAAGACAGGAGAAATGCCCCTACTTCAATATGACAGAGATTGTAGATGTATTTATTCTAAATCAAATCAAAGAAAGACAATTATTGTAAATACCAAAAATAAACTTTTGTTTCACATAACTTATAAGTGAAAAATAAACAATCACAGAATTTAAGCTTCACTTAGCTTCAAGCTTATGTTCAGTCTCTTTCCTTTCTGCAGGAATACTCAAGTCAAACAAAATAAAATAAACAACAGCTCCAACAGAATATTCAAGTGAGAACCAGTTCAGTCAGCAGTACATAATGAATATTACGTTTCACATCAGATACTTTTCTCATGTCAATCCACATACCTGAGTAATATTCACAACTCAAGGTTTAAATTTGACCTCGCCGCAGAACTGGGCTGGCGTTGGACTGTCCAAGTATGGCAGGGTAATCAGAACAGCTATCGGGAACTTGTTCAAAGATATCAAGTCTCTTCCTTTTTCAAACACAGGAAATGAATGGTTTTTAAAAAATTAAATAAAAGGAAAAATATTATTTTCCACGAATGTTCCTGGTAGAAGAGACAGTCTCTTGAACAAAAAAAAACCCGAAATGTGAATTCACTCACTTGTGCAAACTGAATTGTCCGTACACAAGTCCATGCAAGTGTTAAACAGTTGAAAAGTTGAATTACAAGGAATTACAAGGAAACAAAAATACTGCAAAGCGTCCAAAAATGTATTATAGAGGAAATATAGAAAGATGAAAAACAATTCTCAGGGAGGAGGCTATATACTCAAAAATGAAAAATGAAATCAAAAGAATTTCAAAGAGTCTGTAATGCCACTTGCGTCCACAGAGCGGCACTAATGTGTCAAAAATGCTTGCAAGGATTTTTTTCGAAACAACAGTAGCAAAAACCACTCCTGCTGCCAAAATGTCCTCCATGTTCATGGACTCCCTTATACACTTTCTCCCATAAATACTCAGGCACTACCAACTGCCAAATCTCCTCTCCGTATCTTGGGTCCGTAATCACTCGGAACAGCACTTCATGTCTTAATTTCAAACGCTCCAACTGCCTAGCTAGCTTCTTTTGCTGGATTTCCATATCCCGGAAACTACGTGTCACAAACCTCCTGCTCTCGAGTACAGCGTTGTACACAGGTGCTATACAAGGGTCCTTCCTCTGTTGCTCTTTGATGGACAACCAGCTATAACCATCAACACCCTTCATTATGGCTGCTTGTTTGGCAACTCGGACAGAAGACTTGTCAACCCCTTCTTCTTTACCTGGCCACAGACCTCGTCTGATCTCAACCGAATGAAGTATTGTCATTGTCCATTGTCATCCTCCTTGGGTTCCAAGGAAAGAACGTCAGCATTAATGTTATGTAAATGGTAATGGTAAATGGACTGCATTTATATAGCGCTTTCACAGACCCAATGGCCACCAAAGCGCTTTACATGTTTGCCTCACATTCACCACATTCACTCACTCATTCACACACCGACGGCCATGCAAGGCGCCATCCAGCTCGTCGGGAGCAGCTGGGGTTAGGTGTCTTGCTCATGGACACCTCAACACTTGGTCAGGTGGAATCGGGGATCGAACCACCAACCTTTCGGTTTGTAGACAATCTACATGAACCACTGCCGCCCCCATTATGTCTACCGGGCTTGTAACAAACCTCAAAGTTGAACTCTGCCAACTGTGCAGACCAACGCTGTTCCACTGCTCCGAAGTTGGCTGTCTCCAGGTAGCGAAGAGGGTTGTGGTCAGTAATAACCTGAAATTTTGCAAAATATCAGGTATTCCTTAAATTTCTCAGTTACTGCCCATTTAAGGGCAAGTAACTTCAACTTGAAGGCACTGTAATACTTGTCATTTCTTTCAGATCCCTTTAGACCTCTGCATTTGTGTAGGCAATGACACGTTCAACACCCCCCCTGCTTTTGACTGAGTATGGCTCCAAATCTGTTGAGGCTCCCATCCGTCGTGAGTGTGAACAGACACTGGAAATTAGGATAAGCCAGAATCGGAGGTGACATGAGACAACTCTTTAGCTTGCTGAATGCAGACTGACACTCATCACTCCAGACAAACGCTTCTGCTGACTTGCATTTGTTACCTTTTCCCACCAGGGCATGTAGGGGCTTTGCCAGCTGTGTGAATCTTGGAACAAACCGACGATAGTAACTCATAAATCCCAGCAGCTGTCTAACCTCCCTAACATTCGTTGGTGAAGCACGCATCCAAGCACTGAACCTTGTCCTTATCCACCTGAACTCCCTTCGACAAAATTATGTGTCCCAAAAACCGAACTTCTGGCCTTAGGAGGAAACATTTACTCGGTTTCAGCTTTAGTCCGTGCTGACGCAACCTTGAGAAAACAAGCTCTAACTTCTCACAATGACTCTTGAAATCCACAGAGAACACAATAATATCGTCAAGATAGATCAAGAGAACGTGAAAGGCTAGATCACCTAATGCTTCACTCATCAATTGCTGAAAGGTGGCCGCAGCGTTGCATAAACCAAACGGCATCCGTGTCCACTCAAACAACCCGAACAGAGTTGTGACAGGAGTCTTCTCCCGATCTGATTCATTAGCCACTTGGAAATAACTGGCCGTGAGATTCAGTGTGGAAAACAACTGTGCATTCCCCAAAGCATCCAAGGATTCCTCCACACGCGGAAGGGGGTAGGCATCCTTGAATGTGACTTGGTTGAGTCTCCTGTAGTCGCAGCAGAAACGAACACAGGCGAGGCCAACGGACTGCGACTCTCGTTCATCACACCTTGACTGACAAGACCATGCACATGTCTCTTAACATCTTGAAAAACATGAGGTGGGACTCGTCGATGGCATTGTTTTGTTGGCTGTGCATCTCTGGTAGGTATGCTATGTGTCACTGTTGTTGTGTATCCATAGTCTGTGTCACTCTTGGAGAAAACATCACTGTAGCGTGTCAGCAGAGCATTTAACTTGTCCCATTGCACCTCAGGCAGTCCGTCCTGACTTATCTGAACTGGAATTGACAGTTGTTCGCCCTGGCTCTCAATCTTAATGCTGCACTGTACGTGTCCGTTTAACACGTAACTCATCGTCATCCTCTTCGAATTCCACCATTTGCTTTGGGAATACTTTTTGAGACTTATAGACACAACTGCAATCCTGGATCTCGGCATCAACCTGATGGTTTCTTGACAGAGATTTAACACTCGCACCGGAACTTTACCCTTTTCTGGGCTTGCAAGCACATTGGCTACTAACAATCCTTTTGGAAGGGTAACAGAACCTTTGCACTCCACCAACACTTGATGTTTCACTTGATGAGGTATACTGCCGTGGCCTTCCACAATCTTCTCACTTAAGGGTGGGATTATCACAACTTGCTTCCCAGACATCTTAACAAATCCTATACTTCCCTCTGGGCCCAAGAGTCCATCATCTTTTTTCACTTTTGCTATCACTCGCCTGACAAATACCTTTTTTTCCTCTCTGAGAACTCTAACTTTCTAACTCTAACTAATTCTGTAGAATGGTCCATATAGCCTATTTGAACAGGATTTGTTTCCAGGTATGACTATGTACTAAAAATGTGCTTTTGACTTTCATTTATATTTGTATTTTATATATATATATATAATTTATTTATTTATTTTTGTCCTCGCATTCTTTCTTGTGTGACACACCTGAATGAATGGCTCATTAGTATGCAGGCTCATTAGTATGCAGGCTCATTACTATGCAGGGTCTTTGTCTTCTCAGGTGTGAATCACAGCAAGTCACGCCCCTGCGCATATTGCCTTTGGAAGCAAAAACTGTTTTAAAAAATTTAAATCAATGTATTGTTTTATGTGAATGATTAGGCAGGGTGATTTTCAGATAATTTTGAAGCAAAAACACTAGGCAACTACATCCATTAGTCAAAAGTCTTGTGGACACATATTAAGTATGTGTTTTGTGGCCTTTTTTCAGAAACTTTAATTTTTAGTTTTTTGAATAACCATGCATAAACATTATTCCCTCAAAAATACAAATATGTAAATAGATGTTGCTCGCATATTATGGTACCCCTATTTGTGCTAAATAGAGTGTAATTACACCTTTGCCATTAATATGTTTATAAGCAACTGAAAAAAGCACAAATGTCAGGGCATGTCAAAACATCTCACAGACCTCAAAAACCCCTTAGACTCCAGGGGCCCTATCTTGCACTCAGCGCAAATGACTTTGTACACTGACGCATGTATCATTCCTATTTTGCACCCGCGCAAAGCGGACTTTTCCCTCCACAGACACACGTCGGTTAACTAAGAAATACACTTGCGCTCCCCGGGGCGGTTCAGCGCAAAGAGGAGGCGTGTTCCGGCGCAAACTTTCCCTCATGCTATTTTGCAGTTCCAGAAAACAATTGCGCCACTGACCAGAAAAAACCTAGTCTAAAGTCACTGGCGCGTTGCGCGTACATTCAGATGCTATTTTAAGCGCGCGTGCTTGGTCATAATACAGAGTGTGAACAACGCGCATACACTGTAGATTATTCTCTCATCTACACAGATGCATTTTCCTTTTTGCAAATGATACATTATTATAAGGAAAAATATTAAAACACGAGGGAAATCATTGTTGTCCAGTCAAGTCAAGTAGTATTTATATAGTGCTTTTCACAATAGAGATTGTATCAAAGCAGCTTCACAGTATCAATATGTTGTGTCCATGACGATCGGAAAAATAGGCATAAAGCTTAGGCCTATATTTACCCAAATTATGCATGTATAACCGAAGCTAATTTGGGTGGGTTTGTCCCATCTCCAATGCCACTTCTCTTTCTTCTACGGCCCTGACGAGAACATCGATCTCCTCGGCTGTGAACCGATTCTGAAGCGCCCCTGGTAAATGCGCCGTTATAATAGTATTGCGCCATGGAACAAGCGCACCTCGTTCATCATGCTCTTAAAGGGAATGTGATATGACGCTCTGATTGGTTTATTTCACGTTACGCCCAAACCACACCTATGAATAATGAAGCTACTTCAGACCAACCCCTTTTAGATTTGCGCCAGGCGCAAGAGGCATTTATCCCGCCGGGAAAATAGCAACAGCGCCGGGATCCGCCCACAAAGGTACTTGCGCTTTGCGCTTTGACACTTGCGTTTCAGATCGTGCGCTGAGTGCAAGATAGGGCCCCAGATGTTTAATAGGCAGCCAATGCAGTGTTGACAAAACCGGGCTAATATGGTCATACTTCCTGGCTCTGGTAAGAACTCGAGCTGCTGCATTTTGAACTAGCTGTAGTTTGTTTATTAAGCTTGCAGGGCAACCACCCAGTAGATCATTACAATAATCATAGTCTTGATGTCATGAACGCATGAACTAATTGTTCCGCATTTGTCAATGAGAGCATATGACGTAATTTTTATATAATTTTAAGATGGTGTAACAGCAATTTTCAGAGGTTAATAAAATAAAACAGCATCAAAAGGTGTAAGAAAACTTTCAAGAGGCAAATTGTTATAAAGAGAAAAGGTTTATTCTCTGAGGACTCTTTTCACAAGACGCAGCTACCCAGCCTGGAAACAGAAGTCCTGTTTGATTCCACAAAACATGAACATTTTATACAGTTTCTGTAATTTTCCTTATCTTTAACTGGTTTGGACTAGTTTCTACCCTTCTGGTTTTATTACGTTTGTTCTTTTCAAAAGCTATCTCTTGTCAATTGTTGTTTGAACAACAGGACCAAAAGGAACTTTATGGCTACCCTTAAGATCTTCTAACCCCAGGGGTTTTCTTACCTATGAGAAACAGAGGTAACACCCAACCTTCTTCTGATTGTCTTTACTCATGCCTTCACAGCTGTGTAAACATGAGAATAGAAAAACAAGGCTCTCTGTTCTCGTAATTCAGGAATACAGATAAAGAGACCATATGATATTTCAATGCAATGTCTATTAATAATCAGTCAATATTAAAATTTCCACTACAATGGAAAAATGCGGTTTTACAGATACTAGACACGTGACTTTCAAATGAAAGATTGGTATCAAAGAGCACACCCAGGTTCCTAACCGATGACGAAGACTAAACAGAGCAGCCATCAAGTGTTAGACAGTATTCTAGGTTATTACGTGTGGACGTTTTTTGTCCAATAATTAGAATCTCTGTTTTTTCAGAATTTAGTAGTAGGAAATTACTAGTCATCCAATTTTTTATATCAGCTATGCATTCAGTTAATTTTGTGAATTGGTAAGTTTCGTTAGGTTTTGAAGAAATATAGAGCTGAGTATCATCGGCATAACAGTGAAAGCTAATTCCATGTTTCCTAATGATATCTCCTAATGGTAGCATGTACAGAGTGAACAGCAGCAGTCCCAGTACTGAGCCTTGCGGTACGGCATACTGAACTTGTGATCGATAAGACATCTTTTCATTTACTGCTACAAACTGATAACGGTCAGATAAGTATGATTTAAACCATGCTAGTGCAATTCCACTAATGCCAACATAGTTTTCTAGTCTATTTAAAAGAATGTTGTGGTCAATTGTGTCAAATGCAGCACTAAGATCAAGTAACACTAAAAGAGAGATACAACCACGATCGGATGATAAGAGCAAATAATTTGTTACTCTAACGAGAGCTTTCTCGGTACTATGGTACAGTCTAAATCCGGACTGAAAATCCTCGCAGATATAATTTCTTTCAAGAAAGGAACACAGTTGTGAGGATACTGCTTTTTCTAATATCTTTAACAGAAAAGGCAGATTTGAGATCGGCCTGTAATTGACTCATTTTGTAAGATCAAGTTGCGTTTTTGTAACAAGCGGTTTGATCATAGCCAGCTTAAAGGTCGACTGGAGTGACCTGGTTCACCACATGTGTAACAGATATATTGCCCTTCACTGTTTTTCAGTGGCTGTCTTCTCATAACACAAGACTGGGGATCGACTCTTCCCTGACTATGGACTATTCTGTACAGTTCTTCCTGCCATGCAGCTATCTTCTCTATTGCCTCATGCTACTTTTCTAATGTCAGTGAGGATGAATTTTCACCAGTCGCAACTGTAGTGTGAACAGCTACTCTCGCACGCACAGGGGTCTTCAGGTTACCTTCAGGTTGTGCTTCCTCTTCCTCAGACCATGTGATGACGTCCTGCATCAGCTGTGCAAAAGTCAAGCTTGGCTCTTCCTTGACCCTTCGTTTAATCTTTCTTCTTAGGAAATCATCCCTTAGTAGAGCATTAGGACTAACTGCTCTTTCAGAACACTCTCTTCATCTAAAACTCATCTGGGCTCTCTGCGCTTCACCTTGTGGAGCTTTTCTCGTAAATCGTAAGTATAGGCACGTATGGTCTCACCAGGTGCTTGTTTTCGATCATAAAAGTCTTTCAACCTTGTGCCAATAGGTACCTTGTCTCCATAGGTTTCCTGGAGCAGCTGAAATGGATGGACTCCACACTGTTATCCACTTCTTCCATCATGAACTTCACAGTATCTTTAGTCTCCCCCTTTAAGTGCTGCTTTATCAGCTCCACCTGATCTTTTTCTGGCACCTTCATGACTCGAAAGGCTGATTTCATAGAGACAATCCACTCTTTCACACTTCCTTCTCCAGGTGTTTTGGTGCCAGTGCAATCGGTAAGTTTATGATCTCTTGGGATATAGATTGTTGCTGTGGGTGCACGAGTGGATGCTTGCTGCTCCATTCCCAGATAGCATGGTAACATTGATTCAATGGTTGAGTTTTGATCCAAACCATCATTTTGGTTGACATCAAAATTTCAATGTTTAAAGTGTGTTAGATCAGCATTGAAATTTTGATGAAAGGGAACAGAACACATGGGTGAAGACAGTGACATTGAACTAACAGTGAGTCTTAGTTTATGAGCACAAGAAAACCCACCAAAAAAACCTTTTTGGTTTTGCATGTGGGCTTCTCAGTAGTTAATTGATGCTTCCTAATTAGAGAGAAAACACAAGGTGCGTCCTATACGGAAGTCTTGTGTGTTTGGCATGCATGAACTCTCTGAGATTCAAACAGTGGTGCATATAATGTATTTCTGATTTTAGCATGCTTTTTACTTGCATTTTATTTATTGGTACTAAATCTACTAACATACATTAATTTTCAAAGTAAGTAAAGTGTTTAAATAAATCGCACAGATAGCATGGTGACATTGATACAATGTTGAGTTTTGATCCAAACCATAATTTTGGTTGAGATTGAAATTTAAATGTTTAAAGTGTGTTGGATCAGCATTGAAATTTTGATGAAAGCCAACAGCACACATGGGTGGAGACAGTGACATTGAACTAACAGTGATTTGTTGTTGATGAGCATAAGATCATTCAGGCATGTATCTCTGTAGAACACTAGTGGGTGTTTCTCAATCAGTGGGGCGTTTTCAAACCACAATGGGCATTTTCAACCGCTTTACCCGATTTGCTCTAATCCACTGGGGGCTTGGTTTAAGTGTGGGCCTTCATGATTTTAGCAAGTTTGATGAAAAATGGTTGAAAAACATTTATTGTAGTTTGAAATTGCCCACTGATTGGTAAACACCCATTTTGTCTTTGCATGTGCACTTCTTAGTAGTCTAATGCTTCCTCATTAGAGAGAAAACATAGGTGCATCCTATACAGAAGTCTTGTTTGTTGAAGCACCTGACATTTACGACTTAGCACAGTTTCAAACAATTGTGCCTCTGCCTTATTTCTCAGTTCCTTTGTTTTGCATGCTTATTTGCGTTTGATTTGTGTTGTTACTGTAATTAGATAGATACAAAATTTATTAAAGTGTTTGAATAAAGCATCTATTTTTCTACATTCTTATTAGGAATTTTCTGAAAAAAGTTCTAATGTCATTTAACAGATTTCTTAAGGTGCAGGAGACATGAATATGAGCAAGAATGTTACTCTGCAAACATAGCCCTTTTTGTCTTGTATCCGTCAGTGCTTGCATGCTGAGCACATTGCTCCTTTAGTAGGAGTGAAGGCAGATGAAGATGGACAATTAAAAAGAAAAAGAGAAGCACCCTCCTAATAATGCTGACATTGATTATACACTGAGTTCTTGTCGACAGCATAATCACCTGACCTGGGACTTGGATGATATCCTGCATCTTATCACTGCTTAAATCAGGTAATCATTCATATTCCTGAATCTGTATTGAATTTGAGAAATAACTGATTTCCATTCAGTTTAGCTTGTTTCCACTGAAACACAATAACAAAAAAGCATAGTGTTTATTGAGAAAGAGACTGACATGGCTATTTTGATATTTAAAGAGATTAAGGTCTACATAAGGTGAATCTTCAAAGGGATAGTTCAGCTCAGAATGAAAATTATGTCATCAATTATTCACCCTCAAGTTGTTCCAAACCTGTATGAATTTCTTTCTTCTGCTGCACACAAAAGAAGATAGAGTGAATAATGTTGGCAACCAGACAGTTGATGTTAGTCATTGACTTCCATGATATTTATTTCCTACTTTGGAAATCAATGGCCACCTTCAACTTTCTGGTTACCAACATTCTTTAAAATATCTTATTTTGTGTTCAACAGAAGAAAGGAAATCATACAGGGTTGGAACAACTTGAGGGTGAGTAAATGATGACATAATTTTATCTCTTTAAAGAAATTTTCATAAAAAAAAACCTAAGCTCTTTTATTCTACAAGATAAACGTGTTATTTGAATTCTGTAGTTTCACAGAAAATGAACTGAGATATAGTTAATGGCTCTAGCTCAGAGCTGTGTGTTCCTCTTCATGAAGAGTTTAGCTCCAACACACCTGCCTGTAAGTTTGAATTGATCCTGATGACCTCATTATCTGACCCAGGTGTGTTTAATTAGGGCTGGAGATAAAATCGGACAACCATGCCATAGTGCTTTCTTTTGATATTGAAGCATTAATAGAAATAAATAAATTAAAATAAATTAAATAAACAGAATTTAAGACACTATAATCGTAGTTAGAATATTCTGTTTTCAGCAACTTTAAAAAAAAAAGTGAATCATATTGTGTTTAGTATATTAACGCACACCCAGACTTTAATGTTGCATGTTCTATTAGTTCCAGTCATTAAGGACAAAGCCGGGAAGGTAGGTAGTTTAGATAACTACAGGCCTATAGCTTTGGCGAGCATATTATCAAAGGTACTAGAAAGAATTCTGTTGGACAGATTAAATGAATTTATTAACACCACAGATAACCAGTTTGGGTTTAAAGCTAAACATGGCACTGATCTGTGTATATATGCTCTAAAGGAAATTGTGACCAAATATAGAGATAAAAACTCATCAGTTCTTATGTGTTTTAATGATGCTTCGGTAACACTTTACAATACGGGTGCACTAATAAGCATTAATTCATGCTTAACTAATGCACAGATAATACTGAATTAATGTGTAACTAATGATTATCTAAGCTATTCATTAATGATTACCACATTAGGAACTAATTAAGAGTCTGTATGGTTAATGTATTAGTTCATACATGAATTGTTATTAATTAAATATGTAATTGTGAATGAATTCCCTAATAACTCATTTTTGTAACTAATAGCGTTAATTAATATGTTAATTACCAGAATGAGCCAAAGCCTTGTATTTCAACTTCCAGATAATACAGGTACACATTAATACACGATTAATTACTTCATTGTTAGTGCAAATTCATGTGTAAATTACTACAATTACTAAATGACTAGTTAATAATGATGTGCCTCAACAAGTAAAGTCATAACATAATGATACCTTTGCAAATCATTAGCTAATGATTAATTAAAGCAGACAACTGGAAGTTGAAGTGCATAGATTTGACTAATTGTGGTAATTAACACATTAATTTACACTATTAATTAATAAAATAAGTTATTAAGGAATTAATACACAATGACACATTGAATTAATAGCAATTCATGTATTACTTAATCTATTAATCATATAGACTCTTTATTAGTTGCTGATGCAGTAATAATTAATTAATGGTTTAGTTCTTCATGAGTCATACATTAACTCATGATTATCTGTGCATTAGTTAAACATGAATTAATGCATATTAGTGCACCCGTATTGTAAAGTGTTACCGATGCTTCTAAAGCATTTGACTGTGTAAATCATGGTAAATTGTTTCACAAATTAAGGCAAAGAGAGGTGCCCAAGTATATTGTGAGAATCTTGTCTTACTGGTATGCCCACCAGACTATGCAAGTGAAATGGGACAATAGTGTCTCAGCTTTATTTGGGGTTGGCAATGGAGTCAGACAAGGGGGCATTTTGTCACCTGCTCTTTTTAATCTCTATATGAATGATCTGTCCAGGCAGTTGAGAGCCTGTAATACTGGGTGCATGATTGGTAATTCAATAGTGAACCATATTATGTATGCAGATGACCTTGTGATTTTTAGCCCAAGTAGTGCAGGATTACAGCAGCTTCTTACAATCTGTTCGGTATATGGTGATATACATGATATCAAATATAACGCCAATAAGAGTGTCGTCATGATCTGTAGAACTAAAGATGATAAATGTTTGAATTACCCTGATTTTAAGTTGGCTAACAATAAGCTTAGTGTCTGTAATAAGGTGACATACCTTGGTCATTTTGTCACTGAAAAAATGACAGATGATGAAGATATTTATAGGCAATGTCGCATGATGTATGCACAAGCCAATATTCTCTTACGTAAATTTAGGTCATGTACGGTTGGTGTAAAGATATCTCTGTTCAAAGCATATTGCACACCGTTCTATACTGCGCACTTGTGGTCAAAATATAGAAAGGCAAGTCTTTTAAAATTGAAAGTAGCATATAACGACGCAATTGCGATGTTACTCACAAGACCAAGATGGTGTAGAGCTAGTGAGATGTTTGTGGTTGCAAGAGTAAGGACCTTTCATGCTGTTTTAAGAAACCTAATGTTTAAATTCATGTGCCGGTTTAATGGGTCACAAAATGAAATAATAATGGGCTTAACTAACATACGGTTAAAGGACAACTCCGGCGCAAAATGAACATTTGGTCTAATTACACATTGGTACATAGTCTCTGAGATTTGTTTTCATGATTATCGAATGTAAAGAGTTTTATCTCTAAAAACTGTTTAGCTTATAATGCTAATATATTGGGCATAGAGTAATGAAGAAAAAAAATCGCTAGTTTTTACTAGCGTTATAAGCTAAATCACATTTATCAACATTGATAACATTGATCAAACCATATTACCAAAGATTATTTTTTGTCAATTTCAGTGTTAATTCAACAGCAGTGATGTAGATTCAACATCATTGTGTAACGTTGATTCAACAATATTACCATTGATTATTTTTGTTAATTTCAATATTGATTCAGCATCGGTGATGTAGAATCAGTCATAGTGTAATGTTGATTCAACAATATTACCATTGATTATTTTTGTTAATTTCAATATTGATTCAGCATTGGTGATGTACATAGTCAACATCATTGTGTAACGTTGATTCAACAATATTACCATTGATTATTTTTGTTAATTTCAATATTGATTCAGCATCGGTGATGTAGAATCAATCATAGTGTAATGTTGATTCAATAGCATTACCATAGGTTTTTTGTTTCAACATTAACTAAGGGTGCAAAAGTGATGTTGATAAAATATCACTTTGTAATGTTGAATCAATACTATTACCATTGATTTTTGGTTGAAATCACAACATTATTTCAACATTAACTGCAGAGGGTGCAAAAGTGATGTTGATAAAATATCACTTTGTAATGTTGAATCAATACTATTACCATTGATTTTTGGTTAAAATCACAACACCATTTCAACATTAACTGAGGGTGCAAGAGTAATGCTAAAGCAACATCACTTTCTAACGTCATTTCAATGTAATCAGCGTTGACACATTAACACTGACTCAACATTGTTTCAATAGTTACATGCTATCTGGGTTACTGCTCTGGCCAGTGATAGGGCTTCTCGCTGTTCCGTTCTGGCATGATCCAATGCCCCAGCTTGCTCCGCCAACCTCCTCCGCATTTCAGCGAACTCCTTCTTCAGTTCTTCCAGTTCTGCCATTTTTCTTATTGCTCACAGACCTGGGACAGAATACTGCAACAACAAAAAACTAGGCTAAGTATGATCCTGATTGTGAAGCCAAATTAATGTAGTGGGAAATTTCACTAAAATGTAGGGGTTCTACTACTCTGAATATCTTGGATGCCTAGGGAAATGACAGGATCTAAATCCCCACTCCTAGGACAATTAACTCCTGTACTTATTATAAATAAGTATGTTTTAATCTGTCTTGATCAAATGTGTATTTTTTAGCAACGACTGGTGAGATGGCGACTCCAGGACTTAAGGAGTGTAATACAATGAATTAACCCTTTTTCTACTACCAGCCTACAAGACAGGAGGAATGCCTCTACTCCAAGATGACAGAGATTGTAGATGTATTTATTCTAAATAAAATAAAATAAAGAAGATGATTGTAAATGCCAAAAATAAACTTTTGTTTCACATCACTTAAGAATGAAAAATAAACAATCACAGAATTTAAGCTTCACTTAGCTTCAAGCTTATGTTCAGTCTCTTTACTTTCTGCAGGAATACTCAAGTCAAACAAAATAAAATAAACAACAGCTCCAACAGAATATTCAAGTGAGAACCAGTTCAGTCAGCAGTACATAATGAATATTATGTTTCACATCAGATACTTTTCTCATGCCAATCAACATACCTGAGTAATATTCACAACTCAAGGTTTAAATTTGACCTCGCCGCAGAACTGGGCTGGCGTTGGACTGTTCAGGTATGGCAGGGTAATCAGAACAGCTATCGGGAACTTGTTCAAAGACAGCAAGTCTCTTCCTTTTTCAAACACAGGAAATTAATGTTTTTGGGTTTTTTTTTAATAAAAGGAAAATATTATTTTCCACAAATTTTCCTGGTAGAAGAGAAAAAAAAAAACCTGAAATGTGAATTCACTCACTTGTGCAAACTGAATTGTCCGTACACAAGTCCATGCAAGTGTTAAAGGAGCCGTATGTAAGAAATGTATTTCAATTAATCATAAAATGGCCCTGATATGTCACTAGACATTAAGAAATCATGTTCATTTCAAGTACTTATGTAGCAGGAAGGGTTAGTACCCCTCCTACCTCCTAGGTCATTGTTTAGTGTTTGGCCAATGGCCAGGGTTCCGGTGCGTATAAGAGCATGAGCTACCAGTTCTTTGGCGTGCGTCATTATCCGGGGTCGTGACGTCATCTATGCGCCCTGCTGCTTTCTGCTGGGTTCAGCGTAATGTGCTTCTTGTAAAATTTGCTGAAGCTGTTTATCCACTGGCGGTCCTGTTGGCGGATCTATGGGCTTGTTTGGAGAGTTGAATGTGGACATTTGAGTCAGGTAAGAGAAGTATTTGTATGCGGGGTGGTTTATAGATGAAGTTTTATGGTTTGCTTTGACGAGGCGAGTAATGGTTGTGAGTATACTGCTTGAGCGTAAGCCAAGGGAGAAGAACTCTCAGTGTAACACCTCTGTTTTATTTTTTTTAGGCATGCGATAAGGATACCGACCTTCTGAATGAGTATTATCTACCCTGTGTTTCGCCATAAGACTTTGTTCGCGCTGTGCCTCATCAACTGCTGTTCTGTTTGGGTTTTGTTTTGTGTGTGCTGTTTTGTTACGAGTGAGTCATCTCGAGTGAACCATTCAAGTGAACCATTTCAAGTGAACTGTCCTAAGTGAGCCATTCAAGTGAACCATTTCCAGTGAATCGTTCTAAGTGAGCCATTCAAGTGAACCATTTCAAGTGAACGGTTCCTAGTGGAGGATGACTCTGTGTCTATGATATGTCTTGAGTTTGTGTTGTTTCATTTGAACCAAATTATTGTACTAGAGAATTTATATATATATTTTTTGTGGTTGAATTGTACTGCTGAATTTATGTGATTTGTTGTTATTTTGTTTTGCATAACACTGCTCTTTAATGTCTTTTCTTCTTTTGTTTGTTGGCAGGGCCTGGGCACCCGGGGGCAGACAAGAAAGCAATTAGGTGATAGGGTCCTCACTGTGTGTCGTGGTCTTCTCTGACATGAGTCGTGGAGTGTGTGCTGTGCTGGTGTGTGTGCACGGAATAGAGTACTCTTCATAGAGGTGGTATCTCGAGACTGCCCTTGGGTACGCCCAGGTTTCCCTGCCGCCCACTCTAGAACCTAGTAAATTGAAGCGTGTGATTGCTGGTCAATACTTTTTATAGAAAAAGAACTGCCTTTTAACAATTAATAAACTATATATGTTTTTCAAACACCTATGTCTCTGACTCCAACTGTGGTTAGGATCTGTGCGTGCCTTAGCTTAGATGTTATATTAAATTCTTGGGGCGAAATTCCCCAAGTGGCGTAGTCGGAAGTAATAAACTGAATTGAGCGTGGGTATAAATTGTTGTTCCGCCCAATGTCATATAAAATAGAGCTGTCGCTTCCGCACCACTTTGCCACACTTATATCACTGACAAGAGTAGTCCGGCCAGGATATTGTCATTTAAAAAGTGAAGATGCAGCCCTCAACTGATGTTGATGTTGTCATGTTGTGTTTTGGTCTGATGCTCCACCCTCCACCGATCGAATTCAGTAGTGTTGCGTAGGGGTGTAACGGTACACAAAAATCACGGTTCGGTACATACCTCGGTTTTAAAGTCACGGTTCGGTACGTTTTCGGTACAGCAAAAAGGAAGAAATGCCAGAGAAATGTCCTATATATTAAAAGAAAAAATATTTTGAAATAAGTGTGAGTTTTCCTCCATCTTGAAACTTTCAGGTTTATAAATGGGGGTAATTTTTGAAGGATGAATAATTAATGTTTTGGTCATCACATTAAAAATAACATTTAAATATATATTTATTTATAGAATATTTATATAATATTTGAGTTTTGAAGTGCTGGGAAAAAAAAATGTGTGAAGTACTGGAAAGCATTTCACTATTCCAGCCAAACTGGTTACAGTTAGTGTTAATACATTAAATCCATGGTGAATGTTGCTGATCTGTGGACGTAAAGCCTATTACTAGTTCATTCACGGCACAATGTTTTTCCTGGTTTCCACGTCAGCGCTGTTTGATCTAATAGAGATCTAAGGTTAATAACGGAGACATGTGAACGCTTCTCATTAGATCTCGCAGCAATGTTATTACTTCAGTGGCGAATTCAAATGCTTTCTTTACTGGATCTCTTAGCGCTGTGTAGTAACAGTTCGCTTGATCGAGATCGGCTCGCGCTGCACAGATGTTTTTTTTATTTTTTATTAAACCTTTATTTAACCAGGGAAATAAACACATTGCGATAAATATCTCATTTACAAGTGTGCCCTGGCCAAAATAGCAGCACACAATATACATAACTACATAAAACAGATTTCTCAAACACACACATATATAAAATAAAACAAGATTAAACGTTAAGAGCAAGTGCAGACAGATTTGAATAATTTGTTTAAATGTAACTTGAACTCATATACTGAAATAAGTTCATCAAGTTTCAATGAACTTTGGATCTCATTCCAAGCAGCTGATGCACTATAAATAAAAGCAGTTTTTCCAAACTCTGTCTTCATTAAAGGAACATTTAACAGAATATATCTACTTGAACGTAGATTATACCCTTGACTATTAAAAGTTAATAAGCTATTGATATATTGAGGAAGCTGGCCGACTAATGCCTTGTATACAAGTATGAGCCAGTGTTTGTACCTTCTTATGTGAAGTGAAGGCCAACCTACCATTTCATACAGTGCACAGTGGTGAGTGTGATATTTTGTGCAAGTTATAAATCTTAGAGCAGAGTGATGAACAGAATCTACTGATTTTAAGAGAGCTTTAGTGGTATTTCTGTAAAAAACATCTCCATAATCTAAGATGGGTAAAAAGGTAGATTCCACCAACTTTCTCTTGGCTGACTGTGAGAAACATGCACTGTTCCGAAAATAAAAGCCCAGCTGTAACCTTAACTTAGACAACAATTGTTTAACATGTAGCTTAAATGATAAGTCCTCTTCCAACACAAACCCTAGGTATTTGTAAGAGGATACCAAATCTATAGAGTTACCCTGCAAAGTGTAAATAGGTGGTGGAGAAGAATCAGTTTTATGTTTCCTAGAAAAGACCATATATTTTGTTTTTTTTATCATTTAGGACTAATTTTAAAGAAGATAGGTTACGCTGAACTAATTTAAATGCTTCCTGCAACTTTAAAATGCAATTTTCAATAGAAGATGCAAAACAATATAAAATGGTATCATCGGCATATAAATGGATACTTGTATCTGATAGATTATCACCAAGGTTGTTAATATATAATGTAAACAACAGGGGACCCAAAATGGACCCCTGTGGCACACCAGATTCAATGGTGAGCTTATCAGAAAAAGACCCCCTAATTTGCACTCTTTGACACCTATTCTTTAAATAATTCCTGACCCAGCCTAATGCGGTTTCAGAGAGACCGATACAATGTAAACGCGACAAAAGGATACCATGATTGACCGTATCAAAAGCTTTAGTCAAATCAATAAACATTGCAGCACATGATCTTCCAGTATCTAGGGCGCAGGTAATATCATTTAAGACTTTCATAGTAGCAGTTACTGTACTATGATTTTTTCTAAAACCGGACTGAAACCTAGATAAAATACTATTGTTAGTTAAAAATTCCTTTAGCTGTTCACTGACAATAGATTCTAAAATTTTAGCCACAGCTGATAGCTTCGAAATCGGTCTGTAATTATTTAGAATGGTTGGATCACCGCCTTTCAGCAGGGCTACAACCAAAGCAGATTTCCAAACATCAGGAACAATATTCTGCTCTAATGATAAATTAAAAATATAGGCTAATGGGCCAGCAATGATCTCGGCAGCCAATTTAAAAAAATATGGCTCAATTTCATCAGGCCCTGCAGACTTATTTGTGTCTAGATTTTTTAAACCTTTTAAGACCTCTCTTCTTGAGATTGGAGAAAAATTAAAAATCGGACTATCTTCTCTCAGAAGAGATGGATCTGGTGTAACACTCACCGGAGTTTCTTTAAAAATAGAACTTGAAGAAATAAAGTGCTTATTAAAAATATTTACCATAACCATATTATCTTTAATGAGAATATCATCTGCCAAAATTTGGTCAGGAAAATCATTAGATAATGTGGAGGGAGACAGTGATTTGATGGTTTTCCAAAATTTTGTAGGATTATTCAAATTTTGTGAAGTTTCTTTTAAATAAAATTCAGATTTAGATCTGCGTATAAGAGCTGTGCATTTATTCCTCAATACTCTAAACGCTACCCAGTCTCTTTCTGTATCTGACTTCCTCGCAATGGCCCAAGCCAAATTTCTTTCATGCAGGAGTTCAGATAATTCATTTGAAAACCATGGGTTATCGCGGCCTTTTACTCTGAAAGTCCTAACTGGTGCGTGCCTATTCATAATCTTCAAGAACAAGGTGTGAAAATACTGCCATGCAATGGACACATCAGGTATTAAAAACAATCTGTCCCAGTCAGATGTAAACAATTCATGTAAAAACCCCTGAATGTCAAACAATTTAAAGTTTCTTTTAGTAATAATTCTAAATTTGACTTTGGGAATTTTACAATTTCTTATAACCGCTATAGTACAATGATCACTGACATCATCAGGAAAGACCCCTGTATAGGTGTATTTATGGGGTTTATTTGTTAGTATAAGATCTATTAAAGTGGACTTACTTGGGTTCTTATAATTCGGCCGTGTTGTTGATTCAATGAGTTGAGTGAGGTTCACAGAATCACAATATGCTTTGAACTGATCTGAATTTGAAGTCAGCCAATTCCAATTCAAATCACCCAATAATACAAGATCTTTAGAAAGTATGTCGTTTAGGACAGCTGACAGTGAGGTGAAAGCATCACTGATAGCTGCTGGTGGTCTATAACAACCTACTATGAATAAATGACAATCCTTTCCATATTCCAGGTCGATGGCCAGTAATTCAAACTGTTTAGGGAAAGAGACTGATTTAAGAACAGTTGCGTGATAGTTCGATTTAATGTACATTGCAACTCCACCCCCTTTACTTTTACGATCAACTCGAAACACATTATACCCTTCTAATGCAATATCATGGTTTGAAATAGATTTTTTAAGCCACGTCTCAGAGATAACCAAAACATCTGCTTTAGTCGTCTTAGCCCATATATGTAATTGATCTAGTTTTGGCAACAGACTACGAACATTTAGATGTACCATTTTAAGGCCTGATCTATTTGAAAAATCTAGAGGAGTTGAAACTAATCCCGCTGGTCCAGGATTTGGGTTTATACCGGCCAGCAAAAGCAGCAACATTATCAAATATCGCTGCCTTACATTTTTAGATGTAATACTACATTGATCATTTCGAGAGTCCGATACAGAAATCTTAGGGATGAAAGCAAAGAAAAGTAAGTTCTTTGTCCTTGTGTCCATTTGCGTGGAATTAATAACAGCCCGGAATATAAAAGTAGTGTCCGTACATTTGGAGGGAAGAAACATATGGAACCGCGACAGATCCATCGCTTTTTCTTCCGTTTTTGTTTGTGTGTCCCATAGTCCAAGCATGAAGATTACCATACAGAAAAGCAACATCTTCATATTATCAGCGTTTGAAATCAGAAACGTTCAGACTAAATCCGAGGCAAAATTAAGCTTGCTCGAGCAGCTCCACAACCCCGACAAAAGGGCAAAGGGCAGAGCGATATTTTGGAGGATATGAGTCTTATTTACGGGCAATCAGCAACTGGAGAGTTTAAATTAGGCAAGAAACATCACCGACCTTGACTGCTATAATCCCCACCGCCAAGATGATCTATGAAATCGGGGGTTCTTCAAGTAGCTGCCGTTCCTTTCCGCGCTGTTGTTCAACGCCGATGCTTTCCAAAGCAACAACGTGACGATAAGATGTCAAGCCGTAACCATGCAACAAGTAAGCACGCTTATAGCGCAACAGCCAACTGTCCGAATTGCCGTAGTTTACCGCAAACGCTTCCCAAAGCGAAAGCGAAAGCGAGGTGGATGACGACCCGGGGTAGAGCAAAGTCCAACAGGTAAGCACGCTTCAGCCCGAAGCAGATTGTAGATGGCTCAAAATCCGTTTCAAGAGATCTGACTTAATCCGGACTCAATTCAAGAAAGAGGCATGGTAATTTTAAACACTTTCTTGGAATAAAACTCTCAACATCTAAACAAAACAAAAGAAGACTGTAGATCAGCAGATCAGACAAGACAAACACAGTGCTGCCATCTTGGATCGCGTGGTACGACCAGATGTTGATGGTCCGACTGCGTCACTCCGAACCGATAAACAGTCCGTGAAACACAATATAATGAGTAGCGCAGTTTCGTTCCGCTTTCATTACGTTTGCCATTTGATGTTGGTCATGTTGTGGTGGTCGCGCAAGCGCGGATTTTGTCGGCAGGAAAAATGGTCCAAGGAATCGTTCGGTTTGTATGCGTACCGAACCGGAAGCCTCGAACCGAAACGGTTCAATACGAATACATGTACCGTTACACCCCTAGTGTTGCGGCATCTGGGTTAGAGGGCTGCATTGGGATTGAGTCCCGCCGGGTCCCGCGGGACCCAACGCAAATCTTGCGGGAGCGGTTGGTTTGAACTTTGCTGCGGGCGGGAATGGGCGGCTAAAAAACAACAACTGCGGGATCGGGAGTAGGTTGAAGTCTAAAGAAACGCGCGGTAGCCTAATTGTGTGTTTACACCGAACGCAAATTTAATTATTTGCGCGAGTAGATTACATACAAAGTCAATGCAAAGACGCGCCGGGCGTCGCGAATGATGCGAATTGGGTGATGCGTTTGCCGCAAACGTCTTCCGCGCAAGTTGAAAATTTGAACTTGAGCGGAAGATTCGCATGACGCTTTGTTGCGCCAGCAAATCAACGAAGAGCTAATTGATTCGGTCTATCACTGTTGTTCCTGGGGAAGACGGTGAAATTCACAGAGTTGAGTGCGCCTCTGGATGGTGCTGTGAACCCAGACACGTCGGCGTTTGGCTTTCCTCCGTATTTGGGACTTCCACAACAAGTACAGAGCAGCAATATATTTTATTTCAGACATGACGGAAACGTATGCCAGAAAGAAATTGTGTTGTTGTTTTTTTATTCTCGAGTGACTCGGACGCGTGAATGGGTTCAAAATGTTCAAGCGTCTAACTATGAGAACAGAATACATGCAGGCCAGGGAAACGAAACAAACAACCCCATGAATCTCTTTTATAGCAATACAAATACGTGTTTTTTCCTGCGGGATGGGAGAAGAGACCAAATCAATGCATCTCTATTATTATGCGGGAATAAATTCTCAGAGTTTTGCAGGTGCGGGCGGAAGTGGACATACATATTGCGGGAGCGGGCGGAAGTGTAACACATACGTTGCGGGAGCGGGCGGTAATGGTCAGAAATTCGGCGGGCGCAGGCGGGCGGGAGCGGGATGAAGGAAACAGTCCCACACAGGGCTCTAATCTGGGTTGCCAGCTCTGCTCTAGTTACCACAGCTGCAGTTACAAACGTCTCGGAATCGGAACTAATTAAAACTAAAAAAAACTTGATATGTAAGATGCTGCATATGCTGATATTTCATTCCAAAGCAGCTTTACAGAAAATGCATGTTTACAAAAAAAAAAGGTTATGTATGCATTTAAAGGAAGTGTTCCCAGTTCCGGCTGACCTAATCTATGCAGCCTAACATTGAATTATAGAAGTCTATAATGTGTATGCTAGGTCAAAGAGATGTGTATTTAATCTAGCTTTGAACTGACAGAGTGTGTCTGCTTCCCGGACAATGGAAGGAAGACTGTTCCAAAGTTTTGGTGCTAAATAGGAAAAGGATCTACAACCAGCAGTCGATTTTGATATTCTAGGTATTATTAACTGGCCGAAATTTTGAGATCGCAATAAACGTGAAGGACTATAATGCGTTAAGAGCTCGCTCAAGTACTGCGGAGCTAAACCATTTAGGGCTTTGTAAGTAATCGACAATATTTTAAAATGTATACGATGTTTAATAGGCAGCCAATGCAGTGTTGACAGAACTGGGCTAATATGGTCATACTTCCTGGTTCTGGTAAGAACTCGAGCTGCTGCGTTTTGTACTAGCTGTAGTTTGTTTATTAAGCGTGCAGGGCAACAACCCAGCAGAGCATTACAATAATCTAGTCTTGATGTCATGAACGCATTAACTGATTGTTCCGCATTTGTCAATGAGAGCATACGGCGTAATTTAGATATATTTTTAAGATGGAAGATATTTTTGTGACATTTCCATTATTCTTTCCCCTTCTGTCTCTTGAGAACACATATCTATAGAGGGCAGCTGGCTCAACCTCTACAACCCCAAGACTCCTCTCAGCAGCCTTCACCACACTTCTAACAACGTCTGAATTATTCTTAGTCTGCTTCATGTCACAAATCACATCCACAATGAAAGCCAGGAATTTCATCTTACTCACCACCACTGATTCTTCTGTTACATAATCAACCGGCGGAGGGCATTCCGCTTCTCTTCTCCTTGAGTCACTCACCTTACTACATGTTGCAACATTTTTGACAGCCTCAGCATAAGACTGAGTATAGTCTCCCTAAACTGCTGTACCCTCATAGCCTGCTTATATTGTTCACATTCACGATTTCCAGCTATGTGGCCTCCACCACATGAACTGCACTTTTCCACCTTCTCCTTACACTCAGAGAACTCATGCTCTCCTCCACATTTTCCACATCTTCTATCTCCTCTACAAGCAGCCGCAATATGTCCATACCTCTGACATTTAAAGCACCTCAAAGGTGGCCTTCGGTATGGATGCACTTTAAATGACAAACACCCTAGGAACACTCGTTCTGGCAGGGCTATTTCCTGAAAAGATAACACCACAGTTAATGATTCCTGCTTAGCTCCATCACGAAAGACTTTAATTTGTGTAGCCTCATCAATCCTTGCTTCCTCTATGCCCTCCACCAACTCAACCATGGAAACCTCCAGAGAAACCCCATAAATCACCCCTTTCAAGCCCGCCTTGCTTCCTGGAATAAATCCTTCCACGCGCCTCTTCCCTATCGCATCCAGTGAAACAGCTTTGTTCATCTGAGCCACAGACTTGCAAAATATAAGCAGTTTCCCATCAGCCAAAATTCTTGCACTCAGGATATCACCCAATCTGAGTGTCTATGCTACAGTTTGTTAAAGATTAAATATGTTTTAACATGTGTGCTTCTCTCAAAATCATGGAGAGAGCATGTTCCAGTGAGAAGACATGTAATTCTATAACTACTTAAATCTCACAAGCTTGAAGAAGTCATTTAATATTTAATTTAATATTTAGAAAGATACATTTTGATTAATAACTTTTTGCACACTGACTTTGCCTTTGCTCCTTCCTTGCTTTGGAGGAGCTATTAAGCATGATATCTTACAGGTATAAATACATTTTTCATTGATTATTAAATTCTTTATGAATCAATACATATTGCAAATAGACAATATTATATGTATTTTCTAACCTTTACAATTTATAACAGTGAAAAATTAACTTTAGACAGATATGATATAACAACAATAATTAAATAAAACAAGATGGCATATTAAAAGCACTGAAAAAACTTCAACTAACTATGCATGCCAACACAAATCTGCTTACGAATAATTACACAATTCATTACCTTTGCAAAACAGTAAACTTGCTGTTAATATGTCTAAAATGAATGGCAAACAAATCAATCTCCTATAAATAATTCCCAGATATTTGCAGCTCTCCGTCTGTACTGAACCAGCAGCAAACCTTTGGCAACAACAACGTTTTGCTGCTACTAGCAAAAAACCTTCTGTGAATGTTTGTCAGTGCTGGCAAACAGTTATAGCAAAGCTGTCGTGATGGCAGACAAGTCACTAGTCTAAAGAAAACATTACTGTAGTCAAGTGAGTTCAAGTCACCTCCATTTATATAGCACTTTTTACAATACAGATTGTTTCAAAGCAGCTTTACAGTGATAATAGGAAATTAAACAACAGATCGTTTTGGCAGTACAGCAGCTCTAGAAGAAAGTAATTGTCTAGCTTAAGTACATTTTTGATCGATTCATTTCCGTTGTAAAAATCATTAGTTATTAACTTAAGGGCCGCTTACACAACACCCGTTTTCAACTGAAAAAAGAAAACTTTTAATGCGTTGGCCGCTCATTTACTCGGCAACGCTCAGACTGAGAATGCAAACTTTGAAGTAGGTTTCAAAGTGCAAGTTTTTGAAAATGAGTTTTTAAAATGCAATACCGTTATCATTTCCGTGTAAACTTCAAAACGTGTGAATCTGTGAAAACCATGACGGCATACACATTACATGTTTAGTCGATAGGCATGTGCGTTTGAATCCGTATGTGCGCGGCCCACATCTGGTACGTGTGGATTCCACGTATGTCATTCCTCCATATGTCACCATATTTTTAAAATGACCCAGGAACAAAACAAAACAAAGCAAAGCACATAAAAAAGCACACATATACACATACAAAATAGAACAATGCAGAACATTATTTTAGAGTATTCTGCTGTTCTGGATCCAACGCAGTCTCATGAAAGTGCGTATCAATACCACGAATGTTATTTCTCGTGCAATTTATACGCCAAAAATGGTTTTTGCGTGTAAATGCTACGCACTGAAAACCGCTTGGGTAGGATTAGGGGGAGGGGGGAAGGGGGTTGCGTGCGTATTACACGCCAAAAAGTGCGTATCATATGCATGCGAAAACTGCGTATCATATACACGCAAAAACTATTTTTGGCGTATAAATGGCACGAGAAATAACATTCGTGGTATTGATACGCACTTTCATGAGATCGGGCTCTCTGGATCATACAGCACAGGCTCTTGCAGTTCTATGTCCTTGGACATCCGTTTATCATTCTGTACTTTCCTGTTAATCTGTGTGATGGCCACCCATAACAGGATACATCCTAACAACCGGAGACAGTCGACCAGTCCCAGAAACAGGAACCTGATGAGGGTCACATTACATTATAGCATGCATCAGTTGGGGCTACATAGAATACTCCTGCCAGATTTGCTCACCTAAAAGCCTCAGTGTCATACATTCTGCAAGCACCTCTTCCACCACATTTCTTGTGACCCCATTTCAGACAGGTAGAGTCAATAAGAGCCCCAAAGTAAATGGGAGCAGGAATACCACCTTTAAAAGAGTGAAATTACATTAAAAACAATGCTGTGTCAGACCTTAATGTGAATAACATCTGTGAATTAATTTCCATTTTTGGGGCACTTCTAAATAAACCGAAGAATACAAATGTGAACTTACCCCAAACTCTTAAAACTAACAGTAGCACACCCACTGAGAGAGACTTCAGCTCAGGATCCACAATCCTGCAAGAACAGATTAAAGATTTAATATACATTTAATCCATATAAATACAAAACATAAATATAAAACATGGTTTTGATTAATCATTCACTGTAAGATACTGTATGTTGTAAAGTAATTAAACAGAACCTCAATGAGATGATGAAGAAGGGAACAGTGCCGAGACAAAACACAAAGAAGGCGACAGACTGCAGTGCCAGATAGATGTAGAACATTATAGTACATCTGCTCTCTCGTGAACACTCTCCAAGCACTGCAGAGGAGTTCCCAGCACTCATTCCCCAGCTCTGGATACATGCACATTGGTGGAATGTCTGACAAACACACGCAAATGAAAAAAGAAAAGAAAGAAAAGACACTCAAACACATGTAATAATGAATTTGAGGTCAACAGTTTAAGATAGTTGTTCACCAAATTCTGTCCTGTGCCATGAGTGGAACTGCAGCCTGCGTGACAAGGAGAGATGTAGGTCACTCCATTCTGTCCACACACTGGATCCCATTGGAAGTCAGGACACCCACAGCCGGCATTGCAAGAAGTGAGTAAATCACTGCTTATATTCTGAACTTCTACAGATCTGCCACATAAACAATTGATTAAATTATATTACATATTTATATGACCCTAGATAGGGCAAGCAGTTTGTTAAATTGATAGATTTAATTGATGGATAATGTATAGTTTCCATGATGCAATAAGATGTATATGCAATAAGATGTATACAAGGAGTATGACTGGAGATGAAAGTACCCTTGATAGGGCACTGTCACCCCAGCGACATCTGTATTTTCACAGCTAAGAGCAAAGTACGGTATGATGAGAAACAATCCGGAAATTGCAGTGAAAAACGACATTCTTGCAGATCCCAGAAGATCCAGTTTAAACCTCTTTATTATCCACCCACTCAGGAACATTCCCAGAGCCACAGGCGGAATAGATGTCACTCCTACAGAAAAATATAAGCACACTCAGTTTAAACAGCCAGCCAGCCAGCCAGCCAGCCAAAAAAAAAAAAGGCACACATGGCCATAATCATGGCAGTTGTCACCTATGAGAAAGTTGGTCTTGGATGCACTTTGTCCAAACTGCTGTTCCAAATACTTAGGTGTATATGTTATGACTATGACAAAGGCATTGAATGCCACTACATTGGAAACCAGGTACAGGAGATAGATCTTGTTAGTGAGCAGACGCTTTAGAGACGGCCCAAAATCTAGAAAACAAGCAAATAAGCAAATGTTTAGAACAATCTCTGTTTTTTTTTACATTGTCATAGTAGACCATAATAAATGAAGTTTTATGTAACAAAGTTCGGGAGGAGCATGTTCAGGTAATCATCCAATCAGCAGTACTAAGTACTATTACTAATTTTTCTCAGTGACTAATTAGATTTAAATCTACCTAATTTGTATGCATCTAACCCTTGTGGCCTGTGTAAGGTTGCCATACCTTTAGCTATCTCTGTAATGCTGGGTGTGTGTTTATGTTGTTTTGAGGGGTTGTCTAGCTCATAGGTTTGGGGGTTTTCAGGTAAAGCTCTTGGCAGGAACCAGAGAGGCAAAGCAGCAAGCAGAGTCAACAGCCCAGAAATCACATAACCCAACCACCAGGCCCCAACCCAGCGAGAGTCCTGAGGGGTGATGGTCACACTCTCTGATAAAAGAGAAGAAGATATACAAATAAACAACATGTGAATATATATTAAAACCTCCACTGGGCTCACCACATCATTTCACTTTTCGCCCACTCTGTGTATTCTATCACACCTGCTATCGAGAACAGCATTTATACTGCACAATCACTCAGTGTCTTATCTCTGATAAGAACAAATTAACTTATCTGTTCTTAGTTAGTAGAGTTACTTACAGTTTTTTTTTACAGCTATACGACAGTGAGCACAACTGGAGCTACATGTGCAAAACGTCTCGGGTTATGACTATAACCCTTTTTCCCTGAGAAGGGAACGAGACACTGCGTCGTGAAACAACTCTTTGGGGGCGCTCCCTAAGCGTGCGTCTCTGAAGTACGAATGAAACTATTCCAATCCTGATTGGTGTTGCGTCCTGACGTAACATGTGACGGCATAACTGGATGTAATAAAAGTGATGCCGGCACACACACACACATTAGCCAAGCGATGAAGCAAGACGCTCTCAGGTCTCGAGGGGCTTGGCAGGATGACGCAGTGTCTCGTTCCCTTCTCAGGGAACAAGGGTTATAGTCATAACCCGAGACGTTCCCTTCCAAGGGAACTCTACACTGCGTCGTGAAACAACTCTTTGACTCTTGAAACTGAAAACAGACACTAAACTAGGACGTGACGTGAGCACTCATGCACCAGGCGTACTAGGGAGGTGCAGACTATAAAACCTGATGAAAGTGTGCGGGGTAGCCCAACCGGCTGCCTCACAGATCTCCTGGAGGGGAACTCCCGAATAGAGGGCCCTAGAGGACGCCATGCCTCTAGTAGAATTGGCCCTTACAGCCAAAGGTGAAGGCAGGTTGCGCACCTGGTAGGCTTGGAAGCAGGGAGCCCCTTCTTAGGTGACCCGAAACACACTAACAGTTGGTCCGACCTTCTCCAAGAAGAGGTCCTCTCGAAGTAAATGCTCAACGCTCTGACGGGGCAGAGCAAATGGAGCCTCTCTTCTTCTGCCGACACATGAGGTGGAGGATGAAATGCCTGCAGGACCGTCGACCGTGCCATATTAGAAGGCACCTTAGGCACATAGCCAGGTCTCGGATGCAAAATGGCCTTAACTCCGCCAGGGGCAAACTCCAAGCAGGCTGGCGTTACTGCCAGGGCTTGGAGATCTCCCACCCTCTTAAGAGAAGTAATAGCCAAGAGAAAAGCCATCTTGAACGTCAGGTCCGTGGTCGAAGCCGCCTGAAGGGGTTCGAAGGGGGCCAGGGACAACCCTTCGAGAACCACCGCCAGGTCCCAGGCAGGAACCCTGGACCTGGATGTCGGCCTCATCCTCCATGTACCACGGAGAAAACAAATGACCATCTGGTGCCTCCCCAGAGGCCCATCACTCAGTGGCGCATGGAAAGCCGCAATGGCAGCCACGTACACCTTGAGTGTGGAAGGGGAGAGACCCGCAGAGAAACGATCTTGGAGGAACTCCAGAACTGAAGCCACCAGGCAGTTAACTGCATCTAGCTCATGTACTCTTCCCCAAGTGGAAAAAACATTCCACTTAAGGCCATATAATCTCCTAGTGGACGGAGCCCTAGAGCTAAGTATGGTCTCAACCACCCCAGCTGATAGTCCAGCATCTAGGTACTGAGCCCCCTCAGGGGCCAGACCCACAGCTTCCACAACTCCGGGAGAGGGTGGAATACTGTGCCCTCCGCCTGAGACAACAGATCCCTCCTCAGAGGAATCTGCCATGGCAGATCTATCAGGAGTGATATTATGTCCGAAAACCATACTCGGCCCGGCCACATTGGGGCAACCAGAAGAAGACTGATGCCCTCCTGACGGACCCTCTCCAGGACTCCCGGGAGGAGAGAAATTGGGGGAAAAGCGTACAGGCGAAGCCTCGGTCAGGCCTGTACCATGGCATCCAACCCCAGTGGGGCTGGATAAGTGAGGGAGAACCAAAGTGGACAGTGGGACGTCTCTCGAGACGCAAACAGATCCACTTCCATTGGTCCAAACCTCTGCCAAATCAACTTCACCACATCTGGGTGAAGTCTCCATTCCCCGGGCCTCAGCGCCTGCCTCGACAGGATGTCTGCTCCTTGATTCTGAACCCCCGGAACGTACATTGCCCTGATGGACAGTAGTTTCCCTTGGGACCATAAAATAATCTGACGCGCCAATCTGTACAGAGGGCGCGACCTGAGTCCCCCTTGCTGGTTCAGATAAGCTACCACTGACGTATTGTCTGATCGTACTAGGACATGGTAACCCTTGATGTCTGGGAGGAAGCTCCTCAGAGCCCTGAACACAGCCAACATCTCTAGGCAATTTATATGCCAAGACTGATGATGGTCCTGCCAAAGACTGCCCGTCCATGACCGCGCCCCAGCCAGTTAGGGAGGCCCTTGGGACAGTCCTAACACTGGCCCTTGGGACAGGAACCAAGGTTTCTTCCATATGACCAGGGAACGAAGGCATCTGCGCGTTACCCTGATTATACGGAACGGATTCCCCTTGGGGGAAAACCTCATATGTAGAAGGCCCAAAGGTATAATGTTGGATGCCGCTGCCATGAGGCCCAGCAGTCTTTAAAATTGCTTTACAGTGATGGCCTGGCCTAGCTTTACCCTGGACACCATCGCCAGAATGGACTGGATACGTGCTGGAGACATTTGTGCCTGCATCGTAACCGAATTCCACACCACGCCCAGAAATGTTGTGCTCTGGGATGGTTCCAACACACTCTTCTTTGTGTTGAGTCTCAACCCCAAGCCCTGAATGTGGCCAAGGACGACATCTCGATGCCGAACTGCCATGTCTCGAGACTGGGCCAGAATGAGCCAGTCGTCGATATAATTCAGTATGCGGATGCCCTGAAGTCTCAGTGGAGCTAGTGCTGCATCCATGCATTTGGTAAATGTGTGGGGAGAGAGAGCTAGGCCGAATGGGAGAACCCGATATTGGTAAGCTTCGCCCCCGAAAGCGAACCTCAGGAACCTCCTGTGACATGGAAGGATGGAGACATGGAAGTAGGCGTCTTTTGGATGGAGAGGCGGAAGTAGGGGGGGGGGTGACCGAATTTGCAGTCTGTATCCTAACTTTATTATACGCAGGCGTTGTGCGTTCGCTGGAAATTGATGTGGCCCGAAGCGGCAGAGACGGCGGGAAACCGACATCGATTTCCTGAGGGCTCCGCTGCGAGAACAACCTCGGTTGCTCTGCCGCGGGGGGGGGGGGGCAGCCCTCAGTGGTCCTACCACTCCAGTTAGGACCTCTTTCCTGAAGCCCTTCTAGCCTGAATGACATCTCTTAAATCACCCTTCTGGCCAGATGGTTTCGACTGAGAGCGTTTCCTCTGTTGCCAAGCTCCCGGAGGAGGGGCTCTAGAGGAAACGCTCTCTTTCTGCTCGCGGCGGTATGAGGAGCTAGATGATGGCTGGGGCTGATTGCTTTGCCCCGACCTACTCGATTTACGGCGAGAGAGGTACTGCTGGAACGCCGCTGATTGTTTCTTCGTCTCCTGGAACCTGTCGACGACAGAAGTGACTGCGTCACCGAACAGGCCAGAAGACGAAAGCGGCACATCAAGGAGAAACGATTTATCCTTCTCCTTGATGCCAGATAAATTCAGCCACAGATGCCTCTCCGTGGCCACAAGGGCTGCCATAGAGCGGCCGATAGCGCGGGCTGTCTCTTTGGTGGCACGGAGAGACAAATCTGTGGCTTTACGCAGTTCCGCAATATCCTGAGGTGTTGGTCCCTCGCCCTCATCTAAATCTTTCAGGAGGTCGGCCTGGTATGCCTGCAAAATTGCCATCGACCTGCCGCCATATAAGCCCTGCCCACCAATGCAGAGGTATCTCTGCATGGTTTGCTGGGCAGCGCCGGGGTTTTAAGAGAAGATGCCGCTTCAGGAGAGAGGTAACTAGCAAGCGCCTCCTCCACTTTCGGCATCTTCCCATATCCCATATCCCTCGCCCCCAAAACGTTACTATAATCCACAACCGCTGGATTAAACACACAGGACGAGTGGGGTTTTTCCCACGATCTCGAGATCTCTTTGTGGAGATCGGGGAAAAATGGTAAACCCCGGCGCTAAGGCTGTGACCTGTGCTGCAGGAAACGCTCATCTAACTTACTCCTAGCTTGCGTTTCCTGCTCATCATGTGGCCAGCTAATGTTGAGTCTGGCCACAGCACGAGTCACAACCTCTAATAACTCCTCATACGCATGAACGTGAACCGGCGAGTCAGGTTCACGGTCATCCGCCTCGATACTGAGCACATCGACTTCCTCGGAAGCCGAGAGCTCAAGTATCATGCCCTGATCACGGGCAGAAGAAACCGCTGCGCGGGCTTCTGCACCATGAACAGGAGCCTCATGATCTTCAGATGAAGAATGAGAAAGTGCCTCAGCAGTCTCATCTCATCTGCAAGATCTTTTTGTGAGCCCCACGATCTCAGTCACCGCGCCGCCTCAACAGACACGGGACCGGAACCGTGGGGAGCGCGAGCCTGGCCATGTTCATCAAATAAACCCAGGCGGGAGCGCAGCACTTTCATAGTAAGTGCTTCACAGTCGCCGCAAGCAGCTCCCTCAAGAGCTGCCCGGGCGTGCTGCACTCCCAAACATTCCACACATAACTGGTGCGTGTCCCCACCCGTGATATAACGAGGGCAGGGGTGCACACACTTCTTGAAATGTTCACTCGCCATGCTTTCAATATATAAATATATATATATAGACTCAATCACAGAAAAACAACACCAAATAGAACTGACACAACAGAGAGCGCTTGCTGAAGAGCGAAAGCTAATGTGTGTGTGTGCCAGCGTCACTTTTATTACATCAGGTTATGCCGTCACATGTTACATCAGGACGCAACACCAATCAGGATTGGAATAGTTTCATTCATACTTCAGTGGCGCACGCTTAAGGAGCGTCCCCAAAGAGTCATTTCACGACGCAGTCATTCAAAACATAATAGATTTCAGCCTTGTGCCTTTCAAAAACTGCTGCAATTTCAGCTGAAAGGCTAAGCAGGTGTCTTGTTTTAGACTTGTTAGTGAACACACACACACACACATATATATATAGGAGAGGGCGGATGCGTGGAGGAAGACAAAGAAGACAGAGAGCTGTTATTTCAGATGAAAAATGCTTTTTCTAATTACTGTAATTCCATAAATTACTACAGACTATTGAAGCAAACTGCTCATTTTCATTTACCTTAAAGAATTGTTATGTTCTAAAATTTTTAATAAATCATGTGAAAGAATGTCACTCTTTTCTTTGAAGTAAATATTACTTTGCATGAAGTCACTGAAATTGTTCAAACTGTAAAGATGAAAAGTTTGTATTTTCTGTATTGGTGTTTGATGCTAGGGTTTTTACTCTCAGTGTGTTCTCTGCAATCTCAACTATTCTTTTTCTGTTATAATACTTACATTTTCACTATCCATAACTTAAAAAAAAAGACCCCACACTTGGGTTACCCTGTGTTGTCTATCTGAAAGAAGACCAGGCCTTTTTTATGAACTCAGTGGGATCTTAACCTTCCACAGAGGACAAGCTGATAACACTCCCTCCAATATCTTAACTGCAGAGAGCAACCATATCTTCACCCCTGCCATCTCTGTTGTTGAGATCAACCATCCTTTCTTCAGATCCCTTTTCCTGACCACAGAGGTCACTCATGGGCTATAATTCTCTCAGGTAACAGGAGTTTCCATTGAACCTTTTGTTCTGGTCACAAAGACCAACATTAATCTTCCTTTACTACTCCACCAGCACCTCCATGGTATTTACATCCATCAACTCCTCAGGGTCCCTCCTTTCATTGGCTCCCTCTGTGTCACTCCTCCCTCCAGTTTTACCTTGTTACCTCTGTCCATTGATTCTACCAGACTCCTAGTTCATTCAGCCTCCATGGCTTCATGTGTTGGGCTCCCCTAATTATGTTTCTCCTAACTTTCCAGGGAGTCCTGTTTTCCCCAAGGAACTAATGGGGCTGTTCTCCTGGTGACAGTAATGGATGGTGGTAATGGCTCAGTCCATCTACAGCCTGAAGACCAACTCAGTGCTCGCAGCTGCATCTGCTGATACTTCCCCTGAAGCATACTTCATACTCCTGTGGCACAAGGAGATTTCCGATATTTCCTGAGGCCTCATAGTCTGCCTCCTTATCCTGGGTCATTTGCTTCTCTGGACTTTCCTGAGCCTCCTGCTCTGCTGGCTTCCCCAAAGCCCCCTATTCTGCCGGATCCCCTAAGGCCTCCTGCTCCACCATTGTGTTCAACTGGTTCCAGTTCTGCCATGGTGGTCTTCTGCTCTGAAAATGCTTCTGTGGTAGTCCCCTGTTTTCCAGATTGAGACCCTACCTAACTCCACCTTGTCCATTACCATAATCATATACCATGAATATGTATAGTATTTTGTATTTGCATGGTTTGTATAGTAATGCTCCACTTCATGTTGTACTTCTTGTACTTTCTTGTTAGTGACCTCTAAGGTATAACAATTTAAACTCACCTCTATTAACTAAGCCAATGTCCACGTAAAGGCTAGCACAAAGAGATCCAAGCGAGTAACCGAAAATTGGCCCGATCACTCCAAGTGTGTGCAGGCAACCTACAGAAAATAAACATCACATGAGAGACAAGGGTACTTTGGTTTGAGATAAAAACAAACAAACAAACAAAACACACACACACAATAATTTTCTCACCAATGTAAAAAGCAGAGTTTTCTGGGTGTGCATAATCATCTATGAAAGACATTCCCAAAGGGCCGATGCCGGCTTCCCCGATGCCACGAATAATGTTTCCCAACAGCACAATAACCCATGTGGGCGAGCTTTCCTCTTCCCCTTTTTCGCATCCTATAAAACCCATATAGAGTGGTCTGTTGGGTATTTTACTGCTTTTTACAATTAAAATATCCCACATGCTTCCACATATAACCATGCATTACCGGACACAAGCTGTTGAACAGTATTCTGGGTGTCAGATGAGCATGTGGATCTCACTGTGAAATTATCAGCATCATTAGTGTGGGTGGCAGCTGTATCATACTTGTACCTGTCAGAAACAAACAGACTTAAAAATTAAAACAGACATAAATAGTAAATGCATTTAAAATACAGATCTTCAAGAATACTGATCTTTCTGAGGTGGATCTAAATATTTTAGTATGAATATGCTAATTAGGGGTATTATGTGGCCATCCATACATTTATTCAACATAACATTAAAAGGAATTAATAGATACAATGACTTAAAAACATATTTTATAATCAACAAATCTCTTAAAATATCAGATAAGGAAAATATAGGCTACCTTTTACATGATGCTGGACTAAATACTTTTTTTGAGTCATTACATTTGAACTTTTCATGAAAAGACTTTTCTGTTCTTCATCGCAGACACCCCCATTTGTCATTGACCCATGAACGTTACTCACCGGTCCATAATGAAGTGAGGTAAAGCCATTATCAGTGTCCCTATACCCATCAGCAGGACCCCTGCTCCAATGATCTTGGGCCTATGAAACTTAGCGCCAAAGTAGCTTACCACACTGATGACCAACAGATTACCTGCAAGCAAATGTAATGTTATTTTACAAGCTCTATGTTGTTTCGTAGCATACCATCAATCAACTGTCCCATTTTTAAACTATGAACGGAAATTCAGTCGCATTACAGCCTAAGTGGTGTGACTCACTGCTACAGTATAAGTACTCATCTAATGGGTGAACCTCGGCCCTCATTTCTCAGTGCAGCTCGACGCATCTCAACTCACCCATTTCAAAACTGCCATCGATGATACCAACAGTAGAACTTGGGATCTCAAACCGCCTCTCAATCTGAGTGATGGTGCTTTTGGTGTAAGCCCCCGTCAGGGATTTGGTGAAATAACAGAAGGCAAGCACACCAATAAAGATCTTTCCAGGCACAAGGGTAGAAAAAAGATTAAGTCAGAAGATTTAACCTTTTTTTGTCATAGGTATAACAGCTATTATACACCAATATTAAAACAAATAATCAGCTAATAGTAGCTCAACACTTGTTGCTCAGTAAAAACTGCATATGGTCAAAAACAATGTCTCTTGCCTTTAGACTTGGGGAGCAGCATTTGGCCTGAGATGTTTTCTTATTACTGTCTGTATACTCCATTGGTCTGGACTCAAGGAAGCCATCCGGGCTGTCCTCCACTTTCATGGTGAACTATGGGCTAGTGAAGAGGTAAACAAATCACAAACTGATGAAAAATGAAAGAAGACTCTGCAAAGTTGAAGCTGTGTTCTTAAGTGGAAAAATGGAAACTGTAAAAAATGTAATAAGTGAAAAAATAATTATAAAATAAAAAAATAACACCAATAAAAAAATAAAAATAAAATGCAAAACAATACTAAACACTAAACAATTTTCCCTTTCAGTCCATTCCATGTTAATAATTTAACATATTCTGGGATTATGCAGTTCGTGATAATAATAAAACATTTTGAATGATTTATTTAAGGACATTTTCATTTCTTTTGTACAATCAACAATTTTGATACTATGTTGAACTGCCTCGATGTCTTAAAAACGGACAACAAATAATAAAGTAAAGAACCACTACAGACAGCAGTAACAGACATATGTTCAATCCTAATGTTAGTTTCTTTTAAATAAAAAAAGTGTATCCATCCACTTCTATCATGTCAGAGATGATTCAAGGCAAAATACATTGTAATCAAATGCAAACATGATTAAAATATTATTAATTCACAATTTTGAAACACTCACATGTCTTGATGTGTCTTAGAGAAAAAAAAATTGAATGAAATATGTCCAAAGTTGAAATATGCCCAAAGCGGGATCTCTGAAAGTGTCTTTTATATTCACATACAAGTCATTAGACCTAACCTTTAACTTGCACTTTAAGTGTTCCTTGAACCCTATTGCGGATCAAACATAAACCACATGTACATGCAGAAGGTTTTTACACAAGTTGTTTACATGTTGATGCCTTTTTGAAAGAGCAAAAACATTTGTCACCAAGCTGAAATTGACTAAATTACTATATTTGTTTTGCAAAAATAGGTTTTGAGATCCAACGAATTGTACTTCTGAGACACTTTACATTCTTTCTACTGAGTAATAACAATGTACTAAACGCATCTTCATACATTTATGCTGGTATACATGAGTTACTGTTAAGATGCAGTGTTGGTCAGGGAGAAGGTTTATTTGTATCAAAAAGTGCAAAAAGGAATTTCCAGTCAAAAATGTTATGTCATGGGTATTATGTGGTATAATAGACGCATTGCATTTCTTTACAAAGTGACATTGCCAACCACTGGCCTAGCATGAATAATACAGCGTTTTTAGTCGTTTTCGCAGATCCGTGTGAACGGGGAAAAACCTTTCAAACCTTTTTCACACATTTTGAAAAACCTTTCAGTTTTTAGTACATCATTGTTGTGTAAACATACCATAATTTATTACTTTAATTTCAAAAGTATTCTTGTGTCTTGTGGCAAATCATATAAAACACTCTAAATTTACAAAAAAACTGAGAGAAAATTAACTTTAGACATATAAAAGTAATAATTAATTAAAACCAGATGAGCCATTAACAGCATAAAAAAGCATGCAATGACACCAACCAACACAAATCTGCTTATTCTCAGTGCAGTTCACAAGTGCCTTCTCTGTCTTACATAATAGTAAACTTGCAGTTAATGTCTACTAAAAATGGCAAATAAATCACTTTCTTACAAATAATTGCTTTGGTTTGAACTCTTAAGTATTTCAGCTACTGGCAAACCCAGTGCCCTGTCAGGCCGTTTTGGCATTCAATAAACAATGTACCAGTTATGTAGTTTGTTTGGTCATTTCATGACTTACTAATTGACTGCATAACTATGACATCTATGGTTGGCAACTTCAGCAAAGGAAATAACATGCAATAACAAGTGATATGGACATTTTACATTTACATTACAATTATATCCCTTTATATAAGTAAAATAAAATATCAGCAATCCAATATTCTGTTACAGTTTTCTATTATGTTTAGGAGGTCAGATGACCTTAGGTGTTGCGTCACCAACACTATTAAAGGGGAGCTACATCATCACATCCCTAGTTCCCATCAGTCAGTCACGTTCGATGTTACGTTAGAACTGACTGACGTAATGAGATCTCGTCTGAGACTCCAATCACTTTCGAGTGGTAACAAAACAAGCCAATCCACATTGGCAAATGCAATTTGCATCGCAAGCCACTCCCCATACATACGGGTAGAAAAGGCAGCGTGCAACATTCACACAGGTAAGCTTTCGCTTTGGAGTCGAGCGGCTATCATTCACTCTGCTCTGACAATCGTTGTTCGTGTGTGTGTGAAGATCAAGAGGGAAGCAGTTCTGGTGTGTTGGCATGACGGTGCATTCAGTGGTGCATTCACAACTCAGTGCAGCGACTGCACCCCTGGGCGCTTTAGCATTAAAAGAGCTCTTTTTTTTCCCTTATAGAGTAAAAACGGGTGTGAAGATGCGTCTCTTTCAAGATGTCATTTCACTCGTGTGTTTCTGGATGTGGTTGTTTCCTGGCACCGTCTGACAGCCACGATCACTGCCTCGCTTGTCTGGGCCCTAAGCATGCTGAGGTAGCGTTCATTGATAAGTAATTTACCCATTGCGGAAAGATGATACTTGCGACGTTGAGATTGAGACTCCCAATACCTTGAAAAAGGTGGAGTCCACTCTGCTGATCCCCGATCTGGTTTCTCTATTCCCTCCACTTCACTTAATACACATCTGTGTGATCTGATGATCTGATGGTTATAGCGGGAGCTCTACTGCTGGGCCAGTCCCCGCTGCCCTCCCAATCCTCTTTCACATCACAGGCTGTGGAGCTTCTGGGTGAGGCTGCTGGTCCTTCCCATGAGGGACCTTGCTTGCATCTCATTCGGGGCTCCCGTGGAGGACCGGATTGTCGATCGCTGCATTGGAGGGCAGGTTTAAATCCTCTGGGAATGAAGACTCGGCTGCACTGCCCCCTTCGTGGAGTATAGCGCTGTTCGAATTTGACCCAGAGTTGTTCGAGTCCTGCCCCGGCAGGATGCTGTTGCCACCACCGGCCCGTCTGGGGCTGTCCCTCCGCCTACTAGTCTCCAAGGGCATCCCCTGCGTTGTCTACATCTTCTCCGGTGTGGCCACAGCAGCAGCCTTCTCCCAGGTTGCAACGTCGAGTTTCCTACCAGAAGGCGACGCAGCCTGTGAGATGAAGGGAGCAGCTCTTCAGGAGACGGTGGGCACACTGTCAATCACACTGGGTATAAGGCCCCAGTGCAACTTTTAACGCACCCTCAAAGGCAGCTGAGATATAGTGCTTCCAAATGGCCCAACAATGCAAATTCTCATTTAACTGTATTGTCACATTTGTCAACTTCATGGGTCCATAAATTCAAAATGCTAGTAAAAAAATCCTAAAATTGTGTATGATAATAGTCAAGCACACTGGGTATAAAACCAGAGATGGGGACTCGAGTTTGAGACTCGACTCGAGTGACTTAAGTCGCACACACAGTGACTTCAGACTCGACTTGAGACTCGCCCTCGAAAGACTTCAGACTCGACTCGGACTCGAGAGCTGCGGGACTCGTGAACAATGTTTATTTTTAGGAAACGTCTGATGAGCTCGCTGTTATTCCCCTCCCTCCGTTACCTTAACCTACCTACGTAACACGTACTATCGGCAGCGCGACCACACAAGGACATCAAACAAACATGTCGACTGCACCGGCCGCTGCTGTGCCATTCATTTCGAGTCTGTAGATTTCTAATAAATTCAACAAAAGTTGGCTTTGTAAATCATCCCGCTGCTCCGCGATCGCTGTCTGCACCGTCATCACATACACAGCTAGAAAGCTCTCTCTCCTGTAGGCCTACAATGTTGTTGGATCCAAATATGGTAATTTCCTTTTCACGAAAGAAAGTAAGTAATCGCGAAAGTAAAAGGGGGGATTTAACTCTAAATGCGCAATCTCATTGGCCGATGCAAATCTTTAAAGCCCTTTTTCTCAAAATGACTTTTTTCTCATACTTCAAATCCGAAATCTCCACTTCAGTAGAACCTATACACCAAACTTTCCAGTCTTGTTCCTAGTTATATTATGAAGACATTTACAGAGGGATTTGTAAATATATTATTTCTAGCCTGATTTATAACTTTTTTTCCCCAAAAACATGGCGAAAATCTATAAGGCTTAACAGTATATTCTGATTTACAGGATAACAAAAGTAGATATCCATAAATATCTCCCCATCTTATATGTGAACACAATGAAAAAAGAATGACAAACAAAGTCTGTCTGACAAAAGACAAACATGTATTTGGTGCAGATACCAATTAAAATATAGTTATGAAATTGAAACAGAGTTCTTAATTTGTGTTTCTTCAGATTGCATTGCAGTAGACCCCATACAACTGATTTTGATTCTGTACTGTATGGATGGTAGCTACAGGACATGCTCTGAATTCATAAGATTTAACAATACAGTTAGGGACAGATCAGATGGCAAGAGAGACTTGAGACTTGACTTGAACTCGTGGCAAACGACTTGAGACTTGACTTGAACTTGCCCCTCAAAGACTTGAGACTTGACTTGGACTCGAGCTCAGAGACTTGAGACTTGACTTGGATTTCCAAAAAATGACTTGTGAACATCTCTGTATAAAACATCAGTGAAACGCTATGCTTTTCATTCAACATTTCATTCCAAAGCAGCTTTACAGAAAATGCATGTTTACAAAAATGGTTATATATATGCATTTAAGCTAAATTAGTGTGCATTTTAAAGCAATGATAACATGATTGTTTTGTATAATCATCCACGTGTGATGTTCTGGAGTCCTTGCAGTCCTTGTCCTTGGTAGGTGCCATCTATTCAAAGGTGTCGGGTCATCTGAAGTCTTCATAAGAGATATCAAGCTGGAGCTGGCATAATCTGTGTTTACCTTGTGATATTGAAATTTGTAATAATTGGATTAATTATTTGGTTATTGAATGTATTTGTTAATGCATTCAAATGATGGCATGTGCAATAATTAAAGAATGATGTTGTTATATTTTTTTACAGACATTTTCACCTATATTTCTGTTACGTAGCCTACCTTTCAAAATATTTTAAAATTATTTTCTGAAAATAGACACAATAGTAACAGGAATCAGGATCCCTAAAAAGTGTGAATAAGAGAAAAACCACATGGTCCCTACATTGAGCTGGTGATGACATGGCTACAACAACAATGAAAGAATACTGTAATTATGTGACTTTAACAGTCCATTTTCGCTGATACATCAGTGTTATTTGCATTTCAAAATAGTTTATTATTATTTTGTTCTGAAAATAGACACAAAAGGAACACAATCCCTTAAAAAACGTGAAAAAGAGAAAAACCACACGGTCCCTAAGCTAAGCGTGAGCTAACAAACGCGGAAGTTCACGTCTTTTAAGGTGGAACGGATCAACGGATAGCGTCAATAAGAAGCTGCGAATAAGAAGCTGTATTCAGTTCCTTTGCTTTATTTAGTGTACGCGTAGCCTACCTATGAATATGTTAATTAGCCCCGCCTCCACTCATTCATGCCAGCTCACAGATTCACTCGGCCAACTCACTGAGGTAATTCACATTTATTTGTATAGCGCTTTTTACAATACAAATCATTTCAAAGCAGCTTTACAGAAAATGCATGAGTCCACATTACAATTTACTGGTGAAACTCGAAAATGTTAATATCGTGCAAAAGTTCATGCATTTCAGTAATTCAAATTAAAAAGTGAAACTAATATATTTATTAGTATATATAACTATATACACTACCGGTCAAAAGTTTTAGATCAGTAAGATTTTTTATGTTTTTAAATGAAGTCTCTTCTGCTCACCAAGGCTGCAATTATTTGATAAAAAAAAAAAAAAAAACAGTAATATTGTAAAATATTATTACAATTTAAAACAGCGGTTTTCTATGTGAATATATAGTGAAGTGTAATTTATTCCTGTGATCAAAGCTGAATTTACAGCATCATTACTCCAGTCTTCAGTGTCACATGATCCTACAGAAATTATTATAATATGATGCTCAAAAAACATTTATGATTATTATCCATGTAGAAAACAGTTTTTTACATTTTTATTTCAGGATTCTTTGATGAATAGAAAGTTCAAAAGAACAGAATTGATCTGAAATGGAAAGCTTTTGTAACATTAATCACTACCATTCAAAAGTTTGGGGTCAGTAAGAATTTTTTTTATTTTTGGGGTAAAGAAATTAGAAAATAATTTTATAGTTAAATTGATCAAAAGTTACAGTAAAGACATTTATAATGTTAGAAAAGATTATATTTTAAATAAATGCTGTTCTTTTGAACTTTCTATTCATCATAGAATTTTGGGGGAAAAAATGGTACACGACGAAAATATGAAAATAATCATTTATGTTTTTTGAGCATAAAATCAGCATATTAGAATGATTTCTGAAGGATCATGTGACACTGAAAACTGGAGTAATGATGTTGAAAATTCAGCTTTCAAATTACATTTTAAAAATATATTAAAATAGAAAACAGTCATTTTAAATTGTCATAATATTTCACAACATTACTGTTTGTCTTTTTTTTTTTTCATCTAATAAAGCAGCCTTGGTGAGCAGAAGAGACTTCATTTAAAAACATAAAAAATCTTACTGATCTAAAACTTTTGACCGGTAATGTACATATAGTATGATTATACTTTTCAGAGGGCCGACATTTCTGTATTTAAAATCCTTGTTTTAATTGATTTCATGTTCTAATTTTCTGAGATTTTAAATTTGGGGTTTTCATAAACTGCTGTAAGCCATAATCATCAAAATTATAACTTTTGCACGATATTCTAATTTTTCGAGTTCCACCTGTAGAGTGATCTGTTATAAGAGGTAACTAAGTTGTATAATGTATAATCTAACTGTATGTACATAGGCTACAAAATCACAGTTAGCGAAAAATTTATTAATTTAAACAATGTAGAAATTTAATGCAGAAACAATTAGCTCATTTAAGTAATGAATACTTGTTTGTTAACAAATGATTATGACATTTATAAAAAATTTAGCACTGCAGTTTTAAACTTTAATACTCAGCAATGGTGTTGACTTATGAATTTGCACATGGTTTGTCTGAAAGCATATTAAAAACACCACACAGACATTTAAACAACATTAAAAACTTGATTATCACCACAGGGGGACTTTAAAAGATGCGTAGGCATGCAACCTATTTACATTATTCCAACAACCAAATTAAGCCATAACTATGCCATGCAGTTTCAGAAAACGGCTTCACAAATAACAGAAGTGCATCAATGTTTTTATTGGCTATTTTATTGTCATACGTTGAAAACGCAAATAACAGTCAATAGGTCATTGCCAAAACATGGCGTTGGACCACTTTGTAGCAGCATTTCTTTAACTTCTTAAAGGGTTAGTTCACCCAAAAATGAAAATTCTGTCAGTAATTACTCACCCTCATGTTGTTCCAACCCCGTAAGACTTTCGTTCATCTTCGGAACACGAATTAAGATATTTGTGATTAAATCTGAGAGCTGGATCACTCCTCCATAGGCTTCTGAGGGACAGAAACTTGTTCTCCCGAAAAGTTATTAAAGACATCGTAAAAATAGTCCAAGTGACTACAGTGGCTCAATCTTAAGTTTATCAAGCGACGAGAATACTTTTTGTGCGCAAATAAAATATCGACTTTAATCAACTATTCATTTCCATCTCGGTCGGTCTCGACGTAGTAAAACTGCGTATCGCTTCTGTGGTGGACGTCACAGGCATCACACACATGACCAGTGTCAGCCAATAGTGAGCCTGCATGTGACGTAGCCCTACGCTATCACACTACGTTAACAGACTAGAGGCCAACAGAGATGGAAATGAATTGTTGAAATAAAGTCGTTATTTTTGTTTGTTTTTGCGCACAAAAAGTATTCTCGTCGCTTGATAAACTTAAGATTGAGCCACTGTAGTCACTTGGACTATTTTAACAATGTCTTTAATAACTTTTCGGGGGAAACAAGTTTCAATCCCTTAAAAGCCTATGGAGGAGTGATCCAGCTCTCAGATTTAATAAAAAATATCTTAATTCGTGTTCCGAAGATGAAAAGAAAAGTCTTACGGGGTTGGAACAACATGAGGGTGAGTAATTACTGACAGAATTTTCATTTTTGGGTGAACTAACCCTTTAATAGATTTTTTTATACATTTAACATGAATATAGCAAGTTATTGATAACATTATCGTTATTATACTTAATTTTCTTGAACATATGTACATTTAAATATCTTTCAGTGGTGTATGAGATGATGGATCCCCAAAATGAGGTGCCGGATCAGATTTGTTAATAACAAACAAATAAAAAGTTCTACAATAATTATTTTTTAATAATAATAAAGTATGTATGAATTATACAAAATAAATATAATATAATAATAATAAAATTAATAAATGTTTACTTTGAATTTTGTACATTATTTATCTATTAGCAATCTAGGAAAGTTTGACTGATCGCCCAAGAGCAATGGGAGAAGTGTCAGCAGACAGCATTACAGTAGAGATGCTCAGAGAGGCCTGTGGGACTGTGAGGTTCAGCCCGCTGGATGTGATCAACACACCAATGATCCCGTGGTGCCAAACCACACTGCCGCTCAAAACATCCGGCAAAATTCACATCAAACTGGAGAACATGCAGAGGACGGGTTGGTTTGCATCTGTTTGATTTGGTTATGATTGCATACAGTGTTGCATACAACGTTTTTAAACTTGTCTTTCCTCTTCCTGCAGGTTCTTTTAAAATAAGAGGTGTTGCAAACCAGTTTGCCAGGAGACTCAAAGGGGATCATTTTGTGACCATGTCGGCTGGGAATTATGGGAAGTCTTTTGCGTATGCATGTAAGCATTATGGATCCAAAGGCAAAGTGGTGATGCCAGAAACCGCCCCCACCTCCAGATCTCTGCTGATACAAGTATTCCACACTTTTATTTTTACACTTTGCAGATGCACTTTTTTCTTTAGTGAATCTTTAACAAAACAAAATATGTCAAACATTTGTAGAGTTTGGGAGTTGAGGTTGAAAGAGCGCCAACTACTCGTCTCATGGATGTTGTTAACCGATGTGTTAAAGAGGACAGCGTGACTTTCCTACATTCCTATGATGATCCGGACCTTATCGCTGGACATGCCAGGTTAAATGCATGTCTGGGATTTAAAGAAATAGGTCATCCAAAGCATGAAAATCCTGTCTTTATTTACTCACCCTCATGTCATTACAAACCTGCATGACTTTCTTTAGTTTTAAACAACAGGAGAAATTTTGAGGAATGTTCACTCTATAGTGAAATTGAATGGTGACTGTGACCAGTGTTGGGGAAAGTTACTTCTAAAAATTAATTGGTTACAAATCGCGTTACTCCCTAAAAGTAACTGTGTTAAAAAGTACTAAAAAGTAACTGTGAAAGTAAAAGTACTAAAAAGTAACTGTGTTACTTTTTATGGTAATGTGCAATGTTTTGCGTTAATTCTTCCCACCTGGGCTGGGCTTGCCTGTTTGTTTTTTAATAACAACCGTGTTCTTGGCAAATGTAAAGTTCCTTTCACACACTTAAAGTGAAATGAATAAGCCTCAGGCTGAAGTACATGCAAATTCACGGTTATACATTAGAGGGCACAGCTCAAATGAACTTTTCAGCTGTCCTGCCATTTTGGATTGCAGACAAACAGGAGACAAAAGAAGAAAGTTTAACACTTTTACTTACTTAAGATAAACATCACATTTGTGTTTAATTTTTTAAGTCATTTTTACTTATTCGTATGGTTGAATTGAATCACTGATGGTCAGCTGCAAAGACATTGGTTAATAAAGCGAGATTAAACAAAGTATATTTGTGTTATTTAACATATGTCATTATTTCAGATTTGAGTAATATTCTGAGTTTTAAATACTGAATAGAGTGCCGAAGTGATGACGTCACTTTGTAGGACAACTCGGAAGCTCTCAAACTGTCAGTCTGTAAACGGGAAAACAAAGTAATGTTACTTTATTCGCTACTCGTTCGTTATTCGTTGGAAAAAAGTAATCTGATTACATAACTCATGTTACTTGTAATTCGTTACCCCCAACAGTAACTGTGACTGTCAATCTCCAAAAAGAACATTAAAGCCAAGGTATTATAAATGTAGTCCAAGTTTTATCAGTATTAATGAAACTTGTATGGAAAAGAGCCTGAACCTGTCCACAATCTACTTTTGGGTTGCAAAAACTAGAAAATAATGTCATACAGCTCAGAGTTGGGAAGTCATCAGAGTTGGTAAATGATGATGGCATTTTCATTTTACATGAAAAATTGTATTATAATTGGTTCACTAATGCTAGTGTCTTCTTCAAATAGCTTAGGTTTTGAGATCCTGGAGGTTGTGCCCTGTCCAGATGTGGTGGTGGTTTGCTGTGGCGGAGGAGGGTTACTTGCTGGCGTGGCAGCTGCCGTCAAACTGTCTGGGTGTGAGAACACAAAGATCTATGGAGTGGAACCAGAAGGAGGTAAAAATACAAATTCATTTTTAAAGTGATTTTTGAGAGTCGTGCTCAAGAAATGATGCCTTGGCAAATAGCTAAAATAAATTCAGAAATAAATAATGTTTATTTTATTTCAAATAATGCGATTTTTCTATGGTTTTAGTTTACTGAACCTTCAAACAATCGCATTAAGAAAATTTTGTAAATCATTATTAAATAAAAATATTTTTATGGCCGGCGAAGACAGACCGATTCTTGATTCTTGAATCCCCTTTTTGTTATACTGGTTGACACTCTCTTCACAAATAATAGAAATGGTCTTAATATATATATATATATCAGTCCCTCCAGGATTTCACGGGCCTTTTTTGTGATTGTTGCGGCCTAAAATGCCTGATGTTGCGGCCGCTTTTCTAAAAAAGTTGCGATGAAAGTTGCGATGTTCTTCTGCATTTGTTTTTATGTTAAAACGGCAAAGGTAGATAGATTTTTTATTAAAAAGTGCTCATATTATGCTTTTTGGCTTTTTCCCTTTCCTTTATTGTGTTATATATCTTTTTTTGTGCATGTTATAGGTTTACTAAGTGAAAAAAGTCTAAAGTCCACCCCAAAGGGACTTATTATGTCCCAGAGAAAACACTTTTCATCATCTGAATGTAGTCCAGAATTTACTTCAGAGACAAGCGTGCTCACTTTGTAACACACGTTAATGAGAACAAACCCACTAACTAACCTTTAGTAACCTTATAAAAAGGCAAAACAAACAATTTAAAGACACAGCAAAATCTAACAAACTAAGCTTTTTTTTTTTTTTTTTTTTACAAGATCTGCACCTGCAAAAATGTAAATGTGCAGAACCTCACAAACATTAAGCAGCATTTATGTTGAAAGATGCCAATACTAATAAAGTGCAAAATACAGTTTTCTTAGGAATAGCCACAAAACTTAAATGGTGGAAAAATCAAAAGTTTAATAATGTATTTTAATATAATATAATATAATACAATATAGCCGAATATCCAATAAAGCTGTTCTCATTTCCTTAATTTTTTTGTCAGACAATTGAACGAGTAGCTATTTTTTTATGTGTAAAATTATCTGAATTGAGAGAGTTCGGGAACTGGGTGAACTAATGTGATGGTGAGTAGCCTATTACAAGTGATAAACACAAGACAGAAAGGAAAATAAAATGGTCAAACTCAATTCTTTAAATATAAAACAAAAGAGAAGCAGAAAAGTGATAAGTCCGTGGAAACAACACTGCTCATTCACGTCTGTCAGCTGCCGTGCTGCTCCTCTCAGCCGTTCACTGAACATGGACGCAGAGAGAGGTGTGACGGCAGGGAGAAAGCAAACATTTGGTTACTGAGGTTTGTCCAAAAAGTCGCTAGATTTGTCTCTTGTCTCTTTAAAAAAATGTTTTTTTTAATATCACTAAAGAATAGCGACAAAGACACTAAGTTGGCAACACTGGCCTTTTCTGTTATTTTTGTAGGTAGCCTAAATGTGAGACGTTGGCAGCCCACATCTGCTGCGTCTTCTGAACAAAACAAGTGAGTTTGCTGACGTATGACGACGCTTTGTAGGAGACCGTGGCGCGATGATTGGTCAAAGTTGCAGAAAAGTTGCGGTGATTTTTCAAAATTGCAAGGCGCATTGAATTCACGTGTATTTGTTGAAGTTGCGTTAATAGTTGCGATCGCGACATCGCGAAATCCTGGAGGGACTGATATATAATAATAATAATTATAATAATAATAATTATAATAATATATATATATACACACACACTCACCTAAAGGATTATTAGGAACACCTGTTCAATTTCTCATTAATGAAATTATCTAATCAACCAATGACATGGCAGTTGCTTCAATGCATTTAGGGGTGTGGTCCTGGTCAAGACAATCTCCTGAACTCCAAATTAAATGTCAGAATGGGAAAGAAAGGTGATTTAAGCAATTTTGAGCGTGGCATGTTTGTTGGTGCAAGACAGGCCGGTCTGAGTATTTCACAATTTTTTCACGCACAACCATTTCTAAGGTTTACAAAGAAAAGGTGTGAAAAGGGTGTGGGTGTGAAAAGGGAAAAACATCCAGTATGCGGCAGTCCTGTGGGCGAAAATGCCTTGTTGATGCTAGAGGTCAGAGGAGAATGGGCCGACTGATTCAAGCTGATAGAAGAGCAACTTTGACTGAAATAACCACTCGTTACAATCGAGGTATGCAGCAAAGCATTTGTCAAGCCACAACACGCACAACCTTGAGGCGGATGGGCTACAACAGCAGAAGACCCCACCGGGTACCACTCATCTCCACTATAAATAGGAAAAAGAGGCTACAATTTGCAAGAGCTCACCAAAATTGGACAGTTGAAGACTGGAAAAATGTTGCCTGGTCTGATGAGTCTCGATTTCTGTTGAGACATTCAGATGGTAGAGTCAAAATTTGGCATAAACAGAATGAGAACATGGATCCATCATGCCTTGTTACCACTGTGCAGGCTGGTGGTGGTGGTGTAATGGTGTGGGGATGTTTTCTTGGTACACTTTAGGCCCCTTAGTGCCAATTGGGCATCGTTTAAATGCCACGGCCTACCTGAGCATTGTTTCTGACCATGTCCATCCCTTTATGGCCACCATGTACCCATCCTCTGATGGCTACTTCCAGCAGGGTAATGCACCATGTCACAAAGCTCAAATGATTTAAAATTGGTTTCTTGAACATGACAATGAGTTCACTGTACTAAAATGGCCCCCATAGTCACCAGATCTCAACCCAATAGAGCATCTTTGGGATGTGGTGGAACGGGAGCTTTGTGCCCTGGATGTGCATCCCACAAATCTCCATCAACTGCAAGATGCTATCCTATCAATATGGGCCAACATTTCTAAAGAATGCTTTCAGCACCTTGTTGAATCAATGCCACGTAGAATTAAGGCAGTTCTGAAGGTGAAAGGGGGTCAAACACAGAATTAGTATGGTGTTCCTAATAATACTTTAGGTGAGTGTATATTAGGGGTGGCACGGTACATGAAAAAACATCCGAACCGTTCGGTTCGCTTGTCTCGGTTCGGTACGTGTGTGCGTCGCACGGTTCGTTCGACGCATGCGCAATGTAACCTCGTGCCCGTTACCTCAGACAGTGCGTTTACTTTTCGCGCGAAATAAGAGATTTGTGGACATACATATGAGGCTTGTTCGACTTGAACCGGCGCTGCACAGACCGATCGACGAATAACATAAAAGTACCGCGATAGCAACGGGTCCCTATGCTTTTCAATCACTCTCGCAGTCGCAGTACTTTGATGTCATAAACCGATTGGTCTGTGCAGCGCTGCAGGTCACGTCACGTATAGAAATGGCTAGTGGGAGAGATAAGGAAGGCTAACAGGAGTTGGAGGATGCACCAGCGTCGTATAAGTCCGGTGTGTGGGAACATTTTGGATTTCATGTTACCTATGATATTTAAATATATACAGTGACAGTAAGTTTAGATAAGAACTCCAGTCGTGTTTCCAAATACTGCACTTTAATTTCAAGTGAAAAAAATTTATCCTCACTCTCAGGGAATAGAAGCATTGTTGATACTGTTTTTGTGTTGAGGTTGAACTTATGTTTCACTTTATGATTATGGCCTTTGCTATTGTTATAGCCTCATTATAGGCAATTATTTGTAACGTATTTTGACTTATTTAAAAGATAGTGCTTTAAGAGTTCCTCTCTTTTTCTTTTAAAAGATAAACATTTTGTAAGAGCTACACTGAAGTTGACAGTTTTATAAATGCAAGTTAATTTTAATCTTTGTGTGCTAAAAATGCACATAAGTTCCTGTAGAGATAGCAACACACATTCTCCTTTTTTGCCAAATAAATGTCTTCTCTCTTGCTGTATCAAAATGTCACCTAGCTTTCCTCAGAGATGGTCTCAATAATGTGCTTAAAGTCAAGTCAAATTCAGTTTGTGCATGATTACATGATATACATTTTTTTTTAAATACTGTATCCTGAATTGTGGATAATTAAGCTTTAGCATATATCATATGCTGAAGTACATTTCTGGAGTGTTAAAGATTAAAAGAAAAAATAACAACAAGAACCGTACAGAACCGAAAACCGTGACCCTAAAACCGTGATACGAACCGAACCGTGGGTTTTGTGAACCGTGCCACCCCTAGTGTATATATATATATATATATATATATATTAAAAATTTATCTATCTATCTATATATATCTTCTGTGGAAGTCTCAGGACCAAAAAATATTCGTCCAATCATTGCATTCGGTCTGAACGTAATGATAGGGTGTCCTGCATTTGTGCACCCTTCTTGCGCAAACATCACACGTCATCAGCACAGTCAGTGAGCCTGTAGTAGAGTTGTAGAGCTCCACAAACAAACTGCAGCCTTGTTTTACAGTTCCTCCTGAACCAAAACAATGAGCTTATGCTGTGTTCACGCCATGCTGTAATCACACAACCCGTGACCTTCTTATCGGACTTGTTCAAGTGCACATTGTTAAACCCTCTTGATTTTCAACAGCGTGTACAATGTACAAGAGCTTCATTGAGAAGAAGCCTGTTGGTATGGATGCTAAAAGCATCGCTTCGGGACTAGCGCCACCATTTGCAGGTATGAAATCTACTTTAAATGAAACTTTACGGCTTTCAGTACGACTTTACTTATAAATGTACATTATTTAAGATTCAGGATTTTTATTTGAGCTAATCGAAATTTGTATTGGGATTGAACCTCAGGTACCTTGCCATATGAGCTTTGTCAGAAGTACGTGGAGGACATTGTGCTGGTGACCGACGAGGAGATCAAATCTGCCGTTTCCACGCTTTATAAGGCTGGTCTCGTTGTTGAACCTTCAGGTACTGCGGCGTTCGCTGCTGTCACCAATAACAAAATACCAGATATCAGTGACAAGAGTGTGGTGGTCATTCTCAGCGGAGGAAACATTGGCAAAGATGAGCTTAGCAACTTCCCGGACTAAGCTCACTCAAAAAACTCATTATTTACAACTCAACTCTTTTTCATACAATATATAGTGGGCTCCAGGAAACCACTGTCTATAAAAAAGCAGTTATACAAAATGTCTCCTTTTGTGTCCAAAAAACTAATTCAGGACATGAGGGTGAGAAAATACGTGTTGAGTCGATTAATTATCTTTTAGCCACAATCGCTTGTTTTATGATTAAATGCATGAATAATAGTGGAAAACACTCAAATTGTACAACAACCAATTATTAATATTAGATATGAAAACACTGTGAATAAATAAAACTGCAGTGGTTATCATCAAAAAAATCTATTATTTTCAAAACAATTCTAGGTTTTAAATCATATCTCTTCTACTTTATCTGTGCCAAGTTTTGTTTCTATTTTTAATTAGTTTTTTTTTATTGTAATTTGCTAACATGATTAATATGCAGATTGTGTTGTTTAATCTCTTTTTAACATTGCTAACATTATTAATATACACAACTATAGTATCTTTTTGCATATTTTACATACTTTTTTATTTGAAGTAAACATGCATATGATACATACATATGCTATTATAAAGGGCTCGATTCCTGTTAATGTACAGTTGAATCAAGGTATAAATAAAATGTCGTCTCTGTGATGAATTGCTTGTGTAAGTCACTTTGGATAAAAGTGTTTGCTAAAAACATAAATGTAAATCATACACTTTATATGAGCCTCACTGTTTTTTTCTCAGACCCCTTTTAAGATAAATCTCACTAGTTAACGTTTTAACAGCTCATACACACACACACACACACACACACACACATCTGCATTAAAGAATGTTAATGTATCACAAGGTGCTGTTTTTTCTATCATTAAGAAGTTCTAATTTTCCGATTTTTTTCTGTGTAGAATATCTGAAAAATAAATATATATATAAAAAAATAAGCAAAATAGCCAATAACCTTCAAGATGATTTATTTATTTAAAATATATATATAAACCAAGGAATTTCAAATAAATAAGCTTTTGTTTACAGATCAACACCTATATATATATATATATATATATTCTCTATGCAACATCTTTAGTGGCCATCCTGCAAATAACAGCGTCCAAAAGGCTGCCGCACTTTTCCTCCTGTGGTGCAACTTTGTAGAGCTGTAATGAGAGACATACATGTACTTTCAACAAACAAGATCCATCTTAAATTGATCAATACTGTCAAAAAGGAGACAAACCTTTTTAATTTTTGCAGCATCCATCAAATCAGACACTTGATCAACAGGAATCTGTTGACCGTCCACCTTTGAGATGATGTCATCGACGTTAAGGGTCTCTTCTTTATTGTGTACTAACACAATATGAACTGCACTGTCACTGTCCGAGACCCCAAACCTTTTGAACGCTTCGGATATCTGCGAGGTCCAATAAACTTAATGTTAAAATTGCACCCTGTAAACCAAATAAAGTTAGTGTCAGCTGTGTTACTGTGCTGGAACATCACTTACGTTGTTTGTGTGTGAAAGATTAAAAATTATTTCAGAATAAAGGCTCCGGGTTTTCATTTTCCCAATTTTATGTAGGTGAACTGCTTTATTTGCTGCCACAAGGATCTGGAACGCATCCACAACCTTTACAGAGAACAAGAAATTAGTAAATATACAGCAAATCTCAAACTATGAAAACAGCAGAACAATAGGAAAAGAAGTACTTACCATATCATAGTATAATAGTATGCATGCTTGCACCAATGCTAAATTTTTCTAAATGTCATAATCATTTGTTAACAAACAAGTATTCATTACTTTAATGAGCGCAGCATTGTTTCTGCATTCAATTATAACATCCTTTAAATGAATACCTTTTTCGCTAACTGTGATTTTGTATATATATATAGCACATTTCTGAAATACATAACTTAGATAGTTACCTCTGATAACAGATCACTCTTAATTGTAATGTGGACTCATGCATTTTCTGTAAAGCTGCTTTTAAAATAATGTGTATTGTGAAAAAAGCTATACAAATAAATGTGAATTGAATTGAATTATAGTATACTATGATACATTTTGATACTTAAAAAAAAAAACTTTGATACAATCCAAAACATGTTGTGTCTATCTATCTATCTTCAACAGTATTGTCATGATACCATCCAAAAAAATGGTATCCCTTTGTACTTTTTGAGACCATAGTATTTCGGCGTGAACTATGGATACCATCGGTGATTTTCTGCAAAGTTTAGAATCATTTAAAAAAGTCTGTAACGTGTATGCGTGCTCTTACCATTGATGGATTGATCAAGGCGCCTTTTATTTCTCCATTCACTGCCATTTTTCTCAACTCCGTCGCATTTTTCACATCTTTGAAGAGCAGTTGAATCACTGTGTATTCAGGAAACAGTTCCAAATCTTGTGTAAGTTGCATTATTATTATGTTAATGCCTTCAGAACATCAACTTTATCTAGACAGCACGCGCTACCCAGTGTGTCTACGGACGGAATAATAATAATGTGACACCGTCTTCTTCTTCTTCTTCTTTAAGAGTTTTATGGCGGTTGGCAAACCAGCTAAAAAGGTGCATTTACCGCCACCAACTGGACAGGAGTGTGAAGCGTCAATATCGTTAAGCAACAAAAAAAAAAAAAAAAAAAAACTATTTAACTATATCCTGTCAACCAATCCTGTTTCCCTTAGATATGTTATTAAAGCACTATACACCCTTTTCGCTTTCTGTGCGTTTTGAAATATGCTATCTAATGTCAACGTATTAATACCTAAGTATTCTAATGTTTCAATTAAATTGCTTCTTTCTCTATTGTATCCTGAACACTGAATCAACACATGTTCAACTGTTTCTGACAATCCACATTTATCACAATTCCCCGATTCTCTTTTCCCAATGATAAATAATGAGTAATTAAGTCCTGAATGCCCTATTCGAAGCCTAGATATAATAGAATCTTCCTTTCTACTTCCGTATTTCTTTCTCTCAACCCCAACTTTGTTTTGAATTTTATACAAATGTCTACCTTTTGTCTCCTTATCCCATTTCTCTTGCCAGATCTTATTTAGAGCAGATTTTATTAATACTTTAACTTCAGTTTTACTCAGAGATACATTAATGTCTATTACATTGCGTTTTAAAGATCTCTTTGCCAGCTGATCCACCTCCTCATTACCCTCTACTCCCACATGTGCTGGAACCCAAAGAAATGAAATACTTACTCCTATTCTGTATATTCTGTACAGGTTTTGTAACAGTTCATACAAAATATCCTGCCTAGAGGCTGACTTTCCACTATTTATACTCATTAAAACTGAATAGGAGTCTGAACAAATCACTACATCCATTGGTCGAACTTCTTCCACCCATTGAAGTGCCATTAAAATCCCAATCATTTCTGTTGTATATACCGAAACATAATCTGTAATTCTCTTTTCAATACTATATTTAAAATGAGGAATGTAAACTGCTGCTGCTGTATGTCCAGTGTCTGGGTTCTTAGAGCCATCCGTAAATATCTGGATACTATTGTAATATACCTGATTTAGATGCTGTTTCACCACTATATTCTTTGTTATGTATATTTCCTTTATTAGCAGCTTTTCTTTCAATGTTAAATCTACATATGGTTTTGGGAAAAGCCATGGTGGTATAGAAGGTATTACCACTGTGGGACTAATATTTATATTATTTATTTCTATGTTCTGGGCTTCTTTTCCTACATTCCATCCAAAACTTTTTATTTCTCCTTTTCCATACTCCCAGCACTTTTCTAGGACCTTTTTCACTGGATGATTCTCTTTGTGTCCCTTTATAGTACTCCAATATGACATTTTTAATTGTAACCTCCTAACATCCAGAGGCATTTCTGCCATTTCTACCTGCATTGCTGGAATAGGGGATGTTTTGAATGCCCCACAACTTATTCGTAAAGCTTGCGACTGGATAATATTTATTGTCTTTAACCTGGATGCTGATGCTGAGCTATATACTATGCAACCGTAATCTATTACAGGTCTGATTATTGCACAATATATTATTTTTAATGATTGCCGACTTGCACCCCAATCTACCCCTGCCAGACATCTTAAAACATTTATTCCTTTTTTACATTTATCAATTATTTTCTTTATGTGACTGTCAAATTTCAATTTTGAATCCATCCACAACCCCAAATATCGAATTTCCGATACTTGCTCCAACGTTTGATCATATAGTTTTAATTTTATTTGTGGGCTACTCTTCTTTTTTGAGAAACAAACAACTTGCGTTTTTCCTACTGACAATTTAAAACCCCATTTGTTTACCCAATCTTCCACCTCCTCTACTGCTCTCTGCATGCTTTTCTCAACAAATTTAACATTCCGTCCTCTTTTCCACATGGCTCCATCGTCTGCATAGAGGGATTTACCTATTTCTTGTCCTACCTGAGAAAATATATCATTAATCATTAAATTAAACAAAATGGGGCTACAAACACTGCCTTGAGGAGTACCGTTATCTATTGTATATATTTTTGAATAACTTGAGCCGATCTTGACCTGTATTGTACGCTTGAAAAGAAAATCCATTATCCAATTATATAACCTTCCTTTAATACCTATTTTATCCAACTTAATTAATAATCCCTCCTTCCACAACATATCGTATGCTTTTTCCACATAAAAAAAACACTCCAACCAATACTTCTTTATTTACAAAGGCTTTTCTAATTTCTGATTCTAGACATATGATAGCATCCATTGTATTACGACCCTTTCTAAATCCACTTTGATGTGGGCATAAAAGATTTTTATTTTCTATTATGTAATTTAATCTAGCTATTACCATTCTTTCCATGATTTTACACAAGTTTGATGTTAATGCAATTGGTCTGTAGTTAACTGCTCTGGAATGATCTTTCCCAGGCTTAGCTATTGGAACAACTACTCCATGTTTCCAGGAAGAAGGGAGTTTTCCTGTCTCCCATATTTTATTGAACAAATTTAATATTAAATTCAATGATACATCTGATAATTTCTTTATCATCTCATTACAAATTCCATCCTTTCCTGGAGATGAATTTCTTAAACCTATAAGTACCTGTTTTAGTTCATACAATGTAAAAACTTCCTCCATAGTACTTTCAGAGGGCCTTCTTTGGACCATGATATTAGGATTTTCTCTTATTGTTTGCTCTCTTATCCTTCTCATTTCCTCTGATATATTACAATTACTGTGAATCTTTACAAATGCTTTTGCTAATACCTCTGCTTTTTCACTTTCAATAGTTATACATTTATCCTCATCTATTATTACAGGTATATTCCTATTAAATGTATTCCCTCCCATTTTCCTAATCATACCCCATAATTCTCTTATATCTACACTCTCCCCAATTTCATCACAATATTGTCTCCAGTAATTCCTTTTAGCAGATCTAATTACTTTTCTAACCGCTGCCTGAGATCTCTTATATTTTATTACATCCTGAAATGAATATGTTTTCTTGACATTTTTAAACGCTTTATTTCTAACTGTTATTACTTCACTACATTCCTCTGTCCACCATGGTACACTTTTTCCTTTTCTTACTCCTAAACTTTTCCCAATTACCTCCTCAGCTGTACTACAAATGATCTCAATAATTGTATTATTTAATTCCTCTGGTTCTTGATTATCAATTACTATTCCTAACATTTTAGCCTCACTAACTTCCTTAAACTTTTCCCAGTCTGCTGTTTTAAATTTCCACCTGGGAATTTCCTGTTTTATATTTTGTTCCACTTCTATACCTACTACACATCTGATGGGGTAATGATCACTACCTATTGTATTTTGATCAAGCACTTCCCATTTGCATTGTCTTGCCAGACTTTGAGACACTATAGTTAAGTCTATTGCTGACTGATGACCTCTTGCAACATCTATCCTAGTTGCTCTTCCATCATTTAAACACACTAGATCATTTTCATCAAAAATATTTTCCACTATTTTTCCATTATGATCATTAACTTCACTACCCCACATTGTATTATGTGCGTTAAAGTCCCCACACCACACTAATTTAAAACTTCCCTCACCACAAGCTTTTTGTCTTAAATCTTCTTTTAGCCTATCACATGGATTATAAAAATTAATTATTCGTATTTTCTGATTTTTTGTACATACCTCCACCACTATCGATTCAACTTCTCCATTCACATCTATCTCCCGAAATTCGATTTCTTGTTTAATTAGAGTTACTACACCACCACCATTTATAATTTTCCTATCATTATACGTAATACTGTATATTGGGGAACGACAAAGTTTAAATGAGGTTTTAGCCAAGATTCTTGTATGCAAATAATATGAGGTTTTTCTTCATATTCATCAATATATTTTTTAAATTCTTGCCCATTTGATATTAAGCTTCTTGCGTTCCACTGCAATATTATCAGTACCATTATACATCTCCACATGCAGCCTGCGAGTTTGTTATTTGCATCTTTAATTTCTCATTTACCTGTTCAACTGTTAATCCCTCTGCCTGCAAGTACTTTTCTGCTGCTCTAATTATTATTCTTATTCTCTCTGTTCGGCTTTTTGTTTGTGCTGAGCAATTTATTACATCCGCCATAAAGGTGATAAGTGCCAGTTTGTCTACATTGATGAAGTTAGTAGGTCTACTTATTTCCTCTTGGGTCTGCCTCTGTATTCTTTGTTCATCTTCTTGTGACACCGTCATTTGTTGCTGGGAATGTTGAATGTTCCGCTGATATTCCTTTTTTTTTTTTAAAGGTCTTCGTTAAATATTCTACGGCAAGTCTTAGTTTAGTTAACATTATTACGGACAAAATATTTATTATTATTATTATTATTTTAATAATAAATAACAAAATCTGAGTGGGAACTAATTATCCACCCTTCCGGTTTCCCAACGGACTCTAGTATGTGACGCACCACTAAGCTGTCAAAAACCAAAACTTAAAAATGCGCTTTTTGCATATATTTGCACATTTTTGAAACTCCAGAAGAAGAGCGATTGCAAGGAACGAATGCATCGCATACGATCTTAATCATCCTCATATACCACCCATTTCCATAAGCGTAATAACATCAAAGATCGAGTTTGTTTGTTTGAATAAGGATGGAGAGATTTGAGGTTTATATCTTCACGGCTCTGTGCAGCATTAACTTTCTCATATCATGCCTTCTTTTCTCCAAAATCACACGGGAACAGAGAGATCCGTACATGGACGAGATATTCCATGTCCCTCAAGCGCAGAAGTACTGTGATGGGAAGTTTAATGAGGTATGGTTGTAAATTACGCGTGAATCTCTCAGTATGTGTGTGTGTTTGGTCATTAATGGCCATGTGTGTTCTTCCACAGTGGGATCCGATGATCACCACTCTTCCTGGGCTGTATCTGGCATCAGTGGGTCTGATCAGGCCGGTGGTCTGGCTGGCAGATCTGAAGGGCAGGGTGGTTTGCTCTACTGCCATGCTGAGATTCATCAATCTGCTCTTTAATAGTGGGAATCTCTACATCATCTATCTCATCATCTGCAGGCTGCACATCAAAGATAAGGTGCATGATTTGATCTCATTTTTTTTCATATAAGTTTAGTGGTGATTCTTCAAATAGGCGCACGCAACTTTGTTAATTTTAAGATAAATATTGGTAACACTCTAGAATAAGAGTCGATTTGTTAACATTAGTTAGCCTGAAATAACAATGATACATATTTCTAAAGAATTTTTAATCATAGATAATGCTTATTTAAACATTTAACATCTTATTAAAATCAAAAGCTGTTCATATTTAGTGGACCTGAGCTGACATGAATTAACAATGAACACTTGTATTTTATTAGTTAATATTAAGACAGATTAATGAATGTGTTTGCCATATATATATTATGGCCTTGCTCAACCTTTTAAAATTATGTGTATTTTTCATATTCATATTTGTTTATTAGTTATTTTTTGGAAAAATCTGGTGTAATGACCGTAATATAGGGAACAGGGAGGCTTTGTTATTTAAAAAATTATAATACAAATTGTACACATAAATGTCATTGAACTGATGCTTTAAAAGTTTGAATACAAATATAATTTCAGTCTTTACACTGTTTATAATTTATTATAAGAAATTAAATTTATTTTATAATTTTATAAATATTTATTATTGATGGGGAAATACTGACAAATTCAATGTTTTGAGACACTTAAACATTTTGTAATTTATCCCTCAAAATAATCTCATTTAAAAAATATATATATACACTCACCGACCACTTCATTAGGTACGCCTGTTCAACTGCTCTTTGACATTTGGCTTTTTGCAAATATCTAATCAGCCAGTCAACCCAGCCAGTCAGCATGTAGACATGATCCAGGCTCATGATCAAGGCACATGATCAAACTGTGCTGAAGTTTAAACTGAGCATCAGAATGGGGAAGAAAGCTGATTTAAGTGACTTTGAACGTGGCAATGTTGTTGGTGCCAAACTTCACACAGCCAAACGGGCTGGTCTGAGTATTTCAGGAACTGCTGATCTACTGGGATTTTCACACACAACCCTCCCTAGGGTTCACTGAGAATGGCCCATAAAAGAGAAAATATCACGTGAGCGGCAGTTCTGTGGGAGAAAATATCTTGTTGGTGCCAGATGTCAGAGAATGGCCAGACTGGTTCAAGCTGATAGAAAGGCAACAATAACTCAATTAACCACACATTATAATTGAGGTCAGCAGAAGATCATCTCTGAACGCAGATGGGTTACAGTAGCAGAAGATACACCGGGATGTCACTCCTGTCAGCTAAGAACAGGAAACTGAGGCTATAATGTGCACGGGCTCACCTAAATTGGACAATAGATTGGAAAAACATTGCCTGGTCTGATGAGTCTCGATTTCTGCTGCAACATTCAGATGTAGGGTCAGAATTTGGCGTAAACAACATGAAAGCATGGATCCATCCTGCCAGGCTGCTGCTGGTGGTGTAATGGTGTGGGGAGTATTTTCTTGGCACACTTTGGGACGTTAGTACCAATTGAGCATCATTTAAACAATACAGCCTACCCGAGTATTGTTGCTGACCATGTCCATCCCTTTATGACCACAGTGTACCCGTCTTGTGATGGCTACATCCAGCAGGATATGCCATGTTAAAAAGCATAAATCATGGTTTCTTGAACATGACAATGAGTTCACTATACTCAAATTGCTTCCACAGTCACCAAGTCTCAATTCAATAGAGTTTGGGATGTGTGGTGGAATGGGAGATTTGCATCATGGATGTTCATCCGACAAATTTACAGCAACTGTGAGATAATATCATATCAATATGGACCAAAATTTCTATGCCATGAAGAATTAAGTAGAGCCCTGCACGGGCCTCAAATCGAGGCCCTAGCCCGGCCCTGGCCCGAGACGCTCAGGCCCTAGCCCGGCCCGTGTCCGACAGCTCATCAGAATTATCAGCCCGAGTCCGACCCGAGCCCGTAAAAAAAAAAAAAAAAAAGCCTGCCAGACATCACAGCCTGACTATGTTGCAGTCATTAAAATATATATGTTATGTTCTCAATGGCAAAGTAGTTACCGGTAAGTTTATTTTCATTTATTTATTAAGGTAATTCGGACAAATAGGCAACGACCAAATTTTTTTATAGGCAACGACCAAGCAGCCGACAGCGAGTTAAACATGTTTGATCCATTTAGCCTCTCAAATCAACACTTACTTGGCTACAATAAAATCCATAGATATAAAACAATTTAAGCATATCACACAGACAGTTAACGTTTGTTTAAACGTTTATTATCCTTTTTGAAAAGCTGAGGCAAACTGCTCTGCTGCTCAGTCGCAACAACGTTCACAAACTAAATGAGCTAAATAGGCCTACAATCTAAACAAATCAAATAAATTACATTAAATTAAAAACAAACATGCAGGTTATCTTATCTCAAAAATCAAGTCTTCAAGTTCACTACAGAACATGCATGGCCATTCTTATTTCCAATAGTTTCCAACAGACTAATACAAATAAAGCCCAATCAAACGAAAACCAACAAGACAGCCTCACATCAGAATAGTCTCTTACAGAGCATCGTAAAGAGAAAAAGCACAGCATCCACAGTGGAAGGTTTTAATCCAGTCGCACTTTTTCCAGTTGCGCTGAAGTCACGCTCGCTACTTCTGCTGCTGGCGGACACTAAACACAGAACGAGCCGGTCGCGCGAATCTCGGATCGCGCCGCTGGGAAACCTGTGTGTGTTTGCGCGAGCACTGTCGTGTGTCAGTCACATGTCAGTGTGATAGGTTATAAAACGTCTTTCTATGTTTGCTTTTCAATCGTCATCTTCTCATATTATATTTTAATTATGTCTAAAATATAGGCTATAAAAAATCTAAGCCTGAAACAGGCCCGAGGCCCGGCCCGCGTGTGAACTATGACGTGAAAATTGGCCCGAAGCCCGGCCCTAGGGTCGTAAATAAGTCGGGGCCCGTCGGGCTCGGGCTGAAATGCAGGGCTCTAGAATTAAGGCATTTCTGAAGGCAAAAGGGGGTCCAATCTGGTACTGGCAAGGTGTACCTAATAAAGTGGCCAGTGAGTGTATATCACCATAAGGGGGTGGGGACAGGATATTCAGTACAGGAGACAAGGAGTTTCAAAAAAATATAATAATCATTTCACAAATAGTGAATCCAGGGTAGCTAAACACATTATCCAAAGAAACTGTGACTGATATTTGCACATGCAAAACTCACAATTGAATTGTTGGGTGTTGCTATGCGGTTGCTAAGGTGTGTAGTGTCAACAGTCTGTTGGTTTTGCAGTCTATTTTTATCCTGTTTCATTGTCGACCAAGCAAAGTAAATTTTATCGCTTCGAAAAGTAATATTAACCTCAACAAAGGCACCAAGTGACCACATAAACCACCTGAGCAACAACATAGCCTACGCTGAATGACGCCTCAAAAACTATTGAAGGTGTTATACTATTATCATATTTCATTCTCTCTCTCTCTCTCTGTAGTCCCGTTCTGCCTCTCGTAGAATATTCTCTGCCCTGGCTCTGTCCACGTTCCCTGTGCTGTACTTTTTCACGTTCCTGTATTACACCGACGCTGGCTCCACGTTCTTCACCCTCTTCATGTACCTCATGACTCTGTACGGATGCCACAAAGCGGCGGCATTCCTCGGCGTCTGCGCCATCCTCTTCCGCCAGACCAACGTCATCTGGGTGGCGTTCTGCGCCGGGACCGTGGTGGCCCAAAAAATGGACGAGACCTGGCGAACCGAACAATCGAAGAAGCGGGAGGAAAAATCCCCCTCTCAAATCCCTCTTACCATCAATGGTGTGATGAGAGTGATGCGTTTCCTGTTGGATTTCCTGAAAACGCCCTGCAATATAAAAGCGGTGGTGTTGTCCACGTGGCCGTACATTGCAGTAGCGGTTCTTTTCGTGGTTTTCGCGGCGTTGAACGACGGAATTGTGGTCGGAGATCGCAGTAGTCACGAAGCATGTCTGAACTTCCCTCAGATTTTCTATTTCCTGTCATTTGCGCTCGCGTTTTCTCTTCCTACCTCACTGAGTTACCAAAGGGTCATCCGGTTCCTGCAGTCTTTAAGAAAGCAACCCTTAGTTTATGCCGCGCTGATGACGTCCTTCCTGTTTCTGGTCTGGAAATTCACTTTTGTTCACAAGTATCTGCTCGCAGACAATCGACACTTTCCGTTCTATGTTTGGAATAGGATTTTTCAGAGACACGACCTTGTCCGTTTCCTTTTAGTCCCTGGATATGTGTTCGCGGTGTGGAACTTTCTAGATACTTTGAGGTCCAAGTCTCTGTTCTGGTGTCTGGTGTTCTGTACGTGTCTCGTGTCGGCGACCGTTCCGCAGAAACTCTTGGAGTTTCGATATTTCATCCTCCCGTATCTGTTATATCGCGTTCACGTCCCTGTGCCGTCTTTACCCAGACTGCTTCTTGAGTTTGGCCTCTATACCGCAGTTAATGCTGCCACAGTTTATATATTCATCTATAAAACATTTCAGTGGCCCAATAGTACGGCTGCGCAAAGATTCATGTGGTGACCTGACCTGAAAAATGAATTAAAGCTGATCATTTCACATTTTTATACGCAAAAAGAAATGTTTTCATCATATATCGATAATAAAAATGAATTTTATGTGACATGATGCCATGACATTGCAATGCTACATCTTCAAATGCTCCATTTGCGGTTATCTTCATGTTTTTTTTTTAAGCCACTGGTGATATTAATTTATTTGTACATGTATAATCACGAGTTGTTGTTTTTTTTTTTACTTTTAAAACTTCTGTATATAAAAATATGCAGAGTAGTGTTGGATGAAACCATCGTTCTGACCAACCTATTGAGAATACATTTTTTTTGTTGTAATGTCACCTCATGTTAAAGTACACGCAGTGTTTACACCTGTCAATTATGTTGTGTTTGTGTTTTAAATCCTGTGTAAGTTCATTGAATTAGGATAATAATTTTATGGTGGCTGTTGTTAATTGTGGTCTTATTTTGGTCAAGTTTTCTCTTGTAATTTTCGAAATGCTAATTACTCACTCTAATAGGTTGATGTCTATGTTTTCCAAGTTCTTTTATTGGTCTTTCTGTGTTTTTCATTGGTCTTTCCTCTCATTCTTTTTTTTAGGGGTATTAAATTTGTTTTGATACAGAAACACGAGTCATTGTCTCTGTACCTTCAATTGTTTTACTGTCAAGTTCTGACTAGTTCAGTAAAGTTTTTGTTTATTCTACATTTCAAACCTTGTGTTTTCCACAAGGTGGCAGTCTAAAATTTCTTCTGGAAACAAGGGCAAGAGATTTATGCATAATATCTCAGCCTCAGACTGTAGCGGCCATCATGGTAAATGAAGGTGAGCAAATAAAGAAACCATGCTTTCTGTTTGCACCAGTCACCATAGAGTTCTTTCAATGTTTTTTTTTTTTTTATCACAGAGTTTCTGTGGGTCCTTAAAGGGGTCATATAATGCCATTTTCGTACAAGCTAATATAATTCTTTAGGGTCTAAATTAAAAGTTTGTAATATACTTTAATAAAAAATTCTCATTAGTATTGTAAGAAAACACTTATTTTACCTGGTCAAATACAGCTCTGTTTTCAGCACGCCGTTTCAGTGCATGTGCCTTTAAATGATAATGAGCTTCACTCACCCCGCCCCTCTGTTCCACAGTCTATGCTCTGTTCTGTGCGTATGTAACACAATAACCATAACGCGTTGTTCATTATAAACGTGGGATTATGAATTATATTCAGAACGTCGTACATAGAAAACATGCCATAATGTACCCTGAGAGTAAACATTAGCCGCATTCATTGTGAAGCTAGCGATTGGCAAAGATTAATATAAATATTAATATAAAGGTTAATAAAACATTACACTCACTTCAGTTCTTCTCGAGGTGCAGGAACACGAATAGTTGGTATCGATTCCTTTTTTCAGGAGCAGCTTCTTAGCAAAACCAGCTTTATACCTCCTCGAAAGCAGTCTGGTGTGAAATGACTCGCGCAAACATGAAAGCATTGATGTTGATCGTGGGGAATATTCCCTTCGAAAACAAACTCAGCCACTGTGTCTTCAGCGGTTCGGATTTAGGAACATTAAAATGACTGTTGTGTTCCTTATTGCACCCAAGAACAGAACACCACAATCGCTTAGACTCCATTCTGCTCAGTGACAGTGCTCCAGTGTACATTTCGGCACAACATCGGTCCGCGCGTGCATGATTGACAGCTCACTCACGAGCGAGGGCGGGTCTGTGTTGAAACGCTGCTGTCAATCAACAATCGTGGGAGGGGCGTGCGAGCTTGTGACATCATAGGCTCGAACGGCTCGATTTGAGGCAGGGGAAAACATATAAGGAGATTAAAACAAAACCACTGGATGGATTTTTATCATTATATGATGGTTGTGTACAGACACTGCCAACACACATTTCAGTACAATCAACTTGTAAAAGTGCATGTACCATTATATGACCCCTTTAAAAGTCTTAATTCTCCCTTACAAAAATACAAGCCTTAAAATGCTCCTAAATCAGAGCAGAAAGTCTTAAATTCATAGCGTCGTGACATGAAATATTGCATCTTCCTCAGTATTTATGTCCTGGTTTCTATTACAAATATCTAAACATCTCTAAATCAAGATACATTTACTTGAGATGCAGATATGAGGTCTTGAAAAAATTAAACAAAATTGAGTTTTATACATAAAACAAGATCTTTTGTTATGAAAACTTTTTTCTGCGGCCTTTGGCAGATATTTGTAATTGCTTTAATCATAAAATTGTAATTAATTTCACAGAAAACAAGACTTCATATATCTTATGAATTTAAGAATATCTTGATTTATGAATTGTTAGACATTTGCACACACACAAAAAAAAAAACCTTGGTCTTAAAAATGTTTTTTGAGAAGTCTTTAAATTTACACTTTTACAAAACCGAACATTCTACAGCAACAGGTAAAGCTAATTCCCACTCAACAAGCACACCCCTTAGTGGTAAAACTGGAATTGCTAGAATTGAACTCAATCTACTACAAAAGTAACAGTCCTTTCAGTGACAGTTTTCAATCCGATCAAGTGTTTTCATGTCCTCTCGATCGGATTAGAAAAGGAATACACCACCCCTTTCGAGCTCAATCGTGTCGAAGGTCTTTACATGAAGGCTTTTCAGTCCGATTGAGCCGCCAATCCGATAACTAATGTATTATTTGGTTGTGTGTAAACGTTGCCAGTGTGACCTGCCTTATTCCACTCGAGCAGTGATGTTTTTAGACATTTTCAAGAAACACCAAAGACTCTATTTGGTGAACACTTGACCCATTAACACTAGCATGTATTAAATATTTTGAATGCTACCGATCCACAGTCTGATTTCTGATTTGTGATGCAGCCTAAATTATTATCACATCGTGTTCGTTCATTGGCCAGAGGAGGAACTGAGAGCTGTGCCCGGGACTCCTCACACCAGGGCAGAGTTGGGGACCGGAGGCTCCAAGGCGGATCAGGGGTGACGGTGAGCGGCTGAAGAAAGCTAGCGGATGCAGAGCCAAGGGAATGGCTGGCTTTGGTGGAGGGTGCAGAAGAGGAAGACTGAGTGTGTGGATGAAGGGTCCGTGATGGACACGGGATGGTGGTGATGACAAACTAGGGCTGGACAGGACCAGCGGCGATGAAGGCATTGAAGATTCCGAGCAGTGACGATGAAGAGAGGTGACGAACATACATTTGTCCAGAGAAGGTTTGTGGGTGGGAAGCACTACATCAGACTTCCAGTCAATAAGGCTTTCCTCCTCATCTATCACCACCAATATTCCCACAGGACCAGCGGCGATGAAGGCATTAAAGATTCCGAGCAGTGACGATGAAGACAGAGGTGACAAACATACAGATTTGTCCAGGAAGGGACCAGCGGCAGAGAAGGTTTGTGGGTGGGAAGCACTACATCAGACTTCCAGTCAATCAGGCTTTCCTCCTCATCTATCATATTTACATTTACATTTAGTCATTTAACAGACGCTTTCATCCAAAGCGACTTACAACTGAGGACTAAAGCAAGCGAGTCATCGGGAAGACGACAAGACAAAAAAAACAACACAAGAAGTGTTCAAAATACAAAGTTCAGGCATTGCTCAGAGTAGTAAAAATCAGACAAGGGGAAGGGCTTTTTAATTTTTATAAATTTTTTATGTTAAGTTTATGTTTTTAAATGCTGACAGGGATTCTGCATTCCGGATGAGGGTGGGAAGATCATTCCACCAGCATGGAACCGTGAAATATCACCACCAATATTCCCACAGGCACAGATTTTGCAGCAGGCTCAAACACTTGTTCAGCCGGGAACTCAGGCTTAACTTCCGAGACAGACTTGGCAGCTGACTCTGGCTTCGTAGCGGGCTTTGGCTCGATGTCCGTGGCGGGTAATTGCTGGGTATCTAGGTCTGCGGTGGGCTCTGGCTCCGTGGGTGTGAGCATTGGGTCTGGGGCGGTGATGGATGGTGAATGGGACTGGAGTCATTCAAAATATTCAAAATGCATCAAGAAGAAAAAGTTACTGCTACTTTTTAAGACTGAAGTACGATTTAAAGTTGTCATCTCAAATATTTTTTTGGCTAAATCCTTGGACTTTTAATTGAGATTTTTTTTTACTCACTACTTTGTATATTTTTTCAGTGCCTTTACAGCCCTGGCCCTAACAACATACAGTACTTCCTTAACAAGTTAGCTCAACCAGGCAGAAATGGCTGGGGTGTGAACTTTCTGAAGAGATAAAATGAGAAAAACGATAACCAAATAGCTTTTATGTTCATGGACAAGACAAAACCTGACATATCAAAATATGGGTTAACATGTGCTGTGGGAGATGTGGTGGAATTTCTCATGGTGGACAGGATGGGATGGATACATAAAAGTATCTATCACAACTTTGCTTGAAAAAAAAGACATCACTGAAACTTTGTGTAGCACACTTAAGCAGCATCCACCCAAAAATACTGTATATGACCAAAAACTTTTTTTCATAATATGAGAAATTTTATTAAATAATACCAATATATAATAGTTAATTTATTTTTGGTTATACAGTTGCAATCTAAATTATTCAACCCCCATTGCAAATCAGGTTTATTGGCAAAATGTACAGACTTTGAGCTGTTTACAATGAACAAATAAACTAAAGTAATGTAAATAGCTCAACACAACAAATGTTTCAAGTTGTTTCCCCAAATTTAACTTAAAAAACCTACTTTTAAGGACTTCTGCAGTTTCAAAATTATTCAACAACAGCACAAATCTGCAAAAAAGTTGTTGTCTCAAGCACACCTGATTTAACTCATCAAAGGCTTCATTAGTTGCACCAGGTGTGCAATACCTGATTTCGCTAGGTTTGTTAAGTGTCAAGTTTGACTGCAAGTTAAAAATATGTCTAAATCAAAAGAATGGTCCAAAAAGTTAAGAGAAGATATCATTGCCTTTCACAAACAAGGAACAGGATACAAAAAGACAGTGAAGGCACTAAATGTTCCTAGAGAAGCAATTTGCAGTTACACTGTACGGGGCAGAAAACAGAATCTATCAATGGCTGTAACCAGATTTCTGAGAAGGCAGGTTCAGAAAAAACATAGAGTGTCTGCAAAAGACCTGCAGCAAGACTTGGTGGCCACAGGCACTGAGGTTTCAGCTTCACAGTATAAGGTGCATACTAAAACCAAGCCAGAACTCCAAGATTACTCAAAATCACATAAATAACTAAGCTACAGAAGTGTTGGGATTCTGTTCTGTGGAGCGATGAAACAAAACTGGAACTTGTATGTCTGGAGGAAGAAGAATCAAGCAAAATGAACAGTTGTCTACAGTTCAGCATGTTGTGGCTCAGTGATGCTCTGGGGCTGCTTTACATCCTCTAGCATTGGAAACCTGCAGTGTGTTGAAGCCAAGGCAAGATGGATTTATTGAAGTATCAAGAAATCCTAGAAGAAAACGTCATGCCCTCAGTGAGGAAACTGAAGCTGGGGCGTCATTGGACCTTCCAACAGGACAATCATCCCAAGCATTTCTCAAATTCCACCAAGGCTTGGTTTTAGAATAAGTCCTGAAATATTCTAGTGGCCATCACAGTCACCTTCCTTGAACCCTAGTATAGAACATCTCTGGTGCGATTTTGAAGAATATATTACAGAACTGGAGGCCATTGCTTTTCAGAAACGGGCTCAGATTCCTCAGAAACGCTGCTGTCTGGTTTTACATCTCACTTGCAGCAAGTCATACCTGCAAAAGTACCCAATCTACCAAGTACTGAGGATGCTTGCCATGAATGGGTTGAATAATTTTGAAACCGCAGAAGTCATTAAAAGTTGCATTATAAGTTGGATCTGGGGAAACCACTTGAAACATTTGTTGTATTGAGCTATTTAAATTACTTTAGTTTTAATTGTTGATTGCAAACAGTGGAAAGTCTGTACATTTGGTCAAAAAACATGATTTGCAATGGGGGTTGGATAACTTTGATTGAAACTGTATATATATATTTATATTTCTGTGGCACGACAGTATGGCTGTGCAGAGATTCATGTGGTGAATGAAATCGTCATTTAAGTTGTTATTCTCACATTTTCTCATGGTGATTTTTCACCAATAAAATTATAGCCATGTTCCAGGATTTCTTTGTGGGTATTTTAATGTCAATTTGTTTCTTTAAGCCACTGGGGATATAAAGTTATTTGTACGTGATGAATTTTGTTTTAGTTTACTTAGTAATTTTAGTTATAATTTTGTTATTAAGTAAGCCTGTCAAGCCTCAGTCATTCATGTTCTTTGTGTATCAAATGCTGTTTGATTCCTTTGAATTAGGATAATTATGATGGTGGTTGTTCATTGTGTTTTGTTTGTGTCATTTGTATTCTATTGTCTATTTTTTTTATCAGGTTTCTCATGTAATTTGAATGTTAATTTATCATTGTAATAGGTTTATGTCAGTGTTTTTCAAACTATTATCGGTCTTTCCTTTATTCTTTCTTTGGTACAAAAAAGTTATAAATATTTTAGTTACAAATTTTTTTTTTTTTGAAATAAATGTGCCTTCAAGTGTTTAAAGGGTTTCTGCTTTCTGTTTTTCCAGAACTATCAAGACTATCAAGTCTTGATCAACTATTAAGACTATCAACTATCAAGATGTCTAGATCAGTAAAACCTGCAAATTATTAATTTATTCTACATTAAAAGCCTTGGTTTTATCCCAGTCTATAATATGTTCTTGAATGAGAACTATGAAGTATTTTTGCATATTGCACCATCAAGTCGTATTTTGCCATCATTGTATGTAAAATGTTTTATAAATGTGTGAGAAACAGCTCTGTTTTTTTATTATTATTATTATTATTTATTTTTTTATCAAGCCTTTGTTGGACATTAATTACATTAGTATGTAAACATTTTAATGAACTCTTAATACTAATGCAGTTAATGTCCAAATAAAGGTTGGTTTAAAGCACTTAATGACAATTTTGTGTGACCTGATCTAAAGTGAGAGCTATTTATGGTCAATAAGTTACCAAAGCATTATCTAAATCTTTATGTATTTAAGCATTTATATATATGAGCTAATTTAATAATAATTACAATGACAAGAATAATTCACTGTTTGTAGTCTATCAATGTATTAATTACATTTTATAAACTATTAGTTAACTATAAACCAATAGTTTGCAATAGATTTGTAAATACTTTGTATACTTATTATATGTTACCAGAATGTTTACATGTGAAATGCAATAAGTTTCTTGCAGTGTTTGTTTCAGTGTAATTCATCATAGACACAGAACAACTGAAACTAGTGAACAATGCTATATATGGTTAAAGAACAATGAATGAACTTTCTATAGCATTTAATGACGTGTCAGAGGAGGAGCACCTCTTCTATAAAAAGTCTAGCAGCTTCACCTGTATCATGACAACACACAACAACAAGATTAAAGTAAGTAAAACATAATTTTTTTCTTTTTTTATACGAGACAGTGATTAATTAAATTATAATTTTACATATTTGTTGGATGGGTGCGATGGAAGGAAATGAAGTACAGATGAACAGAGATCATTTAAAAAGGTGTGGGGACAGAATGGTTATGTTAAATTCCCCTTTCCAGCTATATGCAAGTCAATAATTCTTAGGTCATATTTAGCTGACACAGTTAGATTTGGGAGAACTCATAAGCTTAGGTATCACTATCACACCTTTCCAAGCCTGCACTCGGAATGTTTAAATTGTGTGTTTAATATAGAAGACTGTTTGTTGATAATTAAAAAATAATGTTTAAGCGGAAGTACACATCACATAGTTTTACTGAGATGTCATTTGGAATACCAGGCCCTCCCTGTTTCATCTACTGATCATTCCAGTTATTTTACTTTCATTTTCTCAGACCAAAATGTCTACGTCTGACAACAATTCACACAAAGAGGAGAAAATAGACCCCTCTGCTATGAAGAAACAATCTGAGATGGAGAATGAGGAGGAAGAGAGGCAGTCAGAAAATTCAGGACCTGACCAACTTCATTATTTGATTGAAAATCTCAGCATTGAGGTAACAGAAGAACAATTCTGGTAGATGTCATTCCCAAATGGGCCTATACTTTTTTTTTCTAGTAAATGACATGACCCTTCTATGAAAATTCTGTCATTATTCACTCGCGCTTATTTCATTCTAAACCCATATTACTTAACATAAGGTTAATAAATGAATGACATTTATGACAATATTTTATTTATATAAATAAATATCAACATACATTATTAATTCCTGTAAAATGTTTTTCATTGTTAGTTTATAAAAACTGGTTCTCTATGACCAGTTCTTGTTCGACATGTTTGACAACTATTTGCATGTTTGAGTGACAGATTACAAAAACAACAAAAAATGTACAGGGTGTGGATTAGGAACAAAAAAACATTTCACGAAATGAAATAACCAAAATAAATATCCTCATCTAAACTGCACGTTTAATGGTAGAGAAAATTATGATTAGATAGAAATAAAGACGTAAAAAAACATGGGACTAAAATACACAAGGGAAAGTGATTTATGTTCATCTTTTCATTTTTAGAAATGAAATTATGGGGGCTGTTTAATTCAAATTAATTCAAGCTTAATTTCTAGTTACCTGAAGCCATGTTATACTTTTGTGTGAGGAACACACTAAGTATAAGTTATTTACTAAAAAGCTTGTCTTGAAAATCTTGCTTAACAGGTTTTCACTTTCACTTGAATGTAAGATAGAGCAACTCTTATGACTATAACTTAACTACTCTTATGATTCATGCAAAAAGTAACTATTGTTATCATGAGGAGCAAATTAGCAAATTTCAGATTGGAATTGTTGAGAGTTGATGAATGCAGTTGAATAAAGGAATATATCTCTCTTCACATAGGAATCAACAGTACCATCTGACAGAAAAGATATCGGAGTCAAAGTTTTGATCAATGTCCCAATGGGGGTTACGCCTGAAATAAGTACAAAGGCTGAATCATATTGTCAGAAGTTTCTTGATCTTCTGAAAAGCACAGCTTTCAGGGAAGAGGACAAGTTCCGTTTCGAGAACATCGCTGTAGTTTTTGGCCTTAATGGGAAGGAATCAGATAGAGGTGCTGTACAAACTGAATTTCAGAAGGACATTGATTGTGAAGTTGCTTTTGAAAAATTCACTTTTACATGGCCAGAAACAAATGGCATCCCATATCGAACAATAAGAGAAAAAATAAAAAAAACATGAACATACCAAAAAAATAGTAAGACAGTTTAGGCACATAGACCCTAAAGGTACAATCTATTTCTGCTTTTTTGATGCAGACACAGTTGATTTTAATCACGTGTTGAGCTCTTACATAGATGTAATCAAAGAGCACAACTACCCAACAGTGATGTCAACTGGTTATGTGTTCCCTGAGAACAGTCCGGTCAGAGAAAAGAGCGAACATGATCGACAGGTGCGCATACATACAGCAAAGCACTTTCCTCTGGGAACTTACCCAGAGCCCAATTTCTGTGTGCGTCTATCTGATGAATCGGACACACTTAGTGAGAGGTTTGATTATGCAAGTGATACTGAAAATAACATGGAATCTCCTATTTTGATTAGACAAGTAAAACTACGTAAGGGTTTCCAAGCTGTGTTTGCTAACAGAAACCCAGTTATTACTCGTGTTTCAGAAAACAAGCAGTTTCACACCAATCCAAGAACCTGGGCAATTAGTGCTTATGCACATAGAGAGCTTGAAATCACAGAAAGATATAAAATGGACAAATTTGGAGAAGATTATAACAAAGACAAGCGTAGAGCAAATCGTATGCATATCTCTTTGTTAATGGGTCTGCTACAAACAGATGAAAATGCTCATGAGATTGAGGGAGCAAAACCTTTTAATGGACCTGGTGCAGTTCAAATATTCAAAGCAGCTAAAGCTGTTCGGGAGTATCTTGAGAGCCAGAAGCTGCAAGCATGATGCCAGATTGGAAATTTAAATAATGCTTACACACTTAAGTAGCCATACGTGATGATTTCTGTGCATGTTTTATTATTAAAGAGGCTATATGCGTTTTTCTGAAATTTAAACTCGCGACTGACACCTGTGGCCAAAAAACAGAACTGCTCTTCCTTTCTGCTCGCTCTCGCAGCGCGCTCGTACGTGCACACTTCACAAGTCATCTGCTGCAAGGAGGTCAACATTATGTTTACAGAGGTAAGAACAGTCAAATACATATATTCCATTGCACTGCTTGGGAGTGTAGGCTACTTGCTGACTAGCGGTGGTGGCAGAGTGATCTGAAACGTTTAACATGAACGCGCTCGACGTCACATCCGCAGATAGCGCGGGAAAAATCCGACCCGACAGAAAATAGAAAAAATAGGATACAGGCTTATAGGTGCACCCACTGTGAGCGGACAAGGTGTCAGTATGCTCAACAGGAGATGTTTGAGTCATAAATGGTAAAATAAAAAGGCTATTGTTACGTTTATTTGGGGGGAAAAGCTGCATATAGCCCCTTTAAAACAATGGCATGAATATGTTGTTAATCATGTTATTTCTATTAATCACCTCAATTTTAGAAAGAGAGACACCAAATAAATCTCACGTCCAGACCATCAGAAACGATTTCATTAGCAGTGTAGTAGTAAGAATAGTGAGTATCAGTCCTGAAGAATTTACACTAGCTCTCATTCCTTCTCTTTACACTAACTTTTTGTTTTGCACATCATTTCGGAACCAGACATTACTTTAGATTTTAAATATGTGTATTTATATTTTGTGTAATCATATGTAATAAATAATTAATGAAATTAGCATGATAATTAAATAAAGAGAAACTTAGCACTGTCTTTTTTGTTTTATGATGTGGTGTGCTTGTTTCTGTCATTTATTATATTTTTGGCACGAAAAAGATAGATAGATAGATAGATAGATAGATAGATAGATAGATAGATAGATAGATAGATAGATAGCACATTATATAGCAGTGTCTAAGTATAGCTATTATATTTATAAGAATATCTCTTCTTCCACCAGATGGCAGTCTCTGCTTTATTTTTGGTGTACTTCACAATATCTTAGATGGGTGGTCATTTAATTTAATTAAATAATCATATTGTCACATGTTGTAATTTTGACACCTTTAGTCTTTGTATTTTTCCCCACACAATTGTTATGCAACTACACTGTAAAACATTATATGATCAATAAGTTATGACAACGTGTTGTTTTTTACATTGCTTTAACTCATCAAAATTAGATGATTTTTTTAAAACATTTTTATATGTTATACAAGATTCAACTTAGTCAGTTAAATACAAAATTGAAATTGAAATGACTTAAACATCCAAGTTGACTGTAGGGGAGAGTGTGGTGATTTGTGCCAGGGGGGAAGCAGTTCCACCCCTTGTTTCTGGAAAACCATAGAAGAAATTGGTCATTTAAATGGAGTGCATTTATATAGCACTTTCACAGACCCAATGGCCACCAAAGCGCTTTACATTTTGCCTCTCATGCACCCATTCACTCACACATTCATACAACGACGGCGGTGTCAGCCATGCAAGGCGCCATCCAGCTCGTCGGGAGCAGCCGGGGTTAGGTGTCTTACTCATGGACACCTCAACACTTGGTCCGGTGGAACCGGGGATCGAACCACCAACCTTTCGGTTTGCAGACAATCTACATGAACCACTGAGCCACTGCCACCCGCAAGTGTGACCATATCAGTTTTAAAAGCCATCCATTTTAGTCATCCTCCAAAGAAAAGAGACACATGGCATGAGAGATAAGCACATTTTAGCTCATAAACCTGTTTTTTTTTTCCTTTTAAAGAAAAATTTCTGTGATTAAGGTTTTTTGATTGTAGTGTCTGAACAATTATAGACAAGTTTGAAAACATTTCACACATGTTTTAGTGCTTTAGCAGGCTACACAATGAGTCAAAGTTAGCATGATGTCAACTCTTACCTGCTGGATCATGCTAGTTTTTCAAACTTGTGGGTCTGGGGTGATTTGTGCCAAAGGGCCTGGGTTAAGTTGTGCCAGTGGCTAGAATGTACATTACCTGAAGAAAATGTGAGAGTGGTGCTTGTGCTTATAGTAGCAAAACTCGCCACACAACCACCTAGCAACACCATAGTAACACCCAGAACACCCTAGCAACTGCCTAGCAACACCCTAACAACCACCCAGAACTATGTTATTAAAGTCACGACAGGATGTTTAGAAATTGGCCTAGTCACTTTATTCTTATATGTTACATCATTGACAGACAGCATTCTATGTATGTCAACAGGCTGTCACAGTGTTGGGTTGCGTAAACTGGATTTACGCTTTACAGATTACCCAATAAATAAATTTTAACTGCAATTGGATCTGCTGTCTCTCTCCCGTGTGTGTCGTGACAAAGGCATCTATTGGCAAAGCCTTTTTGCCTTAAATGATTGACAAATATCATGGATTGTGTATTTAAGTTTTTTGTGTTTTACCAAAAACTACACAATGACTTATTCCAACAGTTTAATAGGGTGACAATATATAAATAAACCTTAAATGAGTATTTTTGTATTGAATTTGTCTTGCTTTCATATAGCATTACAGTTCATAACATTCTAATGTTCTGTTTTACTTCAGAAATCACTGGCACAATTTAACCCAACGTATTCCCCCCAAAGGCACAACTTACCCCACACCAGGGGCAAGTTGTGCCATGAGACCACTTTTTTCCCAAAAGCTATATTTCTGAAACAATTTATTTCAGATCTAAAGTTATTGTTTTATTGTCAGTATTTTACACTATTTTATTTATTTATTCAAAAACAAGACAAGGATAGATTTTTTGCTTTCGGGCGCACCACGTACAGTTTTAGTAAGGATCCTTTGCACAGTTTTATAAATAAGACCCCAGAAATCTGACAATTCAAACTAGACAAATGACGAAATCTTCTAGAAACTGATGTAGTTCATGAATCTCATTGACTCATTGGAAACTTGCCCAAGGCCTTTGCCTTAATAACTGCCTTAATTCTTTGTGCCATTGAAACATTTATCTGAGATTCGGGTTCATGTTGACATCATGAAGTATAGCTGCAGATTTGTGGGCTGCACATTCTATTAGATTGAGATCTGCTGACTGTGGAGACCATTTGAGTTCAGTGAACTCATTTTCATAGGCAAAAAAACAAAACAATTAAATGACGCTTTTTTGGTAGTAAGAAGCCTAACAGAGTTACACTATTACACCATCACCTGTTGGATGGAGACATGCATTTACAGCAAATTTGGACCCTAACAGCTGAATGCTCAGAAAATGAGACTAATCAAACCAGGCAACGGTTTTCCAAACATCTATTGTCCAAATTCTGTGAGCCCGTGAGAATTTGCTGACAGGAGTGCTCTTCTGCTGCTGTAACGCATCTGCTTCAAGGTTCGACGTGTTAGTCAAAAGTTTGAAACAAATAAGACTTTTAATAAAAGTATTTTATGCTCACTGAGGCATGCTGCATTTATTTGATTAAAAATACAGTTAAAAAGAGTAATATTGTGAAATATTATTACAATTTAAAATAAGTGTTTTCTTTTTTCATATATTTTAAAATGTAATGTATTCTTGTGATGACAAAAGCTGGATTTTCAGCATCATTACTCCAGTCTTCAGTGCCCAAATTATCCTTCAGAAATCATTCTAATGTGCTGATTTGGGGCTCAATTATTATGTTATTATCGGTACTCAATTATTAATAATGGTTATTATTATTATTATCAATGTTGAAAACAGCTTTTGCTGCTTAATATCTTTGTGAAATATCAGCAGACATCTCCACCAATAAGCTAAACCAGACAATGTACATTTAGGTGGAAACAGTCCGCACGGCCTATTCATATCAGTCACATTAGTATAATAAAGGCTTAAAAAAAATGTAAAAGCTAAAATGGCAAGTTCTTGTGGAGTATTTAAAATAATTAATTATACTATTAGGTTTATGTCGGGATTGTTTCTTGAGCTGGGTTAACACCAAACAAATGCCATATATTGCTGTTCACACCATCTGGTGTTATGTTCCCACTACATCAGTCATGATATTGGGCTCAGTGTTCTTATTTGGAAAAACTGTTTTTATTTTTAATATTTGTTTTAACCAAATCATATTTCCTGCTTTGCATATCATACACCTGGATTAACAAAAAGTTTAAGCTCATCCTACCTTTAGTCACCAGCAGCAATGTATACTGCCCTACAAAGGCAAAGTGATTCCAACTTGGAAGACAGTGTTCCAGAAGACAGACACTTCCAACAGTGTTAACTACGCCAACACTGAAACTGAGAAAAATGGCTTCAAAGTTTTCATACAGGCCAGCCAAACATGTTGTAGGTACAATAGTGTTGATACTTTTATGTAATACCTTTACAGGAAGGAAAATGTTATACATGAAAAAAAGACAATTGATGTGACCTTTGCCCCTAAAAATGTAGATACTGCACTCTGCCTTTGTCTAACCTCAAGCAACTAAAACACTATTACAAAAGCAGAGTGCAGTATCTACAATTGAAATGTGTTAATCCAACTTTCTTTTTTTATTCCTTATACCTTTTCATTTGTTTTAATTAGTTTTATGTTTTGTTTATGGATGTTTATAGGTTGAGTGTTGAAAATGCTTGGTAGTAACCTTCATCCAGTGTATTCAAGAATAGTACTATTTTGTCGTAATGTCCCTGTCACATCAGTCTTAAATGATTAAATTGTCATTCTCATTATTTTCCCCAAAACATCCTTATGATTTCCATTACACGAGAGTAGATGTTAACACTTCATGCTGATTTGTACTCGGCTTTCGCCAAGATAAGCAACACTAAGACGTAGCTTTACAGTAAACTATGCTTCTCCATCCATTTACGCTTCTTTCCATATGAGGGTGTGACTCCCCTTCTGTCCGGCGTTAACGGCTGCAGTGTACTTGGCGCGTCAGCACACACGACAGCTGCAACTACAGTGTGGTCTCCCTAGTGGACCAGCACGACAACCGTCTGGATTGAGCCGAGTAGGGGACATCTCTAGGGTCTTCAAGTGGGCACCTTCCGTCCTCAGTGTTTCGTCGACTAGCCCACGACACCTCAAGAGGGCTCGACAGTGACTCTGGCGTCCCAGAGTCACCCCCCTCCGTCCCCCACTCAACTCAGCCCATCTTACTGACCTCTACATCCCTCCTGCTGCTGAGACCTAACCACAATCTCACAATCTCTCCGCAACCCAACCATACGCGCCAACCCGTTTGACTAAGGCTGTCGAGCCCCACTGGTGCGTTAAAGCAGTTACAGTGGCAACGGTTCCGTATGGCATACCACCTACCGCAAAACACAATATCTGCCCAACCACCCGTCATTCACGCAATATACACAGGAACGTAATGACTGTAAATACTATACAACCTATACATATAAACCAACAGACTCTTCAAGTTTTTCAAGAATTCTACAAAACCATAGCGTGGCGGCCTGTACACAGCCAGCTGGAATCTTTCTGTCTCAACCACAGCCAGTTGCTGCTCCTTTCTGCTGCTTCAGATAAGTTCTTTACTGTGTGACGCAACTCTTGGCCGCTGAATTCGACGTCTCTGAGGAACCGGGTTGTAGAGTGTGCCACAAAACCTCGACAACCCACTTCCACTGGATAAACCTGGACTCTCCATCCTAGCTGTTCTGCTTCAGTGGCCAGATGAGCATACCGCAGTTTCTTCCTCTCATATGCCTCTTCTACAGCATCCTCCCATGGCACTGTTAACTCTATCAGTTGAACAATGCATGCTGATCCAGACCACAAAACAATGTCTGGTCGTAGGTTAGTGGTGCAATCTCAGGTGGAAAAATAAGCCGTTGATCAAGATCAGCCAGCATCTTCCAGTCCCTAGCAGCTTCCAGTTGTCCTGGGCGAGAATTGGTGTTAACACCTTTTCTTGGTGGTTGCTCGCCTGGGCGGAGGAATATTGTCTTCTGCATGTAATGTTTTGCTAGAACAGGCGGCAACTTATTGGTCATACTACGCTTGCCTTCCAATGCTAAAGCCAAACATCGCAATACTTGGTCATGGCGCCAAGTAAACCGACCTTGGCTAAGAGCCACCTTACATCCTGTCAAAATGTGCCTTAATGTGGCAGGTGATGAACACAAAGGACAAGAGGGATCCTCTCCTAACCAGAGGTTTAGGTTCTGCGGTGATGGGAGAACATCATATGTTGACCTAATAAGGAAACTGATCCTACTCTCTTCCATTGACCAAAGGTCTTGCCAGCCAATCTTGCGTTGTTCCACACTCTCCCATCTCATCCACTCTCCCTGCTTGGCCTGGGAAATGGCCTTTATACACCTCATCCTCTCCTCCTGCTTTCGCACCTCGTTGACTACCAGCTTCCTCCTTTGAGCTGGGCCTGCCTTGTGCCATTTAGAAGGAGCTAAACTGAGCCCAAAACCCCCTCTTCAATGCTGTACCTGTCCCACGATATCCCTGATTTGAAGGTCAGCCTTTGCCTCTACTACAGATTTCTTTGCTGACCACTTTCTACCAGTTTTTAACACAGGGGCTGCCTCCCTTACACATTTGTCACGTGACTCTACTAATGTCATTTCCAGTCTGACCTTGGCACACTTAAACTCCTCGGTTAAAGCAGAGACTGGCAGCTGCAATATTCCTTTACTATAAAGTCCCACTCTGCTGAGGCAGCGTGGAACTCCCAACCATTTCCTGATGTATGAACTTATTAACGCTTCCAGCTTATCCACTGTTGTCAAAGAAACCTCGTACACAGTCAGTGGCCACAGCAACCTCGGCAGTAGACCAAACTGAAAGCACCAGAGTTTTAGTTTGCCTGGCAGAGCACAGCTGTTTATGCTCTTCAACCCTTCCACTGCTTGTCGTCTAACTTCTCCCACTCGAACTGTGTCCTTTAGATCTCCATCGTACCATCTCCCAAGACTCTTCACTGGCTTCTCAGAAACTGTTGGTATTGCCTCACCATTAATGAAGAATGTTTTATCTACTACCTTTCCTTTAACTATCGAGATGCTCCTTGATTTAGAGGGCTTAAATTGCATTTGTGCCCATTCAATATTATCTGTTAACTTCCCCAATAACCGATTAGTGCAGGCTACTGTTGTAGTCATGGTTGTCAAGTCATCCATGTATGCTCTGATTGGTGGTAGTCGCATCCCAGAAGGCAAGCGCTCTCCTCCTACTACCCATCTTGATGCCCTAATGATTACTTCCATTGCCATGGTAAAAGCCAGTGGAGAAATGGTGCATCCTGCCATTATTCCAACCTCTAAGCATTGCCATGCAGTGCTGAATTTTGGAGTTGAGAAACTAAATTGCAAATCTCCAAAATAGGCTTTCACTAAATTTGTTATTGACACTGGTACTCTGAAAAAATCAAATGCTGCCCAAAGAAGCTCATGTGGCACTGAACCATATGCATTAGCCAAATCCAGGAATGTCACATGGAGCTCCTTCCTCTCATTTTTAGCTGACTTATAATTGTACACAGAATCAAAATGCTGGTATTTTGGGTTGTGGATTTTTATTTAAATCGAAAATGTATAGTCATAATAGAAATATAGAATAGAAAAATTAAGATATTGTTTGCATGAGAATGCATGTCTTAAGCCTTGTATTTTTTCAAATAAGTTTTATTAATAAAGGCATATAACCAGTTTATTTGTAATGCACTGACAATAGTCTTATATAATTAGTTTATTAATTAAATTAATAAAAAAGACAAAAAGACCTTGAGATATGTTTGGTAAATGTACCTGAATTAATTTAAAATTAATTTGCAATATTTCAGATCAATATATTTGTTTTCCTTAATTTTAATTAACCCTAACTTTATTCTCATCTGAATTATAAATCATTTACTTCTGTTTAAAATAATACTACCATTAAAAACACATTTGATTTTCTTTTTTAATCAATGTAGAATGTGTAACTTAAAAATGAACAGATTAGTGTTCCGAGGACAATAAATGAAAACCAATGCAATATGATGAATATCCAAAAGATGGAACCCACAGACTGGTTTAAAATGGGGTTGGATAATGTTTTGCTTTTAAAAGTGCGTGTGTGTGTGTGTGTGTGTGTGTGGTAGGTTACAGTTTGACAAGAGTTTATAGTTTGACAAAAGTACAATGTTGTGTTTTATTGCAAGTGTACACAAATAGGCCTATAAATAAACATTTTGCATTTTGAATGATGTCCTACGAACAAAATGACGGAGTAGCCTATGTTTTTATGTTTCCACTGTTCGATCGCGCCCGCGCCTCCCTCTCTCTCTCTCTCACACACACACACACACACACACACACACACACACACACACACACAGTTCGATCGCGTCCGCGCCTCCCTCTCTCTCACACACACACACAGTTCGATCGCGTCCGTGCCTCTCTCTCTCTCTCTCTCTCGCGCGCGCACACACACACACACACTCTCCAGCAATCTTGACATCACAGCCTGTTCATTATGCTGCGTTCACACCAAACGAGAAAACAGTTATGACAGCGTTTCCAGAGTGGATAGATGCTAACGTTACTGCCTTCAAGTGGAGCAGGTAAGCTAGTATGTTTTATATGCTAGCGGCTAGCTAGCTACTAGTAAAGGCAATTTATTGATTCAGGTGTTATTTGCCAGGTTAGGTGTTCAAATTTTACCATGTTCCTTACCGCTGTCTGGATACTTGCATGTTTTCCTCGGGATTGTGCCATGTTTCTCTGGGTTAATTATGATATATGTTTTTGGCTTGTTAGATTGGTAGATTCGAATGTGGCTACAAGAGGCAGACCGCAGTATCTACCGCGTCAAAGCCGGGTAAACAAAGGCAGAACGCAGTAGCTTCACTTACTGCGGTTTGCCTTGGTAACTTACTAGCTTGGATTTTGTAGTTACTGCAAATTTGACATAGTGATTTCTCTGAAAGGGGATACAGTTGAACCAGGAGATTTTATCACAAGATGTAGGAGATGTTACAAAGCCCATTTCCAATCTAAACTCAGTTTTGACCAAATATGTAGTTCCCTTTCGAGAGGTCTCTCCTATTGCGTAAGTAGCTTACGCTATGGGAAAACTCCTTTTCTTGAGAATATTGAAGCCTTTTGTGTAAAACGCATTGCAGCTGCACAGCATACACCAGTGAACGAGGGAGCTCGGTCATTGGCTGTGCTGCGGCAACTGCACGAACCTATGACGGGGCGACTCTGGCGCGCTGACCGCGCGTCAGAGCCCGCCAAGATGGGCGTGGCCAATGACTATATATTGGCTGCCCCGTCATAGGAGTCCTTTAGATTTAATCTCCTTCAGCGAAGACCTTCTCTTCGCTGGATCCTCCGGAATAAGCCTTCGCCGTCGAACAGCACACAGCGGAATAGCGACGAGGACGCCGGCGCCTTCAACCAGCCACCTTCGCCTGTTTCACTGAGCCATCCGGTGAAAGTGTATCCTTTTTTGCTGCGTGTTCGCTTGTGACACTCCATATCAGTAAAAGAGCAAATTTGGGCGTTGTTTCAAATGCCCTGCACTACTTGTGCCTCGTGCCGAGGCCCACTCTCTGAGGGAGATCGTCACATCATCTGCACGCGCTGCCTGGGCCGGGACCACGCAGAAGCTGCACTCGTCAAGGGCGGCTGCCCTCAATGTGACTCCCTGGGCCTCGCCGAACTCCGGGCTCGTCTCGCCGCCTTCGCAGTGGACGAACCCACCACACCCGCGCTACCGTCACCTTTGTTTGAGCCGCGCAAGAAAAAGCGCCGCTCGCAAAGAAAACCCGAGCGCGCCGAGAACAGTGACGTCACGCCGGCCCAGTCCCCGCGTGCTTCACTCTCTCTCGAGGACTCCCCGCCGCCTGTCCAATTCACTCAGGCGGCTCAGCACCCCTCCACCGGAGCGGATGGTCTCGTCTCGTTTGGCGCGTCGGACGACGAGGGAGACAAGGATGACAGCCTGTCGATCGACGGTGCATCCGAGGATTGGCAGGGCTCTGTCTTCGACCCCGCGCCATCTACGCTCGCTAGCACGAGCACGAGGACGAGCATGGACGCGGAAATCCTTCGCATCCTGTCGAAGGCCGTCGAAGACCTCGAGCTCGATTGGTCTCCGCCAGAAGAGCCCACCCGCAGCCGGCTGGACAAGTGGTTCCTGCAGGGGCGCCGTCAGGCCCCTCAGCAAAGGCCCGCCCCGTTCTTCCCGGAACTCCGCGACGAGCTGACTAAGTCGTGGAAGGCTCCACACTCTGCTCGCCTCAAGCATTCCTTTTCTGCAACGCTCTCCTCAGTGGACGGCGCGAAAGAAAAAGGATATGAAGAGACCCCACCCCTCGAGGAGGCTGTGGCTAACCATCTGTGTCCCCCTTCTACCGTGGGCTGGAAGTCCAAAGCTTCGCACCCGTCGAAGCCCTGCCGAACTACGTCAGCTCTCGCCGGTCGCGCGTACTACGCCGCCGCCGCCGCCGGTCAAGCTGCGTCAGCACTCCATTCAATGGCGGTACTTCAGGTGTTCCAAGCTAAACTCCTCCGCTCCATGGACGAGTCTGGACCTGAGCCAGAAGTGTTTAAAGATCTGCGCAGCGCCACTGACATAGCCCTGCGAGCCACGAAGGCCACCGCCCAATCGATCGGCCGCGCCATGGCCAACCTGACGGTACTCGAGCGCCATCTCTGGCTAACGCTCACAGAGATGAAGGACGCGGATAAGGCGCCATTCCTCGACGCGCCTATCTCCACCAGCGGCCTGTTCGGACCCGTGGTCAAGGGTTTCGCTGAACGCTTCACCGAAGCACAGAAAGCGTCTCAAGCCATGCGTCTCTTCCTCCCGAAACGCTCCAGCTCTTCTCAGAGCCGTCAGAAGAGGCCGCCACAGCCGCAGCGCGCCAAAAACCCAGCTGCCACTCAATCCAGGTCAGAGACCGACACGTGACGAAACCGCTCGCGCTCAGCTGGCAGGAGGCAACCGCATGAGAGAAGGGGACCCCGGCCCAAGATCGCGCTGGACCCTGTGCCTCACAAAACTTCCTAGCAACAGGAAGAGAGAGAAAAGAGAGTCTATGTCTCGCCGAGGCCGGACAGCTCTCCCTAAAACTCTCCACACATTCCCCAGTCCCCACACAGGCGGCTGGAAATGTTCATACAGCAGCCAATGGGCCAGTCACAGTACATGCTCACCTGCAAACAAATGCCGTTTTAACGGCGACACACATAAAGCACAAAAAGAGTCATTTTCTGACTGTGTCATTTGTAGATCACGTGCCCACATTAAAGCGCGCACGCCTACATGTCAATTCTGCCCAAACAGTGTCAAACATTTCCCCAGCCCAGGCTGGATGCAATATAAAGGTAGCGCGTGTGCTGTGCTGCAATGTATGCACCACTACACATAAGCACTGTTCACTCAGACATAAAAAGCTCCCCCCCAGCGCAGACTGGAAGCTTTATAAAGGTGGCGTGCGTGCCTGCTATAGTCATTGCACCCCCCCACACATAAGCACTGTCCACACAGACAGTTTTCCAGCCCTTGCTGCGAATATCACTGTTGTAGAGCGCGCGCCTGTGACGTCACATGCGCTCACACACACAGAGCTCAGCTCAGCTGCTCAGCGCCCGCCCACGCCTCCGAGAGCTGCAGGCTCAGCGGCACCATCGCAGAGCGATTGGACGACCGGGTCCTTATGTCACAACGGCCCGCCCCCAAATCGCATTCAGCCCATATCTGTGCATGCGAAAGCTTGGGAAATGATCCCCGATATGCCGAAATGGGTATTGAACATAATAAAACACGGATACTCACTACAATTCGCTCAGGCCACTTTTTGATCAGAGCGAACCACGGTTGTATAAAAGCCTTGACGCCCTGGAAAGCTTCCGACTGGTACCAGTCCGGTGTGAGTTTAGGCGTGAGCATAAGGAGAAAAATGATTATGACAGATGCATCCAAGATAGGATGGGGAGCCCTCTATGAGGGCAGGCCTGTCTCCGGCTTGTGGTCACACCCGGAAAAGCGCCTACACATAAACTGTCTAGAGATGAAAGCGGTCGCTTTGGCACTCAGAGCCCTGCTCCCATACCTCAAAGACGAACATGTCCTGGTCCGAACGGACAATATGACAGTCGTGTCTTACATAAATCGCCAGGGCGGACTCAGATCGAGCTCCTTGCGCGCAATGGCCAGGAATCTTATCTTGTGGTCCCAATGCAACCTGCGCTCGCTGAGAGCAGCGCACGTGCCGGGCGTCCTGAATCAGGGGGCGGACATGTTATCCAGAGAGCACCCTCTACCAGACGCCTCTACGCCCAAAAGTGGAAAGTGTTCTGTAACTGGTGTGATTCTAAGGGCTTACAGCCGCATACATGCGAGATACCAAGTGTACTCGCTTTCTTGCAGGAGCTATTGGACGCGGGCCGCACCCCCTCCACGCTCAAAGTATATGTGGCAGCCATTACAGCATCACATGAGCCTATGGCTGGAAATCCAGTAGGGAGAAACAACCTAATTATTCGTTTTCTGAAAGGGGCTAGGAGGTTGAACCCCTCGCGTCCCCCCTCTGTTCCCATCTGGGACCTGTCTACGGTCCTAGAAGCACTTAAGGGCGCGCCGTTTGAACCACTACGAACTGCGCACCTTAAACAGCTCTCGCTCAAAACCGCACTCTTGCTAGCACTCGCTTCAGTAAAAAGAGTGGGGGACTTGCATGCTCTGTCAGCTAACGCCTCCTGTTTGGAGTTTGGACCTAACGACTGCAGAGTCGTCCTTAGGCCAAAACATGGTTATATCCCTAAGGTGCTCTCCACACCGTTCAGAGCGCAGGTTATCTCCCTGGCGGCATTATCATCACCAGCAGACGAGGGTGATGCGAATTTACTCTGCCCAGTTAGGGCTCTCAGAGTATATTTGGAGCGCACCCCCTCCACGCTCAAAGTATATGTGGCAGCCATTACAGCATCACATGAGCCTATGGCTGGAAATCCAGTAGGGAGAAACAACCTAATTATTCGTTTTCTGAAAGGGGCTAGGAGGTTGAACCCCTCGCGTCCCCCCTCTGTTCCCATCTGGGACCTGTCTACGGTCCTAGAAGCACTTAAGGGCGCGCCGTTCGAACCACTAAGAGCAGCTTTTCGTATGCTTTGGCGGCCACACCAAGGGTCTCGCCGTCTCAAAGCAAAGGCTATCACGTTGGATTGTTGACGCTATAGCACTGGCGTATGAAGCTAAGGGCCTTCTCTGCCCCTTAGGTATCAGAGCGCACTCCACGAGAGGCATGGCCTCGTCGTGGGCGTGGCCGAGTGGGATACCCATCGAGGAAATTTGTGCGGCGGCAGGCTGGGCCTCACCGTCCACATTTATCCGGTTTTATAACCTACAGGTCCCCTCACTGCATTCCAATGTGTTGTCAGCGTGAATTCTAACGTGGCTATAGTCTGGCACGTACCCAGACATCATTATTCCCCCATGACCCATCTATGACCGGTGGAGGGATTTCTCATGTTAACATGTGTTCATGTAATATCATACTAGAGGGTCCTGTGGACCCTCTCTCTCTTTTTCCCATATATAAAGCCCGTCTATGGCCGGCTATTGGATGAATGCTTTGCTCTTACGGCTCAGGCACCTGCCTTGGTACGATAGGGCGAAGTCAGCACGCACGGCGTTTTACATGGTGTTCCCATACCGTAAGCTACTTACGCAATAGGAGAGACCTCTCGAAAGGGAACGACTCGGTTACTAACGTAACCTCGGTTCCCTGAGAGGAGGGAACGAGTATTGCGTAAGCTGCCGTGCTTGTTTTTGGGGCAAACCTGACCTGTTGAAAAGAGATGGTATTCATCCCTCCTGGGATGGTGCTGCTCTTCTCTCTAGTAATTTGGCTCATAGTCTTAGAGATAAAACATGACAATCTGGGGCTCAGGTCAGGAAGCAGACAGACTGGCTTAACCGACCGTCTGCTAGCGGCCTCACGTCACCAAGGTCAGATAAATCCCATCACATAGAGGCTCTTTCATCTAGATATCATCATATAGAGACTGTGTCTGTTCCCCGAATTTGGAAATCCAAAAAACTGCCAAAACTTTCTAAGGTTAAAAGTTTAATTGATGTTCAACAAATAAAAAACAGATATAATACAGATGAGCAAACGATAAAGCTTGGGTTGTTGAATATTCGATCCCTTAATTCAAAAGCGCTCATAGTTAATGATAAGATTACAGACTATAACCTAGATGTGCTGTGTTTGACAGAAACCTGGCTAAAACCAAACGATTACATTACTTTAAATGAGTCCACTCCGCAAGATTACTGTTATAAACATGAGCCTCGTCCGAAAGGCAAAGGGGGAGGTGTTGCTGTAATTTATAGTAATATTTTCAAAACCACTAAGAAATCTAGTTTTAAATATACTTCTTTTGAAGTGTTGGTGCTTAATGTAAAAATACATAGTGTAAACAATAAATCACATTTGAAAATTCTGCTGGCTACTGTATACAGGCCACCAGGGCACCATAAAGATTTTATCAAAGAATTTGCTGACTTTCTATCAAAATTAGTATTGGCTGCCGATAAAGTCCTAATTGTTGGTGATTTTAATATACATGTAGATAATGAAAAAGATGCATTGGGACTGGCATTTAAAGACATTATAAACTCAATTGGAGTGAGACAACACGTGTCAGAACCTACTCATTGTCGTAATCATACTCTAGATCTAATATTATCTCATGGAATAGATGTTGATGCCGTTGAAATTCTGCAGCAGAGCGACGACATCTCAGATCATTATCTAGTCTCGTGTAAATTACATTTAGCCAAGGCTGCAAAGCCGACTCCGTGTTATAAATATGTTAGACCTATCACTTCTGCCACTAAAGATGGCTTTATTAATAATCTTCCTAATCAGTTTCATAATCTCAGCATCCCGGATAGCTTAGAAGAACTTGATATTGCAACAGAAATGTTTAAATCTCTCTTTTCCAGCACTTTAGACATAGTTGCTCCGTTGCGCTTAAAGAAGATTAAAGAAAATAGTCCAACGCCGTGGTACAACGAGCACACCCGGGCCCTTAAGAGAGCAGCCAGAAAAATGGAACGAAACTGGAAGAAAACAAAACTAGAGGTATTTCGGATTTCATGGAAGGAGAGCTCGATTGCTTACAGAGAGGCATTAAAAGATGCTAGAACGGATTATTTTTCAACCTTATTAGAAGAAAATAAACATAATCCTAGGTATTTATTTGAACAAGTGGCTAAACTAACGAAAAAGAAAGCTTCAAGCCCAGAAGTTACCAAGAAACACAGCAGTAATGACTTTATGAACTTCTTCACTTATAAGATCTATAATATCAGGGACAAAATTATAACTATGCAACCGTCTACTACAGTAGCGCATCAGGGAGTGCATTGTAGTCTCCGTGAGGAACATTTTGATTCATTTGTTGCTATAGGAGAGGAAGAATTTTGCAAACTTGTTAATTCATCTAAATCCACAACTTGTATGCTAGACCCTATACCGACTAAGCTACTGAAAGAGATGCTTCCAGAGGTCATAGATCCTCTTCTAAATATCATTAATTCATCTTTGTCTCTAGGATACGTACCAAAAACCTTTAAGTTGGCTATGATTAAACCGCTTGTTAAAAAACCGCAACTTGATCCTACAGAATTAGTCAATTACAGGCCAATCTCAAATCTGCCTTTTCTGTCAAAGATACTAGAAAAAGCAGTATCATCACAACTGTGTTCCTTTTTAGAAAGAAATAATATCTGCGAGGATTTTCAGTCCGGATTTAGACCGTACCATAGTACTGAGACTGCTCTCATTAAAGTCACAAATGATTTGCTCTTATCATCCGATCGTGGTTGTATCTCTCTGTTAGTGTTACTTGATCTTAGTGCTGCATTTGATACTATCGACCACAACATTCTTTTAAATAGACTAGAAAACTATGTTGGCATTAGTGGAATTGCACTAGCATGGTTTAAATCATACTTATCTGACCGTTTTCAGTTTGTAGCAGTAAATGAAGAGATGTCTTATCGATCACAAGTTCAGTACGGCGTACCACAAGGCTCAGTACTAGGACCGCTGCTGTTCACTCTGTACATGCTGCCATTAGGAGATATCATTAGGAAATATGGAATTAGCTTCCACTGTTATGCTGATGATACTCAGCTGTATATTTCTTCAAAACCTAACGAAACTTACCAATTCTTAAAATTAACGGAATGCATAGCTGATATAAAAAATTGGATGACCAGTAATTTCCTATTACTAAATTCTGAAAAAACAGAGATTCTAATCATTGGACAAAAAACTGCCACACGTAATAACCCAGAATACTGTCTAACAATTGATGGCTGCTCTGTTAAGTCTTCGTCGTCGGTTAGGAACCTGGGTGTGCTCTTTGATACCAATCTTTCATTTGAAAGTCACGTGTCTAGTATCTGTAAAACCGCATTTTTCCATCTTAAAAATATATCTAAATTACGTCATATGCTCTCACTGACAAATGCGGAACAATTAGTTCATGCATTCATGACATCCAGGCTAGATTATTGTAATGCTCTTCTGGGTGGTTGCCCTGCACGCTTAATAAACAAACTACAGCTAGTTCAAAACGCAGCCGCTAGAGTTCTTACCAGAACCAGGAAGTATGACCATATTAGCCCGGTTCTGTCAACACTGCATTGGCTGCCTATTAAACATCGTATAAATTTTAAAATATTGCTGATTACTTACAAAGCACTAAATGGTTTAGCTCCCCAGTACTTGAGCGAGCTCTTAACGCATTATAGTCCTTCACGTCTATTGCGATCTCAAAATTCTGGCCAGTTGATAATACCTAGAATATCAAAATCGACTGCTGGCGGTAGATCCTTTTCCTATTTAGCACCAAAACTTTGGAACAATCTTCCTAACACAGTCCGGGAAGCAGATACAGTCTGTCAGTTTAAATCTAGACTAAAAACACATCTCTTTGGCTTAGCATACACATAACACATTATAGATTTCTATAATTCAATGTTAGGCTGCATAGTTTAGATCAGCCGGAACCGGGAACACTTCCCATAATTCCTGATGTACTTTGTACATCATAAGAAGGATGGCGTCTACGCTAATATTAGTCTCTGTTTATCCCGAGGTTTACCGCGAACCGCCGGATCCAGGCCATATCCAGATCTGAGGAAGGACCATCACATGGACACGATGACAACGCATCCCTGATGAGCCAGCCCATCAACACTGTGAAGGCCCATGAACACCTCAACACACTCATCTCCTCACCGGCCGGATGACCCAACCCAACCAGATGAACTGGATAAATATCATGAAAGTTCTGATCACATCTGACTCCTGACGTTATGCTGCCTAACTCATAATCATACACTGTTCGTTTGTTGGCCAAAGGAGGACTGGCCCCCTGACTGAGCCTGGGTTCTCCCAAGGTTTTTTTCTCCATTCTGTCACCTGATGGAGTTTTGGTTCCTTGCCACTGTTGCCTTTTTCGCCTCTCTTCGCCTTTGTTGCCATTGGCTTTTGGCTTGCTTAGTTGGGGACATTTAACATTTAATTTTGAATTTAACAATACTATTACAACATTGTTTTTCTGTTATCTCTGTAAAGCTGCTTTGAAACAATTTGAATTGTAAAAAGCGCTATATAAATAAAGGTGACTTGACTTGACTTGACTTGTGCTTGGTCAGTTCGCTTCAGTCGATTGAACCTAAAGGACTCCTATGACGGGGCGGCCAATATATAGTCATTGGCCACGCCCATCTTGGCGGGCTCTGACGCGCTAGGGCGCTCATTGGTCAGCGCGCCAGAGTCGCCCCGTCATAGGTTCGTGCAGTTGCCGCAGCACAGCCAATGACCGAGCTCCCTCGTTCACTGGTGTATGCTGTGCAGCTGCAATGCGTTTTACACAAAAGGCTTCAATATTCTCGAGAAAAAGAGTTTTCCCATAGCGTAAGTACTTACGCAATACTCGTTCCCTCCTCTCAAGGAACCGAGGTTACGTTAGTAACCGAGTCGTTACTGCGTTTTGGGTTTGTACAGCAGTATAGGTCTCTATATCTACTTGAATATTATTTGCTCGGCTAATGAAAATAGTTCAAAACCAAAAACAGAAAACATTTTATACGATTTGGTCGTTCATTTACACGACAATGGCGTTCTGAGGGCCTGAAAACGCAAACTTTTGAAAACAGGATTTAAAGTGCGATCTTTTGAAAATGCTACCGTACGTCTCCGCATAAACTACAAAAATGCGCATTTGTGAACAAAAAAGAAAGAAAAAAAGGTGCGTAGTGTTTCTTTACAAAGTGCCATCGCCAACTACTGGCCTGGCATGAATAATACACCATTTTAGTCGTTTTCGCAGAACCGTGTGAACGGGGATCATTTAGAAAAGTTTCCATCTGTACATGAGGAAAGCAAAGGAAAAACGTTTCCAATTTTAGTAGGCTACATCGTTGTAAACGTACACTTAGGGCCCTATCTTGCACCCGGCGCAAATGCCTTTGTACACTGACGCATGTGTCATTCGTATTTTGCACCAGCGCAAAGCGGACTTTTCCCTCCACAGAAGCACGCCGGCAAACTAGAGAATGAACTTGCGCTCCCTGGGCGGGTCGGCGCAAAAAAGGAGGCGTGTTCCGGCGCAAACAATCCCTGGTGCTATTTTGCAGTTCCAGAAAACAATTGCGCCACTGATCAGAAAAAAACCTAGTCTAAAGTCAGTGGCGTGTTGAACGTACATTCAGATGCTATTTTAGGCGTGCATGCTTTGGTCATAATACACAGTGTGAACAACACGCATACACTGTAGATGATTCTCTCATCTACACAGATGCATTTTCCTTTTTGCAAATGATACATTATTATAAGGAAAAATATTAAAACACAAGGGAAATCATTGTTGTGCATGACGATGGGAAAAATAGGCATAAAGCTTACATATTTACCCAAATTATTATATGCATGTATAACCGAAGCTAATTTGGGTGGGTTTGTCCCATCCCCAATGTCACTTCTCTTTCTTTTACGGCCCTGACGAGAACATCGATCTCCTCGGCTGTGAACCGATTCTGAAGTGCGCCTGGTAAATGCGCCGTTATAATAGTATTGCGCCATGGAACAAGCACCTCGTTCATCATGCTCTTAAAGGGAATGTGATATGACGCTGTGATTGGTTTATTTCACGTTACGCCCAAACCACACCTATGAATAATGAAGCTACTTCAGACCAACCCCTTTTAAAGGTGCAAAACGCAAGTCTCTGAGTTTTTGCAGAACTACGCCCCCTCTGGCGACAAACGAAACTGCAACCAGAGTGGTGGCACTAGACAAAATTTTTCTTTTCTTTACTTTACGTGGAGTTTGCGTTGGGGTTTGGAATGGACTACAAGCTCTTTGAATCCATCTTCTACCTTTGACGCACGAGTTGTCTTCGCTGATGCGGAGAATGGCGGCTTATACACAAACCTGCGAGACATAGCCTGGTGAGCGTGAACGCGCATGACGTCACGCCCAGTCTCAAATTCGAGCCCGAATCCCTCTTATACATTTTACTGTACAGGATCTCAGTGAGCAGAGAAGGGCTCATTCAGCCCATCAGGCAGTTCTTTAAGCATGTATAGGATAGAAAAACAGGTATTTTAACATGAAAAGTTGCGCAATGCACCTTTAAACTTGCGTCGGGTGCAAGAGTCATTTATCCCACCGGTAAAATAGCAACAGCGCCCAAGACCCGCCCACAAAGTTACTTGCGCTTCGCGCTTGATACTTGCGTATCAGATCGTTAAAATAGGGCCCTTAGTGATTCAAAAATTCACTCATAAAGACAGTCACCGCCTAATAGTAACTAAAAATTCCCAAATCAAAAGAGCAAAGAGAGATTAAAGTCCTAGGAATATATGTCAGCAATCTCGGCCAATAAAATTTGAAAACTATCTGGTGCCTAACAGAAATATGCCTAATAGATAAATACAGTGCAAATTAATTAGCCTTTCATAATAAACAATACATCAAATTATTATTAAAAAAAACAACACTTTTGATACTATACCACACTGCAGTGATCCTTGTGCCCATAAAGATCTTAGTTAAGCCACTGAATTCTAGTTAGCTTAATTCAGTTTCACCTATTTTACACGGAAGATGACAACTCTTTCCTGCGTTTGAATAATTACCACCTGTCAGTGTTAAAATGGCTTTCCCCCCTTTTTGTTCCTTTTATTATTTTAGGAAATAATTACAGATATTTGGATGTAAAAGGAATACTTGGCGCACAACTGCAGTGTGTGAAGGGCGTGTGACATTTATGACATTATGACATTGCACCTCCCATAAACTTCCCTTGCAAACCAATTAAATACAACAACACAAAATAAAGGCAGTGGGTGCCTTTGTTTGTTACTTTGTATATTATTCATCCCATGTTGTTGTGGAAGTTGTGTGCAAAGCATGCTGGTATGGCTCCCTTTTACTAATAGAAACAACCGTTGTAGTATCATAATCAGAGGCACAATATTTGTATCACACAATAAAGGTATTAAAATGAAAAGATAATTACATCTAATGTAATGCAGAGAAATCTCATTGCATACATGTCTCTTTGTTTTCAAAGATTAGAGGTGTGAAAAGTGTGTTTGCAAATGTGTACATGAATGTGCACTTAAGGAGGTGAAAAAAAAAGGTTGCAATAAGTGACCTTGTTCGTGTAATAGGTGTCTCTGTATGTGTGTTAGTTCTGTTTGCTTTGAGTCAGTATTAACCAAAGTGACACTTCAGTCTATAGTGAATATATGGGGCTTTCAGATTGATTATTACAGATTACCTCTTATGTGTGATGTAATATTGGCCAAATGATCTGTACGATGATGGAATACATTATTTCTATTAAAAGGGAGCATTTTCCATTTTAAAAGCATAATTTAACAATTTTCTTTTTCGCAAGATCGTAAACATTCTCTTAGATAAAGATTGTTGATGGATAGAGTGCTGCAGGAAATTTTGTACCATTACCTCGAGAGAGAGAGAGAAAAAAAAAAACATCTCAGAGGCCACACTAGGGGCCCTATTTTAACAATCTAAGCGCACGGCGCAAGCGCACTTATGGCGTGTCCGAATCCACTTTTGCTAGTTTAACGTCGGGAAAAATGGTCGGTGAACCCGGCGCATGGTCTAAAAGGGGTGTCCCTATTCTCTTAATGAGTAATGGGTGTGTTTTGACCCGCGCATCACACACATCACCAGCGTCGGCCAATAGTGAGCCTACGTGTGACGTTCAACACGGAAGCGCTGCGCTGTTACACTACGTGAACTCACTCGAGGCCCACAGAGAAGGAAATGAATCGTTGAATAAAGTAATTATTTTTGTGTTTTTTGCGCACAAAAAGTATACTCGTCGCTTAATAAATGTAAGATTGAACCACTGTAGTCACTTGGACTATTTTAACGATGTCTTTACTAACTTTTCTGGGCCGGCAAGTTTCAATCCCATAGAAGCCTATGGAGCTCAGCTCTCAGATTTAACCAAAAATATCTCAATTTGTGTCCCGAAGATGAATGAAAGTCTCACGGGGTTGGAACAACATGAGGGTGAGTAAGTTAATTTTTGGGTGAACTATTCTTTTAATAACAGGTTAAAACAGGGCCGAAGTTAAACCACATCATATGGATAATGTGCCTTCTTTTCTAGGTAATAGAATGTAGGAAACAATTCATTGAGAAATGTTCTTGATGGTTTTACTCTTTTTGAAATAAATAATTCGCTTACACTGTATTTTAAGGTGTCATTGTTACAGTGTAATTATATATTTAAGTACATAGTAATATCTACATGTACTTACTATAGGGTAAAGGTAGGATTAGGATTTGGTTGAGGGTTAGTAGCATGTAATTATGCATAATTTACTGTTATTACTACGGTAAGTACATGTGACATGTGTAACAAGGACACCGTAAAATAAAGTGTTACCAATAATTCTTGCAGATAAAAAATCCACCCTGCAGTACAATGACAACGTTTCCAAGAAAATCATTTCAAAAACGTAATGAATATTTCAATTTTCATCCATAGAACATGATCTTTATATGTCAGTGGTGGTGTGTGTGACTGGAGCAGTGTGTGGACAGAGCACAGAGGATGTAAATTTAGCCCAGGGTGATATTAATAGATTCGGTGTCGGCCATGCCTGGCTGGTGCACACCTGCACACAGACAAAACTACACACACACATACACACGCACATTAAACCATGCACAAGTATACACACAAACAGGCACACACACACCTTCCTGGTGACGGGGGAATTTGTGTCCTTGATCGGGGTTTGGACAGGGGGTGCTGGTGTCCTCTTGTCCTTCATTTGGAGGTTGGTCGGGTACATCTGAGATGCAGTGATTTCCAAATGTAGATAATTACTGCATTACAAAATGTAAAAAAATAAATAAATAAAAAACACTTCAGAAAGATCTAGGATGCACTATAGAAATGTAATTTTTTTTTCACAACAGGTTTTTCTATATTTCAATTAAATGATGTGTTGTTTTCTGTGAGGTGTTAATGTGATACACAGAGCAACAAAAATTCTACGCCCTCATCTGATATGTAGAAGACATAATCAAATTGATCACATTTTGCAACCTATTTAATTTGCTGCAACAGCTAGAAACAAAATGCTTTATCAAGTCAGAGCAGCAAACAAGATCGCCGAGGATTTTTATAACTGTAAAGCCTGAGACGAAATAGTAAAATGAAATGGAACAGTTTGTTGAAACTTTTGATTACATATAAAAGAAGATGCGAAAAAAATAATGGAGACAAAATGGAGAACAAAATATGTTATTTATATGGCTATGTTATTTATATGGCTAAAGATAAGATTAAAAGTAATTAAGATTAAATTCTGATATCTTAAATTAGATGTTTATAACAGAAAGCACTTTTTTACTTGCTAAAAAATCAGATGGCAGAAGGCATGTAGACCGATTCAATTCATTCAGACCGAATGCAATGATTGGACGAAAAAAAAAATGTGTTCCTGAGACTTCCAGAGAAAATACACTCACCTAAAGGATTATTAGGAACACCATACTAATACTGTGTTTGACCCCCTTTCGCCTTCAGAACTGCCTTAATTCTACGTCGCATTGATTCAACAAGGTGCTGAAAGCATTCTTTAGAAATGTTGGCCCATATTGATAGGATAGCTTCTTGCAGTTGATGGAGATTTGTAGGATGCACATCCAGGGCACGAAGCTCCCGTTCCACCACATCCCAAAGATGCTCTATTGGGTTGAGATCTGGTGACTGTGGGGGCCATTTTAGTACAGTGAACTCATTGTCATGTTCAAGAAAACATTTTGAATTGATTCGAGCTTTGTGACATGGTGCATTATCCTGCTGGAAGTAGCCATCAGAGGATGGGTACATGGTGGCCATAAAGGGATGGACATGGTCAGAAAAAATGCTCAGGTAGGCCGTGGCATTTAAACGATGCCCAATTGGCACTAAGGGGCCTAAAGTGTGCCAAGAAAACATCCCCCACACCATTACATCACCACCACCAGCCTGCACAGTGGTAACAAGGCATGATGGATCCATGTTCTCATTCTGTTTACGCCAAATTCTTACTCTACCATCTGAATATCTCAACAGAAATCGAGACTCATCAGACCAGGCAACATTTTTCCAGTCTTCAACTGTCCAATTTTGGTGAGCTCTTGCAAATTGTAGCCTCTTTTTCCTATTTGTAGTGGAGATGAGTGGTACCCGGTGGGGTCTTCTGCTGTTGTAGCCCAACCGCCTCAAGGTTGTGTGTGTTGTGGCTTCACAAATGCTTTGCTGCCTACCTCGGTTGTAACGAGTGGTTATTTCAGTCAAAGTTGCTCTTCTATCAGCTTGAATCAGTCGGCCCATTCTCCTCTGACCTCTAGCATCAACAAGGCATTTTTGCCCACAGGACTGCCGCATACTGGATGTTTTTCCCTTTTCACACCAATCTTTGTAAACCCTAGAAATGGTTGTGTGTGAAAATCCCAGTAACTGAGCAGATTGTGAAATACTCAGACCGGCCCGTCTGGCACCAACAACCACGCCACGCTCAAAATTGCTTAAATCACCTTTCTTTCCCATTCTGACATTCAGTTTGGAGTTCAGGAGATTGTCTTGACCAGGACCACACCCCTCAATGCACTGAAGCAACTGCCATGTGATTGGTTGATTAGATAATTGCATTAATGAGAAATTGAACAGGTGTTCCTAATAATCCTTTAGGTGAGTGTATATGTGCATGTTTTAAAATTTAGACCACTTCTATTATTGATTTCTATCAGGGAAATTTGAATCAATATAACACAAAGTGTATGTAAAAACATTGCCTAACCTACCTTCAAGGGTAAGTGGAAGAAATAGCTCTTTATGAGAACAACGCTTTACAGTGCATTATGTGGTCCTAATATCATTCTAAAAATTACAAACAAAATACCATTTAATACAACATTTATTACTAACCTCTGGTAATTCTCTAAGTGTTCTTATAGATTCAAGCGAGCAAATAATCAGACTGATTCTGATCATTTGAAAATTTTGCATTTTTAGTCTGATTCAACAAAAGAATCTTCCCACAAGAGTCATTAATCTATTAATCAGACTAAACTGGCTGTGCTAACAATATTGTTTTCCCTGTGCAATGTGCTGTCTATTTATTGTCTTTTTTTTATTTTGTTGTTGTTCGCCTTTTTTATTCTCCATAGTACTGTAGATTTGACTGTAAAACTGATGTTTTAATAAGACAACGTGATTTGACACCAGTACTGGTAAGGCTTGAAATATAATTACATACGGTTTTGTGTGCCTTGATTTATGAGTGGGAGAATTGGGAAATGTCAAGATGGGATTATCTGTAATTTAGAGGTGTGGAAATATTGCATTGTGTTGTGTACATCTGTTCCATGTGGATTTCCTGCGAATGCAAAATAATATTACCCTTTGAGGAACAGGTTGGCACACACTTTCAGGACCAGTTTTTTCTTTTCTTTTTTTTCAAAATCAAAAGCTGAACTGAATTTATCAAGGTTTATGCAACATTTCCGTACAGACTATAACTTAAAAGAGACATGCACAAAGAATTAAGACAAAAATCATTAACAATAGCAGCTTAATTATTCTTGCTTTAGCCTCCTAGTCACACAAATCTGTTTATAGAAAGTAAGAGGCGGCCACATGCGTTATGAAATATGTATATAATGAGTTTTATGTAGGAGGTGGTGCACATGGCAAAATATGAGATCATTAAGTATTTCTAAAGATTTATGCGAAAAGGACAATTTAATATGAGAAAGAGAATAGAGACAATGATAAATAGATCAGCACAAATGTAAAAAGTTTTTTTTTTCAGTATCCCAAAAAATTTATTGTTTTACCTAGAGCATCAAACATATAGCAAAAGTATGGAATTTGGTGTAGATGTATACATATGTATATGGCCAAAAAGTAAAATGAAATTATGGGTTGTAATGCAAATCATGTAAATAAATAACTTAAACTTGATAACGGGTTAAAAATGCTAAATAACTTCTATGTTCACTAGACACCACTTGCTGAATGAAACATGTAAGTTGCTTAAACACTTTCCATTGCTATCAATACGAGATGGTACAATGACTAAACACAATTATTGTTATTATCATGTTATTATCATTGAACGACATGCTACAAGTATTTAATTTAAAAAAAAACAACAACATAATATTGGTTGAAAATGAATGAAAATATTTATTTGAATTGCCTAGAAAGTCACTATACAATTCGTGCACCGCTAATGTTCATCCGCAGGGTCTTTCCTTGTTGATGCAGATAAAGTGTAGCTCTTTCAGCAGACACTAAGTGCAACCAATCTATAAAAAGATGTTTTGTTTTGCAAGTAGTTAAAAGACCATTATTCTTTTCCAAACATTAAAAGTTCATTTGCTTTCATGCCAGTGACAGTTATAAAGCCAATTAAATCTGTATAGGCGATACTGGAAAGCTGCCCACACTGTACAAGCAACTGTACAGCAATCCATGCAAGCACTAAGCACAAAGTAAGATGAAACTAATTGGCTGTTCTGTCAGAGAATAGAAATAGACTTAAAGGCCACTTCGTTACCCGGGTGTCATGTGAAATAATGCGATGATGGCTGGCTCACACTTTATGCATTAACTGCGAGCTGTAAATATCTGTGTGCGAGGGTATTACATACAAATGTAGAAGTGTTGGTGCAAATCAAACATCAGTTACACACTAAACCATCCACACTAGTTAGGTCAATTATTCCAAGTATACATTTCAGAATCAGGGACCGGTTCAAAGAATGAAAACAAATCAATGGAAATTAACTATTTTTAACAGGAACATAAAAACAAAATCGCGTTGAATCAATCTGAGCAGAAACACTTATTTGAAATGACCATTTCACAAAAATATAGATCAAATGGAGTTCAGAGGTTTTTCACCAGCGAATGTCGGATGTTTGTGTTTTGTCCGTCATTAGACAGGTCGGATCTGAGACAGAAAGCACATTGCATTAGGTTTTCATCAACTTACACGTTATTGCTATGCGGGCACTCAGTTTTCCCTGTCGTCTCATACAGTCGGCCAAATACTTGTGTTATAAAAGATGAAGTGCTGCACAGGCTGCATTGGCTATGACTACGGCAAATATCAGACTTATATTAGACTAACTTCTCTGCTCCTCAAATAAACATTAGCCTTTACAAACATTGTGGGGTTTTTTTGAGTAAAGAAAACGCTATACTTATTCAAAGAACCAGTTATTCATTTACCCATGCACTGCAAATAAGCAGAGGCCGTCCAAAATGCGTGCAGAGGCCGGTGGAGTTACTGTATGAGGTTTTGTACAGTTTGAGGATCCACTGGAGATATGATGTTTAGTCGCAAGCTCTTTTTAGGATAAAGTTTTAATCTATCTCTTGTATAAAGTATAGGCAATATATATATATAATATTATTAACTGGCATCTTTTTCCAAATCAAACCATTTTGTTACAGCACGAACAGTCAGAAACGTTAAAATACTGAACCGAGATAATGATTTTTTGGTTTTTAAACCCTGTTTAGAAGTTGACCCTCTGTGTCTTCTACAGGTCCACATGCTTTAGCACCCTTATATAATTGGAGTTTACCAGCCAGTCAATGTGCTCCTTCTGCAATTACAGTGTCACACCAATATGGAAAACAGTTATTATTCCTAATGGCTCTCTAGTCAGAGAAAGAATAGGGAATATAGGAACAATATTGGAAGTCTGTTCCAAATTCAAACGCTTCCCAAGGGCATAAACTCTACATGCTACACAAATAGCACTCCTCACATTGAGGGCACAGGAGACCTGACTATAACTGATTCCAGTTTAATATTAGCATGTTCCTAAGCTAACAGTGCAGTACTAAAGACAGTGAATCTTAACCCTGGTCCTTGTCCAGAGATATTTGATAATCTCCTTTGTGTGACACACACATACTAATGAGCTGATGACCCGAATCAGTTGTGTTTGATTAGAAAGACATCCAAAATGTATAGGACCAGGGTTGAGGACCATCCCAGACAGCAACATAGCGTCGGCCCAGATCCGGCCCACATCTGGTATACGTGGATTCCACAAGCACCAGATGTGGGCCAGATCTGGGCCGACACTATGTTGCTCTCTGGGATTGTAGGTGCATCCCAATTCACTTCTTTTAAGTGCAGTCACATTTACAGTTTTTTGGAGAATTTTCCAGTCCTTTTAAAGGGGTCATGACATGAGAAACCAAATTTGCCTTGATCTTTTGGTATTTAAGAGGTCTTTGTACAATTAAAACCTCCTGCAAGTTTCATAGCTTAAGACGTCCTCCCCATTATAAACAAAGCATTTATTTAATCAAGCTCTAAATACAGCTCGCAGATCCTTTGAACTTAGTGACGTCACGGTACGAAGTGACGTACCAGTCGTTTGCATATGACCGCCTCCCGCGCAGGACTACTTCGCCTCATTTCGCGTCATCGCATGCGTAGTCGTGCAGCGAGTGGGTCTGTTTACAAGATGACTGCGATGCCACACAGATGTGCTGTTCCTGCTGTGGACAAACAACATGTTTGAATACGCTGACGAACGATCCAGACGTCAGGGAAAGCAGTTGGATGCAGTTTATTTGCAGCAAATGCAGCCCGCCAAAGCCTTATCTGATCGGTGAGTGATGTAGATGAGTGTGACAGGGCGCATGTTACTGAAAGAACGAGCAGAGAGAGAGAGAGAGAGAGAGAGACACGGCCGCGCACACGCCTTCAAACTGTCTCTCTCTCTCTCTCCCTCCCTCCCTCGCGCATATGAATCAAAATCAATTGAGAATTGACACGATGGTAAAAGATCGGAAGACCGAAGTTTCACGTGGTGGAGCATTGTGTAACCTGCATGTGATAAAAAAAAAGATTAACGTTAATAATTTATGCATAAGCAGCACTGACATTAGCCAATCATAACAGTGGGCGTTAACACTGAACTCTTAAAGGGGAAACACCTCCAAAACAGACTGTTTGAATCAGAGGTGAGAAACAGGGTGGGAAAAGGTCATAAATCACTACATTTTTTAAGTTTTTTTGAACAAAAAAATAGTAATACTATAATTGCACCTAAGGGAACATAATAAAACAACAACAACAAAAAAATGTCTTGACCCCTTTAAATGCAATCCATGTGATGGGGAAATTTTTTTTTTTTTACCAACGTTGACGAACAGAAAGCTGTTTGGTTTGAAAGTGACTTCTGTGACTTGTGCTTCATGCATCTCTACACTATTCGATAATAGACAATGGACTTTTTTTGCCAGTGCAATTTTACAGAAATGGGACCTCATCTTGATGCACTTTTCTAAGTAGTTTTGTAGGTATGAATATAAGTAGTCAGTATTCATCTTACAACCAGAATAATCAGAAAATGCCATTTCAGACTCAAAAAGCAATGTGTATATATCAAGAATGTTTATTACAAAATTAGTACTTGATACATGTATAATAATTTCATCATATGGACTTACTAGACAATCAGAACTTCAGTCATGCTTTCTCTGATTAATCACCGATTCCAAAAATTACAATATAATTATTTTTTCATACATGAGTTGTGCAAAGAAAACATACACTAGAAAGCAATTGTACACTGACACAAAATATATAACAATTCATCTGAAGGCATCACACAATTCCAAGAATTCAGTGAGAGATTAAGGCCATTTGTACAGTTATTTTCCTGTCATTATTTTTTTTTTTTACTCAAAACACTAACAATAACAAAAGACCTGGTGAATCTCTTGTAAAACTGTACATGCAAACATAGTGCACGCAATATTTAGATATGAATAGCTTACAATATAATATTTGGATATCTTCAGTAAACAAATTTCATGTGAGTCGAGTCACACATTTAAAAACACTTCGATGATGCTTGCCAAGCTGACATCCACATGCTCACACACTCACTCACACACACACCCCCTCACCCACACACACATACACACACAGGTGCATACTTACAGGTGAATGGGCTCGCCAAAGTGGCAGCTGCCGTGGAACCAGCAATGCAGAGAGGAACTAAACTGAGGGCAAGTAAAGGAATGTTGAGAGCCAACATTCCCAGAAGAGAGATATTATCGTCAACTAAGGTTGAAGTGCTGCTTTTTCACACATACATCTTTCTTCAACTCTCACTCGAATTTGTTCCTCAACGATCTTAAATCTTTTGATTTGAAGTGTTACGCCTACATGATGGAAAGTAGGTTTGTAGACAAATATAAAATGAGCCCACTTTCTTTATGAGTGAGTTGAGTTGATAGTGAAGGAAAAGCGGTCTACAACTAAAAAAAAACAATGACTAATCAATAAATTATCGGGGAGGGTCAAAATCCTTTTGTCACAATCATTTTGGAGGATCATAGAAAAATGTATTATTGGGGAAGGGAGGGTCAAGTCTCAAAACTCCTCCGGTGGCCCCTTAAATATAAAACGAACAGTCCCTAATATTATAAAATGATTAGGACACCAAACTAGCTTCACTTATTTCAGCCAATTTTGCAAATACGTTTAAGGTGATTTTTAATGATTATATTAAGTTGGTATTTAGGCGTACCAATAATTGACATACTTTTTTGTTTTTATTTTGTGACTTATGTTTCATAATTTCAAACCTAAAATAAATTTATTTTTCTATAAAATACTATAGAATTTTTTGTAATAACATACATCATCATATATTTGCTCAGTATGTTTGGCACTAGTGTTTTAAAATACTTTTTGCAGCTACTTTATTTGTAATATTTCAATATTGCGTGTGACAAAGCAGCACAACTGAGGAAAAAATCCTAAATTCCAGTTAAACAGGGAATGTTCCCCCTCAAACATGAGGCTGCTACCCAAAATAGTTCTCTAGTGTGTGATGAAAAAAATGAGTTGCTACATACTAGAAGATTCACATTTACTACATGTGAACGTTTTAGAAAATAAATAAATAATTGTTGTTTTAGTATTTTGCAATGGTAATAATCAAGAAAAAAAAGGAACTCTGCTAAATGAAGTTGATATGTGATGTTTTTGGACTATTTAGATGAAGATATTAAATAATTATTTTCCTGATACTAGCAGCACGTTTCTAAAATAATGGGATCAAAAATATTTATAGAAAAGACTTTTGTAAATTAGGTGTATAATTCTACATCTTATCAGGTTTCAACACTTTAATATTCACAATGAAATCCAAGAAGGATTTCGTAATTCGCTTTGTGCTTTTTTGACACTATCTTTGGGCAAATCTACTAAGTACTTATTAAATATGATGAATGAATGTTATTGGAAAAACATTTACACAGCATCACCAAATCAACAGAAAATGACAAAACATCCACACGAAGTTAAGACATAAAATAATAATGGCATCTGTGTTTTTGACCACTGGGCTCTTATTTGAGAGAAGCTGCTCAGATATAAATGTTATGAAGCACGTTGCTATGAGGTTCTTTATGCACAATGAGGTGCCTCATTGAAAAAGAGAAAGAAGAAAAAATAAGAGAAGAATAGAAAGTGAGTGAGAGAAAGAGAGAACAAGAAAAGGCCAAATAACATGAACGTTGCACGACATGCATCGCATGCCTGAGCACACCATTTCCATGCAAGAAATGTGGTTTTCCGCGACGACACCAGCCGCTGCGACCTGACGGGCTTGGCAAAGATAACATGCTGCGAGGATCATGTTGAAGATATACACTTATAAAAGTTAGATCCAACAGTAAGAAAATCATTAACATGTAAACATTGAGTGAGAGCTCAGAGAAGAAAGAAGAGGAAGAGATAAGAAATGACAGAATAAGTCTACTTCAAATTTTATGTACAACAGTCCATTTGAGACTGGTGATTTGTTAGCCTTTTCCCAGTCTGAGGAAGAGGAAGCTGCTTTGCTGTTCTGAGACATGGCGCAACATCGTCAGCTCGTTTTTTATTCATTCTTTCATACACCTTCATCCTTCTTTTCATGGTGAGCCAGAAACGTGAACTTCATTCTATAACATGGCTCTCAGAAAACAAGCTAGCCAGGCATTGAGAGACAGAGAGAGAAACTGAGAGACATCCTGACAGAGAATGCCTGTATTTGGAAGTAAACCTGTCCTCAGAACCCTGTCGAAGCATGGTGTCCATCTACAGCCCCCATAGTGCAAAGAGAAAGGGACAGAAAAAGCTGAGGAAACTTTCACCTCACTGAGTGATTTGAGAGATAGATACTGAGATACTGCAAGGCTCGCTCCTGGGCCCATTTCAGATCTGAGTTTGCAGCGGGTGTCCTGGCGGTGTGTACGGAGGGGGAGCGGGAGATGGCTTGATGCCTCTGGTCCTCATATAGGATAGGAACTGGTCTGGAATCTCAGCAAGAACGTCTTTGGCCAGGCGGGCCATGCTGAGGATGTGATTCCCAGTGCGATCGATGTAGTCTCTGAATGGAACAAACTGCAAAAGCAAAAAGGACATTAAAATCACCATTTGATGGTCACAGACTGTTATTTAGTGTTGTGTAGAAAGAAGATTTTTTAATCTTTAGATAATTCTAATCCATCTGAAAATGCTTCCTTCCGTCTGTACAGACGGGTCACTGATGTTTGTTTTTTTTTGGTTGAGAAAAAAATGGAAAGAGCTAGACAGAGTTTCTTGATTTCGAATGATTTTGAAGAACTTAGAATTATTGCTAAAGAGTTGGCCTGAAATTACCAGCCAAGTCTCACAACTCTTTTTGGTACAGATCCCTGCACATGACATGTGGGGTAAAAAGTATATTGTGGCCACAAATTAACTGTTCCCATGACTTACTAATACATCAGCACACATTTACAAATTTTTCCCCTCGTTTCAAGTAAACTGTGCGCACGATATAATAATTAATTCGCTCGATTTACGAATTTGTGGCCACACACATATATATACGACGTATATATATACACACACCATATACAGTATATATATACAGTATATACCATATATACATGGCCATGTATTTCTTGTCCATACAGTATGGATTACAAATGTTCAAATATAATATGATACCATTCTTAATTAAACAATATAGTAGGTAAGCTAATGTTATTTAAAACAAAACAAAGTCACATAAAACAATAATATAATTCAACACCCATGTCAAAAGTAAAAAAGCTTTCATATGATACATCGCACGTCAACACACTAACATATTTTAATTCAACATGTCTGTCAGCAGTAAACAAACCTACATGATATAATGGCAAAAAATAATGGCGAAACAAACCAAATTTGGGGAATGTTACAAAACACATTTCCATAGATTCCATAGATTTTATGGTATAAACGCACTCTTTATGTTGACTTTCAACAGGTGAAAATAATCTGAAGCAGGTCTCGCATTCATCTGCATTTCTGTGAGAATTTGCAAAGCTGAAAAGAGCGATTAACCTGAAATGAGGGCACAGCCATCAAATGCTCAGCATGCCAATCAACTCAAAACGCCTTTGAGACTGAGAGCCAAATTATCCTAAGAGATACGGCTGTTTCTGAGAGCACTACACAGCCGATTAGTTAAGAAAAAAATGGGATTTTAAGTATGTGTTGGCCGCCGGGAAGCCAGATCCACTGGAATGTGTGTGTATGTGAGGGCACATCTAATTGGACAAGCCTCCCTAGCCACCTATGATAGTCGATCATGCACACTTGCCTGTTAACATATTCCTAACAAGCATGGGGCGACCCGGGAACATAATGATGACTGCCTCGGCTATAAGAGGAGAGGAGCATGGAAAAGCATTAAGAAATAAGATTTTGAGAGAGACCGAGAGAGCTCTAGTCTTTATTGTAAAAAGCCAACAGAGTTCAGTCAGAACAGAACGGCTAATGCATGTGTGTTTCATATATGATGGTAATGGCTATAATGAACATAATTTGCATGGTTTTAAAACCTGGAAATTCATCAACTTACATGGTCTATGCTTTTAGACCTGGATAAATTCACAATGTTATCCACCATGTAAAAGAAAAAAAATTGAGCATTAGCATTTTAGCATTAAATATGCAAAGTGGTAGGGCCCCAGGACCAGGATTTGAAAGGCTCTTTCCCACCAAACACAATAAATATAAAGATATGGTAACAAGGTGACGTAGTTACACATTACTACATGTACTTACTATATATTAGTAATAACAGTACATTATGCATAATTACTCTAAACCACTCTTTACCACAAATTACTCTATAACTAACTCTAAACCAAAGAGTTATGAAAGAATACGCCGTCCCATCAGTTAATTTGGAAGAAGAAGAATGGGGAGCACCTTCTGCCCAAACTCCCAAAGCAAAACGCTGTTGAGTACCAGTATAGATGGATGTTGCATTGTTCCAAGAGTAGACAAAGTGCGATACAATTTTCAGTGATAAACCTACTTTTTTCAATAACTGGTTTATTAATAACCCTCTGTTGATCTGTCAGTCCATGCACGAGAATACAAAAATGCGGAAGTGCAATGTTTCATTTTTACAAAAGCCCTGGATCTGTCAAAGTCCGTGTTTTGCTGACAAACAAATGAAGAAAGAGACACGGAGAACGAGTAAACGTAAGTATATTATATAAAGTATATTAATTGTAATTAGTCCCTTTATTAATTTCCCTTTATTAATGATGATGGTTTAATGCTTGAAATCCTTCCGATTTGTTGTTATACCTGTACGATGTCTCTCTCAGCATATCTGCCCCTCGATGAGATTCTGACTTCATCACCATCCAACTCGATCATGGCTGAGGACAACACATAAGAAACAAGCATTACCGGAGATATGGAAAACGTGAGTTAGCTGTGTGTTTCAGTGCCCGTGATTGTGTTGTGTTTTGAGTATTTAAGTCTTGTTTCATTATTACTAAACCCATCTGCATTACTGTCAGCGCAACGAGGGAAACGGCTGTCACATTACATGCTCATTTACTCGGCAGTAGTACACAATCCTTTTATCCACTCAAGCTCAAGACCTGAGCATCACTATAAAGCAAACAGCACATCTAGAGGGTAAGGGCATGTGTTGTATAGATAAAATGAGCTGAATATAAAAATGAGGATACAAAGAAAATAGGTAACACTTTAGTTTAGGGTCCAATTCTCACTATTAAGTAGTTGTAGTTGAATATTAGTATATTGGCTGTTTATCAGTACTTATAAAGCACATATTAATGCCTTATTCTGCATGACCATATTCTACATCCCTCAACCCTACCCAATACCTACATTCAACAACTACCTTACTGACTATTAATAAGCAGTAATTAGAAGTTTATTGAGGTAAATGTCATTGTTAATAGTGAAAATTGGACCGTAATCTAAAGTGTGACCAGAAAATTTAAGCAACATTAATAAGAGGAGTCTAAATAACACTAACTGACTAAATACATAAATATCCTAGGAAATAGGAAAAATCATTTTCTTACCATCAAACTCGGCTGGCCCAACTCCAACAATAATAATTGACATGGGAAGACATGCAGCCTGGAATGAAGAAGAAAAAGAAAAGCAGATACAATAAGAAATGACATGTCTTCTTTTTTTTTTTTACCATATTAAATATTAAATAGTGCTGTATTTACCTAAATATATTTATTTAGTTTTTCAATAGTTATTTAAATATTAAATATTAAAATGTTGAAATATATTCATTTATATTTAGAAAATAATATATTTAAAACAGCACAAATACGTGCATTTGTTCTTAATTTTTAACTTCAACAAAATAAATATTCATGGTCCAAATTACAATCCGCAAATCCTTTTTAAGGTCAATCAATATAGTAAAAAACCCACTTCAGAACATTTATTTTAAGAGTGGAATTTTGAAGTTGATCAAGAGCTAAAGTCTAGTGTAGTAGACCGAACACCCACATTAACAATGGACTCTTTCGTCTGGGCCATATCTGATATCACTCCATCCGTGATGATGAGCAGGATGAAGTACTGCGACCCGTCCTTTACTGAGGCAGCGTATCTGCACGAAAGAGCACATTGTTACATTCATTAAACATCTCATTACTGAGGGATACGCGGCCAAAGCCTGTGGACTGTAATATTATTTCGCTGTATTACTACATTGGATTTCTGGCATCCCAATTATTTCCATCAATAATGTACTCAGAAGCAGTAAAACCGAGACACAAGCAAATATACTCCACACAGGTCATTTGTCTGTGGTTGTAACTTGTTTTTTTGTTTTTTTTTATAACTTTGGCAGTTCAACTGTATACACGTTACATACATTTACAAACACGCTTAATAAAAAGGCCTTATAAGGGTTTATAAAGTGTAAACCCGCTCTGACACTTGACACCCTTTATAGCATCCTTCAACTCTCTGTGATATTTGCTTCAAGCAAATCGGCAAATGTTTTCCAGCCCCATGCTTTCTCAGATCGGCTTCGGTGGATTAAAGCTTTGAAGACTTAATGTCCCATTGAGGATTTGGAATATGATGTACTAAGCAGAAATGCTTAAAACATACCTCCTGTCACTGAAAATGTGTGCCGATTTAAAAATCCTCTTGAGGACACACTGGTATTTCGAGCTACGAGCTGAATAATTTTTTTTTTTTTATGTACGTTACCATTACAATCAAAGTTCCAGAAATAAACAACGTCGGAAACGCAAAATTCTGGTTAAAGTGAAATATCAATGTATATTAATATAATATGTTCTATCATAATTTGCGTATGCTGTCACAACGATTCAAACTATTTTAACCAATCCTTAGAATTCACAAAGTTTTAGAGTTTACATTTGAAACCCTTGTGAAATGTGATTATTACAATATTATGATATTAGTATGCATACTAGAACTTCCAGCTACTATGGAGACCACTAGTATTGGGTTGTTGGGTTGGCAATTGTCAGTCTTGGAATGTGATGGAACGGAAACCTTGATATAATCGAAAATAAAACAAGAAATATTATTATAAACGAACATTAATTCATTGTTAGTTCATAATACCTAATGCATTAATTAAAGTGAATTTGAAAGTAATGCGTTACAATAATGTTACTCCCTACAAAGTTAGTCATTTTTATGTAAAAATAATGTGTTAATGTGTTTTTCTGCTTGCTTGTTTGTTTTTCAATGACAACAACAAAAAAAGTAAAATTTTTGGCAAATGTAAAGACCCTTTCACTCTTAATTTAGCAGTGATAATAAAACTGAAACACAAATGTGATATTTAACTGAAGTCACTTATTATTATGGTTGAATTGGATCATCGAAGGTCAGCAGCAAAGACATTGGTTAAAAAAGTGAGATTAAATACATAAAGTATAAATACATTAGCATTTCACAGTATTTTCCCCATTTTGAGGAATCGCTGAATGTTTTTGTGCAAGTGCGAAGAGTAACTTGTGTTCCTTGTAATGCGTAACCCCTAACACTGGTTTATGTTTCCCAATACTCTGAACGCGACGTCAAAATGTTGAATTGTTGGCTTTTGTTGCCACAGTTTAAGGTTTGCAAATATTTGTCAATTTCTCCAGTAACAAAAAATGAGCACAGTGGAAAACCCAGGCAAGCATCGCATTAGCTTTAAAAGAACAATTTAAAAGCAGTTTATTATTAAACTGCGTGGGCGCGACCTACGGCAAATACACAGAGAGATAAGAGCGGTGCAGTGTGACAGATCTGTCTTCAGCACAGATGAGTGGACACCGCAGTGACTATGTGTGTTTGGAACACAGTGGTGATAATGACTTGATGGACTGTCCTTTACTTCACATTCTCAGAAAATCCATGAAATGGACATATAATTAGAAACACAGTGTGAGGACGTGTCAGTCCACTGACTGTTGGCTCCCTTTAAATCATTAATTAGTGTGGATTTAACGTGGGATTTGTGAGCATAGAGGTCTGAAGAGCAATAACAAAACATAATGAGTTTTAGAAACATGTTCAAGTGTAAAAACAACCGCAAAATGTTGTAATAAATAAGAACCAATTTATTAATATCATAACACCTGTATTAAAGTGTTGAGTATGACTGTCTCACAGGGATTTACCAGGTAACATGCACACAGCTACCCAGATGCCTAAATGAATTTGTTTCAGAAATGATAATTTTGGCCACTTTTAAGCAGCCTTGATTATATATATAATCAAGGCTGCTTAAAAGTGGCCAATATATATATATATACTACTTCATGTTAACTACTTCATTTTTCACCATTATAATGACTTTGGTTTGTTGGGAGATGTTTTCAGTAAACAAATGAAATTAACAAAGTAAATTAAATACATAGAAAATTATTTACATAAATAAACATAAAAAAAAAAACATATTTGTGTTTAATTTCCTGAGGTTCTTAATTTTTGATCACTCAACTCATAAGCAGTCATATGGATTTTGGGAAAAAAAAATTTTTTCACATTGTAAATTTAGTTGCAGTCCATATGTTAATATTGTTCGCCCCTTTCTGTTTGTGCTGGAGCCACACTTTTTATGATACCTGAACATTTCACTGTGATCTTTGTAATAACTAATATTTTGCAGCCAAGTATATCTTTAAGGAATGAAAATTCTGTCATACCTTACATACTCATTACTTATTATTTCAATAATTAGTATTTCCATTACTGCTTGATATCTATATTGATATTCACTGAATATCTTGACATTCATTCTAGAGACATGTCCGATTTGTTAACGAAAGGCTCTTTTGAGTCAGATCAAAAAAAGTGATTGATCCAAAATGACAAAATTATATAGTGGGGTAAATTGTGCCTTAACCATTTGCATTTCCATACCAAATAAAATAAAAGAGCAAGACAATAATAACATTATCTTGACGACAAAGTGTTGATTCTCTAAGGAAAGAGCTAGTGGTGAATGTCTTACTCTCTCAATTTATTGTACACTGTCTGTAGCAAGCATTGTTATTATGTGGACGCTGAAATGAGCTTAGAAACTTTGCGCTGCAATTGAAGCATAATGAATCCAGTCTTTCATTGCTGCTGATAGAGATGTAGAGGCTTGGGTTCACGCCGCCCCACAAGCTGTTAACAACATCCTTTAGATGTCTGATAAGAAAAAAAGCGAGAAAATCGCGCCGGCACTATAGCCGACCCCAGGGGGTTAATACATAATATATCTAAATATATCTCCCTTTATATTTTAGGAAAGGTCTCGAATAATAAGATTATCATATTTGGGGGTTCATGGGGACAAAATGTTAACCCTCCATCTTCCTATTGGGTACTTAAAATTCCAGGTGTCACATTTATGATAGCCATTTAGTGTTTTCCTCTCATCATTTGACTGATGATACAGACTAGGGGTGGCACGGTACATGAAAAAACATCCGAACCGTTCGGTTCGCTTGTCTCGGTTCGGTACGTGTGTGCGTCGCACGGTTCGTTCGACGCATGCGCAATGTAACCTCGTGCCCGTTACCTCAGACAGTGCGTTTACTTTTCGCGCGAAATAAGAGATTTGTGGACATACATATGAGGCTTGTTCGACTTGAACCGGCGCTGCACAGACCGATCGACGAATAACATCAAAGTACCGCGATAGCAACGGCTCCGTATGCTTTTCAATCACTCTCGCAGTCGCAGTACTTTGATGTCATAAACCGATTGGTCTGTGCAGCGCTGCAGGTCACGTCACGTATAGAAATGGCTAGTGGGAGAGATAAGGAAGGCTAACAGGAGTTGGAGGATGCACCAGCGTCGTATAAGTCCGGTGTGTGGGAACATTTTGGATTTCATGTTACCTATGATATTTAAATATATACAGTGACAGTAAGTTTAGATAAGAACTCCAGTCGTGTTTCCAAATACTGCACTTTAATTTCAAGTGAAAAAAATTTATCCTCACTCTCAGGGAATAGAAGCATTGTTGATACTGTTTTTGTGTTGAGGTTGAACTTATGTTTCACTTTATGATTATGGCCTTTGCTATTGTTATAGCCTCATTATAGGCAATTATTTGTAACGTATTTTGACTTATTTAAAAGATAGTGCTTTAAGAGTTCCTCTCTTTTTCTTTTAAAAGATAAACATTTTGTAAGAGCTACACTGAAGTTGACAGTTTTATAAATGCAAGTTAATTTTAATCTTTGTGTGCTAAAAATGCACATAAGTTCCTGTAGAGATAGCAACACACATTCTCCTTTTTTGCCAAATAAATGTCTTCTCTCTTGCTGTATCAAAATGTCACCGGCTTTCCTCAGAGATGGTCTCAATAATGTGCTTAAAGTCAAGTCAAATTCAGTTTGTGCATGATTACATGATATACATTTTTTTTTAAATACTGTATCCTGAATTGTGGATAATTAAGCTATAGCCCATATCGTATGCTGAAGTACATTTCTGGAGTGTTAAAGATTAAAAGAAAAAATAACAACAAGAACCGTACAGAACCGAAAACCGTGACCCTAAAACCGTGATACGAACCGAACCGTGGGTTTTGTGAACCGTGCCACCCCTAATACAGACCAAAGATGATCTTATTTGGGACAGCGTAAGATCAGATCTTGTTGTTTTACCTCTGCAAGTCTAACTCCACGTCTCATGATTTAAAGGTCACATATCACACCTCGGAGGCTATTTCGGATTGGATTATCTCTGTGTAAATGTGACACACTTTGTTTGGGTGATGCACCAGGAGGTTAATGCACATTTTAAGAATATTTGGCTGTTGTCAATCTCTGAACATGTGCAAAATCTGCATTGTTGCAGGTTGTTGTTTGCTTGCTTCATTTCAGCAATAGAAGAATCATTCAGCTGCGGGTTATACCAGCGTTTCTAGCCATCTATCACAGGTTTAATGTTCACCATATAAAATTAGGATATATATGGTTTTCCAAGGCATTTTTTTTAAATCACAGTCATGGTTGCTTTATTAAGTCGCAAGATGTCTCCAATCATCTTCCGCTGATATGAAAAGATTTATGGTGGAGTAAAATGAGAGACATGAAAGTAGAACCAGTGTGTCATGACCAACGGAAAAATATTTACTGTAATGGTCAATATACAAAAATAATCCAGCATTCAGTTCTCCATCAGTTCTCCATCCAGCATCAATAGTTTATCAGACTCAACTATTGTAGAGAACAAAGTAATAAGAAAAGATAATTAACACTTATATTAAGATTACTTTAATTCCAGTTTAATTGGATTATGCAACTATTATTGCTATTGGATTATGCAACTGTGTGAATGCAAACACTTCAAGCTACGCAAGCTTGATTTTGTGTATTGTTGTGTTAACAAAATGTATTAGATTGCATTTTTTTAAGTATGTGATGCATTCTTACATCGCTATAGCTGAAATTAGTGTAAAATGTCATCTTCAGCTGTCTCTTTCAGGATTAGAGCTGAGCAATTATTTTTTATTTGGTAACCTGCCTACTTAAAGTTGGCACAAATCTGATATTATGATCAACCATTCAACTTTTCGTATCTATTGTGAGTAAAATGGCTTATCGAATGAGAACATGCAGAATGTAAGGCAGGACTTGATTTTGTCCATTGAGAATCAATTGGATCATAGCAAGTGACAGTTGCAAGCTAAGTGTACATTTACACGACAACAATGTACTAAAAATGGATACGAGTTTTTGAGAAGGTTCGCGTACATACGACAACGTTTCCAAAACGATTCCCGTTCACACAGATCCACAAAAATGACTAAAAAGGCCGTAAAGAAACTATACGCACCTATAGACTATAGCATGCACATGACGTCATTTGTAGTTTACATGGAGATGATATAGGTATAGTTGGTTTAATTTTTCAATTTGAAACCCGTTTTCAAAAGTTTGCCTTTTCAGGCACCCAAAACTCAGATTTTAGTTAAAACCGGTGTCATCTAAAGGCCATTCTTAATGAATGAATGCTGAAAGAAAAGGGATTGAAACTCATCTGGCCATTGGATAACATTGCTTAGTATTGGAATATACGTCATAGACAAGATGTCGCAGCGAGGAGTAGAGGACTCTTACCACCATAGTAATGCAACATAGATAAAAAGACAAAATTTGTTTCTGAAATGTTCTGAATGTACCTGGCTACATGGTTGATGACAGGCGAGAAGTTGGTGGGACCGAAGAGCTGAACGGACTTTAGACTCTGGTAATACGCTTCCATGACTCCATCGATGCCATTGCAATATGGATTCTGAGGGTTTCCATTCTTTAGGAACATAGAAAATAAAATATTGCAAAATCAAATAAGGGTAGACAATGCCTCGTTCATCATCTGCTGTAGGTATATCATCTCGCAATGGAAAGTCCACATTTTAGAGACATAAATAGATGTTTACATTCTTAGAAGAAAATGTAAGTGCCACTTGAATGGTTGCCAGGGTTTTATGTGGTTGTTATGAGGTTTTCTGAGTGGGTTTTAATGCATTGCAATTTGATTGGTGGGACGCTATAGGTTGTCATATGTGTTCGCTAAGTGGTTACTTTTTTTATCCCAAGTCAAAATGACCTCCTATTCTCTATAATATTCTGGTCTCTAGATATGCCTCAGGTTCATCTTTCAATGTAAGTCTAAAGATTTTTTTTGTTTTTGTCCAGTTTCACCATTCATCAATTGTTCTATAACCTTGCTGACTGCACAAAAGCATTCAGTTCACTCTCTCTAAAACAAAAATAACTAATAAACAACAACTTGTGTAATGTATAACTCCATGAGAGTTTTGTTTCTAGAGTAAAAAGAAAGTACGAGGGATAAACTGAGATGTTTTGGATTGGAGTAGAGGCTTGTATTAACAAGAAGGGATCCGTCAAGTGTATATGTCTAAAACCCTGTTCTGAAACTGAAAGCTTTGAGAAAACTTCTGCCCGTAGACAACACATAGTGAGAGAACATTCAGAAACATTGATATCAAAAACTTGTGTCTGCATATCAAACCTGCATATCTACAGTGCGTAAAGCTATCGCTGCAGGACAGGTGTTTTTAAGAGTTGCTTACCAAGGCAAACTCATGGGATATTCTCCCATCAGGAGGCAGTTTGGCTCCGAACCCCAGTGCAGGGAACATCTTGTCGCTGTCATAGTCCTGTATGATCTCCCCCACAGCTTTAAGTGCCATGGCGTAGGCGTTGAGCTGATAGGGACTCATGTAATGAAGGGAAGTGGGCTGGGCTGGGTTGCCTGGGAACCGTGTGAAAGAAAATGTGTTCTTTTAGTGCAACTTAAGCATTTGACTGGGAAAGCTTGGCAAAACATCATATAAAGCCTATATTGCTATAAAACAATTCATGTTCTAATTCTAAATTGAATTCTGGTTTATTTATTTTTTAATATACGATAACCACGATAAACCACAATTAAAATACATACATATTCATAGCTAGATTATTGAAGAGTATAATACATTATAACCCAAATAATTAATGCATAATACTCTCTAAAAGCATAATTATGTATAGGTACAAATATGATGCCTTTTAACAATGTTTACAGTTATTTAACTAATTATAAGGTTTATTCAAAAACATAATAAAAACATGAAATGTTTTGACTATTAAATGGTTGATATATATATTTTCATACATATTGAGAGGCTAATATTATGAATCCGGAGGCAAAAAAAGATAGTGATGTATAAAAATAGATTTTCCAAGGATGACCCTGTAATTTAGATGGTTTTGTGGTATTCCCTTTGAATCCACAAATGAATTTAAAAGGCAGGCGTCTCTGTATAATCACAAAGATCAGAGCTCTTATCGCATTAAACCTCAATCATTATGATAGAGGATGGCTATTACTGGCTCTTTTTCATGCCTCATCTGCATACATTTCAATAATTTCAAACAGCCTTCTGATGGAGACGGCACTCACCGTTAGAAGCTGTGAAATCAATCGCCACTGTGAAATTAATCTGAGTCCTGCACCACAAAGACACAAAGAAAGGTAATGGTTATTTTAGTCATGCTTCAATCTTGTGAACATTAAGTAAATTCATTAAGAAGTGGATATGGTTATAAATACAGCCTCTTCGGGAGCTTATAAGAAAATGAATTAATTGAGCTGTCATTGAGAGGGTAAAATATTGTGTTAATGTGAACCATACAAATAATGTAAAAGGTCATGCTCTGATGTACAAGATATTTTCCAGATTTTTATCATCTGCAATTTATATTCTGGTAACACTTTATTTTTATGGTCCCTTTTGAAGATTCTGTTGACTATAAGTAACTTTGCAGCTACATGTCAATTAACTCTCATTAGAGTATTAGTAGACTGTCAGCTTAATATCTGCTAACTCTTTATTGTGATGGTCCTTCAACAGACACTCTACTGACTATAAGTAACTTATCAACTACATGTCAACTTATTCTGATCCTAACCCTACCAGTCTACTAATACTCTACTAAAACTCTAATGAGAGTTAGTAGATGTTTAGGTGCAATGTTACTTATTGACAACCAAATGTGTTAAAGGGACCATCAAAATAAAGTGAAACCTATATTCTTATATTCAACTTATAGCGATATAATGCAATTAATGTCAAGCATGCAAAACACGTACAAATCTCACACATGTGGCATGTTTATTTGTATAGCACTTTTCCCACTTCAGTTTCAATTTAAATACATGTGTTTAGTACTGGGGTTTGGGGGGGAAAAAATCACACTTTATTCTTAGAGCATTGTGTTGTTAGCTTAGCAAAATGGTTACGTTTCACTCAAATATGACGTTGAGTCTCACATGAGGAGTTCAATTTTGATCGTGTGACTTATCCTTTAGAAAGTATTTGCCTATGCAGAGTGTTCCAAATCACTACCTTTTAAGATTCCATATCAGTTAGGATGCTACTTAATGGCTGCCTATGTAAGCAGTAGACTGCAAAAGTTCCTTAGACTGTAGAACAGAGTGATTTTTATGAGGTCTACTCTAAGACGTACGGTCTTTCCAGCCCGTTCTCATCCCAAGGCGTCATATACTGACGCTCGTGACATTTCGTCTACATTCAACGCGCATGGTACCCTTTAGCGTCAATATGAGACGCAGATATATATGGGTCAGAAGGCGCCTCCTAGCGGTCTAACCCTAACCCTACACCATACCTAAACCTACCCATTTCTGTGCGTGTTATATTGACGCTAAAGGGGACCATGCGCGTTAGATTTAGACGAAATGTCAAAAGTGTCAGATATGACGCCAAAGGATGAGAATGCGTTGGTCTTTCAAGGATATTAAGGCATCAGAAATGAGTGGCTGTTATATGCATGTGTAACCGGTCGACCTGCTCTAAGTGGGATTCGAACTGCCGTGGGAGTAGGGGTGGGAGATATTGACAAAAATGAATATCTCGATATTTTTTTTCAATATCTCGATATCGATATTCAGACGATATTTTTGCAATCCTTCAAAGAAATGTGTGCAAACTGGCAAAGAAGGTCCAGTTGGTCTTTTGACTTGCTGCATTTGACCTATTACATAGACCTATTACTATTATTATATAGAATTACTAGTACATAAAGATATGAGACATTATTGATTTAAATATGAACCAAGTTACTGTACTAAATATTTATTCTAATACAAGAACAGTGCTTTTTCAGTACAATATATGTACGTAATAAATTAACTTGTGCTTTGCAAACTACTCTATTAGTAATAGACTAACAACAATGTGACTATCTCTTTAAAAAAAAAGTTGTGTTTTGCAAACCCTACATCTCAGGGCTCCAGACTAACTTTTTCACCTCAATCCTGGAACTGTTGTTTCTACTTTGTTATTATCATCTATAGGCCTAGTTGTTAGTTGTAATAATAAAAACACCATAAAAATGTTTATGATATATATTATTATATTTATTTAGCTCCATTCAAAGTAGTTATCTAAACAGGTGAAAACAGATTTAATTTTAAAAAATAACAACAGGAGTTAAATGCATTTTTGTATTCATGCAGAACAATTTTTTTTTCCTTTTTCTTTTTACATATATGAAAAATAAGAGAAAAATACATACTCTCCAAAACGGGCATTTCGACATAATGTTGTGTGTAGGCTATTTGTCCATTCAGACACGAAAGAGAGTTCAATTCAGTCCTCGCGCGCTGTCTATGTGCATGGCTGCACGCTTAGGGTCGGGTGTGTGCGCACAGAAAACCGAACCGAATAGAGCTCTTTTTTTTCGTCGTCACTCTTATGCTCTACTCATTCTCCAAGACGTTTACATTTTTTAACGTTTTATGAGACGACATGCAGCGCAGTTCAACCCGTGTGCCGATGGGTAGATCAGCGCGTTACAGTACACATGTGCGCATCTACCACAAACGCAGGACATCAGTTCTGACTGGATCGCTTCCCAAATCGTCACTATCTAACATTTTGTCTAGTTTTTATTCGTTGACGACAATGTCAATAGCTTTTCGGCATAGTTTTTGTCATTCAAAACTAGTTTTTATTTAGTTATCGTCTCGTTTTTTAACCAGCGCAATTTGCGATGTCATCAAGCAATGTGATAGATGTAGGCCTACCGCGAAACAAGTCTCCGGGTGAGCCGGCCAGTGATAGTAGCATGAGACGTACTCCGGACCGTTGTAGTCAGCGCTTGCCGGTTAATTTTGGCATTTTCTAAGTAAGTTACACTAATAGGCTAGTAATAAATGAACACACATACAAAAATGTCTTTCGTCCTGTAGGCATCCTGGAGAATATTTCTGTTCGTCCTTTTTACACATTTAGGCGCCGACGCCGTTAGGCTCGAGCCCTGAGTAGCCTACGGCTTTACTCTTTACGTTTTTGGATTGTTGCTTCAACCTAAGAAAGAAACGTCATAACACACAGGTAAGAACTCCGTAGTTGTATTGCAAATTAGTACTCAGCTTACTCTCGTGCAATTGAGGAACGATCGTGATTTTGTAAAAAAAACAAAAACTTAAAATAGGCTACAGTCAATCAAACAAACCCCTACAGTATTAAATTCGCTACATATAATTGTTTAGAAGGTTATACACTTCCTTCAGCTCTTTTCATGTTTGGGGGGTCGGATTGTACAAATTATGAAATACTCGATATCCCAATTTTGCATATCGTCCAGACAACAAATTGGATATTATTGTCTAAACGATATATCGCCCACCTCTACGTGGGAGGCATGTGTTCTAACAAGGTGCTAACCGCAGCCGCTAGCCTCAGTCACTAGAGCGCCTCTTGAGGCCAGGGGAGTGAGGTTTATACGCACAGCTCTTACTGGCCTACTGTACGTCCTGTACGTCTTACTGGCCTACTGTATGGCTTACTTACTGGCCTACTGTACGTACTGTACGGCCTACTTACTGGCCTACTGTACGTACTGAATGGCCTACACTCACCCCCTAAACCTCACTCCCATCCGGGTCACGGCACCAAATGCAACCGGTCCTACTTGACCCACTGCAAGCGGGATTCGAACCGGCATGGGAGGTGGGCGCGCTAACAAGGACACTAAAGACCGCAGCCACTAGCCAGGGGTGTGAGGTTTACACGCACAACTCTTACTGACCTACGTCCGTTGCACATGTATGTCATATCTTATTTGTTCTTTTAAAGTTGCATCGGGAGAATAGATATGCAGGATACATTGAGCTGGGAAGGGTGTATGTTTGCTGGGACATTCAGACAAAGCAAACTAATGGCGTAAGTACAGATCTGTCTCCTCTCATTAGACTACTCTCATTACTGAGGTTACAGCTGCAGACACACACACACACCAAACTAGAAATACACTCTTAACATGTATGTGCAAGAGTGTGGATCGTCCTACCCCCCGGCATCTCAGCATGCCTAAAACTAACCACAAACAACAAACATTTTCAAAAATTCATAAATATCAACAACAATGCTCAAGTAAACATGAAGTACCCAGGCTGGTTTGCCTGTAGAACTAGTTTGCCTGTAGAAGCTGTTGTAACATGTTTTTGGTACAGATATAGTATGACTTTCATATAACAGAAAAAGTGGAAATTTGTTGGTTGTATGTATTACAGAACCAAATGCCCGTAGCTGAAGAAACACCCACTCAAATGTCTCTTGAGATGAACCAGACATTTAAAGTGAATTTTAGGCACATTTTTAGCTTATATATATATTTGAACTATTACTTTTAAGCGTTGCTGTCTATGTATCGTGTTTCAAATCAGTCACTCGTGAGGGTATATAACTGGTAAGGATGCTGTCTTAAAAGGTAGCTGCCTAAGAAAGGACTTGGACAGTGATACCCTAGTGATTTAACAGATGAGATGAGCATGAGGCAGTTGAGTAAAGATGTCCCACCATTACTCACATTCAGTTGAGACTGAGCCAGTCATTCCATCTGTTAGGATAATGCTTACAGCTCTCAGAAAACATGTTTGTGACACAAAACCCAGTGTGTCATACAGACATATTAATTGTTGCATAAAATGTTCACATTCATAAATGATTCCTGTTTCTCATGGGATTTTGATTGGTTGGCTACATTAATTCATACATTCATCCTGCCAATCATTTTCAAAGAAGAATGTTCATGTGACTAATAAAGCCTCAAAAGGACCTAAACTAGTACAGATGCTAATGGATATTACTAGCCACGACTCAACTTGTGAATGCCGAGAGGAAATAATCTGTATTAGAGACATAAGATCGAAAGCATCACTACCATCTGCAGGTGAAATTCATAGGTTCATCTATGTTTCCTATCTGGAGATTCTCCAAATATGACACAGAACCCTCTGACTGTTGGGATCAAATTGGTGCAGATGGGCAAGCCATACAATACCATGATAAAGGCTAATAATGGCTAAATATAAACAAAAGAATAATGAAGTGTGAAAGGTTTGTCGAATGAGAACATTAGGAACATGAATGGGGCAGTTCACCTCGCCAGACCTTAGACAATAGAGTGCAAGTGTGTGTTTAAAGGGAAATAAAATATATTATCTTCTCAGCCTTCTCTAAGAACTCACATAACATGTCCTTAGAAAATGTTTCATAAAATTCATAGTTTTAGAGATCCTCAAAATTTGATATGAAGCATCAGCAGATTTGTGGCTTCAGCTTCATTGTGTTTCAAAGTTGCTACACTACATCCGTCATATATATAAATATTTAAAATATATTTTACATTAAATCATTATTTAGCAGACGCCTTTGTCCAAAGCGACTTACAAATGAGAACTAAAGCAAGCAAGTCATCATGAAGAGGCAAAACCAACGCAAGAAGTGCTCAAAATACAAAGGTCAGGCATAGCTTAAAGTAGCATAAGCCAGACAAGGCAGGATTTAAAGGAAAAGGAAATACATTTATGTATTTATTTATTCATTTATTTTTAAGAGGTTAAGTGCTCATGGAAGAGATGAGTTTTCAGCTGTCTTTTGAATGTTGTCAGGGATTCTGCAATCCGGATGAGGGTGGGGAGATCATTCCACCAGTAAGGAACTGTGAATGAGAATGTTCTGGAGAGTGATTTTGTGGCTCTCTGTGATGGTACCACGAGGAGCCGTCGCTCATTGACCGATCATAGGCTTCTGGAGGGAGCTGAGCCTGTGGTCGATCTGGAAGCAAGCATCAATGCCTTGAACTTGATAAGAGCAGCGAGTGGTAGCCAGTGCAGAGAGATGAATAGAGGACTGACGTGGGCTCTTTGGGCTCATTGAAGACAAGACGAGCTGCAGCGTTCTGAATCATTTGTAGGGGTTTGATTGCACACGATGGAAGTCCAGTCAGAAGAGCATTGCAGTAATCAAGCCTAGAAATGACCAGGGCCTGGACGAGAAGTTGTGTTGCATGCTTAATTAAGAAAGGCCTGTCATTGTAATATGGTCTGTGAAAGTCAGCTGGTCATCAAAAATTACTCCAAGATTTCTGACCGACGGATGGGGTGATTGAGGATGAATGGCGAAATCATGCTGTAGAGACGGATTGGCAGGGAAGACGAGAAGCTCAGTCTTTACAAGGTTGAGGTGAAGGTGATACATAATGCTGTAGAGTGTAGGTGAAGGGGTTAACTTCATGGGACTGCAGAGCTCATTATTCAGTAAATCAAAACTCACACTCCAGATAACAACAGCAAAAATAACCAGTTGAATAGAAAAAAAAAAGGGGGGGGGGTGTTGGCGATGTGACACAATTGAGCTTGAGAGTTTCATTGCAGGCAAGAATCTTGATTGATTCTGGCAGAAACTGACAGCTAGTGAGGGCACTTGAGCAGAGGTGATCATGACAGTATTTCTAGAGGTTTTAAACAAGCTGAACAGCTACATTCTTGAGGGGACATCTGCCGTTAGTCTAGTTATTAAATCACTAGAACTTAAACAAGGAGCTGAGCACAGTTGGGGTCCAGGAAATGGTCTGATTTTGCTTATGTTATGATGAATGACTTGAACAAGACAGTTGCTGCAATGTTGTCCACAAATGGTCTTCTAGGGTGGCTTCTACAGTTGAACACACCAGTGGGTGACACATTTGGCGCTTTTCCATTACCAGTACCAGCTCAACTCGACTCGGCTCGACTCGCCTCGCCTCGGCTCGCTTTTAGCTCCGTTTTCTATTGCAGATAGTACCTCCAGAATAGTACCTGATCGTCATAGCGACGCTGCAGGAAACTGTCGTGATGTAATCTTCTGCGCGAGCCGCGAGTCGCGACACACACTCCTCGTTTGACCACGGCGTATTCTTCCGAGTTGCCATAAAAATAGTAGTAATGGGGATATCACGCAATCTGACCAAACTATTTAAAAATGGCGGGGTTATTCAGGATACTCCGTCTTGCGCGTGCAGTGATGACGCAGTGAATAGTGACGATTCTCTCTGACCAATCAGCAGTCTGCTGTGTTTACACGTCACATTTTAGTATCGCCTCAGCTTGCTTAGAACCTCGCCGGAGGTGGTACGAAAAAAAGTACCCGAAAGCAGGTACAGGTACAACTTTTACACAGTGGAAAACCAAACAAAGGCGAGTCGAGTCGAGTCGAGCCGAGCCGAGGCGAGCTGGTACTGTGTAGTGGAAAAGCGCCAATTGTGGCTGGAAGGAGATACTAGTTTTGTCAAGGCTGAGAATGAGGAGATGAGTAATCCTGAAGGTCTATATGTCAGAGAGGATGCAATGTTCTCTGAGAAAACAGATTTAGGCAACAAAGTGTGATAAAATGTACACCTGTATGTGATCAGCAATGCAATGAGAAGAGTGAAGAGAAGAGTGATTTGATGTAGGAAAAAAACAAAAAAGGGACCTAACACTGAGCCCTGTAGGACACCAGCTCATTCTGGCTTTTGGAGATCTAGCTTCCTGCAGAGTTTAGAACTCTTAAGCAAACATGCATGAACCAGATAAAGGTAAAAAAATACCTTTAAAAAAATTACAGACAGGTGTCAGAGCAGGGTTCTGAAGGAAAATAGTCTGTAGATCTCACAGAGCAGGATTGAACACCCCTGGTTAGGTACTTGATAAAGAGGGCAAATCAAATGAAGCCTGTGTGACAGGCTTTTAATGTTTGATTGATATGTATTCATTACTATTTAAACAGTAACAGAATGAGCAGTCTTAATCGTTGTAACACATTTTCTTGGGACACCTGACATAGTCCTGTCCGTCTAGACTATAGATACAGACCAAAAGTGTCCTAATAGAGTGCTCAAAAATCAAAACCTACCAAAAATACTTGTCAGAACAGTTCTGCAAATGTTTGTTTTCTCTCAAATAGCAGAGTTGACCAAGGTGCACTAGTCATATCAATGAGGCAGTCATTCATAGAACACGTAAAATCATAACACCAGGCTCACTCATTCAAAACCTCATATTACATTCTGCTGTAACCCCCTGGGATTTCTTGTCCCAATTGCTTCCCGAAGAGAGCTGAAAACCAATCTGTATCTATGTCAGTGGTACCTGACCACCAATTCATAGTGAAATCTAAAGTCAGAAGAGAGAAAGGAGGTTAAAGGGGAAAAGATCATGGCCATGCACTCCCATAATACCACATACATTCCATCCAATAGGGGATGACTTCGAATACAGCACACTACCACAAAGCTCTTAGTTATGTTATAGTTAGTTATATGAATGAATAATATGAATAATTAAAGACAAGACAATTCTGATTTCATGATCAATATCTGCCTACAACTGCTGCTGTGTCTGCCAGCGTTTGAGCGCATAAACTAGACACCTCGCGTGCATAGACAATTCATGTCTATTCAACTGCGCACATTGTCACGGTAATGTATGTTAAGCCATCACGTCACAAAAAAGGACGTATCCATCTGGTGCCGAAAAGAGATAGATAAAGGTATGTTTGCATGATTATTTATAGTATTTTGTGCAGTGCAAATTGTACTCACTTGAGGTAGCAGCTATTCATGATCTTATATAAGCCATCACCAGAGCTAAATCCCCGCCATCAACAGTGAAATGTCTCCCATTAATATACATTTATCTAGGTGTATTTCACGTATCAATAGATATCGGTTTAAGTTTGAGAAATCAGCTGACGGGGAACTTAACCTTCTAGGTGTAAGGGATGCCAGCTAGCATTGCTGTACGTGTTGAAGTGAACGTTCCAGCGTCGGTAACGTTCCAGCTTCACAGGCAAAGATGGAGCATGTGCGCTCTGCTCCAAGATCTTTGGTGAGAGATGGTATTGGTCTTTCTGAGAAAATATACCACGTTGGGTGGGGAGACTTCTGTGATGAAAATAGTTCCCTTTCAGTCGCTCACGTTCGACGCAACGTCGACGTGACGACATAATTGGGATCACTTCAGGGAGCCCTATCAACTTCGAGTATCTATAGAACAAGCCAATGAACGTTGGCGTGCGTGAAGCGTCACGCGCCCCCGCCCCGCAGCGCGGGCATAAACAGGAAGCGGGCGCACGCACACATTGTCTTTCACTTCGGAGCTGAGCGTTTCTACTGTTCCTGTTCTACAATCTTCTGACAGTATTGAACTTCTAAAGAAGAAAACAAGTCTGCTCTTCAGGAGAACGCCTCTTCAAGCTGGTGTTGGCGTGACAGCACAGACAGCGCTGGCCGCGATCTCACAGTGAGCTGACAAAACAGCTGTTTTCACAGCTCAGAATGTTGCGCCTTCAATGAGAATGTGAGTGCACACATCAGGCTTGCACTATCGTCCTGTTGTGTAGCCGTGGTCATCCCTGGGTGCTTCAGCACCAGAGAGAGCAGTTTTTTCCTAAAAGAGCATACACGGTTTGACACTGCGTCTTTTTCAAGACGCCATTCAACCGTGTGTTTCTGGATGCGGTGGTTTCCTATCCTCATGTGACGGCCACGATCTCTGTTTCACATGCCTGGGCTTAGGTGTGTTGAAACTGTGCTCGTGGGTGGTTTATGTTCTCTTTTGAGAGCATGACTAAGTCGGCACGTTGTTCGTCTTGCCTTTCTCATTAAGGTTTAAGTGTTCAGCGTGCCCAGCGCGCGTCGTTCGGAGCTCTAGGTGCGCGGTCGAGACTCGAGTGCCTCAAACGAGGTGGAGTCCCCTCGCCTATGCCCCGATGCCCCGAGGGTGACCAGAGTGTTATAGTGAGGGCTTCCCCGCCCGGTAACCAATCCGTGTGGGCCCCTTACTCCTCTATCGCATCGCAGACATGTGGGACTGTTTGTGGGTGGTTATATTCTCTTGTGAGAACATAATCACGTCAGCACGCTGATGGTGCTGTGTGCCGTCAAGTTGATGGCCACATTCATTGTCTCACATGCCTGGCAGCTTTGGATGGGATGCTGGTCTTTCTCATGATGTACCTAGCATTTCATTCAGGGCTACAGGGGAGGATTAGACGTCGATCGCTGCATCAGAGAGAGTGCTGTTACGCTCTGGAAATGATGATGCTGAGCTCCCATTATAATGGTGCGCATGCTCATGCTGAATCAGATTCAGACTTGACAGCCATGCTTTCCCGGTTACGCTGAGGGCGCAGTGCAACGCATAATCGCCTTGCCCTGCCCCATGCCTTCCCGGATGTGTGTGAAAAACCCTTTTGCAGTATGAAAGCATTTTGGTGTCAAATATGGCGTGTCATTAGTGCCAAAAGCTGCAGAAAGTTTTTCCTCTCTCACTACCCTCAGTAGTGGGACGGTGGTGCTACTGCAGACCGCCTCTTCCCTGCATGTGACCAAACAGTCATAATGCATGAGGGTAGTTGAGTCGGGGTTGAGCTGCGCCTGGAGACTGACCATGTTAAAGTCACAGCGCTGGCCCTCGGCCAGATGATGTTCACCCTAGTGGTCCAGAAGTGCCCCCTGGCTAACCTTGCATTGGTGTGAGACATCGCCAAAGTTCGTTTTCACGATGCCCCCATCTAGCGAGGTGGCCTTCGGCGACACTGTTGGAGACGGTGCCCTGCGGTTCTCCCCAGTTCAAAAGCAGGCTGAGGTAACCAAAAGCTTACCACAATGTGCTCCCTGAGTCACTGGTGGGCCCTCAGTCTGTTTGTCGCCAAGGGTGTCAGTCCCCTGCAAAAAAAAAAAAACTCCGCCACAGCCAGCTCTACTGTGACGTTGAGCTTTCGCAGGTCGACAGCACCACCCGTCTCAGCCCCCTCTTGCTTCGCCAGCGGTAGCTTGATGTGCTCGAGGCCGCGCCTATGCCGTCTCACTCATCCCCTGCCGATTGGTGGAGTCAGGTTAGTGTTGTACACTCAGACCCCACTTCGGGCCGCTATGCCGTCCGAGTCGGGTCCCTGCATTCCGCCGCGCTGCCCCACCTCGGGTATGTCTGTCGTGCCGTTGGTCCCGCTTGCACGGTGTCTGGGAGCCTGGTAAGTGCTTCCCAGCCTGTCTCGCTGGCTCATCCGTAATGTCAGACTCGGCTATGCGATTCAGTTCGCTCGGCGTCCCCCGGCCTTCACCGGGTAGCGATTGCAGTCCTACTGGCGAAGAACGCAATTGAGCCGGCCCTCCAGCCGATATGAAGACCGGCTTCTCAGCCCGTACTTCTTGTACCCAATAAAAGAGGTGGGTTACGACCTATCTTGGACCTGCGTGTCCTGATTCGGTCCCTTCACAGGCTGCCGTTCAAGATGCTTACGCAGAAACGCATTTTCAAATGCATCCGTCCCCAAGATTGGTTTGCAGCGATCGACCTGAAGGACGCGTACTTTCATGTCTCGATTCTCCCTCGACACAGACCGTTTCTTCGCTTTGCGTTCGAGGGTCGGGCATATCAGTACAAGTCTTACCCTTCGGGCTGGCCCTGTCGCCCCGTGTCTTCACGGAAGTCGCGGCCATTGCTCCCAATGTGCGAGCGTGGCGTTCGCATTCTCAACTACCTCAACGCCTGGCTTATTCTCACCCAGTCTGCGAACACAGGGACATGGTGCTCAGTCACCTCAGCCACCTAGGGCTTCGGGTCAACTGGGAAAAGAGCAAACTCACCCCCGGGCAGAGGATCTCTTTTCTCGGTATGGAGCTGGACTCGATCAACATGACAGCGCGCCTCACGAAGGCCCGCGTCCAGTCAGTGTTGAACTGCGTGAGCACTCTCTCTCACAGAACAGCGGCACCACTGAAACTTTTTCAGAGGCTCCTGGGGCATATGGCATCTGTAGCCGCTCCAACACTGGCTTCACGATCGAGTCCCGAGATGGCCGTGGCAGAGCGCCTTGTGCCGGGTCCAAGTAATCCCGCACTGTCGCCAAACTCTCAGCCTGTGGTCAGACCCTTCGTTCCTGAGGGCAGGTGTTCCCCTGGAACAAGTGTCCAGGCATTCTGTGGTCTCCACGGATGCCTCTGCCACCGGCTGGGGGGCCACGTACAACGGGCATGCAGCTTCAGGTCTGTGGACGGGGCCTCAACTGCATTGGCACATCAACTGCCTCGAGTTGTTAGCAGTTCATCTTGCGCTGGGCCGCTTCAAAACGCTGCTACTAGGCAAGCATGTTCTGGTCCGTACGGACAGCACTGCGACCGTTGCGTACATCAACCGTCAAGCTGGTCTACGCTCCCGCCGCATGTTACAACTCGCCCGCCATCTCCTCCTTTGGAGTCAGAAGCATCTGAGGTCGCTTCGTGCCATGTTTTTCTGGGCCTGCTCTACCGTGCAGCCGACGAGCTTTCACGGCAGCAGGTGCAACCGGGAGAATGGCGACTCCATTCCCAGGTGGTCCAGCTGATCTTCAGGCGCTTCGGGACCGCACAGGTAGATCTGTTTGCCGCCCCGGACACGTCTCACTGCCAGTTCTATTCCCTGACCGAGGGGACCCTCGGCACGGATGCTCTGGCACACAGCTGGCCCCCGGGCCTACGCAAGTATGCGTTTCCCCCAGTGAGCCTTCTTGCACAGACTTGTGCAAAGTCAGGGAGGACGAGGAGCAGGTCTTGTTAGTTGCGCCGTACTGGCCCAACCGGACCTGGTTCCCGGAACTGGTGCTCCTCGCGACAGCTCCTCCCTGGCCCATTCCTCTGAGAGAGGACCTGCTCTCTCAGAGACGGGGCACCCTGTGGCACCCGCGTCCGGACCTCTGGAAACTCCATGTCTGGTCCCTGGACGGGATGCGGAGGTTCTAGGTGACCTACCCCAAGCGGTAGTTGACACCATCACTTCCGCTAGAGCCCCCTCTATGAGGCGCCTCTATGTGTTGAAGTGGAACCTGTTCGTTGACTGGTCTTCCTCTCACGAGGAGAACCCCCGATCTTGCTCGATCAGAGCCGTGCTTTCCTTCCTGCAAGATGGATTGGAGCGAAGGCTGTCTCCCTCCACCCTTAAAGTATGTTGCCGCTATCACCGCACATCACGATGCAGTTGAAGGTAAGTCAATGGGGAAGCACGACCTGATCGTCAGGTTCCTGAGGGGGGCGAGGAGACTGAATCCTCCTCGCCCACTCTCTATACCCTCAAGAGGGTAGGGGACCTGAATGCATTTTCGGTCAACTGCCTGGAATTCGGCCCGGCTAACTCTCACGTGATCCTGAGACCCCGGCCCGGATACGTGCCCAAGGTTCCCACCACTCCCTTCCGGGACCAGGTGGTGAACCTGCAAGCGCTGCCTTCGGAGGAGGCAGACCCAGCCCTGGCTTTTCTCGGTCCCGTTCGCGCTCTGCGCCTGTACGTGGACAGAACGCAAAGCCTCAGGACCTCAGATCAGCTCTTCGTCTGTTACAGAGGCCAGCAGAAAGGTAAGGCTGTCTCCAAGCAGAGGATGGCCCACTGGATTGTGGGTGCCATCGCCTTGGCTTACTAAGCCCAAGGCGTGCCTTGCCCGCCCGGGTTGAGAGCCCACTCCTCTCGGAGTGTCGCTTCTTCTTGGGCGCTGGCACACGGCGCCTCGCTGACAGACATCTGTAGAGCTGAGGGCTGGGCGACACCTAACACGTTCGCTAGGTTTTATAGCCTACGTGTTGAGCCGATTTCTTTGCTGCGCTGGATGTGGCAGCATCCGTGGCGTTTTCCATGGGATCCCAATTACGTAGACACGTCGACGTTGCGTCGAACGTGAGCGACTGAAAGGGAACGTCTCGGTTACTAATGTAACCCTCGTTCCCTGAATGACGTCCCGTCGCCACGGTTGCTGACCATCGCTGTACGGCCGTCTCAATCTCGGCTCCTCAGCGAAAAACAATGTGTGCGTGCGCCCGCTTCCTGTTTATGCCTGCGCTGCGGGGCGGGGGCGCGTGACGCTTCACGCACGCCAACGTTCATTGGCTTGTTCTATAGATACTCGAAGTTGATAGGGCTCCCTGAAGTGATCCCAATTACGTCGTCACGTCGACGTTGCGTCTCCCGTTCCCTCCTTCAGGGAACGAGGGTTACATTAGTAACCGAGACGACTTTAATTGTATTAATATGGTGGCGAGTGATGTAGCGGTGCTCCCCTTATATTTAGGCTGGAGTAAAGTAAACGTCACACGTTTTAAAAATAAAAGTGGAATACTGATGCACTTTCATTAAGTATCTATTTTTTGTAGCACTCTATTCTTGATTATATTAATGCTTGCCTATTTTGTAGTTGAAGATTGCACATTTAATTTACATTTGCAATTTTTTTTTTTTTTAATAAATAAACAATTATTTAATATGTTTTGTGACAGTTTGTTTTCAAGAGACAGAAGTTTCAAAGAGTTGGTAAAAGAGTAAAGTAAAAGTTAAAACTTTTTTATTAAAGTATCTATTTTTTATTAAGTATTTATTTTTTATTAATACATAACTTCACTGTATTCATTTATAATGTAACTTTATAGCATGGTATTTGTGTTAATAATCATTGAGCACAGGTGACTCCGGCACTGTGGAGGCGGTAACAGTGAATGCAGGTGCGAAACTCAGTGTCTGAGAAAATGAAAGTTGGAAGATGAGGGCTGCCTCTGCCACAGATGGGACTCAGATGTTCAGAGAATATCCTCAAGGATATCAGGTTTCATTATTTGACAAAATCCCAAAGACACCTGCTTCTAGGACTGTGGGTAAAGACGAAAAGTATGGGTGAATAAAAGGAAATGAAGTCTTATGGATATCAGCCACTTCATAATACTGCATTTCCATGATATAAACATAAGGCATCATGAAAACAGTACAGTGATATATCATCTCTGGATAAATTGAATAAAATATTAAACTATTGAAATGTTGCCCACACTCTTAGAAGAAAAGGTTCTATATAGAACCTTAAAAGGTTCTATCAGCGCTACGTATTTGGAACCATTAAAAGGTTCTATACAGACCCCTTTTTAAGGGTTCAATAAAAATAACCCTTTAGGGTTCTTTGTAACCAGGAAAAAGGTTCTATATGGAACCTTTTAGGGGTTCATTCATTATCATTTGTTTTGTCCTTTCCAGATTAAATATTTCATATTATTGACAAACATCAAGACCCTAAAATATATTTATGAATGCATGTGAATGATCACAAAATTCAAGATATGGGGGTTAGAAAATGTATATATTTATATCATTTTATGTAGTTAATCAATATCACACGAAGAGTGCCATTTCAGTTTTTCTCCTCTTTCTTGTCATTATAGAACCTTTTTAGCATAAAAGGTTCTTTAGAGTTGAGTAAAGAACCCTATGCTTCATATATAGAACCCCAATGAACCCTCTTTTCTAAGAGTGCATGGTGTGCTTGAATTTGAAAAATTGGTCGAGAACCTCATCCATTTATTAAGACATTATTTCAGGTCTTAATTTTGATTGTAATTGGTAATCAGTTTATAGTTTCCATTTGTCGCCAATAAAATTTGTCCTTTATACAATGTTTAACATTTGTTATTGTCTTGTTGTGTCTTCTTGTTGTTATGTCTTAATGACACTATCTCAAAAAGACATAATATTGTAGAAACAATTGTAAAAAAATAAATATAAATAAAACCTAATCAATTGTGGTAAAACCTTTTTTTCTATGGTGTAGTTTTTTTTTTGTTTTGTTTTTTTGTCCAGAAAAAAATGGTCAGGGATATGAATTATGAATTACTGGCAAGAAAAAAAAAAACATTCTTGTTGTTGAGCCCTGACAAAGATGGATTAAAGTAGACAAAAGCCATCACGTTGGGACAGCTTTCTATTGGTCTGATAGAATGATTAATAAAAGTTGAGTTTTCGTTCTTTTTCCAAGGTCTCATGAAAGCTGATGAGGTGCTCTGTATGCATGAGCCGGTGGCTGGAGAAATGTCTTGTGACATAAGCACGGGAGACGACAGATGTTGTTGACTAGAGGTGAGGGGACACTGTCCATCTGGAGATGAGGGACTTCAGGGGATGAAGCAATTTAGTCAATACTGCATTACCTAACTACAATATACATCTGACAAGTCACATACTAGATATGCCCACTTATATGGCTCACTATGTTTAATTCAAGGGAATGAAAGAAAATAGACTATTTACTATTATACCTTTATGACTTCTATATGTAAACAACCCCGGGTCTGTTAGGCTAATTCTGTGTAGCAGCGTCATTCATCAGTGTGCTGAATTTGAAATAGATGTTGATATTTAAATGTGGGTGGTCATATGTTAATGAGCTCATGAGTGTTACATCTTTATTAACTCTGACCTAAACCAAATGCTGTACAGGAATTAGCCAAAAATTTAAAAAATAAATTATGATGTCATAATTGAACAAGATAATTCTCACAGATTCAAGATGTTTTAACAAACTCTTAAGTCAGCATGAAATCAAAATTGAAAAACTGAAAAGTTTCTTTCTTAAAGCTACAGTCCGTAGCTTTTCCTCTTGGTCACCATCTCTGTTCGAAATCTGCAATTGCAGTTATTCGCGGAATTATCAACTTTACGTGGGTTGTAAATCGGCATGAAACAGCGCGGATGAACACAATGTTTTGAGGCGAGTGCTTCACAGATTCACTATTTGAAAGTTTGACCAACATAAGAATTTTCAACGAAAAATGTCTTCTGAACAAGTAAGTAACATCCATTTTTGTTCTGATCAACTAAGGGGGAAAAAGCATTCGGCATGACAAGCGATTGATAGATTTCATCAACGCGATTTACAGCAACAGAGCAAATTATACTTTGTTCTCAAATTGTTCATGTTAACAACATCAGCATTGTGTGACTAACCTTAAATTTAATGTGTTTTATGGTTACCTGTGTAGTTCAGAATTCATATTCTCCATAATAGCAAAACGAGAAAGGCACAACAAAGGAAACTCCATAACTGTGTGAATTAAGAAAATGTGTTACACGATTGAACAATTGAAAAAGCCGTCTCTTCTTCCGCTTTGAACCCTACAAAACACGAAGTTCACGCACTTTTCAAAAGCCCCGCCGATGTTTATCCTTGTGTTCGCATGAGACGATTTCTTTCTCTAGCCACATTAAATCCAAAGTATGAAGTCTTTTGGGTTTTATAACTGGTGAATCTCCAGTTGACACTGATGATTGTTGTTTGGATCTTTCTGGATCCGCCATAAGTTTAATTATGTAAAGTGCTGCGAGAAAAGCCTATATATCTCTACATCTCCTCACGCGCAGTATAGCCGGCTAGCCGAATCTCCTTCTTTATGTGTACGGGTGTGACGTAATTACGCGAAGACATGCTTGAATTTCCCGCGGAAACCCACCAGTACCACTGGAATTAAAATCATTATTACAAGCTAACCGTTTTGAATCTAGCTACGGCAAGCAGATAGTTTTGACCACTGGCAGAGTATGTTTTTTTTAAATAATTAGTTTGGATTATTTTTAACTTAAAAAAAGTTGCGGACAGCAGCTTTAATACACATATTTCTGGCCTAATTGGAAACAAATTATGTTTGGACATTGTTCTAAAAATATTTGTGTTTGCACTCTTTTCCCAAATTATAATACCTTAGTCTACTTACTTATTAAACAATGTTCCTATTCCACTGATGTCACCTAGGCCCTCCTTCCTTTATATAGCGTTGACCAATGGCCTACTAAAATAGCTATTTACGCATTGTTTTAGCAAGCTCACATTTGACTTCATTCTTGTTAGGAACGCCCACTTATCATGATCCAATCAATTCCAAATCCAATTTCACACCGGAGGAACCTTTTCATAGTTCCTAGAACTATTGGCGGAAGTACCCGGATTTTGGCGCGTTCGCACAGCAGGAACTAGGAACGATTTTAGTTCTAGAAACTCCTTTTGGAGGAACTAATTTAGCTCCTATTTCAGAGTCGGTCTAAACCAGAACTATAGGAACTACCAGTGACATTAGTTTACGCTGATTGGCCGAACGCACATAAAACACCAGCACCCGCCATTTAAAAAAGCTGTGTAAACACACAGATTACAGCCTTAATATATTTACTCCAAACTAACTCTACGAACATGAAAAACAGTAATAGATGATTATGTATTTCTGCTCAGCTAGCAACACTGGACATCAACCACACGGCATACGCTAATACCTTTTATACTATAATGTCTTTCTATGTATAACAGTTCTATCTAATAACGTATTAGACAGGACTGTTAGACAGATCGTAAACTAATGAACTCGGAGAATGCGAGCACTGTGTGCTCAGGCTCTGGTATTCTCAGCGCCGTCAAAATAAAAATCACAACAACAAGCGCGGCTTACGTCACTTCAGTGTTCCTACTGGCGCTGCGAATGCAACCAGGAAAATGTTTGAACCTTTAGTTCTCAGGGAAACACCCTGGTGGCTAGTTCCTAGAGAACTAAGTTCCTTGAACTACCTGGTGCGAAAGTACCTCAAATGGATAAAATCAAGTCAACTACATTTTCTTTCTCACTGAATATCCTGATTCGCTCACAAATATGAAAGTGAAATGGGTTGACATTCTCTTTGCTCTACATTCCCATCATATATTCTGGTTAGGTTAGTCTTATTTTGTAGCACGTGAGAGCTAATTAGTTGTAAGCTAACAGACGGAATACTGATGACAGTAACATCGAATCCATTCTGCCAGTTGAATTCCCAATACATTAGATTAAAGTAAATAACGGCCAAGTTAACATGCAACAGCGTAAAATAATTAATGAACCGTAAATCCGTAGAGCTTTTCCCTCTGATGTAAAAAGACAGCTGTTAGCGTGGCTCAATCCAGGGAGCAAAATCGTCAACCAAACACACAACGTGGCTGACAACAGCTGTCCTTTGAGATAACTCCACACACAGAGCTGTAATTTACGACTGCAGATGCTCACAGAGTTCTTCTCCTCGAGGGCTCCCTAATACCAATTAACTGATTGGATTGTTCTTCATCACAGTGGCTGTCTCTCTAGAGCGCTGTGCTCTTCATCTCCTGCAGCTAATGAGGTGCACTTCAGACTAGAGTCAATCACTGCTCAGGGACGCCACACACAGATGACAGAGAGATGGTAGAGAGAGATAAGAGGAGAAAATAGTGAGAAGATAAGGGAGAAACACTAGGGGCCCTATCATACACCTGGCGCAAGTTTTTTTTGCTAGTTTCAGGCTGTCGCAGTTTTCATTTTCACGTTCTTCGCCACGTTGTTTAAATAGCAAAATAATGCATTTGCGGCCATTTGTGCTGCCCTGGTCTGAAAACGAGGTGTGTTCAGGCGCATTGTTGACGAGTTGCTATTTTGAAGCAACTGAAATAGCCATTAGCCAACAAAAACCTGGTCTAAAGTCAATGGCACAGTATTTTTTTTTTGAGAAGATCTGTTTCCTCGCTAGAGAAGCATTCAGATTTTCCACTTGCAAATTCCACACCTGGGTTTTAAATGGACTGGGAGATGAGACTCTGATTGGTTTATTGCACGATACGCCCATTATTCATTAAGAGATTAGGGACAACTCTTTTAGACCATGCGCCGGGCGCGCCGACCATTTTTCTCGTCGTTAAACTAGCAAAAGTGGATTCGGACACGCCATAAGTGCGCTTGCGCCGTGTGCTTTTGACCATGCTCTTAGATCGGTTGTTTATCACAGTAAAGCATTCAGAAGGCCTAATAGCAGGTCAAATAATGGCCAATTAAATACAGTGGATATAAAATGTCTGTGTAAATAACTGAAATAAATATTTAACTAAGCCATCTTGAGTACTCAAATTTAAATGTAAAAAAAAAAATTTTTTAATTCAATTAAGAGTCATTTTCATTTTAAACGTAATATCCAATTTAATAAAAAATTTGTTTCGATGTGGATTATGATTGGTAAAAAAAAAAAAAAAGTCTCAAAACTGCTTTATCCTCTGCAGGGTTGCAGAAATTTTTTATATATTTTAAATTTGATATATTGTTATGATGAACAAAATCACATAAACAGGTTGTTAGGCATGGCACAATGCCAAATAATTAAAGGGCAATACTGTTTTTACAGGAAGTTTGCACTTTCCAAGCAACTTGGGGCATTATTATATAGAATTCAGTTGATATACAGTACGGTCACAGGTATGTGTATATGAGTGTCTTTACAAAGGTTTCAAACGTGTTTCTCACAACTAGATCAGAGAGCCGGGAAAATATTTAAACATATAATATAACTCTTGTAAAACCTCTTTAACTAGCTTTAAATCTCAACTTGGTATTGAGCAAGTAAAGTAGATGTACCAACTTTTTCAGTAAGTGTGCTCATTTAGTTATTTTGCTGTGGGCAACAGCATAAACACTGTCATCCAGAATTACACTAACAGTGTTTCAGACTGCAACTGCCAACAGGTGCAGAGAAGCTTTCATCATGGCAGAGGAAAAATGTGCATAAGTAGGGGAACCGAAAACGTGGCTGCCATTACGTAATGCGAGAGAGTTCTCGACAAAATCCATTTGCAGCCCTACACAACTTTCCACTCTAGCTGTTCACACAATGACATGCATCGAAAAACAGCAGCCATTACCGCCAAGAAACATCGCTTTGGGGGTTGTTTTCTGAAAAATAAGATCAAATATATAAATGCACCTACTTTATGTGAATTTGCATGTGCATGTCTGTCTATTTACTCGCTTCAAGGAATAGTTTAGCCAAAAACTGAATATTCTGCTATTGTTGATTCCTACATGTGGTTGTTTCTGGGAATGAAACACAAAATCTGATATTTTTAAAGAATCTTTACACAGTTGTGACCATGACAGAAAAACCCTAAAATCACTATTAAAAGAATCATAAAAGTATTTTGTTATAAGCAGGTTAGGTCTGAGATTATTGGGAATGGAGCGAGTATTAATGAGCGTCACCTGCGCTCCACACTGGTCTTGAGTCCCACGGAGGAGCTCCGGAAGGATAAAAAGAGGAGTGGAAGATGAGGGAGGACCAGCCCTGGACTTTACATTGTTGTTTGGTTCTAGGGGCTGTCTACACGACACTGTTTTCAACTAAAAATGTAAAACGTTTTATGCGGTTTGCCAGATCATTTACACAACAACGCCGGTTTGGGTGCCTGAAAATGCAAAATTTTGAAAAAGGGTTTGAAAGTGCAAGTTTTTGAAAACGGTCTCTGTGTAAACAACAAAAAAACGACTATCTGAAGACAATGACGTCATGCACATGCGTATTACGTGTTCAGTCTATAGTGTTTCATCGCCATCCAATGGCCTGGCAGCAGAATACAGCGTTTTTAGTCGTTTTCATGGATTCGTGTGAATGGGGATTGTTTTGACAATGCTGTCGTCTGTACGCGGAAAACTTCTCAGTTGTAGGCATATCGTTGTCGCATAGACGTACCCTTAGTTTATGCGGCAGTCGTCCGTGAGCTTTACTTTTGCTTTGTGTTTTATGTTTATATTTTTATTAAAGTTATGTTGAACTTTTGCCAGTTCCTGCCTCGTTCTTCCCTGAGCCTTCAACATCGTTACTTCGATAGTTAATTTACGAAGTCTTCTAAAATATATCAGAGAACAGATCCGCACACGAATATAGGCCAAAAAGCTCACAGGATTTTATTGTTTATTGTTTTATTGTTTATTGCTCACAGGATTTTATTTTTATCTGTTTGGGACTAGTGTTTGGCGCTACGTCTGTCCATCTCCTCGAAGTCTTCTGAAACCATACAATAGCTTTGTGTAAAGAACAGATTGAAATGTAGGAGTCGACCGCATGACACTTATTTTTTGCCCTATCTATTTATTTATTGAATATGTAATATAGACATAGCGTGACTTCAATACACCTCTATGATGCACGTTTTTTAATAGTAATTTAATATTTTTTGGGGACATAAAGTAACAAAATGTCAGGGTGAAAGAACCAATATCAAAATAAAGGGAAAAATACATGAATGAAATTACTTAAAAGTCAACCTTATTAAGTCTTTTGGCATAGTCATTTATTTTTATTTCTTAAAAAAATATATGGTTAAACAAAGCTGCTCTTTTGCATGAATGCAAAGAGTACATTTCTAATCACTTGGCAAAAGGGTTTTCCCTCCTTTTAAAAAGTTTAGCTTTTTCTTTGTCATTGACACTGTCATTATTCCCTGATTATCTTCACCTCTAATGAAGCTTGCGTGTGAAGAATTAAAAAAAAAAGAAGTGCATTGTGTTCGGTTACTACACATGAAAGACTCAACATTTTACCAGCTTATGGCTTTGGAACATCATAATTAATAACCCACTTTGCATTGTTGGATAAACTATCCCGTTCCGCCACCACTGTGATTTCTGCTTTGTAATTGGATGAAATCAATAAATGATGAGCTGGACATTCCAGTACAGTTACAGCAAGTGTGAGAGACAAATGCAGACTGCAGACGAATTCATCTCAAGCGCACTGACCTTTCACCGCAACATCTCAGACTAAAAGGAAGGAGTAGCCATTAAAATGGACGTCTGGTGGTGTCGTGTCAGAGCAGAGGTGACCGCAACCGCCATAATGAAAAGCGTCGCTCAGTGTGGGCGTGCGATCTGCCATGCATGGATGAACCCTTGCCTGCCCCTCGCATTGAATCGCACACACCTGTGCTAAGAATAGCAACCCAGCCTCATCTATCATCTACCATGAATGGATTTGGTAGATGGTGTCCGGCTAGAAGTCCGTCATCTGTATTGCCAGTGTAATTGCCAAGTAGGACTTCAAGAACCTGTCGAGACCTGCTGTTGAGGACGCAGGCTACGTTCTGGGTGGTTCACCACTAGTAATGTGAGTCTTATTACACCAAATATACACCAAGTCACTCTTTTCCACGAGCATTTGTTGTCTGTTGGGGTTTCCACCTCAGTAAGCTGACTGTAAAAGAAGAAGCGTTCGCAAAATGAGAGAAACATCACTTGCCCGCCTTTGATGTAATCCAGGAAGGTGACTTCGATATCAACGAGAAACGATAGCAGTGTCACCTGGAAACATGAAGTCGGAAAATGTGATTCTGTGTGCTGTCATGTCTATATCAACGATTGACTGATTCTTTTGAGTGATTCTGATTTAAATAAAGCGACTGCTTCGAGCATACACAACAAAACAGCAGCTAAAAACTGTTAGGAAAACTTCTTTGAGACTGTAGCTTGTCAAACTACAAACTAGACAGAATTCAAAGTACAGAAGTTTTATAAAATAGATTGACAAATGTTGAAAGTGTCATCTAAAGTGTCGATTATATCGTGATATATATAGTTATTGTGAAATAAATGTACACATGCCGTGATATAACATTTTTGGTAACACTTTACAATAAGGTTCATTAGTTAACATTAATGTATTAACTAACATGAACTAACAATGAGCAATACATTTGTTACTGTATTTATTCATTTTTGTTAATGTTAGTTAATAAAATGGTAACACTTTATAATAACTGCACGCTATTAATCATTAGTTAAGCATGAGTAAACAGTTAATTCATCATTTATAAAGCATTAATAGACATTAATAAGCAGTTTATAAATACAGCTATAAATGCTTTTTTCTTGTTTTATAAGCATATATATAATGTGTTTCATAACTGTATTTTCATACTTTGTTAATGATCAATAAATAATTTCTAAATGAAGTATTACATTATTTACAAACCAGTTATTTAAGAGTTTTCAGTGATTCATAAGATCACTTAGAAAGTGTAAGTAAATGGAGTAAATTCGGGTAGTTATAAAGCATTTAGTAGTGGTTAGTTAACTGTTTTTGTGAGCTCATCTAAAGTGAGGACTAGTTATGCCTTGTAAAGCATTTACAAAGGAGATTTAAAGGCTCATTTGTCTTCTAAACAGAAAAATGAAACTAACACAACACAGTGAAACAACACAAATCTCCTCTGTAAATGCTTTACAAGGCATGAATAGTCCTCACTTTAGATGAGCTCACACAAATAGTTAACTGACCACTACTAAATGCTTTATAACTACCCGAATTAACCCTGAATTACAGTATAAATACATGTTAATAAAGCATTTATTAACACACTAAGTAACTATTACTATATGTCTGGATAATAAGATGTATGAATGTACATTTAAATAGTTTATTAATCATTTACTTACACTTTCTAAGTGATCTTATGAACCACTGACAACTCTTAAATAAATGGTTTATAAATAATGTAATACTTCATTAAGAAATTATAAATTGATCATTAATAAAGTATGAAAATACAATTATTAAACACATTATAAATATGCTTTTAAATCAAGAATTAAGCATTTATAGCTGTATTTATAAACTGCTTATTAATGTCTATTAATGCTTTATAAATGATGAATTAATTGTTTACTAATGCTTAACTAATTATTAATAGTGTGCAGTTATTATAAAGTGTTACCTTGGATTTTAATAAGGTATTAGTAAATGTTGAAATTAATATTAACTCAGATTAATAAATGCTGTAGAAGTATTGTTCGCTCTTAGTTCATGTTAAGCAAGGTAGTTAACTAATGTTAACTAATTAACCTAATTGTAAAGTGTTACCACATTTTTGTCATATCACCCAGCAGGAATGTTACTTGTAGTTTCTCTCCAACTCAGAAAAATCAATCATCAAAAACAAATCATACACTAGCAAGAAAGCAACATGAAAAATATTTGCTTACGGTTCCAGAGTTGAGATATTTTTTTTTCTTGCCTTTCTTCTTAAGGTTTATGACCTGTGGAGAGAAAAATAATGAATTTGTATAAGAATTTAGATGCAGGGTCTGTATTTATACGACAGCCCTTCTACACACAGTCCAAAGTTAAATTAAAACTATATGTAAATTCATATTTTCTGTTAAAATGTGAAAAGAAAATTATGTATTAACATTAAAATTCCAGAAAGAGTTAAGATTAAGAAAAGAAATTGCTCTACATTTTCTACAAATGAAATTTAAAAATAGTTTTTAATGTTATATTTTATTGCGGCATTTAAACAACATTTTATACATTAACACTAGAACGGCCATGATGGTCATTTTGACCGTTTTGAATTTTATATCTGCAATAACTTTGTTGAAAAAATAAATAAAAATCCTGCTGGTACCTGACTTTTCAAAAAGTGTCTGTATTTTCATTTAAAATGTTTTTCATATAAATTACACATAAGTCAAAAAATCAAATGTACATATTTACCTATTTCGGCCATAGACGGTCATATTGACCGCACTGAATTTCGCGGTATTCTTTTGTTAATTTTTTACCTTTAAGCCTATTTTCTCTGTTATTATATTAAAATAAAATGTTTTATAATTAAATAAGATACTTTTAGTTGTTATTATCTTGTTCTGAGTTATGTTGAATTGATATGGAAATCAATCTGTTAATAATTACGATAGGCTACTAATGATATTATTTATAAATGTATAATTAAACTTGTTTAAATGTACAGTTTGGTGTTGTTTTGTTTTCAAAAGATATCCTAATACAATAAATGCATTAATCTCTCAATTGGGTATTTATCATTAAATATATAGAGTTTGGAATCTAGAGGTCAAAATGACCGCTTGTGGCAGTTCTAATAGTTATGGAATTCTGGCACTTCTAGTGTTAATTAAATAAAGAGTTCACACATGTCTATTCATCTGTCACCATGTGTCACCATGAGCATATTTGTGGTGCAAGAAAAGGAGAAAAGGAAAAAATAAAGCAAAACAAGAGGCTAGAGAAATATGTGAGACCAAACAAACACAACAAAAGAATGATATCGGTAACGATTATTCACATTTGGAAAAGCCTGAGTCACATATATAAAAATATAAAATAAATGATCTCTTCCTCCCACTCACTAATGCTAAATGAGTTATGAACAAATGCAGTGCCTGTGGGATGAGATCATCTGCTAACATCTCAAGATCTGGGACTAAATTCCCACGTTGCTGAGTGTTTCTCTTAAGTGACAGTGTGAAATTATTCACTCTAATTGAGAAAACATAGATTTTTTTTTTTTATATCATCCCTTTATCAAAAGATGGAATTTCTCTCAGATTTGTCATTTTGTTATTTACATTTGATAGGGGCAGCAGACTCAGGGAAAGATGCTATCTGAGATTTACTAGGAGATTTAGATAATCTGAGATACTTTTCAGTAAAGTATCTGGCACATTTTTGAATGGTGCATTTACTTTTAACTTAAACAATGACTACATTTATAATATGAATTAGAACCCCAAAATCAGTTCAGATTTAAAAAGTGTTATGAAAAATTACTAAAGTTTCAGAACTCAAAACTTCCTTCCCAGTCCAAAAAGGATCATTTAATAAAACTAGCTGCAAAAATGAGTGACGGCACATGAATGGACTAAACACCAGAAGAACTACCACTAAATTATAGAAAGCAAAATGTTAAATGTAAATGAAAACGAAATCTGTCAAACCCTGATTTTCCTGGCTGTGTGTAGCACCTACAGCTCTATATATCCTTCTGAAGGTTTTCAATGTTAGAATTAAGCATCTGAAGTTTATTTTTAACAAGTCTGACCATTTGACCGGAATATTTGTGCTTGGATTGTTTCGCAAATCTTATGATGTAATTGATTTTGAAGGATGCAGCAGTTAAAAATGATATATGTAAAGGTACAGCAGCAAAAATGGCTCATATAAATATCTATTGTTTATCTAGACCCACTCATTGTGAAATACTGGTCCAAAATTCTGCTCTAAATAACTGTAAATTCACTTCAAATATATCAAATATCGTTATTGTGTGCATTGCTAATCTTATTAAAATGTCATTGTGCCCATAAAGAAGGTGGAAAATTATCATGACAAGCTCCTTCACTAACATTATAAATGAACTGTAATAAAATGATAAACAACACCTATAATAATATGTATCTTTAGTTTGGGTTTGATGTTTGATGTCTTTCATATGCAGGTCTACTGTACATCTACTTAAGTGGAAAAATATGTTTCATGTCAAAATTGATGGTGTTGAAGGAACCAGCTACACTTATTCATGTGCTTCTTTAAGATAGGTTTTCATTATGCATAAATATCTTAAAGTTATTTTCTGGTATACCCACGCACTGAGAACTGTAATGTGTGGAACTTAGCAGAGAAAACGAATTACTTTCGCAAGTTGTCTGGAAGTTGTGATTTTCTCACTTTTTCAGAAGTTGCAGCCTACAAGTTGAATACGGTAAGTTATGTGGACGAAATGTAACATGTTATGTATCATGTTTGCATCTTTCTATATTAATGGAATTGCTTAGAAAGGCAGTATTATAATAAGATCATTTGCATGACGATTGCATGTGGAGTCACATGCTTCTCTTTTGATTTAATAGAACAAAGAACAATTATTGATCTTATGAACGAATATATGACCATTGTATACATGGAATTTAGAAATGTGTGACTAGTATCATATGACCGTGACAGAAGGGCCAACGCTCAAGGGTAGAATATGATGAACAAGTCTAGAAATGTTCCACGCATGGTTGAAAACATTTTCATTAACCTAGAAAGATAACATTCTTGGAGTCAAGTCTATAAAGGCTATAAAGACTGCTGACCTTTCCTTGAAAGGGAATAAATCATCTTTAAAGACAATTGGTACATGTTTGTCTCTTATTCAGTGATAGAATTTTGTTTTCCACCACAGTTATATTAGTTATACTGTGAAGTTACTTTGGAAAATACCGTGTTAATGAGCTTTGCAAATGATTCAAATGTATAAGATTACCTCATACACGTTAAATTGTGACTGTCCTCTTGACAGTTCTCTATAGCTGGTGCTGAATTCTCCAATGAAGTCATGGCTGTAAAACACACACACATACACAGATTGGTCAGAAACATTGTTGGAGAACATGACATTTGTTTCATAATGAGCTCTACATTTTCTAAATTTAGCTCTGATAAGTTCCTGAAATGTCACAGTGCTTAGCCTTTTATCATGCTATGAATGAAAAGATTAACTATTTTAGATCAACGCACCCGGTACAAAACAAAACCTATCAAATAGGATAATTTATGTGAATGTATGTGATGGACCAACCCGATCTCACGGCAATTCGTACGTATTTTACAAGGTGGCAAATTTTATTTATTTTTTTTGCTATTTTTATGAGTTGCCCAATTCGTATGAATTCAAATGAATGACCTACCCTTGACCCCGCCCCTAAATCTACCCATCACTGAGGTTTAGACAAATTGTACGAATTTGAACGATTTATCTAAACCTCAATTAGCCACCACTCATACGAATTGTTTGTGAGATAGCATTGGATGGACTGATCAGGCTTTATTTGGGTTCCAAAAAAATACACAACCATACAAACGTGCTTACAAATCCCAGCCAATAATGTATCTAAATAAGAGTCTATTATGTCATGGTTTATGTACTGGGAAAGACATAATCAAAATACTATGGAGCCCCTAAGGGGACATGGTTATGGGAAAAATTTGATAGGTGGAACAAGTATATTTCAAAGCTTTTGTGCTTGTTTGCAAAAATATTTTTTCCTCCCATGTCACCATGTCCTTTAGGGATCCGTTGAATTGATCTACTGCATGTGTGGATCAACGCTGCAAAATAAACACATAGTTGTGTTTCCTTTATGAATTGAGTTCCGAAACATTTTAAACACAAAAGTGTGTGTTTTGGGCTTTTGCATTGGACTTTTTTTTTTTTCGCATATTTTGACCATGACATTTTTTTTTTAAATTAACTATTTGCTAAAAAGTTAAAAGTGACTAATTTATTTAAAAGTCTGTTCAATTTGATCATTTGTTTCATGTTCAATTCCTGTATCCCACCGAGAAGACTTTAGCTATCTGTACCCTATAATTAATGGATGTATGCAGTGAGTGTCAGATGAGTATTTTAAGCTTCATGTGACAGCTTCCAGTTCATTACCTGCCATCACGATCCCAGTCATACACTTCAACCTTGATCGCTCTGTGAAAGAGACAGAGAATAATATTAAACATAAACTGTAGTGTTGAGATTTTCTTTTTTTCTGAGTGTGCAATCACACACACACAGCTGAAATATGATACCATCCATTAGAGAATTAAATTATTCCATGCCACAATAATTCACATAATCAAATATATATCTATAGCATGTGTGTGCATGATGAAAAAAAAAGAAGTTTATAGCGTTTTGTTTTTACACACTGTAAATAAGTTACCTGGTTGCCTTAAAATTTTGAGTTCATTGAAATTAAAAATTTTGGTTTAATAAATAGAAACTCAAAATATTATGTTGTCTGAACTACATTAATTATCTAAGTTGATTTGACAAAATAGAAAAAGTTGTGAAAACAAATCATCAAAATTCATTTTTACAGTGCAGCTAAAGCTTTGTGTGAATTTCTTCAAAAAAAATTATTCTGACAATGTTGCACACCTTGTATGATTATGTATGTTGAGAATGATGAGGATAACTAGATCAAATCTGATCTGTCCATTCAGACCTTTATTTTTTCAAATCACATGTATATAGTGATTATGATATATACTTTGATTGAGCTTCTAAACAATAAGTCATGTAATTTGCTGTTCAGGCTTATTGACTTTTTTACTGCTTGTTTGAACAAAGATTTTGTTGTTGTTGTTTGTTTACATTTTGGAATACTGTATTATGTATCATTCATTTAATAAATTCCAAAGCACAAATGTTGCATGCAAAAGTTTAACTATAGTAATAGTGATCCTTGCATTAGAAAGCCTTTTTAATCAACTATTCTAAAGTAATATTGTTTATTAGCCCTATAAAGCTGTGTTGATGTCATGTTAGAATTATCATATTCGTGAGATGACAACTCTGAGATTCCACAGAGTTGTTCATGTCGTTCTTATGAGTAATATAATAAGAACTCAGAAATTATTTGTTTCCATGGTAATTCTCATCATAACCACAAAAAATAAAAAATGTGTAGAGCTTTATTGTTGAAGACAGAAAAATACTTTAATCACTGCACTAATTAACCTCTTTATTCTTTTTCAAAACCTTGAAGAACAAAGCAAGAACATCAGGTATCACTGACAATAATAAAACCACAAGAACTTCCTTCAAATGTTCAATTTGATGCAATGAAAAAAAAAAACGCAATTTCCTTGAAGAAACTGCAATTATAACAACTAATAATTAGTGTGAATTTGATCATTCCGATTGGACTAATACTGTGCTGTGTGTGAAGGCTGTTTTTGAAGTGGTTATATAGAATCATATATTTATTTATTTATTGAACACGTTTTAAACATGGCACCATCCAATCAGATTTTTAGAGCCAGAACTATCCATTTTATAATTGGACTTAAAAAATCTCTCAAAATCAGCTTACTCTTCCTTCCATGGCACTTTCTTTTCACATAACAGGGTTAGAGGGTTGGATTAGTGAGTTTTGACAGAAAATAATTACGGCTTCTGCTGTCCGTGGCGTGACAGGCGAGTGATGAGTTTGCACAGTTCAAACAGAACAGCTCTGTCAATTACACAGAGCTTTAACGCAACACATGCTAACAACAACCCAATCCCCACAGCATCCCTTAGCACCCATTCTCAGTGTTATCATCAGCGAGACACTCCGTGCTTCTTTATTAGAGAGTCGGCACAGGCTTATCTTGTGTCCCAGGCTCCTCCGGATGCCCAGTGCTCTTCCTCTACGTCTGTCCGTCTCTCTCTTTCGTTTTCCCACATGTTCAATCAGAGATAAAGCCGAGGCATTGTGTGGGAGAGTGCGTTACGGTACCGATCGATGCTCATCAGTGAGGACCGCTACCATGAGGAAGCTTCCCACTTTATCACCACACAGCAAGAGCCCCTCGTTGAGCTGCTCATGATGGAGGCTTCCAGGAAACAGTGTTGCGCTTGGGATTCTCTTCTCTGTTGGTTCTATCTGAATCTATCGTATGTCTCTTAAAGTCCCCCTGTAGTCAATCATTTTATCCCTTAAAACTCATCTTTGATGACCAAAATTACATATTTGAACGGTTTTCCTTGAAAAAGAATTTTTTTTCATGCCTTAAAATGCCCCATATTGCCAAAAATATTGGGACACCACTTCAAATCCTTGAATTCAGGTGTTCCAATCACTTCCATGGCCACAGTTGTATAAAATCAAGCACTAGGCACACAGACGCTTCTACAAACATTTGTGAAAGAATGGGTCGCTCTCAGGAGCTCAGTGAATTCAAGTGTGCTACCGTGATAGGTTACCACCTGTGCAATAAGTCCATATGTGAAAACTAAACATTCCACAGTCAACTGTTAGTGGTATTAAAACAAAGTGGAAGCAATTGGGAACAACAGCAACTCAGCCATGAACTGGTAGGCCACGTAAAAATACAGAGTGGGGTCAGCGCATGCTGAGGTGCACAGTGCGCAGAACTCGCCAACTTTCTGTAGTCAAAGGACAGTGCGTAGAAAAATTCATGGAATGGGTTTCCATGGCCGAGCAGCTGCATCCAAGCCTTACACCACCAAGTGCAATGCTAAGCGTCAGATGCAGTGGTGTAAAGCACGCCGCCACTGGACTCTAGAGCAGTGGAGACGACGTGTTCTCTGGAGTGACGAATCACGCTTCTCTGTCTGGCAACCCGATGAATGAGTCTGGGTTTGGCGGTTGCTAGGAGAACGGTACTTGCCTGACTGCATTGTGCCAAGTGTAAAGTTTGGTGGAGGGGGGATTATGGTGTGGGTTCTTTTTTCAGGGGTTGGGCTTGACCCCTTAGTTCCAGTGAAAGGAACTCTTAATGCTTCAGCATACCAAGACATTTTGGACAATTGTGCTCTCAACTTTGTGGGAACAGTTTGGGGATGGCCCTTTCCTGTTCCAACATGACTGCACACCAGTGCACAAAGCAAGGCCCTTGAAGACATGTATGAGGGAGTTCAGTGTTGAGGAACTTGACTGGCCTGCACAGAGTCCTGACCTCAACCCGATAGAACACCTTTGGGATGAATTAGAGCGGAGACTGAGACAGGCCTTCTCTTCCAACATCAGTGCCTGACCTCACAAATGCTCTTCTAGAAGAATGGTCAAAAATTCCCATAAACACACTCCTAAACCTTGTGGAAAGCCTTCCCAGAAGAGTTCAAGCTGTTATAACTGCAAAGGGTGGGCTAACTCCATATTAAACCCTACGGATCAGGAAAGGGATGTCATTAAAGTTTGTGTGCATGTAAAGCAGACGTCCCAAAACTTTTGGCAATAAAGTGTAGCTTGAATGTAAGCTTTGCCTAATTTAGTATACGTGGTTCTATGAATATGCAAATTAGCCACTCTTCCACTCACTCACACTTCAATATATCAGGTATTGTCATCACCTCTGACCCTAAATGGTTTCAAAATTATTTTGGTAACACTTTACATTGTCATTGTTACATTATGTTACATGCAGTTACTATAGTAACAACTATAAATTATGCATAATTACATGCAACTGACCCCAAACCAAACCCTAAACCCTAATACTTCTCGTGAACGTACGAGGAGCGCGACCACTTCGAACACGAATCTCAGGAAGCGCCTGTGATAAAGGATCTATCTGAGTGTGAAACTGTATACATCTTTCAGGTCCACCGCCATAAACCAGTCCCCGGGGTCGAATGTGCGCGAGGATCTGTTTTATCGCTATAATTTTAATCACTTACGCCACTGTGTACCAATTGAAGATATACACAGCAATGGAGGTGTCATGTCTAATGTATTAATAATGCCATCATAATGCAACCAATGCACCGGATAGCAATAAGATGGCTATACGTAATTGTAAATCATTCAAAATAAATGCCATGATCACTTTATACAGGTGTTACAATAATGATTTTGTAAACGGTGATCAGCAACCAAATATTGATAATGTGGAAGTTACTGCCTTCTGCTTTGGTGTGACTTCTAACTTTTTGCAGCCAATACATAGGCAGAGTACAGTAACTTCAAAATAGGGGTCAAAAGTCAAGTTTGAACTTGAAGAATTTTTTTATGTAGATAATTTTCATTACTAAAACATCTAACTGGCAGATTTTCAGTGTCCTACCTATAATACATTTGGCTGGACAACTAAAAATCTTTAAAGTAAATTTTCTGAGTTCCACACTGAAGCGAGTTGAGGTATTTTGCCTTTGTAGGGCAGAGTAGACCAATCACAACAGACTGGTCCATCTGACCCAATCAAAGCAGAGTAGGCTCTCGGAAAGGGGGAGTTTAGAGAGACCGAATACTTTATCCAACTGTTTAGACACTGTAAGAAAAGAGGTGATATTGCAATGTGGGTTTTTTTTTTTACTTTGGATGATGGGAGGCATTTAAAACTATTGTAGGAGACCTCCAAAAACTAAATTTAAAGCATTTAAAATAGCATAAAAGGGCGTGCATTTTTTTTTTAATGGTGACAACAACATTTGGTCCAGCTGTATACTGTTTACAGGTATCAAATAACTATAATATAAATATGGATTTTAGAATTTAGTTGATGCATGATGAGTTGATCAGTTTACTGTATTTTAAATGTGGTTCAAATGTGACAAGATCAAACCCTTAAAAATACCTTAACGCAGTAGAAAACACTCCATACCTGTCAAAATCGCCATTGCACAGGGTTCTGACGGGGATTTTAAAGGCTTGCCACACAGGGTTCAGCGTGTTCTTCACCACCTCTGTCTTATGACAAATAGTAAATCTGTAAGATAAAAGAAAATATTACAGTAATGGAACTGTCATCAACTTAATGATTGAGTTTGAAGTCAAAAGGTAACGCATATGATCGCATATAGTGTAATTTTAAACCCTTTTTTGATATAATTTAATCTGTTGATTATGACCAAATTCTATTCTAAAATGTTTGAATTAACTGTCAACTCTTGTTTGAAGACTCAATGTCTGAAAACTGAATGTCTCAAATGCACGTTTAATACTTGTAAAATGTAAGTAACTGGAATATTTTAATGTTGCATAAACCATCGCAGAATATCATGTTTGACTAAGCTGAAATCACACTTTATTTGGCAGACCTCACTGTGAAGCTATACAGAAATACTGTCTCTACAAAAATATTGAAAACTGTCCAAAAAAGTGATTATTGTTGAAAATTTGTATTGGCTTTATTGCTAAGCATCAACAGGGCTGTTTCAGAAACTGAACAAATATTGGGACATATTCGGTTTGACTTTCTGAAACTGGCCCTAGAGCTACACCTCCCTCAAAACCACAGGACTTGCTTAAAAAAACAGACTCTGTTCTCTAAAGGACAGAGACATGAATGGATTGCTCAGTTATGGGCTCAGTGCACAGCTCAATACTGGCCTTTTTCCTATTTACACACTTTTTTTTTCCATTACACACACACACACACACACACACACACACACACACACACGCACACGCACACGCACGCGTGCACACGCTCACACACACACACGCACACACACACACACACACACACACATGTTGGTGCAACAGCATTATGAGGACTCTCCATAGGCGTAATGGTTTTTATACTGTACAAACTATATATTCTTCTATCCCCTTACACTGCCCCTATCCCTAAACCTACCCATCACAGGAGACATGCTGCATTTAATTTTTTTTAATAAAACATTGTTTTTTATGTTTTTTAAGCCATTTGATTTATGAGGACTCTTGAAGTGTCCTCATAAACCACCCATAAGTTGTAATACCAGTGTAATACACATGTCATTATACAAATGTGTGTCCTCATAAATCACATAAACCAACCCACACACACACACACACACTGTTTACCCCTTGTTCTCATGGTTCAAGAGGTAAAGGCTGTTTTTGAAGTGTGTATGTGTGTGAGTTTTAGGGTCCGTTTACACAACACCGTTTTCAACTAAAACCAGAAAACTTTTGAATGCATTGTGTTCATTTACATGACAACAGTGTTTTCGGGGTATGAAAATGCAAACTTTAGAAAACGGGTTTTCAATCACCATAAAAACTACAAAATGTGAATTTGTGAAACCGGTGACGTCATGCACACGCCTGTTATACGTTCAGTCTTTAGGCGCGTAGTGTTTCTTTACAAAGTGACATCGCCAACTACTGACATGGCATGAATAATACAGTGTTTTTAATCATTTTCGCAGATCTGTGTGAACGGGGATCGTTTTGATAAGTTGTCATCTGTACGCGGAAAACTGAAGGGAAATCTTTTCGTTTTTTAGTACATTGTTGTCGTGTAAACTTACTCTTACTGTTGCAGAAATAAATGATCTTAAAAATATCATGCTTTGCTGTGAGATGGTCTCAGGCTGGTACCAAGAAATGCCAAGTAATGATCCATCTCTGCCTGCTAGTCAAAAAGCAACCACAGCTTTTTGTAAATTCATTTGTAATTCCATCTAAAAAAATCAATAGACGCACACACACAAAATGTTTGTTACTCCTCGTCTTGTCAGAGTTTGATCATTTATGGTAATAAAAACCACATTGTACTAATGACTAAATTCATCATTAGCATTAGCCATTAGATAACATTAGCTTTTAGCTAACCGCCTTCCTGTCTGCTGTCTGCCAGATGTAACTGTAATTGAACCTCATTTTTTCTTTTCTTTTTTGGGTGAACAATCCCTTTTGTGCATGAGAGACTTGACTTATAATTGATTCCAATAGAATTGGATGTTAGCATGTTGCTAAGCTAACAACATGAGTGAGAAGATAAAGAATCCCTTAAGAACAGTTAGCTTAGTAAACTTATATATTACTATGTGTAGAACCAAACTGAAAAGTAGCTTCAAAACACAGCAGTGAAAATTATTGTAGCTGATCTATACATATTTATATCTATATCTAAACAAAGGCACAGATATTCTGAAATGTAACAGAAAAGCTGTCTCTGAGTGAAGGAATCTGGTATTATTGAAGCACAGAATCAGCCAGATAAGAAGTGATTGTTCCATTTCAGGAGAACCCCTGCTGATCCAGGTGCAAAGGCCTATGGGTATGAACCTAAAGGAATTCAATAGAAAGCCATTTCCACAACACAGAGCCTGGAGATGAGATTAACGTTGTGGGCAGTGTGTGTAGCTGACAAGAATCCACTCATGTGTCTGTGTTACTCACGTTCCATCCTCATTGCTGCGATAAAACACTAAGAAGGGGTCCGATTTGCCAAAGAAGTCCTTTTTGTCCAGTTTGTTGCCACAAAATTGCATCATCACAGACTCCTGCAGGGCGAGAAAGTTTTAGAAAAGCAGGTTATGAGGGCAATCATGGGAGTGTGCATTTGGATTTAGAGCACTTAGCAGACCTAGGATAACAATATCAGTATCGATGAACTGAGTATTTGTCCGTTTGTGGTTTCTAGACAGCTAGCATTACACAAATGCTAAATAGCTTGCCATGTTATATTTGCTTGACTACAGTGCCCAGATGGCAAGGCTAAAAGGCCTAATCAGAAATCCATTTGACAAGCGTATCACATTCACTGTCTGTGTGAAATGCAATGCTCCAGCAGGGAATGAGATGAGGTCTATTGGTCCCTGTTGTGAAAGACAAATTCCGCTAGCATTGCGGAGGCCTTTCTGTATTTATTTGTGTGTGTGTGTGTGTGTGTGAACACAGCTGGAGTTCTTGGCGTGCGCTATCACTGAATCCTGTGTTTTACAACTAAGATAAATACTTTGAATAGACTATAACAGACATGCAGAGAAGCCAAATTATAAGTGATATCAATAGAATTTGACATTAGTATGATGCATTAGCAAAAATGTAAACCATAAAATCAGCAATATTGCAAGAGACTTGGATCATAATTTATTTCAGTACAGTTTGACATCAGCATGTTGCCAAACTAGCAAGCAACGTGATGCTCTTGAAATTCAGTATCAAAAAATCCAAATGATAAAATCAGTGATGGAAGCGCACAGGAGACTTGGCTAAAACTTGATTTCGCCAGAGTTTAATGTTAGCATGTTGCTAAGCTAAAAACATATCGCTCTCCACACACAATTTCATTAGAAAATCAACTCGTTTTCTAATGCTTGTTTATACTTCTGTATTAAATGACAAATTACTATAAACTCTATGTTTTAGGTAGGCAACTACCAACTGGCAGTGAGTGATTTAGTGAGAGATTAGACTTGAATTCAAATGATCAATATTAGCTCTTACCCTGCAGTTGTTAAGCTCCTCAGCCTTCACAATAATTTTCCCACATTTCTTCCCTGGAATCCCCCTGCGTATGACAAAACGAGAGTATTCAGGTCATAAATGTGTTGGACAGTGATATTGTATAGACCTGTTGTAATACATCATTAAGCCAATTTTTCAATGTATCATTATATGAATCATGTACAGGTCCTTCTAAAAAAATTAGCATATTGTGATATTATTTTCCATAATATAATGATAAAAATTAAACTTTCATATATTTTAGATTCATTGCACACCAACTGAAATATTTCAGGTCTTTTATTGTTTTAATACTGATGATTTTGGCATATAGCTCATGAAAACCCAAAATTCCTATCTCAAAAAATTAGCATATCATGAAATGGTTCTCTAAACGAGTTATTAACCTAATAATCTGAATCAACGAATTAACTCTAAACTCCCAGCCTGTTTCATTACTCAAAACCGCAATCATGGGTAAGACTGCCGACCTAACTGCTGTCCAGAAGGCCATCATTGACACCCTCAAGCAAGAGGGTAAGACACAGAAAGAAATTTCTGAACAAATAGGCTGTTCCCAGAGTGCTGTATCAAGGCACCTCAGTGGGAAGTCTGTGGGAAGGAAAAAGTGTGGCAAAAAACGCTTCACAATGAGAAGAGGTGACCGGACCCTGAGGAAGATTGTGGAGAAGGACTGATTCCAGACCTTGGGGGACCTGCGGAAGCAGTGGACTGAGTCTGGAGTAGAAACATCCAGAGCCACCGTGCACAGGCGTATGCAGGAAATGGGCTACAGGTGCCGCATTCCCCAGGTCAAGCCACTTTTGAACCATCACTGACTGTGGGTACTTGACACTGGACTTAAGGCATTTCCTTCTCCCTAGTCTTCCTCCAGACTCTGGCACCTTGATTTCCGAATGACATGCAAAATTTGCTTTCATCTGAAAAAAGTACTTTGGACCACTGAGCAACAGTCCAGAGCTGCTTCTCTGTAGCCCAGGTCAGGCGCTTCTGCCGCTGTTTCTGGTTCAAAAGTGGCTTGACCTGGGGAATGCGGCACCTGTAGCCCATTTCCTGCACACACCTGTGCACGGTGGCTCTGGATGTTTCTACTCCAAACTCAGTCCACTGCTTCCGCAGGTCCCCCAAGGTCTGGAATCGGTCCTTCTCCACAATCTTCCTCAGGGTCCGGTCACCTCTTCTCGTTGTGCAGCGTTTTTTGCCACACTTTTTCCTTCCCACAGACTTCCCACTGAGGTGCCTTGATACAGCACTCTGGGAACAGCCTATTTGTTCAGAAATTTCTTTCTGTGTCTTACCTTCTTGCTTGAGGGTGTCAATGATGGCCTTCTGGACAGCAGTCAGGTCGGCAGTCTTACCCATGATTGCAGTTTTGAGTAATGAAACAGGCTGGGAGTTTTTAAAAGCCTCAGGAATCTTTTGCAGGTGTTTAGAGTTAATTAGCTGATTCAGATGATTAGGTTAATAGCTCGTTTAGAGAACCTTTTCATGATATGCTAATTTTTTTAGATAGGAATTTTGGGTTTTCATGAGCTGTATGCCAAAATCATCAGTATTAAAACAATAAAAGATCTGAAATATTTCAGTTGGTGTGCAATGAATCTAAAATATGTGAAAGTTTAATTTTTATCATTACATTATGGAAAATAATGAACTTTATCACAATATGCTAATTTTTTGAGAAGGACCTATACTAAGGTTAATACCATGTACTAACTCCATGTACATCATAGTATTACCTATACTATAAATGGTATACATACATAGTAATAATAACAATCACACAATATTACCATGGCACCAAAACATAACAAAAATTGAAATGAAACCTTTAATTAAGTTACAAATAACAAAAAAACAAGCTTCATATTAATCTTCTATTCATTGTGAAAATATGCAAAGAAAGTCGCAATGTTTCCCAGCAGTGCACTGGTGTTTGTGTAGATCAGGCTCTCTGATGGATTCTTCTGCTATTGGTAATGTAATGAATTGACTCTTGCACAGACAACTCGGTGGATGAAGTCTTGATCAAGGTTTATTAACCCTCTCTCATGTGTGCAGAGTTTAAGTGAGTGTAATTGGACTGTGGCTGTGCCATTGTGCTCTGGGCAAAACCGAGCTGTCATTTAGCAAAAGGGAGTGTTGCCTGAGTACTTTATTAGAACTGGACTTGATCTATGAGACTGTCAAGCCCCATAATTAACAAAAATATATTATATTATTACTTAAACCATATGATAGATAGTATACCGTATTTAAAGTTGTTCAACTAAAACCTCGTCCATACTGTTTGAATATTGATTCACACAAAATTTCACTTAAGTCATAGTATAATAACAATGAGAGAATTTTCGGTCCCACTTTATATTAAGTGGCGTTAAGTACTATGTACTTACATAAAAAAATAAGTACAATGTACTTATTGTGTTCAGGTTGTATTGTAAAACACTTTTGCTGCTATTGAGATGTGATACTGGTAAGGTTAGGGACAGGTGTGGTGGTATGGGTTGATTTAAGATTAAGGTTAAGGTGTAAGGGAAGGGTCAACTGTGTAATTACAAATGTGATTACATCAACAAATTACAGTTGTAATTACATGCAGGTATTTTCAAAATATAAGTACAATGTAAAAACATGTATGTACATAATAAGTCCATTGTATCAAAGTAGTAACTTCAATGTAAGTACATAGTACTTAAAGCCACTTAATATAAAGTGGGACCGAATTTTCATATTTAATGTGAACTTAACCCAGAAAACGGAAACTATGTCATTTAAAACCCGTATGATTTTCTTCTGTGAAACGCAAAACATGACTTTAAAGAATATCCTGGCTGCTCTTTTTCATCTAAGAGAATTAGGATTGGGGATGTCAAGCTTCTGAATGACCAAAAAGCACCATAAACCATCATATAAGTGGTCCATACACTTTTTTTAAACTTTCTATTCCTCAAAGAATACACACAAAAAAGAAGCAGCAGAATCATATCTTCACGTATATCTAACACTTAAACTTTAAGAGTGAGAATCGGCCCAAAATAACTACATTGCAGTTCATGAATTAGTTGAAGTTTAATTAGTTTATTAGTTATAGCTCAGTTGCAGGGTAACAAAAAACCTTTTGAATAACGAGAACATTTTAAAGAGGCAATCACGATGGAGCAAAACCGAACCCTCTTTGTACGTCAGCTGATAGACTGAAATACAGGCTTTTGCTGTAGAACTGGAAACATTACAGTGTGCATACGTTGGCCCAAATGGAAGACATGATGTGTGAGAAACCCTGTCGTCACCATGACAACCCCAACCTGTGCGACAGAGGGACCCAGCAGAGATATCTAATAAATATGACTAAGATGTCATCTCATACATATTTTAGGCGAGCAATTTAGATTTTTTTTTTTTACAAAAGATTTAACAAAAAGATTTAAAAGCTAAGAATCTTGTACAGACTATGAATCCAACTGAGGCATAACTTAAGATTTACTGATGCAATTCAATTATATTTCTATACTGCACATCTATAATCTATAATTATAGTTTAGTATAAGGTAGAGTCAATGGGGAACTTTTGGTTTGTTATTAAAACAGAAATTATAAAGAGTAAAGCACACACAGAAGATAAAGCATCTAAATAATAATGAATTAACATGTATTTTATTATTATTCATGTATATGTTTTTTGTAATTGAGTCAGTTTTTGAAAGTTGAATCATCACATTTTAGCACTATTAATGATAATGCTAAATTATGCAGTGTAAACCAGAAAACATTTCTAGTTTTGTACCTGGAAAGGCCTGTAATGGAGCTGTGAGGGTATATAAGACATGAAAAAGTGGGAAAACACTGAACTGTAAAAAATTATATGATCAATAAGTTGTGACAACATATGTTTTTAAATTGCTTTTAACTCATAAAAATAGTTTTGGGGGGGGGGGAATCCACCTTTTTTAATGTCACACATGTCAGTTTAATATAATTTAAGTTGAAATGACTTAAACATCCAAGCAGATTGTACTCAACAATTTACGGCAGAAACTTTTTTTTACAGTGACTACTCTCTTCTATAAAACAAAAATAAATATTACATTTAAACGTAAGCATCTGTCCAAGGCTCTTCTTCAATATCTTGGTCTCTTTGTGATGAGATATGACAAGCAACATTGTTCTAATATTAAGTTTTCAAACCTCCCTTTCTTGAATCAAACACAGAGAAATCCTTTCATACCTTGTTATTATTATTATTATTTTTTTCATTTAGTCCCTCCTGTAACTCCCAATCAAGATGCATGCATTTGCAATCAGCGTCTCGAGTGAGCAAGGTAATTAAGTACTGGCGACACAGTAGTGCAATGCCTGTTTTTTCTGTCTGTGCGTGTGTAATTATCTCCCCTCGGTCGACAGAGACATGAATGAAATAACAAGTATCATCAAAATCAAACCGTAAAGTGCTTCTTTTTTCTTACTGTTTTATTATATAGAAATGCATTTAAGAAATGACTCATGATTTATATTCTCAGAAAGGTACGGGGGCCCAGTGAGTCAAACGGTCATTATTTACAGTGCTTTAGCTCATCACTGAAACTCTGATTCTCCCTGGAGATTCTTGGCACCAATACTGTGTTGTCAGTTGACTTAATAAAAGTGAGGAAACCCGTTGCCTTAAAATTATTAAGTAAACTTAATGCGTAATTGAAAAAAAATTAAGTTATTTGAACTCGACAATTCCACATAACTTAATTTTTTCAATTAGACATGAAGTTTATTTACTCCATGAAAATTAAACTTAACCCATGATCTACTCACTCTCAAGTCATCCTAGCTGTATGACATTCTTCTTTCAGACAAATACAATCAGAGTTATATTAAAACATGTCCTAGCTCTTCCAAGCTTTATAATGGCAGTGAATAGCTATTTCTGTTTTGAAGTCCATTAACAGTGCAACTATCCATCATAAAAGTGCATCTATCCATCATAAAAGTGCATCTATCTATCATAAAAGTGCATCTATCCATCATAAAAGTGCTCCACACGGTTCCAGGGAGCCTTTTGAAGCGAAGCGATGTGTTTTTGTATGTAAAAAAAATATCCATATTTAAAACTTTATAAAGTAAAATAACCAGCTTCCGTGCCATCCGAACATACGGATTCCACTTAAGTCGAAAGAAAAACGCATTAAGGAATCATAAAAGGACAAAGGTCAAAGACTGTGTTCTTCTGAGGGAATAAACTACTCATTCAATGAAACAATATCAAACTATTTCCAAGAAATTTCTATTAATTATAAGAATATTTCAAATATAATATATAATGTAGAATCTATATGTAGTTTGAAAAGATTAAGCCATTCCGTAATACTTCATAGTGGTTGTTGCTGAGCTCATTTGCCACAATTTACATTTCTATACAGGTCTCTGATTGGATCTCTCTTCAGAATTATAGGTAGTGTAGATCCTCATCACAAATTTGTCTATAATTAAACATGATTTTTTATTTTAGTTCGATTTTTTTACGATAAAAGTATACTGATATTATACTGACTTGCGACTATTTGCTGTTCAGGATATTCAGGACAATCTGTTTTTTCTAAATTTTGAATTTAAGCACTGGTCAAGCTCAAGCCAGCAAAATCAATCTCTCAAGCCACCATATAAAAACCCAGATGACCTATGCTTCCGACCTTCTTTAAGGTCTTTATTATGAATTAATTAGTTTAATAGGGTTATATTCAATTATATTACTCATTTCGCTTAAATCACAAAAACTTGTCAGTTCGCACTGTCAGACATGAATGTATTGCTCTCGGCAAACACTTGCCTCTCACACACATGCATGTACAGTTGTATAAGTGCAAATGTGTTGTAATCATTTAGATTGACGTTCAGACTAACTCAGAAGTCATTTGACAGACTATTCAAAAACACATTAGAAACAGAATAGCGCATCTCCCAAGCTCTCCACCAATACTGCTCCAAATAGCAACATTCTTTCCTTTCATGCAGCGTCTCCCGAACGCGATTGGCAGGGTGATTGAACTGTGTAATTAGCCGTAATTAACAGTCATTAGGGTTGTTAAAGGGCCCCGGGCGCAGGTGTGGGATTTCGCCATGTTTTAACACTTCCAAACAACTTTTGTAACCCATGTCATTATAGTACAGCTACATCCAACAATAATTCAAGTTTGCTGATGTATATATAAATATTGCTCTTTTAGGATTCTTATTTGAACAAACACCTAACATTAAAGGTGCGTTTTTTGGCAAAATTTTACAGGCAAGAAAGACATTGTCTATTTTCAACAGTGTAGCGATGTATGACGCACAACTCACACAGAAGTCATTTTAAAAACAAGAAGCTTTCTGTTTCTCAACATGGCGAATCCATGTGAACAACTTGAACCTGTTGCGAAATCGGCAGAAATTCATGTACAATTGTAACATTGAGCGCAGCGTTTGTTCAGTCAGGCTATGTAGGCATAGTGCTGCGGTCAGCTGTCAAATCGCTCCAACCACTACCATTCTCCAGTTAGATATGGGGAATATATATATATATATATATATATATATATATATATATATATATATATATATATATATATATATATATATATATATATATATATATATATACACTCACCTAAAGGATTATTAGGAACACAATACTAATACTGTGTTTGACCCCCTTTCGCCTTCAGAACTTCCTTAATTCTACGTGGCATTGATTCAACAAGGTGCTGAAAGCATTCTTTAGAAATGTTGGCCCATATTGATAGGATAGCATCTTGCAGTTGATGGAGATTTGTAGGATGCACATCCAGGGCACGAAGCTCCCGTTCCACCACATCCCAAAGATGCTCTATTGGGTTGAGATCTGGTGACTTTGGGGGCCATTTTAGTACAGTGAACTCATTGTCATGTTCAAGAAACCAATTTGAAGTGATTCGAGCTTTGTGACATGGTGCATTATCCTGCTGGAAGTAGCCATCAGAGGATGGGTACATGGTGGCCATAAAGGGATGGACATGGTCAGAAACAATGCTCAGGTAGGCCGTGGCATTTAAACGATGCTCAATTTGCACTAAGGGGCCTAAAGTGTGCCAAGAAAACAACCCCCACACCATTACACCACGACCACCAGCCTGCACAGTGGTAACAAGGCATGATGGGTCCATGTTCTCATTCTGTTTACGCCAAATTCTGACTCTACCATCTGAATGTCTCAACAGAAATCGAGACTCATCAGACCAGGCAACATTTTTTCAGTCTTCAACTGTCCAATTTTGGTGAGTTCTTGCAAATTGTAGCCTCTTTTTCCTCTTTGTAGTGGAGATAAGTGGTACCCGGTGGGGTCTTCTGCTTTTGTAGCCCATCCGCCTCAAGGTTGTGCGTGTTATGGCTTCACAAATGCTTGGTACAATACATACCTCGGTTGTAACGAGTGGTTATTTCAGTCAAAGTTGCTCTTCTATCAGCTTGAATCAGTCGGCCCATTCTCCTCTGACCTCTAGCATCAACAAGGCATTTTTGCCCACAGGACTGCCGCATACTGGATGTTTTTCCCTTTTTACACCATTCTTTGTAAACCCTAGAAATGGTTGTGCGTGAAAATCCCAGTAACAGCAGATTGTGAAATACTCAGACCGGCCCATCTGGCAAGAACAACCATGCCACGCTCAAAATTGCTTAAATCACCTTTCTTTCCCATTCTGACATTCAGTTTGGAGTTCAGGAGATTGTCTTGACCAGGACCACACCCCTAAATGCATTGAAGCAACTTCCATGTGTTTGGTTGATCAGATAATTGCATTAATGAGAAATTGAACAGGTGTTCCTAATAATCCTTTAGGTGAGTGTATATATATATATACACGTGGTATTATTACTCGCAAAGTATGCTCAAACTGCTCGCATATTACACCTTCTGGCTGTCTTCTTCTGTTTGAGATTACCATGGCTTTCAAGTCCTAGTTGATATGGACCACACTGCTGAGAGACACACTGTTTTGCTTTTAAAGACATTATCAAAGTGTCTTAATCGTCTGTATATCACTCAAGCTGATGGTTCTATGAGGGGTTAATGTTAAAGCCCTGTATGCCATATATCATGGAGCAAGAACCCACATAAGGAACCATACCACCAAAGATAACTTGTGTTTTAAAAAACTCAAATTAACTTGCCAAAGTGGTCCTGTCTGAACTGCACTTTACTACCATTCAATGGTTTTACAAACATGTATAATACTTCAAAATTGTTTGTGGTTTGTAAGGGTGAATACAATTTGACAGAACCTTTTTGGGTGAACAATATAATTGAATAATTATTTTATGGTTTCTATTATGTTTATAATATGACAGAATATATGATCATGTAACATAGGCTATAGGCTTATTTATAATAAAAAATTAAATAGTAAATAGACTTAAACTTCCAAAAACCTGTAGAGTAGTGGTCTGGGTTCAAACATTTCGACACGCAAAGTGAAGCATTCACGTGACTGGAAAGAAAGTGAGGCTTCGTTTTTCGCTGATCACGTGTTTCTCTGAAAACAATACGCGCTCCGACACAGAGCTTCATGAGAAATTTTGCTGCGAACTTGATAAGCGCTTTGAAGCTTCAGTGTCATATGTAACATTAGTCTTTTCCCCCTCAGGGTAGTTTTTGTTTTGATCTTGTTTTTTATTAAATAAAACCCATTATTGTTTCCTGCACTTGAGTCCTCACTCACTCCCTTCACTGAACCCTGACACTAGTAAACCGTGATTTAGTGCCTGACATTTTGTCCACATTGCAGAACTGCCCACTGATGGTTAAAGCCTCAAACAAAAAGTGTACCTATAATCATTTGACGCCACTGGTTTTTCTTTTTTCTTTTTTTGAGGATACACAATGCCTCCTAGGAGGAAATGCCCCTGTCCGATATGTAAACTATATCATTACCCAGCTCTAAACTGCTAAATGTAGACAAACGAGCATTAATGCGTTAGAAATATAAGCACTGTGAATTCATTATGAATCTGTGAAAAGCGCCATACAAATAAAATTGACAACCTTCAGTAAACAGACTGTGGGTGGCCCATGGGCGAGATATCTGAGGATAAGACTACAGTAATGGTTTACAAAGGGCATTTTTTTGTGTGATTTTTCTATCCCTTTCTCCCTCTCAGGTTTCTACACCTGTCTGGCTTCAACAGGTGGGCATTTGTGTTTTATTAGTTGCAAATACATCCAAAGCTACAAGTACTCCAAACAGCAGGGATGTACAAAACCTCAAATCACCTTGTTCTTCATTTTCTTGATCAACAGCAGTGGCCTGTCTTTATCTGGATGTAACGAGCATGTTGACATGAGGCTCTGCTTAGCTAATGGAGCAACGGTGCAAGGACACCCAGACGCAGCGAGACGCTGAGCTCCCACTGACAATCTAATGAGCCTGCTTTGATAACCGAGGCACAGAAGAAAATGTATGTGAGGCAGGCCTTTACCAGCCTTCGTGTGAAAGAGTTGAGGTACTCAGATCAGAACCAAAATGGACTTTCAAGTCAGGAAGAAAAATGCTAGCTCAGGTGCTGAGTGACAATATGACCTCAATGTGATACATGAAGCTCAAAGGTTTGTTTGTGCAGATGAGGTGGACTAAAGACTTTAATGAGCAGAGTCAGAATAAAGAGCACCAATAGTGAAAAGCAGCTCATTAGTCCCTATGAACTTTATACCCTCAATCAAACACGCAAACTTTGCTTCTTCACAGTTTGCTTAGATATTATCCACTGATGGTTTCCCAGCATTTCTTTCATCATATACATTCTGCACAGCCACATTTGAACTGTATTTCTATGTAAACACCACATTGTCATTGTTTTGGAGCCATGAATTTTACACTTAAACTCTTGGCTCATGCCAAGAACGACATGAGCTGATGCATGAAGTTAGTTGAACAAACTCTGAGTTTCAGAGTTGATTTAGAGTTGACAAAACCATACAAATCCAACATGGTTTAGATAAGTGAGGTTCGGCGGGCTCATAACACTCGCTATAAGCGTTCTCTGTCAACTCAGGCTTGATATTAACACTGAAGCCTGTGCACCTGAAAGTGTGTCATGTGCAGCGAACAGCCAATCATATGGAACATTTAAAGTGTCAGTATGATTCACCTCTTGTGACAGAGATGACACAATTCACTTTTTTGTTGTAGATGAAGAGATAGTTGAAAAATATCATGAATTTAAAGGCATTTGGAAGGCAGGAAAAGCATTGATGCTGCAGTGAAGATTTGAGAAGCCAGTTGAAAGTCAGATATGACTATATCAATGCATGTGTATCAACTGGATTTAAAAAATAATGTATATGGGTTCACAAAGAGCTCAAAAGGAAACGGTTCTTACCCAAGCTCTTTCTCCATACGACTGCCCTGCGAACCCACCACCTCTCCCAACGAACACATGGCCTGGCCAAGGAAATCCTGCAAACAGAGAGAACATAAAAGGAGGCTGTGAGGTATTTTTTAACATAGCAATATGAAAGGTCAGTATTTCAAATTGTCTATTTATAATATGTCTGAGGTTTCTTCTGCTTTATCTGTAATCACTGGGTCAGAGCAAAAATAAGATTCATTTTGAACATAACTATAGTACAATGTTAGCCTGGTTCTACCAGACTCTCGTACATTTCATTTGTACAGAGAGTCTGGCACCGCTGCATTGACAATCGTCAACTTCCTTGTAGGCGGGTACTCTATTGAAGTCTAAAACTATTGGATCTGCCAAGAGTCACTCTGGATCTGCCACCAATCGCTAACGTTTGCTCGTGACGTATGTCGAACCCCATGGGGAGGAGGGCCACAACATCATGGCCAAAACAAAACTAAGCAAATATTGTTCTTGCTCCAGCTTTAACTTCTTGATATTCGGCAGCGTTGCTACAACTCTCGCATCTTTCTCCGCTGCCATTACTGAACTACAACTCAAAATAACGCACGACGTCATCGTTCTCAACCACTCCCTCTGTTCACTGATTGGCCCTACAAAAAATTGATTGGAGAAAACCAAAGTCTACAGCAGAATCCAAAATTAAATTGAGCGGAAGTGCGTAGGAGGGCGCAGCCAGGCTAGTACAATATGTCCATGTAAACACTATTAAGTTTCAGGAGTGACAACTGCATTTAAATACGTGTGAATCCCATAAATGATCATTATGTGTGTACAGGACATGACTCACTCCTGAAAATTCTTGTTTGGTTTTGCATGTTTGGTATCCATTATTTTTCACCAAATTAATATTACAGCAACCAAAGACTTATGTTATACAGTTTTTTAACTAAGCCCCAATTGAAAGAGGTGTTGTGTTTCAGTCACGTTTGTAAGGCTTTAAGGTTTCACAGAGCGCGCTGCAGTGTTGCCTCGTCCACTTATTATGAGTGTTTTTGGGCTTGATTGGGCTTGACTCATAAAGCATTCAATTGTATAGAGTTATAAAGTGGGAAGGTGCAGGTCTTATTTTCAACATAAAGCATTTCTATCATGAGAACTCTCTGAGAGATTGGCATGGTAATGAGATTGACATGGTAATGGATATGCCAATGTTAATGTATTTGGTCTTGGCGGAATAGATCTGCTATACGCTGCTGCTGCAGAGCTAGTACAGAGACTTTGCTACTGCCAATACATTCACAGACATTGCTGTGAGCATGTAAGACATGCTGCTGCTGCACGTAAAACATACATGAAAAAAACCCTGTATCCATACAGGTGGAGCTGGGGAAGGTGGAGGGTTTCTGAGTGGGCTGCAGACTGAGTACCAGCAAACCTACCAGTATTTGAATGTTGAACTGCAGCTCATTGGTCGTTGATGCAACAGCAACCAATCAGCTGTGCTATGTTAATGATTAGATCTCTACCAAATGAGTTAAGAATCAACCAGCGCCATGTAGAGTTTAATGCCAGAACTAGGCATTTGGATTTAGTATGGGCTTGTTTTTTTTTGCTGTTTTTTAAGAAGATCTGGCAACACAAATGAGTTATGTGATATCTTGCACAGCACATACAAAAGATAGACACATCCCATATTGAAATATGTCATTACCAACTAGTTGTTCAGTTCGGTTCAAATATACACTGCAGAAATTACTGAACTATTGGTGTACTAAACAGGATTAAGTTCTAAAAGGTGAACTGACAACCACATTTAACTGCAGGGGGTACTTGTACGTGGCCTATATGGCCAAATTTATGTGTACACAAAAACATCACAGCCCTGTGTGCTTGTTGAGCATTTAATTTCAAATCATAGGAATTTATAGAGAGTTGGCCATCCCTAACAGCTTTCTCCTGTAGCGTATGGACAGAATCACGATGACTCACTCATTCTAAAATTCAGAGAGCTTTTAACCCATTGGCTCGTTTCTTGTAAATCACCGGTCCAGCGCCAAAAAGTCTACATCAGATTGCTCCACGTTTGTGGCATGGGAGAGTGTAAGCAGAAACACCCCCAAACTCAAACTCGTGAGCTTCAAAAAGATTACAATCACCTCAACTCCCCTTTCTGTTCAAGCAAGTCCAGGTGGCCGAAAAAGCCTTCTCTGAGACGCCTCAATACACACATCTAACCCAGAATATAAGTAATTCTGAAATGTTTATGATATATTCCTGTATGCCTGTATGTAACTTACGATAAAATGTATAGAGTGCCGAAGTTATGACGCCACTTTGTAGGCCAAAACAGGGAAGTGAGTTAGCATTTTAACACTTCCGGTTCCCTCGACCTAAAGTCTATGGGTTTTTTTAATGGGTTTTTGCTAAATCGCCTGAAATAAGGTCTGTGGTTAACAAAGCCTCTAAATATTTTCACGTTTTGATCTATGACATAAAAACACACGAGTTATAACCTGCTTGTGATTTTTTAAACTTTTTACCGTTATCATTGTATATCTAACGGCTTTATTTAGGCTTCAAAATGTATAAATTTTGGATTAACTTGTAAAGATTATCTTGATAGAAAAAACGTGTAAGGGTCACAACTCTTTGTTGAACACAGATCTTATTTTTTGCGATTATCCAAAAGTCTATGGGGAAAATGCATAGCTTTTCGATCGAAGGAACCCATGCGCCGCTAGCTTCCGAGTTGTCCTACAAAGTGACGTCATCACTTCGGCACTCTATAATACTATGTTTACCACCTTTTGGAGTAGAACTGATGAATCCTGAGACCTTCATAAAACATGCAAATTAGGCTGTCAGTAGGAAACAAAGAAATGCTCTCCTGCCAAAGTTTGCTGAGTGTTATTGGTCAGTTCAACCGAAAGAGGTGTGGACCCAGTCTTCCTTAAAAGACTAGGATGATGGCTCATCATCGGTTGTTCTTTTCTGTCTTACATCCTACGTTTTTACTTTTGCTTTTTTGTCTTTACCTTAGTCCTTTCTTTTGTTCTAGCTCGCTTGCTTTTTCTTGTTTCGGATCAGTCCTATCCTCCGGCTGAAACAGACTCTTCCTTAGCTTTCGGCAACTTTCTTTCAAAGTAAACTTTTTGAACTTCCCGCGAATGACACGCGCTCCGGAAGAACGCTTCAGCCTCATGGACACACCGAGGACCGACACTCACACACACGCATTCTTGCTCAGCAACACAAAGAAAATGCAAAGTATTATTTCCATCGAGATTTATATGCGTTTAAGAGTGTTTGCCCCTGCTTTAAGGTGATGTGATTCTTTGATGGCTCTCAAAGGTGAACTGTTTGTGACATTTGCCACTTCTGTGATCTGCTCTCTCTCTTTCTTTCTTTACTTTCGTTATTCTGTATATATACTCATTGTTAAATTTAGTTGTATGTTATAGTTTCATTTATTAAAACCCCATTATACGCTTGATTTTCTCTGTCTGCTGCTCATCGAACAAAGCCTCTTAAAGGGTAACTAAACACCAAAACAACTTTTTTTAGTTAATGATCTGTAAGAACGGAGCTTCATAAATGCTGTTCATTGATTCGAGTACATTTTTTGACAATTGGGTATAAAGTGTTTTAATATTCAAATATATGGTGTAAAAACGTCTGAGTGCTGCCCTCTTCAGGTTAAACGGAAAGCTCCTGCAGTAGGGGTTCTCTGTGACGTAGGGTACTCTCTGACGTCACTCTGTCACGCCCTTGGTGCGAGCTCACCACGCCCTTGGCAGCCCCTGGTATAAAAGCATCTGGTTCCGTCAAAACTACTGTAGCGAGTCAGGAGTTGGATTTATGAGTATTGAAAACGATCAGGATAGCATATATTAGCATCTAGTTAGCATAGCATTTATATAGTTATTTAGATTATTTCGTACAGCTTAAGTAATTAGCATAGTTGTTATAGTGTAGTATTGTTAGAAGCACAGCATAGTATTGCATCAGTTAGGATAGCTTCAAATTAGCGTATATATATATATTTATCTGTATTTAGTACAGTGGTCAGGAGGTGGAAATGGGCTTCTCCACACAGCTCGCACTGAAAAGCGACAGTGCCAAACGCTGCTCCTCCTGCATGTAATGGACTCCACCACCGCAGCTGCGTCTTGATGTGAGTGATCATGTATATTTTAATCGCAATTTATGGTTAGACTCAAATTAATCCTCTGGGGTCGACAAACGCGCCGGCGCATTTTGATGGATTTTTTTCACATAGCGGCAGAATATGAATATGCCTACAGAGAGCGCGCACTATTGACATCAACTCGACAAATCTCATCAGAAGCCGATCGCGATGCGGGAGTAAAGACCGCAGTTTGAGCCAGCGGCTGGAATTGATATAGCCCTGTGTTCACAGACAATTCACCGTGCTCCACTTCAGGTGAAGGTGCGGGAGAAAAGTCCTCGACTTCAAGTGACCGCTCTGTTGCAAAGCTACTTGCGTCACTCCAGTCACTCTCCATTTTAGAGTCTGACAGCAGCTGTCATCAATCCGTCGTCCCGCTCTCGGTTCGTCCCATCTATCTCCGATGGGCTCTGCACACTTTTCTAGCATTTTTCAAATATTGCCAGTGGGTGGAGTCAGGCTCTAACCAGGGGTTTAGTTACCCTTTAAATGTGCGATTTTAAGCTACAAGCTTGATCTTGTTAAGTACTTTAGTTAGTAATCTTATAGAACAGAAAGTTATTCTTCATAACCAGAAGAATAGCCTTTCTTGACAGTGATAAGAAGAATAATCCTTCTTGAGAGTTGATAAGAGGATCGTACGGTCGGTTCGGTGGACGAACAGATTATTTGAGGTGAAATTAATTCTGTTAAAGGTTATTCTGAAAATGTATATAGCCTATCTGTATATTATATATATATTCATAACTGATTATAATTCGTTGTGGTTAATTATATATATATAGAGAGATACAGATACATGGACTATATATTCCCTTTTTGGGCGATTTAAAATGGTAGGTAATAATGGCCCATAACCAGTATGATTAATTATTAATTGTTAATTATTAATTATACATTCCCCTTATTTGAGCTGATACGCTACACTCCCTTCTGGGAAGGCTTTCCACTCAATGTTGGAACGTGACTGAGGGGATTTGCTCCCATTCAAACACAAAAGCACTGTTGTTGTGCTCTCATCCCTAAGGTGTTCAGGAGAGTTAAGGTTTGGAATCGCAGTAGGCCAGTTTAAGTTCACAGTAAATCTTTTTTTTTAATGGACCTAACTTTCCCCAGAGGCACATTGCCATGCTGGAAAAAAAAAAAAAAAAAAGCCCTCCCAGACTGCTGCCATAAAGTTTAAAGCACTTAATTATCTAGAATGTTACTGTATGGTGTGGCATTAAGATTTATTTTAAATAGAATTAAGTGGCTTTCCCAGACCCCGGTGGAAAAATATACTGGATACACTTTTTAATATAATGAAAGGGAATGATGACTATAGGCTGTCAAGCTTCAAATAAGCTTGGCCATAGGAGAACTGCCCCACCAACTGAACCTGGTTTCTCCCAAGGTTTTTTCCCCATTCTGTCACCTGATGGAGATTTGGTTCCTTGGTTGCCTCTGGCTTTTGACTTGCTTAGTTGGGGACACTTAATATATAACAATATTACTGATCATCCAGCATTGACACCATAATATGAGAACTGAACTGAGCTGGACGATGACATCACTGTTTTCTCCAGAGCGGAACAGACTGGCGACTGGTTTTCTCCAGAACAGAAATGAACCCTCACTGAACTTACTTAAGCTGGACTATGACACTTTAATCTTCTAGGCAGAGATGGGAACTCGAGTTAGAGACTCGGACTCGAGTAGCACTCGAGTTGCATTTTAATTGACTTCAGACTTGACTCGGACTCAACCTAAAATGATTGGCATCCACTCTTGCCGTCCACTCTTTTTCAGAAAAAAAAAAAAAAAACAGTAGAGAAACACAGACCAACTGAGGAACATACTGAACAGTTCTACACATGCTTATGAACAGTTCTACACATGCAGTTCGACACATGCTTATGAACAGACTGGCGACTGGTTTTCTCCATAACAGAAATGAACCCTCACTGAACTTACTTAAGCTGGACTAGTCAAGTCAAATATATTTATATAGCGCTTTTCACAATACAGATTGTATCAAAGCAGCTTCACAGTATCAATCAAAACAACATAACAATGTTTGTTTATTACTGGGGAAAAGACATCCACGTTTGGTAGGGCTGATCAATGGTATTAATGATTGGTTATTTAATTTGAATATCCCCAACTGAGCAAGCCAAAGGCAACAGTGGCAAGGAACCGAAAAACTCCATCAAGTGACCTAATGGTGTCCTAAAACTCCATCAGGTGACCCAATGGAGAAAAAAAAAACCTTGGGAGAACCCAGGCTCAGTCGGGGGCTAGTTCTCCTCTGGCGTTTATGAACTAGAGGCCGGATTTACAGTAACTGTAAGATAAAAAATGTATATGAATGCCTGGCTGAAGAGATGCGTCTTTAGTCTAGTTTTAAACTGGGAGAGCGAGTCTGAGCAACGAACAATATCAGGAAGGCTATTCCAGAGCTTCGGAGCTAAATGTGAAAATGCTCTCCCTCCTTTGGTGGATCTGGATATCCTAGGTATGACCAGAAGCCTCGAATTTAGTGATCTTAAAGAGCGCGATGGATTATAGGGCGATAGAAGATCCGTTAAATAGACTGGAGCTAAACCATTTAGAGCTTTATAAGTCAGAAGCAATACCTTGTAATTAATACGGAACTTTATATGTAACCAATGAAGTGATGATAAAATCGGTGTTATATGATCATATTTTCTTGATCTAGTAAGAACTCTAGCGGCTGCATTTTGGACTAACTGTAGCTTGTTTATTGAAGATGCAGGACAACCAGCTAATAAAGCATTACAGTAATCTAGTCTCGGGGTCATGAATGCATGAACTAACTTTTCTGCATCAGAGACTGATAGCATATTACGTAGCTTAGCAATGTTTCTAAGGTGGAAAAAGGTAACATATGAAATATGCTTTTCAAAAGACAGGTTGCAGTCTAATATAACACCCATGTCTTTTACTGTAGAGGATAAAGTAACAGGGCATCCTACTATGTTAAAGTTGTGCTGTGACAGGTTTTGTGGAACCGATAAGTATTACCTCTGTCTTGTCTGGATTTAATAAAAGAAAATTACGCGTCATCCAATCTTTTATATCTTTAACACAATCTGTCAATTTGGATAATTTAGCGTATTCATCTGGCCGTGATGAAATATATATTTGAGTGTCATCAGCATAACAATGGAAACTAATTCCATGTTTCCTTATAATATTACCAAGTGGCAGCATATATATTGAGAATAATAGAGGGCCTAACACAGATCCCTGCAGCACTCCATAGTTTGCCGGAGTTATGATCGATTTTTCTCCATTTAAATAGACGAAATGGTAGCGGTCAGATAAGTATGACCTGAACCAGCTTAATGCTTGTCCTTGAACACCAGTATAATTTTGTAGTCGATCTAAGAGTATTGTGTGATCTATAGTATCGAACGCAGCACTAAGATCAAGTAAAACTAGTATTGAGATACAGCCTTGGTCCGAAGCTAAAAGTAAATCATTTGTGATTCTAACAAGCACAGATTCAGTGCTATCATGTGGCCTGAATCCAGACTGAAACTTTTCATAGATGTCATTTTCTTGCAAGAAAGAGCCGAGTTGAGCGGACACAACTTTTTCTAGTATTTTAGACATAAATGGAAGATTTGAAATGGGTCTGTAATTTGTTAGGTTATTTGGATCTAATTGTGGTTTCTTAATAAGAGGTTTTATAACTGCCAGCTTGAACGTTCTTGGAACATGACCTAAAGATAAAGATGAGTAAATAATATTAAGAAGAGGCTCTTCCACTATAGGTAACACTTCTTTCAGTAGTTTAGTTGGTATAGGATCTAATAAACATGTTGTTGTTTTAGATGAAGTGATAAGTTTGTTTAACTCTTTTTGTTCTATAGTTGTAAAGCATTGTAATTGTTGTAATTGGTGATAATTGCGACTGAATTATAAGGCGCGAGCAAAGGTCCGTGTAACGCTTCACAATTCAATTTTCAGACCATACAATGCAAATGCAAAAATGAAAAATTGAAACCAGACATTCATTTTTCTTGTTTTTCCAGTTACAATATCAATGGAAAGTTGCCTTTTTCTGCCTGTTTTCAATTTTACTTGTGCTAAATTGTGACTTCAGAAACAAACATTTAAATAAATTAAATCTAACTGATTTTCTAATTTTCATCTTTAATTTGCGCCGTGGGCGGTACCATTAGCATGGGGGTGTGGCCGTGGACTATACTATCATTTCATTGATGCAACTGCTTTATTTACACTGCATGCACGTTTGAGAAGTTTAAAAGACGGAACACAGGACGACATTTTTCACCCGAAGTGACAGTTTTTCATTGATAATAACTGCACTGTTAACCCTTGCTGTAAAAAAGGGCCAAATTCTGACAATATCAAACCATTTCCCATTAAATCAGTGTTACTTAAATTATTTGCAAATAGTTTAAATAGGCCTAGATTACTTAACTACAATTAGACATACCTTTTACCATTGTTATTCCTTTAAATCCCTTTAAAAAAATTAACTCGATTATCATTCTTTTTTAAATAATAAATCCCCTACCTGTATATTAAACAGGGAAAGCTGCATAGCAACACCACCTATGGTAGCAAAGCTATTAAATCATACAAAAACACGATACAGTCTGTACAAGAAAAGAAAAAAATTAGAAAAAAAACTTAGCTACTCAAAGTTGACACCATTAAAAAAAAGAAGAATTATTTGTGCAGTAAGCCCATTTGCAAATCAGAACTTGTTTATTTTTAATGAATAGAAATAGGCTACTGAAAAGTATCCGGAAATGACAATGTTAATAAAGTAAAATTAAAGTCATGTGATATAATACGTCTTCCACTACAGTAAACTATGCCAAAAAAAGGTTGAAAGTAATTATCTTAAAGCAAAATAGTTTAATTAAAAAAACTCTTTGTGATGATCACATGTAGCCTATCGGCTAAATGCTAGATAACACGCTGTGGGTATGAGACATAGGCTACTCATTTTCTAATGCTTTTTTTTCCATATATGAAACATTATTATTCTAATGTAAAGACAACCCAGACAACAATATAGTGTCGGCCCAGATCCACATGTGTGGGCCGGATAATATCCATCATATGTGGGCCGGATCTGGGCCGACACTTTATTGCTGTCTGGGAACCAACGTACTATAGTGCAGAAGAACATAGTTCGTGTCTGGACAGTGTTGTGAGAGAGAAAAATCTCAGGACGGGTTAATCACTTTTGGAGGCTACATTTATCATCAAAACAAAAATAAATGACGGATTACGTGGATGAGGGCGAGGGTGATCCTCGCTCCGAAGCGGGACAACAGGCCATCAAACTGGGTGCGGGACAGGCGGAAGTACCGCTGAAAGCTCCCGGAGCAAATGGTGAAACTCGCCAAACTGGGAACGCCTCCGGAGGGTCTGGTGGACGCAAGTACGGCGACGATGACCCCTACACCGCTGTTCTGCTCTCCAGAGCAAATGAGCGGTGACTCTCTCGTTGAATGCTCGATCAACATAGCACTTGCCCCTCCCAGAAGCGTATTTCGCCTCAGACGCGCGTCCAATTCGCTCTGGACGCGCGAATGCATTCAAAAGGTTCAAGCGTCCAACTAGACACGACAGACGTCACGTTTGGTGTGAACGCAGCAGACCTTACCAGTTTTATTTACAGTAAAATACTGGCAACACTTTTTAATGGAAAATGGTTTGATATTGTCAGAATTTGGCCCTTTTTTTACAGCAAGGGTTAACAGTGCAGTTATTATGAATAAAAACTGTCACTTCGGGTGAAAAATGTCGCCCTGTTTTCTGTCTTTTAAACTTCTCAAACGTGCATGCAGTGTAAATAAAGCAGTTGCATCAATGAAATAATAGTATAGTCCACGGCCACACCCCCATGCTACTGGTACCGCCCACGGCGCAAATTAAAGACGAAAATTAGAAAATCAGTTAGATTTAATTTATTCAAATGTTTGTTTCTGAAGTCACAATTTAGCAAAAGTAAAATTGAAAAAAAGGGAGAAAAGGGCAACTTTCCATTGATAATATGAATGGAAAAACAAGAAAAATGAATGTCTGGATTCAATTTTTCATTTTTGCATTTGCATTGAATGGTCTGAAAATTTAATTGTGAAGCGTTACACGGACCAACAAAGATTGAACGTTTACAATTGTGGTTCTGATGCTTTCAATTTTCTTGGTGAAGAAATTCATGAAATCATTACTACTAAACTGTAACGAGGTATTTTGTTCAGACGACGTCTGTTTATTTGTTAGTCTAGCCACGGTATTAAATAAAAACCTTGGATTGTTTTGGTTGTTTTCTATTAATTTGCTGAAGTGCTCAGCCCTGGCCGTTTTTAGGGCCTTTTTATAACGTGACATACTGTCTTTCCACGCGATTCTAAAGACCTTTAAATTAGTTTTTTTCCATTTACGCTCTAAATTACGGGTTTCTCTCTTTAAAACATACGTAGTATTATTGTACCATGGTGCTATACTTTTCTCTCTGACCTTTTTTAATCTAATGGGTGCAACAATATCCAATGTTCTAGAGAGAATGGTGCTCATAGTGCTAGTTAGTTCATCTGTTTGTTTGGGTTCAGGCAGCTGCTGAGACAGATCAGATAAGCTATTTGAGAAATTATCTATGGTGGATGGAAGGATTGTTCTACCTGGTCGATAACGTGGCGCAGCATGAAATATTACAGCAGTACGTAATATGCAAGTTACCATGTAATGGTCAGTGACATCATCACTTTGTGGAATGATATCTATATCGGTTGGATCGGTTCCATATGATATAATTAAATCGAGTGTATGATTAAGACGATGAGTTGGTCCGGTGACGTTTTGGTTGACCCCGAAGGACCCCTAATGCATCATTTGAATTATCTACGTGTATGTTAAAATCTCCAACAATTAATGCTTTATCGACGTTGACCAATAGATCTGAGAGAAAGTCTGCAAACTCTTTTAGGAAATTGGTGTAAGGCCCTGGAGGTCTATATACGGTAGCCAAGGCTAGAGATAATAGGGATTTTTTTCTTACATCTAAGAGCGTAACATTTAGCACAAGTACTTCAAACGAATTAAACCTATGATCAATTTTCTGAGTAACATTAAGGATATCTCTGTAGATTGTTGCAACACCGCCACCACGACCAATCAGACGGGGCTCATGCTTATAACAGTATCCTGGCGGAGTAGACTCATTTAGACCGAAATAATCATTTGGTTTCAGTAAGGCACAGTACATCGAAATCATTATCTGTGACCATTTCATTTACAATAACCGCCTTAGGTGTGAGCGATCTAATGTTTAGAAGACCTAGCTTTAGAAATCGTTTTTGTTCACTAATAGCGAAATGTTTTGTTTTAATAACAATTAGATTTTTTCTAGATCCCGAAGTAGATTTATTATTTGATCTCAGTAAACGAGGAATAGACACAGTTTCTATGCAATGTTCTACACTAGTATTAATATCAATTAAATTGGTGCAGCAGAGACTATGATTTGGATTTTTGGTTACTAGTCAAACGGTATTTAACATCTTGGAGATGTTATCCGACAGAAGATCTGCTCCGATTCTACTTGGGTGTAAGCCCTCAGCGCGGAAGAGCCTCGGTCGCTCCCAAAACAAATTCCAATTATTTACAAAGAGCAGTTTCTGCTCATTGCACCATGACATTAACCATTCATTTAGCGCGAATAATCTACTGATCTTTTCATGCCCTTGTCGGTACATGGGAAGCGGTCCAGACACAATGATCGATGTTTCAGGCTATGTGCTGCGTGCCGTCTCGATCAGGCTCCTGAAGTCTTACTTCAGAACCTCCGTCTGTCGCAGCCTAATGTCGTTAACTCCCGCGTGCAGCACAACAGCTTCGACGCGCTCGTCACCGTTCAAGATCTCAGGTACCCGCGCAACGATATCGAGAATATGAATTACACAGGTGTAACGGACCGGTGTTCGGTCACATCTGCTCAACAGTCCGAGTTGTAATTAAATGATGGTTCAAAACAGAATAAAAGAAAGAAATACGGAAAAACAGAAAGAAATACGAAGCTAATACGAGGCTTAGACAGCCACGACGCAAACAAACTCACAGCAGGCAGCGAGGCAGACAGAACCTGATTTGATTGAGTGAAAATGTCTCTAGAATGTCTCTAGTCCAACTAGACTATGACACTATAATCTTCTAGGCAGAGATGGGAACTCGAGTTAGAGACTTGGACTCGAGTCGCATTTTAATTGACTTCAGACTTGACTCGGACTCGAGTAGCACTCGAGTCGCATTTTAATTGACTTCAGACTTGACCTAAAATGATTGGCATCCACTTCGCGTCCACTCTTGCCGTCCACTCTTTTTCAGAAAAAAAAAAAACAAACAGTAGAGAAACACAGACCAACTGAGGGACATACTGTACAGTTCTACACAGCTTATGCATCTTAAATTAAATTAAGTTCAATTTTGCATGTCAAATATCCATTGTTAAACTGATTGAAAAAGTTGTGTATATCGAGAAGAGAATAGGGCCAATCACTGAACCCTGAGGCACCCGAAACAAACTTTGTTGCATTATTTTCCTGTTATCACTGTAAAGCAGCTTTGAAACAATCTGTATCATAAAAAGCGCTATATAAATAAAGGTGACTTGCCTTGAAAAAAGACCATGAAAGCAATAATATAATCAAAAACAACATTATTTCAAGGGCAGAAGCCGTTCACACATCATGTTGAAATGTTGTCACCCATTTGATAAATCATCTGAAGTGAAGCACAACATTTGGCTTAAAAAAGCCATTAGAATTCAAATTATTTTCTTGGCAGAGCTGTGAAGTTTTTGCCCCACTGACCTTCGCAACAGCAGTTTAATGAAGGGTACGCGATACTCTTTGTGCATATGCTGTCCGTATGCTGAACAGCATGACAGATTTTCATTTACTATATTTTGTATTAATAAAAATGTGCATCAATGGAATGTGCAGTGATGGAGAGAGAATGATAAAATGAAAACTAAAATAAGACATCCAGAGAATAAGAATGAACGAGACCAACTGCTTCATCTTAGCGAGTATGTTTGTATTTATATTTAAAAGACATCATTTTATTGTAATACCAACTAGTGGCTGACAGATAGGGGACTTTTCTTTTTCAGAAAAAAAACAGCAGAGAAACACAGACCACCTGAGGGACATACTGTACAGTTCTACACAGTTTATGCATCTTAAATTAAATTAAGTTAAATTTTGCATGTCAAATATCCGTTGTTAAACTGATTGAAAAAGTTGTGTATATCGAGAAGAGAATAGGGCCAATCACTAAACCCTGAGGCACCCCAGAGAATGAGATTATTTCAGTCTGAGTCTTTGAAGCACCTGCCCATGACTCAATCTAGAGAAGTGCACCATTTTAAAGAAACAGGTTTAGCTCATTTTTTAATTGGCATTATTGGTTAATCAATAATGTGAGCATGTACTGTGCCATGTTTGACATTAATGATGGCATTAGTTCTTATGTCTTATTACCAAATGTGACATGGTAATTTTAGATATATGAGAATGAAATAAGACTTAGTTCTATGGTGGAGATGAAAAACTTAACCTATAGTTCAACTATTTGCATTATACTTTTTTATCAGCCTGCAGTCACTGTATGTTTTGCACTGTGTGCGGATTGTTGTGTTCCCTGGGAGAGAACAATTCATATGGGTTTGGAATAACATGAGTGAGTAACGGTTTTATTTATTTTTTCGGGGGGAACTTTGATTTTTATTTTCAACTGTTACTTATTTAGACTAGTCTTTTCTCTTTGAGTTCATCCTCAGTTATTTATGAAACTCTGCATTTTCCTCCTGCTAAGCTGCTCCTACGCTACGAGTCCTACTGCTCCTCTAATTACTGCTGGAAACTCAATGTGCAATTTGTATTCTTGAAGATTAATACGAATAATCTATCTTTATTGCCTATAAACTTTACAACGCCGTCTTCTCTTCCACTTTCCCTCCATCTATCTCTCACTGTTTCTTTCCCTGCATGTGTGTTTTTTTTCCCCTGCTGCAGTTTCCCTTAATTTTCACCTGACGATGGAGCGTAGTCACTCTTCGCATGTCAACACATCCTGTAATGGTTTTATGCAGTATCAAATTCCTTTTGGGAGTGGACAAGCTGTGTTTGTCTTTCCAAGTCAGGGGGGAAGAGGGCGATATTGAAAAGCACTATTAAAAAAGCATTATTAAAGCACCAGATTTAAAGCAGTCTGATTTGGGAGATAATTTGGAGGTGGTAATTTTCAGGGATGAAACCTGTGAGCACACTGGAGTCACTGAGGGTGTTTTCAATTACTCTTGTGCATGATGTGTGGAGAGATCAGTTTATCTGTCTCTTTCTCCCAGTGTGTCCACATGATCACGGCAGGAAACAATAGCAGTACAGATGCTGGGGAGCTCTGCCTGGGATACGAAAGGTTCCCAGAGAATGTGCGGCTAGTTTAGATCAATGGTGTTGTTGAGCGTCTGGATAAGTAAATGTTGTGATGTGTTTCACTAAGCAGTTCCACTTTGCAACACTGATGGAAGCCCACAGTCTCATGCACTACGAATGTTGAATTAACCAGCAATACATGACCCCTACTATTGTTAGTTTGCCTTGTAATTACCATGGAATTAACAGACTAAAAATAAAGCTTCCAATTAGAACCAAAATGGTTTTCCAGCCTGATGTCATAGGTGAAACTCAAAGGGAAATTTGAATGTGTATTTAAAATGGGTCATTTATGTAGAAGAAATGTGAAATTATTTTTGAATTTGGAGTTTTCTAGAATGAGAAAAGCCAGAAAATTTATTTTTGGCTTATGTGGATGAAAGACAACAAGAATGCAATTGCTTCACTGCCCTAGGAGGCCACGCCTACCGGTAACAGAGCGCAGTAGTTAAAAAACAATTCTAGGCTACTAGTGAGTCTCCGTGATGAGTCTGCTCGCGATTACGAGATCGCCCAAAGTGTCGGGGATTCGGCTTTTGTGTTGTACAGTCGCCATTCATCATGTTTACTGTGGCGAGCAGGACGAGACTGAGGGCCGCGAGAGAACGACGCGAGGCCGGTGGTGTGATTACTGATGAGCGACACCTGTGAGACGCACCGGTCTCGTATCTCTCACGGAGGAGCGGGAATTTTCTTAGCAATGTTAAAACGCACATCAACCGATCACTTGTTTAGCGTTCATGTAAACACTACATTCAGATTCACCAATCGGAATGAATTCAGTTAGATTGAAGCAAAAGTGTGCATGTAAACAATGAATGGCGACTGCAGAAAGCAAAAGCTGAATCCCGGACATTTTGGACGATCTCGACTTCCAGACATGTCCGGGAAAAAGAGGATGGTAACCCGTAACCCCTACTACTCAGCTTTCTCCATAGAACAAGAGCCTGCTAGCTTAGCTTCCAAAAAAAGATGGCTGACACTATGTGTACATTCTGTGAGTGAGATCCCATCCTCTATGGGTGGGTTGAGAACATGTGGGACGGCCCCTACTACTGGCTGTAGTCTTTAGCTTCTGGCCAAAAAATCCTTCGATGACGCAAAAAGTAGATTTTTCCGTCATTGGAGGATTTTTTCCAGACCAAAAATACATAAATCTCTCGTGCCAGGGGGATATGAGGGTGGAAAGCATGGTCATTTGAAAATACTACAGTTTTTCTACTAATACAAAGCTTAATGCTGAATCCTGAAGTATCCCTTTAAGTCCCATAAAGAAAATCGAATCCTTTAAATTTGTAGAAAACTACCAATATAATGGAACTTAGAAAAAGTTCACCCATGTATTGATGGATAGATTGATAGATTGGTAGGTATTATTTACAACTGATGTTTGATGGATGATTGGATGGATGCCCTGACTAATTGCTTAATTGACAGTTCATGGGTGGAGGAAGTTTTATATGATTGATTTATTTATTGATGCCAGATGGATTGTGGGTGGATGTTGGAGATTTTGGGTTGATTGGAAGATTGATTGAAGCTTGAAAGAAATAAAGGATTAGCATTATTATGGCCACGTCCCACGACGAGCACAGATGGGACCACTGCAGTGAATTTGCATCTTTTACTCCAAACCATCATCACTGTGTGAGATGACACCTCAGGGACCCGCGTGAGCACCAAAACACAGCTTCAATCACGCCACTCTCTCTGTGAGAGTGTTTCTAATCACACGCCTCTATTAACCCACATTTACCTCTTTATTCTCATATAAACAGACCTGCTGATTACAAGCACTATGATATTTTTTTATTACGTTGTGAGTGTGTATCATGGCATGCTAAACTTCATAATGGCCATGAGATCAACACAGCAAGTATGTATAGAGTCTGAAAGGAACCACAGAGCAGTTTCTGAGACTTACATGTTTTGAGAGATTGGAGCTCTTGGAGTCGACATCATACCTGAAAAACAAGAGAAGGACATATTGAGAATGGACACGCAACCAGAATAACTAGTATTTTATTTGTATGGGCATCAATTCTGTATTTATTGCTTGTGTAATATCAAATTATCAGTTGAACCTTTAGTTCTTTGAACCAACTCATTCCACACAAAGCATATGATCAGCATATCTTTTGACTTTGCCCACCATTTCGGATGAATCTTTGCACTAACCTAACCACAATGCATTCTAGGACTGCTGCCAACTTTTTAGAAAATTATGTCTGTGTATAGGCAGCTCTCACAAGGGTATATGGTAATCCTTCATTTTCAAAATAGTTTAATGCAAAGGACTGCAGTATCACATGGCAACAGCTTTGAAATGATTTGGTCCGATATTTATGCATGATTTACCATTTCTTTAAAAATTAGAGTTTTAATCATTTTGTCATAACTGGGGCAGCCAAATCAGATATAAACCCAGCTGTGTGCTAAGCATAATAATTGACGTTCCCTTTCATTTTCAACAAATTTCAAAACATTCTTCATATTCTTTTTCATAACTTTCACTGGTGTATACTTATGTGTCTGAGTGTTTTAAATGTATGAATGAGGTGAATATGTTACATTAGAAGTCCCAAAAGGGACTGATGTTCTATTCAGCAATACATCTTCACCTTCATAAATACTGCATGACCCTAGAATGGTAATAAAACCATACATTGACACAGGCTTAACCCTCAACACACACACACACACACACACACACACACACTACTAGCCAGCTTTCAAACTCAAATACACACAATAACCAGACCTGAGGAAATTGAGATTTGCTCTTTATTTAGGGAACAATTTATACGCCCAATTTATACGATGGTAAACTCACCATGGAAGAAAGGGTCTCGTCAGAAGTGTAAGGTGACTTTTTCTTTCGCTTACAGAGTATATTAACCATTATTTTCTGTAATTTAATTGCTTTACAGAACTGCACAGGGGTTTTTTGCACAGTACTTTCTTTTCTGAAATAATTTTTGGCTGGCATAATCAAGGCCAAATGGGTGAGAAAAAATAGCCAAAAATATCATTATTACACTGCTCTGTGGAATACTTGATTCTGATTGGTCAATCGCACCATCCAGCGGTATGTTATTCCCCTATTACAACCAGTAAAAACTGTTAAAGAAATCGTTTTTTAAAGGGGTGGTTCAGAATTTTGGACATCGGACCTCATTTCCAAGTTAGCCTTAGTGTTATTTATCAGTGGAGACAGTTTTCAAAAATTTTCATCCAGTCGTTCCAGTTGCATAGTTCGCCGGTGCTAGGCTAGCGTGAGTCAATGGTAACTGCTAGCCTGCCATTAAAAACAGTTTTACCCACTCCACAGTACACCAAAACCAAATAAATTATAACGCCAGACTATCTGTAAATGTCTGTTGAGAGAATAATGTTAGAAATCAAACTACTTTTGCATCTCAATGATTATATTACATTTACAGGAACTAGTTTTTCAGCAGCGGCGGAATTTTTTACGAGTTGAGTGTTTCTCAACTCCACAGAAAGATTTAGATGAGAAACATTGTGCTAGAGTGTTTCTAGATGAGAGTGTGTTATGGGTGGCTGCCATTTTGCGACGATTGTTTTGTACACTGTTGGATTGTAAGATAACAAATAGGTACAATTTTAAAACAATTTAATTTCAAATCAATAACTCTTATCCCCATAATTGTTTATGTGGTTAAATACTGTGTAATCCGCTTTGCTGTCAATATTCTATGATCAGGTCCTGATCACCCTGTCGGGGTTTATTCTGCGATAACAACCGGCTGGATGAGCATGATCCCTTACATAACATCCATTATCCTGCACATTTTCCTCTTAAATATTCTGCTTTGGTCAGACATTTTTTACATTATGGAAGTTAATTCATTGCAATTACTGCTTAACAAATTTAACCCTCTTTTGGTTACCGTTTTTGACAGTGAGCAATAATTTTTCTTTCAAAAACAACAGTGAGCAATAATTTCTCAAGAAGCACTCTAGGACATCTACATTTGTGGCTTTAAGCCATTACAGTGGTTATTTTTTGCATGTTCCAGTATGTTTGGGGTAATTGTCCTGTAGGCGGATGCACTGAACTCTCTGTCCTCTTGCATACATGCAGCGGGTCTTTGCCTCAGGAGATTCCCGTACTTAGCACCATGCATTTTTTTTATCCTGGAGTTTTCCAAGACCCTGCCGCAGAGGAACATCCCTAAAGCGTGAAGCTGCCACCACCCTTGTCCACTCTAGCGTGATGTTCTTCTCAGTTTGATGTGCTACTTTAGAAATATGCCAAACTGAGGCCCAGAAGCTCTTCAAAGAATAAATATACTCTTAACTCAGAATCTTCTCCTCAACCGAGGCTCTCGTAAACCTTTGAGCAATGTGACGTGCCTAAAGTATGTTAAGCAATAGCAGTGGTTAAAAACGACTAAATTGGAAACTACTGCCCGCTTCCTTGTTTTTGTACCAAAGTCTTGTTTTCAATTTGCAACATTCATATGCAAATGGTCTATACCTTCTTTATCCTAGGCATGATGTTTTTTGGTAGGACGTTCAGTTTTGTATGGGCAGTTCTTCCATGATTTTTAATCTTTTCAAAAAAAAAAAACCTCTTTGTATACCTTCAGATTTAAGCCTTGGAAATGTTCTCCCATTCTTGTCATTATTCATAATCTAATTTATATGAATGATCTTCAGAATTCCAGCTCCTTGACCTTGGTCTATTGTATTGCTGGAAATGCACAGGAATTCTCCCTGACACAGATCCATGTATTTGTATAAATGGACTCAAGCCAAGCAGTTACAGTACGTGACTTGGAAAAGAATGTTTAGTTGAAACCCAATAATCAAAAGTTATAATAAAGAGATGAATGCTTGAAAAATATTTATTATGTTCTGGTCTTTTCTCAAATTAGTGCACAATTTTTTATTTTTAGTGTGACTGTTATTTTATTTTCATCATTTAATTACTCATCAACAGTGCCAGGAAATTTTCATCTCAGACTTTCCAAATTGACATTGAAAGGATCCTTGTTCCCAGAAGTCAAATACAACGCATCATTCATTAAACAAATAAACAAAATGTGTTCCCTAACACTAAGGTCACTCCTCTAGAGTCAATTTCAAGGCTATTAATACAAAACTCTTTCCAGAGTTCTTCTAAAAAAAAAAAAATCACACCACTCAAGGCAAACATGAGTTGTAATGTGACATGAGATGCAGTGTTCCAAAAATATATACTGTGTATATATATATATATATATATATATATATATATATATATATATATATATATATATTATACACACATACATATATATATACACATATATACACACACACACACACACACACATGTTGGTGCGACAGCATTATGAGGACTCTCCATAGGCGTAATGGTTTTTATACTGTACAAACTATATATTCTGTCCCCTTACACTGCCCCTATCCCTAAACCTACCCATCACAGGAGACATGCTGCATTTTTTATTTTTTAATAAAACATTGTTTTTTATGTTTTTTAAGCCATTTGATTTATGAGGACTTTTGAAATGTCCTCATAAACCACCCATAAGTTGTAATACCAGTGTAATACACATGTCATTATACAAATTTGTGTCCTCATAAATCACATAAACAAACCCACACACACACACACACATATATATATATATATATATATATATATATCTCAAAATAAGGATTCGCAGAAAGCTGCTTGGTTTAAAAGTGACTCATACATTGCTACACAATATAGACAATGACCTTTTCCCTCAAAATTTCACAAACATGATTGCATCATTAAGCAAAAGTCTCTATTAGCTCCCCTTTTATTCTACTTCTTCATTATGCTATTTAGTAGAAACAATTGATATATTAATTAAAGAGATCTAAAAAAAAAAAAATATATATATATATATACAATCCTGGTGACCAGTCCTATTTCACACTCATTAGATCCAAGACCACTAATGAATTCCACTATAAAGACATGTAAATTACAAAATACAAACAGCCACTCTTGTTCTCCTCCACTGAGAAACAAGACCCAGAAAATAAATGATGTGTGCATACGTAGAGATGCTCAGCATAGCCATCACAGAGGATTGTAGTGTGCTGTCTGCCCACACACACAACAGACCCTGAAGGGAACGACACAAACAGCTTCCCATTTACACACTCTGACTAAACCGCATTATGCTTCTCTCTCCGAGAACTATTTATAGCACCACATGCACTGATGGGAATCTGTCAGTCTAACGTACACAAACATGCACGTAGAATTCAAACAGTCAGCACTGAAACATGACACATAACTGCATTGCTAATGCTAGAATTTGCTCAGATGAAGTAAAATAAAAATGTATACAGAGCAACAGGTTGGTTGCATTGTCGGATCTTCAATAGATTTTGTATTATTATTATTGAAGAAATTGGTGCCACCAGTACAACACTTGATGTTGTGATGCTAAGGTTGTGCGGGTGTAAGGCGTTGCTATGTTGATATAGGTTGTGCTGAATTATTTTTTTAACTAAGTTGCCACAGTGTTCTAGATGGTTGTGTATTGTCAGTTAGCTACGCAGATTCTGGTAAGTGCTAAGTGGTTTATAGAGCGTTGTGTTCTGGGTAGTTGCTAATGTGTTGCTATGTAGTTGCTAGGGAGTGCAGGGTTTTTGGTACAGCATTGTGTTCTGGGTGGCTTCTAAGGAGTTCTACGTGGTTGCAAAGGTGTTGCCATGCAGTTGCTAGTAAGTGCTGGGTGGTTGCTAGAGCATTGTGTTCTGGGTGGCTGCTATGGAGACCCATAACTCTCTAGGTGCTAAGGTGTTGCTAGTGAGTGATGGGTCAATGCTAGAGAGTTCTGTTCTGGGTGGCTGCTAGGGAGTTCCTGGTGGTTGCCAAGATGTTGCTATGGAATTGCTAGTGAATGCTGGGTGGTTGCTAGATAATTGTTAGGTGGTTGCTAGTATGTTCAGTGTGGCTGCTATGGTGTTCTAGGTGGTTGCTAAGGCATCGCTAGTGAGTGCTGGGTGGATGCTAGAGCGTTGTGTTCTGGGTGGCCGCTAGGCAGCTCCTGGTGGTTGCCAAGGTGTTGCTATGTGGTGCTATGGTAGTGAGTGCTGGGTGGTTGCTATGGTGTTAGAGGTGCTGCCTTGGCTTTTGGCTTGCTTAGTTGGGAGACATTTAATTTTCAACAATATTACTGACCTGCCCTTAGGGTGGACGATGATGCAATTTTCTCCTAGAAACAACTTTGTAGTATTATTTTCATGTTATCACTGTGAAGCTGCTTTGATACAATCTGTATTATAAAAAGTGCTATATAAATAAAGGTGACAAGTCAAGAGTCGAGTTGAGTGTTTCTCAACTCCACAGAAAGATTTAGATGAGAAACATTGTGCTAGAGTGTTTCTAGATGGTTGATAGTGTGTTATGGGTGGCTGTGTGAGCTCAGATTAGTTGCTAAGGCGTTGCTATGCAATTACAAGTACTGAGTGTTTGCTTAAGTGTTGCTAGGTGGTTGCTATAGTGTAACGGATGGTTGCTAGGGTATTTCTAGATGTTTAATTGTCCATTCTGGCTGACTGCTACGGAGTTCTATGGGTTGCTAATGCATAGCTATGCATTTGATAGCGAGCTCTGGGTGGTTGATAGAGTGTTGCTAGGTGGTTGCTATGGTGTAAGGGGTGGTTGCTGTGTTGTTTCAAGACGGTTGATCAGAAGTTCTGGGTGGCTGTTAGGAAGTTCGGAGTGATTGCTAAGGAGTTACTATGTAGCTGCTACATAGTTTCCTACAAAATTTTAAGCACTATACATGTGGCCCAAACGTTATGGGGCTAATGATGTGCCAGAGTGTAACACTCAGTGTCAGGCGTTTGTATAAATCTACCCTTAATATTCCCAGTAGTAATAGTGATGCTTGCTCAAGGAGGAATACCGAGGTTGGTTCCAAAATCAATGGTGGGAGACTTTGAGCTGAGCTGGGCTTTAATTAGATTACGGTCTTATGAGGGGAGTTCACGCGTGCCTGTTTCTCATTACGGAGAAAGAACAGCATCATTAAAGCACAGCCATCATGAATCATTCTCTTCTGCCCTGTCACAGCGCAATTGAGAGATAAAGACATAAAGGGAGAAAGAAAAAAGAGAGGACAAGAAAAGCAGCAAATATTGAAGGATCTCTGATTCGTAAAATATCTCAAGGTTTACATATAGCCTCACATATATCTATTTATCGTCTGTCTTCCTCTTCTATTCGTTTGTGGGGCTCAATCCCCTCGTTGTCATGGTGACGTGCCATGTCATCCTCATCATTGGTGCTTTGGTTTCGCTATCATCTCGGAGGCACTGCCCACGCGACCTCGTGACCCCCTCTCATGTCTGCTGCAGATTTACAGACCCAGTATGACAGGCCGTCGAGCGTGGACACCGATCCACAGCGACAAAAACACACATACTCTGCCTACAGACATACACACTCATGCTGAAGCCTAAAGACACACAAACAAATTCGTCACACACACTTGGGCCAACGGATACAGAATGACTCATATCTGTTCTAAAATACACCCATAAATGCCTAAATACACACATACAAACACTTTTAGAAAGGCAGAAAACTATCACAAATAGTAGCGCATACACGCATCACAAAAGTACATGAGCACAAAGGTGAAATTTTTTAACACCTGTTGGAAAGATCCAAGATTTGGACATAATAACCTAAATTATTTATTGTAATTATGGATGCAATGATGCTGATTTAAAACAAAATTTAAGATAAAAAATGTTAATTGAAATAAAGCTGAAATAAAAGTAAAATATATATTTGAAAAACATTTTTTTTTTAAATCCTGCCTTTATGACTAACTGAAATAAAATAAGTTTACTTTGTACAAAAATTAAACTTACATTTAAAAAGAAATAAGAATTAAATAAAGCTAAATATATATATTTTAAAAAACTGAACACGCGTTTGGGCATCATCAGTCATCATAAAGCTGGGGACACACTTACTGTAAGGCTGGATATGAATGTAATTTGATAGGCCTACTTATGACTGATGATGCCCAAACGCGTGTTCAGAGCGTTCAGTCTGTGTTCACAATCGGTGTTTAAAATCTGCTGCAGTCGATGGAAACAGTCAGTCTTGAAGGGTTCAGCCAGTCGGTCAGTGTGTCCCCAGCATTAGTCTGCTATCAGTGGCTCAAACCTCTGTTACTAACTCTAAAATTACGTTTTGGAATTAGCAACGGAGGCATGGGATAAGATGCGTAAGAAATTAGTCCTACATACAAGAGCGTTTTAATGACAAACGTCTTGAAATACATCATCTGAACAATGTTTGGAGGTGTGGTACCTTATAAGCGGAATAATTGATTCCGGGCCATTGAATTATTAGAAAAATAATGCACACCCATGGTGTAACGGCCGCTCCGCCACACAACGGCCACAACGCTGGAACCTGCGTTTATCACAGGTTCACGTTTAAAGTCTGTTTAGAGAGAACGGCGTCGTCTTAGCGGCCCCTAATTTAATAACAAATGATCATGTCGACGGAAGTGAATCAATCAAAACTAACTTTAGCTGGAAATAATATTATTCAAGAACCGCTATAAAGCCAAAACAATCTCTGTTACCTTAAATTATATGTTTGTAAAGCTGCTTTGAAGCAATCTACATTGTTAAAAGCGCTATATAAATGAAGATGACTTGACTTGGCTAGTATAAATATATATATTCTATATATATATATAACTCTAAAATCAGTCATTTTAAACTCAGCAAGTGAATTTATGCATCACAAAACTATAATATACAGTATGAAAACTAGGTATTAATTTTAGGATTGGGTAAATATTACATTCAAGTGTTTTTAAACTCTAATAAAAAAAATGATTAATGTTTTTAAGATTGCCTTTTCTGCCAAAGAACACACACTTTTCATAAATGTCAAAAAGGCAACGGAGCAATTAAATTACATATCCAGTATTGATTGAATAGATGAAACAAGTCTAATATCAACCAGCACAGTCGTACATCGCACCCTGTCGTCATGGAAATCAGCCCTAAATGCACATACAGCTAATCAGCAAATGTGTTAGTGAGTTATAATTCTTATTTCCACAAGTTTCTTCAGTTAGGGTCTCTTGACTGTACAGAATGTGTGACTCATGAGTAGGGGTTTTAGTTGTGACATCTGCTTATAGAAGTGCACAAAACACACACTGACAGTTCTCTTATGGTTGGGTTTACAGTAGCTGACACATCTGTTGTTAAAGTGGGACTCCAGTGTTTGATGTACTGAGATGTCATGCCTAATAATAGTGTGAATTTGAAATTTTACAATTAAAATTCTCGTCCAAGTTGAAGTTTAATATATTCACCAATAAGACAGGTTTAATAAATGTTTATGTACCCTACTTATTAATTTGCACCGAGCCTTCTTGTTCAAAACTAATTAGTGACTGAAGTGGGCTGGTGAAAAATCTGAATTAGTTGACATTTTAAATACATTTTAAAAAAAGGATGACAAGGAAGGGTGTCCTCCACTTTTTTTCCTACTCAACCATGAAACTATTTTAATTAATGTCTTTTGAATTATATAACACATCACATTATATAAGCAAATATAAAAATAAGCCACTAAATTAAGAGACTAATCAACAAATCGTTTCTACGTAAACTTAACACCCCCCCCCCCCCCCCCCCTCAAAATATGAGGAAAATATTTTATATATTTTAAATATGGGAAAATAATAAAACACTAATAAAGTATTTATCTTACAAAATTATTGGCAAAAAAAAGGCATTTAACTATGAAAGAAAAAAAAACATAGAAAAACAAAACACAGGAAAACAGCATGCATACATACACACAACATAATAAGTTATTCATATTTTGCTGGTTTTCCCATGTTTTTGCATGTGTTGGCAAAAAAAAAACCTGGCCAAAAATGTATCCACTCAATATGCAAAATGCAAACAAAAGCAATATCAAAAACACATTTTCAATAATATTTGAATAAATGGTGAACATTTTCTAGGCCAGACATCACTTTTGGCCACTACTGTAAATGCAGCCAAAGCTAAAGGAATATCTATTGATACTTACAGATCAAACCTTAAGTTCTGTCTTTCTTCAAAGAAGTAGTCCAATAAGAATTTGCGCACAAAATCTGGGTTCAAAGTGTTATCGATAACTTCCGTCCGCCCAAACTGAAAAACAAAGGAAGGTCAATTGAAATGATTAACATTAACATATTTTTATTTCAATCCACCCTCTTAAAAACTTTTCTTTTTTTTTTTTTTCAGTTCTCACAATCTTGAGGTAGCCTTAATTTTAATAGTGTGATTTCTAGACCTGCAAAAGTCATGTAAATTATTAAAAACTTTAAACGCCATGGGCATTTTTTTAATGAATATACATTTTAGATGAATGAATATACATTCACTCAGTTTGGACTTTGTTTTTATTTGCACCATTTTTCCCTGCCTTGTTTGTTGTCATGGATTCTGATTTTAGTCGTAATCACTGTCGGCTGTGTGTCGTTAATCACCTTCATTTGCACCTGTATTTATTAAGTTCCCTTGTTTCTGTTCATTGCTGTCGAATCTCGTCTATGTTGGATGTGTTTCACTACTCTTACTCTGTGGATTACCTTATGGATTTATTAAAGACTGCCTAATTATCTTCATCTTTGTGTGTATTCCAGCACAATCCGTGACATGCCGTCAAGCTCATCAATCAAATGTTTGTGCCAAAAACATGTTATCAAATCAAAACAGATGGAGTGGCTGATTCATTACATAATTAAGTTCTACAGTCACATTTATTGCTGTTTGGCAAACTTTTACAGGTGAAATCCAGTCATTTCAAAAGGATTCCTCATGATCAGGATCTTCCCAAGAAAGTGACTTCTGTGTGAACTGTGCTTCATGCATCTCTACACTAATATCTACACAATTAAGCTTTTTTGCCCTTGAAATTTCACCAATTTGACCCCACCTTCATTCATTTTCATTAACCGAGTGTATATGAAAATGTTGTAAAGTTTGTCGAATTCTCTTTTTTTTTCTTTCTAAGCTTTCTTTTCTTTATCGGAGCAATCAGCAGGACTTTATTTTTATGTTCTAAGTGCAAATTCAAGTTTGAAATGCTTACTACATCTCCCACTTTCTTGCTACCTTCAACACCTTTCATATGGAGGTCAAAGAGGCACATGACAGCGTTGACAGGTGCGTTAAAGCCGTGACATGAATCATGTAAAAGGGACTTAAATTTCAATTAGCCGACTTGAAAAGTGGGCTGGGGTTGTCTTGATATAATAAGCATGGGCAAGAATGTTATTACATCTCCTGAGTGGCTGATCATATTTCACCAGCTAGTGATTGAACTTAATAAATACACAGCCCTCTAAATGTGGCTTTAAAAAAGCCTGATATTTCCTCTGATTAGCTGGGAAGGCAAAAATATGAAGAACTAATAATTGAAAGCCAAACATCATTGAGATTATTATTCTGAGAATATTCCAAACCCACATTTACATGTATGAATATTTATGCGACCAAGGGTCTGCCAGGCCCTTCAAGGGGTCGACACGACTAAGCCAGATTTGTTTCGCTCACCTCTCGCCACTCTTTGTTGCCAATGGCTTGGGTGTACAGCACACAGACTGTGGAGAGAAAACGAGATTGGGTTACACAAAGGCAGAGAATTTTTCAAATGCCAAAAGACCTCTGACATTCTTAACTCAGATGTGTAGTGTGTAATCTTGTGGTCTACTGTATTTGAAGAGAAACCGCTTAAAACCAGAGTGGTGGAATGCGATGAGATAAAACTCTCACTGGATGAGCTACAAAACTCGCCCTAATGTCGTTAACATAATATTAACCATTAAAGGGATAGTTTGTCATGAAAATAAAAATTAAATAGCAGAGTGTCTATTTACATCAAGTGACAATAAGTAGCCTTGAGGCTATTTAGACTAACTTCGTCTGATTGAGCCAGACCAACTTATAAATGAAGTAGAGCAAGGCGGGTAGTGTTAGTGCTTGACGCGACCAGTTTCTGAAACTCATTCTTCTCCCTTTTCCCATCGCGCATGAGCTCAGAGAGATGTTTATTTTAAATACAATGAAGAACATAATTCGAAAAGTGGAAATAAAGTGCCTAATGGCTGCTTAATAGAAGAAATAAAGTGCTTAGTGGCTATTTAATTGGCCTATTATTGAAATTGGTCTCCTCATAAAAACATTTGTACTAGATTGCATGTGCAAATTCATGCATACAGTTAGTGAATGAGACCCGATGTCCTAGAGCTGTGGGTAGAGAAAAATGTGTGCATGTGTGTGTTTTTGCAATACAGAAATGAAAAGCCAAAGGCACGACCACTGAAAAATGCATTTTTCGTTTCTTATAACTGAGTGTGTGTACATTTTTCTATGTGTGTCATGGTTAATGGTAACACTAAGAGACTTGGCCAACAGTACTCAGCATAATTAAGATGGGGGCTCAGCACAAGTGCCCACTTGCATGAAAGCAAAGGACCCTGTCAGCGGGCCAGGAAGACCTGACGTCTATTCAATCCAGCTGATCGTGAACAAAACCAGTAAGAAAACAAATGCCAATAACATAAAAGAAGACTTACAAAAGCTCGAGAATAGCTACAGCAATGCATGAAAGCGAAACAGGTGGAATAGTGGACAAACAAATCTGAAAGAAAAGAGAAGCAGGCAAGAAAAAAAAAGAAGCAGGACAGTAAGACAAGCACAAGCATTAGACTTATGGAAATCAATGCATATAATGAAAATAATAGCAGGGTGATTGAAAGCAGAGCTGCTCACTGTTCTTGTTTCCGGTTCACAAATACACATGGCACAAAAGGAAACATTAAAGATGTTCAGCACTCATTGTCCTTGTTATTGTTCTCCCCCCTGTTTGCCAGTAAACACACCTGATCATAAATACAGAGTGTTTTCAAAGATTTGATGTCAGATTTGAGTGAATATAGTAATAAAGTATGAAGCAAATGAATGAGTGAATGATTAAGTGAAGATAAATGAGTGAAAAAGTGAGTGAGAAGAAATGTGAGGAAATGATATGAAAAAGATTGAAACGAATCGGTTGAATGAATATTACATGTGCAGCAGCAGCATGTCTTACATGCTCACAGTAAGTAATCTGTCATTTGACTTTTTATTAATAATTATAAAAGGAGTGCACCTGCCCCCAAAATGTCTGTTTACAGCCCTAAATTCCTGTGATCGCAAAGCTGAAAGTCTTCAGTGTCATAGAGATCCTTCAGAAATCATTGTAACATGCTGATTTGGTTGTGAATTAACATTTATTATTATCAACGTTGAAACAGTTGTCCTACTGTAAATAAAATATTTTGTGGAATTCAGTAAAAGAAAAGCTTTTTTTTTTCAGGATTCTTGGGAGTCTTTCTTTCACTTTCTTTTAAAAACAACATCTTTCGAATGGTGTACGGTATACATGAATGAGTGAGTGTTAGGATAAATATGTTTGCATCTTCTTTTCTATCTATATAATCATTTCTTACACCCTGTTAGTCACATGCTCATTAGACATGTGCTAGTCATTATCCATAAGGAGCATTGTTGCATAATGATATAATTATGAATGGAGTTCTTTGTCTCTCTATTGATTCTTTCAGCTCAGCTGACAGTCTCCTTTCTTTTCTATATGGACTTGTTATTCTATTTGTTGGTTTCAGCCGACTTTCTATATAAACTATGACACGAGCACAATAAAGCTGACTTTAAATGAACTGCACTTCTGTGTGTGTGACATTCTTGATGCCCAGATCTGGCGTTCCACTCTGCTCTTCACTGATCATTGACTTAATTCTGATATCCAATTTGATCTAACAGTGAGTACGAATGAAGGTTGGCCAAGCAAGTGAATGAATGATCAGTAGGCGAGTGAGTGACTAAAAAGAATTGGAATTCTAAATGAAAGTTCTGGAGGTGGAAGTGAATGAGTAGAATGAGGATCTGACAGGTATCAACTGACAACTGACAAGTATCATTGATATGGTTGTGGGGTGAAACCTCAATGAAATTAAGTTCTTCATGTGGTTTTGAATGTGATTTAGACTAAATGTGTTCATAAACGAGAAGTATTTGAGGGTATAGGCCATTAAACGAATACAAATCATTAAAAATAACAGGAAAAAATGATTATGAAATCTATTAAAACACCCAAAGTAGGTTAACAACATTAAGTATCATCATTTAGACAGCTCTCTTTGCCTGCACTTTTGAATTTGGATTACTCTTATATTGTGGCATTTAGATGTTCTCTTCAGGAGGAGTTGAAGGCAAATGTTACAATAATCCGGGCCGCCCACGGTGTGTCTATATCTGAGGCCCGTGCCAAATTCAGATCTGAAACTTCACACAATCAGTGCGAGAGAACGCAAACAGAACGCAGTGAGTCATGCGATTGTATAAGCTTTCAGACTGTGTAGAAAGTCCCCTCTTAACAAGGCTGAGAGCAGTTGGTCGTACTGCCGTACACGAGGTCATAGTAAATCATGGCAGAATTATGGCAGTAAAATAATGCCAAATGTTTTCGAAATAAAAAGCCTGTTGAATTGCACTACTTGAAAAAAAAAATGCATTGCATTAACCATGCTTGCATTTTAATGCATTGTATTTTTAGGACTTTATTGGCTCAAATTCGACAAGGTTGAAAATTTAAGCTGTGAATATTCTGTCGAATTTGAACCACTGAATTTGTGGAAGCGAATTCGTAACGCGAAATAAAATGGACCGAAAATTGCCCGTTGAATATTATAGGTTGTATTTTTAAACATTTGGCTTGCTCTAACTTTTGCTCGGTCTTCGTCAACAACACGCGCTTGCACCCCCTGCTGGTGAGGAGACTAACAGCAGATGGAGATTATGCTCGGTAATCTACTGCTTTTCCTGCAGTTCTTGGATGTCAATGTTGAATTTCCTTCGAATTTGAACCACTGAATTTGTGGAAGCGAATTTGTAAAGTGAAATAAAATTGACCTAAGTTTAGCTGGTTGAATATTATAGGTTGTATTTTTAAAAAGTTTGAATATTTTGGAAGTGAAAAATGAAAGTTGAATATGGATTATTTAATGTTTAATAATGTGTTTGAAATGTTTTGAATTGAAATATTCACAGTTTAAATATTCAACCATGTCAAATTTGAGCCAATAAAAAATACAAGTCCTAAAAATACAATGCATTAAAATGCAAGCACTTTTCAAGTAGTGCAATTCAACAGGCTTTTTATTTCAAAAACATTTGGCATCATTTTACTTCCATACAGAATCTTTCATTCGGATTGGCATATTTCACAGTACAGTGTGCATTTGAGCAACAATTATAAAAAGGGGACAAGAAAGACATTCTTACTTGGATCTGATTTGGAAAACGTGTCTCTGTCGAGAAGGTTTCTGTAAAAGGAAATGAACAATTATAATTATGCAGGAAGGAAGACAAACTGGAAAACACATTCATGTGTGTGTTTGGTATGTGTGTGAAGTGTTGAAGAGTAAAAAGTAGTATTGTGTAGGAAATGCCAGATGTAATTGTAACTTATTTTTTTTACATTCATAACTCACAGACTACTACACATCTACCTGCTACTTCTTCGTAAGAATTATTTGCATTTGGAAAAAGTGTTCTATTAATAGTTTTAAAATTAGAAAGACTAAATCATTCAATTGAACATACTTTGTAACACAAAATTATTATACACAAAAAAGTGTACCTAATTACACATATCTGTCACGTACAGTCTAGATGATGAAAGAGTTCAAACAGGTTTAAATAAAGAAAAGATTTATTATTAAATCAAACTCAAATAATCTAAAATTGAAAAGTTAAAAAGCTAAGAAACAGCATGTAGACGTGACAAGAACAACACCAGACAATGAAATGAGGAACTTAACTACACATGGTGATTGAACTCAATGACGAACAGGTGCCAACTAATTAATCAAAATCCATGGTAACAAACAAAGAGCGGAAAACTGGATCAAAGGAAAACAGGTTACTGAGAAAAAAATGAACTAAGGGTACGTTTACACGACAACGATATGCTTAAAACTAAGAAGTTTTTCCTTTGAGTTTTCCCCGTACAGACGACTCCATCGTCAAAACGATCCCCATTCACACGGATCCGCGAAAACGACTAAAAACGCTGTATTCTGCTGCTGTAGATGGCGATGAAACACTATAGACTGAACACGTAATACGCATGTGCGTGACGTCATTGTCTACAGAGATTCGCGTTTTTGTTGTGTACACGGAGACCGATTTCAAAAACCACCCATTTTCAAAAGATCGTGTTTACAGGCACCGATCATTAATATTTGCTTGTATTTGATGCTCATATTTTTAGTTGTCAGGAATAACATCTGTTAGGGTTAAGATGTGAAATAAATAAATAAACTCAACAAGGCGTTATTTAATCAAAAATACAATAAAAAGCATTAATACTGTGAAATATTATTACAGTTCAAAAGAGATGTTTTTCTATTTTTCCAATGCTATTTAAGCCATTAGTGTCAGTGTCAAATCTTCTTTACTGAGCATATACTGAACAACTGTCCTCCTCACAACAGCATGTTCATGATTGAAGAATAAAATAAATTAGAGCATAACAATTTCCGTTCTGTTACACCTGACCCCAGTCTCTCTTCCAGAATCACTTTAATAGCAAATACAATGTGTGTCTTGACCCTCACAAGCTAATTACGAAGTGCTAACGAAAAGTGACAACCATAGAACACCAGGTTAACTGCAGAAAGATCCACCACAAAATTCACAAGACTAAGCGCATAGACTATAATGACATCACAGCCGTGACCTCATTAACATGTGACCACCCCTATTTACTTATGCAGTATTCATGAGCTTGACCTAGGGTGAAATAACATATGCAGTATTTAGTAAAACATTACAAAGGTAATTTACATAAGAAGTCTTAAAGGTACAGTACCTATCATGTTTAGAGAGGCTAGAAAAATGGCACAACATCTTAACTAGCAATATAAGTGGACAGATATATATATATATATATATATACAAACGGTGCAAAATATGGATTATTTTAAGGTAGACGCTAAAGGTAAACTTGGCAGGTGCAGCAGGGAAGAGTTGAAGTTCCGCATCTGGGCTTTAGTAACTGTGCATTAGTGCAGGTTTTGAGGTAAATGATTGTGTCAGTGGTGGGTTCTGAAAGTCTGCCCTGTCCTCTCTGATAAAATCTTGAGTTTTTCTGTTCCAAGTGGATAAAGGGATTGTGCTGAGGGACTGGAAATAAAGTCTCTACGATCTAGAGCTTACACACAGACGGTCCACTATGAGGACATGCTTAGTATATCCCTTGACAACCAGGACAAATCCCTGGGATTGTTAGGGGACTTCACTTTAGTGTTTTATGTACTTCCCCTTTTACCTGTTCTCTATCCTCAAGGAAAATAAAGTATTATTTTCATGCATATGGATATCATCGGTGGTGTTTATGGACACACAGAAAATGTATTTACAGTAAATATAATTTTAATGGAATTTTAGCAGACAAGCAGGCTAATAGACCCACATGCGATAGTGTGATATAATCACTTACCAATCCTGTTTATGTAATTATCTTTAAAATCTATTTATGTTTTTCTTCTGGAACTGTGTGCATTATACTGAGGAACCCAATACAATGTTTGAAATAAAATAAAATAAATTTGGTACGTCACATACTATCCGTAAAAGCACTGGCAATCTGGCTTCAGAAAATTATACTACCATATTATTTATTGTATTAAATAAAATAAAATAATATTTTATAACTGAAGTGGTTAAACAAAAGTTTTAGGGTGTACCACTGTTTTAACACTTTTTCCTGCTCATTTTTACAAGTCAGATATGCAGTATATATATATATATATATATACATTCAATTGAAAATAATTTGTAATCTGTGATTCCGGGCAGCTGCACACATGGGGTTACATCACGATGGGTTTCCAATGCTTGCAGGGTCCAGCGCGCTCGATAAGGGCTTCCACCTGACATGCTAATAAAATTGACACATGCTTCAAGGAGTTTTCAGTGGAAAGGATGATAAACGCATAAAAACAGCTCTTTCTCTCAGCTGTAATTTCCAGTGGGTGGGTGAACGTTCCTGGCAAGCTGACGGAGGGGAAAGACCTCAAGGACAAGAAGGCGAGAGAGAGACAGACGGGCAAAGAGAATGAGAGAGGGAGACAAGAAGACATTGAAGGAGAGTAAACGGACATACACGGAGGAGTACTTTACTAATAATGTATCTGATAAAAGCTATGTTTATTTGCAAAGATGTCACTAAACGCAATTTGCGCTGAGTAATTCCCAAACTTGCATTATAGCATAGATTTCCATCATTTGATCATTATTTAGTTATGATTTATTGTGCACTGACACTTTTGGATGAGAGCAAAACATGAACTTAGTTGAGCTAGATGAAGATATTGATGACTATTGAATATGTTACTTGCCAATTATTTGTAATTACATGTGAAATTTACTTGTGAAGATACATCCATTTCTTTCAGTGTAGAACGATAACAATAATCAAAACGTAATACTTATAGTTAACGTTATAGTTATGATCCTTGGTGTTGATAGACCCAATATGTTTACAATTTCAAGTTGCATAAATTAACATAAGTTTAAGTATTATTAAAGACCAAGAATTAACAATACACATAAACTGTATTTATAATTGAACAGTAACATGGATAAATAAAGACTGTAAAGATGTGTAGTCCAGTGCTTGTTTGTTAAATAATGCCAATTAATTCAACTTTTTCAATCAAATGTATGTGTGTGTGTGTGTGTGTGTGTGTGTGTGTGTGTGTGTGTGTGTGTGTGTGTGTGTATGTGTGTGTGAGTGTGTGTGTGTGTGTGTGTGTGTGTGTGTGTGTGTGTGTGTGTGTGTGTGTGTGTGAGAAATTAGCATGAGAACAATTTTCAGTGTTGGTGTTGTGTTTGTTTACAGTGTTTTCAGTTCACGCTGCTGGCATATTTTTCCAATCGTTTTCAATAGTTGCGTTTTTAACAGCAGGAGTGAAACGAGGCACCGAGCGTCTTTTTCACTGTAAAGTGCTGAGCGCTTGGCATTTTTTAACAGTCGCCGATTTTAAGAGTGTTCAAATTTGGGTAAAACGCAGCGCTCATCGCTGTCACTTTTTACCCTGCCGTCCAATCACAGTGAAGGAGTGGGACAAATACCACACTGACCAACCGTCACATTCTGCTTGTACAACGTCAACAGATGACAACATCAAGCATAATAACGGAAGTAAAAAATCATTTTAAATAAGAGCCAGAGCAAAATCTTTTACAATGCATCGACATTTTAAAACCTAACACTTCCGCGGATCACAGCAAGCAAAGCGTCTCAACCGAACCCCCAAAACAAACCCCTGTGTATAATATGGTGTATGATAGGCCCCTTATAATGAATTACAATTTTACTTTTCAAAGCAGCTTTCACAAACACTGGTTGTTAATGAATGAGACTTACTCATATGGTAGCATTAGCTTCTAGTTAAACCAGATTGCAGATGGTTTTGTGTTAAAACGCTGTATACGAAACTGTCGCAACCATTTAGTAAATTAGCTCTAGAGGTATGCGTCTCTTAACCTAATAAACTGTCCATAGATTGAGTGACACTGCAAAAGGTTTCTAACCCGGGTGGCATCAAAAGTGCAGCGTGAACTCCAGTCAGAGTGTAAATAACAGGGCAAGAGGGAGTAGGAGGATAATAGAGCTCTCTGTGCAAGCGTCATCCATTTGATCTGCTGACAGGATACAGACAGATGCAGGCCCTCGGAGCTAGAGCGAGGGGTGCCAGGGTGAGAGACATCAAAAGCTGAAAGTGAAAGCGCGGGTGAGATGTTACTTGTCACATGTTAGGAATCCCTGTGCAAAAAAAAAAAAAAGCACAGAGGAAAAACGTGACATTCCCGGCAGTTCACACCCACCCAATCTCCCTCTCTCCCAGAAAAAACATCCAGACTGTCTCCCTTAATAACCGCCAAGTGTTCAGACTGTGCAGTCCGTATGTCTTCAAGCCAACACTGTACATCATGACGGCCAGAAATAAACACATCATTCTCCCTGCGCCTTCATTTTTCCCGTGTCAGACCTCTGACCAACTGGCTAGACTCATATATCAGCTTCAGTATCTGCAAATACACAAATTTGGATTTTCTGTTAAATATGTCATATTTGTATGTGCTTTTTTACGCAAAGAATTGGTTGGTATATCCGCATTGTCCATTTTAAAACAACAAAAATATCCTAAGTCTAGGCTAAACCAAGACAAAATTTGGTCTGTCAGTGAAAATTTTAATAGACGTCTAACCATATCCCAAGAATAGACTAGACATCAACTAGATAAAGAAATTAAATGAGTGAAGAATTGAAACCAAACACCTTGTAATCACTGTTTACTTTGCTTACAAGATTGAAGCTAGTTATTTTGGGAAAAACGACGTTACCAAATTCAAGGTTATTTTGGTTAGAAGTGGGTTACTCATAGCCGGACTATATCGGGTCTATAGTTAACCAAGATGGTGAAATGATGGCTATTGCTTGCTGGGATATATATACATTCTGTTAAATATGTAATATTTAATATGCTTTTTGTAATGCAAAGAACTGGTTTCATAGTATATCATGGATATTGGTATATCCCTTTTGTCAACAAAATTGTAATCTTTGATTAATATGATAGAAAACAGATTTGGCTTGCTGCCAAAGCTCTAACTACCACTACTTAATAATGAAGCAACAAATATATTAATAGAAATGTTGGAATAATTCCTCTCAAATCCTCATAGAACTCCATTGATCAAAACTTCATCTCAATAAAAAGTATTTAAGTTTTTAAGTAAAGCATCTTCCTGGATCCAGCATCGTTGTGTCCCAACTCACTGTTGACTCATTGGCTAAATTTGTCATCTTTTGTCACATAAATTTTTTTTTCATCTCAGATATGTCCTTTAAAAAAATACACAATTCCCATTGAAAACCCACAGAAAACCCTTAATGCGCTCAGGACGCTCATTTGCACAAAACAGTCCCTGGTGGCTCGAGAACGCAAACTTAGAAATAGGTTCCAAGGTACAAGCCTTGAACAATTTTGAAAAAAGGTTATCTCTGATTGTTCATGATTGCCATAAAAACAGTACAGTCCTTAGTGAACATCTTAGTTTTAGTTTACAATAATGCCTTAAGGTGTCTTAAACAACATTCTTTTCATTTCCCGTCTGGTTTACCAACTACAGTAAGTAGGTGTGGAACATGACTACCGGTACTAAGAGCTTCCATGAGAGGAATATTGTTCCAAGAAAAACAAAAGATGCTGATCCAAGAACATGTTTTTCGTTTTCGGTTTTGTTTCAGCGAGACGTGATGGTCCTTTCCTTGGGCTTATGTTGATGTAAATATAATTTGTCGGATTTAGTGTTGGTCATCTGGGACGGCCATCATGCTTTAATCACACTCGCTGAGAGCGGCGAGGGAATGGATTCGTCAGAGGCGCAGCTGTTTGAATACCCAGAGAGAAGCAGGGGCTTTTAATTAAAGAACAGTCACACTACAGTGGACCTGCCACGCTTTACCTGCCGTGTCATTTTACAGGGGGGAAGAGACGGCTGTGACAGGGGAATTAAGGGAGCCTGATAAAGGATTATATGATTAGGTAGAGCAATAAAACAAGAGCAAAAATGGGGAAAGGGAAGTGGGATGTGTAAATATGACACCAATTTTCAAAAGAAATAGCTTTTCTGAAGATATGAACACAGCTCAGAGAGGAAGGTTTAGGCCTTGGGGGCGGAGGGCTATAAAGTGGAAATATAGTTGTGTCTAACTGTAAATAGCAGCTAAAACGTCTGGAAGCTTGACGAAAAGAACAACGCAATTATTTGTAATTCATTATAGAATCTTAATAACAAAATAATCATGCACTAATCATCAACCCACACAGGATGTTCAAAAAAAAAACAACAGCCAAATTAATTAAATAAATACACAAATATGATAACGAATAAAGAAGAAGAAAGGTAAATACTGAGATTTTAAAGATTTTATATCATTTTAGCTGAAATGAGCCTCACATCTTCATTTAAATCAAAATAATTTGATTAAAACGGTTATGATTAGGTCTGGAGTTTGAACAATATTTAAGCAATCTTTTTCCCTCTGATTTCAAGGAAAGGTTAGGGTTATGTGACCTATGATATTTGACAGGAATGTGGTTCCAGGACCAACCAAGGATGCTATATCACGTTGTGCGTGAAGGACAGAAAAAATACATAAGACAAAAGTGAAATGGTCAAACTTGCTGCCCAGTGCATGTTTAAATAGAAAACAATGGAAAAGTAGCGCAGTAAGCGTTCTGTTTGATAGGGCCCCTAATACCATTGTTTTCACTGAGATAACAACCCAGCATTCCAGCACTGCCTTAAACTTGCACCAGGTTCATCACATATCTATCATATATCCTGGGTGTAGATGAGCATTTTAAGCACAGACAAGTTTTGTATGTTCTCATTAGTATTTTTGCAGCTTCAATACATGACTTTCTAGCACTATAGCTGAACTGTGATCGTCTTTATTTCCATCACAGTACAATTGTCCCTGACCTCATATGGCGCACAACTCTTAGTTATAGAAAACCTGTAGTATTTTCGAAATACCGTGCTTTCCACGCTCATATCCCTCTGAGACGAGAGATTTATGTATTTTTTGTCTGCAAAAATTTGGGGGATTTTTTGGCCAGAGGCTAAAGACTACAGCCAGTAGTAGGGGCCGTCCCGCATGTTCTCAACCCGCCCATAGAGGATGGGATCTCACTCACAGAATGTACACATAGTGTCAGCCATCTTTTTTTGGAAGCTAAGCTAGCAGGCTCTTGTTCTGTGGAGAAAGCTGAGTAGTAGGGGTTACGGGTTACCATCCTCTTTTTCCCGGACATGTCTGGAAGTCGAGATCGTCCAAAATGTCTGGGATTTAGCTTTTGCTTTCTGCAGTCGCCATTCATTGTTTACATGCACACCTTTTGTTTCAATCTAACTGAATTAATTCCGATTGGTGAATCTGAATGTAGTGTTTACATGAACGCTAAACAAGTGATCGGTTGATGTGCGTTTTAACATTGCTAAGAAAATTCCCGCTTCTCCGTGAGAGATACGAGACCGGTGCGTCTCACAGGTGTCGCTCATCAGTAATCACACCACCGGCCTCGCGCCGTTCTCCCGCGGCCCTCAGTCTCGTCTTGCTCGCCACAGTAAACATGATGAATGGCGACTGTAGAACGCAAAAGCCGAATCCTCGACACTTTGAGCGATCTCGTAATCCCGGGCAGACTCATCACGGAGACTCACTAGTAGCCTAGACTTGTTGTTTAACTACTGCGCTCTGTTACCGGTAGGCGTGGCCTCCTAGGGCAGTGAAGCAAGTGCATTCTGGGAGTTGTTGTCTTACATCCACATAAGCCAAAAAAAAAAATTCAGTTTTTTCTCAGTCTAGAAAGCTCCAAATTCAAACATTATTTCACATTTCTTCTGCATAAATGACCCATTTTAAATACACATTCATCTTTCCAGAGGTGAAGTATCCCTTTAAGTTTGGAAGCGGACCGAGAGTCTAGTTATTTGGTCCGCCTCATGGTTAGGATGGCAGCGCTCACACTTATGAACCGCATTAACAGAGCAGGGTTTGTTTTAATCGAACCAAACATTCCAAGCGTGAACACACCCTTACATTAATTTTGAGCAGTTCAAGAATAGCCATCAAAGATTACAGTATGAGTTAGCAAATTTATGTTATTTAATGTCTGTGGTGCAGCCGGTAATTTACTGTAACTTTACAGGAAATCATGTACTGCATGTAAATGTATTAGTATTTTCATGCAACTCTATTTCATATCTCCATGACAGGAGGAGAAGGAACTGAGACCTCTGGTCCATGTTTTCTAAAAAAAAAAAAAACACCCATACCAAGAGTAGTGTAATCCTAGTATGGTACTTTGATCAATATAAATATGTTTTGCCAATATGCTATAATTACGGAGAATACTGGTCCTATACCAGCAATTATGAGCAGCTTTTCCCACTAGAAACAAAACTAAGCAGCAGCAGTCAGTGGTTTGAGTGAGAAAATTCTAGTGTTATGGCCAGAAGAATGGCTAAGTCTTGCCTATCTTACACACAAGCTCTGCTATGACTTTTGTTAATCAAAATGTTTGTAATTTTGAAGGCTACAGTTCATACAGCTTCATTAGACAGCTGTCTACCTAAAGACATTAATAGGCACAAAACCGGCTTCAATTTCACAGAATGTATTTCAGCCAATATGCTATTAATGATGATAAGTTCTGCTAACTGGAGGGGGGGAAAAACCAACATGTGTCTAATTGCCAACACAGAGACTGACATAGCAATTATAAATATCTATCATTAATAAAAATCTATGTTAATTAAAACAGTTAGACAGTTAAAAAAAGCAGGTGCCTGCCTAAACATTCTCCTCATTACAACCACTGTTAAGGATTTGTATATCACATACATACAGTGCTCAGAAATAACTAAAGATTTCCTTGATTATTGTAGGTTTTTTTCTTCTGCTATTCTTTTTGGTCTTCTGCTATTCTGTAAAACTTCACACACACAAAAAATTGCTGTACAATGCAATTACAATGGTAAGAACATTGCAAAAGCAAGACTTCAGTCAGGGGAAATCAAGAAAAAGGCTGAAAATCAGGGGGAAAGTGTAGATTTCAGGCAACTAATGAATAGCACAAAAAGTAATCTAATTAATGGCCTCATTTAAATGCTGTTCCGAAAAAATGTAGGGATGATAAAGTGAGAGAGACAGACAGATACGGAGCATATCAGGTCTTCAGCACAGTCACAAATCGCTGTGGGACCCCAGTGATGCTGGAGGCAGTTACCGTGACAACTAACTGCTGCCTTGATTGACACCTGCTCGATCTCTCTGAGAAACATGTATAGAGATCTCAAACAGGAATATACAGAGATCTCACTTCTCTTTTTCATTTCTCTATGTTCCGATTAGATATCTTTCATCATTTTAACAAGAAGAGCGAACCTGCTCTTTTGATTGGCCCAATGACAGCGTTGCCTTGGTGACATGCTGGGCTCTGACGGCCCCTGGGGACCTCACCTAGCTGACGTCAGGTCCAGGCTGAGAAATAAATTGGATCGGTGTGAGAAGAGAGTAGCTAGAAGACTCCTACAGACCAGTTAGTCATACAGCAACTAATTACACAAAAAAGCCTTAACCAATTTATCATTAGTTTTTCTGTTCTACAGGTGTCAGCTGCTGAGAGGAGAGGAGAGATATGGAGGACAGGAGAAATAGAGGAGAGGAGAGGAGAGGAGAGGAGATGAGAGGAGAAGAGAGGAGAGGAGAGGAGAGGAGAGATATGGAGGAGATGAGATATTGAGGAGAGGAGAGGAGAGGAGAGATATGGAGGAGAGGAGATGAGAGGAGAGGAGAGGAAAGGAGATATGGAGGAGAGGAGATATTGAGGAGAAGAGAGGAGAGGAGAGATATGGAGGAGAGAAGATGAGAGGAGAGGAGAGGAAAGGAGATATGGAGGAGAGGAGATATTGAGGAGAGGAGAGGAAAGGAGAGGAGCGGAGAGGAGAGATATGGAGGAGAGGAGATATTGAGGAGAAGAGAGGAGAGATATGGAGGAGAGGAGAGGAGAGAAAAGGAGAGATATGGAGGAGATGAGATATTGAGAAGAGGAGAGGAGAGGAGGAGAAGAGAAGAGAAGAGAAGAGAAGAGAAGAGAAGAGAAGAGAAGAGAAGAGAAGAGGATTGAGGAGAGGAGGGTTGAGGAGAGGAGAAGAGAAGAGAAGAGAGATATGGAGGAGAGGAGAGGAGAGGAGAGATATGGGGGAGAGGAGATGAGATATTGAGGAGAGGAGAGATATGGAGGAGAGGAGATGAGTGGAGAGGAGAGGAGAAGAGAGGAGAGGAGAGGAGAGGAGAAGAGAGGAGAGATATGGAGGAGAGGAGATATTGAGGAGAGGAGAAGAGAGGAGAGGAGAGGAGAGGAGAGGAGAGGAGAAGACAGGAGAGGAGAAGAGAAGAGAGGAGAGTTGAGGAGAGGAGAAGAGAAGACAGGAGAGGAGAAGAGAAGAGAGGAGAGATATGGAGGAGAGGAGATATTGAGGAGAGGAGAAGAGAGGAGAGTTGAGGAGAGGAGAAGAGAAGACAGGAGAGGAGAAGAGAAGAGAGGAGAGGAGAGGAGAGGAGAGGAGAAGACAGGAGAGGAGAGGAGAAGACAGGAGAGGAGAAGAGAAGAGAGGAGAGGAGAGGAGAGGAGAAGAGAGGAGAGTTGAGGAGAGAAGAGGAGATGAGAGGAGAAGAGAGGAGAGGAGAGGAGAGGAGAAGAGAGGAGATGAGAGGAAGACAGGTGAGGAGAAGAAGAGAGAGGAGAGGAGAGGAGAGGAGAGGAGAGAGAGAAGACAGTGTGGAGAAGAGAGGAGAGTTTGAGGAGAGAGGAGAGGAGAAGAGAGGAGAGGAGAGGAAGGAGAGTTGAGGAGAGGAGAGATAGTGGAAGGAGAGTTTGAGGAGAGGAGAGAGAGGAGAAGAGTAGGAGAGGGAGAGGATGAAGAGAGGAGAGGAGAGAGATGGAGGAGAGGAGATGATGAGGAGAGAGAAGAGAGAGAGTGATTGAGGAGAGAGAAGAGAGGAGAGGAGAGAGGAGAGGAGAGGAGAGGAGAAGGAGAGATGAGAGGAGAGGAGAAGTTAAGAGGGAGAGTAGAAGAGAGAGGAGAGGAGAGGAAAGATGAGGAGAAGAGAGGAGAGGTGAAGGTGAGGAGAGAGAGGAGAGGAGATGTCAGGAGAGAGAGTGAGGAGAGTGAGAAGAAAGGAGTGGAAGTGAGGAGTGGAGGGAATGAGGAGGAGAGAAGTGAGGAGAGGTGGGAGGAGAGGAGAGGAGAGGAGGAGATGTTGGATGATGAGGAGATGAGGAGGAGAGGGGAGGGAGAGTGAGGTGAGTGAGGAGTAGTGTAGGTGAGGTGATGGAGAGGGAGAGGAGAGGAGAGGAGAGAGAGGAGATGAGGGAGAGGTATGAGGGAGAGGAGGATGAGAGGAGAGGATGAGGAGAGGAGA